>CM060901.1:1064477133-1069477133 GCA_030737815.1 Allium fistulosum | reverse complement strand
TTATTCATAAGGACAAACATTCATCCAAAATTATTCATAAGGACAAACATTCTTCCAAAACTGCTACCGAACTAAAAACTGATACCTAAAAACTGCTACCGATAACTACAAACTGATACCTAAAAACTGCTATCAATAACTAAAAACTAATACCTAAAGAATGTTGTCCTTCAAACTGAAATACTGAAGGTCTGTCCTTGAAGCTAAAATGCTGAGAAATTTTGTCCTTGACAAAAATTTCCTGTTAAAAATACAATATTAAAAGTAGTTAAAGCAATATTCAAAATTTAAAATCATTTCTAAATTAAAATTAATATCTTATTTGAAGTTCAAATTTAGATTTAAATAAATATATATATATATATATTTAAAAATGAATATAACATATCATCTTTATTATAAAGCAAATATTTAGTCAAAATGGTCAAAGTGAAACTTTTTTGAGTTCTCTAAACTAGCCTTATATTTAAGATTTTCAAACAGTTTTTTTTTTGAAAGAAGGTAATAGGCCCGGCCCAAATTTACAAGAGATCACAACCGGGTGAAAACAAAACAAACCCGAAAAAACCAACAAAACACAAAACCCTATCTAGGGTTGCCGACACAAAACACTTAACAGACACAAAGCTAAACAATGACGACGAGATATTCTCTATCTCGAGAGATTAAATCTCCTTTGCCTTCCCCTTACCGCTGCTCTCTCCCCTTTCCCAATACGAAAGCCCCTGATTGAGCTTGTTTCTCATATTGCTATCAGCTTTGCTAGAGTTGGCGTATTTGTTCAAGTCAGCACTTTGGTTTCTCGAGCTAAGATTTACAGATCAGGTGTCATCGCGACCCAGATCTGTACATCTGTAGCTATTATCATCAGTTCTAAGATACCTTGTGATTTGGAGCTCTTTGTCACTTTGGGAATATTGCTGATGCAAGTCTAAGTCAGTTTGATATGCCTTCGGATTGAGGAGATAATGCTCTATATTCTTGCTACCAGCTTCTTTGCTCCACAAATCCGCAAGGAAGTCAAATTTGGTTTGGTCTTTAACTTTTTTCTTTGATTTCTGAAGAATGATTCTACTATCATTATCAATAATCAACCATCTTTGCTCTTTGGACATTTTAAGCTTGTTATGGGTTCGATTATTTCTCTCTTTCCAAATATGATAAACTGCAGTGGTAATCAGAACATGGGCAAGATCTCTTTCAAGAGATTTTCCTCTGAAATGTTTGGAGATATCCATGATAATCTGCTTTAGATCCATGCTGCTAACATTGCTTATGCTCATCTTAGTTTTTATCTGACTCCATATGTAATAACTGAAATTGCATTCAAAAAATAAGTGAGAAACAGTTTCATTTTCTAAGTTGCATAAGGAACAAAGTGAGAGATTATTCCTCCCCCATTTATTGATTATATCCAGAGTTGGCAATCTGTTTTTAATAGCAAAATAAGTACAGATAGCCATCTTAGGATTATTCACTTTGTTCCAAATGCACTTATACCACTCAACAGTAGGCTGCTTGTTTCTAATATGCTCCCAAGTTTTCTTAAAGGAGAACTTACCATTGATGCTAGCTAACCAATCCCAATGATCACTATCTGCATTAGGGTCTAAAGGGATATTAGTTATAAAAATTTTATGAGGATTAGTAATTGGGTGCAAATGAGGCTGCCATTGATTTTTTTTGATTATGACGTTAACATTAGCTTTAGCTTCACCACAAATGACAAGATTATCCCAACCCACTCTATTAATAAAAGAGTCATTTTGAAACCACGGATCAAACCAAAGACTAGTTTCACAACCAGATTTGAATTTTCTTTGAATAAGAGATTTACCCAAATCTCTGCATTTTAAAATTTGATTCCAAGCATTTGATTGATTATTTTTTGGTAAAATTGTCCAAAAGTTACCATTTTTGAGATATTTACAAGTCATCCATTTGGTCCATAAAGAATCTCCACTAATAAATCTCCAAAAAAGCTTTAATTTGCAAGTTAGACTGAGATCATTAAGATTTCTAATACCAAGCCCACCTTCATTTTTTGGTTTGCAGACATTGTCCCAACTAATTTTATGGTATTTACCACCCCAAAGAAATTCAGCACATCTGCTCTCAATTTTTTTAATTGTAGCAATAGGGATGTGGTGAGTTTGAAACAAATATAAAATGATAGCATAGACAACAGTTTTGATTAATTCAATTCTGCCAGCAATGGATAGAAGCTTGCATGACCAAGTTTCCATTTTGCTTTGAATATTATCAATCAGATAAGCACAATCACTATCTTTAATTTGATTAGCAGATAAAGGAAGTCCTAGATATTTGATAGGAAGATTACCTTCATTGACTTTCAGAACTTCTAGAACATCATTTTTGTGTCTGCAGTATTTACTAAAGTATGCTTTTGTTTTAAATTCATTAATTTTAAGCCCAGCAAAATTATACATTTTTTCAAAAATCTCACTAATGGCCTCTGCATTATCTTTGTTAGCTTTAGAGAACAACATAAGATCATCGGCATAAATCAGGTGAGTAATGGAAGGCTGAACTTTATTAATAGGAGATATATTGTTTTTAATAGTTTCAATATCAATAAGAATAGAAAAATATTCCATGGCTAAAGTAAAAAGATAGGGAGAAAGAGGGTCTCCCTGTCTAATACCCCTATAGCTCTTAATAAAACCCTCAGGTTTACCCTGAAATAAAATCGAGAAGGTGGGAGAATTTATGCATTCAAAAATTAACTTACAAAATTTATCAGGAAAATTCATGCATTTCATGATATGGATAATAAAATTTCTGTTAACTTTATCATAAGCTTTTTGAAGATCCACTTTAAGACACATATTATCCCCCTTTTTAGAATTGAAATTCCTGACCATTTCATGAGCAAGCAAAGAGTTTTCATAAATTAATCTGCCAGGAATATAAGCACATTGATTTTCAGAAATTAAAAAGGGGAGAAAAAGCTTAATTCTATTACTTAAAATAGTAGCAATGATTTTGTAAATGAAATTGCAACAAGATATAGGTCTGTAATCTTCAATGCAAGATGGATTTTTATTTTTAGGAATTAAGGTAATGAAAGTATGATTAAAACTTTTGAGCAACTTACCATCATTCATAAATTCATTAACAACATTAGAAATAAAATCTTTGATATTATCCCAGTGAGCTTTGAAAAATTTAGCATTGAACCCATCTGGGCCAGGACTTTTATTGTCTCCAGCATTAAAAATGATAGCTTTAATTTCATCAATGTTAACAGGAGCAAGTAGAATGTCAGAAGCATTATCCTTTAACACATTTTTACAGACAATATTGGGAAAGTTGGTTTCAATATGGTCAGAGGAAAATAAATGCGAATAGTAATTAATAGCTTCTTTGACAATTTTTTCAATGCTATTAATGCATTCCCCTTTACTGTCAATGATTTTACCAATATTGTTGACATGTTTTCTGCAACTCATTTTAGCATGAAAAAATTTGGTACATTCATCCCCCTTAGTAAGCCAATCAACTTTAGCTTTCTGTTTGTGATTAATAGTGTTAATATAAAGTTCATGAGACAGCTTAGCTTGATTAGAAAAGAATTTGTCAATAATTTCAGTGTTACCAGGGTTATCATCAGCAAGCTTTTGTAAAATTTTCCCATCTTCCCTTAAATTCTTTAAACAGTCATTATTATTAGAGTTAGCCTTATTCCAGTTTTTAATAGTGGTTTTAGTATTTTTAAGAAATTTGCTAAACTGGGCCTGATAGGAACCAATATTAGAAAAATTAAAACAATCTTTTACAATATCATTATAATCACTGTTTAAGACCCAACCATTTTTAAATTTGAAAGGAGCAGCTTTAGGATTATTATTAGTAATAGATTGGTTTTGGAAAAAGTTTATCAATAAAGGAGTATGATCACTAGTATTTTGCTCAATAGAGTAACAACAGAAATTTGGAAAAGAATTACAAAATTTGTCATTAATTAATACTCTATCAAGCTTGCAATGAATATTTTTCTCCTTCCCAGATTTCCAAGTATATTTATTGCCAATCACATTGGGCTCAATAAGCCCAGATTCAAGCAAAAATTTATTAATTTTATCAAGCTTACTGAGGGGAATTTTATTACCACCAAATTTTTCCTTAACATGAAAAACAGTATTAAAATCGCCCAAGATAATCCAAGGGAAATCATAGCTATGACTTAGTGCTTTTAATCTATACCAAAGACTGTTTCTTTCGTTTTCGAAATTACTACCATAAATATTGGTAATCTGCAGGGAAAACCCACCAACATTTTTGAAATTGCAATCAATAAATTGAGTATCTTTATTAACATTAACTAAATTCCAAATATTAGAATCCCAAATGATAAGGATTCTACCTTTACTACCACAGTCATTATTGTTAACAGATTTCCAGTTATTAGAAAGCTTAAAACAGAATTTCTCAGTGTTGTTATTATCCATTTTGTTTTCAATAAGGGCAACAACAGATGGTTTGTAAATACTAACCATATTTAAAATATCAGTTTTTTTAGCAGAGGAATTCATACCCCTAACATTCCAGGCCATGATAGTCATATAAAATAATAAAAGGTTGAACAAAAAGAAACAGAGTTTCAGATCGAACCTGAAACATTGCTACCCTTACCTTTTCTCTTTTTGTCTGATCTCTTAGCTTTTAGCCTTGTGGTCATTTCATTCCAGTCAGGATTGACTGATATGTATTTCTGCCCAAAAGCTTTCTTCTCTTTACCCATGCTTTTGTATTTACCAATAGCTTTAGTCTTATGAATATGAAGTTCTGATATATCAAATTGCTTCTCAGGTTCCTCCATAACATTATCAGAAGTAGATGCAATGTAACTTTCTGGGATTATAATGCGAGAGATGTCAAACTCCTCAGTATTGCGAGGCAAGGTTGAGTGGATGCCACCATTGTCCTCAACTTCTGCAGCTATAACTGGTGGTGGTTCGCTCTCCATTGTAACTTCAGGACTTTGGTTGGCATACAAAGGCTGAACATTGATTGTGATATTCTCATGATTGTTTGTAATTAAACATAACTCTGAAATTGGGGGGATTTCGGAGTTAAAGACCTCTTTACTATATATTCCCTCCTCTGATCTGCATTGAGAATTGTCTTTTAAATTTTCTATTATTTTCCCAGTATGATGAACTTCCTCAGCAAGGATCTGGTCATCTTGATCAGTGAGCAAAAGAGATGTTGTTTTTTGATCGAGTATGATACCATTCTGGTTGATTCGATCTTTATTTTTTTGAATATTTGATTCTTTTGGTATCTCTTTGTTGAGATGCGAATTTAGAAGAGTTGTATCAGCATCATTTTCTCGGTCAATGACTATTTCTTTATTTTGATTGAGAGCTTTGGGTATCCATCTTTGTTCAGTGACACATTGCTCTCTGATGTGTCCAAAACATTTACAGATACTACACTTCGGTGGAACCCATTCGTACTCAATCTTTTGGGTGATGTTTTCTCCATTGTATAACGTAAGATTTATTTCTTGAGGAAGTTCATCATTTGCAGAAACCTCCACCAGAAGACGAGCATAATTCAATCTCGTTTTCAAGGTTGTAGCTGCATCCATCTTAATGGGTTTTCCAATAATGCTGGCCATTACGCTGAAGGCTTCGTGATCCCAAAGTTCGAGATTAACATTGGGTAGCTTAACCCATATCGGCATCGTACTAAGGAGATCCCTATCCATATTAAGGGACTCAGACCATCTTCTCATTATGATGAGCTTTCCATAATAAAAGTATGGGCCATTCTGAATGATCGAATCGCAATCTTGAACTTCTTTGAATTTAACAATAAAAAACCCATTTTCTCTGGTAAAAATTTCGAATTCTCCAACAGGTTTCCAAACACGTTGAATGTAAGCTTTGAAATATGTATAATACGGTTTGGTTCCAACAACATAAACTAAGATTGAATTACTCCAACAATCAATTGCTCTTTTGCAAACAGATTCTTTAATCAAACCAAATTTCTTACTGTTGATTTTGATCGGAGCAATAGTTTCAAGATTGCATTCATCATTGTTAGGTTCTTTAGATTGCTCAGAAACGATTTCAGCCCAAGATCTTTGCCCTTGCGTCTTGTTCAGAGAAAAATTTGTGGGTTTCTTTGGTTGGTACGATTGATTTCTTGAATTTGGAGGAGGAATGGTTGAATTCTGACCATTTGTCTTCTTTGTTTGAGAATAACTGCCCCACGAATTTCTCTGATACTCATTCAACATGGGCTGACGTTTCTTCTGTGATCTTGATTGAACCAACTGAAACCCATCTTTATCTATGATGATTCCATTGCTTGATTCTCTGATGTGAGATTCAGGTGGTCTGTTTAGAAGATTTGAGGAAGAAAGATGAGGGAGATTTCTGTGAGGAGAGAGATTTCTGTGAGGAGAGAGATTTGCATATAATACATGTTTACACAACTTAGCCATAAAAGCACATACGCTTTTATACATCTGTAACATTTATGTTTCAGCGGAACTAGATCTTGTTAGATTTGATATAATATTTCTATACTTAAGAAGATTTGGAATATATTTGAGATAATTGCTCAAATACATTGCCTCTTTTATATGCATTAAAGAGGACAATGGATTAACTACATAAGAGGAAGAAATATTTGAAAAAGAGTGAAGTAATTAATTAATTTTTAAATTAGATGATTAAAGAAGGAATCTTATCAGACGCAAATAAATTGTGGGAAATTGGAAAAATAAAATGGTAAATGTTTCTCGTATGATTTGGAGAATTGATTAGATATTGATTTATGACCATAAATCAATTACTTCAACATCAAGTAAAAATCTCTATATAAAGATAGGGATTAGGATGAATAGATGCATTAGAAACAAATTATTTTCTCTTTTGTATTTCTTTATATTCTTCTTAGTCTCCACTGTCAATCTTGTAATTCTTCTCTCTGAAAATAATAAAATCTCCTCTCCCCAAGTGGATGTACACTATCTTGCGATAGTGGAACCACTATAAATCCATGTGTGAACTCTCTATTTTACTTTCTTGTGTGGTTTGCTGATTTGTAGTTTTATTTTCAAATTCTATTTGTTTTGTCGCAACACAACACGAACTTATTGCTTCCACATGTATTAGGGTTAATTTGCAATCGTTTGTGTAAATTCACCCCTACAGTTTGGTATTAGAGCTTTGAAGGTTGTTGTTGAAGCCTAGAGCTAGAAGGTGTTCGATAAAATGGCAGGACCTGGAAATAAGGAGGTTAGACCTACCCAGGAATATGCACCCTATATTAGGGGTTTATATGAAACATCAGATTCGCAGTTGGCTATAGAGAAGTGGAACGGAGATAATGATTTTGAGAAGTGCCAGTGGAAGATGAAGGCGGTGTTGAGAAGAAATCATGTTCATCAGGTTGTATTTGACATAGAATCGTTGCCAGCAAATATCTCAGAATCAGAAAAGAAAGGAGATGGAAGAGTGGGCCTTTACTACCCTCCAATTGGCCATGGGTCAGAGTGCCATTCTAGAAATTAGTGGTAAAACTACTGCTAGAGGTGAAACACCCCACACTCCTTAGTATACCCAAAAATGACACACTAAAGAATGCGGTGCCTTATAGATATAGCTAAAACATCATAGAGACTAAGATTCACAAGACAAATAGGTAAAAACAACGGAAACATTTAAATAGTAATTCATTATTCAGAATTAAATTTCATCAATAAGTCATAAAAACAAAATATGTCTAAAAACCTAAATTCTCATGTCTTATGAAAAATATATCTCAGTCTCACATCATCAAAGTACATAAATATTAATAATCGTCCCTCTCATAAGTACCAGTACATCAAAAGCCAAATGAAAAGAAAAATGAAAAGAAGAATACGTGAAAAACTCTGGGAATGTATCTCCAAGAAATCTGAATCTACTATCCTCGACTCTGCTGGCCTATGGGGGAGAAAAGGGGAAATAGAGGAGTGGATCAGACAGTAAGTCTGGTGAGTGAAAGTAATTACTAACATTTCTAAGCAAGATAAAGATAATAGACTAAGCAATAGTTCTAGTATGGAAATAAATACTTAAAAGATAAAACTGGGGTAAATTACTGTTTCTGATTCTGTTTGACTGTTTTCTTTGATTGTTTCGATTGTTTGCACTTCTCTTTAACTACTGTGATTAGGCTGAAAACCTAATCCTATTTCAGTTGCTAATTAGATTAGGCTGAAATCCTAATTTACCCATTGATCGACCTTTTATCTCTGTTGGGCCACTATGAACAAATCCTGTTGGTCACAGCAAAAGACACCTCTTAGCGCTTGGAACGCAGTAGCGAATTATTTACCCAAATCGATGCCGCAGGCTTGGTCATCGTCGGTACACACTAACTGTCGCCCCCTGTTGTGACCTCTTATTTACCCTAATCAACATAAGCATGCCCAGACTCACCGAACTGTTGTTAGACCGTCAGTCCTAGACCTAAAAGGGAATGCTGCCCAGTCTCATCTAGCTATTGTGAGACCATCAATCCTAGTCCTGAAAGGGAATGCTGCCGGTACTGGTCCTAAAAAACAAATTCTAGTTTGTGCCCCTTGCCCAAATCCCCAGATTTGAGCTTCTATCTATTGGCCACTTATTTACCCTAATCAGCATAAGCGTGTCCCAGCCTCACCTCCTATTGTGAGACCATCGGTCCTAGATATGAAAGGGAATGCTGCCGGTACGGACCACTACTTATGTGTTTGCTTATTAACCTATTCTAAGTTTTAAAATAAGCCACTTCTGTTATTTCTTTCTTTTTAATTATAACCTATGTGTTATAACTGTTCTTTTGCTTATTAACTTAATCCAAGATCTAAGTTATAAAATAAGCCTCTTTTGTTACTCTTCCATTTTTTTAGTTATAATCACTTGTTATAATTATGCTTGCAAATATCTCAAATTTGCCTTTCAGTCTATCTCCATCTTATTACAGTTCTTCTTATTTTAAATCTGATTTCTGTAAATTTAGTGTTTTTCTATTTTAATCCATATTTGCGAATTCTTCTTCTTTTTAATATTTTATTCATGTAAAAAGGAATAAAAAGAAACAAAAATTTACAGGCTAAATTCCAACTTAAAACATATGTAAATAAATGTGAATAACTGTAAAAAACTATAAATAACTGAAAAAAATAACTGAATAAAAATGGCTGAATAAAATAGACTGAAAAGAACTTTTGAAATTTACTTAAAAGTTAACTGTAAATAAATTATATAAAAACCGTCTCAAAATTGTAGAAAAACTACAACTATTGAGAACCCTATTATTTTAAATTACTTAAAAATCTAAAATAATTACAAAACACTCACTTATGGTCCTTATCTCTAGTCCTTGACATTCTTGGATCCACTCCTATGGCATAGAATATTTTTATCAAAAAGATCTCCTCTTTAGAAAAAATTTCTTTTTAAGGTCCAGCCTCAGGTAATGAACTCAAATAGGAGAAAATCTAAATGAGAAAAATAGCTAGGCTTAGGGTTCTATTTATAGTGTAACTTAGGGATCTCAGACCGTTGGATTTGAAGATTAAATCTGGTGCAACCACGTCATAGGCTCTCTAGGAACTGTCGGATGAAAGCATGAATGCACATGATTGAATGAAAATGGAATTATGAGGTATTTGCTTCGTATTGGACGAAATAACTTCCAAGAACTAAGGTGGGTCGACCTAGCTTCCATGGGAGTCGACCCTAAGGTCGACCTGACCCCTTTTGGGGTCGACCTAACCCAAATATGGGTCGACCTATGCCTTTGTAATATATATTTTCTTTTTCGTTCTGATTTCTTATTTCTTTCGTAACTTCTTCATATTAACTCGATTTCAACAAGTTATATATGAAAATTGACCAGAAAATTACCACGGACACAATGGTGCAACTCATGTGGCTCAATTTTGACAATTTCACAAACTTATTTTATTATTTAATTAATTGGTTAATTAATTATTATAGCTCAAATTTTATGTTGTTACATTCTCCCCTCCTTAAAGGATTTCGTCCCCGAAATTTCTAAGGACGGAAGAATGAAATAAATATTTTCATCAAATTCTACAACCATATATTCAACCATCGTCCATTACATCCATTGTCCTTCAGCTTTCTAATGCAACTTTTGTTATATGCAATAGTGTAGTGTCAATTTCCCTAACTAGTGCAAAAGATTAGGCAGTCTACTAATTCAGTCGACCTCCTTTTTATGCAATCATGACCGTGCTATGTTTTCGAATGAATGCAAGTTTCCTAATGATAACTGATAGTTCTATATGCGTGCTACAAATATCATCCAAATGCAACGATCATATGATAATCACTCATTATAGCAACCATGGAAATAAAAATGTAAGTTCACACACATCCATATGCATATGCTTTAGTGACCTAGTTAGACCGATCCCTAAGAGAAAATAGTGCCTAGTGTGTGTATATGCGTCCATTAGCATCCACTAGCAACAACTTGCAAGCATTAGCGTCCATCATACTTAACATGTTCTAATGACATGTTTACATTCAGTCCTACCATCCATATGTTAAATCCTAGGATCTACCCTCCCAAAGGATGCTAAAAGAAAGAACCTATTCAAAACTAAAGATGGAAATAGGAAATTCAAAACGTACCATCAAAGAGATGCGGATACGAGATACGTATTTTCTCCTCAGCCTCCCACGTAGCGTCCTCAATACTATCTCCCCACTGCACCTTAACAAAAGCGAGTTCCTTATTCCTAAGCTTCTTGATATCATGTCCAACGATCTTGGTAGGAATGCGACGAAGTGATGCTTCTCACTCCACTTCAACTTCCTCAAGTTGACTAGGTTCTACTACCTCTGCTGAATCGTGCAAGCACTTTCTCAAGTGCAAATTATGAAAAACGTCGTGAACTCCCGCGAGTCTCTCCGGTAGCTTTATCTGATACGTCATCTTCCTTACTCTTTCCACAATGGGGAACGGTCCTACGAATCTGGGAGCAAATTTCCCATTTGATCCAAACCTTACTACCTTTCTTAGCAGAGACACCTTAATGAAAACCAAATCTCCTACGTCGAACTCAATATCCCTTCTTCGCTTATCTGCATAGGATTTCTGTCTACCTTGGGCTGTCTTCATTCTTCTTCTAATCAAATCAATCTTTTTCGAAGTCTCTCTAACCATGTCGGGACCAAGTAGCAATCTTACTGTAGACTCTAACCAACACGAAGGCGACTTGCAAGGTCTTCCATAAAGGGCTTTAAAAGGAGCCATCCCAATGCTGGCTTGATAACTATTGTTATAAGCGAATTCCACTAAAGGAAGGTACTCCTCCGAAGTTCCTCCAAAATCAAGAATGCACATCCTCAACAAATCCTCAAGAACTCTATTAACTATCTCCGTTTGGCTATTTGTTTGAAGGTGATAGGTCGTACTCAATCTAAGCTGTGTCCCTAAAGCCACTTGCAAGCTTCTCCAAAACCGCTAGTAAAGATAGGGTCTCTGTCGCTCACTATGCTATAGGGAACTCCATGAAATCGAACTATCTCACGAACGTATATAGATGCCAAATAAGGTGCTGTCCTTTTACCCTTGACCGGAATGAAGTGGGCGCTCTTAGTCAAACGATCTACAAGCACCCACATACTGGTATTCCCCTTCCTAGATCGGGGTAAACCATCTATGAAGTCCATCGAAACACTATCCCACTTCCGCTCGAGTACATCCAATGGTTGAAGTAATCTGCCAGGCCTCTACTGCTCCACCTTGACCCTTTGGCATACAAAGCACTTGACCACAAACTCTGCTACATCCTTCTTCATGCCACTCCAACAAAATACTCTCTTCATGTCCCTATACATCTTATCACCACTCGGATGAATAGTCATTCAAGAATGGTGTGCTTCTGCTAGAACTGCTCTCATCAAATCACCAGTGCGTTGAACACAAAGTCTTCCATCTCTCCTTAGCCATCCTTTACTATCAATGGAATAGCGTAGGAGATGTCTAGAGACCACTCCACTGTTAATCTTATCTAGAATATCGACAAGCTTTGAATCCTCTCGTTGTCTAAAGCCAATCTGATCTATGAGGGTATGCTTAACCGTAAGTGCTGCCAACAATCCAGGAGTAATGTCTGTGGAGGGCTTGAAATCAAAGGTGGAAATAAACTCTAGGCTCTTCCACTCCACGAATATTGGACTAAGGGTTTCTCTCTTTCTACTTAACACATCCGCAACCATGTTTCCTTTACCAGGGGTATAAGCTATCTCAAAGTTATATGATGCCAAAAACTCCATCCAACGCTGCTACCTCAAGTTTAAATCCTTTTGTGAGAACAGGTGCTTCAATGATTTATGGTCAATGAAAAGCTCGAACCTCTCTCCTAGCAAGTAATGTCTCCAAGACTTGAGCGCGAACACAACAGCAGCTAGCTCCAAATCATGGGTTGGGTAGTTCTTCTCATGAGTTCTCAACTGTCTACTTCCATAGCATACTACCCTCCCTTCCTGCATCAATACTACTCTAAGACCAGTCCCACATGCATCAATGTATACTGTAAAAGGCTTAGCTCCGTCGGGTAAAACTAACACTGGTGCACTAGTAAGGGCCCTCTTTAGCATCGTGAAGGAATCCTCACAATCTACGTCCCACGCAAATGCCGCATTCTTCTTTGTAAGGCAAGTAAGCGGTGTTGAAATCTTAGCGGAATCTCTGATAAACTTCCTATAATAACCATTCAAATCTAGGAAGCTTCTAACTTCGGTAGCATTCTTTGTGGCTTTCCAATCTTGTATTGCTACTATCTTAGCGGGATCCATCGCTGGACCCTCTCTTGAGACCTGTGCAGTCAATTCCCCAATATTGCCTCGATATATCCCGTAGCGGACTTTTGGGGCAACGATATTCCTATAAAGAGGCTCAATATAGCGGATCCGCTATTATCCCCGATATTGTGGCAATAATCTGCTATATCCCCGTTTTGTTGCCCCGCTATATCCACATTTCCTATAAATAAGCATTTTGCTTGATGTCTTGCTTTTATGTTTTATGGAACAATGATATACGATGTTGGTTATTATAACTAGTTCTAACTTTTTGAGTGTCAACTTTGTTTATCTTTAATTTATTATAACTTATTTTGCTTGGTGGGAAATAATAAGTTATACTTGTTCCTTTTTTTAATGTAGAATGTTCATTATTCCTCTTTTTGAAGTTGTTCGCTATATCCTGATATATCCTCGATATATCTCCGCTACAACTTTTCACACCTCAAACGCTATGGAGCGGTAGAGCGCTTTAACTGTACAGCTCGAGACTACGTGCTCCAAGAAATGCACCTCCTTACGCCAAAAGTGACACTTCGAGAATTTTGCTTTCAACTGATGAACACGAAGTGTACGAAGAACCTCCTCAAGATGAATAGCATGCTCTTCCATACTCTTGGAAAACACCATAATATCGTCCACAAATACTACAACGAACTTATTTAGGACATCTCGAAAAACACGGCTCATCAAATCTACAAAATAGGCTGGGGCATTGGTCAGCCCAAACGGCATAACCAACCACTCAAAGAGTCCATCGGGTGTCCTAAATGTTGTCTTATCGATGCTATTGTCGGCAACCCTAAGCTGATGAAATCTAGTGGCTAAGTCAAGCTGAAAAAATACTAAAGAGCCAACCAATTGATCTAAAAGATCATCTATCCTAGAAAGTGGGTAATGGTTCTTCTTCGTGAGCTTATTCAACTCTCTATAGTCTACGCAAAGTCAAAGGGAACCATCCGCCTTTGTAGCGAAGACGACTGACGCTCTCCACTCAGATATGCTCCATCTGACGAAGCCTTTCTCCAATAGCTCACCAATCTACTTACTTAACTCCTTCCTCTCCCTAGGAACCCTGTGTCTCACAGACAATGCCACTGCTTTAGCATTGTCATTCAGATACATCCTAAAGTCGATCTCTCTCTTAGGGGGTAGTCCCTTAAACTCCTCAAAAATGTCTGGGAAATCTCTAACAACTGGAACTGAATCTAACTCTGCTAGTGATGAATCAAGGGAATAAAGGAAGCTCAACATGACTGACGCATGTGGGTCGCAAGAAACCTCGAGAGTCCGCCCGCTATATGTCTCTAGCCTAACGACTCTCCTCTAACCGTCCAATATCGCACCATAAGTGGATAACCAGTCCATCCACAAAATCATCCCATATCCCGAAAATTCCAGTACGTAGGCGTCACAATCAAACTCTACGCCTAATATAAAAAATTTCAAACCACTACAAATCATGGATAAATGTGCCAATCCTCCTATGGGGTTTGAAACAACTATAGGGTCTACAACTAGAGAAATATCTAAGTGCAAACAATCAACCAAGAAACTAGAAATGAAAGAATGCGATGCTCCAGAGTCAAAAAGAGTTCAAATAGGAAAATCTGAAATAGAGATCAAACCTTCTACAGAGACTTTCCTACCTCGATCTGGTCCACTAGAATGTGCTGCATCCAAAGTCTGTACTTGCACTGTAGGTGCGCCTACTTTCTACTCCATCTTCTAAGGACAAGCTCTACTAAGGTGACTAGGCTGCCCACAGTTGTAACATCTCCCCTTCAATGTCTCCTTCTTACAGTCCTTTATGAAATTCCTAACCAATCCACAACTATGACATTTCTCGCCTTTCTTGATCTATCCCTTTTGAGGTCCTCCTCCTTTCTTCTTGTCCTTATCCTTTTTATTCTTCCACCACTTCTTCTTAGAGTTTTCTGATTTAGGAACCTTCTTAACTTCTCCTTCCTTAGCTACCTCTGACATGAGAGCCATTTCCACAAGTGACTCATATGTCGCTCCAATAGGTACATGTGTCAATGTCAATCCTTAGAGGGGCCGGTTCAAACCCTTAGCAAACTTGATGGCCATCTTATGAGGTGTTTTAGCAAGCTCCATCCCGAACCTCGATAACTCATTAAACTGATTTATATACTCTTTCACCGAAAGACTCCCTTGCTTCAGACTAATGAACTTCTCCAACTGCATGCTTTCCTCAGCTTGTGACAAGAACTTTCTCTCAAACCTTTCCCGAAATCCAAACCAACCAATGTCTCTACCTTCCATCTCTACCATATTCCACTAGTAAGAAGCCTCTCCCTTCAGCTGCCAAGATGCAAGCTAAACTCTCTGTCAGTCTTCCAGTCCTAACAGCCCAAATATCCGCTCTGTATTCCTCAACCAAGCTCGTACCTCCATGAAATCCTCTGTGCTAGAAAACGTCTTTCCTCCTAGATTAGCGAAGTCTTTGCATAGCTTAGAAAAATTGGCTGCTGCAGGTGGATTATGGGATCTCCACCCGTCGATGCTGCATTGGTGCTTGCCCTTGCACTTTTGGTGCCGTAGCTTAGAGGTATCAATGGAACCAGCCATGGACTTGGACACTCTCTGGAAGATTTGAGGCGTTTGTCATTCTATGCAAAGAAAAGAAAATTTTGGCTAGAAAGAATTGAAAGAAGGTTGAACTGGACTTTGAAGGGATTTTTATAAAAACTCTCTTATACTTGAAAACCATTTCTATAATAAGAGCTTCTTTCTGAAAAATACTTTTAAAGATATGTTACTTTTGAAAAATACTTTACTTTTAAAACAAGTTTTTAGGAATCCTGTAATCTTAGGCTCTGATACCAAGTGAAACACCCCATACCCCTTAGTAAACCGAAAAAGGGCACATTAAAGAATGTGGTGCATTATAGTTATAGCTAAAACATCACAGAGACTAAGATTCACAAGACAAATAGGTAAAAACAGCGGAAACATTTAAATAGTAATTCATTATTCAAAATTAGACTTCATCAATAAGTCATAAAAACAGAATATGTCTAGAAACCCAAATTCTCATGCCTTATGAAAAATATATCTCGGTCTCACATCATCGGAGTACATAAATATTAATAATCATCCCTCTCATAAGTACCAATACGTCAAAAGTCAAATGAAAAGAAAAATGAAAAGAAGAAGAATACATGAAGAACTCCGGAAATGTGTCTCTAAGAAATTTGAATCTACTGTCCTCGACTTTGTTGGCCTATGGGGGAGAAAAGGGGAAATAGAGGAGTGGTTCGGACAATAAGTCTGGTGAGTGAAAGTAATTACTAGCATTTCTAAGCAAGATAAAGATAATAGACTAAGCAATAGTTCTAGTATGGAAAGGAATACTGAATAGATAAAACTGGGGCAAATACTGTTTCTGATTCTGTTTGACTGTTTGCTTTGATTGTTTCGATTGTTTGCACTTGTCTTTAACTGCTGTGTAGGCTAAAACCCTAATCCTATTTTAGTTGCTAATTTGATTAGGCCGAAATCCTAATTCTACCCGTTGATCGGCCTTCTATCTCTGTTGTGCCACTGTGAACCAATCCTGTTGGTCATAGCAAAAGACACATCTTAGCGGTTGGAACACAGTAGCGGATTATTTACCCTAATCGATGCCGCAGGCTCGGTCATCGTCGGTACACACTAACTGTCGCCCCCTGTTGTGACCTCTTATTTACCCTAATTAACATAAGCGTGCCCAGCCTCACCTGACTATTGTGAGACCATCAGTCCTAGACCAGAAAGGGAATGATGCTTAGCCTCACCTTGCTTTTGTGAGACCATCAGTCATAGTCCTGAAAGGGAATGCTGCTGGTACTGGTCCTAACAAATAAATTCTAGCTTGCGCCCCTTGCCCAAATCCCTAAGCTTCTATCTATTGGCCACTTATTTACCGTAATCAGCATAAGCGTGTCCCAGCCTCACCTCCTATTGTGAGACCATCAGTCCTAGATCTAAAAAGGAATGCTGCCAGTATGGACCACTACTTCTGTGTTTGCTTATTAATTAATTCTAAGTTTTAAAATAAGCCTCTTCTGTTATTTCTTTCTTTTTAATTATAACCTATGTGTTATAACTATTCTTTTACTTATTTACTTAACCCAAGATCTAAGTTATAAAATAAGCCTCTTCTGTTACTCTTCTATTTTTTTAGTTATAATCACTTGTTATAATTATGCTTGCAAATATCTCAAATTTGCCTATTTCGGTCTATCTCCATCTTATTACAGTTCTTCTTATTTTACATCTGATTTCTGTAAATTTAGTGTTTTTCTATTTTAATCCAAATTTGCGAATTCTTCTTCTTTTTAATATTTTATTCGCCTAAAAAGGAATAAAAAGAAACAAACATTTACAGGTTAAATTCCAACTTAAAACAAATGTAAATAAATGTAAATAACTGCAAATAACTATAAATAACTGAATAAAATAACTGAATAAAAATATCTAAATAAAATAGACTGAAAAGAACTTCTGAAATTTACTTAAAAGTTGACTGTAAATAACTTATATAAAAATTGTCTTAAAATTGTAGAAAAACTACAACTATTGAGAACCCTATTATTTTAAATTACTTAAAAATTTAAAATAATTACAAAACGCTCACCTGTGGTCCTTAGCTTTAGTCATTGGCCTTCCTAGATCTCCTCCTAGGGCATAGAATATTTTTATCAAAAAGATCTCCTCCTTAGAAATTTTTTCGATTTACGGTCCAGCCTCAGGCAATGAACCCAAATAGGAGAAAATCTGAATGAGAAAAATAGATAGGCCTAAGGTTCTATTTATAGTGTAGGTTAGGGATCTCAGACCGTTGGATTTGAAGATTAAATCTGGTGCAACCACGTCATAAGCTCTTTAGGAACCGTCGGATGGAAGCACGAACGCATAAGATTGAACGAAAATGGAATTATGAGGTGTTCGCTTCATACTAGATGAAATAATGTCCAAGAACTAAGTCGGGTCGACCTAGCTTCCATGGGGGTTGACCCTAAGGTTGACCTGACCCCTTTGGGGGTCGACCTAACCCAAATATGGGTCGACCTATGCCTTTGTAATTTTTTTTTCTTTTTCGTTCTGATTTCTTATTTCATTCGTAACTTCTTCATATTAACCCGGATTTCGACAAGTTATATATGGAAATTGACCATAAAATTACCATGGACACAATGGTTCAACTTCCGTGGCTTAATTCTGACAATTTCACAAACTTATTTTATTATTTAATTAAATCGTTAATTAATTATTATAGCTCAAATTTTGGGTTGTTACAAGAGCCTTATGGAAGAAATTGGAGGATTTCTACATGAAGAAGTCACTCACGAATAGAGTGATTCTATTGAAGACTTTTTTCACATAAAAGATGCGGGAAGTTACGTCATTGAAAGCACATCTGAACTTCTTCGATGATTTGATGATGAAGATGAAAGCTGTTGATTTGAATGTGGACGAGGAGCAAAAGGCTATGTTGGTTTTGTGTTCTTTTCCCGAGCGATACACGGTTTTCGCTAACAGCTTGATTTATGGCAAAAGCACACTGTCATTAGAAAATGTGAAGACGAGACTTCTAAGTGAAGAAATGAGGGATCAGATGAAGAATATAAGCGAAAGTGGAGAAGCTAGTAGTAGTCAGGGGCTGTTTGTGGAGAGAGGAAGAAAGGAGAAGAAGGAGAATAATTTTAGAGGGCGTTCCAAGTCAAGGAAGCCTGGAAGTTGTTGGAGAGGTAAGTCTAGAGACAACATGTGTCATCATTGTAAGAAACATGGCCACTAGAAGAAAGATTGTCCAGATTTGAGGAAGAGAAATGAAGCAGATGGTTCTCTTCATCTATTGCGGTGGAGAAGGTTGTTTTTGATGATGTGTTGACTGCATCCGTTTCCGATATCAGACCATTGAGTGCTAGATTCAGGGGCATCTTTCCATATGACGCCTAGGAAGGAGGATTTATGCTCTTATGAAGACATGGAGGGAAGTACCATATTAATGGGAAATGGTGCTACTTGCAAGTCATTGGGAGAAGGATTAGTGCGTATTCGCATGCACGATGGTGTGGTTCGCACTATCACTGGAGTCCGCTATGTTCTAGGTTTAAGAAAATCTCTTCTGTCCTTGGGTCAGCTAGCATCTTTGGGGTGCAAGATTATGATAGAGTCGGGAGGCTTGAAGGTGACACGTGGTGCTCTTGTATTGATGAAAGGAATGATGGTCCAGAATCTTTATCTGTTGAAAGGATCAACAGTTCTTGGAGAGACGTGCATTGGAGTTGATAGTTCATGAACTTTGGATGCCACCAGACTTTGACATCTCAGATTAGTCATGTTTCAGAGAAGAGTTTGGAGATGCTTCAAAGAAGTAAGATGATCAAAGGTGAAAGCTTCAACCATTTGGAATTTTGCCAAGAGTGTGTGTTAGGGAAGCAGATAAAAGTTTCTTTTGGTGTTGGTAGACATGAGTCCAAAGGAGTACTAGAGTATGTCCATACGGATGTTTGGGGACCAGTAACTATAGCTTCTATTGGAGGAACTAAGTATTTTATCTCTTTTATCGATGACTACTTTCGAAAGGTTTGGGTGTATATGATGAAAGTTAAGTCGGAGTCATTTGAAAAGTTTAAAACTTGGAAAGCACTGGTAGAGAATGAAGTATGAAGGAAGTTGAAGGTGCTAAGATCTGACGATGGCGGTGAGTTTGTTTCTAAGGAGTTCAAAAATTTCTGTAGATAGCATGGAATTAGGAGCAATTTTACTACACCCGGTGATCCGCAATCAAACGGAGTTGCTGAAAGGATGAACAAAACGCTACTGGAGAAGGGCCGTTGCTTGAGATTGATGGCGGGCTAGTTTAGAGGCTTTTGGGCTAAAGCTTTATCAATTGTAATATATATTATCAATCGAATTCCGTGCTCAGCCACTGATAGGAGGATTCCTGAGGAAAGGTGGAAAGGTACATCTATACATATTAGTTATTTTCATATATTTGGAAGCCCCGTGTATGTTCACCATACAGGAAATGACAAGTTGGAGGCTAGACCTATCAAGGCATATTTTTGGGCTATATAAAAGGTATCAAAGGGTATCGAATTTTAAACCCTGTTGATAGGAAGGTAGTGCACTTGAGACATGTCACATTTGATGAGTCCGCTAGGTTCAAGCCCAAGGAGAATCCACCTTGCTCAATAGATTTAGAAGTTGAAAAGCCTAAGGAGATGGAAACTATTCCCACATATCAGCCTAGTAGTAGAGTCAGAGATGTAAAAGAAGATAGAGTAATTGCAGTTGTTGATACATCACATGATGGTCCACAGAATTCCTCTAGCAATGATAGTGATGGTCATGAAGCTACAGATGATTCGACTCAAGGTGGAGTTGATAGGAGTTTAGGCGAAGTTACACCTATTCGGGCTAGCTCTAGAATTAGAAGGCCACAAAATAGGTACGGAAACTGGAGTTATGCAAACCTTAGCCTTGAAGATCATTTTGATTATGCACTGCATATAGTGCAAGACGAGCCTTTCAACCATGAAGAAGCTATGAATTCGAGTGCCAGCTTGAGATGGATGCATGCTACGGAAGAGGAGATGGATTCGTTGAAGAAGAATCAGACTTGGGAATTGGTACCACCCCCTCAAGAAAGCCGAGCCATAGGATGCAAGTGGGTATATAAGGTGAAGGACGATGGAAGGTACAAGGCTAGACTTGTTGTAAAATTCAAGCATTGCTCAAACATAATTCGCTTGCTAAAGTGTTAGGTGCCACTTGGTGGCACAGGGGAGAATGATTAGTACAAGGAAATGTTTGTTTTGGAGATTGATGGGTCCTACATTGAGGGGGTACTTTCAACACTTTGCTGGCGGGCAGTGGCTTTGTCGGAATTTGTTGACAAAGTGGAATGGGTGATGGCCATGCTGAAGCTCATTGGGAAAGTATCTATGATGTCTTGTCTAGGAGCTGCTTGGAGTAAAAGAATGTAGATTGAGTTGGTAGGCATGCGGGGAAATATAGTATCAAGGTGGAGATTGTCAAAATTTGACACAATATTTCCATACTTAAGAAGATTTGGAAGATATTTGAGATAATTTCTCAAATATGCTGCCTCTTTTATATGCATTAAAGAGGGCAATGGATTAGCTACATAAGAAGAAGAAATATTTGAAAAAGAGTGAAGTAATTAATTAATTTTCAAATTAGATGATTAAAGAAGGAATCTTATCAGACGCATACAAATTGTGGGAAACAAGAAAAATAAGTAAATGTTTCCTGTATGATTTGGAGAATTGATTAGGTATTGGTTTATGACCTTAAATCACTTACTTCAACCTCAAGTAACAATTCCTATATAAAGGTAGGGATTAGGATTAATAGATGCATCAGAAACGAATTATCTTCTCTTTTGTATTTCTTCATATTCTTTTTAGTCTCCACTATCAATCTTGTAATTCTTATCTCTGAAAATAATAAAATCTCCTCTCCCAAGAGGATGTACACAATGTTGCGATAGTGGAACAACTATAAATCCATATGTGAACTCTCTATTTTACTTTCTTGGGTGATTTGTTGATTTGCAGTTTTATTTTCAAGTTCCGTTTATTTTGTCGCACTACAACACGATCTTATTGCTTCCGCATGTATTAGGGTTGATTTGTAATCATTTATGTAAGTTCACCCCTACAATTAATTGTTAGGGTGTGGCTCGCATTGTAAATGAAGTGGGTGCATAGATTGAACGGATTAAAGCCCCACATCGCAGGATATGTGGAATAATCGTGGTATATATATGAGATTGGTGGCACGTAACATTGAGGATTCCTTTTGTTACAATGTGTTGCCAAGACCAGATTATATACCCGATGGGAGACGATGGATGGATTTTCAATCGGGACGTCGGCATAGGAGACTTCAACCGTTGATGTCGTCTAGACACGGTGAAGCAAACGCATACGAAATGCGGGAATGCCGAAACTCAACATGGTATCAGAGCTTAATGGTTCGAGGGACCGATATGATGCAGCATGACCGAAGTACGGCTCCAAAGGGGGTTGAGCATGGGATGCTCGTCAAGGTAGAGATATGGTTAAAGTAGTTTGCCCTTCCTGCTTATGAGCACTCGGAGTAGCTGCCTGACCCAACTACGAAGAGGACTCTGGTGTAACTCCAAAGGTGACTTGAGCAATGCTCGCCAAGGTGGAGATTGTTAGGTGTGGCTCGCATTGTAAATGAAGTGGGTGCGTGGATTGAACGGAGTAAAGTCCCACATTGCAGATATGTGGAATAATCGTGGTATACATATCGGATTAGTGGCACGTAACATTTGGGATTCCTTTTGTTACAATGTGTTGCCATAACCGGATTATATGCCTGATGGGAGATGATGGAGGAATGTTCAATCGGGACGTCGGCATAGAAGACGTCGACCATTGATGCCATCTAGACACGGTGAAGCGCACGCATACGGAACGCGGGAATGGCGAAACTCAACGAATCTAACTAGTAGGCTTAAGATAGTGCATGATAAAGTACGGACATTAACAGTGTATTTTATATGGTTAAATGCATTACTGGAAGCATTTCACTTGAAATTTGCATTAGTAGAAGCAATCATAATGGACTGCAATATTTTTGTAGCCTTTGGATCTGAATCATAATGGAAGTACTATCCATCTGACGTCTCTATTTATAAGTACTATATCATCCATCACCATCTCTTTGTTGCTTAGTCGGATTTCCATCCTCTATGGCGAAGCAATTTTACAGTAGTACATGTTTTAATGAGCTTGCATACCGTTCCATTTATTTCCATCTATTTTCCACTGGATGAGGTCCTACCATTATCGTATTAATAACTAATCTTCTATCAGTTCACTTGGGACTCTCTCCGCTGGGTCCAGGCTAGTTCCCTTGGGCAGGCAGTCTTTTGGTCCTTTCAATTTGACTGCCATCCTACGACTCTCTCACATAGTGCTAAAGCTTTTTCTTCCTTATTATTTCCTCAATAAAGTCTCTCAAATGCCGACACTCTCTTCGTGTTATGTCCATGGTTACATAGAAATGATAGTACTTCCCTAATCACATTTCCTCCTCCATTACGACTTTCCTAGGTGGCATCTTATATCATTCTGTTCCTTGTGTAACAAGGTATATATTTTCCAATGTATAGTTCAGGGGTGTATATTCATCAGGCCTCATAATCCTTGGGCGCGTCTTGATTTTATTTTTTCCTACCACTAGGTTCTTGATTTCTTTTCTTTTGGTTATTCAAGTTTCCAACATTAACTTCTACATTACCAGAGCTTTCTCCAGTTTGTTTAATAGCCACACTGCTCTGTATTACTTCCTTCGACTGTCCATTATTAGTCTATTTGGCTGCTTGACTTGCTTCCCCCAAACATAAGAATTGTTTGGCCTTTCATGGTTGTTCGTTGTTTCATCTTTAACCATTTACCAAAGTCCATGTCTGGGTGTATGCCCCAAACCAAAGCCATGATCACCAAATCCTCCTTTGGATTACTCACCTCCATGACCGCGATATTGAATCTATTCAAGAATCACTTCAACAACTCCTTAGGTCCTTAAGAAAGGCTCGACAAGGACATCATATCCTTAGGTCAAGCAGCATGGAGCCAGAACTGCTCCATGAATTTCTTAGTCAACTCATCAAATGCCAATATGGATCTTAGCGCAAGCCGAGTAAACCACATCGATGCAACATCTTCCAAGAAAATAGGAAAACACCTATAGCGCACCGCATCCATTGCTCTGGCTCTATCCATCTGCCATTCATACTTAAATAAGCGCTGCTAGGGATTGGTGGTTCCATTATACAATGGTATTATCAGCATTGTAAACTTCCTAGGATACCTTTCCCTTAGAATATTCTCCATGGATGGAGTTCTACTTGGTGCTGAACCCCAATCCACGTTCTTTCGACCTTTGCTTTCTTCTACCAACCGTTTAACCATATCCATTATATACTTCTCACTAGCACAATACTCCAAAGGTCGACTATCAGGGGCTGCGTCGAGTGTTTGGCTCTGCTAACAATTATACTTTTAAGTAATTCAAACATATTAATTAAAATCATTGTATACAGACAAGAGTTATAACTTACTTGCTAGATATACTTTTACTTTATTATTGTAATCAATCCTTAAGCTTAAATTTCAAAAAGGCAAAAAATCCAAAATGTGGGCAACGTTAAACATTTGTATCTTCTTCACCTAGTATTCTTTCCAAAAGTTTTACATATGAATTCGGGCCAGAAAAATATAATTGACCCAACGAAAAAAACAAATTTCGAAAATTCCCTATCTACAAAAATTTAGTACTTGTCAAATTACCAAAATTCCCTTTTTTATTACATATTTATTTTTGATAAAAAAATACATGGTGTTACAGCATTGCTAGTTATTGAAATCCAAAGCTATAACATGGCTGAGCTATCACAACCCAAAGCTATCGCATGGCTAGGCTGTAACAAACCGGGATTTGCATTACCAATTAATAAATAAAAGTTAGGATTTTTATTTATTTTAATGAAGCATAAAAGGATTTGGAATAACAAAATTTATTTGAAAAAGGCTATTTTAATTAAATGGGAAATATGGGATTTTAAAATGAGGATAAAATGTTATTTTTGGAAAGTTAAATATTTTAGGAGAGATTTTAAAACGGGTTTGGATAAGAAAAATGAGTTTTATGAACATATATGAACACTTAGACTAATTTTTGGAAACATGTAATTAACTCTCTTCTTATTGGGTTACTAAACCTAGCCCAATAACCCACCCTAAACCTCCTCTATAAATTATCTCAAACTCTCCTAACCTCATTCATTCATCCCTAATCAAAACCCTAATCATTTCCTAAAGCTTTCTTAACAAAAATGGCCTCTATCTTCATCTCCTTTTAGTTTTAGCTTATGCAAGTCATTCTATACAAAGGTAATGCAAATACCCACCTCAAATCTATTTTTATATCTTTTTAATTTCTGAAATTTAATTGGTAACACATGTTTTATGTGTTTTTTTTGATCTTATAGCCTCCTAATCATCTTTTGCTAACTTGGGTTGATGCTATAGTAGTCATTGTTGCTTCTGTGAGAGGTATATTGCTAAAAACCTCTTCTAATATGTGTTTAATCATCTTTTGATTTCAGTAATTATTTAGTAACACATGTTTTATTATGTAACATGTGAATCATAGCTCTTTGATCATCTTTGCTTTCATTTTGGGTGTGCACATAAGGTGCTTGTGATATTGCTTCCTAAGGTAATGCTAAGCTTTAGCCCTTTGTTCCCTTTAATATAGTGTAGTAATCATTATAGGGTAGTTAGTGATTGATATTGGTGAAATTTGATGCCAAAAACTTGAAAAAAATAACCTAAAATCACCAAAAACAGCATTGATTGATGGCTGGAATGTTTCAGCCTGAAAACAGGCTGAAAACAGTGTTCTGAGAGCCCAGAGCAGGCCTGGGTTGCACCCAGGCTGCTGCCCGGGCGTAGCAGGCTAGCCTGGTTGGGCTAACCGGGTTGGGCTAGCCGGTAGCAGGCCAGCCCTTAGTGGGCTGGCGCGCAGGAACAACGCGGGTCCGCACTGGGCGGCCCGCTATTCTCCCCAGCCCGCATGGGCTGAGGCTTGCTTGCTCCCAGCCCAGGCGGGCTGGGGCTTGACAGAACCCCAGCCCGCATGGGCTAGGGCTTCCTACTACATCCCCAGCCCAAGCGGGCTGGGGCTTGACCAAACCAGTTGCACCGCATGGTGCAGCCTGGTTCACAAGAACGGGCTGCACCATGTGGTGCAGTCGGCTTCCATGAAATGGGCTGCACCCACTTAGTGCAGCCGGGTTCCGACCCACCGGTTGCACCATTTTGGTGCAACCGCTTAAAATTGATTGTGCCCGCAATGAACCTTTGGGTTTCAATTGCGAATCATAAATTGTCGAACTTCGGTTCACAACCTTTCGGAATTTTTTCCAACACGAATATTGGTTTTCAGTGATTCTCTGATTTATCGATTTCTTTGAGATTTGTCTCTATATTTCGTACACGTGTTTTATGAATTATTTTCAAAGGATTTTTCACTCCTAATTGGCTTTCGAAATTATTATTATATAATGTTATTTTTAATTATTAAACTATTTACTCCATAATAGGAGAGTATTCAAAAGCCGTTTTAAAGTGATTTCAAAATCAATTATAAAACCGTTTTGCACCATTATTTTTTATAATAAATATCTCACACTCACTTTTTAGCACGTCGAGCGAAGTGGAAAGGTGCTTAAACGGTTAGGAAATCTCCGGCCTATGGAACCGTGTGTATTTGCTTTCCGGTTAATCCCCGACCTATTCGATTGATCGTTTTGACCTTTGGGTCTAGTTTACCGATGATACGAGGTGGACTTTTTATTGTTTGGAGTGTGAGCTTGCTATTGGTTAGTAAACCGTTTAGTGCGAATGTGGGGTATGGGACTCATCGTTAACACTTTACAGGTTCCTCTCCAAGAAGTTTGTGAAACATTAGCCTCTGGGCAGCCAGTACTGGACCTCTGGGTCACCACGCCTCAGGGCAACCGTCTTTGGACACCTGTTCTATGGAGCAGTTTCTTTTTCGACATGTGCCTCTGGGCCTTTGTCCTTCTGGGAAGGATCTCGCCGTCTCGCGCGTTCCGCATCTATGCGAGTGATCGATCACAACTCTACAGTACTTGGCAATAACGACTCCGGTCGGTGCACATGCTATACTTGTATTATCTGATGATTTTTATATCCATTCGAGTACCGCCATTCGGTGTTGGTTCTATGGAACCATACGATGTAAGTGCAATTACCTTGTGGATTCACAGTGTCTTTGGACACTGCTTTTCAGTGTTTGATTTCATTGACTTTTTAGTATATCCCCATTTCTCTTTGGAGCATCGATCTTTGCTTGGGCATTGATTACAGACTCTGGTCACTCTTGGGATTATTGCCTATGGGCAACTTTATATAGCTTTGGCTACGCCGATGATATGAGGCGATTTTATTTATTCAACACATTGGTGCTGATATTCTCTTTGGAGATTTTTACTGTTGATTGATGATTAGGGACCGTCATTATATTCATGTGGTCCAAAATACTCTTCTCTTAGGAAAAGTACTGCTTTATTTATGTACCGCATTATTATATATCTCAGTTATTACTGATTGTTTAGCTAGCCTGACCCGAGTGTTTTCGCTTGGGTCAGACCGAGTTGTTTCAGGTTAGGTCTCTGGACTTAGCTTCTGTGCTTCCGCTTGGACATTATCTACTATGCTGATAGATAGCGCTTTTGTTTGTCCACTATTCCGCTACTCTGTTATTATTCAGACATTGATATGTACATATTTTTGACTCACATGTGTGGGAAGTGGCTTTGTACCCACTTATAGTATTTGGATCTGTATTGACGATGTATTGTTCTGGGATTTTATATCTGTTATGTGATTCTGTTCTGTGATGTTTTATTATTATGTTATTACACTTTTTCTTGATAGATCTTTAGCCATTTGTAATTTCGTTATAAGTATTTACCGAATATGTCGAACCATTTGAAAAAAATATAGATACCATCCTTTCGACGTATTCAGTAGATAGTTATAGCTTGATTGCAAATGGTCGCTTCCACTATACTCTATTCCGCTTTAACAGACAGTATTACTCCTGTAATACTCTTTGTTACAGTGGGTCTCAGAGTGGGGCGTTACAGTTTGGTATCAGAGCCTGGTTTCAGGAATAAGCATAATAAACACAGAACAGATACACTTAGTACAATACATTTCAATTAGATCCAAATTAAATCAAATCCCTTCCTTATGTTTATTGATAGATAAGTTAGGAATATGTATAGGAATCCGTTATATTCCGTAGTATTCCTTAATTAATTATCTATCATTGAATCATGTCTAACTCTAATTCCCGTTTGACTTTCAGTATGTCTGGAAGGGGAAGAGGGAGAACCACACGTCAGACCAGTGCTGCTGGGCAGTCCAGCAACACTCATCCAGAGGGCGTGTTCATGACTACCGACCAGATCATGGAGCTGGTTCGGAACTCCCAGTCTCATTCTCAGTCTCCAGCCCCAGTTGCTGATGCTCCGCGCAAGTCTGCTTTTGCGCGTCTCTACAGTGATTTTTCTCATCTCGGAGGGAAGCCGTTCAGTGGCTCCGAGAATATCTTAGAGGTCCAGGCTTGGATTCGGATATGCGAGCGCATTTTCACTCGTATGGATATCCCGGATCATGACCGTGTTCTTATTGATTCCAGTCAGCTTCAGAGTTGTGCCCTGGATTGGTACGAACTCCTTATTGCCGAGATCGATGAGACCACACTTACTTGGGCTCAGTTTCGTGAGAGATTTGAGCTCAAATTCATCCCAGAGTCAGAGAAGAACTCCCTTACTTGCCGCTTTCTTGATCTCAAGCAGGGGAAGTCCTCGGTATCCGATTATGTCTCTTCCTTCGAGGCCATGTCCAAGTACGGCCTTGAGTTTATTGCTACTCCTTATAAGAGGAACCTCAAATTTGTTGAGGGCTTGAAGAAATATCTGAAGAGGCAGCTTATGCTACAGCTTGAGCTCTCATTCGAGAAGCTAGTCGATGCAGCTCTACATCTTGAGTCATTCGAGATGGAGCATAGTGATGATGGTGGTGTGGGTTCCACAAACCCCACCAAGAAGAGGTTTCCTCCTGGCAAGTCTGGCTCTTCTTTTCAGCACAAGAAGAAGAAGACTGGCAGTTCCACTGTTCAGACTCGTCCTCAGTCCCAGACTCCTGCTCAGCCTAGTGGGACACGTCCTCCGAAGAAATGCTTCAACTGCGGTTCTCCAGATCACTTTATTCGAGAGTGTCCCAAACCTCTCTATTGCACCTTCTACAAGAAGGAGGGACACAGGATCTCCGCTTGTCCTATTGCTCCAGCTAGTGCCAAGCCTGGCAGGCTTAATGCTGCTAAGGCTCCTACCACTTCTGCTCAGCCTAAAGGTACACATCCTTCCGTTCTTGAAGGCTCTATTTTATTTCATGGTAGATCTATTAGAGTTCTTTTTGATACGGGCGCCTCTCACTCATTCGTATCAAAGGAACTAGTTGATACTTTATCTTTGAATGTTACTTGTTTGGTTTCTTCACTAAGGATTGTGAATCCCATCGGCGGATCCACGACCCTTAGCTTGCTTTGTGAGGATATAGATATCGATCTTTGTGGATTTTCTTTCCGTGCGAATCTGCACGTTATGGAGTATTTGGGCTTTGATATGATTCTTGGCATGGATTGGCTCGTTCAGCACGACGCCAAAATTATTTGTTCGGAGCGGATATTATTCATTCATCACCCTGACTCGTCCTCTCCGTTAGCTATTGTTCTTCAAGATGTTGGGCTTTCTGATGTTACTTTATTCTATCTCGATTCACGAGATGAGGATTTGAACTTATCTCGTATTCCTGTTGTTCGGGATTTCCCCGACGTATTCGAGCCAGTATCCGGACTGCCACCAAAGCGAGCTATTGAGTTCCGCATCGATCTCATTCCAGGATCTCATCCAGTTGGGCGTCCTCCTACGAGAATGTCTACTAAGGAGAATGAGGAACTCAGGAAGCAGTTAGTTGAGCTTGAAGCGAAGCAGTTCATCCGATCCAGTTCTTCGCCATGGGGTGCTGCTGTGGTCTTTGTTAAGAAGGCTGATGGCTCCCTTAGGCTTTGCATTGACTATCGCAAGCTCAATGAGCTGACCATCAGAAATCGCTACCCACTTCCTCGGGTAGACGACATGTTTGACCAATTGAGCGGTGCGAAGGTCTTCTCTCATCTTGACCTTGCCACCGGATTCCATCAGCTATGAGTCGCAGAAGACAGCATTCCTCTTACAGCATTTCGCACTCGTTATGGTTCTTTTGAGTGGTTGGTCATGCCGTTCGGCTTGACGAACGCTCCGGCTTTCTTTGTCGATCTTATGAATCGAGTATTCCGGGAATACATCGATAGATTCGTTCTGGTTTTCATCGACGATATTCTTATTTATTCTAGATCCGAGGCAGAGCATGCTCATCATTTGCGGATCGTCTTGGATACTCTTCGTCAGCATCAGCTTAAGGCCAAGCTCTCCAAGTGCCATTTTTGGGAGAGCAAGGTCAAGTTCTTGGGCCATATTGTATCATCTGAGGGTATTTCTATCGATCCTGCCAAGATCGAAGCTATTCAGAATTGGAAGCAGCCTGAGAACGTTCATGATATTCGCAGCTTCCTTGGTCTGGCGGGTTATTACCGTCGATTTATCAAGGATTTCTCTCGTGTTGCACTTCCCCTCAAGACTCTGACTCGTAAGGGGGTTCGCTTTATTTGGTCTGATAAGTGTGAAGTTTCTTTCCAGCGATTGAAGGAACTTCTCACTCATGCTCCTATCCTTGTGATAGCGGCCTCGGTGCTGTGCTTATGCAGAAGGATCGGGTAGTTGCTTATGCTTCTAGGAAGCTACGTCCGAATGAGGTTCGCTATCCGACTCATGATCTTGAGTTGGCAGCTATCGTCTTTGCTTTGAAGACGTGGCGTCACTTTCTATTAGGCGAACGCTTCACTCTTTACACCGATCACAAGTCGCTGAAGTATTTATTCAGTCAGAAGGATCTCAATATGAGGCAGCAGCGATGGCTTGAGTTTCTCGCCTCATATGACTTAAACATTCAGTATACCCCTGGCAAGGGTAATCGTGTGGCTGATGCACTCAGTCGCAAACACTCGGCAATAGTTTCTATGATGATAGCCGAGTAGGATATTCTTGAGACTCTTTCTATGTGTGATATTCGATGTCGAGCTCCATCTTCTGATCCTCAGATCTTGCTATTCATCTTGGAAGCTCGACCTATTCTATTGGATCGCATTGCCCATGCTCAGTGGCAGGATCCAGACTTGTTGCGATATATTCATCTCCTTTAGTCGGGATCCAGTGATGAGACATTGTCGGATTATTCTATTGATTCTCATCGGTGTCTTCGCAGGAAGAACCGTATTTTGGTACCATCTGATTTATCACTTAGGCGCGACATTCTAGACGAGTGTCATCGCACTAAGTACACTATACATCCCGGGTCGAGTAAGATGTATGCCGACATGTGCCGGCTATATTATTGGGAGGGTTTGAAGAGAGATGTTGCAAGTTATGTGAGCGGTTGCATGACTTGTCAACAGATCAAGGCCGAGCATCAGCGTCCATCTGGTCTTCTTCAGCCTCTAGAGATTCCATTGTGGAAATGTGATCAGATATCTATGGATTTTATTGATGGTCTGCCTCGATCGAGGTCAGGCCATACTTCTATTTGGGTCATCGTCGATCGCTTGACCAAATCAGCTCATTTCATTCCTATTAAGTCCACTCGGACTGCTCCTCAGCTTGCCAAGCTATATATATGAAGGAAGTCGTTCGACTTCATGGCATTCCTAGCTCTATCGTCTGTGATCGAGACACTATCTTTACTAGTCACTTCTGGAAGTGCCTACAGTCAGCTTTGGGCTCAAAGCTGAATCTCTCGACTGCTTATCATCCTCAGACTGACGGTCAGACGGAGAGGGTGAATCGTGTTTTAGAGGATCTTTTGCGCTGTTGTATTCTGGATTTCGGAGGTAGTTGGGAGGATCACTTACCGCTTGTAGAGTTCTCCTACAACAACAGCTTTCAGTCTAGTATTAGCATGGCTCCTTTCGAGGCTCTTTACGGAAGGCCATGTCGTTCTCCTGCGTGTTGGTTAGAATCTGGCGAGAAGCTCCTTCTTGGTCCAGATTCAGTTCGGGAATCTTCTGAGAAGATTATTCTTATTCGTCAGAGAATGAAAGAGGCGCAGAACCGTCAGAAATCCTACGCAGACAACCATAGGAAGCCTCTTGAGTTCTTCATTGGTGATCATGTCTTTATTCGGATATCTCCTATGAAAGGGGTTGTACGTTTCAGCTCTACAGGGAAGTTGGCTCCTCGCTATGTTGGACCATTTCCTATTACGGAACGCATCGGCCCCGTGGCTTATCGTGTGGCTCTACCTGCTCACTTCTCTGGAATGCACGATGTGTTTCATGTTTCCCAGCTTCGCATGTGTGTCCGCGATCCTGATTCTATCATTGAGCCGCATGATGTGCCTGATTTAGAGATCTTACCTGATTTATCTTTGGAGCAGCAACCTCTTCGTGTGCTTGATTCGGAGGTTAGACGCCTTCGCAACAAAGAGGTTCCACTCGTGAAGATTCAATGGTCACCGAATCCTAAGGACTGCACTTGGGAGACCAGAGAATCTATCGAACACTCTTATCCTGGCTTTCTCCCATCTTCTTCTGCGGGTGAGAATTCTCTATTTTATCTCTATCACTTCTTTTGTGGATTTGACGTTATAGACGACATCTATCTTAAGGAATTGCGGGGATGCAATTTTCTTAAGGAGGGAGTCTGTAACAACCCGGGATTTGCATTACCAATTAATAAATAAAAGTTAGGATTTTTATTTATTTTAATGAAGCATAAAAGGATTTGGAATAACAAAATTTATTTGAAAAAGGCTATTTTAATTAAAGGGGAAATATGGGATTTTAAAATGAGGATAAAATGTTATTTTTGGAAAGTTAAATATTTTAGGAGAGATTTTAAAACGGGTTTGGATAAGAAAAATGAGTTTTATGAACATATATGAACACTTAGACTAATTTTTGGAAACATGTAAATAACTCTCTTCTTATTGGGTTACTAAACCTAGTCCAATAACCCACCCTAAACCTCCTCTATAAATTATCTCAAACTCTCCTAACCTCATTCATTCATCCCTAATCAAAACCCTAATCATTTCCTAAAGCTTTCTTAACAAAAATGGCCTCTATCTTCATCTCCTTTTAGTTTTAGCTTATGCAAGTCATTATATGCAAAGGTAATGCAAATACCCACCTCAAATCCGTTTTTATATCTTTTTAATTTCTGAAATTTAATTGGTAACACATGTTTTATGTGTTTTTTTGATCTTATAGCCTCCTAATCATCTTTTGCTAACTTGGGTTGATGCTATAGTAGTCTTTGTTGCTTTTGTGAGAGGTATATTGCTAAAAACCTTTTCTAACATGTGTTTAATCATCTTTTGATTTCAGTAATCATTTAGTAACACATGTTTTATTATGTAACCTGTGAATCATAGCTCTTTGATCATCTTTGCTTTCATTTTAGGTGTGCGCATAAGGTGCTTGTGATATTGCTTCCTAAGGTAATGCTAAGCTTTGGCCCTTTGTTCCCTTTAATATAGTGTAGTAATCATTATAAGGTAGTTAGTGATTGATATTGGTGAAATTTGATGCCAAAAACTTGAAAAAAAAACCCCAAAATTACCAAAAACAGCATTGATTGCTGGCTGGAATATTTTAGCCTGAAAACAGTCTGAAAATAGTGTTTTGAGAGCCCAGAGCAGGCCTGGGTTGCACCCAGGCTGCTGCCCGGGCGCAGCAGGCTAGCCCGGTTGGGCTAGCCGGTAGCAGGCCAGCCCTTAGTGGGTTGGGGCTTGCTTGCTCCCAGCCCCGGCGGGCTGGGGCTTGCTCCCAGCCCAGGCAGGCTGGGGCTTGACAGAACCCCAGCCCGCATGGGCTGGGGCTTGCTCCCAGCCCAGGCGGGCTGGGGCTTGACTGAACCCCAGCCCACCTGGGCTGGGGCTTCCTACTACATCCCCAGCCCAAGCGGGCTGGGGCTTGACCAAACCAGTTGCACCGCATGATGCAGCCTGGTTCACAAGAACGGGCTGCACCATGTGGTGCAGCCGGCTTCCATGAAATGGGCTGCACCCACTTAGTGCAGCCGGGTTCCGACCCACCGGTTGCACCATTTTGGTGCAACCGAGTCCGGGTTGCACCATTTTGGTGCAACCGCTTCAAATTGATTGTGTCCGCAATGAACCTTTGGGTTTCAATTGCGAATCAGAAATTGTCGAACTTCGGTTCACAACCTTTCGAAATTTTTTCCAACACGAATATTGGTTTTCAGTGATTCTCTTATTTATCGATTTCTTTGAGATTTGTCTCTATATTTCGTACACGTGTTTTATGAATTATTTTCAAAGGATTTTTCACTCCTGAATGGCTTTCGAAATTATTATTATATAATGTTATTTTTAATTATTAAACTATTTACTCCATAATAGGAGAGTATTCAAAAGCCGTTTTAAAGTGATTTCAAAATCAATTATAAAACCGTTTTGCACCATTATTTTCTATAATAAAAATATCACACTCACTTTTTAGCACGTCGAGCGAAGTGGAAAGGTGCTTAAACGGTTAGGAAATCTCCGGCCTATGGAACCGTGTTTATTTTCTTTCCGGTTAATCCCCAACCTATTCGATTGATCGTTTTGACCTTTGGGTCTAGTTTACCGATGATACGAGGTGGACTTTTTATTGTTTGGAGTGTGAGCTTGCTATTGGTTAGTAAACCGTTTAGTGCGAACGTGGGGTATGGGACTCATCGTTAACACTTTACGGGTTCCTCTCCAAGAAGTTTGTGACACATTAGCCTCTGGGCAACCAGTACTGGACCTCTAGGTCACCATGCCTCTGGGCAACCGTCTCTGGACACCTATTCTATGGAGCAGTTTCTTTTTCGGCATGTGCCTCTGGGCCTTTATCCTTCTGGGAAGGATCTCGCCATCTCGCGCGTTCCGCATCTGTGCAAGTGATCGATCACAACTCTACAGTACTTGGCAATAACGACTCCGGTCGGTGCACGTGCTATACTTGTATTATCTGATGATTTTTATATCCATTCGAGTACCGCCATTCGGTGTTGGTTCTGTGGAACCATACGATGTAAGTGCGATTACCTTGTGGATTCACAGTGTCTCTGGACACTGCTTTTCAGTGTTTGATTTCATTGACTTTTCAGTATATCCCCATTGCTCTTTGGAGCATCGATCTTTGCTTGGGCATTGATTACAGACTCTGGTCACTCTTGGGATTATTGCCTATGGGCAACTTTATATAGCTTTGGCTACGCCGATGATATGAGGCGATTTTATTTATTCAACACTTTGGTGCTGATATTCTCTTTGGATATTTTTACTGTTGATTGATGATTAGGGACCGTCATTATATTCATGTGGTCCAAAATACTCTTCTCTTAGGAAAAGTACTGCTTTATTTATGTACCGCATTATTATATATCTCAGTTATTACTGATTGTTTAGCTATCCTGACCCGAGTGTTTTCGCTCGGGTCAGACCGAGTTGTTTCAGGTTAGGTCTCTGGACTTAGCTTCTGTGCTTCCGCTTGGACATTATCTGCTATGCTGATAGATAGCGCTTTTATTTGTCCACTATTCCGCTACTTTGTTATTATTCAGACTTTGATATGTACATATTTTTGACTCACATGTGTGGACAGTGGCTTTGTACCCACTTATAGTATTTGGATCTGTATTGACGATGTATTGTTCTGGGATTTTATATCTGTTATGTGATTCTGTTCTGTGATGCTTTATTATTATGTTATTATGCTTTGTCCTAATAGATCATTAGCCATTTGTAATTTCGTTATAAGTATTTACCGAATATGTCGAACCACTTGAAAAAAAAATATAGATACCATCCTTTCGACGTATTCAGTAGATAGTTATAGCTTGATTACAAATGGTCGCTTCCACTATACTCTATTCTCCACTTTAACAGACAGTATTAATCCCGTAATACTCTTTGTTACAGTGGGTCTCAGAGTGGGGCGTTACTTAGGCTAACTATCACAAGCCAAACCTATCACACATCAAATTTATCGCATCATAGACTCTCATAGGTTGAGTTCCTTATGGTATTGAGTGTTCAACTTTTTTTAAAAACTATCGAGTGTCTAACTTTAAAAAATATCGAGTGTCTAACTTTAAAAGCCATTGAATGTCAAGATTTAACGGTTATTGCATGTTGATACTTAAAGTTATTGCATATTGATTTTTAGAGCTATCGCATGTCAAGATGGCAAATCAATAATTAAATTAAAACCAATACTTTTCCATAATAAAGCAACAACTTTTAATCTAAATTTTACATATGTCATTTGTTCAATGGTTACTTTTATCTTGAAATAGATTTCCCTTACCACTAAAAAAATTAACCCTCATTTAATTACCATTTTATTTATTACAATATTAATTAAAGTATATTTGTCTTTACCAGTTAACTCATATCAATTCAAAAATTAATGGGAAAATTCCTAAAAATTCACTAAAATTTCAATACATCTTTTACCTATAGTAAAAATTTCGAATCATAATATTTAGTTTTAATACATTTAAATATGATTTATATGCAAAATTATACTTTCCCACTTAGAAAATTCATAATGCTTTATCCAAAAATTATAAAATTTAAAACCCTTATATAATTCAATATCGAATTCATCATATTACAATTACATGTTATTTTAAGAAGACTAAATCATGTTTTACCCTTAAACAAGAGAAAATTCTATTCATTTAAATTCTCAAATACACACAAGATAATTTCAAATCATTAAATCATGTTTAACATTATTCAAAACAACCAAACAACTTGAAATCCAGACCCATATGGGGTTGGAAGGATTTTATAGAAGTTTTACTCACTAAGATTAGAAAAGCTTTTGAAACCTTGATTAATATTCTTTTTCCTTTGAAGTGAAATTCTTTGCATTTGATTTTATTTTTCTCTTATTTCGCTAGAGCAAACTATGGTCGGCCTTGTAATAATAGGGGTTTTTTTTGTTTGTAAATGAGAACAAATGTAAAGGAGGAGGAAGACATGGTGAGGGGTTTATATATTAATGATTTTGATTTGGTTTAAAATCCCTCTCATTTAATCCTATTTATTTATTTTGCCCAATAAAAATCTTCTTCATGCAACATTCAAAATTTAATTTATTTACATTGATAAGGCCGACTTTAACTGTTCTAATTACACTTGGACCATTTAATTAAATTTTGAAAGTGTCCCACACTAAATTAATCAAAACTTCCTTAAGTAATTCTTGATAAAGTTTAGGTATGCCCTAGGAGTAATTATGTATTTTATTTATATATATCTAACTCTATAACTAATCTTATTCATAAAATATGTTTTTCTTTCTGTAATATACTTATTATACAATGAGATAATTAATTTAAATTATATAAATAGAAATTCCTTAAATGATATGTTTTTAATAGTAATTACAATGTGCTGTAATTATGAGAATTTTATCGCATTGATAAATAACATATTATTTTTAATATTCCCAATCAAGTTGTTTTGAGAAAGAATATTGATTCATTCATTGACACCAGAGTATGTGGTGCTCTTTTAACATTGGACATTGTATTACTCATTGTTGTTAAGGGCACCAAGAGGTTATGTACTGATAGTTGTTGGATTACCATGGAATGACTCACTTGAGAGTTCTCTGGTGGTTAATATAGTAAAACAGACAGTCTCGAAGTGATGATGTTATACAATTTCATCGACATAAGAGTACTATGGAACTTCAGTGCAGACACTCCACTTTGATTATGGTTAAATCTTGGCATTACGTCCACCAAACTACTATAGGTGGGTCTGGGTTGAACCGTTAAAGTGAAGTACTATTCAATAGAGAATTCGTCTTCTTGGTTATATAAAATTAGTATCACGGTCAACTATGGTCAGCTCAAAGTCAAAATCTTTTACCAGAGCAGTATGGTAAATAATAATTGTTATTATTAAACTAAGGAATTTCTCTTTGGACTAGTTGAGTTGAATGTGGATGATATTGGAGTTTTGACAAAGAACAAATTCCGTAAGTCCTAATGTGATATAGTCTTGATAAAGAGAATTAGTGGAAATTTATAAAAGGTATCGGTTGACACAATATAAAATATTATTCTACTAAAAAGGTTCACTAGCGATGAATTTAGCCATGTTGTCATATGATTAGCTAAGTTGATGTGTGAACATTATTTTTTTAATTGTTCAGAATTAGTCAACGACTAAATTCACACTTCTGAGTCACACAGTTGTATTTTTGAATCCTACGAAGAACCACATGATTTAATTAAATTATAACACTGTAAAGTACTTAAGTTAATTAATATTTTAGAAATATTGATTATTGTTAAATTTATTTGATGTTTTGGAATTGTTGGTAACTATTTAAATGTAGGTGTAAAAGTTATATTTGGATACAATGATATACGATATCGATATACCTTTTATATAGCAATTAAAGAGTAAAAAATTAAAGGGAGGATTTTTGGAATTTTACTCCTTATTGAAGTATGATAGGCACATTTTAGGGGTTGAGGAGTGGATTAATTGATATATTTAAAAGGAATTGAAAGAAAGTTTAATGAGAGAATGGAAAATGCTCCTTTTCCCTACTAGAAACAAATCTTTTCATTCATTTCTGTTTGAATAGAAAAATTTTCTTTCTCTCTTCATCATCATCAATTACCGAAATTCTTTTAACCCATTTCTAAAAATAGAAAATGTCAAGTAAAATAAAAGAGCTTTGTGGTTCATCCATCTTTTGGAAACTTTGGGTGTTGGTTTTAGAAATCTTAAAAAAATCCATAGATCAAGGTATAATTTATTTGCTAGATACATAAGATGAATTCAACTTTATATTTATAAGTATTTTTTTTCTCCTTATGTTAATTCTACATAAATATTGTTGCTTCACCTAGGTATAAAATTAACATTTATGATTTAAAAAAATAATTAGGCAACATGGTTTATTTCAATCTATTTGTTCAATATATAACTATTATTTTATCTACATATATTTACGTAATGTTTTGTAGGTAATTTATATCTGACTTATTCATTAAATATAAGATTTGAAATATAAATTAGTAACTAAAACATAGATTTTAAATCAAACTGCAATTACAATAATATCTATCCAAAACTTATGTTTAAGTTTTGATCTTATTGTTGCCTGTGACTAATTTTTATAGATTGGATTATTCTTGAGAGATAAAATTAAATATTATATATATCAATGTATGTTTATGTAACGACTCGGGTTTTGCCCGCTCGAAAATCAACATCCGTACTTCACATTGTACTAAAATGCCGCAGATTCGACCGTACAAATCCGATTCGCCGGAGCTATAACACAATTAAGTAAATAACACAGCGGAAGAAAAGAATAATGCATTGATATACAATATCTGATACAACAGAGTGATACAATGAATATCAATATACATCAGAGATATGATACAACAAATGGCAGCGGAAAAGAAAACGATAACATCAGCAGCGGATAGAAAATCTCCAATAGAATGCTCTAATCCATAGCTAGCTCCAGCTAATCCACTCAACCTGAATATCTGAGAAAACCCAACTCTAGACTGCTCGTTTGGAAAATTATGAGCACCCAGAGTTTAGGAAAGGAACAATAAACTCCGGATCAGTCATGGGACTGGTGTGAGCAACAAAAACAGTTTATCTTTAAAACAACACAAAAGGCTTTTAAACATTGAAATCCGCAATGATTTTCGAAAATGAAACTACCATAAGACCTCCCACCACACACACAATGCAATCGCAGAATTGGAGGAGATTTCTTCTTATGATAGTCAAAAATGCTTACTACGCAAAATCATTCGATATTATTATCATTAGTGCATAGTGTCGAAAACCATTTCGAAAATATAATATAAATCTTAGCCAGCATACAACATTTCATCGTATGCCTACTATAGCTACCATGTTCAATAACAGGTTACCGCCACATCCCATAGCAGGTAATACAACTAAAACCGTACAGGGTTCGTATTGTTTCTTTGGATTTCCAACAAATGATCAGGCTAAGGAACTTCCTTACCGAAATAGAAACGCCTCTGGAAAGACGCCCCGAGAACCTAACCGGATCTCCGCAAACAAAAGGCCGACGCTACCTCACGCTCTAACTGAGCTGTAACTAGGTAACTAACACACGAGTCATGTCATCCCCCGGTCGTTACCGACCTTTATCCGAGATCTCGAAAACCAACAAAGCAACATCATACAGTAATAAATTACCGTGTCCACACGAGTTAAGTATCTGGGCTCCATACCATGATACCACCCTTTATCCAGAAGGAAATGACATACCCTAGGGGCGCTACCCCTACAAACCTTTGCCGCAACATTCCTGTTTCGACCATTACCGGGTTGTGAGGCTCGACGAAGTCTCGTCCACAAAGCTACGCTTTTTCACAAAGCCACGCTTTTTCACAAAGCCACGCTTTTTCACAAAGCCACGCTTTTTCACAAAGCCACGCTTTTTCACAAAGCCACGCTTCGATCAACAAATGATCAGCAGCACTTCGTATGCCACATTACCAAATTGGGAATGTATCACTAGTAACCATCAACTACATAACCTCTGAGCTCGTACGTCTCAGAGAAGGGTGTTAAGCTAAGAGAATAAATTCTCCGCCACCAACAGAAATGTATTTGATAGAAACCAGCTTTACATCTCAAAGTGTAATGTCAGACACACATCCATACAAGTCTGTTCCAGGTTCGAACAGAACCGAAGGCACTTCTCACGAAGCCCTTGCAAATCCAGATAATTTCCAATCACGTCCGGACTTCCCGTCACTAAGGGTGATAAAACCTCTATATCGGGGATCAGCCGATGTAGAGTAACTCGACGGTAATCCTTCCGTTTTCAAAAATATCCGGTCTTCACCACCGGTCTTCAAATGCTATCCATATACGTCGTATCATTATTCGGAATGGGTTATACGACACAAAGGTCCTTTCCCGGCTAAACCGAATAACGAGCGCAATAAAAAAAGTCATATGGATACTGGGGTCTCAGTTAAATCACAGCTTAAAGCCAAAAACTTTTCATTCAAATGGTAAAACAAATTACCATTTCCAATCTTTTAAACAAAAAGATTTATTTCAAAAACCTTCAATGGTTTAAACAATTTCCACACTTTTAATCTTTTAAACAAAAAGATTTAATTCACAAAGTTTACCCCATTCACAAAGATTCATTCATGGATTTCAAAACAATTTCCATTTCAATCTGATTAACTCGTTAAATCTTTAAATCAAGATTTAACTTATAGCTTTCAAAACTCGTTTCCAAAGATTCATTCATAGTCTTCCAAAACAATTCCATTTCAAGTTGAATTAACTCATCCGGTCTTTGAATTAAAGACTCATTTCATAGTTTTCAAAACATTTCAATTCCATTTCAAACTTGAAACCGTTCAACACAATTTGGAAATTCATTACTTATGTGAAAGCTTTTATTATTTGAAAACAAATAGTTTCGTTTCAGAAAAATCCAGTTATATTTACACGAGTTAAAACCCTTGAATTAAATTCAAATTCCCAAATCAATACTTTTAAAATGGTTTAACCCATATATAACTTGTACAACCTCTTTAATCCCTAGTTTCAAATCATAGAATTCAATTTCAAACTTGAATTCAAATTTAAATCAATTTATTTAAATTTTAAAACTCGATTAAGTTATTCGAAATAACTTTTATCTTTGAAATTCCATTTCAAAAGCTCAAATTTCCAATTTCAAAATCAATTGAAATTAAAAATTTCAATTTCAAAAACATCAAATTTAAATTATCTGTGACTTAACCGATTTCCACGTGAAATCCATATTTGTGTGTGTAAGAGTGTAGTCCAGGGGTTTCACACAATAGTGCAACATCAATCATCACAGATATATCGATAAGCGGTAAAATCGATAACGCTTATCTTCATTCACAGATTCATAGATAAAATAAATTTATCAGTCACAAAGATTCATCATTACAATTCGATGTGGGTTTCGGATAACCAACTGGAATCCGACTCCCTGTCGCATCGAAATTCAAGTGTCGTTTAGAGGTCAAGGGTTTTCATATTCACATAGTAATATATCACAGAAACAGATATATATATCGTAGATAAGTAAATTACAGATCACAACATAAATCAGGGTACATCACAAATCATCACATATTAGGGATTTCAAACAATTCAACATTCAATAGAATCCAAACATCCATAGGTAAGGTCAGTTAATTGTTTGATTAATTCAAATCAGATTTATTACTTATGAATACTACAAATCTTGGTTAATTAATCATTAATTGATTATAAAACATTTGGATTAATGATTCTTAAATCATTGATTAATCTTCTGTTATAATTCATCAATTAATTATAACCAGTAATTACCCATTAATTAATCTCTAATTATTAAATTAATTTAAACCTCAAATTTCTTATTTAATTAATTAAAAAAAATAAATTAATCTTAACAAATCTCATTTAATAACTCCCCATTTGATTTTAAACTACTATTACAAACTTGTTAAATTTTTGAACTCGAATTTAACCTGGAAAATCAAATTTATTTAAAAACTGGAACCATTCTTCTGCCTCGAGACCAGACAGCCTGCTCCGAGTTTCCGCGCCTCTGCTTCGAGTCTTGCACGCGATTTACTCGAGTTTCCCCGAGAGCATTTCCACGCAAACACTTAGCATATTCGACCTATAGCCATTAAACGACTTCGAGTTTTCTTGTCTCTACTTCGAGCAAACTCTCGAGATACTCGAGTTCTTCCTGGGTCCTAACTGCATCACTCAAAAAGACAGCCTCCACACAAACGTACGTGCACGTGCACAGCCCCTCAGGCCAACTCCGGTCATCGCCGACGTCATCAACTGATCGACTATCATCTTCCGATCTGACAACAACTAACCAAACCCCTCCGATTCGACTCGAACTCGAATTCGAGTATAAATCAAAACCTGGAACAAACGGAATCCTCCCCAAACCCAAACCTGTCATCGCTTGGTTCTCGACGCCTCAAACATCGGAGTTCGTACAACTCCGGCCGCCACCTCGTCTATACCCCATCTTCCATCGCTCCAAACCCCGAAGCACTCGATTGCTTCTCGACGACGAACGAGACCAAATATCGTACCATGTTAAAACTAGGTTTAGAAATTTAAAATGCCCACCGCCTTCACCACCGTCACCGATGGTACCTCCACCTATTTTTTCCATCACCACTATAGGCTCCTCCACCTCCAGACCAAGCCCTGACCTCTCCCATCATCGCGATCGCCGGAAATACCCCAAAAACCACTTTCCGTTCAACTTCGAACTGCACCCCACTCCTTCCACTAAAAATCACGAATCTCGTTCTAAAAATCATATTTTCGCGTGCGAATTCCATTTATATTAACGAATTTGTAAATCAAGTAATTCGAAAATTAAAAAATATGAAGATGATCTGTAGTTTGAGCCTTCCCAGTGACAACTCACATTCGTTTTTCTTAAAACAAATTTTAAACTAAAGTTTATGATGATACAAACGACTTTTGTTCAAATCTCAAATTCAATCATCAACTAGAAAGAGAGGAATTGATTTTTGAAATCAATAGTTTTGTATTTAGGAACTAAGAACAGAGAAAGTTTAAGCAACAGCAAGAATAACATACTTCCAGCTTCCACATATATATATATATATATATATATATACAGATGATCATATAAGCGCAAATTTAAACACTTTAATTTTAAAAGAAAATTGTTACTTCACAAGTAAACAAGAAGAGTTGCTCACCTTGAAAGTGGCAGAGAAGAAGGACAGAGCTGCTTGCAGTAACAACTCCAGATTGAAACCTTCTAGTTTAAATCCTATGTTTTGTTGAATTTCAGTGTTGTTTTTGTTTTGTTTAAATTTGAACTGAGGCTTACTTTTGTTTCAGTTTGAATAACATCTTACTTGAAGAAACGAGCTAAGATAATGTATATAAGAAATGAGTTTACAGATAGTATTACATTGTATAGGTTGATATAATTTTATTTGTACAATGCCAGAGATATTTTTCTTCAATTGGAGGCTGAAATGGTTTTCAACATTTTCGAACTGACATAAGTGTGCCAGCATTTAATGTTTTAAGTACTTATGTTTCCTTACTTCTTTTCTTTGCCTGCAAGTCTCAATTGCCATAGTACATATATTTATCTTGCTTTGTAATCTTGTATGTATTTTATTTTGTTTGAGACTTACCTCTTGCCTGCGAATCTTAGTGCTATAATACATATATTTATTTTACTATGTACAACTTGGATTTATTTGCACATTCATATATTTATCTTGTTTTTTTAGCTTTGCACATTTTACTTACCTGCATATCCTGTTTATTTATTACTCTTTTATTTTAAAATTTATACTATTAAATACTACATTTATTTACTTATTAATTATTATATTTCATACATTTGATTTACACTTAAGTTTAATATTTATAAAGTTTATTTTATTGTAACTTCAAACCATAGTTTCTTCCAATTATATGCATATATATATCAATTTCTATTTATTTTTAAAACCATTTATTTCACAAATATTAATTCAAAAATTAATAAATTATCATTTTAAATATTTATAAAATTTGGGGTCGTTACAGTTTATGTGTGTATTTATTCATTTATTTATGTGTGTATTTATTTATTTTTGATATATTCTTCTAGATCGAAATTTTAAGGCTTACTCATATTAAAACAACACATTCTTCTAAAAACAAAAAGGGTTAGGTTTTCAAATAGAACCCTAAATTATTTCTTCTAAAAACTTCTCATTATTTGATCTCTTAAATTCTCTCAACTCTATTGCATCGCACTTTCTATCTTTCTCTATCTATTGTTTTCTATTAACTCAAGCTAATTTCATCGATCTTGGAGTTTAAGGCGGAAGCAGAGCTGTGAATGTAGAGGACATGGAGGGATGGATAGGGGTAGTGAGGAAAAAGTGAAAACTAGTAGTGAAACAAGAGAATCTAGTCAAATTGCCACTAGCCTAAAAGCTCAATAAGATTTCACAGGGAAATAGAGGGTTGTTTTCTATAGCCAAGTAGGGAGAGCGGAGGTTAAATCCAAATTCCAAGTTGCAAGTGACGCCAAAAAAGTCTCATATAGTGATGCAGTAATCCATTGGGCAGAAATATGGTTGGTAAATTTGATTTTGTTGATCCATAGATGTAAATGAGATGTGGAAGGGGAGGATTTCAACTGGATCAATTAAGGAAGTAGAGAGTAGCTGAGAGAACTATGTGATGTTTTAAGTGGTTGGTCTTACAACTTATTATAAAGCCCTAGAGCCATTCACAAGGAGAGTGTGGAAATTAAAGGTAGGATTTTATATCCATACTTGGGAGAATGGATTATTTGTTGTAAGATTCAAATCCAAAAAATATTATGTCAACATTTTAGAAGGATGACCATGGTTCTTAAACAAAAACCTCATTATCATAAAGAAATTAAGTCCTACTATGAAGACAGATGGAGACATCCTTACCTCTATACTGGTGTGGATGCAAGTTCTAGGTCTTATTTTTGCCTCTAGGGGTCCAAGGAGATCATCGCTCTGGTCAGTACTTTAGCCACTCTAATTAATCTTAAGGAAGCCATTAAAAACAGAAAAAGGATTTCATTCGCATGGGTACTCGTTTATGTAAAAGGTGAGGTGGTATTCCCTAACTTCTTAAAAGTAATGGGAGAGGATGGGGAGATCTTTAGACAAGAAGTTGTTTATCAAAACCCGCCTCTGAGATGTATTAATTGATGTTGTTTTGGTCATATCAATAACAATGTCCACTGGTCAAATCATGGCGCCTATGAAAGTGGAGAGTATAATTATGGCGACAATCAATGAGAAGCCTATAGCAGCCGATATTAACCAAAACGAGAATGATACGCCAAGCTCAGGAAAATGGGTTAATGAGGAAGCATCAATGAAGACGAATTATGGGAGTACAGTAGTCTGGGAAGAAAATGTGAGTAAATCTGGTGCCATGGAAGAACGAGTGGAGAAAACAGATAAAGGTGCAAAAGGAAAAGTGGAGGTAGAGACCTTGCCCTAACTTGAGAATGTAAAAGATGGCCCAATAGGCAGTGATATAATCCCAGAGAAATCGCTGAAAGAGGTGGAAGAAGCCATCAGGAAACTCAACACACTTAAAAATATCAAACTAAAAGAACTATCAAGAGGTACATTTGCTAAGGAGACTCACGTACATGCTTCAACAATAAAGGAACAACTCTATGCTAAACCAAAAGTGGTACAGGAAGACCAATGAATGATGGTGGGAATCAAATGTCCTTAGATTCTTCAAAAGATGGGGGCAACACTAATCACATGAGTATTTCTTCTTGATTCCTCTTCCATAGAGGAAATTTCTATGCACGTAGCACCGCTGTTTGCCCCCACCGCACCAAACTGAACCCTGGATATCATCATTGAATCCAATGATGGCAAACTCTATATAGTAGTTTCCTAAATTTGTCTATTTATAAATGTAAATCTTTAAATTCCCAAGATAAGAAATATGATGAGAATTTTATATCTATTTTGCAGGACTACTGAAACTCAACAATAGAGGCTGAGGAGCAGTAGGGCATGTCAACATCCGAGGGTCGAAAAGTCAAGTCATTACAATTTAAATGAATAAAATAAAATTAATAAAATTGTTAATTATTTACTAAATTAAATTATTTAAATAAGATCTAATCAATAAAATTATTATAAGATTATATATGCGATTATTGTGTTAGTTGATTAGTTATAAAATGTTATATAAGAATTAAACCTGTATAAATGAATGTATAATAAAAGGTGGAGCAATAAGAATTCCAAAATAGATTTAACGAATAAATAAACACACATAGTACATATATGATGATTTCAAGTGTATTTGGGACTTGAATCACGAGGATATTTCATAAGAAATATATTATTCCATAAGTCGATATCACTCGATTTAAATATTTAATGATTATGAATCTTTAATACAAATGTTATCCTCTACCATTAATATATAAATAGATTACCTGCATACTCCTTTGTTGTTGAGGTTTCCTCAAGCTAGAGATGTTATGTGAAGTACATTAATATATATAGAATATACGAGGTAAGATAGATGCACCTATTTGTTGACATTTCTGCAAGGTATGTGCATTATACTTAGGCCATAATGAAATGGTAGACACGAGTGAGTAATCACTCTTTATTTGTTGAGCTTTCCTCAAGGTAAATATGAGATTTGGACAAATACCACAAGGTTAGGAGTTGTATATGCTACATACTATAAAGCATTATACATCATATATGGTCCCATGATTTGTTGAGCCTTCCTCAAGGTCAGAATCCATAGTTATACGAGTTCTAACACTCACTAGAGAAGTTAAAAGACTTCTATGTTTCATTTTAGGGTTTTGAGAAACATAAAAATGTAGTGGGAGCATATTAGTAAAATGAAATAAAAGTATTTAACCATACTCATAACATAAGAAAATCAACTATTTATAAATTAAACTAATCTACATTGATAAATTTATGCATTTAATAAATTTGATAAAATGTTATCACTTAAAATATAAAAATAAACTAATTTAGCATACACAAATAAAAAACAACATATACTTGCCAAATTTTTTTACATGTAAGAGCCTAATTATATAGCAACTAAATACATTCGTAATTGGTCACTTATGTGTTTATTTGCCTTATACTATGTATCGTCTTTTATGAGTTTTGAAATCTAGAACAATACTAATGTATATGGATATTTGATCCATATTCAATTACATATAAATGTTATATGGTGAATGGTCGCAATTCGTAATATATGAAACCTTAATGAAATTAGTTCATTCAAAGTGAGCAAGTACACCATAGTGCCAGCTTGTTTTTTCAATCTGATTGATTACATTAAGGATTTTGTTGTGTTTAACATAACATTAGACCAAGAACTACAAGATGGATCTAAAAATTCGATCACTGAAATGTTAGTTTGGTCAGTTTACGTAAAATGCAACTTATTCGATATTCTTAAATTTTAAGGATAAACAAATGCATTTTTTTAAAGGGTTCGTTATGATGTTGCAGTAAGGGTTTCTTTTTGAACGGTTTGATCATTTTGAAATGAAAGAAAAAGTACGATAGTGGATTTAACTTAAGGCACGGTTTGGATAAAGAGAGTGAATGGACAATTCAGCTTCATGAAGAGACATCGAAAATGAGAGTTGTAAAATAATAATAGATACTTAATATGGAATTTGAAATATGATTTCTATTCCAAAATGTATTATATATATAAAAATGTTTTCTACGATATTTATTTCTGGATTTTAAGATATTTGATCTAATAACTCTCGATTGTACACTATTTACAGTAGATGAAATAAATAGTCTATATTAAATGGTTGAATGAAACTTCATTTTTCATACGCTATTATAGTAAAGGAGGAAATGGTGGTAGCATAACATTAACATTTCTTAGCAGAGGTGACAATTTACAAAAAATTATTTTTGTAAAAAATACCAAATATTATTTATGAAAAAGTAATCGTTTTCAGTATTGATTGAAAATATACATAAGTTTATTTCAGGATGGATATTATGGGTATTAGTTATATGGTAAACTATAATAATGGTACTTATTTTCAAAACAAAATGATGCAGTAGAAAATACAGAAGTATCTGAAATTTTACAATTATTTTGGAATTATAGGGTAAGTCATAGTTTTAAGAAATAATATTTTAATCATATGGTTATGAATTATATGGTACCTGTGAATTCTACCTCAAACAAGTAAGGGTAAAGCACCCATTTAGTGGGACTAACATAATAGGTAGTGAACTCTTCGGATTGATAGATATAAATATATGCAGTCATGAGTCTAATGATACCAAAAAGGTTCTACATACTTTGTTAAAATTCATCAATGAATTATTAAATAAATGAACATGTATATTTGATATATATGTATTATATCTATAATAATTTCATAGAATATAAAACGAAAGTAAGTAATGTAACCTGCAACAGAAAATAAAATGATTTGATTTGATTTGATCGAATAGGCGAGTATATTGGATTAAGTTCCAAATGTAACTAAAATGAATAAAGATTAGCTCTCAAAGTCACTCCTCCTTATGATACATTATGATGTATCGACAAGGATAAATATGTTTTTTAAATGAAGTACGACTGGTAATGAATGATGTTGTGTTAACTTCTTTCTTAAGGTCGTGTACTTAAGAGCAGTATGTAAGACTAAAATTTATTTCATCTAAAGCATAGTTTACGAAATCATACAAGATAAGGATTTACAAGAAACCCCAACTTATCCTAGGTTAAGGAGCTGAGAGGTTGTGTGAGTTAAAAGACTGCATGTAATATTTTAAGTGAGGGATCCTGTGTGAAATAAAGGACTTTGGGATCATTAAGATTGACCATTTTTATGTATTGAACATAAGGTTTATAAACTAAAACCAAACCAGTGATATATTTATAAGGCAATTCCCCTGCGGGCCTATGATCTATTAAGCTTTCCTCAAGGTCAAAATCCCAAGGCATACAAATTCTAACACTCACTCAAGAATTCAAAAGAATCCTATGTTTCGTCTTAAGGGTTTAGAGAAACATAAAGTCTAGTAGAAGCTTATTAGTAAAATGAAATAAAAGTATTTAACCATTCTAATAATATAAGAACATTTACTATGTATAAATTAAACTAATCTACATCGACAAATCTGTGCATTTAATATAATTGATATAATGTTTATCAATTAATATATACAAATGAACTAAATTAATATTGACAAATGGAAATATAGCATATACCTACCAATAAATTTTGCATGTTGTCAATTCAAGACCCATGCAAGCACCTAATTATACAACTACTAAAAATATTCGTAACTAGGTCACTTACATGTACATTGGCCTTAAACTTTGTATTGTCTTCTGCGAGTTTCAAAATCCTAAACAACACAAATATATTATATATATATATATATATGAATATTTATCCATATTCAGTAACATATAAATGTTATATGGTGAACGATCGTAATTCATAATATACGAAACCTCACTGAAATTAGTTCATTTGAAGTAAGCAAGTAAACAATATGATTAATTATAGTAAGGATCTTGTTGTGTCATGCATGACATTAGACCAAGAGCTATATGATGGATCTAAGTCGATCATTGAAAAGTCAGTTTGATTAGTTTATGTAATATGCAACTTATTCGATATCCTTAAATGTTAAGGATAAAGAAAAGTATTTTTGTAAAGAGTTCATTATGATCTTGTAGTAAGGGTTTTCTTTATAATGGTTTGATCATTTGGAAAGGAAACGAGAGAGGATGTAACTTAAGGCATGGTTGGAATGAAGAAAGTGGATGGTCACTTCTGCTTCATGAAGATATATCGAAAATGAAAATTGTAAAATAATATTAGATTCTAAATATGGAATGAGAAATATGATTCCTATTCTAAAATGTAATTTCATATAGAAAATTGTTTTATATGAGGCTTATTTCTGTAATTTTAAGATATTTGATCTAAATACTCTTAGCTATAAAATAGTTACGGTAAATGAAATAAATAGCCCATATAAGTGGTCGAATGGAGTTTCATTTTTCATAAGCTATTATAATAATAGCAGAAATAGTGGGAGCATATCATAAATACTTCTTAGTGGATGCATCAAGTCATAAAAAAAATTCGTAAATATACCAAATATTATTTATAAAATAGCAATTGTTTTCAGTGCTAACTAAAAATAGGCATAGTTTTATTTCAAGATGAATATTTTGAGTATTAGTCATAAGATAAAACTGTAATAATGGTATTTGTTTTCATAACAAAATGATGTATTAGAAAATACAGAAGCATATGAAATTTTACAATTATTTTGGAACTATGGACTAAGCCATAGTTTTGAGAAATATTTTTTTAATCATACAATGAATTATATGGTACTGATGAATTGTATCTCAAACGATTAAAGGTAAAGCACCCATTTAGTAGGAGTGACATAAGAGTTGGTGAACTCTTCGAATTGATACGTATAGACTTATATAGTCGTAAGTCTAACTATGCCAAAATGGTTTTACATACTTCATTAAAATTCATTGATGAATTATCATAGAAACAAACATGTGTATTTGATACACATATAGTAAACCTATAATATGTTCATAGAATATAAAATGGAAGTAAGTAAGGTAACATGCAAATGGAAAAATGATTAAATTCGATCAAACAAGTGAGTATATTGATAGGAGTTCGAAATGTACCTAAAAATTAATAAAGATTAACTCTCCAAAGTCACTCCTCCTTACTATTCATAATGTTGCATCGATAAGGAGTAATTGGACTTTGTTAATGAAGTACAATTTATAATAAGTGAAGTTGAGTTAACTACTTTCTTAAGGTCATGTACTTTAGAGTATTACATAATATTAAAACTAATTTCGTCTAAAGCATAGTTTATGAAATCATACATAATAAGGGTTTATAAGAAATCCCAACATATCCTAGGTCAAGGAGCTGACTAGTTGTGTGAGTTTAAAGACTACATGAAATAATTGTTTATGAGGGATCTTGTGTCAAATACCCTAAAGGAGTTTGGGCCCATTCAATATTGACTAACCATATTTATGTTTTAAACATAAGTTCCATAAACTAAAACCAAATCAGTTTTTTATATATAAGGCAATTCACGAAACGTTTATGGACAACTATTGTGAGATCCCGTTTCTATGACTCTCAGAAATCGACACTAATACATCCTCGGTATTCACATGCTCCAAATCCAAGTGCTGGAGAAGCGGATTCTCAAGGATAAGAAAGAAAAATAAAGACATAACAAAATCTCATATATGTTATTTCAATATAAACTTTACAGCGGAAATTTAAAATACATTTATCAGAGTTAAACATCGACAGTTATAAGTTCATGTCCTTACAAATATGGAATACTACAGTACAAGAGTGTGGTGGAAATAAATAAAAATCTTTAGAAAAATATTCTGATTCCATGCTTTGAGCTTCATCCAGATTTCTTCTAAACTAAATCTGACTATTAGGCTGCCCGGGAAAATTAAGGCACCCAAAGTTTAAGGGAAAGGAAAATAAACTTCGGATCAATCAAGGGACTAGTGTGAGAACTCAAAAATACGCGTTTTGAAAACTAAAAGGTATCTCATGAGACTACGTCGCACATAAACACGGAACAAGTTTTTACCTTATGATAACCAAATCTTTATTACATAAAAATAAGGGATATTATTTTTAATGACATTTCTTTAAAAACATTTGCAAGTATACTTATTAATCCTAGCTAAAATTGTTACATTAATTAAATTCCAGCATATTAGCCACAAAAGTGGGTTTTACAAACAAAATGACAGGCACTTACTAAAGAATGGATTTTCATACAAATGACCAGGTGAAGGGACTACCTTTCGGCAGTACATCTCTAGAGGAATGTAACGAGGTCAACAGAACATCTGCACCTCTACCAATACAAGACTGACCTACCTTCCTCACTAGATAGTACCGAATATGTCAATACCCCGGTCATTACCAACCTATCTGTGGGCCCTCATAGCATACAACCATAATAATTTAAGTCCTGAACATCATAGCGTGATAAATATATCTAGAAGGGGATGATCATTTTATAATGGTTGCGAACCACATAGCCTTGCTGCATCTACCATGTTTCGGCCATTTCCAGGTGTGAGGCTTGAGGTAACGATTACCTTTTACTTTGCATATTTCACTTTGAATGCCACACTGCCATTTCATGGTCACACATCTGATTTCTACAAACCTATAACTCCTGAGCTCATATGTCTCAGGAAAGGGTGTTAAGCTAAGAGAAGTTGTCTTCTCCGCCACCAAGTAGATAATACATTCATAGAGATCACTTATGTCACTAGAAATGCAACATCAGACATTCGTCCAAACAAGTTGTCCAGGAACAGGACAAACCGAAGACACTCTCCTACCACATCCTATCGCGAGTTACCCCTAGGATTAGTAGCGAAAAATCCTTGCAACCCGAAGAGTTTTAGAAATGAAGGGACCACTGCTACTTTAGTATTTGGGAGCTAACCAGAATTATCAATAAGCAATCCTTCCAACCCGAAGATCCCCGGTCTTCATTCTTCATTTTCTTTATCGGGTCATTATTTTTTTGAACGTATACATTGGTTCGAAGTGGTTCCAGAAAGTAATTACCCAAATCCGACCCTTGTTCCTTCGAACCAATCATTGATAAAAAGATGTTCTGTGAATAGAGAATCATTCTTTAATTTATTTAGTTCTTTTTATCAAGATCTCTTCTAGAGATATATATTTCTCACATATTATGTCCGGTATATACGGAATTATTAAACCTCTCTTATCAAATACTTTGATTACTTAAAACCCTTTTTTTAAACTTGGAAAGATTTCAAAATCATTTCATTTTTCACTTAGGAAAATATTTCCAAATCATTTCATTTAAATCTTAATAATGATTTCTTAGTTCAAAACTCATAATTTTGATTTAGTTAAAACCATGTTTTCTAGGATGTTAATGCAAGACTAGTAAATATTAAGTGAGCAGAATTTATAGAAATCGTCTAATTCTACTCAATATCAATTCTTGTATTCAACAAATACTATGGGCGGAATAACGGCGAAACCACATTTTAAATTCCACAAATAGTACGAGTTCCTCTTCAGGCTTTAACACTAAGTATAAGAAGATCATCTCTATAAAATCAAAGTTGTTTTTAATTTAAATTTGGAAAATTTAATCTTTTTATAATTAACTCGTTTCCGACATTTCAACCTTATCTATCCCTCGCCCATGGAAGAGGCCAGGTGAGCTAGGGAATTGGTTCCTCCTGAACATCTCCTTAGTTTAAGCACTTATCATCCGGGTTTCGCGAATAGAAAAATCTGGTTTACTCGTCGGCTTTTAGAGCCAAGATTTAAACCACTTTATTTATAATAGCTTTTCTTTACATCGTTTATTTAAAATCTTTTAAATAAGCTATAAAAAACCTCTAAACCATCGTTAAAATACTTAGTTATTCATTTGAAAACATTTATAAAAGATTTGAAAAAAATTGTTAAGTTTAAAGCTACATTTCCAAAGTTATAGAAAATTGCAGCGGAAAGTGCTGCAAAAAGTGCTTTTTAAGCTATATTGATCAAAACGACTTTTTATCATTTGGAAATTCATTTTTTACAATTCAAATAACTTTTAAAACATTTTAAATATTTTTAGAATTTATTTCATATTTTTAAATTATTTAAAAATATCATTTTCAACAAAATCCAGTTTTGGATTCCGAACTGCAAAATCCCGATTTTTCCAAAAACTTGTTTTACTCATATTTTAAAATCTACTTATCGAAATCTCAATTTTCTTTCATTGTTGGAAAACTATGGATATAATAGTTCAGAAAATTCTTATCTCGATGAATTCTGAGCTATATTCCATTCTATACACTCGTTTGACTTTTATGGCGCGAAATCGCGAACTACCGTTACGCAACATGCCTATTTTTGACTATATTTTCAATTACTTTTCAAACTTCTTCAAAACACTTTTAGATGTTTATAAAACATTTCAAACTCATCTTTAAACCATTTTAAAGAGGTTTAATATCACATATACACCAGTTCTTTAATATAGAGGAAAGTGATTTCCTTTGTGCTTATCGACGTGTATTTCCATGATTTGCATATATATTCAACATTCATATTAAACAACCATCATCAACAATCATAACCAAACATATATAACATCCAATAGCATATAATACTGTAGTCCAGGAGTTATCACCTTAATTTTCCCTTTGAGCTAATATAAAATCGGTTATAGCTCCGCTTTCTCCAAATCTACGCTCATGATCACTAGCACTGTTGACTTTCAAATGGCTTGGCCTTGCTTTGGAGCTCATGGCCTTGGTGGAGAAGGAGAAAAGGCTTGGCCTTGGTGGTGTGTGGTGGTGGCCGTGGATTTTGGAAAGATAGAGGAGGAGTTTCGTTTCCATTTGAAGTGGAATTGATAACTTTATATATTATACCATTTTAAATTTCGTTTGCTAAATATTTTTCCATAATTTTGGAAAGCTTAGAAGCCATGAATAGAAACTTGAAGTGAAGAAGAAGATGATAAGAATATGGTGAAAAATGTGAGAAAGTAGGTGGCAATTTATAGAAAAAAACCTTGAATAAAATATTTAAAAGAAAAATTACCAAAACGCCCCTAGCCCATACCCCTCCTATCCCCTCTACACGCACGGATCTCCACCTTTTAGGCCATGTGATGGTGATGTTGTGAGGAATGCGGATTACGGATCTTAAGGCTAGGAATAAAACTAGAGGGGGGGTGAATAGTGTTTATAAGAAATTACTAAATCTTTTTGAGCTTATGTTAATTTGTACACAGATGTATGTAAAATTCAAACACAGATATAATCACAGAAACAAACACAGATGCAGAAATAAAGTAGATGCGGTAAAGGAAAGAACACACCGGATTTTATACTGGTTCGGGGTTACCCTACATCCAGTCCCGCACAACTAAGTACAGATTTCCTTTCAAAAGCAATTCAACAATTACAACCCTCGGTTTCAAGGCTACGAGGTACACCCTCCAGAATCACAATCCTCTGGGTAGAGATACTTGATTTCCGGGGCAACAAGTTCACCCAATTGATTTCCAAGGCTACAATCACACCTTTTCTCGCTTGATTGATTTCCAAGGCTACAATCACACCTTTTCTCGCTAGATAGATTACAAAGAAGCCTATAACTCTGAATAGCACTTGGATCTTGTTGAGATAGTGATAGAGAATCAAATCAGAGATGATCTAGTTAGATTCAATGTTGATTTCGGCAGAGTGATGATAGAATTTTGAATAAGAAAATGTGGAAGAAGACGAGAAGTGAAAAACCAGAAAATCTGATATAAAATTCGTTGAAACTAACTCCTATTTATAGAAGAACAACAGTCATGTCCATTCGTGAAAGGTTATGGCGAATTGACACTTCATTTGAAATTTAAATTTTGAACTCAACTGACACCATGTCGACATGGTCGCCATAGGCATGTCGACATCCCAAAGCAATTTTTGATGATTTGATTTTCTTTGAAAATAACCTTTATCTTATATTAAAACTATTTTAAACTTTATAAATATACTTGACTATAGATAAAATACATAGCTAAATATATAGAACAATATATATAATTTTACTATAATTTTATATTTAAATCTAAGTATAAATATATTATAATTAAAAGATAGTTTTAAAACAAACGAAGTTTAAAAACAAGAATATTTAAGGCTAAAACATCCTTTTGAAAATCATTTGAAAAGATAATTTTTAAGGCTAAAACATTTTGAAAAACAATTTTGAAATTCATTCCGAAGTTGTTTTTGAAAAACATTTTGAAGTAGTTTTGCAAGCTTCTTCCTGCAGAGTATCTCATCATGTCAGGACTCGAGAACTTGTACAAAACCAGGATGTTCGTGGGTTTGTAAGCCACTTGTCGTAGGTTTGCAAGCTACTTGTCGTGGGTTTGTAAGCCACTAAAAAGGTAGAAATGGGTTCCATCCCAAAAGAAAAATAGAGTGAATATTTCAGTGCTATTGTGAAGTTTTAACATAATTCTAGACTCAATACTTATCTTGAACTCTTGAACTCTTGATAATCTTGATATTCTTGATATTCATGAGTCTTTAATCTTGATATCTTGAATCTCTATATTGTACAGTCTTCATTCTTTGTACCTGCATGGTTAAATCCTGCATATACATATATTTCTAAACTATAATGTTAGTATTTATATTTTATAATCTTATTCTAAGGTTGTTGTCATCAAAACCATCATCTCAAGGACTAACAATCTCCCCCTTTTTGATGATGACAACCTTTGTTTATAAAATATTACTTCTATCCTATTGACTCCCCCTAAATCTAATAACTCCCCCTTAATCTATGCCTAACTACCCTATTTTATATTTCTCCCCCTTTGTCATCAACAAAAACAAACTAACTCCAAACTATATAACTCTTAGTCTAATATCCTATATGATGATAGTGTTATCATCAATACTTACTTGTAAACCTAAAACTTAGTCCTAAATTACAAACTCTCCTAACTAAGAATCTATATAATAATAATTTTAATAGAACATATATAAGAACATACATTATTTATTAATTTTTTTATATTTACATTTTTGTAGAGATCGTAAAACAAACAACAAATAAAAAAGAAAGTGAGGAAACTAATGTGTGTTTTTGAACATAGGATATCTATGAACCGAACAATTTGGATAGTGGAAACAGAAATTTCCACGTTGTTCGACAAGATTTCCATCTTTGTCAAAGCACACTTCGCCAACGCAAACGACTTTGTCATCGTCTTCTGCATGCTCTTCTTCCATTGGTTCTTCTTCTTCTTCTTCGCTTTCCTCGTGTTCATGATCTCCTGAAGAGTCCTCGTCAATCAGGATTGGGATAGCATGATTATCCATAAGAAATTTTTGCAAATTCCTAAGGATTTTTCCTTGCCTCTCTTGTTCTTTGGCCATTCAAAGTTGCATCACTTGAATTTCAGTCATTAATTGAAGGGTATCCTTCAGAGACTTCTCCATTTTCGTTACACGAGCGAGCGTTGATTGTTGAAACGGACCAGAAGTAAGCGATGGGAACGAAAAAGTTGATTTTAAGTATGATTTGGAAGAGGAGGCCAATGATAGAATGATTTCAGAAGATAGAACAGAAAGAAAACAGAGAGAATGAAGAAAACTTCGAAATAGGAGAAATTTATAACCACTTATTTGAATTTTGGTGGGAAAAAAATTAAAATTTAAAAAACGTTATATGTCGACATGGGTCTAGGGGAGATGTCGACATGGGTCTTGAATTTTTGCCTATTTAATTTATTTTGAATTAATTTTTAATTATACTTTGTTATTTATATTTTATATTTCAGTTAATGAACAAATACCAAATTCTCTTCTTAATTCAGTAAATGTAGATTCATTTAAGGGTTTTGTTAATATATCAGCAACTTGATTTTTAGAATTGATATAGTCGAGAGTAATTACTTCTCTACTTATATTATCTCTGAGAAAATGGTGTCTGATATCAATATGTTTAGTTCGAGCATGTTGAGTAGTATTTTTGGATAAATTTATTGCACTAGTATTATCACAATAGATTGGTGACTTTGAAATATTTAAACCGAAATCTTTTAAAGTTTGTTGCATATATATTACTTGAGAATAAGCCAAAGCAGTAGAAATATACTCTGCTTCAGTTGTTGATAGAGAAACTGTGTTTTTCTTTTTACTAAACCAGGAAATCAGAGAATGCCCTAAAAAGTGAGAAGTTCCACTTGTACTTTTTCAGTCTGATTTACAACCAGCATAATCAGCATCACAGTAAGATATTAAATCAAACAAATCATTTTTAGGATAAAATAAGCCATAATCAAAGGTGTGTTTAACATATCTTATAATACGTTTTACAACTTTTAAGTGAGTTTCTTTAGGTTAGGATTGATACCTTGCACAGAGACAGACACTATGCATGATATCAGGTCTACTTGCAGTGATATAGAGTAGTGATCCAATCATTCCTCTATATAATTTTTGATCTACATCTTTCGAGAGATCTTCTTTACTAAGGTACTCATTGGTTGCCATGGGAGTGGGTTTTCCACTCGCAGTAGTCAAACCAAATTTACTAACTAGGTCTTGCATATTTTTCTTGACTAATAAAGATACCATTATCTAATTGTTTTATTTGTAATCCTAAAAAGAAGTTTAATTCATCCATATGACTCATCTCAAACTCTTTTGTCATTATTTCAGAAAATTCTTTATTCATTTCAAAATTAGTTGAACCAAAAATGATATCATCTACGTAGACTTGTACTAGTTGAATATCATTTTTATTTCTTTTAATAAAAAGAGTATTATCTACTTTACCTATTTCAAAATTTGATTGTAACAAGTAAGATCTTAGTCTATCATACCAGGCTCTAGGAGCTTGCTTTAGACCATATAGAGCTTTCTTAAGTTTGTAAACATGATTTGGAAATTTATCATTTTCAAAAAGTGGTGGTTGTTTAACAAATACTTCTTCTTTTACAAAACCATTTAAGAATGCACTTTTAACATCCATTTGAAATAATTTGAAATTATTATGATTTGCGAAGGCAAGTAGAATCCTAATGGCTTCTAATCTTGCTACGGGGGCAAAGGTTTCATCAAAATCTATTCCTTCTTCTTGACAATAACCTTGAGCGACTAATCGGGCATTATTTCTAACAACCTCTCCTTGTTCATTCATTTTATTTTTATAAACCCATTTTGTTCCAATTATTGTTTTATTTTCAGGTCTAGGAACAAGTTCCCAAACATCATTTCTAGTGAATTGATTTAATTCTTCTTGCATAGCCAAAATCCATGAATCATCAATTGATGCTTCTTCTCGATTTTTAGGTTCAATAGTTGATATAAAATCTACATTACTCATTTGACTTAGTTGGTTTTTAGTTTTAACAACAGATTGCATATCTCCAAGTATATTTTCTATAGGGTGATCTTTTAAAAGTTTAATCCTTTTATTAGGATGATTTAATTCATTATTAGTTTCAGTTGACTCTTGGTTTAGAGTGATTAAATCCTCTTCATCATTTATTTCTTCAAAATTTTTGAAATTTTCATCAAATGAAACATGCATTGTTTCTTCGATGGTATTAGTTCTTAAATTAAATACTCTGTATGCTTTACTTCTATTAGAATATTCGATAAAGATACCTTTGTCGGATTTAGGATCAAATTTATCTAAGTTATCTTTTGTATTTAAAATAAAACATTTACTTCCAAAAATTCTAAAATAAGTTACCTTAGGTTTCTTTGAGTAAATAAGTTCATAAGATGTCTTATCAGTTAAAGGTCTAATTAAAATTCTATTTAAAATATAACAGGCGGTAGCAACTTCTTCTGCCCAAAAATACTTTGGTAAATTACTATCAGAAAGCATAGTTCTCGCACACTCTTGAATTGTCCTATTTTTATGTTCCACTAATCCGTTTTGTTGTGGAGTTCTTGAAAATGAAAAATTGTGAATTATTCCCTTTTTATTGCAAAATTCTTCAAACTTTTCATTTTCAAATTCACCACCGTGATCACTACGAATGGTTATAATTTTTTGAGAAAATTGATTTTGAACCCTTTTTGAAAAATTCTTAAAATATTCAAAAGTATCACTTTTATGTTTTAAAAATATTGTCCATGTAAATCTAGAATAATCATCTACAATTACAAAAACATATTTACTGTGATTTAATGACTGAATTTGAGATGGGCCAAATCAAGATGAAGTAATTCAAGAGGTTTTGAAGTTGAAATCAAATCTTTTAATTTGAAAGAACTTTTTCTAAGTTTTCCTAGTTGACACGCATCACATAGACTATCTACTTTAAAATTCATTTTAGGGAGACCTCTTACTAGATCATGTTTTGATAGTCTAGATAAGAGTTTGAAATTCAAATGCCCAAATCTCTTATGCCAAATCCAAGGGTCACTTGCATTTGCCAAAAGACACAAGTTATCATTTTAAATTTTCATACTAAGAATATAAATATTCTTTTTCCTAATTCACTCAAATATTATGGTTGAATTATTATCTTCAATGTGACACTTATCTTTTTCAAATTTAATTTTATATCCTTTATCGCATAGTTGACTTATACTTAGCAGGTTGTGTTTCAGATTCTTAACTAGCAAAACATTAGTAATAATAGGAGTTTCAGAGTTACCAACTTTGCCGATGCCGATCACATAACCTTTTGAATTGTCTCCAAAGTTAACCAGTCCTCCGTCTTTATATATTATATCATTCAGCATATCTGGATTCCTAGTCATGTGTCTTGAACATCCACTATCGAGTATCCATTTGTCCTTTTTGATCTCCACGGTTTGTTTGTTCTGGATTGATTCCTCAACTCCCATAAAGCATGATTCATGTACATCAAACAATCTTAGTAGACAACTTGTATTTGAATATTGATTATATGCAGACTCAAGAGACAATGATGATCTGAATATTTCTAAACATGCATTAACCGATTTCTTTAACATAGCCATTAAAAAAAACTTTTTCAAAAAATCAGATTATGAAACTTTTGAAAACCTTGCTCTGATACCAAATGTGAGGAATGCGGATTACGGATCTTAAGGCTAGGAATAACACTAGAGGGGGGTGAATAGTGTTTATAAGAAATTACTAAATCTTTTTGAGTTTATGTTAATTTGTACACAGATGTATGTAAAATTCAGACACAGATATAATCACATAAACAAACATAGATGCAGAAATAAAGTAAATGCAGTAAAGGAAAGAACACACCGGATTTTATACTAGTTCGGGGTTACCCTACATCCAGTCCCGCACAACTAAGTATGGATTTCCTTTCAAAAGAAATTCAACAATTACAACCCTCGGTTTCAAGGCTACGAGGTACACCCTCCAGAATCACAATCCTCTGGGTAGAGATACTTGATTTCCGGGGCAACAAGTTCACCCAATTGATTTCCAAGGCTACAATCACACCTTTTCTCGCTTGATTGATTTCCAAGGCTACAATCACACCTTTTCTCGCTAGATAGATTACAAAGAAGCCTATAACTCTGAATAGCACTTGGATCTTGTTGAGATAGTGATAGAGAATCAAACCAGAGATGATCTAGTTAGATTCAATGTTGATTTCGGCAGAGTGATGATAGAATTTTGAATAAGAAAATGTGGAAGAAGAAGAGAAGTGAAAAACCAGAAAATCTGATATAAAATTCGTTGAAACTAACTCCTATTTATAGAAGAACAACCACTACAAGAAAATCAGTTATTAGTAGCAAAAAATAGCAGCGTTTAATATCTAATTGCAACCATTGACTTAAAAGATTAAAAAAGTAAAAGAAATCAACGCTACTAATCTAATCCCGCCCTAGAAATGGTGAATCTTTTTCCTTCCCGCTTTCCTTTCTTAATTATTTCGATTCCCTACCCAAAACCGTAAAATAAACTTCTCTTGAGTCTGAAACCAAAAAATTTCTTTGATTCATAAAAAGCAACCTTCTTTGTCTTTAACTTAGAACCTCATCCATCACCGCTTGAGTATCTTGCTAACCGAATGCCTCCACAACATCGCTCCATTTCTCAGCCTTCCACGCCACGCTGGTGAGCTTTTAATAGATTCCTTGATTTATCAAATTCGTTCAAATTTGAATGAGATTTGAATTCATAATCTCGATTTGATGCTTCTTGATTTATTTTTACTTGTTATAAGGTTCGATCCAACTTTTCCTGCTACAAGGTTTGAATTTAAATTAAGTTCAATTACTTATTCAAAGATTGGTCAGGATTGATCTTCATTTCAATATTTTTGTACATGGATGAGAATATTAATTTATAATTAATGGCTTTTTTACTGATTTTTCATGAATTTTTAGCTATAGAGCTTTCGATGAGTATGAAGGAATTGAAGTTGCTTGGAATCAGGTGAAGCTTAATGATTTTCTTCAATGTCCAGATGAATTACAAAGATTACATTGAGAGATCGATCTGTTGAAAACTTTGAATCACAAAAATATTATGAAAGTTTATTTGCCATGAGTGGATATTTCAAAGAGGAACATCAATTTTGTCACTGAGATGTTTACTTCTAGAACTCATAGACAGTAAGTTTATATGAATTTTTCAATTTTAGTTTTGGGGTTTTGGAAAATAAATGTTTTTGATTAACCCATTTCATTATTTTATTTTTTCCCTCTTAGATTTAGACAGAAGAATAGAAAGGTTAATATTAGAGCAGTGAAAAATTGGTATAGCCAAATTTTGGATGGTCTTTCTTGTCTTCATAGCCACGACCCACCCTAATACACAAAGACCTCAAATATGACAATATTTTGATTAGTGGCAACCAAGGCGAAGTTAATATTGGTGATTTAGGCGTAGCTGTTATTCTTCGGTAGTCATATGATGTTCACTATGTTAGTAATTCTTGATTGTTCAATTTTTTAAATATCATGATGCTTTTTTATAGATTAAGTTAATTGTTGTATTCTTTATTGAAGTGAAGCAAACTTACACTTCTTATCATTATTATGACTTATGAGATCTAGAGTATTCTCTGAAAATATAATTACAAGCTCATTTTAGCGTTAAAACAGGCTTGAAATGACTCCAATGAATAAACATGACTTCTAATAAAAGTTCAATAAATTTAGAAGCTTTTACATTTGCATCAAGTGTCAAGCTCCATGCATCATAATAAATCTTCAAATTATTGCTATTATTAAAAAAAAACCTTTATTTAGCTTTTATTTCATCACAATGACACCATATCTATTATTTAGGCTCATTCTTTTTCTTTATTCTTTTTTTAACTTAGAAAAGAAAGCCATTGAAATCATTTAACATATTTCTCATAAAAATATTAACAATAAATTTATTCGATAATGTTAATGATTATGGGCTAGAACTGCACTAATTTTTTAGGCACCATGCCTTGGCATGTCGAGCATATGCAGATAAATGGTTTTTTCTATTACCACACTGTATAAATAGCTTAATTGATTATAAATGCAGTTTTTAGCGAATTAGGAGTGACTATTTTTTTGTTATTTTTGAGAACTGGTCATTGTTTGTAGTTTTAAAGCATTATCCCTATATCTCAAGAAAAATATATCACTGTCTTTTGAAAGAATTTTTCCTCTTCAGTCACAATGGATTAATTAATAAACAGTTCAATATTCAATAGGTAAAACATTTCTTTCAACTCCGAGTAAATAGAAGGATCTATTTTCCAATAAAAGCTGTAATTCATGCTCTGGTAGGCGCAGTACTACATACAACTAAGTGACTACGTGAATATATCCTTAAAACATTTTACTACTTATATTCGTATTGTTTTCAGCTTGTTATTTGTTAAGATCTTTCAAATGATATTTGCACCCCTAATATTCCATGCTCCTATATTATTGATTGACATGCTGGTTTAATTAATGTAGGAGAAAGGCATTTTGCCTAGTCAATATTTTGGGAGTGCTAGTTGAGTTGATTTCTTCTTATTGGCTTATTTTCATTGTTGTTTCTATTAATGTGTAGCTGCATTGTTGTCAGTGTCTTCATTGAGTATCATGTCCTCTTAATCATTTGTGTATTTGGATTTTTTTTCCTTGTTAGTTTTCTTTTTTAAGGTTAGTTTCAGATCGGTGAATAAGTTTGATTCAAGTTGAGTAGGATTGTTTTGAATAGTGGCAGAAAGTTCTGTATTCATCAAGAAGCGCAAAGCAGTTTGAAGTTGTATCTTGTGCAAGAAAAACATGCATGTTGTTATGAGGAGCTGCAATTAACGTGAATTCATTGAAGACGGGCATTTGTGTAGGAACATTTTGTAGGTTTTTATGTATTTGCATGGAGGTGGTATGAGTGTTAATGGGTTCATGAATGTTTGATGGGGTGACTGCAGAAACAGGGTTGCAGTTGTTCATAGTGCTTCTCCTTTATTATAATTAATGATTATTAATAAATAATTTATAATTACTACTACACTAGTGTTTTTACATTTAATAATTTATTATAGGTAAACTATCTAATATTTGATTGCCACTACGAGTGGGTGCCAACCCCCCGGGTGGAGGTGCGGAGCAATTTGAAGTTTTAAATGGATTAAAATATTAAATATAGACTGCCACTATATTAAATATGCGCTACCGTATGCTCGTCAGAGCAGCCGCCTCTCAGATCAATCGGAAGCCCTTCCGGCGACGGAGCTTCGGTCATCATCAAGTCATTGCTGGAAAGATCGATCGAGTTACTGCTAGCGAATACTAGTGTTATTGTGTTGCATGCTAAATACTCTTTGGGCATATATCCATAGTACAAACCCAGCTATCACTAACTATATGTGTTTGATGCTAGTGTGTTTTGGGACTTAAATGAGTTAGGATATGCCGAATGCTGGTTTACACCATTGAACATTTGTATCTCCTTTAATCTCTGTTCTGTTATCATTTTGTGTACTACTTATAAAATAATTTTCCATCTTCATCATGTTTGTATTAAAGTTTTCCTTTCTGCAGATGATTATAGATTGTTTTGTGGAGATCTTGGCAATGAAGTTAGTGATGATGTTCTTACTAAAGCTTTCTCTAGGTTTCCATCTTTCAACAAGACCAGGGTAAGCACTTTTGAAGTTCCTTCATGTATTTCACCCAAGCACCTAAAATAATATTGTGATTGAAATACTTGAGAAATATTTATAATGTTTTCAAAAATATGTAATAGGTTCTCTTGTTTTGAACAATTAGATATCGGGGCCCCTAAAAGATGTTACAACTGTAATGTGATATTTTCATGCATTCTCGATATTACCATTAAATTTAAAGTCATGCGATACTTATCTTATTTAGATTTCCATTGATTGACTAGTGGAATTAACTGTAAGAGCTTCTTAACATTAGATTAAGAAAACCCTGATGCATAGCTGATGTCTGATTTGATCCCCACATTTTCTGATGCTTAATTTTTATTTTTGAGCTTCTCCTAAAACTTTAGTAGAATAATTTGACTTTGAAAACAACAAATCTGAAGCGTCTTAGTCCTCCGGAGCTCTTTCTCATGTTCTAATTGCTAATTTTCATTTACAATTCCATATTAACCACATTATTATATAACCCGTTGCCATACCTTTTTTTAAAAAAAAAAGAAAAAAAAAATATGTTTTTACTGTCTGATCGTGTTATTAATTGGTAGAGTCTATCTTTTCAACCATTTATTTTCATGTAAAAGAACCTAGGAGGATACATAATTCTACTTCACTCTACTCGCAATCATTGGTCAGTGCCTACATAATTCCCTAATTAATTAAATGAAAATTTATAGGCATTATGAATTGATATGGAGATAATTATATCTAATGGTTATGGGTTGATTTATTCAATATTTTTGAATTTAAAGTGGAAATTTGTATGTAAATTGTTATATGCATATGTATAATTCAAACGGGTCTACAGCTAATTAAATAATAATCCAATATTCGATGGTTTAATTAGATAATGATACCACTCATGCATGATTGAAAAAATATGTGGGTCGGAAAGTTCAAAGTTAAATGCAATTGGCGCATGTTATACTAATGGTTATTGCATAAGTCGTTAACGGGTAATGCATAAGTCGCTAACAGGTAATGCATAAATTACTAATGGTTAATGCATGAGTTACTAATGGTTAATTTTCATGTTGGCTTGTAGTGAGCCGACTAGTTTAGAGGCATGTAAAACAGTTGAGATAATTTGGAAGCAAGCGATAACATGCTCTAAGCAAGTGGTTTGTTAGTTTGTTGTAAAATGAAAAGAATTATATCAGATGGACTGGACTGGAGTAATAGTTGCTGCCTTTGAATAATTACATCTGTATCCGATGCAGAAACAAGGTCCATTCGTTTCAATGATTATAAGTAGCAAGTACATCTGCACTTGGTAGAATAGAAAGAACAAAAAGTGTTGGTGTGGTTTCAAACACATGTTCTTTTTTATTTCAGTTATTTTATAGGCGTTACTGGAGTTCTAAAGTCTAATGAGTTTACTTAATCCAAAGTCTCCTGCTTGGAAACTTCCAACATTGGAGTTTAGCCTAATGACAGTCCTAAATAATAATTATTGAAGTGGTTAAATTTTGGTCATTTCACGGCAAGACAAACTTTGCAGTCACAGTTTGTCTCAAATTTGAATTCCTAGTTATCTAGTTGGTAGGATTAAGAGCCCCTTTATTTAGCATCATTTTGAATCCAGAGCTAAAAATGACGCTAAATAAAGTGGACTATTCATTATATATACAAGCACACATGGAGTAGAAACGTGTATATATTTAAGAAATGTTGTTTTCGTTGGGCAATATTATCTAGATATATAATCTCATAATCTGTATGAACAATTATAACTCACATAATATAGTTTATTCATCAAAATGGTTTTTAATGCAGTTTGAAGCGCGGACGTATTTATTTTATGCAGATAAATGGTTTTTTAACTAGTACTTAGCAGGTTATTATGACTAGTTAAATGGTTCCGTGAAATTTGTTGTATAGAAAGAAATAATTAACACATCAGCTCCTGACGCAAGTAAATAAATAGGATCTTGGTCAGTATTAGTAAACTGCAAGGAGTTTTAGAAATCAAACATTTGTTATGAAAGTAATAACAACGAGTGGATGTCGAACTCCAATTAGCTGACAATAATGAATTAACGATAAGCAATAGGGCAAGCTCAAAGAGTAACAGGCTAATTGGGTTACTAATTTTGTTGTTGCTAACAAAGAAGAGAGGAATATGAACGATTCTGGAGCTGTTGGGGAGCACGGTGAGAGTTTTTAAGCTGTTTTCATGTTTTTTCTTCTTAAGATTGAGTTGGAAAAGTAGTTTTTAGTTTTTTTTCCTAAAAATTATTATTTAGAAAAATGATGATACACTTTGGTCGTTTAAATCAAGAGCTATGTCCATATAGACACTTGGTGTGTGTTTCGGGGGTGTGGTGAACTCGTTGGATTTTTGTTTCTCTCCTATTCAATTTTGTATGTAGTCAATCTTAATGCATGTGTACAAGCACAAATATAGTCTATTTTCATATTTTAACTAATCTAACACTTTGACACAAGAGGGTTTAGTACTACTTTACCTTTGTTCCATAATACTGGAAAGATAATCTTGTACCAATCTATATATGTACAGTACTTGGAGTTAGCTAAAATTACTTTGAATTACAGATCGGAAGGTACTGTGATTGTATTTTCTTATTATTTCTCCACTTTAATACCAAACCCTACATTGCTCAAGTGAATAGAGCCATAGAATCCAGTAAAGGGTGCCTTTAAAGTAAAACAATCCACTACTGCAGCAGCTTGTAATGTGCTTCTTCTTTACCTTTTGAAAGGGGTTAAAAGAAAATTAATACAATATCTTTAATGATAAATTACACTTGCATTGAGTTCACTTTTTCAAGATATCATGATTTTATAATAACATTGAACATTTGATCTGGTTGTCTTAAGTTTGCATTGAGTTTGCTTTCAGTACATTTTGCATAGAAATAGAAAATACTATCCCATTCTTTTGTCTCTCAAATTTTAATGAATATAGCATTAAAATTTAAAACCACTAGTCCTGGTGCTATTTATATGATTTGTATTAAAACTTCAGCTTTAATTTCTTAGCTGTAATGATATTCTCAGTCATATGTATAAGTTATGCGTACGTATCTATAATACTATGCTTGCTAATTATCTCTTGAAATACCAGAGTTTGAAAACTTGAATTTGACAGAGAATGATGGTAATTTACTGCTTCAAAATTACCATGCTTGTGGGATTGACAATTATACCATCCTCAGTGTTATTCACATGTCTTTTAGAGGACTTTAATATAACATAGAAACACTTTGTAGTGTAATCTTGCTTTTAACCGAGCTTTTCAAAGATAATAATTGCGTTGTCGGAGATTTAAATGATTCATGGGAAAATACAATGTTTAATATTACAAATAGCCTTTTTGCTGCAAGAATCATATACGTTGAAATTTGTCAGTTTTGAGATTCAAGAACTTAGTGCTTGTGATAATCAGGGACGTAACTTTTTAATTTTCCTTTTCTTTTTTCTAATTATATACGGTATCATTGTCATGTAGTTAATGGAGCAGCTTCACTGGCAGATCATCCAATCAAAAGGAACACATCATTTCTTTTGGGAAATGAATGTACATGGATACCAGAATAAGAAATAGAGATATGTGAGTACTTTGTGTACATTCCGCACTACGATTTTGGTACTGCTTTGTTGAATCTGACAGTAGCTGCATATACTGCTATATATCATTGTGGAGTATGGGCCAAATTTCCTAAAAGAAGTCACCAAGGGTGCAAAATTGATGTAGAAAAGAAACCCATAAAGCAAGGTATTACTCTATTGGTAATCAAGCAACGAACATGAATTTAATTGTTATATATGTTGTTGATTGTTAAACTCGTTTGCAGGTAATTAGCTATTTCGAAGCGAAGACCGTCGACAACAAAGAACTATTGGTAATCAAGCAACGAACATGAATTTAATTGTTATATATGTTGTCGTATTTTGTTAGTACCATTTGTGGAAACTTGTCTGTGAATGCTTGTAGTATGTGACTTATTTTGTTGAAAACCTACTATCGAATTGATTATGGATATTATATTTGATTGTGAATTAGCATGTTTTTGCAATTATTTGAATATGATGATCATATGATTGATTGTTTGTATATGCTAATTATGTGATTTAATTGTTTGTTTGAATATATGAAAATTATGTGATTGATCGTTCGTTTTAATATGAATAGTATATAAGCGATTGCTGGAAATGGTATAAACCAAAAAATGCATCCAAAAATGAAGACTTATGGTAGCGTTTTTTTAACCCTACAGAAAAAACCTATAGCTTCATTTAAAAGTGATTTTTGGTAGCGTTTTTTAAATCCTACAGAAAATACCTATAGTTGCATTTAAAAGTGACTTTTGGTAGCGTTTACTACAACGCAACAAAAAGTTTAGACTTTTAGTTGCATGTCGTATAGCAGCGTTCTCTAAAACGCTACCATAAGTTATGGTAGCGTTTTTTCAACGCTACCAAAAGTCTTTTCTGGTGTAGTGAACAGTCATGTCCATTCGTGAAAGGTTATGGCGAATTGACACTTCATTTTAAATTTAAATTTTGAACTCAACTGACACCATGTCGACATGGTCGCCATAGGCATGTCGACATCCCAAAGCAATTTTTGATGATTTGAATTTCTTTGAAAATAACCTTTATCTTATATTAAAACTATTTTAAACTTTATAAATATGCTTGACTATAGATAAAATACATAGCTAAATATATAGAACAATATATATAATTTTATATTTAAATCTAAGTATAAATATATTATAATTAAAAGATAGTTTTAAAACAAACGAAGTTTAAAAACAAGAATATTTAAGGCTAAAACATCCTTTTGAAAATCATTTGAAAAGATAATTTTTAAGGCTAAAACATTTTGAAAAACAATTTTGAAATTCATTCTGAAGTTGTTTTTGAAAAACATTTTGAAGTAGTTTTGCAAGCTTCTTCCTGCAGAGTATCTCATCATGTCAAGACTCGAGAACTTGTACAAAACCAGGATGTTCGTGGGTTTGTAAGCCACTTGTCGTAGGTTTGTAAGCTACTTGTCGTGGGTTTGTAAGCCACTAAAAAGGTAGAAATGGGTTCCATCCCAAAAGAAAAATAGAGTGAATATTTCAGTGCTATTGTGAAGTTTTAACATAATTCTAGACTCAATACTTATCTTGAACTCTTGAACTCTTGATAATCTTGATATTCTTGATATTCATGAGTCTTTAATCTTGATATCTTGAATCTCTATACTGTACAGTCTTCATTCTTTGTACCTGCATGGTTAAATCCTGCATATACATATATTTCTAAACTATAATGTTAGTATTTATATTTTATAATCTTATTCTAAGGTTGTTGTCATCAAAACCATCATCTCAAGGACTAACAGATGTGAGGTGATGGTGTGATGATGGTGTGGTACAATGAGCTGCTGTTTGCTTTTTTGGTTACTTAAAGGTTAAGTCTTAGGAATTATTTAATTATTTTGTAAGATAAATATATATATATATATATATATAAGTGTTCATGTACACATGTATATGTAATCATGTGCATGTGACTTATATATCCATGTACATGTACGTGCATAACACTTCAAACGTCTTGAACAACTTTTGTTTGTTAAATCGTTAAAATCCGGGGAGTTGATTATCAGTCACATTTTCACTTATTAATTAACGTACATATATTTGTAAACAAAATTTTAAAATAAATTTCTTATTATTTTAAATTAATTAAAATGATCATATTTTAATTATAAAACCATATAAATTGTTATCCCGCCTTTTGGCAAGGCCGTGACACCAAAAAATTGACTAGAAATCAATGAAAGTCCACCTTGGAAATCTGTTACATCACAAGTTCACCATGAATATCGATGATAAGACACGTCGAGCAAAGCCGTTGGAACCAACGTTCCAAATTTCGAGACAATCCGAATTCGTATGCTCAAGTTATTGCCGGTATATAATGGAAGAGATATGCTATGGTTCGAATCGATCAGAGCCAAGCCCTAGGTTCGAATCTATCGTCCCTGCATTACTTCGAATCCACGAGAAGTACCATTGCTTCGACTCCATCAAAGCAGCCTCAACGTTCGGATCCATCCAAAGCCTCCCTTAATTCGAATCCATCAGAGTATTCCCACCTTCGAGTCCATCAAGGAGAAACCCTTCGAATCCATGCAGTTGTAGGGACTTCAATTCCATCTGATAACTGTCTTCGAATCCACCATGTTGAAGCAAATTCGAATCGATCAATGGTGGCATAACCTGATCGATTCGAACGAACGCTGGTCCAATCGATTCGAAAGAAGCGCGTCTTCGTATCGATCACCTCGAATCCACAAAGTCCACACAGCTAAAACCAAGGATTAGACCCAGTAAACTCGGAGAAAAAGGGGGATTGACTCGAAGCACACGCACCACGCCACCATCTTCACGTGCAGAAGCATGGATTCGAACCTATGGATTCGAACCATATCGATTCGAACGAATCCATAGGACGAAGAACACAATCTTGAATCGATCATAACTCGAGATCTACAAGTCCAAATGCTATGAAATTTTCACAGGAGCTTGAGTATGCATAGAAGAATGTTCGTGCCAAGTTTCGCCACGTTTGGGAACTTTCTTGATCGATTCGAACCAAAGGTCGAATCGATCCCAATGTGGGCCCGTATCTCCAGATTTTGGCCATGTGGGCCCCCTCACGTGCCATAAGTGATCTACTAGGTTTTTAGGCGAAATATCAGCCTCCTACACCTATAAATAGAGCCCCTGGTCATTCAGAAAAGAGGTCGGACAATTTTGAGAGCTAAAGAGCGCCCAGACTCTGCCAGATTTACTCAGAATCACCACTGCTTCCTTAGATTCAGACTTAGCTCAGAAAATCAGTTGTACTACATTACAAGAAATTGTAATCTTCAAGTGAACATCAATAAAATCATCAACTTCAGAGTGGATGTAGGCAAGATCGCCGAACCACTATAAATCTCGCATTTATATTCATTATTTCTGAATTGTGATAATCTGTTTACTTAGATTTGAGATTTGTGTGTGAATATTGTTGATTTATATTCATACACTGGTGCTTTCACAACATTCGGGGTTTGTGACCAATTTTGGCACAAACACTTTGGTGCTTTCACTGAGAACTGAACTCAGGAGTTATATCATTTTAAAGTCGAATCAGAAGGCTAAGAAATTTAGATCTGAATCATCATGACAAGACAAACAAGTAGGAGGCAGAGACCAGAATAAAGTCAGCATGAAGGGAGTCAAGAGGCATCCTCGGGGGCAAACCAAGCATCGGTCTTCATCACCAGGGATGAGATGGAGACAATGATGAAGAGACAGGAGGAAATGATACAGAATTTGCTTCAACAGATTGGGCAACTTGGAGCGCAAAATCAGGGAGCAACCGGAATCCAGAACGGAGCAGGACCATCTGGCGCAGCACCGGAGCTAGGGGGCACACACTTAGGACATGTTGATCCAATCCCGAGAAGAGAGACAAGGACATCCGAGCAACCTGGCGGCGATAGAGGGATGAACGCTCAGCCAGGGGGGCAGACACCCGAAAGCTCGCACGGACTCGGGGGGCAGATCGAAGGTAGTGAACGAGGACTACAGCTTGGAGACAACGATAGATTGGCAGAGATGGTCAGGCGAGCCATGAGAGGCGGATTAGTAAACAGAGATCTTGAAGACGTGAACAGGAGTCCCTTTTCTCCTGCGATTAGGTTGGCTAGGAACCCACCAGAATTCAAACTGCCAACAGTGGAAAGGTACGATGGGAGGACGGATCCTGCGGTCCATCTAACGAGGTATATAAGGCACATGGAAGTGCTGGGGGCATCACAGGAAGTCATGGCCCGGTGCTTTCCATTGTATTTGACAGACATAGCAGCTTTATGGTTCAGACAGCTAGAGAGCGGCTCCATTGGGTCATGGACCGATTTGATTGAGAAATTTATGAGGCAATTCAGGGTTCACATTTCAAGACCCAAGAACGTGATGAGTTTGGCAACGCTAAAGCAGAAAGCTGGGGAGTCTTTGAGGAATTTCTTGACGCGATTCAGTGCGGCAGCGACATCGGTGGATCGGCCAGATCCATCCATGGTTATGATGGCAGCTGTGTCTGGAGTAGCCGACGACACAGAATTCAAAAATTCATTAACTAAGGATCCGCCTATCGATCTAGGAGAATTCTATCACGAGGCAGAAAAGTTTTTGCGATTGGAAGACGCTAATGCTGAAAGAGAAGAAGGAGAGGGATTAGAAGTTTATGCAATTAAAGACAAAAAGCCTCTCGAAAAGGACTCAGGCAAGGATAAAGGAAAACGAAAGGCTGAGGATAGTGGTGACGGGCCAAAGCGACTGCGGAGAGAGCCACGATTCACCACCTACTCAGAGCTGAATGATAGTTTGGAGCGAATCTACCGAGATACACGAGAGCAAGTTCCCTACCGTAGGCCAATACGAAGGGACCCCACTGTTGACGAGAGGAAATCAGACAGATATTGCTTGTTCCATGACCTGAACGGTCATAACACTAACGACTGTAGACATCTGAAGGATGAGGTGGAAGGGCACATCAGGAACGGTACGTTACTTCAGTATGTGAGAAGGCGAGCTCCAGCAGTGGAGCCAGAGCGACCACCGTCTACATCATCTAGGGGTGACCCTGAGCCGGGACACCGTATGGTTATCAATTAATTGAAATAATGATGAACAAGTCGTAAACCTCTCACCAACACGGGTAAGTCATTTACGCATGTGCGAGATCACGAGCGGTCCATAGGCATGCTCTGAATGACTATTAACCCTATCGTTGTGGGAGTTTACACTTTGACATCCTTGCTTTGCTTTTGTTTCATCTTGATTTGAACATTTGAACTTGATTTTGTTTAACATTTCTGCTAAAAACTTATTTTCAATAAAAGAATGCTACCTGTGGTTCCATAACGGCTAAACTACTTACGCATGTACGGGATCGCGAACGGTCCCTAGGCATGCTCTGAGATAGTGATGAGCCGCCCTGACAAACGATCCAGGAACCCACTCGAACGTGAACCTGGTATCGATGATACTAAGTCCCCCCCCCGGGCACATACAATTCGCCCCGAACGGCACCTAACCTCGAACGGTCACCATTCGCCTCGAATGGCACCCAATCGCGAACGACCACAAACCGCCTCGAACGGCACCCGACCTCGAACGGTCACAAATCGCCTCAAACGGCACCCGACCACGAACGGTCACAACTCGCCTCGAACGACACCCCTCACCTCAAATGGCTTAATCGCGAACGATCGTCATTTGAGGACATATAAAAATGCTTGATCGCGAACGGTCACATTCCACCTCAAATGGCTTGATCGCGAACTGTCGTCATTTGAGGTCATACAAAAAAATGCTAGATCGCGAACGATCGCATTCGACCTCAAATGGCTTGATCGCAAATGGTCGTCATTTGGGGCCATATAGAAATGCTAGATCGCGGACGGTCGCATTCCACCTCAAATGGCTAGATCGCGAACGGTCTCCATTTGAGGTCATATAAAACTGTCAAACTCTTTGTAGGTTGTACCACAGGTCATCAACAGGATATGAACATCCAACTTATGGAACTACAAAACACACCTTCCTATCGCAAGGCATGTTTTGGGGGGCAAATGTTATCCCGCCTTTTGGCAAGGCCGTGACACCAAAAAATTGACTAGAAATCAATGAAAGTCCACCTTGGAAATCTGTTACATCACAAGTTCACCATGGATATCGATGAAATTTGCCCGAGTCCGGATCGGGCTACAATTGATAAGACACGTCGAGCAAAGCCGTGGGAACCAACGTTCCAAATTTCGAGACAATCCGAATTCGTATGCTCAAGTTATCGCCGGTATATAATGGAAGAGATATGCTATGGTTCGAATCGATCAGAGCCAAGCCCTAGGTTCGAATCTATCGTCCCTGCATTACTTCGAATCCACGAGAAGTACCATTGCTTCGACTCCATCAAAGCAGCCTCAACGTTCGGATCCATCCAAAGCCTCCCTTAATTCGAATCCATCAGAGTATTCCCACCTTCGAGTCCATCAAGGAGAAACCCTTCGAATCCATGCAGTTGTAGGGACTTCGACTCCATCTGATAACTGTCTTCGAATCCACCATGTTGAAGCAAATTCGAATCGATCAATGGTGGCATACCCTGATCGATTCGAACGAACGCTGGTCCAATCGATTCGAAGGAAGCGCGTCTTCGAATCGATCACCTCGAATCCACAAAGTCCACACAGCTAAAACCAAGGATTAGACCCAGTAAACTCGGAGAAAAAGGTGGATTGACCCGAAGCACACGAACCACGCCACCATCTTCATGTGCAGAAGCATGGATTCGAACCTATGGATTCGAACCATATCAATTCGAACGAATCCATAGGATGAAGAACACAATCTTGAATCGGTCATAACTCGAGATCTACAAGTCCAAATGCTATGAAATTTTCACAGGAGCTTGAGTATGCATAGAAGAATGTTCACGCCAAGTTTCGCCACGTTTGGGCACTTTCTTGATCGATTCGAACCAAGGGTCGAATCGATCCCAATGTGGGCTCGTATCTCCAGATTTTGGCCATGTGGGCCCCCTCACGTGCCAGAAGTGATCTACCAGGTTTTTAGGCGAAATATCAGCCTCCTACACCTATAAATAGAGCCCCTGGTCATTCAGAAAAGAGGTCGGACAATTTTGAGAGCTAAAGAGCGCCCAGACTCTGCCAGATTTACTCAGAATCACCACTGCTTCCTTAGATTCAGACTTAGCTCAGAAAATCAGTTGTACTACATTACAAGAAATTGTAATCTTCAAGTGAACATCAATAAAATCATCAACTTCAGAGTGGACGTAGGCAAGGTCGCCGAACCACTATAAATCTCGCATTTATATTCATTATTTCTGAATTGTGATAATCTGTTTGCTTAGATTTGAGATTTGTGTGTGAATATTGTTGATTTATATTCATACACTGGTGCTTTCACAACATTCGGGGTTTGTGACCAATTTTGGCACAAACATAAATTAATATTAACAATCATTTACTATTTTGCCACTCCATTGCAAGCCTTCACATCCACTACTTTCAACCATTCTACAAACTGTCAATTTCCACACAACTGTCTCTCCTTCAGCAACCAGTGACCAAAAACTGCACAATGCAACTCCATTTTCACAACATCCCACAAATTCCAACCATCTAACCTTGCCATTGCCTTCCCCCAAATTCTCTCAGTCAACAACTTCCACGTTTGCTTGGTAACCATCTGCTGCTTATACATCTCTTACTCACCACTCATCTACATCAGTTCACCATCCTTTCAACACTGCATCATAGTCAACCACTGCATACTTCATACTACATAACTGCCTACATTTGCAGCCATAAATCTCCTCCCCTACCATCAAAACAACACTGCCACTTCACTATTTCAATACTATCAGGAGATATTTCACAGTCCAATATACTGCAACACTTCCACAAACATCTTGCATAACATACTCCCATTCCCAATCACAGACTCAACTACATACATTTGCCCACCCCTGTCACTACAAAACTGTCAAACAAGCAACTCAATTGTGATAGTGCCTTCAACCACATCACCATCATACATCTCTTCCTATCTGCACATGTCCACCAAGCACCCCATCACGACTTCTACTTGCCATAAAGCAGCTAACAACTGTCCATTCACAAATCAGTCCACCTAACTTTGCCACAAATCCCCCCCGAACCAACAACTCCGACCATCTTCAACCAAGTCACTAACTTCAATCACTCGCCTTTCAATCCACTTCAATTTGCTTCCGCGACAGTTACTGCTTCCACTACTACCCACGATAAGCTTTCGCGCTTCAAAGCAAACAACTCGAATTCTTCCAACCTGAACCTCACTGCTCCCCTACCATCGACTTCCCAATCGTGATCTTCAGCAACTCACAAACCCGAGAAAATCCCAAATCCACTCGCGAAAATTTCCAAATTCCTGAGCAAGCCCGCGACCACTTGTGAACCATTCCCTTCACCTCATCGCCATCAACATCAGACTCCACCACCTTCCTCTGCCAAATCGAACAGCAATACAAACCCCATTTCGAACTCGTTGACCTTCAAAGTTCCCCGCGAACCTGCCAATCACTGCCGCTCCAGAAACCACCCTCTCGAACCCAAATTCCCTCCGACTTACTATCACGACTTGCAATCGGCCGTTCTATTTTTCTTTCACGTTAATTTTTTTTTAATCGGGGAATAAATAGGGGTATTGACGATTTGGAATTTGGGTGTGTTTTGTGTGTTTTGAATACTGTGTTGAGAGAAGTTGTATTTGGTTCTGTTAACTATTGGTATTAAAATATGGTTGTGATATTTGTTTTCGGGTAGAGTTCCAAATTTGGGCCGAGCCTTGGAAATTTTGTTGTTCTTGTTGTTTATTTAGTTAGGTTGTTTTTATTTCTTTAGTTGGTTTAATTAGCCTTTTGTTTTCTTTTGTTTAGTTTAAAAAAAACCAATTTTTTTTTAAGTAAAACCTCACTTTTAAGTTTCCTTTTTAAATTTTTTTTTGTATATATCTTGTTTTTAATTTCAGGTTGTAGAAGCAGAAATTCAAAGGAGAGGAATTGCTGTCGACGGAAATTCTATCGGTTTAGAAAACCGGCGAACGAATTTAAATTAAAAATATAACCACAAGCGCACGGCGTACTATTGAAGTACGTGGCGAGTATGGGTCGATCCGTAGGGAATTGTTGATTTAAATTTCCTATTCAATCAAATTATACCGAAGTCGAGAGTGAATTAAACTAAAAATGTATGAAAACTAGCTAACTAACCAAAAGAAAAGAGATGCAAATATAAGAGTTAAATGACAATTTAGAGAATAAATCCACTCTCTAGATTATGTAGTTCAACACATATGAAATCATAATCTCTCTTTTATGGTCATTAGTGCTTTAATTGATGTGCTTATCATAAGTATGGCATATTTGTGCTATTGATTAGCCAACATAAGCCATCAAACTATAACACACCCCTTAAACCACTTACTAACTCTCATGAAATTTGACAATGAAAATGAAATCTATTTCAAGTATGGCCTATTAACTATTGATTAGAAATATAGACCATCAAATTTTAATTTCAAATCACTTTCTTATGCCATAATCATATTTTGATGAAGAGCCATTTGTGTTAGTGATTGTTTACGCATAGCCTATTTGGTGTCAACAATATAGGCTATCAAATTCAAAGCAAGAACAACAAATAAAACACTTCATTGATCATCATTAAGCACAAAAAGAGAGCATGAATTAACAAATAGTTGAAGCTACATAATTAGAGAGCTTCATTACCCCTAAATTGAAGGGGTTTAGCCTCTCATATTTGTCATTTGATTAACAATTGTAGCTAGCAACATGAAAGCAAAAAGAAAGGAAAATGAAAGCTAATGGAAAAGAGAAGCTAATTAACAAGAATTAAAACTAATCTACTTTGCATGAATGTAAATCTACACTACAACATGAAAGGAAATAAAAAAGAAAAGAAAAAAAGAACATGTATTAAATTGCATAAAAGAAATACATAAGAGAAGAAATGGCTAAGTAGCCATGAAAAGAAAGAGAGCTTTGATTTATTTTCTAAGCTAAAAACTAACTAAAGAGAGACGAAGGGAGAGAGGAGGGGTTACATGAAGATATGGGGTATTTATACAAGTGTTAAACCCTAATTCATATTTTTGGGAATGCCCAAAATGCCCTTGTAGGAAGTGTGGTGGTCAAGTTATCATTAGCTTCAATAATTCCTCACTTAAATGTACATGAAGCCATTAATTCCATAAGCATGTGCATTAGCCTATAATTTGTACATTAAGGTAGGTCGGTAGGTGGGGTCCTCCATTATCTTCACTTTGAATTATTTCCATCTTCATTTGTTCTCTTCACTCTTGTGCATGCATATATCATCATGTAACCACTTGTATATGAAGCCAAATTCCTATAAAAAATATAGAAATTTCTAATTAAATTTTCTCAAATTAATGTATGCACAAAAATGACCATTTTGCCCTTGGATGAAGATGAATATGTGACGATTTGAAAATAATATGAATTTTGGTTTAAACAAGTTAAAATACTCGATGTGATCATTTATTTAATTTAAATAGATTAAATATGGTGGTAAAAATATACACATTTATGTGCACATCAATATATCTCAAGGAAAATATTTTTTTGTAAATATCTATCCAAAATAAGATTTATTATTATTTATCATCACTCAAAACAATAGTATTTGTATTATCAACCTTTCATTTGAATAAATTTAAAATAAATACAATTTATCAAAGTGATAAATTTGTGGGTCGTTACAGACTTCCCCCTTAAAAGAATTTCGTTCCTGAAATTACCTAAAATAAAAATCCAAAGGTTTTGCCCAAAAAAAATATTTTTAAACTTACACCCATACGATGTATATAGATTATCCATACGAAATATCTTATTCGATCTTCTGTTCGAATTCATTGCATTACTTAGGACCTAGAATTGATCCTCTGATCCTTTAGTGCAGACTCTGATAAGCCTTTCTGATTAGAATTTTAGTTTTCCTTGCATAGCTCTCAACTATGATAGAAAACTCAAGTATCTAACCACAAACCTTCATCAATGTTCGTCTCAATAGTCGAGCGATGAATCCTTTTTTGGACCAGTGTAAAACACCTCAAAGTTCCGCTCTCGAATCTTGGATTAAATCATGCGACGAAATAATCCACATATTTCATATGTATTTAAGAATCTTTTAAAAAGAAATTTTATGAAAACATTTCATAAAACTTTCAATCTTTATTCAAACATTTTTTTATAAAGATACTTCTTTATACATAACCATTTTATATTTTTTCCCCCAAATATTTCTACCTAAAAACACATTCCTTTTCAAAAGATAAAGATTTTTTTATTATAACACATCTCTAAACATATTTTAATGGTTTTTGAAAAACTCATTTTAAAAATAATTCATTAAATTAGTAAATTACCATAAACTTCTTTTAACCACTATTAAGTGTGAAAACTTTCTTTATTTAGCTAAAACTTTCTTTATCAATTAACACTCCTTATTAATTGAACCTTATATATATATATATGTGTGTGTGTGTGTGTATTCTCTTTACTTATACCAGTTTTAATACTTAAAAAGTATTTATATACTTTTTCAAATGTTATAAGTGTATTTAACAATTTTTTTTCTTTCCTTGAAAATATAATCAAAGAAATTAAAACAATTACTACTAAAACATTGTTATAATGAACTTCTCTTTTATAACATGTTAATTATAATATTTTCTATTTTTTTATAATTGACTCCAATACTTGTTATTATCTTTAAAATCCCATTATTAAAGATTTAAATATACCCATAAGATTTCTTCCAAAGTGTCATTCAAGGGTTTAAAAATAAATATTGCTAAAATATCATTTACTACAATCCCAAAACCATTCATCAATAACTTTAAATATATTTTTTACGATCAAAGCATACCCATGCTTATCAATTAAGATAATGTACTTTGATAAAAATTGACGGTTATCATTTAATTTATCAATTTATCAATTACATCATCCTTTTTGACTTTAGAAAATTATATTAATCGAGTAACTCAAAAATGATACCAAGGAAATGGGTACTACCAATAGTATTACATATTTTCTTAAAAAGAAGCGGAATACTTAAGAGAAGCGTTTACCATCCTAACACATCTCCGGCCCATTTTTAGATACTTTCGAGCCACTCAGATCAATTAATCTTTGAAAAATTTAGAAGATTCATACTAATGTTATAACAATATCATATTATAAATTCTCACATGCTTACATCATTCAAATTTTAAACTAGGGTCCAAAAAAGAAAATTTCCCCTCCCTTCCTTACATTATACAAGATACTAAATCAAACAACATCCCATCCAACTTATGCATACATATTAAAACTACTCTTAATTCCCCAATGTTACTCTTTCGAGTCCTAAGATGATGGTGGACTCTAATTACCAAGGTTTATCATCACTTCTCCCTCTCCTTCTTCGTCACTATCCAGCTCATCGTCGGCCTCATTGCCGTCCTCTTTCGGTATCTCTCCCATACCCTGGGGTAACCATAGTTGGTTCCATGGGACATGTCCCATACTGACTGGTATTCCAGGAATCACCCTGCCCTCTTCTAATTCTTCTAAGACTTGCATGTTTTCCTCCTAAGGGTTTTCGGATTCTTCGACCCCCTCTTCCTCTTCTTCTTCTACTGTTTCTTCATCGTTGCTTTCTATCTCGTTCCACTTTACGTATGAGCTGGATGATCCTTCCTGCCACACAACATGCTCCTCGTCCATATCTCATACCACATTCGCTTGATATGATAGCATCAGGGTCTTACATCGGCTCTGATTCTTCCTTCATGGGTTCTATCTCCTCTTCCATGGGTTCTGATTCTTCTTCCATGGGTTCTATTTCTTCTATCGGTTCCAAAATGGAGCTAGCGAGATCTGCTATCCTATTCTCCTCCGAAGCCTGCCTGGGTTCATCGTCGCTAGAAATCATAATTACATCTGGAGCTGGGGGCGGTATAAGCATTCCAGCCATAGGGTATCTATCTTCACCCCTTCGAGTGTATGGGTCATACTCTTCTTTAATCGGAACCCACCATTGCTAAGCGGATACTCTAGTTGCTCCTCTTTATCACTAGAGAGAATAATGAGGCTGTCCTTCTTGCCCTCAATTTGCTCTAGAAGACTCCCCTTTCGAATAATTCTCCCTATACGGTTTCTACTAGGTAAACAATATTCTTTTAGACATAAGTAGTAGGTAATTGCTAATGTATTCTTAGGTAGAGAAGTTTGGTTAATACTCGAGATTCATTCCTAAAGGTAGCTTTTTTATTCTTTGTATAAAAATGTTTTATTTTTTCAAAAATTCTTTTGAAAATATTACCAAAATGCCTTTTTTATCCCAAGTATATATGTATATATTTTTAGGTAATATGTTTTCATATAAAACCAAATTCATTTATATATGATATTAACGAATACACACTCATATATACTCAAACTCATTCTAGGGTGTTACTAACCCCATCTCTAATGAGTTACTCATCCTAGGGCATTACTACCCTACCTCTGATGAGACTTTGCCCCTACCAAATCCAAGGTGTTCGCTCAACCTAAACTCTAATACCTAATGTGAGGACCCATTTCTTTGACTCCCAGAAATCGACACTAATACATCCTCGGAATTCATGTGCTGCAAATCCAAGTGCTGGAGAAGCGAATTCTCAAGGGTAAGAAAGAAAAATAAAGACAGGATTGAATCTCATATATGTTATTTCAATATAAACTTTACAGGGAAATTTAAAATACATTTATCAGAGTTAAACATGGATGGTTATAAATTCCCATCCTTACAAATGCAGAATACTATAGTACAAGAGTGCGGTGGAAATAGATAAAAATCTTTAGAAAAATATTCTGATTCCATGCTCTGAGCTCCATCTAGATTTCTTCTAAACTAAACCTATCTACTTGGCTACCCGAGAAAATTAGGGCACCCAGAGTTTAAGGGAAAGGAAAATATACTCCGGGTCAGTTATGGGACTTGTGTGAGAACTCAAAATACACGTTTTGAAAACTAAAAGGTATCTCATAAGACCATACCGCACATAAACATGGAACGTGATTTTACCTTATGATAACCAAATCTTTATTACGTAAAAATAAGGGATATTATTTTTAATGACATTTATTTAAAAACATTTGCAAGCAAACTTATTAATCTTAGCCGAAATCGTTACATTGATTAAATTCCAACATATTAGCCACAAACGTGGGCTCTACAAACAAAATGGCAGGCGCTTATTGGAGAATGGATTTCCATACAAATGACCAGGTGAAGGGACTACCTTCCGGCAGTACATCTCTAGAGGAATGTACCGAGGTCAACAAACATCTGCACCTATACCAATACTAGACCGGCCTAGCTTTCTCACTAGATAGTACCGAATATGTCATCACCCCGGTCGTTAGCAACCTATCTGAGGGACCTCATAACATACATCCACAATAATTTAAGTCCTGAACGTCATAGCAGGAATAAATATATCTAGAAGGGGATAATCATTTTCTAATGGTTGCGAACCACATAGCCTTGCTACATCTGCCATGTTTCAGCCATTTCCAGGTGTGAGCCTTGAGGTAACGATTACCTTTTACATTGCACATTTCACTTTAAATGCAACACTGTCATTTCATGGTCACACGACTGATTTCTACAAACGTATAACTCCTGAGCTCGTATGTCTCAGGAAAGGGTGTTAAGCTAAGAAAATTGCTTTCTCCGCCGCCAAGAAGATAATACGTTCATAGAGATCACTTATGTAACTAGAAATGCAAAGTCAGACATTCATCCATACAAGTTGTCCAGGAATAGGACAAACCGAAGGCACTCTCCTACCACATCCTGTCGGGAGTTAGCCCTAGGATTAGTAGCGAGAAGTCCTTGCAACCGGAATAGTTACAAAAATGAAGGGACCACTGCTACTTTATGTAGGATCGATTTCACCCTAGAGGGGGGTGAATAGGGTGATACTATTAATTATTAAAATTTATTGCGGAAGCTTAATATTATCAACACAGATTTCAACACAGCAGAATAACATAGCACAGATAATATCAGAATAATAAAAGCAGAACAGAACAACACAGAATTTACCCAGCTTCGGCAAAACCCTGCCTACGTGCTGCCCCCAAGGTTTCTACTAGAAATTAGATAGTCAGATGCTTACATACGTAAACTCGCGACACCCGCTATCGACTAATCCTAACTCTACGCTCAAAACCCTGCCACAACTCAGCCACTGAGTTGCGAATTCTCAATCTACGCCACGTAGATTGTCCCCTAGTCACACGACTAGAAAAGTTAGCAGTTTAAAATTGAAATACAAATTTAAAAACAATTTAAAAACAATTTAAAACCAAAGCCCTAAATATAAATAAAAACTAAACCCCTTGTTATAATAAAACCCTAATTCAAATACAATTAGCCGGCCCCCTTTTCTTTCTTTTTATTTACGCGATCCTCTTTGCTCTGGAAAAAGAAAATGGCGGCTCTGTTTATCACGTTCTTTCCTCTGATCTGAAAATTAGGGCTTTGATTTAAGTAGCCTGATTTCTGCAACTTCTCTTTGCGCTCTGGATTTAGGGCTTGTATTCGAAGACGCCGAGTTTATACTGATCGATTGAATTTGATTTCGAGCTTCGTTTCGTTGTCGATCGAGTGATTCCTTTATCTTGCTCACGGCTGTTCCTCGATGGTGATCGAATTTGACTTCTAACTACGGTATGTAATTTGTGCCTTTTGTTCTCTCTGGTTTGATTGCTTGAATTCGATGCGTTAAATGCCAGTGATGATTGGGCTTTTATAGGGTTTGAATCCCTGTATATTCGTTCGTATAATATACATTTGAATTTGTCACACGATTTCTCTGGCCGCTTGATTTTACTTGGATGCTTGAGATTGTATTGACTTGTTCATAAACATATATACGTTTACTTGATGATCACGGCTTCATTTCGTGATGACCACGGCTTGACCCTGATATGTTGTTCATGACGTCTCTGACTTCTTCAATTTTGACACTTCGTATATTTTATTTTGTTCGAATATTTTGAAAAACTGCTGCGGCTTCGACTTTAACTTGAAACTTCATTGGCCTATTAGTGTCTGTGATTTTCTCTGGTAGACTTCGACTTTACTTCTTGTTCATTTCTTGTGTCCACGACTTCACCTTTGCCATTTTTGGTTCGACCTGATGTTGTGGATGTTACTGCATTCATATTGTTTCATTGTGGCACTTGTATTGCATTGAGCTCTGTTGTTGTCTGGACATTTTGTTTGCTTGGTGACATTTCTTCGAGTCAGTTTGTATTGTTGCAGTGGTTGAGACTTGTTTACATTCTTGGTCGAATTCATTTCTGAATTGGATGTACTGGTCTAGTTCTCGGCCTATCGTGCATTTGACATTGCTCTTGGCCATGTTGGTTTCATATGCATTCTGTTCTGGATTAGCTCTGTTGCACTGCCTGCTTTGGTTAGGTTACTGCATACTACTGGTCTTCATTTGCATTTCTCTGGTCTTTGTAGTTGTAGCATTGGGTCTAGTTTATGTCGCCTTCTTGTCTCGACTTTGATATTTGCATTTGTGTTGTAGACATTGTCTGCATCGAACTTCTATGCTTGATATGCTGTGGTCGAGTCTGGTACATATTGAGTCTCACTTGAGTTGAATCCAGTTTTAATCTCGGGTTTGACCTTGTGCTGATTGTCGAGACTTTATTTATATTGCACCTGAGTTGAACCCGTCTTTGCATTTGGGTTTGACCTATGCTCACCTGTCCCTGTTACTATATCAAGTGTATATACATATATCGGTGTGCACGGCCTTGTGGCATGTACAGTGATACACTGTGCATGTCACAAGCTGTTTGTGAGTGATGAATTCAAATCAAATGATGACGAACAACCCAAATAACTAAGGCAAATAATATTTTCAAAATCATCTTTTATTTCAAATTTCAAAAATATTTCTCTTTCAATTTTACTGCGTTTGAAAATATTTTTGCAGATTACTCGGATGCTGGAATCAAACTGGAATGCAGTTGAAGACAAACTACGAGTGTGAGTGATATGTAGTGAGGTTATTAATGTAAAAATGAATTGTGATGTATTCAGAAATTGTATAGATATAGTGAGAGCCTGAATGTGTACTATTCAAAAATTGTAATAAAAATTTGTTTGAATAAAATTTCTGTTTGAATTCAAATTCTGTGTTATTTAATTTTATTCAGCATATTGTCATTTAATCTGTGAAAAATGAAATAGTACATTATCAAATACATTTAAATAAATGTATATATGTTTATTATCATCAAACAAAAATCATATAGACGCATATTCAACACTTTAGTATTTGGGAGCTAACCAGAATTATCAACAAGCAGTCCTTCCACCCCGAAGATCATCGGTCTTTATTCTTCATTTTCCTTATCAGGTCTTTATTTTTTCGAACGCATACATTGGTTCGAAGTGGTTTTCGGATAGGTATTACCTAAATCCGACCCCGGTTCCTTCGAACCAATCATCGATAAAAAGATGTTATGTGAATAGAGAATCATTCTATAATTTATTTAGTTCCTTTTATTAGGGTCTCTTCTAGGGATATATATTTCTCAAACATTCTTTCCAGTATATATGGAATTATTAAGCCTCTCTTATCAAATACTTTGATTACTTAAAACCCTTTTTTTAACTTGTAAAGATTTCAAAATCATTTCATTTTTCACTTAGGAAAATATTTCCAAATCATTTCATCTAAATCTTAATAATGATTTCTTAGTTCAAAACTCATAATTTTGTTTTTGTTAAAACCATGTTTTCTAGGGTGATAATCCAAGACTAGTAAATATTAAGTTAGCGGAATTTATAGAAATCATATAATTCTACTCAATATTAATTCCCGTAATCAAAAAATACTATGGGCGGAATAACTACGAAATCACCTTTTAAATTCAATAAATAGTACGAGTTCCCTCTTCGAGCTTTTACACTAAGTATAAGAAGATCATCTCTATAAAATCAAAGTTGTTTTTAATTTAAATTTGGAAAATTTAGGGCCCGTTTGGTTTGCTATTTTTAGTTTTGTGTTTTCGTCTAAACAAAAATACGCATTTCTTATGCATTGTTGGAAAACACACAATTTTGAAAAATGAAATTAACATAGAAATAGAAAACAAGTTTATTTGATTTTTCGTGTTTTGAAACATAACAAAAGGACGGAAAACAATTCCTCCTCACCATTTCCCGTTCATCATTGTAATGGCTAAGAATTGTAAAAAATATTCTCATGTTTTCTTGTATTTTGTAGTGTATGTTGAAAACACAAAACTCAAAACGAAACCAAACGGGTCCTTAATCTTTTTATGCTTAACTCGTTTTCGATATTTCGACCTTATCTATCCCTGGCTCAAGAAAGAGGCCAGGTGAGCTAGGGCACTGGTTGCTCCTGAACATCTCCTTAGTTTAAGCACATAAAATTCGAATCTCACGAATAAAAAATTCCAGTCTACACATCGGCTTTTAGAGCCAAGATTTAAACCACTTTATTTGTATTAGCTTTTCTTTACATTGTTTGTTTAAACTCTTTTAAATAAGCTATAAAAACCTCTAAATCATTATTAAAACACTTACTTATTCATTTGAAAATATTTATAAATATTTGGAAAAGAATTGTTAAGTTTAAAGCAATATTCAAAAGTTATAGAAAAATGTTGCGGAATGTGCTGCAAAAAGTACCTTTTAAGCTATATTGATCAAAACAACTTTTTATCATTTGGAAATTCATTTTTTATCATTCATATCACTTTTAAAATATTTTAAGAATTTATTTCATATTTTTAAACAATTTAAAAATAATATTTTCAACGAAATCCAGTTTTAGATCCCGAACTGCAAAACCGTGATTTTTCAAAAAATAGTTTTACTCATATTTCAAAATCTATTTATCATAATGTCGATTTTCTTTCTTCGATAGAAAACTATGGATATAATAGTTCGGAAAATTCTTATCTCGAAGAATTTTGAGCTATATTCCATTCTATACACTCGTTTGATATTTTTTGCGCGAAATCGCAAACTACCATTACGTGACGCGTCTATTTTTGACTATATTTTCAGTTACTTTTCAAACTTATCTAAAACACTTGCAAATGTTTATAAAGCATTTCAAACTCATCTTTAAACCATTTTAAAGAGGTTTAACATTCCATATACACCAATTCATTAATATAGAGGAAAGTGATTTCCTTTGTGCTTATCGACGTGTATTTCTGTGACTTGCATATATATTCAACATTCATATTAAACGACAATCATCAACAAACATAACCAAGCATATATAACATCCAATAGCATATAATACTATAGTTTAGGAGTTTTCACCTTCATTTTCCCTCTAAGCTAATATAAAATCGGCTATAGCTCCGCTCTCTCGAAATCTATGCTCACGATCACTAGCACTATTGACTTTAAAATGGCTCGACCTTGCTTTGGAGCTCACGGCCTTGGTGGGGAAGAGGAAGGGCTAGGCCTTGGTGGTGCATGGTGGTGGTCGTTGATTTTGGAAAGGTAGAGGAGGAGTTTCGTTTCCGTTTGAAGTGGAATTGATAACTTTATATATTATATTATTTTAAATTTCTTTTGCTAAATATTTTTCCATAATTTTGACAAGCTTAGAAGCCATGAAAAGAAGCTTGAAGTGGAGAAGAGGATGATAAGAATATGGTGAAAAATGTGAGAAAGTGGGTGGATATTTATAGAAAAAAACTTGGAATAAAATATTTAAAAGCAAACTTACCAAAACGCCCCTAGCCCACATCCTTCCTACACCCTCTACATGCACGGCTCCCCCCTTAGGCCATGTGATGGTGATGTGAGGTGATGGTGTGGTACAATGAGTTAGTATTTGCTTTTTTGGTTACTTAAAGGTTAAGTCTTAGGAATTATTTAATTATTTTGTAATATATATATAAGTGTTCATGTACACATGTATATGTTGTCATGTGCATGTGACATGCATATGCATGTACATGCATAACACTTTAAACGCCTTCGAACAACTTTTGTTTGTTAAATCGTTGAAATCCGGGAAACCGATTATTTGTCACATTTTTACTTATTAACTAACGTACATATATTTGTAAAAAAAAATTCTTATTATTCTAAATTTATTAAAATGATCATATTTGAATTATAAAACCATATCAATTAATATTAACAACCGTTTACAATAAGGAGTTTTTAGGCTCAAGGAAAAAGTTGAAGAAAACTTTAGTTTTAGGGACAAGACGTTTGCTTTTAGGCTGAAGGACACTTTCTAGTATAAATCACAGAATGATAGTTGTAACAATCATTTTCTGTTTACACTAAAAAGTGTCCTTCAGACTAAAAAGCAAACTTGTTGTCCATAGGACTAAATTTTTTTGCAACTTTTTCCCTGTGTCTATTTTCTTGTTACAATAATTACTATTATACCGATAAAGTGATATCAATTTTTTTTCCTTCTAGTTTCAAATTAAACATACCTCTTTATAAAACTTTTATAAACGTTTTACTATAACTTTAAAATAATTTAAAATGAATTATCATCATTTAAAATCATTATTTGAATAATTAAAATAATTATCAAATAATTAAATCTCAATTTAAATTCATAAATCAATTATTATATTTAAGGTCATTACTAATGATGTCTTAAATATATTTTATTCTAAAAAATAAAATAATTAATTTTATTTCTTATTCTTGTTCGACTATAAAAATAAATGTATGGATCTAGCTCTGTATATAACGTTTTACGATTATAGAGCTAGTTATAGATAAAATAGTTTTCGGCCATTTTATCAATTTATATCTCTAGGAAAATAATTTTTTTGTAAATATCTATTCAAAATAAGATTTATTATTATTTATCATCATTTAAAACAATATTATTGGCATTATCAACCTTTCATTTGAATAAATTTAAAATAAATATAATTTATCAAAGTGATAAATTTGCGGGTCGTTACACTTATTCCACTGCATTGAAAAACAGCTGTTGTTTTAGGAAACAAAAATTTCTTGCAAAGGAATTTATTTTACAAATTATTGGAAGTAAGTGGACTTGAATATGATTCGAAGATAAAATTTATTACGTGGGACAAAATGAAATTAACTAAAGCTAAATAAACACAACACAGTAGAGAGTCTAATAATTATTCTTGCACATTGAAGAAAAAATACGAGCTTAATGTCGGTGCCTAGAAAAAGAACTTTCTAAGTTGTCAATAAGCCATCAAGAATATTGACTTTACCCTATTGCACGATGCGCAAATCTGAAATGGATTCCAAGTACATTATCAAAATATGATCTATATAGTAGTACCCAAAGGGATATGATCCATTGGCCACAAATGTGTTTTCTAGAAGGCTAGTGCAGTGGGAATATAGTGAGCGACGTTGATAAGAATAACAAGTAAATTTCAATTGTTGAAATTAGCATAACTGATTCATTATTCAACTAGCTTAAGTTAATTCGTATTTTACTCACAAAATCATCGTATGGTATAACTTTATTTTTTGGTACTTATGTGTTGAAATAGAAAACTCTAAGTAATGATTTAGAATTGACTATTTGCACATTATTACCAAAGTGTCTCGAAGTCAGTATAAGTGATAATGAGTTTATGGATTTATGATATGATATAAGGATTGATACAAAAGTATCATTCAATAAGCATCAGAGTTAAAAGATTGGTAGAAATATTCCATAGATTGATTTTTGGTCAAAATACAAAAGAAGCGTTTAACTATAAGAAGGAACTATAGAGTTACTTGAATATTTCTTAAGTTAACAACAACCTTATGACTATAATGATGTACCAAATTTAAAATTGTTATAGTTTGGTTATTTAGTACTCGACATTATATTTGCAAAATATCTTTCATAATAGATATAAAAGAATGTTTGGATTGTCCCAAACGATACACAAACACCCATATTAAAATGTTTAATACAGAGGATATGAGAAGGATTCCTTATGCATTGGCAATAGAAGATTACCACACCTGCTATGTAATCTATTATATCACATTAGGCTTATGCACTTGGTACATTGAGTGAGCATCAAATCCAAATTAAGGTCGTTATATGGTAGTTTAGAGCTTTCTCAATTAATTGTGAAATATTAGAGAATTTTTTATAGAAATAATGAACTTCATATGGAGTGCTTGGACTCGAATTTCATAAGTGATGTAGTGTATAATACGTCGATATTAAATTCATGTTCAAACGTTAGTTATAGAGTTTTAAGTTGAAAATGTTCCAAACGAAACGTTGTGGCTGATTCAACATTAAGGCTAAGTACATCGCTTTGAATAGGGCCACAATATAAGCAACTTGTAAGTATAAATGCACAAATTTATATCTGTGATAGGGGTGATTTCAAGTATTGAAAGTACTATGTTATCGTTATGTGATAACAATGTCATGATAAAAGCCCATTAGAAGGCGATATACATACTCTTAACAGTACCATACGATAAAGGTAGATTATCAGCATCAGAGAGAGTTGATTAATAGAGTAGATAATTAAAGTAACATAGCAGATCTATGTATAAAGGGACTAGCTTGATCATTTCTCATCAAACTGATCGAACGGATGTGATAAAGATTCTGTAATTGGCTCCAAGTTCAAGTGAGAGATTGATAAAGTTAAGGCTATGCCTTAAGGGAAATTCTGTAAGTTACCATAAATTATTAACTCTATGATAAAATATTGTTCAAAACAAAAGGTGGTTTCTTTCTATTATATGCTTAATATAATGTGCTATATTAATTATTTATTTAGTTTAAGTATATTTAGTAGAAAATCCATAAGTGATATCTTTTGTGATAGTAATTACAACATGTTATAATCATGAGAAATTTATCAAATTGAAAATAATCATATCATTTTAAGTACTTCAAGTCAAGATGTATCGAGACTGGATATCGATACATCCGTTAAAACTAAAATATGTAACGCTTTCAAAATGTTGGGCAGTATATTACTCATGGTTGTTTGGGGGCACCAAGGGGTTATGTATTGATAGTTATTGGATAATTTTGGAATAACTCACTCGACAATTCTTTGTTGGTTAATATAAATAGGTCAAATAGAGAATATTAAAGTGAGAATATTGCATAGTTCTCTTACTTGGGGATACTGTAATGACCTAGAATATAATCACTATTTAAAAAATGTTTAATCATATTTTTTAAATAACAAATAAATGAATTTTTATTAAAAAATAAAACTATTTTAAATAATAATTAATGATGATAAAATCGTTTTCAAAATTTGTTTACCAATATATATAGTTCATAGAGAAATAGAAAATGTGACCAGAAATTATTTTCTGAAATATTAATTTTTCATGGGTTAAAAGTCATCTTAAATGTCATAACACTATTGTAAACACACATACACATGCTACAAACTATCTTAACATGGTGTGTACATGTATATACGCATGTACATAATTGGCTCACTTAAGTATATAAACATAAAGGTAAAAAGGAGATTTTATTTATTAAAAGAGTGTGTGTGTGTGTGTGTATTAACATAAAAAAATATTTTTTCAACACATAGTACAAGAGGATATGGCATGAATAGTTGCATGAAAGGGGGAGGGTACATGATGAGAACGAAAATGAGGAGGGAGAAGTGGAGATGCATGCGTACATATACATTTCATTTAAGCACTTACATATTTTTAAAAAAAATTCCTAAACCTATAAATACCACTACTCTTTCATGTTTCTCATTTTAAAACCTCCATCTTCATTCCAAAATTCCTAAAAGATTGAGAATATACATCCATGGCTTCTCTTTATAAATTTTAAAGTAAGAAAAATCACTTTTTTTTTGTTCAAATCTCCTCTTTAGTCCACCAAATCATTTCTACATGCTCTACAACACCTCACCTCCAAATTACAAGCACCCAAACTCCACTAGCCCACATGGTCGAGTCCGACTAACCCACATGGTCGAACCTAAACTTCATATGGCCGAGTTTATTTAGAGTGTTCAAGCATCCTAAGTTTTCAATTTTGCAAGATCCTAAGTTGTTTTCAAGTTTTAGCAAAAGTTCGCCTTGAATTAGTAAAGCTTTGGTGAGTAAAACTCTTATTTTTTGAAAAGAAAACGACTTTATTTTGATGAACTATATTTTGTGAAAATATATTGTTTGTTGTGTTGAAATATCATGTTGTTTTAATGACATATGATTATGAGTTTTTGGTTGAGCTTGAATTTCCGATTTGGTTATTAAATGATATGTTAGGATATAGGTATGTGAATGGTTGGTTATGATATGATGGCAATATGTTTATGAAACAAAACCAAGTGCATGTGATGTAAATGTTGTGAAGTTACCACCTTGAAAAGTCGCAAAGGACTTGAGATCCGATTTGAAAACAAAAGTTTGTTTTCTAGCTTTGAATTTAGCAAATGTTTTCCAAGTTTTCACCTTTTGTTTATGTTTTCAAAACTCTTCCATTTGTGTTTCAAAACATGTAATAGCTAGAGTTAAGGTGAGGTTTTCACCTAGAAATCAATTCTAGCGAACTAGGCTCATAGCGATAGTCGTTATGGACGCAGTTCGAAAATTTTCACGATTTCAAGTTTTAAAGTGTTTTCTTTTGGAATTTTTTTGAAAAACTCATTTCCACTAATGAAGTAAGTAAGAAGGTTAATTTTTTTTAATTATTTATTTAATCTATTAATTAGGGATGGTTATTTAATTAATTAAGTAAGTAATTAGGTTAAGTAATTGGAGCATATGAATTTGTTAACTAAGTTAATTATTTTCAACTAAGGAAGTTTTAAATAATGATTAATTAAAAGAAAAGAAAATTAATTTTTGTTTAACCAAGTTTATTTGCTCTAAAATTATTTAATAGAGTATGTTATCCCGCCTTTTGACAAGGCCGTGACACCAAGAACTTGACTAGAAACCAATGACTGTTCGTCCTAGAGATCGGTTATACGTAGGTTCACCATGGATATCGGTGAATTTTTTCCGAGTCTGGATCGAGCTACAATCGACAAGACACGACGAGGGAAGCCATAAAAGTCAACGTTCCAAATTTCAAGTCAATCCGAGTTCGTATGCTCAAGCTACGATCGATGCAAGATTGGATGAAAACCAGCCACTGTTCGAATCGATCAAGTTCGAATCCATCAGGGAAGTCTCCTTCGACTCGATCAGCTCCGCATCGATCACTAGGGCCTACTTCGACTCGATCAGCTCCGCATCGATCACCAGGGCCTACTTCGACTCGATCAGCTCCGCATCGATCACCAGGGCCTACTTCGACTCGATCAGCTCCGCATTCATCACCAGAGTCTACTTCGCATCCATCGCCTGAAGAGCTTTGTTCGAACCCATCAAGCTTTTATAGTTCGAATCCATCAGGTGGCCGCTGTTCGAATCGATCGAGTTCGAATCCATCAGGGAAAGCTCTGTTCGACTCGATCGGTCAATGTCCACTTCGTATCGATCCGCATCCATCAGGAAGCAACAGTTCGATTCGATCATCCAATGCCCACTTCGTATCCATCCGAAAACTCCTACTTCGTATCCATCGGCAACAAACACTTTCATCTGTTTCGCATCACTCAATCTCAAAAGCTCTCTTCGTATTGATCGATCACCAATCGATACGAAATGCACGCCTCCCTTTGATGCGAAGCAAAGCACAATAGTCGATACGAACCAAGAAGTCTTCATCGATACGAACTATGCAGCCTTCATCGATACGAACTAAGAAACCTTCATCGATGCGAACAAGCCAACGTCCATCGATTCGAACTAGACTGTTTTCATCGATTCAAACTGGGTATGCTACAGATCGATGCGAAGGACACGCACCACGTCAACCTGCCAGCACATGCCGCCATCGATTCGAAATCATCGAGTCGAAATGATCAATACGAACGAAACAGCCTGCCGAATATCACCATTTCGTATCGATCATATCTCCTAATCTACAAGTCCAAATGCCATGAAATTTTCACAGAAGCTTTCGTGCATGCTAAAGAATGTCCACACCAAATTTTGACTCCATCGGACACAATCTTGATCGATACGAAATCCGTTCGTATCGATCACGGATCGGACCGAAACTTCATGGGCCTGGTCGCGCGGGCCTACTCACATGCCAGAAGGAGTCTCCCTAGATCTGAGCGAAATATCAGCCTCCTACACCTATAAATAGAGCGCCAGGGCATACAAAAAGGGGATCTTCTTCTTCTTTGAATTCTCCAACGCCCAGACTCTGCCGGATCCAGTTCTAAACTCCATTGCTGCTGCTACTAACGAATTTCACTGCTGTAAATCACTATTATCTATTGTAACCCGCTGAAATCAATTGTAATCATCAAAGAAACATCAATAAAGCAATCAACTTCATAGTGGACGTAGGCAATACGCCGAACCACTCTAAATTCTTGTGTTTCTGTGCATTCTTATTACTTTCATTATCTATTTTTGGAGTTTTTGTTAGATAATCCTCTTTTTCCATTTAATTTCTTCATTTTATCTCTTCAAAAACATCCGAAGAGTGTTGTGCCCAATTTTGGTACAAACACTTTGGTGCTTTCATTGAGAAAAAACCCAATTTTTCTCCTGCTCCTTGGATCTCCTATCGATACCGGATTGCATAAATCCAAGAAGAAGATCCAGATCTTAGACTTTGAAGCCCTTCCATTCTATTCAGATTTGCATCAGATCTAGGAAAGGACTTTCATTAATTCACCATGGTAAGTACATGAACTACCTCTACAGCTGCTGATCAGGGAGGACGGGACAGGCAGAATCCCGCGCAATCGCCTCCATCAAACCAAGATGCCGTCGGACCTTTAGATCCGTCAGGCCCAGTTACCAGACAAGAGTTTCAGATGCTGCTCCAAGAATTGACCCAGAGTCGGCAACAACTAACTGAGCAACTGCGCGCCAACACGGAGTTGACCAACCAGCTGAATCGCCAAAGGCGCAGAAGATCCAGAAGAGACCAAGGTTCTTATTCTTCCATAGAGAGTTCAGCCTCATCTGATGGTCATCACCGAACCACACGTCCACGGCTGGATGTAAGATACACCCAGGCAACAGGACACCAACCTGCTTCGAATCTTGGACAACCCAGAACTGGACCATCCACTAGTCATCATACAAGACCTTCATCCCGAGGAGGTGCCGCTCCTTATCATGTCACGGGCAACCTTGCTACCACCACCACTACCGAACAAGGGGTTGATGCTGGAAACCAAGCTGATCCTCATCGTAGCCAACGAGATCATACTCCAGAACCTTATGTCCTAGAAAATGTTGAACCAAGGAGGCGAGGCACGGACCGTCGACCGCGTCCGATCCAGACTCGCGCTGTGGAACCCGACCACACCTTGGCGCAGCATGCCCCTAATATCCGGATGTCGGATATACCAACAATGATTCGTCAAATGATCCGTGAAAGTCAGGGTCTCACTAATGACGACTGGGGAATCTCCCGGAGTCATACCCCTTTCACCGATGACATATTGTACGCTGAACCACCTCGGCGCTTCAGGATGTCAACTTTGCCAGTATATGAAGGAAGTTCTAATCCCAATCAACATATCCTGAAATACGAATGGCTGATGAATGATGCGAGAGCTGATGATGCAGTAAAATGCCGTAGTTTACCCATTTCCCTAGGGGGCATTGCTACCATGTGGTTTACTCGTTTGCTACCACGATCCATCTCTAATTTTGACCAGATGGCCACCAAGTTTGTTGAACAATTCCGCATGCACGTGGCAAGACCTAAAGACGTTAACACTCTGTCTAGCGTTACACAAGCTCCCGGAGAAACACTTAGATGTTACTTGGAGCGATTCCATGCTGCATGTGAAGAAATAAGCAATCTCAATGATAACTCTATCCTGATGGCATTAACTAAGGGGATTGACCCTAATTCCGAGTTCGGAAATTGGTTAGTTGGAAAACCACATACGTCATTGGACCGTTTCTATTCCAAGGCAGCCCAATTCTTGAGAAGGGAGGATGCGAAACAGTCTAGGAAGCAGGATGATGCAAGGCCCAGCATCGAAGGAATTCAGAGTAACATTGCCGTTAAACAATCCGGGGAGAGTTTTGGGAAAGTTCAGTTGAATATACAAAATAAACAGAATCAGCAGAGGGACAATGGAAATCAGGGCAAGAAGCGAGATCAGAGTCGTAGTCCACGACGTAGAGCTCCCATGTACGATAATTATACTCCATTGAACACGTTGTTGGAAAATGTGTATTTGCAGACTTGTAACACCATGCAATATAAGAAACCTGGCCCAAAGCCGTCAACAGAGAGACAAGTCCAGACTGGGAAGTTTTGTAGATTCCCTAAGAGTTATGGCCATAACACAAATGAGTGTCGTCATTTATAAGATCTCATTGAGAAACCGATACGTGAACGGAAGTTGGATCAGTATGTGCGGGCGCCGCAGTCAGGTGGTGTGGGCCCATCGAATCAGAATCGTGCGCCAAATCAGGAAAGGCAGGAGGAACCTGCTCGTACTGGCGGGAGGTTGGTTATTAATACAATAAGTGGTGGTCCTCATCCAGCAGACCGAAGCTGGAAGGAAATGGAGTCGTATGCCAATTCTATCAGACATGCGGACTTCGAGTGTTATAGTAGTTTTGATGAAGGGGCTCCGGCCAAACAATAGAAGACGATGACAGATGACATCGTGTTCAGAAACAGAGACGCTGATAAAGTCGAAGCCCCCACTATCGATCCACTGGTCATCTCAGCTCAAGTAGGTCCTGCTTGGATGAAGAGGATCTTAGTTGATAGTGGAAGCTCTGTGAATATTATGTTTAAACGAGCTTATGATCAAATGAGAATGGAAGCAAAGGACTTGAAACCTTGTCAATCTCGAATCCATGGTTTCAACGGAAGTGCTACTATACCCACTGGGATGGTGGAACTGCCAGTGGAGTTGGGAGTTGGAGAACGCCGGAGAGTATGGATGTTACAGTTCGTTGTGTTGGATATAGACTCCCCTTATAATGCTTTCTTGGGCCGACTGGCCCTCGCTGAATTCAGGGCCGCCATTGCCCCGTGGTGTTTGACTTTAAAGTTCCCCACTGATCGTGGAGTTGGAATCATTCAGGGAGATCAGGCTGCTGGGAGAGCCTGTTATGTCGCCGAGCTGTGGGAGGCGCAGCGAAAGGAGAAAGGAAAGGACGTAGAGGAATCTCTCTGCGTCCGCTTTGCTGATAATTGACAATTAACGCCTGGGCCTAGGCTCGGGCACCCCAGCCAATTCCAAAGGGATCTTAACCCAAGAGAAACTGAAGACGAAGGAGAATCTAAAGAAAGTCAAGCATCCCCGGCCAAACTGACGATCGATGTCCCAATCGGCAATGATGATGATTCGAAAATGATAAAGATTGGGTCTCAGCTAAGCCAGCAAACTCAATAGGAATTGGTTGAATTTCTACGGGCGAATCTTGACGTATTCGCTTGGACGTATTCTGACATGTGTGGGATCTCGCCGGACATCGCAAGCCACACTCTGAATATTGACCCGCGGCATGTCTTGGTCAAATAGAAAAGGCGTGGTATGGATCCAGAGAGATCTGCCACCCTTAAAGAAGAAGTAGAAAAGCTTAAAGCGAACGGGTTCATTCGAGATGCGCTATATCCTGAATGGGTGTCGAATCTCGTGCTCGTCCGAAAGCCGAACGGAAAATGGAGAACATGTGTCGATTACTCCGATCTGAATAAAGCTTGTCCCAAAGACAGTTTCCCGCTTCCCAGAGTTGATCAGCTAGTTGATTCAACAGCCAGGCATGAGCTCTTATCCTTCATGGACGCGTATTCTGGGTACAATCAGATACCGATTCATTTACCCGATCAAGAACATACCAGCTTCGTAACCAATCTGGGACTTTATTGCTACAAAGTTATGCCATTCGGACTCAAGAATGCCGGGGCCACTCACCAACGATTGGTCAATCGGATGTTTGCCAATCAAATCGAGAAAACCATGGAAGTATATGTAGACGACATGCTTGTAAAGTCACGATTTTCCACTGACCATATTAAAGACCTGGAAACTATGTTCAACATACTTCGAAAATACAGAATGAATCTTAACCCATTGAAATGTCACTTTGGAGTTGCATCCGGAAAATTCCTCGGGTTTATCGTCAACGCTCGAGGAATCGAAGCTAATCCTGAAAAGATTTGGGCAATCAGAAATCTTGAAACTCCAAAAAATATAAAGTAAGTCCAGAGTCTCAATGGGAAAGTAGCAGCATTGAGCAGGTTCATTTCAAAGTCCACCGACAAATGCATTCCCTTCTTCGATCTGATCCGAAAAGGAAAACGAAACTTTAAATGGACCACGGAGTGTGAGGGCGCTTTCCAAGCACTAGTTCAGCATTTGTCCACACCACCCATCCTGTCAAAGCCTATTGATCATGAGAAGTTGTACATATACTTGGCGATATCAGAAAACGCTATCTGCGCTGCCTTAGTTCGAGAGGAAAACAGGATACAAAAGCCAGTGTACTACGTCAGCGAGCGATTGACTGGGGCTGAAAGGAATTATCCGAAATTAGAGAAGTTGGCTTATTGCCTTGTTATTGCATCAAGAAAACTCCGACCGTATTTCCAGGCACATCCCATTATTGTTTACACCGACCAGCCGTTACGACAGGTCCTTACGCGCCCTGAGACGTCTGGTAGGTTACTCAAGTGGAACATCGAACTGAGCCAGTTTGATATCACTTACACTCCAAGACGAGCCATTCAAGGACAAGTCCTAGCCGATTTGATAACTGAATTTACCGTTCCAGAGGACTTTCCCGAAACCAGTGAATCCCCCGAATACGTTTGGAAGCTTTATACCGACGGTGCATCAAACGACCGGTGTTCGGGCGCTGGTGTTGTACTTGAAACTCCCGAAGGCCGATCTGTATGTTATGCTTTGAAGTTCGATTTTCATGCGACCAATAATGAAGCTGAATATGAAGCCCTCTTAGCCGGATTGAAACTGGCTAGGGATTTGAGAATTACCGCTGTGGAAATTTATTGTGATTCACAGTTAGTTGTGTGTCAAGTACGGGGAGAGTATCAAGCGAGAGATCGAAGGCTGGCTGCTTACTTAGCTCGAGTTTAGGAAGTACTGAATCAGTTTGATTATTATGCCATTTATTGTATACCTCGAGAACGCAACCAAAAAGCCGATTCATTGGCAAAGCTAGCCAGCACAGGTGAAGCTCGGCAAATGGGACTCGTTCCCGTAGAGATGTTACCTTCTCCAAGCATTGACCGGGCAGAAATAGACTGGGTATGTGAAACCGTCCCCGAAAAGGATTCATGGATGACTCCACTCAAAAATTACATTGAGCACGGAACCCTGCCAGAGCGCAGGAGTGAAAAAAGACAAGTCCTTCGGAAGGCCTCACGATTCACCATCCAGAATGGAATCATGTACAGAAGAGGGTACTCTGTTCCTCTACTCCGGTGTATTGCTCACGATGAAATTAAACGAGTATTGCACGATGTACACGAGGGAGAATGTGGCGATCACACCGGGGGGCAAGCACTTGCTAAGAAAATACTTCAATATGGATATTACTGGCCTACTGTGAATCGCGATGCGTCAGATTATGCAAAGAAATGTGATAGGTTTCAAAAGCATGCTCGAATTCCTAGAGCCCCTCCTACCGAGATAATGCAAATGGTCAGCCCATGGCCGTTTGCAATGTAGGGCATTGACATCATTGGTACTTTACCTCTGGCAAAAGGTGGTGCGAAAAACGCGATCGTCGCAGTTGATTACTTTACAAAGTGGGTTGAAGCTGAGCCTCTTGCTACCATAATGACGAAGAAAGTGATCAACTTTGTAGTCCGCAATATTATCTGTCGATTCGGTCTCCCACACACCATTATTACTGACAACGTAACCCAATTCGACAGTGCAGAATTTAAAGATTTTTGCAAACGGTTTCACATTCAAAAGAAATTCTCTACGGTTGCACACCCTCAAGCGAACGGACAGGCGGTCAATAAAGTTATAAAGTCCATTCTGAAAAACCGACTGGAAAAGGTCGGGAGCAAGTGGGTCGACGAACTTCCTATGGCTTTATGGCTTACCGAACCACCCACAAGTCCACGACCGGTCATACTCCATTCTCTCTCTCTTATGGTTCAGAAGCCGTTATTCCAGTTGAGCTAGAAGTACCTTCTCATCGTGTGACATACTATGATCCAAAGACAAATGCTATATTACTTGCTGAATCTCTCGACCTACTAGATGAGAAGCGTAAAGAGGCTGATTTGAGGGCAGCCGCGCATCGAAGTCAAGTCGCCCGATTGTACAACGCCAAGGTCCGCCCGCGAACCTTTGAACTAGGCGATCTCGTCCTGAAAAGAATCTATCCAGTTCCTTCGCATATGAAGCCAACATGGGAAGGACCGTATGTTATTGAACGAAGGCTCGGAGATGGCACATTCAAATTATCAACCGTTAAAGGTCTTACTCTTCCAAGAGCCTGGAATAGCGAGAGTCTTCGTCGCTACTACACATGACAGGCTATGTTTATTCATTTAGTTTATTTTCCATTTTGCAATTTGTTTCTGCATTTCGAAATTATAATTTGTAATAAGGCAACTGACTTTGCCATATTTTCTTATTTCAGCAATAAAATGCAATCTCTTCGAGCCAGAGCTGTGATTTACTTGAAATGCTTCATATGATCATCACTATGCACGGAGAGCTAAGTTTCACCGTACGGTGGAATTTATTCAAATAGGGAGTGACTGTGATGCAACCGGTCACTCGCTAAGTGAAACCCGAGCTCAGGGACAAGCCATCACATCAAAGTCAAAAACGGATTGAAACACGACAATCCCTCACTTAACTCCCGGTTCCTAGAGTGCGAGCTGGAGTATTAAAATATGTCTACGAAGAGGGTGGATCCATCCGCATAACGACTTCATCCGTATCTGAACCAAGTTTGAGGAGGGTGGACCCGTCCATCTAACGACCTCACTTGTTAACTCAGGGTGGATGTGATCCGACCATCCATGATCCTGATACACCTTTCGTTACCAGAGTGCGGGAAAAATCCAAAAAAAATACAGCAGATGTGACTGGCCATCTGCTTACCAACTCTGAACTCCTAGAGTGCGAGTCGGAGTATAAACATCAACTCTGAACTCCCAAAGTGCGAGTCGGAGTATAAACGTCAACTCCGGATTCCCAGAGTGTGAAACGGAGTATAAACAACAACTCCGAACTCCCAGAGTGCGAGTCGGAGTATAAACATCAACTCTGGATTCCCAGAGTGCGAGTTGGAGTATAAACATCAGCTCCGGATTCCCAGAGTGCGAAACGGAGTATAAACAACAACTCCGGATTTCCAGAGTGCGAAACGGAGTATAGACATCAACTTCAAGTCCCCAGAGCGCGGACGTATGATTTAAACTTAAGCCGGCGTGACCAACTGCCGATAAACAAATGAGAATCCACGGAGTGCGGATATGATCGTCAACAATCAGACAAGCATGAATAAACCGCTCAATCTCCGCTTGTCTCAGACATTCATTCAGTGGTACTAGACTCAACACGTTATAAGTGAGAAGCAATCGCTGACTGATGTTCCACAACTCATCCTCGAGACTAGGGGGCAGGACTTAAGCATCGACCATTGACTGAAGCGATGCGACATCAAAATTCAAATCGCTTCCCAGTCGTGAACCATGTCCGCGGTTTCTAGACTTGGTACAAAAAGACAAACTTGACTCGAAAGCTGGAACTTTACAAGTGCATTTCAAACATTGAAACACTTAAGCAAATACACAAGAAGCTAAAAAAGAAAAGTTTCATTTCTACTATTTATGAAAGAAATTCATGTACAAGTTTGTTCCCAAAAAATTCCTACTAGCAGGGGCCGAACCTACACCTATACACGGCTAGCAAAATGAAAATCAAAATAAACCGAAGAAGCGTGTCTAATCTTTCTTCTTCTTCGGCTTCCTCTTCGGTGTAGACCCGCTGGAGCCGCCACTACCCTTCCTCTTTGAGCCTTTGATTTTCGGTGGTCGATCTCCAAAGGGGGCATGATCTCAACATCCTCCTCCGAGCTCATATGAATAGGAATGCTACCTGCGGGCGGAGTCGGAGGAACAGGATCAAGTGCAGAAGGTGGAATGGGCACGCTGGTGATGAAAACTGTACCACCAGGAGATATCATTCTGAGCGAAGCTGGACCGGGCGCCGCCATCCCACCTCCAAAACTGCCACCATGGGTCGCTGCTTCCATCTCGGCGTCGATTTGTGCGAACATCTCCTCTTAAGTAACCGCTCAAGCCTCGCTGGGGGCATCAGTAGTTGGCATTGAAGAACTTGTAGCAGGAGCGCCTCCACCCATAACGAATGGCAAGTCGGCAAGAGGATCGCCATGACGGCGAAAGAGTTCTTCCATCAGCTTCTAATCAAACACAAGCATGATTCCTTGCGTATCGTCAAGTGGGGCAGTTGTAGTTACAGTGATCGCTTCGGTAACAATAGCCTCCTGCGTCTGATATGATTCTTGAGTAACAGGAGGCATGACAGGTGCAGCATCGATCACTGGACAAAGATTAAGAGAACCGTCAGAATTTAATTCAAATAAAGATTCCGACTTAAGGCAGATGTGTGGAATGTTCAGAATACCTTCCTCAGTTTGATTTGTAGGCGGCAGAATGGCTTCAGTAACTTGCGCTGTAGCCGAAGACATCTGCGGCTGATCCAGATTGTAGGCAGGAACAACTTGGGGATCGATCGCAGACGAGGATTCGGGCTGGGTTGACGCTGGAACTTCAAGACTCGCCTCGTGATGGTCAACCCCTGAACCCTCTCCTACTTCGAAGTACTGGGCGCCGAGTCTTTCCTTTTCATGCAGAATCATTGACTCGTGAAGAATCTTCCTTTCATCTTCATTCAGAATGCGATTCTCGAGATCAAACTCATCCACAGACTCACCCATATGCGCCTCCTTCTCTTCTTCAACTAATCGGCCCCAGGCATTGTATAGATGCGCCGGATAATCATCGAGCCAGGCTAGACCCCTGTGCCTCGGCACGTTAGCGTTGTAAACAACGCGAATGTCTTCGATATCAGCCTCTAGCCTGGACTCGGCCGACTTCACTTTCTCCTCGACCTCAGTCTCCACCTTGCGGACTTTAGCCACAGCCGCATCTCGTTCACCCCTAAGCAGAACAGCTTGTTTGCACGCCTCCTGGGCTGCGTTGTTTGCATCATCCCTTTCCTTGGCCATGTCGGAAAATTTGGCCTTAAGCTCATTGAGTTCCTTGACCGCCGCATCCCGTTCGGCAGTAACTGTAGTATTCCGATGGCCCATCTCCTCCACCAAGGCAACATGTGTCTGCCTCAACCTCTCCATTGCCACATTCGCTTCGTCGGCTTTTTTGGTGGCCTCAATTTCAGATTTCCGAGAAGACTCGGCCTCGGCAATGAGCACTTGAATGATCTGGTCCCTTTGAGCGAGTTCGGTCTCCATTTTCTCAAGCGCTTTGGCTCGCTCAAAGGCCACCTTAGAAGCTTTCTTTGCAGCCTTTACCCACTCTATATACTGGGTGTAGATGTCATTAACGTAATCATGCATCGTGTTTTCCACTCCATATGGGATTCTCTTTAAGTGAGGTGGAAAGACGTAGCCATCGAAGCATATGTTCGGAAACTCCTTCCTCATATGAACAATTTTAATAGCCCCTTCTCCCGTGGGCTCAGTAATGGCCTGCTCTGCAATTATGGGGGGCACGGTTTCAACTCGCTGATGATGAGTTTCAGACCTCGAAGTTTGAGAGGACGGTCTGTGACGAGGAGGCTCTGGCGGGTGTGGAACAAGAACTGGAGGTGGAGATGGAAGTCTGAGAGGAGGAGAGCGAGATCTAGATCGATGTGTATTCTCTGTCCCTGTCACGCCCATACCTATCTTGGTTAGAGTACTCGCGATCGCGGTCTCTATCTGAGTCTCTCCTACGGGAATCATAATAGGTAGAAGACTTTCGGGCCGAGCGAAGATTCCCAAGCATTGATCCTCTTCCGGACATCGTACCTGAAAATGAGAGACGAAGGAAAAGTTAGTGATTTATTAGGTTGGACGATTTATAGTTATGAATCATGAAGTGCAGTGAAGTGTATGCTTGTGCAACCCCTCGACCAACCGGAAATGTCAGCCGCACTCATAGCAGGTGACCCGCTTAGCTTAAGAGCATTGTCAAGCTCCTCCATCCCGGTATCGTGTTGAGACGACACATAATCCGGAATCGGAATATCGGCAAACCCTTCAAAAAGATTCTCTACTTGCGGAGGAGGAGCCTCCGAAATTCTAATCCCCGGAACGGGCAAGGACATAACCACAGATTTTAATCTCACAGATTTAGAACGCTTGTGAGCAACTGCCTTGCCTTTTCTCCTTCCTCCTGAATCATGGACATCGGAAGAAGGCCCAGCTTGGAGCTTGTTATCAGTAGGCATTCTCTTCGGATCAACTTCTTCAGCTATTACGACTCTGGGCGCCTTGTGTTTCACCCACTTCTTCGGGACCACTCTAAGTGTCCCTTACAGCCTTATGCTTTGCCTCCGTTCAATCAGCCCGACAGTCCTCAAGTTTCTGTCAGTTAGAACCAAGTCAGTGTGCCTCTCTTCACCCGAAACCGCTTGGAGGATCCGAACCAGCTCTCTGAAGTATCCACCATCAGGTCGTGAGATTGCGGCTGTGAAAGAAAAGAAGTATGTCAGTTTTGAGGTCGGTTATTATTATCTCAATAATTCAAGAGAAAGATTGCAATGCTTACGTCTGTCCAACCATCGCCTAGCGAATCCAGGGGGCACCGAACGTAGAAACATTCAGTTTTAAAGTAACTTAGCCTTCCCTAGGACCCAGTTACTATTTGACAGTTGCTGACCGCTTCCAAGAAGGTGAAAGAAGGGCTGTCTCCACGACTCTTAATGTTAAATAGATATCTAATCTCGATCGGCTTTGGTGGTCGAAAGAGAATCTCCATAAACAGAATGAAGGTGCTATTCAACAAGGTGTATCCGTTGGGGTGTAGCTGGGATGGAGCTATTCCAAGGAATGATAACATCTCCCTTATATATTGATTGAAAGGAGGAAGTGTCCCCGCTGTGCAAGCGTGACGGTTGAAAGCAGTAAACCCCTCCGGGGGAATATGTGGCCTGTCGTTTGGCCCAGGCAGTAACACGTCATCAAGCGACAAGCCGTGCCTTAAAAAAATCCGTCCCAGCATACCTTCGGAGATGCCGGACGATACAGAATCTTGTGGACGACAAATACCGGGCGCCTGGAAGCTCGTCCGGAGCTGGGTCTATAACTTCGGCATCAATTACTGATATCTTGATGGTTGAAGGAATTGAACTCGGGAGTTCCTGCTGCTGTGAACTTGAAGCTTCCATGACTAACTAGCTTATGAAAAATCATTGTTATACAGACAATAACGTTCGTGCATCCTCCAGTGTAAAGTGTGTGAGTGTGTTGTGCAGTGCAGTACTGTATATCACTTGAGAAGTTCTACAGAATTGGAGAAAGCATGTAAACGACGAGACTTCGAAATTCAGTCGGAATGACCGTCATCGCTGACCATCACAACCGTGCCATCCAGAAATTAGCAATCAATCCAAGTTAAAGTTTGTTAAATTTTTGTTAAAGTTGGAGTTCCATCGACGAGCTTCGAAGGGAAATCAAATATGCAGTTCTACAGTTAAGTCCAATCATGCAAGTTTGAAGCTCGCCGGAGTTAGTTTTTCAAGTGTGCGAGAAGTTGCAAGTTATTTAAGGTTCGATTCATATTGGTCACAAAAAGTCCAGTTCGTAACGATAATTCGTGTCCATCTGCATGCAAGTTTGAATCGGTTAAAGCTGAAAACTTCGAATCGATCCAGGAAATAGTCATTTCGTATCGATCCAGGAGATAGTCATTTCGAATCGATCTAGGAAATGGTCATTTCGAATCGATCCAGGAAATGGTCATTTTGAATCGATCCAGGAAACAGCCATTTCGTATCGATCATAACTCGACCTCCGTTTCGTATCGCTCACTCTATCCTTCATTTCGTATCGATCAGAGATGTGCCATCTTCACATCGATCGATGGCGATCCAAGGCAACTGATATTGAATGGCCACTCCATGATTGGCACGAGAGTGAGATCGATACGAAACGCAGTACCTTCCTCTTCACCAATCGATCGATACGAAGATCGAACTGCCATCCTCTTCTCCAAATGGCATGAACACCATTATTTTTTCTATCCTCCATCCCTCGACCATGCCTCGAACCAACTCCGACATCGACATCGCCGGGATTCGGCCATGTACGAGAATGGATGAGGAATTGAACTCAAGTCTCATCGTTCTTAAGGCGAATTCGTCAATTGATTACCTGATTTCGATAACTAGTTTAAGGGATTGAGGGATTTGAATCGATTCGAAGGCAGGAGCAGTTTTCTTTTTCCACGTCTCTGGAGCGATACGAACGTAAAAGAGTAAAAAGTAAAAAGTGAAAAATTCCTAAGTCTAGAATATTTATATGGATGCGAGTGTGAGGGAAAGGCGTTTCGTCTCCAGGTAAACACGACCGGTCGCAATGGGTCTGGCTCAGAATCGATTTGAAACAGCTACTCGAATCCATGAACTCGAGTCTGTATTGACTCAAAGTCGTCACCAAACCCATCGATACGAAATCCTTGTTCGTATCGATCATTTTCAACTCCATCCCCAGTGCATCAATACGAACGAACGTTTCGTATCCATCGATGCGAAATATCCATTTCGTATCCATCAAAACGACGTATACCGATGCAAAAACAATGTTTTAACCTTCTACACCGATTCAGGAGAGGATCGATATGAAGGAACATTCAAAAACGACCATCGAGCGTTGTTACAATTCGAATCTCACATCAGTTCAGGAGAGGATCGATACGGGATAAAATGACAATGACTCGTGAACGTACAAACGACAATGAGAGTCAGATTAACATATATGCATATATGTCGGACTAATATTCAATATCCCAGATTTACAGGAATTGGAAACTCATTTGATAACGATTACAACAACAAACGACTAATCACTAGCATACAAAAATCAGTTGCAACAATACAGGGTACAGCAGTTGACAGTCAACAGTTTACCTTATCGAGAAAATCAGTCAAAGATTACAGCTTTCATCGAAAAGACGATAACTATTCAGAATAAAGATTGCAGCATTTCAAAGCACATCATGTTTCCACAAGACATACTTTGGAGGGCAAATGTTATCCCGCCTTTTGGCAAGGCCGTGACACCAAGAACTTGACTAGAAACCAATGACTGTTCGTCTTAGAGATCGCTTATACGCAGGTTCACCATGGATATCGGTGAATTTTGTCCGAGTCCGAATCGAGCTACAATCGACAAGACACGACGAGGGAAGCCATAAAAGCCAACGTTCCAAATTTCAAGTCAATCCGAGTTCGTATGCTCAAGCTACGATCGATGCAAGATTGGATGAAAACCAGCCACTGTTCGAATCGATTAAGTTCGAATCCATCAGGGAAGCCTACTTCGACTCGATCAGCTCCGCATCGATCACTAGGGCCTACTTCGACTCGATCAGCTCCGCATCGATCATCAGGGCCTACTTCGACTTGATCAGCTCTGCATTCATCACCAGAGTCTACTTCGCATCCATCGCCTGAAGAGCTTTGTCCGAATCCATCAAGCTTCTATAGTTCGAATCCATCAGGTGGCCGCTGTTCGAATCGATCGAGTTCGAATCGATCAGGGAAAGCTCTGTTCGACTAGATCGGTCAATGTCCACTTCGTATCGATCCGCATCCATCAGGAAGCAACAGTTCGACTCGATCATCCAATGCCCACTTCGTATCCATCCGAAAACTCCTACTTCGTATCCATTGGCAAAAAACACTTTCATCTGTTTCGCATCGCTCAATCTCAAAAGCTCTCTTCGTATCGATCAATCACCAATCGATACGAAATGCACGCCTCCCATCGATGCGAAGCAAAGCACAATAGTTGATACAAACCAAGAAGCCTTCATCGATACGAACTATGCAGCCTTCATCGATACGAACTAAGAAACCTTCATCGATGCGAATAAGCCAACGTCCATCGATTCGAACTAGACTGTTTTCATCGATTCAAACTGGGTATGCTACAGATCGATGTGAAGGACGCGCGCCACGTCAACCTGCCAGCACATGCCGCCATCGATTCGAAGTCATCGAGTCGAAATGATCGATACGAACGAAACAGCCTACCGAATATCACTATTTCGTATCGCTCATATCTCCTAATCTACAAGTCCAAATGCCACAAAATTTTCACAGAAGCTTACATGCATGCTAAAGAATGTCCACGCCAAATTTCGACTCCATCGGACATAATCTTGATCGATACGAAATCCGTTCGTATCGATCATGGATCGGACCGAAACTTCATGGGCCTGGTCGCGCGGGCCTACTCACATGCCAGAAGGAGTCTCCCGAGATCTGAGCAAAATATCAGCCTCCTACACCTATAAATAGAGCCGCAGGGCATACAAAAAGGGGATCTTCATCTTCTTTGAATTCTCCAACGCCCAGACTCTGCCGGATCCAGTTCTAAACTCCATTGCTGCTGCTGCTAACGAATTTCACTGCTGTAAATCACTATTATCTGCTGTAACCCGCTGAAATCAATTGTAATCATCAAAGAAACATCAATAAAGCAATCAACTTCATAGTGGACGTAGGCAATACGCCGAACCACTCTAAATTCTTGTGTTTCTGTGCGTTCTTATTACTTTCATTATCTGTTTTTGGAGTTTTTGTTAGATAATCCTCTTTTTCCATTTAATTTCTTCATTTTATCTCTTCAAAAACTTCCGAAGAGTGTTGTGCCCAATTTTGGTACAAACAGAGTAATTATTTAATTAGTTATTATTTGATTAAAGGTTAATTATCCACTTAATTAGAGTTTAAATTCTTAAATGAATGTTATTTGATTAAAATTAATTAAAATTTTATTTTTAACTAAATTTTATTAAATTAAGGTTTAATTTTGACCTAACCAAGATTAATCAAGGTTTACTTATTAGTTAGATAGATTAAGACCTAACTAAGATAAATTTGGAGTATTTATGATTTAATTAAGATTAATTAAAGTTTAATTATGTTTAAACTTATGATTTAATTGAGGTTTATTTATTTTAAAGTTTCTTTCAAACTCTATCGGTTATTTATTATTAACTAACTTTCTTGTTTAAGTAAATTATATTTAAACCAAAGGATCTCTTGTCCATGCTTTTAAGTAGCCAAATGAATTAAAGTAGTTGTAATAAAACGTTGTCGCATTTTATTGGAACTAAGTCGACTTGTACTTATTACAAATACTACACTTCGGGAATGTGATGAATACAACAGAGTAAATTTTTTGATAAGCGGGCCATGATAATCTAAGCATATGGAACATATGTCCATATGTAAATCTCACACCCTGATAGTGGAATGGTCCACTATAAACAACTTGACCCTTTTAAAATTATCGAACGTTGGTTTGGAGAGACCGGGATAAGATAGAGGTTGTTATCCGAAAACCACTTCGAACCAACATAAGCATTAAGATTGGAAATAGTGAAGGCAAGGTTCAAGATGAAGACTTTGAATTGCAAGGACTATTTGCTACTAACCCTAAGGGTGATTCAGAAATAAGTGTAGTGGAAATAGCGCCTTCGGTTCAGTCATCTTCTTAACGACTTGTATGGACGAATGTTGGCATTGTATCAACAATTGGAAGGGGATGTAGCATTCCAAGTGGCAGTGCTATAGTAAAGGTAAACGTAGCCTCAGGCCTCATCAATCAGAAATGAACAAAACAGGGTATGTAGCAGGGCTATGTGGGTCGCCCCCATCAGGGTATGTCATCACCATATCTAGAATCGATATTTGACCCATTTTGTATGTTTTAGTGCGGTTGTTGATCCCAACCACAGTGGTGATGTATTATGTACTATTAGTCAAGTGATAGGCTAGTTCTATGTAGCAGGGGTACAAGATGTTCTTGTCAGACCCCAGGTGTATTTTATCTAGAGGCTCACCTTTTGAAAGGTAGTTCCTTACCCGGTCATGTATGGAATCCATTCTCTAATAAGTGCCATACGGATTTAGTTGTACCCAAATATGTCGAAATGTGAGATGCAAGCATTTCAACTATGTTCTATTTTACATGGAAATCCTAGACATTATTATAATATCATTGGATTTCTATATAAAGTGTTTTAGTTATCGTAAGGTAAAAACCTGTCCATGTTTATGTGTGGTGTGGTCTTACAGGATACCCTTGATTTTGAAAGTATTTTATAAAAGTAAAAATGTAGTTGTTTGAGTTTACTCACACCAGACCCATGCCTGACCCAGAGTTTTATTTTATTTTCCTAAAACCCTTGGGTACTCAAATTCATATGAGTAGCCAAGTGATCCAGGTTTTTCATGAAAGCATTTTGAAGGAGGTGGAACAGGTGGCTTCACCGGTAGCTAATTATTTCTACATCCGCTGTGTATTTATGTATGATCGGAGTATTTTGTATGGGCATGTAGTTATAACTGTCTAGTTGAAGGTTGTAATGTAAGGACTCTGATGTATTATTATTTTGGAGATGACTATGTAATATCCTATGTTATCTATTATATGTTGTTCTGATTAGTGATGAGATTCTATGATTGTGTAGTTTTATCTTTTCTTTCTTTTTTCTTCTACCCTTAATGACTCGTCTTTCGAAGTAAGGAAGGCGATTTGTTACATTTCGGTATTAGGGATTAACTTAAGAGAACACATAGGCTTTGGGTTATGATCACCTTAGAGAGTGCGTATTTGTAGTTTTTATTCGTATACCTATATATGTATATATCTCCAATAAATAGATCAGTTTGATAGGTGTGATTAATACCAATCTTTTAGGATTTATCTCGTCCAAGTATTCTAAGAGTTATCTTACTATGTCTAGGTAGTAAACATGAGTAATTGAGAAAGACAAGGTAGGGGAGCAGGTAGCACTACGACTACAAATGGTTGAACCCCAAATCCTGGAGGAGTTCGGATTGCCGAAGAGGCAGCGCTAGAGCAGCCAAGAGTGAATTTTGCAACCTTATGCAAGGATTACACCAACCTAGGAGAGAAACCGTTTAAGGGAACTGAGTCTATCATGGAAGTGCAAACTTGGTTGTGATCTTGTGAAAAGATTCTTAAGGGTCTTGGATTATCAGATGAACAGAAAAGGTTCTTAGCAGCATGGCAACTGGAAGAGGGGGAAGCAGCTTGGTGGGACTCCCTTATTGCAAATATTCCAAAAGAAGAGTTTTTTTCATGGGCCCAATTTAAAAAATAAGGACCAATTCTTGCCAATAGCAGGAAGGACCAAGATGTATAGGAACTTTATGGACTTGAAACAAAGTGATCTATCTGTAGCAGAATTTGAGACGAAGTTCAATGGGCTATCTTGTTTTGGACTGGAATTGATTAACACCCGACTAAAGAAAAATGAGATGTTTATTTCTGGTATGAGAGAAGAATACCATGAAAGAATGACTGCTCATGTTAAGAGTACTTTTGTGGATTTATTTCATATGGCTCTGTGGTATGAGGCCTTGGAAAAGAAGAAACCAACTCCAGTAGCACCGAGTGTAAATACCAGTGGAAGCAGTTCTAACAAGAGAAAGTTTAATCCTAATTGGAAGAACCAAGGAAAGGGAAAGCCTGGCGGTGGGGCTCAAGGGAGTCATTTTAAGGATTTCATTTGCTACAAGTGTCAGCGGAAGGGCCACATCGCAATGTTTTGCAAGAATTCTGGAATTCAGTAGCATTAGCAATAGCAAAGTGGACCTATCTCATTGATGGTCCAGAAGACTCTTTGTTTTAATTGCCATCAGCTTGAGCATATGGTAAAGGACTACCCACTCATGAAGAAGGTGCAGCAGCCCAAGGTGTACGCTATTAAGAATGAACCATCGACTTCAACGGATGTGAAGGGGAAAGGCGTCATTGAATGTACCTTACCGATTAATGGTTTTTTTGTTCGAACATTATTTGATATTGGTGCCTCTCGTAGTTTTATCTCTTTAGAATAAGTAGGTAAATTTCATCTTATTCTAAGTATTGTAGAAAACCCTATATGTGTCTCTAACCCCATAGGTGGGGTAACCTATTAATATGATTTGTAAGAACGTTCCAATTTCCTACCTTTCTCATCACTTTTCCTGTGATCCGTATGTCTTAGACTTTAAAGGATTTGACATTATTCTTGGTATGGATTGTTTATCAAAGTATAAGGCTATCTTAAAATGTAATAAGAGAACTGTATCATTAGTGACCAATATAGGAAGAAAGGCTAAAGTATCATGTAAGGAACTCGGTATTCATGTGTGTAGTTTCTTGTATGCCCTAGAAGCCTCCTAAGAAAATTTAGGGTCTATTGAAGTTGTTAAGAATTTTCCCAATGTATTCGAAGAGGATAAAAGTTTATCCCTGCACCGAGAGATAGAGTTCCTCATTGATTTGGTCCCTGGTGTAAGACCTATGGTTCAACCTAAGCGAAGGATGGCTCCGAAGGAGAGAGAAGAGTTGGTAAGTCAAACCCAGGCCCTGTTAAGGAGAGGATTGATTAGATCTAGCCATTCGAGTTAGGAGTCAATTGTGGCGTTTGTGGCTAAGTCTGATGGATCTTTAAGGTTGTGCATGGACTATAAGGAGTTGAATAAGCTGACAATTAGGAACAAGTATCTCTTACCCTGCATCGTTGATCTTTTTGATCAACTTCATGGAGCTAAATGTTTTCTAAGATGGATCTAGCTACTTGATTCCATCAGTTGAGAGTTGCTGAAGATAGTATACCCTTAACTGTGTTCAGAGGCCCTGACTGTTTCTTTGAGTGGTTAGTTATGCCTTTCGGGCTAACCAATGCACCTGCATATTTTATAGACCTCATGAACAATGTTTTCCGAGATGTTCTTAATGAGTTTGTGTTAGTTTTCATCGATGACATCCTTATATACTCGAAATTTGAGGAGGAGCATAAGCATCATTTGAAAGTGGTGTCGGAAACATTAAGGAGACATGTCCTGAAGGCAAAATTTTCTAAGTGCCATTTTTGGCAATAGGAATTAAGATTCTTAGGACATGTTGTGTCAGGAGAAGGTATTTCAGTAGATCCAACGAAGGTGGAGGCTGTTCAAGAATGGAAGCAACCACGTACTAATACCAAGGTTTGCAGTTTCTTAGATTTGTTGGATACCATAGGAGGTTTGTTCAAGATAATTCTAAGATTTCCTCCCAATTGACTAAGTTGACTAAGAAGAGAGAGAAATTTTTGTGGACTCCAAAGTGTGAATAAGCATTTATGGAACTGAAGAAAAGATTGACCAATGCACCAGTTTTAGCTGTTCCTAATGGAAATAGTGGATTCACGGTTTACACAGATGCTTATGGAGTGGGACTAGGTGCTGTTTTAATGCAGCATGGTAGAGTGATTGTGTATGCAAGCAGACAGTTGAAGCCTCACAAGAAGAACTATTCTCGCCTGACCTGGAGTTTCTATCTATTGTCTTTGCATTGAAAATATGGAGACACTACTTGCCAGGTAAGGATCCTTCTATTTCTCTTAGTTTCTTTCTAATCTTTAAGGATTCTAGGAGTAAATTCCTTTCTTTAATTAAGTGAAAAATTCGAGTTCTTCATAGATCATAAATCTCAAAAGTATCTTTTTACTCAGAAGGATCTGAACCTGATGCAACAAAGGTGGTTTGAGTTTCTGGCATCCTATGACTTGGATATTCTTTATACGCCAGGAATGGCTAATGTGGTGGTAGATGCCTTAAGCAGGAATGATGTTTTGACTCTCTTAGAAGTTACCCCGACACTTTAGGAAAGGGTTATGAGAAACCAGGGGAAGGATTAAATACTAGAAGGGTTAATTCAAGGTGTTGAAGAGGGTAGATGTTCGGATTTTGAGATGGATAGTAGATGTACTTTAAGGATGAATGGATGATTGTATGTTCCAAATGTGGATGGGCTATGGCAGGAAGTTTTGTCAAAATGCCACAAGTATTCATCCAGGATTTCATAAGATGTATAAAGACATAAAAAGAGTATTTTGGTTTCCAGGAATGAAGAAAGACATTTCAGTCTGTGTTAACAGAAGTTTGTGCTGTCAACAAATCAAAGGTGATCATCAGAAGGCAACTGGCTTATTACAACCCTTGGAAATACCTAATTGGAAATGGGAAATGATATCAATGGATTTTAACGATGATTTACCCAAGACCAGAAAAGGAAATCAAGGAGTATGGGTTATCGTGGATCAACTAACGAAGAGCGCACATTTTATTCCATTAAAACTAACACTTCTTCTTTAGCTGAAATTTTTATGACAGAGATAGTCAGGTTGCATGAAGTTCCTGTGAGTATTGTAAGTGATCGAAACCCCATATTTACTAGTCAATTTTGGGAAACATTGCAAATAACTCTAGGAACAAAGTTGAGCTTAAGCACAGCATACCACCCCTAAATAGACGGACAGATGGAGCGATTGAATCGTATTCTAGAGGATCTCTTCAGAGCGTGTATTCTAGATTTTGCTAGTTCATTGGAGGATCATTTGCATTTAGTTGAGTTCTCTTACAATAATAGTTTCCAAGCAAGTATCGGTATGGCACCTGATGAAGCTCTATATGGAAGACCGTGCAAGTCACCAGCATGTTGGGTTAAGACGGGAGATAGACTAGTACTTGGGCCGAACATGATCTGAGATGCTACCAAAAAAGTTACAGTGATTAAGAAACGAATGAAGGAATCCAAAGATTGCCAAAAGAGTTATGCTGATAAGAGGCGGAGAGATTTGGAATTTGTGGTAGGAGACTTGGTATTCGTAAGGAGTTTACCAATAAAAGGAGATGTTAGATTTAAAAAGCTGGAAAGTTAGCACCAAGGTATATTGGACCTTTCCGTATTCTTGAGAGAATCGGGTCGCTTTCTTATAAGGTTGAGTTGCAAGAGAGATTGGCGGTAGTTCATAATGTGTTCCACGTGTCTTATTTGAGAAAATATATTTATGACCACCTTTGATTGTGGAGCCATCGGTTCAAGAGGAATTAGAAATAGAACCGAACCTGACAGTGGTAAGACATACAGTTTATGTTGTGGATTAGGATGAAAAGAGGTTGCTTAACAAGGTGGTGTGACTAGTCAAGATTCAATGGAGTGAGGATCCAGGAGACTGCGCATGAGAGACTGTGGATCAAATTAAGAAAGCCTATCCCGATGTAACGATCCATAATTTAATCACTTTGAACTGGAATAGTCGGTATTTTTTTAAATAAATAAATAATTGATTTTATATCTAGAATAAAAATTTGGATAAAACGTCTCGAATGGATTTTTTTAAACTGATGTAAAATGTTAGTTTAAAGATGGTTCGAGTTATAAGGCGGTTAGGGGTACCAATTTATTTACGAATAAGTTTGCCTAATAAAATAGAATAGTATAATTACTTGCCTAATAAAACAAGAAATAATTATTAACCCTGCCTAATAAAACAGAATAGTATAATTACTTGCCTAATAAAACAAGAGAGAATTATTAACCTTGCCTAATAAAACAGAATAGTATAATTACTTTCCTAATAAAACAGAACAGTATAATTACTTGCCTAATGAAACAAAATAGCATAATGATTATTATATTCCATGCGGATGGTTGCCTTTGGACAAAAATATGGTCGAATCAGGTTCTTCCATGCAGATGGTTGCCACTGAACCAAAATCCGGTCGAATCATGTTATGCCATAGTTGATAAGGAGGATTCCTATTGGACCAAAATGTGATCAAATAAAATTAAGCCATCAAGATGTTTTCTATTGGACCAAAATGTGGTCGAATCAAATTAGGCCATCAATATGTTTTCTATTGGACAAAAATGTGGTCGAATCAAATTAGGCCATAAGGTTGGTTTCTATTGGACCAAAATCTGGTCAAATCTGGTTAGGCTATAGGAAATGACTAAAGTACCCTTCTCTTCACCTATAAATAGCCAAGTCCATATCTCATTTTAATTCATTCACAAACTAAAGAAAAGAACTAAAATTCATTATCAAAGGTGAAGTATTCCAAGTCTCCATCAAAGCAAATAGGATGTGAGTATATTCCTTATTTTCATAGTTTAGTGGGTATAACTTATTCTGTGAGTATATTCCTTTTTTTCATAGTTTAGTGGGTATAACTTATTATGTGAGTATAATTTAATTATTTTACAGTGAGTGTAATCTTAATCTCTTTACTTTCACTCATTCACATTTTAATAAATGTTGTGTTAACTATTGATTGTAAATTTTTAATAATAATGGGTCTGTTATTATTCTTGTTTGATTGTCTGATTTTTGCTCGGCCAGTTTATGAGCAATAACCTTGACTTTTAGTTAAAGGGAACTTACACCACCTTTTAACTTAGGATTGACATTTAGTGACTTTTTGGTTAAAAGGAAATAACGCCCCTTTTAGCTATCTCATTTGATTAAGAGGGAGCTTCACCCCTCTTGGTCGTATACTCCTTTAAAGATGATGGGTTTAAGTTATGATTTGAATGGAAGTTTTAAATATTTGTTTAAAGTATTTTAAAGGAGCTTCAAAACTTATATAATGATTTAAATGGGTTATTTATGGAAAGTAAGTAGTCCTATACTTGGCACTAAAAGCCGATGAGTAGATTGATTCTCTATCTGTGAGATCTGGAACCGAAGTGTCTAGACAAGGCTAGGAGAAACCAGTTCCCTGACTTGCCTGGCTTTGTTTCTGGGCGAGGGGTAGAGTAAATCGAGAATATCGGAAACGTGACAAATGTAGGAGATTTGATTTCCATAAATGATTTTTATAATTATAATGGAAGACATTCGCATTTCTTGTAGACAATTGTTTTTGACCCATTTAAGTATGCTTTTGAAATATGAAATCCTCTTAATTGTTTTGTGAATATACTTATACCGATGAGATAAGTATGTGGATATTTTCCAAGCATTGAAAGAGTATAAGATTTAATTTCCACATACGATCGTTTTGTTATCCCTGATAGTTGATATCTTAACTATCGATTTCGATCCACTTCTTCCTTTTGTTTTTGTTTCGTCAATCTAAGATGATTTGTTGCTCATTTAGAGCATTGATATCCTTTATCGGAAATGACTAAATAAAGAGTGAGTGGGGGCCAAGCTATGTGGGGTTGCTCCCATTAGGGTATTGTCACATCTACTCTAGATTGGTTTCAGTTGTATGTGCACGGAGACGTGAAATACTCGGATACTTGGTAAGGTTGGTGGGGTCCAGCTTGGAGGTTTCCGAGAGCCATCGTAGTTCTCAAGTATACTTTCTAGAGGTATACTTTCGATAAAAAGGATGCACCCTCCTAGTCATTGTTGGAAAAAAATTCCCTTTCCTTATTTTTGATTCAAATCTTTGGATTGATTCTTTCTTAATTGGATCAGGAAGCATCTTACGCTCTTCGCGATGTTTAATTATTTGTGTCCATTCTTTTATACTTGGATGTTGTCCTTGTGAGGGAAAAACCCGTTCTGCGTTTTTGCGACGTGGTCTCACTGGTTATTTTGTGTGTTCTATTTTTTGGAGTCTACTCATACCGGACTTATTGTCTGACCCGAATTGTTTGTTTTTCCTAAACTTTTGGGTACTCGTTTATATTTGAGTAGTCCGAAAATGACAGGTTTCTTTGGGCTCTTTTGAAGATGGTGAACGAGCAGGAGGCTCCTTATCTATCTAGCTATTTATTTCCGCTGTTATGAGATGTTGGCTCTATGTATGTACATTTAAAGGCAGGTTGTTTTAACTACCTAGACTGATAGTAGTACTGTTATCCCAACTTTTGGCAAAGCCGAGATACCCAAAGATTAACTGAAAATCAATGATTATTAGTCATGAACATCGATTGTGCATCGCAGGTTCACCACGGATATCGATGAATTTTGTCCGAGTCTGAATCGGGCTACAATTGATAAGACATGTCAAGCAAGGCCAGATGAAACAACATTCCAATTCTTGAGTCGATCCGAGTTCGTACGCCCAAGATATCATCGACGCAAGTGAAGGACATAGGCTTGTGTTCGTCTCCATATGGTCCGTATCCATTAAGGTCGACTCCATCAAGATTGACTCCATCCACTTCGTATCCATCCAAAGCCTCCCTTAGTTCGAATCCATCAGAGTATTCCCGCCTTCGAATCCACAAGATAGCCTCACGTTCGAAACCATAAACCCAACCTTGGTTCGAATCCATCAAGTAAAAGGTTGTTCGAATCCGTGAGCTATGCATAGCTTCGAATCGATTCGAAGGCACTCGAAACCATCGATTCGAGGACTTGCACAAGAGATCGATTCGAACTACTTGTCCCTCGATCGATACGAAGGAACGCACATTTGATCGAATCGAAGGAGTATACCTTCAGATCCTTCTCTTCGAATCCACCACGTCTACATAGCTAAAACCCCGGCCACGACTCAGTAAAACTCGGAGAGAAAGGAGGGTTGACCCGAGGCATGCGCACCATGCCATAGTCTTCGCGTGCAGGAAAATCGATTCGAACGAATCGATTCGAGCATATCGATTCGAACGACTCCAGGAAGCGAAAATCTTCAACTTGAATCGATCATAACTTGAGATCTACACATCCAAATGCTACGAAATTTTCACAGAAGCTTGAGCACATGTTGAAGAATGTCCACACCAAATTTCAGCTTGATTGGACAATTTCTTGATCGATTCGAACCAAGGGTCGAATCGATCCCAAAGTGGGCCCGAATCTCCAGATCTCGGCCATGCGGGCCCCCTCACATGCTAGAACTGGTCTTCCTTCAGTTTAGGCGAAATATCAGCCTCCTACACCTATAAATAGACCCCCAGGTCATTCAGAAAAGCGGTCGGACAATTTTGAGAGCTAAAGGGCGCCCAGATTCTGCCAGATTTACTCCAGATCACCATTGCTGCCTTAGATTCAGACTTAGTTCAGCAAATCAGTTGTAATACAACATACGAAATTGTAATCTTCAAGCATCGAGCAATAAAATCATAAAAACCTTGAAGTGGACGTAGGCCGGAGATAGCCGAACCACTATAAATTGTGTGTCACTGTTCATTATTTCTTGATTGCTGATTGTTACTTGCTTAGATCTGTGATTTGTGTGTGAATACTGTTGATTCGTATTCATACGCTGGTGCTTTCACTACACTTGGGGTTTGTGACCATTTTTGGCGCAAACACTTTGGTGCTTTCACTGAGAGCAACTAGCACCCGCTACACCAAATTCAAAATTTAGATTTGGAATTTTAAGGATTCAGATCTGACTCTACAATGACTCGACAAACTAGACAAAGAACTGAGAGGAGCCAACAGGCAGGAAGTCAAGAGGCATCCTCTGGCGCTGGAGAAGGACAAGCTTCGATCTACATTACTAGAGATGAGATGGAGGCTATGAATAACTTAATGCAGGAAAGAATGATGAAAAGCCAACAAGAGATGCTGCAGAATTTCTTTGAACGGATGAGAGCTGCGGGAACACAGAACCTTGGACCAGCTACAGCGGCTGTGAATGTGGAACAAGGAGCTAGGGCTATGGAACCCAACGGAGGACAGAATACAGAACCAGAAGGCAATCAACAAGGGCTTGGAGGCAGGCCCGCAGGATCCAACGCAGAAGTACCTTTGGAAGGAGCTCAACCGGCTAGGGCCAACACAAATGCTAACGAGCCACCCGAAGAGTACGTACCAGAATTCCCTACGAGACTCGGAGGGCAAGACCGAGACGTGACAAGGGGGCAACCCCTAGATGGAGATGAAAGAATGATTTGCCTAGTGAGACGACTCATGAGAGGAGGGTTGTCAGGAGGAGGATTGGAAGAAGTTAGTCGGAGTCCGTTTGCTCCGAATATCAGGAATGCAAGGAACCCTCCGAAGTTCAAACTACCAACGCTGAATCCTCATGACGGAAAGTCGGACCCGACCATGCAATCACCGGATATATCAGACACATGGAAGTGCTGGGAGCATCCGAGGAAGTGATGGCATGATGTTTCCCCTTATTCTTATCAGATTTGGCTGCTCTTTGGTTTAGGCAGCTAGAAACCGAATCAATCAGGACATGGGGCGAGCTTGTGGATTTCTTCATGAAGCAGTTTAGGGTTCACGTGACATGACCTAAGAGCGTGATGACTTTGGCATCAATAAAACAAAGGACCGGAGAGTCCATAAAATATTTTTTGTTACGATTTAATGCGACGGTGACTTCTGTAGATCGCCCAGACCCATCGATGATTTTGATGGCGGCAGTGGCAGGAATTGGAGAAGGCACCGAATTCAAAGACTCTTTGACTAAAGATCCACCGCAAGATCTTGGAGAGTTTTTCCATGAAGCTGAAAAATTCATTCGATTAGAGGAATCACGAGCCGAGAGGCAGGAAATAAATGTTGCACAAGGCGAAGGAACCGCCAGGGAACAGTCCAGGGCAGACAAAGGAAAGAGAAAGCAGGATGACGCACATGATGGTCCTGATAAACGGAAGAAATTCCGAGAGCCCAGATTCAGGCAATACACAGACTTGGTGGCAGGACTGGAACAAATTTACACCGAAACTCGGGGGCAACTCCCCTATCGAAAACCACCCAGGAGAGATCCCACGGAGCGAGAACGTAGGACCGGAAAATATTGCCTATTCCATGAGCTGGATGGGCACACTACCGATGAATGCCGCCACCTGAAGGATGAGGTGGAAGAACATGCCAGGAGTGGTAGATTGCCGCGGTATGTCAGAGAACGTACGACGGCGGTTAGACCCGAACAACTACCGCCTCAACCAAACAGGAATGATCCTGGATCGGGATCACGACTCGTCATCAACTGATTATGATGGCAAGGGCCAAGTTCAAGATTTGGACTCTGGTCTATTAGTTTTCTTAGATTTGATTTCCAAAATAAAACGGCTATTCCACTTACTCATGTACGAGAACCGGAGAGATCCCTAGGCATGCTCTAAGACGGAAATAGACCGCTCCGCCCGGAGAGGCATTGTCTTGTTTTTCCTGGTGTTTGAGATTGAACATCTAGGATTTGAATTTAATAAAGAAACACTTATTAAAATAAACCTTTTAACCGGAGAGTTAAAGGATGAACATTAAATATCAATATAATCATGATCGCTTTATGACCTTACCCGGAGAGGCGGGGTCCGGAGTGCAAGAAGTGAGTTGCTTCGCCGGAGAGCGACAGGATCGACTCACTTAAGCATCGTTTCCCCTTCATCGGAGAGTGACAGGATGGGATCCAGCATGAGCCCGGAGAGGCTGTGATCGACCGACGATTCAGGTCATGACATCGCTTAATGTTCAGATACACTGAACCGGAGTGCAGGAGGTGAGTCGCTTCGCCGGAGAGCGACAGGATTGACTCACTTAACGTTGTTTCCCCTTCACCGGAGAGTGACAGGATGGGATCCAGCATGAGCCCGGAGAGGCTATAATCGGTCGAGAACGACCAAGACATCGCTATACGCCCTAGCTGGGGCCAGAGTGCAAGGGATAGAAAGCAACGCCGAAGTGCAATAGGATCTTTCTATTCAATCGCTAAATCTAGAATGGGTTTGACAAGGGTCCGGAGTGACCATCAATAGTATGGAGAGACCGTAGAATTTCATTCTTAACTTCCACTGGAAAAAATTGATAACAATTCGGCTTCGAACAGCCATGGACTTGATTGAAAATGCTATAAGCTACGAGTAAAACATGAACTCACTGCATCCGACTTAAGACTGATCAAAACACGCCTTTTACCAAAAAGGCATGTTTTGGGGGCAAAATGTTATCCCAACTTTTGGCAAAGCCGAGATACCCAAAGATTAACTGAAAATCAATGATTATTAGTCATGAACATCGATTGTGCATCGCAGGTTCACCACGGATATCGATGAATTTTGTCCGAGTCCGGATCGGGCTACAATTGATAAGACATGTCAAGCAAGGCCAGATGAAACAACATTCCAAATCTCGAGTCGATCCGAGTTCGTACGCCCAAGATATCATCGATGCAAGTGAAGGACATAGGCTTGTGTTCGTCTCCATATGGTTCATATCCATTAAGGTCGACTCCATCAAGATTGACTCCATCCACTTCGTATCCATCCAAAGCCTCCCTTAGTTCGAATCCATCAGAGTATTCCCGCCTTCGAATCCACAAGATAGCCTCACGTTCGAAACCATAAACCAAACCTTGGTTCGAATCCATCAAGTAAAAGGTTGTTCGAATCCGTGAGCTATGCATAGCTTCGAATCGATTCGAAGGCACTCGAAACCATCGATTCGAGGACTTGCACAAGAGATCGATTCGAACTACTTGTCCCTCGATCGATACGAAGGAACGCACATTTGATCGAATCGAAGGAGTATACCTTCAGATCCTTCTCTTCGAATCCACCACGTCTACATAGCTAAAACCCCGGCCACGACTCAGTAAAACTCGGAGAAAAAGGAGGGTTGACCCGAGGCATGCGCACCACGCCATAGTCTTCGCGTGCAGGAAAATCGATTCGAATGAATCGATTCGAGCATATCGATTCGAACGACTCCAGGAAGCGAAAATCTTCAACTTGAATCGATCATAACTTGAGATCTACATATCCAAATGCTACGAAATTTTCACAGAAGCCTGAGCACATGTTGAAGAATGTCCACACCAAATTTCAGCTTGATTGGACAATTTCTTGATCGATTCGAACCAAGGGTCGAATCGATCCCAAAGTGGGCCCGGATCTCCAGATCTCGGCCATGCGGGCCCCCTCACATGCCAGAACTGGTCTTCCTTCAGTTTAGGCGAAATATCAGCCTCCTACACCTATAAATAGACCCCCAGGTCATTCAGAAAAGGGGTCGGACAATTTTGAGAGCTAAAGAGCGCCCAAATTCTGCCAGATTTACTCCAGATCACCATTGCTGCCTTAGATTCAGACTTAGTTCAGCAAATCAGTTGTAATACAACATACGAAATTGTAATCTTCAAGCATCGAGCAATAAAATCATAAAAACCTTGAAGTGGACGTAGGCCGGAGATAGCCGAACCACTATAAATTGTGTGTCACTGTTCATTATTTCTTGATTGCTGATTGTTACTTGCTTAGATCTGTGATTTGTGTGTGAATACTGCTGATTCGTATTCATACGCTGGTGCTTTCACTACACTTGGGGTTTGTGACCATTTTTGGTGCAAACAAGTACTTTTGTTGTAACTCTGATAACTCCATGTTGGGAGTAACCTTTTGTACTATCTTATTTTATGTTATATATTTAACCGTTCTGTTGTGAGATTATTGTTATGTTCTTATAATTTACTCCATGACAACTCGTCTTTCATATACTTGGGCAATGACATATGAATACCATGGATGTATTAAGTGTCATTCTCAGAGGTCAGAAAGGTGGGTCATAACACCCGAGTAGATGTTAAAATAGCTAGTTGTTTGTCTGTTGTATGTATGGTGGATGCATGTTTGCTATGGATGCTTAGTGTATGTCTTTATATATGTTTTATGAGATAAATATATGCTTTTCACATAGTTGAATTATCTCCTTATTGCAAATTTCGGGATAAAATTCTTTTAAGGAGAGAGAGAGAGTGTAACGACCCAAAATTTACTCTCCATTTAAAAGAATATTTAATTATATTTTTACATAATAAATAAATGAATTTTTATTAACAAATAAAACTATTTTAAATAATACTGAATGATGATAAAATCATTTTTTCAAATTTGTTTACAAATATATATAGCTCATAGAGAAATAGAAATTGTCACGGGAAATTATTTTCCAAAATACTGATTTTTCTTTGGTTAAAAGTCATCTTAAATGTCATAACACTACTGTAAACACACATGCACACACTACAAACTATCTTAACATGGTGTGTACATGTATATATGCATGTACATAATTGGCTCACTTAAGTATATAAACATATAAGGTGAAAAGGAGACTTTTATTTATTAAAATAATATATGTATTAACGTATAAAAATATCTTTTTTCAACACATAGTACAAGAGGATATGGCCTGAATAGTTGCATGAGAGGGGGAGGGTACATGGTGAGGATGAAAATGAGGGGGGAGGAGTGGAGATGCATGCATACGTATATATTTAATTTAAGCACTTATATATTTTTAAATAAGTTACCTAAGCCTGTAAATGCCACTACTCTTTCATGTTTCTCATTTTACGACCTCCATCTTTGTAACAACCCGCATATTTTATGATTTTATATTTAAATATTTTATTTAAACATATCGTCGTTAATCGGATTTAAGTCCGAAAAGCTACTTTTTGCAAACGGTCGAATTAGGACTCGGGACCACTTTCATTGAGTTCAAAATGGCCTTTGAAACTTTTTTGAGTATAAGCTTCGATATGTTTGGAGTGGGTAGAATTTTGATATTTTCTGTTGGGCTTTGGGTTTGGGTTTCACCCCAACTCACTCTATAACCTAGTTCAGCCCTCTCCTCTCCTCTTTACTTCATTTCTATTTTCTTAAACACTCAAGCAACTGAAAATGGGGAGAGGAATGGGAAATTAAAATTTCCAAACCCTAGATTCAATTGCAGACTACAAATTCTTGCTCCAAATTCAAGGAAAAGCTAAGGTAAGTTCCATCTTCATCTTCTCCATCTCTTCTCCTCTTCAATTTCAGAAAATTCCTAAACCCTAATTTAGGAAATACTTGTTTTGATCTTTGATTGAAGCTTGTGGAGTTGAAGTGAAGAGTGGTTGATCTTCTTATTGTGTTTGTGCTTCATATCTTTGTTTTTGAGTTAAAAAGGTGAGTTTTGAACTCACATCTACTTCTCTTGATATCATTGATGTTAGGTATGAATTCCTAACACTTATTCATGTTCATTCGCTTTTGGTTTGAATTGATTTGGTGAACATTTCAATTTTTGGTGTTTTGAAGTCAAAACTCTAAAAATCATAGCTTTGATGTTTGATCATGTTTTTGGAGGTGTATTGAAGAGCCAATAGGGCTGGGTTGTCGATTGGCATAAACCCCTAGTGCCCATTGCTCGTCCAATCGAAAATTGGAAGAATTGCTCTTCATTTGATAGGCTGAAAAATAGCCCCAGTGCCAGTCAGTCGACTGGCTGTAGCAGATTACTGTTCCTGGGGCTGTCTGCAGAAACAGGGAGTCTCTGTTTCCTGCAGTCAGTCGACTGGCCCTCTACAGTCAGTCGACTGACTGCAGGAAATGAAACTTCCTGGTTTCTGGTTCAGTCGACTGACCCTCTACAGTCAGTCGACTGACCTGCTTGTTTTTGCCTATTTTGCTTGGTTTCAAATTTCAATCGATTCGTGTCGATTCCAATTAGTTGTTATTGCATATTTGGCTTTGATAATTCATTTTTTTGATTTCGTGCACGGGTTCTTATAAAATGTTCTTTTCAAATTATATTAAAAGCTCGTTTCTCCAATTTAGAATTTCTATTTTAAAACACACACACAATTTTGCACTCCGAACGAAGAGGGAGGAGAATTAAATGATTAGATAAAATGCGTGCTATGAACACGTGCGTTCATCTTTTCAGTTAATTCCTAATCTATTCGTTTGACCGTTTTGACCTTTGGGTCTGGTTTACCGATGAGATGAGGTGAACTTTGTACTGCTTTGAGTGTGAAATTGGCTAACGGTTAGTAAACCGTTTAGTGCGAACGTGGGGTATGGGACTCACGTTAACACTTTCCGGGTTCCTTCCTGAGAGTTGTGACACATTCCGCCGGACAGTGGTGTCCAGTACCGCCACTATGGTTTGTTGCCTTCGGGCGTTGCCTTAGGGCGTATGGATCCTTGTACTGAGCTCGAGCATCTTTTGTTTCTTTGATAATTATATTTCCCTAGTGTATCGCCTTTCGGGGTAGGTTCTTTGAACCACACGATATATAGCGATTACCTTGTGGAAACTTGTGTACCTTTGTTGGTATTTGTTATTTGCCTTTTGGCTTGTTTTGGGATATGATATCCTTTGCTTATTGTGATTGCCGATATGGCGGGTTTTGGAATATCTCCTAAGTGGGAGTAATATTCTACCAACCATCTTCATTACTATTGCATATTTCCGATGAGATGAGGCTTATTATTCGACATTATGTGATGTCGATTCCTCTTTGGAGGATTTATTTATTTGTTAAGTGACTACGTTTTCACTATGTTAGTAATGTGGTTATTGTTGCACTTCTCTTTGGAGGAGTATTATATCATCATCTTATACCGCATTATTATTATCTAGCTTTATCTAACTGATTTGTTAGCCAGACTGACCCGTGTATTTATACTCGGGTCAGACCGAGATGTTTCAGGTTAGGTACTTTGGACTTAGCCTATTTTGCTCCCGCATGGACTACTCCGCCAGCTCCTTTTTGTCATAGCTTTTTGTGTAGTCCTTTTTTTTGTCTGTAACTCTGATATATACATTCTATTGACTCGCCTGTATATTGTGGTTTGCTATACCACTTAACATGTATCATCTTGTAAACTCTGTAATGTATCTGTATATGTGAAAGTGTATGTAATGATCTATTGTTCTGTGATGTGAATTACATTGAGTTGTTATATTTTATTCTGATAGATCCTTCAGCCACCTATGGCTTTGTATTAAGTATTTATTGGAGATGTCGATCCATTTAAGTAAGAAGTGGCATTGTCGGCGTATTCAATAGATAGTTAAGACAGGGTTATAGATGGTCGCTCCTATCCAGCTCTATTCTCCGCATTAGCAGACGGTGTTACTTAGTAATACTCTTTTCTCATGTGGGTCTCGGAGTGTGGCATTACAATCTTCATTCCAAAATTCCTAAGAGCTTGAGTATATACATCAATGGCTTCTTTTCATAAATTTTAAAGTAAGAAAAATTACTTCTTTTTGCTTCAAATCTCCTCTTTAGTCTACTAAATCACTTCTATAAGCTCTACAACACTTGACCTGCAAATTACAAGCACCCAAAATCCACTAGCACACAGAGACGAGACCAACTAGCCCATATGGTTGTGCCTATACTCCACATGGCCGAGCCCATTTAGGGTGTTCAAGCATCCAAAATTTTCAATTTTGAGAGATTCTAAGTTGTTTTCAAGTTTTAGCGAAAGTTCGCCTTGAATAAATAAAGTTCCAATGAGTAAAACTCTTATTTTTGAAAAAGAAAACAACTTAATTTTGATGGACTATATTTTGTAAAAATATAGTGTTTGTTGTGTTGAAATATCATGTTGTTTTGATGGCATATGATTATAAGTTTGTGGTTGAGCTTAGATTTGCGATTTTGTTGTTAAATGATATGTTTGGATATGGGTATGTGAATGGTTGGTTATGATATGATGGTAGTATGTTTATGAAACAAAACCAAGTGTATGTGATGTAAATGTTGTGAAGTTAGCACCTTGAAAAGTCGCAAAGGACTTGAGAACCTATTTGAAAACAAAAGCTTGTTTTCTAGCTTTGAATTTAGTAAATGTTTTCCAAGTTTTCACCTTTTTTTTAAGTTTTACAAAACTCTTCCATTTGTGTTTCAAAACATGTAATAGCTAGAGTTAAGGTGAGGTTTTCACCTAGAAATCAATTCCAGCGAACTGCGCTCACAGCGATAGTCACTATAGATGCAGTTCGAAAAATTTCACGATTTCAAGTTTTAAAGTGTTTTATTTTGGATTGTTTTTGAAAAAATCATTTCAACTAATGAAGTAAGTAAAATGTTTAATTTTTTAATTAGTCATTTATTTATTAATCTATTAATTAGGGATAATTATTTAATTAATTAAGTAATTAGGTTAAGTAATTAGAGTTTAAGAATTTATTAACTAAGTTAATTATTTTTAACTAAGGAAGTTTTAAATAATGATTAATTAAGATAAAAGAAATTTAATTTTTATTTAATCAATTTTATTTACTTTAATCAATTATTTAATTTGAGTTAATTATTTAATTAATTATTATTTAATTAAAGGTAAATTATCCATTTAATTAGGTTTTAAATTCTTAAATGAATGTTATTTAATTTAAATCAATTAAAATTTTATTTTTAAATAATTTTTATTTAATTAAGGTTTAATTTTGACTTAACCAAGCTTAATCATGGTTTAATTATTAGTTAGATAGATTAAGACCTAACTAAGATAAATTAAGGGTATTTACTATTTAATTTTGACTTAATTAAGATTAATTAAAGTTAATTAACTTTTAAACTTATGATTTAATTGAGGTTTATTTATTTTAAAGTTTCTTTCAAACTTTATCGGTTATTTATTATTAACCAACTTTCTTGTTTAAGTAAATTATTTTTAAACCGAAGGATCTCTTGTCCATGCAATTAAGTAGCCAAATGAATTAAAGTTGTTGTAATAAAACATTGTCATGTTTTATTGAAAGTAAGTCGATTTGTACTTATCACAAATACCGCACTCCGGGAACGTGATGAATACAAGGGAGTTAATTTCGATAAGCAGGCCATGATAATCTAAGCATATGGAACGTTATCTATATGTAAATTTTACACCCGGATAGTGGATTAGTGCACTATAAACAACTTGACCCTTTTAAAATTATTGAACATTGTTTGGAGAGACAGGGATCGGACAGAAGTTTTTATCCAAAAACACTTCGAACCAACATAAGCGTTCAGATTGGAAATAGTGAAGGTAGGGTTCAAGATAAAGACTTTGAAGTGCAAGTGTTATTTGCTACTAACCCTTAGGATGATTCCAAAATGGGTATAGTGGAAATAGTGCCTTCAGTTTGTTCATCTCCTGAATGAGTTGTATGGATGAATGCTGATATTGTATCAACAGCTGGAAAGCGATGTAGCATTCCAAGAGGTAGTGCTATAGTAAAGGTAAACGTAGCCTCGGGCGTTATGATTGGAAATGACCAAAACAGGGTATGCAGCAGGGCTATGCTGGTTGCCCCATCAGGGTATGTCATCACCATATCTAGAATCAATATTTGACCCATTTTGTGTGCTTCGGTACGGTTGTTAATCGCAACCATCGTGGTGATGTATACAGTACTATTAGTCAAGTGGTAGGCGAGTTCTGTGTAGTAAGGGTACAAGTTGTTCATGTCAGTCCCCAGGTGTATTTTATCTAGAGGTGCACCTTTCGGAAGGTAGTTCCTTACCTAGTCATGTATGAAATCCATCCTCCAATATGAGCCATGCAGATTTAGTTGTACCCAAATATGTTGGAATGTGAGATGCAAGCATTTCGGCTATGTTCTATTTTATTTAGAAACCCTATACATTATTATAATATCACTGGATTTATGTATAAAGTGTTTTGGTTATCGTAAGGTAAAAACTCGTCCATGTTTATGTGCGGCATGGTCGTACGGGGTTTTCAAAGTATTTTATAAAAATAAAAATGTATTTGTTTGAGTTTACTCACACCAGACCCATGTCTGACCTGGAGTTTTATTTTCTTTTTCTGAAACTTTTAGGTACACAAATTTGTATGAGTAGCTAAATGATCCAGGTTTCTCACGGAAGCATTTTAACGGAGCTGGAGCGGGTGGCTTCACCGGTAGCTAATTATTTCTATTTCCGCTGTGTATTTATGTATGATCTGAGTATTTTGTATGGGTAGGTAGCTATAACTGTTCAGTCGAAAGTTGTAATGTAATTACTTTGATGTATTATTATTATGGAGATGACAATGTAATATCCTATGTTATCTATTATATGTTGTTCTGATTCGTAGTGAGATTCTATGATTGTGTTGTTTCATCTTATCTTTCTTTTTTCTTCTACCCTTAATGACTTGTCTTTCGAAGTAAGGAAGGCAGTTTGTTATAGATACCATTGAACTTCACTTTGATTATAGTTAAATCCTGCCACCACGTCCATTGAACGACTATATTAGGGTTTGAGTTGAAGCATTTAATGTGAAACAATATTCAATAGAGAATTCATCTCCTTAATTATATGGTTGGTATCACGATTAATTATAGTCAACTCAAAGCCGAAGTCTCCAGCCAGAGCGGTTTGCTTAATAATTACTATTATTATTGAACCAAGTTTTTTGTTTTTGGATTATACAAGTTGAATGTGGATAATATTGAAATTTTGACCAATACTAAATTCCTTATGTCCTAATGTGATATAATTTTGATGAAGAGAACTGATGTAAATAATTGTCGCTACCAGGGATCGCTTAAAATAGTAATTTGGATTTTTTCCAAAATTGTATAAACGATAAATTCAACCAAATTATTATATCACTAGATAAAGTGACACGTGAGCGTTAATATTCGAATTGTTCGATATTAACCACTGATCGAATTTACACATATAAGGTGCATAACCATAATATTGAATACTCTGAAATACCACACAATTTAATTAAATTATATTTGTTATAAATTAGTTAATATCTATGAAATTTTAATTATTAAAATTTTATTTGAATTAGTATTTAATAAAGTACATATATAAAGCAATATATGTATGTATTGATATATGATATCGATAAATGTATAAATTAGATTTAAACTATACTAATACTAATTGGATTCGGAAACTTTAAAGGTCCATCTAGCCCTTATGTTTGGTCGGCCATATGGTAGAAGGAAGGGGTGATTTTTAAATAAGGTTGTTTTTGAATTGATTAAAGGAAGAGGTAAACTAGGAGATTTAGATCTCCACTTTTCCCTTATCTCCATTGCCTATTTAAATATCACCAACCTCTCATTTGCACTACTCTTTTGGAGTTTCCTCTACCATTATTTCTAGCCAAAAATTACAGTTCATTCCTCCTTATTTCCTAAAAAGTAAAATCAAATTAAATATATTTTAAGTTGTGGTGTTTAGTTCTAGTCTGTTGCATATTTTAGAGACACTTAATCAAATCTATACATAGAGTTTGATTCAACAGTCAAGATGCTTTATCAAAGCTACAATTAGGTAACATCCTGTTATATATATTTATTCATTTATATATTAATCTATATCATTACACTACAACAAAAAGACCCTATTACAACTGTATTTTTACAACTGTCACAGATAGTCAGTTGTAATAAAGGTTTTTTACAACTCTTTTTATCAGAAAGTTATAATAAACTTACTTGTAACAACTCTTTTATTTTGTTAGTTGTAATGGATGCCTATTACAACCATTCTTTTTTGCCAGTTGTAATAAATGCCTATTTTTAACAACTCTATTCTTTTGCCAGTTGTAATAGATGCCTATTACAACATTTTTTACCAGTTGTAATAGATACCTATTTTTAACAACTTATCTTTTTTGTCAGTTGTAATAGATGCCTATTACAACCTTTTTTTCCAATTGTAATAGATGTCTATTACAACCATTTTTTGCTAGTTGTAGTGGATGCATATTTTCAACAACTCTTCTTTTTCGCAGTTATAATAGGGCCTATTACAACTTTTTTGTTTACTGTTGTAATAATTAGTTAATAATTATAATTAAATAATAGTACCTAATAATTAATAATTATAAGAAAATTATTAATAAATAATAATTACTATTAAATAATAATAATTAATTTGAAATATGAAATAATTAATTTTAGCAATTATTATTCAATATAATTAATAATTAATATAATAAATAATTATGATTAAATAATTAATAATTAATAAATAAGAGTTAATTTTCTATAATTAATAATTAATAATTAATATTAATAATTAATAATTAGGAATTAATATTAATAATCAGTATTTAATATTTGATATTTAAAAATATAATAATTTAAACGTGGATCCCTATTTGCAGTCAAATTTAACAATTCACGTGAATAAAGAAGAAAAGGGACCTGAAATGAGGAGGGAATTTGGGGTTAAATCTTTTGGCGGGAAAATGAAAAGTTGGGGCAAATTTTTGGCGCTAAAATTTAGGGAAACATTAAACACTCCGCCAAATTTTCGTCCTGACTGGAAATAGACTCTCCCATCTCCTCAAACATTATTCTCATCTTCCCTTTTTCTTCTTTATAATGTTCAGATCCAAAAAAAAACAGATTGCCTCCTATTTTATTCCCAATCAAAACATATTCTACCTTCACTTGAAACTCACTGTCTAAGTTTGCAATGCTAAAAACCAAAACTTTCAATATCAAAATTATTGTAGCGACAAGATCTGAAGCTGACGTTGTAAGGAGAAACAGAGGTTAACATTGCACCGCCTGGAGCTGTTTGATTGTAGTTCTTGCGTAAATTGCATTATGTGTAATGGGATCTGGAAGTGTCTCGTTTTCGCCTGTATCTCTGGCCATCAATTTCGAAAGTGGAGCTCGCAATCTAAATCGTTGTCTTAGTTGATGTCGAGGTCCTGATTGGTGCGCCTTGAAGCTAGAAATTCTCTTATCTGGACTTGTTTATTCTATTCAAGTGCTTACGTCTATAGACTTCGGTAGAGTTTACCAACCAAGGAAAGGAAAAAAACTTGTCTAAAGACGAATGATAATTGTCTAGCTATATACAACCGTCTGGTAATCCGTTGTTGGCCGATATGGGTAAAATAAATTATCGCTCTTTGTTTTTTCTTTTCTTTTTTCTTTTTGGTAAAAAAGACTCTAACATGGTGCATTTAGCGCCGGTCAATATATATGTAGTACTTTAGATATTAAAGTGAAAATGCAGCAAGAATGATTAGGGATGAAGTTCTCCATTTCTTTTAAATAGTTGAAGTTTGGTATGCCTATTCAAATAGAACAACAGACATGTGTTTATGCTATGTAGATAACCTTCTAGATCAGACTTGGATGCTAAAAATTTCCACTAGCCTAGTAAGTACACTTAGTACAGTGATCCACATCGTTAGTGGCTTGTGTATATATACACTAAAACGATACTTTGTCTTTGTCCAGCAATTAAATTAGTTAGGGTTCATTTATGTGTGTATATATTAATCACTTCTCATGCAAAATGACGGTTGCTGCACTGGTTGGTATAATAATGAAATAATGAATGTGGAAATATTGTTTAAGTTGTAAGCAAACGTGTTTCACACTTAGCCAGGAGTACCTCATCTGTACTCCTACTCCTACAGCAAACATATATTTATTTATCCCTAAGACGATATATTTCACTCACAGTTACTATCTTATTGTTTTATTGATTTTGAGCCCATTGATCGATAGGCTAATCTCTATTTTAATTTGTATTAACTATAGCATTCATTATATTAGGTCTTATATTTCACCCAATATAAATGATGTTCTCTTGTTCTGAACTACTTTGTATAACATGAACTGTTTATTTGTGATGATCAATTTCTACATTCCATAACGGTTTGAAATTTGCAGTTATGAGACGTTTATCAGATTACTATGAGAACTAGCATGAGTTAGTAGCTTGAGGATTTTATATTCAATGCTACTACCTAATCGTTTTAAAATAAAATATGTAGTAGTTTATGATTATATGGTTTGATAATGGGCAATGAAATTTGAATTTCTATTAGCCTAGAATTTAGGCCTTTCAGTATACAAATTCAACCAAGTATTAGTTTGCATATGAAGAGGCATTAGATTTAGTAACTTTCTAGTCAAATTTTTTTACTTAAATTACAGTAGTAGTATTGAAGATGCATTAGATTCATCCAAGTATTAGTCTGTAGACAATGTTGAGCTTATATTGATTGCTAGCTATGCCTGACCAATATCTTGTTACAATATTGAGAAAGAATGTTGTGCATGCTTTTGCCAGTTTGATTTGATTGGCTGCTGTCAATATTATATTATTATCATTTTCCTTGCAAAAATGTTGTATCAGACTAGATTCTCTTCTCCTAGCAAAAAAGAAGATGAATTTATACACCATACTTCTCAGGTAAACATGTCAAAGTTATTTGGCAGTCACACATCATTGCATTATCAAGTTGATGACGATGTCTTCCCTCGTGTAGATTGGTCTTGCTTGAGAAAAGAGATGTTGATGACTTGTATCTAAAGCTGATGTGAGGCAATTTTGTTGAACTGATTCAAAAAGCTATGAAATCATGAGGTGGTTGTTTTTAGTATGAGATGTTTGGTTTGGTGTGAGTGTTATGTAGATGATGATGCACTTCCTGCTGCTAGCTAATCTAAGATGAAATAAACAAGCGAACCTGCGATGTTGCCCGTAACCTTGACCGAGAGGAGCATACTTCGACAATTTATTTTTTTGGGTTGAATTTTTGTAGTAGGCAATTTTGTTCTGAGATCGTATTTTAGTAATTATTTTGTTTCTGTAGACGGAATATGTAATCTGTAGAGTGTAATGGTTTGAGATTGTATTTTCTCATAATGTTTGATTTTCTTGTTATTTTTAGTGTATCGTTTACCCTTATCTATGGTTTGGTTTGATTGAAAAATGTGTTTAATTTTTTTTTAAATTTTGCACCTTATTTAACAATTGCCCAAAACAGTTGCAGTAGACTTTAACATAACAGTCAAAACAGTTGTAAAAAACTCTTCTACAACTGTCAAAAGCAATTGTAAATAAGTTTTTTACAACTATCAAAAGCAATGGTAAAATAATCTTTAACAACTGTCAAAAGTAGTTGTAGAAAAGTCCGATTCTATTACAACTGTGGATATAACGACTGGAGGTTGCTAGTTTTAATAGTTCTATTACAACTGTTTTTGTCAGTTGCGAAAGGGTATTTTTGTTGTAGTGTTATATACAGGTACATGATACAATTAGGTAACATCCATTATATATATTTATTCATTTATATATTAATCTATATCATTATATACAAGTACATTAGAATTTAAAATACTATGAATTTATATATTTGTTTAATATTAATTCTATTTGTATGTTTATATGCATTAAATAAAAAGAATTATATTTTATATATTTCTGTTTTCGGCCATAATGATAAAAAAAACAGTTTTTTTTATCAAAGTAACGACATCTTAAAATAATTTTAAACTTAATTTAATTTATAAATTAGTTATTTATTCATTATAAATATATTATAATTTACTAGATAAATTTTTTTGCATATATTTTTTCAATTTTTTTTAAATATGTATATACTAAAATCGAAAACAATATATACATACATGTATCTAAATTTTAATTACAAGGTATTAACATATAGAAAGAATTATATGTCTATATATTTATATAAATGGCATAATTAATTTTTTAAATTTAAAAAAAATCATAATTATTGATAATGTTTCCGTACATAAATATATTTTTTTAAACTACAAGAAATTTTATTAAAAGAATTAATTTTGGCAAAAACCTTTTAAGCTATTTTTTTTTGAATTTTGTCTAATTTAAAGTATATAATTTTGTACTCATAAATTAGTAATTAATAAATTTTAATATATATATATATATATGAATATATTATATTCATTTTTGGAATAAAAATTATTATATTGTATTTCATGCATATATATATATTTTTAATAAATAAATTAATATATATATATATATTTGAATTTCAAATAAGATATTATTTTTAATTTAGAAATGAATTTAAATTTTGAATATTTCTTTAACTATTTTTAATATTGTATTTTGAATCGGTATTATAGTTAAAATATATTTATACATAATTATTTTAGTACTTATTGATTTATTTATTTGGATGAATAAATTAAATGTGTGTGTGTATATATATATATATGTAAGTCTACTTTGAATTATATTAATTTTAAAATAATATTAGACATCAAACGCGTATGTAAAGTGGATAACATGTTCATTGCGGTGTAAATCCCAACACTTATATACGAGCATGTTAAACCATGTACACATTACATGTTGCACGTGCACGTATATATATATGTGTGTGTGTGTGTGTGTGTGTGTGTGTGTGTGTTTGACACACATGTACACATTATATATCACTTATATAAACAAATAAAATCTTTATATTAATCAATTAATTAAAACTTGGTTTTATTTGAAATTTATTTAGGTTGGATCTAAATCAATCTAGACTTCGTAGGCATAATAAGATCTAAAATGGTTAAATTTTTTGAAATTCACCCAGTTAGCCCGCTATGTGTTGGTCTAATTCTAACAACGACTCTATGAGAAAATCCAAATTAACTTACGAACATTGAATGATGAATATGTTACGTTAATTTCAACAACTTGAAATTTACGATGTTATTCTTATCAATGTTGCTTGCTATATTCCAACTACATTGTCATCTTCTTGAAGACACGTTTGTAGCCGATAGATTATATCCTTTTGGGTACAACTATCAAAATCGTATTTTGACATTGTACTTGGAATTCTTTCTAGATTTGCATATCATTTCATATGGCAATGTTAATATTCTTAACGGCTTATTGACATCTGAAGAAATTCTATTCTTGACACAGATGTGAAACTCACATTTCTCTTCAATGTGTGAAATTTCTTATTAGATATTCTAAAGTTTCGTGTTTATTTAGGCTTGGTTAATTTCATTTCATCTTACATAATCGGCTTTACCTTTTGATCATATTCAAATCTATTTTACTACTAATAATTTCTAAAAGAAATTCCTTCATCAATAAGTTGGCGTTTTTCAAAACAACAATTGTTTCACAATGCAAAGGAATAGAAATTCAAAAACCTTTTATGAACTAGCTTTATATATATACACATAATTGTTTTTGTTTTAGTTTACGACACTTATATATGTTTATAACATAAATTAGTCAACCAATGATAGTCGGTCTTAAACTCCTTTAGGTTGATCCACACAAGATCCCTCATGAACAAGTATTATGTGTAGTCTCTCGACTCTCACAACCTGTCAACTCCTTGATCTAGGATATGTAGGGGTTTCTTATGAACTCTTATCTTGTATGACCCTATAAACTACGCTTTAAATGAAATTAATTTTTTCCTTTTGTAGTTACTCATAAGTGCACAACCTAAAAGAAAAAGTAAATTCAACTTTATTCATCATCAATCATTCTTTGTCCAAAAAGGTTCGATTACTCATTATGTATCATAGGAAAGAGTGACTTTTGAGATAGAATCTTATTCTCTTTAGGTACATTTGGAATTCTTTTCTGATGTACTACATATTTAATCAAATTGAATTGTTTTATTTTATTTTTCATATTATTTTTTACTTCCGTTTTATATTCTATGAACTTATCATAGACATAACACATGTGTATCAAATATTCATGCTTGTCTATGATAATTCATCAGAGAATTCAACTAATTATGTGGAACCATTTAGGTATCATTAGATAGATGTACGATTACATATATTTAAATATACTAATCCAAGAGTTCATTAATTCTTTTGTCACTCCCACTAGATAGATGTTTTGACCTTAATTGTTTGATATAAAATTCACTAAAGCTATACGATTTACAATCATATGTTTAACAAAGATATGGCTTAGTCCATAATTCCAAACTAATTGTAAAAAGTTTATTACTTTTGTATTTTCTAATACATTTGTTTTGTTATGAAAAATAAACACCATTATTTTATTTTAATCTTATAAAGGATATTGATTACCTTCATATTGAAATAAAACTATAACCATTTTCTATCAATAAAAAAAATTATTTCATAAATAATATTGGTATACTTACCTAAAAAAATTGTAACTTAATGTGTCCATTAAGAAGTGTTATATGGTATGTTCCCCTATTTCCACCATTACCATAATAGCATACGAAATATGAAACTCAACGAAATATGCAACTCCATTCAACCACTTAATATGAGCTATTTATTTCATTTACTTTAATAGTTTATAGTTAAGAGTTTCATATTAAATATTTTGAATTCAAAGAAATAATTTTTGTTGAAAACAATTTTCTATATCGAAATACATTTGGAGAAGAAACCATATTTCCCACTCCATATTAAGGATATTTTAGTATTTCATACAATTCTGATTTTTCAAATGTCGTTGTGAAATAGAGGTGACTCTTCACTCTCCTCATCTCAACTATGTCTAAGTTACATCCACACTTGTATATTTGCTTTCCTTTCTAAATCTCGAACCATTTAATTGGAAACCCTTACAATAAGACTGTAATGAACTCTTTCCAAAAGTGCATTTGGTCATCCTTAACATTTAAAGATATCAAATAAGTTCCACTTTTCATAAATTAACCAAATTGAGATTTTAGTGATCGAATTCCTAGATCCATCTAGTAGCTCTTGGTCTAGTGCTACATCTAACATAACAAGATCCTTATTACAATAAACCGTTTTATATGCTTGATCTTGCGTCATGTTATACTTGCTCATATGGATTGAACTAATTTTGTTGAGGTTTCATACATTACGAGTCGCTACTGTTCAGTATATAACATTTATATGTGATCGAATTTAGATCAAATATCCATATTCTTGTACTGCTTTTAGAGTTCAAAACTCGTAGAAGACAACACATAGTCCAGAGAAAATAAAACCTTTATTTACTCAGTTTTGAATGTATTTAGCAGTTGCATAATTTCGCTCTGACAGGGATCTTGAATTGAAAACGTACCAAAAAATTATTGAAGTATATTTTGTATTTCTATGTCAATAACGCCCCAGCACCAATAAACAAATTATCAAAAGGAGTTTACCGCTTGATAGCAAGGAACGAAGGGCACGAAAGGAGAAATCTCTCATATACACTACTCTTGGTCAACACAAATATGTTACAATACCTGAATACATCTTAAATAGTATGTATCTCGTCTCGACATAAAGCAACATATACAAGCTGCACGAAATAAATAATATAGCATTAGAGACATAAATAAAATTTTACCAACTAATAGAATCAAAGTGAATAAAAATGATGAATTTTATACCTTATCTAAAATCTAATATATCATCTCATATATATACAACTTATAACATAAGTGTGTTATTATCATCCAATACAACCACGTCTTAATGTAGACAAAACAAATATCTACCATTATCATTGACTCCATCTCAATATCGTATCCCATAAAGCACATACATTCATAATATCAACTTGTAATACAACCTCGGTATGGCCCAAGGTTGTTAAATACATAACAAACTCGAATATGCTAGAAATATAGTTGTGATGTAACCATGCTCAAAATATAACATAATGTTTGGGTCAGCTATAAATATGCTACATATTGTAGAACTTTACTAAATTATGAACACAAATTTATCACTATAGTCTACACCCATAAATAATTACATACAAGCTCTATAACTAAAACAATTTAAAATTTGATTTTCCAATTCCTTTTCTTCTAAAAATCATTTCCCCAAAAACATTTCAAAATGAATTTCCATATTACCTTCATAAAATCACTTCAATCACTAAAATTTCATATATTTAGAAATCATATACCAAAGGTCCACCTTGCAAATGATGTCAAAATACTAGTATTAAACACAAATAATTTATCGAAATATTTCCCAATTTTTATAAAACTAATTTTCGCAATATTTTTATTAAATCAATTTGTAAATGCTGGTATATCAAAAATACCTTTCCATGACATTGTGCAAGATAATATTTCTCTTTTATTTGTTTAAAATGTTATTTTTTGATTTATCAAAACCAATTTTGTAATAATCAACAATTTCGTCAAAACTAAATTTCAAAATATAATATGATCTCACCAAATCTGGTACAAAATAAATATCCTCATATGGCAAATGCCAATTACAAAAAATCATCTAAACCGACACTCAAGGTAGGATTCCTTTATTCTAACCCTATAATCCAAGCTCTAAAGATAAAAGGCATTATATTTAAGCGATATATATCAAAAGAAATAAAATCCAAATGGTTTACAAAATGAGTAGCAATCCCTTTTAAAATGGTAAAATCATTAAAAATATTTCCAAATAGGGAAATACACAAAATCATAATAATATTGAAAATCAACTTTTAATCCTCAAAATATTGTTTCATAATTTTAGTTGAACTATTAGATGTGATCACCATTTAGCAGAATGGTGTTTGATTCTACTCAACGGATAAAATATCACTAATATCAATGTCAATTCAAATCACAATAGCGTGTGTGTGTTTATATGTACACATACTAATTTTCAAAACCATCCTAATCATACATAAGCAATACACAACATTAAAAGCAATCACTTTAAAAATTCATCTCATTTAATATTCATCACTAAATTTTATAGTATTCATCATATAGGATTTAAATTCAAGTTCAATTTAAATATCTTTACTTTCAATTTAAAATAATAGTCATTCACATTCAACATCATTTCCATTATCTTTGATTCAAAAGCAATTAAAATAAAATTTCTTTGGTACAAAATCCCATAAAAATTATTTTTTTCAAATTTATAAACCAAAGAAAAATCATTTTAAATAATATTTGCATTTCCTTTTACTTTCAAAATTAATACACAAACACATTGTTTCATTTATATAAAACAATTAAAATTCCTTTATAATTCAAAACAAATTCATGCATTATTATTCGTATTTAATAAAAATCCAAATATATATATATATATCAACTTCATTTTTAATAAATCAGTTTCAACTTCTTCCAAAAATAAATTCAAATAAATTTTGAAATAATATTCTTTTAAAACACCATACTAGCTTTAAATATTCATATCCTATTTTTCATTTTCTTCAACTCGATTATCATAATACATTTACATATTATGTATTTTTTTCCATCAATACTCAAAAAAATTATTTAATTCAATCACACAGTTATATAAATAATGTAATATTTTTCAAAATAATTTAAACAATAACATTCATTACCATATAACCATTTGGAACTCAGATGCATACATCCAACCATATATAATTCAATTCAAACAGTCATTAATTAAACAATCAACCACCAAACATCTAATAACAGTAATCAACGCTATCAAGCTATCATCTTCAGTCAACATATAATCAAACCAAAACATAAAAAAAAAACTTAATCTACTATGTATAGTTAACACACCAAAATCATATAATCTCATCAAGCAAATAGATTAAGGATTTTTATAGACAATTCAAATCAGATAGAAAAAATGTTTTAAATCACTTAAGTCACGATTAACTTCCTACCAATATAAAATCACCATGACCTCCACCTCAGCCTTTTCCACACCATCACTTACTTGATGCCAGTCTTCATGTGTGTGAATCACCCGACCAGACGCATTACCTTCGCCTTCGACTTTGATAGTGTAAGTCAAAGCCACTACCCAACATCCATGTCAGGACGCATATCGTCTGTGCCTTCTTGAAGATGCCCTGAACATGTAACATCATGTTATTCAATTAATAATAAAACATAATTTGGAATTATTTTGGAAGTAAGATCAATTATTTTATAATCGTTGAAAACTGAAAAGTGATATTTTTCAAAAAGAAAAATCATTATAAGAATAAAATAAAATTTAAATAAAACATCTCGAGTGGATTTTTAAACAGATGTAAAAATGTTAATTTAATAGCGGTTCGAGGCGGTTAGGGGTACGGATTTATATAAGAATAATAAGAAAATTTTAATTTTTCTACTCTCTGGTTGGACCGCATTTTATCCTTATTAATTTAACAATTATATTTTAACTTATAAGAAGAAAAATTGAATTTTCTACCATATGATTGGACCACACATCTTATACTTATCCATGTAATAATTATATTTTAACTTATATTATCACTTAAACCCTAAGCTTCCTTCTACAAACTTGAAAAATACACTACCCCTCTTTGTTTCTTTCTTCCTTCCTAGAGAATCAAATCATCAATAGAGTCATTTTCATTTCATCTTTAAAAAGGTTAGGTCATCAACAAGTTAGGAAGGAAGTGATTATAGTTAAATTGTTTTACAGTGAGTTAGTTGTTCATTTAATTTAAAGGAATTACTATATCGATTCAAGTTGCTTTAGTTGATTATATATATCATGATTTTTGAAGGCTTGGATATATATATATATATATATAATGACTTTTTAAGGCTTGGTAGCCTGATAGGATTCAATTATTATCTACAAGTATTGATTTTTGTGGTTTGTTGAGATGATATAATAATTGATATTGTTAGTTCACCCATGATCTATATTGATGCAAGGTTATTATATTCTAGTTAAATTGATTTAAAGGGATGAATTTTCTGGTTTAAATTGAACTATTTGAATATACTATTGCTTAATAATTGAATTGTATATACACAACTTTATTTAGGATATAACATCATCTTTGGGAAAATGACGTTTTGAAAACCCAAATGGTTTTAAAGATCGAATTTTAACATTTGACAAGAATGACATAAGGTATTGGCTACTAGACAGCTATTTTCCATCATAATGGACCGATTTAAGGATTGCAACATGAATCGTGATGACCTTGTCCCTCGTTACAGTGTCCAAATGATCTATTGTCAAGACATATGAAGTTATTGAAGATAGTCAAAGATGTAGTGCAAACAAAGAGAAGTAGCACCACCTGATGGAGATATAATGACAAAGTGGACTACAACACGAACAAGATTTATCATATCTTCACATACTTGAAGGTTATGGCAAAAAAGGATCATGTGGTGGCCAACCACAACTGACCAGAAGTATACTTGTGAAAAAGACCATAGTGACTTGCCGGGGTAGATAGTCTACGTAGTGGGTAATTTATTAAGGAGATTTATCAATGTGATATCCTACTAGGAATCACAAACAAGAAGAGGTCATAGCCTTCTCATAAGCAGACGATTTAGCTTTCTAAACATTTCGAAAAGATGATTTAGCTTTCTCATAAGTATAACTAGAAATGCCGACTCATTAAATGATTCTTTTGAAATGATTTGAATTTATAGAGCAAAAAGAAACTCATATAATATGGACATATTGTGATATCCAAATTGAATAGATTTTCACCTGTGAGATACGATGAAAAAAGCCATGACACATGAGTTAGCACTGATTTGTGAAAATAAACTATAGGTGGGATTTCGTATGGTCTAAGTGACATCGTTGTGTTTGATTGATATGTACATGTTTATACCCGACACAACGCTCATATGTTATTACTGTGCACTGTTATACTCACAACTAGATTTCTAGCATGATTCGAGGTTTGTTATATATATGACAATGCCTCAGGTTAGACAAAGGTGTTGTATTTTCAGGATGGTACCTAGTAGACGTCAGACTATTTGGTTTTTTTGAGAAGTCCATAGGAAATGTATATTATGTTGGAGAACTACTAAGTTTGAGTTTAGCAACCATTTCCTAGAAGCCAAGATCTGTAGCACCATTCAATTCATTCAGAGATAAGACAGAGATGGGTCTATTCAAGCAGCTATAGGAATATTTAAAGATCGATTGCAAGAAGTGACGTTACATGCCTAGTTTAATTTGGGCAGCGTTGGATTGTACATAACATACCGAGTTTATGTGATGTATTTTGATAGTCCATATATTAGACACATTTTAAGATACACACATATATGTTACCATTTTTGTTGTTATATTTATACATATGTCATATTTTACTTATATGTGTTCCTAATTTGTGAGTTCTTCAATTCTAGAATTCATGGACTTTGCCTTGCATCGAGACAAGATACGTAATATTTCAGATGTATTCAAGTATTGAAATGTATCTGCGTCGATCTAAAGCAGGTATATAAGTGATCGTTTCTTCCATGCTCATAAATCTAAGCTATTTGACGGTAACCTCCCTCTGATAATTTAATCATTGGAGTGGGAGCGTTACATAACTTATCGAAGCAAGATTAAGGTAGAATTGAGTAAATTAGGAATTAGAACATATTTGACCATAGAAATGTCGAACATATGTATTACCCAGTCAGTATAACCTTTGTAGAACCAGGAATAACTCGAGTATCTAAAATATGAGTTAAAAAATTTAATTTCCTAGGGCAAGGAGTTCACTATACAGGAACCCAAATTTGAACAAAACAAATGGAAGTAAGTATCAGTCTTAGAAGGTATGCTTTCTTATAAATAAAATTTTATGATATTTTGGATTGTTAGATTTGGTGATAGAATATTTATGGAATGATATTAAAATAAATAGCAACGATTCAATTTGGAAAATTGAAGAATACCCTAATCTTAATCCTGTAGTGGAGGTACATTACAAAGATAAATGTGATGGGACAGATTTGAGTAGGAAGGATCTGATAGTGATCAGAGTTCACAGCAGGAACTAATATATATGTTTATGTCCATGCATATTTAATTTTTTTGAATTTTTTTTTGAAATGGTACTTTATATACATCAAATCACTATGACAACATATCACATGTCAATAAATGTTCGAATCACGCTACGTAAGTTTTGAATTTGTTTGATTTTTGTATGAATGATTACACATTTAGAAATTTTATTTCCATAAGTTTAGTTTATGGACTTTGAAAGTGGAGTTACCAGTAGAATGGTTATGAAACCAAATATTTGAATAAAGTAGAAGTTAGTGGTTTTCCCAAGTTAAATCACAAGTGGTTTGGGAAATTTTATAAGGAAAGAATAATATTATGAATTGATTGTGTTAAATATCCATTGATTGGTATGGAATTCGGTCGATACTCCTTGCTAGTTATCGATAAAAAGATTTCTAAATACTAGAACGAGATATTTCGACATAACAATATTGTGAGTAAAAGATATTATTCACATAACAGAGTGATTTGAGTTTTAACCATACTTTTTATACTCTATAAGTGGTGACATCCCGACTACATGGAATGGACTTTTGATTGCATTCGGAGCATCAGAAGGTTATAGGATTAATTCTATTTCTTGAAATACCCCAGTTAGTTTTTGACTCATTAGGTATGTATTTGTTTGATTTTAATTGAGCCTTTGATGACTAGTTTTAATTAATTATCTTGTACATGGATGTGTGTTTGTGTAGTTGAATGTTATAGAAAATAAGTTATAGTACTCTCCAATAAATTAAGAGAATGTGATTCTTTAAGGAAAGTCTTTAACATCTCGCTTTTGACAAACAATAAAACATGTTTTGAAATTACTTTGGAAGTAAAAAAATTATTTCATAATTATTGAAAACTAAAAAGTAATATTTTTCAAAAAGAAAAATCGTTCTAAGAATAAATAAAATTTGGATAAAACATATCGAGAGGATTTTTAAACGGATGTACAATGTTAGTTTAATGATGGTTTGAGTTATAAGGCAGTTAAGGGTACCGATTTATATAAAAATAATAAGAAAATTTTAATTTTTCTACTCTCTGATTGGACCACATTTTTATCCTCATCAATTTGACAACTATATTTTAAGTTATAAGAAGGAACATTGAATTTTTCTACTCTATGATTGGGCCACACTTTTTATACTCATCCATATAATAATTATATTTTAACTTATATTATCACTTAAACCCTAAGCTTCCTTCTCCCAAACTCGAAAAACACACCACTCCTCTTCCTTTCTTCCCAATGAATAAAATCATCAACAAAGTCATTTTCTTTTCATCTTCAGAAAAGCTAGTTCATTAGTAGGCTATGAGTATAATTAAATTATTTTACACTGAGTTAATTGTTCTTTTTATTTAAAGGAATTGTTATATCAATTCAAGTTACTTTAGTTGATTATATATATATATTGATTTGTGAAGGCACGATAGCTAGATAAGGTTCAAGTATTAGTTCACTCATGATCTATATTGATGCAAGTTTATTATATGCCAGTTATATTGATTTGAATGGATGAATTTTCATGTTTAAATTGAAATATTTGAATACACGGTTGCTTGATTATTGAATTGTATACATAAGACATTTATTTGGGATATAACATCATCTTTGGGAATAATAATGTTTTAGGAAGCTAAATGTTTTTAAAATTGAAATTTAACATTTGATGAAAACTATGTAAGGTATTGACTGACTACTAGACTGCTAGTTTCCATCATGGCAGACTGATTCGAGGATTGCAACCCAAATCATGATGATCTTATCCCTAGTCACAATGTCCAAACAATCTATTGCCAGGACATATGAAGTTATTGGAGATAGGAGACATAGAGCAAAGGTGCAACCTGATGGAGACATGATGATGAAGCGGACTACAATAGAGTAAGATTTATCATGTCTCTAGATTTCAGAAGGGTATGGCAAAAAAGTGATCATGTGGGGCCAACCATAATTGACCGGAAGCACACCAATGAAAAGGGCCATTATGACTTGTCATGGTAGATAGTCTATATAGAGGGTAAATCCATTGAGAAGATTTATCGACGTCGTATCCTTTTAGGAATAACAGACGAGAAGATGACTTAGCCGTTTTCTTTTCAGAAGATGATCTAGCTTTCTCTCCATTCCAAGAAGGTTATTTATTCTCATAAGTATAACTAGAAATGCCAACCTTGTAAAATGATTCTTTTGAAATAAACAGTTGAATTTATACCACAAAACACAACTCATATAATATGGATAAATTGTGATATCCATATTGAACATATTTTTAGCTGTGAGTCACGATGAATAGGGTGTATTAGCACTGATTTGTAAAAAAAATATAGGCTTGATTTTATATGGTGTAAGTGACATCATTGTGTTTTATTGATACATCACGTTTTTGTACACGATACCACACTCATATGTTATTATTGTGCACTGTTATACTCACAGCTAGATATTTAGCCTAATTCCAGGTTTATTATATATATATATATATGACAACATCTTAGGTCGGATTGAGATGTTGTGCTTTCAGGATAGACATCTATTAGACGTCAAACTATATTGTTTATTGAAAGGTCCATAGGAAATGTATATTATGTTAGAGAACTACTAATTTTGAATTTAGCAACCATTGCCTGGAAGCAAAGATCTGTAGCATTATTCAGTTCACTCATAGATAAGATGGAATTGTGTCTATTCAAATAGATGTAGACTATTTGAAAAATGGTTGCAAGAAGAGTCATAACATGCCTGGTTTAAGTAGGCAGATTTGGATTGTACATAGCCATCCACGTTTAAGCAATGCATTTTTGACTAGTCCATGTATCAGACACACACATAGATATATATATATATATATGTATGTATGTATATGCATATATATATATATGTATATGCATATGCATATATATATATGTATATGCATATGCATATATATATATATGTATATGCATATGCATATATATATATATGCTTATATGCATATATATGTATATATGTATATGTTACCAATTTTTACTATGATACACACACACACATATGTCGACATTTACTTATATGTGTTCCTGATATGCGAGTTATTCAATTCTAGAACTTATGTACATTGTCTTGCGTTGAGAAGACATATAGAATATTTTAGATGTATTTAGGTATTGAAATGTTTCAATGTTGACCCAAAGTAGCATATAATAGTGATCACTCCTTCCATGTTCATTAATCTAATATATCAGATGGTAAACTCCCTCAGATAATTCATTTACTGGAGGCGGGGCGTTACATAATGGTATCAGAGAAAGTTTGAGCTAGAATTGAGTAAATTAGGAATCACAAATTTTACCATAGAATTGCAAATAGCGCGTGTATGTAATATAAGAGTTATAAATTTAATGCTCTGAGGGCAAGGAGTTCACTATAGAGGAACCTAGATTTGAACAGAATTAAGGGATGTAAGTATTCGTCTTAGAAGGTTCGCTTCTATATGAATAAAATTTTACGATATTTTAGACTGTTGGGTTTAATGATAGAATATTTTTGGAATGAATTAAAAATAAATGGTAATGATTTGATTGGGGAAACCGAATAAGACCATAATTAAATAGTGATTGGAGTGTGCAGTGGAATTAATAAATTTGTCACTAACCGTGAAAAAATTAATTGTTTGGATTTGTATATAAATGATTACAAATTTAGTATTTTGTCTCCATAAGTTTAATTTATGGACTGCGAAAGAGGAGTTATTACTAGAAAGGTTGTGAACCCAATTATTTAAATAAAGTAGAAGCCAATGGTTTTCCTAAGTTAAACCAAAAGGGATTAGGAAATTTTATAATGAAAGAATAGTATTGGGAACTGATTATGTTAACTTATGCATTAAGTGGTTATAGATTCTGGTCGATACGCCTGGCCAGCTTATCAATAAGGATTTCCAAACACTAGAACAAAATATTTTGACTAACAATATTCTTAGTAAAAGATATTATTCATAAAATGGACTGATTCTAGTTTTCATCAAACTCGATTACTATGTATTAGAAAGCATCCTGACCATATTGAATGGACTTTTGATTGCATTTGGAGCAGCAGAAGGTTAGAATTTTAATTCTATTTATTGAAATACCCTGATTAGTTCTTGACTCATCAGTATATCATTATTTGATTTTAATTGAGTTTTGGTTGATTGGTTTTGATTGATTATCATGTATATGGATTTGTATGTATATATATATATGTATAGTTAAATCTATAGAAAATAAGTAATAACAGTATTCGATAAATTGTGAGGACATAATTTCTTTAAAGAGAAGAGTCTGTAAGATCCGCTACTTGATTAATAATAAAGCATGTTTTGGAACTATTTTAGAAGTAAAAAAACGATCATTATATCATTGTTTAAAAATGAAAAGTAATATTTTTCAAAATGAAAAATCGTTATAAGAATATAAAAAAATTGAACAAAATATCTCGAGTGGATTAAACGGATGTAAAATATTAGTTTAATGATGGTTCTAGTTATAAGGCAGTTAGGGGTACCAATTTATTTAAGAATAAGAAGAGAATTTGAATTTTTCTACTCTCTGATTAAACCATTATTTTATCCTTATCCATATAATAATTATATTTTAACTTACAAGAAGAAAATTTGAATTTTGTACTCTCTGATTGGACCGTGCCTTTTATACTTATCCATATAATTATTATATTTTAACTTGTATTATTACTTAAACCCGAAGCTTCTTTCTCCTAAACCCTATAAATACACCAACCCTCTTTATTTCTTTCTTCCTCCCCAGTGAATCAAAATATTGACAAAGTCGTTTTCTTTTCATTTTAAAAAAGGCTAGGTCATCAGCAAGCTGCGAAGGAAGTGGTTTAACAAAGAGTTAACTATTCTTTTAATTGAAAGGAAATACTTTCAAGTTACTTCAGTTGATTATATATATATGGATTTTTGGAGGCGTGGTAGTCCGATAAGATCCAAATATTATCTACAAGTGTTGATTGTGTGGTTTGTTGAGATGATACAGTAGCTGATATTATTTAGTTCACCCATGAGCCATATTAATGCAAGTTTATTATGTCCCAGTTATATTGATTTGAATGGATGAACTTTCATGTTCAAATTGAAATGTTTGAATACACTATTGCTTGATATATGAATTGTATATACACATATTTATTTAGGATATAACATCATCCTTGGGAATAATGATGTTTTGGGATTTAATGTTTCTAAAGATTGAAATTAAACATTCGATGAGAATGGTGCGAGATATTGACTACTAGACCAATAGTTTCCATCCTAGTAGACTGATTAAAGGATCGTTACCTTAATCATGATGAACTTGTCCTTTGTCCTAGTGTACAAATGATCTATTGCTAGAACATTCGAATTTATTGAAGATAGTTGGATATGTAGTGCAAACAAAGAGAAGTAGTGCCACCTGATGGAGAACGATGATGAAGTGGGCTTCAGCACGAGTAATATTTTTCATGTCTCTGGATACTTGAAGACCATAAAGGGATCATGCATGGTCCAACCACGAATGACTAGAAGTATATGGATGAAAAAGACCATGATGACTTGGCAGGGAAGATAGTGTATGCACAGTGTAAATCCACTAAGGAGATTTATCAACGTGATATCTTATTGGGAATCACATACAAGAAGATGACTTGCCTTCTCATGAGAATAGGATTTAGCTTTCTTAACATTACGAGAAGATGATTTAGCCTTCTCATAAGTATAACTAGAATTGTCAACTCGTAAAATGATTCATTTGAAATAAAGATTTGAATTTATACAACAAAAAGCAACTCATACAATATGGATAGAATGTGATATTCGATGTAACGACCCCAAATTTTCTATATATTTAAATTAATAATTAATTATATTTTTGAATAAAAATAGTAAAATAATCGATAAATGGAAGCGAGTTTTTTCGAATTAAAATAAATTTTGTATAAATCATTTTGATTTAAAAATTTTGTATATATATGTATGTATTTTGGAAAGCTACCATTTGTCATTCACACATGTATACATAAGTAATAAACCAATACAATGATTAGAACAACTTTATAATATGTATATTTGTACTTGAGATATAAAAGCAAACCAGATAAGTTTGTACACTTAAACAAACAGAGAAACAAAAATACATTCAAGTATGTAAGCTTGCATAAGAAGACAGCAACTACACATGTACAGCTGCAAATGAAGGCATAAGACATATATGCAAAGGAAGATAATGTAAATATCTATCTACATACACAAATAAAATAAGGATTGAGACATAAGGTACTTAGCATTAAATGCTTTCATCTCAGCTCAAAGTATTGGGTCAATTCGAAATGTATCAGCCACCAAGAAAAAATTATATCTGCCTATATTTGTACAAAGCTATTTAATGTTGGTTACTACAACAATCTATCAGCCAACAAAGAAAGCAAATATCACTGATCATCACTTGTACAAAATAATATATACACCCTGTACAAAGTTTATACCCTGTCTACTTCATTTCTTATGTATATTATCTTCATCATCACTTCGTTCCTTCAAAGCTAAGAAAAAAAACTGAAGCTTACCATCTTTAAAACTCAAACAGCAATTTAACTGAAAATAACAGCAACTAAATCACTTCTAACAAGAAGATCAAACAAAGCAAGATTTCGACTGTATTCTTTTCAAACCTGTTTCAACTGGAAGCAAGCTCTGTTCTCCAGGAATCTGTGAGCAAACTCTTAAAACCCCTTTATACTTTGGTTTGCATGTGATAAGTATTGAATGTTTGTTTGTGAAATGTGATTGCATGTCTAAATATGTAGAAATTTTGTGTATGCATGTCTGGATACAAGTATATATATTCATATATATAGGACTCTGTTGTTTTAACAGGCTCCAGATTTTCTTTTAAAATCTTTATCTCCCCATACAAATAAGTTAAGGCTACGATTTATGAATAAAATTTGTTCATAACAATGTTATACAAATTCAAAAAATAGTTTCAAGAAGTTTAAGCATATACCGTATGAAAAACTTAATTTTTACAAAGCAAACTACAAATTTTTGATAATTTCGAATGACGCGAAATATCGATTCGATTATGCACCCTGAATCCTTACATAAAAATGGGATTTTTAGGCTACATATGGAAAATTTTCATTGCGTGGGTCGAGTGCAGTTTTGGGATGAACTGGAAATGAGTTTCAATGAAATTCAGGCGGCCGGAGGTGTTATGGGGGACGGGCTCTTGTGTGGAGGTAGAAGCATGATCATGGTTTCAGGGAAAATTATGGGGAAGAGAATTTAAGCATTGTGGTAATGGTGATTTAGGATTGAAATTTATAACCCTAGTTTTCTGTTGCTTGAAAAGTTTATTGTCGCGGCCCCTATGAATGATCGAGCTTTCCCAGATTCGAGTAGGTGATTGATGGAGTGTGGAAGAAGTAGTGGCCGAAGGTGAAGCTTCTCTGGTGGTCGGAGATAAAGAGGCGAGGCATTGACAGGTGTGGAGGTTGGGTTCTGTCTCGTGTTTCCAGGTTTGTGGCTCGAACTCTCGAATTTGATTTCGAGTTGATGATGTTGGGTTGATGCTTGCGAGAGAGTATTTGGGTGATGGATGATGTGGGAAGATCATCGATGATGATCAGCGATGACCATCGCCACCGTGCATATGCACGGTGCACTGTGTTGTGCCTGGAGGATTTTGTTGTAGCAGAGGGTATTCGAGTTTTTCACTCGAGTTAATTCGCGAGTTACTCGAGTCTTTAAGGGTTTGACTCGGGGAAACTTCATGTCGAACTCGAAGTAAATGAGGGAGGCTCGGGAAGGAAGCTTGGAACAGGTTTTAAACCTTGTTCCTGCTTTGGAAATTTTTGAATTAATATTTAAAGTTTTAAAGTAAGATTTAAACTGAGTTTTAAATTCAAAGTTCAAGTATAAATTTCAGTTTAGTTGAAACTAAGGTTAGGGATAAATAAAGTTCTAAAAAAAAATTAAACTTGTTATGTAACTTTAAAATATTTAAAGGATTAAAAGAATTTGAATTTTGAAATGAAATTTGAAATTGTAAAGGAGGGGTTAATTAATAATTAAAAGTAAATTAACTATGTGATTGACTTAAGAATGATTTATTTATGGTAATTAATTAAGAATAATTAATTAAATGGTAAATTAATTAATGTGATAAATTAATTAATGTGATTAATTAATTGAAGGTAAATTTGTTAAGATAATTAATTAAAGAATTAATTAATAATTAAAGGTTAATTAATTTATTATTAAAAGTTAATTTATAAATGATTAAAGATTAATTAATTGAAATGGTTTATAATTAATTAATGATTAATTAACCAAGATTTGTAGTTTATTCATAAGTAATTAATCTGGTATAAATTAATTTTAATCAGATATTAATTGATCTTACTTATGGATTTTTGGATTCAATTGGATGATTGAATCGTTTGATATCCCTGTTTGTGATTGTGATGCTTTGTGATATGAATTACTTTGTGCTGAGCTGTGATTTCTGTTTCTATGATATATTACTATGTGAATATATGAAACCCTTGACCCGTAAACGACATTTGAATTTCGATGCGACAGGGAGTCGGTTTCCAGTTGGTTATCCGAAACCCACATCGAATTGTAATAGTGAATCTTTGTGACTGATAAATTTATTTTATCTATAAATCTGTGAATGAAGATAAGCGTTGTGGATTATACCGCTTATCGATATTGATATATCTGTGATGATTGATGATGTTGCACTATTGTGTGTAAAACCCCTGGACCACACTTATACACACACAAATATGGATTTCACGTGGAAATCGGTTAAGTCACAGATGATGTAAATTTAATGTTTTTGAAATTGAAATTTTAATTTCCATTGATTTTGAAATTGGAAATTTGGGTTTAAAGTGAAAAGCTTTTGAAATGGAATTTCAAAGATAAAAGTTATTTTGAATAACTTAATCGAGTTTTGAAAATTTAAATAATTTGATTTAAATTTGAATTCAATATTTGAAATTGAATCCTATGATTTGAAACTAGGGATTAAAGATGTTGTATAAGTTATATATGGGTTAAACCATTTTAAAGTATTGATTTGGGAATTTGAATTTAATTCAAGGGTTTTAACTCGTGTAAATATAACTGGATTTTTCTGAAAACGAAACTATTTGTTTTCAAATAGTAAAAGCTTTCACATAAGTAATGAACTTCCAATTTGTGTTGAAAGAATTTCAAGTTTGAAATGGAACTGAAATGTTTTGAAAACTATGAAGTGAGTCTTTGATTTCAAAGACCGGATGAGTTAATCTAACTTGAAATGGAATTATTTTGAAATACTATGAATGAATCTTTGGAAACGAGTTTGAAAGCTATAAGTTAAATCTTGATTTAAAGATTTAACGAGTTAATTCAATTAAAATGGAAATTGTTTTGAAATCCATGAATGGATCTTTGTGAACGGGGTAAACTTTGTGAATTGAATCTTTTTGTTTAAAAGATTAAAAGTGTGGAAATTGTTTAAACCATTGAAGGTTTTTGAAATGAATCTTTTTGTTTAAAAGATTGGAAATGGTAATTTGTTTTACCATTCGAATGAAAAGTTTTGGGCTTTAAGCTGTGATTTAACTGAGACCCCAGTATCCATATGATTTTTTTTAATTGCGCTCGTTATTCGGTTTAGCCGGGAAAGGACCTTTGTGTCATATAACCCATTCCGGATAATGTTACGACGTATATGGATGGCATTTGAAGACCGGTGGTGAAGACCGGATACTTTCGAAAACGAAAGGATAACCATTGATTGTCTCTGCATCGGCTGATCCCCGGTATAGAGATTTTTATCACCTTTAGTGATGGGAAGTCCGGACGTGATTAGAAATTATCCGGATTTGCAAGGGCTTCTTTGGAAGTGCCTTCGGTTCTGTTCGAACCCGGAACAGACTTGTATGGATGTGTGTCTGACGTTACACTTTGAGATGTAAAGCTGGTTTCTATCAAATACATTTTTGTTGGTGGCGGAGAATTTATTCTCTTGGCTTAACACCCTTCTCTGATATGTACGAGCTCAGAGGTTATGTAGTTGATGGTTACTAGTGATACATTCCCAATTTGGTAATGTGGCATACGAAGTGCTGCTGATCATTTGTTGATCGAAGCGTTGCTTTGTGAAAAAGCGTGGCTTTGTGAAAAAGCGTGGCTTTTTGAAAAAGCGTAGCTTTGTGGACGAGACTTCATCGAGCCTCACAACCCGGTAATGGTCGAAACAGGAATGTGGCGACAAAGGTTTGTAGGGGTAGCGCCCCTAGGGTATGTCATTTCCTTCTGGATAAAGGGTGGTATCATGGTATGGAGCCCAGATACTTAACTCGTGTGGAAACTATACATTTATCACTTTGTGATGTTGCTTTGTTGGTTGAGGGGCCCCTCGGATAAAGGTCGGTGACGACCAGGGGATGACATGACTCGTGTGTTAGTTACCTAGTTACAGCTGTACAGCGTGAGGTAGCGTCGGCCTTTTGTTTGCAGAGATCCGGTTAGGATCCGGGGCGTCTTTCCAGAGGCGTTTCCATTTCGGTAAGGAAGTTCCTTAGCCTGATCATTTGTTGGAAATCCAAAGAAACAATACGAACCCTGTACGGTTTTAGTTGTATAACCTGCCATGGAATATGGCGGTAACCTGTTATTGAACATGGTAGCTATAGTAGGCATACAATAATGGTTGTATGCTGGCTAAGATTTATATTATATTTTCGAAATATTTTCACACTATGCACTAGTAATAATATCAAAAGAGTTTTGATTTTGCGTAGTAAGCATGTTTGACTATCATAAGGAGAAATCTCCTCCAATTCTGCGATTGCATTGTGTGTGTGGCGGGAGGCCTTATGGTAGTTTCATTTTCGAAAAGCATTGCGGATTTCAATGTTAAACAGCCTTTTGTGTTTGCTTAAAGATAAACTGTTTTTGTTGCTCACACCAGTCCCATGACTGACCCGGAGTTTATTGTTCCCTTCCTAAACTCTGGGTGCCCACCATTTTCCACATGGGCAGTCTAGAGTTGGGTCTTTCAGATATTCAGGTTGAGTAGATTATCTGGAGCTAGTTCAGTATTTAGAGTTCATTCATCGGAGTGCTCATCTTGGAATTGTGGATTCTTTCTGTCTGAAGATCATTTTGGAGTTATCACTTCTATTGATATTGTTCCGCTACTGATGTTATCTTTTCTTTCCACTGCTATTTCTTGTATCTCTGATATTGTTGTATCATATTGATATCATTGTTGTATATCATTCTGGATATTGTATTCATTGGAGTTGTATATGATATCATTGATTTCTTTTTATTCCGCTGTGTTGTTGTACTTAATGGTGTTATAAGCTCCGGCGAATCGGATTTGAACGGTCGGATCTGCGGCATTCTAGTACAATGTGAAGTACGGATGTCGATTTTCGAACGCGAAAAATTCGAGTCGTTACAAGTGGTATCAGAGCTAAGGTTGAACTTTAGCTCAGGAGTATAACACGTTAAGTATCTCATTAGAGATAGGGTGAAGTATCCCTAGAATGAGTATTCCTCAGATATTCGTTCGAAAGCCTCAGTAAATTCTCTTACTATCCACTAATAGTGAGTATGATAGCAAGAAGAGGATGAGATAGGGGACAGGGGAATATGACTATAAATGGTCGATACTCTGTATCAACAAGGAAACAATCTTTTCTCTATCAATCTATTTTGTTCGTCATCTTTTCTCAATTCTTCGATAGTTTCTGGTAGATCCAGGAAGAAGATTTGATATATTTTTATGGGACATAAAACTCCAAATAGGCCAAATTGTTTGTTTGGATGTATTGGTTGCTTTGGTTGATATGTATAATTTAGTTTTAAACTAAAAGTTTGGAAATTTTATCCATATATCTATCTATTCTTTGGGTCCCGATATGTTCTACGAATGGTTAGTTATCCATTCGAACTGACCAATGCCACTGCATATTTGGTAAATCTGGATAACCCGAGTATTTTGTTGATTGTTAAATAGATTCGTTCACGTATCTATTATCGATATTCTGTTTTGGTAAGCCAAATACGGAATAGATATTCAGTTTGATTTGATGAAACATTCTTCATCTATCTTTGTGTCTCCTTGGCAAATTTCGAGGATGAAATTCTTTTAAGGGGGGAAGTCTGTAACGACCCCAAATTTTCTATATATTTAAATTAATAATTAATTATATTTTTGAATAAAAATAGTAAAATAATCGATAAATGGAAGCGAGTTTTTCCCGAATTAAAATAAATTTTGTATAAATCATTTTGATTTAATTTTTTTTATATATATGTATGTATTTTGGAAAGCTACCATTTGTCATTCACACATGTATACATAAGTAATAAACCAATACAATGATTAGAACAACTTTATAATATGTATATTTGTACTTGAGATATATAAGCAAACCAGATAAGTATGTACACTTAAACAAACAGAGAAACAAAAATACATTCAAGTATGTAAGCTTGCATAAGAAGACAGCAACTACACATGTACAGCTGCAAATGAAGGCATAAGACATATATGCAAAGGAAGATAATGTAAATATCTATCTACTTACACAAATAAAATAAGGATTGAGACATAAGGTACTTAGCATTAAATGCTTTCATCTCAGCTCAAAGTATTGGTTCAATTCGAAATGTATCAGCCACCAAGAAAAAATTATATCTGCCTATATTTGTACAAAGCTAATTAATGTTGGTTACTACAACAATCTATCAGCCAACAAAGAAAGCAAATATCACTGATCATCACTTGTACAAAATAATATATACACCCTGTACAAAGTTTATACCCTGTCTACTTCATTTCTTATGTATATTATCTTCATCATCACTTCGTTCCTTCAAAGCTAAGAAAAAAACTGAAGCTTACCATCTTTAAAACTCAAACAGCAATTTAACTGAAAACAACAGCAACTAAATCACTTCTAACAAGAAGATCAAACAAAGCAAGATTTCGACTGTATTCTTTTCAAACCTGTTTCAACTGGAAGCAAGCTCTGTTCTCCAGGAATCTGTGAGCAAACTCTTAAAACCCCTTTATACTTTGGTTTGCATGTGATAAGTATTGAATGTTTGTTTGTAAAATGTGATTGCATGTCTAAATATGTAGAAATTTTGTGTATGCATGTCTGGATACAAGTATATATATTCATATATATAGGACTCTGTTGTTTTAACAGGCTCCAGATTTTCTTTTAAAATCTTTATCTCCCCATACAAATAAGTTCAGGCTACGATTTATGAATAAAATTTGTTCATAACAATGTTATACAAATTCTAAAAATAGTTTCAAGAAGTTTAAGCATATACCGTATGAAAAACTTAATTTTTACAGAGCAAACTACAAATTTTTGATAATTTCGAATGACGCAAAATATCGATTCGATTATGCACCCTGAATCCTTACATAAAAATGGGATTTTTAGGCTACATATGGAAATTTTTCATTGCGTGGGTCGAGTGCAGTTTTGGGATGAACTGGAAATGAGTTTCAATGAAATTCAGGCGGCCGGAGGTGTTATGGGGGACGGGCTCTTGTGTGGAGGTAGAAGCATGATCATGGTTTCAGGGAAAATTATGGGGAAGAGAATTTAAGCATTGTGGTAATGGTGATTTAGGATTGAAATTTATAACCCTAGTTTTCTGTTGCTTGAAAAGTTTATTGTCGCGGCCCCTATGAATGATCGAGCTTTCCCAGATTTGAGTAGGTGATTGATGGAGTGTGGAAGAAGTAGTGGCCGAAGGTGAAGCTTCTCTGGTGGTCGGAGATAAAGAGGCGAGGCATTGACAGGTGTGGAGGTTGGGTTCTGTCTCGTGTTTCCAGGTTTGTGGCTCGAACTCTCGAATTTGATTTCGAGTTGATGATGTTGGGTTGATGCTTGCGAGAGAGTGTTTGGGTGATGGATGATGTGGGAAGATCATCGATGATGATCAGCGATGACCATCGCCACCGTGCATATGCACGGTGCACTGTGTTGTGCCTGGAGGAGTTTGTTGTAGCAGAGGGTATTCGAGTTTTTCACTCGAGTTAATTCGCGAGTTACTCGAGTCTTTAAGGGTTTGACTCGGGGAAACTTCATGTCGAACTCGAAGTAAATGAGGGAGGCTCGGGAAGGAAGCTTGGAACAGGTTTTAAACCTTGTTCCTGCTTTGGAAATTTTTGAATTAATATTTAAAGTTTTAAAGTAAGATTTAAACTGAGTTTTAAATTCAAAGTTCAAGTATAAATTTCAGTTTAGTTGAAACTAAGGTTAGGGATAAATAAAGTTCTAAAAAAAAATTAAACTTGTTATGTAACTTTAAAATATTTAAAGGATTAAAAGAATTTGAATTTTGAAATGAAATTTGAAATTGTAAAGGAGGGGTTAATTAATAATTAAAAGTAAATTAACTATGTGATTGACTTAAGAATGATTTATTTATGGTAATTAATTAAGAATAATTAATTAAATGGTAAATTAATTAATGTGATAAATTAATTAATGTGATTAATTAATTGAAGGTAAATTTGTTAAGATAATTAATTAAAGAATTAATTAATAATTAAAGGTTAATTAATTTATTATTAAAAGTTAATTTATAAATGATTAAAGATTAATTAATTGAAATGGTTTATAATTAATTAATGATTAATTAACCAAGATTTGTAGTTTATTCATAAGTAATTAATCTGGTATAAATTAATTTTAATCAAATATTAATTGATCTTACTTATGGATTTTTGGATTCAATTGGATGATTGAATCGTTTGATATCCTTGTTTGTGATTGTGATGCTTTGTGATATGAATTACTTTGTGCTGAGCTGTGATTTCTGTTTCTATGATATATTACTATGTGAATATATGAAACCCTTGACCCATAAACGACATTTGAATTTCGATGCGACAGGGAGTCGGTTTCCAGTTGGTTATCCGAAACCCACATCGAATTGTAATAGTGAATCTTTGTGACCGATAAATTTATTTTATCTATAAATCTGTGAATGAAGATAAGCGTTGTGGATTATACCGCTTATCGATATTGATATATCTGTGATGATTGATGATGTTGCACTATTGTGTGTAAAACCCCTGGACCACACTTATACACACACAAATATGGATTTCACGTGGAAATCGGTTAAGTCACAGATGATGTAAATTTAATGTTTTTGAAATTGAAATTTTAATTTCAATTGATTTTGAAATTGGAAATTTGGGTTTAAAGTGAAAAGCTTTTGAAATGGAATTTCAAAGATAAAAGTTACTTTGAATAACTTAATCGAGTTTTGAAAATTTAAATAATTTGATTTAAATTTGAATTCAATATTTGAAATTGAATCCTATGATTTGAAACTAGGGATTAAAGATGTTGTATAAGTTATATATGGGTTAAACCATTTTAAAGTATTGATTTGGGAATTTGAATTTAATTCAAGGGTTTTAACTCATGTAAATATAACTGGATTTTTCTGAAAACGAAACTATTTGTTTTCAAATAGTAAAAGCTTTCACATAAGTAATGAACTTCCAATTTGTGTTGAAAGAATTTCAAGTTTGAAATGGAACTGAAATGTTTTGAAAACTATGAAGTGAGTCTTTGATTTCAAAGACCGGATGAGTTAATCTAACTTGAAATGGAATTGTTTTGAAATACTATGAATGAATCTTTGGAAACGAGTTTGAAAGCTATAAGTTAAATCTTGATTTAAAGGTTTAACAAGTTAATTCAATTAAAATGGAAATTGTTTTGAAATCCATGAATGGATCTTTGTGAACGGGGTAAACTTTGTGAATTGAATCTTTTTGTTTAAAAGATTAAAAGTGTGGAAATTGTTTAAACCATTGAAGGTTTTTGAAATGAATCTTTTTGTTTAAAAGATTGGAAATGGTAATTTGTTTTACCATTCGAATGAAAAGTTTTGGGCTTTAAGCTGTGATTTAACTGAGACCCCAGTATCCATATGATTTTTTTTAATTGCGCTCGTTATTCGGTTTAGCCGGGAAAGGACCTTTGTGTCATATAACCCATTCCGGATAATGTTACGACGTATATGGATGGCATTTGAAGACCGATGGTGAAGACCGGATACTTTCGAAAACGAAAGGATTACCATTGATTGTCTCTACATCGGCTGATCCCCGGTATAGAGATTTTTATCACCTTTAGTGATGGGAAGTCTGGACGTGATTAGAAATTATCCGGATTTGCAAGGGCTTCTTTGGAAGTTCCTTCGGTTCTGTTCGAACCCGGAACAGACTTGTATGGATGTGTGTCTGAGGTTACACTTTGAGATGTAAAGCTGGTTTCTATCAAATACATTTCTGTTGGTGGCGGAGAATTTATTCTCTTAGCTTAACACCCTTCTCTGAGACGTATGAGCTTAGAGGTTATGTAGTTGATGGTTACTAGTGATACATTCCCAATTTGGTAATGTGGCATACGAAGTGCTGCTGATCATTTGTTGATCGAAGCGTTGCTTTGTGAAAAAGCGTGGCTTTGTGAAAAAACGTAGCTTTGTGGACGAGACTTCATCGAGCCTCACAACCCGGTAATGGTCGAAACAAGAATGTGACGACAAAGGTTTGTAGGGGTAGCGCCCCTAGGGTATGTCATTTCCTTCTGGATAAAGGGTGGTATCATGGTATGGAGCCCAGATACTTAACTCGTGTGGAAACTATACATTTATCACTTTGTGATGTTGCTTTGTTGGTTGAGGGGCCCCTCGGATAAAGGTCGGTGACGACCGGGGGATGACATGACTCGTGTGTTAGTTACCTAGTTACAGCTGTACAGCGTGAGGTAGCGTCGGCCTTTTGTTTGCAGAGATCCGGTTAGGATCCGGGGCGTCTTTCCAGAGGCGTTTCCATTTCGGTAAGGAAGTTCCTTTGCCTGATCATTTGTTGGAAATCCAAAGAAACAATACGAACCCTGTACAGTTTTAGTTGTATAACCTGCCATGGAATATGGCGGTAACCTGTTATTGAACATGGTAGCTATAGTAGGCATACAATAATGGTTGTATGCTGGCTAAGATTTATATTATATTTTCGAAATATTTTCACACTATGCACTAGTAATAATATCAAAAGAGTTTTGATTTTGCGTAGTAAGCATGTTTGACTATCATAAGGAGAAATCTCCTCCAATTCTGCGATTGCATTGTGTGTGTGGCGGGAGGCCTTATGGTAGTTTCATTTTCGAAAAGCATTTGCGGATTTCAATGTTAAACAGCCTTTTGTGTTTGCTTAAAGATAAACTATTTTTGTTGCTTACACCAGTCCCATGACTGACCCGGAGTTTATTGTTCCCTTCCTAAACTCTGGGTGCCCACCATTTTCCACACGGGCAGTCTAGAGTTGGGTCTTTCAGATATTCAGGTTGAGTAGATTATCTGGAGCTAGTTCAGTATTTAGAGTTCATTCATCGGAGTGCTCATCTTGGAATTGTGGATTCTTACTGTCTGAAGATCATTTTGGAGTTATCACTTCTATTGATATTGTTCCGCTACTGATGTTATCTTTTCTTTCCGCTGCTATTTCTTGTATCTCTGATATTGTTGTATCATATTGATATCATTGTTGTATATCATTCTGGATATTGTATTCATTGGAGTTGTATATGATATCATTGATTTCTTTTTATTCCGCTGTGTTGTTGTACTTAATGGTGTTATAAGCTCCGGCGAATCGGATTTGAACGGTCGGATCTGCGGCATTCTAGTACAATGTGAAGTACGGATGTCGATTTTCGAACGCGAAAAATTCGAGTCGTTGCATTCGAGTTGAATAGATTTTTAGCTATGAATCACGATGAATAGAGACATGACATGTGCATTAATACTAATTTGTAAAAATAAAACATGGATGGGATTTTGTATGGTGTGAGTGACATTGTTGTGTTTGATTGATATGTCATGTATTTATACCCAACACCACACTTATATGTTATTATTGTGTATTGTTGTTCTCACAACTAGATTTCTAGCATGACTCAAGGTTTTTTACATAAATGACAGTGCCTCGGGTCTAACTAAGGTATTGTGTTTTTAGGATAGCTACCTATTAGACATCAGACTATTTGATTTATTGCGCAGTCCATAGGAAATGTATATTATAGTGAGAACTACTAAGTTCGAGTTTAGCAACCATTGCTTGGAAGCCAAGGTTTGCTGCACCATTCGGAGATAAGATGGAGATGAGTCTATTCAAGTACCTATGGATATATTTAAAGATCGATTGCAAGAAGAGTCGTTACATTCCTGGTTTAAATAAACAGTTTTGCATAATACATAGCATCGCAAGTTTAAGTGATGTATTTTGACTGGTCCATGCATCAGACATACATGCATATATATATGTTACCATTTTCGCTGTGGTATCTATACCCAGATCATCATTTACTTATACGTGTTCCTGATATTTGAGTTATTGACTTCTAGAACTTTTGTACATTGCCTTGCATCGAGATGAGATATGTAATATTTCGGATGTATTCATGTATTGAAACATATCCACAAAATAGTGTATACGAGTGATCGCTCCTTCCGTGCCCATTGATATGAGCTATCGGATAGTAAACTCCATCTGATAATTCGATCATGGGAGTTGGGACATTACAAAACATGCACGATCGTGCCTCTGCCTTGCTTTTCATTGTGCCGCCATGGACACGCGCTTACGTGCCCACCTTTTTCTAGTACGATTCGTTTTCAAGAATCAGGGTATATGAGAGATAAATGAGGTCGAGTTTGGATATTCAGGGTTATGAAGATACAAACAACATGAAAATGAGATAAGGAAGTGGATAAGGATGGGTTAGGGATAAGGATTAAAAATATAAGTGCATTGAGAACTAATGAAAATAGAGAGCACTAGATTTCTTTTCAACCACAAAACAATGCTAAAATAAAATTCAAATCAAAGTATTTTATTACCTTTAAATATTTATCCAAGCCATTATAAAAAGTTTCACTATTTAATTTCTTTCTCGAAATAATATTTAGTTGTCAAAACATTGCCTTTTGGCTTTATACAATTTTTTTTAAATTGTTTATTTCTTTAATTAATTCCAAAATTTCATAATTATTTTATTTATTTTGTCAAAATAAAATTTCAAACAACTTTCAAATTCAAATTTCAAATTTTAATTTTAAATCAATAAAATTCCTTTATTATCAAATAAATGGTAAAATTTAGGTTATTGAATTAAATTAAATAAAGTATCCACAATAACCTTTAACTTACTTTAATCATATAAAACACTTTTTCAATTTAAACTCAGCTTAAATTTCAATCTCAAAATTTAGATTCAAATATCCAATTAAATTCTCAAAAATCAATTTTAATATATTTATTTTACTTTAACCACGAACATGGATGTTACAATGTCGATCTTAGCTTAGTTATTTATATATTTTAACTGATAATCATTTTGTCAATTATATTAGTTGCACAAATATATCTAAATAGGCTATTTTAACTTTGTATAACATATATTCTTATAATATTAGAAACGTTAAATGTATTCATTTCATTTTTCTAATAGGGCTCCCACTAGATTTTTATGCTTCTCAAAACTCTAAGAAAAACATAGAAATCTTTCAATTTCTCTATTGGGTATTAGGACTCGCTTTTTTTGGGATTTCGACCTTGAAGAGTATCAACAAATCATATGCTCGCAAGCAGTGGATTACACTTTATCAGTTGTATCATTAACAACTCCTAACCCATGGTCTTTATCTTAATCTCATCATGACCTTAAGAAGTATCAACAAATCAAAAGAGATTATTCATTCGTACCCACCATTTCGCAATGGCCTAAGTATAATGCATGTACCTTAAGTAATATCAACAAATACGTGCATGCGTGCCTCTGCGAGAGCACGGCTAAAATGGGAGGTCGGTTGGGGCAGGCCTACCGAATTCTCTAGCTCTACTCTTTGGAGTAGGGTTTTAAAAAAACAATACATGCATGTATCATACCTTTTCTATTCAATATTTTTACTACACATAACATCTCTAGCTTGAGGAATATCAACAACTAAAGAGTATGCAAGTAATCTGTTAATGTACATTTACATATAGATAAACATACATACCTATGTGTATGTATATATAGTATTAGTACTACATATAACATTACTAACTAGTATTAGTACTACACATAACATTACTAACTTGAGAATATCAATAACTAAAGAGTATGTAATATATATATATGGTAGATGATAACTTATATATTAAGGATTCATAATCTTTAATATATATACATTGAGTGACATCGATCTATGAAACAATGTATTTCTTATGAAATACCATCGTGATTCAAGTGTCGAACACATTTGAAATCACGATACATGTACAATATGCTTGTACTTATTCCCTAACTCTATGTTCAGTTTCTTACTACTCCACTTAAATTATTTTACATATATATATATATATATATATATATTTATATATATGTTCAATTTATTTATCTATTATAACTTAACGAACTTATATAATGCATAATGTATCTTTTTAATAAATCATTTTTAGTTAGTTTTAATTTTATTAATTAAATCATATTCAATCAATTTTATTTTATTTGTTTAATAAACGAATTAATTAAATTATCTAAAAAAGTCAAAATTTTATTTTATTCATTTCAAACAATATAAGATGAATATTAACCATAATATTTACAGTTTTATATACATATGTCAATTTATACACACACACACATATTATCAATTAAGATTTAATTAATTTATTTAAAAAAAATTATAATTAAAAAAATTAATAATAATAAATTATTTTAATTTACTTTAAACAAATTTAATATTTATATATATATTATAATAGCAACATTCATAGTTATATATATACACACACACACACATATATATATATACTGATATATATATATATATATGTTTTATTTTAATAGATTAACTTTTAATTAATTAATCCAGTTAATTAAATTTTAAATAATTTTTGAAAATATTAATTTGTTTCCAACTCAAATATTTTAAATTTTCAAACTAAATTTTAAAATTAGCCCAAGGCCTACATCAGCTTGGGCCTTTACTTGGGTCCGCCTTTTGAACTTACTTCACTCATTAGAATAGGCTAGTAGTTAGGGGAAGAATACTTGATTATTCAACCCCAAGCCTAGACACTACTAGACACACATCAGATTAGTAAGCTTTAATTAGTTGACCTTAAAGTTGCTAATTTAGACAACATAAGCCATTTGGGCTTTAAAACCATTATTGGAATCGAGCTAGTGGAAAGTTGGTGAAATAGGTAGATTTTAAAATAATTTTCTATTTTAAACCATATTGGGCCGATGAAGTCTAAAGGGTTGTGTTAGATCCAATCTAATTAATTTAAATAAAATCATATTTTTTAAGTTTTCTAAATTATTCATTAAGGAATTTAATTAAAATTATTTTATATAAACTATAAGTATATCATTATATACTCATATGTGTATAACGTAGACTTGCAACATACCATAGGATGTACACAGTAAATGTATACGTAAATAATTTAATATTTGAACTAATTTTAAAACACTAAATATAAATTTATATATATATATATAATAAAATAAGTGTTCGAATTTTTTTATAAAATCTGAATACTATTTCAAGTATATTATGAATCTTAAAATGATTAAAAGCTATATTTCTTAAATACATAATCTAATTTAAAATTACAAACAACAATTTTAAATAATTAAAAATGATATAATATTTTAAAAATTATAAAATATTTAATATAAATCAAGCATGGTCAAAAATAAAAATGTAATGAAATTTTTTATTTAATTTAAATAACAATATTAATTATCATAACCGAGTCGGTGACAATGAATACATATTAAACAGGAGACAATTAATGTGAGTATAAATCATTGTGCATGTGTGTCCACACTTACACACACATACAGATATATTGTCTACTGCATGACAAATATAATTAAAATGTAAATTAGAATTTATGCTGCCTTTGAACACACGTTGATTGATGCCTTCTCCTAGATCCACCTTGAATCGATCTACAATCATTACAATGGCATGGAGTACTATTGTTTTATTTGATTTGAAGTGATTTTGGGACAAATTTATTTTCGGCCATTGGGGAGAGTCAAATACTCATGGCTAAAAGGTGGAGGCAAGAGAGTGCTCACAAAATGAAAGGGTATGTTCATTAATAGAGAAAATGGTGGAGATAAATTCTCCTTCTTTTACTATTATCATTTCTAGATCGAGATCAAAAATTTCAAAACATAACCAACGACATTCATTTATGCTATGGCCGTCAATCGTATGGGCTTCATGGGCCATTACTCCAAAGTAAATAATACCATTTACCTACACACATATCGTACATCGATGCGCACATACATAACTTTTATATATGCCGCAATTAATTACTAATGGTAGTCAAAAAATAATGACAGCTTCCAAATAGATCATATAAATAAATAATATTTTATAAATATTAATTAATTTGAATAATTTATAACGATTATAAGTCACTTAGATCGTGTGGTATTTCGAAGGAATCACTAAAACAGTTGTGCGACTAGTAGATGTAAATTCAGTCAGCGGTTAATATCGAACTATTTGAGTATTAATCTTCAGTTGTCACTTTACCTAGTATTGTGACAGTTTGACTGAATTTATTGCTTATTCATCTTTATCGCTAAAATTCAATTTTATAATAAATGATACCTTTTAGTAATGATTGTTTATATCAATTCTCTTCGTCACATTCAATTCAATTAGTCCATAAACGAAGTTGGATTAGTGCTTGGAATAAATGATAAACAGAGTTGGATTAGTTGTGTGACAGCATGCTTAAAATTTCAATATCGTCACATTCAGTTCGATTAGTCCATAAACAAAATCCATGGTTTAATAAAAAGAATGGAAAAGATATAGAGTATGTGGGTGGATATAACACCATTTATTTTTGATTATATATGCATTGAAGGAGGAGTTGTATAGACACGTGGATTTGTGGGTGTTTTATTTACCCAAAAGACATTGTAATAATCCATCAAACTTATATTTGTTTATTTTACATTGTTAATTCAGCAATCACTTATCATCCGTTTTCAGTTTATATCAGTATTTCTTTATCATTTTTATGAACAGCTTTCTGATTGACAAAGAGTTATGATAGATATTTGAAACATATAACATTGTCTTATCAAATGAACTGGATGAAATAGTAAAGATTTGGATGGATCATGGATAATAAGCTTTGCATATTGCGGTGTGAATGGTATACGAATAATAAGACTGGACTAGGGCAAATATACAGTTTAAAAGTTTAAACTACAAAAATTCATTGCTTGCTGTTGCCGTTTACTTCAGACCTTGTTACATTGTGTTCAAAAATATCTATAGTCAGATTAAATGATAATTTCTATCCACATGTCATATACATTAATTCATGCCGTGGAAAATAATTTAACATTCGTAAAGGCAAAGTAGACTTTTAGCAAACAGCACACAAATTAATATATTTTAAATCATTAACCAAGAAATTAGTAACACAAAATTATGCTATATATACAAAGTCAAAACAGCAGGCAGCCACGGCTGGAAAATTATCCACTCCGATGTAAACAAAATTTAATATTTTATTGTCATGCCTATTGCTTATCAGGAGATAAAATCACGTCAATTAATTTTAGGTCAATCATTTTGTAGAGTGTGCAGATTTGAAACATTCAAGGACAAATATAAAATTATAAAAACTGGTCGTGGTCAAACAAAGAATTATTGAAAATTCAAAGTAAACCACATACAGTAAATCATTTGGATGGTTTTTCTCTTGTAAGAGCATTTCTAACCGAAACCGAAGAGGGTCGACTCAAGACAATCGACTCTAAACCCACCTTCAACGGTTGGGAAAAAGAACAAAGTGTGATTTCCCTTAGCCGGCTAAGAAAATTGCCGTTGGATTGCAATCCGCGCTCATTTAGCCGGCTAAGTGAGAAATGGGTCATAGTCAGAATTTGGCGTTTGTTGAGAATAAAATTAATTCTCACCGTGTTGATTTAGCCAGCTCAATCCATACGAATTTGGCGCTTGTTGAAAATGAAATTGATTCTGACCGTGTTAAGAATTATACATATGCTGATTGAATTGAACCGGATTCTGATTATTCGATCTTAGTTGAGACAGAAATCCAGGAGATGAAGATTTCTGAGATTTTTCTTTTGAATTTTTTGACATTACTGATCTTATTTGAAGAAAGTGTGTTGAGAAGAGAAAAAATTGTAATTGAAATGGTGTAAATAAAATTTTGAAATTTGAAAGTTATATGGCTGGGAAGGGATAAGCAACGGTCGGATGGAAAGATGGTGTAGCTGTTGGCACTTAGCCGGTTAAATAATAGCCGGCTAAGTGTCAATGACTATTATATAGTCGTTGGCGCTTAAGTGCCAACGACTAAAAAATAGTCGTTGGCTTAACCGGCGAAATTAAAACCGATTTAGCTTAGCAGGCTTTATTTTCACCGGTTAAGAAGCAACATTCTGGATTGCTTTGGCAACCTTTTGGGTTGTCAGAGCAACCCAGAAGGCCTCAATCGAGTGATACCCAACCGTGACCGAATGCTCTAGGCTTTGTTTGGTTTAAAATTTGATATCATATTTGAAACTAAGAGAGTGACCTGCCGTAATCAGAATATTATCAAGGGCATTTCTTTGGGCAAGACTACTTTTCACTGTTCTTTGCTCACCTGAAAGTTGCTCTTTGCTTGGCATTTAACCTCATTCAACTAACCAACAGAATACATAAATGTTTTCCCAATACAAAATAGTGTGTATTACGTATATTTGCATTGTGAATATATGTCAACTAAAGTAAGGTGCTTCTTTGTTGTTTGTAACCCAGCTTTAAGATTTAATGAATATATGTTGACTAAGGTTAGGTGTTCCTTCCACCATTCCTATCTTGTATCAGTACACGTAACTTTAATCTGTCATATGAGTTGTAACTTTAATCTTCCCAAAATGAAATATTAACATTGTATCTTGTATCAGTACACGTAACTTTAATCTATCAAAACATCTTTTCTGTTTTATTTGAAATATATAATGCAAAATAGGGTAAACATTCTCATTTTGCACATCTATTTCTTTTAGGTACATTCCTTATGATTTCAAAGGACGCACATTTATGCATATAATTATTAAGTTGGATAATTTATAGAAATTACACAAAAACATTCTTCATTCCAACGAATTAAAATACAAACTTAAATCTCAATCAAATTAGAAATTACTTTTTAATTCAAGTTATACAACTCATGACATTCAACCAACTAAATCCAAATTTAACATTCAATCTTTTCATAACTTTTAGCGACTACTTTCACCCTTGCATTCCAGATTTACATAAATATACACTAAATTAAAGTCACAAATATGTAGGCAAGAATCTTAGGTTATTGTGTATATATTTAAGCCTACAATACCAAAATTTACAACTAAGCATAAAAACAGATTCAAAACGATATAAATCTAGCATTATATAAAAATATATAATTTCTCACTCACCTCTAAGCTTACAAATCTCCAGGTCTAAATTCATTTTTCTTGTTTGACTCGTTTTTCTTATACCAAAATATGTATTAAGCGTATACATATTTATTAGAATTATAGATATGAGAAGATATTTCAATTAAATGTAGTTGGAAAGTTCTAGATTTAGAATCTACCTCTTCTTCCGTGAATTGGTTAACTCCTTGTTCTTCTTCTCTTTTATTTTATGCTATTCCAACACACACACTATTTTATAATTTTTATATTTTCTAGAAATTATGGAGAAATGTTGGAGCTTCGCTTCAAGATTCATAAAACATAGAAGAGAAGTGGTGGTTATGTTTGTATTTATAGGCGCACGAATCAATTTGATCCGTTAGATTATAATTTATTAAACTAGTGCGAACCTGTGCTTCGCACACGGATGTTGAAAAAATATTGTTGTTGCATAGGTCATATCCAAATGTATAAGAAATTTAATACGGTGGTAATGAAAAAACATTGTTGAACGATAGTGTTACATCATGAATAACAATTTGGTAGGATAAAGAATACATAGATATATTTGGTTATGATAATCACAATTAAAATCGAACAAAACAATTACAGTGAATATGTTAAAGTTCATAGACTATTTAGAGGATAATGTGTTAAAAATTTATCCGCTAATGCATAGATATATTCACTGTGGCATATAACGCCAATGTTGTTGCTTTTGCAATTACACAACTGCTTCAATGTGCATAGATATAGTTGAAGTATTCACTGTGAACTGCAGACACAAAGACACAGTGCAGTTCGATTCAATTAAATAAGAGTAACAAAATTTTTTTGCAATGGAGAGAAATATAGTAATAGGATGAAATTTGTAAACAGTCAGGAAAAGTATTTGTCAATAGCTGAAAAAAGGAAGCAAAAGAAAAAAGAAAAAAGCAACAAATGTAGTACAGGAGAAAAGTAGTAAAACAGAAGATTCAATTGAAATAGAAATGATGATGCAATAAGAAAATAACATGGGTTCCAATATAAATTACTATTGTTCACCGAATCTGATCTATGTCGATGCAGGGAACAAAACACGGCATACAGCTGGTCGCAGTAACCAATATTTGAAAATATCCAAAACATACAGAAGAGAACAATTGTGAGAAGTCCATTCATTTTTTAGCCTCAGAAATAACAAATAACTGCTAGCAACGCGTGTATGATATTGGCTTGAGCGCAAATAGGTTATGTTTTCTTGGCCTTAGTAGATGCATTACATCAGTCAATTATTTTAACCATTGAAGGTATTTGTACCTACAGCCAAAAAAGGCAAAAGTGTCATTGATGTAGTATTATTACTAAATTCTCTCACTGCTCGTCTGACCTATTAACTATATCTAATAATCAAACTATGACTACATAATCATCTATACAAAGATACATTCATCAATTGTTTTCTAGAAGTTTTCCGACGGTGGTGGTGCAAGTGATTTTAGAATTTACTGCAAAAAATAAAAAATAAACTCTTTTAGGTGGTTATCAACATTATTCTCACTACAACACATGTTTTGACCCAGCACTTAAACTGTGCATCTACCTTAAGCCCGAATACAACAACTTATATGCTTATTGTATTATTGATCATCGTAATTGTAAACGAAATTGAGTAAACTTAGCCAAATTATGTCATCAAACCTGGAAGCAATGTATTAAACGTTGAGCTGCACGGTTGAATCAAGCATTAATTATGTGAAGTCATTATTTAATCATCTCAAGCTATCAAAAATCAAAATTCATTTTTCAATTATATTTTCATAATGCGGTTAAATAACTATCGTTAACATCAAACAAAATTATTACTAGAGCTAAATTAGTATTGCATCACACAAATGCAGTTAAAATATTCAAAAACAATAATTGCTTAATTCCAAAAATACTGCAAAATAATAACCGCTTTTGCTTAATGCATTTAAATTTTAACTACAGTAAGCTCGAATAAATCATCGTGTACAACCAAAATTATTACTGCATCACATAAATATAGCTGAAATATTCAATTTCTACCATGCATAATTCAAAATTGTCATTAAATTACAACTGCATTTTATTAATGTAGTTAAATTTTAATTGTATTAAGATTGAATAAATTCCTAAAATGTAGCCAAATTTATTACTTCATCACATAAATGTGGTTAAAAATCTTCAAATATGGTTAAATTTACCCAAAACTTGCTGGTAAATTATAATTGCATTTTCTTAATTTCATTAATTTATAACTGTTTTAAAATTGAATAAAATTATCAAATATAGTCAAAATCATCAATAGTAAATGCTATAAAAAAATGCTAACGTAGTTAAATTAATTCAAAAAATGCCTATAAATTATTACACCATTTTTTGATGGGGTTAAATTATAACTGCACTAAGTTTGAATACTATCAAACACAATCAAGATTATTACTTTATTACATAATGTAGTTACAATATTCAAAGGCAACCATAACTGTATAATTCAAAAAAATATTCCTTTCAAATATGTTAAAAGATAATAAATACATTATAATAATCTAGGTAAAACTACTATGTAATGTTTATGATCATCATAATAATGCTGTTACAGAAACGTGGTACACAGCGGTGACACAAAATAATTGTGCAATTAAAGCTGCTATATAAAATTATGATTTTAAAAAATTTATTTTTAGCTATCAACAATGGATATCATTGGAAAGCAAATTAAATTTGAGATTTAATAGTGAAAACGATTCTTAAATCTAATCAATGTAGAAAAAGTAATCACATTTTAAAGTTTGAAATATAACGAAATTAAAAATGCGACTATTCAGTTGCCAAATTTCAAGGGGGCCTGTGTGAGCTTGAAATTCAACTCACTAATAATAATATAGTATAGATCCGGTCCATTAGCCCTAGGTTCATTCTCGCCACCATAGCAGGCACCGATCGACCGCTATATCCTCATTGGTCGATCGCCAACGGTCAACTGGTCCGAATATGGAGTCGACCGGACGCTTATATATATGTTAACTGTTTATTTTATGTGGAAATTAGGTTGAAGGGCTTCTATTTGCATGGTAATAAATTTTAAGGACATCACTTCTGAATAATTAGTTTTAAGGACAATTTTACAGCATAATGATAAATCCTTTTATCATTATTTCTGTATAACTGAAAATGATAAATTCTTTTATTTTTTTCCTATAAAATGTCCTTAAAACTAATTTTTTAGAAGTAGTGTCCTTAAAACTTATTACCCTGCACAAATAAGCCATTGAAGTGAAAATCCCCTTATTTTATTCCTTTTATTTCCTACGACTGATTTTATTACATCCGATTAATATTAATTAATTATTATATATATCCTTCCACGCATAATTTATTTATTTTCTTCTGCGTTTAATTTACTTATATACACGCTTACTTAATTAGATTTAATTTGACTGAGAATTCTTAATTAATATTTATATCTAGTGGTTGCTTAAATACTAAGCTGATAGTATTTATTGTCTTCTTTTTAAACGTTAATATTTATGTTGATCCAATGTCCATTTTAGTGCTAAGTTATTAACATTTATTTCCTTAACTGGTTCTGAATTATTTTCGATCTGAAAACTTCAAACACTAATAACTTTTTCGTTTAAACTCCGATCATAAAACTTTAGATATGAAAATTCATTATAAAATCGCAATGAACACAATGATGCAAGTTTCATAGTCAAATTCAAATGTTTACAAAAAAAATTATTTTTGGACATCAATAATTATTTATTAACTATTTTTAGTTAATTTCCATTTATTTTTACGGGGTGTTACATATATGCTCTTATACAAAAAGCTACAATTTTAGGAAGATAGGCAGATACTGCAAGAATATACTCCATGTTATGAAGCATGTAATGGTATTAGAAATCTATCAAATAATATATTGCCTGGCAGCTCATTGTTTTGACCGAATGAAGTATTGTGATTATAAGGATTTTTGATGGAATGTTTATTTGGGTGTGATTTTTGATAATATATGTTTGAAATTAAAGACTTAATCTAATTGAGACTATATAAATTTAGCTGTTATTACGCTTCCTAAGTTCAATTATTAATATTACTTTACTTTTACATGCGTTTCTTATTTCGTTAACGTCATTAGATGACACTTGCTACTTCTTTATAATTTAATAGATTAAACATCTAATACTAATCCATTTCTAATTATTACAATTGGATATAATTTACTACATTTCAATTTATACAATTGGATATATTTGTTGCTTCTTTTCAATTCATGTCTATTTAATAAAACTGCAATAACTTCCCAATTCTTTAGTTCATGTCTTATTCATGTTAGCAATTATTATTTCTTTTTTATCATATTTTTAATGACATTGGGATGATTATTAATCGTATTTATAACCCTCTAATTTTGACCTTTAGAGATTTCTACATTTTAATGCATTTGAGCTACATCTTCCCAAAAAGAATTACTAGCACTGTAATTTCTCATGAATTATCTAAAAGAAGATTTGAATTGTGTTTGAAATTACAAGGAATTACCTTTGTTGTTTTATTTGAAATTGGCAGTGCAAAATACGGTAGTTATTCTGACTTTGCACGTCTCATTTTTTTAGGCATACTACTTGTGATTTCAAACAATACAGAATTATGCATATAGTTGTAAGGTTAGATAATTTACAGAAATCATATAAGCATTCTTCATTCCAACGAATTAAAGAACAAACTTAAATCTCAATCAAATTAAAAATTATTTTTTAATTAAGGTTATACAACTTATGACATTCGACCAATAAATCTGCATTTAACATACAAGCTTTTAATTCTTTATTTCATAACTTTAAGGAACTACTTTCATCCCTACATTCCAGAATTTTATACACACACATTAAATTAAAGTAATAGAATATGTAGGCAAGGATCTTAGATTATTTTTTGTGTGTTTGTGTGTGTTTAATCCTACAATTCCAAAATTTACAATCAGGCATAAAAAAACAGAGTCACAACGATATAAATCTAATATTATACAAAAATATATAATTTCTCACTCACTATTAAGCTTTTAAATCTCTAGATCTAAATTCATTCTTCTTATTTGACTCCCTTTCCTTCTATCAAAATATATATTAAAGCGTATAAATATATATTAGAATTATAGATCTAAGAAAAGATTTGAATTAAATGTGGCTGTAAAGTTTTAGATTTAGAATCTACCTCTTCTTTCTTCACTGAATTGATTCACCCCTTATTCTTCTTATCTTTTATTTTCCGTTATTCTCCACACACACAAATATATATATGTGTGTATATGTATGTATGTATATGTATGTATCTATATATGTATGTATGTGTATGTATGTATATAATACTATTTTATAATTTCTATATTTCCTCTAAATTGTAGAGAAAAGAATGAGATGAAAAGTGAGGGCTTGGACCATTATTTATAGGCACACAAATCAATTTCATCTGTTAGATTTTAATTTATTAAATTTGAACCGTTAGACCTAGGTTCATTCTCGCCGTCATAGCAGCCACCGGTCAACCGCTATACCCCATCGGATGGCCGTTGGCGGTCGAGCGGTCACTTAAAAGTGTTTATTTTATTCCTTTTACTTCCTACGACTGATTTCATTACATCTGATTAACGTCAATTGATTATCATTTCCTTCCACGCCGAATTTATATATTTATTTCCTTCTGCACTTAATTTATTTACTTATGTACTTTCTTAATCAGATTTAATTTCACTAAGCGTCCTTAATTAACATTTATATATAACAGTTGCTTAAATGCTAAGCTGATGATATTTATTGCTTTTTTTTAAGTTAATATTTATATTTAATGTCCATATTATTGCTAAGTTATTAACATTTATTTTCTTAACTGGTTATGAATTATTTTCGATTTAAAAACTTCAAAACTACAAGAAAGAGGGTCATTTCCGACAGCTAAAAACCATCGGTGGCCGCCAGTAGCCGTCGGAATGCTGTCGGAACTATGTCTGCTATTTTCGACGGTTGACGGCGGCTTCGACGAAGACTTGGCGACGGCCCTCAACGGCTATTGCCGACGGTTTCCCGATGCCACCATGCACACGTGGCCAGTCATTGTTCGGTTAGGCTGTTGTCAAAAGCCATCGGAAACCGTTACACATTTGCCGTCGGAAGTCGTTATGCGCCGTCAAATAGTCTTTGCCAATACATCGTCGAGAGCCATCGGTAACCGTTGGATAATGATGATGCATAAGCCGTTGATAACCGTCGGTAGCCATCGCAAATTTGGGATGATTTTTCTGTTTCTGCTGCCTTTCGTTCCCCATACAACACATAAATATCACTATATATCGCATGTTAATTTCATGCATATAAATCATATAAATATAAGCCCAAATCACATATGAAACATCAATATTTACAACAAACCAAACTCAAACAATAAACCATACAACAAAACAATCAAACAGCATACACAAAATCAACCTCCAACATCTCAAACAGTATCAATCATGTCAACACAAACCAACAAATCATCCAACATCTCCTTAAAATAGATCAAACTAATAAAAATACATCATCCTCACCCATCTCCAAGTGCATAATGTCCAAATAGAAACGCAAAAATTTTACCTATCAAGACTCATCATTGCTTCCAGAACCACCCGATGAAGGAAAATGCCCCATGCTGCTACATATACCCAGCCAAGCGTTAGTTCAACTGCGCCATCTCCGCAACGCAAAGATGGTCTCGCTCATGTAGCTCTATAATCATGGCTTTCGGCTCCTTAATTTCTTCTTTGTCCTGAGCTTTTTTATATGTCTTCTGCGAGCTCCTGGCCTACAACACATGATCTGATAAGAGATTTGTGTCTAATGGCTAGCAAAAAATATGGGCTTACCAATCGCTATAACAATGTGATATATTGTTATAATCTAAGCTATTGTTATAAACTAAGTTATTTGTTTAAAAACAAAATTTTATTAACTTGGTTGTTTTTACAAACTAAGTTATTTCTTTAAAAACTTAACTGTTTTTTATTAACTTATTTATTGTAGTAAACTTATTTAATTGTTATAAAACTACTTAACTCTTATAAAAATTAGTTAATTTTTATAAATTAGGTTACTTTTTATAAATTTAATTAATTTTTGTAAAACATAGTTATGTTCATAAATTTATTTAATTTTAATCAAACTTGCTTAACATATAGTTAGTTTTTGTAAAAGTTAGTTACTTTTTTGTAAACATAGTTAATTTCTTTGTAAAAGTTATTCTCACTTTAACAATAAATAACTTAATTATTTTTACAGACTAAGTTGTTTCTTTAAAAACTTAATTATTTTTTATGAACTTGTTTATTGTTATAAACTTATTTAATTGTTATAAAACTGCTTAACTTTCATAAAAATTAGTTAATTTTTATAAACTAGGTTACTTTTTTATAAATTTAGTTAATTTTTATAAACTAGGTTACTTTTTTATAAATTTAGTTAATTTTTATAAAACATAGTTAATACATAACAAAAACAACTAAGTCATTATTTCCAAACAAGTTAGGGTCGGCTAGAGATTGAACCCAAAACTAAATGACAAAGTCAATTTAACAGTAATAGTAACAATATTAGATTTAAATATATATATAAGGTGAAAATTGAAATAAAGATAAAAATAAAATAAAGTAAAATAATTAAACAAATAATAATAATAAATAAATAAAATAAAAAGATAAAAAATTAAAAAAAAAACCATGCTAATAATAATAGTACTAACAGTAATAATGGTACTAATAGTAATAGAGACCAAAGACTAAACACTACGTCTTTGGCTCCTATTTACTAGTCCTATAATCTAAAACTTATAACACTACCCCTAAACCAACCCTAAGTAAAAAACTCATAGCTCATGGTTTTGGTACATGGACCATTAACTTCCACGTGCTCCTATCTCACACCAGCTCTTCGGATATATTCCAATCATTCAAGTGCATTTTTACTATTTTCTCCCATGTCAACCTTGGTCAACCTCTACCTCTTTTTAAGCATTCGATGCTGAAAGATTCTATGCGGTAGGATCGTATAATATGGAATAGTGAAATGGTCTAGGTAGATAGTAATAAGCAGTAAGTAAAGTAGACACCAAGACTTTATACTGGTTCGGACCTCTTGTCCTACGTCCAGTCCCTAAGCTCCTCTTAGGAATTCAACTAACCAACAACCCTCACTTAACCTGGAGGAATAGGTTTACAACTTACCCGAACAACCGAACGGGATTTCTTGCCTCAACTACCGAAGAGGACTTCAACTTGGATACAAAAAGTATTTCTGACTTGTTGTGTTCTTGATAACACTAATGAGTCAATTTAGTTCAACTTTCCTATAATCTTATCCTCGAGAGTATACAAAGTGTTTGTGAAGATTTAGGAAATGTGAATTGCTATGAATCAAGAGATGTGATAGTTAAAACAGAGATTCAAGCAATTGGTTTGCTTTTGAAAGCTTAAAAGAATCTGAAAGTATGTTCAAGTAAGTAGAGAGATTAAAGCAAGTAGAATTGGTAATTTGCAAATGTTAAAAACATGTATTTGTACTTGTAGAAGAGTTGCATTTGTTTGCTAGAGGTGCAGGGAAGAGATGCTTCTATTTCCATTGGAGAATGGTTGCAACTCTTGGGAGGAAGAAGGTGTCTATTCAGAGAAAATTCGCAGTTGCAGATTCAGTCGACTGAGCAGGAAATTCAGTCGACTGAAAATATACAGAGAAATTTTCAGGAAAGCATTCAGTCGACTGGGCAGGAAATTCAGTCGACTGAAACTGTGCATATTTGTAAATGTGTGCCAGTTTCAGTCGACTGTCCATACCTGTTCAGTCGACTGAACTATAAAAGTATGCACAGTGAACATGTGAATAAAAATGAAGTTTTATGAATGTGTTTTAGTGTTCGTGAAAATCTCTTGAGGATAGATTTTAACAAATAATCTAGACTTTAGACCTATAAAAATCATACTTATGTTTATACTTTGGTCTTCATCGATCTTTCTTTGATTTTGCATATATCTCTTCCTTTTTGTTGAAGCATATTGTCATTGATCAAAATCTTCGTGTATCAACATTCTCCCCTTATGTTTATACTTTGGTCTTCATCGATCTTCCTCTGATTTTGCATATATCTCTTCCTTTTTGTTGAAGCATATTGTCATTGATCAAAATCTTCGTGTATCAACAGATGCGGTCTATAATTCCAACGCACACAGGTGCCTCGGGAGGGCTCCATTGGAGATGTCTAAACCATCTTAAGCGGTGTTGGACTAGCTTCTCTTTAATTGGTGCTACTCCAAGTTTGTCACGTGTATCATCATTCCTAAGTCGGTCTCGTCTTATATGATCACAGCTCTATTGCAGCATACGCATGTCTGCTACATTTATCTTCTACATGTATTGTCTTTTAGTAGGCCAACATTCTATACCATACAACATCGCATGCCTAATTGTCGTTTTGTAGAACTTTCCTTTAAGCTTTTGTGGGACTTTCCTATCACAGAGAATGGCAGACGCTAGTCGCCATTTCATCCATCCTGCTCGAATCTTAAAACTAATATCTTCATCAATCTCACCATCATACTACAACATTGACCCTAAATATCGAAAGGATTCCTTCTTGGGCACTACTTGTTCGGCCAGAATGACATCTCCATCTTCTGACCTGATACTGTTGAACTCGCACTTCATATACTCTGTTTTAGTTCTGCTAAGCCTAAAACCATTTGATTCTAAAGTCTGCCCCCACAACTCCAATTGTCTAACAACCCTTATCCTATTTTCGTCAATCAGCACAACATCATTAGTAAAGAGCATACATCAAGGAATCTCACCTTGTATACCATTCGTAACCTCATCCATCACTAGGGAAAATATGTAAGGGCTTAAAGCTAACCCTTGTTGTAATCCTATATTAATGGGAAAGTCACTGATTCACTATCACATGCTCTGACACTAGTCACAACATCATCGTACATATCCTTGATATGGATAATGTATTTTATTGGGACTCTCTTCTTTTCCAGAGCCTACCACATAATCTTTCTCGGTATTTTGTCATAAGCTTTCTCCAAATCGATATATACCATATGTAGATCCTTCTTTTTCTCCCTAAATCTCTTCAAAATTATCTTATCAAGAAAATCGCATATGTGGTCGACCTTCCAAGCATGAAACCAAATTGATTTTTCTGAAATGCTTGTCATCCTTCTTAATCGATGTTAAATGACTCTCTCCCAGAGCTTTATTGTATGACTCATAAGCTTAATTCCTCTGTACTTTGTGAAACTTTGAATATCTCCTTTATTCTTTAAGATTGGAACTAATATGCCTCTCCTCCCCTCATCTGACATCTTGTTTGATTTGAAAATATTATTGAAAAACATAGTTATTTGGGCTATCCCTGCATCTCCAATGTATCTCCACACCTCAATGGGGATGTCATTAGGCTCCAATGCCTTACTTGTTTTCATCCATTTTAGCTCCTTCTTTACCTCAGACTCTTGAATCCTCCAACCAAAATGACTACTGGTATCATCAAAAGAGTCGTCCAGCACGATCGTGGTGCTATCACCTTCTTTATCGAATAACTTGTCGAAGTTTTTTCTCCATCTATTTTTTATCTCATCGTCCTTCACCAAAAGTCTATTATTCTCATCCTTGATGCATTTAACTTAGTTGAAGTCTTTCGTCTTCCTCTCGTGGGGCTTAGATATCTTATAGACGTTTTTTTACCATCCATCGTACTTAGTTTTTGATATAGATTTTCATACGCCCAACCCTTGCTTCACTTGCTACTCTCTTTGCATTCTTCTTTTCCGCTTTGTACTTTTGCATGTTTTCCTCGCTCCTATGATGATGTAAGCATCCATAGCATTCCTTCTTCTCTTTGACATCCTTTTGCACATCACTATTCCACCACCACGAATCTTTAGGTTTGCGTTTATTTTCTTTTGCTATTCTAAACACCTTAGTAGCCACTTTTCGAATACGTGTTGCCATCTCATCCTACATGTCATTTGCTTCTCCTTCCATATTCCATGCCCATTCTCTCATTACTCTATCCTTAAACACCCGTAAGACGTCTCCTTTGATCTTCCACCATTTCGTCCTACTAATCTTGACTCCTTTATCCTATCGAACAAATATCTGAAGATGAAGCTTGGATATCAAAAGCTGATGTTGTGAGATGACACATTCTCCAAGTATGACTTTGCAATCTACACAAGCTCATTTTTTATCTCTTCCAGTAAGGATAAAGTCAATCTGACGCTGAAAGTAACTACATGCGATTGTCTCTTTCTAAAGAAGGTATTAGCTATCATAAGATCTTAAGCAATAGCAATATTCAATATTTCTTCTCCTTCTTGGTTTCTATCGCCATATTCAAAACCACCATGCACTCTCTCAAACCCCCACTAGTTGTGCTAACATGGTCGTTGAAATCTCCTCCCATGAAAAGTTTCCCGCTACTAGGTACATCTCTCACCATGACATATAGATCTTTCCAAAAATTCCTCTTGGCAGTTTTACTTAGGCCTACTTATGAAGCATAGGCACTAATGACGTTAGAACCATATCACCAACTACCAGCTTGACTAGGATGATCTCGTCTCCTTGTTTCCTAACATCGACCACTCCATTTTTAAGGTTCTTGTCAATTAAGATGCCTACCCCATTCTTGTTACGTTCTTTTCCCATGTACCATAACTTGAAGCCTATGTCTTCCACCTCTTTCGCCTTTTGTTCCGTCCATCTGGTCTCCTCAACGCATAAGATATTTACGTCTTCTAGTCATAGTATCAGCTATCTCTCTAAACTTTCCTATTAAGGACCCTACATTCCAACTACCTAACCAAATCCTACTTTCATCGACTTCTTTGCCCCTCACACCCATCGAGTAAAGTGCGAAGACCCTTGCTCATTTATCACTACATCAGGACGACGATGTAGTGCGCCACTAAGGGAGCGATGACCCAGCTTTTTTTATCACCATACCCGAGCCTCGATATAGCACGCCACTAAGAGAGTGGTGATCCAGCCCTTCTTTATTTATTACCATACCTGGGCCTCGATATGGAGTGTCGCTAAAAGGGTTAAGCTCCAACGAAATATAACACGGTTCCATTTGCATAAAAGAGACTATGATTTTTATGTTGGCTCGCCAAGCCTATCACAACCATCCTTATTTATCCTGGCTTGGGACATGCTACATAGAAAACTACACAAGCGGAGTTGTAAAACATAGTTAATGTTTAAAAATTTGTTTAATTTTAATCAAACTAGCTTAACGTAGTTAGTTTTTGTAAAAGTTGGTTACTTTTTGTAAATTTAGTTTTTGTTCACTTATTTATTGTTATAAACTTAATTAATTGTTAACTTATTTATTGTTATAAAACTTATTTTTTGTTAACTTAATTATACCCAAACATAAGTTATAATCTAGGCTAAATATGTTATGATTTGCACTAGGCTAAATATGATTAACCAGTAGGTAAGATGAGTAGAAATAATGTTCATTACCTCCTGGTTGTCATGGCTATAATGCCTATTCCGCGATGCCGGATCCATGACGGCTTCAAAAATAGCATTTCCTCATCAGTGGTCAACTGATCCTATCTTGTTCCCTCCATCAGCTGTGCTCTTTGTAGCATAAATTTTTTCTGCAATGCAAAATAAAAATACAATTGAAATTTACAATAAATTATTTTAATTCTTTATAACTAATTAATTAAACCGATTATTAATATTTTATAACTTAAAATATGCTTAGATAGGCTTCGGTTGATTTATCGTCAGCTCATGTGTACGAGAGTGTGTTATCTTCATTTTGATGTTTGGTGGCATGAGTACGGGCAAAAACGTCCATGTAGGAGACGGGACCCAGGCGCTCTCTTTTCTAAAATAATTATTATGTATTCATTTATTAATTAGCATTTATTACTGGTTGGCCCAAATAATGAATATAATATGAAATTTTTTTGTTGTTATCTACTTTGGTGATCGGTCATCCTACTTCTCATTATAAACATAATAGCAATTACATTTCGTAAATTATTTCATTTTAAATGATTCAATAAAATTTCGACAGCGCTTCCCCTTTGTTCTCTATATCGTACACAAATGCATGTGCACAAGAAACAAAAAAGTAACAAAAAGTAAGTGCTGTCAAACTTTTGTGAGCAGTTTTAAACGAAATGATTTACGAAATATAATTACTTTATTGTATTTGTAACTTGTACAATACAGGGACAAATTCGACAAATATTGTATCAGATAAATATTGATGTCTGTTCTGTGATAAAAATGAATATTCTTATAACTATCATTGCAATATTTGTCAGACGGGGCCAAAAACTCTCTAAATGATTTAAAAAAATAAAGCACATTATGCACCAATTTGCTTATAAATTACCATTATACATTTTAATTTTTTATATTAATTATATAACATAATAGCATTTGTACAATAATTTGTTTATATTTTAATGTTTTATTAATTATATAATATATTGTATAATTTTTATTATTTTATAAAATCTTTTATGTTATCACATTTAACGAATTATGAATACAATATTATAGTTAAAAAATTAAACTACAGTATACACTAGTTCATTGCAGCAAACTAGGTTTTATATATAATTAGGGGTCTAGAGTAATAAACGGTTATGTAAATAAATTATTATTTTCGATATTTTAGAAAATGCATACACTAAATTATGCTCATCTACACTAATTAGCCTAAGTTAGTCCTAACGTGCATATACACAAATTAATTAATGCATATGCACATACACTGAATTATAGATTAATTTTTGGATTTAAATGATAATAAATGTAATTAGCATTCAATGGGGTATAAGAAACAATCAATGGGGTATTATAAATTAACCCTAATATAGCAAATCAAAATTAATCAGGGTTAGGAAAAAAAACCCGATTGGAGATTGAGTGAATGGCTCAGGGTTGTTGAGAGTAGAGAATGATGAACTTCGGGATGGTTGAGGAGGTGCATTGATTGGCTAACGACGGAGATTGCGGAGGAGATAGCCTTTTGGACTAAAATTGGGAAAGGAGCGAAATGAATTTTTCTCTCGGCTGGAGTAGAAGTATAATCGTGATGTCAACAATTTCCGACGGCCGTCGACGGTTCGTATTATCAACTGCTTCCGACGACTATTTTATATTTTTTACTAAAATGCCACGAAAATGAGCTACTGTTAGAAGCCGTCGGAAATACGTCGATGAAACCGTCGACGCCGTCGGTGTGACCCGTCGTTATATACTATTCTTCTTATAGTGCAAATGTTAATAACTTTTTCGTTTGAACTCCGATCGTAAAACTTTACATATGAAAGTTAATTAAAAAATTGCAACGAATACAATGATGCAAGTTTTGTAACTAAATTCTAATGTTTACAAAAAATTTATTTTTGGACATCAATAGTTATTTGTTAACTCCTTTTAAATAATTTCTGTCTATTTTTATAGGGTGTTACATATATGCTCTTATACAATGAGATACAATTTTAGGAAGAGAGACAGATATTACAAGAATTTACTTAGATTATGACGCCCGTGATGGTACTGGAAATCTATCGAATAATATATTATGTAGCGGCTCAATATCTTGACCGAATGAGCTTTTGAGCGTAGTGAAAAAATTAGAGTTTTGGGCAGCGGAAGCAGAACACTCAATGATATAGTCTGTCGACAATCTCAATAATTCCAATCCAACAAAGAAAATAAAACGAAAAATCAAAGAGCACAAATTATAGATAGAAGACAGAAAAGGAAAGAACACACTGATATAACAAGGTTTGGCTATGATTACATCCTCGGACCCAACAACCTTTGTTAATTCTTCACTTCAAGGGGGGTACAATATGAGAAGAAAACAAATCACTCAATATAAATTTCTCACCCTACAATAGATACAGAAATAGGCATCTTATTGAAGATATTTTGTGGAGAACTCTCTTTTTGTCTTGTGATGATTAAAGATGAGCAAAAGTTTTTATATTTATAGGAGAAAGAATGAAGATTGCCTTGGAGATAAGGATGAAATGTTTCCGGATTCGCTTGATTTGATTTCAACAAAAATCTAGCATATTTGTGTTTATTTCCGCATATATCTTTATCTGATTGATTCCTTAAATCAACTAATATCTATTATGATGTTAATCGATTCTCTTTCCAATTTGTTTCCCTTATTTGACTAATTACATAAATCAACTAATATCTTCTCCTTAATAAATTTGGAATAAATTTAAATCGTCCAAATTTAACACTCCACCTCGATTTATAAATGTTCATCAATCAACAATACTGGTTGTTGGATCAGCGTCCCATGGCGCTAAGTATCTCGTACCACACTATCAAGTTTGAGCAATGCTTAAACTTGTCCTTTGGAATCAACTTTGTCAACATATCAGCTAGATTGTCTTTTGTGTGTATCTTTGATAGCTTTATCTTATTTCTCTCTTCTTCAAGCACGAGAAAGAAACTCCTAACATCATTATGCTTTGTCCGTGTGCTGTAGGCTTGATTCTCAACAAGATAAATAACGCTTTGACTATCCGCAAAACAACTTCATCGTCTTCTGCATCATTGATAAATCCTCCAAAAGCTACAACAAATACAATCCTTCCTTGGTCGCTTCCACAATAGAAATAAGTTCTGCCTCAGTGGTTGATAAAGCTACAACAGACTGTAGCTTGCATCTCCAAGAAATCGGGCCTATGCCAAGTGTATAGCCATAGCCTGAAATCGATTTCCTACCATCTCTATCTCCAGCATAATCTGAATCACAATAACCCCTTAGAGTTATGTCACTACCTCCAAACAACAAGCCAATATTAGAAGTGCCTCTCAAATATCGTAGAATCCACTTTACTACTTGCCAATGAGTCTTGTTTGTGTTAGACATGTTTCTGCTAACAACGCCAACCGCATGAGCTAAATCAGGCCTTGTGCATACCATAGCATACATAAGGCTTCCAACTGCACTAGAGTAAGGAATATTAACCACATCCCTTTTGTTTTCATCTAATGTGGGACATAAATCTCTGGATAGTTGAAATTGAGAGCCTAATGGGGTAGCCACCGGTTTAGCTTTCTCCATGCCAAATCGAGATAGGACTTTCTCGATATACTGAGTTTGAGTTAGCCTCAAAACTCTTTGATTTCTATCCCTCTGAATCTTCATCCCTAAAATTCTCTGTGCATTTCCCAAATGTTTCATATCGAACTCCTTGTTGAGCTCCATCTTCAACTCTAAAATCCTAGTCATGCTCTTAGAAGCTATCAACATATCATCAACATAAAGCAACAGATAGATGATGTCTTCATTACACTTCTTAAAATAGACACATTGGTCCTTAAAGCTTCTAGAGTAACCATGTGAGATCATAAACTTATCAAATTTCTTATACCACTATTGTTGCGGAGTCTTCTTCGGTTGTTCATTCTATCGATTCCGATTCTACATGATTGAGATTATATGAATTTTTGATGGAAAGTTTATTTCGATGTGATTTTTGATAATATATGTAATATCCCCCTAATTGGAGGCCCAAAACTAATGGCAACGGATGCTGCAGTCATCCATAGTTATTAATCTTCGGCAACCAAATATGGTGGTGTTAGATTCATTGAAACAGAAACGCATGAATATGGAAAAAATTTAAACTTCAAATAAAATCACATTCCATATCAAAACATTTCCAATTCATTACATAATCCCACTATTTGCAAACCACGTTCAGAGAAAATATATTTATTACAACATATGCCCAAGAGCGACATATAAAGATGCCTCTATGGATGATCAGAGTATATACAGGCAATAAACAACTTTGCCATTACAATCAACATAGCGGAATCAAAATAAAAGAGACTCTAAATAGCTATCATGCCTCCTGCACATCTCCGGAAGCTTATTAGTCTAAAGAGGTACCTGAAAACCTCAACTCTCAAACCACTTAAAATCAATTGAATACCCAAGAGTTTAAGGGGAAAATATAAACTTCGAGTCAGACATAAAGCCTGGTATGAATAATAATCTACCATCTCAATTATTTAGATATCTAGAGAGACCACGCCACTTAACAGAACGGGTTTTCCCTCACTAGTATCCTAAAACCTTTATAAAACCATATACTTGCTCCTACGTCCATAATGGTTAAAACAACTCAAAATAGTATAATATGATGATATGCAAAACAATTGAATTCATTCTGGATTACCCAACCTCATTCAATTTGGACTATCTGTCTCAGTTATAGTTTCTAGGATTACTATTAACCTATTAGTTTTCATAGGCTGACTAATAACCGGTAAAATAATTAAGGACTCCCTGTCCAATTACATAGTTTTCATGAGATCACTATGAACCTATTGGTAACTCCAATAATGCTCTCATCCTAGTTTTCATAGGTTAACTAGGAACCTATTGGTAACTCCAATATTCTTTCTTCTTACCCTAGTTTTCAGGGTTGACTAGGAACCAATTGACATCTGTCAATATTTCATCCGGATATAGTTTTCATGGGCTAACTACAAACCTACTGGCCCTGTCAGTATCCAATCATAGTTTTCATAGGCTTACTATGAACCTGTCTATCTGACATCTTCCTTTAAACATAGTTTTCAAGGGATAAGTATGAACCTATCTATCTGACATCATCCTTTACATATAGTTTTCATGGGCTAACTATGAACTTATTGACCCCTGCCAATATCTTTTCCCCTACACAGTTTTCATGGGCTTACTGTGAACCTATTAGCCCCTGCCGATACCTTTCTTTATGTTTTAGCATCCTATATTCTGGTCTTCCTGACCTTCTGGATGCAATTCTACTCATTCAAGAGTTTATTCAATTTATATTCACTACTGGGTTAACCTAACTAGTTCTCCTACCATTTATCCTCAAAATTCAGTTATGAGTCCATTATAAAGCGAATATATTCATATTAGAAGAAACAATATAACAACATAGCAATACCACTCCTGTGGGTTTAATTTATCAAAGATTTCTTAAAACTATTATAAAAACTCCTTTATTATAGCCATGGGTTTTTCCTTTAAAAATAGTATTTGGATCATAAAATCTTTTGATACCTTTGAAACTTAGCTTACGACTTCATAGGATAACCTCCTTCGAAAGCCTTAAAAATCCATCTTCAAAACATTAGGTTCCTGCCTTTTAATACTTTAAAATCTACCTTTCAAAACCTTTCGAATACATTAAAGTATTAATATTTAACCTTTAGAAGCTTAGCTTCGAAACCAGTTGAAAGTACCTCTTTCGACACTATTGGAAGTAACCCTTCCAAAATCATTGAAAGTACCCTTTTCGAAAGCATTGGGTTTATACTTAAAACATTTTGAGTCAAAGTGAATATAGTCCAAAGCATCTGTTTCGAAACATCCTTTATCTTATAAAATATTGGGGAAAGCTTGATGTGGTCGGCACCATCTCTTTCGAAAGCATAAAACATCTGGGTAAAACATTGGAAGGTTGGCGTCGAAACCATCACCTTCGAAACCCCTAACCTCTTTCGAAAGCTATAGGAAGTGGCTTAAACTTTATAAAACAAAGTACCTTCCGACAGCATTGATACCTTCAACACCATCGAAAGGCTATAAAATGGCAGCATAGTATCGACTAGGTCAGAACCCCTTCTTTCAAAACATTCTTTTGTAAGCAAGGAACCCAGTCGAAAGCAATATTAAGTTAATAGCAATCATTTCAAAACCCTTTAAAACCTCCTGCGAAACCTTATGCTTCGACTCTATTGAAGACTTAAAATAAAACATGGAAATGCACTTTTCTTTTAAAACAAACCAAGGTTTCAATCACCTTCGGAAGCTATGCTTTCGACACCTTACCTTCCGCATATCTCCAATCCACTGCGTACCATCATAGTGATACCTTATATATTGGTTTCGGCATGGTCGGTTTCGACAAGGAAGAAAGCAGAAGCTACTGTGTCGAAATGCGCTTTCCTAAGTAGGCGGAACCACTTTTCTTAGCAAATCTGGTTTAATTCTTGTTTAAGTAAACTTTTCTCTAACTAACCTACCACATGTCAACACCAGATTGGTTGACTTAATGTTTTCAAATTCTTTTTCAAAAATAATCGCCGCTGATCCAAATCTAAACCATGGTTAAGTTAATCAATTAAGTACTTCTAATGTTTACAAAGAAGTCCCTCTTTTACAACAATTAATTTGGCATAGCAAACCACTTTGGAAAATTCCCCAAAAATTCCAGAAATTCACTATAATCATGTTATCTAACATATCAAAATTCCAGACCCAAATTCTCAATATATTTTTCAAAATAAATTATAAACCCAAATAACCATATTTTCCTTTGAAAATTCATAATAATCTTTCCATATCTTGGAAAATTCTCAAAATTGAAACTCATCTCCAAAATCATGTTCCTCATAATATAAAATTTTCTCATGGTATTTAAACATCATTTAGTCTCCGTTTTGACCTAAAACCGTATAAAACTCCTTTTAAACAACCTTGTTTAAATCAATTAAATCATGAATAAAGCATATCATCATCCAATATATCATAAAAACGAATTTACCCTTAAATCCAAAAATATATGATTTAAAACCAAAATAGAAATGAAATTATTATTCACCTTGATCCAGATAAGGAGATTGGATTGAGATTGATTTCCCCTAAGCCTGACTCTCTAGCTTTAATTTGATTTTCTTCTTCTTCCTTAATGGTCGGCCGTTCTTTTCTCTTTTAATTTGCATTTTCAAATGACGTGAATAAAGGGGTGAAATGGTAGGAACGAAATATATATAAGGGTGGAAGCTATGAGCGGCAATTCCTAATATGCCCTTATGTGATTTAGTTACCCATAAATCCCTTTATTAAGCCCATTTGTTAGTTTATTAGGCTCGACCCTTAATTAATTAATTCAAGTCTCAATCCCCTTATCACATAACATTTACATTATTCTATTTAATTTATCTAACTAAATCTCCTGAATAATGTTATAAAAAATTAGAGGTGTTACAATATATGTCTGAAATTGAAGACATAATCTAATTAGCACATAATTAGTTTACTTTGGTGTATAATCGAATTAAACATAATAATTTTCTCCTTATGCAAAATATTAAATCATTTATAAATTGTGGTCAATTAATCCCGTACTAACTACTAATCATCCTTGGTCGCAAGCTCGGAAGAATGTGTGGATTTGAAACATTCAAGCATAAATTTTAAATTGTTTAAACTAGTCGCGGTCAAGCATAGAATTATTGACAATTCTAAGTAAACCACGTACAGGTATCCAAACTTGCTACTAATTTGAAGGTATTTAGTTGATGATTATAAATAGAAGTCTTTACTCGGTAAACACAGGCATCCAAACTTGCTACTAATTTGTCAAGAAGAACATTATCAACATCATAAAACAAACAGTGTACAGCAACAAATTAATGGGTATAGAGGTATCGGATGAAGTGCTAAGCACTTTTGTGCCTATAGTAGTCTACTGGGTATTCTCGGGTATATACGAAGTGTTAACATACTACATGGAAGGTTCACGTCTTCATCCAAAGAGCGAAGAAGAGAAAAATATAGCATCAAGAGGACAAGTTCTGAAAGGAGTCCTCCTCCAGTAACTCATTCAGGTCATCGTAGTCTTCTCCATTTTAAAGGTACCGCAACTCGTCGTCTTTGTATACACTTGTAGCTTCTCATTTGATATATAACCAATAAAGGTGCTAAACCTATCAATGTCTGAACAATATACATGATATGTTTCAGTTCATAAGCAACGAGAATGAGGCAGCAAAGCCGCAACCATCGATACTATTGCTGGTGTGGCAGTTCATTATTGGCATGGTGGTTTTGGACACATGGCAGTACTTCGGGCACAGATACATGCACATAAACAGGTTCCTGTACAAGCACCTGCATTCGACTCACCACGAACTGCTAGCGCCATATGCGTATGGCGCCCTATACAACACCCCCCTTGAAGGCCTCATTTTGGACACCATCGGTGGTTCCCTTGCTTTTCTTCTTTCTGGGATGAGTCCTAGGACCAGTATCTATTTCTTTTCTTTTGCTACTATTAAGACGGTTGATGTGCACTGCTCCCTTTGGCTTCCATGGAATCCTCTTCAGTTTCTCTTTGACAACAACAGCGCTTACCATGATGTTCATCATCAGCTCAGAGGCCACAAATTTAACTACGCGCAGCCTTTCTTTATTTCCTGGGATAAGATCTTTGGAACCCATATGCCTTACGACGTCGTCGAGCGTCCTGGAGGCGGGTATGAAGTACGCCCCGTCAAAATCAAAAACTAATTAATTTATTTTGTTTTTTCTTTTACTTTTACTTTGGTTCTCGCTACTTTAATGTAATCAACGACTCGGTATCAAGTTAATTAATTAATATTGCGCATGCATACATCTCTGTATCAGTTCCTTTTTATTAGTGTCCTAAAACTGTTATTCTTCTAGTCCTGTTATGTCATCTGATGATTACATTAGTTGCTAATTAATTATACATTAATATTTTAAGCAATCACAACAAGTTCAAACAACTTTTATTGAGTAAAAAAAAATTTATCAATAAAATGATTTTCGGTCACATTATCGATATTTTTTTAAATTATTTACTGTTGCAAACATTTTTCAAAGACAAGTTTATCATCATTAGTTACAATTAAAAAACGTCTTAACAAGGTTATATAATCAATTTTATAACATTCCAAAATTCAAATATTTAAACAATTCAGATATTTAAATACGAAGTCGTCGAAATTCTGGATCGTTGCATGAAATGTGTATTATAGGACAGTTCCAATAATCCTACACATATGAATGCACGAAAGTGGTGTCGTCTTTCGCGAAACCGTTGCTTAGTCTCTAAGGGAATTTACTGAAATCGAGATATAAACACAAGGTCATACACGTGTCGGTATATTCATACTATCTAAAGATTTCGAGAACGCTTGCGTGAAACACATCCGATACGTCAAATATGATTGATGGTTCAATGCTTGTTCAATCATTCCATCTCGACATGCTTTATAGGTTATCACTATGTATAGATTCAATTGCACAAGATATCTATACTTATGCACAACTTTTTCTGCAATAATTGACAAGAGAAATTTAGTTAAAATTTGGTTGAGGATTGCTGGAAATTTTTTATTAAAATTTGTGTGAGTTATATATTTTAGAGGAAGAGAGAAAGAAAGAGGAAGAAGAGGAAAAGTCCCACACAAGTAATTGTCGTATTGTGTTTGTTTAAATATAAAGCTCACATGAGTAAGGTTGGACCCTTTGGACATCTAAATATCTTCTTTTATGTTGAGAAGGGAGGCAATGCATCTTAACATGCATGCACACACGCCATCGTCGTGCCATATCAAGCAGAGCCGCGCTAGGCACGGGTTTGGGTTTTGGGCTTGACCATGGGCTAAGGTTCCAAGTAATAATATTTTTTGGATAGAATTTGTATATTCAAACTAGATTTTTTAACCAATAATTTGGCTCAGAAATATTTTGAATTCAAAGATTTGAAGGAGTGTAAGGGGGGAAAGAATCTCCAATGGACGTATTATTTTAAACAAGAATTTATGCCCATTGGAATGAACAGTTATGGCCGTTGGAGCAAACATACAAGATCGTTATAACGGACATAACTGTTCGTTGCCAATATAATTGAGCCTCGTATTCCAAAACGAAAATCAATTTATTCTTCTCGTTGAATTCTTCTTCATGTCTCTAACCTCTGCTCTATTTTCAAATATTATACCAAGTTTGTAATACTGCGGTACTATCTCGATAACCTTGTCACTTAAGTCATGCTGAAGATAGTTGGGATCACACTTTGACTGTGCGACCACAGTCAATCAGAGAGTTTAATACTCAGACTTCATTGTGTCTTAGGAGATGGTTTTATTAACTATACGCACTCACTTATTTCATTAAATGATCGGGGGAGAAAATTGCGTCTTATGGAGAGCGCCATAACATGGGGTTTTGAGCGAAAATAAACAATTAAAGTGCATACATTATCTATAGTAGCCACCATCACTACAACAAAAGGACCATATTACAAATGTAGTTTTACAACGGTCACAAAATGACAGTTGTAATAAAGGATTTCTACAACTCTTTTTTTCTTCTTCAGAAAATTGTAATAAACTTATTTTCAACAACTCTTTTATTTTTCCAATTGTAATAGATGCCTATCACAACCTTTCTTTTTGCCTGTTGTAAGAGAATCATATTTGTAACAACTCTTTTTTTCGCTAGTTGAAATAGATGCCTATGTAACATCCCTATTTGGAGGCCCGAAGCTAAGCGCTGCAGTCACCATAGTATTAACTTTCGGTGACCAAATACGGTAATGTTAATGATATCCATAATATCAGAAGCACTTGAATATGAAATAAATCACAGATTTCAAAAACAACATTTTTCATTACATTTCAAAACAAATTTTCATATCCAAGTTACATAATCCCATTCGCTTCTCCGGTTCGGATAAAATATAATTATTACATAAATACGCCAAGAGCGACATATGAAGACGCGCCTTGTTTGACCAGAGTACTATATAGTCATAACCGACTTAATACAACACAGCGGAATAAACAAAATAAAACTGCAACTCCTAAATAGCTATCTGTTGGCCTCCTGCTCGTCTTCGGTAGCTTTATTCGTCAACCTACAAAAACCTGTAAACCTTAACCCTCAGCCTACTCAAATCAATTTTTGAACACACGAGAGTTTAAGGGAAAAAACATAAACGTCGAGTCAGATATAAAGCCTGGTATGAATAATACTATACATCTCGGTTATTTGATATTAAGTGAGACCACGCCGCTTAGCGGAACGGGTTTCCCCTCACTAATTTCCTTTTAAAATATATCTTTTGCAAATAATTTCCGGCAACCAAAGCTGGTTAAAACTGTAAAGCATTATCATGTAAACATACATATCAGGTAATAAATGGACTATTTGTCCGAACACTATAGTTTTGTTTGGCTAAAAACTAACATTTGGTTGACTCAGGCCTACCAGACAATATAAATACATAATCTAACATCTGTTAGATACTTCTCTTCTGGACGGTCTGTCCCTAACTTATCTTCTCCAGAGTCACCTAATCCTAATGGTTTTGCGGGCTTACTAATAATCTACCTCTATACAAATATATATTTCATTCTATGTGTAACATCATTTCAGTCTTACTTGTGACAAAGCCCTACACACTGGAATTTGGTCTAAATTAGTTGGGGCTAAAAGCTAATGTATAGGGCGCGATCCTACACCAGTCCCATTTGGTATTCTAATATCTGAGTCATTTTACTTAAGGTAATCTTCCCAAAAATTTCCTTGAAAACCTTTTCATCTCAAATTGATTTAAAACCTTCAAATCAAACTTAAATAAGAAAAATACATATATTCTATGCTTTACTCAAAATCACCTTGTCATGTTATATATATACTTTACATAAATCTTTGTTGATGAAAACATTTAAACATTTGAAAGTACCCCTTTCTAATCTATTGAAAGTACCCATTTCGAAACCAAGTAAACCCTTTTCTTTCACCTAGGCCGAAAGGCCAAAACATTCCTTTTGAAACCATTCATATAATCCTTTCGAAACCATTGGAAAACCTTTCCTATCAGACCTTTCGAAACCATTGGAAACCTTCCTTTCAAACCTTTCAAAACCATTGGAGAACCACTCCTTCGAAATCTTCATTTAAAATCTTTCGAAAGCATCAAAACCTTTGTAAACAACAAACCTTTCGAAAGCATTTGGGTTCAATTTAAAACATATGGGAACACCTTTAGAAACCATTTAAAACTATCTTCTTCGGAACCTTTGGGTTCTACCTTCAACAGAGCAAAAGGGTCAATAAAACCATTTAAGTCGAAAGCATTCCTTTAGAAAACAATTCCTAAGTAAAGAAGTGATGGTGTCAAAACCAACCCTTCCAAAAGCATTGGAGAAGTGGCCAAGTTTTAAAAAACAAAGTATACCTTCCGAAACCATTGACTTCGAAAGGTAGGAAAAGCGATATCTAGGGGTTTCGACCCCATTCGAAAGCATTTACTTAAAACAAAAGACGCAACCCATTCAAAACCATTCCTTAAATCAATTTACCCCGGTCAAAAGCCAACCAAGTTGAAAGCATTACTTTCGAAAGCAAAGCAAGTGCATTTTCATTTGAAAGTATAGTGGCGCTTCGACCCCTTCGGAACCCCTGGTTTCGACCTAATACCTTCTGCCTATATCCATTTCGCCGTGCACCAAGTCTTTGATGCCATGCGCATTGGTTTCGATGGTGATGGTGGTGGAACTACTAAGTCGGAACCTAAGTGTCGAATGTGGCGAAACATGTTTAAACCTTATCTTTTTAAAGTAATCTTTTCAACTAACCTGCCTTATTTGTCAAAATCTGATTGGTTGCTAATTTTCTTTTCTAAATGTGCTGCCAATATTTCAGAGATAAACCATTTAATTTATTTACAAAATACCCCTTCTCCTTTTATAAATATATAAAACATTTAAGTCCCATACTTTAAATAATTTTATATATTCATCAAAACACTTAGGAAAATTCTATAAAAATTCCAAAAAATCATTTTTAATATGTTTTCTAACATATATTAATTTCAGACCAAAAACATAAATAATTTAGCCATAAATTATCTTAAACCCAAATAAACATTTTCTTCACTAGAAAATTAATATAAAATCCACATTAATTCAGAAAACTATGAAAATTGAAACCCATCTCTAAAATATCAGTTCCGATCTAAACGTAAATTTGCAAGGCATTTGGATGTCATTTAATAGGTTTTCTACATCAAAACATATCATAAAATCTATATGAACAAGCATAAATTATCAACAAGCATATATAAACATTTAATCATTCAAAAACATGGCATAATCATGCAAAATACTTCGGATTCATCTTAAAACTGAAAACAATTAGAAAAATGAGATGTAGTCATTATTCACCTTAGCTTTGAGATTAAGGAGTTTGAGACTTGAATGGATTAAGTTGACTAATCTTCTTCCTTTAACTCTTTCTTTCTCTTGTTCTTGCTAATGGTGGCCAACCTTTATTTGTTTTTAATTTTGCAAATGAACATGTAGAACATACATGGCTAAGGGTTTAGGGTATTAGAATGATCTCTTTCTTATTTTACCCCTCCTCTATTTCATTTTAACTCTTCTTTAGTTCATTGGTTACATGGCACGACTACCCCTTAGTTTAAACAAATCTCAATCCCCTAATCATCACATTATTTTATTTAATTTGGCTAATTAAATATCCTAAATAATGTTACTAAAAATTAGGGTCATTACGGACTCCCATCCTTAAATAATTTCATCCTCGAAATTACGATAAGGTACACAACAATCAATCAAAAAGGTAAAACATACCATCAAACAAATAAGGATAAGCATCTCGAATCTTGCTCTCAGTCTCCCTAGTGTAGTCTCTCTCATTGTTGCTCTACTGGACTTTCACTAATCTGACTGTCTTGTCATTAGCCTGCCTCTTCTCATCTCTCGCGACTATACGAATCCGTTTTCTAACTATAGTCAAGTTCGGATCTACTACCAAATCCTCTAACACAATCGGTGCAATAGTAGTCTTCGGGTTTCTAACACATTTCCTTAGATGAGAAACATGGAAAACATCGTGGACTCCTACCAAACTGCTCGGTAACTCTATTCTATATGCGAGTTTCCTGATTCTCTCTATAATAGGAAATGGTCCTACGAATCTCGGTGCCAACTTCCTCAATCTTCCAAATTTGATCAAACCCTTCATCGGTGACACCTTAATAAAAACATGATCTCCAATAGAGAACTCTAAGTTTTTTCGTCTTCTATCCGCATAACTCTTCTGCCTAGACCGAGCCTCCTTCATCCTAGCTCGAATCAACTCAATCTTCTCTGCAGCTTCTCTAACTAAATCTGGACCAAGAACCAACCTATCCTCATTTCTAACCAACAAACGAGAGATTTGCATGGCCTTCTATACAAAGCTTCAAACAGTGCCATCCCTATACTAGCCTGATAACTGTTGTTATACGAAAACTCGACTAAGTGTAGATGGTCTTCCCAAAATCCCCAAAATATAACACACAAGCTCTTAACAAATCCTCCAAGACTTTGTTAACTCTTTCTGTTTGCTCATCGGTCTGTGGATGGTAAGCGGTACTCATCTTGAGCTTGGTTCCTAAAATCTCCTGTAGACTCTTCCAGAACTCGCTAGTGAATAAGGAATCTCTATCACTTATGATACTACTAGGAATTCCCTGAAGTCTAACTATATTCTTCGTAAATAACTTAGCCAAAACAGGTGTCGTCCTAGTTGACTTAACTGGAATGAAATGGACACTTTTGGTCAATCTATCCACTATGACCCATATACTTTCATTCCCTTTACTAGATCTTGGCAACCCGTCTATAAAATCTATAGAAATAGAATCCCACTTCCATACCGGAATATCCAATGGCTGTAGCAACCCACTTGGCTTTTGATGTTCGGCTTTTACCTGTTGATAGTTCAAACACTACTTCACCCATAAGCCTACATCCCTTTTCATACCTTCCCAGAAGAAACTCCGCTTCATACCCTGATACATCTTAGTTCCTCCCAGATGAATGGTGAACTTCAAACGATGGCATTCTTCCAGAACATCTTTCCTTATGTCTCCCACGTTCAGAACACATAACCTACCTTTCTTTCTCAACCACCCATTCTGGTCAAGACTAAAACCCTTTAAGTCATCGCTCTCTGTTCCATCCTTCAACTTCTCGATCTATTCAGCCAACACTGGATCCTTCTCCTGTTTAGAAGCAATCTTTTTGATCCTAACTAGTCGAACTTCTAAACAAGACAATACAGTAGTTTCATCACCATGCCCAACTTCAGATCTCCACTGCACTTTGCAAATCGACAACGCTTCCAAACCCTTCCACTCAGCTATCATCGCCAATACTACATTATGATGCTTCCTGCTAAGCGCATTTGCAACCTTATTACCTTTCCCTGATGTGTACTCAATTCCAAAGTCGTAAGCAGCAATAAACTCTAACCATCTTTCCTGTCTCATGTTCAGCTCCTTCTGAGAGAATAAGTACTTCAATGACTTATGATCCGTATATAGCTTAAATCACTCTCTCAAAAGATAATGTCTCCACACTTTCAATGCAAAAATCACTGCAGCTAATTCCAAATCATGCGTTGGATATCTAACCTCGTGCGGTCTAAGCTGTCGAGAAGCATAGATAATCACTTTACCTCTCTACATTAACACAGCTCTAATCCAGTTCCACACACATCTGTATAAACTACCAAATCCCAATTCCCTTTCGGAACAACTAATACAGCTGCATGGGTCAATTAGTGTTTCAAGCTTTGGAATGCTTCCTCACACTTATCGGTCCACACAAACTTCACATACTTTCGTGTTAGCTTGGTCATCGGTGCTGCTATCCGCAAAAAATCCTTTATGAACCTCCGATAGTATCCAGTCAATCCAAGAAAAATCTTTATCTCAGTCACTGTCTCAGGTCTCTTCCAATTATTCACCACTTCAATCTTAGTCGGATCTACAGACAACCCTTTCTTTGAGACCACATGACCAAGAAACTTCGCTTCCTTCTTCCAAAAATGACACTTCGAAAACTTCGCCTTCAGCTGATTCTGCCTCAGCGTCTCAAGCACAATTCTAAGATGAACTTCATGCTCCTTCTCATCCCTAGAGTATATCAAAATATCATCTATGAAAACCAACACGAACCTATCCAAGTGTTCTCGGAAAACTCGGTTCATCAAATCCACAAAGAATTCCTTAGCACATTAGTTAGTCCGAACGGCCTAACTAACCATTCATACGATCCATATCTAGTTCTAAACTCCGTCAAAGGAATACTATCCTCTGCTACTCTAAGCTGATGGAACCCTACTACCAAATCCAATTGAGAAAATGCCTTAGCTCCACTCAACTGATCGAACAAATCGTCAATTCTAGGCAACGGATATCGATTCTTTATCGTCTTCTCATTCAACTTACGATAATCGATACATAACCTCAACGATCTGTCTGGCTTCTTAGCAAACACTACGGCTGCTCCCCAAGTTGAACTACTAGGTCTGATAAAATTCTTGCCTTCTAGATCCAGCAACCGCACCTTCAACTCTCTCATCTCTGTAGGTGTCATCCTACTTGGCGGCCTACTCACTGGTCCTGCTCCTGGCACCAAATCTATTCAAAACTCAACGGCTCGTTACGGTAGAAATCCTACTACCGGCTCAAATACATCTGTGAATTCTCTAACCATGAAAACTCGATTCAACTCATCCTCTAACTCCACAACACCCAACAAAGCATTCACACAACACCAGAATTGCCATTTTGTAACGGTTATAATTGGTACAAATCAAATTTGTAACTGTTATAACCGTTACAAATAGATACGTGGCAAAATCTACAACATATTTCCCAACGGTTGTACTCGTTGGGAATATGGAAACTCCCAACGGTTATACATATTTCCAACGATTATAACCGTGGGGAATTTTTGATGTTCTCCAACAGTTATAACCATTTGAAAGTTACAACAGTTATAACTGTTGGAAAATAATGTATTTACAAACAACACAAGTTCATGTACAAAACAATGAGATAAATACTAAATCATGAGTGAAAAACATGAGATCAACTCAGAATACATTAACTATTTTAAACAATGATATAGCCTACAGTATAGAAAATATAAACGTCATTAATAAAAAAAGAATATGATAATACAATTATCCATGTAACACTCAAAATCTAGAACTCCAACAAAGTAGTTAACAAAGCTCATAAACACATTCAAAAAGCAATAGATAAACTTCTAGAATTTCACTAAATTTGTATCCCAAGCACTAAATGAACTATTATAATAATATCATGTTACTATAAAAATAAATCACGAACATTTCCACCAACAATCTTTTTCATAGCCCTTTATGCTCTATGATGCCAATTGATGTACGTAGTCAGCACAACGTATCCAAACTGTATAAAAAACCCAAAGAAACCATGTCAATGTAATAGTCCATATAATAAAATGCAGGCCATATTCTTGCATTCAAAAATGAAAGAAAACTAAATAATGTTTGCAGCTTAAGTTTGTGTGTGCATGCATACGAATGGGTGAATAAAACATAACCATGTCACTTAAAAATACCATGTCCAAAGCTCCAACTTGTTGTGATGAGGCTCACTCAATAACCAACTGGACAAAAGTAAACTGAATAAAATATCAGTTGCCTATTCCATATATTAAGGTGTTATTTGGACCCACGCTATGCACACGTGTATTTGGTTACAATTAAACTATATAGTAGTAGAAGTGAATGTTGGCAAGCTTTGATGTATGAGACATGCCATTGTACTAGATTTATAGCCTAAATGAAAGACAATACATATATGAATATAATTTTGGTTGGACCAAGTTTGTTTTTGCCTACTGGATGTTGGTTCCCATGAATATTTTGGTATCAAGAAATAGATTATTCTACAAAGGCAGTAAACCCTTCAAATTTCAATTAATAATAATTGTTATGATGATGATAAAATGCCAGTTTTTGTTTGCATAGGCTGCAAATGCCACATAGCCTAATTTTTTTTATCCGATACTAAAAAAATGATTTAGTGTGAATATATTTTAGACCATATGAAGCATTTGAAGTTTTTAACTTCTAAAGAAGATATTCAAAGTTGATGTTGACTGTAGTATAAATGTTTTAAATATTTATTTGTTTGTACGTGGATGTGCAATTTTGTTTTGTTTATAGATAGTGCTTCTTAACATTGTAGAAGTTATTAAATTGCAATATTTGTTTTATAGCATTTATTTTGGTTTGACCGTTTGATAGACAACAATATTTGGAACAAAAACTTGATTCATCTTTATGACAAAAGTCATAAAATGAGATGTTAGTTCCAACCTTCATGGTCAAGAAATAATGAACGATGTCAATATTAGCCAAAGTGGAAACATTTAATCCTAGTCATGCACTCAAAAAATATTTACATGTTACTAACCTATTGTTTGTACCAAAATTGGGCACAACACTCTTCGGATGTGATTGAAGAGATTAAAGTGAAGAAATTAAATGGAAAAAGAGGCTAATCTAACAATCACACCATAACCTGAACATACGAACTCCGTTCATCCTGAAACTTGGAATGTTGGCTTTCATAGCTTTGTTTTTCGTACCATGCTAATTGTAGCTCGATCCGGACTCGGACCAAATTTGCCAGTATCCATAGTGGACCCCATGTATAACCGATCTTCGGGACGGATTGCCTTTGGTTTCTAGTCAAGTTCTTGGTGTCACGGCCTTGCCAAAAGGCGCGCGGGATAACATTTGCCCCCCAAAGTACGTCATGTGTGAACATGACATGCTTTGAAAATCTACGATCTTCATTCTGAAAAAGTTCTATCTGATTTGTTGAACAGTTGTTGTCTTTTCATCAAGAGATGCAACCTTCGATTGATTTCCAGTAATTTAAATGTTGAATTGTGGACTTCCAATGATCATGCAGTGTTATGTTGTAACTGAGTGTTGAGTGCTAGTGATTTGTTTTCCGTTATCCTGGTTGTCACCGGGCGAGCATTCAATTCCTGTTAATTTTGAAAATTGAATGTTAGTTTGTCATACGTACACGTATGTCAACCTGACTCCTGTTCACGTTTGCACGTTCACGGGTCGTTGTCAAGTTCTTTAGTTCTTGTTTGGATCGATTTTCGTATCGATATGTGAAATTCGAGTTGTAGCAACGATCGATAGTCTTTTTAAGTAACTCCTTTCGTATCGATCCTCTCCTGATCGATCCGAGATGTTGGGATGCATGCTTCATATTGATGGCCATTGATACGAAATAGATAGTTCTCGGAGGTGCTTCATATCGATGGATATGAAGCTTGGGTCTTCGAGCATATGGATACGAAATAGGTGTTTCGTATCGATGAAATTCAGTGATTCAAATAAGACTTTGTTGTAAGTTTCTTATCGATGAGATTTGAATTGATGGATATGAAACAGATGGTAACTCATTGATGGATATGAAGTGTTAACCTCTGGATTACTCTGGGCTGATAGATACAAAGCTACGTCTTCGTATCGATGGAGGGAATCATTCCAGGCATGTTTGCTCAATGCCCTTCGTATCGATAGACCCCTGGCCGTTTCAACCGGTTCTTGCTACTGGGATACGAAATGTTCTTTGCTGGGATACAAATCCATATAAAAGGATTTTGTACTTAGAAAAAATTTCACTTGCCATTGTTTTCTTATCTGCCTTCATATCGATTGAGAACACAGGAAGAAAGAACGACCTTTGTCTCCAAATCACTTAGTTTTTAACCCTGGATCCAATTCACTTGAACTAGGTAATTAATCGACCAAAACCACTTTAAAATGATGAGACTCGAGTCTCAATGCCATTTCATCCAAAGTCGTGGCCAATTTCAGCGCTGTTGATGCCGGAAGTGGGTTGGAGTGAGGTCGTGGAAGTGGTAATGGCGTTGTTGTAGCTTGGAGAAGAAGAGCTATTGATGGATACGAAGTAGTCATTGGAAGAATCTCTGGTTTCGATCTCGTATCGATGGTGGATGGAGGAAGCATCTTTGTATCGATCGGGAATGTGGAAGCTCGTATTGATCAGGAAACGATGGATGGAGGGAGCAGCTTCGTATCGATCTGGAATGGTGGGAGTTCGTATCGATCTGGAACGATCGATAAGAAGTCACAACTGGCGATCGATATGAAGCCCTGGATGTCGATCAATACGAAATCTTGGATGGAGATCGATATGAAACCGAGCTTTTGGAGGAGCGATCCATGTTGAAGTTTGATAGATACAAAAATCTTGCACATTTGAACACTTGACTCCGACAAGCTCGGGCCCTGCATAATTGGACTTGACCATTAAACTGCATATCTGACTACCCTTCGAAGGTCATCGATGGAACTGTAATTTGACAAACTTAACGAACTCTAACATGGAATGTTCTTCGAAGTCAGGTTGGCACGATTGTGACGGTCAGTGATGATGGTCACTCCGGTTGAATCTCGAAGTCTTGTCGTTTTAACATCTACCGAACTTGTAGAAACTTAAAGTATTATGCAGCACTGCACTACACAACATGATCACTCACTTCACACTAGGGGAACACGGGTTTATTGCCATCTAATGATGATTTTTACTAAGTTCAATAGTTATGGATCTCGGAATTTCCGAGCAACGGGGAATTCAGAGTCCTCTGCTTCCTATAATTGAAGTGCCAGACATCACAGCTGAAGTAGTTAGCCCCGCCCCGGATGAACTACCAGGTGCAACTTTAATTTTAAATCCAGAAGATTCAATACGCTCCAAAATTTCCGAAGAGATGCTAGGTTAGATTTTCCTCAGACATGGTTTATCTCTAGAAGATGTTTTATTACCGGGGCCAGAAGACAGAGCCCACAATCCCTAAAAATGTTATACTGCTTGCAACAGGTTAATGTGCGTTGGCGGAACGCTGCCCCTTTCAATCAATTTATTCGGGAAGTGCTGTTCTTCTTGAAGATTTCCCCATCTCAATTGCATCGAAATGGATATGCTCTGCTCAACATCTTGTATATTATCTTCATAGAGCATCATTTCCGGCCCGCGACGGTCGAGGAAATCAGATATCTATTTAACATCAAAAGTTGCGGGGACAACCCTTCATTCACCTTCTTTGAAGTAGTCCGAAACTGCCAAGTAGTAGCTGGCGCTTGGAGTAAATTAGGCTACTTCAAAACCGAATGGTTCTTCGTTCAATGTCCACTCGGATTCGCCAGGCGGTGGTTAGTTAGACGTAAGTGCTCCAACTTCTTTGTCGATTAATGGGATATGAGTTGATGCTGAATCTAATACTTTGCTTCTTTTGCAGCTTCGATTCTGCGGCCCGAAGGAGCGCAATTTAAGGAGATATTAAGGATTCTCCAATCGGTGCCGACCGAGTTCAGAGAAATCGATGAACTCCTTACCGATGAAAACTTAATCGCCATAGGGCTGATAGAGGGAAATCAAAGCATCAGACTAGTAGGAGTTCCCAGGTTGGCTCCGGTAAGGCAAGGAGGATGAAGAGCTCCTAGAGTTGTAATCACCGAACACGATGATGACGAGAGTTTGCCAGCTGGGGATGAGCCCGCAGTTACACCTTCGCACAGTCTTCGATTATCAAAAAGAAAAGGCAAAGCCCTCTCCCATAAATCTCAGAGGTGTAAAACTGTTGTGGTATCTCTAGCTGCTACGGCTGTTATAAGTCAAGAGACTTCTTCTCCGCAAATGGAGAGTTCGTTGAAAGGATTGGCGGATATCCCTATTCCCGACGACTTGACTTCATTCCAAGATTTTGGATTAGAGGGACTTCATTCCCCATCGCAAACCGATGCAGGCTTAAGTGCTTTAGATGTATGGGAGCCAACTCCTGCGAGCAAGGTCACCACAATCGGTTGGTTGGAGGGATTGCACATGCATACACACATTTCACGACATCACACAACTTCTAATCACATGTTTTCTAGTTTCAGGAGATAACTAATTCTGGTTCTCTTTTCATTTTACAAACACAATGGTGAGGCAGGGGTCTATGCTCAACAGTCTTCGTTCCAAATGCCATTCTTCCAGCTCTCACTCCGAATCTTATAGGCGCGAATCTAAAAAGAGATTATGACCGTGGCCATTACTCCAACCAGGAGCATGAGTGCTATGAAAGGGGGAGAGAGAGGGAGAGGCCACATCAATATAGGCGTCGCTCCCGGTCGTGATCGCCTCCGCCTAAAGGTTCATCAAAACCCTCTGACTCCGGTAGACAACTCTTTGAGACTGCCCGCCAAATAGTGCCTCGTCATACTTCAAAGTCCAGCGAGCAACGTCGTGGGACCGAGGCAGAAGCTCCCATCATCATAGAACCGGCTTCTATAGAACCCATGGGAGAGGGAGCCATTCGAATTGCCAAACTAAAGAAGGACTTCCCAAACATTTGCTTTGATGACTTCCATTTCCTCCAAACTTGAAGAGAATTCCCAATGATGCAGAATAACTGGTACAGGACTACGTGCATGATGTTTACAGCCAGTACCGGGAGTGGGTCAAAACTGCCGAAAAGGCTTCAGCGGTAGCTTTCGAGCGAGCTAAAATAATGGAGAAAATGGAGACCGATCTCACCCAGAAAAATCGGATCATAGAAGTTCTCAATAATGAAGCCGAGTCTTCACGGAAATTAGAGATGGAGGCTAATCAGAGAGCCAAAGAGGCAAAACAGTCCATTAAAAAAATGCGACGATCTCATATGGACTTGGTTCAGGAGATGATCCATCGGAATACTCTTGTCACGGAGGAGAGAGATGCTTGAGTGAAAAAGCTCAACGAGCTAAAGGAAAAACACGTCGAGGCCATTAAGGAGAAGGATGAGGCCAAAAAACCCACCCAAGAGGCATGCGAACAGACGGTGGTGCTTAAGGATGAAAGGGATGCGGCAAATTTAAAGGCTTAGGAAGCCGAGGCCAGGATTGAGAATGAAATTAAAGCGGTGGAGGCCGGGATGGAGAATGAATTTGAAGATCTCATGGTCACATACAACGTCAACGTTTTAAGAAACCGCAATCTAACCTAACTCAATGTAGATTATCCCTTTCAATTGCACAACTCTTGGAGTAGTTTGGTGGAGGATGAGAAGGTGACTCGTAACACTACAACCATCGACGAATTCGAACTGAAAAATCAAATACTTGTCGAAGATGAGCCGAAAGTCCTCCACGACACTATCGTTTCTCTCGAAAAGGAAAAGCTTGCTTCTAAGTATCCGGACATGGGAGAAGGATCCGGAGTTGAACATCATGAAGCAGGCTCTGAAGCGCGTGCAACGTCTCAGTCTAAGCCTACTTCATCTATCAATCCTCCAGTTGTCCCGGCGTATGACCTGGACAGGCCACATCTCTCACCGATGAACGAGCACGGTCTGAAAGGCGTGTCGGCTCAACCGGGGAGCCAAATTGAGGAAGGTATTCTGAACACTTCTCATATTCACTCGAACATAGGAACACTGTCAGAAAACATTACTAATATTTTCTCCTATCTTCATTCAGCCTTGGATTCTGCATCACTTGATCCTCCTGCAACTCAAGGAATGCATCACGAGTAGGAGGCACTAATGATGGAAGCTACAACTACAACGGTCGCTGCATCGGCTGGGGAGATGCATGAAAGCAGTTGCGTTTTTTATGAACAAATGATGGAAGCGCTCCTCGGTCATCAAAGCGACCCGATCACCGAAATGCCTTTCATCATTGATGATGATGTGATGATTACAAGCTCCTCGGGCTCGACTAGTAGCATGCCAATGAGGATTCGCGCAGATCAGGCTGAGGAGATAATGGCAGAAATTAAGGCTGAGATGGAGCAAGCCAAGCAAGCTAGCAGTGTTGGTGGTGGCATGGAGGGTCCTGGCCCGGTTCCTATGCTTATTGTTTCCCCGGGTGGCACCATCATCGATACCAGCGCGCCTTGTTCTTCCAGCGTTGAGGGTGCCATCGTTCCTCCAGTTCCATACACGGAGGGTATTCTGATCCCTTTAAGTTCCGAGGAGGAGACAGTTGTAATTCCCTCGGCCGAAGACAAACCAGCTAAAGCAGACCGGGGAGGTAAAGGCTCGAAGAGGTAGCTGGGCGGTAGTTTGAACGGGTCTACGCCGAAGAAGATTAAGAAGGATAAAAATCAAAGGCGTAGACTTGCACTTTTGCCTTTTCTTTTTGTAGATAATTGGAATAGGATTCTCTTTTGCTTTTTGTAGGCCGTGTATAGATGCGGTATCGGCCCTTGCTTATAGGAATTCTTCGAATAAGTTTTTTGTACTTATCTTTTTTCAAAGAATAGTGGAAATAAAACTTTTTTTTCAGCCTAACTCTACGTTTATTTGTTTAAGTATCTCAGCAATCGCGTTTCCATTCAATGTACTTGTGAGGCTTTTAGCTTCTTAATTGAACTTGAGTCTATCCGTTAAGTCCTAAAGTCATGGCTTTGAGTCATAATCAAACGTCAAGTCGAGTCCCGACGTTGTGCCATTTCGGCTAATGGCTAGTACTTAAGTTATGCCTCCAGTTTTGGGGAGAATTGAAGTGATCGGTCGGCAATCGTTTTTCGCCTTCTCTAACTTTAATTTAAATTAGTTGGAACAAAGTTAAAGCAAAATGAGTTTGAGTGGTCGGATCACACTCGCTCATTTGTTGGTATTCGCATCCACATTCTGGGGATTAAACTTGTATGCCGGCGGTCGGTCACGCCTGCTTAATGTTTGAAGTCATATCCGCGCTCCGGGGACTTAACTTATTTTATGGGCGGTCAGCCACACCCGTATAATACTTAGAATTATATCCGCACTCCGGGGACTTAAATTATTTTACGGGCGGTCAGTCACACCCGTTTAATACTTAGAGTTATATCTGCACTCTAGGGACTTAAATTATTTTACGGGCGGTCAGTCACACCCGTTTAAGACATAGAATTATATCCACGCTACGGGGACATAAGCTAATTTTACGGGCGATCAGTCACACCCATTTGGCGCTTACACTCCAGTCCGCGCTCTAGGGATTAGAGTTAGCCGATGGGTGGTCAATCACACCCATTTGGTGCTTATACTCCGGCCCGCGCTCTCGGGACCAGAGTTAGTTGATGGGTGGCTAGTCACACCCATCTGGTGCTTATACTCCGGCCCGCGCTCTCGGGACCAGAGTTAGTTGGTGGGTGGTTGATCACACCCGTTAATGTTTATACTCTGGTTCACACTCTGGGAATCTTGAGTTGGTCGACAGACGGTCAATCACATCTTTTTAAGTATTAGGATCTCGTTCGCACTCCGGGAACGAGGAGTTGATCAGGGTTGTGGACGGTCGGATCACATCCACCCTGAGTTGGCAAGCAAGGTCATAGATGGATGGGTCCATCCTCTTCGAGCTTGGATTGGATGAGGGCGAAGTCGTGGGAGGATGGATCCACCCTCTTTGAGCCCGTGTTTTGGAGTTTGTACTCCAGCTCGCACTCCAAGAGCTGGAGTTTGTTAGAGGATTGTCGTGTTTCAATCTTTTTTTACTTTATTGTTGCTTGCCCCCGAGCTTGGGGTTTCACTTAGCGAGTGATCGGTCGGATCACAGTCACTCCCTATTTGAATAAGTCCCACCTTGAGATGGAACTTAGCTCTTCGTACTTTTTGACGGTCGCACGATGCATTTCATAAACTGTTTATCTGGCTTGATGAGTTTGCATTGCACTGCCGAAATAAGAAAGTACGGCAAAGTCGGTTGCCTTATTACAAGTTCGAATTCAAAAAATGCATAAATTTTTTTAAAAGGAAAAGCAGACTAAAGGAATAAAAGCCAGTTATGTGTAATAGCGACGGAGACTCTCGCTGTTCCATGCTCTTGGTAAAGTAAGACCATCAACGGTTGATAGTTTGAATGTGCCGTCTCCAAGTCTCCGCTCAATGACATACAGTCCTTCCCATGTCGGTTTCATGTGTGAAGGGACCGAATAAATTCTCTTGAGTACGAGATCGCCAACTTCGAAGGTTCTGGGTCTGACCTTAGCGTTGTATAACCGGGCGACTCGACTGCGGTGTGCGGCTGCCCTCAAATCAGCCTCGTCATGCTTCTCATCCAATAAATCCAAAGATTCTGCAAGTAAGATGGCGTTCGTCTTTGGATCATAATAGATCACTCGATGAGAAGGTACTTCTAGTCAACTGGAATAACGGCTTCGGAGCCGTAGGAAAGTGCAAACGGAGTGTGGCCGGTCGTGGACTTGTGGGTAGTTCGATATGCCCATAAGGTCATGGGAAGCTCATCGACCCACTTGCCTCTAGCCTTCTCCAGTCGTTTCTTTAGAATGGACTTGATAACTTTGTTGACAGCTTCGACTTGTCCATTCGCTTGAGGGTGAACCACTACTGAGAACTTCTTCTGCATGCGCTACTATTGGCAGAAATATTTGAACTCGACACTATCGAATTGGGTTCCGTTATCAGTTACAATTGTGTATGGGAGGCCAAAATGACAGATGATGTTGCGCACAACAAAGTTGATTACTTTCTTTGTCGTGATAGTAACAAGGGGTTCGGCTTTCGCCCATTTGGTAAAGTAATCGACTACAACGATGGCGTACTTCACACTACCCTTGGCCAAAGGTAAAGACCCTATTATATCAATGCCCCATGTGGCAAACGGCTATCGACTGACCATCTGCGTGATTTCAGTAGGCGGGGCTCTTGGAATCCTGGCATGCTTCTGGCGTTTATCGTATCTCTTGGCATAAGACAATGCGTCTCGATTCACGGTTGGCTAGTAATATCCATATCTGAGTATCTTTTTTGCAAGGGCTTGCCCCCTAGTGTGGTCGCCACACTCTCCCTCGTGCACGTCGTGTAACACTCGTTTGATTTCATCGTGGGCGATACACCGGAGTACAGGAACAGAATACCCTCTCCTGTACAGGACTCCATTCTGGATAGTAAATCGTAAAGCTTTTCGAAGAATCTGTTATTTCTCGCTCCTGTGCTCGGGTAAAGCTCCATGCTCAAGATAGTTTTTGAATGGAGTCATCCACGACTCCTTCTCGGGCGTTTCCTCGTGCAGTCAGTCTGTCTCTAATTGATCGATACTCGGAACGGTAAGTGTCTCAATGGGGACGAGTCCCATCTATTGCGATTCGCCACTGCTGGCCAGTTTCGCTAAAGAATCGGCTTTTTGATTGTGCTCTTGGGGTATACAATGAATAGCATAATAGTAGAATCGATTCAACACTTCTTGAACCCGAGTAAGGTAGGTAGCCAATCTTCGGTCTCTGGCTTGGTACTCTCCTCGAACCTGGCATATGACCAATTGCGAATCACAGTAAATTTCCACAGCAATAATTCCCAAGTCTTTGGCATGTCCGAGTCCAGCGAGTAGAGCTTCGTACTCGGTTTCGTTGTTAGTTGCGTGGAAGTCAAACTTTAGAGCATAGCATACAGATCGACCTTCTAGGGTTTCAAGTACCACTCTAGCGCCTAAGCAACGGTCGTTTGATGCGCCATCGGTGTATAGCTTCCACACATGCTTAGAAGATTCACTGGCTTCGGGCAAGTCTTCTGGTATGGTGAATTCGGCTATAAAGTCCGCCAGAACTTGTCGTTGGATGGCTCGCCTCAATGTATAAGCAATATCAAATTGACTCAACTTGATGTTCCACTTGAGCGATCTACCAGACGTCTCAAGTCGTGTTAGGATCTGTCATAACGGCTGGTCGGTGTAGACTGTGATCGGATGAGCCTGGAAATATGAATGGAGCTTTCTCGAGGTGATGACAAGGAAATAAGCTAGCTTTTCCAACTTCGGGTAATTTCTTTTCGCCCTGTCAGTCGCTCGCTAATATAATAGACCAGTTGTTGGATCCGATCCTCTTCCCGAATCAACGCAGCACTGATCGCGTTTGCTGAAACCACCAGATAGATGTATAATCTCTCGTGATCAATCTGCTTCGACAAAATAAGAGGTGTCGCTAGATGTTGAACTAGTGCTTGGAATGCACCTTCACACTCCACTATCCATTCGAAGTTTCGCTTTCCTTTTCTGATCAGATCAAAGAAAGGGATGCACTTGTCTGTAGATCTGGAGATGAACCTGCTTAAGGCTGTGTTAATCGACAAAATTTCTATCGGTTTAGATGTTTTCCGAAAAAAATTCAAATTAAAATAACCGCAAGCGCACGGCGTACACTTTGTAGTACATGGCGAATATGGGTCGATCCGTAGGGAACTGTTAGAGTTTAAAAATCTATTCAATCAAATTAGACCAAATGGAGGAGAAATTGTTAACTAGAATTAAAATTTGATTTAAAAACTATTGAACTAGAGAACAATTTAGAGGCAAATCCACTCTCATATTTTTGTAAATCAACAAATAAACAATTTGTGATCTCTAGCTTTGATATTAAGTGAAATATTGTTGTATTTATCATAAGTATGGTTTGTTTATGTTATTAATTAACATAACTCAAACCATCAAACTATAATACAACAAATAAACCACTTATAATTCTTATGAAAATGAAGCTAAAGCAAAAGCTATTTTAAGTATGATCTATTTACTATTGTAACTAGTAATATAGATCATCAAATTTCATTTTTACTTTAATTTCACAATCAAAAATGGATTAGCAAATGATGATGCAAATTGTGTTTATGTTGAATAAGAATAGCTCATTTGCATAAGCAATATAAGCTATCAAACCCACTTGTATAAACTTGCATCAAAACTCACTTCTTGAAGCATAAACCAAATGAGATCATAAATCATAAATGTTGAAATTACATAATATTTGAGAGCTTTATTACCCCTAAATTGAAGGGGTTTAGCTACTCATTTGTGGCATTGAAGCAACACAAGTAAATTTCAACATTAAAAGAGAAGAAAATAGTAAAATAGCAAAGAAGAGAATGTAATTAAACTACTTACATTAAAAGGAATTAAGCTACACTACTTGCATGAGTGTAAAACTAATCTACTAACAAAGAAAAGAAAGAGAGCATAGAAATAAGCATTAACATAAAAATAAGGAAAAGCATGTAGAAAATAGAGGAAAAAGAGGCTTAGAAGCCATTTTATTTCATAGAACATTGTCATTACAACTTGTATTTTTCATTTCCTAACTAATATGAAAGAGTAGATGATTTACATGTACATACGAGGGCTATTTAAACATGCATAAAACCCTAATTCCATTTTTAGGGTGCTTCCCAAAATGCCCTTTAGGAAGTGTGGTCCCTAAGCAACCATTAGCCACTAATTAATCCCTCATTAAAAGTGCATGAAGCTTTGACCTCCACTTAGTTGTCCATTGGCTTCTAATTGTACATTTAGGTAAGTGGGTGGGGTCCTCCATGATCTTGAACTTGAATTATTTCCTCTTCATTCCTTTGTATTTCCTTGTGCATGCATATATAGTCATGAATCCCTCTTCCATATGCATCAAAATATCCTATAAAAATTGTCCAAGTAAAAATTCTCAAATGACACATGCACGAAAAATGACCGTTTTGCCCCTGAATGAAGGTGAATATATGATGATTTGAAATTAATTGAATTTTGGTTTTAAACATGTTAAAATGCCCAAATATGATATTTATTTAAATAAAAAGAGATAAAATATGGATGTATATATATGCACATTTACGTGCGTAAAGGAAAACTAAGATAAATCCGTTTTCGTAGGGAGCATGATTGCATTGAGCGTATGCAACAAGCCGTTAAACCTTTTGGTGTCCCCAGTAGGACGAGTGTTGTCTCATGAGGGTTTTCAGTGGATACTACCCACAAAATCCAAATGCAAAGTGAAAATATTTACAAAATGTAAGATTTATTTACAATGGGATGAATGCAAGTATTTGAAAATATTTACAAATGAAGGATTCACTTTCAATTCGACACTCATAAGTTAAATATAGGTTTTGGTCATTGTTTTGAAAAATTTAAGTCATTTACTTGTCAAAATTTCCAACAAAAATCAGGTTATCATAGCAAATAGACAATAGTTTAACTCGTTGTTTCGGTTGATCACAAAGTGTAACTACGAAATCGATCTTTAGTTGACTATCAAAGTTTATTAAAGTGCTATTTTCATTTCTTTTCAATAACAAGTTAAATCAAACAAGTAAAAATAGTGCTCGGATTTCAATTGCTTACTCTCTCTTATTTGAAAATTTTATTGATATTAACAATATTTACATATGCCTAACTCAGGTAAACTGAGGCCAGATATATTACCCGTGCACCGCCTTGCGGACTGATGTGAGGGGAATACAGAGCTTGGCGAGTGAACACACAAGTGTGAACACTTATCGACTGTAGGCGTTATTAAAAAGAATTTTTATCTATATACACCTAACTCAGATAAACTGAGGCCAGATATACTGATCATGCACTGCATTTCGGGCTTACGTGAGAAGGGTACAGAGCATGGCGAGTGAACACACGAGTGTGAACACATGACTCTAGGTGTTAAAAATATATATATACATATATACAAATGTTTTTTTTCTTTCTTTCTTTTTTTTGGAAAAAGAGAGAGTTTTGCAAAATCATCTTAGCATCATTTAACTTAGAAGATAAAAATGTTATATCCTTTACTTTAAATTTACCACTTTTTAAAACAAATATTTTCAATTAGAACATACTTCATAATTAACACATATGAACCTTCCTATATACTAGTTAAACCATTGTTATTTGTAATCAAACTTCATTTTTATTTTTGTTAAGACAAATAAATTTTCAAAAATTTCAATTTATTAACCAAAACTTATACTTATCCCATAGTGTTTCCTCAAAAATAAATCAAAATGCTAAAAAGAAAATGTTTTTGAGATTTTGAAATTTTGAGGTTTTTTTTTAAGTTAAAAGAAAAATGAAAATTCAAAAATGCCATGAAACTAAAAAATGAAAATGAGACTCCCCCCACACTTAATTTTGACTGTGTCCCCACAGTTAATGCATGATATAATGAGTGTAACGAGGAAAACCATGTACATATTTACAAAAGAGGGTTAACATTCTTACTAGACGTAGCTTGGCTCATGAAGGATCATGAGCTCCTCCTCTTGGTTATTTGGCAATTCCAAGAAAGGTTTCAGATGATGACCGTTGACTTTGAAAACCAATCCATCCCTGGGGTTTTCTATTTCGACGGCACCATGTGGAAAAACAGTTCGTACCACAAATGGTCCGGTCCATCTCGATTTAAGTTTCCCAGGGAATAAATGAAGTCTTGAGTCATATAAAAGAACTTTTTGGTTAGGCGAAAACGTTTTCCTTAGGATTGACTTGTCATGAAAAAATTTGGTTTTTTCTTTGTAAATTTTCTCGTTTTCATACGCGTCGTTCCTAAGTTCTTCTAGTTCGTTGAGTTGTAGTTTTCGGTTTTCGCCAGCTTTCTCAAGATCAAAGTTTAAGTTCTTAATTGCCCACAGCGCTTTGTGTTCGATTTCAACGGGTAAATGGCAAGCTTTACCGTAAACTAAACGAAATGGGGACATCCCAAGGTTAGTTTTAAAAGCAGTACGGTAAGCCCAAAGCACATCAGTCAATTTTTGAGACCAATCTTTTCGATTTTTATTGACAGTTTTCCCCAAGATTTGTTTTATTTGTCGATTTTAAACTTCAACTTGGCCACAAGTCTGAGGATGATACGGAGTGGATAACTTGTGGGTTATCGAGTATGTTTTCATTAAAGTTTCAAAAGAACGGTTGCAAAAATGGGTCCTGTTATCACTGATTATCATGTGAGGTGTGCCGAACCTCGAAAAGGTGTTTTCTTTGAGAAATTTCACAACAATTTTACGGTCGTTGGTTTTGCAAGGAATGGCTTCGACCCATTTTGAAACGTAATCGACAGCGAGAAGGATATACAAGTTTCCAAAAGAATTGGGAAAAGGTCCCATAAAGTCTATACCCTATACATCAAAGATTTAGATCGTAATAATGGGGTTTAGAGGCATCATATCTCGTCGAGAAATTCGTCCAAGCATTTGACATCGATCGCAAGTTTTACAAAATTCAAACGAGTCTTTGAAAAGAGAAGGCCAATAGAAACCACACTGAAGCACTTTTTCCGCAGTTTTTGGAGGACCGAAATGTCCACCACATGCTTGATCGTGGCAAAACGAAATAACACTCCTTATCTCATTATCCGAAATGCAACGTCGGATGATTTGGTCAGGACAATATTTGAACAAGTATGGATCGTCCCAATAGAAATATTTCACTTGGGACATGAATTTGTATTTATCCTGTTTGGACCAAGATGAGGGTGTTTCTCTAGTGACTAAGTAGTTCATTATATCAGCGTACCATGGGTCGATAGAAATTGAAAGGAGTTGTTCATCGGGGAAGTTTTCATTGATTGGCAAAGAAGATGGTGCATTCGGAAGACGAGACAAGTGATCGGCTATGACGTTATTGGATCCTTTTTTGTCTTTAATTGTAAGGTCAAATTCTTGAAGTAATAGGATCCAATGAATCAAGCGGGATTTGGCATCCTTTTTAGCGAAGAGATATCGAAGCGCAGAGTGGTCCGTGTACACGGTAATGTGTGACCCTATCAAGTATTGTCGGAATTTTTTGAGAGCAAAAACAACAGCTAGAAGCTCTTTTTCGGTTGTTGTGTAGTTGAGTTGAGCGTCGTTCAAAGTCATACTCGCGTAGTAAATGACGTGAAGGATCTTGTTGATGCGTTGTCCTAAGACAGCACCAATGGAAAAGTTCGAAGCATCACACATTATTTCGAAAGGAAGATCCCAATTGGGCGCACAAATGATTGGAGCAGAAATGAGTTTGTTCTTAAGACGTTCAAAAGAAGAAATACAATCAGAGTTAAAATCGAAAGGAACATCTTTTCCGAGAAGAGTCGTTAAAGGACGAGCGATTTTACTAAAGTCTTTCACAAAGCGTCGGTAAAAGCCAATGTGTCCAAGAAATGATCGAATGTCCTTAACAGTTTTGGGAATGGGTAGATTTTCAATGACATCAATTTTCGCTTTGTCTACCTCAGTGCCTTTATTTGAGATGATATGTCCAAGGACTATGCCTTGTTTGACCATAAAGTGGCATTTTTCCCTATTCAAAGTCAAATGTTTTTCTTTACATCGATTTAGAACCAATTCGAGATGATGTAAACATTTGGAAAAAGAATCGCCGAAGATTGATAAATCGTCCATAAAAACATCTAGAAAGCGTTCAATCATGTCGGAAATGATTCCAACCATGCATCGTTGGAAGGTCACAGGAGCGTTACAAAGTCCGTATAGCATACGTTGATAAGCAAAGGTACCGAATGGACACGTGAAAGTTGTTTTCTCTTGATCTTCGGGAGCGATAGGAATTTGGTTATAGCCGGAATAACCATCAAGGAAGCAGTAAAATTCATGGCCGGTTAAACGTTCGAGCATTTGGTCAATAAAAGGAAGTGGGAAGTGATCTTTTCGTGTTGCGGCATTTAGTTTTCGATAGTCAATGCAAACACGCCAACCCGTTTGAGTACGAGTTGGAATAAGTTCGTTTGAATCGTTCTTGACAACGGTTAGCCCAGACTTTTTCGGTACAACGTGAATTGGGCTAACCCATGAACTATCAGAGATTGCGTAAATGATTCCATTGTCGAGAAGTTTAAGAATTTCATCACGCACCGCATCTTTCATTTTTGGATTAAGCCATCGTTGCGCGTTACGAACAGGCTTGGCATCGTCGATTAAATGGATGCGATGTTGGATAAGAGCGGGACTAATTCCCTTTATATCGAAGACCGACCATCCCATCGCTTCCTTGTTTTTCGAAAGAATAGAGAGAAGAGAAGCTTCTTGATCAAGAGAGAGAGTTGTGGAAATTATGACGGGCAACATTTCGTTATCACCTAAGTATGCGTACTTAAGGTGATCGGGAAGTGGTTTGAGGTCCAACTTCGGGAGTTTTTCGATCAAAGAGTTGGGTTGAGATTCGGACTCAACTGGAAGCGATTCAAAGGGAAGAGTGTATTCAATCTCATTGGGAATTTCGTGAAACAATTTTTCATACTCGGCCCCGCGTTCGTCGTTAAGGTCAAGTGTCTCGTTTTCGAAGTTTTCGTGAATGGCACTAACTCCCAATGTTTGGTCAAGAGGTTCGTTCGATTGACTTTCAAGATTGAAAATATTAAGATCTAAAGTCATGTTTCCAAAAGAGATTTCATCGAACCGTTACGACAATTGATTAAGGCATTTGAGGTAGCTAGGAATGGTCGGCCTAAAATCAAAGGAATTTGACTCGCGGGATTTGACACGAGTTGTGTTTTGAGAACAATAAAGTCAACGGGGAATATAAATTGCCCTACTCGAATGAGCACGTCTTCGATTCCTCCCACGGGCTTCTTAATGGAACGATCGACGAATTGAAGCGTTACTTTTGTGGGTTTGAGCTCACATAAGCCTAATTGTTTGTACACGGAGTATGGAATCAAGTTGACACTCGCACCTAAGTCTATCAAGCATTTGTTAATCGTCTTATCTCCAATTGCGCATGAAATTGTAGGGCAGCCAGGATCTTTGTATTTAACGGGCATGGATTGGGACAAGACTTCACTTAAACTGGCGGCTAAGAAGACTTTTTTGGGCACTTGAGTGTGTCGTTTTTGGGTGCACAAGTCCTTAAGAAATTTCGCGTAAGTGGGGACTTGTTGAACAATGTCAAGAAGCGGAATGTTAACTTTGACTTGTTTAAAAATTTCCAACATCTTTTCCATTTGGTCCGAGTGTTTCTTCGGTCGAAGACGATGTGGAAATGGAACACGATACTCGGTAGGCGGGTCTACTAGAGTAGAAGAAGAAGAGTTTTGATTGGCATTCGATTCAACGTTTGGGTCCACGTTCTGTTCAGATTCGTTCATTTTTTTAGAAGTATCGAGAGAGGTTTTCGGTAAATCGTTTGGATTAACGACTTGATTATCGATTTGTTTACTGGAACGGAGAGTTGTGATAGCATTCAATTGGGTGACGTTGCTATCTTGAACAACATGGGCTTGATTTGAATTTGTGTTTTGATTTATGGGATTTGAAATGGGTTGGCTTGGGAATGTTCCTCGTTCACGTTCGCTCACAGACGTGGCTAATTGATTCATTTTCATTTCGAGTTTTGCAATTGATTGGTTCGTTTTTTGCATATATGAGGTCAATAAATTTTGCAAATTGCTGTTTGATTGAAGGCTTTGAGTATTTGCCTTAGCCAACGTTTCAAGAGTTTTCTCAAGCGAAGTTAAACGTTTGTCTTCTTGGGGAGGATGAGCATAATTCGGTTGAAAATTTGATTGTTGCGGTTGATTATGAGACGGACTCGCAAAGTTTGGTTGAAAATTATTGGGCTGAAAGGGAGGATTCGAAGCATTATTCGGAAATGCTTGAAAATTGGGACGAATCGTATTCGTGTTGGGATTTTTTTGGTTCCACGCAAAATTCGGATGATTTCTCCAACCAGGGTTGTACGTTGGAGAAAACGGGTTGTTTTTGGCTTTATTAAAAGCATTGATTTGTTCAACAGAATTGGGACATTGATCGGCTATACGATTAGGATCGTTGCATTTATAACACATCGGTTGGGAAGCTTGGTTCATTTGATTCATGAGAAAACATTATCGAATTTTTTGATCATTGCGTCGATCTTAGCTTCCAACGCAAAAGAAGATCCTATCGAGTTTGCACTCGATCGTGAGTAAATTGATTTTTCGTTCGAACGTTCCCATTGGGATGATTTTTCGGTGAGGTTTTCAAGAAATTGCCAAGCATTGTCGTGATGTTGGGCAAGAAAGTTGCCTTGGCACATTGATTCGAGAATGGTTCGTGAGCTGTTTTTGAGTCCATCATACAAGATTTGGCAAATCGTCCATTTTTCGAAGTTATGGTGTGGACATTTTATCAAAAGCTCTTTGAATCTTTCAAAATATTTTCCGAATGGTTCTCCCTTGAATTGATGAAAATTTACAATTTCGTTTCGGATTCTACTCTTTTTTGCCAAGGGGTAGAATTTTTTCAAGAAAGCTTTTACAAATTCTTTCCAAGTTTTAATCGAGTTCGATGGTAAGCTGTACAACCATTTTTTAGCATAATCCGTAAGAGCGAATGGGATTAATCGAAGTTTAATTCCGTCGTCGGAAAGTTCTTGGAGTTTAATGGTTGCACAAACTTGTTCGAATTTCATCAAAAAGATGTATGGATCATCATGTTCGAAATTGCCAAATTTCGGAAGAGTGGCGATATGGTTTGAGTGAATTTCGAAATGGTTACCTGTAGGGGCGGGTAACGTGATGCAAGATGGAATAGAAACTCTATCGGGAAAGATTCTATCCATAAGAGTTCGAGGGGCATTCTCATTTGCCATTTTGGGAGGATCGTCTGTTCGAGTTAAACGATTAGTGGTTGAGTCGCGAGTCCAACGATTTGTTGTTGTGTCACGAGTCCAAGTACTCATGCACAAGTGAAAGTCGAGAAGAGAAAGAAGTTAGAAACGAGTTTAGAGAATGAAAGAAGATTTGAAAAAAACGAAGTGAAAAATTTGTTTGTTTGTTTTTTTTACAAGGGAGAAAACTATATAACAAGTGAAATTTATTTTTAAAAGAGAAGCTTGATTTTTGTTTTGTTTTTGGTTTTTCAAAAATTTTTTTTATATGTTTTTATTTTTGTATTTTTTTTAAATTTTCAAATATTTACCAAAAGGATATTTGTTTTTTTTAGAAAATGGAAATTTGATTTTTGTTTTTGTTTTTGAATTTTCAAATTTTTTTTTGTTTTTGAATTTTAAATTTTTTTTTCTTTTTGAAAAGATTTTATATTTTTTTATTGGATTTTTGTTTTTGATTGAAAATTTTCAAAGGAAAGGATTTAAAAGGATTTTTTTTAAAAAAAACTAAGTTAAGTAAAATTTACAATTTTTTTTGGATTTTGGGATTTTGATTTTTTTTGTTTTTTTATATATGCATGAACTATACAACTAAATGAATGCAAAGGACTTAATTACAGTTTTCTGTCCTTAGTAGCTCCTAACCTAAAATTGTATAATCACACTTTGTTTTAAATCAACAAAAATATTTCTCAGCCAGGTAACGGGCAGGGGTTATCGGTGGTTATCGGTGCACCACGAATCATCGCAGTAATGCAGCCGAATGTTTTAGTACCTTCAGGGGAACAACCAGTATAATATTTACGTATCACCGTAATTTTTATAACTGGTTATTACTCTGCCGTAGCCTAGACACCAAGAAATAAAATTGTTCAAAGAAAACAATTATGAAGATACAATTAAGCCCTAGATGAGCTCGCAACACCCTTAAGTCGAATGTCTAACCTTTATTATTAGTCAAATTCTACGATGAAATGCGTTTGTGGGCTAAGGAAAGGGTGATGGAATCCCTCACCTTATGTGAATTGGGGTATTGCCCTTAGAAAATAAAAATAAGATGAGATGAATGCAAAACAAAAAATTAAACGTGAATTTACAATGCAACTAAAATGAAGTTTGTTTTTGAATTTTTTTTTTGCAAATGCAAACAACCAACAATGCACTACAAATAAAAACAAGAGATGGGGCACAATACCAGAGCGTGCAGAATTATAAGCAAATTTATTTTAAGCGGCGATTTTTTTTTAAGCAGGCAAGCAAGCAATTATTTTTCCTTTTGTTTTGGCAAGCACTTCTTCCTTCTGTGAATTTCTGCTTTGGCAATCTGCAAGTAAAACAAAGATATATAAAAAATTACTTCTTTTTTTTGAATTTTTTTTAACAAGGAGGAAAAAGGAAAAAAAACTAAAACAAATGAAAATCAAAACAAATGAAACTAAGCAATTGAAAACAAAACTCAAACAAACACAAAAAAATAATTTATAAAAGAAGAACTAAAACAAATTAAGACGGAACAACTTTTTTTTTATAACTTAAACTAAAACTAAAACTCAAACTCAAACTAAAATTAAAACTAAAACCAAAATTGAAACAAAAACAAAGTTTGAATATTTTTTTTATATATACAGCACGGGCCCAGCCTAGAAATTGAATCAAAATAAAAGCAAGAAAGATGAAATACTGGCGCAGAAAATCCACCCAATTCTCGTTTCAAAATCCCAACATATTCAATCAAAACTCTACGTTCCCAATTCAAAATCAGAAATCGAATTTCAGTTTGCGATTTCTGATAATGAAATCAAACAATTAATCCCAAAACATTTATTCCAAATCAGAGATAAAGATCCTGAATCAAAGGCAGAGGCAGGTGAATGAGTTTTGGTTCGAGAGATGACGGCGTGGTGTTCTGGTTTGCAATTGGAGGCGATAGAGCTGTTCGAATTGAGTGAGCAGGTCTCGGTGGTCTGATGTTGAAGTCGAGTACGATGGCTATGTCGATATCTTGGAGTTGTGATTTTGGTTTGGGGGTCCAAGCGATGGAGTTAGGGATGTTCGACAGTGGAGGTACTTGAAGTGATATTCTTTGTCTCAGGCAGTTAAGTGGAGGACTGCAAGCAGTGTTCGAACAAGGCAGATGGTTTTGCTGTTTAATGAAGTGGTGAGGCAGGTTGGTTGTGAAGAGGTAGAAGATGGCCAAGACAGTTTGATGAAGAGGATGGTATTGAGGAGGTAATATCGTTGTGCAGCGAAGTTAGGTGATGGTGGTTGGACAACAGGTGTTTGCGACTGGGTTTGTGATGAAGGTTGTTCTGTGAAATGCAGGTGGTGGAAATGTAGGAGGTGGATGTATGGTCAGAGAGTGTTTGAAGTTTATGTTGCAGCAGTAGAATTTTGGTTGAATGTGAGCAGTTTGAAATTGCTGTTTGTGAAGCCAGCAGATGATGTTGAGGCTACGACAGTTGATGTGGAGGATGTCGAGTGATAGCGGGGTGGTCGATTGTTGTCAGAGGGCAGTGACAGGTTAAATTGTGTGGTTTTGTTGCTATGAAGTTGTTGAACAAGTGGGGTTGGATGTAGATATTTTTGTGGTGGATGGAAGGCAGTAGAGTTGATGAAGTGAACTGTGAGGGAGTGAGTTTGTTGAATGCTGATGTTTGCAGTGGGTCAAAACGTAGGTGATGGGTGTATAGGTGATGGTTATTGGAGGAGTAGCAGTGAACCGAGCAGATGATTAGGTGATGATGGTTGATGAAGATGGTTCAAGGTGAGGTTACTGTTGTTAGAGCAGTTTCTGAAGTTGTTGTTGTATTGGAAGTGGTTTGTGTGATTTATGATGTAGATGGCAGGAAATTATGGCAGTGTGCAGATGGAGTTGTGGTTGGGTTTCGACAGTGGGTTGAAGTGGTTAGCAGAGGAAATGTGCACTGTTACATGCACAGTTTTGTATAGATGGTGATGAAGGAGATGTTAGCACTGGTTGATGTTGTGAAGGGTGAAGGAAGTAGGTGAATGGTGGTCTGACAGTTCAATAGTGTAGGTGATGGGAGTTGTAGGAGATGATATTGGCAGAGGATGGTGATGTTTGGTAGTCAGAGAAGGATGGTGAGAAGTGCACAGTGATGTGCACTGTGCACTATGGGGATGAAATGGAGGTTGTGCAGTTTTGAAACAGAGTGCACAGTGGATGGAAGCAGAAGTTTTGATGGGTTGTGAAGGCAAGTGATTGAAGGCAGAGAAACTATTGATGGCAGCTTGCTTCAGTGGGTGTAGGTGGTCAGTATTTTCTTTGTTATTGTTGAGGAGCAGTGGGAATTTGTGATGATGTTATAGCCTGGTGTAGTTGTGGTTGACTGAGAATAGTGAGGCAGTTTGGCAGTGAAGAGGTACTGTGCAGGGTGATTATGATGCAGAAATATGCACAGTATGGAAGATTTGAAAAATGAAAGTTATAAATGCAAAATGTAATCAAAACAGAAATTGTAATTGAAAAGGAATTTTTTTTAATTGTGTATGTTTTTTTATATAAAAATATCAATGCAAATAAAAACAAATAGAATACTACACTCACAAATCAAATGCACAAAAAACCAACACACAAACACACTTTTTTTTAATATGCAAACAAACACACAAAATACACACACAATAAAATCAACAACACTAATCCAAAGAATATAAAATTAAAATCAAAACAACTCCCCGGCAACGGCGCTAAAAACTTGTTAATCGACAAAATTTCTATCGGTTTAGAAATTTTTCAAAAAATTTCAAATTAAAATCACCGCAAGCGCACGGCGTACACTTTGTAGTACGTGGCGAATACGGGTCGATCCGTAGGAAATTGTTAGAGTTTAAAAATCTATTCAATCAAATTAGACCAAATGGAGGAGAAATTGTTAACTATAAATAAAATGAAGCTAAAATTAGAATTAAAATTTGATTTAAAAACTATTAAATTAGAGAACAATTTAGAGGCAAATCCACTCTCATATTTTTGTAAATCAACAAACAAACAATTTGTGATCTCTAGCTTTGATATTAAGTGAAATATTGTTGTACTTATCATAAGTATGGTTTGTTTATGTTATTAATTAACATAACTTAAACTTTCAAACTATAATACAACAAATAAACCACTTATAATTCTCATGAAAATGAAGCTAAAGCAAAAGCTATTTTAAGTATGATCTATTTACTATTGTAACTAGTAATATAGATCATCAAATTTCATTTTTACTTTAATTTCACAATCAAAAATGGATTAGCAAATGATGATGCAAATTGTGTTTATGTTGAATAAGAATAGCTCATTTGCTTAAGCAATATAAGCTATCAAACCCATTTGTATAAACTTGCATCAAAATTCACTTCATGAAGCATAAACCAAATGAGATCATAAATCATAAAATATAGAAATTACATAATATTTGAGAGCTTTATTACCCCTAAATTGAAGGGGTTTAGCTACTCATTTGTGGCATTGAAGCAACACAAGTAAATTTCAACATTAAAAGAGAAGAAAATAGAAAAATAGCAAAGAAGAGAATGTAATTAAACTACTTACATTAAAAGGAATTAAGCTACACTACTTGCATGAGTGTAAAACTAATCTACTAACAAAGAAAAGAAAGATAGCATAGAAATAAGCATTAACATAAAAACAAGGAAAAGCATATAGAAAATAGAGGAAAAAGAGGCTTAGAAGCCATTTTTATTTCATAGAACATTGTCATTATAGCTTGTATTTTTCATTTCCTAACTAATATGAAAGAGTAGATGATTTACATGTACATACGAGGGCTATTTAAACATGCATAAAACCCTAATTCCATTTTTAGGGTGCTTCCCAAAATGCCCTTTAGGAAGTGTGGCCCCTAAGCAACCATTAGCCACTAATTAATCCCTCATTAAAAGTGCATGAAGCTTTGACCTTCACTTAGTTGTCCATTAGCTTCTAATTGTACATTTAGGTAAGTGGGTGGGGTCCTCCATGATCTTGAACTTGAATTATTTCCTCTTCATTCCTTTGTATTTCCTTGTGCATGCATATATAGTCATGAATCCCTCTTCCATATGCATCAAAATATCCTATAAAAATAATAAAAATTGTCCAAGTAAAAATTCTCAAATGACACATGCACGAAAAATGACCGTTTTGCCCCTGAATGAAGGTGAATATATGATGATTTGAAATTAATTGAATTTTGGTTTTAAACATGTTAAAATGCCCGAATATGATATTTATTTAAATAAAAAAAGATAAAATATGGATGTATATATATGCACATTTACGTGCGTATCAAATACCCCCACACTTATCTTTTTATTCGTCCACGAATAAAGGAAAACTAAGATAAATCCGTTTTCGTAGGGAGCATGATTGCATTGAGCGTATGCAACAAGCCGTTAAACCTTTTGGTGTCCCCAGTAGGACGAGTGTTGTCTCGTGAGGGTTTTCAGTGGATACTACCCACAAAATCCAAATGCAAATTGAAGGGGTTTAGCTACTCATTTGTGGCATTGAAGCAACACAAGTAAATTTCAACATTAAAAGAGAAGAAAATAGAAAAATAGCAAAGAAGAGAATGTAATTAAACTACTTACAACAAAAGGAATTAAGCTATACTACTTGCATGAATGTAAAACTAATATACTAACAAAGAAATGAAAGAGAGCATAGAAATAAGCATAAACATAAAAATAAGAAAAAGCATGTAGAAAAGAGAGGAAAAAGAGGCTTGGAAGCCATTTTTATTTCATAGAACATTGTCATTACAACTTGTATTTTTCATTTCCTAACTAATATGAAAGAGTAGATGATTTACATGTACATAAGAGGGCTATTTAAACATGCATAAAACCCTAATTCCATTTTTAGGGTGCTTCCCAAAATGCCCTTTAGGAAGTGTGGCCACCAAGCAACCATTAGCCACTAATTAATCCCTCATTAAAAGTGTATGAATCTTTGACCTCCACTTAGTTGTCCATTAGCTTCTAATTGTACATTTAGGTAAGTGGGTGGGGTTCTCCATGATCTTGAACTTGAATTATTTCCTCTTCATTCCTTTGTATTTCCTTGTGCATGCATATATCATCATGAATCCCTCTTTTATATGCATCAAAATATCCTATAAAAATAATAAAAATTGTCCAAGTAAAAATTCTCAAATGACACATGCACAAAAAATGACCGTTTTGCCCCTGAATGAAGGTGAATATATGATGATTTGAAACTAATTGAATTTTTGTTTTAAACATGTTAAAATGCCCAAATATGATATTTATTTAAATAAAAAGAGATAAAATATGGATGTGTATATATATATATGCACATTTACGTGCATATCACCTTCTTGTTGAGGCTTTGTACTTGCTTTATGGTCCTGGGAGTTTCGAGATTCCGAATTGCCCAGATTTTCTCAGGATTGGCTTCAATTCCTCTGGCATTGACGATGAATCCAAGGAAATTTTATGATGCAACTCCGAAGTGACATTTCAATGGAGTGAGCTTCATTCTGTATTGTCGGAGTATGTTAAACATTGTTTCCAAATCACTAACATGGTTGACGGACATTCGCGATTTTACGAGCATGTCGTCCACGTATACTTCTATGGTCTTTCCGATCTGGTTAGCGAACATTTGGTTCACGAGCCTTTGATAAGTTGCTCCAGCGTTTTTAAGTCCAAACGGCATCACCTTGTACAATAAAGTCCCAGATCAGTGATGAAGCTAGTATGTTCCTGGTCAGGTAGATGCATCGGTATTTGATTGTAGTCGGAATATGCGTCCATGAAAGATAAGAGCTCGTTTCCGGCCATTGAATCCACAAGTTGATCAATTCTGGGAAGCGGAAAATAGTCTTTGGGGCATGCTTTGTTTAAATGTAAGTAGTCCACACATGTTCGCCATTTCCCATTCGATTTCCTGACAAGCACTGGATTTGATACCCACTCCGAGTATATGCATCGTGAATAAACCCATTCGACTTGAGTTTATTTACTTCTTCCTTAAGGGCGGTGGATCTCTCTGGATCCATACCGCACCTTTTATGTTTAACCGGGACGTGTCGCGGGTCAATATTTAATGCATGGCTTGCGATGTCCGGCGAGATCCCACACATGTCTGAATGAGTCCAAGTAAACACATCAAGGTTTGCCCGGAGAAAATCAACCAATTTCTATCTCATCTGGTGGCTGAGTTGAGATCCGACCTTTATCATTCTGGAATCGTCATTGTCGTGGATCGGAACATCGATCGTCAACTCTGCCCGGGAAGCCTGATTGTCTTTAACCTCCTCTTCATCACTACTGTCTCGGGGATCAAGATCTTTAAGGAACTAGTTGTGGCGCTCGGGCCTAGGCCCAGGTGTTAGCTATCAATTCTCTAAAAACGGATGCAGAGAGATTCCTCAACACCCTTGCCTTTTTCTTTACGCTGCACATCCCGCAGCTCAGCAACATAACAGGCACGTCCAACTGCCTGATCACCATGTACTACTCCAACCCCGTTATTAATGGGGAACTTTAGAGTCAAACACCATGGGGCAATCGCTGCCCTGAATTCAACGAGGGCTGATCGGCCTAAGAAAGCATTATAGGGGGAATGAATGTCTAACACCACAAATTGCAGCATCCGGACACTCCGGCGATCTCCAATACCTAACTCAACTGGCAACTTCACCATGCCCGTTGGTATGGTTGCACTTCTGTTAAAACCATGTATACGCGATTGACACGGTTTGAGATCTTTGGCTTCCATTCTCATTTGGTCATAAGCTCACTTAAAAAGAATGCTCACGGAGCTTCCGCTGTCGATCAAGATCCTCTTCATCCAAGCAGGGCCTATCTGGGCTAAAATGACTAACGGATCGATAGTGGGGGCATTGACTCTATCAACATCTCAGTTTCTTAAAATGATGTCATCTGTCATCGTTCTCTGTTGTTTCGTCGGGGCACTGTCATTAGAATACTACAACACTCAAAGTCCACATGCCTAATCGAACGGGCATATGACTCCATTTCCTTCTAGCTCCGGTCAACTGGATGAGGACCACCACTCACTGTGTTTATTACCAATCTTCCGCCAGTACGTGCGGGTTCTTCAGACCTAGCTTGGCCTTGACCTTGATTCGGGTTAGATGGGCCCGCACCTCCATCTAGAGGAGCCCGCACAAACTATTCCAACTTCCTTTCTCAAATCAATTTCTCAACGATGTCTTGTAAATGATGGCACTCATTGGTGTTATGGCCGTAACAATCGTGGAATCTACAGAACTTTCTAGACTGAATTTGCTTCTCAGATGATGGTTTCGGAGCTGGCTTCTTATACTGCCCAGCATTACAAGTCTGTAAATAAACATTTTCCAGCGATGTGTTTAAAGGGGTATATCGGTCGAACAAGGGAGCTTTGGGTCTCGGTCCGCGATTTGGGTCTCTTTTCTTCCCCTGACCTCCATTGCTCTTCTGTTGACCTTGCTTGTTCTGTATGTTCAATTGTACTTTGTCGGAGTTCTCACCGGTCTATTTCACAGCAACATTACTTTGAATGCCTTCTACACTGGGCCCCACATCGTCCTGCTTCCTAGATCGTCTAGTGTCTTCTCTCCTCAAAAACTGGGCCGCCTTAGCATAGAAACGATCCAACGACACGGGAGGTTTCCTAGCTAACCAATTGCCAAACTCAAAATCAGGATCGATCCCTTTAGTCAATGCCATCAATATTGAATTATCATTGAGGTTGTTGACCTCAGCACAAGCAGCATGAAACCTTTCCAAATAACGCCTAAGAGTCTCTCCCGGAGCTTGAGTGACACTGGACAAGGTATTGACATCCTTTGGCCTTGTAACATGCATACGAAACTATTCAACAAACTTTGTAGCCAACTGATCGAAACTTGAAATTGATCTGGGTGGTAGATGAGTGAACCACATAGTTGCAATACCTCCCAAGGAAATAGGGAAACTCCTGCACTTAACCGCGTCGTCAGCTCGAGCGGCATTCATGAGCCATTCATACTTTAATATATGCTGGTTAGGATCTGAACTTCCTTCATATATGGGCAAGGTAGGCATCCTGAATCGACGAGGTGACTCGGCATAAAGAATGTCATTGGTGAACGGAGTATGACTTCGGGAGATTCCCTAATCGTCATTAGTAAGATCTTGACTTTCTTGGATCATTTGGCGGATCATGGTTGGAATGCCAGGCATTTGGATGTTTGGGGCCAAGGCATGGTCGGGTTCCATGTTGCGGGGATGGTTCGGGCGCTGTCAACGGTCTGTTCCTCGCCTCCTTGGCTCTCGGTCTTCGGGAGCATAAGGTTCATGAGCATGGATATGTTGACGAAGGGCTGGATCTGGCTGGTCTTTGATCTCAGCTTCCAGATTTATAGTGGCAGTAGCTGCATGGTCATGGATGGTGTGATAAGGAAGCGCCCCTCCTCGAGAGGAGGGTCCAGCTTGGTGCCCTGTAGAAGGACCAACCCCGGCTTATCTGAGATTCACAGCACGTTGATGCCCGGAGGCTTCTGCATGGTTTCCATCCAGCCGATGGTGTGTAGATCTGTGGTTGAAGTCAGATGAAGCCGAGCTTTCAGTTGAGGAATGTGAGACATGATCCCTCCTATATCTCCTTCGCCTTTCCTCGTTTAGCTGGTTCGCAATCTCCGTGTTAGCACGGATCTGCTGGGTGAGCTCTTGACGGCTCTGAGTGAGCTCTTGCATAAGGTCTGGAACTCCTCTCTAGTCACATGACCTTATGGATCTGAAGCTCCAGCTGATGTCTGGCCTGCGGTAGTCAGCTGCTTGGGAATTCGCCTATCCATTCCTTCTTGATCTGCAGCATTTGAAGCAGTTCTGGTAGTACGCACCATGGTTGATGTAGCTCTTTCCTAGATCTTGAGTAATCTGAGTAGAATGGAAGGAACCAAAAGAAGACAAATCTGGATCTCCTCCTTAAATTTTAGGAATCCAACAACGGCAATAGATCCAACGAATCAAAGAAAAACGGAGTTTTCTCAGTGAAAGCACCAAAGTGTTTGTACCAAAATTGGGCACAACACTCTTCGGATGTGATTGAAGAGATTAAAGTGAAGAAATTAAATGGAAAAAGAGGCTAATCTAATAGTCACACCAATAAAAGCATGCAGAAATAGAAAAAGATAAGAAATTATAGTGGTTTGGCGTTGTAGCCTACGTCCACTTTGAATGTTTTGTTGTTTATTGATGATTGACAACTGATTACAACAGTACAACACTCTAAGACTCGAGTTACAATGGGGTTGTGGTAGAGTAACGGCGTAGCAGAGTCAAAAGTCCTTTTCTATAGGTGTAGGGTTGCTATTTATAGGTGTAGGTTTGAAATATCTGCCTATAAACTCGGAATACTCCTTCTACCACTTAGGTGGGCCCACCAGATCGATCAGGGGTCATTCGGGATCGATCGGGATCGATCCTCATTTCCTTCGTATCGATCAAAAAGGTGTCCATTTGTGCTGAGATCAGTTACGAGCATTCTTGAGGTGGTAAGCAAGCTCCTGTGAAAATTTGGTAGCATTTGGACTTGTAGATTACGAGTTATGGTCGATCCAAGGTTGGTTTGCAAGTGGGCTGAAGCATACGTATCGATGCTTTCGTATCGATCGACCTTCGTATCGATGCTCTTTGCGTATCGCTCAGGCGTTTATTGATGACGTGGAGCGACAGTTCAGGAGAGATTCGAGTTTCATGCTAGAAGACCGCATCCTTTGGTTGACCATTCTTCCTTCGTATCGATCGTGTGTATGCTGCTTCGTATCGATGCTCGTGGGCTGCTTCGTATCGATGGAAAGTGTCAGTTTCGTATCGATCTGTTAGCTGATCGATACGAAATGGGTGGAAGTGTTGATCAATACGAATCAACATATAGGGTATGATCGATACGAATCGGATGGAGTGAAGCTGATGGATATGAATACGATGGATACGAAGTAAGTATATGGATAACTGTTGATGCATACGAAGAAGGGTGGACTCTGATGGATACGAAATGAGGTCTTCTACATGATTCTTGATCGATCCATAACTTGAGCATACAAACTATGTTCATCCCGAAACTTGGAATGTTGGCTTTCATAGCTTTGTTTGTTGAACCATGCTAATTGTAGCTCGATCTAGACTCGGACCAAATTTGCCAGTATCCATAGTGGACCCATGTATAACTAACCTTGGGATGGATTTCCCTTGGTTTCTAGCCAAGTCCTTAGTGTCACGGCCTTGCCAAAAGGTGGGATAACACCTATCAGTATGAAATAACAACTCACTTATAATTCATATACATATTTTCTTAAATGGTATTTTTTTGCAAAGATAATGGTTTTAAAATAAGAATAAACGTTTAGGAATTAGGCACTTCATTAGACTACTGAATGCCACAAATGTATGAACAAAATGTATAAATCATTTTTTGGTTATGGTTTTACCAAATATATGAACCAAGCAGTATGGTCACTGAGTTATATGACCAGTATTCAACCTTGTTACGAAGATGATGGCTGATAAGCGTAAATCTGAAGGTCGGATTCCTTTTAGAACCACAAGATCCAACAAGATATATAACAAACATCAATTATAATCTACCGACATATGTCAAAAAATGAAGGGTTGATACTTGCTTACACTATAGTCAACCATACAAAGACAAACTTCCATAAGGTTCTGGTTTCAAAATGCTCTACTTCAAAATGCTCCACTATTTTAGTACTACAAAGTCAAAATCAGAAACAAAAAACCTAATTTCTAAGGTATCCTTCAGGATGATTTGGAAATAAAATTCTTTCTGGGAATAACAAATAAGTTAATGACCAAAAAAAATTATTCAGTGCACTTAATGTTTCTAACTTGCACATACAATGGGTGATTTGATATGAGTGAGCAAAAGCATTTAAAAGAAATACATAACAAATTTCAACACATCATTACCTTCATTCACATACAAGCATAGCACCCAAAATTATACAACTATCAATCGTACATTAACTTTTACGTTTAAACCTTAATACCATTATTGCCCTACAGTTTTATTTTAAATTTATAATATGAAACAAAGAAACATTTTTTTTATTCATTCTAAAATTCATATTTAAAAAAAATTCTTATTTCTTGTTGTTGGGCCAATATAGGCCCAGACCATAAAGAGGTAGTGGGTTGCAAGCCCACTTTGACCTCAGCCCACACCTCACCTGCGCAAGCAGGTGAGATTTTTCCTCACCTACTTAAGCAGGTGGGGACTCCTCACCTGCATGTGCAGGTGAGATATATTCTCACATGCACATGCAGTTGGTAATCACTCACCTGCATAAGGCAGGCGAGAATAATTTCTCACCTGCATATGCAGATGAGTTACTCACCTACACACAACAGGTGAGAATAATTTCTCACTTGCATGTGCAGGTAAGCTCACTACTACCTAATGGCAGTAGTGCCTTGTTTGATCTGGGACGGGTGCAACCCCGTCCCCCAATGCTCCTCACCTTCCATGTCCGGCAACACCCTAGTCCGAAGCTACACTTCAACATCGCAGTAAAATATACAAATTTTGTGGGGAAAATTCATATAACCTCCTCTATAATTTCCAACATTTCAACCATTTCCACAATGTTATATCGATATATTTCAAAGCAAAACCATATTAATTACCAACATGCAATTTACCTATGCCTCCATAAAATAAAGTCAGAGAATTACACTCACCTTTTGCACTACAAAGCCTACTTTCATCTAGCTTTGCCTTTGCACCCAAAAACCGCAATTACATTACATTGCTTTCTATGAAAAATGAAGACAAGATAATATTTTGAATTATATGAAAATTAAAAGTTTATAATTGATGTTGAAAGTATAAGAAAATAAGAGTTTCAAGCAGAAGATAAAGGAGAGCTATTAGTCAAACTGAAAAAAAAGTGGTGAAAATTCAGTCCAATTGTAAATAAATGCACATAAATTTATAAAATTTAGCATTAATGATTTACAGCGGTGGGCTAACCATATTTCAAACAATCAAAGTATCAAATTTGATTAGAAGCATTAATTAACTAAATATATTTATATCTGTTGATGCATTATTTTAAGTATATACAATCTTTGTTTTCTTTATATGTTACTATTATAGTTAGTAATTGTTCTATTAGTATACTGAATATAAAGTTTGTTATTTTGTGTTAGACAATTCAGATATCGTTCTTGAACAGTCAAATAAAATGATCAGTACTGTAAATTACTAATTTAGTTGACATGGTTTCTATTATTTTATCTAACTCGACTTCTCTAACTTATCCTTCTTGGGTCTCCTGCCATTGTTCTCAAAATATAGTTGAACATGAGTTTTATTGCAGTATATATGCATATAGTGTATCACTGATAAACAAATATAGTATAATATATACTATCACATGCTATCCTATTTTGATCATAATCCAAAAAATACCCAGTTATATACTTGAATCCCAAAATACTTAAGGACAGTAATTTGGGAAAAGATTAAAACTAAAAACGAAAAGTAGAGGCTAATATTAGACACTATAAAATTGACAAGCTAATGAAATTCTTTGGGGGAAATGATAATAGTAGCAAATTACTAGTCTACCCATCCACAAATTGATTTTATGAATATTATAATGTAATTATCTCAATTAGAACAATATGCTAACAAATATAGAAGTCAAGGGAAATCAGGGGACAAACTTCATAGATATTGTATCATAACAATTAGTACTCGCATTTTATTTATTTCATAGACTAAAAAGAAAAATTCAAACATTATGAATGTTCATTTCATAATAAAATCATTCCAAGTATTACATGCATGATGATATATATCATTTTACTTTGTAATAAAAAATTCAACATTTTACAATCCAAAACATCATCGACTTTTGAATTATTTGTCATTTTAAGAAAACAACACAAATAGTTTTGAAGTTCTTAGCAAAGAGTTGAAACTAAGCCTTCACTACTCTATGAACTGATTAAAATTCTTAACCAATCCACACAACATATTACAAAATCAGGAAGACTTGATAAATACACATATTTAAACAAAATATCTATGTTCAAAATGATAGCCTAGCAATTGATACCATAACTTATGCTTTCTACTTTGTATGAGCACTATTTTTCTTTCTCAAGTCATAAACACGTCCAAGGTATTTTGCAGGAACAAAATAATTACATATGTGATAAGAGATATTAGATGATTCTTCTAGAAAATATAGAGTGACCAATATAAAAACAATTTTATGAAAAGCGCACTAATGTGCAAAATGATTGTTTAATGCTTATTATTTCAAACTCTGGTATCGTTAAGTAGAATACAATGAAACATGATAAGGCCATGTTTAATACCTATTCAATTTTAAAAAAGAAATATGTGATCCTGCTTGAAAAATAAACTAATAGGAGAATTATTGGCTTAAAAAGGCAAGGAAGAAGATCAGACCCATCACTGTGTGTTATGGAAGTAACATAATAAGTTTGTATTGTATTATAAAGGTAAATTTTAGTCCTAAAACTAAATATAGTATTTTAGGCTTTCTGCTAATGTTGAAAAACACAGTTTTGATATTAAAAATTAAGCACTGCTTAAGCACCATTAAGCAACACTTTTATTGTCTCGTTTAATGAGGAGCCTAATACACTTTGTCCAAAACAAGGCAAAAACTAATAAATATTTATTCGTTACTCAAAGCGGTGGTAAGCAGCTCAGCGCCATGTTCCAGACACAAGGTAAAAATTGTTTATTTCCAAACCTGCTTGTTTACTTTTTACTTGGTTCCTAATAACTTGTTTGATGTATTATTGTCCATGAACATTATGTTGCTTATGTATTCATCCATGGCTTTTGACAAACTGAATTCATCTTTAGTCCACACTTTATTAGATTTTTACTCCTTTCAAGCATATAAAAGGATTAAATACAAAATGGTACTAGCAAATAAATATTAATTGTTTCCAAACAATTAATATAATAACCAATTAGGTGTATTTCTCGTCAATGGCTATAGATTAAACAGCTAACCTTACACTTTTATTATTATATATAAGTAAAATAATGTGTTTTAAGGATTAGGATGCAAACTATAATGTGATAATTAATTAAACTTATGTTTCATGAGACATGGTATAACGTGTATAACACATGGATAAATATTTCCAATAAGAATGCTAATAAATTATATAAACAAAACAATTGTTGTTTTTGTTATTCTAATTAATTGCCTTCAAATCTGTTTATATAAATAACTTTAGGATCAAGGTGAAGGATAACAATTGTAATAATGATGACCACTGTTTGCCAAATCAAATATCAAATTTTCAACCGAACTTCCAACTTCAATTCGAGGCAAACTTTAATTTCAAGGCAAAATTGGAGATGGAAAATTCATATTACGATTAAAAAATACCTGAATCGATGGCGGCATCGGCAGTAACCCTAGAGGTGAAAATGTTAGTTCCTAATCTTGTAGGTCCTTGGAGATTGGAAACTTGTACATAGAAGAGAACTTGGCTACTATCTGTTTGGAGCACGACTGGGTCAGGAACTCGCATTAGGAAGAGAAATGGGCGGTTTAATCATGATCTTCTTAGATCTGGTGACAAAAGGTTTGACTGTAGCTGGGCGTTTAAGGAGAAACCCTTGTTTCAAAATAGTGGCTGTTGACCAAAAAAGCCAAATCTGAAGCGAAGAGTGATGGTAAATGGGGAAAAAATAATGCGGAAGGTGGGGAGAGAGAGAATAGACGAGAATGGAGAAGAAAGAGTAAAGCAGAGACGAGCGTTGAAGAAGAATTTAAGTGGCGGCTGTAATTCCTAATTCGAGGGTTTTGTTGTTTATTGAAAAAATTGAGAAGCTTCAGTCAAAATATATTCATAAACGATAAAATTACTAAGCAATCTGGCACATTTAGATTTATTTACGGTATTACCAGCTGTTGTAACGGTGCTAAGCGTTGTTACATGTTGTCACAGTAATAACTATTGGTAATTTGTAATGGAAATAACCGTTACAAATTGGGATAGGAAAAATGTTGCAAAAATGGACTATTTGGTATAATGTCACCTCAAAACTAGGGTTTTCTACGGTATAAACAATCCGATCACTACAGTCAGGTGTCTAAGTGATATTTTCCTATCATGGAAAAATATCCTAGCATCATACTTACTTAACCTATCCGTACCCAAAATAATTCCGAACCCTACAAAGTCAAATACATGCAAACTACAAACAAAGGTCTGACCTAACAAATCAAACTCTAGGTGGTCACACTTCATCCCAAGTGTCGCATACCCTCCTATTGAATTTGCAACCCCTAAGGAAGTAACTAAGTATGTGGGTTCAAGTTTAAGCTTATCTACCAAACAACGAGATATAAAAGAATGTGATGCACCAGTATCAAACAGAACGCTAATAGACATACCATGGATCTGATGCGTATCTCACAACACTGCTTTTCCTTTCTCTTGCACTGTTGGTCCCGATGTAGTAGGTTCCAATGCAAATACTTTGCCCCTTCCATCCTTAGCGGGCTCTTTGCACTGGTTCTTATAATGGCCAATCTGATCGTAGTTGAAGCATCTGCTGTTTTTCTTCCCGATCACTTCCTTTGCCTTTCCAGTACGACACTCATTAGAGAAATGCCCCTTCTTGTCGCACTTGAAGCAAACAACCTCAGACTTTCCTTTCTTTACGACTCCACCTTTCTGAGCACCCTTCTTGTGAAAGAACTTCCTTTTCTGACCCTACCCCACCTGGACCTCCTTTGCCTTATTCTTCTCAAGAGAAGCAAGTATCTCCTCATGCCTTAATGCCATCTCCACTACAACATCACAAGGTACCCTAATATGAGGTAATGTAGCCCTGGCCAACTCAGGCTTAAACCCTCTAATGAACTTCTCATTACTCTTCATCACAATATCCATAGTAGCATACCCATACCTAGTCAACTTCTTAAACCTTCTAGAATATTCCAAAACAGACATCTCTCCCTACTTTAACTCAACAAACTTTTTGAGTAAAACAGACTGCACCATCACAGACATGAACCTCTCCTGGAACCTTCTCTTAAACTCAGCCTATGTCATCGTTTCCTCATCCACACCAGCAGTCACACTATTCCACCAAAATAAAGCTGCTCCCTGAAGCTGTCTCGAAGAAAACCTTCTCTTCTTCTCATCATTGAGCCCCAAGTCTGCAAAAATCCTCTTACAATGCAGCAACCAGTTCTACACTTCTATAGCATCTTAGTTCCAATAAATGGCTTTCCTCCAAACCGAACATAATCTCTACTCAAATTAGCATAGTTGTTGACCATCGGAGCTTCTCGAGCTCCTACTCCAGCATTTCCTCCAACCATTCCAGCAGCAACACCCGCCTGCATCATATTCATGAAAAACTGATACATAGCTCCCATATCCACTTGTGGGACTCCAACACCAACATTCCCCGCTTGTGCCTGACCTTGGTTCCTTCTAGTATTCGATTTGACATTACCATTTATGGTGGTGCTTCCTCCAAGATTCACTCTTCCACTTCTAGCGTCCATATCTGTATTCAAGCCTCGTGAGATACAAAAGAATAACCTAAGAGAGATAGGAGAATAGAGATATAGCGTATACTTATATATAACAAATACAAGTACGTTACTATAACGTTATCCCATACCCCGATCTTATCTCTAATTCCTTAGGATTATGTTTTCAAAAATCATTTTAGTTTAAAGTTTTTCATAAACCTATGCTCTGATACCAAGTTGTAACATCCCCTATCTGGAGGCCCGATGCTAAGCGCTACAAATGCTGCAGTCATCCATAGTATTAACTTACGGTGACCAAATACGGTAATGTTAATGATATCCATAATATTAGAAGCAACTGAATATGAAATAAAATCACAGATTTCAAAAACAACATTTTCATTACATTTCAAAGCAAATTTTCATATCCAAGTTACATAATTCCATTCACTTCCCAAGTTCAGATAAAATATAATTATTACATAAATACGCCAACAGCGACATATGAAGATGCCCTTGTTTGACCAGAGTACTATATAGTCATAACTAACTTAATACAACACAGCGGAATAAACAAAATAAAATAGCAACTCCTAAATAGCTATCCGTCAGCCTCTTGCTCGTCTTCTATAGCTTTATTCATCAACCTACTAAAACCTGTAAACCTTAACCCTCATCCTACTCAAATCAATTTTTGAGCATCCAAGAGTTTAAGGGGAAAAACATAAACTTTTGGTAGTTGTAAAATGGTGTTTTTGTTGTAGTGTAAATTCGAGAAATACCACCAACATAAATATTACATGTGATATCAATAGTCGAACTAAGCAAAAAGCTTAAAATGTAATTATAGCTGTCAAACCTTATGTATATATACCATTAGTTTTTTTCATTCCTGGTAGCATAATCATAAGCATTTGAAAATATTTTATTTTATGTATAAAGTTCATATTTCAAAAAATAGAACTAGAACAAACATCATCATTGCTTATTTAAAACAGCTACAATGTATATGTTCTTGGGACTCAAGTTTAGATTTCGATAGAAATTTATAAATAAGAAAGAACTTAATAAAAAAATATTTTAAAGGAACTAAGTGATTTTAGAATATATTAGACAAACCAAAGGTAACCAGATTTAAAGATTGGCGCTTTAGAATAATGTAAATTTGTGACTTTCTTGAGAATCCACTTAGTCTAGGAGAATTACACACATCTACATACACACACACACACATATGTGTATGTGTGTGTGTATGTGTGTGTGTATTATGAGGAAAAAGAATGTTCTTGAGTAAGATGTGACTTCAATATTTATGCTATAAGATATTCTTATTTTGTAATAGAAGAACTTATAAGAATATTAAAATTATTAATATCTTTCATTGTATGTTCTTAGAAGTATTGGAATTATCACTATATTCCTTTATATGTCCAAGTAAAACATAATTTCCCTATTTTCATTATACAACGTTATAAACATCATTATTACATTTAACGTACAAAATCCTAACTATCTTGTAGTGAAAAAGACGAATTGGTTTTTTTACCACTTAATCATTAATTTTATGATATTTTAACTAGATTCATATGTTATATGTTTTGATAAAGTTTTGTGGGTGGATTCCAAATATTTGCGGTTTCTGCTTTCAATTGTAACTAAGATCCAAACAATTGTGAATATTTACAGTTTTTAATTCGAATTGCAAAATATTTGCACTAATGTTTTTAACTTATTAATATTATTAATAATAGCGATGAAAAGTTCTACTTTATTTCCTTCATGAGCACAATGATATGTCATTAGATTGTCGATGTAACTATTTTGAGATCGAATTGCATTGGCATTAATTAATCTTGCTTTAGAAAAATCAATATTCCAATTGGCATTTCAAAGGTGGTAAAAGTGCAAATGCTTGATTTTGCATATGAATTGCAAATATTTATAGATTGTGCTTTACAACATTTTTTAAAGGGATAAAACGGTCTTTTAATATTTATATTGTAATAACCCGTACCTTAGAGGGTCCAAATTTCGCTAAATCAAAAAATCAAGTCTACCAGAGTACGGATCGTTAGTATTGGTACCCTATAAATAAACAAAAGTATATCAGAGCACTATCAATGTAAACTCACATCGAAATAGTAAAATATAATAAATACAATTACCGATCAAGGCCAATACTTTTGGTGTCTAATACCCTTGTCAGTGTCGAGCATGCATGAGGAGATCTGTCCTTCCATTATTCCTACCTTGTACCAGTACTTGTCACTTTAATCTATTATGTGAGCTGTAATGAGGAGGGGGTCAGAACAATGTTCTAGTGATTGGTAAATTACATACTTTATCCATAACACTGGTTTATGCTGATTGTCTTTCATTGCGTCTTATGTCTACTGTTTAAACTTTATCGTCTTAACTTCATGTATGCGTATGATATGCACCACTTACTCGAGGTATACAATAACTACATACATTTATGTGTGTGTGTGTCTATATGTATAAGTACCACTATCCCCCCCATAGACCAGGATATATACATTCCCCATCAGTATCCGTAAGTCTACACCGCGCCAGGTATCCACCATTTATCTAGGTCGAATTGCCCGCGTACAGCGAGGATCTTCCCATTAGTGCTAATAATGACATTAGAACTATTTAGTCATATTTTAATCCATCTCGAAGACTTATCTAACCACTTCATATCAAGGACTCCACTCTTCGGACTATCATGGACTCAGCTCCTTGGACTATTGAGGACTTCGCTCCTCAGACTAACATGGACTATTATACTCGCTTGAAAGACTTCAACCGACGGTTATCTAGTCTTACCTTCTAACAACAAACAAACTAATAAACAATATTGAGACGGTGCATGTCCCATACGTTACCTACGTTCGTAGGAGGTATTGTCCGTCTAGGCGTAACCCGTGTCTTTCTAATGACCACTCCTAGACCGTTGATACCCTCGACCTACGCGTGTAGCCCTAGTTCTCGTATATATGGTACCAACCTTGCTGATATAGCGCCGAGTCTACGTTTACCATCCAATTTAGATTGTCTAATGCAATCAAGAAAATGTCCACTTGATTACTTAACACATACCCCTATAAGGATTGAGTAGACCCTACTTAGCCCTTTAACACTTCAAACCGAGGTGAACCCTATTTTGGTATATTCCCTTAACCTATAACGTATATTCCCACATGTCCTACATTTTAAGAAGTCCCATATCAGTACAATGTATACACAACTACTGGTAGCCCCTTTCGGAGGGCAGACTTCTGTTGTGCAACGTTACTGATCTCGCACTCCAACCCTTACCAATGACTATGTCATTTATAGTTAAACTAAATCATTGACTAGATCAAATGATTCACATCTGTCATAACGTATACTTGAGGCTGTATAAATTTAGCTGTTATTACGCTTCTTAAGTTCAATTATTAATATTCTTTCACTTTTACAAACGTTTACTTCTTATTTCATTAATGCTATCAGATGATATTTAGTGTTCCTTTCTAATTTAATAAATTAAACATCTATTACTATTTCATTTTCATTTATTAAGTTAGATATAATTCACTATTTCTTTTCAATTTATACAATTGAGTATATTACTGCTTCTTTTCAATTCATGCTTATTTAATGAAACTACTATAACTTCCCCAATTCTTTAGTTTATTATCTTATTCATGTTAACACTTATCGTTTCTTTTTAGCATATTTTTAATGGCATTAGGATGATTATGAATTGTATTTATAACACTCTAATTTTCACCATTAGGGATTCTACATTTTAATGCATTCAACTACATCTTCCCAAAAGGAAATATTAACACTGTAATTTCTCATAAATTATCTAAAAGAATATATGGATTGTGTTTGGAATTACAAGGAATTATCTTTTCTGTTATATTTGAAATAGACGGTGCAAAATACGGTAAACATTCTTACTTTGCATATCTTTTTTTAGATATATTCCTTATATGATTTCAAACAATACACATTTATGCATATAATTATAAAGTTGGATAATTTACAGAAATTACACAGCATTCTTCATTCCAACAAAATACAAACTTAAATCCCAATCAAATTAGAAATTACTAATTCAAGTTGTACAACTTATGACATTCAACCAACCAAATCCGGATTTAATATACAATCATTTTAATGACTTATTGTCATAACTTTTAGGGACTACTTTCACCCTTACATTCCATATTTACACGTATATACATATTAAATTAAAGTCACAAAATATGTAGGCAAGGATCTTAGGTTATTGTATATATATTTAGACCTACAATCCCAAAATATACAATTAAGCATAAAAAGAACAGATTCAAAATGATATAAATCTAATATTATACAAATAATCTAATATTACATAAATAATCTAATATTATATAAAAATACATAATTTCTCACTCAGCTATAAGCTTTCAAATCTCCAGATCTAAAATCCATTTTTCTTATTTGACTCGCTTTCCTTCTACCAAAATATGTATTAAGTGTATACAAATTTATTATAATTATAGATTTGAGAAAAGATTTGAATTAAATGTAGTTGTAAAGTTTTAGATTTAGAATTTATCTCTTCTTCACTAAATTGATTAACCCATTGTTCTTCTTCTCCTTTATTTTATGCTATTCCACACACACACATAAAATATACTATTATATAATTTTTATATTTCATAGAAATTGTGGAGAAAAGAAAATGGTGGAGATTCGCTTTAAGATTCAGAAAACACGAGAAGAAAAGTGGGGGGTTATGCTTGTATTTATAGCTGCACGAATCAATTCCATTCGTTTGATTCTAATTTATTAAATCCAGACCGTTAAGCCTAGGTTCATTCTCGCCACCTTAGCAGGCACCGATCGACTGCTATATCCTCATTGGTCGACCATCAGCTTTGATCGACCGTCAACGATCGACTGGTCCGAATAAGGGCTCGAAAGGTCGCTTATATATATACGTTAAGTGTTTATTCTATTCCTTTTATTTCCTGCGATTGATTCTCTTACATCCGATTAACGTTAATTAATCATTATTTATATCCTTCCATGCTCAATTTATTTATTTCCTTTTGCGCTCAATTTACCTATATACACGTTTTCTTAATTAGATTTAATTTGATCGAGCGTTTTTAATTAACAATTATATCTAACGGTTGCTTAAATACTAAGCTGATAATATTTATTGTTTTCTTTTTAAAACGTTAATATTTATATCTAATGTTAATTTTAATGCTAAATTATTAACATTTATTTTCTTAACTGGTTTTGAATTATTTTCGATTTGAAAACTTCAAACGTTAATAACTTTTTCATTTAAACTTCGATCGTAAAACTTTATATACAAAAGTTTATCAGAAAATCACAACGAATAAAATGGTATAAGTTTCATAGCCAAATTTCAACATTTACAAAAAAAATATTTTTGGACACCAGTAATTATTAATTAGCTCTTTTTAGTTACCGTTTGAAGTACGTGATGGTATTGGAAACCTATCAAATAATATATTGTGTGGCTATTTATTGTCTTGACCGAATGAGCTATTATGATTATATAGACTTTTAATGGAAATTTTATTTGGGTGTGATTTTTGATAATATATGTTTGAAATTAAAGACTTAATATAATTGAGCCTATATAAATTTAGCTGTTATTTCGCTTCCTAAGTTCAATTACTAATATTACTTTACTTTTACATGCGTTTACTTCTTATTTCATTAACGTCATTAGATGACATTTACTATGTAACAACTTGGTATTTCGAAACATTCGCATCCATACATGTCGGACTTGAATTGCTCAAAACAAAAGATTGTTAATTTATAATTGGCAAAACTTAGCATATACAGTAAATAAATCAATCACAGAATCATAAACACAGAGTAATACAACAGTAAGCAACATAATAGATAAATAGTAGTTCATGAAGCTACTATATAAAACAACAGAGTTAGAAACAAAATACAACAAAGATATCAAATACATACGAGTGTCAATACAAAAGTCAATGATAAGTCTGAATAACACAACTGGAACAAACTGAGAATCTGAATAGATAGAGATAGATCTTCAAGCAAAACTCCAAGCTCCAAAGGTGAGTCTCAAATGCTATGACACACAGTCTGACCCGAGCATAAAGCAAAACACAAAACACTCGAGTCAGGATTAACATTCTTATACAAGTAAATTCAACTCAAGTGAACTGTCAACTGAAATACAAAATAACTTAAAGGATGTTTGGGATTTCCATCCTCTAAGGATCCGTGGAACTATCTACTATGTAGTAATATACGCTACATAAATAATGTCTATATTAAAGTAAACTATTAAAATAGCGTTAAGGCGTTACCCATATCCCCCTTAACACATTTTATATATTCCCGTAGTCTATACAATGCCGTAAGCACCACCAAACCGGTGGTTTACCCAAAGGACACCCCATAGGTACGGTACAAAACAAACTCGTAAAAGGCGCGATAGGGCATGTGAACACAACACGCGAGGTAATGCCAGGGTAGATATATCGTTTGCGGATCCGAACTGGTGGTAACACATAGCAGCTACTACCGCCCACCTCGAGACACACTCCCAAATCAAAGGTGCACCCAATCAAATCACAAAGTAATAGAATAGTATCGAAGAAATGTGATGCAGGCCAGCATCATGATACTATAGGTCGCTCAAACGACCTAACCATGATCACAAGCTAAGTCTAAGTCGCGCCCGACTTAATGTGAGGAAGAATGACGCAGCGGATAAAATCAAAACGATCCTCGATCGGTGAATGTAGTAATCGGTGGATTGGAAGATACTGAAATGCCCAAATTCGTTGATCCGAAGATACCGAATTCTATCTATCCCGAACTCGTTGATTGCGCACGATACCGGGTTCAAAGATCTTCAATTCTTCAAGCGTTGATCAAGCGCACTTGATTCCGCGAATCGGCTTCTACAATCGTTGAATCGAGCGCACTCGATTATCCGAAAGAGGAGATAGGAGATTACACTCAACTACCAATTTGAATGAAAGCACAAAGCAATCAAAAGAGAATTTTATTCAATATTCAACAACCTTTACAAAATGACCATACATGCCTATTTATAGGCTACAACTCAACACAACAGAAAACTTCAAAAATATTACAAGTACTTAGGTCGTTTCCGACCTATAACCTTCGACCTAACAACAGACGACCTAAACAGACGACTTAAGAAAACATAGCTTTCGACTTAACAAATTACAACAAGTCTTAGGTCGTGAACGACCTACGACTTAAACAAACGCGATCTATCTTCAATACATCTGCTTCCTTCAGCGACTTAAGAATCAACGGCAGAGATCCATGCGGCATAAGAATCAACGTTATCCAGAGCTTTGCGACCTAAGACCAAAGCATCTTCACGCGACTTAAGAAAATCAATGGCCCAGATTAACTCGGCAGAGAAAACAACGGCAACAGCTACGGCGACTTAAAAACATGCGGCGACTTAAAGAAACCCATGGTGGAGATTGACTCGGCAGAAAATCCAATGGCATTCAGGCTTCCGCGACTTAAGAATATACGCATCAGAAACTTCGCGACCTAAGCTTTAGGTCGGTAACGACCTAAAAAAACATGTAGCGACTTAAGGACTTCACGCCTTAAATTCTTGCGACCTAGCTCCTTGCGACCTAACTTAGGTCGTTCCATTTTAGCTCGTAGTACCTTTAACTCGTTGAGTCGTTCCAGCGTTCTACCTTCCAACTCGTTAGGTCGTAGACATCCTTCCATAAGTCGTGAGCGACCTAAAAACCCATTAGGTCGTGAGCGACTTAAAACTTCAGCTTTCAACAAATTAGGTCGTAACTCGTCATCAGTAGGTCGTATTCCATTAGATCGGAGCACATTAGGTCGGAACTTGTTAATGTGACTGGAATGACTCAAGGTCGCTTCTGTTATCCTGTTAACTCGTAGGTCGTTGGGTCGTTTTCGACCTAAGGAATGGAAGGTCGTTCGCGACCTAAAGAAACTGGCCAATAGCTTTAGAATCTTATCCCGGTAGGTCGCTAGAATGATGTAGCTAGGTCCTAACGCGCCTGAATGACTTGCCAACTCGTTTTCCTGCATTTTCATCTCCTTAACTCGTTCATTCTTCCTCACATTAAGTCGGGCGCGACTTAGACTTAGCTTGTGATCATGGTTAGGTCGTAGGTCGTTTGAGCGACCTATAGTATCATGATGCTGGCCTGCATCATCTTCCCCTGGTTGGGAGAAATTCGTCCTCGAATTTAAAAGCTTTCTTCTTCGAGATGCTGTCTTCCATTCATTATCTGGATTGACACGGCCCTGGTGATAACCATTCTTGAGATTAAACTTGCTTTGTACTTTGGATGTTATGGTTTGAGCTAAATAATACATGGAATTGAACAGACGTGGCATCAGGCAGGCGGCATAAGAAAGTGATCTGAGGGAGATGGCATATGAAAAATTGCGGAAGAAACTAAGCACTAGATGCCAGATCCACTTCATGTAGCACAAAACTTCATAAGAATAGTGTCGTATACCATATTGCTTGTGCCAATAGGAAGATGTGATACAGAACCAAAACGTGTCGAAAATGTGAGACGTTATAAGGAAGTTTAAAATCATGGAACGACTTAGGAACTCACGACCGAAAAATTGTGATGACTCATGCTCAGATTCTTGTCTTTCCTTATCCTGTTCAGATGTGTCATCCTCTTGAACCTTCCCTTGATGTGTTGCATCAAATTCCCCTGACTGAAATGAATTCTCACTTGCTTCTACTTCAACATATTTATGTTCATAATACGGTTCCAAGCAATCGACATTGTCAATGTTAGTAGCGTGGACATCATCTGACAACTTCAACTGACAATCATTCACTTCCTCCTGTTGTATCAACTCTTCTTGTTTTTTCAGACTCATAAGATCATACGATCCTGGCAGTAAAATAGCATCTGGTATGAGTTTAGTTTGAGGTTGGATGTCCTGTATAGATGGTAACTCTTCGGAAAACTCCTCAAAGCATTCGACTTCAGACTCATCGAATTCTGATCCAACTTCCTCATATACATCAAAGTCTTCACTCGTTCCTTGCCGGGCCAATACAAACAAGTCATTACTAATTTCCACCTTTTCGTCAGTCTCTTCCAGACATACAAGACTAGATTCTTCAAGTAGTTCCTCAGACATCTCATCTTCACATTCTTCAAATACTTCATCTTCTTCTGGATTCTCAAAATCAGAATCTTTTCCAGGTTAAATCATCATCGACAACTCATCATCATCTTCCATTTTATTGATGAACTCTTTCAAAAATAACAAACTATCTGATTCTGCCTTCTCTTTTGTTTCACTCTCACTTTGTTCATGCTCCTCGGAAACTAAGGAATTTATACATGGATGACTCTCATCCATAAGCTCAGGTGCTAAATAAGAATCCTCCATTGTCAAATGAATTTCCTCCATCCCGAACACAGCTTCTTCTTCCATACTATCAACATCAAACTGTGGCAATGAATAGTAATCAACTTCTACCTCCACATACTTTGACTCAATTTCTTCTTCATCGTCAAATTTCGACGGTTCATAAAAGTCAATTTCAACAGTCATTCTCAACAAGTTACCTCCTTTCTCTATTGACAAAACTTCTACTCTCCCTGATAAAGATTCCTTAAATCCTGGCAAAAATTCTTCATCGTCGTCAAATTGTGGTGGTTGATAAAAGTTAACTTCATTAATCAAGTTACATTCTTCGTTCTCCAACTCGACCTCTTCATCTTCGTTGTCAAACTTTAGTGGTAAGGTTGCGAATGATTCTGTATGTCCGACCACTTCAAATTCTTCTAACATTGGTTTAACCTCCTCGAGAGTTTTAAGAGCTTCACTTGCCTCATACCTAACCAAGGTTTCAGCACTACCTTCCGATTCTTCAGCACTTTCGCCGAAAGGTAATGGACTAGTTGGTTCCTCTTCCTCTTCTGTCTTGCTTTCAGTAGTATCATCCATATCCTCACTTTCACATTCTTCTACAACAAAGGGTTTCTTCTGGGACTTTGTACATTCAAAACTTCGATGGCCAAACTTCTGACAATGATATTGCTTAACTCGTTCATCAACACTTGCCTTCGTGATTCCATATACAACTGGTTCATTGACTCTCTTAAAAACATTTCTACTGTAATGAACAACATGATTTTGATTGCTGGAGTTTGGAACCACACCCTTTCCTCGACTCCCTTGACTCAACTTCTGCAATTGTTGATCAAGACGAGATTGATAATTGTAGGGTAAGAAATTTGCCTTCATCATCCTTTTCATCTTATCCCACTTGACAACTTTAGACTTCTTCATCCTCTCTCTGGTTGATTTAGTTTGTTGCCACCAGTCCATGGCTTTTCCTTTCAAACTTGCAGCAACTAACTTCACTTGACGATCCTCAGGAACGTAGTTGAGCTCAAAAACATTTTCAACCGTGGTTAACCAGTCCAAGAATTCTTCTGCTAGTAGTCCACCTCGGAATTCTGGAATCTCCATATCCTTTCTTGATTTCCATGTATAACCATCCTCTTCAATATTATTGTATCGATTTTGCCCTTGACCAGAATATCGGAAATGAACACGATCACCATAACTTTCTTCTTCAAAATTAGTTGAACTTCGTCGTCGATTCTGAACATCGACTCTTCTATGCCCATGCACGTCCTCTCTACTTCTTTTCTCATAATCATAACGTGACGACACTCTCCGTTGATTTCGATTCATGTCAAACTTCATTCTCTCTGCTTTCTCGAAATCCTTATTGAATCTTTCATCACTACGTTGCTTCTTCTGTTCAGGAGCTTCTCCCTCATACAAATCTGCAACACTATGATGACGATTAGCATATCTCGGAGGCATGATCAAGCCTTCAAACTTCGACTTTCGGCTCCACTCCGAATTTCAAACACCTTTCGAACTTAGATCCAAAATGAAATGGATCGAAAACTTCCACTTTGTAGCAAATCGCGATGAACACGATGGACAAAGTTTCGGCTTCCAATACAAATTCGATCACTCAATCTTCGATATAAAATCGAACACTTCTTCCTCTCGGCCAAACAACTTCAACTTCAAAATGATTAGGCTCCAAGTCTCGATCCAGCTATGATTGGCTAGAACAAGCTCTGATACCACATGACGCAGCGGATAAAATCAAAACGATCCTCGATCGGTGAATGTAGTAATCGGTGGATTGGAAGATACTGAAATGCCCAAATTCGTTGATCCGAAGATACCGAATTCTAGCTATCCCGAACTCGTTGATCGCGCACGATACCGGGTTCAAAGATCTTCAATTCTTCAAGCGTTGATCAAGCGCACTTGATTCCGCGAATCGGCTTCTACAATCGTTGAATCGAGCGCACTCGATTATCCGAAAGAGGAGATAGGAGATTACACTCAACTACCAATTTGAATGAAAGCACAAAGCAATCAAAAGAGAATTTTATTCAATATTCAACAACCTTTACAAAATGACCATACATGCCTATTTATAGGCTACAACTCAACACAATAGAAAACTTCAAAAATATTACAAGTACTTAGGTCGTTTCTGACCTATAACCTTCGACCTAATAACAGACGACCTAAACAGACGACTTAAGAAAACATAGCTTTCGACTTAACAAATTACAACAAGTCTTAGGTCGTGAACGACCTACGACTTAAACAAACGCGATCTATCTTCAATACATCTGCTTCCTTCAGCGACTTAAGAATCAACGGCAGAGATCCATGCGGCATAAGAATCAACGTTATCCAGAGCTTTGCGACCTATGACCAAAGCATCTTCATGCGACTTAAGAAAATCAATGGCCCAGATTAACTCGGCAGAGAAAACAACGGCAACAGCTACGGCGACTTAAAAACATGCGGCGACTTAAAGAAACCCATGGTGGAGATTGACTCGGCAGAAAATCCAACGGCATTCAGGCTTCCGCGACTTAAGAATATACGCATCAGAAACTTCGCGACCTAAGCTTTAGGTCGGTAACGACCTAAAAAAACATGTAGCGACTTAAGGACTTCACGCCTTAACTTCTTGCGACCTAGCTCCTTGCGACCTAACTTAGGTCGTTCCATTTTAGCTCGTAGTACCTTTAACTCGTTGAGTCGTTCCAGCGTTCTACCTTCCAACTCGTTAGGTCGTAGACATCCTTCCATAAGTCGTGAGCGACCTAAAAACCCATTAGGTCATGAGCGACTTAAAACTTCAGCTTTCAAAAAATTAGGCCGTAACTCGTCATCAGTAGGTCGTATTCCATTAGATCGGAGCACATTAGGTCGGAACTTGTTAATGTGACTGGAATGACTCAAGGTCGCTTCTGTTATCCTGTTAACTCGTAGGTCGTTAGGTCGTTTTCGACCTAAGGAATGGAAGGTCGTTCGCGACCTAAAGAAACTGGCCAATAGCTTTAGAATCTTATCCCGGTAGGTCGCTGGAATGATGTAGCTAGGTCGTAACGCGCCTGAATGACTTGCCAACTCGTTTTCCTGCATTTTCATCTCCTTAACTCGTTCATTCTTTGATGCAGGCCAGCATCATGATACTATAGGTCGCTCAAACGACCTACGACCTAACCATGATCACAAGCTAAGTCTAAGTCGCGCCCGACTTAATGTGAGGAAGAATGAACGAGTTAAGGAGATGAAAATGCAGGAAAACGAGTTGGCAAGTCATTCAGGCGCGTTACGACCTAGCTACATCATTCCAGCGACCTACCGGGATAAGATTCTAAAGCTATTGGCCAGTTTCTTTAGGTCGCGAACGACCTTCCATTCCTTAGGTCGAAAACGACCTAACGACCTACGAGTTAACAGGATAACAGAAGCAACCTTGAGTCATTCCAGTCACATTAACAACTTCCGACCTAATGTGCTCTGATCTAATGGAATACGACCTACTGATGACGAGTTACGACCTAATTTGTTGAAAGCTGAAGTTTTAAGTCGCTCACGACCTAATGGGTTTTTAGGTCACTCACGACTTATGGAAGGATGTCTACGACCTAACGAGTTGGAAGGTAGAACGCTGGAACGACTCAACGAGTTAAAGGTACTACGAGCTAAAATGGGACGACCTAAGTTAGGTCGCAAGGAGCTAGGTCGCAAGAAGTTAAGGCATGAAGTCCTTAAGTCGCTACATGTTTTTTTAGGTCGTTACCGACCTAAAGCTTAGGTCGCGAAGTTTCTGATGCGTATATTCTTAAGTCGCGGAAGCCTGAATGTCGTTGGATTTTCTGCCGAGTCAATCTCCACCATGTGTTTCTTTAAGTCGCCGCATGTTTTTAAGTCGCCGTAGCTGTTGCCGTTGTTTTCTCTGCCGAGTTAATCTGGGCCATTGATTTTCTTAAGTCGCGTGAAGATGCTTTGGTCTTAGGTCGCAAAGCTCTGGATAACGTTGATTCTTATGCCGCATGGATCTCTGCCGTTGATTCTTAAGTCGCTGAAGGAAGCAGATGTATTGAAGATAGATCGCGTTTGTTTAAGTCGTAGGTCGTTCACGACCTAAGACTTGTTGTAATTTGTTAAGTCGAAAGCTATGTTTTCTTAAGTCGTCTGTTTAGGTCGTCTGTTGTTAGGTCGAAGGTTATAGGTCGGAAACGACCTAAGTACTTGTAATATTTTTGAAGTTTTCTGTTGTGTTGAGTTGTAGCCTATAAATAGGCATGTATGGTCATTTTGTAAAGGTTGTTGAATATTGAATAAAATTCTCTTTTGATTGCTTTGTGCTTTCATTCAAATTGGTAGTTGAGTGTAATCTCCTATCTCCTCTTTCGGATAATCGAGTGCGCTCGATTCAACGATTGTAGAAGCCGATTCGCGGAATCAAGTGCGCTTGATCAACGCTTGAAGAATTGAAGATCTTTGAACCCGGTATCGTGCGCGATCAACGAGTTCGGGATAGCTAGAATTCGGTATCTTCGGATCAACGAATTTGGGCATTTCAGTATCTTCCAATCCACCGATTACTACATTCACCGATCGAGGATAGTTTTTATTTTATCCGCTGCGTCAAAATGTGCCCGATCGGAGGAATGACCTCACTTGGCCCGGCATGGCTCCCGTTTTAGTCACATCTAAGCTGACTCACGGGAGTCAGGGCTACGTAAATACCTCATACAGATTCGTCGCCAAACCATCCTACTTCGTTCTGGAATCTCGTCCACGTACACAGTTGTTAAAGTGGTTTTCGATATTGGCAAAGAGTATGACAATATTCGATCCCGGTCTCTTTGACAACCAAACGCTTATTTCACACCGTGGTCAATTATATTTCAAATAGTTTATACTTCATATCAAAATATCATATTCATTTCAAAATCATATCTCTTTTGAAGTCATATTCACTTCCAAACTTAAACTATTTAAATATTGAAATGGTTATAAATTAAAATAGTTTATAATTAAAATAGGTTATAGATTAAAATAATTTATATATTAAAAATAGTTTATATATTGAAAATAGTATATATATATATTAAAATAAATTTTCAAATTTGAATCCTTTGGAAACAATCTCTATTCGAAAATCTTTCAAATAATATTTTTCAAACATTGAAAACCAAATTTGAAAAGCATCGAAAAATTTATTCTCAAATCCTTAATTTAAATTCATTCCATTGGTAAATCAGATTTATAAACCATGTTTAAAATTTCATCTTCTTATATCCTACAACAAAAGTAAATGGTTTAGGAATGTTGAATAAAACAATAAATGATAATCTAGTATTATCATTTCTGACAACCAATTCATTAAATTCCAAAAAATTATACTTATATATATATATAATATAATCATACATATAAAATTTATTTCATTTTCAAAAACAATATTGTGTCATTTTTCTTTTTTCAAGTGTTTTGAAATTTCTATCGATAGCGTTGGCCAGACAAATCGATCGAAACCCCAAATCAACCTTAAGAACTCAAACAACACAATATAAAACAATTTTATGTTAATAACAAATATACTCATTTACATTATGATTCAAGAATGAATTTTAGAACAAGGTTAGAGATTCAAATTTTAGAGGAACCCTAATCAAAGGAAATTACAACTAAGAAGATGAGTTCGAAAGGAAGATAAGATAATTAAATTACATAGGAGTAAAGATGGATAGACTCATATTAAGCGCGGGTGACCTTAAGCGGGTCAACCGAGACTTAGAGAAACGGGAATATCATCAAAGAAATAGGACAAACTTGATGAGAACATCGCAGAAAACGCGATTCATGCGGTCAACGAAGAAGGTAGGAGCATTTGTTAATCCGAAGGGCAACTAACCATTCATGAAAATCATTCGTCCGGGAGGTAGGACAATAGGTCGAGCTCCAGGAATAAGATTGATGTGGAATTCAAATTCCCGCTTGGGAGGAGGAAATGTGACTTCACCAAAGATATCTAGATAAAGTGGGACAACAGGGGTGGAGTCAAGATCGCTAGGCCGATAATCAAGCGAATAGATAAACTATATGAAAAATCCTGAGGTAATCGACATTCGATCACAAGAGATTTTCCCGGTCGTCTATTAGAGAAACGGTTCGGGCTTTACAAAAGGCAACAGCATCAACGCTGAGGACATAGAAATCTCCGGGGAATCAATGCCTGTTGTAAAGGAGTTTCACCTCTTTACAAATCATACTAAGGTTGGCGAGGCTGCTGATGGAATTTACCACACTATAGAGCCATGGGATGCTCTAGTATCAAAGAACACGAATAGGAAAAGACAAGAATGAATTTCAGAACAAAGGGAGCGTTCCAAAAATTAAAAAGAAATCCTAGTCCAGGATGAAGAATTTCAAGCTCGATCGAATATTATTCAGAAATTAAATTTACTCCATATGCTAAGTTTTGCCTAAACTAGAGCTCTGATACCACTTGTAACAACCTGGTATTTCGAACCATTCGCATCCACACATGTCGGACTTGACTTACTCAAAACAAAAGATTGTTAATTTATAATTGGCAAAACTTAGCATATACAGTAAATAAATCAATCACAAAATCATAAACACAGAGTAATACAACAGTAAGCAGCGGAATAGATAAATAGTAGTTCATGAAGCTGCTATATAAAACAACAGAGTTAGAAACAAAATACAACAGAGATATCAAATACATACGAGTGTCAATACAAAAGTCAGTGATAAGTCCGAATAACACAACTGGAACAAACTGAGAATCTGAATAGATAGAGATAGATCTTCAAGCAGAACTCCAAGCTCCAAAGGTGAGTCTCAAATGTTGTGACACTCAGTCTGACCCGAGCATAAAGCAATACACAAAACACTCGAGTCAAGATTAACATTCTTATACAAGTAAATTCAACTCAAGTAAAATGTCAACTGAAATACAAAATAACTTAAAGGATGTTTGGGATTTCCATCCTCTAAGGATCCGTGGAACTATCTACTATATAGTAATATACGCTACATAAATAATGTATATAGTAAAGTAAACTATTAAAATAGCATTAAGGCGTTACCCATATCCCCCTTAACACATTTTATATATTCCCGTAGTCTATACAATGCCGTAAGCTCCACCAAACCGGTGGTTTACCCAAAGGACACCCCATAGGTACGGTACAAAACAAACTCGTAAAAGGCGCGATAGGGCATGTGAACATGGCACGCGAGGCAATGCCAGGGTAGATATACCGTTTGCGGATCCGGACTGGTGGTAACGCATAGCAGCTACTACCGCCCACCTTGAGACATACTCCCAAATCAAAGGTGCACCCAATCAAATCACAAAGTAATAGAATGGTATCGAAGAAATGTGCCCGATCGGAGGAATGACCTCACTTGGCCCGGTATGGCTCCTATTTTAGTCACATCTAAGCTGACTCACGGGAGTTAGGGCTACGTAAATACCTCATACAGAATCGTCGCCAAACCATCCTACTTCGTTCTGGAATCTCCTCCACGTACACAGTTGTTAAAGTGGTTTTTGGTATTGGCAGATAGTATGACAATATTCGATCCCGGTCTCTTTGACAACCAAACGCTTATTTCACACCGTGGTCAATTATATTTCAAACAGTTTATACTTCATATCAAAATATCATATTCATTTCAAAATTATATCTCTTTCGAACTCATATTCACTTCCAAACTTAAACAGTTTAAATATTGAAAATAGTAAATATATTGAAATAGTTATAAATTAAAATATTTTACATTTAAAATAGGTTATAGATTAAAATAATATATATATTAAAAATAGTTTATATATTGAAAATAGTATATATATATATTAAAATAAATTTTCAAATTTGAATTGTTTCTTCCAATTTCACAAATCAATTCAAATCAACTGTAGTTCCAAAATCCAATTTAAATCAATCTCAACTCAATGTTTCAATTACAAAGGTTAAAGGTCAATTCTTATTCTCGATAAAACTATTGAATATCTCTATCGATTTCGATCCAGGTTTGAACTACAAATTTAAACCACTTCAAATTCAATAGGTTACAAAGTTTAATTATTCAAATATTTACAATAACCAAATTTAATAAATTTCATTTATATTTCATAATTCAACTTTTAATTCTATTTCAGTTTGAAAATATTCACTAAATCATTTTAGTAACCATTTCAATAAAATCTCATATTACAAAATATTAAATTTCGATTTTATTTAAAATTGAAATATTCATTTAATCACTTTTTGTCAAATCAAGTTATAAAATCATACCTTTTAAAATCTCAAATCAATAAATTTAAATCAAACCTTATTTAAATTCAATTCTAACCAAATTATAAATCAATTTTTATTTTAATTCAATCTTTAACAAATAAAATTTCAAATCAATTCTTTTTTAAATTCAGTTCTCTCCAACCTCCATTAATTAAAGTTATTACAAAAATCTATTTTGAAATATTAATATAAATTTTAAATAAATAGTTAAACATATTATATATATATTAGTTAAATTTTTATTACATTTAATCTTATTATTAAATTTATTTTATATTAATTCTTATTTTATATATTTTAAAATAATAAAATTATAAGTGAAATCTTAAAATTTATATTTTCCAAAACTACTTATAAATTAAAATTTCCAAAACATATTATTTGAAAATGTAAATTTTATACATATAAAATAGCATTTATATATTATATTTTAAAAATCAATATTCATTAAAACCCATATATTTCCTTTCAAACTTTGGAAGACCAACGGTGTCCATATATAATTTTCTATCCTATGGTCAACTGATACGGATATTTATCATTTCAATCTGCAATTTAAATATCTACAAATATATATCATTTCAACCCGCAATCCAAAATTTCAAAATCAATGAAAATCGCTTGGGTTTATCATTTCAGCCCATAACGATTTTCCCTTAATCTATAAGATCATTCGAGTATGTATCATTTCAACCCATAGGGAATTCTAAACTAACAGGAACTTGCAGAGTGAGAACAAATATGATAATAATATAACATATCAACAACAGACATATATCATCAGTAACAAATTTAAATATAATATATACACAGGTTATGGTGTCATATGTCATAAGTAAACAATTGCAGATAATGGCATACTGTATTTAACAATTAATTAGCTTAACAACTCAAATTTAACAGCATATTTCAATCGTCATTTCAGGTGAATTAAATTTATTAAATATAAGAATGTTAATCGTGAGTGATTGCTCACCTTTCGAGGCCAGAGAAATTAGAAAACACGACAAGCTACGAATAGAATCACGAACTCGACAATCGACCAATTCAAACGAAAAATCTCAAAGCAAAGCAAGGTGAACACGGATTCGACGACAAGGCTGATAATAAGGAACCAATGAAATAAATAAGAATCAGCTTGATATAAACTGAAACGAAATATGTTTTATATACATATATATTTCAAAAAATCAATTTTAAAACATATATCTAAAAATAAAATCTTTATATATATATATTTTCAAATCAATATTTAATTTAAACACATATAAAATATATATATATATATGGAAACCAAACTCATATCTACTTATCTACATAAACTAATATATAAACATATGTATAACTTACATACATATTATATTTTAAAATCAATATTAAATTTGAAAATGCATATTAAAAATAAAACATACACACACACACATTAAAATCAATATTAAATTTTAAACACATATAAACTAAAGTCTATATATATTCTATTACAAAATCATTATTCCTTAAAACCTATGTTCTTAAAATCAAAATATATATATTTACACATTATCTTTCAAACCAATACTTAAAATTCAATATTGCCCAAACATATATTAAAACTGTTAAAACTATAAATAAATAAAGTATAAAATAAGGGAACCAACATATATCAACTTATATTTATAAGATATGTATATATATATTTTTATATATACTTACTATAACTTTTACAAAACTATTTTATATATTAACAAAATTAAAATACATACCTTAAAACATATTATATATCTTTGTTTGTGGTAGCTGTCAAGATGAGGTGCAGGCATTATGGCGGAGGCTGCTTGGATTTCGGGCGCAGTTGTCAGGCAGAAGGCGTGGGGCTAAAGGTGGGTTCGGGCTGATAGTCGGAGAGGGAAGGCGAGCTGATGGTCATGGAACCTGATCGGCAGTGGGAAGGTGTAAAGGCGAAGGTGGAAAATGGTGCTTGGCTTGCGTGGATGAACATAGGCAGTGGGTGGCGTGATTTGTTGGCTGTCAGGCGGAGGTGAACTTGGGTGATGGATGAAGTTATGATGCGGTGTTAGTGGGTAGGAGGCTTGGCAAGTGGAGAGTGGCGGGAAAGGAGATCGGGTGGCGGCAGTGGCTGCTTGCGCTGGGATGAGGGATGGGGTGGTCTCGGCGGGTTGCTGTGTCGTTTGAGGCGGTCGAGCAAGGTGGAAGGCCGGCTACGGGATGTCAGGTTTGTTCGTGGGCTGTTGCCTTGTGTTCGGCAGCAGTTGAAGGCAAGGCTATGGGGGATGGTTGCAGAGGGGCCGTGGACAAGGACGGATGCTGTCAGGTGATGGGGTGATGGCGTTTAAGGTGGTGCTTGTACTCGATGGTGGAGGGAAGGAGCAAGTGGTGGAAGGCGATGGGTTTGTGAAGAGGCTTTGCGTGCGTTGTCTAAAAGCAAGGGATCGGGGTGGTGTTGGCTGACGTGGTGGGTCCAGAGGAGCGAAGGCGGTCAGCTAGCAGGAGGACACGACGGAAATAGACTAGCAGATTTAATAAAATTTATATACAACTTATATATAAACTTTATACACACATATATTTTAGAAGTTATACATAGCCATGAAAATGAAAAAGAGAGGAGGAGAGAAGCAGGATTAGAGGAGCAAGCTTCAAGCAAAACGAAATTGGAGGAACAGGATTTTGTTTCATAAAAATATAAGCTTATATATAATTTATATTAAATAGCAAATAAACGAAAGGATTAGAGGAACCGGAGATAGAAAGATAAATAGCCAATATATTAAATATTGAAGGAATAACAAAAGTCAAGGGTTATATTTTGTGGGAGTGTTAAAGGTAGTGGTCATTGGGTTTAACACGGTGGATTATGCAGGGACACAGAACACGAAAAGGTTGCAAACAGATACCAATACGGCTAGCCGTTTCACGGATTTCGCCGTGTACCGGACTCTGAAACGCACAAATAAATATACTGCGGAGATCAGCATGACGAGACGAATAGAATGGTATACAAATATGAGTAATACGACCATCCTATCAAAACTTGATATTCGCTACCAAATTGTTGCTAGTTCGCCGAAAATAAGACAAACGGAGCTAGAGCAGTCCAAATTTGGCGAAACGAAATATGACGTCTCACTCAGAAAATGGTTTACAAATTTATTGTATAAAAATATTCAGGTTTCGAAAACATTTTATTATCATTAAATTAACTGATTTTAAATTGAAAATTACACAACAAAATTTACTTTCATATTTTCCAATAATTTTTTTTCAGTTGCTATGTTAAAATAGACGTATTCCAAATATCAAATTTCCATTGCAAAATTTTATAATTTAATTTCATAAAAAAAATTCAATTAATTACGTTATAAAATCGTTAAAATATACAGGTCGTTACATACTGCTTCTTTATAATTTAATGGATTAAACATTTATTACTGTTCCATTTCTAATTATTACAATTAGATATATTTTACTACTTTTCAGTTTATACAATTGAATATATTTGCTGCTTCTTTTCAATTCATGCTTATTTAATGAAACTGTTATCACTTCCCCAGTTCTTAGTTCATTGTCTTATTCATGTTAGTACTTATTGTTTATTTTTTAGCATATTTTTAATGACATAAGGATGATTATTAATTGTATTTATTTTTGCTATGCTACTAATACTTGTACTTTGCTCTGCTATTATGTCCAAGCCTGGCTGAGGAAGAGTTACGGGGAGTAAAACACAAATATGCTAATTCAAGTATGGTTACCATATGTAATTAAAAAGCCTTCACGATAAAATAAATAAAAAGCAAGGCCATTCCATTTCGATAAAAGACCATTACCAAGATCAATAGCTTTGCGTCCGCTATCCCGATCATGATTTTCTTACCCCCAGAGGGAAAGGTCCTTCCCTTTTGGGTCGGTTGTGGGGGAGAAGGGATTCGAACCCCCGACACTATGGTTCGTAGCCACATGCTCAAATCCTCTGAGCTACAGGCCCTATCCGTCTCTACTGTATCTGTTCCCGTCTGTATAGCCCTAACCCATTCCACTTTTTTTTCAATCAAAATGAAAAAAGTGGAAATGGATTAAGAATTAAATTAATGCATTTTATATTTGTATTTTAATAATATAAAATGAACTAGAAAAATATAGTTATACTAATACGATTTCTTACGCTATAATTTGTCTTATTTCTTAGTATTCTAATTATACTATTTTTTTGTATTTAATTTAATTACTTTTGAAAAGGAGAAACCGAGATAAAGTAAGAGGGTTTTCTTTGGGTGGGAACATTGTATATCGATACCATATCTAAATGGAATAAAAAAAATGGTAAGTGGGGTTCCATTGTATGAATCTTTAAATAAGGCATGCACCATGTCAAACACAAACTCTAAACTATGTAGTTTTATTTGATCAAAAAAAATCCCTCCTTTAAGAAGTTCTGGATGAATTTACAATTGAAATCCAAATCGAATAATCTAATTTTCACCTTTAGAGATTTCTACATTTTAATACATTTGAGCTACATCTTCCCAAAAGGAAATATTAACACTGTAATTTACCATAAATTATCTAAAAGAAGATTTGGATTGTGTTTGAAATTACAAGAAATCATCATTTTTGTTGTATCTAAAATAGACAGTGCAAAATATGGTAATTATTCTATCTTTGCCCATATCTTTTTTTAGGTATATTCCTTGTGATTTTGAACAACACACATTTATGCATATAATATAAAGTTGGATAATTTACAGAAATTACGTAGAAACATTTTTCATTCCAACGAATTAAAATACAAACTTAAATCTCAATCAAATTAGAAATTACTTTTTAATTCAGGTTATACAACTTATGACATTCAACCAATCTAATCTGCATTTAACATACAAACTTTTCAATGCTTTATTCCATAACTTTTAGGTACTACTTTCACCCTTACGTTCCAGATTTACACACACGCGCGCGCGCTCTCATATTAAACCGAAGTCATAGAATAGTAGGCAAGGATCTTAGGTTATTGTATATATATTTAAGTCTACAATCCCAAAATTTACAATCAAGCATAAAAAGAACCGATTCGCAATGATATAAATCTAATATTATATTAAAATATATAATTACTCACCCATCTCTAAGTTTTCGAATATCTAGATCTAAATCTTCTTATTTGACTCCCTTTCCTTCTATCAAAATATATATTAAAGCGTATACATATTTATTAGATTTATTGATCTGAAAAGAGATTTGAATTGAATGTTGTTGTAAAGTTTTAGATTTAGAATTTACCTCTTCTTCACAGAATTGATTCACCCCTTATTCTTTTTATCTTTTATTTTCTGTTATCCTCCACACACAGACACACACATATAATATTATTTTGTAATTTTTATATTTCCTATAAATTGTGGAGAAAAGAAAATGCTGAAGCTTCGCTCCTTGATTCAGAAAATATAAGAAGTAAAGTGAGGGTTGGGCCTGTATTTATAGGCACACGAATCACTTCACTGCAAGAAAGGCTGCCTTTAGCGGTAACCTTTTGCATCGGCCGATGATGGCTAGAATAAGTGGCCGACGCTAGTCGACGCAGATCTGCATACCCAGATAAAAACCCGAGAACCTCAAACTTTTCATCATTTCCCATGATCGATACGCCTCCCCCTTCTTTGCTGTCGCTGCCTCCTGCCTCCCCATTACCGCCGCCATTGTTGCCTCCTATCTAGAACCGCCGCTTGCCTCACCAAGTCGACGCCCGCCTCCGTCGCCTCACGCTTTGCTACCGCCGCTATTTCTCAATCGCGACTCCTTTTTGTAGCTGCTACCGCCGCCCGCCACCACCATCCAACGCCCTCTGCATTCCTCTCCAATTTCAGCTTAATCGAAGTATTATTTAAACCCTAATTTTGAAAATTGATTGATTATGGGTTTAAAATTGATGGTTATTGCATATTAGTTGATGATAATAGTGTATTAGCTGATTTGAGAATATTAATTAGTGGTTTGATTGTATAATTTGTAATTAAACATTAATGTTGATTTAAAATCTGAAAATTAGTGTATAATTATTGATTAATATGTTTATTGATAAGTTTATGCGAATTTTTAGTATAGTTTAAAACATTGTTTGTTATAATTTACGCAAAAATTAGTGTATAATTATTGGTTCATACGCTGCTAGATGGTTAAATGAACTGTAAAATATGTTTTAAAATTAGTGTATAATTCACCACAAGAATAATAGTATATAGCGACAACACACTTCCGACGGCCGCCGATGGAAATTTCCGACGACTAGCGACGGCCCGTCATCTTCGTATCATTTCTGTAATTAAAATACAATAACCATTACAGGCCGTCGAAAACCGACACAAATACAGCCGTAAGCGGCTGACGACAGCCGTTGGAAATAAACGCGTTTACAGGCCAGATTGGTCGAGAGCTGCTTCATTATCTCCCTTTCACCCAAATCAATCAAAATACCCAACCGCCCCACCTCCTCCCCGCGACAGCCAGTCCCCCACGTCTTCCGGAGCATCTCCAACATCATCAATCATCACTCCCAACAACTCTAGCCTCTCCATCCATCTCCAAATCAGGTTTTTCATAAACCCTAATTGATTTTGATTTGTTAATTTAGGGTTAAATTGTAATTCTAATTGTTTATAATAGTCGATTGATTTTTTATTTACATTAACTAATTAGTAATTTGAATAGTTTATTTACATAAACCATAAACTCTAACTAGTAATTTCCTAAACCCTAATTTGATTAGTTTATTTACATTAACCCATTAGTGTATATATATACGTTGATTATTTAGTGTACATGCACATTTGAGCTAGAATTTGGTTAGCATTTGGTTAGTTAGGATTGATGTGAATGATTGTGTTTATGGTTTGTAAAATTCCGAAAACGATAATTAAAATATATTAATCATAGTTAAACCCTTAATCGTTTATATAAAATCAAGTTTGGTACAATATTGTGTGGCATGATATAAACTAGTGTATACTATAGTTTAATATTATTTTAAATAAAATATATTACTATATACGTAATTTGTTAAATTTGAAGACATGAATAATATATATTTTTTAAATAGTAAAAATCGTATAATATAGTATATATTTAATAAAACAGTAAAATGCAAATAAACTTTGTACAAATGCTAATATATATTATATAATTAACTAATCGTGCATAATATTGATATATAATGCTAATATTGATAATCTATAAACAAATTAGACATGCATAATATGTTTTATTTTTTATAAATCACTTAGAGAGTTTTTGGCCCCGTCTGACAAGTGTTGTATATGATCGTTATATGATATTCGTTTTTATTATAAAACGGACATTCATATTCATCTAATATAATATTTGTTGGATTTGTCCCTATATTGGACAAGTTACAAACACTATAAAGTAATTACATTTCGTAAATCATTTCATTTTAAACGGTTCACAAAATTTCGACAGCACTTCCTTTTTGTTACTTGTGTACACGCATTTGTGTATGATACAGGGAACACGGGGGAAGTGCTGCCGAAATTTTATGAAATCGTTTAAAATGAATTGATTTATGAAATATAATTACTACTGTATTTGTAATGGAAAGTAGGATAACTGATCATCAAAGAAAAAAATAATATAGAAGCTAAAAATATAATATTATATTCATTTCAAGGCGCAAAACCAATTTAAGGCGCAAGAAAGCGCAAAAAGATGCAAAAGCAATTTCAATGCGCAAAAAGGTGCAAGAAGACGCAAAAAGGCGTAAATTAGCAAATTCAATAACATTATAAATACTTTTTAATTAAAAAATAAAATGTCGATCCATAAAATTAAATGATTGATACTAATTTTAATTTCAATCATAGTTTTTAAAGTAGGAAAAATGATCAATTATTTTACCGATCGGAGCTGGATGTATGAACAATGAAGGGAAATGGGAGGCTCAATAAGTGAACATTTTTGTAATGGGGTACATGTGTTTATTGAATTTTCTTTAAGTAATAATGGAAACGACGAAGAAATTCGTTGTCCATGTAATAGGTGCAAACTGTTGAAGCATTTGATACCGGATATGGTTAGAGTTCATTTTCGCCAATACGGTTTCCTGCCAAATTATTTGATGTGGGATCATCATGGAGAAATTGTAGCACCTAATCAAGAACAGTAAGAGAAGGAGGTTGGTGATGAAATTAGTACAACGAATCTCATAGAACATATGGTTGAAGATGCAACACGATCAATGTTCCCTACTGTTGAAGTTGATAATGACGATGTTAACATGGAAGAGGAACCAACTTTTGGAGCAAAAAAATATATGATTTAATGGATGCTGCTAAGAAACTCTTATGGAATGGTTGTACAAGCGGCACTCAATTATCAGTAACTGCAGAGTACATTGTGTTGAAATCAAAATACAACCTCACAGAAGCCAGATTTACAGCTGTTGTACAAGCTGCTAAACGACATATGCCACCCGATAATTTAATGTGCGAAAATCATTATGAAGTAAAAAAACTTATGTCTGCTTCCGGTTTGCCATATCAAAAAATAGATACTTGTTTAAATGGTTGCATGTTGTTTTGGAAAGAAAACATCAATCTTAGAAATTGCAGAATATGTAACCAGGAAAGATACAAACCAAGAAAAAAGAAGAGAAAAGAAGTTCCATACAAGCGTATGCATTACTTACCTATCACTCCTAGACTTCAAATGCATCATCTGTAACAGCGCATCATATGAGATGACACAATGTGAGAACACAGGAAGAAGGTACGTTAACACACCCAGCTTGGTTCTTTTTTTCTCATTATTTCAGTGATCATGTGAGCTTATCATTTGAAAGTGCTACACGTAATGATGAAGCCGTTGAACAAGATTGTTCTTCTGAGGCAATGTTATCTATTTTTAGACAACACGGTCGACCTGCTGGAAAATGTGTGGAATTATGGTTAGACGATAGAGATTACCATGTAGCATACACATATATTATTCTTAATTGTACTGAAGTTGCACCATTTATTAGGTGATATTAAATTAAAAGTCTAGATATATTTATTTAATTTAATACTATATGTGTACATTAATTATAATGCAATATATTATCTATGTTTGTAGTGTTTATGAATCACAACATCCAAGCAGTGATATAAGCAAAGATTTCGCTACTTGGTTATCGAACTATATTTATGATCCGATAAATTGTATGGTCGATGATGGATTAAAACATCTAACGATGAGACCAAACAGAAAAGTTAAGACATATCCAATATTCTTTGTTAATGGATATAAATTCAACACCAAAAATATGATGATGAAAAATTAACTAACAATACTGGTGTATTTGTTAAAGGCAGTGATGTTCCAAATGATCATATAAAATGATTTTTATTGCGTGTTAACCCAGGTTTTGCAGTTGACATATTTCACTAGACCCGCAGAGGAAGTTTTTTTGTTTAGATGCAACTGATTCAGCAATGTTCCAGGTTCTGGAGTTATCGTGCATCCAAATTATAATCTTATAGAAATAAAACATACCTCGCGTTATCAAAAGTACGATCCATTTGTACTTGCCAAACAAGCCATACAAGTTTATTATACCCCTTATCCATCTCTTAAAAGAGATAAAGCAGACTGGTCGGCAGTTTTTAAAACGAAGGCAAGATTTACGTTTGATGAAAAGAATAGTCCAAACGAACAAGCCTATCAAGCAGATATCGAGGAAAATGTTAAAATAACAATAACAGACGATCACACGGATTTTGGGACTCTAAATGATGAATCAAATGTATTAGTAGAAGCATTTGAAACTACAGAGGAAAACGATATAGAGTACGAAACCGAGTCCAAATCAGAAAACGACGAGGACTGATTGCTAATATACAAATTTAATATAAGGTAATTTATGCAATTGTTCATGTTATATTTTTCTCATCAATTATGATATCTTTTCTCATAATTATTATGAATTGTATGTTCTGACATAATAAATTGATATGTATGTGACATGTATTATGTCTTTTTTCCGAAGGCGTAGCACTTCCCACTCCGGTTCCCCCTCTTCTTCTCGAAGAGGGAATAGAGGTTATGACAGTGGCCCTTCAGAGCCAACAGCATGACCAGTAGTGTATTTACAGCCAAAAGCCGATGGATCGTAAGTATTAAAATTAGTAGCATAGCATTAGAAATATTTTGTGTGCAATATATATAATAGTCTAAAGCTATGTTTCAAATTTAACACAGTGGATTTGAGCTAGAGCTATCGGGAGTGGTTCTTAGTATTTCCAAGCAGGCATATATGAGTAGAATGACTGGTTGTTGGCTCTAATGGAGTAAGATCCCTGACCCAATCAGAGAGAGCATCTGGCAGGACTTTTTGGTGAGTTTAAATTTAGATATTTATAAATTACTGTTTTACAATTTGTTGACTACTTGAAAATGTACAACTTATATTTAATTTTCTTAATGTGCCAAGTTCCATAGATCCGCAGAAAGCGGACAGTTCCCTTGTGCAGCGCCACTGGAATTCTAAGATAGAAAAGAATTATTGGGACACGATGTCTGGCCTTAGGAGAGCTGGGAAGGAATCGAACTTGATGGGTCCAATGTATAGGATGCTTGGGTTGCCTGGTGGAATAACAATGAGTTCAAGGTAATTAATCTATCATATATATCTCATTACTTTGTTTTACAGCTATTAAATATATTGTTCAATTATTTAAATTTGTAGGTGGAGTCAGAGAGGAACTCTACGAATAGAAATAAGAACCTAGTAACACATCGTGGTGGTTCCAAGTCATTCCAACATCATCGTGAGGATTTGGTAAATTTATTAATTGCGATTATAAACAGTTATTACGTTTATCTAGTTTAAGTTACAAGTTATTAATAAATAGTTAATATAAACAGTAATATATATATATATACACACATTATTTATTGTAGGAAAGAGCGCGTCGACGTTTGGTCTCATACATGGAAGTATTTGCTCATACCCATGCCATAAAGCAACCGGACGAAGCTGGCAACCTTACATATGCATGGGAAGATGAGGATAAGGCAACGGCTGCATATGTATGCATATTTTGAATTTTAGGTTATTAATATTGATTAGTTTAAGTAATTAGCTTTGAAGAATTAAAATAATATTGTGTTAATTTCAACTGTAATTTTTTTGGCATTGTAGAAAAAGTTTCAAGAGGCACGGGTACAGATGCTAGAGGGATCAGATCACGTTGAGTTGACCCGCGAGGAGGAAGACGCTATTTTTGACTCCATCATGGATCTGACGCAGCGAAATCGACGTTTTGGTTATGGAAACCAAGCGGTAATTTATAAAAATAAACTATCTTCCAAAAGTTACACAATTGTTATAAAAGTCGTTGAAAAGTTCTATAATAGTTTTTTATTTTCGCAGGCTAAGGCATCTCAACAAGCGTACCAAAAAGAGCAGGACAAAGCCGAGATAAATCAACTGAGAGCCATGGTCGAGCAGCTGCCGGAGCAGGACCGTCTTCGCGCTATACAGATGGAGCAGTTGAATCAGCGCTTGGCGGAGTAGGTGTAGCAACATGGTTCATTTCCTTTGTCGTCTAGTGCTTCCGGAGGCGAGGACGACTCTTGATAGGTATGTTTTTCTGTGTTTGTGCTTGGATGTTGTATATGTTGACTTGGAGTTGGTAAGGATGATTTGTTTTGGTATGTTTGATACACTTTGATGAGAGATCGGATGTGTTGTATTGATTTGGTACATTTTATGGAGTTGTTTGATGTTTGACGTTGATTAGCCATTGTTTTATTGGATGTTTGAGCATGTTGGATGGCTGATTTTGTATATATTGGAGTTTATGATCTTGACTTTGTATATATTGGAGTTTATGATTTTGTATATATTGGAGATTATGGTTAATATTATTGTTGGTATAATATGTGATGTTGGTTGTTATATATATATATATATATATCTGAATTATCTGTGTGGAATGGAGTTGAGAAGTATATTGATATATATGTAGATTTGGTGGAAGTCGAATAGGCGTAGAAATAAAAAAAATAAACCCAAATTTCTGACGACTACCGACGGCTTACGGGTCACAATCTTCCGACGGCTACCGATGGGTTATTAGTTATGAGTGGATCCACGTATACCTCGTTGATCGTCAAAGGTCGTCGCTATTTTTCGTTAGAAGCCGCCGTAAAGCCATCGAAAGATTGTCATCGCCTTCGTCGAAAGTTGACAAAAACCGTGTACGCTATTCCGATGGCTACACCGTCGGCTTCCGACGGCTGTCGACGGCTATTTGCCATCGGAATAGCCCTGTGTTCTTGTAGTGATTATTGATTAAAATAAGTGCAAAAATTAGTGTATAATTATTGATTAAAATTAGTGCAAACTTCAAATTTTAGTTTACAAAATCGGTTCAAAATTTGAATAGTTAAATGAATTGTAAAATATGTATTAAAATTTCAAATTTAGATAATAAAATATTTAAATAGTTGAATGAATTATAAAATTAAGAAATGAAGCGAAGTGAAATAATAAATCAAGAAATAATAAATTTTAATTTGAAATAATAATTTTTTTGAAACGAATATTGTACTAAAATCGATTTTGAAATGAATATAATGTTTTAAAGTTTACGGGAATGTTTGTTATACTTTAGAATAATTTTTTTTAGTATACGCGAAAATAAGTGTATAATATATTTTAAATTTCAAATTTAGTTAATAAAATATTTAAATAGTTGAATGAATTATAAAATTGAGAAATGAAGTGAAGTGAAATATAAATTAAGAAATAATAAATTTAAGTTTGAAAATAAGCGTTAAGTATTATTTTAACAAATACAACAACAAAAAATTAAAGTCTTTAATCCCAAAAGGCTTTAGTTTATTTTAGAAAATACAACAACAACAATGTACCCCTTAGATGCAAAGTTATGTGTAGAAGAGAAGTAAAGTGAAGTGCCGTCGAAATTAGATAGAAGTGTGATGTATGAAGTCTTTAGTTCTAAAAGGTTTTAATTTTGTTTTAGACAGAATTTAGGTGGTGTCGAAATTGCTAACATATATTTTTAAATTTGAAATAATGTTCGATTATTTTTTCGATCGTACTTAGATGTATGAAGTCAGAACTGGTATGAAAGGTTCAGTGAAGGAACATTTTGACAATGGTGTAAACGAATTTATTAGATCCACTACATCTAATAATCGAAATAACGAAGAACTTTGTTGCCCTTGTAGTAAGTGCCAACATTTGAAGCATTGGAAACCAGATACAGTTAAAGTACATTTTTGTAAATCTGATTTTGTGCCAAATTATTATTTGTGGGATCGTCACGGAGAACTTGTTGCATCTACATCTAATCTTGTAGTGTTAGAGAACGATTATGTTATGATGAATCCAATAGAAGATATGGTGGAAGATGCAGCACGATCAATGTTCCCTACCATTCAAGTTGACAATGAAAATGTAAATTTCAAAGAAGAACAGAATGTGGGGACGAAAAGAATTTTTTTTTATTGGATGATGCTAAGAGGCCGTTGTGGGATGGAAGCAGAACTGAATTATCAATAACCGCTGAATACATCACTATGAAATCAAATTCAACTTTACAGAAACTGGATTTACATCGATGTATAAGCTGCAAAACGACATATGCCATCCAATAATCTGATGTGTGATAGTCATTATATAGTGAAAGCATTTATGTCGACTTTCGGTCTGTCGTACCAAAAGATAGATACATGTATAAAAGTGCATGTTGTATTGGAAAGATGACATTAACCTTAGGAACTGCAAAATATGTAATGAGAAAAGATACAAACCAAGAAAAAAGAAAGAAAAGGAAGTAGTTCCATACAAGAGAATGCATTATTTACCCATCACTTCTAGACTTCAAAAGTTATATGCATATTCAGCTATGACATGTTATATGCGATGACATAGTGTGAAAACATAGGAAAATGGAACTTTGACACATCCATATTAATCCTCCTTCGCGAAATAGGCGTTACAGTTATGGAAATCTGGAGGTAAACTGCTTCATTAACTAATATACATATTATATTTAATATTGAGCATAAATTATAACTCGCTATTAACTATTTTATAGGCGATAATGACCCAGACTGCTTATAGGAGATCCCGGACAAAGGAAGAGATAGCTTAGCTGAAACAGAAGATGGCAGAGTTCAAAGATTGGCGGAAGAGCGGAGAATTGGCGTAGCTGCTAGATGAGCGAATTTGCGACATATTTAGGAGAGCACGGGAGAATGGCTAGGGAGGATGGGTCAGGAGATGACGATGAGTAGGTATGACTATGGTGTTTGATGGATTTTGGTCGTTTTGTTTTGTATTTATTTGACATGTGTTGATGGATTTGGTTCTTGTTTGACGATTGTGTTGCTTGATGGTTTTGTTTGATGGACAAGAGTATTTGTTGGTATGGTTGTGCTGTTTGAAGAATTTATGGATGTTTTGTTTGATGAACATGAGTATTTTTAAGTAGGTTGTGTTGTTTGATGGATTATAGACGTTGGTTGATGGAATGTTGATGTAGATATTGATTTTTGCGTTATATACTTGCTTATGTATGATATGCGATGGTTGTAGTTGTGAAATTGGTTTTATATGTGTTGCAGATGAGATGGATAGAGATACGTTGTTATTTGCGCGGTTGGATGACTCAAATAAAAGCTGCAGGAAAAAAAACTCAGTATTGCGATGGCTTGCGTTGGTTAGCGATGATCCACTTGTCCAAGCTTGCATCGGCTATCGACGGCTTGATACGGCGCATTTACCCAATTTTGCGTCGGCCAGCGTCGGTCAATGACTGCCCAACGTCCACTCTGAATTTGCCACGTTTCCAACTTCATGACATTAGCCGTCGCTTAACTTGCGACGACGTCGTCGCAAAAACAGTCGTAAAACCTATTGGTGTCGACTGTTTTGGCATTGCCTTTTAGCGACGGCCGGCTTCGCATTCGAGTAGTTGCTAACGACAATGGCTTTTGCTGTGATTTCATCCGTTAGATTTTTAATTTATTAAATCCGGACCGTTAGGACTAGGTTTATTCTCGCCAACATATCAGCTATCGGTTGACCGTTATACTTCAACTAGTCACTTACATATACGTTAAGTGTTTATTTTATTCCTTTTATTTCCTGCGATTGATTTCATTACATCTGATTAACATTAATTAATTATTATTTATTTCCCTCCACGCTGAATTTACTTATTTCTTTATACGCTCAATTTATTTATTTAGGTGCTTTCTTAATCGGATTTAATTTAATTAAGCGTCCTTAACTAACATTTATATATAACGGTTGCTTAAATGCTAAGCCGATTATATTTATTATCTTCTTTTGAAACGTTAATATTTATATTTAATGTCCATTTTAATGCTAAGTTATTAACATTTATTTTCTTAACTGGTTATGAATTATTTCCGATCTAAAAGCTTCGAACGTAATAAAATTTTAATTTGAAATCCGATCATAAAACTTTATACATGAAAGTTCATCCGAAAATCATAACGAACACGATGGTGCAAGTTTCATAACTAAATTCCGATGTTTACAAAAATTATATTTTGGACATCAATAATTATTTGTTAACTTTTTTTTGATTAGTTTCTGTTTATATTTATACGGAATGTTACATATATGCTCTTATTCAATCGATACAATTTTAGGAAGAAAGACAGATATTGCAAGAATATACTTTAGATTATGAAGCACGTGATGGTATTGGAAATCTATCGAATAATATATGGTGTGGCAGCTCAATGTCTGGACCGAATGAGCTATTGAGATTATATGGATTTTTGATGGAAAGTTGATTTGGATGTGATTTTTGATAATATATGTCTGAAATTGAAGACTTAATCTAATTAGCACATAATTAGTTTACTTTGGTGTATAATCGAATTAAACATAATAATTTTCTCCTTATGCAAAATATTAAATCATTTATAAATTGTGGTCAATTAATCCCGTACTAACTACTAATCATCCTTGGTCGCAAGCTCGGAAGAATGTGTGGATTTGAAACATTCAAGCATAAATTTTAAATTGTTTAAACTAGTCGCGGTCAAGCATAGAATTATTGACAATTCTAAGTAAACCACGTACAGGTATCCAAACTTGCTACTAATTTGAAGGTATTTAGTTGATGATTATAAATAGAAGTCTTTACTCGGTAAACACAGGCATCCAAACTTGCTACTAATTTGTCAAGAAGAACATTATCAACATCATAAAACAAACAGTGTACAGCAACAAATTAATGGGTATAGAGGTATCGGATGAAGTGCTAAGCACTTTTGTGCCTATAGTAGTCTACTGGGTATTCTCGGGTATATACGAAGTGTTAACATACTACATGGAAGGTTCACGTCTTCATCCAAAGAGCGAAGAAGAGAAAAATATAGCATCAAGAGGACAGGTTCTGAAAGGAGTCCTCCTCCAGCAACTCATTCAGGTCATCGTAGTCTTCTCCATTTTAAAGGTACCGCAACTCGTCGTCTTTGTATACACTTGTAGCTTCTCATTTGATATATATAACCAATAAAGGTGCTAAACCTATCAATGTCTGAACAATATACATGATATGTTTCAGTTCATAAGCAACGAGAATGAGGCAGCAAAGCCGCAACCATCGATACTATTGCTGGTGTGGCAGTTCATTATTGGCATGGTGGTTTTGGACACATGGCAGTACTTCGGGCACAGATACATGCACATAAACAGGTTCCTGTACAAGCACCTGCATTCGACTCACCACGAACTGCTAGCGCCTTATGCGTATGGCGCCCTATACAACACCCCTCTTGAAGGCCTCATTTTGGACACCATCGGTGGTTCCCTTGCTTTTCTTCTTTCTGGGATGAGTCCTAGGACCAGTATCTATTTCTTTTCTTTTGCTACTATTAAGACGGTTGATGTGCACTGCTCCCTTTGGCTTCCATGGAATCCTCTTCAGTTTCTCTTTGACAACAACAGCGCTTACCATGATGTTCATCATCAGCTCAGAGGCCACAAATTTAACTACGCGCAGCCTTTCTTTATTTCCTGGGATAAGATCTTTGGAACCCATATGCCTTACGATGTCGTCCAGCGTCCTGGAGGCGGGTATGAAGTTCGCCCCGTCAAAATCAAAAACTGATTAAATTAATTTGTTTTTTTCTTTTACTTAATTTGGTTCTCGCTACTTTAATGTAATCAACGACTCGGTATCAAGTTAATTAATTAATATTGTGCATGCATACATCTCTGTATCAGTTCCTTTTTATTAGTGTCTTAAAACTGTTATTCTTCTAGTCCTGTTATGTCATCTGATGACGACGTTGTTTGTACATAGTCCATGTATTGTCCTCCTCTGATTCGTGTTCCAAAGTTCTGCATATCAATTAGGTCACTTAAGAAACTTAAACCACTCTGGCACAGCTTTGATTCACTAAAGGTCCGTTTGGATTCATTTTTTATTTTGAGTTTTGTGTTTTCAACTTGCACTAAGAAATAGCAAAAAATAAGAGGAAGATTTGTAATTCTTAGTCATTGCGTCGACCAACAAACAAAGAATGAGTTGGATTGTTCTTCGTGCTTTTGCCATCTCTCGAAACACGAAAAACAAAATAAACTTGTTTTCTATTTTACATGTTAATTTCATTTTTCAAAATTGTTTATTTTTCAACAATACATACAACGGACGCTCTTTTGTATAGAAGAAAACACAAAACTAAAAACGACAAACCAAACAGGACCTAAGATTTTCACAATTCGAAAGATAAATCGTTGGAGTAAAAAGAAAAGACAAGAAGAAAGAAAACATAGAATTGCACAACACAACGGAACAATATATAAACATTCAACATAGGATAATACATAGTCACTTCCACAATAATACATTAAAGGTCACACAGTTATACATTTTAGTCTAAGATGGTTATAAGTGTCTTCCCCACACCGTTGATACAAAATACATACATACATAGCGGAAAATAAAGAAGATAACTAGATATTGCCGAAGCCACATGTTTCATGCTCCTAAAATGCATCCGTAGGAACCTGGACTATATGGCTACTCATACAAATTTGAGTACCCAATAGTTTTAATGAAAGAAAATAAACTCAGGGTCAGATATTATTCTAGTGTGAGTAAACTCCAAACAATAGAATCATTAAGCTTATAAAACCCTTTAAAAATAAAGGTATCTCGTAAGACCACACCGTACATAACACTGCAACATACACATTGATTTTTGACTGCACAAAGTCGGCGGCGACCATTGCAAGCCGTCGGAAATTCCATCTGAATACAGAACACGGTTTTTGTCCATTTTCGATGGAATTGACTATGGCTTTGCGACGGCCTCCATCGGCTTTTTCGACGGCAGTTCAGACGTTTTTTCCCGACGATGCTGACGTCCACGTGGCTTAAAAATACGCCAGAAAACCGTCGAAAGCCGTCAAAATTTTCGACCGGTAAACCATCGGGAGCCGTCGCAAATCGTCGGAATATTTCGACCTATAAGCCATCGAAAATTTGGGTAAATTTTTGCAGCAACCCAACAGCACATCAGTATCAATATATAACACAATACATCAAAATCAATATATATATCAGATATATAAGCTAAAATCAATATCAATATCGATAATAATATAAAACTCAAACATCACCATCTCAAGCTCAAATATTTTCAATCAATGCAAAACAAATATTCCATCATCACCCAAATGCAATATCTACATCCAACCTCAATATACAATATATACATCCAACATCAAACCCCACAAATCAACATCAAACATCACATGTCCACAAATCAACATCACCATCTCGCATTGTATATATACACAAGTTTCAAAAACAAAAACTGCAAAACATACCTCATGACTCGTCATCGGCTCCGGAATCACTAGATGAAGGGAATGCTTCATACGCTCCACATACTCAGCCAAATGCTAGTTCAGTTGCTCCATTTGCACTGCTTGGAGGTGGTATTGCACCTGCAGCTATGCAATCTGTTGTCGAAACTCATTAATCTCAGCTTCTCCTAAATCTTTTGATAGGCCTTTTGTGAGGCCCGAGCCTACAAAATAAGTCGAAATATGTTTAAGTTATTGTGTAACTTTTATAAAAATTAAGCCATTTTTACAACTTAGTTAATTTTTATAAATTACCGATTGATTGTCGTAGCCATACCGTCTATTTCTCTATGTCCGGTCCATAACGGAGTCAAAGATAGCGTTCTCCTCATCAGTGATCAATTGCTTCCGTCCCGAATGTTCAAACATTTGCGCACGTGCTTGCATAAATTTTTCCTACAACGCAAAATTAAATACAATTAAATATTACATGACGTTATTATAATATTTTATAACTAATTAACTAAAATAATTATTATTAATAACTTATAACTTAAAATATACTTACAAGTATGGCATATGCTTTATCATCCTCATACCAGGTATACATTACTGATCTCTGGTCGTTGGTCTGCCTGACGGTATGGGTATGTGCAAATACGTCCATATATAAGACAGGAGCCCCACGCGCTTTTTCTTGCAATAATTGGTGTATATTATTGTTTTTCATACAAATTTATACAAAAAATATAATAATTGTTCGTAATTGCAATTAATCAATTTACCAGGTCCTCGCGATGATGCCGAAATGATTTCGAGCCACCACTGTGTATGACCGGATATTTTTGCCTGTTCGTCGAGTTCTTGTCTAACTCCGCCTGCAAATTAAAATTTAAAATTATATTTTACAGGTATAAATTATGTATTCTCTACTGAACAAATTAAGGTAATATCTGATAGACTTGCCCTGAATTCATCGCTACTCCACCATGTGACCCAAACATCCCATACACTAGCGCCCATCCAGCTTGGCTTCTTCCTAGATTTTCTGATGGTAGACATCGTATCGTGGTAATTCTTTGCAACTTTAGAGTTCCAGTAGTGCTGGCAAAGAGAAATATCCTCCTCTTGTAGGTCTACCGCCCTCTGTATATATGTTGAAAAAATATATGTTATACATTTATACTTAGTCAGCAAATTGTAAAGTGGTTATATATAATGATATATAATTTTACACTTACCAGGAAGTCCTGTCAGATGCTCTCCCGGACATGCTCTGGGATTCTACTCCATTTCGACCAGCACGTAGTCATACGACTTATGTATGCCTGCTTGGATATGTTGAGCACTATATTTGAAGGCTCAAGCTTAAAACCGTTGCATTAAATATACAGACAAATCATGACTAATATATCATACAAAATATTCATAATGATAAAGTAAATTTAATACTTACAAGCCATCTGCTTTTGGTAGCAATCTAACCACCGTACGCGGCGCCTCCTACGATGGGCCGTTACCATCACCTCCGTTGTGAATGGTCCCTCTCTGAGATGAAGAGGTGGAACCGGACTGCGAAGAACTCTGACGCCTAAAAAAGACATCTGTAATACCTATCATATACATATTATTTTATTATGACAGAACATATCATTCAATTATGAGTAAACATATCAAGATTTAACATCAATAATCGCATATAACATATAAAAAAAGTGTAACATCAATACTCCTATAAATTACCTTTTTTCAACATGTATACTATTAAATCAGTTCTGGTCGTTTTCTGATTCAGATTCGGTCCCGTACTCTATATTGTTTTCCTCAGTGGTCTCAAATGCTTCTACTAATACATTAGATTCATTATTTAGAGGTTCAAAATCGGTTTGATCATCTATTATTGTAATTTCACCATTTTACTCGATATCCGCTTGGTACGCTTGTTCGTTTGGAATATTCTTTCCATCAAACATAAATCTTGCCTTCGTTTTAAAAATTGCCGACCAGTCTGCTTTATGTCTTTTTAGAGATGGATAAGGAGCATAATAAACTTGTATGGCTTGTTTTGCTAGTATGAACGGATCGTACTTATGATAACGTGATATATGCTTTATTTCAATATACTATATTTTTGGTGCACGTTGAATTCAGAACTTGGAACATTAATGAACCACTTGCATCTAAATAAATAAAATTCTTCTGCATGTCTGGTGAAATATGTTAATTGCAAAACTTGAGTTAACATGCCATAAAAATCATTTTTTTTATCATTTGGATCATCACTACCTTTAACATATACACAAGTATTGTTAGTTAATTTTTCAGCCCCATATTTTTTGGCGTTGAATTTGTATCCATTGACAAAGAATATTGGATATGTCTTGACTTTTCTTTTTGGTCCTATCGCAAGATGTTTCAACCCTTCATTGACCACACAATTTACCTAATCATATACGTGGTTCAAAAACCAAGTAGCAAATTTTTTGCTGATATCGTCGCTTGGATGCTATGATTCGTAAATGCTGCTTATATAGATAATATATTGCATTATAATTAATACGCACATGTATTATTCAAGTAAATAATTTTAGATGTGTTATTTAATAATACCTAAAAAATGCCACAACTTCTGCACAGTTAAAAAGAAAATATGTGTGAGCTATATGGTAATCTCTGTCATCTAACCATACTTCCACACATTTTCCAGTAGGGCGTCCCTATTGTCTAAAAATATATAGCACTGATTCAAAAGAATCTTGTTCAATGCCCTCATCATTTCGCATAGCACTTTTAAAAGATCACATGGTCACTGAAATAATGAGAGAAAAAGAACGAAGCTTCTTCATCGATATAGATTTGCATATCGAACATTCAACTCATGCTTTTTGTCTCACTTTTTACTTTAGATGATTTAAGTACCTATTAAGAATAATTATAATTAAATTTTATTACATGTAATTAAACTAAAATTTAACATACTCAATATTAATACCTTTCAAACGGATACATCCATCCATATTGCATAGTACCTCGCAGACGTGCTTCAAAAGAAGATGAACAGGTAAATGCTCCATTACATTAAAGAAACCCGGAGGAAATACTTTCTCCAATTTGTAGAGTAGTACAGTTCTTCCTCAAGTTTACGTAGATGATCAAATTTCAATATAGTTGAACAAAGTTCCTTACAAAACAAACTAAGTTCCGTTACAACCGTCCAAACTTTTATAGGCAATAGTTCTTTGGAAGCGATCGGTAACAAATGCTCCATCATTACATGACAATCATGACATTTCATCTCACTCAGTTTATCGTTCTTATAGTCGACACATCTACGAAGATTAGAGGAAATCCCATCAGGAAATCTTAATCCTTCCACCCACTTTAATAGTACTTTAACTTGGTTACTGTCTAGCTCATAGCATGCTTTGGGTTTTTTGTGTCATTTTGCTTCATATGAACCTTAGGACGATTGCATATTGCCTCTATATCACGTCTTGATTTCAAATTGTCTTTAGTCTTTCCTTCAACATTAAAAACTGTGTTAAATACATTATCGAGCACATTTTTCTCGTTGTGCATCACATCGATATTATGACGAATTAGGAGATTTTTTTAATAAGGCAACTCTCAAACTATACTTTATTTGCACCAATTATGAATCATCGATTTACCTTGAATTTCAGTATATTTGCCAGTTTCATGTATCTTTGGATAATCCTTTACAAGGTCATAAATATCTTCGCTTGACCAAATCATTGATGGTCGCAAGGTCTCAAGTCTATTACTTGTAAAGTTTTTTTATCTTTTCTAAAAGGACGATTAATATGGAGAAAATAATAATGACAGTCAAACCACAAAATTTTCTTCCCATGCGTTAAAGAAAACGCTCGTGTTTCTTCCATGCAATAAGGACAAGCTAGACGACCAGCCGTACTCCAACCCGAAAGCATTGCATACGCAGGAAAATCTCTTATAGTCCACAGTAGAAAAGCGAACATACAAAAATTCTATTTTTTGAAATGTTGTACATTTCAACACCTTCATGCCACAATGTTTTCAACTCTTTATCAACGGTTGTAAATATACGTTGATTCCTTGTGTCGGATCATCAGGGCCAAGGATGACAATAGTGAGAAACATATATGGAGTTTTCATATACATCCATGGAGGTAAATTATAAGGTGTAACGATTATAGGTCAAGATGAATATTTTAAACCAAATTGAGAGAACGGTGAAAATCCATCCGTACATAAACCAAGTCCAACATTACGGCTCTCCGCTGCAAAAGCGGGGTATGTCTTATCAAAATGCTTCCATGCTTCTCCATCAGTTGGGTGTGTTAACGTACCTTCTTCCTATGTTCTCATACAGTTCCATCTCATATGATGCGCGGTTACAGAAGATGCATATAACCTTTGAAGCCTAGGAGTGATGGGTAAGTAATGCATACGCTTGTACGGAACTTCCTTTCCCTTCTTTTTTCTTGCTTTGTATCTAATCTGATTACATATTTTACAATTCTAATATTGATGTCTTCTTTCCAAAAAAAAAGCAACTATTTAAACATGTACCTATTTTTTGATACGACAAACCAAAAGCAGACATAATTTTTTTCACTTCATAATGATTTTCGCACATTAAATTATCGGGTGGCATATGCTATTTTGCAGCTTGTACTATAGCTGCAAACCCCGCTTCTGTGAAGTTGTATTTTGATTTCATCGCAATGTATTCTACAGTTACTAATAGTCGAGTGTCGCTTGTACAACCATCCCAAAAAGGTTTTTTAGCAACATTCAATAAATCATAAGTTTTTTTGCTCCAATAGTTGGTTCTTCTTCGACATTAACATCGTTGCCATCAAATTGAACAGTATGGAACATTGAATATGTTGCATCTTCAACCATATCTTCTATGAGATTTATCGGAACAATTTCAGTATCCACCTCCTCCTCCAAATGTACGGGATTATGTGCTATAAGTTCTCCATGATGATCCCACACCAAATAATTCGGTATGAAACCGTATTGGCACAAACAAACTATTACCATATTCGGTATCAAATGCTTCAATAATTTGCACCTACTACATGGACAATGAATTTCTTCATCATTTCCATTTTTATTTAAAGTGAATTCAATAAAGACGCGTACACCATTTTGAAAATGTTCACTTATTGAGCCTCCAATTTCTCTTCTTTGTTGGTACATCCAGCTCCGATCGATAAAATAATTGACCATTTTTCCTACTTTAAAACATAAAAACGTATTAATCATTTGTGTATTGACATTTTATTTTTCAATTAAATCATACATTTAAATTTTCACAAATATATAATATTATTCAATTTAATTTTATTTTCAAACGGATTTACACAAATTATTATATGAATATAATCTACAATTTTTAGGTTATTGTTTTACACTTTGATGGTTGGTCATCATGCTTTCCATTACAAACACAGTAGTAATAATATTTTGTAAATCATTTCAATTTAAACGATTCAACTAAATTTCGGTATCACTTTCCCTTTGTTCCATGTATCGTACACATATGCGTGTACACAGAGAACAAAAAGAAAGTGTTGTCAAAATTTTATGAACCGTTTAAAATGAAATGATTTGCAAAATATAATTACTTTATTGTGTTTGTAATTTGTCCAATGTAGGGACAAATTCAAAAAATATTGTATCGGATGAATATAAATGTATGTTCTGTGATAAAAACGAATATCCATACAACGATCATATACAATACTTGTCAGACGGGGCCAAAAACTCTCTAAGAGATTTATAAAAAACAAAGCACTAATTATCATGTTTGACACTTTAGAAAACACATACACTAAATCATGCACATCTACCCTAATTAACCTAAGCTGGCTCTAATGCGCATATGCACTAATTAATCAACGTATATACACTAACATACACTAAACAAATTAATGTTGTCGACATTTAGATGATAATAACTGTAATTAGCATTCAATGGGGTCACTACAACAAAAAGGACCTTTGATAGCATCAATCTATAGCGTTTGTGCATACCACCTTTGGTACGCTATACAAACTAGGGTCTGGTACGCTATGTGTAAATCTAGTGAATGCTATTTGTATGTACAACGCTATTTATATATTTGCAGGCGGGAAACAAAAATTGTGCGGGAATACTGCTGTCACTTCCTCTCCTCACAAGCTACAGCAAACACTTCTTTCACTTTATCATCTCCGAAAAAAATTAATCGCCATCACTTTTATCATCTCCAGCAAATACTTCCTTTCACTTCTGATCCAGAAGCAAACAGAAATCCCAGCCGATCGATTCCAGAAATCTATGCGATCCAGAAGTAAACAGAAATCCAGAAAATTCTCATCATTCTGATTGAAGGGGTGGATTAGGATGTCGATCGAATTATTCTGTGTGATCCAGTAATATCCAGAAGTAAACAAAGATTCTAGAAATCCCAAACGAACCGATAGCTGTGTGAACAAGCATCTCCAGAAATCCCAAACGAACTTCGGTACATTTCGAATCATTTTGTTTGTATCTGATTTATTGAATTATTCTGTGCATTTTGAATCATTTTGTTTGTGTTTGATTTATTGTTTACGTTTCCAGAAACCCAAAACGAATTATTCCGTGCATTTCCAATCTTTTTGTTTTTGTCTGATTTATTGAATTTGGTACATGTGTCTGATTTAATTATGTTTAAAAATCCAGCATTTGACAGTGTATGATGAAACACTTAAACATAAGTGATTTAGTACACCTTGGGTTGTTGTACTTGTTTTTGAATTTGATTGCTTGATCTGTAACTTGTATGGGTTATGTAAGTGAGCAATACTAGTGGTTCCTGGGACTTAATCCTTTTTCGTGCTTGCTTGATGATTTAGCAATTTGTAGGATACCTTACTACATAATTTCAATGGCTTGTTTGTTTGCAATTTTGAACTTGCTTTGGAAATGAAAACTATAATCACGGTAGGATTATACTTGCTAAAATATAAATATGCCAGCCTGAAATTAAATTTAACAATTGACCTGAGTCTCAACATTCTGATGTGTATGCACTCTAAACTCATCATTATAATTAGTTCAGGTGTTTGATTTCATACTATAATCCGGACTTTATTCTTATTTTAAACATAAGTTACTATATTATTTTTTCCAAGTAATAGACAAGAGTTTATAGCTTTTAAATAATGGGTAGCCATATAAAAACCATAACTTACTCACTATGAATTGAATTTAAAAGTCAATACTTAACGCAAATATGTGTACAGTAGGAAATGTGAAACGTAAATTGAATCAGAAATAGAAATTTCATGTTTTCAAATTGCTACATATAAATTGAATCAGAAATATAGAAATTTGGAGCTCCTATTCAAATTTGAATTATGATGATGGTGCTGAGATTTGGATTATGATAATCAATTATGATGAATGATGATGTGTTGGATTAATAATCAGTTATTAAGATTGAATGATTCATTTGTTGATGAATGTGGACCAGATCTTCATTTATTAATTGTTGATGAATGTTTCAATAAAACTGTGTGGCTTATTCTGATTAATAAATGTTAATCTCTTAGTTTTTATAACTTCTAAGCAGTAATTGATCATGAGTATATTTTACTCGCAGCATTCCTTTAAATTACATGTTTCTGAGATGACATATGTATGGGTTGAATTATTATCTATCACATACGATGTCACCCTAAAATTTGTAGTTGATCACAAGAATATGATTTTAATTTGAAATCATGAGAATAATGCTTGTGAATGAAATTGGCTAGTACATACGCAAACAATGACTAGTAACGGCAAAATAGTGAAAACCCGATTGTTGTGTTATATAAGTTCAAACTACAAGAAAATTGTTATAAGTTTTCTTTAATTTCAGTTAAACAAATGATAATAATATATATTAAAAAAGATTATTCATATTATTTAAAAAAATAAAATTAAAACTGCTGTATAAAACGTAAAGCAACGTTTAGCTATTAAGTGCCTAAAATCTTCATGTAGATACATACATAGTAAATTGAAAGAGAATAATTTGAATCGTAATTAAGGCAAATTTTGTACACCAAAACTTACCTAAGGTACAAAATTCATTTTATATTAAATAATAATATATGATAAGACTACCTATTTTCTTAATAATTTAAAATTCTTGCATATCTTTCCATAACTCATCAATTAAAATCTAAAAAGCACAAGTAATAATTAAATCTTAACATTTAGATGAAGAAAATAATTATTTTTTAACTGAGAAATCATAATTGTTAGTTACAGTGGTTTTCAAATTTAAACATTTAGGAAATTTAGTATCATTTCTGTGGAAATGAATTGACATCAAGAAATAAAAATGTTACAATTTTTGTTGAATATATATATTGAACAAGGGTCTCATTTTTGCCACACATTTCAACCACATATTGTTAAATGCTGATGTATGATTCAATCAAATTTTCCCATGGTTAATTGTACGGTTAACATGAATAGCCATCTATAACTTGATTAAATGGATTATATTACAAAGAATATAAATTTAACAGCCATCCATAACCATTAGTCTTCATTTAATATATCTCATTAACAAGGTAGTATTAAGATGGAGTTTTGCAACACAAATGATCAAATTGCAGATGTGCTGACTATGCCGTTAAATTTGGATGCATTTTGGTATCTTCGAGAGAAGCTTGGTGTTTGTGAGATGCATGTGTTAAACTAATTGCTGAAACTGTATTTATTTTAAGGGAGGGATTGTTGAGACGTGTTCTATTAGTTGCTTAAGTGTAGGATCAGTTTGTTTGCTTTCAATTTTCTTTGAATAAGTCTCCTAACTTGTAATAGTTTAGTTACTCTTCGATTCATTCTTGTTCATGCATCCCACGAACTTAGTAGTGGGCTTCTTTATTTTTCAATGTTGTACTCGGCCTATTTAGAGGTTGTTCTTTAGTAGCAATAAATTATTATTCAGACTCTACTGACAACTGGGTTATATTTTTTGAAAATAGGTCAATCTGTTCAAGTAAGATAATTGTTTGTTTCTTTGCATTGAGTTTTAAAAGCAAGTTAACATAATGAGTAATATTATAAGTCAATTGTTTATCTATAGGATAACAATAGTTGTAGAAGATGAATAGAAAGAATTGAGGGTTAATAAGTGTTAGAGTAATGGGAACAAGTGCATTTTGAGGAACTGAAATTAAATATTTAGTCTGCTTGTATTTCATTCAGGTTGTTGTTTTAAATTGTATAGTTTTATTTTATATTTAGTGTTTTTGAATAACAGGGTATGAGTTTTCTGTTTACTTGTTAGCAATAAAGCTGACAAATTAATAAGGAGTTTTCTTCAGTGCAACATCAAGGAAAGAGGTCGAGTTTATCTCCTACTCATCTGTTAACAATGATTTTCAAAATACAGCTGGTTGCTTAAGACTGATAATCAAAAGCATTGAAAGAAAAATATAAAATACTACTATTGAAGCTCGATATATATAAGAGAATCAATTTTCATATTCTTGTATAAATTCAAAGGCCGAGTAAATAAACAGTAATTAGCAGTGTAAGCGCCTGCCATGCAGACATATGTTAAATTGGCAAGAGATCGCCTGTGTACATGCCTGCTACTGATAACATCCATATAGGACCGACGGCAGACCCTGTCCGAATCTGTGAGTGTAATTTGGTAGTTCTATATCACTAATCTATATATTCACACTAATCTATGTATTCACACTAAAATTTCTTACTCTTTAGTTATCTGACTGAACTGAACTATCTTTGTTTGGTTGTTTCTTACTATATATAAACTAATTTCATGTAGCTCTGTATTTTCTTTTCAAAATGATGACTGTAATGCAAAACGGTTGAAGGTACTTCTATCTATTGATTTATAAAGCTGCTTAGCCAGCTTCTAAATATTGGTATATAAAAGGGCACAACCTTCCCGCAACAAAGACAGATGAACAAAGACAGATGACTAGTCTTTTTATTAGATGAAAGTCTTGCAACAAAGGCTTTTATAGGGACACAAAGTATATGTTGATAGCATGATTAATTTAAAAGCCCAGCTTGATCAATAAAGAGGTGTAGTTGATAATATAATATCCAGTATTATAGTAAGTTTATTGTCTTGATCAAGCTTTTTACTGTACTTGGAAGAGAGTGAGAAAGTATCTTAATTTTACATGATGAAGGTTGCTTTTCCTTCTATTCCATCTACCAGCTACAGTGTTAGCCTCAAAGCTAACATGCCATGGTTGGTGTATATCTCCCACAACATGGGATAGAAACCCAATACAAGAAGAATAGTAAGAATTTCGTTGTTACGTAACTTGAACTCCGCGTCTTTTATCATTTTCATGTTCAACCAAACGGGAATTGGAAAACCGAATGGTCCTCGAATCCGTAAATATTGATACAATGTCACTGTAAAATTAGACAAAGAGCTTTCTAGGAAGCACTGAAAAAACATCCATTTAACACTATCATTATCGATCAAGGGATGCCATGTTAGCTTTTACGGTATATACCATTAGCCATTTTGTACTTCACTACATTTATTGGACTGATTCATTATCATTTTGTACTTCGCTGAGTATAAAACATTTTGTACTTCACTACATAGCTTCGCAACTTCTTCCTTATCGCCTAAGAATTATATATCAAGGGATAAGTATTCATATCGGAGAAATGATGCATCTTCCTCCATAGATATTAGGGCGTACATAGACCTCAGTAATCCTAATACATCCTGCAAATAACAAAAGTTTATAACACTTGAGATTTTATGTCTACAAAGTTGTGGTTTTATTAAATATATATACGGCTTCATCTGGTCATAATCTGAACATATCTACAGTTTAATTAAATTTAGTCATCATTATTTTCTATTAATGAGTTATAAACACCATGTTATACACACACACTAATAAGTGCATTAAAAGAATAGATGATTCTATTTTCAATTTCCTGTTTATAAAGTACGCATGTTGAATCGATGTGCATCCACATTTCTGTAATCGGTTTTTAGTACTCAATCGGTAGATGTGGGCTTGATATGAACAAAAGGACATTCACTTTGTTTTTATTATGCCAAATCAGTCATGCCCATTTTTTGAGTTTGAACTCGATTTCTAACCTTTTCCCGTGCTTGATGGAATATGAATTCACCCCATCAAACCATTCAAAGAAATCTGTATCACATTCATTTCTGAAATGAGCATCATTAAGTTGTGAAGTTGCTTCTCTTGTTGCATTTGTTTAAATTTGGATTCAGTGCTCTCCATTTTGTTTTACATATGATACTTTCATGTTTGAAGAACCAATATGCTTGATACTAGACAACTACCAACGTGCCAAATATTTTTGTTATTTTAAGGGCTATCGATGGGTTGGTTAATAGTTACAGACATGGGTAGGGATGCTAATTGCAAAAGAATCTCCAATACTATAAGCTTCATTGCAATTCAATATAAATATACTTAAAAAGTTCAAAATAAAAAGTGAAATAAAATTTATAATAACCTACAATTTGAACTGTTTTTTTACAAAAAGGTGGAGGCTTGTAGTTTAAATAACTAAACCTATGTCTTATTATCTGACCTATATCATTTCTCTTCTAATTTTCAGATGTACATGATTCTAGTGGATCAAATGCAAAGATTTCTAAGTCCCAACTTGCTTCTTCTAATGGTAATATAGCTCAAAAGATTGCTTAGTGGAATAAGTGCTTAGTATATGTTTATATAGAATCTAAAACCGTACTTTTCTATTTCAATACTCCAAAAGGGAAGAAGAAAAACAAATATTCCGAGGAACACAGAGCCAAAATAAAAGAACGTGTAAAGGATCAGAAGCAGGAAGATAATCACATATTGCCACTTGCAAGAACACCAAACTCTGATCCCAAGATTTCATCAAAGCCACTCTCTGTTGTGCCTAAGTGTATGATTACGCTATACATATTTCACCTCCTCTTCTTTGTATTTTGCCATGTAACTATATATAATACATGCATGTAATATTTCTTGTACAGTGAAGAAGGATGACAGTGCACTTCATGGGGATATAAACACCAACATCAAAACTAGCTTTGTTCCAATGCCCAGGGCAGTCCTGTCTAGTCCAGGTATTTAGTTCTGATAACCTTAATTTTCCCTTAGATTTTAATCCATATGCTCTAGTTCGAAACTTATCCCATTTGAGTTTATTCTCAGAAAATGATGAAATAATTGGAAGCCAAAACTAGGTACTGAGGGAGAAGCAAGCAGCTCTTAGAAAACAAGCACTGAGTATAAACAATTCTTAGCTTTCATGTTCTTGAATCTGCTATGTTTAAGCTAATATTTGTTACTAAGCTGAAATTTCATATGATTAGTTTCAGAGAATGATCATGTCCTTATGGAAAAAAAACTCGATAGTGTAGTGAAAATTCGCAAAAGCGCAGGAACAGTTGTCAAAGAAGGTCGTTACAACAATGTAACGAAGAGAGTTGGCCAAATGTGAGCATGTATACGTCCGTATTTGTGTCTTTGTCCTTCAATTCTCTGTTTTAATGCCACATGTGCTTCCTTTTTTATGTTGGTGAAGGTCGGTGCTCTATCCTTTTCTTCATACTTGCTTTGTTTCCTCCTAAAGAATTTTTTTTTTGAAGTAATTTTATTACTAAGCTTTTATAAGACAATGATTGGACAAATTTTCAGTTCAGACCTCTTGCATAAACTGTTTCAAGTTTAGACTCCTTTGAAACGAAAATAGGTTTATAATACTCAACATCTGTTCAATGATTCAATCAATCGCTGCTGGACAAAATTTGAACTTGTGACGAAATATATTAAAATTAGATTGTATAATAAATGAGATAGTGGTGCTGGACTTGAAAAAATCGCTCGTGCAAATTTAAATTTGCAAAAGTTAAATTTAAAATTTTGTTGATACTTATTTAAGGAGTGGGCATTTACAAAAATGCTTTATTACCAAAAAAAATGGCCATTTTTATAGCAACTTCCAAACTAGGCCTAAAATAAAAAATTTAATCTTCGGTTCACCACTAAATCGTCGATGAATTATGTGCATTATGCCTTTGTACACATCAGTTTAATTAACACCAAGCAGTGTTATCAAAATACGTTAAATCGTACGATTCATATCGCGATTTAGATCGAATCGCACTTCTTCCGATCTGAATCGACGAAAAGATTGCCAAACGCCGAAATCACACAATCTTTCCCAACGTAGGTCAGATAATAAGACTATCCCAACGTGACAGCTTTCCAAATGTCTTAGCAGATCAACTAACAATTGTAGTTAATTCATGGCTCATTCCATTAAGAAGTATTTGATATTTGATAAAAATTTATCCGATACTTTCCACTTCTTATTTGCAAAGAATTTAAACAGTTTATATTTGATAGCTTTCATATTAAGATGTCCCGGCCACTTTTCTGCAATGCACAGTATAAGTATACTTATGTGGACTGTAATGCACAGTAAACATCCTTAACTTTTGTGGACTAATGCACAATATACAGTTATCTGCAAATTAGGATATGCTCCTTTTAACTTCCTGTCTCATATGTTCATTGAATTTGCACAGGTATGGGTAATCCTGCAAGTTTGGCGAAACATCAAGCAAATCCTAAGGTAGCTCCTATGATTGCAAAAATGATGGGAAAGATGGATGCCTAGGCTAAGTAATGTGCTTATGTTTTCTTCATACTTGTATTAGTACATTATGCTAGATAATGTTGTTATTATGTAATGTTGGAGGCAAACTGTTTATTATGACCTAGACTGGGCTGTTACTGTAAGAAATGAATGCTTTTATTGATTGTGCTTTAGCCTTAATTTTAATGGTTGTGCACTCTCTACACCGTTGTTTCATTGTTCTCGAGTCTCACGGTGGATTCTCCAACTAAGTGAAATTAGTTGATTTGGTTTCACTGTTCGATGATCATAATATGCAATGTAGAGTTCAAAGTTGTCGTGCAACTATATACATATACATACATATATATAATAATAATAATAATAATAATATAATAAAAAGATGAAACTGAAATAGATAAATGCTATAAATTAATATTACATGGGATAGCGTTAGATAAACGCTATTGATTAACAAAACGCTATCGAAACTGTGTATGTGATGTAAGATTTACGCATCAACAACGCTATAATAGAAAATCATAAACGCTATACAAGTATGATAAGAAACGCTATTGAAATATCATCTTAACGCTATAACATGGTATGCTGAAACGCTATAAAAATGCCCAGAAAACGCTATAGAAATCAACTGCGGGATAATATTTCATATAGCGTTTTGGTTTAATAACAGAACATAAACGCTATGGTAGGCTACAAACGCTATGATCGTTTATAAACGCTATGGTTTATTATAGCGTTTTTCTCCCTGCTATGTAATGCTAACGGCCTACCATAGCTTGTCGTTTCACAGCGTTCTCTGAAATGCTATGGTAAGCTGTAATAGCATTTTTTGAACGCTATGAAAGCCCTATTCTGTTGTAGTGGGTATAGTAAAAAATCAATAGGATATTATAAACAACTAGAATAACAAATTAATCCTAATATAACAAATCATAATTAATTAGGGTTTAGGAATAAAACTTTATTGGAGATTGATGAAGGGTCTAGGCTTGTCGAGACTGGAGAATGATGAAGTTGGAGATGATCGAGGACGCGCGGGGGCTGGCTGACGATGGGGAGGAGCTGAAGGGTTTTGTTGAATTTGGGAGAAAAGGAGATAATGAATCTGTTCTCGGCCTGGAGCCTGTATACACGCTTTTTTCCGATGGCTTGCGACGTCCGCCGACGGCTAATTTAGGTTGGTTTTAGACGGTTTACCACAGCCACTATATTTTATTTACAAAAATGGCACGAAAATTGTCAGCCATCGGTAGCCGTTGGAAATAGCCATCGGCGGCTATCGTAAGCTTTCGTCACTATTTACTGTTGTTCTAGTAGTGTAAACACAGATGAGTTTTTATCTTAGATAACCAAAAAATCTCTATAGAAAATTTCAGTGATATTACAAATAATTAGGATACTTAAATACGAAGCCTTCGAAACTCCGGAACGTTACGTGAAGTGTGTATTATAGGATAGTTCCAATAAACCTACACATATGAATGTACGAAAGTGGTGTTGTCTTTTGCGGAACCGTTGCTTAGTCTCTAAGGGAATTTAGGGAAATTGAGATATAGACGCAGGGTCATACACGTGTCGGTATATTCATACTATCTAAAGGTTTCGAGAACGCTTGTGTGAAATACATCCGATATGTCAAATATGATCGATGGTTTAATGCTTATTCAATCATTCCATCTCGACATGCTTTATGAGTTATCATTATATATAGATTCAATTGCACAAGTTATCTATACTTATGCACAACTTTTTCTTTAATAATTGGCAACAGAAATTTAATTAAAATTTGGTGGAGGATTGCTGGAAATATTTTATTAAAATTTGTGTGAGTTATTTATTTTAAAGGAAGAGAGAAAGAAAGAGGAAGAAGAGGAAAAGTGGAATAGACCCACATAAGAAATTTTGGAATTGTGTTTGTTTAAATATAAAGCTCGCATGAGTATGGTTGGACCCTTTGGACATCCAAATATCTTATCTTATGTTGAGAAGGGAGGCAATGCATCTTAACACGCACACACGCATGCCATCGTCGTGTCATATCAAGCAGAGCCGCGCTAGGTACGTGTTTGGGTTTTGGGCTTGACCTTGAGCTAAGGTTCTAAGTAATAATATTTTTTGGATAGAATTTGTATATTCAAACTAGATTTTTTTAACCAATAATTTGGCTCATAAATATTTTGAGATCAAAGATTCGAAGGAGTGTTAAGGGAGGAAAAAATTCCAATAGACGTTATTTTAAACAAGAATTTATGCTCATTGGAATGAACAGTTATGGCCGTTGGAGCGAACATACAAGATCGTTATAACAGACATAACTGTTCGTTGCTAGTATAATTAAGCCTCCTATTTAAAAATGAAAATCAATTAATTCTTCTCGTTGAATTCTTCTTCCTATCTTTGACCTCTACTCTATTTTCAAATATTATACTGAGTTTGTAATATCATGGGTTACTGTCTCGATAAGCTTGTCACTTAAGTCATGTTGAAGATAGTTGGGATCGGACTTTGATTGTGCGGCCACAGTCGATCAAAGAGTTTGATACTCAGACTTCATTGTATCTTAGGAAAAGGTTTTTATAAACTATACGCACTCGCTTATTTCATCAAATGATCGGCGGAGAAAATTGCGTCTTATGGAGAGCGCCATAACATGCGGCTTTGAGCGAAAATGAACAGCTAAAGTGCATACACTATCTATAGTTGCCACCATCACTACAACAAAAAGATCATATTACAACTGTAGTTTTACAACGGTCATAAAATATAACATCCCGTATTTGGAGGCTAAAAGCTGAGCGCTATGGTTGCTATAGTCATCCACAGTATTAACTTCTGGTGACGAAATATGGCAGTGTTAATGGTATCCATAATAACATAATCACTTGAATATGAACAAAATCACAGATTTCCAAAAACAATAATTTCATTGATTATATTTCAAATTAATCATATCCAAGTTACAAAAATCCCAAATGTAATCCCAGGCATTGATCAAATATAATTTACAACAATACACCAAGAGCGATATATGAAGATGCCCCCTTGGATGATCAAAGCAATATAGACATAACTGTCTTAATACACAGCGGAAACAATTTTAAAATAGAATTCCTAAATTAGCTATCTGTCAGCCACATGCTCGTCTTCGGATGCTTTATTCACTAAAATTTGCTAAAACCTAAACCCTCAGTCTACTCAAATCAAATTTTGAGCACCCGAGAGTTTAAGGGGAAACAAAAACTTCAAGTCAGACTTAAAGCCTGATATGAATAATAACTGTTACATCTCAGTTTATTGATAAATAGTTAGACCACGCTGCTTAGCAGAATGGTTTTCCCCTCACTAATATCTCTTTTCAAAACATATATTTTGCAATTCCTTTCCTACAACCAAACTGGTTAATCAACAGATTTTAATAATATACCAATATCCATTATGTTAAAAACAGGAAATAAAATAGACTATCTATATAAATTTGAACTATTTGTTCTTTACTAGACCATCTGTCCTAAATTCTGAGCTAACTGCTCTTTTCTGGACTATCTGTCCTAAAACTAGTTATACAAAAATAGCAATATCTTTTATGCAAGATAATGGGCTATCTGCCCAAAATAGGTAAAAAGGGCGGACTGGCTATCTTTAAAAATTTAGCAAAATCAGTTATGCTAATAAATAAACTATTTGTTCATATCAGAGCTGACTGCTCTTTCTGGACTAACTGTCCTCTGGGCTGACTGCCCTCAAAATGGACTAACTGTCCGAATTTAAAATGAGCTGACTACCCGAATTTTTTTTTGGGTTAACTACCCTTCAAGATATCTGAGCTAACTACTCTTTAAATTATCTAAGCTAACTGCCCTTCAAATTTTCCTTGAATTTTTTTTTAAAATGATTTAGTCCGTAAAATCATATATATACAAGGAAAATATATCTTTAGCTTTACTCTAAGCTATTTTTGCCATGTTATATATACTTTACTCAAAATAAAGTTGATGATGTTCAATAAGGATTGTCTATCGTTTAAAATAAGTTAATGTCCTTTATAACTTAAAAAACTTAGGCTATCTGCCTAGTTCTTATATTCCAAACCTTTTTTTAAAACCCTTAAACAACCTTTCGAAAATATAGAAGGTAACTCTTTCAAAACCATTCATAAAAATCCTTCGAAAGTATTGAACGTAACTCCTTTATATCCTTTAATTAACCTTTCGAAATTATTGAAGGTAACTCCTTCTAAACCTTTTAAAAGCCTTCCTTTCATAAGTTTTAAAACATATGACATCTGCCTTTAAATCCTTTAAACCTTAGCCTTTCAAAAATATTGCAAAAACCATACCTTTCAACCTTGTCGAAAGGTCCTACCATTCGAACTTGTCGAAAGGTTTCTTTTCGACCTAGTCGAAAGGTTTCTTTTCGACCTAGTCAAAAGGTTTCACCTTTCGACTTTGTCGAAAGCCTGGGGTACCTCCTCTATAAAATCATTTATAAACCTTTCAAAAGCAATGAAACTAAAAACCTTTCGAAGACATTGGGTTCAATTTAAAAACAGTGGAAACCTTTCGAAACCATTCAAAGTTAACTACTTTGAAACCCTTAAAACGTTTCGACTTAAAACATTTGGATTTTGCAAAAGGATCAGAAAGACATTGGAGTCGAAAGCAACTGCTTCGAAACCTTTATAAAACCTTTTGAAAACAATGAAGTGTTGTTGTTGGAACTAACCCTTCAAAATCAATGGAGAGAGGTAGCAAGTTTTAGAAAACAAAAGATAACCTTTGATTCCATCTATATTGAAAGGTTAGGAAGCGGCAACTATGCTTTCGGCCTTGTCGAAAGCTATACCTTTCGACCTTGTTGGAAGGTTTCATTTAAAACAAGAAAGCAAACCAATCAAAACCTTTTTCTTTTAAACCTTTCTAACAATTTCGAAAGCTCTTTGTCGAAAGCTAGCAGGCATATTTTCTTTAACCAAAAAAAATTTCATCTTTTTCGAAAGCTATAACCTTTCGTCCCTAAACCTTTCGACCTCTTTCAATTCACTACGTACCAGTTGCCTAATACCTTGTGCCTTGGTATTTGACCTAGCCGAAAGGTTGGATACCTTTCGACTTTGTCGGAAGGTCTGGAATGAAGGCGGAAGCTCTGCCGAAAGGGTTGAAATAGAAGAAAGACTATTTATTTGTACTTTAAAACAGTTCTTTTGTACCTCACCTGCCTTCTTTGTCTAAATTTGATTGCTTGCCAGAATTTTATATTCAAAAGTGCTGCCGACTTTTCTTATTTGGAAGTTTGAATAATTTTAAAAAAACCCCTTTCTCCTTTATAATTATATAAAACATTTAAGTCACGTACCTTAAATAATTTTATAAAACTATTAAAACTCCTTGAAAAATTTTAGAAAAATTCCAAAAAATCAAATAATATGTTCTCTTCAACATATAAAATTTTCGAATCCAAACTATAATTATTTTTCCCGTAAATAATTTTATAATCCAAATTAACCTTTTCTTCCTTAGAAAATTCATAACAATTCCACAAAAATTCTAAAAATCAAAACCCATCTATAAAATAACTTTTTAGATCATCATAAAATTTCGCAAGGCTAATGGATGTTATTTAATAGGGTTTATCTCCAAACATGTCATAAAATTTATGTGAACATATACAAATCATCAACATGCATATATAATCTTTTTATCACTCCAAAACATGGCAAACCTTTTCAAAATAATTCGGGTTTAATCTTAAAACCAAAACCATAAAAATTTAGAGATGTAAACATTATTCACCTTTTGCTTTAATGATTAAGGAGCTTGAGATTTGAATGAGTTTGATTTGAATTTGCTTTCCTTAAGCTTTTCTTTTGTTTCCTCTTCTTCTTCCTTCGTTAATGGTGGTCGGCCAAGCTTTTAATTTTTGAAAATGAGAATGAACGTGTGTTTTGAAATACACGGCCTAAGGAAGATGATATAGGAATGGTCTCTTTCCCATAATACCCCTCCTCTAATTCATTTTTAAAATTTTCATTTCATTCATTAGTTAAAAGGCACGGCTACCTTAATTAAATCAAATCCCAATCCCCTTATCAACACATTATTTTATTTAGTTTATCTAACTAAATCTCTTTTAACGACCCAAAATTTTGGACCATTCGCATCCATTATAAGTGTATAGGTAGACACTCATGCCGGAGTTGAATTGCTCAAAATACCGCGTTGTTAATTTAAATTTGGCAAAACTGAACATATATAGTAAATAAAATAATCACAGACACAGAGTAATAAGTGCAGCGGAAATAAAAAGAGATAGTAGTTCATGAAGCTACTATATGAATATATAAGATACATCAGAGTTTTACAACAGAAGAGTAATACGATACATCAGAGTTAAACCAGATACAATGGAAGAGTAATGTGATACATCAAATACAAAGCAGAATACATCACTGGAATCATCGAACACTAAAAGCAGAATAGATGGCTGGATCTTCAAGCAAAGCTCCAACTTCAAAGGTGAGTCTCGAATACTGGTACACTCAATCTGACCCGAGCGTAAAGCAAAAACACAAGACACTCGAGTCAGGATTAACATTCTTATATTAATAAATCCAACTCAAGTGAAATAGCAATTGAAATACAAGTAACTCAAAGGATGTTTGGAATAACCATCCTTTAAGGATCCGTTAAACTATCTACTAGGTAGTAATATACGCTAAGTAGATAATGTCTATCAGTAATATAAGGTATCAAAATAGTGTTAAGTCATGGCCCATTCCACCCTTAACACATTTTTATTCCCAAAAGCATATACAAGACCGTAGTTTCCCCAAAACCGGAAGTCACCAGAGGGCAATCCATATACTAAAGGTACAAACCAAAATCGTAGTGGTCGCGAATAAAGGGATACAAGTATGACAAGGCACATGAGGCAATACCCAAGGTAGTGATACTACCGTTTGCCTGATCCAGACTGGTGAGAACGCAACGCCGCAGCGCCCGCAACACCGTGAAACAACACTCCCAAAATCAAGGGTGCACCAATCGACAACAAGTAATGAGTAGTTCGAAGAAGTGTGTTCACTTGAGGTAGCAAATCCTCCATTGGCCCGGCACGGCTCCTGTTTTAGTCATTTCCAATTTGACACAAGTGTCAAGGCATCCATTATCGTTCTCTTTCTTCAGTCAACACGTACATCATTCCAACCACTTCATTCTGGATCATCACTCCGCGTATAGTTATTAAAGTGGTTTCCGGTTTAGATAGAGAGTATATTCATAACCGATTCCGGTCTCTTTAATAACTTCCGTAATTATTTCACCGATTGGTCGTTTATATATTTCAAAACCAAATCAATTTCAATTTCAAATAGAATTCGTAAATCAACATTCATTTGTCTTTCAAAACCAATTTCCAATAATTTACGTTTCAAAACTTCCAAATTATCATTTCAAAACCTTATAATTCAATTTCAATCTTTATTTAAAACCATTCAAATATTGATTCAAGTTCGTATATAAGTTTCATTTCGAAAACATTTAAATTAATTTAATTTAACATTCAAATCAAGTTTAAATTCATTTATCGATTTCATTCAATATTCATTAAGTAAATTTCCATTCAAAACAATTTCTATTAAATTTCCAATTCATTAAACCCATTATTTAAATTCAACTTCATTATATCAAAACTTACAAATTTGATTAAATTAAATTCATCAAACCAAATTCTTTAAATTTCAAGTCTTACATTAATTTCAATAAATCACATTTTATTTCTTGTTAAAGAAATTCAATTTCACTTGTTTACTTACTTAGATAATTTTCCAAAACTTAATTTATAAGGAAACTCAATTTCAATTTTTTTCCGAAGTAAAATTCACTTATTCAAAAGTTCAATTTTACTTATTAAAGAGTTCAATTCAATTTAATCATTAAATAATCCAATCTTATTTAATTATTAAATAATTCAAAACTTAATTATTAAAAAAATTCAAAGTTTAATAATTTCAAACTTAATTATAATTTCAACTTAATTATAATTTCAAACTTAATTCAATAATTTCTCAAATTAAACAACATTCTTTCATCAATTACATTGTTAATATTTTGTTTCAGATTTTTATATATTAACATTTTCTTTTATTAAAATTCAAATTTCAACTTCATTTCAAAACCATATTATTTATTCAAATAAAATCTTTATTTTATTTTCCAATCAAATTATTGACCAATCGGGTTTTATTTAATTCTCTATCCTAAGGTCAAAGTTCAATTTGGGTATTTATCATTTCAACCCGATTCCAATTCAATTCAAAATCAAAACATAGCAAAGGGAACTTGCAGTGTGATAACTGGGATGGTGTCAAAGTAAATAAACAAGCAATAACAACAATCAATATCAATCCAATAATCAATTCGAATAATCCCGAAATAACCGTATTAATTCGCATTGTTATTTGTACGAATTAATATAATTATCTCTAGAATCTACACTATCATTTCATGTAGATTAAAGATTATTACATTACAGTTCTTCACTTGTCATCTATTTCAATTTATACTACAACAATTAATCCAATATACGTCGATGGTTCAAAGTGTAATTATCACTATTCTACATGTCAATTAATTTAACAATAAAAAAAAGGTCATATTCAACTAATCAAATTTAACATATAAATCAGTTTAAAATTTGTTAACTATCCTATATCCATTTCAATTTTGCATACTATTTATCATTTAACACTAACAAATTTAACGTCCAATATAAACATCAACAATCAATCAATTATCAGCCAAACTGTATTATCATCGCATAAATAATTAACAGATAATGGTGTCAGATGTCACAGGTGAACTGATACAGGTAATAACAGTATAAATAACTAACAACAGCATATTTCAATTGTCGTTTCAATTGAAATCAAATTTAATAAATAAAAGAACGTTAATCGTGAGTGAGTGCTCACCTTTCGAGGCTAGAAAGATTTGACAAAGAACGAGCTACGAATTTCAAAGCAAAGCCAGATGGACACGATTCGACGATCAAAGCTGGTAACAAGGAATAGACGAAATCAAATCAGAATTGGGTCGATGCAGATAAATGGTACAAGCGAACTCATATATATAAATATATAACTATATTTTTCTATTTACAGCATATTCTAAATACAAACACGTTTTAAATTTAAATATATTAAAATCATTGTTTTAAATAAAACACACATAATAGAACAACATATCTATCTTAAACACTGATATATATTCCAGACTATGCCTACACCGTACATTTAATCTTAAAATCAAAAGATATACTTTATTGTTAAACTACAGACCTGGACCTACTATATGTAAATACATTAAACTCAGATATATATATATAAACTTTCTTTTCAACAGTGCAAACAGGAAACAAAACAAATGTATGTAGGCTTATAGCAAATATAATATAACTCATATATATATGCATTAACCAACAATATACTATAAAACACTTAAACTTGCATAAATGAAATACTTTTATACTAAAATATCGTAAACTAGATTTTAGATATATATTCGCATATCCAAACTGAGATATAAAACAAAGAAAATAAAGCAGCATTTAGATTTACCATATATATGCGGTTACCAAGTTGTATATATGAGATAACATAGTATTACAGACCACAGCAAAACAAGACATATATTAACTAATACACACACGCACTTCACATCAGATCTATATATAATATATAAAATAACACCCATATATTTAAAAGTATATACGGTAATAACCTATGACACTACCTTTATATTAACTATCATATCAACTAAGACAAGGCATATAAAAACTATATATATAACAGTATATAAACCTATACTTTACATAAACAACACTTATAAATAAACTAACAGAACTACAAAACTAGTATATGCAAAACCACTCAAACATATACTTAACAACGAATATATATATATATACCTACGTATTATATAATATATATTTTTTTAAAATAAAACTTGCACCTGCGTAAGAAAGGAGTGGAGGAGGCATCGAACAGGGGACACAGGCACCAGCAACCGAGAGTGAAGGCTAACGAAGGGTTGGCAGTGGTGGGGATAAGGCGGAGGAAGTTCAAGCGGAGGTTTTTGGATGGTGGTCGGTTATTGGATGCGGTGTAGCGGCGAGATCTGGGCTGAGCGGAACAAGGAGCAGGGGACGTGGAGGCGGAGGTTGGTGACTTAGTGGCGGAGCGCGGAGGAGGGGAGGCAGTGCGGGACGTTTGTAAAGGAAGGAGGGGCTGTCATGTGGTAGTGTTAGGTGGAAAAGGAGGGAGGACTTGCCGCTGTCGCGGGGCCGTGGCTGATGAGGAAGTGGGTTTTGGCGTGTGGAGCAATGGGCGGATCTAGTCACCGGAAGAAAGTGGGTTTGGAGCTAGCGTGGCTGTCGAGGCGAAGGGGAGAGGTGATTGCATGGGAATGAATGAAAAGGTGGTGGCGCTTCATGCTTTTGGTTGGTGAAGTGGATGTGGCACGGCAGAAATTTGAGATAAAGCTGAGGCCAAAAGTTGGAGGAACGAACCAGTGAAGATGAAGCAACAGGAGAAAAATGAAAGTTTATAAATAAAAATGAATTTCCTCAAATGAATAAAGGGAATGAGAAGAGAACCACCAATGTAAGTTGGAACTAGTACATTAATTGAATATAGGTAAGTGAGATAGTCAGGCACAAGAATTTATAAAAGTAAAATGAATGACCGTTTGATTTTTCAAATGGTAGATGATTGAAAGATCTCCGAACACTCAAACTCAAAATGGTACCTACTTCACTTGATATGTCACTTTCCATTGGTATCGTCACTTTGTTTACATCCTTCCGCAACATATATGGCTATTTTATCTATTGTTTATCATATACGGTTATATGTAAATAATTTAATTTAATTGGATACATTATTTGCAGTGGAAGAGCACAAGTTGGACTACATCCAAAGCCAGCCAGTAGAAATATAAAAGAATATCAATTCACAAGTTAGAGAACACATCTTAGACTATTTCTTTCAACACTTTGACAGTAAAGAAACTTAAATTAGAAATTCAGACGTGGTGTAGAAATATAGTGGAAGAAATTTAAGAGCTAATCAGCAGATTAATTATCAATAACCGACTCAACTAGTGATACAGAATATCCATTAGAAATATACCACTACTCGTTTCGCGGATTTTTGTCGCGAACCGAACACCGAAATACAGAAGTGAATATACCATGGTGACCAGCGCGATGAGACGGTTAAACGTTATATAGATATCAGTGATCCGATTTAATTATAAAAATTCGAATTTTTCTACTGGCGGGAAATGCAAGAAAAACACTGAAAAATAAGATCGACGGAGCCAAAAATGTCCGAATTTGGAAAAACGACAAACTGTCATCTTGCTCAGAAGATGGTTTAGAATTTCTCTATGTAAAAATATTTAGGTTTCAGAAACATTTTATTTTCATCGCTTTTTAACTGATTAAATTGAAGTGAATTTACGTGCAAAATAAACTTTCGTATTTTCGGACGAAAATTTACCAGTTGCTATGTTTAACTAGATGTATTCCAAATATTAAATTTTTATTTCAAAATTTTATCGTTTAAAATTTCACAAAATTTCGGCTAATTACGTTATTAAAACAGTTGAAATTTACGGGTCGTTACATCTCCTAACTAATGTTATCAAAAAATCTTGGGTGTTACAGACTCCCCTCTATAAAGAATTTCGTCCTCGAAATTACAACAAGGCTCAAAACAAACTAGAATATAAAACATACCATAAAAATAAGTCAGGATAAGTATCTTTAATCCTGCTCTCAACTTCCCAAGTACAGTCTCTGTCATCATCACTCCACTGGACTTTGACTAATCTGACCGTCTTGTTTCTAAGCCTCTTCTCATCTCTCGCAACAATGTGAACTGGCTTCTTCAGTATGATCAAGTCCAGCTCTACTACTAAATCATCTAGCACCGTCGGTGCAATAGCAGTCCACTTTCTGATATCAGAAATATGAAAAACATCATGGACACCTGTCAAACTGCTCGGTAACTCAAGTCTATATGCGAGCTTCCCGATCCTCTCAAGAATAGGAAAAGGTCCTACGAACCTAGGAGATAAATTCCTCGACTTCCCAAATCTAAGCACACCCTTCATTGGTGATACTTTGACGAAAACCTGGTCCCCCACTGAGAACTCCAAATCTTTCCATCTCTTATCTGCATAACTTTTCTGCCTAGACTGAGCCTCCTTCATCCTATCTCAAATGACCTCAATCTTTTCTGCAGGTTCTCTAACCAAATATGGACAAAGAATCAACCTATCCCTTATCTCCAACTAGCAAACGGGAGATTTGCATAGCCTTCCATACAAAGCTTCAAATGGTGTCATCCCAATACTAGTCTGATAACTTTTGTTATACGAAAACTCGACTAAATGCAGATGTTCCTCCCATGATCCCCCAAAGTCCAAAACACAAGATCTCAACAGATCTTCCAAGATCTTGTTAACTTCTTTCGTTTGCCCATCTGTCTGCGGATGGTAAGCGGTACTCATCATAAGCTTAGTTCCCAAAAATTCTTGCAGACTCTTCCAAAACTCGCTAGTGAACAAGGAATCTCTATCACTAACTATGCTACTAGGAACTCCATATAATCTAATCACATTCTTCATGAACAACCTTGCTAAAACAGGTGCCGTCCTAGTTGACTTAACTGGAATGAAATGGGCACTCTTGGTTAATTTGTCCACTATAACCCATATACTTTCGTTTCCCCTGTTCGACCTTGGCAACCCGTCTATAAAGTCCATATAAGTAGAATCCCACTTTCACACTGGGATATCTAACGGCTGAAGCAAACCACTCGGTTTCTGGTGTTCGGCCTTTTCCTACTGGCAATTCAAGCACTGCCTTACACTCAAACCAATATCCCGCTTCATTCCTTCCCATAAGAAACTCCTCTTCATATCCTGATACATCTTGGTACCTCTAGGATGTATAGTGAACTTTGAACAATGGCATTCATCCAAGACTTCCTTCCTTATGTTTTCTACACTCGGAACACATAATCTTCCTTTCTTTCTCAACCACCCATTCTGGTCAAGACTAAAATCTTTCAAGTCATCGCTCTTGGTTGCTTCCTTTAGCTTACTGATCCGTTCAGCTAACACTGGATCCTCTATCTGCTTAGAAGCAATCCGTTCGATCAAAACTGGTCGAACTTCCAAACAAGATAATACAACTGTATCACCACTAGACCCTGCCTCGGATCTCCACTGCACTCTACAATCTACTAATGCTTCTAATCTTTCCACTCAGCCATCATTGCCAATACTGCATTTCAATGTTTCCTGCTAAGTGCATCTGCAATCCGGTTGCCTTTCTTAGGTGTGTACTCAATCCCAAAATCATAAGCGGGTATGAATTCTAACTATCTCTGCTGTCTCATGTTCAACTCTTTCTGGGAGAACAAATACTTCAGCGACTTATGATCTTTAAATAGCTCAAACCTTTCTCCCAAAAGGTAATGTCTTCACACCTTCAAAGCAAAAATCACAGCAGCCAACTCTAGATCATGCTTTGGATATCAAACCTCATGCGGTCTAAGCTGTCTAGAAGCATAGGCAATCAAATTACCTCTCTACATCAGCACAGCTCCTAATCCTGTTCCACATGCATCGGTATAGACTACCATATCCTGATTCCCCTCTGGAACTACCAACACAGGTGCATAGGACAACAAGTGTTTCGAACTCTGGAATGCTTCCTCACTCTTATCGGTCCACACAAACTTCACATCCTTCCTTGTCAGCCTGGTCATTGGTGCTGCTATCCGCGAGAAATCCTTAATGAATCTCCTATAATAACCAGCCAACCCAAGGAAACTCTTAATCTCAGTTTCTGTCTCGGGTCTCTTCCAACTATTCACTGCCTCGATCATAGTCGGAGCTACTGATAACCCTTCCTCTAAGATGACATGACCAAGAAATTTCACCTCCTTTTTCCAGAAGTGACACTTCGAAAACTTCGCTTTCATCTGGTGCTGCCTCAACGTCTCAAGCACCACTCTAAGATGAACTTCATGCTCTCTTTCATCCTCAGAGTAAATCAAGATATCATCTATTAAAGCTAACATGAACCTATCCAAGTGCTCTCGGAAAATCCGATTCATCAAATCCACAAAGAAAGCTGGAGCATTCGTCAGTCCGAACGGCATGACTAGCCATTTTTACAATCCATATATGGTCCTGAATGTTGTCAAAGGTATGCAATCCTCTACTACTCTGAGCTGATGGAAACCCGTTGCCAAATCCAACTGAGAAAATACCTTTGCTCCACTTCACTGGTCGAACAAATCATCAATCCTAGGCAATGGATATCGATTTTTTATCGTCCTCTCATTCAACTTATGATAATCGATACATAGCCTCAACGATCCATTCGGCTTCTTAGCAAACACCGCTGCTGCACCCCACGGCGAACTGCTCAGCCTGACAAAACTCTTGCCTTCCAGATCCACCAACTGCACCTTCAACTCCCTCATATCTGAAGGTGTCATCCTGCTTGGTGGCATAGTTTCTGCTCTCGGAACCAAATCTATCCTAAATTCAATGGCTTATTTCGGCGGTAATTCAACTACATGCTCAAACACATCTGCGAATTTTCAAACCATGAAAACTCGACTCAACTCATTATCTGAATTCAATGCACCCAACAAAGCAAACACTGCACCGCTAGAACCTCTTATAGTGAAAAAAATCCGATCGCTACAATCTAGGTGTCTAAGAAATATCTTCCTACCCTGGCAAAATATCTTAGCATCATATTCATTTAACCAATCTATACCTAGGATTATCCCAAACCCCAAAAAATCAAACACATGCAAACTTCACTCAAAAGTATAACCTAACAGGTCAAACTCAAACTGGTCACACCTCAACCCTAGAGTTGCATACCCTCTTATTGGATTCACAACTCGTAAGGAAGTAACTAAATAAGTGGGTTCAAGGTTAAGCTTATCTATCAAACATCTAGATATAAAAGAAGGCGGTGCATCAGTATCAAATAAAACGCTAACAGACATACCATGAATCAGAAGCGTTCCCCCAAGAACTGACTTTCCCTTCTCCTGGGCTGTTGGCTTGGAAGCGGCAGGCTCCAATGCATACACCTTGCCTTTACCATCTCTAATGGGCTCCTTGCACTGGTTCTTATAATGGCCTATTTGGTCACAGTTAAAACACCTGAAATTCTTCCCCTTATCCACATCCTTCGCTTTCCCTGAGCGACACTCATTAGCAAAGTGCCCTTTCTTGTCGCATTTATAGCAGACAACTTTAGACTTCGCTTTCTTGGATGCTCCACCCTTCTGAGCACCTTTCTTAGGAAAGAACCTCCTCTTTTGACCCTGCCCAACCTGGACCACTTTTGCCTTGCTCTTCTCCAAAGACTCAAGGACTTCTTCTACTTCAAGGCCATCTCTATAACAATATCAGAAGGATCTCTAAGATGAGACAAAGTAGCACTAGCCAATTCTGGCTTCAATCCTCTAATAAAATTCTCATTCTGTTTTAACACGGTATCTACAGAAGCATACCTATACCGGGCCAACTCTTTGAACTTCCTAGCATACTCAGCAACAGACGTCTCTCCCTGCACCAGCTCAGCCAACTGCCTAATCAAAGCTGACCGTGCCATTACTGACATAAACCTCTCCTGAAATCTCCTCTTGAAATCCTCCCAGGTTACTGTCTCCTCATCAGTTGTTGCTTATACACTGTTCCACCAGAACAATGCGGTCTCCTGAAGCAGCCTGGATGCCGACCTCCTCTTCTGCTCGTCAATGAGCCCTAAATCTGTAAAAATCCTTTTGCGGTGCAACAACCAATTCTCCACTTTAATGGCATCCTCCGTTCCCATAAACGGCTTCCCTCCTAGCTTCACATAATCACCGCTCATCTTAGCAAAATGATTAACTACTTGAACTTCTAGAACCCTTGCTCCTGCAGCATTTCCTCCTACCACTCTGGCTGCAACTCCTGCCTGCATCATATTCCTGAAAAACTGATACATGGCTTCCATTCCGACCTACGGAACTTCAGCACCAATATTCTCTGCCTGACCTTGGCCTCTCCCTATATTAGGTCCGGCATTCCTTTCGGTTCTTCCCCCTCCTTGGTTAACTCTTCTTCTACCATTCATATCTGTATTCAAACCTCATGAGATACAAAAAGATAACCTAATCAAAGATAGATGAATGGAGATAAAGCGCATACTTATATATAGCAAATACAAGTACGTTACTATAGCGTTAACCCAACCCCAAATCTTACTCCAATTTCCTTGGATTTTTGTTTTCAAAATCAATTTTTAGTTAAATTTTTCATAAACCTATGCTCTGATACCAAGCTATAACATCCCGTATCTAGAGGCCAAAAGCTAAGCGCTATGGATGCTACAATCATCCACAATATTAACTTCTGGCGATGAAATACGGTAGTGTTAATAGTATATCCATAACATCAGAAGCACTTGAATATGAACAAAATCACAGATTTCCAAAAACAATAATTTCAGCGATTATATTTCAAATAAATCATATCCAAGTTACAAAATCTCAAACGTAATCCCAGGCATTGATCAGATATAATTTACAATAATAAGCCAAGAGTGACATATGAAGATGCCCTTTTGGTTGATCAAAGCAATATAGACATGACTGTCTTAATACACATCAGAAACAATTTTAAAACAGAATTCCTAATTAGCTATCCATCAGCAACCTGCTCGTGTTCAGATGCTTTATTCGCCAAAATCTCCTAAAACCTAAACCCTCAGCCTACTCAAATTAAATTTGGAGCACCCGAGAGTTTAAGGGGAAACAAAAACTTCAAGTCAGACTTAAAGCCTGGTATGAATAATATTTGTTACATCTCAGTTTACTGATAAATAGTGAGACCACGTCGATTAGCGGAACGGGTTTCCCCTCACTAATATCTCTTTTCAAAACATATATTTTGCAAATCCTTTCCTGCAACCAAACTGGTTAATCAACATATTTTAATAATATAGCAATATCCATTATGCTAAAAACAAGAAATAAAATAGACTATCTGTCTAAATCTGAACTATCTGTTCTTTACTGGACTATCTGTCTAAATCTGAACTATCTGTTCTTTACTGGACTATCTGTCTAAATCTGAACTATCTGTTCTTTACTGGACTATCTATCCTAAATTATGAGCTAACTACTCTTTTATGGACTATCTGTCCTAAAACTGATTATACCAAAATAGCAATATCTTTTATGCTAGATAATGGGCTATCTGCCCAAAATAGGTAAAAAGGTGGACTGACTGTCCTTAAAAATTTAGTAAAATCCGTTATGCTAATAAATGAACTATCTGTTCATATCAGAGCTGACTGCCCTTTCTGGACTAACTGTCCTCTGGTCAAACTGCTCTCAAAATGGGCTAACTGTTCGAATTTAAAATGAGCTAACTGCCCGAATTTTCTTTTGGGTTAACTACCCTTCAAAATATCAGACCTAACTACTCTACAATATCCGAGTTAACTGCTATTTAAATTATCTAAGCTAACTGCTCTTCAAATTTTCCTTGAAATATTTTTTTAAAAATGATTTAGTCCATCAAATCATATATATACAAGGAAAAATATATTTTTAGCTTTACTCTAAGATATTTTTGCCATGTTATATGTACTTTACTCAAAATAAAGTGATGATGTTCAATAAGGATTGTCTATCCTTTAAAATAAGTTAATGTCCTTTATAGCTTAAAACACTTAGGTTATCTAACTAGTTCTTATATTCGAAACCTTTGTTTAAAACCCTTAAACAACCTTTCGAAAACATAGAAGGTAACTCCTTCAAAACCATTCATAAAAACCCTTTGAAAGTATTGAAGGTAACTCCTTCATATCCTATAATAAACCTTTTAAAATCATTGAAGGTAACTCCTTCTAAACCTTTTAAAAGCCTTCCTTTCATAAGCTTTAAAACATATGACATCCTCCTTTAAATCCTTTAAACCTTAGCCTTTCGAAAACATTGCAAAACCATACCTTTCGACCTTGTCGAAAGGTCCTACCTTTCGAACTTGTCGGAAGGTTTCTTTTCGACCTAGTCGAAAGGTTTCACCTTTCGACTTCAGCCTGGGGTACCTCCCCTATAAAATCATTTATAAACCTTTTGAAAGCAATGAAACTCAAAACCTTTCGAAGACATTGGGTTCAATTTAAAACAAGTGGAAACCTTTTGAAACCATTCAAAGTTAACTACTTTGAAACCCTTAAAACGTTTCGACTTAAAACATTTGGATTATGCAAAAGGATCGGAAAGACATTGGAGTCGAAAGTAACTGCTTCGAAACCTTTATAAAACCTTTCGTAAACAATGAAGTGTTGGTGTTGGAACCAACCCTTCGAAATCAATGGAGAAAGGCGGCAAGTTTTAGAAAACAAAGATAATCTTTGACTCCATCTGTGTCGAAAGGTTAGGAAGCAACAACTATGCTTTCGGCCTTGTCGAAAACTATACTTTTCAACCTTGTCGGAAGGTTTCATTTTAAACAAGAAAGCAAACCAATCGAAACCTTTTTATTTTAAATTTTTTAGACAATATCGAAAGCTCTTTGTTGAAAGCTAGCAGGCGTATTTTCTTTAAACTAAAACAAAACTTCATCTCTTTCGTAAGCTATAACCTTTCGTCCCTAAACCTTCCGACCTCTTTCAATTCACAACGTACCAGTTGCTTGATACCTTGTGCCTTGGTATTTGACCTAGCCGAAAGGTTGGATACATTTCGACTTTGTCGGAAGGTCTGGAATGAAGGCGGAAGCTCTGCCGAAAGGGTTGAAATAGAAGAAAGACTATTTATTTGTACTTTAAACAGTTCTTTTGTACCCCACCTGTCTTGTTTGTCTAAATTTGATTGGTTGCCAGAATTTTATATTCAAAAGTGCTGCCGACTTTCCTTGTTTGGAAGTTTGAATAATTTTGAAAAATCATCTTTCTCCTTTATAATTATATAAAACATTTAAGTCTCATACCTTAAATAATTTTATATAACTATTAAAACACCCTGAAAAATTCTAAAAAAATTCCAGAAAATCAAATAATATATTCTCTTCAACATATAAATTTTTTGAATCCAAACTATCATTATTTTTCCCGTAAATAATTTTATAATCCAAATTAACCTTTTCTTCCTTAGAAAATTCATAACAATTCCACAAAAATTCTGAAAGTTCTGAAAATCAAAACCCATCTCTAAAATAACTTTTTAGATCATCATAAAAATTCGCAAGGATAACAGATGTCATTTAATAGGGTTTTATCTCAAAACATGTCATAAAATCTATGTGAATATATACAAATCATCAACATGTATATATAATCATTTTATCACTAAAAAATATGGTAAACCTTTGCAAAATAATTTGGGTTTAATCTTAAACCGAAACCATAAAAATTTAGAGATGTAAACATTATTCTCCTTTTGCTTTAATGATTAAGGAGCTTGAGATTTGAATGAGTTTGATTTGAATTTTCTTTCCTTAAGCTTTTCTTTTGTTTCCTCTTCTTCTTCTTTCGTTAATGGTGGCCGGCCAAACTTTTAATTTTTGAAAATGAGAATGAACGTGTGTTTTGAGAATGAGAAAGATGATATAGGAATGACCTCTTTCCCATAATACCCCTCCTCTAATTTATTTTTAAACCCTTCATTTAATTCATTAGTTAAATGGCACGACTACCTTAATTAAATCAAATCTCAATCCCCTTATCAACACATTATTTTATTTAGTTTATCTAACTAAATCTCTTAAATAATGTTATCAAAAAATCTGGGGTGTTACACAAAATGGCAGTTGTAATAAAGGATTTCTACAACTCTTTTTTTCCGAAAGTTGTAATAAACTTATTTTCAATAACTCTTTTGTTTTGCCAATTGTAATATATGCCTATCACAACCTTTCTTTTTGGTCAGTTGTAATAGATTCATATTTGTAACAACTCTTTTTTTTCGCTGGTTGTAATAGATGCCTATTACAATCTTTTTCATTTACCAGTTGTAAAAGATGCCAATTTGTAATAAATACTTTTTTGTCAGTTGTAAAATATGCCAATTTGTAATAACTATCCTTTTTTGTCAGTTGTAATAGATGCCTATTACAATCTTTTTCATTTGTCCGTTGTAATAATACATTAATAATTATAATTAAATAATAATACTTAATACTTAATAATTAAATAATTCATAATTAAATAATTCATAATTAATAATTGCTATTAAATAATAATAATTAATAATTAATTTAAAAATATGAAATGAATAATATTAATAATTACTATTCCATAATTAATAATTAATATTAATTAATAATTAATTAATATTAAATAATTAATAAATCATAATTAATAATTAATTTTTAATAATGAATAATTAATATTAATAATTAATAATTAAGAAGTAATAATTAATATTAATAATTAAGAAGTAATAATTAATATTAATAATTAAGAAGTAATAATTAAGTATAATATTTAATATTTTCTTATTAACTTTTGATAATTCATAAAAAGTTATAAAATAAATAAAAAATTTAATAATTAATAAATAATACTTAAATAATAATAATAATTTAATATTAACGTAAAATAATTAATAGCTACTATTAAATAATAATAATAATTAATTATATATTTGAAATATGCAATAATTCCCATTTATAATTAGTAATTAATAATTAAGTAATAAATTAATAATCAATAAGTAAATAATAAATATTTAATTAATAATTTTAAACAATAGTTACTATTAAATAATAATAACTAATAATTAATATATAATAAATTTTATATAATACATAGTAATTAATTAAAAGTTAAAAATCAATATTAAATAGTAATAATGATAATTTAAAATCAATATTAAATAATATTAATAACTAACAATTAATTAAAAATAATAATAATTAATAATTAATAATAAAAATTGAATACATGGTACTTAAATAATTATATATAAAATTAATATATAATGATTAATAACTACTATTAAATAATAAAAATTAATAATTAATTTTAAATATGAAATAATTCCTATTAATAATTAGTAATTAATAACTAGTTAATAACCAATAAATTACCAATCAATGATCAATAAATTAATATGAAATATTAAATTAATAATTTATTTATAATTAACTATCAAATACTAGTAATTTATAATTAATAATTAACAATAAATTTTTTATGTTAAATATTAAAATTAAATAAATAATAATTAAAAGTTAAAATTTAATATTAAATATTAATAATAATTAATATTTAAAATTAAATAATAATAATTAGTAATTATTTTTAAATATGAAATAATTACTATTAGTATATTGCTCTTTCTTTTGAATGAATTCATTATGGTAATATACTACATTTGGATTATTTTGGGAGAAATTTTATTCAATGGAGGTAGTAGTTTAAGTCTGGTTTTGTTTAGAGTTTGATATATTATTCAGTTCTGAAATAATATGATGCAAATAATTTCCAATTGGCTTAAATACTATATGGGATCAGTAATATTAATAATAGTATTTGATTTGATTACTATGATTGGTGAATATTGCCTTCTTTAAGTAGATACCATTGAACTAGGCATGTAAACGGTCGGATAGTGATACACAATATGAATTCGGGTAGTGTCATATTTGTATCCGTATTCGAAATCATTTTCGGATATCTGTATCCGTGGATGCGGACATATATCATATATTTATCGGGTATTCTTCGACCAATTCACAAGTAATAAACCTAATAGACAAATAGAAAATTACGATTCATTATAAGTCTATTCAGTACTTAAAATATAAAAAAAAAATGCTAAGAAAAACTATTTTAAGCAGCAAATATTGATCTTTATACACATATTAAATTTTTTTACTTATATAAAATAGTAAATAACAATCATTTTATCTACTAAAATACACGAAAAATTAACAATAATTTTGGTTGAAACTGGATGATAATTATCGGATGCGGATGTGACCATATCCGTATTCGTATCCGTTTTTTGGATATCGGATAATTTTTCATATTTCGAATATGGATATCGGATAATTTTTCATATTTCGAATATGGATATGGATGAATTTCGAATTTTTTGGATACTCATTGACAGCCCTACGTTAGACCTAATTTACGTAGGATGTTATATGTTGAAGGCATACAAATTTCCCTTGGCTCCAAAATTAAGGTCCCATTTGGTTTGTCATTTTTACTTTTGTGTTGTCGTCCAAAAATGTGCACAAGACGCATGCATTTAAAAAACGGATTTGGAAAATGATATTAACATATAACATAGAAAACAAATTTATTTTGTGTTTTGTGAAATAATGAAAGAATGTAAAACAGTTCATCCCCTCCGTCGTTCCTCCACACCCTCCACCGTCCCTCCATCGTCGACATAATGGCCTAAAATTTGAAAATTTTCTTCAATTATCTTCATATTTTGTTGTAAATGTTAAAAATTTAAAACATAAAACCCAAAATGAAATCAAATAAACACAAAAAATTTCTTTGGCTACAAAACCAAATTTTTGGGCTCCAAACCTAAATTTTCACATATAATCATCACTAACTCTCTCCTCTCCTGGTGACTTAAATTTTAATTTTCCCTCCTCTCGTCCATAATTTTCTTTATCTTCGTTTCCTTCCAAAAAGAAAAAAAATTGTCTTCCTCAAATCGCATCTCCTTCAAGATTGAGTCGTCGACGCTAATCAATTTGGGGTTTTGAAACCGAGAGTAACCAAGTCGAATCGCCTTTGCTGTTATCAAAGAGCCCTGCATTCTACGTCTCTGGTGCTTGTGCTTGGATAGCCACTAAAAGTCGGAACTGAATTTGAAGGTGATGCCTGAAAAATAAATGAAGCCACTAGATTTGAAATTCATGAGCTCAAATCTGGATATGATTTGTTGGTTAACGTCATTTGCCTTGAGTTGTCCATGTTTCAAATAAACTCGTCAATTATCTTTTCGATGTTGTTGTTTTGCTAAAGTTCGTTGATACTTCTAGATTGATGGTAATAAGGTCGGGTTGTTTTAGTATGAATCGATACTGGTATTTAGATATAATGGCTTAGTTTTGACGATGGTGATGGAGTGTTGTCCTTGGATTCAAGCTTTCTGGAGATGGAAGATTGGTGATGTTTGTGACTGAGAACAAATTCAATTATGTCTGAATGTAGAGAGGCCTCAATATGCTCGCTTTAATATTTTTGTGCCGAAGGTCCATACTTCTGATACTTGTGAAGGTAAGCTTCTAGTTATGATTTGATCTATGAATTGATGATCACGGATGCATGTATGCATGTGTGTGTTACTTTGTGTTGGTTAATTGTGTCGATGATTTGAGAACGATGAAGATGATAACTGCTATACTTCTGACTTCAAGGATCTACTACGTAGATTCTTTTAGACAATAGTTCAACCAAACAGGTACAAACGGGTTATCGAACTATCGACTTCAAGATTCAATGAAGCCTTAAAACAGAGTAATCGAATTCAAAACTTGTACGATTTTGATCTGACCAAGAACACTCAAATTTGATCTCTGATGATGCACTTTAGTAGAGAATAGAATGAAGAAGAAGAGAATTGATCTGCAACATTTTTGTGTTTGTAACACCTTACAGGCGTCGCAAACTATGGTGAAAAGACAGTGTTCTGCAACACTCTCTGAGCGTCGCAGATCTGGAGGAAGAAGATGGCACGAAGAAAAGAGACTTTTGTTATTGCTTGATGGTTCCTGGGCGTCACTATTTATAGTGGTGAAGAGGTGTCCATTTGTCAAGCATCGCATCCTTTCCAAAAGTCCGAAACCGTTACAAACAGTCGCGCCTATTCGTAACAGTTTGAAACTGTTACTAAACGGTTGCGTCCCTTCATTCAAATGACCCGCCAAATCTATCCGTTCAAATTCAAATTCTGGATCCGGCATGTTAACAAAAATTAATTCGTCATTTTAGACCCGAACCCGACCCGGTCCGGTCGGTCAGTCGGACGGACAGCAGGCGGCGGTAGCGTGCGTGTGTGGTGGTGATGCATAACTTCCCTCCTCACATCAAAGCAAAGCTTGGGGTGCCCAAAGTGCCCAACTTCCTTAGAGAATCCTATATTTAACTAAGTATAATCCCTTATTTTCCTAGATGTGGGACTATACATTCCACCTCTCTTCTTCCATCTTCTTCCCACTTCTTCCCTCTTCAAAAACAAACCCAAACCCAAAACTAATTTTGAAAATTTCCAACAATTTCCCCCCATTTTCAAAATAAGTAAAATAATTAAAATAGACGGCTGCATCACTAGAGTGACTACCTACATACCGAGGTGGGATCAAGCCAATGTAGTTCCAAGATCAAGTTTTGCATCATCGTGGAAACTAATACATAAATGATAGGTATCTTTTGGATTTGAACCTTCACTTAGTGTAAACCATTCAAAGTTCTATCGAGGTCTATGGTGAACGTATCTTGAACCAAGTACCCCTAGTGATAGTACCAGAATAGTCACATATACTGATTTCCGTATATAGAGTGTTTTGTATGCTCAGCGCATTAATGGCCATGTGCTTAAATCCTGAGTTCATGAGTCTACTTAGAAAGTGGTCTTACTTTCTTAGGAAACGGCCTGATTTCCATACTCATATAGGTAAGTCTCTTAAGGTGTTTCTGCGATACACCTTTTTTTTAAGGTAACTAGACATATTAAGGATACATTATCCATCCTTTGTTCTTGTAGAATCCAACACTAAATATTATGGGATTATTGATTTAGTGTTCCATAATTATTCTCTTAACTTGTTGGTACTCATTGAATTTTTTTCTATCCTTTTCAAAACATAATTTGGGTTTCTGTTAAGGTTGATCAACCTTCATTCACAGACCTTAGTCTCATTTCCTTTAATTTATAGAAGCCATTGCCTTTGGAAGACTCTTTGTGAGCGGGTCAGCCAAGTTTTTCTTTGTTTCTATGTAATCAATAGTTATTACTCCACTTTTGAGTAACTGTCTTATCATTTGATGTCTTAGACTCACATGTCTAGACTTCCCATTATATGTCTTATTAGAGACATTGTATATTGTAGCCTGATTATCACAGTTAATCAAGACTGCTGGAGATGGCTTCTTCCATAATAGGATTTCTATTAATAAATTCCTAAGCCATTCCGCTTCCTTACAAGCATTTGCTAATGCAATCAACTCTGACAACATTGTTGAGTCAGATATATAGGTCTATCTCTTGAAAACCCAAGACACAGCAGCACCTCCTAATATAAAGATCCATCCAGTCGTAGACTTGGATTTTGATTCTACATTGTTCTAGGTTGCATCACTATATCCTTCTATTACAGCAGGATATCCTTTATAAGATAAACCATAGGTAACGGTTCCTTTCAAATAAGCTAAAACTCTAGAAATAGCTTTCCAATGTTCGAAACCTGGATTACTTGTAAATCGACATAACATGCTTATAGCATGTGCTATGTCTGGTCTAGTGCAATGCATAGCATACATAAGACTCCCAATAATACTGGAATGCTCAAGTTGAGAAATGTTACGTCCAGTATTCTTTTCTAATTTAATACTAGGATCTAAAGGAGTAGGTGCTGATTTGTCATTATAGTGACCATACTTTCGGAGGAACTTCTCAATGTAATGAGATTGTGTTAGTAACAACTCCCCTTCTTTCCTAATAATTTTAATTCCCAGAATTACGTCAGCTTCTCCTAGATCTTTCATATCAAATTTAGAAGATAGAAACTTCTTAGTTTCATTCAGACAGGATATGTTGGAACCAAATATTAGCATGTCATCAACGTATAAACATATTATAACATAATCGTTGTTGTCTGATTTACTATAAATACATTTATCAACCTCATTAACAATAAATCCATATGACAATGTTATTTTATCAAACTTCTCATGCCATTGCATGGGAGCTTGCTTCAGGCCATAAAGAGACTTTACTAATTTGCAAACTTTCTTTTCTTGGCCTGGGGTTTTGAAACCTTCAGGTTGTTCCATATATATCTCTTCTTCTAAATCTCCATTTAGAAACGTAGTCTTTACATCCATTTGATGTATGACCAATTTATGAATTGATGCAAGTGCTATTAAACAGCATATAGAAGATATGCGAGCAACTGGAGCATATGTATCAAAATAATCTGCTCCATGTCTTTGCTTATGTCCCTTAGCAACTAATCTGGCTTTAAACTTATCAATGGATCCATTTGTATTCAACTTTTTCTTAAATATCCATTTACATCCTATAGGTTTAGCACCAGAAGGTAAATCAGTTAAAACCCAAGTTTGGTTTAACAATATGGAATTCATTTCATCATTAATAGCTTCTTTCCAGAATATTAAATCTCTGGAACTCATAGCCTCAGAATAATTTTTGGGGTCATCATCGACGTTCATGACATATCTAGTCACGTTAAGGACATCGTCCTTACTGCCTTCTATAATATATGTAATGAAGTCAGGACCATAGTCCTTCTCTATTATTTCTCTTTTACTTCTCCTTTGTTCTGTACTATTATCTGGTATTGATACTTCCTTGCTATTTTGAGCAGAAGCATAGTCATCGTCATTGATATCATCAATCGTATTAGGTTCTGGACTTGATGATCTCAATGGAATCTCAACAGTTTTATTTTCAAAGAATTCTACATCTACGGATTCTATAACTTCTAAGGTGTCAAGAATTAGGAATCTATAAGTTATACTATTAAGTGAATATCCTATGAAAACACATTTAAATGCCCTATTTCCTAACTTTGGTCGTTTAGGGTCTGGTTTTCTAACATATGCTAAACAACCCCAAACTTTAAGTCTTGTAAGATTAGGTTTCCTATTAAACCATAATTCATAAGGGGAAACATTATTCTTTTTAAGTGGTACTCTATTTAAGATATAATATGCAGATAACATAGCATCACCCTATAGGTTATAAGGTAAGTTTGAATTTATGAGCATGGCATTAACCATTTCTACTAAAGTTCTATTTTTCCTTTCAGCAACACCATTTTGTTGTAGTGTATATGGGGTAGTGCATTGGTGAACTAAACCGTGTTGTTTACAAAATAAGGTAAATTCATTTGAGAAATATTCACCACCTCGATCTGAATGTAATACTTTTATTTTAACTCCTAATTGTGTTTCGACCTCTGCTTTGTAAATTTTAAATTTATCAAAGGCCTCATCTTTAGTTTTCATTAGATGCACATATGCATATCTAGTATAATCATCAATAAATGTTATATAGTATTGGTTACCACCATAGGTGATATGATTTTTTAAGTCACCCACATCACTATCTACTAAATCAAGCAAGCCAGATTTCCTTTCTATAGATTTAAAGGATTTTTGGTGTATTTTTGCTTGAACACATATTGCACATTTAGAGATAGTATCGAAATCACTATCAGAAATTAATCCTAGTTTATGCATATTTTTAAGGGAATTATAATTAACATGTCCTAGTCTACTATGCAATAAACTAACAGAATCAACAATATAAATAGAAGATTTTTTTATTAGATTCAACTTAACCATGCCGTTACAAGAGTATCCATGTCCAATGAATTTGCCATTCTTGGACAACACTAACTTATCAGACTCATACACCATCTTGAATCCTCCTTTTTTTTAAAGGTATCCAGAGACCAAATTCTTACATATATCAGGTACATAAAATACATTAACTAATGTAAGAACTTTTCCAGAAGTAAATGTAAGTTCTATGGTGCCTTTTCCCAAAACTTTTCTTGGAACCTTATTTGCTCCAGTAACCTTGTCGGCTTCTCCATTATTTTCTTTGTAAGTCTTAAACAGATTACGGTCTTTGCAAATGTGAATGGTTGCTCCAGTATCAAACCACCAATCATTATCAGTTTCTCTAACAGAGTCCGCCTCTTGCACTACAGCCACAAGCGAGTCTTCGACCACATTCACTTTTTGTTCTTTCTTTCGTGACGGCAGTCTCGGGCATAGTGGTCAAGCTTGTTACAGTAGTAACAAGCACCTTTCTTTTTGTTGTTAGAATTTTTCTTCTTAAATTGTGTCTCATTCTTAGGCTTCAGCTTGTCAGTAATTTGAACATTATTTGCCTTAGAATGGGACTCAGTTTGCGGATTATCATCTAGTTCATGTTTACGAGAGTCCTTTTCCATACGAAAATGATGCTGTAAACCGTCTAAATCATAATCCATCTATGCATGCTTTAATTTTTTCTTATAATCATTCCAAGAATTAGGAAGTCTTGAAATTATAACTCCAACAACAAATGATTCAGGGAGATTTATTCCAGCATCTTTAAGTTGATTCACTAATAGTAAAATTTCGCTTACTTGTCCAACTATGAACTTATTTGCAACCATTTTGAAATTCATAAAATTGCAAATAAGGAATTTTTTTTACTTGCCTCGGATATGCGGTATTAGCTTTCTAGTGCAGCCCAAAGTGCCTTTGCAGTTTCCAAAGTCCTATGTGCATTGTAGACAGGAGTAGACAATGCATTCAGAATGTGCCCTCTACATAGAAATCATCCTCTTTGCGCTTTGCACATTTTGCTTTCAATTCGTTAGTATCTTTATCAATTTCCTCTGGTATTTCCTCCAAGTTATCTTCAAGAATATAGAACAATTTGACCGTGATAAAAAAAATTCATCGTCTCTTGCCAATGAGTGAAGTTTTCACCATCAAACCGCTCCAATCGCGTTAAATGCTGATTCATAACTTGAAGAGCATTGAGATTAATTGAACTCGAACCATCCATGGTAGAAACTATTGTCCAAACACTACAACAAAACAGTCTTTTTACAACGGGCAATGCCCGTTGTAATACGGTTTTCGCAACGGGCATGTGCCCGTTGTAATAGGCCTCGTTGTAATAGATCCACCACATTTTACAATGGACAAAGCACGTTGTAAAAACCGTTGCAGTATACCTTTTTACAATGGGTTATGACCGTTGTAATAGACTATAATACAACGGTCAAAACCCGTTGCAATAGACTAACCATACTAGTTGCATAGCCTATTTCACAACATGCATTGACCGTTCTAAAAACTCATATAACAACGCACATTGCCCGTTGCAAGATAAATGCAAATTTTAAAAAAAATTACAGCAGCATCCATGCAATACATCCATACTAATACTAAATATTGTCGTAAAATAATTAAAATCACATACGAAAAGACTAAAAGCTAGAGTCATAGAATTCTAACACTCCAAAAAGTTATATAAGTTTACATGCCAAATACATAAAGCATTAACACATAACAGTCCGCTACAAATATCATGTTCTAAGTACAATCATACTATACCACAAAGATGAAGTCTTTATGCCATGCGACGGTTGATCCAACGGCCTCTTTGATAGTCTGCATCTCTGTTTCTTCCTCGAAAAGATAGCAACAAGGCTTAAAACTGTTTCACAATTAAGAGATCATTTTTTCATCAATGTGACAAAAAGAGACATTTTATACTTGGAGTACTTTAATTAGCACTAATAAAGTTATTTTTTCAAAATGTAATTTAAAATAGGTCTGTCAACGGATACTTTTGAACGTGGATAGTGACATTCACATTTGCATCCGAAACCATTATCCGATATTAGACATCCATAGCTATGGATAAGCATGAATATAAGATATTTATCCACTCCGCTCACAATTAATAAACTCAAAAAAGTAAATGAAATTGACAAAGTCAGAAATCACAAGCCGTGGGATTATGGTTTTACCTTTAAGCTTTTCAAAAGATTATGCAACGGAACCAAACTCAAAAGATTATGCAACTGTCAAAACTGAATAACAAAGGCTTAAAGGTGCAATCATATACCTTTAAGCTTTTCAAACAATACTGCAGTTTCTTCCTTAGCTGGAGTTTTTTCTTCTCTATCCGTGACTAGCTCTACTCCCAGCACCAATCCCCTCCCTCTTATGTCTCCAATAACTGAAAAAGATTCACAAATGCTTTCAAAATTTGATAACACGAGAATTTGGTTCAACATTAAGCTCAGCTAGCCAAATAATACAATGGGCAACATTATATTTAGTGTGACAGTATAGAAGAGAAGATCAAGTGTAAAATGTAATCAGCCCTGGCGGCAGTGATCCAAGTTTCCATAGTGGACTTTCAAGCTTATGCTAAATAAATAGATATCAAGGATTAATAAAGCTATGTAATGAAAACGGAAAAAATAATTACCATCCATATTGAAAAACAAAGGGAGAGTTGAGTAGCTAATGGATTAGTTTATTAGAAATTTCCCTTCTAAGAAACAATATAACCATATCAGCTCTATGTTTGTGCACTGAAATTTATTTTCCCTATACTAAGGGCTACACCGTTTTCATATTTGTACCTTGTGTGAATCATTTGCATTTATATAAAATAACATGAAGTTTTATATCGCTAATGGTAGAACAGAGGTTAAATGAATGAAGAGACAAACATTGTTACCAGTCTCTGCCAGTAGTGATATATATCTGTATTATTTTGCTTCTTCCACTCTTCCAAATCAAATATATTCATTCCATAAGCCCATCCACAGGCATTGGGATCAAAAAATTTAGCAATAAGAGGTTGTGAAAAGTTCAAATAATCTTTAAATCTGTGAAATTTCTCTCCAACACAAGTCTCAACAGCTCCATTCACGTTGCCTTTAAGAGGAAAAATATAGCCTGATGAATCTCTATTGATGCATCATACACCTTGCATGCTTCTTTCCATGTTCTTGCAAGTGCCTGCTAATACATATTGGCTCATGTTTATGACAGCATGCAATAAAATGTACATCCTATAATACTCATTTGGGTTTAGTAACTTTGCATTGAAAATAAAGAGTGAGGCCCTGATCCAACTAACATAAACTGAGAACTAAATGAATCTCACACTTAAAAAAAAATCATAGTTACCTAAGTGAATTTGTTTCAAGAGACCTACTTCTGTAATTTCAGTTTTTAGAATGTCGCATAATGTACGAAAGAGTACACGGTTGGTCGTCTGAAGCTACTCAAATTTTGCTGAAATGTGCTATAGAAACATATGTTGCTTGTGTTAGTAATACAAAAGGAGTACAAAATTGTTCGGAGTATTTTCTACAGCTCTATTCAAATGTTCTTTGACCTTAAAATCCAACAAAGTATGTTAAGTAAAATTGAAATGAAAACTGGAAAAAAAAGTATAGCATTCAACCAATTGTAGTTTGCCGACCAAAGTTTCAAGTCTATAAACAAAACAAAAACAAAAACAATTTCTGTTATATATATTGGAACGAGTAGTGTGAACACATAAAATAATACGAGTGAACTTAAATGCAAACTACTCAATTGTAATAATGCAAAGCCGTTATCCAATTGTACACTCAATTCTTCCTCCTATCTAAGTAACCCCAACTATCTCTTGATACGCGTTACGCCCTAAGCAACATCCTTGAACCCTCCTCGTTATATTAAATAACAATCAATAATTCAAACTGAATAGATGTCATGATATGCAAACATCATCAGGATAATAATAAGCAATTCAGATTGCAAAGATGTCATTGTCTTAACCAACCAGGATTATCTTTTTTATTGCATTATTAAATAAGGGATTTTTGTTTATGTGTTTTGGCTTGCAATTCGTGGGTAGATAGATAGACTACTTGCTTTTTATCTCATTGCATTTGCAACTCTTAGTGGTTACACAGTGGAGTTTATGACTTATTTATATACACTATTATACAGTATAAACCAAATGGGATACATGATAAAACCAAATGGGATACATGATAACCTTTAGTATCAGCGCTAATGTTAGCTATTCAATTCGATTCCAACAGTTAAAGTGCTAATGTTAGCTATTCAATTCGATTCCAATAGTGTTAGAGTTGGCCATTCAATTTGATTTTAATATCAGTGTATAACTGAAGGTTCTATTCATCAATGCAAATTTAAATTGAATCGTGGCCATCTATCTGTACCACTTTGTTTTTTTATATCTTATTGTATTTGCATAAATCTAAAACTAGGTAGGTAAAAACTATGGAAAAGTATAATAAACGAAGCCAACTCTATTAATATTCCACATGTAATATCAGATGGCTTTAATCATGTTATAACTTACAATTAATTAAAGAACAACTTTCCACTCCAAAAAAAAAATCTTAACAAAACATAAAAAAACACATACCGATGGTCTCATCCATTCACAAAGACCCACACTCGCCACGTGTCGGAATCCTCGTATTCGAAACGGCATCCACCATGTCCACCCTCGTCTCACTCCACCACACGCTATCCAACCCGCTGATCTCGAAACTCAGATCCGATACCATGCGTTCCCAAGGCGTGGCCTACTTGAACTCCACCGATCAATCTGTTTTGATCAAGCAATGCTACGCCGAACTCATCACAGACCTCGACCTAGCAGCCGATTTCATCTCCCGTCTCAGCCACCGCTTCCGGAGCGCATTCCCAATCGGGTTCGACTGCATCTACTCTGACCTTAAATCAGGGTCTATCGACCCCGCCCGTTTAAGCATCAAAGCTACTGCCAAAGGCCAATCCAAAACATTCAGAAAACTGGAAAAACACATCCAGATCGTATCCAAACTCTACGGCGAAATGGGAATTCTATTTGAGTTGGAAGACAACGAGAACAAGAAGTATGGAAGGTTCAGCGGACCAATACCGATACAGAAACCAAACAACTCGATTACACATATGGATTTGAGGTCACAAGCGCAGAAGGTAACTATGATTCCATCCTCGAGAGTTGCAGCAATAGAACGCCAAATTTGAGAGGAATTTGTGGGTGGCGGATTGGATTTGAGAGGAATTCGAGGGTTGAAGCAGGGATTTAGAGTTAAAGCGGGGATTGGATTTGAGAGGGATTCGTGGGTTGAAGAAGGGATTTATGGCTAAAGTGGGTTTTTAGAGAAGTGTGGAGAGAAATTTAGGCGGGCAGGAATAAAGAGGAGAAATAGGGCACGAAATTTAGGCGGGCAGGAATTACAACGTTTATGACCGTTGTAAAATTGGCATTTATTGCAACGGTCATTTTGTGAACGTTGTAAAATTGACATCTATTACAATGGACCTGAAAGGACCGTTGCAATAACATTCTATGACAACGGACAGTCATAGCCCGTTGTAAAAAAGGCGTTGTATAGAGCATCTATTACAACGGGCCTGGAAAGACCGTTGTAATAGCATTCTATTACAACGCGCAGTCAATGCCCGTTGTAAAAAGGGCGTTGTAATATGGTGTTTTTGTTGTAGTGAAAATTGTTGGTTAATTGTGTCGATGATTCGAGAATGATGAAGATGATAACTGCTGTACTTCTGACTTCAAGGATCTACTGTGTAGATTCTTTTAGACAATAGTTCAACCTAACAGGTACAAACAGGTTATCGAACTATCGACTTAAGGATTCAATGTAGCCTTAAAACAGCGTAATCGGATTAGAAACTTGTACGATTTTGATCCGACCAAGAACACTCAAATTTGATCTCTGATGATGCACTTTAGTAGAGAATAGAATGAAGAAGAAGAAGAAGAGAATCGATCTGCAACGTTTCTGCGTTTGTAACACCTTACAGGCGTCGCAAACTGTGGTGAAAAGGCAGTGTTCTGCAACACTCTCTGAGTCTCGCAGATCTGGAGGAAGAAGAAGGCACAAAGAAAAGAGACTTTTGTTATTGCTTGATGGTTCCCGCGCGTCACTATTTATAGTAGTGAAGAAGTGTCCATTCGTCAAGCATCGCATCCTTTCCAACAGTCCGAAACTGTTACAAACAGTCGCGCCTATTCGTAACAGTTACTAAACGGTTGCGTCCCTTCATTCAAATGACCCGCCAAATCTATCCGTTCAAATTCAAATTCTGGATCCGGCCTATTAACAAAAATTAATTCATCATTTTAGGCCCGAACCCAGTCGGTCGGATGGACGGACGACGGCGGCGCGCGAGTGTGGTGGTGATGCATATCTTCCCTCCTCATATCAAAGCAAAGCTTTGGGTGCCCAAAGGGCCAACCTTTCTTAGAGAATCCCATATTTAACTAAGTATACTCACTTATTTTCCTAGATGTGGGACTATACATTCCACCTCTCTTCTTCCATCTTCTTCCCACTTCTTCCCTCTGCAAAAACAAACCCAAACCCAAAACTAATTTTGAAAATTTCCAACACTTTGGTTGAAGTGCAAATTGATTAATTTCATATCATGGATACAAAATATAAAAACAAGAAATAAAATAAAAACTGTCGTTTCTACCAGTCATGAAACATTGAATCCTGAACCAAATTTAACCATCCTCTAAGTAAGATCAATATTGGATTCCACTAATTGATAAACGAATACAAAAAAATCCCACACCGTTAATAACTTTTTACTTTTTGGTTCGTTTATAAAATATTGTGTCAAGTAGAATTAGTTGATCTATTAGGAATTTGCATTTGCGGGATGGTTTCATGCCTCATTCATCAGTTTTATGATGATGACCATAGCACTTCTGAGCTTGTTCGGTTTTATATTTCTTCACTCTTGCTCACAACTTTTTAATCAAATCATGTAGTATATATTCTAAAAAAAATCTTTCAACTCAAATGTTGGAAAATATTTTCTAATATCTTTTGCTTTTTTTTATTATATTATAATGTAGATTAGTGCTTTATAATTCTTTAACTTTTTGACTTATAAATTATCCGTTCATGTTTAGAGTTTAGGTGTTGTACTCTTGATGTTATTTGTTTTTGTAAAAACCTAACCTCCATTTTATTTTGTTTCTTGTTTTTATATTTGTATTAGTGATGTATGAATTGATCTATGGATTGATGATCACCGATGATCCCTTGGATGTATTTTTTCTATAAGTACCTTTTTTCAATCAAATTAATTTCGATTTTACTTGTCATTGAAATTTTGAGATACTCCATGGAAATGCTCTTTGTGACAAGTGCGAGTTGGGTTATTTCTTATTTTTCAAAATTAAGGAGCTTTTCCACTCATTGGAATTTTTATTTATCATGCTCTTGAAGATGGCTCTACCCCACTTTGCCTGGCACACCTTTATAAGGTATTTTTTCTTTTCCAATGAATTATAAATATCTCTTATAGATGCAATGCTAAGTCAATTGAGTATGTATGCAGATAGAATATTTATGTTTTGTTATCTTGTAAGTTCTGGCTACTTTTAAAATTAAAAAGCAAGAGAGGACAAATATCTCTTAGTGATGGAAAGAGAACTTAAGAAGTTGTTTCCCAGTAAAAAGATAACCACATAAATCCTCACCAATTTTTATAGCGTGGCAAAAATGTATGATTTGAGCCAGATTTTGAGTTTATAAAGCGTTACGAGTGTAAATCACAACTAGACAAAGGGTTGATTTCCGACGTCACAGCGACCCGACGTCACAGTGACCCGACGTCGGTGCTGCATCGTTAAATTTACTACTGTCACTAAGACTTCAAAAATGCATGACTAATTAGCTACGCCTTAATGAAGCCATAATTATTAAGTTGTTTTCAAATTAGCGTCGCCAAAGTATTGAAAATTATCTAGGTCTTTGCGACATCATGAAAATTTAACGACGCCGTAGTAATGCTATACTTCAACTTTTGACTTTCTGATTTATGCAATATCAAAAATTTAGGTAGTGTTTGGTTTAAAAACGAATTTTGTGTTTTCGGTTTTCAATATGTATGTTAAATATGAGAAGAATGAAGGGACGACGGAGGGATGAAAGAAAGACGGATGAGAGGATGAAGGGGATAGAGGGACGATTGATGAATCGATTGTTTCACGTACTTGTGTTGTTTTCCAAAACACGGAAAATAAAAAAAAGTTGTTTTCTATTTTGTATGCTAATTTCGTTTTCTAAATTAGTCGTTTCGACAATATACATGCGTTATGTGCATTTTTGTATGGACGAAAAACCAAAACTAAAAATAACAAACCAAACACTACCTTAGTTTTCCAAATTTCCATTTTAAGTACTCAAATTTCAAATTCAAAACTCACTAAATCCCTGTACATCTTCACATTCCCGCTATCACCAACCCTCTCTAAAATCCAGCACAGCAATCCACGTTTCATAAATAACCAGCAAATCCACTTGTCATCATCTACAAATGTACGTTTCAAATCGCAACACCTCATCTATCAGGACCCTTTACTCCAATCAGAGATCAAATTATTTTTTTATAAACCACGTTCTCATTTTCCTAAATCATTCCCTATCATCCCCCAAATCTCGCCCAACACTCCATAAAACCCTAAGATCTGCCATGGCACCTTAAAACTGAAAAGGAATTGTTAAGAAAAAACCCGATCCAAAGACACCACTGAGAAGAAGCCAACCATAGCCATTCGATTTGGATGTTTGAGTCGTTGTCGTTTGATTTCCCCACAATCCACGCTGTCATTCGAAGTTAACCATGGTTGAAAGACGCACTATTGCCTGATCGTCTCCACCATCAGTGAAATCGTCGCTACCTTTGCTATCTTTAAGATCCACGAGAAGTTGTAGTTTGATGTTTGAGTCGCTGCCGTTAACTTGGTGCCTCTAAGAGAACCTGAGATTGATGGAGATTGTGTGCTGACTAAAGTCGATTGTATCGATGAAACTGCTGAGATGGTTCTAGAGATTGACCGCTATGCTCTAAAACTGCTCCAAAGTTTTGATGCGATGCCAAAACTTGTTACCAAAGTCAGCTCATGCTTCAAAGACACCATCAGAAAAAGTTGGTCGATTCTTAATGTTTTTTCTTGTTTTATTGATGCTGCATGTATATGTTTTATTAGTCAAATGTTTAATGGCTCACATCTGTTGAAATTGAAATTTCTTCAAGTGGCTTTATATTCCTTGTGATGTTCTGAAAGTAGATATTAATTACCAGGGTGATATTTTGCTTTGTTTTCAAGCTGTTAGTAATGTCCTTTTTTATTTCACCGTTATTTATATTTTCTAGTGTAAATATGAGTTGCGATGGAGGTTTGTATTCTGTCAAACTGAAATAGGAGTTAATCCAGAGCTTGAAATTTCAAAGTGAACTATATCAGATGGTTTTTTAATTCAAAGCAGAAAACACTCCCTTTTCTTTTCTGCAATATTTAAATCAAATAGTTTTTTATTTTTAAACATTAGTTGATTCAGAACTACGTCATTTACACTCAAAATGCTTTAGAAAGTATAAATTGAGGAGGAACCAACTTACTTAACATGTCACTCCATTCTTGTTCATTATCACTGTAATTTGTCAGATAAGCAAGATATTGGAAACAAACTTGTCAGCAAATCAAGAGAAGTCGGAAATAGAGAAGAAGAAACTAAAACGGAATGTTGGAAGTGAAGGATCAAAGACTAAAGAGAACATTTTGAGAGGTCGCCCCATTAGCACTTCAGACTTGGTGGTTGAGCTCGGCTCGATGGAAATACATACATTTGTCATTTATTTTGGTTGCATAGTTCTTCATATAGACGTCGATTCCTGCATTGCTTTAAATTAGTATTGCTTTAAATTAGTTGATTGTTCATTTTGTACTCACTTTCAGCTGTGGTAATTAACTACCATTTTGAAGCTCCTTGCAAATTTTATTTCTCATTGCTCTTTTAGAGTTAATTTAAATTAGGGTCGGTTTGTTTTGTGCTAAAAAAATGCGCTTAATGCAAAATATAATCATTCTGCGTTTAATGTTGTTGCTTATCATGACGGACGGCAACCCATTGTAATAGATCCATTACAATTGTTTTTGGCAGTTGTAAAATGGTGTTTTTGTTGTAGTGTAAATTCGAGAAATACCACCAACATAAATATTACATGTGATATCAATGGTCGAACTAACCAAAAAAACTTAAAATGCAATTATAGCTCTCAAACCTTATGTATATATACCATTAGCTTTTTTCATTCCGGGTAGCATAATCATAAGCATTTGAAAATATTTTATTTTATCTATAAAGTTCATATTTCAAATAATAGAACTAGAACAAACATCATCATTACTTATTTAAAACAACTACAATTTATATGTTCTTGGGACTCAAGTTTAGTTTTTGATAGAAATTTATAAATAAGAAAGAACTTAATAAAAATATATTTTAAAGGAACTAACTGATTTTAGAATATATTAGACAAACCAAAGGTAAACGGATTCAAAGATTGACGCTTGAGAATAATGTAAATTTGTGACTTTCTTGAGAATCCACTTAGTCTAGGAGAATTACACACATCTACACACACATATCTATATATGTGTGTATATATACATACATACATACATGTATATATGTATGTATGGATGTGTGTGTATGCGTGTGTGTGTATGTGTATGTATTATGAGGAAACAGAATGTTCTTGAGTAAGATGTGACTTCAATATTTATGTTATAAGATATTCTTATTCTGTAATAGAAGAACTTATAAGAATATTAAAATTATTAATATCTTTCATCATATGTTCTTAGAAGTATTGGAATTATCTTTATATTCCTTTATATCTCCAAGTAAAACATTAGTTCTCTATTTTTATTATACAACGTTATAAACATCATTATTACTTTTAACGTACAAAATCCTAACTATCTTGTAGTGAAAAAGCCGAAATGGTATTTTTACCACTTAATCATTAATTTAATGATAGTTTAACTAGATTCGTATGTTATATGTTTTTATAAAGTTTTGTGGGTGGATTCCAAATATTACGTTTTGTGGGTGGATTCCAAATAATTGCGGTTTCTGCTTTCAATTGAAACTAAGATCCAAACAATTATGAATACTTATAATTTTTAATTCGAATTGCAAAATATTTGCACTAATGTTTTTAACTTATTAATATTATTATTAATAATAGCGATGAAAAGTTCTACTTTATGTCCCTCATGGGCACAATGATATGTCATTAGATTATCGATGTGACTGTTTTGAGATCGAATTGCATTGGCATTAATTAATCATGCTTTAGAAAAATCAATATTCCAATTGGCATTTCAAAAGTGATAAAAGTGCAAATGCTTGATTTTAAATGTGAATTGCAAATATTTGTAGATTGTGCTTTACAACATTTTTTAAAGGGATAAAAACGGTCTTTTAATATTTATATTGTAATAACCCGTACCTTAGAGGGTCCAAATTTCGCTAAATCAAAAACTCAAGTCTACTAGAGTACGGATCGTTAGTATTGGTACCCTATAAATAAACAAAAGTATATCAAAGCACTACCGGTGTAAAACTCACATCGAAATAGTAAAATATAATAAAACATAAAATTATCGATCAAGGCTAATACTTCTGGTGTCTAATACCCTTGTCAGTGTCGAGCATGCATGAGGAAACCTGTCCTTCCATTATTCCTACCTTGTACCAGTACTTGTCACTTTAATCTATTATGCGAGCTGTAATGAGGAGGGGGTCAGAACAATGTTCTAGTGACTAGTAAATTACATACTTTATCCATAACACTGGTTTATGCTAATTGTCTTTCATTACGTGTTATGTCTACTGTTTAAACTTTATCGTCTTAACTTCATGTACGCGTATGATATGCACCACTTACTCGAGGTATCAAAAACCGTACATTAGTAGTGAATGATGCAGTTTGTTCCGTTATTCTTGAACCTCCTTCAACTTTTAAATAAGTTTTTATTCCTACTGTAACTTTTTACCTACTTGCAAATTTTTAGCTACGGGGTTTAAAAGTACGTCTAGCAGAATTCCTTCGCAACTTATTTAAAAGTCAAAGGAGGTTGAAGGAGGGAAAATACATCATTTACACTCAAAATGCTTTAGAAAGTAGAAATTAAGGAGGAACCAACTTACTTAACATGTCACTCCATTCTTGTTCATTATCACTGTAATTTGTCAGATAAGCAAGATATTGGAAACAAACTTGTCAGCAAATCAAGAGAAGTCGGAAATAGAGAAGAAGAAACTAAAACGGAATGTTGGAAGTGAAGGATCAAAGACTAAAGAGAACATTTTGAGAGGTCGCCCCATTAGCACTTCAGACTTGGTGGTTGAGCTCGGCTCGATGGAAATACATGCATTTGTCATTTATTTTGGTTGCATAGTTCTTCATATAGATGGCGATTCCTGCATTGCTTTAAATTAGTTGATTGTTCATTTTGTACTCACTTTCAGCTGTGGCAATTAACCATTTTGAAGCTCCTTGCAAATTTTATTTCTCATTGCTCTTTTAGAGTTAATTTAAATTAGGGTCGGTTTGTTTTGTGCTAAAATAATGTGCTTAATGCAAAATATAATCATTCTACGTTTAATGTTGTTGCTTATCTATTTCTTGCTGCACTTGCAAGCTAATCGCAGTTGTAAAAAGTCTTTTACAACTGCCGAAAACCGTTGTAAATAAATATAGCTCTATTACAACTCCGGATATCATGACGGATGGAAGCCTGTTGTAATAGACCTATTACAACTGTTTTTGGCAGTTGTAAAATGGTGTTTTTGTTGTAGTGTATAAATTCGAGAAATACCACCAACATAAATATTACATGATATCAATGGTCGAACTAACCAGAAAGCTTAAAATGCAATTATAGCTCTCAAACCTTATGTATATATACCATTAGTTTTTTTCATTCCTGGTATCATAATCATAAGCATTTGTAAATATTTTATTTATCTATAAAGTTCATATTTCAAATAATAGAACTAGAACAAACATCATCATTACTTATTTAAAACAGCTACAATGTATAAGTTCTTGGGACTCAAGTTTAGATTTTGATAGAAATTTATAAATAAGAAAGAACTTAATAAAAATATATTCTAAAGGAACTAAGTGATTTCAGAATATATTAGACAAAGCGAAGGTAACCAGATTCAAAGATTGGCGCTTGAGAATAATGTAAATTTGTGACTTTCTTGAGAATCCACTTAGTCTAGGAGAATTACACACACATCTACATACACACACAGATACACACACACAGATACACACACATGTATGTATGTATGTATGTATGAGAGAGTGTGTGTGTATTATGAGGAAAAAGAATGTCCTTGAGTAAGATGTGACTTCAATATTTATGCTATAAGATATTCTTATTCTGTAATAGAATAACTTATAAGAATATTAAAAATTTTAATATCTTTCATCGTATGTTCTTCAAAGTGTTGTAATTATCACTATATTCCTTTATATCTCCAAGTAAAACATTAGTTCTCTATTTTTATTATACAACGTTATAAATATCATTATTACTTTTAACATACAAAATCCTAACTATCTTATAGTGAAAAAGCCAGAATGGTTTTTTTACACTTAATCATTAATTTTGTGATATTTAAATAGATTCATATGTTATATGTTTTGATAAAGTTTTGTGGGTGGATTCCAAATATTTGCAATTTCTGCTTTCAATTGTAACTAAGATACAAACAATTGTGAATATTTACAATTTTTAATTCGAATTGCAAAATATTTGCACTAATGGTTTTAACTTATTAATATTATTAATAATAGCGATGAAAAGTTCTACCTTATGTCCTTCATGGGCACAATGTTATGTCATTTGATTGTCGTTGTAACTGTTTTGAGATCGAATTGCATTGGCATTAATTAATCTTGCTTTAGAAAAATCAATATTCCAATTGGCATTTCAAAAGCGATAAAAGTGCAAATGCTTGATTTTGCATGTGAATTGCAAATATTTGCAAATTGTGCTTTACAACGTTTTTTAAAGGGACAAAAAAGGTCTTTTAATATTTATATTGTAATAACCTGTACCTTAGAGGGTCCAAATTTTTGCTAAATCAAAAATTCAAGTCTACTAGAGTACGGATCATTAGTATTGGTACCCTATAAATAAACAAAAGTATATCAGAGCATTATCAATGTAAACTCACATCGAAATAGTAAAATATAATAAAACATACAATTACCGATCAAGGCTAATGCTTCTGGTGTCTAATACCCTTGTCAATGTTGAGCATGCATGAGAAAATCCATCCTTCCATTATTCTTACCTTGTACCAATACTTGTCACTTTAATCTATTATGTGAGCTGCAATGAGAAGGGGGTCAGAATAATGTTCTAGTGATTGGTAAATTACATACTTTACCCATAACACTGGTTTATGCTGGTTGTCTTTATTACATGTTATGTCTAATGTTTAAACTTTATCGTCTTAACTTCATATACGTGTACGATATGCCCCACCTACTCGAGGTATACAATAATTACATATGTTTATGTATATGTGTGTGTGTCTATATGTATAAGTACCACTATCCCCACATGGACCAAGATATGTACATTCTCCGTTAGTATCCGTAACTTTACACCGCGTCAGGTATCCACCATTTATCTAGGTCGAATTGCTCGCGTATCGAGGATCTTCCCATTAGTGCTGATAATGGCATTAGAACTATTTAGTCATATTTTAATCCATCTCGAAGACTTATATAACCGCTTCATATCAAGGACTCAACTCTTTGGAATATCATGGACTCAGCTCCTTGGACTATTGAGAACTTCGCTTCTCGAACTAACATGGACTATTATATTCGCTTGAAAGACTTCAACTGATGGTTTTCTAGTCTTACCCCTTAACAACAAACAAATTAATAAACAATATTGAGACGGTGCATGTCCCTACGTGACCTACTTTCGTAGGAGGTATTTTCCGTCTAGGCGTAACCCGAGTCTTTCTAATGACCACTCCTGGACGTTGATACCCTCGACCTATGTGTACAGCCCTACTCCTCGCATATATGGTACTAACCTTGCTGATATAGCGTCGGGTCAACGCTTACCATCTAATTTAGATTGTCTAATGCAATCAAGGAAATGCCTACTTGATTACTTAACACATACCCCTATAAGGATTGAGTAGACCCTACTTAGCCCTTTAACACTTCAAACCAAGGCGAACCCTATTTTGGTTTATTCCCTTCACCTATAACGTATATTCCCACATGTCCTACAGTTGGAGAAGTCCCATATCAGTACAATGTATATGCAACTGTTGGAAGCCCCATTTGGCAGGCAGACTTCTGTTGTGCAACGTTACTGACCTCGCATTCCAACCCTTACCAATGACTATGTCATTTATAGTTAATCTAAATCATTCACTAGATCTAATGATTCACACCTGTTATAAAGTATACTTGAGGTTGTATAAATTTAACTGTTATTACGCTTCCTAAGTTCAATTATTAATATTATTTTACTTTTACATACGTTTACTTCTTATTTCATTAATGTCATTAGATGACATTTATTGTTTCTTTCTAATTTAATAGTTTACACATCTATTACTATTTCATTTTCAATTATTAAGTTAGACATAATTTACTATTTATTTTCAATTGATACAATTGAGTATATTTACTGCTTCTTTTCAATTCATGCCTATTTAATGAAACTACTATAACTTCCCCAATTCTTTAGTTTATTATCTTATTCATGTTAATGCTTATCGTTTCTTTTCAGCATATTTTTAATGACATTTGGATGATTATGAGTTGTATTTATAACACTCTAATTTCACCATTAGGGATTCTACATTTTAATGCATTAAACTACATCTTTCCAAAAGGAAATATTAATACTGTAATTTCTCATAAATTATCTAAAAGAATATATGGATTGTGTTTGGAATTACAAGGAATTATCTTTTCTGTTTTATTTGAAATAGACGTAGGTATATCCCTTATATGAATTCAAATAATACAAATTTATGCATATAATTATAAAGATGGATAATTTACTAAAATTACATAAAACAGTCTTCATTCCAATGAATTAAAATACAAATTTAAACCCCAATCAAATTAGAAATTACTTTTTAATTCAGGTTGTACAATTTATGACATTCAACCAACCAAATCCGGATTTAACATATGATCATTTTAATGACTTATTTTCATAACTTTTAGGGACTACTTTCACCCTTACATTCCATACTTACACACACACACACACACACACACACACACACACATATATATATATATATTAAATTAAAGTCACAAAATATGTAGGCAAGGATCTTAGGTTATTGTATATATATTTAAGTCTACAATCCCAAAATTTACAATTAAGCATAAAAAGAACATATTCAAAATGATATAAATCTAATATTATATAAATCTAATATTACATAAATAATATAATATTATATAAAAATATATAATTTCTCACTCAACTATAAGCTTTCAAATCTCCAAATCTAAATCCATTTTTCTTATTTGACTCGCTTTCCTTCTACCAAAATATGTATTAAGCGTATACAAATTTATTATAATTACATATTTGAGAAAAGATTTAAATTAAACATAGTTGTAAATTTTTAGATTTACAATTTACCTCTTCTTCACTAAATTGATTAACCCATTGTTCTTCTTCTCTTTTATTATATGTTATTCCACACACACACACACACACACACATAAATATACTATTTTATAATTTTTATATTTCGTAGAAATTATGGAGAAAAGAAAATGGCGGAGCATCGCTTTAAGATTCAGAAAACAGGAGAAGAGAAGTGAGGAGTTATGCCTGTAATTATAGATGCACGAATCAATTCCATTCGTTTGATTATAATTTATTAAATCCAGACCGTTAAGCCTAGGTTCATTCTCGTTACCATAGCAGCCACTGATCGACCGCTATATCCTCATCGGTCGACCGTCAGCGATCGACTTGTCCGAATAAGGGGTCGACGGGTCGCTTATATATACGTTAAGTGTTTATTTTATTCCTTTTATTTCCTACGATTGATTTTATTACATCTGATTAACGTTAATTAATCATTACTTATGTCCTTCCATGCTCAATTTTTTTATTTCTTTCTGCACTCAATTTACTTATATACACATTTTCCTAATTAGATTTAATTTGATCAAGCGTTCTTAATTAACATTTATATCTAATGGTTGCTTAAATACTAAGCTGATAATATTTGTTGTCTTCTCTTTAAAATGTTAATATTTATATCTAATGTTAATTTTATGCTAAATTATTAACATTTATTTCCTTAACTGGTTATGAATTATTTTCGATTCGAAAACTTCAAACGTTAATAACTTTTTCATTTAAACTTCGATCGTAAAACTTTATATATGAAAGTTCGTCACAAAAATTGCAACGAACACAATGGTGCAGGTTTCGTAGCCAAATTTCAACGTTTAAAAAAAAATTATTTTTGGACACCAATAATTATTAATTAACTCTTTTTAGTTAATTTCCATTTGAAGTATGTGATGGTATTGGAAACCTATCAAATAATATATTGTGTGGCTGCTTATTGTCTTGACTGAATGAGCTACTGTGATTATATAGACTTTTGATGGAAAGTTTATTTGGGTGTGATTTTTGATAATATATGTTTGAATTTGAAGACTTAATCTAATTGAGGCTATATAAATTTAGCTGTTATTACGCTTCCTAAGTTCAATTATTAATATTACTTTACATTTACATGCGTTTACTTCTTATTTCATTAACGTCGTTAGATGACATTTACTGCTTCTTTATAATTTAATAGATTAAACATTTATTACTGTTCCATTTCTAATTATTACAATTAGATATATTTTACTTCTTTTCAATTTATACAATTGAATATATTTGCTGCTTCTTTTCAATTCATGCCCGTTTAATGAAACCATTATAACTTCCCCAATTCTTTAGTTCATTGTCTTATTCATGTTAGCATATACTGTTTATTTTTAGCATATTTTTAATGACATCAGGATGATTAATAATTGTATTTATTTTTTTCTATGCTACTAATAGTTGTATTTGCTCTGCTATTCTGCCCAAGTCTGGCTGAGGAAGACTAACGGGGAGTAAAACACAAATATCCTAATTCAAGTATAGTTATTGTATGTAATTAAAAAGCCTTCACGATAAAATAAATAAAATGTAAGGCCATTCCATTTCAACAAAAGACCATACCCAAGTTCAATAGCTTTGCATCCGCTATCCCGATCATGATTTTCTTGCCCCCAAGAGGGAAAGGTCCTTCCCTTTTGGGCCAGTTGTGGGCGAGAAGGGATTCGAACCGCCGACACCGTGGTTCGTAGCCATGTGCTCTACGTTGGAACTAGACTAGCCCACAACGGAAGTTATGAGTGAATTTCAAAAAATTTACCCTATTGGATCTTTTATTGGATCTATAAAGTCTAACTGAATTAGAACATTTCTAAATTTCATTTAAATAAAATCATTTATTTTATTTAAATTCAAATATAATAAGATATAAAATTAATTTTATTTGATTTAGTTTATACATAAATGTATCATATACTTATATGTGTGAGTGTTTGTGTAACATAATAATCCGTGAAAGATATAATATGCCCATATGTTGATGTTGAAATTTACATCGCAACAGACATATTAGCTCATTTTATATGTCGTGTATGTTTTCTAAATATGTGCATGTATATGTGTTACAATACACATACACACACATATGTATGTATAAATATATTATATATGATATATGAACATAAAACATTTATATATAGAGAAATATATATATAGAAAGGGAGAACAATTATTAAAAATTATTTATAATTCAAAATTATCTTAGTTTTGCAAACATAATAATTTTATTATTTTAATTTGTATATATTATAAATAAAATAATGTTTTCATTCATAAATAATTAACATAAAAATCTATTGATGAAAATTCAAATTTTACAATTTCAAAAAATCTAGGATCATAAAATAGAGCTTAGGAAAAATCTGAAGATTTTTCAAAGTTGAAGTGTTATTTTTAAAAACAAATACATTGATTTTGAATATAATTTTTCAATAAAATTATTATTTTTAATAAATCATAAACAGTTTTTCCAAAATAATATTAATTATTACAAATAATAAACTTTATTGAAAAATTCCTAAATTTTTTCTATATGTTTCTGAAATGATATAATATTTTTATAAAATATAAAATTAAATTTTTAATGTAATATTTATTTTATATATAATAAACAATTCAAAAATTCAATAAATGTTAATTTAAAAATATGAATATATGTATGATAATTAATTTTCGAGTTTGTAAATTCATATTATATAAAAATAAGTGTACTAAATTTTTTAAATCATATATATATATATATATCTTATATATGCATATATGCTATTATAAGAGAGAAATATACACTAATATATATATATGAATTTATTAATAAATATATATAAAAAAATTATTAATGACAAAAATTGATTTTATACAGTAAACAACATTTATCTATATATAAATCAAATAGTGTAATAAACAAATTGTGCATATTACCAAACTGATTTTTGACAACCACGTTTACTTACAAAAATCTCACCTAACTAAACATATAGTAGCAATATATTTAAACAGATATGAAATTTCTCATTATAAGATCATAAAATATAATTTAATTACTGTAATATGAATTAAAATTACCAATTTAATGATGCCTTTGAATCCATGTTGAATCAATGACTTCCCTTCCTTTTACAGTTGTTGATTCATTAGTTTGCAAGTCCGGAATAACCAACCTCTAACTATCGAATAGTATTATTTTAATTTGAAATATATTTGAGAATTTTGAAGTGGATTGAGAGCTATGTTTTAATCAGCAATGTAGAAGATAATGGCGGCCAAAAAAAGTTCATCGTTATTTTTAGAGATACATATATATAGGGTTGTATTAGAAAGAAACGAGAAAAGCATTTTTACCCATTCTCACTTGATCTTAACCTATTATGTCCAAGCCAATTCTCTATGTTTTAGCCACCCCTAGACCTTCCCAAAACAGAAATTTTGCAAACCTAATGATAGGCCTTAAACCCATCTAAGCCCAAGTCAAAATTCTATGCAATTTGTTGGAACTGGACCAGCCCGCAGCGGAAGTTATGGGTGAATTTCAAAAATTTTACCCTATTGGATCTTTATTGGGCCTATGAAGTCTTACTAAATTAGAACATTTCTAAATTTCATTTAAATAAAATCATTTATTTTATTTAAATTCAAATATATTAAGATATGAAATTAATTTTATTTGATTTAGTTTATACATAAATGTATCATATACATATATGTATGAGTGCATGTGTAACATTATAATCCGTGAAAGGTATAATATGCCCATATGTAGATGTTGGGATTTACATCGCAACAGACATATTAGCTTATTTTGTATGTCATGTATGTTGTCCAAATATGTGCATGTATATGTGTTGTAATATATATATATATATAATATGTATATAAAAAGAGAGAGAGAAATTATTTATATTTCAAAATTAACTTAGTTTTGCAAACACAATAATTTCATTATTTTAATTTGTATATATTATGAATAAAATAATGTTTTCATCCATAAATAATTAACATAAAATAATCTACTGATGAAAATTCAAATTTTACAATTTTTGAAAACCTAGGATCATAATATAGAGCTTTAAAAAAATCTGGAGATTTTTCAAAGTTTTAATATTTTTTTTTAAAACAAATACATTGATTTCGAAAATAATTATTTAATATAAAATAATATATTATTAAAAATTAAAATCTTAAAATTTTAGAAATTCTAGGATCATGAATGAAAGGTTACGAAAAATTTTGAAGAATTTTTCAATTAAATTATTAGTTTTAGTAAATCATAAATAGTTTTTCCAAAATAATATTAATCATTAAAAATAATAAACTTTATTGAAAAATTCCTAAATTTTTTCTATCTTAAATGATATAATATTTAAAAGAAATATAAAATCGAATTTTTTAGTGTAATAATTATTTTATATATAATAAACAATTCGAAAATTCAATAAATGTTAATTTAAAAATGTGAATATATGTATGATGATTAATTTTCGAATTTGTAAATTCATATTTTATATAAATAAGTGTACTTAAAATTTTTAATCATATATATATCTTATATATGCATATATGCTATTATGAGAGAGAAATATACACTAAAATATATATATGAATTTATTAATAAATATATAAAAAACAATTGTTTATGACAAAAATTGATTTTGTATAGTAAACAATATTTGTTTATACATAAATCAAATAGTATAACAAACAAATTATGCACATAACTTAACTGATTTGTGACAACTACATCTACTTACAAAATCCCACCTAACTAAACATATAGTAGCAATATATTTGGACAGATATGAAATTGCTCATTATAGGATCATAGAATATAATTTAATTACTGTAATATGAATTAAAATTATAAATTTAATGATGCCTTTGAATCCACGTTGAAGCAATGACTTCCCTTCCTTTAACTGTTCTTGATTCGTCAGATTGCAAGTCCGGAATCACCAACCTCTAACTATCGAATATTATTATTTTAATTTGAAATATATTCGATAATTTTGGAGTGGATTAAGAGCTATGTTTTAACCAGCAATATAGAAGGTAATGGCGGTCAAAAGGTTCATCGTTACTTTTAGAGATACATATATACATATATATATATATACATATACATATATACATATATACATATATATATACATATATACATATATATATACATATTTACATATATATAGGGTTGTATTATAGAGAAACGAGGAAAACTTTTTTACCCATTCTCACTTGATCTCAACCCGTTATCTCCAAGCCAATTTCCTATGTTTTAGCCACCCCTAGACCTTCCCAAATCCGAAATTTTGCAGCCCTAATGATGGGCCTTAAACCCATCTAAGCCCAAGCTAAAATACTATGCAATTAAACCTAATTTAATAGCTTGTCGATATTGTATATCGATTGATATATTTATAACCGTTATAAATATATATAACATTATTTATTTCTCAAATCGTATTCAAATTTTATAATTAATATTTCATAAATATTAATTAATTTATAAATTATAAACTAATTATATCATTCGGTCTTAAGGGAATTCATCATTTCGGCTGTGTAACTCTTGAGTGTAAATTTGGTCAGCGATTAACATCGAACTATTCTAAAGTTAACGTTCACACGTCACTTGGAAGGTGGTGTGACATTATGGCCAAATTTACACATACTCATTTTCGGTAAAAATCCAATTTTAATTTAATAAGCGTTACCCGGTTATGACATTTGTTTACACCAATTCTCTTCGTCAAAACTATATCACTTTGGACTTATGGAATTTGGTAATGGTCAAAATTCCAACCTCATCCAGATTCAAATTTATAGTCTAAATACAAAGTCCTTGGTTCAATAATAACAATTATTATTAACCGAAATGCTCTGGGTAGAGAGTTTGACTTTGAGTTGACTGTGATACTAATCGCATATAACCGAGGAGATGAATCCTCTCTTGAATAGTGCTTCACTTGCAATACTTCCACTCGACCCAACTATAGTCACTCGATGGACATCATGCCATGAATTGGCTATAATTAAAGCGGAGCTTTCATATTAAAGATCCATAGTATTCTCAAGTTGAGAGAACTGTGTAAATCAGTCACATTAATATTTTCTGTTTGACCTTAGTTATATTAACCAACAGAAAACTATTGAGTGAGTCGTTCCATAGTTATCCAATAACTATTAGTACGTAACCCCTAGGTGCCCTTAGCTGTCATGAGTAATACACTGCCAAACATTTGGAGAGCGTTACGTACTCTAGTCTTAACGGATACATCGATATCCAGTCTCGATGCTTCTTGACTAGGAACATTTAAAATGGTATATTTGTTTCGTTGTGATAAATTACTCACGGTTAGAACACTTTGTAACTACTATCACAAAATATATCATTTATGGATTTTTATATTAAATATACTTTTAATTAAGTTAATTAATTAATATAATCACATTATCAAGTATATAATAGGAAGAAAATACCTTTTTATTTCGAACAAGATTGGTCAACGAGTTAGATAGATGTAATAAATTACATAATTGCCCCTATTGCATACCCCTAACTATATCAACCTCCCACTTGCTATTATGTTTTAATTATCTACTTTGTCGATTAACTATCTCTGACACTGATAAACTGCCTTTATCATGTGGAAAGATTCGAAGTATGTCTTTCGACTTCTAGTGTGCTTTAAGTTCTATCATGACCAATTTCATGACATTGTTATCTTATAATAATATTATGAGATTCTCAACATTTGGAATCACCTTTGGCTCAATTATAAATTTGTGCATTTACATCTATATACATTGGTTTATTGTAGCGCTATTCAAGTTTATGTTCTCAACATTTTGTTGAATCGACCACAATCACTTTTATTTTGAAACATTTTCAAATTAAAGATTTTAACTTAAATTTTATCATTGACATGTTATACTCAATATCACTTATAAAAGTTTGTGTCCAAACGTTCCATCGTAACGAGTTCGTTGTTTCTATAAACAATTCTCTAGTATTTCATAAATACACGAGAACACCTCAAACAACCATTTAGTGATATCAATTTGGATTTATATTTGCTCCATGTATCAAATACATAACCAAAACACAATATCATACACAACATTATCTGTATGATAATTCCTATTGCTAATGCATAAGTGATGCAACACATACCGAAGACGAGAGCGAGGAATGCCGCGAGCGATCTTCCATCACCAATTTATCACCATCGCTTCACGACCTACCGCCTCCACGACATAATTTTCCCCGACCTAATCCACCCCACCGCGACCTACGACTTAACTTCCCCGACCTAATCCACCCCACCGTGACCTACGACTTAACTTCCCCGACCTATAAAACTTCCCGACCTAACTCCAGTAAGTCGCAAACAACTTTACTCGTAAACAATCTCCGACCTAACGATAGGTCGTAAACAATTTCCGACCTATCCCTAAGTCGTGAACAATCTCCACGACCTAAGTTCCACAACCCAATTCCACCGCGACCTAGACTCCACTTCGATACAACTCCACGACCTAACCTCTCCTCTATAAGTCGTGAGCGACCTAAATCTTCCTCCGAGCTTCCCCTAAATCGCATGAACGAGTTTCAATAGTTGCTTCTCTTATGTCGCGTGCCGCCATCATTAAGTCGCTGCCGAGTTTATAAAATCGCGAACGAGAGTATTTTAGATCGCGAATTTATTTTGATAAGTCGGGAGATGAAGTTGATAACTCGCAGAGACATTTGTGATAAGTCGCGAGACGTTTTGTTAAGTCGAGAAACATTTGATAAGTCGGTGATAAGTCGTAAGACAACTTTGATAAGTCGCGAGGCTTATAATTCAGATGTCGACTGTTCTTTAGGTCGTTAAACACTATTGTTGAGTCGTTTGTACTATAGCACGTATTTCTGTTAAGTGTTGTAAATATTCTAAGTGTTAGGTCATTCAAGACCTATGAGTTGTGTTGTAAGGGTTGTGTTGTATGCCTATAAATAGGCGAGTTATGTCATTTGTAATGGGTTGTTGATTTTGAATAAAATTTCCTTTGTTAGCTTTGTGCTTTCATCCAATTGGTAGTCGAGTGTGATCTCCTATCTCCACCTTCGGTCAATCGAGTGCGCTCGATTCAACGATCGTGAAGCCAATTCGCGGCATCAAGTGCGCTTGATCAACGCTCGAAGAATTGAAGATCTACTTTCACGGTATCGAGATCGATCAACGTGACGTAGATAGCTAAAATTCGGTATCTTCGGATCAACAAATTTGGGCATTTCGGTATTCATCAATCCACCGATTGCTACGTTCATCGTATCATCAATTTTTGTATTCCGCCGCTGCGTCATTTGGTATCGGAGCTAGAACGCAAGGAGTTTGCGTAGATTTTTGGAGTTGTGCGAGATTTACATCATTTGGAGAAGTGGGTTATCGAGATTTTGAAGAGATTTGTTCGTTTGGAGATTTTTGAAGATTTCAACAAGTGGGTAGTTTTGATTTGAAGATTTTTAGATCGAAGTGAAGTTTTTGTTGGAATTTGTTGAAGAGTGATCATGCCTCCGAGAAGAGCTAACCGTTATCGCAACATTGATGCTTTATATGGGAGAGAAGAAGCCGATAAAATGGAGCAACGAATCAACGAGAATTTCAATGATAAGCTTAATGAAGGGATTGGTCGATTAGAGAGGATGATGTTGGAGATGAGTCAAAATCAGAGAAGGATATCACCTAAATCGAGCCATGGGAGAAGTAGAGTTTCACCACATTCAAATCGAGAGAGAAGTGTTGATAGTGATCATAGAAGCATGGATCGAGATTGTGATAGAAATGTTGATGATCGAAGTCGTGATAGAAATGTGACTGATCGAGATCGGAGGAATGTAGATCGTAGGAATGTTGGTGGAAGGAATGGTGGTGGTAGAGATGTTGGTGGTCAGGATCGACATCGATATACATCGGATTGTGAAGAAGAGTATGATGGTGGTAGTGTTCATGGATGAGGACGTGGACAAGGAAGAAATCAGTCGGAGTACGATCACAAGTGGGAATCAGGGATGAAGACTGAAATTCCTGAATTCAAAGGTGGTATGCAAGCGGAGGAGTTTCTAGATTGGGTGTCTAATGTGGAGGAGATTTTTGACTTCAAGGATGTTCCAGAACATCGTAGAGTGAAGTTGGTTGCTACAAGGTTGAGGGGTAGAGCTTTGGCGTGGTGGTAGCAAACCAAACTTACACGTGAACGAATGGGGAAGTCAAAGGTTGAATCTTGGGAGAAGATGAAGAAATTGATGAAAGCAACGTTCTTACCTTATAATTATCAATCGCTTATGTATCAGAGGCTACAAAACTTGAGGCAAGGAACGAAATCTGTGAATGACTATGCTGGCGAATTTTATCAACTGATTGCAAGGAACGATATTATGGAGACAGAGGAACAATTAACAGCTAGATTTGTTGGAGGATTGCGTATGCAGATTCAAGACATGGTAAATATGTTTGATCCCAGATCTGTAGCAGAAGCACACCAGAAAGCGTTGGCTTGGGAGAAACAGGGACGACGAGGTGGTGGTGTGTTTACTAATTCCAACAATCAAGTGAAGGGCGTTAATGGAGGTTGTAATGACCCCGAATTTTAATTAAATTTAAATTGATAACTAATCTAATTTTTGAATAAAAATTGTAAAATAAATTGATTTAAGTGATGCGAGTTTCCCCGGATTCAAATATATTCTATATAAATCATTAAAATTTAAAAATATTGTAAATATTGTATATATGTGAATATATGTGTATTTGAGCATATATGAGTCAATTTGAAATAATATATATATATATATATATAGATATATATATTTGATTTGAAATTAAATCGTAAATAAATGGTTTAAAAATAAAAATTATATAAGAAATAAAGTAAATATATATTTTAATCTCATGTTATTAAATCAATACAAATAGAATAAAATAAATAAAAATAATAAAGAAAGATTTAATAAAAATTAGAAGTTCACTTGTATCTTAAAGTAATAATAACAAAACAAAAGAAAACAAAAATATCCATGTACACTTGGGAAAAAAATGAAACAAAGACATATGTATGCAAATGAATGAAACCAGACTCGAAAAACAAATTATATATGTGTAAAAGCTTGCAAAAGAAGACACCTGAATATCTTCATACCTGTACAAACGAGATAAAGAAAAAAAGATAAGTATGGTACAAACTAATTAATGCTAGCACCCAAATGAATCTACCAGCCACCAAAGCAAAGCAAAATATACTCATTTTGTACAGCCGAAGGAAATAAAAATGTAAATGGTACAAGGCTAATTTAATGCAGCCCCAAACTAGTATTTCCATCAGCCTACAAACAAGAAATATCACTGGCTATAGGACAAGAAAATATAATCATCTGTACAACCATCTCAGCTTAAACAAATAAAACATCACTTGTACAAGTAACATCCTCTCTGTACACTTCTATTTTATATATCAAACTATCCATTTTAGTTCGTTCCTTCAAGCTAAGACTTGTAGTAAGTAATATCCTCTAAAATTTAAACAAAACTTCAATTTAAACATCAAAACAATATCATCTTGAAATCAAACAAATATCAAAGCAATCAAGGCCTGGGAATCAAGAAGCAAAGAAGCTTCAGTTATCAAGATCAAAACCAGATATCAAACAGAAAGGTTTCAACTTTGCAAACTTTCAAGCTTGTTCATAGAAGTTCTGTTTTCTTTCTTCTATCAGGTGAGCAAACTCTTAACTTGATAAATAAATCCCTTTATATGATATTTCTTGTGATAAACAATCAAAATAATGTGGTTTCTATGGAAGTAATTATGTGATTGCCTGGGATAATTAATGCATGACTGTATAGGTTTATATATTCACCTTGTTCTCTGTTAAAACCCAAAACAGTGAGTAAACCATATGACATTAAAGCTTAAGTAAAATTTATTCGGTGAATGACCTTTGTTTAACCTGGATACTTAGTTATCATTCTATTTCGACTCTGTGAGCATATGTATTTGAAATTTGAAGTGCTGGGCTATGTATCTCCTTCTCTGTCTAGTTCCAGAGTAATGCTCATCAACTAAGAAATTTAATTTCTTGCTTTCTAATCAATATTAGCCTTTGGTTTCTAAATGAAAAAGGTATGTTTAGGCAGGAGTGATAACTTAAAAATAATTTTATGAAGAATGGGTGTGCCGAAGAAGAAAAAAAAAGAAAGATTTTTACTGATGAAACTTGTAAATTTCGAATTTAACAAAACATCAATTCAAGTATGTAGCTTGAATCCTTACTTAATACCATGATTTTTAAGATGTATTTGACGATTTTTAGTGGAATATTGAAAGAGCAGTTCGACTTTGAATTGTAAACGTTATTTGGTCAAATTCTGGCGTGTTGGTGAACTGGGGTAGTCGAGATTTTGTGAGGTGGTGGAGGAGGCTACGGAGGTGCCTGGAAAAATGGTCGGAGGGGGTAATAACGGTGGCGGCGACGGTGGCGACCAGTTCTTGGCAGTAGACCTAGTGTTGGTGGGGTTTAGAATTTTGATCGTTGAAGCCTCCAGAGTCGATCGAGTGTAACGACACTGAGGGGAAGGCTAGTGTGGGGTTTGTCGGAGACGTAGCCGGAGGGGGTGACGCTCCAGGTGGTCGGAAGATGGTGTGCGAGGGGATTTTCGATCGAGAGTTCTGTTCCAGTTCGTCTGGTTTGGCTCGATTTCGACTTCGAGGTTGATGATCGAGTGGGATGGTCGGGATCGAGTGTGGGGTGGATGAGCGACTTGTTCGTGGAGTCGCCGGAGGCAAGATCGTCGTTGATGATCTGCGCACGTGCACGATGATGAACTGATATCAGTTCATAAAGATGGGGGAAGGAGAAGTTCTTCTCGAAGTGATCTCGAGAAAATTGGATGATGGGCTCGAGTGATTATTGGGTTTGTACGCGAGTGATAACATGTTTCAGAATTTAAAACAAACGAGTTTTAAAAAGTAAAAGAAGGAAGAGAAGAAGCAGGTTTGAGAATCGAGTTTTTCCTGAGTGATTTCGTGATTTACCCGAAGTAAATCAAGTCTGGACTCGAAGCAAATTTTAGTTTGTCTCGGGTTGTTGAGATGGTTACAGGTTTTAGGTAAAACCTGTCTGTTGAATTTAAATGATTAATTCAATCTCTTGTATAAATTTCTTTTATAAGGTAAATGTTTTACTAACATTTGATTTTAAAATAAAAGGGTTCTTACTTGGTTAAATTTACTAAAATTTAGATTTATAGTTATTTCAAATCTTTAGTTTGAAATGGGATTTGAAATTGAATTTGAAAGTTAAAATGTTTTCAAATATGGTTTGAAAATGATAATTAAATCATTAATCAAAATAATGTTTTTATTTAAAGTTAATTAAGAATTAATGATTTGTAATTCATTTAAATTTTAAGGTAAATAAATATTGTTTAATGGATAGGATAATTAATTTACGATTTGAATTTATTAAGTTATTAAGGGTTTGAATTAATAAATTAAGGTAAATTAATTGGGAATTAAGAATCATTAATTAGATAAGTTTTGATTTTAAATTAAAGATTAAGAAATTAATTGCTCATCATAATTAATTTAGTTTACTTTGATTAATTTAAATCTATTTATCCAATATTGTGTACTGGATTGGTATTTCTGTTTGTGATTGTGATGCTTCGTGATGTGAATTACTTTGTACTGTACTGTGATTTGTGATTTATCTCTGTGTTTATGTGGAAACCCTGTTGCCCGTAAAACGGCATTTAAACTTCGATGCGACAGGGAGTCGGATTCCAATTGGTTATCCGAAACCCACATCGAATTGTAACGATGAACCCTTGTGATTGATAAATTTATTTTATCTGTGAAATTGTAAATGAAGATAAGCGTTATCGATTATACCGCTTATCGATATATCTGTGATGATTGATGTTGCACTATTGTGTGTAAAACCCCTGGACTACACCATACACACACAAATATGGATTTCACGTGGAAATCGGTTAAATTACAGATGATTTAAATTCAATGTTTTGAAATTGAAAATTTTAATTTCAATTGATTTTGAAATTGGGAATTTGGGTTTAAAGTGGAAAGCTTTTGAAATGGAATTTCAAAGATAAAAGTTATTTTGAATAACTTAATCGAGTTTTGAAATTTAAATATTTGATTTAAATTGGAATTCAAGTTTGAAATTGAATTCTATGATTGAAACTAGGGATTAAAGATGCTGTACAAGTTATATATGGGTTAAACCATTTTAAAGATATTGATTTGGGAATTTGAATTTTTAATTCAAGGGTTTTTAACCCGTGTAAATATAACTGGATTTTTCTGAAACGAACTATTTGTTTTCAAATAGTAAAAGCTTTCACATAAGTAAAGAATTTCCAATTTGTGTTGAAAGAATTTCAAGTTTGAAATGTGATTGAAATGTTTTGAAAACTATGAAATGAGTCTTTGATTTCAAAGACCGAATGAGTTAATCTAACTTGAAATAGAATTGTTTTGAAAGGCTATGAATGAATCTTTGGAAACGAGTTTTGAAAGCTATAAGTTAAATCTGGATTTAAATATTTAACGATTAAACCTATTCAATTGAAATGGAAATTGTTTTGAAATCCATGAATGGATCTTTGTGAACGGGGTGAACTTTATGAAATAAATCTTTTTGTTTAAAAGATTAAAAGTGTGGAAATTGTTTAAACCATTGAAGGTTTTTGAAATGAATCTTTTTGTTTAAAAGATTGGAAATGGTAATTTGTTTTAACCATTCGAATGAAAAGTTTTGGGCTTTAAGCTGTGATTTAATTGAGACCCCAGTATCCATATGATTTTTAATTGCGCTCGTTATTCGGTTTAGCCGGGAGAGGACCTTTGTGTCATATATCCCATTCCGAATAGTGATACGACGATATGGATAGCATTTGAAGACCGGTGGTGAAGACCGGGTATTTGCGAGAGCGATAGGATGACCTATCAATTGTCTCTGCACTGAGTAGCTACGGTATAGAGATTTCCTAAGTGATGGGAAGTCCGATCAGGATTGTGAATACCCGGATTGCAAGGGCTTCTTCGGAAGTGCCTTCGGTTCTGTTCGAACCCGAAACAGACTTGTATGGATGTATGTCTGACGTTACACTTTGAGATGTAAAGCTGGTTTCTATCAAATACATTTCTGTTGGTGGCGGAGAATTTATTCTCTTAGCTTAACACCCTTCTCTGAGACGTACGAGCTCAGAGGTTATGTAGTTGATGGTTACTAGTGATACATTCCCAATTTGGTAATGTGGCATACGAAGTGCTGATGATCATTTGTTGGTCAAAGCGTGCTTTGTGAAAAAGCGTTGCTTGTGAAAAGCGTGGCTTTGTGAAAAAGCGGTGCTTTGTGAAAAAGCGTAGCTTTGTAAACGAGACTTCGTCGAGCCTCACAACCCGGTAATGGTCGAAACAGGAATGTTGCGGCAAAGGTTTGTAGGGGTAGCGCCCCTAGGGTATGTCATTTCCTTCTGGATAAAAGGTGATATTATGGTATGGAGCCCAGATATTTTACCTATGTTGATTATATTTTGCGGTTGTGGCTTTGTGATTGAGGATCCTCGGATAAAGGTCGGTAACGACCGGGGGATGACATAGCTCGTGTGTTAGTTACCTAGTTACAGCTGTACAGCGTGAGGTAGCGTCAGTGTGTTAGTTACCTAGTTACAGCTGTACAGCGTGAGGTAGCGTTGGCCTTTTGTTTGCAGAGATCCGGTTAGGATCCGGGGCGTCTTTCCAGAGGCGTTTCTATTTCGGTAAGGAAGTTCCTTAGCCTGATCATTTGTTGGAAATCCAAAGAAACAATACGAACCCAGTACGGTTTTAGTTGTATTACCTGCTATGGAATGTGGCGGTAACCTGTTATTGAACATGGTAGCTATAGTAGGCATACGATGAAATGTTGTATGCTGACTAAGATTAATATTATATTTTCGAAATGGTTTTCGACACTATGCACTAATGATAATAATATCGAATGATTTTGCGTAGTAAGCATTTTTGACTATCATAAGAAGAAATCTCCTCCAATTCTGCGATTGCATTGTGTGTGTGGCGGGAGGTCTTATGGTAGTTTCATTTTCGAAAAGCATTGCGAATGTCTTTTGCTTCCTTTTGTGTTTGTTTAAAGATAAACTGTTTTTGTTGCTCACACCAGTCCCATGACTGATCCGGAGTTTATTGTTCCCTTCCTAAACTCTGGGTGCCCACCATTTTTCACACGGGCAGTCTAGAGTTGGGGTTTTCAGATATTCAGGTTGAGTAGATTATCTGGAGCTAGTCAGTCCTTGGACGACTGACCTTGCTTTCCGCTAGCTATGGATTGGAGCATTCTATTGGAGATATTCTATCCACCGCTGGTGTTATCTATTTTCTTTCCGGTGCTATTTCTTGTATCATATCTCTGATGTATATTGATATCTGTTGTATCATTCTGTTGTATCAGATTTTGTATCTGTCATTGTATCAATGTTATGTAATTGATATATTCTTTTTCCGCTGTGTTGTTTACTTAATGGTGTTATAAGCTCCGGCGACTCGGATTTGAACGGTCGAATCTACGGCATTCGAGTACGATGTAAAGTATGGATGTCGATTTTCAAACGCGAAAAATTCGTATCGTTACAAGTGGTATCAGAGCTGAAGGTTGAACTTTAGCTCAGGAGTATAACACATTAAGTAGCTCATTAGAGATAGGGTGAAGTATACCCTAGAATGAGTAATCTCTAAGATATCTGTCCGTACGCCTCAGTAAATTCTCTTGCTATCCACTGATAGTAAGTATGAGTGCAAGAAGAGGATGAGATAGGGGATAGGGGAATACGACTATAAATGGTCAATACTCTGTAACAACAAGGAAACAATCTTTTCTCTATCAATCTCTTTTGTTCGTCATCCTTTCTCGATTCTTCGATGGTTTCTGGCAGATCCAGAAAGAAGATTCGATATATTAATATGGGATATAAACTGTTTGTTAGATGTATTGGTTGATTTGGTTGCTATGGTTGATAGGTATACTCTAGTTCTAAACTGAAAGCTTTGAAATCGTATCCATATATCTATCTATTCTTTGGGTCCGGATATGTTCTACGAATGGTTAGTTATCCTTTTGAACTAACCGATGCCACTGTATATTTCGTAGATCTGGAAAACCCGAGTATTTTGTGAAGTGTTAAACAGATTCGTTCTTGTATCTATTGTTGATATTCTGATTTGGTAAGCCAAATGCAGAATATATGTTCAGTTTGATTTGATGAAATATTCTTCATCTATCTTTGTGTCTTCCTGGCAAATTTCGAGGACGAAATTCTTTTAAGGGGGGAAGTTTGTAACGACCCCGAATTTTAATTAAATTTAAATTGATAACTAATCTAATTTTTGAATAAAAATTGTAAAATAAATTGATTTAAGTGATGCGAGTTTCCCCGGATTCAAATATATTCTATATAAATCATTAAAATTTAAAAATATTGTAAATATTGTATATATGTGTATTTGAGCATATATGAGTCAATTTGAAATAATATATATATATATATAGATATATATATTTGATTTGAAATTAAATCGTAAATAAATGGTTTAAAAATAAAAATTATATAAGATATAAAGTAAATATATATTTTAGTCTCATGTTATTAAATCAATACAAATAGAATAAAATAAATAAAAATAATAAAGAAAGATTTAATAAAAATTAGAAGTTCACTTGTATCTTAAAGTAATAATAACAAAACAAAAGAAAACAAAAATATCCATGTACACTTGGGAAAAAAATGAAACAAAGACATATGTATGCAAATGAATGAAACCAGACTCGAAAAACAAATTATATATGTGTAAAAGCTTGCAAAAGAAGACACCTGAATATCTTCATACCTGTACAAACGAGATAAAGAAAAAAAGATAAGTATGGTACAAACTAATTAATGCTAGCACCCAAATGAATCTACCAGCCACCAAAGCAAAGCAAAATATACTCATTTTGTACAGCCGAAGGAAATAAAAATGTAAATGGTACAAGGCTAATTTAATGCAGCCCCAAACTAGTATTTCCATCAGCCTACAAACAAGAAATATCACTGGCTATAGGACAAGAAAATATAATCATCTGTACAACCATCTCAGCTTAAACAAATAAAACATCACTTGTACAAGTAACATCCTCTCTGTACACTTCTATTTTATATATCAAACTATCCATTTTAGTTCGTTCCTTCAAGCTAAGACTTGTAGTAAGTAATATCCTCTAAAATTTAAACAAAACTTCAATTTAAACATCAAAACAATATCATCTTGAAATCAAACAAATATCAAAGCAATCAAGGCCTGGGAATCAAGAAGCAAAGAAGCTTCAGTTATCAAGATCAAAACCAGATATCAAACAGAAAGGTTTCAACTTTGCAAACTTTCAAGCTTGTTCATAGAAGTTCTGTTTTCTTTCTTTTATCAGGTGAGCAAACTCTTAACTTGATAAATAAATCCCTTTATATGATATTTCTTGTGATAAACAATCAAAATAATGTGGTTTCTATGGAAGTAATTATGTGATTGCCTGGGATAATTAATGCATGACTGTATAGGTTTATATATTCACCTTGTTCTCTGTTAAAACCCAAAATAGTGAGTAAACCATATGACATTAAAGCTTAAGTAAAATTTATTCGGTGAATGACCTTTGTTTAACCTGGATACTTAGTTATCATTCTATTTCGACTCTGTGAGCATATGTATTTGAAATTTGAAGTGCTGGGCTATGTATCTCCTTCTCTGTCTAGTTCCAGAGTAATGCTCTTCAACTAAGAAATTTAATTTCTTGCTTTCTAATCAATATTAGCCTTTGGTTTCTAAATGAAAAAGGTATGTTTAGGCAGGAGTGACAACTTAAAAATAATTTTATGAAGAATGGGTGTGCCGAAGAAGAAAAAAAAAGAAAGATTTTTACTGATGAAACTTTAAACTTGTAAATTTCGAATTTAACAAAATATCAATTCAAGTATGTAGCTTGAATCCTTACTTAATGCCATGATTTTTAAGATGTATTTGAGGATTTTTAGTGGACTATTGAAAGAGCAGTTCGACTTTGAATTGTAAACGTTATTTGGTCAAATTCTGGCGTGTTGGTGAACTGGGGTAGTCGAGATTTTGTGAGGTGGTGGAGGAGGCTATGGAGGTGCCTGGAAAAATGGTCGGAGGGGGTAATAACGGCGGTGGCGACGGTGGCGACCAGTTCTTGGCAGTAGACCTAGTGTTTGTGGGGTTTAGAATTTTGATCGCTGAAGCCTCCAGAGTCGATCGAGTGTAACGACACTGAGGGGAAGGCTAGTGTGGGGTTTGTCGGAGACGTAGCCGGAGGGGGTGACGCTCCAGGTGGTCGGAAGATGGTGTGCGAGGGGATTTTCGATCGAGAGTTCTGTTCCAGTTCGTCTGGTTTGGCTCGATTTCGACTTCGAGGTTGATGATCGAGTGGGATGGTCGGAATCGAGTGTGGGGTGGATGGGCGACTTGTTCGTGGAGTCGCCGGAGGCAAGATCGTCGTTGACGATCTGCGCACGTGCACGATGATGAACTGGTATCAGTTCATAAAGATGGGGGAAGGAGAAGTTCTTCTCGAAGTGATCTCTATAAAATTGGATGATGGGCTCGAGTGATTATTGGGTTTGTACGCGAGTGATAACATGTTTCAGAATTTAAAACAAACGAGTTTTAAAAAGTAAAAGAAGGAAGAGAAGAAGCAGGTTTGAGAATCGAGTTTTTCCTGAGTGATTTCGTGATTTACCCGAAGTAAATCAAGTCTGGACTCGAAGCAAATTTTAGTTTGTCTCGGGTTGTTGAGATGGTTACAGGTTTTAGGTAAAACCTGTCTGTTGAATTTAAATGATTAATTCAATCTCTTGTATAAATTTCTTTATAAGGTAAATGTTTTACTAACATTTGATTTTAAAATAAAAGGGTTCTTACTTGGTTAAATTTACTAAAATTTAGATTTATAGTTATTTCAAATCTTTAGTTTGAAATGGGATTTGAAATTGAATTTGAAAGTTAAAATGTTTTCAAATATGGTTTGAAAATGATAATTAAATCATTAATCAAAATAATGTTTTTATTTAAAGTTAATTAAGAATTAATGATTTGTAATTCATTTAAATTTTAAGGTAAATAAATATTGTTTAATGGATAGGATAATTAATTTACGATTTGAATTTATTAAGTTATTAAGGGTTTGAATTAATAAATTAAGGTAAATTAATTGGGAATTAAGAATCATTAATTAGATAAGTTTTGATTTTAAATTAAAGATTAAGAAATTAATTGCTCATCATAATTAATTTAGTTTACTTTGATTAATTTAAATCTATTTATCCAATATTGTGTACTGGATTGGTATTTCTGTTTATGATTGTGATGCTTCGTGATGTGAATTACTTTGTACTGTACTGTGATTTGTGATTTATCTCTGTGTTTATGTGGAAACCCTGTTGCCCGTAAAACGGCATTTAAACTTCGATGCGACAGGGAGTCGGATTCCAATTGGTTATCCGAAACCCACATCGAATTGTAACGATGAACCCTTGTGATTGATAAATTTATTTTATCTGTGAAATTGTAAATGAAAATAAGCGTTATCGATTATACCGCTTATCGATATATCTGTGATGACTGATGTTGCACTATTGTGTGTAAAACCCCTGGACTACACCATACACACACAAATATGGATTTCACGTGGAAATCGGTTAAATTACAGATGATTTAAATTCAATGTTTTGAAATTGAAAATTTTAATTTCAATTGATTTTGAAATTGGGAATTTGGGTTTAAAGTGGAAAGCTTTTGAAATGGAATTTCAAAGATAAAAGTTATTTTGAATAACTTAATCGAGTTTTGAAATTTAAATATTTGATTTAAATTGGAATTCAAGTTTGAAATTGAATTCTATGATTGAAACTAGGGATTAAAGATGCTGTACAAGTTATATATGGGTTAAACCATTTTAAAGATATTGATTTGGGAATTTGAATTTTTAATTCAAGGGTTTTTAACCCGTGTAAATATAACTGGATTTTTCTAAAACGAACTATTTGTTTTCAAATAGTAAAAGCTTTCACATAAGTAAAGAATTTCCAATTTGTGTTGAAAGAATTTCAAGTTTGAAATGTGATTGAAATGTTTTGAAAACTATGAAATGAGTCTTTGATTTCAAAGACCGAATGAGTTAATCTAACTTGAAATAGAATTGTTTTGAAAGGCTATGAATGAATCTTTGGAAATGAGTTTTGAAAGCTATAAGTTAAATCTAGATTTAAAGATTTAACGATTAAACCTATTCAATTGAAATGGAAATTGTTTTGAAATCCATGAATGGATCTTTGTGAACAGGGTGAACTTTGTGAAATAAATCTTTTTGTTTAAAAGATTAAAAGTGTGGAAATTGTTTAAACCATTGAAGGTTTTTGAAATGAATCTTTTTGTTTAAAAGATTGGAAATGGTAATTTGTTTTAACCATTCGAATGAAAAGTTTTGGGCTTTAAGCTGTGATTTAATTGAGACCCCAGTATCCATATGATTTTTAATTGCGCTCGTTATTCGGTTTAGCCGGGAGAGGACCTTTGTGTCATATATCCCATTCCGAATAGTGATACGATGATATGGATAGCATTTGAAGACCGGTGGTGAAGACCGGGTATTTGCGAGAGCGATAGGATGACCTATCAATTGTCTCTGCACTGAGTAGCTATGGTATAGAGATTTCCTAAGTGATGGGAAGTCCGATCAGGATTGTGAATACCCGGATTGCAAGGGCTTCTTCGGAAGTGCCTTCGGTTCTGTTCGAACCCGGAACAGACTTGTATGGATGTATGTCTGACGTTACACTTTGAGATGTAAAGCTGGTTTCTATCAAATACATTTCTGTTGGTGGCGGAGAATTTATTCTCTTAGCTTAACACCCTTCTCTGAGACGTACGAGCTCAGAGGTTATGTAGTTGATGGTTACTAGTGATACATTCCCAATTTGATAATGTGGCATACGAAGTGCTGATGATCATTTGTTGGTCAAAGCGTGCTTTGTGAAAAAGCGTTGCTTTGTGAAAAAGCGTTGCTTTGTGAAAAAGCGTTGCTTGTGAAAAGCGTGGCTTTGTGAAAAAGCGGTGCTTTGTGAAAAAGCGTAGCTTTGTAAACGAGACTTCGTCGAGCCTCACAACCCGGTAATGGTCGAAACAGGAATGTTGCGGCAAAGGTTTGTAGGGGTAGCGCCCCTAGGGTATGTCATTTCCTTCTGGATAAAAGGTGATATTATGGTATGGAGCCCAGATATTTTACCTATGTTGATTATATTTTGCGGTTGTGGCTTTGTGATTGAGGATCCTCGGATAAAGGTCGGTAACGACCGGGGGATGACATAGCTCGTGTGTTAGTTACCTAGTTACAGCTGTACAGCGTGAGGTAGCATCAGTGTGTTAGTTACCTAGTTACAGCTGTACAGCGTGAGGTAGCGTCAGTGTGTTAGTTACCTAGTTACAGCTGTACAGCGTGAGGTAGCGTCGGCCTTTTGTTTGCAGAGATCCGGTTAGGATCCGGGGCGTCTTTCCAAAGGCGTTTCTATTTCGGTAAGGAAGTTCCTTAGCCTGATCATTTGTTGGAAATCCAAAGAAACAATACGAACCCAGTACGGTTTTAGTTGTATTACCTGCTATGGAATGTGGCGGTAACCTGTTATTGAACATGGTAGCTATAGTAGGCATACGATGAAATGTTGTATGCTGGCTAAGATTAATATTATATTTTCGAAATGGTTTTCGACACTATGCACTAATGATAATAATATCGAATGATTTTGCGTAGTAAGCATTTTTGACTATCATAAGAAGAAATCTCCTCCAATTCTGCGATTTCATTGTGTATGTGGCGGGAGGTCTTATGGTAGTTTCATTTTCGAAAAGCATTGCGAATGTCTTTTACTTCCTTTTGTGTTTGTTTAAAGATAAACTGTTTTTGTTGCTCACACCAGTCCCATGACTGATCCGGAGTTTATTGTTCCCTTCCTAAACTCTGGGTGCCCACCATTTTCCACACGGGCAGTCTAGAGTTGGGTTTTTCAAATATTCAGGTTGAGTAGATTATCTGGAGCTAGTCAGTCCTTGGACGACTGACCTTGCTTTCCGCTAGCTATGGATTGGAGCATTCTATTGGAGATATTCTATCCACCGCTGGTGTTATCTATTTTCTTTCCCCTGCTATTTCTTGTATCATATCTCTGATGTATATTGATATCTGTTGTATCATTCTGTTGTATCAGATTTTGTATCTGTCATTGTATCAATGTTATGTAATTGATATATTCTTTTTCCGCTGTGTTGTTTACTTAATGGTGTTATAAGCTCCGGCGACTCGGATTTGAACGGTCGAATCTACGGCATTCGAGTACGATGTAAAGTATGGATGTCGATTTTCGAACGCGAAAAATTCGTATCGTTACAGAGGTTCTAATGTTTCTAAACCTATCAGTAAACCAGTGGTGAAGGAGGTTGAGAAGGCGAAGGTTAACAATGGTTTCAAATGCTACTATTGCCAGGAGATGGGTCATAAAAGCAATGAGTGTCCAAAGCCTAAGAAACGAGTGATGGTTGCGGAAGCTGAGGATGAGGAGGAAGAAGCTGAATGTTCTAATTCATTACTAGTGGAGGAGGAAGACTTGTTGTCGGGAGATGAAGGGTACTCATTGATGATGAGGAGAAGTTGTTTGACCCCAAAGCAAGAGGAGGAAAGTAGTTGGTTGAGGAATAACATTTTTCAGTCTACATGCACTATTCTAGGAAGAGTTTGCAAGTTTGTTATTGATGCTGGAAGTTGTGACAATATTATCTCTACAGAAGCGGTGAAGAAGTTAGAGTTAAAAACTGAGAAACATCCTAAACCGTACAAGTTAGCATGGTTGAGGAAGGGTGGTGAGGTGAAAGTAGGATGAAGGGCTTGTGTTAAATTTTCGATTGGGAAGAAATACAAAGATGAAATTTGGTGCGATGTTGTAGATATGGATGTCTGTCATTTGTTGCTGGGGAGACCGTGGCAATATGATAGGGCGGTGCAACATGATGGGCGAAACAACAGTTATAGTTTCATGTTTGAAGGTACTAAAATCACTCTAGTTCCAAAGAAGCGTCAACAAGAGGAAAACAAACTAGAGGAGATTGAAGAGCTGAAAACTTTATTATCTTTGAAGGAGTTTGTTAAGGAGGTTGAGGAAGAGCCGGAAGTATTCTTGTTAATTGGGCGTGAGAGCAGTGAAGAGGTTGAAATTCCAGAAGAAGTGAAACCAGTATTGAAAGAATTTGAGGATGTATTTCCAGAGGAGTTACCAAAGGAGTTACCGCCGCTGAGAGACATTCAACATCAAATTAATCTTATTCCGGGAGCAATGTTGCCACATAGACCACATTATCGAATGAGTCCGAAGGAACATGAAGAATTGAGGAGACAAGTGGAAGAGTTGCTTGAGCAGGGGCGTGTGCAGGAAAGCTTGAGTCTGTGTGCTGTGCCAGCTTTGTTAGTACCGAAGAAGGACGGGACGTGGAGAATGTGCACTGACAGTCGAGCATTGAATAAGATTACTGTGAGATATAGATTTCCAATGCCGAGGTTGGATGACTTGCTAGATCAAATAAGCGGAGCTACTATCTTTTCGAAGATTGATTTGAAGAGCGGATACCATCAAATTCGTATCAGGCCGGGTGATGAGTGGAAGACTGCTTTTAAAACCAGGGAGGGTCTATACAAATGGTTGGTTATGCCATTTGGCTTATCAAATGCACCAAGTACTTTCATGAGGGTGATGAACCAGATTTTTAGACCATTCATTGGGAAGTTCGTGGTGGTGTATTTCGATGATATTCTGATATATAGTTGGAATCCAGAGGAACATTTGAATCATCTGAGAGAAGTGCTCATGGTACTACGACAAGAACAATTTTATGCTGCAACGAAGAAATGCGTGTTCATGACGCATAGTGTTTTATTTTTGGGGTATATTGTATCGGATGGAGGAATACAGGTTGACCAAAGTAAAGTCGAAGCGATTAGAGATTGGCCACAGCCCAAGACGATAACAGAAGTTCGAAGTTTCCACGGGTTGGCTTCATTCTATCGAAGATTTATTCCACACTTTAGTAGTGTGATGGCGCCTGTTACAGATTGTATGAAGGGTAAACAGTTTTCATGGACGGAGGAAGCAGGAGTTGCTTTTGAACGAATCAAGGAGTTGTTGACGACAGCACCAATTCTAGCATTACCTGATTTTCAGTTGTTGTTTGAATTACATACTGACGCGTCGAAGGTTGGAATTGGAGGGGTGTTGAGTTAGAGGGGACGTCCGATTGCATATTTCAGTGAGAAGTTATCAGGAGCGAAGATGAGATATAGTACATATGATGTGGAATTCTATGCTGTTGTGTAAGCCATTAAACACTGGAGACATTATCTATTTCAGAAAGAGTTTGTTCTTTACACTGACCATGAGGCGTTGAAACATTTACAAGGGCAAGACAAGATTTCAGCGAGACATGCATCATGGATTGCATATCTGCAACAGTTTACGTTTGTTGTGAAACACAAATCGGGAGTGACGAATCGTGTTGCGGATGCATTGAGTAGAAGAAATCATGTGTTGACTACAATGAAGGTCGAAGTGACAGGGTTTGATGTGCTACCAGAATTATTTGTTGAAGATCCTTACTTTATGAAGTTTGTAGATAAAGTGAAGAAAGGAGAGACGGATGAGTTTGTGATGGTAGATGGTTTTCTGTTCAAGGGAAATCGATTATGTATACCGGATTGCAGTTTACGGTTGAAGATTGTGAAGGAATTGCATGAGGAAGGTCATGTGGGTAGAGACCGTACATTACAGCTGATTTCTCAATCTTATTTTTGGCCATCGATGAGGAAAGAAGTGGAAAGGTTTGTGGAGCGATGTCATATATGTCAAGTTTCGAAAGGAACTGCGACCAATGCTGGATTATATATGCCGTTACCTGTACCAACTAAGCCTTGGGTTGATGTGAGTATGGATTTTATGGATTTTGTTTTGGGTTTGCCTCGAACTCAAAGGGGAAACGATTCCATTTATGTGGTGGTTGATCGATTTTCGAAAATGGCACATTTTATTGCTTGTAAGAAGACGGCGGATGCTGTTCATGTTGCTCAGTTATTTTTCAAAGAAATCTATCGACTTCATGGATTGCCTGAATCGATTGTTTCAGATAGGGATACTAGATTTCTAAGTCATTTCTGGCTAAGTTTGTGGAGGATGGTGGGAACGAAATTGAAATTCAGTAGTGCTTATCATCCACAAACAGATGGACAAACTGAGGTTGTGAACAGATCCCTGAGAAATTTATTGCGGTGTCTAGTTCAGGACAATCTGAAGAGTTGGGACTTAAAGTTGTGTCAGGCGGAGTTTGCTCATAATCATGCTGTTAACCGAAGCACTGGTTACAATACGTTTCATATTGTATATTCGAGCTTGCCAAAGGGGCCGTTGGATTTAGCAATAGTACCGCAACCGAAGGGGACAGTTCAACGGGCTATTGATGAGTTGATGAGTTGAAAGATTGTCATAGAATCGTCCAGGAACGTTTGGAGAAGACGAATGAGAAGTATAAACGAGCTGCAGATAAAAAGTGAAGAAGTGTGGAGTTCAACGAAGGTGATTGGGTGTATGCTGTGTTGACAAAGGATCGTTTTCCAGTAGGCGCTTATAACAAGTTGAAAGCCCGAAAGATTGGTCCAGTAGAAATTATAAAATGGATCAATGAAAATGCTTATAAGTTGAAGTTGCCCGAAGATGTTTACACTTCTGACGTGTTTAATATTAAACATCTTATACCTTATTGTGGAGATGAACAACCCAATGGGGAAGAACTTTTAAATTCGAGGACGAATTTTTCTCAGCCTGGGAAGGATGATGCAGCACATACCGAAGACGAGAGCGAGGAATGCCGCGAGCGATCTTCCATCACCAATTTATCACCATCGCTTCACGACCTACCGCCTCCACGACATAATTTTCCCCGACCTAATCCACCCCACCGCGACCTACGACTTAACTTCCCCGACCTAATCCACCCCACCGCGACCTACGACTTAACTTCCCCGACCTATAAAACTTCCCGACCTAACTCCACTAAGTCGCGAACGACTTTACTCGCAAACAATCTCCGACCTAACGATAGGTCGCAAACAATTTTCGACCTATCCCTAAGTCGTGAACAATCTCCACAACCTAAGTTCCACAACCCAATTCCACCGCGACCTAGACTCCACTTCGATACAACTCCACGACCTAACCTCTCCTCTATAAGTCGTGAGCGACCTAAATCTTCCTCCGAGCTTCCCCTAAATCGCGTGAACGAGTTTCAGTAGCTGCTTCTCTTATGTCGCGTGCCGCCATCATTAAGTCGCTGCCGAGTTTATAAAATCGCGAACGAGAGTATTTTAGATCGCGAATTTATTTTGATAAGTCGGGAGATGAAGTTGATAACTCGCAGAGACATTTGTGATAAGTCGTGAGACGTTTTGTTAAGTCGAGAAACATTTGATAAGTCGGTGATAAGTCGTGAGACAACTTTGATAAGTCGCGAGGCTTATAAGTCGGATGTCGACTGTTCTTTAGGTCGTTAAACACTATTGTTGAGTCATTTGTACTGTAGCTCGTATTTCTGTTAAGTGTTGTAAATATTCTAAGTGTTAGGTCATTCAAGACCTATGAGTTGTGTTGTAAGGGTTGTGTTGTATGCCTATAAATAGGCGAGTTATGTCATTTGTAATGGGTTGTTGATTTTGAATAAAATTTCCTTTGGTAGCTTTGTGCTTTCATCCAATTGGTAGTCGAGTGTGATCTCCTATCTTCACCTTCGGTCAATCGAGTGCGCTCGATTCAACGATCATGAAGCCAATTCGCGGCATCAAGTGCGCTTGATCAACGCTCGAAGAATTGAAGATCTACTTTCACGGTATCGAGATCGATCAACGTGACATAGATAGCTAAAATTCGGTATCTTCGGATCAACGAATTTGGGCATTTCAGTATTCATCAATCCACCGATTGCTACGTTCATCGTATCATCAATTTTTGTATTCCGCCGTTGCGTCAATAAGGAATCTAACTTACATGTTCTCTTTTTAATAGTGTGCTCTTGTATATCGTTTTGGTACAATCCCTATATCTTTTATACTCACCATAAAAGACATCATTTACAATCCAAAATTGAGTATTAAAATAACTAAAGTTGATTTTAATACAAGCATATTGTTAAAATCAACAACGTGTTGTTTACTTATAATTTAGAAATATCAATGTACCTTTTAACGTTCTTTTTTATGAACACACTCTTCCTCTGCACTTTGATTGAAAATCAAACTATTTGATATTTCTATCAAAATACTTATTCAATCTTGATGCTTATAAAATGATACATTCGTATCATTTCTTGGATCATATCTAAAGACTCACAAATCCAATATCGCTTCCACTGACTTCGAGGCATTTTTGGTTAATATGTGTAAACGGCTTACTCTAAATCATTATTTAGAATTTTCTGTTTCAATACATAAGTATGAAACAATAAGTCTTATCGAATGATAATTTTGTGAGTAAATCTGAATTTACTTGAGCATGTTGAATACCGAATCTGTTATGCTAATTTCAACAATTGAAATTTGCGATATTATTCTTATCAACATTGCTCATTTAATTTCAACCACATTAGTCTTTCCAATAAAGACACAATCTCGGCCGATGGATCACATCTTTTTGGTTACGACCACCAAAATCTAATTGTGGTAGCGTATTTGGAATTCTTTCAGATTTGCGCATCATACTATATAGAGTCAAAAATCTTAATGGTATAATTGAACAACCGAGGGTAATGTATATTTTCAACATTAATAAGAAACTCATAGTTTCTATTCGATGTACGAGAATACTTATTAGACATTCTAATGCTATGTGTTCATTTAGGTTAGTTAATGTCACTTCATCTCATATAATTAGTTCTATCTTTGGATTGGATCCAATTCCATTTTAACTACCAAAAATTTCTCAAAGAAATTTCTTCACAATGAAGTTGATATATCTTGAAACAACAATTGTTTTTTAGTGCAAATAGAATAGGGATTCGTAAATGCTTTATGAAACTTTTTATTTATAAAACTGATTTTTGTTTACAAAAATTATGTTTAAAACAAAAATATGTCATTTGATGACAGACCTTTCCAAAAAACTTTTTGGAGATTCATACAAGATCCCTCATGAACAATTATTACGTGCAATCTTTCGACTCGTACAACCTGCTAACTCCTTGGCCTAGGATATGTTGGGATTTCTTACAAACCCTTATCTTGTATGATTTTGTAAACTGTTGTTTAGATGAAATAATGTCAACCTTGTGTACTACTCTTAAGTACATGACCTTATAGAAAGAAACTAACTCAATTTCACTCACAATTAATCGTAAATTGTCCAACGATGCCTGATTACTCTTTATCGATGCATCATTATGTATAACATGGAGGAGTGACTTATGAGATTGAATCTATATTCATTTTTAGGTACATTTGGAACTCTTTCCAATATACTCGCTTATTCGACTAAATCAAATCATTTTATTCTATTGCATGTTATTTTATTTACTTTTCTTTTATATTCTATGATTTTATCATAAACTTAGTACATGTGTATCTAATACACATGTTCATGTTGGTAATAAATCATCGATGAATGTAACAAAGTATGTGGAACCCTTTTCGTATTAATAGACTTGTGATTGCATACATAAATATGTATTAATTCAAAGAGTTCATCAACTCTTATGATGCTCTCACTGAATGGGTGCATAGGCATTAATTGTTTGAGATATAATTAACCTATATCATATGATTCATAATCATATAGTAAAATTATTTCTCAAAAGTATGGCTTAGTCTATAATTTCAAAACAACTATAAATAATATTAGACACATATGTATTTTTGTTGCATCACTTTTACTATGAAAACAAATTTCATTATATAGTTCTATTTCATAATGAATATTCATAATACTCATATTAAAATATAGTTATCTCTATTTTCCAGTCAATACCAAAAATAAACATTATTTCACAAATAATGTTCGGTACATTTTACGAAAACAATTTTCGTAATTTGATGCAATCATTAGGTGCTATATGGCATGCTCCTACTATTTCCGCCATTACTATAATAGCGTACTAAATTTAGAGGTCCACCATTCACTTAATATTGTTAATATTGTTTACTTATTTCATATGCTGCAACTAGTTTACTGTGGAGAGTTCTTTGATCAAATATCTTGAACTCAAAGAAATAAATGTTATAGAAAACAATTTTCTATATGAAAATACATTTCAGAATAAAGATCATATATCATATTCTAATATTAAGTATCAATTATTATTACAATTCTTGTTTCCAATGTTTCTCTATGAAGCAGAAGTGACTATTCATTCTCTTCATTCCAACTTTACCTTAAATTACATTTATTCTTATACATTCGTTTTTCTTTCAAATGGTCAAACTATTCAAAAGTAAACCTTACTACAATATCATAACAAACTTTTTACAACATCGCATTCGATTATTCTTAACATTTAAGACATCAAATATGATGCACTTTATGTAAATCGATCAAGATGACATTTCAACGATCGAGTTCTTAGATGTATCTCGTAGTTTATGGTCTTGTGTTATATTAACACAATATGATCCTTTTGAAACCATTCAAGTTGAATACGTGATCTTAAAATACTGTTTATTGGCTTACTTCGAATGAAATAACTTCATCGAAATATTGTACCACACAAACTATGACTGCTCACCATATAACATTTGTATGTGAAAATACAAGGATCAAATATCCATAGTCTTGAATTGCATTTAGAGTTCAAAAACTCATAAAATGCAATACATGGTCTAAACCAAATAAACATATAAGTGACCAACTTACGAATGTATTAAGTAGTTGAAACTAGGCACTTGCATGGGTATAGAAACATTATATAACATGCAATTAGAATTATTAATAAGTATATATATTATATTTCTATTTTTCAACTTTCAATTTAGTTTGTTTATATATGTTAATTGACAAACGTTTTATCAATCAAATTAAATGCACAAATTTATCATTGTAGATAATTATAACATTATATAGCATATGTTCTTACAATATTGAAAAGGTTAAATGTTACCATTTCATTTTTCTAATAAGGCTTCCACTAGTTTTTTATGTTTCTTCAAACCCTAAGATGAAACATGGAAGTCTTACAACTTCACCAGTGGGTGTTTAAGACTCGTTTGTTTTGGTATTCTGACCTTGAGTTTGCTCAATAAATCATAGCCCCACAAACGATGGATAACTCCTTATCACTTGTATCACATACAACTCCTAACCCATTTTTCCTTGTTCTAATCTCATTTCGACCTTGAGTTTGCTCAACAAATCGAAAGAGATTATTCACTCATACCTACCATATCGTGATGGCCTAAGTATAGTATATGTACCTTGAGTTTGCTCAACAAATACATATAGTTATCTTACCTCATATGTTCAATATATTAATAATATTACGCATAACATCCCTAGCTTGAGTTTGATCAACAACTAAGGAGTATGTAAGTAATTTATTTTAATATATATGGTAGAGGACAACATTATATTAAAGATTCATAATCTTCAATATATATGTTGAGTGATATTGACTTATAGATAATATATTTCTTATAAAATACCCCAGCGACTCAAGGGTCAAACACATCAGAAATCACGGTATATGTACATTTACATATGTTTTTATTTCTCAAGTCTATTTGGGTTTCTTTAATGTTTCACATTTAGTTTATACACATATCATATAAGTTTTATTATTATAGAACTTTTTTATTTCATATTACTTATATGATAGTCTTATGTATAATATATCATTAATTAAATCTTATATAATTAATTTTAATCAATTAACTCTTTAATTAATTTTAAATTAGTATTCCAATATAACTTTTATATTGGACATATCTACTATAACATTTATAGTGAATACTATAACATTTATAGTGTAACACGCATATATCATATATATGTGTATTTTATTTAATTAATTAACCTTTAATTAATTTATTCAATTAAACAATTTTTATTAAAATTTATTAATTTCAAAATTTATCTTGTATACATACATGTATACTTATGTTATCCTAAACATTTTAAAATAACATAACTTATATCAACATATATAATACATGCATATATACTTAATTAATTTATTTTATTAATCTTATTAATAAATTTAAAATTTGAAATTATTATATAAATATTTTCAAACATTTTGAAAATATCATTATACTTTCAAACATTTTGATATTATAATTTTTATAATAAACAAGTTTTATTTTAAATTTAACTATTAACTTTAAAATCTTTAACATTAATTTTCAAAATGATTTTGAAAATTAGCCCAAGCCCCAAATTAAGTTGGGCCTTTTCTATTAGGAGCAACCTTTGGGCTCACTTCACCTTTCGGGCTAGGCCGGTAACCAGGTAGGACAGGGTACTTGATTACCCAATTCTAATCCTAGACATTATCTTTCTAGACACCATACTAAGTGGGCAAGCTTAATTAGTTAGCCATAATATGACCAAATTAGATCGTATAGGCTATTGGGCTCTGATACCATTGTTGGAAACGGACTAGCCCACAGCGGAAGTTATGGGTGAATTTCAAAAAAAAGTTCCTATTGGATCTTTTATCGGGCCTATGAAGTCTAACTGAATTAGAACATTTCCAAATTTCATTTAAATAAAATCATTTATTTTATTTAAATTCAAATATATTAAGATATGAAATTAATTTTATTTGATTTAGTTTATACATAAATGTCTCATATACATATATGTATGAGTGCATGTGTAATATAATCATCCGTGAAAGGTATAATATGCCCATATGTAGATGTTGAGATTTAAATTGCAACACACACACATATGTATGTATAAATATATTATATATAATATTTGAACATAAAAAATTGATATATAGATAAATATAAATATGGAAATAGAGAGAACAATTATTAAAAATTATTTATAATTTAAAATTAACTTAGTTTTGTAGACATAATAATTTAAGTATTTTAGTTTGTATATATTACGAATAAAATAATGTTTTCATCCATAAATAATTAACATAAAATAATCTATTGATGAAAATTCAAATTTTACAATTTTTGAAAATCTATGATCATAAAATATAGCATAAGAAAAATTTGGAGATTTCTCAAAGTTGAAATATTATTTTTAAAATCAAATACATTGATTTCGGCAATAATTATTTAATATAAAATAATATATTAATAAAAATTAAAATTTTAAAATATTAGAAATTTTAGGATCATGTATGAAAGGTTACAAATAATTTTGAAGAATTTTTCAGTTAAATTATTATTTTTAATAAATCATAAACTGTTTTTTCGAAATAATATTAATTATTAAAAATAATAAAATTTATTGAAAAATTCCTAAATTTCTTCTATACGTTTCTGAAAGGACATAATATTATAAAAAAATATAAAATTGAATTTCTAATATAATAATTATTTTATATATAATAAAAAATTCAAAAATTCAATAAATGTTAATTTAAAAATATGAATATATGTATGATAATTAATTTTTGAATTTTTAAATTCATATTATATATAAATAAGTGTACTCAAATTTTTAAATCATATATATATATCTTATATATGCATATATGCTATTATGAAGGAGAAATATACACTAATATATATATATATATATATATATATATATATATATATGAATTTATTAATAAATCTATATAAAACAATTATTAATGACAAAAATTGATATTTTACAGTAAACAACATTTGTCAATACATAAATCAAATAGTATAATAAATAAATTATGCACATAACCAAACTGATTTGTGACAACCAAATCTACTTACAAAAATCTCACCTAACTAAACATATATTAGTAATATATTTAAACATACATGAAATTGCTCATTATAGGATCATAGAATATAATTTAATTACTGTAATATGAATTAAAATTACCAATTTAATGATGCTTTTGAATCCACGTGGAAGTAATGACTTCCCTTCCTTTTACTGTTCTTGATTTGTCAGATTGCAAGTCCGAAATTACCGACCTCTAACTATCGAATATTATTATTTTAATTTGAAATATATTTGAGAATTTTGAAGTAGACTGAGAGCTATGTTTTGATCAGAAATGTAGAAGGTAATGGCGGCCAAAAAAAGTTCATCATTACACACACACACACACACACAGTGTTGTATTAGAGAGAAACGAGGAAAATCCTTTTACCCATTCTCACTTGATCTTAACCCATTATCTCTAAGCCAATTCCCTATGTTTTAGCCACTCCTAGACCTTCCCAAAATAGAAATTTTACGGCCCTAATGATGGGCCTTAAACCTATCTAAGACCAAGCCAAAATTCTATGCAATTAAATCTAATTTAATCGCCTGTCGATATTGTATATCGATCGATATATTTATAACTGTTATAAATATATATAACATTATTTATTTCTCAAATCATATTCAAATTTTATAATTAATATTTCATAAATATTAATTAATTTAATTAGTTTATAACAATTATAAACTAATTAAATCGTTCGGTCTTAAGGGAATTCATCATTTCGGCCGTGTAACTCTTGGGTGTACATTTGGTCAGCGATTAACATCAAACTATTCTAATGTTAATGTTCACACGTCACTTAGCAGGTGGTGTAACATTATGTCCAAATTTATCGCTTACTCATTTTCGATAAAAATCCAATTTTAGTTTAATAAGCGTTACCCGGTTGTGAAATTTGTTTACACCAATTCTCTTCGTCAAAACTATATCACTTTGGACTTATGGAATTTGGTAATGGTCAAAATTCCATCCTCATCCACATTCAACTTTATAGTCCAAATACAAAGTCCTTGGTTCAACAATAACAATTATTATCAACCAAAATGCTTTGGCCAGAGACTTTGACTTTGAGTTGACTGTGATACTAACCGCATATAACTGAGGAGACGAATCCTCCCTTGAATAGTGCTTCACTTCCAATACTTCCACTTGACCCAACTATAGTCACTCGATGGACGCCACGCCATGATTTGGCTATAATCAAAGCAGAGCTTTAATATTAAAGATCCACAGTATTCTCAAGTCGAGAAAACTATGTAAATCAGTCACATCGATATTTTCTGTTTGACCTTAGTTATATTAACCAACAAAAAACTATCAAGTGAGTCGTTCCATAGTTATCCAATAACTATTAGTACGTAACCCCAAGGTGCCCCCAATAGTCATGAGTAATACACTGCCCAACATTTAGAGAGCGTTACGTACTCAAGTCTCAACGGATACATCGATATCCAGTCTCGATGCATCTTGACTAAGAACATTTAAAATGGTATATTTGTTTCGTTGTGATAAATTACTCACGGTTAGAACACTTTGTAACTACTATCACATACCATTTATGGATTTTTCTATTAAATATACTTTTAATTAAGTTAATTAATTAATATAATCACAATATATCAAGTATATAATAGGAAGAAAATACCTTTTATTTCGAACAAGATTGGTCAACGAGTTAGATATATGTAACAAATTTAATAATTGCTCCAAGGGCATACCCCTAACTCTATCACTCTAATCCTTTGAGCTACAAGCCCCACCCCATCTTTACCGGATCTATTCCCGTCCGTATAGCCCTAATACATTCCACTTTTATTTTTCAATTAAAACGAAAAAAATAGTGGAAATGGATTAAGAATTAAATTAATACATTTTATATTTGTATTTTTTTAATATAAAATGAACTAGAAAAATATAGTTATACTAATACGATTTCTTACGCTATAATTAGACTTATTTATTACTATTCTAATTATGCTATTTTTTGTATTTAATTTAATTACTTTTTAAAAAGAGAAATGAGATAAAGTAAGAGAGTTTTCTTTAGGTGGGTACATTCTATATCGATATCATATGTAAATGGAATAAAAAAGGTAAGTAGGGTTTCATTGCACGAATCTTTAAATAAGGCATGCACCATGGTAAACAAACTCTAAACTATGTAGTTTTATTTGATCAAAAAAATTTCCCTTTTCCTTTAAGAAGTTCTGGATGAATTTACAATTGAAATTCAAATCGAATAATCTAATTTTCACCTTTAGAGATTTCTACATTTTAATGCATTTGAGCTACATTTTTCCAAAAGGAAATATTAACACTGTAATTTCCCATAAATTATCTAAAGAAGATTTGGATTGTGTTTGAAATTATAAAAAATTATCTTTTTTGTTGAGTTGAAAATAGACAGTGCAAAATATGGTAATTATTCTACCTTTGCCCATATCTTTTTTTAGGTATATTACTTGTGATTTTAAACAACACACATTTATGCATATTATTATAAAGTTGGATAACTTACAGAAATTACGTAGAAACATTTTTCATTCCAATGAATTAAAGTACAAACTTAAATCTTAATCAAATTAGAAATTACTTTTTTATTTAGGTTATACAACTTATGACATTCAACCAATTTAATCTGGATTTAACATACAAACTTTTCAATGCTTTATTTCATAACTTTTAGGTACTACTTTCACCCTTACATTCTAGATTTACACACACACACATATACACTCACTCATATTAAACTAAAGTAGGTTATTGTATATATATTTAAGTCTACAATCCCAAAATTTACAATTAAGAATAAAAAAAACCAATTCACAATGATATAAATATAATATTATGTAAAAATATATAATTTCCAGTCATATCTAAGCTTTCAATTCTCTAGATCTAAATTCATTCTTCTTATTTGACTCTCTTTCCTTCTATCAAAATACATATTAAAGCATACACATATTTATTAGAATTATAGATATGAGAAGAGATTTGAATCGAACGTAGTTGTAAAGTTTTAGATTTAGAATTTACCACTTCACAGAATTGATTCACCCTTTATTCTTCTTATCTTTTATTTTCTGCCACACACACACACACACATAATACTATTTTATAATTTTTATATTTCCTATAAATTGTGGAGAAAAGAAAACGCCGAAGCTTCGCTCCTCGATTCATAAAATATGAGAAGAAAAGTGAGGATTGGGCCTATATTTATAGGCATACGAATCAATTCACTACAAGAAAGGCTGTCCATAGCGGCAGCCTTTTGCGTCTGCCGACGATGGCTAGAATAAGTGGCCGATGCTAGTCGACGCAGATCTGCGTACACAAATAAAAACTCGCGAACCTGAAAACTTTTTGTCATTCCCATCATCGATCCGCCTCCCCCTTCTTCACTACCACTGCCTCCCGCCTCTCCATTGCTGCCGCCGCCGTCACCTCCCATCTACTGCCGTTGCTTGCCCTACCAATTCGCGCCTCTTTTTTGTAGCTGCTGCCCCCGGCTTGCTGTCGCTGCCCACCACCACCAGCCAACGCCCGCCGCCTTCCTCTCCAATTTCAGCTTAATCGAGGTATTATTTAAACCCTAATTTTGAAAATTGATTAATTATGGGATTGAAATTGATGATTATTGCGTATTAGTTGATGATAATAGCGTATTAGTTGATTTGGGAATATTAATTAGTGGTTTGATTGTATAATTTGTAATTAAATATTAAGATTGATTTAAAATCTGAAAATTAGTGTATAGTTATTGATTAATATGCTTATTGAAAAGTTTACGCAAATATTTAGTATAGTTTAAAACAATATTTGTTATGATTTAAGCAAAAATTAGTGTATAATTATTGATTAATATGCTCTTATATGGTTAAATGAATTATAAAATATGTTTTAAAATTAGTGTATAATTATTGATTAAAATTAGTGTATGATTATTGATTAAAATTAGTGTATGATTATTGATTAAAATTAGTGCAAACTTCAAATTATAGTTTACAAAATCGGTTCAAAATTTAAATAGTTAAATGAATTGTAAAATATGTATTAAAATTTCAAATTTAGTTAATAAAATATTTAAATAGTTGAATGAATTATAAAATTAAGAAATGAAGCGAAATGAAATAGTAAATTAAGAAATAATAAATTTTAGTTTGAACTAATAAATTTCAGTTTGAAATAATAATTTTTTTTGAAATGAATATTGTACAAAATCAATTTTAAAATGAATATAATGTTTTAAAGTTTACGCGAATGTTTAGCTTAGAACAATTTTTTTTAGTTTACGTGAAAATAAGTGTATAATATGTTCTAAAATTTCAAATTTAATTAATAAAATATTTAAATGGTTGAATGAATCATAAAATTGAGAAATGAAGTGATGTGAAATATAAATTAAGAAATAATAAATTTAAGTTTGAAAATAAGCGTTAAGTATTATTTTAACAAATAGAACAATAACGAATTAATGTCTTTAGTCCCAAATGGCTTTACTTTATTTTAGAAAATACAGCAACAACAATATACCCCTTGGATGCAAAGTTATGCGTAGAAGGGAAGTGAAGTGAAGTGCTGTCGAAATTAGACACAAGTGTGGTGTATGAAGTCTTTAGTCCTAAAAGGCTTTAATTTTGTTTTAGACAAAATTTAGGTGTTGTCGAAATTACTAATATATATATTTTTAAATTAGAAACAATGTTCGATTATTTTCTCGACCGTACTTGGATGTATGAAGTCAGAACTGATATGAAAGGTTCGGTGAAAGAACATTTCTACAATGGTGTACACGAATTTATTAGATTCGCTATATCTAACAATCGAAATAACGAAGAACTTCATTGCCTTTGTAGTAAGTGCCAACATTTGAAGCATTGGAAACCAGATACAATTAAAGTACATTTGTATAAATCTAGTTTTGTGCCAAATTATTATTTATTGGATCATTACGGAGAACTTGTTGCACCTACACCTAATCTTGTAGTGTCAGAGAACGATTATGTTATGATGAATCCGATAGAAGATATGGTGGAAGATACAGCACGGTCAATGTTCTCTATCATTCAAGTTGACGATGAAAATGTAAATATTGAAGAAGAACAGAATGTGTGAGCGAAAAGAATTTTTTAGTTACTGGATGCTGCTAAGAGGCCGTTGTGGGATGGTTGTAAAAACGGAATTGAATTATCAATAACCGCTGAATGCATCACTATGAAATCAAAATTCAACTTTACAGAAGCTGGATTCAGCAGTTGTACAAGCTACAAAATGACATATGCCACCCAATAATGTGATGTTCAATAGTCGTTATATAGTGAAAACACTTATTCCGGCTTTTGATCTGTCGTACCAAAAGATAGATACATGTATAAAAGTGCATGTTGTATTGGAAAGATGACATTAACTAGGAACTGAAAAATATGTAATGAGAAAAGGTACAAACCAAGAAAAAAGAAAGGAAGGGAAGTTCATACAAGAGAATGCATTATTTATTCATCACTCCTAGACTTCAAAGATTATATGCATTTTCAGCTACGGCATGTCATATGCAATAACATAGTGTGAGAACACAAGAAAAGGGAACTTTGACACATCCATCTGATCATCGAGAATAATGGAAACATTTCGATAAGACATATCTCGCATTTGCTGTAGAGAGCCATAATGTCAGACTTGGTTTATATACGTATGAGTTTTCACCATTCTCTCAGTTTGGTAGTAAATATTCATCTTGGTCTATTATCGTTACTCCTTATAATTTACTTCCATGGATGTTTATGAAAACTCCATACATGTTTCTCATTATTGGCGTCCCTAGCTCTGATGATCTAACACAAAGAATCAATGTTTATTTACAACCATTGATTGAAATGTTGAAAACACCATGGCATGAAGGAGTTGAAACATATGACATTTCAAAAAAAAAAGAATTTTCGTATGTTCGCTTCTTTGTTATGGACTATTAGTGATTTTCCTGCGTATGCAATGCTTTCAGGTTGGAGTACGGCCGGTCGTCTAGCTTGTTCTTATTGCATGGATGACTTGATGGTATGACTATTAGTTAATTTTTGCTTCTTTGTTATGAATGTTATATGGACCGACTTGATGGTAAGTATAAATTTATAATTTATTTTGAAAGTTAATAAAATGTATATAATTCAAATTAATTTCAATATGCAGGCTGCGACACATGTTGATCCGGAAGATATGGATGTTTTTACAAATCACTGGAACCAAAAGATAAGGAAAAATTATAGGGACATTTGCTCAACGGCAAAGAACGCGAATAAAAAACCCGCTCGGATGAACGTTGATGTTTGGACTGAATTTCTCCAGCTCTAGGATAATCTTGAATTAAAGTAATTTATTTAATTTTATATTGTTATTATAATTTGTTTAAATTTCGTATATTAGTTTCATTAATTTAGTTAATAATATATTTAAATTTATAGGAAATATCATCGCAGAACCGTGCAAGCAGGAATAAAAATCATGCTATACATCGCGGTGGCTCTAAATCCTTCCAACAACATCAAAAGGAATTGGTAAATTTATAAATTGCGATTATAAATAGATTATTGATATTTAATCATATTGGTAACATTGTTTATTCACACACACGCATGTCGTTGAGCAGAAAGATGATGATGGCGAAGTTTCATATGTTTGGACGGACAATAAATCTCAATCCGTAATGGTGAACATGCTTAATTTTTTTACTTCACATTTCATAAGTTTTAAATTGAATATTTATTGTTGCAGACTTCTGTTCGTCATTGTAGGAAAGATATGAAGCGGAGCAAGCTCGAGTGGCGCAATCCACTTGTCGTGAGTTGGCCTTGGAGGAGTCGAACCGTATATGGGATGCTTTGATTGACCTTCCTTCACAAAATAGGCGCTACAGTTATGGAAATATGGAGGTAAACTACTTCATTAACTAATATATACATTTTATTTAATATTGAGCATAAATTATAACTCTATATTAACTATTTTATAGGCGATAATGATCCAGACGGCTTATAGGAGATCCCAGACAATGGAAGAGATAACTTAACTGAAACAGCAGATGGCAGAGTTCAAAGATTGACGGAAGAGCAGAGGATTGGCGCAGTTGCTAGATGAGCGAATTGCGGCATATTTAGCAGAGCATGGGAGAATGGCTGGGGAGGATGGGTCGGGAGATGACGATGAGTAGATATGACTGTGGTGTTTGATGGATTTTGGTCGTTTTGTTTTGTATTTATTTGACTTGTGTTGATGGATTTGGTACTTGTTTGACGATTGTGTTGCTTGATGGTTTTGTTTGATGGACATGAGTATTTGTAGGTATGGTTGTGCTGTTTGAAGGATTTGTGGATGTTTTGTTTCATGAACATGAGTATTTTTAAGTATGGTTGTGTTGTTTGATGGAATATAGACGTTGGTTGATGGAATGTTAATGTAGATATTGATTTTTGCGTTATATACCTACTTATGTATGATATGCGATGGTAGGAGTTGCGAAATTGGTTTATATGTGTTGTAGATGAGATGGATAGAGATACGTTGATATTTGCACGGTTGGATGGCTCAAATAAAAGCTGCAGGAAAAAAATACCCAGTATTGCGACGGCTTGCGTCGGTGAGCGATGACCCACTTGTCCAAGCTTGCGTCGGCTATCGACAGCTTGCTACGGCGCATTTACCCAGTTTTGCGTCGGCCAACGTTGGTCAACGACAGTCCAACGACCACTCTGAGTTTACCACGTGTCCAACTTCACGTGTGACAACCGCCTATGACCCCTGCACCGAACCTAAAGATAATGCGCTGTAAAGTGTGCCAGGCGACCATGGACGATTGTCAGGGTAAATTAAAACAATAGAATCTATCGTATTACTCACAGCGCATGGACAAAATACAATAGAACATATATATAGTGAAGCTTCACAGAATAGAATCTCATCAATAAAACTTCATAATAGTTGAATACAAACATCTGAATAGTCAATACAACAAGCCTCACTACATGACACTCAGAGAAAATACAAACAGCGGAACACCCAGTACATATAATAAGGTGATAATATGCAACCCTCCAGCTCGTCTTCGATATCAACACCGTGGAAAGCAAGAACAACACCTGTCACCTGCTACCTAGTCTGCCCGTCCCAAAGTGGACGAACAGTCCAAGGTAATAAGAGTTAAAAACATAAAGCCTTGAGTCAGACAACAGTCTTAGTGAGTGGTAAATTAACTAACAACATACCAAAAGAGCATAAAGGAAAAGGAATAGGAATACAACCCTCCCACTCCACCTCTTTCTACAGTGATAGCCCCAGACACACACTAAGCAGAAGCAAACAAAGCAGAGCATACAATTTAAATTAAAGCAATTATCACTCGAGTCAAGGGCGATGTTTTCCAAGTACAAACCTCAAAGGCCTAAACCAAGATCAGATAAGCACCCAGAAAATACCGCTCTTGAGACCGAATGACGATACAACCAAACATCCATGACTCTGGCTATCACTGTTATCATTGCTTCGATATCACCGTTAATTGAATGACCGGCACATTCTTTCAGCCGTCCGTCAAGGGCTAATGGAAACCCGGTTCTAGACATAACTCTGCACGTCATCGTGACCCGTGCCTAGGACTATCGAATCTGCCCAGAGTACTTGACTATCAATCATTAGCCTTCAGGGACTATCGAATCTGCCCAACGTACTCTTGCTTTGAGCATGCTAGAACCTTCAACAACGATGAGATCTCAGCCTTCTAGTCATCCTCCTCGACGACTATTTCCATACTAGCTCAAGTGCCTCTCGAGCAAACCATTATCCTCTAACTCAAACCATTTCACCGAGTTATCAACATGCTTGGAATGATCCCGTCTGGAGTAGACCAAGACTATCTCATATCATGCTTCGCTTCATCACATCCTCGCAAAGCCTCATCTCCACATCATCATCAAATCTATGCATAAGAGCTTCATCATCCGCTACATATGCCATGAGCAGCTTTCCCAATTCAAGAGCCTTTCTCTTAGCTTTTGAATTATCTTCGGTCTAAATCAAATCATCAATCATCTAATTCATAGCAATCAATCAAGTCAAACATTAATCCAAGTAAAACAAGCATTCAAATATGATCAAAATAGACAATTATAACAATAATGGCAATTTCGTAATTAAAGAGTCAAAAGTCTAATAAGCATGAAATCATAAGCAATGTCTCTATAATCTTGATAAATGAACTTGCATAGGCTAACATGTAGTAAAATGGTTGTCAAATCATCATGAACAATGGATCTATATGGATCTATACTTAGGTTTACAAAAATGCATGGAAATCACTACTAAAGCACAAAATCAAGCCAACGATCCGATATACTCCTTTGGATCCGTGTGAGAGATAATCACCACTCACCAAATCACCTAAACACCTCAAAAGACACCCACTTCAGATCTGGACAGCGAAGGATCTAACTTGATCTATCACCAATCCGCTTCAAACGATGAAATCTCTCTTCGAAGAATGTAGATCTTCAATCTAAGCTCTTCAATCTTCGATTTGATCTTCAACTTGGATGGATGGAATCACTAGATTAGAGTGGAGAAAAGAAGTGAAGAAGAGTAGAAGTCGAGCTCTCAAAATGGCAGCACTTCGTCGCTTCGAAAAATCGCCTCTCAAAATGAAGATAACCCGTGTATTTATAGGCAGATTTTAGGTCGTCCGCCCCTTAAGTCGTTGCCGACTTAACTCTCTCTCCGCCTCACGACCTAACTGCCTCAACGACCTACGACTTAACATACCCAGCGACCTATGACCTAATAATGCACGCGCGACCTACGACTTAACTGCTTTGCCGACCTAAAACCCACACGACTTAACAAGGTTGCGGCTTAACAGGGGATACGACTTACGACTTAACTTAGATGCGCGACTTAACACATGCCGAGTTAACTCCTTAAACCTTCATGCGACCTAAACACTGCGCATCCACGACCTAACTATACCCAGTACTATCATAGGTCGTCTACGATCTTAAGTCGCCAACTCTCTTAGGTCGCTCCAACCTCTTAAGTCGCCCCTCCGACCTAATCCTACCTCACGACCTAAGCCACCAAACGACTTAACTCTTATACGACTTAACTTCCTTAGGTCGTTGCCGACCTAACTTCCCTAAGTCGTTTCACTCCTTAGGTCGCCAACTTTCTATAGGTCGCTCCCCTTCCTTAGGTCGTCTACTACGACCTAATCAATAATTCGACCTATCTTCTATACGACCTAAGACAGACTATGGATGACTTATCACAACAATGCGACCAAATGATAACTGTTTTTACGATGTTTCGATCCGTAAAAATACGGGTCGTTACATTCTCTCCCCCTTAGGAATTCCGCCTCCGAAATTCCAAACAAACAGAGCAATCAAAGACTATTTTGCACGCCTACCATCCATAGCAATCAACAAACCATGCATCCAATTCTAGCTTAGCATGCAGAATTCTAAAACTAGAACAAGTTACAATATCGTGAGATGACACGACACCTTAGGGCCATACCTTGAAGAGTTCAGGATGAGCTGCCTTCATCCTCTCTTCCACCTCCCACGTACAGTCGTTATCATCATCACTCCATTGTATCTTGAGCAACTTAACTACCTTACTCCTAAGCTGTTTCGTGTCGGTTTCCACAACACGAAGCGGCTTACGAGGTCTCTTATCGACTGGATCAACTTCAAAATCTTCACAGCTATCAGCAGAAACCACTGTATTCGAGTCGTGCACATACTTCCATAGATATGATATATGAAAAACATTGTGCACACCCGACATCTTCTCTGGTAACTCTAATCTATAAGCGAGCTTCCCAATTCGCTCGATGATCGGGAATGGTCCAACAAATCTCGGAGTCAATTTTCCTTTCTTCCCGAATCGAATAACATTCTTTAGTGGAGAAATCTTCACAAAAACCATATCACCAACGTCGAATTCCAAATCCTTACGACGCTTATCAGCATAACTTTTCTGACGGTCTTGGGCTGCCTTCATTCGCTGCCGAATGATCTCTATACAATCCGAAGTCTGTCGAATCATCTCTGGCCCAAGCATCAACTTTTCTCCGGTCTCTAACCAACATGTCGGAGAGTTACACGGTCTTCCATACAATGCCTCATACGGTGCCATACCAATGCTTGACTGGTAACTGTTGTTATACGAAAATTCCACCAAATGAAGATGATCTTCCCATGATCCTCCGAAATCCAAAACACAAGCTCTAAGAAGATCTTCCAAAACTCGGTTGACTCTCTCGGTCTGACCATCTGTTTGAGGATGATAAGCTGTACTCAAACACAACTCGGTTCCCAAAACTTCCTTAAAGCTCTTCCAAAATCCACTAGTGAACAATGGGTCTCAATCGCTCACTATACTCTTCGGAATACCATGGAATCGAACTATCCACTTAACATACAACTCAGCCAACTTTGATGCGGTCCTAGTCGATCGAACATGAATGAATCTTGCACTTTTAGTCAGACGATCTACGATGACCCAAATTCCTTCATTTCCCATTCTGGTTCTAGGTAGTCCATCAATAAAATCCATCGACACTTGTTCCCACTTCCATGTAGGAACCTCTAATGGCTGAAGCAATCCACTGGGCTTCTTCTGCTCAGCTTTCACCAACTGGCAGTTCATGCACTTGGAAATAAAATTTCCAACATCCTTCTTCATACCTTCCCAGTAGTAGGTTCTCTTCATATCCCGATACATCTTATTTCCACCAGGATGAATTGTCAGCTTCGAGTGATGACTTTCCTTCAGAACTTCACTTCTCAATTCATCTATATCGGGAACAACTAGTCGTCCTTTCTTTCGAAGCCAACCCTCTCGATCGACCTCGAATCCTTTATCCTTTTCTGGGTCCAATCCAGATTCCAATTCCTGGATAATCTTGACAAGCTTATCGTCTCGCTTTTGGCTCTCGCCAATCCTTTCCACAAGAGTCGGTCTTATCGATAAGTTTGCCAACATCTCAGGTTCCAATTCACATCTGGGCCTGAAGTCGAATCCAGCTAAATACTCGAGATTCTTCCATTCTGAAAACATGGCTCCCAATCCTGCATGTCTTCGACTTAACGCATCTGCCACTGCGTTACCTTTTCCCGGAGTATACTCTATACCAAAATCATATGATGCCAAAAACTCTAGCCAACGTTGCTGCCGAAGATTCAAATCCTTTTGGGAGAAAAGATACTTCAACGACTTATGATCTGTAAACAACTCGAATCGAACTCCCAATAGATAATGTCTCCACATCTTCAGAGCAAAAACAATCGCCGCCAACTCCAAATCATGAGTCGGGTAATTCCTTTCATGTGGCTTCAGTTGTCGACTTGCATACGCAACAACTTTATCCCTCTGCATTAGCACTGCTCCAAGTCCAGTACCACATGCGTCCGTGTAAACCACCATCTCATCATTCCCACTTGGAATGGTCAAAACAGGAACACTCGTCAATCGCTCTTTCAGGATTCTAAAAGCTTGCTCACACTTATCTTCCCATCTGAACACTTGGTTCTTTTTCGTCAATCCTGTTAACGGTGCAGCCACCTTAGAGAAGTCTTTGATAAACCGTCGATAATATCCTGCTAATCCAAGAAAACTTCTCACATCAGATGCATTCTTAGGTCTAACCCAATCCTGGATTGCTGCCACCTTAGCGGGATCAACCGCTATTCCATTTCCAGAGATAACATGGCCTAAGAACCTCACTTCACTCTTCCAGAAGTGACACTTCGAAAACTTAGCCTTCAACTGATGTTTCCGCAAGATTTCCAAAACAATACGCAAGTGCGTCTTGTGCTCTTTTTCAGTTCTGGAATAAATCAGAATATCATCCACAAACACAAGTACGAACTTGTTCAACTGATCTCTGAACACCTATTCATAAGATCCACAAAATATGCTGGCGCATTAGTCAATCCAAACGGCATTACCAGCCACTCAAAGAAACCGGATGGTGTCCTAAAAGCAGTCTTCGGCACACTATCCTTAGCCACTCTTAACTGGTGAAATCCCGTTGCCAAATCCATCTGAGAAAACACCTTAGCTTCGTGAAGCTGATCACAAGTCGTCTATTCTCGGCAACGGATACTTGTTCTTCTTAGTCACCTTATTCAGCTCACGATAATCCACACGCAACCTCAACGATCCATCCGCTTTGGTTGCGAACACAACTGGTGCACCCCATTTGGACACACTTCGCCGAATGAATCCTTTCTGTAAAAGATCATCAACCTGCACCCCTAACTCCTGCTGTTCCCTAGGCTCCATCCGCCTAAGAGGCATCACAACAGGTCTGGCTCCTTCAACTAGATCTATACGAAACTCGATCTCTCTATGCGGCGGTAACCCTTTGACCTCGTCAAAGACATCCTCAAATCCATTAGCGATTGGCAACGATGATAGTCCATCCCGTGGAACAACCAGCGAATACATGAAGCTCATGAAGACGCCTTCTTCATGCTTACATCGTATCACAATCTTTCGCCCCTCCACATTCTCGACTGTCACTTCCAACCTTTCACAATCAACCTTTGCCGCATACTTCCTAAGCTACCCAAAATAATTCCGAACCCCGCAAAGTTCAGAACAAAGCAATCACAAACAAAAGAGCAATCATGACTCGATACAATCAGACCACGGCATAACATACACAAACAAGACGAACCCCCAACTAGATTAGTCACAACCAATGGCCTATCAACAATATCCGGTTCTAAACCTAACCGGCCTACAAGTTCATTACAAACAAACGAATGCGATGCCCCAGTATCAAACAACACTCCGACTGGAACACCACATAGGAAAAGAGTACCTTGAACTACCACACTCTTTCCTTTCTCTTCAGTGGTAGGAGCTTTCGAAGACGATGGAACAGCCCCCAAAGCATAAGCTTGCACAATCTGCTTGTCCCTCCTCGGTTCTGGACAATTCTTCCTGATATGCCCCGGCTTGTCACAGTTGTGACACTTCATCGGCACCTTTGGATTCTTACAATCCCTAGAGAAATGGCCCTTCTGCTGACAATTGTAGCAGGTCACCTCGCCTTTAGGCTTCTTCTGGCCATCCTTACCCTTCTACTGTTGCTGCTTCCTCTTCTTGTTTCCACCCTGCTGGGGTTTAGACTCTTCCCTGGTCACAGCAACAACAGACCGTTCCTTAGGAAACAGATTTTCGTGCCTGAGAGCCTTCTCCACCAGCTTCTCAAATGAATCATCCAGATGATCCACTAACTGCCTCCCAAGATAACTGTCCAAGCCTGTCACAAACTTCTCATTCTTCTGATATGCAGATTCAATATACGATCGGGCATACTTGGACAAAGCTTCAAACTCAGAAACATACTCAAGAACTGGTCTTCCACCTTGCTTGAGCTCCACAAACTTCTTGAACAGAACAGACTTCTGAGCTGTAGAAATGAACTTAGCTTCAAATCTGGCTTGGAATTGCACCCAAGTAATCTCTTCCTCCGGAGTATCAATAGTGATAGAGTTCCACCAATCAGAAGCTCTCCCTTGAAGCTGTCTTGATGCTAACTTCCTCTTAGTCGCATCCTCAATTCCCAAATCACCAAAGATCCTTCCACAAGCATCTATCCATCTCTGGACTTCAATGGTTGATTCTGTTCCAAAGAAAACCTTTCCTCCAAGAGCAGTATAATCCTTACACAACTTAGCAAAGTCCACCGGTTTTGGAGTTTGAACTTGAACTCCAACATCCACCGATGGCCCCAGAGCTGGCATCCTTCTCATGATCGAAGTCATCATAGCTTCAAACATAGCAGCATAATCAGCAGCCCCCTCAGTAGCACGGCCTTCCCTAGCAACTGGTCTCTCTCTTCGACTCATTCTCAATATCTATAAAAAGGAATGATTAGCACATCTAGAGAAACAACTGCATAAAGGACTCAAACTCTACTAAGCTACTATATTATATATAGTAATCATCCATCAAAATACAATTACGTCTCTCATACGTAGTTACGTCAACGAGCGTTGGGTAAAATCGATTAACCAAAGCTCTGATACCAAATGTGACGACCGCCCATGACCCCTGCACCGAACCTAAAGATAATGCGCTGTAAAGTGTGCCAGGCGACCATGGACGATTGTCAGGGTAAATTAAAACAACATAATCTATCGTATTACTCACAGCGCATGGACAAAATACAATAGAACATATATATAGTGAAGCTTCATAGAATAGAATCTCATCAATAAAACTTCATAATAGTTGAATACAAACATCTGAATAGTCAATACAACAAGCCTCACTACATGACACTCAGAGAAAATACAAACAGCGGAACACCCAGTACATATAATAAGGAGATAATATGCAACCCTCCAGCTCGTCTTCGATATCAACACCGTGGAAAGCAAGAACAGCACCTGTCACCTGCTACCTAGTCTGCCCGTCCCAAAGTGGACGAACATCCCAAGGCAATAAGAGTTAAAAACATAAAGCCTTGAGTCAAACAACAGTCTTAGTGAGCGGTAAATTAACTAACAACATACCAAAAGAGCATAAAGGAAAAAGAATAGGAATACACCCCTCTCACTCCACCTCTTTCTACAGTGATAGCCCCCAGACACACACTAAGCAGAAGCAAACATAGCAGAGCATACAATTTAAAGTAAAGCAATTATCACTCGAGTCAAGGGCGATGTTTTCCAAGTACAAACCCCCAAGGCCTAAACCAAGATCAGATAAGCACCCAGAAAATACCGATCTTGAGACCGAATGACGATACAACCAAACATCCATGACTCTGGCTATCACTGTTATCATTGCTTTGATATCACCGTTAATTGAATGACCGACACATTCTTTCAACCGTCCGTCAAGGGCTAATGGAAACCCCGGTTCTAGACATAACTCTGCACGTCATCGTGACCCGTGCCTAGGACTATCGAATCTGCCCAGAGTACTTGACTATCAATCATTAGCCTTCAGGGACTATCGAATCTGCCCAACATACTCTTGCTTTGAGCATGCTAGAACCTTCAACAATGATGAGATCTCAGCCTTCTAGTCATCCTCCTCGACGACTATTTCCATACTAGCTCAAGCGCCTCTCGAGCAAACCATATCCTCTAACTCGAACCATTTCACCGAGTTATCAACATGCTTGGAATGATCCCGTCTGGATTAGACCAAGACTATCTCATATCATGCTTCGCTTCATCACATCCTCGCAAAGCCTCATCTCCACATCATCATCAAATCTATGCATAAGAGCTTCATCATCCGCTATATATGCCACGAGCAGCTTTCCCAATTCAAGAGCCTTTCTCTTAGCTTTTGAATTATCTTCGGTCTAAATCAAATCATCAATCATCTAATTCATAGCAATCAATCAAGTCAAACATTAATCCAAGTAAAACAAGCATTCAAATATGATCAAAATAGACAATTATAACAATAATGGCAATTTCGTAATTAAAGAGTCAAAAGTCTAACAAGCATGAAATCATGAGCAATGTCTCTATAATCTTGATGAATGAACTTGCATAGGCTAACATGTAGTAAAATGGTTGTCAAATCATCATGAACAATGGATCTATATGGATCTATACTTAGGTTTACATAAATGCATGGAAATCACTACTAAAGCACAAAATCAAGCCAACGATCCGATATACTCCTTTGGATCCGTGTGAGAGATAATCACCACTCACCAAATCACCTAAACACCTCAAAAGGCACCCACTTCAGATCTGGACAGCGAAGGATCTAACTTGATCTATCACCAATCCGCTTCAAACGATGAAATCTCTCTTCGAAGAATGTAGATCTTCAATCTAAGCTCTTCAATCTTCGATTTGATCTTCAACTTGGATGGATGGAATCACTAGATTAGAGTGGAGAAAAGAAGTGAAGAAGAGTAGAAGTCGAGCTCTCAAAATGGCAGCACTTCGTCGCTTCGAAAAATCGCCTCTCAAAATGAAGATAACCCGTGTATTTATAGGCAGATTTTAGGTCGTCCGCCCCTTAAGTCGTTGCCGACTTAACTCTCTCTCCGCCTCACGACCTAACTGCCTCAACGACTTACGACTTAACATACCCAGCGACCTATGACCTAATAATGCGCGCGCGACCTACGACTTAACTGCTTTGCCGACCTAAAACCCACACGACTTAACAAGGTTGCGGCTTAACAGGGGATACGACTTACGACTTAACTTAGATGCGCGACTTAACACATGCCGAGTTAACTCCTTAAACCTTCACGCGACCTAAACACTGCGCATCCACGACCTAACTATACCCAGTACTATCATAGGTCGTCTACGATCTTAAGTCGCCAACTCTCTTAGGTCGCTCCAACCTCTTAAGTCGCCCCTCCGACCTAATCCTACCTCACGACCTAAGCCACCAAACGACTTAACTCTTATACGACTTAACTTCCTTAGGTCGTTGCCGACCTAACTTCCCTAAGTCGTTTCACTCCTTAGGTCGCCAACTTTCTATAGGTCGCTCCCCTTCCTTAGGTCGTCTACTACGACCTAATCAATAATACGACCTATCTTCTATACGACCTAAGACAGACTATGGATGACTTATCACAACAATGCGACCGAATGATAACTATTTTTACGATGTTTCGATCCGTAAAAATACGGGTCGTTACATCACGACACTAGCCATCGCTTAACTTGCAACGACGTCGTCGCAAAAACAGTCGTAAAACGTATTAGTGTCGTCTGTTTTGGCATTACCTTTTAGCGACGGCCGACGACGGCCGGCGTTGCATTCGAGCCGTCGCTAATGGCAATGGCTTTTGCTGTGATTTCATTCGTTAGATTTTTAGTTTATTAAATCCGGACCGTTAGGACTAGGTTTATTCTCGCCACATATCAGCTACTGGTCGACCGTTATACTTCAACTAGTCACTTACATATACGTTAAGTGTTTATTTTATTCCTTTTATTTCCTGCGAATGATTTCGTTACATCTGATTAACATTAATTAATTATTATTTATTTCCTTCCACGCTGAATTTACTTATTTATTTCCTTCTACACTCAATTTATTTATTTAGGTGCTTTCTTAATCGGATTCAATTTAATTGAGCGTCCTTAATTAACATTTATATATAACGGTTGCTTAAATGCTAAGTTGATGATATTTATTATCTTCTTTTTAAACGTTAATATTTATATTTAATGTCCATTTTAATGCTAAGTTATTAACATTTATTTTCTTAACCGGTTATGAATTATTTCCGATCTGAAAGCTTCAAACGTTAATAAAATTTTCATTTGAAATCCAATCATAAAACTTTATACATGAAAGTTCATCAGAAAATCGTAACGAGCACGATCGTGCAAGTTTCGTAACTAAATTTAGATGTTTACAAAAATTATATTTTGGATGTCAATAATTATTTATTAGTTTTTTTAAATTAATTTTTGTTTATTTTTAAGGAATGTTACATATATATGCTCTTATACAATGAGATACAATTTTAGGAAGATAGACAGATGTTGCAAGAATATACTTTAGATTATGAAGCACGTGATGGTATTGGAGATCTATTGAATAATAATATATTGTGTGGCAGCTCAATGTCTGGACCGAATGAGCTATTGTGATCATACGGATTTTTGATGGAAAGTACATTTGGATGTGATTTTTGATAATATATGTCTGAAATTGAAGGCTTGATCTAATTAATACATAAAATTAGTTTACTTTGGTGTATAATTGAATTAAACATAATAATTTTCACCTTATGCAAAATATTAAATCATTTATAAATTGTGGTCAATTAATCCCGTACTAACTACTAATCATCCTTGGTCGCAAACTTGGAAGAATGTGTGGATTTGAAACATTCAAGCATAAATTTTAAATTATTTAAACTAGTCGCGGTCAAGCATAGAATTATTGACAATTCTAAGTAAACCACGTACAGATATCCAAACTTGCTACTAAATTGAATATATTTAGTTGATGATTATAAATAGAAGTCTTTACTCGGTAAACACAGGCATCCAAACTTGCTACTAATTTGTCAAGAAGAACATTATCAACATCATAAAACAAACAGTGTACAGCAACAAATTAATGGGTATAGAGGTATCGGATGAAGTGCTAAGCACTTTTGTGCCTATAGTAGTCTACTGGGTATTCTCGGGTATATACGAAGTGTTAACATACTACATGGAAGGTTCACGTCTTCATCCAAAGAGCGAAGAAGAGAAAAATATAGCATCAAGAGGACAGGTTCTGAAAGGAGTCCTCCTCCAGCAACTCATTCAGGTCATCGTAGTCTTCTCCATTTTAAAGGTACCGCAACTCGTCGTCTTTGTATACACTTGTAGCTTCTCATTTGATATATAACCAATAAAGGTGCTAAACCTATCAATGTCTGAACAATATACATGATATGTTTCAGTTCATAAGCAACGAGAATGAGGCAGCAAAGCCGCAACCATCGATACTATTGCTGGTGTGGCAGTTCATTATTGGCATGGTGGTTTTGGACACATGGCAGTACTTCGGGCACAGATACATGCACATAAACAGGTTCCTGTACAAGCACCTGCATTCGACTCACCACGAACTGCTAGCGCCATATGCGTATGGCGCCCTATACAACACCCCCCTTGAAGGCCTCATTTTGGACACCATCGGTGGTTCCCTTGCTTTTCTTCTTTCTGGGATGAGTCCTAGGACCAGTATCTATTTCTTTTCTTTTGCTACTATTAAGACGGTTGATGTGCACTGCTCCCTTTGGCTTCCATGGAATCCTCTTCAGTTTCTCTTTGACAACAACAGCGCTTACCATGATGTTCATCATCAGCTCAGAGGCCACAAATTTAACTACGCGCAGCCTTTCTTTATTTCCTGGGATAAGATCTTTGGAACCCATATGCCTTACGATGTCGTCCAGCGTCCTGGAGGCGGGTATGAAGTTCGCCCCGTCAAAATCAAAAACTGATTAAATTAATTTGTTTTTTTCTTTTACTTAATTTGGTTCTCGCTACTTTAATGTAATCAACGACTCGGTATCAAGTTAATTAATTAATATTGTGCATGCATACATCTCTGTATCAGTTCCTTTTTATTAGTGTCTTAAAACTGTTATTCTTCTAGCCCTGATCAGTGTTCCAAAGTTCTGCATATCAATTAAGTCACTTAGGAAAGTTAAACCACTCGGACACAGCTTTGATTCAAGTCCCACGTGCAGTTATGTGATTGGCTTTGCCGAATCTAACCCAAATATTCACTGTGCATGTATGCAAAAAGGATGCAAATTACGGGACACGCGTATGACATATGCAGCATCCTCAAATCTCATGTAACCATTGGTCGCAGATGCAATTACGACTTAGGAAAGTTAAACTATGACAATGCACGCAGTTTAAGTCAATTTAAACAAAACCCCTCGAGATTAAGTGGACTTGAGGCATCACCAATGACCCTGTGAGGATGGACAAGAGTGAGTTAATTGGCAACATTATGGAGCATAAAGGTAATGACCATATGAGGTTGATCGTGCATAGTAAATGATTATTTTAAAAAACTCATCTCGATAATTGCTTCGAGGAGCATCTCAAGACAATAAAAAATAAAACGCCTTAAGGTTCTTTCAAAAAAGCTTTTCAATTTTAAGGCTTACGCCTCAATAATTTAAGGTATATGAAGTGTACAAACTATACGCCTCGCACACCTCATATTGTTGAGACATGCGACTCAACAATTTATTTTACCTTCTGTTGTAAATATTAACATTAATAGAAGTTATTAAACTTCAATTATTTAACGACGAGAATAAAGAACAAAATTCAAGAGATACATACATTACTTTTCAATTTTAATATCTATACGATTTTGCAAGCGACTAAACGCCATGTAGTAGATTTTCACAATGGTCATCATTAACCTTCAAATGGATTTTGCGGATCGATTTAAAATTGGTAAAAGGAAAAATAAATAAAATAATAACTTACATGATTTCCTAATGTTTGTAATAGAGATCGATCTAATAGAATCTATCAAAGATCATTTTTAAAAATCAAGAATAAAATTTGAGGACAAATAAAAGGAAGGAAAAAAAGAAAAAAAATGTACAATTGCAATGCTGAAAACTGAATACAAATTCTTCAAAAGATCGAATCATTTATGTGTGTGCATGTATGTATTAGCAAGTGCTTAAATTTTATTTATTTATTGTTTTAATTATTTATACTTGTATTACTGATTAATACTTTCATCCATCTCATCCCAAAGAAAAAAGAGGCTATGCATATTCAGGATTTTAGACCTATTGCTTGTTGCAATTTTATCTATAAAGTCTTAGTTAAAGTTATGTGCAACCGTCTAAAGCTGTTCTTGGATGATCTTATTTCTGATAATCAATTTGCGTTCATACCAAATAGTTTAATTGCTGATGGGATTTTGGTTGCGCATGAAGCTGTTAGAGGAATGAGCAGAGCCAATAATAGTTCGATGTGTATTAAAGTGGACTTAAGGAATTTTGTTATTCATTTTTGCTATCAATAGGAATTTTTTATCAGAAGGAATTTTGTTGTTCATATTATGAAGGAAATAGGCTTTCGCTTAAATGGGCGAACATCATTCTAGAAGTGATTAATTCTCTAACGTTCTCGATTTTGGATAAAGGCAGTCCTATCGGATTTTCCAAGAGTTCTTCTGGTTTGCGTCAGGGGGGCCCTATCTCTCCGCTTCTTTTACGCTGGTGATGGAATATGATTCTCTTCTTTCTAAGGGAAAAAATGAAAGGTGGTATGATCAAAGTTGTGTCATCTTCTTGCAAATTGAATCATCTTATTTACCTAGACGATATCTTGATCTTTTTTAAAGCTGACAAGAATGGGGCTGAAGCTATTAGAGAAATTTTCAGGAATATCTTCGTCACAACTGTGCTGAATTTGACTAAAGAGAAATCCATGGTGTATTTTGGAGGGGTGAAAAATCAAGAAGGAATTTTGGAGATTTTGGAAATTAAACAAGGAAACCAACCCATGAAATACCTTGGCATCCACTAACGAGTGTGAACCTGAAGGGTGGAGATTGTGAACCTCTGATAAATGAGATTAAATGTAAGATAGTGGGATGTGAGGCGAAACCTTTAAGTATTGCTGGTAGATTGGAATTAGTAAAGTCCACTATTTATCCAATTGTGGCTTACTGAATGCAATGCTTCAAACTTTCCACGGCTACCATCAGTAGAATTAAACATTTATGTCTTAACTTCCCATGGAAGGGTAAATGTGGGAAAGTTCCTTGGGCGACGGACCGATGGTTACTCGTGGTAAGGAAGAAGGAGGTCTTTATTTGAGATCTGTGGAGGAATTGAATACGGTTCAGATCTGGATTAAGCTTATTTGGAAGGTTTTAATTGGTGAAGTCTTTGGACGAAATGGATGCATTCTAAACATGTTAAAGAACAATCGTTTTAGGAACTTACTATTCGGAATGAGCATTCTGGTGTTTGGAAGCATTTACTAAGGATCGGGGGAAGCATTAAAGTGCATAGAGAGAAGAATTGTGGACGATAAATCCACTTCTATGTGGTATGATCCTTGGTTGAACGGAGGGAGATTGATAGCCAGATTAGGACAGGACATGGTGGAAAGAATTAGAGGAGAGAATTTCCTAGTCAAAGAAATCTTGGAGAACTCTGAATGAAAGATTGACAACGTAAAAGCTTCCCAATTAATTTTCATGCAAAAATTTTCAATACCAAAATTTACGGGAATAAAGAGGAGGGCTTTTGGGCCTGGTCGTGTAGCCCAAATGGTTTATAAAGTTTTAAAGCAATTTGGAGCAAAATTCGATCTAGTTATCCTGCGGTTTCATGGTTGAAGTTTGTATAGTGTAAAATTCATGCGCCTAAGATGGTCGTGTTGTCTGCAAAGCCATCAAAGACCTCATGCCTACCAAATCGAGACTAATACAGAGACATATTACCGTGGATCCTCATTGTGTTTTTCGCAACCAACATTATGAAACAATAAATCATTTATTTTTCTCATGTGAATTCAGTTCCAAAGTATGGGGTGGTGCCCTGCTAAACTACATCATCATATCATACCTTACGAATCAATTGACTTGGAGGAACAAATTTCCAAAATCACAGCAAGATTTTCTACTAAAAACAAAAGCAGAGACATTGTTTACATTGTGTTATCTATATGTGTGTGGACCATATGGAGAGAAAGAAATGAACGTATTTTCTATTTTAAAAGTGCTACTGGTTTCCAATTAACCAAGCAGATTTCAGAGATAGTAAAATTTAGAGCATGCAGATCTAAACACAAGGCTTTCACAGACTTTACAGATAAAGCTATTAGTAAGGAATTGGTTTGTTGTTTTACCGAACATCCTTAAAGGATGCTTGAAGCTGTCGTTTCATGTTATGCAAATTGTCTTCGGTTGCCTCCTCTTCGATCTTTGCAAAGTTAATTCCTATTTTAATTTTACAATTTTTTCCTATTTACATGAATTTACAAGGAAAAATATAGAAAAACAAGTCTATTTGGCGCTTTGATTGCGAAAATTGATGAGGGTTTTTCTTGCATGGAAAGCAAGAGCCATGTTAGTATCTATAAGAAAAGTCTTAAAGCTCAACGCTTTCCAGAACTCAAAAGTAGAAATACTTAGGTAGTGTTTGATTTATTGTTTTTAGTTTTGGATTTTCGTGCATACAAAAATGCACATGACGCATGTATATTGCCGAAAACGACTAATTTAGATAACGAAGTTAACATACAAAATAGAAAACAACTTTTTTTTTATTTTTCGTGTTTTGAAAAATAATACAAGCACGTGAAACAATCCATTCATCTGTCGTCCATCTATCCCTTTCGTCCTTCTATCCGTCTTTTTTTCATCCTCTCCGTCGTCTCTCCATTCTTCTTATATTTGACATACATAATTGAAAATCGAAAACACAAAATTCGGTTTTAAATCAAACACTACCTTAGCTTGCAAAGAAAGATTTAGGAAGTCTTTGGTGTCTACAGCCAGATCTGGATAATAGATGAAGATTACGAGAACAAATTAGTTTAGATCTTTGAAGGAGGAGAGGGTTTTGATGTTTAAAGTGGATTTTTAGTTTGCTTCTTCCAGCGTCTCCATGAAAGATAAACGAATAAGGCAATGTAATAGTTGAATTATGCGTTCATTCATTACACTGCTAATAATATTCATGGATGCTTAGAGATATTATGACATTGTAGTTTTGCTTTCCCACATTCGGATTTCGTTTGCCGGCCTTGAGCCATAATTGTTCTCTTTTTATTTTTGCTTGTACGGAGTTTTGAGATGAAGTTCAACTATACTTTCTGTAGCTATAAGTTCTTATACATATTGTATATATGTTTATTTACTAATAAAGGCCCTTTGAAAAGTTTTCAAAAAAAAGTTATGACCAAAGTCTTTAAAAATTGAGTATTTATATTGTTACTGTTGATGCCAAAAGTGGCCCAACACTCAAATACGACATGTTTTGGATTAGATCTAGTAGAAAAGTGCAAAAAACGTAGAAACGTAGAGATATACGTGATTTTTATAATGGTTCGACAATCTTTGACCTATGTCCACTTTATATTTTTATTGATTATGGATTTGATAGAGAGAGATTAGAGTCACTAGTACGAAAGGTTAACACGTTCTTAAGCCTAGAACTGCCAAACGTATCTACCTAGATAACTATTATGAGAGAGAGATTGGAGATGATGAAGAACTAGAGTCCAAGACCTTCCTTTAGTTGCAATAGGGCTGATACTGATAGAGAAATAGCTCTGTAGATCCAAAGGCTCGCGTAAGTCGAAGTTCAGAAGAAAGCCCAAAGGCCCACAAGGGAGCACGTGGCCCTATAATCAAAAGAAACCTTTCGGTACCAAGAGGTTCCTCTTGGTTGTGAGAGCTTTCCTTTAGTGATAACTTAACTTTTCCACTTGCTTTCCTCTTCTATCTCCGATTTGGCGTATTCCAAACTCTTTTGCATGAATATCGGGTTCTTTCCAATGATCTACTTTGCTTATCTTTTTATGCCTTCTTTGCTTTCTTCTCCTCAATCCTCGAAGTTGCTTGTCCAATCTCCGAAAAAAGCACCTGATGACGATTGCTTGAAGTAGTACTCGAAGTTCGAGGGAATGGTGGGGTCCAAAGAGCAAAAAGAAGCTCTCGGAACCGAGAGGTCTTGTTTGCTTCATTGAACTTATAAATTTTTGAGTCCCATCCTCTAGTTCTTCTAGGTATGTTCCCAAATTCTTGAGCCGTTTCATCTTCGTTCTGACGTTCTGACTTCCAGTTGAAATTTGCTTGGTTAAAATTTCGGTTAACACTTGCCCTTCAAAGTATGCTTTCGTTAAAAACAAAACGTACCCTGGATCAAGACAAGTCATAACTTGCTATCTGGTTTTTCCAATTGATCATTTAGGTTATGCTTCGAACACTACTTTTGTATGGTGGATTTTCCTTTAACTACTTTTCATAGACATAATCTCGTTCCTTGTGCTAAGGGTAAAACCTACGCTGCGGAGATCGTTTCACACCTTAAACGAATATGCCCTTTCTTTGCCATACTTATCGCCGACTTTCGGGTGACCAGGACCACTTGGTACCGAGACCATTTGCCTCCTAAAAGCTTATATAAGTTCCAACACTTAGAATTTTTTATCCCACTTTTCACTTTTGCCTTCATTTTCACCTTCACCCTGAAACCTCTTAGATCTGAGCCCTTTGAACTTCACGTGATCGATCCTCCATAGATTCTAATCACCTAACACCGCTAACCACTTCACCGCCTCGAACATTCAGCCGCCGTCGACTTGTCTTGCCGCCATTTCGATTCAAGTCGCCTCGGTTTCAACTTGTGGCCAAAGCTTTTAGGGCTGAATTCATTCCATCTTTTTTCTCAAGATTCAGATCATCTAAGGTGGGCAATCCATTTTGGGACAGTGACAATGATGGAAGTGATGAAGCCAATTGCTTCTTGAGGGGAGATGGTCGAAGTTAGGGTTTGGACTCGATCTAGGGTGAACTTGAACTTGGCCTAGGTCGTGCACACACCATCCTGGAGATAAGTTTGGCTTTCCATCTTTGACTAACTCCAGCCAAGGCATGGCTAATTGTGCCCCATTATTCACATTCCAATAGGACGGTTCAATTCCAGCAGGACCGTTCAATTTCAAAATGGTCGTATTGGGCGGTTCCATTGTCATACTCTTCCTATTGCTGCACTTCTAATGTTCTATAAAAAAAGCTTGCGCGTCGCTATGGGCGGTAGTTCCGTTATCGATTATTCACTGATAATGGGTCCGATATACATTTCTATTATACGACTTGGCTCATTTTTCTAGCACGAGTGAGCTATCTGCACAGGATGGTCCGTTCACCGTGTACATGACGTGAGACCCATACTGCATAAACTAACACTTTCATCTGACCCGTTAATGGTCAAAATCTGACTGGCTAACATTGAATTCCTTTGGATTTTGGTCGTTGGCTACATAAGTTCATACTTAAAACAAAACATACATGACGGTCTTGAACGCCAAGTTTTATTGTTTAGAATGACTCGTCGATGTCGCGCTTCAAGTTTGGTGATGGTACATCTACTCCTCTTGAAGCTGGATCCTCCACAGCTCAAGCTTCTCCATGTATTCCTATTAGCCCTAGACATTCGATCTCATCTGAGTTACAGGGTGTAGTTGTACCAGTGGACCCACTACAAAATCAACCTCCCCATTTGAATGAATATATTGGTCTAAAGGTCTTGAATGATTTGTCCGATCAAATACCGACCGACCTTTCAATGAAAATGCTTAAGAATATATGTCATCAACATGTAATTCCTCAAGATAACGTACGGGTTCCTACTCATGGTGAATGAGCACATCTCCCTCCTCCGAGAGTCACAACTTGCAACGGATATATGTGTCTCGGCAGTGCTGTGCCCCCCTTAATCCATTTCTTCGCATAGTTTTACAAGAGTTTGGGTTGGCTCCAACTCAAGTCCATCCAAGTGTTTATGCACTAGTGAGCTCTTTGTATGTGCTCATCATGAACCGCTTCAATCCAGCTACCACTTTCCAAGAGCTTACTTACCTCCTGCACTTCAAGCAAAGGTGGGAGTCTTCTTGTTATATGATCATCAAGGCTTGGTGTAGACGCAAAATCATCGAAGATCTTCATAATAAACGCTTATGCTTTAAAAATGAGTACTTCTTCGTTCAGTGCCCGTATGGTTTCAACGGGCGTTGGCTGTCTGGAAATGAGTTCCTTTGCTTCCTTTTGTTCCATGCTTTAGTTTCTCCATTCAAGCACTTAACCCACTGTTTATTTATTCACAGGCATTCCTGTTCGAGATGCTCGTGTCGAGCATGCCAACACTTTGGATGGATTAAGAAAGGTCAACTTTCAGGAACGCACCACTACCTATCTCATTATCAACGAGAATCTCCGACGGTGCAGTCTACAGCCCCTAACCGGATTGCTATCCCTGATCCGACTCCTCCGAGTAGCTTTAGAGCGCCCGTGCAAACCACTATTCATACTTGCAGCTCTAGCGAGAATTTATAGGGCAAAGTTGAAAGTTCACCGGGCATAGTGCATGTAGAGGAACCTTCTAAAAGAGGAAGCAAAGAGCCTGCTGTTGGTGACATCCTAAGAGAAGGAGAGGAGGAGTTGGAATGCCGCCAATCCTTGGAGAAAGTTATGCACTAGAAGTAGAGAGGGGAAAGAACCAATGGTTGAGGAGGAAGAAGAGGGCACGATAGCGATAGTGACTATCACGCTAGTGCAGAAGAAGGCAAATCGTTTGGTGAGAGGGCTAACGAAGACCTTGAAATTCCTCGCTCACCCCATCCAGAGCATTTTGCTATTGAAAACTTCTAAGAGGCCTGGATAGCAGGTTACATTGCCTACGGGAGAGATAACTCCTTGAGGTCGCATTCTTAGTCATGTATTAGCTGGGTTGAGCGACTTCGATATTTCAACTACAGATCTTCTTGCCGAAGGCTGACCCGACTTCAACTTTTCTCCTGGATTAACTATAAACGAAGGTGGCGAGACTCCTTTCTTACGCCCTTGCGAACACGGTCCATAGAGTAACTAGGGGATCATTGGCATCACACACATAACTAGGATCATGGACACACATCCTTGCATTCATTCATGTTCTGAAATTCCGACACATATACCATTGTTCTTTCTATTTTAGGTTCTATGAGTCGTGATAGGTATCAGAATCTCTCGCACAAGGCTGGCGACTTTAGGAGCTAGACTTCTGATCCTCATCCATCCCGCTCCAGTTATCAGAGTCATTAAGAGACCAAGGAGGAGAGGCACAAGAGAAAAGGGTGAGAAGCAAAAGGTGACTGACGGGCTAAAAGAGAAAGAGAGTGGGAGAGAGGAAGGAAGAAAAGAGAGGTTGAAGAAGAGCTATCGCGTGACCCATCCAAGCAGCCAAGAGAATTCCATGATCACCGTGACTCTTCCTCTGGCACCATTCCACTATGCACTGAACTTCAATCTTCTACTCAGGAGCGAGTTCCTACTTCCAAATCCTTGGCTGCTATTGCTCCTCCACTCTCTAAAGGGATTTTCGCTCCCCTAACTTCTCTTTCTTCTTGTCCACCAAGCTTGCTGGTCACCTTCCTGGCTTTTTTCTACATGACATGATGTTTGATCAGGACATTAAAGATGTTCCAAAAGAGGTTGCAGACAGGGATGGCCGAAGTGTTCAAAAGCATATCGACCGAAGGTATGAGTGGAAACGATTGTGTTACGCCCTCTCCTAAGTCAATGAAATTAACTATATAAACATTAAGTCATTTGACTCCGAGAAGGAGACAGAGCCAATCATCAAGGAGCGAGAGGGGACTTGGTGAAGGTTACACGAGAGAGAAACACAACCCTTGAAGCTCAAGCCCGTTCTAACAGTTTGAGGGAGGAAATAAAAAGAGCTCATGAACGCCCTGAAATCGTTATGCGGAATAAGCTAAAAGTTAGCCTCGAAGAGGGCGCTGAGCTGAAGAAAAAAGTCACCGAGAGGGACCTAGATCTCGCTAAAAAGGATAAGACTATTAACGAGCATGCTGTTGAACTACAAAGGCTTCGGGAAGAGAACCGTAATCTTGTTAAGGCCTTTGAGAAATTGTAAAATGAAAAGATTAGTTTCGACATTGAGCTTGTAGTTGCCCAAGGAGAGATTAAGGGGCTCATAGAGGAGAAGGAGAGAGAGAAAGAAGAGTTGAACATGAACCTCCAATACTTCTATGCCAATTCATCGTGCACAAGAATCTGAAGTGGATGAGAGATACTTATCCTAAAACTCTCGCTGATGCCTAGAAGGAGGTGTTATGATGACATGCGGAGTCTGTGGACAACTGCTCCGAGGAAGAGCTTATGGCTGAGTACCTCAATGCTGAGGATATACAAAAACTTGCAGAGGGAAAGGACATCCTTACTGCTGAAGACGATGCTACTGTTGTTGTCGGTAAGGCTCTCGCTGGCACAAGTTCATCTGGTTAGCATGAATCATTTACTCCAAACTCTAAAGAACATGTAGTGATTATTCCTACGTCCATGGGGATTAGCTTCGAAACCACCCATGTGACTCCAACTTCTGTAGAAATTACTTCTAATGAGCCCTATATTCCTTCTCCATGGGTCAAATGGAGGAGCATGGGACTGAAGAAGTGGAGTTCATGGCTTCTTTTTGGGATCGAAGTCCAAGCTCGGGTATATATCTGGTCTCACCAGTCTTTGAGAAGCTTCGGTTCTTTCGCGAATCTTTCATTAAATTCTATCATTCTATTTTTAAACTTGTAGGTCAACCACATCTTCCCTCTTCGCCGCCACCTACTCAGTGTTTGGGAACCGAGGCAATCTTCACTGTATCGACTTCTGTTTCTATAGGACTTGTCACTCTGGTCTTGCCCTCCAGTTCTGGTTCTTAGAAGGTTGCGGCTTCGGAAGTGTTCGAGAACATTTCCATACCCCAAGAAGAAGACATCGCCATTATCAGTGCTTTAGACCCGACTGACCCTATCACCATGGTGGAGAGTGAAGGCCGATTTTGATAAGACCAAGGTAAAGTCAAAGTTGGCCGCAACAAAGCCTATATCCTCGACTCCTACAAGCCCTATATCCAAGCACCTCCCAATTAAGATCAAACCTCCCAAGATTAAGCCTGCTAAAACTCCTAGTAGCAAATCCGATGACCCCCATACTACGACGGGTCGTGAGACCACCCATTCTAAGGATGAGACCCTGCCCAGGTGTCCAATTAAAGATGAGAAAAGACACAGACATGGCCCAATGGTAATAAGGGGAAGAAGCAAAGGGTGCTTGGAGGCTGTTGGTGTGATAGCTTGCTTTTGCTTGTGTGCTGTCGAGTCTGTACTCTTTTTTTCATTGTGTCAAACAGGCCATGTTTGTGCGGGTGCAACCTCTATTGTGTGTTGTACATAAAGAGTGAAGCAATGTAAAGGATTTCTTTTTGTCTTGTATTCTTTATTCCATTTACCTTTCTATACCTTTATGTACTATTCCTACTTATATATAACTGTCTGTGTATATAATATAACTGCACGTACTGCAATTATGTATACATGTCCGTTTCTATGCAACGTACTTAGTTACTGCAACTTCGTGCATATAAATAAAATTCCTGCAATTGCTTCGATTGTATTCTGATATTAGCCCTGTTTATGACCACCAAATTGCTTTGTTCGGCAAAACATAACCATTACTTAACCAGCTCTGTGGTTAGTCTTGGTCGTTTTCTTTTTTATTTGATTTCGCTATGCGCTTTTCCCTATTCACGAGATTTATCTCTCCGAATGCTACATTCCAGGCATTGACGGGATAGAGATATTGTGGAGCGAATTATCCAATTTCCCTTAGTCTAAGTGTTCTTTTCCTGCCCTGATCCTGGACCGGGAAAACCTAATAATGCTGGTTTTCAAACCTTTACGACCACCCTTGCTTATCCTCGACTGAGCATGTCCTTGTAACACCCCATATTTTTATAACATTATTTAGAATAATTAATTGGGTAAATTAAATAAATAATGTAAAGATTAAAAGGTCGAGATTTGATTAACAAAGGGTAGCCGTGCCATGTTAGTGTGTTAATTAAAATGAAATAACCTAAGTTAATATGTTAGGATATGAGAAGGGCAATATGGGAAATAGGTAAGGTTTATACCCTAAACCCTTAGGAATGAAACTCACATTCATTTTCATTTCATTCAAACTAAAATTTCCTAAGGCCGGCAACCATTTTTATTCTCAAGAAGAATATTAAAGCTAGGATTCAAAAGAAGGAAGAAAATCAACATCAAATCTCACATCTATAATCTCAAAGTTAAGGTGAATAATTACTACATCCCAATTTCTTTTAGTTTTTGGTTTTAAGATTAGACCCGAAATGATTTTGCAAGTATATGCCATGTTTTGATGATTAAAGTTATATACATACATATACATACATACATACATACATATATATATATACATACATATATATATATATATATATGTTGTTGATGGATTATATATGTTCATGTTAGATTTTATGATAGGTTTGACATGAAAACCATATTTAATGACATCCGAATACCTTGAAAATTTAGATATAAGTTCAAAATGATATTTTAGAGATGGGTTTCAATTTTCATAATTTTCTGAATTAATATGGATTTTATATTAATTTTCTAGTGAAGAAAATTGTTTATTGGGTTATAAATTATTTTCAGCTAAAATAATAATTATTTGGAGTTGAAATTTTTATAAGTTAGACAACATAATAAAATAGATTTTCTGAGATTTTTCTAGATTTTTCTAAGTTATTTGATGAATATATAAAATTATTTAAGGTATGAGACTTAAATGTTTTATATATTTAATTAAAGAGAAGGGGCATTTTATAAAATGAAATTATTATTCAATTTTGAAAATAGTGGCAGCATATTTCTGAAAAGAATTTCTTAACCAATGAAAATTTGACAAACAAAGGCAGGTAAGTTGAAAAGTTATCTTTTTTAAGTTAAAAACAAAGAAAACAAACTTTTAGCATGTTTCAGCCTTTGCGGCAACAAACCTTCCGACCTAGACCTTCCGACAAGGTCGAGAGGTTCTAAGCTTTCGACAAGGTCAAACCAATGCATATGGTATCAAGCTACTTGGTACGTAATGAATTGGACAGAGTCGAAGGGTTCTAAGTCGAAAGGTTGATGGCCAAAGAGGTTGGGGTATGTTTGTTTTATAAACCTAAAGCTTTCACTTGCTTTACTTTCAAATAAGAGCTTTCGACTTGGTTACTTTTGACCAGGTCAAATGTTTAAAGTAAGGGTTTTAAACCTTTCGGCACAGTCGAAAGATTACTTCTGCTTTATTACTATTTTGTTTTGAAACCTTCCGACATAGTCGAAAGGTTACTACCGCTTTATAAATGTTTTGTTTTGAACCTTTCGACAAAGACGAAAGGTTTACTTGTTTTAAAAACTAGCTACTTCTCTATGCTTTCGAAAGGAAGCTTTTGACTTAGGTGATTCACCCTCGTTTATAAAGTGAAGTAAAACCCAAAGCTTTCGAAAGAGTTGTTTTAAAGGATATGTTTAAAGCTTTTGAAGCAGAACTTTCGACAAAGTCGAAAGGTTGCTTCTAATGGTTTCGAAAGGTTTTAGTTGAATGATTTCGAAAGGTTTTAGCTGAATGGTTTCGAAAGGTTTTAGTTGAATGGTTTTGAAAGGTTTTAGTTGAATGGTTTTGAAAGGTTTTAGTTGAATGATTTCGAAAGGTTTAGTTTAGTGGTTTCAAAAGGTTTATTGAATGGTTTCGAAAGATTTTAGCTGAATGATTTTGAAAGGTTTAATTCAATGGATTCGAAAGGTTTAAACAGAAGTTTTTCTAAGGTTTTCTAAGGCAATGTTTTAAAGTGACTTTAAAGAAGGATGTCCAAAGTTTTATAGGCTTTCGAAAGGTTTACTTTTCAATGAGTTCAAAAGGTTTGGAGAATGGTTCCGAAAGGTTTGATGTATCATTTCAAAAGGTTTGAGGAATGATTTCGAAAGGTTTGATATTGGTTTTGAAAGAGATGATTTCAAAGGTTTAGAAAGAGGTTCTTTCAAATGGTTAAATGTTTTCATCAACTAAATTTTGAGTAAAGTATATATATATATGTATGACATGGTGATATGATTTTGAGTAAATTATAAATATTATATACTTTTACTTGTTTAAGTTTGATTTAAAGGAAATCATTTTGAAAATATTTTCAAGGAAAATTATGGGAGGGGTTCCTTAAGTGAAAATGACTCTGATATTAGAATACCGGATGGGACTAGTATGGGGTCGCGCCCTATACATTAGCTAGTTGCCCCAGCTAATTGTTTGTCCAAAATTCCAGTGTGTAGGGGTTTGTCATAGGTGGACTAACATTATGGTTACACACCGAAAGGAATATATGTTTGTATACAAATAGGTTATTGGTGAGCCCGAAAAACCATTAGGATCGGGAAGACCTGGGAGATGATTAAGTTAGGGACAGACCGTCCAGAAGTAAAGTATTTAACAGATAGTTAAGGTCAGACCGTTCAGATGGAAAATATTTAATAGGTAGTTAAGGACAGATAATCCAGAAGAAGAATACCTAACAGGTGTTAGGTCAATTTTGATTGTATTGTCTGGTAGGCCCGAGTCAGCCAAAGGTTAAAAGTTATCCAAACAAAACTTGTGTGTTTGAATAGACAGTTCATTATTACCTGATATTTATGTATGTTTACATAATGATTGCTTTACAGTATTAACCATTGTGGATGCAGGAGCATAGTATATGGTTTTATGAAAGGTTTTGCAAAGATATGTTTTAAAAGGATGTTAGTGAGGGGAAACCCGTTCCTCTAAGCGGCGTGGTCTCACTTAACATAATTATTTCAGGATGTATAATATTATTCACACCAGGCTTTATGTCTGACTCGAAGTTTATGTTTTCTCCTTAAACTCTCGGGTGCTCAAAATTAATTTGAGTAGGTTGAGGGATTAAGGTCTTTTTTAGGTTTTAGTAGGATGACGAATAAGCTACCGGAGGCATGCAGGAGGCATGCAGGAGGCAAACAGATAGCTATTTAGCAGTTCTTGTTATGTTTTGATGGATTTTCCGCTGTGTTGTTTTGTATTAGGTCTATTATGACCATACAACTCTGATCAACTAAGGGGGTATCTTCATGTACCGCTCTTGGCGTATTTTGTAATAATTATATTTGATTTGTGCCTGGGAACGATTTGGGATTATGTGTTGTGAATGTGAAACAATTGGTTTTGAAATGTAATAAAGTAAAAGTTATTTTTGAAATATGTGTTTTGTTTCATATTCAAGTGCTTCTGATATTATTGATACCATTAACATAGCCGCATTTAGTCACTGGAAGCTAATACTATTGATGACTGCAACATCTGTAGCGCTTAGTTTTGGGCCTCTAGATAGGGAATGTTATAGTCTTGCTCATCGCTAGCGCTATTATTGAAATTCAATTAGATACTAGTTTCAATCTTCAAAAACTAGCATATAGCTGGTTTGATTCCAAGAGTCTCTCCTTGACATTGCCTTTCTCTGCGCAATGCCGAATTCCTACAAGTCAAGATCGATTAATTCGCTCGATCAATTTGTTATCCTGTGGAAAGCTAGGTTGAATTATTCGATCGGCTTTGAAAATTACTACATGTTGACATTACCTATCTCTAGGAAATAGCTGATTCTTACAAGTCGGGATCGAGTTATCCTATCAATCCGAAAGATTGGGTCGAATTATCTGATTGACCTGAAGCAGTTATCTTTCCTAACGTTGCCGATCTCCTAACAACACCAAATTCCTAAAATTTGTGTTTTTCTTCCCAACGTCACCTATCTTCGGGCAACTTAAGATTCCTAAAGGATATGGTTTGCCTTCCTGGCATTGCCTATTGTGACGCCCCACCTCTATGCACACAATAACAAAGAGTATTACAGGAAATACTGTCTATTATTACGAAGAATAAGGCTGGATAGGAGCGACCATCCGTAATTGGCCTTACACTAATATTGGTTATCTCGATAGGAGTGGTACATACTTTTTATTTTTCTTCTATTATCTATTTACTCCCATCGACACACCCAATACTTAGTATAAAACGAACTACGACGGTTCATAATAGTTTAGGACATTAGATATAACAATAACACAGATAATATAAATGCGGAACACAGATAAAAACGAAAGTCTCATATATATATATATAACTGATGTCAGTTAATACATAGTTGACACGATACATATGATACAACTACAACTGTCGACTCTAGAAGTTATATATACAAGTACATTATCAACTAATATACATGAATACATATCGTTCTATACAATGACACGACTACTACAAAATGACATTGACAACTTCAGAAGATGTGAAAAGTCTTCATATCCTGAACAGCAACTCAAAGAAGAAAATCTACAACCTGAAATAACTCGGGTCTGACCCGAGTATTACATTCAAAAGAAAATAATACCCAGGTCAGTCTAATTCAAACCAGTTTATTAGTGCATATAGGCAGTAATAATTTAAATAGACGACAGTCACAATAATTCCCGTCTATCTGATTCTTTAAACAAAGAAACTGGATAACGGTCAATATAACACTTAACAGTGTTTAGCAAAAATCAGCAGATTTAAATCATCAACAGAGATAAATAAACAATTTATCAAATCGACTAAATCAATTTAAAACTGTCAAATTCGATAGGGCTGCAGTACACGCACGCGTGTACTGCCTCGCCACTATCGCAAGAGGTATATCAAAGCTCAGTAAAAATCGACAACTGAGTACAAGGTCAAATCCAAATTTCTGGGTTCAACACAAGAAAGTTTGAAAATAGATCCAAATATCTCAAGTGGTCAAGACAGCTATTTCATATGCAAGCCATCTCAACACAACTGTAATTCAACTCAACTCGAATGACCAAGTGCATATAGGCAGTGGCACAAATACATGAAAACAGCAGAAAGATGGGGAAAGCACCAAAGATATGACAACAGGTACACAGATACACACACACCCCTATGATACATGCACACACGTTTATGATGACCTGTCCCATGAAATATACACAAATATGCTAACTAAAATGCAACAGTCTCAAGGCAAATATACTACCTCAAAGCAAATAGCTAGACCACAGAAATCATAGGAACAGAGCATTTAAAGAAGGCCACGCATGTAGCAGAACTTCAACATGCAATGATAAGCAACATGCATATATATACTGCATATTCAAGTGCATCAATCCTACCTCAGTGCACACTGTACCCTGTAACAAATGCTATACTAAACTAAAGGCCTCAAGTTAAATTGACAGTGACAGTGGATACAAGTTCATACATTTCTATAAGACATAAACATGTATCTCGAGCTTAAGTTAGTATAACACAGTTCAAATGAACTAAGCCAGTAAGCAGTGCCAAAGGGACAGGTACATTATGTAGAGCAGATTCAAGTGAACAAGACTAGAAGAGAAAATGAAACAGAAGTGTGGTGGATATATCTACATAGAACGACAAGTAAAGATCAAACAGGTCGAGATTGTTGCCAGGTAATAGCAATAAATGACCTGGCCAATCATTTTAGCACACAGAATGAATGATGTATAAATTAACATAGTGCACAGTGAAAGTCATAAGTGATCATAAGGTCAAACCCCCGAAATCGGGTTCAACTCAAGGGATAATAAGAGAGGTGAGTACTGCACTGATAAATGAAGTGCAGCCACAAATCAAGTGATACTAAATGCAACAAAATCTCAAGCATCGCCAGCAAAAGGATACAGCTACATGAACATCGCATTATGAAGGTGAGGCACCAAAATGTGGCACCACAACACAATCAATAAGAGATACCAAGAGATGGTAACACACAAATTCACAATTCAACATGATGGCAGCCGAAACATCAAGATAGAATGCAATAAAGAATTGCACAAGTGAAAAGGGAATAAGCCCAGACTCAAGTAGAACCAACAAATCCAACAGCAACATGATCAAGTTCATCAATGCAGATCAGAGTTCAAGTGACAAATGCACAAAAATGAACGCAAGTCACAGGTGATACCAGAATGAACCAGTGATACTGTGACACACAAATTCATCTAATCAACGTGAATGCAAGTAGTCAAAGTAATAACAATGCAGACAAGTACTAAATCCACTGAAAATGGATGATCTAGCCTGGCAACATGGAGTCGACCAAGGCAGTAAAGGTTCATTGATACTAAAAAACACTGAATTGCTAAACTCGAAGAACCTGGAAATACCAAAACAACAATCAACGTGGTTCACAAAAAAAACAATACTGAAATGAAGTTACCACTAAATCGAACAGTTCCAAAAATCAAGTAAAAGCTGATGTCATAATAGTTCAAACATTGACTGAATTCAATACACAAATGCTCGAATAACTCGAAGTCGTCCCGGCAACTCATCAAGACACGGCATGTAACCAAGTCAAAAACATCAACTTCCCACATAGTCGAATGGTCGACAAAACACATAACGAAATCAACAATCGAATACGAACGAAACCCAGTGGCCAAGATAAACAATATCGAATCAAAAATCGAATTGCAGAAGCACCATAACGAGAGTGAATTAGATGTGAGAATTACTCACTTTTGATCGGTCGAGAGCTTGTAGCAGATGCTCCAGAAAATTGAAAGCCCAATCTGTCGAAGAAGAACGAGCATCGGAAGCCACGACATCTCGAAGAAACGAATGCCGCCACCATTTTTCTTCGTTCGATTATTTTAGGGTTAACGAGAAATGAAGACGGGGAAAAATGGTCGCTGCGATTATCTCAATGGAAAGAAAGAAGGCCCAATCAAATAAATAAATAAATAAATAAAAGAAACGGGCTAATATAAATTTTAAAGCCCGTATTCTCTTAACAAATTTTTAAACGAATTTTACTTGATATAAATTTCAAACAGCAATTAACTATCAACACTAATCGTTTTAAGACGATTATAAATTTTCACAAAACCCCGGGTTGTTACAGACTCCCCTCCTTATAAAAATTGCGTCCCCGCAATTTTCATAATTAAAGGCGTTAATAACAATTACTTCTCTACATAAACTGGTTAAGCTAGAAAAATAAGGTCAAGAACACAAACACCTAAAAATCTTCAATTATCAACTAGATAATTAAAATACAGAAATTCACAAAACAGCAATATCTAATTATCGATACGATAATTAGAAAACAGCAAAATCCAATTATCTAGTTATCTCAAACGATAATCAGAAGAAAAATCAGCACATATCTAATTACCACAACCGGTAATTTAAAATTTCAAATCAACAAATATTCAATTATCAAAAACGATAATCAAATTTCTCAAATTCAACAAATATTTGATTATCACAAAAACGATAATCAAATTCAAATCAACCAATATTTAATTGTCCAAAAGCGATAATTAAATCTCAAATCAATAAATATTTAATTATCTAACAACGATAATCAAATTCAAACCAACCAATATTTAATTGTCCAAAAGCGATAATTAAATCTCAAATCAACAAATATTTAATTATCCAAAAGCGATAATTAAATCTCAAATCAACAAATATTTAATTATCCAAAAGCGATAATTAAATCTCAAATCAACAAATATTTAATTATCACAAGCGATAATTAGAAACAACAAATATCTGATTATCAAAAACGATAATCAAAACTCATATCAACAAATATCTAATTATCACAAGCGATAATTAGAAACAACAAATATCTGATTATCAAAAACGATAATCAGAACTCATATCAACAAATATCTAATTATCACAAGCGATAATTAGAAACAACAAATATCTGATTATCAAAAACGATAATCAGAACTCATATAAACAAATATCTAATTATCACAAGCGATAATTAGAAACAACAAATATCTGATTATCAAAAACGATAATCAGAACTCATATCAACAAATATCTAATTATCACAAGCGATAATTAGAAACAACAAATATCTGATTATCAAAAACGATAATCAGAACTCATATCAACAAATATCTAATTATCACAAGCGATAATCAGAAATAACAAATATCTGATTATCAAAAACGATAATCGGAACTCATGTCAACAAATATCTAATTATCACAAGCGATAATTAGAAACAACAAATATCTGATTATCAAAAACGATAATCAGAACTCATATCAACAAATATCTAATTATCACAAGCGATAATTAGAAACAACAAATATCTGATTATTAAAAACGATAATCAGAACTCATATCAACAAATATCTAATTATCACAAGCGATAATTAGAAACAACAAATATCTGATTATCAAAAACGATAATCAGAACTCATATCAACAAATATCTAATTATCACAAGCGATAATTAGAAACAACAAATATCTGATTATCAAAAACGATAATCAGAACTCATATCAACAAATATCTAATTATCACAAGCGATAATTAGAAACAACAAATATCTGATTATCAAAAACGATAATCAGAACTCATATCAGCAAATATCTAATTATCACAAGCGATAATTAGAAACAACAAATATCTGATTATCAAAAACGATAATCAGAACTCATATCAACAAATATCCAATTACCTGCAGATAATTGGAAGCAACAAATATCTAGAAATCAATTAAGAAGACTAGAAAATCAACATAAAAGCTTGGATCGATCCCATCAGATGGCGAGTTTTTTAATTCGCTGCACGTGCATCTCAGAGTGGCCGAAGCCTACCAAGTACTCAACATAATTTTGGCGCCCATCAGATTGACCCGAAGGTCCGCAGAGTGACCCGAAGGTCTAGTACTGGTATTTGACCCGAAGGTCCGCAGAGTGGCCCGAAAGCCCAACAAATGACCCGAAGGTCCAACAAATGACCCGAAGGTCCTCATAGTGGCTCGAAAGCACACAAAATCATCAAATATTTCAATTAACGAGTCCGGAATTAACCGAAATAGCAAACGCACATGTCCCATACCACGTGTTTTACTAAATCGTTTGATTCTCTTCATCGTTTCCTTGAAAGTGCAAAATTGTGTATTTTGTAAAAATACACTTTACATTCTCAAACGGACAAGTCCGGAATTAAGCGAATCAGTAAAAGAAAGGGGTCATAGTCCTCGATTTTGCTGAAACGTTTAAATCGCTTTCTCATTCTTTTGAAATCGCAAATTGTAAAATTTCTAAAAACAATTTTATTTATTTTGTAAAAATAACAATTCGCATTCTCAACTGAACAAGTCCGGAGTTAAGCGAAACAGTAAAAGAAAGGGGTCATAATTCTCGATTTTGCTAAATCGTTTAAGTCGCTTTCTCATTCTTTTGAAAACGCAAATCATTAAAAATTTATAAAACAATTTCCATTTTTAAAACGAGTTTCCAATCACGTGATTAAAGCAGCAATATTAGTAACAATTTCGATAAGGAAATTGTACTTCTCAAAATACCGTAAAAACGGTCACAAATCAGTATTGCGGAATAACCGCTTGAAAATCCACTTTTAAAACTTGACGGTTACTGAAGCCAAGGTGATAGTAATTTTTAAACGTCAAAATCTCATCAAAATAATTTACATCAAAATGTAATATCAGTGAATTTTCATTCATCAAAATGCCACAAAACACCGTGCTTCAAAATATAGCATTGGTGTAAAATCCCGTTATAAAATAACGGCAACAAAATACGTTTCATAACCAAGCATCAGTTCAACGTAAAATAAATGCAATAACGTGCAATTCAAATTTTTGCACGTACTACAAAATGAACAAAGAAATCATTTGAATGTATCTTCAATGAAGATAATTCAAAACAGCAAAATCTAATCAATAGATGATTAGTACAAAAGAAAGCCAGCGAAAATTTCAACAAAAATCACATATCTGTAATTTCTTCGAATCCTCAATTCGGATTCGAAATTCGCAAAGAAACAAAATAATTACAGATACGTAAACAACAAATGAAATTCATATCAATTTCGTATTTTGATTTTTAAATCAAAAAGATTATCAGTTGTACTTAGCGAAGACAGTTTCACTGTTTCCGCTGCGCACTCTGATAAATAGAACACAAATCAATCAAATCATCAAAACGACAAAACACAATTCCACTTTTATTTTTAAATAAAGATATTTAAAAATTTCATCAAAATTTCAAAACTTTAGTTTTGACTCAAATCACAGATAAAACATCGACCAATAGTTGTAACATATGTTCCATCCAAGTTATGTTTTATATTATGTCCATAAACCCCAAGCTCTGATACCAACTGTGACGCCCCACCTCTATGCTCACAATAACAAAGAGTATTACAGGAAATACTGTCTATTATTACGAAGAATAAGGTTGGATAGGAGCGACCATCCGTAATTGGCCTTACACTAATATTGGTTATCTCGATAGGAGTGGTACATACTTTTTATTTTTCTTCTATTATCTATTTACTCCCATCGACACACCCAATACTTAGTATAAAACGAACTACGACGGTTCATAATAGTTTAGGACATTAGATATAACAATAACACAGATAATATAAATGCGGAACACAGATAAAAACGAAAGTCTCATATATATATAACTGATGTCAGTTAATACATAGTTGACACGATACATATGATACAACTACAACTGTCGACTCTAGAAGTTATATATACAAGTACATTATCAACTAATATACATGAATACATATCGTTCTATACAATGACACGACTACTACAAAATGACATTGACAACTTCAGAAGATGTGAAAAGTCTTCATATCCTGAACAGCAACTCAAAGAAGAAAATCTACAACCTGAAATAACTCGGGTCTGACCCGAGTATTACATTCAAAAGAAAATAATACCCAGGTCAGTCTAATTCAAACCAGTTTATTAGTGCATATAGGCAGTAATAATTTAAATAGACGACAGTCACAATAATTCCCGTCTATCCGATTCTTTAAACAAAGAAACCGGATAACGGTCAATATAACACTTAACAATGTTTAGCAAAAATCAGCAGATTTAAATCATCAACAGAGATAAATAAACAATTTATCAAATCGACTAAATCAATTTAAAACTGTCAAATTCGATAGGGCTGCAGTACACGCACGCGTGTACTGCCTCGCCACTATCGCAAGAGGTATATCAAAGCTCAGTAAAAATCGACAACTGAGTACAAGGTCAAATCCAAATTTCTGGGTTCAACACAAGAAAGTTTGAAAATAGATCCAAATATCTCAAGTGGTCAAGACAGCTATTTCATATGCAAGCCATCTCAACACAACTGTAATTCAACTCAACTCGAATGACCAAGTGCATATAGGCAGTGGCACAAATACATGAAAACAGCAGAAAGATGGGGAAAGCACCAAAGATATGACAACAGGTACACAGATACACACACACCCCTATGATACATGCACACACGTTTATGATGACCTGTCCCATGAAATATACACAAATATGCTAACTAAAATGCAACAGTCTCAAGGCAAATATACTACCTCAAAGCAAATAGCTAGACCACAGAAATCATAGGAACAGAGCATTTAAAGAAGGCCACGCATGTAGCAGAACTTCAACATGCAATGATAAGCAACATGCATATATATACTGCATATTCAAGTGCATCAATCCTACCTCAGTGCACACTGTACCCTGTAACAAATGCTATACTAAACTAAAGGCCTCAAGTTAAATTGACAGTGACAGTGGATACAAGTTCATACATTTCTATAAGACATAAACATGTATCTCGAGCTTAAGTTAGTATAACACAGTTCAAACGAACTAAACCAGTAAGCAATGCCAAAGGGACAGGTACATTATGTAGAGCAGATTCAAGTGAACAAGACTAGAAGAGAAAATGAAACAGAAGTGTGGTGGATATATCTACATAGAACGACAAGTAAAGATCAAACAGGTCGAGATTGTTGCCAGGTAATAGCAAGAAATGACCTGGCCAATCATTTTAGCACACAGAATGAATGATGTATAAATTAACATAGTGCACAGTGAAAGTCATAAGTGATCATAAGGTCAAACCCCCGAAATCGGGTTCAACTCAAGGGATAACAAGAGAGGTGAGTACTGCACTGATAAATGAAGTGCAGCCACAAATCAAGTGATACTAAATGCAACAAAATCTCAAGCATCGCCAGCAAAAGGATACAGCTACATGAACATCGCATTATGAAGGTGAGGCACCAAAATGTGGCACCACAACACAATCAATAAGAGATACCAAGAGATGGTAACACACAAATTCACAATTCAACATGATGGCAGCCGAAACATCAAGACAGAATGCAATAAAGAATTGCACAAGTGAAAAGGGAATAAGCCCAGACTCAAGTAGAACCAACAAATCCAACAGCAACATGATCAAGTTCATCAATGCAGATCAGAGTTCAAGTGACAAATGCACAAAAATGAACGCAAGTCACAGGTGATACCAGAATGAACCAGTGATACTGTGACACACAAATTCATCTAATCAACGTGAATGCAAGTAGTCAAAGTAATAACAATGCAGACAAGTACTAAATCCACTGAAAATGGATGATCTAGCCTGGCAACATGGAGTCGACCAAGGCAGTAAAGGTTCATTGATACTAAAAAACACTGAATTGCCAAACTCGAAGAACCTGGAAATACCAAAACAACAATCAACGTGGTTCACAAAAAAAACAATACTGAAATGAAGTTACCACTAAATCGAACAGTTCCAAAAATCAAGTAAAAGCTGATGTCATAATAGTTCAAACATTGACTGAATTCAATACACAAATGCTCGAATAACTCGAAGTCGTCCCGGCAACTCATCAAGACACGGCATGTAACCAAGTCAAAAACATCAACTTCCCACATAGTCGAATGGTCGACAAAACACATAACGAAATCAACAATCGAATACGAACGAAACCCAGTGGCCAAGATAAACAATATCGAATCAAAAATCGAATTGCAGAAGCACCATAACGAGAGTGAATTAGATGTGAGAATTACTCACTTTTGATCGGTCGAGAGCTTGTAGCAGATGCTCCAGAAAATTGAAAGCCCAATCTGTCGAAGAAGAACGAGCATCGGAAGCCACGACATCTCGAAGAAACGAATGCCGCCACCATTTTTCTTCGTTCGATTATTTTAGGGTTAACGAGAAATGAAGACGGGGAAAAATGGTCGCTGCGATTATCTCAATGGAAAGAAAGCAGGCCCAATCAAATAAATAAATAAATAAAAAAAAGGAACGGGCTAATATAAATTTTAAAGCCCGTATTCTCTTAACAAATTTTTAAACGAATTTTACTTGATATAAATTTCAAACAGCAATTAACTATCAACACTAATCGTTTTAAGACGATTATAAATTTTCACAAAACCCCGGGTTGTTACACCTATATCCGGGTAATGCTATATTCTTGAAGGTTGCGAGTTCTCCTTGCTGGCATTGCCAATCTCCGGGCAACGTCGAATTCTTAAAGGATAGAGTTTTCCTTCCTAGTGTTGCCTCTCTTCGGGCAACATTAGATTCCTGAATGTTAGAGTTTTCCTTCCTGGAATCTCCTCTTTACGGGCAACACTAGATTGTTAAAGGTTAGAGTTTTCCTTTCTAGCATTGCCTATCTTCGGGCAACACCAGATTCCTAAAGGTTGGCATATTTCACCATCCTGACATCACTAATCTCCAAGCAATGCTAGACTCCTAAAGGTTAGAGGTTTCCTTCCTGGTGTCGCCTATCTTCGAGCAATACCATATTCCTAAAGGATGGGAGATTTCACCTTCCCGACTTCACCAATCTCCAGGATACACCATATTCTTGAAAGTTACGTATTTTCAAACCTTCTCGTCGTTGTCTATCTCCAGACAACGACGAATTCCTAAAGATTTAATCGAATAGGGAAAACCTTCTCGTCATCGCCTATCTTTGAGCAACGACGAATTCATAAAGGTTGGAGCCGAATTATCCGATCGACCCCTAAGTGAATTTTTTGGGGCTTTGCTCTCCGGCCATGATCCGAGGCCCGAGGAGCATGTCCCTTGTCGGGAATTTTACTTGCGAGGACAGGTTCCATTGGTTCAAGAAGCTGACTTTATTCACGAACAAGAGACAAGTCTTGCCTTATTACATTTCCCCAGTGTCCTTGGGCGGCTTATTTGCGAAAAAAAATACCACAGCAGATCGTTGTTCCACGCGCACAGGATAGGAACCCATCTATAGTTGCCAACTTGAACATTCTATCTCTAAGCTTTTGATCGATCGCGTAGGGTCCTTCCTAGTTTGGGCTAAGAGCCCTACCTCGGAGAACTCATTTCAGAACAAAGATTCCCTACTTTAAAGATGCGGTTGCGAACCTTGATGTTGAAATGTCGCGCTATCCTTTTCTAGTGGGCAGTTACCCTCAATTTTGCTTCTTCCCTTTTCTCATCAACCAAATTGGGGGACTCAAGTAAGAGCTCCTCGTTTACCTTTGGGTCGAAATGCCTTTTACCATGAGAAGGGATTTCCAGTTCTATCGAGATCATCGCCTCTGATCCATATGCCATAGAAAATGGCGAGTGTCCAATTGCAAACTTGTGTGTCGTCCTATATGCACATAGTACTAGTGGAAGCTCATCAACCTAGATGTATAACTCTAGTCAGTTTCTTTTTCAAGGTGGATTTGATGATCTTGTTCACTGCTTCCACTTACCCATTTGCCTACGAATGTGCTACCATGAAGAATCTCTTCTCGATTTTGTACCATTTGCAGAAATCCTTGAGTTCGGCGCTCTAGAACTAGGTTCCATTATCTGTAATGATCTTCTAAGGTACTCTGAAACTGCAAATAATATTCTTCCTTAAGATGTTAATTACCTTCTTCGTTGTAATTATGACAAGTGATTCCACTTCAGCCCATTTTGTAAAATAATCTACTACGACGATAGCTTATTTGGCTCCTCCCTTTGCCATCGGTAGCACACCGATGATGTAGATTCCCTAAATTGCAAACACAAATGGACTAACCATTTGCGTAAGTTCCTTTGATGGGGCTCTTGGAATCTTGGTAAATCTCTGGTACCGGTTGCATCATTTGGTGTAGTTAGGAGCATCCCGGTTTATCGTCGATCAAAAATATCTATAGCGGAGTATCTTCTTGGCCAAAGTCTGCCCCCCGGTGTGATCACCACAGCTGACCTCATGGACTTCCATGAAGATCTTCCTAACCTCATCCTTGTTTACACAGTGAAGCCGGGGAGTTGAGAATCCTCTAATGTACAGTACTCTGTCTTACATCTCAAATCACGATGCTTTTCGAAAGAGTTTCTTCCATTCGTTCCTGTCTCTCGGGAGAGTTCTGTTAAAAATATAGTCCTTGATTAGGGTCACCCATGAATCCTCTTCTATGGTCTCTAGAATCTAGTCGACATCCATCTGATCAATGCTCGGAGCTGTCAAAACTTCCACCGAAACCAATCCCATTAGCTGCGCTTCCCTAGAGCTAGCTAGCTTAGCTAATGAATTAGCCTTTATATTTTCTTCTCTAGGTATTGCGTTATCGTGTAATGCTCTACGTCATCGATCAGTTCTAGAGCTTTTGATAGGTAAGGGGCCAGTCTCGCACCCTTGGCCTGATACTCCTTGATTTGGAAAATCACCGGTTAGGAATGGATGAATATGTACAGTGTCTTTATCTCTGGTTCCTTTGCTAACCTCAATCCTACTATTAACGCCTCATACTCGGCTTTGTTGTTAGTTGTAGGAAATTCTAGCTTCGATGCATATAGATTGACCATCCTTTTGGCATTTCAAATACTACCCCTATCCCCGAGTTATATTCATTTGAAGCACCGTTGACAAATAACTTCCAATGGGGAACTACAATCGCATCATCCTCCTTTTTTTCACCATCCCATGCGGTAAACTCGGCGACGAAGTCTGCCAATGCATGCATGTTTATCACTCTCCTTGGATGGTAAGTAATGTTGTATTGGCTCAACTTGATATTCCATTTTAGCAACCTTCCTGAAGTCTCGGGTCGACATAATACATGTTTCAAAGGATGATCTGTTAGGACCTTGATCAGATGATCCTGAAAATATGGTCATAACTTCCTAGACGTGATCAGCAAACAATATGCAAAATTTTCCAACTTCGGGTAATCCTTTTCAGCTCCAGTAAACCACTTGTTGATGTAGTAAATTGTTCTTTGAATCCTGGCCTCCAAACATATCAACTCTGCACTCAGTGCGTGAGCAAACACTACTAAGTAAACAAATAAATCTTCCCCATCCTATTGTTTGGATAATACCGGTGGCGTTTTCAAGTGGCTTGATAATTCTTCGAAAGCATTCTAGCAGTCTTGATTCCATCAAAGTTTTTCCTCCCCTTCTTGAGGGCATCTGAAGAAGGGTATATACACTTATCTATCACCCTTGAGATGAACCGACTCAAAACAACAATCTTTCCATTCAAGCTCTGAAGTTGTTTCTTCGTGGTTGTTACAGTTACATTCCTCAAGACGTCTATCTGCTCTGGATTAGTCTCAATGCCCCGTGCATTGATAATTAATCCCAAAAACTTTCCTAATGCTACTCCGAAAGAACATTTTAACGGATTTAACTTCATTCGGTATTTCTGTTAAACTTTAAACATTTCTGAAAGGTCATCCATATGGTTCCGCGATACTCGTGATTGCACAAACATGTCATCTATGTATACTTCCATTATTCGACCGATTTGATTCTTGAATATAGAATTTACCAATATCTAGTATGTGGCTCTAGCGTTCTTCAAGCCGAATGGAATAACTTGATAGTAGTATAATCCCAAATCCGTTATAAAGCTAGTATTCTCCTGATCCGGTATATGCATCAGAATCTGGTTAGAGCCTGAATAAGCATCCGTAAAGGAAAGCAACTCATGTCCTGTAGTTCCATCCACCAGTTGGTCAATTCTAGGCAAATGAAAGTCGTCCTTCAAACATGCCTTATTCAAGTCTAAGTAACCAATAAACATTCGCCATTTCTCGTTTGAATTCTTGACCAACATGGGGTTGGATACCCAATCAGAGCATAAAGCATTGTGGATAAAGCCGTTCGCCAACAGCTTATCCACGTCTTCCTTCAACGCAATGGATCGCTCCGAACCCAGACTGCACATTTTCTGTTTTACTGGTGTAGACTTTGGATCAGTATTCAGTGAATGACACGCTATCGCCGGCGATATCCTGCACATATCCGAATGTGTCTAGGCGAATACATCTAAATTTCCTTAAAGGAAATTCACCATTTCCTTTCTTAAGTTAGCATTGAGCTGAGATCCAATGTTCAGGACCCGAGTAGGATCATCCACGTCGATTGGAACATTCACCGTCACTTAGACAATGTTGGTCGCGCTTTCCTTGACTTCTTATTGGGATCTATAGCCTTGTTAAACCAGCTATGGTTTCCGAGCCAGGGTCCAGGCTTTGATTGCTATGCTTGTGAGTCCTGAATGCGAAGAGTTCTCTCCACATTCTTGCCTTTCTCACGTCGCTTTGCTTGTCTAAGTTCTACGATGTAGCATTCTCTTCCAGTGCTTTGGTTGTCTTTTACCCCTCCAACCTCATTTTCCATGGAGAATTTCATTACTAAACACCAAGGAGGCAATGCTATTCTGAAATCAGCCAGAGCTGGTCGGCCCAAGAAGGCGTTTTATGTCGAGTACTCGTCCATGAAAACGACCTTCTGAATTTGGACTATCCTACGATCTTCTTCGCCTTGTTCCATAGGAAAATCAATAGTTCTGATCGGTTGTGTTTCCTCGCTTGTAAATCCTTGAATATTGGTTTTACAGGTTGTCACCTCCTTAATGTTGATCTTCATTTGCTCTAATGTTCCCTTAAACAATATGTTCATTGAACTCCTAGTGTCTACCAAGATTCAACGCACAGTGGCCAGTCCAATTCCAACCATTACTACCATAGGGTCGAAGGTTGGTGCTTCGACTCCGTTAGCATCTCTATTTCTGAATATGATATCGTAAGTTATCATCCTCTATAACTTGGCCGAAGCTTCATCTTTTATAGCAAATTAGCCCTCCTATGGTACGTGCTTCAGCGAGCTCGCATATCGTTCCATTTCCCTCCAGCTTTTCTCAACTGAATGAGGTCCTTCAATTATAGTATTGATGATCAATTTTTCATCATTTCGTTTGGGCCCTTCTCCGCTTGGTCCAGACTGATTCTCTTAGGCAGGCGGCCTTGGGAGTCTTGGGATTTGAGCACCTTCCTATGGTTCTTTGACATACTGTTGGAGCTTATTTTTCCTTATCATTTCTTCAATGAGATCCCTTAAGTGTCGGTACTTATTCGTTTTGTGTCCATGAGTTTCATGGAAAAGACAGAACTTTCCGAAGCGCATATTCTGCTCGGTTGCATCACTTTTAGGTGGCTTCTTATACCATTTCGTTCCTTGAGTGGCTAGGTATATGTTTTTTAATGCATCGTTTAGAGGAGCGTAATCCTCTATGTTTAAATTCCTCGGACGTTTCTTGTTGTTGTTACGCATGCCATCGGGGCCTTGATTCTACTATTTTTGGTTTCCAGAGTTTCCAACAATAGTTACCACATTACTAGTGCTATCTCAAGATTGCCTTACTGCTGCGTTGCTTTGGATAACCTCCTTCGACCGTCCATCACCATCAATCCTTAAACTAAACTTGCTTCTTCTAAGCATAAAAACTGATTAGCTTTTCGATGGAACTCCTCCATGGTTGTAGTTTGTTTCATCTTCGGCCATCTATTGAAATCCATGTCTAGGTGAATACCCCAGACCAATGCCATAAATACCAAATCCTCCTTCGCACTACTTACTTCAGTAATAGCAATGTTAAATCGATTCAAGAAACCTTTCAGCAACTCCTTAGGTCCTTGAGATATGCTAGACAAAGACATCACATCCTTGGGTAATGTAGCATGCAATCATAACTGCACTATAAATTCCCTAACAAACTCATCAAAAGTCGATATGGACCTCGATGCAAGCCTAGTGAACTACATCGACGAAACTCCTTCCAAGAAGATAGGAAAGCATCTACATCGAACAACATCCGTTGCCCTAGCACCATTCATATGCCATTCGTATTTGAGAAAATGTTGTCTAGGATCGGTAGTTCCATTATACAATGACACGGTTGACATTGTAAACTTCCTGTGATACTCTTCTCTTAAAATGTTCTTTGTGAAGGGGATTCTGCTTGGTGCGTAACCCTAATCCTCATTCTTTCTACCTTTGCTTTCCTCAACCAAATGTTTAACCATGTCGGCTATGTATTCCACACTGGTACAATAATCCATAAGTCGACTAGCAGTGGTGGCATCAAGTGTTTGGCTCTACAAACGATCTTGGCTTACCTACTGACGTCTAGGTTTTCTAGTCTCTAGGAGAACCACTCCTGCGGTGTTTCGTTGGCATATGGTTGGCTCAACTGTGGCTATCTAAACTCTGTCTCCGTTTACCTTAACATCCAGCTTAAGATTATCATTGTCCAGCTGCAGGTCCTCTTCCGAATCAGAAATATCCATTGCATCAGCACCCTCTCCCTTATTCTCTTTTCGATTCCTCTCGGTACCGAGTGAAATATCCTCTTGGTACAGAGTGGTTTTCTTGCAGGGGAAGCACTTCTGCTTCTTCCTGTAGCTCCTTCTGCAATTCCAATAACTACTTCCTTCTATTTTCCTTTCGCTTGTTCTGACCAAAACGGATGAATTCTCTTCTTCATATCTGGAGGGAGAAGCTTCTCTCCTATTCCTTCTAGTCCTTTATGGTTATCGGGTTAACAGAGCTTCCATCTTGTCTATTAAGACTTTCTGACTATCCACCATCTTCTGGTTCAATTCCTGCAGCTTATTAAGCTCACCTCTAGTAACAACTTCCTGTTGAGCAAATGATCCTAGTATTACCTTGTTGATTACTAACATCCACTTAGTGAGCATTTCCTTCATCACCACTAGCTACTACTATTGTGGATCAATTGCATCTTCTAGGTGTCATTGACTTCAAATAGAAAATTTTTGAGTTCTTCAAGAAAAACTTCTGGATTTCAACACTAAGCCTCTTCAAATCCAAAGTAGCAAGCTAGATCTAACTCCGAGTTCAATTCTCAGTGAAAGCACAAAAATATTGGCACCAAAAGTGGCACAACACTCAAATATGACCTGTTGTAGGATTAGATCTAGTAGAAAAGTACAAAAAAACGTAGAAAAGTAGAGAGACACAAGATTTTTATAGTAGTTTGGCAATCTCTGACCTAAGTCTACTTTATTTTTTATTGATTATGGGTTTGATAAAGGATTAAAGAGAGATTAGAGTCACTAATATAAAGGGTCAACATGTTCTTAAGCCTAGATCTGCCATCAAAAATATCCGCCTAAGTGACCATTGTGAGAGAGATAGGATATGATGAAAAGCCAGAGTCCAAGATCTAGGAGCTCACATAAGTCGAAGTCCAGAAGCAAGTCCAGATGCTCACAAAGGAGCATGTGGCCCTATGATCAAAAGACACCTCTCGGTACTAAGAGGTTCCTCTTAGTACTGAGAGCTTTTCTTTCATAATAACTTAACTTTTTCACTTACTTTGCTCTTCTATTCTGATTCGACGTATTCCAAACTCTTTTTCATGAACATCAGGTTCTTTCCAGTGATCTACATGATATTGCTTATCTTGTTCTGCTTTCTTTGCATTTTTCTCCTCAATCCTTGAAGTTGCTTGTCCAATCTTCGAGAAAAGCACCCGGTGACGATTGTTTGAAGTAGTACTCGAAGTTCAAGAGAATGGTGGGGTCCAAAGAGCAACAAGAAGCTCTCGGTACCAAAAGGTCTTGTCTACTTCATTGGACTTGTAAACTTTTGAGTCCCATCCTCTAGTCCTTCTAGGTATATTTCTAAGTTCTTGAGTCGTTTCATATTCATTTTTACGTTCTAACTTCCAGTTGAAATCTTCTTTGCTAAAAACCCAGTTAACAGTTATTTATTTATAGTTTTATATGATTAATTGTTAACTTTTAGTTAGTACCTGAAAATTAATAATAACCAAGCAATGATAACTTGTGCCTCAATGTTTATCCGAAAAACTTACGCCTGAACGTTTAAATGCTTATGCCTCACCTCGCGCACAAAATAACATTTCATTTACGCTTTTGCGTTTTAAAACCTTGTTATAAATGCATATTAAGGGAGTTTGTGTCTTTGCATGACCCGTAGAAAAGCGTATTCTGTACCATGCAAAAGTGTTCCATGACATCTGCATTAAAATCATGGGTCAAAATTCCAAAGGAATTTTGGTGATTATGCTCCGGTTCCGCTCATGACTGTAACAGAATTTGATCAAAATTCCGATTTCTATCAAAATTCTGGATTATCTCTTCAAGTATTGAAAAAAAATTGTAAAAAATAAAAAATACAATAAACATATAGTAATTAAAAAAAGAAAAATGCAATAGGACAATAAATAAATGGACAAAACATCAAATAGTTCAAAAAAAGTTGTTATGCTTTCGTTAATTTACATCGAATCATAATAAAAAATTCAAAATTTCAAAATTGATCAAATTTTGAAAATCTCAAATGAACAAAGGAGAAATTTTTTAACATGATTTTTAATACCAACAAGTTTCAATCACGAGGGATCGAACTCGTGACATTTAATCTCGTAATCTAAACTACCAAGCAACCGAGCCGACCCTACCGGCTAATAAAATAGTATCTTAAATTATGATTTTTTAATTAAAGCAAGTATTTCATATCAAATGTAAAAAAAATGTATTATAAATTTATGGTGGTATGAGATATTTATTAGTGTATATAATAAGTTAAACCCAAAGTGTTATTGGAATTAGAAAACTAGAATTAAAGCTGAACTTTCGAAATTTTTGGAATGGAACCAGAAATTTTAATATTAACAGTGACCAGAATGAAAACGGAAAACGGAATTTTAAACTTTGGTTGAAACACAAAGAGGTGTAAAGTAATCAATAAATTGCTCTCCGTTCCAAAAGCAAGGAAAGCAAAACGAAACGGACACACATAAGAAAAAGCAAAAGTAATTTTACAATGAGGTGAGGCTGTAAGACTATACTGTCTAATTGAGGATTGAGTTGTGCCAAGCTTAAACCAAACGCATCATGCAATCAGTTTAGAGGAGGATTTGTTAGAGTTATTGCTTGTTAAGTAAGTTTAGCTAGAGTTTAAATGCAAAAGCTTTATGTTGAACAGGTATAAACTGATCTATTCATTACTCATTAGCTCCTATCAGCATATTTCTGGTTGACTAAAAACGAAGGAGCTAGATTACATTTTCTAATGCAATACCAAAACAGAGATACCCTTAATGTGGTATATCCACTATACTTGGTATTCAAAATGTAGGTGCAATTGCTAATATGTATTAAACTTTTTATGGCACCAATACAGCTGATTCGTGATAAAATACTCAACGTAGCTAATACGAGCAAAAAGAAATTGCCTTGGTTTATTCCATATAATATAAATTGGATAAATTAACAAACTTTCACGATGTGGGATTAAGATTGATGGGTGAAAAATCACCCACCAACCCCCATAGGGGTTCTTTTATACATACTGTGGTGAGTACTGACAAACTAGATTGCTTCACGAATTCAAATATAATGCCCAAACGCAATTATGACAATCAGGCATTTTGCTGAATAAACTAAAGGAAGAAAACAAATAAACAGTGCATACTCGACAAGGTCTAACATTGGCCTTATATGCTTTAAAACCTACCCTTTTGGTTGCTAATTATAAGCGGTGGAAATATTAATGTTTTCAAGTAAATATTAATTACCTACACGTTCTATTAATGTTTTCAAGTAAATATTAATTGCCTACACATTCTTCTCATGTCAGATTTATTGTTGTTTTACTTACGAGTTAATTACTGCTTTGTTATGATTTATCCTTTTATGGACAAAAATGTACATTAATGTACCGATCCATTTATTACTCAATTCATGCATACTCTAGTGCATCACAATGTACGCAATGTAAGTGTATATACTATAGTTTCATAAAAGGACTTTAGGTTTTAAGTCGCTGGCTCTTTCTTTTTGTTAGCTAATTCAATAAAATAGCACGTGACAGTAAATTTAATGTGTTTCTTTTGTCCAGAACAGATGGTTCCACTTATGTTTTGGAATATTTTCAGCTTGGTTTTTCTAGCAAATTAAACAACATACATTCCACAAACCAGGAAAAAAATAGGTAAAACTATAAATAGAAAGACAAGTGGTAGTCTTTGATTTTTCACACAGGCCGTCCAAGAATAATTTTTGTACAATTACTTAAAAAGTATTGGATTTGTGACATTTTAAGTAGTTTAAAATGATAGGAAAAGAGAAAAAACAATGGTTTGATCCATAACTGAAAGTGTGATGAAACTTAGGGTTAAGTTAAATTGGTCTTGGATAAAATTTTCTTGCCTATGGCTTTTTAAGCAGCTTAGCGGAGTTTTTTAAATGTGATTTTAATTTAATTGATTTATAGTTAATTAATTATTTGTTTTATTGTGTAATATACGTTTAATAATTATAAATAATAAGAAATAAATTGTGCAATTTTATTAAAATAAACTAATACATTTTCAAATTCAAATACATTTAAAAGACAAATTAAAACTACCGACGACGTCTACGCAACAAATCCAACTCATACATTATAAATCCGGATGCTTTTTCATCATTAAAATTTTTCACGATATCCAAGTTTGTAGATTCGTTTGCAAAAAATTAGAATAAGCTTCCACCACTGAAAAGGTATAATAGGGGACAGTAAAGCATAACAACGCTACACGACATTGTTGAAACGATCTGAATTCACGATCAATCTTTCTATCTCATGCCTACTTGAACTACCATGCTCGATATGCCTACTATGTCTATGCGGCTAAATAATTGGAGGGTTGATGTTATATGCTACTCAATTGGAGTAATATTCCGTATCGGTGGTAGTAAAAGACTGATCGGGTGGGTTATGAGCTATCAAATATCTGCATGTCCTCTTAACTGTGCAGCCTCTAAAAAGTTAATCCAACTCTTTGAATCTGAATACATACTATTTTTTTAATCTTTTGATTTTCGTACAATCGTATTCCACTACTCTTCAGGATTGTTAATGTAATCGTTCTCTGGATGTCAAACCCCTTCTTCTAGCTGTATTAGTCTCTCAGTCCATCCAAGTACGCTTCAGGTCGTTTCATATGTTCCTTATTTGTGTCTCAGACCAGTTAAGATTCAATCTGTCGTTAAATGCACTAGCCACCGACGTATAAAACGAGCTGACAGAATTCCTTCTTCCCGGCAAAAATTTCTCGTATAAGCATATGAAAACTGCAAACCTTTCGGATGTCTATAAAGCTATAGGTTAAATTAAGAAAAAGCAGATTCTTGTGACATTATGAAAATTGAAATTGTAAATATTTAAAAAAATTCTAGAAAAATATATGTTATATATGCATACGAAATAAACACAAAAATATAAAAATATACCTGAAATGATAATTAGATCGGCGTGTAGAAATTTTTGAATTTGGTTATGTGGAGGTGGAAGAGGTGATTGAGGAATAAATAGAAGAAGGGAGGAGGAAAAAGTGGGAACCGTTGGAGGGAACTACACGATTTGTTGGAAGCGTCCAACGCCAACGCGGCAATTCCCTCCTTTTAGCACAACGGTCCATTTGAGGCAAAGGGACCGTTGTGGTGTCGGACACGGATGTGTCCGAGGCGTGGAGAACAGTAGCCGGGCATTAACTTCATTACTTGAAGTGCAGGGATTTACTGACGCTATTTCAGAAGTCTAGTCTACGGATGCTTTACTTGGTTATTCAATAGTAATTAAAAAAAAGTTGAAAACTTCATCATCTTAGATAAAGTAGCTTATAAGGTAGTTTTACTTGTAAGAACATTGGATGCAAGCAAGAAAAGAGAGAGTGAAAAGGAAAAGACAATTTTTACTAACTACAAGCCAGCCTCAAACCACGTAGACATAAAATTTCTCACCGTCCATACATAATTAGGTACAATTTCACTCTCTTTTCTTATATCCTTTTGCTTGAACCATTCTTTTCTTTTTCTCGAATTCCCTTGTTTGGTTGTTTATAGATGAGATGTCTATTACTTCACTGGCATGTTTTTCCCATCTCTTCTAAATAAATAGCTATTTCTCTCTCTCTCTCTTTTCGCACATGTCAGTTAATTAATTATGGCACTTTTCTTTACTTCTTATAATAGTTGGTTTTACCTCACAATACTTCTCTTAATTCTCATTAAGTTCATCAGTGAACATGTGTTCAGGTATTTTACTGTAATCTTCATGGAAAAAAAATTATGTTTTATTTATCACCATAATAATTTTGAATTCTTACACATATTCCTTTCTTGTAGAATTGGCAATAAAAGAAAAGATAGCAATGGCTTCATTGTTGAGAAAAATGAAAAGAAAGACGAGACACGTTTAAAATTCAAGTTTGATTATCCAAGGTCTACAAGTACTACAATCAACTGTGAAGAAGATACTGAAGGCAAGACCACAAACATTAGTAAATATTGCTTCATGTCAGAGGAAGATTATGGTGGTTTTGTCAAAAATCCAGGCGTTGCAACGTTTCAGGTACATGGCTCATTTAGTGATTACTGTATAGAAAAATCTGCTGAAGTTATTATGTCAAAGGATGATGATGCCGAAGAACTTTCTGCTTATGATTCCAATTCCGATTCCGATTCACTATGTTTAACTGATGACTGCTTTGTTAAAGACGATTTAGAATATGATCAAATGTTTGTCTCCGACCAAGTTAAGGAATTGAAAATGATCAAATTACCCCATTTTAATAATGTTGATGGCATGGCTAAAGAGGGAAGTTTTCAAGAAACTAAACTGAAAAAACTTGAGAATGATGACTTAAGCAAGGAGTATGAAAATGTATGGGAACATGATGACTTGATAGATCAACTGAAAAGGGAGTTAAAAAAAGTGAAGGGTTTCGGACTTGCAACAATTTACGAAGAATCAGAGAGCCCGAAAAGCATTGAAGATTTAAAGCCATGGAAAAGCGATGAAAACATGTTCATGGTGAATATGAAGAACGATTTGCACAGATATCACAGGAGCTATAAAGAAATAATGAGGAAATTGGATGTATTGAATTATGAGAAGATGTACTCCATTTGTGAGTTCTTTAAATTTTGTACCTCTTATTTTCTATTTATCAAACAACAATTTTGTTTAAAATTGCACATAGCATTTTTATAGGCTTTCTGAATTTGAAGGATCCTCCCGGAGTAATGCACAAACCTGCAATTTCTTCCATTGTATCAAATGTCTTCTTCCCTTATCATAACAAATCAAACTCCGATTCGTCGAAGAAATACATGAAGGAAGTGCAAAGTGATTTAGAGCTGGTGTACGTTGGGCAAACATGCATTTCGTGGGAAATTCTTTGCTGGCAATACGAAAAAGCAAGAGAGATACAGAGTTATGATCCATATAGATACTACCAATTCAAACAAGTTGCTGTTGAGTTCCAACATTTTCAAGTTATATTACAGAGGTTTATTGACAATGAATGCTTGCAAGGGACTCGGTTACAGAATTACGTAAAGAATAGATGTGTACTCCAAACTCTTCTTCAAGTGCCTCTAATAACAGGTAATTCGTAAACTTGAGATTAACTTTCTTCTTTTTTTCCTTTTTCTTTTTTTCTTTTTTAATTCCAACCCCCCAGGGTACAAATTTGAACTCGTATAGTTTGAACTACAATGTAAAAACAGAGGACCGAATTGAAGATAGAAAAATATGCAGTGATGCAATCACGAGCGAAAAGCTCCATGAAATAATGGAGGAATCAATCAGGATTTTTTGGCAATTTGTCAAGACGGATAGAGATGAAACCTCAACATTATTTAAGGGTCTTATAAGAAATCCAGTGCAACACCGAAACTCATTTGATTTTACACTCATGTCCAATATATTGACAGTGCTTCATAAGGTAAAGATAATTATAACTATACTTATTTCTTTGCTTTCAAATAAGAGTATAACAAAAAAGGAAGCCAAGCAATCTTTTTTTGGTATGCAGAAAGAAAAGAAACTGAAGGAGATTTTAAAAGCAGCGAATTGTGTTGTGAAGAAATTAAAGAAGACGCAAGAGAACAGATTGAATTGCCAATTTTTGCAAGCAAGGATAGATATGAAATTGATATCGAGAGTAATGAAGATGTCTAGGATTACAAATCATCAACTCGTGTGGTGCAGTAAGAAATTAAACAACATTTCATTTGAAGATGGAAAGATTCACAGGGTTTCTTCTTTTTTGTTATTCCCATGTTAATATCTATATATACATCATACATATGTGTAGATATATTATCCCTTAGCTTGCTTATTTTTGTTTAATTAATGTGTAAATAACTGAGGTCAGTAATGTTGTCAAATAATACTTCTATGATCAGAATTAGTTTTAGTGCAGTTGTGCTACAGTATAGGGAAATCCTTCAACCAAATACAACAGTGTTATAATTCTCAATATAATCACTGCACAGATTAGAGGCACAATATCATCAGAAATAAATACAACACCTGATCTAAACTAGTGCATAATTCCTAACAAGAACACTATACAGGTTCGTGACTAAGAGTAGCACTTTAAAATAAATGCAAAGGGTGCAATCAATACGATGCCATGAGTAGAAAATACTATTGTAACAAACTTTAAATTAATGATATAGAAAGGACAAGCCATTTACTGTACAGGAGTAGTCGTTTTCATGGTCCATGGACCATGGTTCAATTATGCCTTATCTGTTCATTGATCTTAGGCCAATTCTATTTGCACCCCGAAAATGTTTTTCACATATCACGAACTCATCCATGTGCAAAAACCTTGTTTTTCTCCTTCGACACCCCGTCATTTTGCTATTTTGTCCTCTTATTTTTTTTTGTCGCTTTTTATTTCTTTTCCATTCAACTCGGCAGGAGCTTGGATCATAACGGCATACACATTCACATCCAAATTTGGAGTGAGCATCAAAGAACACCACATCAAATAAAAATATGATTTATTTATTTTTAAAAGTAGGGGTGTGGAAGGAGGTTTGTGGGCTTCAAATAGAGCGGGCCTCGATTTAAACATTGGAACTTCTCAAAGTCATTTCACCCATTCTTTGCCAACTCGTGGTATAGTCAAGATTTAGTCTTTTCCTGAACATGGGCCGATATCTTCAATTTAGAAGGTTTAGTTTACGTCTGTTTTGGAGTCATTTTACCCACGTCCATTTCTGGGTGCATTAGGCACAAGTTTAGCATCCAACAGTGTAACGTTCCATCTTTTGATCTATTGTGTTTTCACCTGCCCTGCACGCAATTGAATCCATACACACGCCTTTTTGAGTACCGTTGAGGCAAGATCATCCAATGAAGATCTCATTTGCCACTCCAACTTGACGTATGCATGGGCAATCGTAGGAGCAAAACATTGAGTGTAGATAAACACTACACAACGGAACATCAATCTCCACACAACATCATGATTTGTAATACGTTTTTAATGAGAATTTATTTTTTGAATGTCTACATCATGACTGAAGATCTCAAAACGTCATGAAGCAAATATATGGTCTTGACAACACTATTGTAATTATTGTTATATATATCACTGGTTTCCATACACGCATGCTATCATTGTTCTATCAACAGACTCACTTATACTATGTAAATCAAACCTAACAATCTCCATCTTGTCAAGCATAACTTCAAACTCTCTATGAGTTACATAGAAGTAGGGTCATGTTACTTATGTTGAGTCATCTTTCTTTAAGTGGTTCTATTTACCAAACTACTTTAACCATACCTTAACTTATGTGAGCATCACTTCATGCCTATTCGTCCTTCTTGAACAGTCCCATTTTGATCACCCACACTTCATATTACCATCATTAATACATCGACAATTAATTATCATGCATAAGAGAACTTTGAATTTATCACTTCTAATGCTAACTCAACTGAAGAGAGTTAGCCACAATTAATTTGAATAAATGCTTGTCAAACTAATAAAAGCATTATAATTACAATTGGTTACAATGCTCATTCCTCCACCTTACCCAAGTCTTCGATCTTTATCTATAAAGGGGCAACATAAGAAACCTTATGAACTTATTCCTAGAATTGACGTTTTTCTTTCTAGGTTCTTCTATCTTGGAAGTTGTTTCTAAGCATGAACCCTCTTTAACCAGCTTCTGCAACTTCGTTGGCTTTTGGTTACTACTTCCCTTGCTACTCATAACCCTATTCAAGCTATGATTTCCATTTGTCGCGATGCGCTCCTTTCTCTTATAATATATCGCTATGCATGTCTCTTAACAATGACATAGTTGCTATTGAGTCTACTCCTCTCTGTGTTAACCTTATGTCCCTTCCTTGTTAGCTCCTTGATACTTCCCCACCACTTAATCATTCTATTAATGACTACTCCATGATCCATTGTGGCCTTAGTAGCTCGTTTGTGTATGTACATTTTTTGTAATGCTCCTTTTTTTCTTTGAACCCTTCGTCGCTATCATTTCCTTATGTCCCTCTTTATGACGTTGATACTATGATTAATGACTTCCTCGATGATATTTTTAGTAGACTGATATTGAGAACGCATGGATTCATTATGCGACATGTGATATCCAACTATCCTAGTGCCTAAAACTGTAACCAAACGCCATTAACTAATGCTTGCACATAACTTTCAAATGCTAAAAATGGCGGTTCATAAGGGGAATAACTAAAACAAACATCTTGTATTTAAAAATGAAATACAAGGATGATATCTGTACATAGTGTGTTATATGAAATAGATGGTGCAATTGAGAAATGGTCATATAATCAACATATATATCGGTTTACATAAGTACTATAAAAAACTCAAATGCTACATCTAACTATGTAATGTATAACGGCACAACAATGATAAACTATATAGCAAAAGTCATCCAAGTAGGCTACTAGTCGATATACACTATCCAAGCTATTTCACCAATGCTTTTCCCGTAATTTTCAACATTACATAAACATATACACATACACATATATATATAAATAGTGGAAAAAAGGTAAAACATATAAAGAACCACCTCACGGTACCAAGGTAACTGCCTACACACCCTTTAGGTTAAGCTTGCGTAGTTCTTTTCAAATAAAGTCATACCAGACTCAACTCTTCTCTAGAGGACACAATAGCTAGGGTTATACTTATATTTTGGTGATATCCATAAGAAAGAGATGGGTATACTGCTCAGAAGTTAAGGAAAAACACTCGAAGAAATATTTAAGACTCCATCCAGAAAGTATTGGATATTTATCTGAAGAACCACTCAAATAAACAAGTTGGAAAGGTTGTGAAATAAGGAAAATATTTAAATTATAATTTTTTATCAAAACTAGACCCAAAGCGATAAAAACATTGAACCAAAGTTAGCTCGACGTAATGGGGAATAGCCCTCAAAGCAAGGAGCACTTGAAGGTGGCTCACAAGTGGGATAGAAAACAAGCCCGAGACGAGCTTGAGATAGAACCGAAGCAATTGTAGCACAACTGTGAAAACAAGTATTTAGGTTTTATTGATAATAACATTATAATAGTGCTACGAATGAGTTTATTAGGAAGTTACATATTTATTTGCATATCAAGTAGCATTCACGTGGAGATTAAAGCTGGAAACAAATATGTATGTAAAAAGGAAAAATAAAGAAGAATCAAGTTCTTATCGGTGCATTCAAGCATATGGAGCAGAGTGCATTCGAGTAGTAAAGGCGGGATTAATAAGTCAACTTGTAACACCCAAGATTTTTGGTAACATTATTTAGGACATTTAATTAGTTAAATAAAATAAAATAATGTGTTGATTAAGGGATTGAGATTTGATTTTATTAAAGGGGTAGCCATGCCATTCAACAATGAATTAAAAAGTGGTTTTAAAATGAATTAGAGGAGGGGTAGAATGGGAAAGATGCCATTCCTATATCTTTATCCCATAGCCGTGTATGATTCACACGTTCATTTCATTTCAAAATTTTGAAAACTCAACGCCGGCCACCATTAATAAGAAAAAAGGGAAAAAGAAAGAAGATAAGTTAGGAAGAAGCTTAACCAAATCAAATCTATTCATATCTCAATCTCTTTAATCATAAAGGCTAAGGTGAATAATGTTTACATCTCATTTTTGATCGTGCTTTCGGTTTTAAGATGAATTTCGAATATTTTGCAATGATTTGCCATGTTTTTGAATAATGGAATGTTTATATATATACTTGTTGATGATTTATACATGTTCATATTGATTTTATGATATGTTTTAATGTAAAAACCCTATTAATTACATCTTTATGCCTTGCGAATTTTTACGAAGATCAGAAATAATATTTTGAAGATGAGTTTTTAATTTTCAGAATTTATGGAATTAATGTGGATTTTATATGAATTTTCTAGTAAAGAAAAGGATAATTTGGGTTATAAATTATTTACGGGTAAATAATACATGGTTTGGGTTTGAAATTTTTATATGTTAGAAAACATATTAAAAAAGATTTTTTGGAATTTTTCCAGATTTTTCCTAAGAGTTTTGATAGGTATATAAAATTATTTAAGGTATGAGACTTAAATGTTTTATATATTTTAAAATGGAGAAAGGGCTTTTTGTAAATAATTTGAATTTGTTAATTCTGGAAATTGGCAGCACTTTTGAAAAAGTAATTGGCAACCAATCGAATTTAGACAAACAAGGCAGGTTAGGTACAAATAAAATAGTTTAAAAGTACAAATAAATAGGTTTTTCACGGTTTCATCTCCTTCAGCATCAGGTTCCGCCTCCATACTATCTCCTCCGACATAGTCGAAACCAATGCATATGGTATTAGGCAACTGGTACGTAATGAATTGGATGTGGGCGAAAGGTATAGGATCAAAATCGAAGGGTTTGAAAGGGTTGAAGCATTGCTGTGGTTTTAAAGAAAAATGCGCCTGCTTGCTTTCGATTATGATGCTTTCCACTTGGTTGGGTTTCGACTAGGTCAAATGATTTAAAAGGAAATGATTTCGATTGGGTTGCATCTTTGTTTTAAATGAATGCTTTCGACTAAGTCGAAACACCTAGCTACCGCCTTTTTATCTTTCGACCCAGTAGGTTTCGAAGGGGTTGCTTTTGTTTTAGAAAATCTGCCTATTTCTTCAATGCTTTGAAGGGGTGGTTCCGACACCATCACTTTTTACTTAGGAAATGCTTTCCAAAGAATGGCTTTCGACTTAAAAGGTTTTTTTGACCCTTTTGTTAAATTGAAGTATAACCCAAATTGATTTCAAAAGAGATGATTTGAATGATTTCAAAAGGAAGTGCTTTCGACTTTGATAGGATTATGTCCTTTTGCTCTACTTGAAGGCATAATCCAATGGTTTCGACCGAGACGTTTTCAAAGGGTTTCGAAGGAGTTAACTTTGAATGGTTTCAAAAGTTTCCCACATGTTTTAAATTGAACCTAAATGCTTTCGAAAGGTTTAGGTTTAATGCTTTCGAAAGGTTTTAAAAGAGGTTTCGAAGGAGTGGTTCCCTAGAGGTTTCGAAGGAATCGAAAGGTGTTGTTTTCTGATGGTTTCGAAAGGAAAGGTTTTCCAATGGTTTCAAAAGGCAATGTTTAAAGGTTTTTAAAAGAAAGATGTCTAACAGTTTTAGAGCTTTCGAAAGGGTCACTTTCAATGGTTTCGAAGGAGTTACCTTCAAGGGTTTCGAAAGGGTGTTTAAAGGTTTTAAACAAAGGTTTCGAATGTATTGAATACGCAGTATAGCCTAAGTATTTTCAAGTTAAAAAGGGTTTTAACTTGTTTCGGAAGGATAGTTAATCCTCGTTAAAATTCATCAACATTATTTTGAGTAAAGTATATATATCATGGCAAAATGGCTTAGAGTAAAGCTAAAGATATATTTTCCTTGTATATATATGATTTGAAGGACTAAATCATTTTGAAAAGGTTTTCAAGGAAAATTTAAAGGGTAGTTAACCCTAAAAAAATGATTCAGACAGTTAGTCCATTTTGATTCAGACAGTTTGTCCAGTTTGCGGCCAGTTAGCCCAGTTTTATGGACAGTTAGTCCATTTTAGCATAACGGACCTTGCTATTGTTTTTCGGACAGATAGTCCATTTGTTAGTATAACGGACCTTGCTATTATGTTGTGGGCAGGTAGTTCACATATTATCTGTTTTACGGACAGATAGTCCATTTATTAGCATAAAGGATATTTCTATTTTGATATAATCAGTTTGATTAACCAGTTTGGTTGCAGGAAAGGAATTGCAAAATATATATGTTTTGAAAAGGATATTAGTGAGGGGAAACCCGTTCTGCTAAGCGGCTTGGTCTCACTTAATATCAGTAAACCGAGATGTAACAGAGTTATTCACACCAGGCTTTGTGTCTGACTCGAAGTTTTTGTTTCCCCTTAAACTCTCGGGTACTCAAAATTGATTTGAGTAGGCTGAGAGTTGAGGTTTTCAGGTTTTAGACTTTTGGCGAATAGAGCTTCCGAAGAAGAGCAGGTTGCTGACGGATAGCTAATTAGGAATTTCCATTTTATTTTATTTTGTTTTCGATGTGTATATTAAGTCAGATATGACTATATTACTTTGATCAACCAAAGGGGCATCGTCATATATTGCTCTTGGCGTAATTTTGTAATGGTATATTTAATCATTGCCTGGGAAATGTTAAGGGATTATGTAACATGGATATGAATTATTGTTTTGAAATGTAATCAGCAAAATGTTGTTTTTGGAAATCTGTGATTTTGTTCATATTCATGTGCTTCTGATATTATGGATACCATTATCATTACCTTATTTTGTCACCAGAAGTTAACACTATGGATGGCTGCAGCATCTGTAGCGCTTACCTTTTAGCCTCCAGATACAGGATGTTACACAACTGCATTTTAGAAAATCGCTCTGGGATGGGCTATAGAGCTTTAAATGAGTCTATCGTATATTTAGTCGTCCTTATAGAGTTAATGTAGATATAGTTTGTTAAAACCCTTCATATGATCTTCAAATCGCTCCAAACTTTACCACATGATCTGAAATAGCCTTTAGTATTTTTGATAATTTTGTGGGATTTTTCAAAGCGATGAAATCCTAAAAAATGCATCATTCATTTGTTGTTTGGGATAAATAAAACTAGTAGCAACCAGTCAATCGCTTGGCACATAACCTATGGATTGATTATTGTGAATTTTGCATGGTTGTAGTTTGAATCATTGCGACTCCTACTCCTCTATCATTATTCTAGAAGACGTCACCTTCAACCAATGGCTATTCTAAAGAGTTGCAACCCTAGACACAAATCCCTAACTCCACTACAAAATCCTATAGCCTCTTTGTTGCTCAGCATCTCACCAGATTGAATCAAATCAAATCAACCACTCTAGATCATCACAGGCACTAACTCATATTAACTCAAATGAACTTATATTGCTCTTTATCATTTCTTGTCCATGCATTCAACTCCACATTGCATCTAAAAGTAACATAGTCTTTCCTGGCCTTTGCACATTCAAACCATCATTTGCGAGGGATATATGAGATGTTGTGCTCAAATGTTGACAAGTCAGTGTATTAGAGGTATAATATAAGCGTTAGTGAAATTTATTCTACATCATAAAGGCGAAGTCTAAAAGAGTTAGAGATATGCCCTAAGGGAAATTATGTAATTTGTTAATATATCTAAGTAGTCAATCTTGTTAGTAATAAAGGTGTTTGATTGCTATTATATACTTTGTTTTATTATGATATAATTAATATGGCAATAAATTTAAAGTATATTAATAATAAAACCCTTAAATAAAATGTTATGTGATTGTAGTTGTGAATAAGTGCAATCATGAGTAATTAATCACAAAATAAAATAACATTTTGTTTCAAATATTCATGGTCAAGATGCTTTGAGTAAGGATATCAATAATACGTTGAGACCAGAGTACATAACGCTCTTCAAATGTTGGGTAGTGTAATAATCATAGCTATTGGGGTTACCAAGAGGTTACATACTCATAGTTATTGGATAATCATGGAATAACTCATATTAGAGTTTCTTATTAGTTGATAACAACTAGGTCAAACACGAATTCAAGGTGTGATGATGTTACATAGTTTCCTCGACTTGAGAATACCATGGAACTTCTATGTGAGTACACTACTTTGATTATAGTTAAATCATGACATCGCGATCCATCAAGCACTTCTAGTTGAGAGGAAGCACTGAAAGTGAAACGCTATCCAATAAGAACTCACCTCCTCAATTGTATGAGGTTAGTATCATAGTCAACTGTAGTCAACCTAAAATCAAAGGCTCCGGGCAGAGTAGGACGGTTAATAATAAATCTTATTATTGAACCAAAAACTTTGTTTATGGACTAATCAACTTAAATGTGGATAATATTGGAGTTTTGACCAATACCAAATTTCATACATCGTAATGCAATACAGTTTTGGCGAATAGAAAGCGTGTAAATTATTGTCACTATCGGTACCACTTAAGATAATATAAAATATGATTTTAGCAAAAATATCCATAAGCGATAAATTTGGTCAAACCATCACACTACTAGCTAAGGTGATATTTGAACGTTATTATTTTAATTGTTCAATATTAATTGCAGACTAAATTCACACCTTTAAGTCTCACCACCGCATTTGTGAATTCTCTGGAAAACCACATGGTTTAATTAGTTTATAAAATGTTATAAATTAGTTAATATTTAAGAAAAAATATTATTAATTTATTTGATGTTTTGGGTGCTATTAGTATTATTTGATATGCATATAAAAGCTATATATGCACGTATAGATATACGATGTCAGCATATATTTAAACTTGTTTTAAATATAGTTAATTGATTAACATGCTTTTGTTAATAATGGTCCATATGATTAATGATGTGGCTATCTATACTAGAGAGAGGAAGAGACATGGATGAGATCTAATTGAGAATTAACTAGGGAATTAAAAGGGGAAATTATAAAGAGAGAATGGGAAAGGCTTTTATTCTCTTCTTAGAAAAATCCTCTCATTCATTTCTCATTTTGATTCTTTTTATTTCTTGCTCGCACATCAATGGTCGCCATCTTCTTTCCACCCTAGGTTGAATTTTTTTATAACAAAGAAAACATCAAAAAAAATTAAAAATGGGTGGTTCATCTAATTCTAACAAAGTCTGAAAGTTGATTCAAAGGAATCTTAGGAGGATTTTCAGATCAAGGTATGATCTCAATTTAGATTCATATGTTAGCCATATTATCCTTATCCTTATCATGATTATATATATAGATATATTATTGCCTCACCATGATTTGAAGTTAACATTACAATCGAAATAACTAATTGAATGATATGAATTGGTTTAATTTAATATAATAAAACCAAAAAATATATTTGGATGGAATCATGGTTTCAGCTATGAATATGTGTTGCTCAATTTTCTCGCAAGTAAAAGATTTACTTATACACGGGTAAGTCAAGCTAAACATATCAGTTTAAAAGGATAAGTAGTAATAGATGCATAAGGATAAGGGTAATGTTATTCTTAAACAAGAAGGAACAATATTGAGTAAAAGCATGAGTATAAGTATGGTATGGTTACTTTACGTGATGGGATCATATCACTTACACCAACATATGCTGTGATAGAGCTGGGAGTTTCTAATAGAATTTCAATCAACTTATGCTCAAAATTTGCAAATATGTTCAATATGAAAGTTTTCATATATAAAGTAGGATTTCCAGAACATTAAAAATTATCGAATTCTGATCAAAAACGAAAAAGATATGGCTAAATCAATTTCAGATTCAAACTTAGGAAATTTAGTTAAAGACAGAATTGTACTCTTATTTTCAACTCACATTTCTAGCTAAATCTTGACTGTAATTGCAAAGATAAGGAATAAATCATTTACTGTAATTATACCTAATGCTTACTTTAGATGATTGCTGAAATATAATAGGAATGCGCTGAAGTAAAACAAAAATGATATCATCCCATCACTTAAAGTAACCATAGCATACTTATACTCATGCTTTTACTCAGTATTGTTCCTTCTTGTTTAAGAAGAACATTACTCTTATCCTTATGCATCTATTACTACTTATCCTTATAAACTGATATGTTTAGCTATAGCCAGCACATCTAAGCCTGGCCCAAATCAAGCCAATCTTCTTTCTTGCAGTAAGCAAACACGTTATAGATGCTACTACCCGCTCTCCTAAGCCGGCCAACTCAACTCCACGACAATAGCCAAGTCATTTGACTAGACCTGGCTCAAAAGGGACTAGCCCTTCGCCTAGTTTCTTCTCAGCCCTCCTATGGCCAGTCGTACTTGACACGTCTCATAATAGCATGGTGGCTCGTCTCAATCTATTTAGCATTGTCTTTACTCAACATGCTTTAGCTACAACCGGCCGATAGTTACTATATGAAAGAAGCTTATCTTCAGCCTTATTTTATGCAAAAGTGTACTACACTACACTGTTCATCTAACAAAAGTGCAACTGTGCATACCAACAACCTATCCATAGTTGCATGTCTGACAAAAGTGCAACTAATTGTAACACTCCATAATTTTTATGATGGTTAATCAAAAAGAATTTATTTAACAAATAGTAACACCGATTTTTTTTACAAATGTCAGAATTTGGATACAAAACTTGCATCATTCGATTCATGGCGATTTTTAGAATAATTTATATATATAAAGTTTTCCGATTGAAGTTCAAACGAAAAGTTATTAACGTTTAAATTTTTTAAATCGAAAATAATTATATATGTAATTAAGAAAATAAAAATAATTAACTAATATTAATTACCATCAATTAGAGTTAACTGATACTTAACGTTACTTAAACATTAAGTAAGTTAACACTGGAAATGAATTGTATTGATTGGGTTAATAAGGAATTAAATCAACAAAATCAAATGTCACAAATAAACTACCGTAAAAACATACGATCGGTCGATCCTAAACATGGGCCGGTCGACTGCAAGTGGTCGACCGGTAGGGTGCGACGATCGACTGGTTGAACTATCGATTTGAGAATTCCGACATGGCCAAACTGACTGGATTTAAAATAGTTTAATCTAACGGTTTTCATTGATTCAAACACCTATAAATACGACCTAGCCTCTTACTTTTCTTCTCATATTTTCTAAAGCACGACGAAGCTCTCTCATTTTCTCTCCTCCACAAAATTTTTAATTCTTAAAAATAGTTATAATTTATATGCATATACAAGTGGAGAATAACATAGGATAATTAAGAAGAAGAGTAGGGTCGAATCAAACTATCAAGCCAAGGTAAATTATAAATCCAATTTTGAAATTTAAATTAAATCCAAATCTCTCCTCTGATCTATACTTCTTATAATTATATGTATGCTTGCGGTGTATGTATACAAATAGGGATAAAAAGGAGTCAAATTTGATAACAGGGACTAGATCTAGAGATTTGGAAAGCTAAAAAGATGAGTGAGAAATTATATATTTTTATATAATATTGGATTTATATTGTTGTGAATCTATTCTTGTATGCCTATAATGTAAATTGGAGTCATAGGCTAAAATTGTACACGCATAATGAATTTATAAACCCCGCCTACATATTCTATGATTGACAACTTGAATTATATAGTGCATTTTTGTGAATTTGGAAAATATTTGTTGGTAGTAGTCCCTAAATTTTGGATTGGGTAGTAGTCCCTGAAACCTATAAATTATGTGATCATTCAAGATTTATAGATTTAAATGACGTGTTCAAATAAAATGTAAATTAAGTTATCACAGTAAATTATTCGAATTTATGTAGTATTTTAATTCATTGGAATGGAGAGGGTTGCAATGGAAATTTATATTGGTTATCAAGTTCAAATTTACAAATAAAAGTGTATCATTTGAAATGACAAGGAATACGCCTAAAAAAAGATGTATAAAATAGGGATGTTTACCATATTTTGTACTGTCTATTACAATAACTATTAAAAAGATAATACCTTGTAATTCCAAACGCAACACAAATTCTCCTTTGGATAAGACATAGAAATTTACAGGCCTTTAGGAAGATGTGGTTCCAATACACTAAAATACAGAAATCTCTAAGGATTAATTAAAGAACTGTAAATGTAATAATAATAATGTTCTAAAAGAAGTATTAATTTATATGCAATATAAGCAAGATATAAATAAAATAATAACGGTCAAAAGGTAGGCAAGTAGTAATTTAAAAAAGAAGAGTAAGGAAATCTCATTAAACAAGGGAGGGCAGTAAATATTAAAAGGGAATAGAAGGAAAAGTTCAATAGAAAGACATTAAAGTAAATGGGAAAAGATATTTAGATCTTTTAAAAGGAAGCGGTAAATGATCTTAAATTGAATAAGGAGTAAATGCATTAAAAAGTAAGAAATGCTATTTAAAGTTGAACATTGGAGGTGCAATAATCAAACAAGTAAGAATGAATACACACACACACATAAATACATGGCTTCATGTATGCGTTTATGATGGGTATAAATTATTAAAGTTAGTAAATAACTTAGATGGATAAGAATGACATACTCATTAAAATAGGTTGGAATGTGAGGTCAATAGTGTTACACAATAGAAATCTGCACACCGCAAGGGGCTACCAGCAGTTGTGCATACATTACACTAATGTGGGAAATATCCTACTAGGACTCGTGGAGCTAGATACGGTCACATATAGGTAAAGGAATACCCCAATAGGGTCCACTTTCACCTTTTAGTATGGATATTGCCTTGATTGCATTAGACGATCTAAATGGGACGGTGAGCAATAATCGGTGCTATGTTAGTGTCTTGGTACCATATTAACTAGGGAGTAGGAGATGTACATGGGTTGAGAATGTTATTGGTCCTAAGCGGTCAACATAAAAACAAGGGTTACACCTAACGGGCTACACCTCCTACTAGTGTAGGTCATATTAGGTCATGCACCGCTACATTTTTTTGCTAGTTTGTTTGTTAGAGGAAAGGCTAGATAATCCTTAAGATATGTCTTTCAAAATGAATGGGGTAGTCCAAGGAGCTGAGTTCACAATAGTCCGAGGAGATGAGTGCTCTATAGTTCGTGGAGCTGAGTCCACAATAGGAAGCAAACAAGTAGAAAATCCTATAGTCGAGATAGAATATGGCTAAACTATTATGACGCTATTATTAGGCACCGCGGGAGTTCTTTAGTATGCACGATGACGAGGATGTGGTACTGCGTTGATGATGGATCTTGATGGGGAGCTGGGTTATGGATACTAGCGAGGATAATATCTTAGTCCAAAGGGGGACTATGGTACTTATATACATATTATATATATGTATGTATGTAGTTATGATCTACATCGAGTAGATGGGGCCTATCGTACGCGTACGTGGAGTCGAGATGATTAAGTAAAATAAAATGACATAACAGGTAATGGAAGACAATCGACATAAACTAGTGTTATGTGTAAAATGAATAATTTACCAATCACTAGAACATTGTTTTAACCCCCCTCCTCATCACAACCCATGTGATGGCTTTAGAGGGACATGTACTGGTGCAAGGCGGGAATTGTGAAAGGATAGGTTTCCTTATGCATACTCTATCTAACAAGGACATTAGACATTAGACGCATCAATCTTGTTCAGTAATTATACGATTAATTATATTTCACTATTCCACTGTGAGTTATATCGATAGTGCTCTAATATGCATTTATTTATTTATTTGTAGGATATTAAATTAATGATCAGTACTTTAGTGGAATTGGGTTTTCGATTTAGCGAAAATTTTGGCCCATTGGGATGCAGGTTGTAACATTTGATATCAGAGCTTAGGTTAGTCGATCTTGAAAAATTAGGAAACGTTGAGTGAACGTATTTGTATTTTGCCTATAAAAATAAATATATTATACCCCCAATCTATAGATTGCGACTATAGAGTAGTTGCAACCATACACTGAAAGATGGATAAGTCGATAATGAGTTAGAACAATGGATGAAGTTGAAGATATACACCTACCCCGATTACCCTACAGAAAATAGGTCATATCGAAAAGTGTTGACTTAAGAAGAGCTTGAGTGCAACATATGGAAGGTCCCTAAAGCTGGGTAGTACGTGACACCCTAGTTGGGCCCTCGATATCCCAACGGTAGTAGATCCCCATAAGATTTCCGATTGATGGTTTACAGTAGGTCTAGATAATGGGAAAGTAAGGATCCATTTGTTGTAGATATCTAGGACTGGAAGCAAGAATTAAATGAGCTCCCAAAGGATGGTGTGTAGCAGTCACTCTAAGATAATAGCTGGATTTTTAACATTTTGGAAGAAAATAAGTCAATGAGTAAGTTTGAAGAAGAAAAGTCCAAAAGAAGGGACAAACAAAAATACATTCCGAGTCCAACCTAATAAGAAAGAATTTAATAAAATGGAAATGATTTTAGAAGTTGAAAAAATATATTTGAAAGGGTTTTCAAAGGAGTAAATTGAAGGTAAAAAACCATATTTTAAAAAAAACATAAATAGTAGATTTTTGTGAAAATAAAAATATTTATATTTTATTAAATAAAAATTTATTGTAGAGATTAAATTTGGTTAAATTGGAAATTTCCATAAATGGGTTTTTATAAAAAGTTATTAGTTTGAAAAAAAATAGAGCGTATATAGCTTGTTAGTTTTTCTAAGAAGAAAGAAAATTTTAATGTAGAAATTTTTTATAAGGGCGGACAATAGAAATTGGTATTAATTTAATGGAGTAGATAATAACAGGATAAGAAATTTTAAACCCAAATACAGGAAATGGAACAAAGCCTTAGGTGGATGTACCATAATAGCCAGACATGAGCTTCTTAGATTAGCCAAGGCAAAGGTGGAGAAGACAGAGACCAAACAAAGTAACAGCGGTCAATAGTTAGTAAATTTATATTCGATGTGTCCCGAAAAGGATTCAGGTACAACCTGGCCTGAAAACAGTAGGTGGTCGGCCATAGGAAATGAATTATCGACTAGTAACGGTCGACCGCCAAACCCTAGCGGTCGACGGTCATTGTTCTGGAGCGATATATTCGTGTCCAAGTGGAGCCGCTTCATTTCCTATCCAAATCCTCTTCCTCCCAAAACGATTTCAACCACCCTTCTCCTCCTCAAGCCACCGACCACTACTTAAGCCCCTAACACCAACATCGATCACCTTTAGCAGCTCAAGGCAATGAAGCGACCCCTCCACCACCCAAAAATCCACAAGTTTTCAAGTCCCAGATCAACTCCAAATCAAAAATTATTGCTCCTCCATGCGGCACCCTTACCTCCCGACACCCAAATCTAACGCTATAGGAGATAGCGTGGATCTAAAATCATGACAATATTTTAAAGAGCTATGACGAGTCTACCAAGTTCATGCTTCTACAAGGACGACCGGTGAAGTTTAAGGACTTCGCGGACTATGATTTGGAACCTATTCATAACTACAAGACTACTACAGATTCCTCAGCACAACATGTTTGAGAGAGTGCTATACAAGGTGCATGCATCTGTTTGTTGCTAATCTGGTGTCTATGTTCGATGAGCACGAGGCGAGTTTTGCATCCGAAGTCAAGGGGACAGAGATTCAGATGGCAGATGCATAGTTCGGTGGGATCTTACATATCTGCACAGAAGGAGAAGACTGCGAGGACATCGAGACCACTAATTCTACCATTTTAGAGCAGATCTTTCTTCAAGAGACATGTGTCTAGCAAATGAAGAACTTGCGGACCCAAGCTTGTCTGGTCACCCACATCATCCAGCACAACATCATCCCTAAGATGACAAACTATAACAAGCCGCATATTTTACGATTGTATATTTAAATGTTTTATTTAAATATAGCATCGTAAGTCGAATTTAAGTCCGAAATGTCACTTTTTGCAAACAGTCGAATTAGGACTCAAGACTACTTCCATTGAGTCCAAAATGGTGTTTGCGACCTTTTTGAGTATAAACATCGATATGTTTGGAGTTGAGTGAAATTTTGATATTTCATTTAGGGCTTTGGGTTTGGGTTTCAGCCCAATAACCTAACACCCAACCCATCTAATACCCTAACTCCCACTTCACTCCTCTTCATTCCTACATAACATTTCCTAACACTCAAGCTAAAGCAAAAATGGAGAAAGGAATGAGAAATTAGAAATTCCTAAGCCCTAATTCTCTTAAGAAGGATCAACTTCAAGCTAGAAATCAAGGAGAAGCTTAGGTAAGCATCCTCTTCATCTTCTCCATCTCAATCCCTCTTCAAATTTCAGAAAATTCCTAAACCCTAACTTAGGAAATATTCTTCTTATGAGCTTAGATTGAAGCTTCTTGAGTTGTTGTTGAAGAGGAATTGATCTTAGCTTGTTTTAGAGCTTCTCACTTGAGTTTTTGAGTTAAAGGTGAGTTTTTGAACTCACATCTATTTCTATATGTTTGATAGTTGTTAGGTAGTAATTCCTAACATCTATTCCTTGTTCATTTGCTTTTGAATTGAATTAGTTTGATGAATATTCCAATTTTTGGTGTTTTGAAGTAAAATCATTAAAAATCCTATCTTTGATGTTTGAACACATTGTTGGGGTGTATCGAAGAGCCTATAAGGCTGGGTTGTCGCTTGGCATAAATGCCTAGTCTCCGATGCTCGTCCGATCGCTCCCGTTTGGATTTTTGCCCCTTTTGGGGGCTAGACTGAGAATACTAGAAACCACAATTCAGTCGATTGAACTGCAGTGTCAGTCGACTGAATCTGGGGCCAGAAAACTCTCTGGCTCTGTGTCAGTCGACTGAACTGGGGACAGAAATGTTTCTGTCCCTGTATCAGTCGACTGAACTGCAAAGTCAGTCGACTGAACCTGAAACCCGAGAGTTTCTAGGCTTGTTTCAGTCGACTGACCCTACAGAACAGTCGACTGAATCTGTGAAGTTTTCTTTTTGCCTATTTCAGGCTGTTTTGTGTGGGTTTTCCGGTTTTTAATCGATTTTTGATGATCCGAATTGTTGTTATCATTTATCGACTTTGATGACTTCTTTTTCGGGATTTTTGGGAATATCCATTTTGATGGATTCAGTATCGATTTTTATGGTTTTAATTCACGTCGTCGAATGTGAATCTTTGGTGATTGATTGTTTTTACAATCATTTTTGTGATTTGTCACATCAAAATACAAAGGTTTCTATACTAGTAGTAAATATTCAAACTCTTTCACAAAGATGATTTCAACTCTATTTTTAATACAAAGCTCGTTTATAAAACCGTTTTCCAATCTATTAGTATATACAAACCTTTACCTCATTCGTATGAGAAATCTAATTAAACGGCTTAGCAAAACAAGTGGTATGAAACGCTTGCGTTTACTTTGTCGGTTAATTCTTAGACTTGAAATCTACAATCTGTTCGTAAATATTTAAGTTAAGCCAGTGGTTATGGGACATGAAGCTAAACTCATCTATTTACTAGCTTAGTGTAATTGACACTTCTTATTGATCAATGGTGATCATTTTATGATTTAGACTAGCGATGTGCGATGTCTCTTTGTCCGCGTGAGGGACTATACCTCGTTCTGTTGAGGTTCGTCTCATTTTTATGGGCTAGCGACCCATGGTCTTTTTTTCGTGTAGCATTCGGCTCGATAAGTCGGTGCATGAGGCGTATCTTCTGAGGTACGTCGATGTCCGACTAGGCATGGGGTGTATCTTTTTAGGTGCATCGATGTTCGACTAGGCATGGGGTGTATCTTTTTAGGTGCATCGATGTTCGACTAGGCATGGGGTGTATCTTTTTAGGTGCATCGATGTCCGACTAGGCATGGGGTGTATCTTTTTAGGTGCATCGATGTTCGACTATAAATGGGGTGTATCTTTTTAGGTGCGTCGATGTTAGATTATACATGGGGCATATCTTTTCAGGTGCGTCGATGTTCGACTATGCATGGGGCGTATCTTTTTAGGTACGTCGATGTTCGGTTCATGGGATAGCATCTCATTTGTGATACACGTGTTGGTGAGTTTTCATGCTCCCGTTTGTGATAGGCCTTCCCCCTTTGTGATTTCTGGATTTCTAGTTGATGATTTCTAGAATTTGTGTTTCACCGATTTTGATGATAGGCATTGATGAGCTCTATCAATTACTTGTGTTTTTGGTGAATAATTTAAAGAATGCGATTCTTTTTGGATGTTTGAGATGATTTGAGATATTGTATGATTTTTGTTGTTATTTGATGTATACTTGTCGCAGCATGGCATTTTTGTTATCATACGTTTTTGGTCATATCTCTTATCTTATCTCATTTTATCTAATATTTATAGCTAGACTGATCCGTTTATTATTTTCTTCTTAAATAATACTCGGGTCAGACCGAGGTATTTCAGGTGCTCCTGCTTGACTTCTTATCAGGGTTCATCACCTGACTTTTGGCTAACTACTGTAGCATAGTAGTTTTTGTTAGTATACATTTGAGATAGAGACTCCTTGTTATATACTTATTCTTTTGTCTAGCACTTGTATCTATTCTTTTGTGATGTAGTGGATCTAGTTTGAGCACTATTTTGATGTACACTTTTATGTGTTATATTCATATCTGTTTCCGCCTTTGTGATATGAATATCTGTGACTGATTTGTGTTATGTTTATTTCTATATTTGTTTCCGAAATCCACATATCCACTGTGTGGTAGCTTTGAGTTTGTATTTGATATGTCGGATTTCCTCTTGAAATAAAATGTAAGTTATATTATCTGACATATCGGTACTCGCACAAAGCAATTACACAAATGGTCGCTCCTCAACAGCCTTATTCTTCGTGCTAGTCGACGGCATTGCCCCGTAGTGTCCTTGGCTAGCGTGAGTATAGAGGTGGGGCGTCACAGCTTGGATCAGAGCCAAACTTCGGAACAATGTAGAATATTCTAGTAAGGATCATTGTCATAATCTTTCTTAGGAATCGTGCCATATGATTTAATTCGAGTCTTCGTACCGTTCTATTCTATTTCTTTTTATGATGCCTTGTTTTGTCAATCAAGTTTGTTTGATATTCATTTTGTGAATAACCTTTTTCCTCTTCTTTCTTTGTTAAAGAAGAGAAATGGTTAGACCCGGCCGTCCCAGCGCCGATCAATCCAGTGCCACTCCTCAGGATGGAGTATTTATGTCTGCTCAACAACTTTTAGATCTTGTGAACAATGCCCAAGCTACCAGACCCATTCCAGCGCCTACTCACCCTAAATCCAGGTTTGCACGCTTGTGTAGAGATTATACCGCTTTGGGTGGAAGGCCATTCAAGGGTTCCGAAAACGTTATAGAAATCCAAGCTTGGCTTAGATCATGCAATCGCTTCTTTTCTCGCATGAATCTTGTGGATCTACATCGAGTCCAAGTGTCTTCTAGCATGCTCCAAGAAAGAGCATTAGATTGGTATGAGCTTTTGATTTCGGAAATTATTGAAGCGGATCTTACTTGGGAGCAATTCCAGGAAAGATTCGAATTGAAGTTTGTGCCGGAAGCTGAAAAATTAACTTTAGCTCGGCGCTTTATTGACCTTGTTCAAGGTGAATCTTCTGTGACGGGTTACGTCGCATCTTTTGAACCTCTCTCTAAATATAGGGTCGAATATATTAATACCCCATTGAAGAAAAATCAGAGATTTGTTTATGGGTTGAATAAGAACCTCAAAAAGACTTTACTTTTGAAACTAGAAGTTTCTTTCGATCAGCTTATAGATATCGCTCTTAGACTTGAAGAGGCCGATAAAGAAAGTGATGTTGAAGTTGCAGGTGCCAAACAGAACTTCAACAATAACATGAAGAGGCCTATTAATTTCAAAGGTCCCAATCCCAACAAGAAAGGGAGGCAAGAAACTTCGGTAGCAAAGACTCCTACCTCTAGTCGTGGACAATGCTACAATTGTGGTTCTATGGACCACTATGCAAATGACACTACAAGAAATTTTATTTTTTGTGGCGCCCAAAAAACGCTACAAAAACTTTTGGTGGCGTTTTGATAAACGCCGCGAGAAAACATGCGACTAAAAATCCATGATTTTTTGTTGCATTTATTTTAACGCCACTATAAATGCATTTTTGGCAGCGTTTTTCAAACGCCACCATAAATCTTTTTGTAGCGTTTAAAAAATGCCACCAAAAGATTTTTTGACGCTACTAATAGAATTTCCAACTTTACCCCTGTTTTACGGTTGCATTTACTCAACGCCACTATATATATTTCGGTAGCGTTTTTGAAACGCTACTAAAAGTTGTTTATTATTTTACACCATTTTTTCATGCTATTATTTCCTGTTAATGGTCTATTTTGGTTCTATTATATCAATCAACAATCACTCACATAATAATCATATTCAAATAAGTTAAAAAACACATTAACCATATAATCAAATAAAATATCCATAACCATTCCAATACAATAGTTTTTTGACAAAATGACCTAACTCACATACAATAACCATTTGTATACAAATTTACACATCGGGTACTAATAAATGTTATATCTAACTAGTGCTAACAAAACGTTTGATTACCCATAATTCTTTGTTGCATACACAAGTGAAAGCTAGCATCATCAAGTCCAAATTTGCTCTCTTCAAAAGTCTGATGCCTACACAAGTGAAAGCACAACAGATAGTCAAACAATTACGTTAACTCGTAGGACTTCAAATATGAGATCAAACATCTACAACATTATACAAGTATATCCTACTATAAATGATGTCATATAAATTATCAAAGTTATAAAAAAATGAAATAAAGTCCTTTCTTGAGCTTATGCATCAAATGGTGCCTAAATTGAATGCATTCAAATAATTTATTTTAAGGCTTGGAAATAACATGAATCATGATCATTGTTTTGTGACGCAGGATGTTTGAATGATAGTCTGTGACAGACAGAAATTAATGATATAATGGTCAATACAGCTCTGAAGAGATCGAAATGTATCGTTGTATGGAGTTGGTAACATCATGATAAAGTCAGTATACAGTTCTTATGATGGATCGCAAAGTATAAAGCTATATCCTTCATCAATTTTGGTTTGGCTGATTGTAAAAGTGCATTTGAAAAGATGATTAAGGCGGTTTCTTTTACCAGCAAAGCTTCTAGAAAAGCAAATTGGTCTGATTTGCTTTTTAGGAACTTTGAATAAACTGAATGATTATGATCGAACATTGTATATATAAGGTTAATGGTTATTGCTTAGCGTTCCAATACGTATTGAATTACCAAATCTACAAAATTTATAATACTGCATGTATTAATGAGTATACCATATATTACAGTGTATGGATATAATCTCCCACATGTACAGAACAAGCATAACAACAGAAATGAGATGGTAAAATCACATGCTTTATCTAAGAATCATCATTGTATCCAGTTTGAATTTTTGTATATAGGATTGTTCTCAAACAGCTTATGTGCTAGCAATATATTAAACCTTAACTCGAAGAATAAAAATACCTTTGTGTAGTCGTATTAATTGCCCATGCTTTTAACTCAGTTCCTCAGCCAACCGCTAATAGCATTATACCAACCTCCAGCACACTTCCTTAGAAAACCAGAAATCACCACCCACTGCCCGAAACCATCATCCAAAACCAGCACCACTATTCACAACCAACACCTCACCATAACCTCACACTCATTACTGCCTGCATCACCCGAACAACCTACAATCAAAACAAGCAACATGAGCATTGGTTTTTGCAATGCATTCACTGTTTCGTTATAACATACTTCTAAGTTAGATCAAATCAAACTTCTCTTAAAAACATAGTTTTAACTGGTATTTCAAGATTAAATTCTCTTAATTTGGTCCATACCACAATTGAAATATTCATTCTATTTTCATTTCTATATGAACTGATAATTTCCTACCTTAATAGCTTGAAGTTTCATGTTTTCATCCAAAGGATAATGCATAATGAAGGTAAAAAGTTCATGCTCTTAGGCTCTAAGCACTGTTAACAATAAGCATTATTCATTCATGTTTCTTGGTTTTTAATGCAAGTAAACAAATGAACAGACACTTGATGAGAGTAACACAGATGTGGACTAACTATTATTAATAAATTGCAGACAATGCTAACAGCGGGTATAGACACATCATCAAACATGATAGAACGGGTATTAACGATCTGTGTTCTATTCTAAAATCATTTATTTAACTATAGACTATGAGAGTCCATCTATCAACATTTGTTATCTGCACTAGGTAGGATATAGAATGAAATTTGGAATATATTAAATCTTAAGTAGTAAATTGTAGTTAAATAAGTTTTCCTACAAGAAGTAGAGTAATGAACTACGAGTAGTACAGACTCTTCTCTGTAAATCATGTGCAAACATAGAGGCAACATGGTAATTAAAATTAGTATTTTGATTCTAGGACTGTAACCAACATTCTGAAAAGAGTCGTAGTAATTAATATCACAATGTTGATTCTTCTAAGTTTGTATTAGTTTGGTTTAGAGAAGAGTTTGTACTGCTAGTACAATTTAATTTTCATGGATAGCAAATTGGTTAGAACTTATTCAACTTGATTTGGAAGAACAGAAAGTACAAACTATTAAATACACAAGCTTATGCATTAACCATAGCACCACTCAAGAGTTCAAATGGCTAAAGAATGGCTAAAAACACAAACTTATGTATTAAATATTAACATACGATACAAAATCAAAATATCTACCCAAAACTTGAACATAAATAAATTAAGTTGATTTTACCTTCTTCAATCCTTTGTTCAACTATAGCATATCTTTCCAACTGCACTTTAGTTTGTCACTTGAGGCACTCCTGCACATCTCTTGTAGCCAACAACCATTCTAGAAAAGAACACAAATAAAAACTTACATGCCCTCTGGTCATGCCATTAACTCGGTATAATAGAACATCTTCTATAGTATAGCAAAGAAAATGTCAATCACATTACATTACATTCGTTATATAAACCATGTTTTAAATCAAATCATATCAAATGTATGTTTAAAGTATAAGGAAAAGGTCAATTCCTACATCAATATGAAAGAAGAGGAGCTACTAAACAAGCTCCAGCAGCTGACCTTGCTCAGTAACAACCAATCATGGATGACAGTAATTAGTGTTATAACCATACAAAGATTAAGTAAACAAGGATTGTACAAAATGCTTACATATCCTATTCTTTTTACATGCGACCATGATAGTGAGGTTGCCCGTGATTTCAAGCAAGTCACTTCATCTATGTGTATGTTGCATGTTTTGATTATTCACTGATTACTAACAAGAAGTTGAATCATTATTATGGTGAGAAGAAGAACAATCTTTTTGAATACATAAAACGAGATACCAACTGATCGCTGGATGCTGATGATATTGCATAATTTGAGTTGTGTGAGCAGTAAAAAAGAATGCAAAGGAGTACAGTGATGTTTACTTTATTCTTTTTTACATATATGCTAATAAAGCTATTTAGCCCACTTCCTACACAAAAGCAATTACCCAGTTTGTGTTACGAGAACAATCTCTATTGGTTAAAACATATTATTTACATGTGTTTTTAATAATGTTAAGAATCATATTTCTCAACCATTTTAGCAGTTTAACTCAAGATATACAATTAGTTGCAATAATATCTTATCTAAATGTACATGATAATTTCTCACTGATTTAACATCTAGAAGATGACACTAATTCGTCCAATTTTCACCATAAGCCATAAAAATCGTATAATTTCATCTTCAAGCATGTGTTGATTTACAGACATTTTACAAATAACTTTACAAACAACCCCATTAATTTAATAAATCTTTTAAATCAAAGCCATCTATAAACTAGTCAATGAATGGACATATAATGTTCAATGAAAAGTTTATTTGAAAATGCCAAATGTCATGGCTTCAGCTGGTATAAAATATGTTTAAATCAAAGCCAGCTATAAGCTAGTCAATGAATGAATATATAACATTCAATGAAATATATATAACATTCAGTGAAAAATAACAAAAAGATACCTTTCTCTACATCTACAAGCTCAAGCTGGTGGATGTTGCAAGCTCAGGTTAAGATTTAGAGACTGGAGATGTAGCGTGCAGAAATTTTGTTGTTGTGACTGATTTGGAGGTAGCGAGCAATACTCGACTTCAAGTTAAAGATCATTTCTAATGCAATTTTGGTGTTTATGGTTTTATCGATATACCGATCTAGGGTTTGTAGCATGAGAGATATTGTCAAAACCCAAGTCTAGGGTTTGTAGCCTTTCACAAGCCTAGGAATGGAGGAGAGGAAGAGTGATAGGATATAGGTGGGTTGGATGGGAGGGAAAGGTAATGAAAGGGATGAGATTGGAAGGGAAAGATAAGGAAACAAGGAGATGATGGGAAAGAGAGATGAGCGGACTAAAAGAGATTCGCCAAAATTTAGATGAATAGTTGGCGGGAGCATTTTGGTAGCATTTATTTATTTACTTTTTCTCTTTTAAATGGTCAATAGTTGCACTAGCTTTTAAACGCTGCTGAATAATGCAACTAATAACCAGTTTTCTTGTAGTGTGAATGACCGAGACCCCTTTATTGTCGCTATTGCAAAAGTTTGAGTCATCATATATCTGCATGTCCCATACTTCAAAGCAAGAAGGAGGGAAAGCTAAATGTTGTGCACGCCCCTAGTAACACTTCTCTTGGTCAAGGTATTTTCTATCCTTGAAGGCACGATTTTATTTTGTGATCTTCCTATTCGAATTTCTTTTGATTCGGGTGCATCCCACTCTTTTATATCAAAAGAACTTGTTGATTCTTTTTCTTTAAATATTATGGGCTTGATGACTTCACTGAGAATTGCGAATCTGGTTGGTGGATCCGCAACACTCAGTTTACTTTGTGGAGATGTCGAGATTATTTTATGTGATTATTCTTTTCGAGCTGATTTGCATGTTATGCGTTACTTAGGCTTCGAAATTGATTTTTGGGAAAGGATTGGCTTAATCATTATAAAGCCCATATCCTATGTCCTGAGAGGACTATCCATCTTCGACATTCTCAATCTGTTAAGCAGATTTCTATTGTTTTTAATGATTTTGATTTCCAAATTCGGTGGCATCATTTTATTCTTTAAACCTATTTGATGAGGAGAATATTATTTCTCTCATTCAAGTAGTTTGTGAATTTTCCGGTATATTTGAGCTTGTCTTAGGATTATCACCTAAGCAATCTATTGAGTGGTGCTAAGGTCATTTCAGCTCGACCTTGCCATCGGTTTTCATTAGCTACGAGTTGCGGACGGTAGCACCACTTACCGCATTCCGCACTCATTATGATTCTTATGAGTGGTTCGTTATGTCATTCGGTTTGACGAACCTTCTACCTTATTTCATCCATCTTATGAATCGAGTATTCTACGAATATCTCGATGAGTTTATCCTTGTATTTATTGATTATGGATGAAAACAACAATTTAAAATTTGCAAATCTTTTTAATAAGATATTTATAAGTATGATTGGATTTTGTTCTTAAAACGACCAAAGAATATTCGTAAAATTTTTAAGAGACATGTTTATCATATAGAAGATGATTTTGTGTTGTTTTGCCCATTGAGTGCTTTAAGAATTCTGGTCGATGCGCTTGATCAACGTTATCGATATGAATCTCCTAAACGCTATGATGAGACAGTCAGACATAGTAAATTGACTTATAAAAAGTAAGTTTTTCTAAAAAGATGATTACATGAAGTTAATTATAATTTTGAATGTCTTAGATTTTGGGGAAAGAGGATCAATTAAAAGAACTCTTTTTCGATGCTTTTATTCTTGCGATTCCCGAAGGGAACCAAGACTTTATTATTTATGCCGATACTAGTCGTATTGGTTTGTGTGTCATTCTCTTGCAAAGGGAATATGTTATCACATATGCTTCTTGACAATTAAAGCTCGTCGAGACAAGATATGCCATTCATGATCTAGAGCTCGCGGCCATTGTTTGCGCTCTTAGAATTTGGAGACATTATCTTTTGGGAGAGAAATTTGTTCTCTGCACCGATCATAAATCTTTGAAGTATTTATTTTCTCAAAAAGGAACTTAATTTGCATCAACAATGTTGGCTCGAGTTCCTTGTATCTTATGATCTTGATATTCTTTATACTCCGGAAAAGGGTAATCGTGTTGCCGATGCCCTTAGCCGAAAGCAACAAGCAGTTGTTTCAATAATGATATCCAAATGGAATGATCTCGAGACTTTATCCACTTGTGAGATTCGAGATCGTGAATCCAATTTATGTTCATCTCTTGTTTTGTGTAGCCTTGAGGCTCATCCTTCTCTTTTTTGGACCGTACCTCTTTTGGCTAAACTATATGTCAAAGAAATTGTTAAATTGCATGGAGTTCCTACTTCTATTGTTAGCGATCGTGATCCATTATTTACTAGTGGATTTTTGGAAAGGTCTTCAAAAAGCTTTGGGAACAAAGCTTAATTCTAGCACCGCTTATCGTCCTCAATCCGATGGACAAATATAGCATGTGAATCAAACTCTTGAAGATCTCATTTGTGCATGTGTTCTTGATTTTGGTGGAAGTTGGAAGATCATCTTCCTCTTATTGAGTTTTCTTCCAATAATAGATTCCAATCTAGTATTGGTATGGCACCTTTCGAGGCAATCTACGGAAGGCCGTGCCGATCTCCTTCGTGTTGGCTTGAAGTCGGTGAGAAGCTGGTTTTGGGTGCAGATTTTATTTGTGTTTCACCTATGAGGGGTGTTGAGCATTTCAGTCGATCGGGAAAGTTAGCACCTCGATATGTTGGTCCATTTCCCATCACCGAACGTATTGGTTCCATGGCTTATTGCCTTTTATTACCGGCTCGGTTTTCTGTTATTCATGACGTATTCCACGTCTTTCAACTACGGAAATGCCTTCGCGATTCCGATTCTATTCTTGAGCCCGATGTAATTGAAGAAATTGAAGTTTCACCAAATTTGACTTATGAGCAAACACATCCAGACTTACTCTTTTGTGCTCTGTATGGTGAACTTCTCATTTCAAAATTTCTTCTTTTGTGTTGATATGCTTTATGGTTGTTACTTTTTGTTTTCCTCTTAATTATTGCGAGGACATAATTTCTTTAAGGAGGGGAGTCTATAACAACACGCATATTTTACGATTGTATATTTAAATGTTTTATTTAAATATAGCATCGTAAGTCGGATTTAAGTCCGAAATGTCACTTTTTGCAAACAGTCAAATTAGGACTCAAGACAACTTCCATTGAGTCCAAAATAGTGTTTGCGACCTTTTTGAGTATAAACATCGATATGTTTGGATTTGAGTGAAATTTTGATATTTTCATTTAGGGCTTTGGGTTTGGGTTTCAGCCCAATAACCTAACACCCAACCCTTCTAATACCCTAACTCCCACTCCACTCCTCTTCATTCCTTCATAACATTTCCTAACACTCAAGCTAAAGCAAAAATGGGGAAAGGAATGGGAAATTAGAAATTCCTAAGCCTTAATTCTCTTAGGAAGGATCAACTTCAAGCTAGAAATCAAGGAGAAGCTTAGGTAAGCACCCTCTTCATCTTCTCCATCTCAATCCCTCTTCAAATTTTAGAAAATTCCTAAACCCTAACATAGGAAATATTCTTCTTATGAGCTTAGATTGAAGCTTCTTGAGTTCTTGTTGAAGTGGAATTGATCTTAGCTTGTTTTAGAGCTTCGCACTTGAGTTTTTGAGTTAAAGGTGAGTTTTTGAACTCACATCTATGTCTATATGTTTGATAGTTGTTAGGTAGTAATTCCTAACATCTATTCCTTGTTCATTTGCTTTGGAATTGAATTGGTTTGATGAATATTCAATTTTTGGTGTTTTAAAGTCAAATCATTAAAAATCCTATCTTTGATGTTTGAACACGTTGTTGGGGTGTATCGAAGAGCCTATAAGGCTGGGTTGTCGCTTGACATAAATCCCTAGTCTCCGATGCTCGTCCTATCACTCCCGTTTGGAATTTTGCCCCTTTTGGGGGCTAGGATGAGAATAATAGAAATCACAATACAGTCGACTGAACTGTAGTGTCAGTCGACTTAATCTAGGGCCAGAAAACTATCTGGCTCTGTGTCAGTCGACTGACCATACAGTTCAGTCGACTAAACTGGGGACAGAAATGTTTCTGTCCCTATATCAGTCGACTGAACTGCAGAGTCAGTCGACTGAACCTGAAACCCGAGAGTTTCTAGGCTTGTTTCAGTCGACTGACCCTACAGAATAGTCGACTGACTCTGTGAAGTTTGCTTTTTTCCTATTTCAGGCTGTTTTGTGTGGGTTTTACGGTTTTTAATCGATTTTTGATGATCCGAATCGTTGTTATCATTTATCGACTTTGATGACTTCTTTTTCGGGATTTTTGGGAATATCCATTTTGATGGATTCTGTATCGCTTTTTATGGTTTTAATTCACGTCGTCGAATGTGAATCTTTGGTGATTGATTGTTTTTACAATCATTTTTGTGATTTGTCACTTGAAAATACAAAGGTTCCTATACTAGTAGTAAATACTCAAACTCTTTCACAAAGATGATTTCAACTCTTTTTTTAATACAAAGCTCGTTTATAAAACCGTTTTCCAATCTATTAGTATATACAAACCTTTACCTCATTCGTATGAGAAATCCAATTAAACGGCTTAGCAAAACAAGTGGTATGAAACGCTTGCGTTTACTTTGTCGGTTAATTCTTAGACTTGTTCGATTGAAATCTTGTGACAATTTTCGAGTGGAAATCTACAATCTGTTCGTAAATATTTAAGTTAAGCCAGTGGTTATAGGACATGAAGCTAAACTCATCTATTTACTAGCTTAGTGTAATTGACACTTCTTATTGATCAACGGTGATCATTTTATGATTTAGACTAGCGATGTACGATGTCTCTTTGTCCGCGTGGGGGACTATACTCTGTTCTGTTGAGCTTCGTCTCATTTTTATGGGCTAGCGACCCATGGTCTTTGGACCGTTCGTGGAGCATTCGGCTCGATAAGTCGGTGCATGGGGCGTATCTTTTGAGGTGCGTCGATGTCCGATTAGGCATGGGGTGTATCTTTTTAGGTGCATCGATGTTCGACTAGGCATGGGGTGTATCTTTTTAGGTGCATCGATGTCTGACTAGGCATGGGGTGTATCTTTTTAGGTGCATCGATGTCCGACTATACATGGGGCGTATCTTTTTAGGTGCGTCGATGTTAGATTTTACATGGGGCGTATCTTTTCAGGTGCATCGATGTTCGACTATGCATGGGGCGTATCTTTTTAGGTACGTCGATTTTCGATTCATGGGATAGCGTCTCATTTGTGATACACGTGTTGGTGAGTTTTCATGCTCCCGTTTGTGATAGGCCTTCCCCCTTTGTGATTTTTGGATTTCTAGTTGATGATTTCTAGAATTTGTGTTTCACCGATTTTGATGATAGGCATTGATGTGCTCTATCAATTACTTGTATTTTTGGTGAATAATTTAAAGAATGCGATTCTTTTTGGATGTTTGAGATTATTTGAGATATTGCATGATTTTTGTTATTATTTGATGTATACTTGTCGCAGTATGGCATTTTTTTTATCATACTTTTTTGGTCATATCACTTATCCTATCTCATTTTATCTGATATTTATAGCTAGACTGATCCGTTTATTATTTTCTTCTTAAATAATACTCGGGCCAGACCGAGATATTTCAGGTGCTCCTGCTTGACTTCTTATCAGGGTTCATCACCTGACTTTTGGCTAACTACTTTAGCATAGTAGTTTTTGTTAGTATACATTTGAGATAGAGACTCCTTGTTGTATACTTATTCTTTTGTCTAGCACTTGTATCTATTCTTTTATGATGTAGTGGATCTAGTTTGACCACTATTTTGATGTACACTTTTATGTGTTATATTCATATCTGTTTCCGCCTATGTGATATGAATATCTGTGACTGATTTGTGTTATGTTTATTTCTATATTTGTTTCCGAAGTCCACATAGCCACTGTGTGGTAGCTTTGAGTTTGTATTTGATATGTCGGATTTCCTCTTGAAATGAAATGTAAGTTATATTATCTGACATATCGGTACTCGCACAAAGCAATTACACAGATGGTCGCTCCTCAAAAGCCTTATTCTTTGTGCTAGTCGACGGCATTACCCTGTAATGTCCTTGGCTAGCGTGAGTATAGAGGTGTGGCGTCACAGGAACTATGTCCAGATTTATCCCCTCATTCAAAAAGCCACCTATGCCATTATATGTGTTATTCGGGTCAACTGGGCCAGAGCGATCATGGTCCAGTATGCTGGCCAAGGAGTAGGGACTCGGAGGAGCAACTTTCCAGACGGTTATATTTTCACTTTTGTTTTTCTATAGTTTGGGGTAAACCTCTAAGGTGAGCCATAAAGAGTAAGTTACCCCTGCCATTGGATAAGTCCTCCCATTGGAGGATGAGGATAGAGGCGTCCGCCTGTAGATTTTGGAGCACAACAGTAGTAGGAGGCATAGCTGATGCATATGGATTGGGACCCTTGGCTTGGTAAACATGCCACAGAGCATCAGCAAGCCCCCAACTATGGTGCGATCTAAGATTCCCAGCTTTGGATCAAGGCCGAGCTTTGAGCGGTGAGAGAACGGCAATAGGCGATGTAGGAGCAACAACAGGAGATACAGGCGGAGCAGTGGTCCCAGAGTCATGAGCTTCGGTGCATAGCATCCATGCTCTGATCTTTTAGGTGCGGCCGCGGTTCTAGCTCTCGCGGTAGACCATCTCCTAGCCCGTAGGTAGTAGTAGATAGTAGTAGTTGTTTTGTTTACCTCAGTAATTATTTTTCTTTTAAATTGGGTTATATGAATTAGTTGTTTCAATTGTATAAAAACAAGTACAATATTAATGGAAAATGTTCCTTTTTATTAGTCTTCGGTATGACCGTGATATTATTTAGACAACAGAAACATAAGGAAATTTCAAGAAAGACACTTAACTAATTCAAAAGAGAAGAAAATACTAAAAGAATGGAAGTTATAAAAAAATTCGAATTTTTTTATTTAATTAGCTACTGAAAAAATATGGAAATAAAATTTAAGTCCCAAAAACTAGAAAAGTTTCAAGAAGTAAATATTGGTAAGCAAAGGACAAAGAAAGGTCGCTATGAAGCCATGGGTTAATGTTCCTGTACCTTGAAAACTAAATTTATAATTGAACTTGTGTGCTAGTTGTTATTATAAAACAAAAGAAAAGTTTTTGAAATTTAAAATTTACCGTGTAATAGGATAGAGTCCATTATGGACGTTAAACTATTGACTAAACTCAGGTTGCGTAGGATGTGACTTGAACGGATATGAAAAGAAATATACATATATACTTTTTGAATTTTTTTAAAAAATTTGGTTTTTGGAAATAAATTACTTTTGTGAAAATTTTTCTAATTTTTAAGGTTTTTCTGAATATTTAAGATTTTTAAATTAAAAACATTTCTGATTTTTAAAATTCCACATGCTTAGCATAGGGAAAAGTTGATGGAGCAGTAAGTGTAGATTTTACTATCTAGCAGAAGTGACCGTAAAATAAAATACAGTTAGAGATGAGAAAAGCAGCTATTTTAGCTAGGTCATCTTTTCCTCCATAACTTGTTAATAGGTGAAAATTTATTTTTGAAATGACCTTGTTTTAAAAGTCAAGAATTTAAAATAAAGATTTACGTATGCAGACTATACTTGGAAAAAATTGGAAGGTGATATTTGGGCATAAGAGAAGATTCCAAGGTACAGTGGGGAGTCGGGTACACAAGAAAAGATGAAGTATGAAATTCTCCATCCAAACCCTTTCCCCAGCATAAAGAAAATATAAATAGATTTAGAAAACCAGATTTTTCAAATGTGGATGTTAGCAACGGTGTGTTAGGATTTTGATAGTTGGGATTGGATGAAAAATTGATTAAACTATACTTCTATTTGTGAAGGTGTGGGAAAATTTGGATGCAAAATAAAGTTTTTGGTTTTTGAAATTTGCATACAAATGGAACTGTCAGCATATTGCTTGCACCATATTTTCAAAAAAAATTAAAAGATTGCATTCATATATGTGGCGCCGGGTAGAATTATTCTACATATATATTATACATATTGTGATACACCATGCACTCGTACATGATTGGTTGCAAAATTGATTGCACACTAATTGGTTGGTTAGTTTAGAATGGTTGTGGTCATGTTATGTGATTCCGTCCTTAAGGAATTTCAAGGACGAAGTTCTTTTAAAGGAGGAGAATGTAACACCCCGTAATTTTTACGATAATTAATTAGAAAGAAATTAATCAATAAATAGTAACACCAAAAATAGAATTTTTACAAACGTTAGAATTTGGCGATGAATTTGCACCATTGGATTCGTGGTGATTTTTTGAACAATTTTCATATATAAAGTTTTACGAGCGGAGTTCAAATGAAAAAGTTATTAACGTTTGGACTTTCTGAATCATAAATAATTATATATGTAACTGAGGAAATAAAAATAATTAACTAATGTTAATTACTGTTAGTTTGAGTTAACTGATAGTAAACGTTAATTAAACATTAAGTAAGTTAACAGTGGAAAGAAATTGCTTCGATTGGGTTAATAAGGAATTAAATCAAAAAAATTAAACCTCATAAATAAATTACCACAAAATCATATAACCGATAAAACCCCAAACATAGGCCGGTCGACCGCTAGCGGTCGACAAATAGAGGGCAGCGATCGATCGGTTGAACTATCGATTTGAGAATTTCAACGTGACCAAACAGCCCAGATTTAAAATAGTTTAATTTAACGGCTGGCATTGATTTGAACTCTTATAAATACGGACCTAACCCCTTACTTTTCTTCTTATATTTTCTGAAGCATGGCGAAGCTCTACCTTTTTCTCTCCTCCAAAAAATTCTTAATTCTTAAAAATAGTTATAATGTATACGCATATATAAGTGGAGAATAGAAGAGGATAACTAAGAAGAATAATATTGTCGAATCAAACCATTAAGCCAAGTTAAATTATTAATCCGGATCTGGAATTTAAATAAAATCAAAATCTCTCATCTGATCTAAATTTTTGATAAGTATATGTATGCTTGTGGTGTATGTAACAAAATAGGGATAAAAGGGAGTCAAATTGAATAACATGGATTAGATCTGGAGATTTGGAAAGCTAAAAAGGTGAGTGAGGAATTATATATTTTTATATAATATTCGATTTATATCGTTGTGAATCTATTCCTATATGCCTAAAATGTATATTGGAGTTTAGATTAAAATGGTATAAGTTTAATGAATTTATAAACCTTGACTACATATTCCATGATTGATAACTTGAATTATATATTGCATGTTTGTGAATCTGGAAAATATTAGGTGGTGGTAGTCCTTGAATTTAAGATTAGGTAGTAGTAGTCCCTGAAACTTATAAATAATGGGATCGTTCTAGATTTGTAGATTTAAATGATGTATGCAAATAAAATGTAAATTAAGTTATCACGGTAAATTGTTTGGATTTAAGTTGCATTTTAATTCATTGGAATGAAGAAGGTTACAACGTAAATTTCTATAGATTACCAAGTTCAGATTTATAAATAAAAGTGTATCATTTGAAATGACAAGAAATACACCCAAAAAAAAGATATATAAAATAAGGATATTTACCATATTTTGTACTGTCTATTTCAATAACTATTAAAAAGATAATACCTTGTAATTCCAAACGCAACACAAATTCTTCTTTGGATAAGACATAGAAATTTACAATGTTAACCTTGCCTTTAAGAAGACGTGGTTCCAATACATTAAAATTTAGAGATCTCTATGGATTAACTAAAGAATTATGAATGTGATAATAATAATGGTCTAAGGGATGAATTAATAAATATATATGCAATATAAGCAAGACATAAATCAAATAATAACGATGAAAAGGTAGGCAAGTGGTAATTAAAAAAAGAGTATGAGAAGTTCATTAAACAAGAAAGGGTAGTAAATGTTAAAAGGGAATAGAAGGAAAAGTTCAATAAAAAGAAATGAAAGTTAATGGAAAAATTATTTAGATCTTTTAAAAGGAAGAGGTAAATGACCATAAATTGAATAAGAAGTAAATGCATTAAAGAGTAATAAATGTTATTGAAAGTTAAACATTGGAGGTGTAATAATCAAACAAGTAATAATGAATATATATGTATGTGTGTGCGCGTGCGCGCACACATGTGTGTGTGTACATATATACTGATCTCATGTATGCGTTTATGACGGGCTTGAATTATTAAAGTTAATAAATAACTTAGATGGATATGAATGACATAATCATTAAAATAGGATGGAATGCAATGTCAGTAGTGTTACACAACATAAGTCTGCCCACCGTAAGAGGCTACTAGCAGTTATGTATACATTATGCTAACGTGGGACATATCCAACTGTAGGACCCATGGAATTATATACGGTTGCGTATATGTGAAGGAACACCCTAGTAGGGTCTGTTTCAACTTTTTAGTAGGGGTATTTCCTTGATTGTGTTAGGCAACCTAAATGGGATGGTGAATAATTATTGACACTATGTTAGTATAATGGTACCATATTAGAGAGTATGGGCTGTACATAGGTCGAGAACGTCATCGGTCCTAAGCGGTTAGCGGAAAAGACGAGGGTTACACCTAATTTTCTACAGCTTCTACTAGTGTAAGTCATGTTAGGTCATGCACCGCTATAGTTGTTTGTTAGTTTGTTTATTAGTGGCAAGGCTAGATATCCCTTAAGAGAGGTCTTTCAAAATGAATGGGGTAGTCCATAGAGCTGAGTCCATAATAGTCCGAGTAGTTGAGTACTCTATAGTTCGTGGAGCTGAGTCCACAATAGGAAGCAAACAAGTAAAAATCCCCAAAATGAGATAGAATATGGCTAAACTATTGTGATGCCGTTATTAGACACTGTGGGGGTTCCTTGGTATGCACAACGACGAGGACGTGGTACTACGTTGATGATGGATCCCGACGAGGTGTTGGGTTATGGATACTAGCGGGGATAGTACCTTGGTCCAAGGGGGAATATGATGCTTATATATTATATATATACTATGTAGTTATGGTCTACTTCGGATAGATAAGGCGTATCATACGAGGAGTCGAGACGACTAAGTATAATAAAAAGACATAACATATGACAGAAGACAATCGGCAAAATTTTGTGCTATGTGTAAAATGTATAATTTACTAGTCATCAGAACATTGTTTTGACCCTCTTTCTCATTACATCCCACAAGATAGCTTTAGAGGGACAGGTACTGCTGCAAGGCGAGAACAACGAAAGGACTAGTTTCCTTATGCATGCTCGATCTAACAATGATATTAGACATTGGAAGTGTCAATCTTAGTCAGTAACTATATGATTTATTATATTTCACTATTCCGCCGTGAGTTATATCAATAGTGCTCTGATATGAATTTATTTATTTATCTGTAGGATAACAAATCAACAATCTGTACTTTAGTAGACTTGGGTTTTGATTTATCAAAAATTCTGACTCACCGGGGTGCGGGTTGTTACATTTGGTATTAGAGCTAAGGTTAGTCGATCTTGAAAAATTAGGAAACGTTGAGTGAACGTATTTATATTTTGCCTATAAATATTAATATATTATACATCAAATCCTATAAATTTCGACTATAGAGTAGTTGCAACAATACACTGAAAGACGGATAAGTTGATTATGAGTCGGAACAATGGATGAAGTTGAGGATATATACCTACCCTGATTACCCCACAGAAAATAGGTCGTATGGAAAAGCGTTGACTTAAGAAGAGCATGAGTGCAGCATATGGAAGGTCCATGAAACCAGATAGTACGTGACTCCCTAGTTGGCCCCTCGGTAGCCCAATGGTTGTAGATTCCCATAAGATTTTCGATTGATGATGTACAGTAGGTCCTGATAAAAGGAAAGTAAGGATCTATATGTTGTAGATATCTGGAAGAAAGAATTAAATGAATCCCGAAGGATGGTGTGTAGTAGTCACTCCGAGTTAATAGTCAGATTTTTAACATTTTGGAAGAAGATAAGTCAATGAGCAAGTTGGAGAAGAAATGACCAAAAGAAGGGACAAATAAAAATCCACATTGAGTCCAGTCCAATAAGAAAGAATTTAATGGAAGTGGAAATGATTTTAAAAGTTGAATAAAAAAAATTTGAAAGGGTTTTCAAAGGAGTAAATTGAATGTAGAAAACCCTATTTTTGAAAAAAAAGGTAAATAGTCAATTTTTATGAAAATAAAAATATATATATTTTATTAAATAAAAATTTATTATAGAGATTAAATTTAGTTAAATTGAAAATTTCCATAAATGGGTTTCTATAAAAAGTTACTCGTTTGAAAAACATAAAACGTATATAGTTCGTTAGTTTTTTCGTGAAGAAATAAAATTTTAAAGTAGAAAAATTATTTTTGAGGGCGGACAATAGGAAGTGATGCTAGTTTAATGAGGTAGATAATAACAGGATTAGAAATTTCAAACCCGAAGGCTAGAAATGGAACAAAGCGGTAGGTGGATGTACCGCGATAAGTAAACAGGTGCTTCTCAGAGTAGCCAGGGTAAAGGTGGTGAAGACGGCGATAGAACAAAGTAATGGTAGTTAATATTTAGTAAATTAATATTCGATGCGCCCCAAAAGGGTACAGGTTCAACCGGGCCCAAAAACAATAAGCGGTCGACCTTAGGAAATGAATGGTCAACCAGCAACGGTCGACCGCCAAACCCTAGTGGTCGACCGGTCGCTGTTCAGGAGCGATATATTCACGTCCAGGTCGATCTGCTTCATTTCTTGTCTAAACCCTCTTCTTCCCAAAATGCTTTCATCCTCCCTCCTCCTCCATAAAGCCACCGACCACCACCTAAGCCTCTAGCACCAACGTCGATCACTTTTAGCAGCTCTAGGCAGTAACGCGATCCCTCTACCACCCAAAAAATCCACAAGTTTTCAAGTCCCAGATCTACTCAAAATAAAATATTATGGCCCCTCTGTGCAGCACCCTCGCCTCCCGATACCCAGGCATAACCCCATAGGAGATAACCGGGCTCCAAAATCACAAGAATATTGTAAAGAGCTATGAGGAATCTGCCAGCTTCACACTTTTACAAGGTGATCGGTGAAGTTTGAGGACTAGGGGACTATAATTTGGAGAACCTGTTCATAGCTACATGACTATTATAGATTCTTTGTCACAACATGTTTAAGAGAGAGTGTTGTCTCGGGTGCATGCGTTTGTTTATTGCTAATTTGGTGTCCACGTTCGATGAGCAAAAGGCTAGTTTTGCATCCGAAGTCAATGGGATAGAGACTCGGATGGCAGATGCGTAGTTCGGTGGGACCTTACATATCTCCACAGAAGGAGAAGACTTAGAGGACATCGAGACCACCGATCTTGCCATTTTAGAGTAGATCATTTTTCAAGGGTAGGTGTCTGGCAGATAGAGAACTTGCAGTCCCAAGCCTGTTTGGTCACCCACACTATCAAGCACAACATCATCCCCAAGACGGGGATATATGACTAGATTTATCCCTCGTCCAGAAGGCCATCTATACCATTATAGGTGGTATTTGGGTGAATTGGGCCAAAGCGATCATGGTCCAGTATGCTGGCCAAGGAGTAGGGACCCGGAGGAGCTACTCTCCATACTGTCATCATTTCACTTCCGTCTTCATATAGTTTGGTGTGAACCTTCGAGGAGAGCCAATACAGAGTAAGATACCCCCGCCATTGGATAAGTCCTCCCTTAGGAAGATGAGGATAGAGGCGTCGCATGTAGATTTTGGAGAACAATAGCAGTAAGAGGTAGAGCAGGCGCAAATGGATTGGGAACCTTGACTAGGGCAACAGGCCCCAAATTATGGCATAATCCGAGGTTCCCAACTTCAAATCAAGGCAAAGCTTCAAGCGGTGAGAGAGCGGCAGCAGGCGATGTAGGAGCAGTAGTAGGAGATACAGGCGGTGCAGCGGTGCTAGAGTCATGAGCTTGGGTGCATAGCATCCGTGCTCCGATCTTTTGGGTGTGGCCGCAACTCTAGCTCTCGTGGAGGACCATCTCCTAGCCCGTTGGTAGTAGTAGTTGTGTTTATTTCCAGCAATTAGTTTTCTTTTAAATTAGATCGTATGAATTAGTTGTTTCAGTTGTATAAAAACATTTATGATATTAATGAAAATGTTCATTTTTATTTGTTTTCTGTGTGGACCGCGATATTATTTGGAAATAGCAAAACACGTAAATTTCAGGAAAGAAACTTAACTAATGAAAAAGAAAATAGGAAAAGACTGGAAGTTATAAAATAAATTATAAAAAATTTATTTAATTAGCTACTAAAAGAATACAGAAATATGATTTAAGTCCCAAAAATTAGAAATTTTTGGGGAGTAAATTTGGCAAGCGAAGGACAGAGAAAGGTTGTTGTAAAGCCACTGGTCAATATTCCTGTATCTTAAAAGCTGAAATTTATAAATGAACTTGTATGCTGGCTGTTATTATGAAATAAAAGAAAAGTTTTTGAATTTTAAAATTTACCGTGTAATAGGATAAGGTCCATAATGGATGTTAAACTATTGACTAAACCCCAATTGTGTAGGATATGGCATGAATTGTTATGAAAAGAAATATACATATATACTTTTGGAAATTTTGTTTAAAATTCTTCGTTTTGCGAAATAAATTACTTTTGTGAAATGTTTTCTAATTTTTTTGGTTTTTCCAAATATTTTAAAAAATTTAAATTAAAAATATTTCTGATTTTTGAAATGTCACATGCTTAGCGTAGGGAAAAGTTGATGGGTAGTAAGTGTAGATTTTATTGCGTAGCAGATTGATAGTAAAATAAATACGGTTAGAGATGTGGGAAAAGTTATTTTAGCTATGTCATCTTTTCCTCCATACCTTGCCGATAGGTGAACAATTTATCTATGTGGACCATACTTGCGAAATAAAATATGGTTAGAGATGATATAACCCTGTTTTAGAAATTCAAGAATCTAAAGTAAAGATTTATCTATGCGGACTATACTTGAAAAAAATTGGAAGGTGATATTTGGGCATAAGAGAAGATTCCAAGGTACAGTAGAGAATTAGGAACACAAGAAAAGATGAAGTATGAATTTCTCCATCTAAACCCTTTCCCTAGCATAAAGAAAACAGAATTAGAAAACCTGATTTTTCAAACTTGATGTTAGCAATGATGTGTTAAGATTTTGATGGAAGGGAATAAATGAAAAATTGATTGAACTATACTTCCATTCGTGGAAGTGTGTGAAAATTTGGATGTAAAAATAAAGTTTTTGGTTTTCAAAATTTGCATATATATAGAACTATCGGTATATTCAGGTTGCTTGCACCATATTTTCAATTTTTTTAAAAGGATGCATTCATATAGGAGGTGCCGATTAGAATTTTTCTTCATACATTTCATACGTATTATGATACGCTATGCACTTATACATGATTGGTTGCAAAAATTTTACACACTAATTGGTTGGTTTGTTTAGAATGGTTGCATGTCATGTTATGTGATTTTGTCCTTAGGAAATTTCAGGGACGAAATTCTTTTAAAGGGGGAGAATGTAACCCCCTAAAATTTTTACGATAATTAATCAATAAATAGTAACACTAATTTTTTTTATAAATGTTAGAATTTGGCTACAAAACTTGTACCATTGGATTCGTGGTGATTTTCTAAGCAATTTTCATATATAAAGTTTTACGATCAGAGTTCAATAAAAAAGTTATTAACGTTTGAAGTTTTTGAATTGGAAATAATTATATACGTAATTAAGAAAATAAAAATAATTAACTAACATTAATTATCATCAATTAGAGTTAACTGATAGTTAACATTATTTAAATGTTATGTAAGTTAGTAGTGGGAAGAAATTATATCGACTGGGTTAATAAGGTATTAAATCAACAAAATTAAGCGTCACAAATAAATTACTGTAAAAGCATACGATCAGTCGACCCCAAACATGGGCCAATCGACGCTAGCGGTCGACAGGATGGGGGCATCGGTCGATTGGTTAAACTATCGATCTGAGAATTTCGTTGTGGCCAAAATGCCTTGATTTAAAATAGTTTAATATAATGGCTGACATTAATTCGAATCCCTATATATATGTGCTTAACTCTTTAGTTTTCTTCTCATATTTTCTAAAGCACGGTGAAGCTCTACCATTTTCTCTCCTCCATAAAATTCTTAATTCTTAAAAGTAGTTATAGTTTATACGTATATACAAGTGGAGAATAGCATAGGATAATTGAAAAGAAGAATATGCCAAATCAAACCATCAAGCTAAGATAAATTATAAATCCGGATCTGAAATTTAAAATAAATCCAAATCCCTCCTCTGATCTGGATTTCTGATTAGTATATGTATGCTTGCAATGTAAGTATTCAGATAGGGGTAAATGGGAGTCAAATTGAATAACATGGACTAGATCTGGAGATTTGAAAAGCTAAAAAGGTGAGTGGAAAATTATATATTTTTATATAATATTAGATTTATGTTGTTGTGAATCTATTCATGTATGCCTAAAATGTAAATTAGAGTTGTGGGCAAAAATTATATATGTGTACTGAATTTATAAACACAGCCTACATATTCTATGATTGATAATTTGAATTATATACTGCATGTTTGTGAATCTAGAAAATATTGGGTGGTAGTAGTCCTTGAATTTAAGATTGGGCAGTAGTAGTCCCTGAAACTCATAAATTATGCGATTGTTCCAAATTTGTAGATTTAAATGACATGTGCAAATAAAATGTAAATTAAATTATCATTGTAAATTGTTGGGATTTAAGTAGTATTTTAATTCATTGGAATGAAGAGGGTTGCAATTTATATTCTTATAGATTACCAAGTTCAGATTTATAAATAAAAGTGTATCGTCTGAAATGACAGGGAATACATAAAAAAAGATGTATAAAATAAAGATATTTACCATATTTTGTACTGTCTGTTTCAATAACTATTAAAAAGATTATCCTTGTAATTCCAAATGCAACACAAATTCTTTTTTTGGATAAGACATAGAAATTTAGTGTTAACCTTACCTTTAGGAAGATGTGGTTCTGATGCATTAAAATGTAGAAATCTTTAAGGATTGATTAAAGAACTGTAAATATGATAATAATAATGGTCTAAGAGAAGAATTAATATATATGCAATATAAGCAAGATGGAAATCAAATAATAACAATGAAAAGGTAGGCAAATAGTGATTTTAAAAAAGAGCATGGAAAGTTCATTAAACAAGGGAGGGTAGTAAATGTTAAAAGGGAACAAAAAGTAAAGTTCAATAAAAAGAAATGGAAGTAAATGGGAGAAGATATTTAGATCTTCTAAAAGGAAGCCGTAAATGACCGTAAATTGAATAATAAGTAAACACATTAAAGACTAAAATGTTATTGAAAGTTGAACATTAGAGGCGTAATAATCAAACAGGCGAGAATAAATACACACACACACACATGTGGATGTGGCCTCAAGAATGCGTTTATGATGGGTGTGAATTATTAAAGTTAGTAAATAACTTAGATGGATAAGAATGACATAGCCATTAAAATGGAGTGGAATGCGATGTCAGTAGTGTTACACAATAGAAGTCTGCCCTCTGCAAGGGGCTACCTGCAGTTGTGTATACTTTGTACTAATGTAGGAGATATCTCACTGTAGGACCCGCAGAATTATATGTGGGTTGTGTATAGGTGAAGGAATACTCTAGTAGGGTGTACTTCAACTTTTTAGTAGGGATGTTGGCTTGATTGCATTAGAAAGTCTAAATGGGACGGTGAGCAATGATCAACGCTATGTTAGTGTGTTGGTACTATATTAGGGAGTAGTAGCTGAACATAGGTCGAGAACATTATCGGTCCTGAGCGGTAAGTAGGAAAGATGAGGGTTACACCTAACTGGCTACACATGTTACTAGTGTAGGTCACATTAGGTCATGCACCGCCACATTTGTTTGCTAATTTGTTTGTAATGGGCTTGGCTAGATAACCCCTAAGAGAGGTCTTTCAAAATGAATAGGGTAGTCCGTGGAGCTAAGTCCATAATAGTCCGACGAGCCGAGTCCTCTATAGTTTATGGAGCTGAGTCCATTATAGGAAGAGTACAAGTAGAAAATCCCCACGACGAGATAGAATACAGCTAAACTGTTATGACATCATTATTAGGCACAACGGGAGTTCCTTGATATGCATGACGACGAGGACGTGATACTGTGTTGACGATGGATCCTGATGGGGTGCTAGGTTACAGATGCTAGCGGGGATAGTATCTTGGTCTAAAAGGGGACTGTGGTACTTATATCTTATATATACGTATGTAGTTATGGTCTACTTCGGGTTGAAAGGGCGTATTGTACGCGTACGTGGAGTCAAGATGACTAAGTAAAATAAAAGGACAAAACATGTGATGGAAGGCAATCCACACTAACTAGTGTTATGTGTACAATGTATAATTACCAATCGCCAAAACATTGTTATAATCCCCCTACTCATTACATCACATAGGATAGCTTTAGAAAGACAAGTATTGGTGCAAGGCGGGAAAAGTGGAAGGAATGGTTTCCATATGCATGCTCGATCTGACATGGACACTAGACATTGAAAGTATCAATCTTGGTCAGTAACTATATGATTTATTATATTTCACTATTCCGCTATGAGTTATATCAATAGTGCTCTCATATGCATTTATTTATTTATTTATTTGCAGGATACCGAGTTAACGGTCTATACTTTACTGGACTTGGCTTTTCGATTTAGCAAAAATTCAGGCCCAATGGGTTACGGGTTGTTACACCACTCCTATGCTGTGTTACCTTGCTCTGGGTTTAGCATGCTTTTAGTATGGAACAATAGCCGACACACATCCTAACCACACAATTACATCGCCTTTCCAGTTGTCCCCATCAACTAAAGCGACCAGATCGATGGTCCTGAATGATTCCCGCCTGTCAGCTACGTAATCTCAATCATTCAAAAGCCAACTACAGCTGCTATGAATACCCCCTAACATGCAAATTCATAAGGGTTCAGTTTTGGTCTAGAATTATAGTTTCAGCATAGAAAAATACCAGAGTTCCTAAATTAGACACATTATAATCTTAAGTGCCTTAATTTCTTATGATTCTTTTGTAGTTCCTTATAATCGTAAAAAGATCAACATAGTAAGAAATTGTAACATCCCCTATCTGGAGGCCTGAAGATAAGCGCTACAGATGCTGCAATCATCCAGTATTAACTTCAGGTGGCCTAATACGGTAACGTTAATGGTATCCATAATATAGAAAGCACTTGAATATGAAATAAAATCATTTTAGATTAAAACACTATTCTGATTACATTTCAAAACATCATTTCATATCCAAGTTACATAATCCCAAACATTTTCCATGTTCAGATCAAATATAATTATTACAAAATACACCAAGAGCGACATACGAAGATGCCCTCTTGGTTGACCAGAGTATTGAATAGTCATAATAGACTTAATACAACACAGCAGAAATAAAAAAAACAACTCCTAAATATAGCTAGCATCAGCCTCCTGCTCGCCTCTGGAAGCTTAATTCGTCCACCTACTAAAAACCTAAAATCCTTAACCCTCAGCCTACTCAAATCAATTTTGAGCACCCGAGAGTTTAAGAGGAAAAACATAAACTTCGAGTCAGACATAAAGCCTGGTGTGAATAATACTATCACATCTCAGTTTACCGATATTAAGTGAGACCATGTCGCTTAGCAGAACGGGTTTCCCTTTATTAATATCCCATTAAAACATATCTTTTTGCAAATCAAAACCCTTCAACCAAATTGGTTAATCAGACTGGTCATGTCAATAATAGAAAATTTCATATATGCTCAAAAACAGGTAATAAATGGACCAACTGTCCGAACAAAATGTAGTTTTGTTTGGCTAACTACTGACCTTTGGCTGACTCGAGCCTACTAGACAAAATAACAAATAATCTAACATCCGTTAGACAAACTTTCGGACGGTCTATCCCTAACTTACATTTCCTAGGGTCACCTGATCATAATGGTTTTGCGGGCTCACCAATAACCTATCTCTGTACATATATATTCCTTTCTGTGTGTAACCATCATTTAAGTCTTACTTGTAACTAAGCCCTACACATTGGAATTTTCGACTAAATTAGATAGGGGCTAATAGCTAATGTATAGGGCGCAACCCTATACCAGTCCTATCTGGTATACAAATACCTGATTCATTTTACTTAGAGTTAACTACCCTTTAAATTTTCCTTGAAAAACTTTTTAAAATGATTTAACCCTTTAAATCATACTTATACAAGGAAAATAAACTATTTGCTTTACTCAAATCTCTTTGCCATGATATATGCTTTACTCAAAACATTGTTGATGAAAACATTCGAAACCTTTGCTTAAAACCTTTAAACAATCTTATTCAAAACCAATGAAAGTACCACTTTCAAAACAATTGAAAGTTCCCCTTTAGATATAGGTAAACTACTTTACTTAATAACCTTAGGCCTAAAGGCCAAACATACCCTTCGAAACCATTGACAGTTGACCTTTCGAAACATTGAAAACACCTTCTTCGAAAGCTTTATAAACCTTAGACATCCTCTTTTAAAATCCTTTAAATATGCCTTTCGAAGCCATCAGACACCTTCCATTTAAACCAAGGTAAACCTTTCAAAAATACTGGAAACCATTCCTTTTGAAATCATTATTAGTTACCTTTCGAAAGCATCAAAGTATACTACTTAAAACAAACCTTCTGAAATCAATGGGTTCAAGTTAAAACATATGGAAAAACCTTCTGAAAAAATTCCTTTTGAAACCTTTGGGTTTAACTTTTATAATATCAAAAAGGGTCTTAAAACAACTAAGTCGAAAGCAACTCTTTCGAAAGCAAACTCCTAAGTAAAGAAGTGGACGGTGTCAAAATCTATCCCTTCAAAAGTAGTGGAGAAGCAACTCTAATTTTTAAAACAAAGGGGCCCTTTCGAAACCAATCTGGGTCGAAAGGAAAAAGGCGGCAGCAAGGGTTTCGATCTTATCGAATACTTTAAAACAAAGGCGCAACCTCATCCGAAACCATTCCTTCTTTAAAACCATTGACCATGTCGAAATCTATATTATTCGAAACCATTCTTTTTGAAAGCAAAGTAGGTGCATTTCCATTTACAAGCCATAAAAGGTTTCGACCCTTACGGAATCTCGTGTTTCGACCCTATACCTTTCGCATATGTCCAATTCACTACGTACTAAGTCTTTGATACCATGAGCATTGGTTTCGATCAGGTTGGAGGTGGAAGTACTAAGTTGAAAGGTGGATGCCAGAGATGGTGAAGCATCGGAACCTTATAAAACCTGATTTTTAACTTAAAAAGGTAATTCATTTCAACTAACCTCTTATTTGTCACCTTATAATTGGTTGCCTTAACTTTTAAAAATCTTTTCTGAAAGGTGCTGCCGAATTACAGAAATTAACATTTTAAATCAATTGCAAATAGCCCCTTCTCCTTTTATAAACATATAAAACATTTAATGTAAATTAAATGAACTAATTTCAACCGCGTCTTTTTGAAATACCCGAAATGCCCTTACTTTCCTAATTCCCATCAGGCCCGCATGCGTGCCTCCCATTTCCTTTACCAGTTCGTAAAACCTAACTATTTCTCTTCCCCCATGGTCCTAAATTCAATTCCTCAAAACCTAGATTTCATTCATCACCATCACCCAATCCCAAGAAATTGGTTTCTTTTGCTTCTGAACACTGGTAATCATAATGCACTAATCTGATAAGAGCACTATGGATCATCAACTTATATAGCCAGAAACAGAGTTCGCTGGAGCTTTTTTGCAAATTTAGGGTTTGTATTGGACAAGTGTGTAGGGGAGGGTACAGATAGATCAGTGTAGTTTTACGAAGACACAAAACGGGTGTGTATAGAAGCGGCCAAAATGAACGACACGTAGAGAAGGCACTTTTTTCACCGAAAATTAGGAGAAAATTAATCATAAATTCACAAGGTTACAGCGGCATAAAAATCCTATTTTTAAGCATCATCGAAAACTCATACCACAAGCGAAAATTTTAAAGTACTAAAAATAAGCAAACATTAGACTATAAAACTACATGTCCGTTCTAAAAGATGCACAGACGAATGAAGTGGAGATTAATTAAAACCTGTTGTTTTTAGAATCGTTCCAGCTTAAAATACAAGATCCAAGTGCATCGTCAAAGTAAAGTGAATTATAGTGGGTAAATGCTTCGTATATGTCTGGGTAAGCGTCGTAATTCAAACTAAGATTTTTTTTTAACTTCTCGGCGGCTAGGTTTTACTAGCTGATGGCAAGAACGATAAATTTTGGATCTCCTTTTCCAATTCACCTATATCTCTACCCTTTTTATACACTTTAAATGGATCGTATTTGGATATTAATTACTGCGCTTTCATGGATATGGAATGTGAAATTAAATCGATGGCAATTCTGGATTTTTCTGTTTTAGTGGAGAAAATGCGTAGTACAAATTGTGTCAAAAAGGTAAATATTACAGAAGCTTATGCAATGTTATGTGCAAGTATCTCCAATAGTTCTCAATTTTTTTTCTCCTTTTCTTTTTTCTCCTCTTTATCGACCAGTTCGTTTTAGGTTGCATTTGCGACGAACGATAACAGAGAATTTGAACGGGAAAGTTGAGCGAACAAAAAATGCGTTAGTGTGTACGAACGAGCATTTGAGCGGGGCATTTAAGTTGTGATTTTCAATTTAATTGATTTTTATTTAATAAATTATTTATTTTGTTGTGCAATATGCGTTTAACTAAAATAAAATAATAGTACAAAAATCGAAATATATGCAAATTAATTAAAATGCATTAAAAAATACGCCGATAAAATGCATAAATAATACAATAGAAATACAATTATAGCACAAATCATATTTGTTGCCACCACCTTGGTTTATCAGATAAATTTTGTAGTTTGTAGAAAGGCATTGGACTGCAATCGCTGACATCAACCAATCTTTTGCTAAGTCATCGTTAAGAGTATTGAATAAATCTTCATTATCGGACTGCATTACAATTATCATTGCTTCGCCAAAATTAAATTCTCCTCCTGCTCCAAGACGTTGAACGAGAGCAGCCATATCTGTGTAGTTTATAGAATTTACCGTTGAATGGACGCTGTTTGTGTTCGGACTGCTTGAATTCGTACGAGATTTTTTCATTTATCTCCTATGTATTACGTAAATAATGTCGTACATCTTCTCATCAGCTTCTCCACGACGTCTTCTCAAACTACTACGTGCACCAGAAGATGAACCAATGTTACAAGCTTATTGCACTGAAGTTTGTTGTAATGGGGGATTGGTTGGTGAATTCAAATTTGTAATTTGTTCACCTTGCGTTTCATCCAATTGATTAAAAAACCACTCAAAAGCTCATGTTCTATCAAACTGGGTATGCACAAAAGGAGTAAATTGTTGCGGTTGTTCTAACGATGAATGAGTAAACTACATGGACTAAGGTCTTCATGCAATTTTGAGTCACAAACTATATTTCTATTATCTAAGGTTATTGTACATTTTGACAAAGCAACATTTTGACAAATAACAGGTCTCGGATGCGAGATTCCAAAAATCGACGCAATTAATTGAGTCCAAGCTGTTTGAACACGGATTCTAGGTATATTTTATGTGCAAGCATTAACGAAAGGCCATATTATATTAATCATTGAAAACCCCTTTCTGATCTTCCTGTTTATGTGCACTAAACCAATTCATGAGGAAATTGACTATATTTGAATGTGTTGATGTGGCATGCGATCATTGCATTGATTTTATTTCTATTATTTTTTAATAGCCATGATATAAAAATATGGCCCAACAATCAAATGCAAGTTCAACTGGATGTGCTTATATACTCGTATTTATTAAAACACTTAGGAAAATACTATAAAAATTCTCATAAATCAGTTTTAATATGTTTTCTAACATATTTAAATTCCTAACCCAAAAAATATATATAATTGCCATAATTTATTTTAAACCCAAATATCTATTTTCTTCACTAGAAAATTAATAATAAATCCATATTAATTCAGAAAATTATAAAACTTGAAATCCATCTCTAAAATATTATTTCTGACTATGTACTAAAACTGCAAGGCATTTGGATGTCATTTGATAGGTTTTAAATCCAAAACATGTCATAAAATCAATATGAATATGCATAATTCATCAACAAGCATATATATATATATATATATATCATTCAAAACATGGCAATCTACTTTGCAAAATCATTCAGGTCTAATCTTAGATACCGAAAACATCAAAATATGAGATGTAACATATTACCCACCTTTATCATTCTTGTTAAGGAGTTGAGATTTGATCTTGGATTGAATTTTACTTAAGCTCTTCCTCTTGATTTAGCTTTTCTTCCCCTTACTCTTCTTTAATGGTGGCCGACCTCAAGGTTTAGTGTTTTAGATTGTGAACGTGAGAAATGTTATGGTATGAAGGGTTTAGGGTATAAGAATGTAGCTTATTCCTATATTGCCCCTTATCTAATTTCCCTCTCCTATTTCAATTTAAACCCATTTAATTCATTACTTAACTAGGCACAACTACCCCTTATTTATTAAAATCTCAATCCCATAACCATTTAATCTTTAATCTTTACATTATTCTATTTAATTTAGCTAATTAAATCTCCTGAATAATTTTTATCTAAAATTAGGGGTGTTACAGACCCCCTCCTTAAAGAATTTTGTCCTCGAAATTACGATAAGGTACACATCAAAATCTATCATAAAGGTAAAACATACCATGAAACAAGTCAGGATAAGTATCTCAAATCATGGTCTTAGTTTCCCAAGTACAGTCTCTCTCATCATCACTCCACTAAACTTTAATTGATCTGACTGTCTTGTTCCTTAACCTCTTCCCATCTCTTGCAACTATACGAACGGGCTTTCTAACTATAGTCCAATTCAGTTCCACTACTAAGTCGTCTAACTCAATCGGTGTTATGACAGTCTCTGGATCCCGAATACACTTCCTTAGATGAGAAACATGAAAAACATCGTGGACTCCTGCCAAAATGTTCGGTAACTCTATTCTATATGCGAGTTTCCCGATCCTTTCTACTATAGGAAATGGTCCAATGAATCTCGGTGCCAATTTCCCCGATTTCCCGAACCTGATCACACCCTTCATTGGTGATACTTTGATGGAAACATGATCTCCAACTGAAAATTCTAAGTCTTTCCGTCTCTTATCGGCATAACACTTCTGCCTAGACTAAGCTTCCTTCATTCTAGCACTAATCAACTCAATCTTTTCTGCAGCTTCTCTAACTAAATCTGGACCAAGAAAAACCTATCCCCGGTCTATAACCAATAAACTTGAGATTTGCATGGCCTTCCATACAAAGCTTCAAATGGTGCCATCCCTATACTAGCCTGATAAATGTTGTTATACGAAAACTCAACTAAGTGTAGATGATCTTCCCATAATCCTCCAAAATCTAGTACATAAGCTCGCAATAAATCTTCTAAGACTTTGTTAACTCTTTCCATTTTCCCATCAGTTTGTGGATGGTAAGCGATACTCATCTTGAGCTTGGTACCTAAGGTATCCTGTAGACTCCTCCAGAACTTGCTAGTGAATAAGGAATCTCTATCACTTACTATACTACTAGGAATCCCATGATGTCTAACTATATTCCTCATAAACAACTTAGCCAAAACAAGTGCCATACCGATTGACTTAATTGGAATGAAATGGGAACTGTTGGTCAACCTGTCCACTATGACCCATATACTTTCATTTTCTCTGTTTGACCTTGGACACCCGTCTATAAAATCCATAGAAATAGAATCTTACTGCCATACTAGAATATCTAATGGCTGAAGTAGCCCACTTGGCTTCTGATGTTTAGCCTTTACCTGTTGGCAGTTCAAACACTGCTATACCCATAAGCCTACATCTCTCTTCATACCTTCCTAGAAAAAACTCCTCTTCATATCCTGATACATTTTAGTTCCTCCCGGATGAATAGTGAACTTCGACCGATGGCATTCCTCAAGAACTTCCGTCCTAATGCTTCCTACATTCGGAATACACAACCTTCCTTTCTTTATCAACCACCTATTCTGGTCAAGAATGAAATCGTTCAAGTCACCACTCTCCGTTCCATCCCTTAACTTCTTCATCCATTCAACTAATATTGGATCCTCTCCTTGCTTAGAAGCAATCCTTTTAATTATCATCGGTCGAACTTCTAAACATGACAACATAATAGTTTACTTACTAGATCTAGCTTTCGATCTCCATTGTACTCTACGTGTCGTCAAAGCTTCCAAATCTTTCCACTCAGTTATCATCGCCAACACTGCATTTTGATGTTTTCTGCTAAGTACATCTGCAACCTTATTTCCCTTTCCCGTTGTGTACTCAATACCAAAGTCATAAGCGGCTAGAAACTCTAACCACCTTTGATGTCTCATATTCAACTCCTTCTGAGAGAATAAATACTTTAGTGACTTATGATCCGTGTATAACTCGAATCTTTCTCCCAAAAGATAATGTCTCCACACCTTCAACACAAAAATCACCACAGCTAATTCCAAATCGTGATTTGGGTACCTAACCTCATGCGGTTTAAGCTGTCAAGATGCATAGGCAATCACTTTATCTCTATGCATTAACACAGCCCCTAACCCTGTTCTACATGCATCTGTATATACCACTAAATCTTGATTCCCTTCAGGAACAACTAACATAGGTGCATTAGTCAATAAGTGTTTCAACTTCTAGAATGCCTCCTCACTCTTATCGGTCCAAATGAACTTCACATCCTTTCGCGTTAGTTTGGTCATCGGTGCTGCTATCTGCGAAAAATCTTTAATGAATCTTCGATAATACCCAGCTAATCCAAGAAAACTCTTTATCTCAGTCACTGTCTCGGGTCTCTTCCAATTATTCACTGCCTCGATCTTAGTCGGATCTATAGACAACCTTTTCTTTGAGACTACATGACCAAGAAACTTCACTTCCTTCTTCCAGAAATGACACTTTGAAAATTTCGCCTTCAGCTGATGCTGCCTCAGCATCTCAAGCACCACTCTAAGGTGAACTTCACGGTCCCTTTCATCCTTAGAGTATATCAAAATATCACCGATGAAAACTAATACGAACCTATCCAAGTGCTCTCGGAAAACTTGGTTCATCAAATCTACAAAGAATGCTGGCGCATTAGTTAGTCCAAATAGCATTACTAACCATTTGTATGGTCCATATTTGGTTCTAAATGCCCTCAAATGAACACTATCCTCTACCACTCTAAGCTGATGGAACCCTGTCGCTAATTCCAACTGGGAAAATACTTTGGCTCGACTCAACTGGTTGAAAAAATCGTCAATTCTAGGTAACGATATCGATTCTTTATCGTCTCCTCATTCAACTTACGGTAATTGATACATAACCTCAACGATCCGTCCGACTTCTTAGCAAACACTATGGCTGCTCCCCTAGGTGAACTACTTGATCGGATAAAATTATTGCCCTCCAAATCCACCAACCACACCTTCAACTCCCTCATCTCGGTAGGTGTTATCCTGCTAGGCGGTCTACTCACTGGTTCCGTTCTTGCACCAAATCTATCTGAAACTCAATGGATCATTTCAGTGGAAATCCTACTATAGATTCAAAAACATCTACGAATTCTCTAACCATGAAAACTCGATTTAACTCGTCCTTTATCTCCACAACACCCAACAAAGCATTCACCTCACAAATAGGGTTTTCAACGGTATGTACAATCCGATCACTACAGTCATGGTGTCTAAGTGATATTTTCCTATCATGGCAAAATATCCTAGCATCATACTTACTTAACCAATCCATATCCAAAATAATTCTGAACCCTACGAAATCAAACACATGCAAACTACAAACTACAAACAAAGTAATAACCTAACAAATCAAACTCTAGGTGGTCACACTTCATCCCAAGTGTCGCATACCCTCCTATTGGATTTGCAACCCTTAAGGAAGTAACTAGGTATGAAGGTTCTAGGTTAAGCTTACCTACCAAACAATGAGATATAAAAGAATGCGATGCACCGGTATCAAATAGAACTCTAACTGGTATACCATAAATCAAAAGCGTACCTCCCAACACCACTTTTTCCTTTCCTCTGGTGTTGGTCTCGAGGTAGCTGGTTCCAATGCAAACATCTTGCCCTTCCTATCCTTGGCTGGCTCCTTGCACTAGTTCTTATAGTGCCCAATCTGATCATAGTTGAAACACTTTATTCCTTTCTTCTCAACAACTTTCTTTCCCTTGCCTGTCCGGCACTCATGAGCATAGTGTCCTTTCTTGTCACACTTATAACGGACCACTTCTACCTTTCCCTTCTTAGCAACTCCACCCTTCTGAGCTCCTTTCTTGTGAAAAAACTTTCTCTTCCGACTCTGCCCTCCTTGAGCTTCTTTGGCCTTATTTCTTTCAAGAAAAGCTTGCATCTCTTCATTCCTCAAGGTCATCTCAACAACAACATCACTTGGATCCCTAATATGCGGTAACATGGCCTTAGCAAGCTCAAGATTCAACCCCCTTATGAACTTCTCGTTCCTCTTAATCACAATATCAATCGTAGCATAGCCATATCTCACTAGCTCCTCAAACCTCGTCGCATACCCGAGCATAGTCATATCCCTTGCTCCAACTCGGAAAACTTCCTGAGCAGAGTGGACTTAGCAACTTCTAACATAAACCTTTACTCGTACCTCCTCCTGAACTCAGCCCAAGTCATATTATCCTCATTGACTCCAACTGTCAAACTGTTCCACCAAAACAGTGCTGCCCCTTGAAGCTGTCTAGAAGCGAGTCTCCTTTTCTGCTCATCATTGAGCCCAAAGTCAGCGAAAATCCTTTCGCAATGAAGTAGCCAATTCTCTACTTCGGTTGCGTCTTCAGTACCAATAAACGACTTTCCTCTCAGTCGAGCAAAATCTCTACTCAGAATAGCATAGTTATTCACGACTAGAGCTTCTTGGTTCCCTTCTCCAGCATTTCTTCCAACTACTTCAACATCAATTCTTGCCTACATCATGTTGACAAAGAACTGATACATTTCTCCCATGTCAACTTGTGGGACTCCAGCACCCACATTTCTAGCTTGTGCCTGACCTTTGTTCCTCCAGTATTTGGTCGGGCATTTCCATTAGTTGTGGTGCTTCCCCCTCCAAGGTTAACTCTTCCACTGCTAGCATCCATATATGCATTCAAGCCTCATAAGATATAGAAGAATAGCCTAAGAGAGGTAGGAGAATAGAAATATAGCGTATACTTATATATAGCAAATACAAGTATGTTATTATAGCGTTATCCCATACCCCAATCTTATCTCTAATTCCTTAGGATTATGTTTTCAAAAAAAAATCATTTTAGTTTAAAGTTTTTCATAAACCTCTGCTCTAATACCAAGTTGTAACATCTCCTATCTGGAGGCCCAAAGCTAAGCGCTACAGATGTTGTATTCATCCATAGTATTAACTTCGGGTGACCAAATACAGTAACATTAATGGTATCCATAATATCAGAAGGACTTGAATATGAAATAAAATCATTTTAGATTAAAAAACTTTTCTGATTACATTTCAAACCAACATTTCATATCCAAGTTACATAATCCCAAACGTTTCCCAGGTTCAGATCAAATATAATTATTACAAAATACGCCAAGAGTGATATATGAAGATGCCCCATTGGTTGACCAGAGAACTAAATAGTCATAACAGACTTAATACAACACATCAGAAATAAAACAAAACAACTCCTAAATATAGCTAGCATCAGCCTCCTGCTCGCCTCCAGAATTTTTATTCGTCCACCTACTAAAATCTGAAAATCCTCAACCCTCAGCCTACTCAAATCAATTTTGAGCACCCGAGAGTTTAAGGGGAAAAACATAAAATTTGAGTCAGACATAAAGCCTGGTGTGAATAATACTATTACATCTTAGTTTACTGATATTAAGTGAGACCACGCCGCTTAGCAGAATGGGTTTCCCCTCACTAATATCCCATTAAAACATATCTTTTTGCAAATAAAAACCCTGCAACCAAATTGGTTAATCAAACTGATCATATCAGTAATATCAAATTTCATATATGCTCAAAAATAGATAACAAATGGACCAACTATCCGAACAAAATGTTGTTTTTTATTAACTACTAACCTTTGGCTGACTCGGGCCTACCAGACAAAATAACAAACAATCTAACATCAATTAGACAAACTTTTGGACGGTTTATCCCTAACTTACATCTCCCAGGGTCACCTGATCCTAATGGTTTTGCGGGCTTAACAGTAACCCATCTCTGTACATATATATTCCTTTCTGTGTAAGACCATCATTGTAATGACCCTAAAATAAAAATAAAATGATATATATTTATATTAGAAAATTCTGAGATATATATATATATATAAGTATATATATATTGCATTAAAACAGAAAAGAATTTGGCAATAAATAAAATTAAATGGGAGCTTCTGTTTGATAAAATGCAAGGAATTAAGGTGATTAGAAGAAAAATTGGAACTCAAAATAAATATAGCTTTATGTTCAAAGAATTATGTAAATATATATATATACACATTTAATATATATGGGGTATTTGCTGTTTTATATGAAGATAAAATAAAATGAAGTTTAATATAAAGGTTTATATGTCTTATAATTGTGCCAGAAAATAATTAGCATAATATATGTGATTTTTAATTTAAAAGGGAGTTGACTGATTTGACATAAAGGCAGAAATATATATATATATACACACATATATAGAATCAAATAAAAATTTCCATACCATATTTATTCCAAGCAAATAATTTGTGTAAATGATTTTACATTACAAAGTATGGTAGTATGTCTGATTGAATGGAGGTAATAGATAGGTAGAAAAAAAAATATACAAAGTAGATTTTCAGATTTCCTTAAAACTTATAAAAAGAAATAATGAACTGAGGGTCACATGCTTATTGCATGAGTAGAAAAGAGTCATGAAAATAGTATTGAGTGTCTAAAAATGCATGATCCTCGAAATAGCTAATTAAAGTGTGCATTTCCAATTTATGATCACACAAAAATATGATGTGTACATAAACATCTAAGGGTATCAGGGGAATTACCCATTTTCTAAAACCCTAGAATGGATTTATAAATAACTGCACATAACCAAAACCATCACTCTCTCGGGATCAAAAACAAAATAAAATAAACAAGGAGAAACACTAGCTTGAGGCTTTGGGGGATTTGCTGTTCTAAGAAATTAAGGCAGTGAAAGGAGAAACATTATGTGAGTATTTATCTTTTGTGTGCAATGGCATTAAGTCCTATTGCAGGCAGCCTAAAAATACTATGAGTTATTTGAATCTCTGAAATGATTGGTTATGAGTGATATGGATGTTTGTTTGTGCATTTTTGTTTGGAGCATTGATCTGTAATTTGGCTTCCAGAGTTAACATGTTTTAAGTATTCTTGTTCTATCATCATTAAACATGGATCAAGATTAATAGGGGAACATGGGGTTGAGCCAGAAAATATGTAGGCAGTCATATTTCTCTGATATATGAAAAAAAAGAAACTAATTTGGTCACTTGGGGGTAGTCAATGATCTGCTTACTTCAGGTGGAAGCAAGTATATGCATGGTGCAACTGCACCCTGAGGCCTTTGTGTGTTGGAATAATTTAAACAACCTGGGAGTTTCCATCACAATGCATACATAGTGTTCATTTGACAAGGAGTTAAAGACCATAAAATAAATGGGGGTAGGGGTTTAAAAATCTGGGTTATAAACTTTCAGATTTGGTGTTAGATTTAATCAAGATAAATATTGTTCATTGATTAATTGCTGGGTGGAAGTTTGGAGTATAAATCAGTGATTACTTATCCAAGATTTGATGAGGATGAATTAAAATTGTACACATGATTAATCTTAACTGACTGTTGTGCATTGTATAATTTGTTGAATGTGATATTGTGTCTTCTTGCATGAACCAAAACTTGCTAAGTATAAGACCTGTTAATCTAGGAAAGCATTGCAAGATTACTACAATTATGTACATGTATACAAAATTGATAAATGCTCATACCAGTGTAAACTGACCCTTTTGGTTGCCCTTGCAATCATCTGGGTGTCTCAAAAATTATTTGGGGCAGCTAAATGATTTGCTTGCAGGAAATTGAAGTTGGCTTGATGAGTAAAGAAGGCATTGGCTGCTAGTATAAATAAGAGAGACTTGTTTTAAATTTGCAGTTGCTTTGTAATGGAATTACTAGACAAATTCTATTTTCTGTAATTGAAGTACTTGTAGGAAACTTTCTAAGTATTTGGGGTTGAAAACTTGTACTTAAGTAAAATTCATTTTGAATGATATTTGATGGGGTTTGATTTTTATTGATTCTATGATCATCTGATTTGGAGAAAACAAGGGGATGGATATAACACATAAATATAAAATGTGAATGTAATGATCTCTGGTTTTATTGCCCGAGTTTATTCTATGATTTTCTTTAAATAAAATTACAATAGATTTGACAAGATTTGAATAAGAAATACTCAAGTGGAATAAAATGTATGCATGTCAAATAACTGATACTGAAATATATATATATATATATATATATATATATATATATATATATATATATATATGAATCTCTGATTTCTATTGTTTATATTTTGTCTTATGGAAATTAAACAGCTAAGGGGATTTAATTTTTGAAATGAACTCTCAAAGATTTTAGCAGAACATTCAAGCAAAATGAATTTGTGCATGGCAAGTAAATGATACTGGCAGGTGCATAAATTCTGGAAATTTGTATGGATTTGAGCATTTAAAAAAATAAAAATAAAAAGGATCTTTGAGAATAGTAGACCTGGAAGGGTAATGGACTTTGGATATTTGGTTGAACACTTATAAGAAAGTATCTTCCAGAAAACTTGAACTAGGCATAAAAAGGCTTGGAAATTTAGGAGTAGGAATTTTGTAAAAGCTTGTCAAAATGAAGGGTATGGGTTTGCAAGTGGTAAAAGGGGGACTATGGCTGGTCTAGGTGGCCATGGGTCAAACCCTTGGAGCCTGGAATCTCTTCATTTCAATTGATGAAGTGTGAGTGCATCCGGGACAAAACCAAGAAAAACACCAAGCAACCCTCATATAACACCAAGCAATTTTAGAAATATACCAAGCAACTAAAAATCTGTACCATGTCAAATATAGAAATGCAATCTAACTTCAATTGTTTAATTTGAGACAGTGATTAGGAAATCACTTTTAATGTTCCTAACTACAAGTAGGATCTTGAAATAATTTTATGCATAAGCCTAATAACTGTCACAAGAACAAATAAATGCTAATAGCCTTATTTAGGCAGATTAATATTTATATATAGTCAGATAACAAGTTTAGGTATTATAATTTGCTAAAAATATGCCTCTGGCAGTAGAATAAGATTTAAATAGGAAATAAGTGGCTTGTCAAAAGCTTGTATGATATTTTGTTTTCAAATTGATTTAAATTGACTCTGATATATATATATATATATAAATATATATAAATAATAATAAAGGAACAATTGTATATCATCAAATATATAATTGGTTTAATCTTTGTATACTGATATGATTATATTAGTAATTCCAGGGTCTTGGGAAAAATATTTGGAAACTATATAAAAATTTAAATATAAAAGTATTTGGGGTTTAGTGGTGAGTTCCTTTTGAATAAGAAAAAATTCTAAGTGATTTTAAAGATGAGGGTCACCACAATCATTTATGTCTTACCTGTGACTAAGCCGTACACAATGGAATTTTAGACTAAATTAGCTAGGGGCTAATAGCTAATGTATAGGGCGCGACCCTATACCAGTCCCATCTGGTATACAAATATCTGAGTCATTTTACTTAGGGTTAACTACACTATAATTTTCTTTGAAATCTTTTTCAAAATGATTTAACCCTTTAAATCATACTTATATAAGAAAAATAAACTATTTGCTTTACTTAAATCTCTTTGCCATGAAATATGTTTTACTCAAAACATTGTTGATGAAAACATTCGAAACCTTTGCTTAAAACCTTTAAACAATCTTATTCAAAACCAATGGAAGTACCCCTTTTGAAACTATTGAAAGTACCCATTTCGATATAGGTAAACTACTTTACTTAATAACCTTAGGCCTAAAGGCCGAACATACCTTTCGAAACCATTGATAGTTGTCCTTTCGAAACACTGAAAACACCTTCTTCGAAAGCTTTATAAACCTTAGACATCCTCTTTTAAAATCCTTTAAATTTTCCTTTCGAAACTATTGGAAACCTTCCATTTAAACTAAGGTAAACCTTTCGAAAATACTGGAAACCATTCCTTTCGAAACCATTATTAGTTACCTTTCAAAAGCATCAAAGTATACTACTTAAACCAAACCTTCCGAAAGCAATGGGTTCAAGTTAAAACATGTGGAAAAACCTTTCGAAACCATTCCTTTTGAAACCTTTGGGGTTTAACTTTTATAATATCAAAAAGGGTTTCAAAACAACCAAGTTGAAAGCAACTCTTTCGAAAGCAAACTCCTAAGTAAAAAGTGGATGGTGTCGAAACCTATCCCTTCAAAAGTAGTGGAGAAGCGGCTCTAATTTTTAAAACAAAGGGGCCCTTTCGAAACCAATCTAGGTCGAAAGGAAAAATGCGGTAGCAAGGGTTTCGACCTTACTGAAAACATTTACTTTAAAACAATGGCGCAACCTCATTCGAAAGCTTTCCTTCTTTAAAACCATTGACCATGTTGAAATCTATCTTATTCGAAACCATTCTTTTATAAAGCAAAGCAGGCACATTTCCATTTAAAACCCATAAAAGGTTTCAACCCTTTTGGAATCTCATGTTTCAACCCTATACCTTTCGCCTATGTCCAATTCACTACGTACCAAGTCTTTGATACCATGTGCATTGGTTTCGATCAGGTTGGAGGCGGAGGTACTAAGTCGAAAGGTGGCTGCCAAAGATGGTGAAGCATCGAAACCTTATAAAACCTGATTTTTAACTTAAAAAGGTAATTCTTTTCAACTAACCTGCTTATTTGTCACCTTATAATGGTTGCCTTAACTTTTCAAAATCTTTTCTAAAAGGTGCTGCTGAGTTACAAAAATTAACATTTTAAATCATCTACAAATAGGCCTTTCTCTTTTTATAAACATATAAAACATTTAAGTCCTATACCTTAAATAATTTTATATATTTATTAAAACACTTAGGAAAATTCTATAAAAATTCTCATAAATCACTTTTAATATGTTTTCTAACAATATTTAAATTCCTAACCCTATATATATATATAATTACCGTAATTAATTTTAAACCCAAATATCCATTTTCTTCACTAGAAAATTAATAATAAATCCACATTAATTCAGAAAATTATAAAACTTGAAACCCATCTCTAAAATATCATTTCTGACCGTATACTAAAATTGCAAGGCATTTGGATTTCATTTGATAGGTTTTTCAATCCAAAACATGTTATAAAATCAATATGAATAATCATTATTCATCAACAAGCATATATATCTAATTATCATTCAAAACATGGCAATCTACTTTGCAAAATCATTCAGGTCTAATCTTAGAAACCGAAAACATCAAAATATGAGATGTAACATATTACTCAACTTTAGCTTTGTTGTTAAGGAGTTGAGATTTGATCTTGGATTGAATTTTACTTAAGCTTTTCCTCTTGATTTAGCTTTTCTTCCCCTCACTCTTCTTTAATAATGGCCGGCCTCTAGGTTTAGTTTTTTAGATGGTGAACGTGAGAAATTTTATGGTATGAAGGGTTTATGGTATAAGAATGTAGCTTATTCCTATATTGCCCCTTATCTAATTTCCCTCTCCTATTTCAATTTAAACCCATTTAATTCACTACTTAACTAGGCACGGCTACTCCTTATTTATTCAAATCTCAATCCCTTAACCATATAATCTTTAATCTTTATATTATTCTATTTAATTTAGCTAATTAAATCTCCTGAATAATGGTTATCTAAAATTAGGGGTGTTATAGAAATCTTCACAGTTGACGTAGGCAAGCTTAGCTTAACCACTATATATCTTGTGCCTCTTTACTTTAACTTCTCATTTACTGCTAATTTTAAATCTTAAAGCCTAGTGTTTGCAAGTAACATTTGTTAATACAAACGTATTAACATAATTCAAAGATTGGCTAAATTTTTAGTCAATATTTTGGCACTAAAAGGATTGCCTCTTCTAAAAGATCTCTTAATCTCTTCACTTTTCTTCTCTACTAAAAATATTCTTTAGTTATCACCATGATTCCTACTGGTGTAATAAAGGTATAAACTCTAAAGATCATGATACTAAGGTAACACTTTCGCCAGTGCTTCTTATTCCGTCTTTTGGTTGAGTAATGACATATGGCAAAGTCTGCTTCAAGACTTAAAAAATGTCAAAAATCTAACCCGTGTAGTGATTGAGTCAAGGCAAGGCCGAATTCTTAGATGACCATAAACATTGGTCCTCCACTCCATTTAGTGTCCAATCTTACTCTTGCCCAAACTACAGTACCAAGTGCATACAATCTTGTTAATACCGCCCTAGAGTGGGTGGTGCTCGAAACCCTAACCTAAATAGATCATGTTCACAATAGGAGCATTCCTTGCATGTTGTATGTAAGCCAAGTCATGATATTGATGTTATGGGTACATACCTGGCATTATACCGAGAACAAAGGAATTATCGTTCCCCTTCAGCGGAATGACCTTCTGCATTCAAATTCCTACAGGTGGAATATGGGGCTTGTGACTTGAGATTCAATCGCCTTAGTGGTGGTGCTCAAGACATTGGCAGTTAATACAAGGACCCTAGGCACACGCCTAGTCCAATAAGGGTGTGTCTAGGCCCAGATCAAGGGAAAGGCAAGCCAGACAATCATGGTCGCCTTCTATGTTTAGAGGGAGGAGGTCCTCCTCTCCAATTCCTCATCACCATCACCGCTAGCTGCCACATTACCATCACCAGTCTCTCATTCCACAAAGACGCTAGCTGAATCTATCACTGGTCATATGCCAAACATGTCCTCACCCAGTGGAAGCTGGCCTTTAGGAGGAAATGAACTGTCTTTGCCAACAACTCAACATAATTCAAGCCCAAAATGCTAGGGGCCGGGCAAAGCACTGTTCGACGATGAGAATGAAGAGCCATTCTATAAGGAAATATTAAGTACACACATCGACTGACGGTATGCTTTGCCACCTATTGATAAATATGATAGGAGTACTGCCCCATCATACCACTTCATTGCCTTTAACTCCATTACATTGTCCAACTAGCTTTTCAGCCCAACGAAGTGTCTAATCTTTCCTTCCACTCTAACGGGACCGGCCCCTCGTTAGTTCCTACACCTGCAACTAGCCAGCATTCATTCTTGGATCCAGCTTTGTGCAAAAATTAAAACTAGGTTCTATGCTTCAAAGATCCTTATCATGATGGCTAGTGAGCTAGGTAACCTCAAACAAGACCGGCTGAGAATCTTCAAATCGCATGTAAATCGTTTTAATAAGGAATCCACCTAGGCTAGATGTGTCGACAAAAAACAGCCTGCTTATGGCCCTCTACTCAGGGGTAAGATACAAGTCAAGGATGTAGAAAGAGCTACAAAAGAAGTCGGCCATGTCCCTAACCAATTTTTATTAGCGGGCAAATGACATCATGTGAATGGAAGATGATGATATCTCAAATAGCGAAGACGAGGTCCGGTGTTCTAACAAAGTTAGCCCGTAAGAAAGTGCAGACCACCGAGAAAATGACCAACATAATAACAACAAAAGGAAGGTAGACAACACTTGATACAAGTCGAGTTACACAACTGTGCCTCTTTTAATCGATAAATTGAATCAATATATCTTACAACCAGCGACCCCGTACTGTTCCAAAGACCATGTAACATCCCCAATCTTAAGCCCGAAGCTAAGTGCTATAGATGCTTCAGTCATCCATAGTATTAACTTCGGTGACAACATACAGTAATGTTAATGGTATCCCTAATATCAAAAGCACATGAATATGAAATAAAATAAACATAGATTAAAACAACTTTTCTGATTACATTTCAAATCAATATTTCAAATTCAATCACATAATCCCATAATAGATTCCCAGGTTTTGATCAAATATAGTTATTACAAATCGCGCCAAGAGCGACATATGAAGATGCCCCCTTGGATGATCAGAGTACTAAATAGACAATCAGTCTTAATACAACATAGCAGAATTAAAACAAAATAACTCCTAAATATAGCTAGCATTGCCTCCTGCACGTCTTCAGAAGCTTATTTTTCCAAACTACTAAACCTGCAAAACCTCTACTTTCAATCTACTCAAATCATATTTTGAGCATCCGAGAGTTTAACGGGAAAATATTAACTTCGAGTCAGACATAATGCTTGGTGTGAATAATACTATACATCTCGGTTATCTGATATTAAGTGAGACCACGCCACTTAACAAAACGGATTTCCCCTCACTAATATCACTTTTCAAAACATATCATTTGCAAATCAAAATCCTACAACCAAACCGATTAAAGTAATAATAACAATATCATATATGCATATAAATCGGGTAATCAATGGACTATCTGTCCTAACAATATAGTTTTGTTTGGCTAACTACTAACCTTTGGCTGACTCGGGGCTACCAGACAAAATAAATAATCTAACTTCTGTTAGACAGACTCCTAGAAGGTTTGTACCTAACTTACTTCTCTCAAAGTCAACTGATCCTAATGATTTTGCGGGCTCACCAATAACCTATCTTTACTCTGTGTATTCCTTTCTATGTGTAACGTCATTTTAGTCTTACCTATGACAAAGCCCTACACACTGGAATTTTGGACTTATATTGGCTAGGGGCTATTAGCTAAAGTATAGGGCGCGACCCTATAACAGTACCATAGGGTATTCTAATATCCGAGTCATTTACTTAGGGTTAACTACCCCATCAAATTTTCCTTGAAAACATTTCTTTCAAATTGATTTAACCCTTTAAATCATACTTAAACAAGAAAAATATATTCTTTGCTTTACTCAAATCTCTTTGCCATGTTATATATCTTTACATAAAACAATGTTGATGAAATATAATAGGGTTATCTATCCCTTCAAAGTAAGTTAAAACCCTTTTTAACTTAAAAGTTCTTAGGCCAAGAGGCCAAGAGGCCAAGATAAACCGTTCGGAACCTTTGCTTAAAAACATTGAACAACCCTTTCAAATCCATTGAAAGTACCCCTTTCAAAATATGTTAACTACTATACCTTGTAACACTAGGCCGAAAGGCCAGAACATACCTTTCGAAACCTTTAAAATAACCTTCCATAACCATTGAAGGTAACCATTGGAAATCTTTATAACCCATAGACATCCTCTTTTCAAAACACTTTAAACTTACCTTTCGAAAGCATTGGAAACCTTCCATTTAAATACTTAAAGTACCTTTCGAAAACATTGGGGAACCTACCCTTTGAAACCTTCATTATATACCTTTCGAAAGCATTAAAGTCCTTTACTCAAAATGAACCTTTCAAAAGCATTGGGTTCAAGTAACAGTTCGTGGAAGATAGCTTCAAAATCATTTAAAACATTCCTTTCGAAACCTTTAGGTTTATCTTTCAATAGAACAATGGGTCTTAAAAGAACTGGGGTCGAAAGCAACTCCTTTAAAATCATAATTCCTAAGTAAAAGAAAGCAGTTGGTTTCGAAATCATCCCTTTTGAAAGCATGGAGAAGTGGCCTCTTAGTAAAAGCGAAAGCACCCTTCCGAAACCAATGTTCAAAGGCATAAGGAAGCGGCCTCAACTGGGTTGAAAGGTAGAATGCGGCAGCAGGAGTTTCGACCCTATCGAAAGCTTATTTTAAAACAAAAGGTGGAAACCTCTTTCGAGAGCAATATTAAAACCCTTTCGAAAGCATTCTTTGAAAAGCAAGGCAAGTGCCATCTCTTTTGAAAGCAAATCAAAGGCTTCGACCCATTCGAAAGCATTGTTTCGACTTTATACGTGCCGCCTATCTCCAATCCAATACATACCAAAGCGTTGATACCATGTGTATTGGTTTCGACTAAGTCGGAGGTGGTAGTATGGGGTCGAAAGCTACTGCCGAAAGTGGCGAAATAACAATCCTTTACAAAAACTGATTTTTAACTTTTTAAAGAAATATCTTTCTAACTAACCTGCCATATTTGTCAACATCTAATTTTGTTGCCAATTTCTTTTCCAAAATCTTTTCTAAAAGTGTTACCGAATTCAGTAATTAATAATTTAAAACATTTAGCAAATTGCCCCTTCTCCTTTTATAAACATATAAAACATTTAAGTCTCATACCTTAAATAATTTTATATACTTAATAAAACACTTAGGAAAATTCTCCGAAAATTCCCATAAATCACTTTTAATATGTTTTCTAACATATTTAAATTTCTGACCCAAAGTTAATATATAATAGCCGAAATTAATTTAAACCCAACTTACCCATTTTCTTTACTAGAAAATTTATAATAAATCAACAACTCAGAAATTTGTGAAACTTGAAACCCATCTCTAAAATAATGTTTCGGGCCTTATATAAAAAACACAAGCTATTTGGTTGTCCTTTAATAGGTTTTCCAAATCAGTTCTTATCATAAAATCCATATGAAATAGCACAAATCATCAACAAGCATATATATCCAATTAAACAATCAAAACGTGGCAAATCATTTGTAAAATAAATTGGATCGCAACTAAAACCCAAAAATAATAAAATGAGATGTAATCTATTATTCACCTTTAGCTTGTTTGTTAAGGAGGTTGAGATTTGTTCTTTGATTAATTAGCTTAAGCTTCCTTCTTGAAATCTTACTTATCTTCCCCTTATCTTCTTCTAATGGTGGCTGGCCAAGCTTTGTATTTAATTTTTGTTTGTGAATGTTGCAAATGAGAGTGAGTTAATGGTTCAGGGTATAAGAATATAACCTATTCCTACTTTGCTCTTATCTTATTTTCTCTACTTGCTTCACTTTAAATTGTCATTTGCTTATTCATTACTTAAGGCACGACTACCTTTTAATTTTACAAATCTTAATCTCTTAACCACTTTAACCTTTACATTATCCTATTTAATTTTTCAAATTAAATCTCCTGAATAATGTTATTTAAAATTAGGGGTGTTACAGACTCCCCTCCTTAAAGAATTTCGTCCTCGAAATTACGTAAGGTACTCATAACAATCAATCATGAAGGTAAAACATACCATTAAACAAGTCAGGATAAGTGTCTCTTATAAAATATGCTAGTATATAATTTTTGTTTGATGATAATAAACATATATATATATATATATATTCGTTTAAATGTATTTGATATTGTACTATTTTATTTTTCATATAATTAAATAAATATTTGTTGGATAAAATAAATAACACATAATTCAAATTCAAACAAATATTTTATTCAAACAAATATTTTATTACAAATTCAAATAGCACAAATTTCAGGTCTCACTACATTTACACAATTTCAATTACATTATAATTTCGATTACATCACATTTTTCAATCTACAATGTCATCTCACTACATATTCAGTCACACTCGTATTTTTTATCGTCAACTCTATTCCAATTTGTATCCAACATCTGAATTATTTGCAAAATAAACACTGACGCAGTAAAATTGAAAAAGAAATATTTTTGTACTGTAAAATAAAATGTGTGTTTTTGAAAATATTATTTGCCTCAGTTATTTGGGTTGTTCGTCATCATTTCTTTTGAATTCATCATACAAAACAACTTGTGACATGCACAGTGTATCACTATACATGCCACAAGGCCGTGCACACCGATATACACTCGATAAAACTGCATGGACATGGAGCACAAGGTCAAACCCGAGCCATTAGCTGGATTCAACTCAAGTGCATATAACTCTCGATCAAAACAAAGTCACAAAGTTTCAAATGCACCATACATATATGCATACACATATCATGGTCGCATCAAATCAAATCAACCAAATATAGCAACCAGACCGGACAAGGTCATCAAAGCATCCATATTTTAAAATGGCATGGTCAGGTGCAGGCACAAGCTTAGACAAAGTGAACATGTTCAAAAGTATATGAATATGTAGAGAGCATGTCAAGCCAGTGGAACAGAAGAAATGCATCACTGAGGTACAAACACACATGACAACAAACAAGTGGAATCAACATGTACAAAAGGTAGTACATGAAACACAAATGACAGCTACACATGAAGACCCACTTGAATAACAACTCAACCATCAACCAAAGTGCAGACAAATTCAAAAATCAAGATGAAGTTCAAGTGAAACCAGAAATACACATACAAACAGTTATGGACAGTAGTGACTGAAATAACTCAGGCAAGCAAACCAGAGACAACAGTGACGACCATGATATCAAGTTATACTCAGAGAATACAAGGAAACATGATATCAGATACAACAAAGCAAGCAGGTGTAATGGCAACACAAGTTCAAAGTTTATGGAACTAGAGCATAGCACATGTGGTCAGAGAATACAATAAACTGTTTGAAACAGGAAGTACACCGACACAACTAGACTCGAAATCAATGCACAAGACTGCAACTCAAAAGGCAACAGCAAATGAGCAGAACAAGGCATCACAATACATATACACACACATACATAGGTATGTATATACAAGGTGACACACATGAATCATTTCAGGCATGAATAAGAGCATGGAACAGAGGCCAGCACATTCAGTACACAGTGACTTCAACATCGAACCAAACAAGTGCAATCAGTTCTAAATTCAACAACAAAGCCTCAACATCAAAACAACAAGTTCAAGTGCACCAATCCAGTTCAATGAACTTCAGACCAGACTCAACCAACAAACAGCAAGCAGTTTTACGTGAATTGATAAAAGTGTTCAAAAATGAAGTAGTTAAATGAGTCACGATACAACTACAGATGCAAGCAAGCAGTAAAAACAATGTCATGGTTCGAAAGAGAATGTAACAGCAGTTAACAAACATTCAAAGTGCCAAAGTCAAAGCCGATAACATGAATTGAAGAAGTCATGGCCATACGAATGGAATAGAGGGTAACAAAATTTATCAAGTTTATATCTATGCCGAAGTCATAGGAGAAAAATCAGAAAACCAAACAAGCTGTGGTGACCAAGCAAAGCATAACAGAAAAATATTCGAACTGAACCAGTCAGAATAAATCAACATCGTTCAGGCACAAAGCAACGCAAGGGATAAATTCATGAAGAATTCAAAGTGAATTATACGAACGATAATTTGGGGTTTCGATCCCTATATAAATTCCCTTAACATCATCGGTAGAATTTTATTCGATTTAAAGCCAAAAATCACAGAGCCAAGTTTTAAATTAAATCCCAAATCAATAACTCGAATCGAGTTCAAGCCAAAGCAAAACAATAGAGGAAGTAAATGTGAAAAATTCACATACAAAATTATACAGTCGAACTCAAGAAATTGGAGCGACCGAAAGCATATCACAGCCATAAGTTGATTGACAAAGCAACGCAACGCAAATCCCTTAATTCAATCGATTGATTATAGAGCGGCAGGTTCAATCACGAAGCCCTAATTTTGGAAGAGGAAAACAAGAACACAGTAGAATATTTTTTCACAAAATAAATAAAAGGGAAGTCGACCAAAGTATAGAAAGGAAGTTAACCTTTTTTCTTAGGCTGGCTATTTGTTGTTTTTGGCTTAAACTTAGAGGACTTTGTTTTATTTTTAAACTGTAATTTTTCTTTTAAAATTTTCTAATTCTAGTGTGTTTAATTAGGTTATGAACTACGGTTTTGTAGTTCGAGAATTCGCAACTCAGTGGCCGAGTTATGGCAGGGTTTTGAGCGTAGAGTTAGGTTAGTCGATAGAGGGTGTCACAAGTTTACGTGTGTAAGCGTCTGACTACTTAATTTCTAGTAGAAACCTTGGGGGCAGCATGTAGGCAGGGTTTTGCCGAAGCTGGGTAAATCTGTGTTGTTCTATTTCTGCTTTTATTATTCTGCTATTATCTGTGCTGCAATTAGTTTATATATTTCTGCATTAATTTTTATTATTATTAGTATCACCCTATTCACCCCCCTCTAAGGTGAAATCGATCCTACAAGTGGTATCAGAGCTAGGAACAAAAACCAATTTTTGTTTTAAAAATTCGATTTTACAAATACAAATCTTTGTTTTAAAATTTTGATTTTTAAATGGCTTCTTTTAATAATGCTTTTGTTGAGGGACAGTCCATAGTTAGACCACCAATGTTCAGGTGAATATGCTTACTGGAAAAATAGAATGAAAGTTTTTCTGAAAACCATTGATGCTTGGAATATTATTGAGACAGGATATAGGACACCAACTATAATGGTAGATAATCAAGAATTTGAAAAACCTATGGATCAATGGACAGATCTAGAAAATAAATTACAAAATGCCAATGATAAACCTATAAATTCTATTATTTGTTCATTAGATCAAATTGAATTTAATCGTGTCTCACATTGTATAACTGCACAGGAAATTTGGCACACACTTGAAGTGACTCACGAAGGAACATCTCAAGTCAAAGAATCTCGCCTTGCCATGCTTAGTAGCGAATATGAGAACTTCACAATGGCCAAGGATGAGAATGTCAAAGAGATGGATGGATGACTTTCTAATCTCGTATACAAATCAAAAGCTCTCGGAAAACCATACATAGAATTGGAAATAGTCCGAAAAATCCTCAGAGTCCTCCCACGAAATTTTGAAGCCAAAGTCACTGCTATTCAAGAATCGAAGGATTTGAAATAGGTTAAAGTCGAAGAACTCATCGGAAATATCACCACTTATGAGCTAGAAATGAAATTCAAGGAAGAACGTGAAGGAGGTGATACTCGAAAGAAATCAATAGCTCTCAAAGGAACAACAGAAAGTGAAGATGATGATAATGATGGTGCAGCAAAACTGGCACTGATAATAAAGAAATTCAAAAGGTGGAAACACATGTATGGAAATACAACTCTAAATCAACAACTGAAAAGCAGAATAGTCAAAGTTTTAGACAACCCAGAAGAACAAGAGATCATTTGTCACAAGTGCAATAAATCTGGTCACATCAAGCCCAATTGTCCTCAAAATCGACTCGACCAAGGAAAGAAATCGAAAAGGAGAAGTTTTGCAGCCATTTGAAATAAAAGTGATGATGATAATAAAAGCACTAGCAGTGAGAATGAAAAAGGAGATCCGTGTCTTCGAGGTGATACAACTGACAACGATGATGACGAGCCAAGCGAGATATCGAAACTGACTCACTCACAATTACTTATATATTTTCACGAAGTAAATGGCTGTTTTGAACGACTTAGGGAGAATTATGCTAAACTTGAATCACAAAAGGATAGTTTGATAGAATTAAATAAATAACTTGATCAATTGGTTAAAAACTATCAAAACAAAAGCCCTAAGTGTAATAAGTGTCCATCATTTGAAGAAGAAATTAAAAAAATCAGAAATTAAAATCAAATCGCTTGAAAATGAAATTCTGATTTTGAAAGAAAATGAAAACACCAAGAGAGATAATTCTATTAAAAAGTGCACTCTACTATTGGATGAAAATGAATCTCTTAAAACACAAGTCCAACAATTGTCTACAACTTTACGAAAATTTTCCAAAGGAGAAAGATCGCTAAATATGTTATTAGGGAAACAAACTGTTAATACTGTTAGACAAGGACTTGGGTACACTCAATCTGAAAGAGTTAGAAGTAAAATTAATCATGTCAAATCCGAGTGCACAATTTGTAGAAAAATTGGACACAATCAAAACAATTGTTGGTTCAGACCCAAACACACTAAAACCTTACCAATTTTGGGTTCTAAAAGGCATGAATATAAAATCCCTTAAAGTCAAACAAATCTGGGTGCCGAAAGGAACAAATATAGATTGTCTTGGGTCTACACAAACATATTTTTCAAAATCTTTTGCCACTAACAATCATGGACCTATAAAAACAAATAGGTCACAAAAATCTTTCCTCGTGTAGGTGTGGTGGCATGCTAAGGAACAACAACAGTGTAACCTGGATTCTGGCTGTTCCAAGCACACGACGGGCGACAAATCAAAGTTCCTTAGCCTAGTACAATGGTGGTAGAATCACAATGGGCAACAACGAAAAATTATCGGTAAAGGTAAATTAGGTAATGGTACATTTATCTTGAATGATAATTATATGTTGAAAATCTGCACCATAATCTGATTTAAATCAGCCAGTTATGTGATAAAGAAATGAATGTTGATTTTGATTTATGAAAAATTGTTGGTCAATTATATTTTTATGCCGAGAACACTATAAGTACCTCTTGAGTCTTTGAACTAGTTCATATAGATTTGTTTGGAGTAATGATGGTGTCTTATTGGTTGATGATTATTCTAGATACACGTGGATATATTTGTTGCACACTTCACGGTTTGGTCTTTGGTATCCATCCGATAACTTTGAGGTAAAACGGTATTCAGTTCAGGTTACACTGGTAGCCAAGTTGATAGAAAAATTACTAGTGGAAAGTGTTTTATGTTGAGATATCCATTAGTTGCATCACATTTCCAAATAAAATATCAGCATAATTTTCATTTTAATTGATTTTCAATTGGTAGACATTTTTTAATAAGACCCCTTTCAGAAAATAGTTTTTGTTGACTTCGATTCAGATTAGACATTTTAGAAATTTGATTTATTTATTTTTGGATTTGATCTTAAATGAATACATTAACTAATCTAACTCCCTAGTGATTATCAAAAGATAAATAGTGACTGAAATATAAATGATGAGTGTGGATATTAATCATATATTATGAGTTGAGATAGTATATTTAGTAAATTTCTTTAAAAATTTAAACAAGATTTATAATAACTTTTGTTGGTAAAAATTCCATGACCATCTCTATTTCTATCATATTTCTAACGACCATCACTCATCAAAATCCAATATAGTATGTCAATATGTGGTATTTTAAACAGGAAATTATTCGTTTTTATTTTATTTTTTTGTAATAAAAACATCCAAAGTATTCACTCTCATTTAAAAAGTCCTCACGGTTATGCATGGGTGAATTACTTGGAATATTTGTTTATGTGCTTTCATGCTCATTTAAAAGTCTTCACGGTTATGCATGTATGGAACACATATCAAAATTGGTTATTGAATAGACTAGTTGATTCTAATGCCATTTAAAAGTCCTCACGGTTATGCGTGGTTAGAAGATGCTTGAAATTCATTTTTTTTATAAAAATTGGGAATACTACTAATCTCATTTAAAAGTCCTAATGGTTATGCATGGTTAGTAGATATTCAAATTCCTGATATAAATAACCACAAATAGACACAACTATATGGTTTTATATGCCGACTTACCCATATCACTCTAAAGTGGAATATGCGCCTAACGGAGTATTTATGATTTTTGTTTGATTTTTTATTGAAATTTAATATTTATACTCGATTGGGTATTAATGTTGTATTAATGTCTATCACTTGATCTATATTTATCTAACACTGTTACTCTTTTGTTGATAATAAAAGGGGGAGAGAAAATTTAAGATTTTGGCAAATAAAGGTCAAATATTTTTTTATTCCCATCTAGGTTCATTTGCATATTTTTCTGTATTTTCATGCATATATGAAGGGGGAGCTTTGTTGTAGAGAGGGAGCATTCAAATAGAGGGTGCAAATGGAATTCATCAAGGTCAAATACATTTAACAAAGTCAAAATCTTAATATATGTTTGTTATTATCAAAAGGGGGAGATTGTAGAATATGCTAGTATATAATTTTTGTTTGATGATAATAAACATATATATATATATATTCATTTAAATGTATTTGATATTGTACTATTTTATTTTTTACATAATTAAATAAATATTTGTTGGATAAAATAAATAACACAGAATTCAAATTCAAACAAATATTTTATTCACATAAATATTTTATTACAAATTCAAATAGTACAAATTTGAGCTCTCACTACATTAACATAATTTCAATTACATTACAATTTCGATTACATCACATTTTTAATTTACAATGTCATCTCACTACATATTCACTCACACTCGTATTTTTATCTTCAACTCTATTCCAATTTGTATCCAGCATCTGAATTATCTGCAAAATAAACACTCACGCAGTGAAATTGAAAAAGAAATATTTTTGCAGTGTAAAATAAAATGTGTGTTTTTGAAAATATTAATTGCCTTAGTTATTTGGGTTGTTCGTAATCATTTCTTTTGAATTCATCATACAAGAACAACTTGTGACATGCACAGTGTATCACTGTACATGCCACAAGGCCGTGCACACCGATATACACTTGATAAAACTGCAGGGACAGGTGAGCACAAGGTCAAACCCAAGCCATTAGCTGGATTCAACTCAAGTGCATATAACTCTCGATCAAAACAAAGTCACAAAGTTTCAAATGCACCATACATATATGCATACACATATCATGGTCGCATCAAATCAAATCAACCAAATATAGCAACCAGACCGGACAAGGTCATCAAAGCATCCATATTTTAAAATGGCATGGTCAGGTGCAGGCACAAGCTTAGACAAAGTGAACATGTTCAAAAGTATATGAATATGTAGAGAGCATGTCAAGCCAGTGGAACAGAAGAAATGCATCACTGAGGTACAAACACACATGACAACAAACAAGTGGAATCAACATGTACAAAAGGTAGTACATGAAACACAAATGACAGCTACACATGAAAACCCACTTGAATAACAACTCAACCATCAACCAAAGTGCAGACAAATTCAAAAATCAAGATGAAGTTCAAGTGAAACCAGAAATACACATACAAACAGTTATGGACAGTAGTGACTGAAATAACTCAGGCAAGCAAACCAGAGACAACAGTGACGACCATGATATCAAGTTATACTCAGAGAATACAAGGAAACATGATATCAGATACAACAAAGCAAGCAGGTGTAATGGCAACACAAGTTCAAAGTTTATGGAACTAGAGCATAGCACATGTGGTCAGAGAATACAATAAACTGTTTGAAACAGGAAGTACACCGACACAACTAGACTCGAAATCAATGCACAAGACTGCAACTCAAAAGGCAACAGCAAATGAGCAGAACAAGGCATCACAATACATATACACACACATACATAGGTATGTATATACAAGGTGACACACATGAATCATTTCAGGCATGAATAAGAGCATGGAACAGAGGCCAGCACATTCAGTACACAGTGACTTCAACATCGAACCAAACAAGTGCAATCAGTTCTAAATTCAACAACAAAGCCTCAACATCAAAACAACAAGTTCAAGTGCACCAATCCAGTTCAATGAACTTCAGACCAGACTCAACCAACAAACAGCAAGCAGTTTTACGTGAATTGATAAAAGTGTTCAAAAATGAAGTAGTTACATGAGTCACGATACAACTACAGATGCAAGCAAGCAGTAAAAACAATGTCATGGTTCGAAAGAGAATGTAACAGCAGTTAACAAACATTCAAAGTGCCAAAGTCAAAGCCGATAACATGAATTGAAGAAGTCATGGCCATACAAATGGAATAGAGGGTAACAAAATTCGTCAAGTTTATATCTATGCCGAAGTCATAGGAGAAAAATTAGAAAACCAAACAAGCCATGGTGACCAAGCAAAGCATAACAGAAAAATATTCGAATTGAACCAGTCAGAATAAATCAACATCATCCAGGCACATAGCAATGCAAGGGATAAATTCATTAAGAATTCAAAGTGAATTATACGAACGATAATTTAGGGTTTCGATCCCTATATAAATTCCCTTAACATCATCGGCATAATTTTATTCGAGTTAAAGCAAAAAATCACAGAGCCAAGATTTAAATTAAATCCCAAATCAATAACTCGAATCGAGTTCGAGCCAAAGCAAAACAACATAGGAAGTAAACGGGAAAGATTCACATACCAAATTATACAGTCGAACTTAAGAAATTGGAGCGAACGAAAGCATATCACAGCCGGAAGTTGATTGACAAAGCAACGCAACACAAATCCCTTAATTTAATCGATTGATTATAGAGCGACCGCTTCAATCACGAAGCCCCAATTTTGAAAGAGGAAAACAAGAACGCAGCAAATATTTTTTCACGAAATAAAGAAAAGGGAAGTCGGCCAAAGTATAGAAAGGAAGTTAACCTTTTTTTTTGGGCCAGCTATTTGTTGTTTTGGGCTTAAACTTAGAGGGCTTTGTTTTATTTTTAAATTTTAAATTTTCTTTTAAAATTTTTAAATTCTAGTGTGCTTAATTAGGTTACGAACTACGGTTTTGTAGTTCGAAAATTCGCAACTCAGTGGCTGAGTTGTGGCAGGATTTTGAGCATAGAGTTAGGTTAGTCGATTGCGAGTTTCGCAAGTTTACGTGTGTAAGCGTCTGACTATTTAATTTCAAATAGAAACCTTGGAGGCAGCACGTAGGCAAGGTTTTGCCGAAGCTGGGTAAATCTGTGTTGTTCTATATCTGCTTTTATTATTCTGCTATTATCTGTACTGCAATTATTTTATATATTTCCGCATTAATTTTTATTATTATTAGTATCGCCCTATTCACCCACCCTCTAGGGTGAAATCGATCCTACATCTCTAATCCTGCTCTCAGTTTTCCAAGTACAGTCTCTCTTGTCGTCTCTCCGCTGGACTTTAACTAATCTAACTGTCTTGTTCCTTATCTTCTCATCCTTTACAACTATACGAACTTGCTTTCTTACTATTTTCCTATTTGGTTCCACTACTAAATCATCTAACACAATCAGTGCAATAGTAGTCTCTGGATCTCGAATACACTTCCTAAGATGAGATATATGAAAAACATCGTGGACTCTTGCCAAACTGTTCGGTAACTCTACTCTATATGCCAGTTTCCCGATCCTTTCTAAATAGGAAATGGTCTAACCAATCTCGGTGCCAATTTTCCTGATTTTCCGAATCTGATTACACCTTTTATCGTTGATACCTTGAGGAAAACATGATCTCCAATTGAGAACTCTAAGTCTTTCCGTCTCTTATCAGCATAAGTCTTCTGCCTAGACTGAGCTTCCTTCATTCTAGCTTAAATTAACTCAATCTTTTCTGCAGCTTCCCTAACCAAATATGGACCAAGAACTAACCTATCCCCGACCTCTAAACAACAAACGGGAGATTTGCATGGCCTTCCATACAAAGCTTCAAATGGTGCCATCCCTACACGAGTCTGATAACTGTTATTATACGAAAATTCAACTAAGTGTAGGTGGTATTCCAATGATCCCCCAAAGTCTAGCACACAAGCTCTTAACAAATCTTCTAAGATTTTGTTAACTCTTTCCATTTGCCCATCTGCCTGTAGATGGTAAGCCGTACTCATCTTGAGCTTGGTACCCAAAGTATCCTGTAGACTCTTTCAGAACTCGCTAGTGAATAAGGAATCTCTATCACTTACTACTCTATTAGGACTTCCATGCATTCAACTATATTCTTCATGAATAACCTAGCAAAAACAGACGCCGTCCTGGTTGACTTAACTGGAATGAAATGGGCACTCTTGGTCAATCTGTCCACTATAACCCAAATACTTTCATTCCTCGATTTGACCTCGGCAACCCGTCTATAAAATCCATTGAAATAGAATCCCATTTCCAAACTAGAACATCTAAAGGCTAAAGTAACCCACTTGGTTTCTGATGTTCGGCTTTTACCCGTTGATAGTTCAAACACTGCTTCACCCATAAGCCTACATCTCTCTTCATACGTTCCCAGAAGAAACTCCTTTCCATATCCTGATACATCTTAGTTCCTCCCGGATGAATGGTGAACTTTGAACGATGGCATTCTTCAAGAACTTACTTCCTAATGTTTCCCACATTTGTAACACATAGTCGTCGTTTCTTCCTCAACCACCCATTCTGGTCAAGATTGAATTCTTTCAAGTCATCGCTCTCTATTTCATTCCTTAACTTTTCGATCCGTTCAGCTACTAATGGATCCTTCCCTTGTTTAGAAGCAATCCTTCCGATCATCACTGGTCGAACTTCTAAACATGACAACATAGCAGTTTCTGTACTAGTACCACTCTGAGATCTCCATTGTACTCTGCATGCAGTCAATCCTTCCAAATCTTTCCACTAATCTATCATTGCCAATACTACATTCTGATGTTTTCGGCTAAGTGCATCTGCAACCTTGTTGCCTTTTCTTGGTGTGTACTCAATACTAAAGTCATACACGACCAAAAACTCTAACCCACTACAACAAAAAGTGTCTTTTATAGCGGCATATAGCCGCTATTAATCACAATCATAGTTGTTTGATAAGCGCTGTATATCAACATGTTATAAAAAACTATTGAATATTTATAACACAAAATATGCCACTATGGTTGAGCTTAGTTTTATAACGCAAATTCGCTGCTATGGTACGTTAATTCAATAGCTCATTATAGTCGCTATAATACAGCTAAATCTCAACGGAACTGGAAATCTTTATAACACCATTTTGCCGCTATAAAATATTTATTCAATAGCGGTCATTTCACACAATTAAATCAACATGTTATAGTATTGATAAATTCTTTTACAGCTCATATATGCCGCTATAAAAATCGTAGATACACTTTTCAAGAGCTATGCCTATATATTACATTTTAATAATAGCAATCAAACTAAATCTTCATAAACGAATAAAGATTATATTCAACAAATATAACACAAAAGCATGCTCAGAAAAAAATGTAATATATTTTTCATTACAGTGCACAAACATTAAAGCAAGTGCATAACCATTGAATAAAACATAAGCCTGCAGCTAAGTTAACACAAAGAAACAGAAAATAATGTCAATTTAATAAGTGTACAAACATTACAGAGTACAAACATTACAAAGTTCGAACATGCAAGATCTGATCTAGTTGCGTACTAAGGACCTTGCTTCCTTCCAAATAAGCCTACGAAGTTAACACAAAGAAACAGAAAATGTTAAAACAAGTGCATGCTCAGATAGAAATGTGATATATATTTTTCATTACAGTGTACAAACATTAAAGCAAGTGCATAAAATGCATGAACTAGAAACTACAATTGATTATTTCTACTCATCTATTTTCCCAATATGGAAAATAGATTAAAGCAATGTTAACCTCACTTTTCTCAGTTGCAACAACCATCTGTTGAAGCATTTCTAACACTCCAACATTTTGCCATACATTTCTCCAACCATCTGCTGCAGCAACCGCTCCAACAGCCACCAGTGACTACAACTCATTCAACTATTCCCTATTCCACACTTAATGACTGCAGATATATTTGATTCAGCGATGACTAACCAAATACATATTCGCCAAATACTTTGTATCTGTATGGTTTCGTAAGCATATTGAATTCAATAAATAAAATCACAAACTTGATATACTGATTTGTTTATTAACTAATTTCTACAGGATAACATGAATATAAATTCAAATTCAGATTGGAATAACAATCTTTCATGATATGATGCCTCAACACCCCTAATTCAAATGTAGCTTGCAGTCATAATTCAAACTTTAAATTTGGAAGGCTAAATTGGTGTCTCCCTGTGGTTGCATTAACAATATATTCAGAAGTGAACAAAGTAAAATTGATGTGAAATATTTTATCTGAATGTGTCAAGTGAACTAAACACTCTTCAAACCTTATTTCAAGATTCACCTAATATAGCTGCCAAATGCAAATGGTAATTGAGATTGTTTAGACTAAGATGAGGAATGTAACAAAATAAAGCACAACTAAAACAATTTTTATTACTTCAACTAAAATAACTTACAAGGAGAGAATATTCTCGAGCTAATGATAAAACCGTCGGATATCTGTCGATAACGGCCAGTGCGACCTCTTCAGTTACTTGTTGAACCTGAGATCGTTGTAAAACTGAATAAATTTGGTATATTATGGAGTTTGGAGTAACTATCAACTTTAAAAATCTATTTGAAGCTTAATATATCAATTTGTCAACTTGGTATACCAATGAATATATTACTGGGTTCCAATACATATACAAAAGTTTAGGTAAAGCCACCTGCATGAGCTGTAGTGCAAATACATCACTGACTGTCAACTTCTCAAGATCTTGGCACTTTCTAATAAAATCTCCATACGTCGGGCAGACTAAACTGGGTTTAGATAAGCTGCTAGAAAAATGCATGCTGTAATATTGAGAAATAGATTTTGTAAGGTAGCCATATTTCCTTATTGTGTCAGCATGTCCACTGGTCCTTTGTACGTCAAAGCCTTCTAAGATTTCTGTTGTAAAGCAACTACACCAAAAACATGATTAAGGGTTAACAAAGTAGTTTATACATGCATATCTCACCTAATCAACACTATGTATTAAGGAATAGTAAACAAACTGGTCCCTTTCATTATGCTGATATAAATTACACTACCACAATGCACGTTTTTTTATTTATTTGGTTCAAAAACAAGGGGGGAAATGAAAAGTTTTCTCCAATGCCTTGAAACTTGGACTTTAGAAAGGAAATTAAAGGCAGGTGCTCTAAACTGAGCATGCACTGACACCACAAAAGGAAGCAACCAAAATAAAACATGAATGCACTTACAACCTGGGCTACAGACCCGAATCTGCAAAGTATAACAAGCATAAACATATGAGCTTCGCTATATACAGTCTTGTGAGTGATTGTATATTGAAACTTGCAAATTGATTGGCTGAAGATGTGGCAACTTCATTTTTAAATAATTTTTATAACTGAATGTGGGTCCCGTTTGATTCATAACACATTATGGGATGGTCAAAGAACTCCGAGTTCTTCGAACATGTGGAGGTGCAGTTGATGTAGGAAATTTCTTGCAATGTTTTTGGACATACGTAATAAATTAACTGTAAAGATACAGAATATTTAAATGATTTATTATAGGTACATGAATCAAAGAGGATTAAGCAAACAAAGAAGGAAGAACCCGAACTTTTTAACAAGGTAATTAATATGCTGAGGAGGTGTGAATTTGATTTTTCTTCATTGCGACACCTACACGCACTTTATCTCTCAGCTTCCCCATCAAAATTGCGGTATTCATTTACATAAAACTTTGGTATTCATTTACATCCATGTTTAGTATGATTATAGGCCAAAAGGGTGCAAAATTTGTAAAATATTTTGCATTTGATAGAAAAATGCAATGTAAAACACACTTAACAACGAAAACAAAGCAAGCGCTTCCAGAATAATATTATTGGAAGTAACAAATCAAAAAAGGTAAACAAAACAGCTTGATTACCAACCAAACAATAACCAACGTTCCATGTCAACTTGAAAACCTTTCGGTGATGAACAAGTTTGTAAGGTGCAAAAAAGTGAACATAAAAAACTACAGCCAAATTACCAAACAAACATTGCCTGTTGTTCTACATCAACTTAAAAACCACTTAGTACTGGAAAAAAAAATCAATACCAAAGTAAAGCATCTACTACTGCCTATACCAATATACTGAACCAAAGGAATAAAAGCAATCTTTTGGAATAGCTATTAGATAATCCAGATGAACCCACTACTGAACAAAATGAAACTTCAGATGAGTATGCACCTACAATTGAATTTATTTCTAGATGAAACTATGGTGATAGAAAATATTTCAGATGCCATCCAAGAGATAATTATAATACCTAAATCTTGCAAATAAGGAGGATGAATGACATCTTACAAATAAGGAGGATGAATGACATCTTACAAATAAAAAGAATAAAAGTGTAATGAAGGATCGTCATCACTCAAATTCTTTTGGGATAGACTTGTTTTAATGATGAATTTAATTAGAGTTGATGAATGATTGAACAAAGGGAATAATGATGACACTAATATAAAAACTATTATTCAAAGATAACATATTTTACCTGGGACAGTGTTGACAACATCCTCATGTATGCCTTGCCAATTCTTGTTCAAAGATAACATATTTGGTCTTCTCGATCAAAGAATGATTTTTTTTTCTAAACCAGCATGTATAGCTTAAGGGCGGACATTGATGAAATTTATCCGCTTTAACAAAATAGAAAGGAAAACCATTATATCCTTGCTAATTTTATATTGTAAATTTAACTTCTTACCTTTTTTTACACTGTAATTCAAATTTTAGTTCTGCAATAAAATATTTACTAAAAACAGTAAACAATTACATACTGCTACATCCATCACCATTTGCTAAGGCGGCACAATCCTTAAACCAAGCTTAATATTTCACCAAACGCATGTTGAGCTAATTCATGATACCAACCGAATTGTTTTCCAAGAACAATTCCCTGCATTTGGACCATTTACCATAGAGTGTATAGTGTTATTATCCATAATACAATTAAACTTATGACACCAATAATCCTAATGAATAAAACGTCTTTCTAAAATTTCATGTAATTGTTTATTTAAATGAAACAAAAAGGAAGAGGGAGGGGGGTGTTGGTGGTGGTGGGGTGGTTTTCTGACTCTCAAGTTTAAATGCATCCAAACAAATTAAACTAAGTGCACAATCCAAAGTTTAACTTTCTTCCATTATTGAGAACCCAAATAAGAAATTAGTCACTGTGGATTCAAACACCATACCCGATGTTCATTTGCAAAAATCAGGGTGAAATTTAGGCTTACTCCTCTTTTTTCTTGCTGTTTGTAAGACCATCATCACCAGTGTCGGTTCTTGAAGTGGTAGGTTGGTTGATGCTGGCTCTAGTTGTAAGTACGAAATTTGGGTCGACCTGGGCTTCTTGATTGCCGGGCTCCTTCATCGCCATATAAATATGTATCCAACTTTTGATCTTCTTCAACTTCTTCCTTATTAGTCGATATGCTATCTGAATTTCCATAAAATTGTTTGTGAATAGCCCGTGAAATACAAGGGATAAAATATAGAGGATATTGCTACAATTTGTTGTTTATACTCATATGTTTTTGTTTCTTTTTTACATGTCATTAAACATGGATATAAGTTAGGATTTCAAAATCTAACTCACCATGGGCCAGTTTTGATTACTGTTATTGTTTGAACAGAAATTGGAAGCTTACAAACTTATTAGCAACATGTATGTTTACAAAATATGAAAATGAAGTTATATAATCATGATTTTACGAGAAAAAATAAATAAGGAAATGTCAAGAAAAATAGCAGTACAAGTTGCATTTCAGTAACTACAAAAAAATGGCAGGTTAATAAGGGAAAAGGTATCAACACTAACATCTGTGTCCCTGTTGCTGTTTTATATTTATATAATGTAAAATGAATATACTGAAGCACAAAAAAGAATGGAAAATGGAGAAAAACTAACACTGGTAAAAAACGGCAGTGATTATAACTTAGCAAATGTTGTTATTAGCAATATAATGCTCAAGGAAATCAATCAGAAGTAAACTTGTTTTGTCACAAATAGCATTTAGTAAGGATTAGCAATATTTATCACAAACATCGATAACAACATTAGTAACTATTCACATTTTGTATAAGCCATGACTATGATTCACTTATTGGATCAATATGTTGCTTGAATTGTTTCAAAAGTTAGTTGACAATTTTGACAAGAGATAGATAGGCAACAGTTATCCAAGCATGTCAAAATTCATTTTCCCACAAATTGTTCCTATAATTTTAGGCTCTTGATCAGTTGCTTCTCCAACAATTTTTTTGGAAGTCATGTGTTACAAACAACCTAAAACTAATCATTCTGACTTCCAAGATAATGTGTATGTTATATTTGTAAAAACATGCAAATTAAGCTACCCAGTTTGATATATTAATGTATAATTTCTAGCTTCTAAATCATAACTGGACGACATTTAGTGTGCAAGTATTAGTATTTTGGTTAATATTTCATAATTTATTGTTAGTATAAGTATTATTATTTAAAAAAATCGGACATGGAAGCTAGAAAAAGTGCACCAAGTGCTCCAGCTCCTTGTTTGACATGACTGCCTTTATGAACCGGACGAGGAACTTGTACAGGGTTGGCACTGTCAGGCTCTGTTCTAGCTTGTTCAGGATTGCCTTCTGCATATGTAGGTTCTGCTCCTCGTTGTAGGCCAGATCTCATCATATGTGGAAGTAATGAGCATTGAACTGACACCTACAGGCTACAGTTCCCTTCTCTTAACCTGCTCCATCAACAAGTACTTATCTATGATGTAGAAAGTCAGGTACAGAGTCTCTAGCATCAGCTCAAACTTGTGATACACATCAACCAACAAGTCTCCCAGTATTTCCCTCATCTTCTCATTGATCTTTACTTGAGATCCGATGTAGCTGTGAGGCCTGTTTGAATTCTCAGCCAATTTGTAAAACTTGTAGAGGTCTTCTACGTGATCCACAACAGCCAACTGGTTGTCTTTGTCCAAGCCATTGATGCCTGGATTTGAATATTTGGGCAGTTTGGGAATTTCACAAGTAGCTTTACTACCGGCAGAGAGCACTGAGCTCAGGGTGTGAACTTTCGTCTTTCTGTACTTCTTTCTTGGTGTTCTTTCTTTAATAGAAGATGCTTGACCTCAATCAAAACTATAGGTTTGCTAGGCTTAAGACTATCTGCAGCTCTAGCTTTTCTTATTGCTCCTGATTCGCCATTCAAATTTACTACTTGTTTCTTCTTGTTCTCAATGGCAGCAGCTTAAGCATTAGCAAGAAATTGTGCACCAGAACTTCTTGTAACAGGTCTAGTGATCTGTGTAGGAGGCGTAATGTTAACTACATTGGCAGCACGTGTAGTAACCACGTCGCCAATATCTCCTAATATACGTCATCAGAAGAAAATCAATTAAATGTTGTGTAAAATCAATTATGTTACTTACTTTGTCCCCTTGTTAGAAGAAAATCCTCCACGCTTTGCTCCCGTATGCTCACTGATGTCCTCGCTTTATGAATTTCGTATGTACTGCTCCCGTATGCCCCTAGCTTTACAATTTGTTTAATCGATCGATCCAGGTGCTCTACACTCCTCTTTGAACTAGATCCAGGTGCTCCACGCTCCATCCATATTCTATTCTTCATGTTTTCATTCATCTCCACCGAATCAAACCTATACAGCGTGCATTAACTACACATTCTGAACGATCACGTACAAACCTTTCCCCTATGCAACAAGTTCCAACTAGGCATCAGCCACCTACTCTCATCACACAAAGACCATAGCCCCTCCCACTACATATAGAGGAACTTGTTTGAGGCTTTTAGATCGTAAATCTGGACCATAGAGAGGTGCTCCAACGAAAAAGAGCTTGATGTTGAACACTTGAACTGCTTTCCCCTGATCTAATGATGTGAGATTAGAGTTATCTAAATTGTCAATGTGTCAATCTCAAATTCGAATCTGAATAAATAGGAAAATGGAAGTGTCATGGCTGATGTGAAGAAAAGGATGATGCACGTAAGAGTAGAGTGATCGAAGGAACCGTGAGGTGGTTGCAGGAGATACAGACAAAGTCCATGGAGATGCTATGATGACCGATTCAGAGCGGATTATTTTATGGATTTGAATTCAACTTTTTCACACAGATAATAAAAAAGGAACGAGGGGTTAATTATCTTTATTTATAAATTTAAAGTAGGAGGGAAAATTTGGAGATTGGAGCCATGTTTTTGCCGAAATTTGGAAAGCAAAGAGCCAAAGTTTGAGTGATTTAGGTTTGAGAGAGAGAGGGGGGGGGCAGAAAGGGAACGAAAAAAAAGAGGGAAATAATTGAAAGAACGGGCGGTTTTCTGAAAGTGTTACATGTTAATTCCCTGCTTTGAATAAAACAAATCAACATAAACAATAACACTATAGAATAAAGTGTTATTAATTGGCGTTACCAAAAATAACTTTTCTTGTAGTGATCACCTTTGTTGTCTCATATCCAACTCCTTTTGAGAGAATAAATACCTCAGGGACTTATGATCCATATAGAACTCGAATCTCTCTCCCAAAAGGTAATACCTCCGCACCTTCAGTGCAAAAATTACCGTAGCTAATTCCAAATCGTGACTTGAATATCAAACCTCATGTTGTTTGAGCTGTCGAGAAGCATAGACGATCACTTTACCTCTTTGCATTAGCACAGCTCCTAATCCTGTCCCACATGCATCAGTATACACTACTAAGTCCCGATTCCCCTCTGGAACAACTAACACAGGTGCATCCGTCAATAAGTGTTTCAGCTTCTGGAATGTTTCCTCACACTTATCAGTCTAGACGAACTTCACATCTTTCTGAGTTAGCTTAGTCATCGGTGCCGCTATCTGCGAAAAATCCGTAATGAATCTCCGATAATAGCCAGCTAATCCAAGAAAACTCTTTATCTCAGTTACTGTCTCGGGTCTCTTCCAATTATTCACTGCCTCGATCTTAGCTCGACCTACAGATGACCCTTTCTCTGAGACTAAATGACCAAGAAACTTCACTTCTTTCTTCTCGAAATGACACTTCGAGAATTTCACCTTCATTTAATGCTGCCTCAATTTCTCGAGCACCACTCTAAGATGAACTTCATGCTATTCTTCATCTTTAGAGTATATTAAAATGTCGTCTATGAACACTAACATGAACCTATCCAAGTGCTCTTAGAAAACTCGGTTCATTAAACCTATAAAGAATGGTAGCGCATTAGTTAGACCGAACGACATCATTAACCATTCGTACAATCCATACCTTATCCTAAACGCCGTCAAAGGAATACTATCCTCAGCCACTCTAAGCGATGGACTCCTGTTTCCAAATCCAACTAGAAAAATACTTTGGCTCCACTCAACTGATCGAACAAATCGTCAATTCTAGGTAACGGATATCGATTCTTTATCGTCTTCTCGTTCAACTTACGATAATCGATACATAATCTCAACGATCTGTCCGGTTTCTTTACAAACACTGCGGCTGCTCCCCAAGGCAAATGCTTGGTCTGATAAAATTCTTACCTTCTAAATCCACCAACTGCGCCTTTAGCTCCCTCATCTCGGTAGGTGTCATTCTACTTGGCGGTCTGCCCATTGGTTCTGCTCCGGTACTAAATCTATCCAAAACTCAATAGCTCGTTTCGGCGGTAGTCCTACTACGAGCTCAAAGACATCTATGAATTCTCTAACAATGAAAACTCGATTCAACTCACCTTCTGCCTCCACAACACCAAACAAAGCATTAACCTCAAAACTAGGGTTTTCTACGGAGTATATAATCCGGTCACTATAATCAGGATATCTAAGTGATATTTTCCTATTATGGAAAAATATCCTAGCATCGTATTTACTTAACCAATCCATACCCAAAATAATTCTAAACCCTACTAAATCGAACACATGCAAACTACAAGCAAATACATAACCTAACAATTCAAACTCTAAGCGGTCAAATCTCATCCCAAGAGCCGCATAACCTCCTATCGAATTTGCAACCCTGAAGGAAGTAACTAGATATGAAGGTTCTAAGTTAAGCTTATCTACCAAACAAAGAGATATAAAAGAATGTGATGCACCAGTATCAAATAAAACTCTAACTGACATACCATGGATCAAAAGTGTACCTCCCGACACAGCTTTTCCTTTTTCCTCTGCTGTTGGCCTCGAGGTAGCTGGCTCTAATGCAAACACTTTGCCTTTTCCATCCTTGGCTGGCTCCTTGAGCTGGTTCTTATAATGTCCAATTTGATAATATTCTTCTTCCCGATCACCTTCTTTCCATCTCCCGGGTGATATTCATTGGCGAAATGCCCTTTCTTGTCACATTTATAGCAGGCATCCTCCGTCTTTCCCTTCTTAGCAGCTCCACCCTTCTGAGATCCCTTCTTATGGAAAAACATCCTCTTCTGGTTTTGCCCTCCTCGAGCTCCACCTACCTTGTTACCCTCAAGAAAGGCAAGCATTTCTTCCTGCCTCAAAGCCATTTCAACAACTACATCGCACGAATCTCTGATATGTGACAATGTGGCCTTAGCAAGCTCAGGTTTCAACCCACGAATGAACTTCTCATTCCTTTTGATAACAGTACAACTGTAGCGTAATTGTATCTCGATAGCTCCTTAAATATGGTTGCATACTCAAGCACTGTCATATCTCCCTGCTCTAACTCAGCAAACTTCCTGAGCAGAGTTGACTTCGCAATCTCCGACATAAATCTCTCCTCAAACCTTCTTTTGAACTTAGCCCAAGTCATAGTCTCATCATTGACTCCGACCATAACACTATTCCACTAGTACAGTGCTGCTCCTTGTAACTATCTAGAAGCAAGCCTTCTCTTTTGCTCATCATTAAGCCCCAAAACAGCAAAGATCCTCTCGCAATGAAGTAACCAATTCTCCACTTCAATTGCATTTTCAGTCCTAATAAACGGTTTTCCTCCCAGCCTAGCATAATCTCTACTCAATACAGCATAATTATTAACCACTAGAGCTCCCGGATTTCCTCCTTCAACATTTCCTCCAACTAATCCAACAGCAACTCCCGCTTGCATCATGTTGACAAAGAACTGGTACATATTCCCCATATCAACTTGCAGCATTCCAGCACCCACATTAGCGGCTTGTGCGTGACCAGGATTCCTTCTGGTGTTTGGTCTGGCATTTCCATTGGTTGTGGTGCTTCCTCCACCAATGTTAACTCTTCCACTTCTAGCATCCATATCATACGTCCATAAAATCTACATTCGAGCCTTTGTAAGATACAGAAGAATAGCCTAAGAGAATGGGAGAACAGAGATAAAGCTTATACTTATATATAGAAAATACAACTACGTTACTATAGCGTTATCCCATACCCCAATCTTTTCTCTAATTCATTAGGATTATGTTTTTAAAAATCATTAAGTTTGAAATTATTTTAAGTTTTTCATAAACCTATGCTCTGATACAAAGTTGTAACATCCCCTATCTTGAGGCCCAAAGCTAAGCGCTACAGATGCTGCTATCATCCATGGTATTAACTTCCGATGACAAAATACGGTAATGTTAATGGTATCCACAATATCAGAAGCACATGAATATGAAATAAAATCAACACAGATTAAAACATCTTTTCTGATTACATTTCAAATCAATATTTCATATTTAATCACATAATTCCATAATCGATTCTCAGGTTTTGATCAAATATAATTATTACAAATTACGCCAAGATTGACATATGAAGATGTCCCATTGGATGATCGGAGTACTAAATATAAAATCAGTCTTAATACAACATAGCGGAAATAAAACAAAATAACTCCTAAATATAGATAGCATTGCCACCTACACGTCTTCGAAAGCTTATTCGTCCAACCTACTAAACCTGTAAAACCACAACTCTCAATCTAATCAAATCATATTTTGAGCACCCGAGAGTTTAAGGAGAAAACATAAACTTCGAGTCAGACATAAAGCCTGATGTGAATAATACTATACATCTCGGTTATCTGATATTAAGTGAGACCATGTTGCTTAGTGGAATGGGTTTCCCCTCACTAATAGCCATTTTGAAAACATATCTTTTGCAAATCAAAATCCTACAACCAAACTGATTAAAGAAATAATAGCAATATCATATATGCATATAAAACATGTAATCAATGGACTATATGTCCGAACAATATAATTTTGTTTGGCTAACTACTAACCTTTGGCTGACTTGGACCTATCAGACAAAATAAATAATCTAACTTCTGCTAGACAAAACCTTGGACGGTCTGTCTCTAACTTACTTCTCCCAGGCTCAACTGATCCTAATGGTTTTGTGGGCTCGCCAATAACCTATCTTTACTCTTTGTATTCCTTTCCGTATGAAATGTCATTTTAGTCTTACCTGTGACAAAGCCCTACACACTGGAATTTTGGACTTATATTAGCTAGGGGCTATTTGCTAAAGTATAGGGCGTGACCCTATACCATTCCCATCTGGTATTCTAATACTAGAGTCATTTACTTAGTGTTAACTACCCCATCAAATTTTCCTTGAAAACATTTCTTTCAAATTGAATTAACCCTTTAAATCATACTTAAACAAGGAAAGTATACTCTTTGCTTTACTCAAATCTCTTTGCCATGTTATATATACTTTACACAAAACAATGTTGATGAAATATAATGGGGTTATCTATCCATCAAAAGTAAGTTAAAACCCATTTTAACTTAAAAGCTCTTAGGCCATGAGGCTAAGATAAACCATTCGGAACCATTGCTTAAAAACTTTAAACAACCGGTTCGAATCCATTAAAAGTATCCCTTTCAAAATATGTTAACTACTATACCTTTAAACATTAGGCCGAAAGGCCAAAACATACCTTTCGAAACCTTTAAAATAACCTTCTGAAATCATTTAAGTTAACCCTTGGAAAGCTTTATAACCCTTAGACATCCTCTTTTAAAAACACTTTAAACTTGCCTTTCGAAAGCATTGGAAACCTTCCATTCAAATACTTAAAGTACTTTTCGAAAACATTGGGGAACCTGCCCTTCGAAACCTTCATTATATACCTTTCGAAAGCATTAAAGTCCTTCACTCAAAACAAACCTTGCAAAAGAATTGGGTTCAAGTAATAGTTCGTGGAACATAGCTTCAAAACCATTTAAAACATTCCTTTCGAAACCTTTGGGTTTATCTTTCAATAGAGCAAAGGGTCTTAAAAGAACTAGGTCGAAAGAAACTCTTTCGAAAGCATAATTCCTAAGTAAAAGAAAGCAGATGGTTTCAAAACATTCCTTTCGAAAGCATGGAGAAGCGGTCTCTTAGTAAAAGCGAAAGCACCCTTTCGAAACCAATGTTTAAAGGCATAAGAAAGCGGCCTCAACTGTGTCGAAAGGTAGAATGAGGCAGTAGGGGTTTCGACCCTGTCGAAAGCTTATTTTAAAACAAAAGGCGGCAACCTCTTTCGAAATCTATATTTAAACCCTTTCGAAAGCATTCTTTTAAAAGCAAGGCAAGCGGCATCTCTTTTGAAATCAATAGCTTCGACCCATTCGAAAGCATTGTTTTGACTTTATACCTGCCGCCTTTCTCCAATCCACTATTAGGAACTGAGATGTTGGTTTTGATGACAACAACCTTTTTAACATATCTTATTATAAAATATATACTAACACTATTGTCTAGATAAGATATGTATATGCAAGAACTATGCAGGATATATATATATATATATATATAGGTATTGATTATTGAAAGCCGATCAGTATAAAGACTCATGACTCAAGATTCAGAATGGAGATATCAAGATTGAAGACTCTAGAGTATCAAGATCAAGATTTCAAGATAAGTGTCTAGTTTTTGTTAAAACTTCATAATAGCACGGAAATCTTCATTCCAAATTTCATTTGGAATGGAACCCATTTCTATCTTCTTAGTGGCTTACAAACCCACGACAAGTAGCTTACAAACCTATGAAAAGTGGCTTACAAACTCACGAACATCCTGATTTCGTACAAGTTCTCGAGTCCTGATGTGATGAGATATTCTGCAGGAAGAAGCTTGCAAAACTACTTCAAAATGGTTTTTCAAAATGATTTTCAAAACTGCTTTTCAAAATGTTTTAGCCTTAAAATTATCTTTTCAAATGATTTTCAAAAAGATGTTTTAGCCTTAAAATATTCTTTGTTTTTATTTTTAAATAAACTCTTGTTTTAAACTTCATTTGTTTTTAAACTATCTTCTGATTTTTAAATATTCTTTTATAATATATATACACTTGAGATCTAAATTCAAATTTATATATACATTCTAAAAATATATTTTTCTACTCTTCTTTATTTTAAAACATAGGAAAATTAGTTTATTTTACTCCAGAATCATTTCATCTAGTTTTCCTTTAAATACCATTTTCAAAACAAAATTTTACATTATTTTTAACTAGGGTATGTCGACATCATGGGAAATCCCATGTCAACATGGTGGCCGTTAAATTCAAAATTTTCAATTTTGAAAAGAAGTGTCTATTCGTTTAAATCTCTTCACGAATGGTTATGACCGTTACTGGTCTATAAATAGCCTTCACAAACGAATTTTTTAACTAACTATTTTCTTATTTTCTTCACTCCTTCTTCTCCACAAAACCATATTCTAAAATTTTCATATTTTTAAGATCGTGCCGAAATTCTACCGAATTCTCAAGTGAATCAAATTAAAATCTCATTCTTGTTTGATTCTCTGCCCTCTCTCGAAGATCAAAGTGCTATTCAGAGTTATAGGATCAATTTGTAATCAAAAGTTTATCGAGTCTCTCTATAAGGTGTGGTTGTGCCTGGAAATCAATTGGGTGATCTTGTGGCCCATAAATCAAGAGAGTTTTCCCCAGACTCGAGAGACATGAGAGCACCTCTAGGCCTTTAGAAATTGAGGAATGTAATCTCGACATTGGTATAATAAAAATCTGTATGAGGTGTTTGCCTTGGTACAGGACTGGATGTAGGGTAACTCCGAACCAGTATAAAATCCGATGTGTTCTTTCCTTTTACTGCTTTTATTTACTTTCTGCATCTGTGTTTGATTCTGTGATTGTTCTATGATTAAGTTCTACATTTGTTTATATCATAATTTTTAAATTAGTCCATATAAGTCTTAGAATCCATTAAACACTATTCACCCCCTCTAGTGTTAAATTAGCCTTAAGATCCTTAATCCGCACTCACTTTCATCCACTACGTAACAAAGCATTAATACTATATGTATTGGTTTCGACTAGGTTAGAGGCGGTAGGGTCGAAAGGTGCTGCCTAAAGTGGCGAAACAACAATCCTTTACAAAAACTGATTTTTAACATTTTAAAGTAATATCTTTCTAACGAACCTGCCTAATTTGTTAACATCTAATTGGTTGCCAATTTCTTTTCCAAAATCTTTTCTAAAAGTGCGACCGAATTCGATAACTAATAATTTAAAACATTTAGCGAATTGCCCCTTCTCCTTTTATAAACATATAAAACATTTAAGTCTCATACCTTAAATAATTTTATATACTTAATAAAACACTTAGGAAAATTCTCCAAAAATTCCCATAAATAACTTTTAATATGTTTTCTAACATATTTATATTTCTGACCCAAAGCTAATATATAATAGCCGAAATTAATTTAAACCCAATTTTCCCATTTTCTTTACTAGAAAATTTATAATAAATCCACAACAACTCATAAATTTGTGAAACATGAAACCCATCTCTAAAATAATGTTTCAGACCTTATATAAAAAACGCAAGCTATTTGGTTGTCCTTTAATAGGTTTTCCAAATCAGTTCTTATCATGAAATCCATATGAAATAGCATACATCATCAACAAGCATATATATCCATTTAAACAATCAAAACATGGCAAATCATTTGTAAAATAAATTGGATCGCAACTAAAACCTAAAAATAATAAAATGAGATGTAATCTATTATTCACCTTTAGCTTGTTTGTTAAAGAGGTTGAGATTTGTTCTTTGATTAATTAGCTTAAGCTTCCTTCTTGAAATCTTGCTTATCTTCCCCTTATCTTCTTCTAATGGTGGCTGGCCAAGCTTTGTATTTAATTTTTGTTTGTGAATGTTGCAAATAAGAGTGAGTTAATGGTTCAGGGTATAAGAATATAACCTATTCCTACTTTGCTCTTATCTTATTTTCTCTACTTGCTTCATTTTAAATTGTCATTTGCTTATTCATTACTTGAGGCATGACTACCTTTTAATTTTACAAATCTCAATCTCTTACCCACTTTAACCTTTACATTATCCTGTTTAGTTTTTCTAATTAAATCTCCTGAACAATGTTATTTAAAATTAGGGGTGTTACATAACACCCGACACAAGAAGCAGGAGAGGAGAGGAATCTCATGGCAACGACAAGTATTTTGCATTCCATCAAATCAAAAGTCACTACACCAATGATTGTTGTGTGCTGAAGGATGAGATAAAAAGGCTAATTTGGGAAGGAGTGCTTGTAGAGTATGTTCAACACGAGGTCGATCAATGAATCACCTCATCTAATCATGTTTTGACATGTGGCACGTGCATTAAGTGCAAAGCTGACATCTCAATCAAATGGATTTTCATGACTTGACAATCCCGCCCTTGCTCACAGAGACGGACCTAAGAGAAAAAGTTTCTCAATTTTCTTACAAGTAAAGATTTTTATGGCCAACACATTTAAGCTCAGCCTAGCTCAAGCCTATCTACCTGAATACAACAAGCAAGCACATCACAGATACCGCTTCTCGCTCTCTTAAGCCGGCCAACCCAACTCAACAAATATAGCCAGCTCCATCAATTAGACCTGGGTCATAAGCGACAAGCCCATAACTTGGCTTCTTCTCAAGCCATCTATAACCAGTCCCACTTAGCATGTCTCGTCACAACATGAACGACTCATCTTGTCCTATTTAGCCTTGCCTTTGCTCAATATGCTTTAGCTAGAACTGGCTGATCATTATTATGCGAAAGAAGCTTCTCTTCGGCCTTAATTTTTGGAAAAGTGTACTGCATGACATTGCTCATATGACAAAAACACAACTGTGCATACCAATAACATGTCCATAGTGGCACATCTGATAAAGCACACCCACTCCTGTGTCATGCCGCATTGCTCTGTGCAAAGCACACTTCTAGTATGGAACGATAGCTGACATGCATCCTAGCCACATAATTACATCGCCTTTCCATCTATCTCCTATTAGCCAAAGGGACATGATCGATGGCCCAAAATGATCCCACCATTCAGTTGCATAATCTAAGCTATTCAAGGGCCAACTTTAGCTGCTATAAATACCCTTTCCCATGCAACTTCGTAAGGGTTGAGTTTTGGTTTAGAAATATATTTCAACATAGAAAAATACCAAGGTTGTTAAGTTAGCCACATTATAATCTTAACTACTCTTAATTTCCTTTTATTCTCTTATAATTTCTTATAATTGTAAGATAACAATATAGTAAAAACTCTTCACAGTGGAGCTAGGAAAACTTAGCCGAACCACTATATATCTTGTGTCACTTTACTTTAATTGCTTATTTACTCCTTATTTTCAATTTTTAAGCATAATGTTAGCAAGTAACCTTTGTTAATACAAACGTATTAATATAATTCCCTGGTTGGCTAAATTTTTAGTCAAAAAATGTTTTTAACACACATGTAATAGTTTTATAAACATAGTTTGCAATTTCTAATAATTTAGATATTTAGTTTGAATTTCTAAACATAAAATCCATTGATGTGTTATTTAACTTAACATATGTATTTTAATTTTGAAATTTCTTTTTGTTGTTTTAAAACAAAAAGGTTAATAAATTTTTTTCGAAAATTTTTATGCAGGTATTTCATATATACACACATACACATACACACCCACACACACAAATGTGTGTTTGTGTGTTTATTGTATACATTTGCAAATATATCAGAATAGTTTAATATAATATGTATGCATGATTTCAATTAACTGAAAATTATTTTGGCCTTATTAGTACATGTATATATATTTTATAATATCAATACATTGGCAACTAGAGATATTTTGTATTAGTTTGCTTGATGTAGATCCAAAATTAAATATATTCAACCAAGTCAAACCTAGATATTTCAACTTAACTTGGATATAAAACTCTAACTTAGTCAACCTACGTTAGATTTTATCAAATTAAGCTATATGTTATTAAAATATATACCTTAGAAATAATTTATATCCAATTGAGGCAGTTAATGTATATAAATGGCGAATATATACATGGTAGATATAATTCTAAATATCTACACATGCATATATATAAAATATTAATTAATTGTTTATATGTCCTATCATCATGCCATACCTAATATATAATTAATTTATCATGAATTCAAATTAAACTTTTTGACCCATATACGAGACATTAAATTGTTGACCATAAAATGAAGGATATGGTCTAATTGTTGGATCTAAAATAAATGAGAAATTTTTAAAATAGGAAAATGAAAAGGTTACTTCTCTAAATAAAACAAAACTTTCCTCGTTTGTTCAATTGAATGATTCACTCTTCTTCTTTCCTATGTGGCTGATCATGCCTTCCTCTGGTTTTCATGACCAAATAGTCACATTAAATAAATTTAATTAACCAGATTAAATAAATAAAAAAATTTCAAATTAAGCACGATTTTATTGAATTAACTAGATTGGTTATACTATTGGATAATTAGGCCATCAAAAATGTTAGGTATGAGTTAGTAAGTTCCTTTTGATTTGTCGAGAAAACTTAAGGTCAAGATCGAGACTAAGGAAAAGACAACGATTAATATTATATATGATATAACTGATACAGATTTATCTATCACATGTGGGCCCATGATTCGTTGAACAAACCCAAATTTAAAATCCTAAGGAAAGTGTGTAACGACTCAGGATTTTCGACCACCGAAAAAAATTGATACTAATACGTCTATTTTATTGCATGCCGAGAAATCGAATACCGAAAAACCCGATTATTAGGGGAAAGAAGAAGAAAGAAGGAAGAAGATAGTAGAGAGAGAAGATAAGAAGAAAAATAAATAACATAGAATCTCACAGCGGAACGAATAATCTATAATATACATCAAATCTTTACACAAAAAGCAAAATGTAATACACACACACATAGACATCAATCAGAGTATACTAACATATTTCAGCCCGGACAGTTATAACAATTTGTCCTCGCAATTGCTGATAAGTACAACAATGAATGCAGCGGAAAAATAACCATGTACGTGAATACATCATTGGGCCTTCAGCTCGTCTCCTAAAGCTCCAAAGCATCCGAACTAAATCTGTAATATGCTCGGTCTGACCCGAGCATTATAAATAAATAACACCCGAGTCATTCTAGAAAACCAGCGTGAGAAAACACACCCAACTGGATTTTTAAGTTACAAAATCCTTTGAAACCAAAAGTATCTCGTAAGACCACGCCGCACATAAACACAGACGGGTTTTTACCTTAGGATAACCAAACATTATCTATAGAAAATCCATTAGTATTATAATAATGCCAAGGGTCAAAGTAAAACATGAATATATCTGAAATGCTTGCATCTCGCGTTTCATCATAGATGGGCACAACTAAGTCCGTACGACACTTATTGGAGAATGGATTCCATACAATGACTGGGCTATTGGGATACCGCCCGTCACGGTGCATCTCTAGATAAAATAACACCAAGGTCGAACCTATCGACCCCTGTCAACACAGAACCGGCCTACCCCTTACTGGATAGTAACAATATGATCACCCCTCCATTAGTGGGCCCTGAAGTATACAAATGAGAGATAATATCGACTCTAGATAGGGATGATCATACCCTACTTGGGAGCGACCCACTTAGCTCTATTGCATCTCCTCTGTTTTAGTCATTACCAGTCGATGAGGTTTGAGGCTACATTTTACCTTCTATATGGCACTTCCCACCTGGAATGCTAACATTGCCTTCCAGGCAACAATGCAATGCCAACATTCATCCATACAAGTTCATTTTAGGACTGAACGAAACGCTTCAGAGCTCTGTCTTCAATTCCATCAACTTCAAGTTATCTTCACTTCGAAACGCTTAAGTTGGATCGAAGTGATTTTCGGATAACATATCTGATCTCGGTCTCTTCGAAAAACAACATTCGATAGTTTTCGGTAAACTCAGCCCCAATTCTTTAGGAAATAAACAGTCAAAGATAAGAGTGGAGATCACCTCCTAATCGTTAGCGGACAGATTTCTTGATCATTTGTCCTAGGAGAACGAAACAGATTTATACACACAGTACATCATCATCGGAGATGACTATGCCATATAAGTCACGTTTTTCTCCTACATATTTCCAAAGTTACGTTTTGATCCATATTTGATAGTCGGACTTTTAACAATCAACAAACACACATTCAAATCAGATATTTAATTCCATAGGAAAATCAAACCCTGATTAAGCATAAAAGTAACCACTAGCCTCCTTAATTAACCTTTTATTAATTAAATTCATTGTAAATATTTGTATATAAATACCTTTTATAAAGATATATCCACCAATCGCTATATTTTCAATTTTTAGAAAATATCAATATACTTATCTCATGGTATATGTATATTCACAAACAAAGGAAGATTTCTTTTCCCACAATTCAAAAATCATTTTTAAATCCCTTATAAATCTCAAAAACCATTTATAAAACTATTTTATAATCTCTGAAACCGTTTACAAAACGTTATAAAGAAGCCCTATAAAATCCAAGCTCTATTTCCAATTATAAAATCTTTTATAAATTCCAAAACATTTATAAACTCTATATAAATCCATTAAACAATTTATAAAACTCTTCTTATAAATTTATAATCTTATTTCTAAAATTCATTTATAAATATCTAAAACCATTTATAAAACTCGTTTTATCTTGTAAATAATATCCCTTTAAGTTTTCCAAACCACGTTATAAGATTCCTCTAATAAAACCCAACTCTGTTTATACAACTCTTTTTTATAAACCTCGAAAACATTTATAAATAAATAATTATTATTAACTTTGGATTTTATAATAATTAATAATTCAAAAACATTATTAATAAAACAATAATAATAAATCTTTATCATTACTATAAATAATAATAATTAACTTCCATAATATTAATAATAGTCATTATTATTAACTTCATACCATATTAATTATTTGAATAATTAACTTTTCAAAATTGTAAAATATTGATAAATATCTATGAAACAACATTAAATATCGATAATTAACTTTAAACAATATTAATTATAAATAAATAACTTTAAAACAATATTAATTATAAATAAATAATTTTAAAACAATATTAATTATAAATAAATAACTTTTTCAAAACAATATTAAATACTTTACTTAAAAAACAATATTAAATATAAATAAATACCTTAGAAAAAGATAGATAAAAAGGTTGGAATAAAATAGAAATTAAATCTTTAAAATGAAATATTTTAAAAACCCAAATTCGGATTTAAAATCATTTCCTGTCTCAAAAACCTATTTCCAACTCAAATGGCAATTTATAGCATTTTTAAAATACTAATTTGAGGCTAATAGCTACCCGACTTTTAACCAATATCGATATTGATTTTCTATCACTACTGGGTTTTAGTTTTTGAACAAAAACAATGTCATAACCAATAGTGTTCATAATCAGGTTTCAAATCCACCAATTCATATAACATGAATTTTATTGCAAATAAATCAACCATATCAAGGAATCCAGTTAGAACCCTCCAACCCGTCCCCCTGCATCACAGCTCATATATATATAAATAAAAATCAATAGTGGTGAGGAATCCTATTGGATCCCTCCAACCTATCCCCCTGCAATTTGATTTCGTAAATTAATTTCTTTCTAAAGCGATAATTATTCAAAACCAAACAATCAACATATAAATACCCAAACATCCAATCAATAGTTTTTATCGACTATATAATATTTATGGTTAATCCAAAATGGTGAGTTTAACTCACTGAAATTTATGTTGTTGCCGAGGCATTCCGGTTTGAAACTAAAATCGAACGACATTTGATTTTAGCCCAAATTCCAGCTGTCTCCAAATTCATCCAAACTAGTTCCATTGTGAAGTTTCCGTCATCACGAGTGCAATGCAAAAATCCGTGACTCGAGTGGACCTTGTATGAGAGAGTTATGCAATTTTTAATTTATCAGTTTCAAATTAACAATTAATAAACTAATTATATAATAATTAAACTAATCCTCCACCTTAATCTCCTTCTGCCTCAACAAAAACTCCCTCCTGTACACGAACCATCGTCACAGTGCACTGTCATGCATTGACATGCTGCTTCGACCTACAATCCAATGAATGGAATCCACTATCGCACTCCTCATCGCCTCGTCCACGCGATGCACCCAACCATCCAAAGCTTAGACCCCCAATTCGAAAAGTGACCAAACCCCTTCACGCGACTAACAGTAGGTCGCGATTCGCCCAGCGCCTCCTCGAGCCACTGGAACATCACTGAAGCATGCCTTCGCCATCTTTTATCCAACGCAGGTGGTCTCATCTACTAACTCCCATCGAATCGCCTCCAGCAATCCAAAAAGACGCCCACGAACAGAGGAAAAATTTGGCCACCATGCGACGAACCAAGATAATCCCACCATAAATTGACTCGCCATCTTGATGCGAACAAAACACTAGTTTATGACATCGCCTAAAAATGCTTGCAGTGGTGTTGGAGCATGTGGATCGTTCGATGAGGCCATGTAAAATTTGAAATTTTTACCAATTCATTCTTCTCTGATTAAAGTCATGATTTATAATAAAGGAAGGTATGGGTTGGAGAACGTGGGAAGGGTATGGCCTGGGATGGTCAATGTTGATGGGGTAAGAGCTTAATATATATTATTATATTAAATAAAATCCGATATTATATGCCCGAAAATCTAGAACTCCAAACGAGATGTGCCGCCTGGCGTTCCATACTAAATACCCCTATTCCAAACACAATTAAACTAGTCTTGAGACCTAATTTGATCATATACAGAAGATAGCTTTTCAAACCCAGTTATATTATATTAATTTCTGAAATTAATTTCTAAGCGCTTTGAGCTCGTACGACCAAACGATATGTCTAATTGCCATGAATTTCGATAGCGTAAAATAACTCACTATTACGGATCCAATGAAACTGGTTTTTTCGAAATCCAAGACAGTTTCTTAGAAGGCTATTTTCACACGTTAATTAAACGATTATTATAAAACAAGTTTAATCGCTTTTAAATTCAAATTCAAAAGTTTACTATCTCCATCCTTATTGAAACAAAATTTAAATAAGCTTTGAAATCATTTTTTTATCCAAATTAAACCCAAGATTCAATCATTTAAACAATTTCAACTATTCAAATAACCAATATATTTGAAATTTAAGCTATTTAACTTATAAAAATAATAATTCAATATTTAAAACCATTAAATGTTCCAAATTATAAAAACATAAATTCTAGGTCGTTACACTCTTCCCCCTTAAAAGAATTTCATCCTCGAAAATTCCAAGGTAAGAAAAATGCTCTAAACCCCTTAACTTTTCAAAACCAATTATTTGAAATAGATTAACAAATTCTTTTAGGCCTTTAGCTTCATTTACTGATACCAATTAATTTCCATCCACTAAATCATTCCAGGTTATAACTCAAAATCAAATTTTAGTTATAAAAAATTTCTTCAAAATTTCTCAGAGTTTTTCTAGTTCTTTAATTTACAGAAAATTTCGACAGCATCTCCTTTGCACGGTTAGATTGGAACAACCACAAATCGCCACTACAGACCCAAACCAAAAAAAGAAAACAAAAGCCAAGCGGCTCAATCATGAAACCATCAAATTCAAATAATAATATATAAACATGTACCTTTTAGTCGAGCAACCAAATTTTCCTTATGAAATCAAAAGCATCGAGCTAACTCTTGCTTTTAAATACCTGCATCCTATTTACCAATGATATCATATAGTTCATAATCATATTAGTTGCATTTTCAATTGTCAACATTTGCTTTACTAAAGCCTGTACGATGCACGTATACCTTTCGTACACCATACGAAATCTGATCGCTCGCTCGATCACACAATTTCACTTCCGAACTAGTATCGTTCACACGACCACTCTAGTGCGGACTCAGATCCGGTTCCCTGATTAGAAACCCTATTCTCATTGCATAGCGACCAAATACTATGATAGTGAGTTCCAAAATCAATCAAAATCCATATCCAATGTTCGCCGTCGAGAATCGAGTGAAAAATTCTAACTCGGACCAATGTAAATCATCTCGAAATCATGTACTCAAACCTGGATCAAACAGTTATGTTAATATAGGTACAACTTACGTCTTTATTTCAATTGGTATTTTTTAATATCTCATTCTTTTGTTTACATTCAATTATTCATAATCATTATTCACATTGCTTTATTCACACTCATTTATTACTTAGTATATTTCTTTCAATACTAATATCACTTAAGAACGATTCCATAAAATTTTACTTAAGTTTATTATAAATATTTTATACAATGCTTCTCATGTTTATTATCACTTCATAACTTAAGTCCATATCCATTTTAAATCGAATCCAATTTCATTTAACTCAAATCATTGGTTAATTTCAATATTCAATTCTAAACCATATTCAATTCACTAATTTATTTAATTAGTTCATTTCATTAATTCATCTCAAATCACAATCATTTTCATTTCAAAAATAATTCCATTTGACTTAGCTTAAGTTTCATTTCATTTCATAGTTGATTTTATTAACATTCATATTCAATAATTTTAAAATTTTATTTTAACTTACTAATTCTCAAAATTTATAAGTTATAAAACTTATTTTCTCATATTTCCATAAAACACTTAAATGAAAATTTTCAGAGTTTAAACATCTTGTCTTATTTCAAATTATTTTGAAACAATACTTTAAATAATTTCTTTGTATTTCAAATCATACTTTTGAATTTTAAAATCAAAACTAGTTTTACCAAAACAAAACTCCAATGGTAGCAATTCCTCTCTTGGAAACTCGAAAATGAATGTCGATGATGCTGTAGTCATCATCGAAATTATTTTCTAGCGACCGAAGTGAGTGCAGTGCTTCCTTAACACTTTTAAATTCCATTTAAAATATTTCCATTCAAAAATATTTCCCAAATGATATTATTATTATTTCTTCAAAACTTTGAAAAATAATTTTCAAAATCATGGGACTTAAATTCTCAAATTCTCAACTTTTAATCCTTTTATTTACAAATCATATTTATAAATTTCCTCATATATAATTTCACTATGGTAATATAAAACCATTTCTTAATTTTTTACCTTGTTTACATTATAATGACAACAACTTTTACTAGAACACAAACAACAAACAACAAATGATAATAATAAAATATTATCATTCACTAACAACCAAACACACTATATATACTATAATAATTTCTAAAAAATTATTCTTTTATATGTAAAATATAATAAATGTAATATTATTTCATTTGCCCAATTTCAAAATAATACCATGTCGAATTGCTCTCTTTCAAGTGTTTAGAGATCCCTATAAATAACGTTAATTACTCGTATTGACCAGAATACATAAGCCACTCAATAGATCAACCAACATAATATAAATTTTTTTTATATCACTAACAAATACGCACTTATATATATATATATATACATATATATACACACACACACTCAACTCATAATAAGGCATTCCATTACCTTATCTCTAAATGAGTTACCCCACCAAAGCCAAAGTTCTCGCTTAACCTTGCACTCTGATACCTAGCTGTAACGAATGTAAGCTTTTCAACCATCCGTCAGTGACTACCGGCAGGCTTTTCAACCATCCCAACACCACCATGGCATTATACTAGTACCTCGAATCTGCTTTTACGGCCAGCATCGCGACTATAAGAACCTAGCAAACCAACCCATCAAGGCCTTATACTACCTCTCAGGGACGTGTAGGGGTAAGAGTCTCTTGCTCGCCACCAAACAGAAAGCGAGAACCCCTATCACGTGAATCCAACCAATGGAAACAGACCGATCTCGGTCTCTATGAAAACAACATTCGATAGTTTACAGTAAACTTAGCCCTGGTTCTTTAGGAAATAAACAGTCAAAGATAAGAGCGGAAATCACCTCCTAACCATTAGCTAACGGATTTCCTTATCATTTGTCCTAGGAGAACAAAACGAGATTTATACGCACAGTACAACATCATCGGAGATGACTATGCCATACAACTCACGTGTTTCTCTTAGTTATTTCCAAAGTTACATTTTGGTCCATATTTGATAGTCGGTTATTTAACGATCAACAAACACACATTCAAATTAGAGATTTAATTCCATTGGAAAAACAAACCTGGGTTAAGCACATAAGTAACCACCAGCCTTTTTAATTAATCTTTTATTAATTAAATTCACTTTTATAAATATTTGTATATAAATACCTTTTACAATGATATATCCACCAATCGCTATATTTTCAATACTTAGAAAATATCTGTATACTTATCTCAACAGTTTAAGTATATTCACAATTAGAGGAAGATTTTCTTTTCACACAATTCAAAAATCATTTTCAAATCCTTTTTAAATCTCAAAAACCATTTATAAAACTATTTTATAATCTCTGAAACTGTTTACAAAACTTTATAAAGAAGCCCCTATAAATCCAACTTCCATTTCCAATTATAAACTCTTTTATAAATTTCAAAACATTTGTAAACTCTTTATAAATCCATAAAACTATTTATTAAACTCTTCTTATAAATTTATAAACCCATTTCTAAAATTCTTTTATAAATATCTAAAACCATTTATAAAAACCTTTTTATCTTGTAAATAATATCCCTTTAAGTTTTCCAAACCATGTTATAAGATTCCTTTAATAAAACCCATACTTGTTTATACAACTCTTTTTTATAAACCTCAAAAACATTTATAAATAAATAATAATTATTAACTTTGGATTTTATAATATAATAATTCAAAAACATTATTAATAAAATAATAATAACAAATCTTTATCATTACTATAAAAAAATATTATTAATAATCATTATTATTAACTTCATATCATATTAATTATTTGAATAATTAACTTTTCAAGATATTAAAATATTGATAAATATCTTTAAAACAAAATTAAATATAGATAAATAACTTTAAACAATATTAATTATAAATAAGTAACTTTAAAACAATATTAATTATAAATAAATAACTTTAAAACAATATTAATTATAAACAAATTAATTTTTAAAAACAATATTAAATACATAGCTTAAAAAACAATATAAAATATAAATAAATACCTTAGAAAAAGATAGATAAAAAGTTTGGAATAAAATAGAAATTAAATCTTTTTAAAAAAAATATTTTTGAAATCCAAATTTGGATTTTAAACCATTTCCTGTCTCAAAAACCCATTTTCAACCTAAATGGTAATTTATAACATTTTTAAAATACTAATTTCAGGCTAATAGCTACCCAACGTTTAACCAATGTCGATATTGATTTTCTATCACTATTGGGTTTTAGTTTTTGAACACAAACGATGTCATAACCAATAGTTTTCATAATCAGGTTTCACATCCAATAATTCATGTAACAGGAATTTTATTGGAAATAAATCAACAATATCGAGGAATCCCGTTGGATCCCTCCAACCTGTCCCCCTGCATCACAGCTCACATATATCAGCACACACACACACAGATATATATATATATACATAAATCAGCAGTAGTGAAGAATCCTATTGGGTCCCTCCAACCTGTCCCCCTGCAATTTGATTTCATATATTAATTTCTTTCTAAAGCGACAATCATCAAAAACAAACAATCAACATATAAATACCCAAACATCCAATCAATAATTTTTATTGACTATATAATATTTCTGGTTTGTCCAAAAAGATGAGTTTAACTCACCGAAATTTCTGTTGTTGCCGAGGCGTTCCGGTTTGGAACTAAAATCGAACGACGCCCAAATTTCAACTATCTCCAAATTTATCCAAACTAGTTGTATTGTGAAGTTTTCGTCATCATGAGTGCAACATAAAAATCCGCGCCTCGATTGGACTTCATAAGAGAGAATTATGCAATTTTTAATTTATCGATTTTAAATTAACAATTCATAAACTAATTATATAATAATTTAACTAATCCTCCACCATAATCTCCTTCTCCCTTAAAAAAACTCCCTCCTGTACACGAACCATCATCATAATGCACGGTTGTGCAATGACATGATGCCTCGACCTACAATCTAACGAACGGAATCCACCATCGCACTCCTCATCGCCTCCTCCATGCGATGCACCCAACTATATAAAGCTCAGCCCACTACCCCCCAAAACGAAAAGCAACCCAACCCCTTCATGCGACCAATAGCAGGTTGCGATTTTCCCAGCGCCTCCTCGAGCCACCAGAACATTACCAAAGCATGCCCTCGCCATTTTTAATCCAACATAGGTGGTCTCATCTCCTAACTCCCCTCGAATTGCCTCCGCCGATCCAAAAAGGCACCCACCAACGGAGGGAAAATTCGGCCATGAAGCGACGAACCTTGACGATCCCACCATTAATTGCACTTGCCATCTCGACCCGAACAAAACTCTAGTTGATGACATCACCTATAAACGCCTGCAGTGTTGCCGGAGCACGTGGATCGTTTGATGAGGTTATGTAAAATTTAAAATTTTGGCCAATTTGTTCCTCTCTGGTTAAAGTCATGATTTATAATAAAGGAAGGTATGGGTTGGAGAACATGGGAAGGGTATGGCCTGGTATGTTCTATGGTGATGGGGTATGGGCTTAATATATATATTATTATATTAAATAAAATCTGATATTATATGCCCGAAAAATCTCGAACTCTAAATAAGACGTATCGCTTGGCATTCCATACTAAATCCCCTATTCCAAAATTAATGGAACTAGTCTCGAAACTTAATTTGATCATATACAGAAGATAGCTTTTCAAACCCAGTTATATTATATTAATTTCTTAAATTAATTTCTAAGCGTTTCGAGCTCGCACGACCAAATGATACGTCCAATCGCCATGAAATTCGATAGCGTAAAATAACTCACTATTATGGATCCAATGAAACTGGTTTCATCGAAATCCGAGATAGTCCATCGGAAGGTTATTTTCACACGTTAATTCACTGATTATTATAAAACAAGTTTAATCATTTTTAAATTCAAATTCAAAAGTTTACTATCTCCATCCTTATTGAAACAAAATTTAATTAAGCTTTGAAATCATTTTTTTATCCAAATTAAACCCTCAAGATTCAATCATTTAAACAATTTCAATTATTCAAATAACTAATATATTTTAAATTTAAGCTATTTAACTTATAAAAATAATAATTCAATAATTAAAACCAATTAAATGTTCCAAATTAAAATGACTAAAATTCTGGGTCGTTACAAAGTGAGTCCTAATACTCACTAGAGAAATCAAATGATTTCAATATTTCTCCTAGGGTTTGTGGAGTAAAAAATCTAGTAAGAGCCTTATTAGAAAAATAAAATGATTACATTTAATCTTTCTAATATTGTAAGATTATATGATATACGTTAAATGATTCTCTTCAATAAATTTATGCAGCTAATGAAAGTGATAAAGTTTTTTACCAATTAAAATTATATAAGTTAAATACATTAGGATTGACAGAGAAATATCAAATATACTTACTAATAAATCTGTTCGCACATTTTTACTTCAAGACCCATATAAGAGCCAATTTATACAACTACTAAGTACATTCATATCTTGATCACTTAGGTGTTTATTTGGTCGAGGCGATGTAGTGTGTTCTATGAGTTTTGAAATCTAAAGCAACTAAAGAATATGGATATTTGATCCATATTTGAACACATACAAAAGGTTGTATGGTGAATGGTCATGTCCGTGTTATATGAAATCTCGATAAAAAAGTTTCAACCAAAATGAGCAAGTAAACCATAATGAAAATCATGCGTTTAGTACAATTGAATACGATGAGAATCTTGTTGTGTTCAAAAAACATTAGACCAAAATCTAAAAACCGACCTAGGAGTGTGATCACTGAAATGTTAGTTTAGGTAGATTGCTTAAGTGAAACCTATTCGATATCCTTAAAAATGTCGAGGATGTCTAGGTGTACTTTTATAAAGAATTTGGTGCAGTCTTGTAGCGTTTAGAAAGGAAATCGGATGTTCAATATTGGATGCAAAATAGACACAATTGGGTTGAAAAGAATGAATGGTCACTTCTGCTTTATGAAGAGACATTAGAAGCAAGAATTGTATAAAATACTAATTAGATACTTAACATTGAATGATAAATATGATTTTCATTCCAAATGTAATTTTAGTGTAGAAATTTTTTTTCTACAAGAGTTATTTCTTTAATTTTAAGATATTTGATCGAAAATTCTCGAATGTAAACTAGTTATAGTGGACGAAATAAAATTGCCCATAATACATGGTTGAATGGAGCTCTACATTTCTTGCACCGTTATATTAAAGCAGAAATAGTAGGAATGTACTATATGCACTTATTAGTGGATACATCATATTAGAAAAGATTGCCTTTATATATATATATATACCAAGTATTATTTATGAAATAATAACTATTTTTGGTGTTGACTAAAAATAGATGTAGTTTGATTTTAATATGAATATTCATTATAAAATAAGTTTATCTTAATAATGACATTTGTTTTCACAACCATGGTGATGCATTAGCTATATAAAATATAGAAGTATCTAAAATTTTCTATAATTATTATGGAATTATGGACTAAGCCATATTTTCAAGAAATAATTCTTTAGTTATATGATTATGAATCATATGTCACTCATGAATTGTATCTGAAAAGATTAAGGGTAAGTCACCCATTCAGGGGAGTGATAAAAGAGTCAACGAACTCTTTAAATTGATACTTTTAAATGTGCCCATTATAAGTTTAATGATTCCAAATGGATCAACTTACTTCGTTTTATCCACCGAAGAATTACCATAGACGTGAACATGTGTGTTTGATACACAAGTAGTGTGTGTTTATATATATATATGTATGTATTTTAAGTTCATAGAATATAAAACGGAAGTAGAAAACTATGGCATGCAAAGAAATAAAATAATTTGATTTGACCAAATAGTTGAGCATATATTGGTAAGGGTTCCAAAAGTACCTAAAATGAATAAGATTCAATCTCAAATTTATCCCGCTATGATACATAATGATGCATCCATAAGAAGTAATCATAATTGTTGGACAAAGAATGATTCATGATGAGTGAGGTTGAGTTAACTTTTTTATAAGGATATATACCTAGGAGAAAGTACATATGTTAAAATTAATTTAATTTAAATCTTAATTTACGAGATCATATAAGGTATGAGTTAATAAGAATCCCTATCTTAAATATTTTAAGACTTGTGGTTGTCTAATTTATGTTATGAACATAAATTTCATACACTCAAATCTGAATTAGTTTTATGTAAGTATAAAGTCAGTTCATAAAATGTTTCTAAATGCTTATTTAGTCGCACTGAGAAAAAACTGATGTTTTAAGAAATAAAACAATGTGTGAGTTGAGAGGCTATACGTAAGATTCGCTCATGATGAATCTAGTATGGACTATCCCAAAAGAGTTTGGGATAGACCAACAACAAGAATTAGTGGCAATACGTTGGACTTGGATATGATCCAAAACTCTAACTTGGAAACCGATTATATAATATGAAATAAAATTAACCAAACCTAAAACAGACGCAAATCATTAAAATGTCTAATAAGAATTATCATACATTAAAAGAGAAACTAAGAGTTTCTTATAAAGTAGTAATAATATTTTCCTCAACTGTTAATAAGCCATAAGTATAGACTCTACCATACGACATGATGCCTAAATTCGGAAGAGATTCCAAGTACATTATCAAAATATGATTTTGATAGTTGTACCCGAAAGGATATGATCCATTGGCCATTGGTGTGTCTTCGAAAGGAAGACAGATGCAGCTACAACATTGCAAGAACATTAATGAGAACAACCTTATAAATTTCAATTGTTGAAATTAGTGTAACAGATTTTCCAATCAATGTGCTCAAATTAATTCAGATTTGCTCTAAAAAATTATACCTCGGATAACATTGATTTTGATATGTCAATACTAAAGAAAACTTTTAAGTAATGATTTAGAATAGACTGTTTGCATGTGATAACACTACGCCATAGATGGCTTATTGCAACGAAATTACAAGGTGTTGCTAGCTACATTGTAACGATAGCTATGCTGATTTTTGTCTATTGCAACATTCACTTCAATGTGTTAGCATAGATATCAGCAAAATGTTGCAGTAGCTATAAATATATTCAAATTAAAAAAATTAATAAAATTTTACACCTCAGCGATCCACACCATCATTTAAAACAAAATCTCAACCATCAATCCACACCATCAATCCACACCTTAGCAATTTCCATTTCCCGCTTTACTTTTATTTCTCTTTCCTCTCTGTGTGAAAATTAGGGCACGCGATTTTTCTTTCTCGTTCCTCTCTGTGAAAACTAGGGCACGCGATTCCAGTTGCTTTGATGCTCTGATTGATCGAATCTAGTGTGAGAAACGTTCCTGGTAGCTTGCTCCTTCGTTCTCCTTGATTGATTGCTCGAATTGCTTGACTTCGTCGTCGGGTGCGATGTGATATTATTTGGTATGTTTTATGCCTTCTGGTTTACTTGATTATTCTCGATTTTGGTTACACTCGCACGCTTTTGCCGATGATGAATTGGGATTTATTTATAGGCTTTATTTCCTATAATCTCGAGTTTAATCTTTCTGTTGGACTTTGAGAAATCTGGTATGTTGGATTGCGATGATGTATTGGTATGTTGGATTTTGGTTCACTGGCTTGTTTTTTATTTCTGATCTGAGCTTATTAGCTCCTTTCTGCTGCATTTGTTAAACCAGAACTTGAACCTTTGTTAAACTTGTTCACATACCTTTGTACCTTGCTGCATTTGTTAAACCAGAACTTGAAGTATTTGTATTCTGCTGTCCTCTTGAAAACTGCTTCACTTGAAAACTTCTGCATTTTTGAAAATCAGAACTTTGAAAGTGATCTTTGGTTTTCTAAAACTGTTGACTAATTTGAACATTGAGTTTTGATTTCCACAATATATACAAACATATGTGTGTTGAGCTTTGTTGGTTTTGCTTGGTCTGGACTGAACTGGTACCATGCTAACCTTGTTCTTTAACATGAACTGATGCTCCAAGTCCTCTGTATATCATATTACTGCCTATGTTTCTCTTGTACATGCCTGAATCATTCACTGTTTTTGCTTGATGGGCTGCCTATGTGTACTGCTGTGTTTCTTGCACTAGCTTGTCTACATTTTGCTGAACCTGGTTCTTGTTTGTTTTGTTGGTTGCTTGGCCCTGAGTTGAATCTAGTCGATGACTCGGGTTTGACCTTGTGCCGTGTCCATTTTTTTTGGCTTGTCTACATATCTGGCTGCACTTGAGTATGAACTTGCACTTGAGTAGTTGCACTTGAGTAGTTTCTTGTACCAAGCCTTATGATGCATGTATGTTCATCCATGTACATGCATTGGTCATGTTATGTTGCTTGCTGTGTTGAGTACTACTTTGTGCACTTGGCTTCTCCTTTGTGCATTTTTGCCTGAACTGTTGCTTGTTGTCTTCCATACTGTCTTGTATCCATGTGTTGCGTTCATGTTTGGCTTATGCACTTGTGAACAGCTGACTTGTGCACTGTTTTGCTGCTGCACTAGTTGACTAGGCCCTGAGTTGAATCCAGTCGATGACTCGGGTTTGACCTTCTGCCATGTCCATTTTTGTGGGAATTTTCAATCGTCCATGAGATAAAAAATAGGAAACGGCCTTGTGATATATGCAGTGATACACTGTGTATATCACAGGTTGTCCGTGCAAATATTTGGTCCCTGTTAGAAAAAAATATGAAAAGAAACAACCCAAATACCTGAGGCAAATAATATAACAAAAATATTTTCCCTGTTCGAGTTAAATATTATTTTCCAGATTACTGCTTTTGAATTATATGTGACAGGTATTGAAGACTGGACAGCTGGATACAAGCTTGAAGACAGGTATTGAAGACTGGACTGCGGGGCCCCGGACCCCCGCCGGCGCTGCGCTCAGACCCGCTACTCGGCTCGCCTTCAGCTCGGCACTCGGCTCGTCATATATTTGTCAGTGTCAGTGTCTGTATAAACTGAAACTGCATATGTAATGAGTGAACTGAGTGATGTGGTGAGGAATATCTGTATATGTGAATATCAGTGTTATATATCATTGAATTGTAAAATAGTGGAGTCAGGAATTTGTACTATTTCAAATGTTGAAATAAAATATTTATTTAAATAAATTACTGTTTGAATATCAAATTCTGTGCAATAGCATTTTATTAAATAAATATTTATTTCTATTAAAAAATCAAATATGCTCTACATTGTGGGCCCCACAAATTCAGAAAGTTAATATCTATAGCAACATTTTGGAATGTTGCTACAAACACCTATGGATGTTGCTATAGACCCCAATAGGGTTCTATTGCAACAATATTTCTTATATTGCCTTAGATAGTCAAAATGTTGCCTTTGAGGTCTGCGGCAACGCGGCAAAATGCATCACCGAGAAAGTGTTGCCTTTGCCCTTTTTTAGCCTACAACAACATTTTTTGGCACTTCCTGCATCACTTCTTGGGTGTTGCAGTATGCAATCTATGGCGTAGTGTAACCAAAATGTCATAAAGTTAGTTAATGCGGTGGCTAGTTTTATAAGTTACAGATGTGATCTAATAATTGAAATGATTAATGTCGTTTGACTAGCATTAGAGTTAAGAAAATACTTTGATAGAGAAACTAAATAGTTTGATTTTTAGTCAAAGTGCCGAAGAAGCATGCATCTATAAAAAAGAATATAAAATGTACTAAAATACTTCTAAAACAATAGATAAAGATGTTGGGATTGTCTCAAATGATATACATAGACACCATATTAAAATGCTTAATATGGAGCATATGAGATGGATTCCTTATGCATTAGCAATATGAATTATCATATATCCTATGTTTTCTTTTATATTTTATTTCTCTTGTGTACTTATGCATTGAGCGAGTATCAAATCCGAATTGATATTGCTAAATGATAGTTATCGGTATTCTTAAGTATTTACAAAATAATAGAGAATAATTTATGGAAATAACGAATTCTTATGAAGGAGTATTCGTACCCAAACTTAATAAGTGGATATAGTTTATCAATCCTAAATATATGTTCAATGTTAGTCAAGGGGATTTAAGTTGGAAATGTTCCAAACAAAAGGTGGTTGCTGATTCAACCGAAAAGCAAAGTACTTTGCCTTGAGTAAAGCCATAATAGAAGTACACATAAACACACAAATTTGTAACTGAGCTCTGAAACCAAATGTTGAGAACCCATGACATTGTTTTGTGAAAACATTGTCGAGATGCATATCGTAAGAGTACCTAGGGCTTACAGATGTCTAGACACATGCTCTGAAAGTTCCACATGATAAAAGAAGTTTATCATTGATGGAAAGATGTTGACTGGCAAGGTTGATAGTAAAATAATATAGCAGATTTGTTAAATAAGGGACTAGCTTAATCAGTTTTGAACTTACCGGAGGAGTGAGATTAAGAAGCCATGTTACACCCCAAGTGCAAGTTGGCGATTGAAAGAGTTAGGGGTATGCACTAGGGTTAATTATGTAATTTATTACATATATCTAACTCTTCAGTCAATCTTGTTCATAATTAAGGTGTTTGATTTCTATTATATACTTTATTATATTCTGCTATAATTAATAATGTAATTAATTTAAAGTATATTAATAAGAAAATCCTTAAAATGTTATGTAATTGTAGTTGCGAATAGTTGCAATCATGAGTAATTAATCATAATATAAAATAATATCTTGTTTTAGATAATCCTTATCAAGATGCTTCAAGAAAGGATATTGACAAATCTATTAAGGCTAGAGTACATAACACTCTCCTAGTGTTGAATAGTGTACAACTTATGACAACTAGGGGTAGTAATGTGTTACATACTCATTGTTATTAGATAACTATGGAATGACTCATCTAAGAGTTTCCTATTGGTTGATAACAACTAGGTCCAACATGAAATCTTAGTGTGATGATGTTACACAGTTCCATCGATTTGGGAATATTATGGAAGTATGTAACGACTGCCTTTCTTGCACCAAATGACGAGCCAATAAGGGTAGAAGAAAAGAAAGGATAAGAAGAAACTACACAATCATAGAATCTCACCAAGAATCAGAACAACATATAATAGATAATATAGGATATTACAATGTCATTTCCATAATACTAATACATCAGAGTCATTACATTACAACTTTCAACTGGACAGTTATAACTACTTGCCCATACAAAATACAGAGATCATACATAAACACAGTGGAATAAGATAACAATTAGCTAACGGTGAAGGCACCTACTCCAGCTTCTTCAAAATGCTTCCGTAAGAAACCTGGATCACTTTGCTACTCATACAAATTTGAGTACTTAAGAGTTTTAGGAGAAGAAAGTAAAACTCTGAGTCAGACATGGGTCTGGTATGAGTAAATTCAAATAACTTAATTTTTTACTTTTATAAAACGATTTGAAAATCAAAGGTATCTCGTAAGACCACGCCGCACATAAACACGAGTGGCTTTTTGCCTTACGATAACCAAAACGCATTATATAGAAATCTAGTGATATTATCATAATGTCTAAGGTTTTCTAGTAAATAATTCACACAGCAGAAATTGTTACATTAATTAAATTCCAGCATAATAAGTATAGAACTTAGACCGAAGACACTTATTGGGAAATGGATTCCATACATGGCTTGGTAAGGAACTACCTTCCGAAGATGCACCTCTAGATAAAATACACCTGGAGCCCGACAAGAACATCTTATACCCCTTCTACACAGAACTAACCTACCACTTGACTAGTAGTACCGAATACATCACCACCACGGTTGGTATCAGCAAACGTACATGAGCATACAAAAATGGGTCAAATATCGATTCTAGATATGCTGATGAGATACTCTGATGGGCGCGACCCACATAGCCCTGTCGCATACCCTGTTTTAGTCATTCCTAGTTGAAGAGGCCTGAGGTTATGCTTATCTTTACTAAAGCTCTGTCAATTAGAATGCTACATCGCTTTCCATATGCTGACACAATGTTAGCATTCATCCATACAAGTCGTTCAGGAGATGAATGAACCGAAGACACTCTTTCCACTACACTCATTTTGGAATAACCTTCAGGGTTAGTAGCAAATAGCCCTTGCGCTTTAAAATCTTTATCTTGGACCTTGCCTTAACTATTTCCAATTCGAACGTTTACATTGGTTCGAAGTGGTTTTCGAATAACAACTAATATCTGATCCCGGTCTCTCCAAACAGCGTTCGATCATTTCAAAAGGTCATGTTGTTTAAAGTGGACTATCCCACCATTAGGGTGTAAAGATTTACATATGGACATACATTCCATATGCTTAGATTATCATGACCCGCTTATCGAAATTAACCCCCACATATTCATCACGTTCCCAAAGTGCGGTATTTGTGATACGTACAAGTCGACTTACTTTTAATTAAACGTGTCAACGTTTTATCATAACTACTTTAATTCATTTGGCTACATAATAGCATGGACAAGAGATCCTTGGTTTTGAAAACAATTCACTTGAACAAGAAAAGTGGTTAAAAATAAATAACCGATAGAGTTTTAAAAAAACTTTAAAATAAATAACCCTTGATTAAATCATAAGTTTAAAACTCAATTAAACCTTAATTAATCTTAATTAAATCAAAATTAAATCATTAAAAATCCTAATTTTAACTATAATTAAACCTTAATTAAATTTTAATTAAATTACATTTATTTAAGAAATTAAACCCTAATTAAGTAGATAATTAACCTTTAATTAAATAATAATTAATTAAATAATTAATTGTAATTAAATAATTAGTTAAAATAAATAAACTTGATTAAATAAAAATTAATTTCTTTTATCTTAATTAATCATTATTTAAAACTTACTTAACTAAAAATAGTTTACTTGGTTAATAATTTCTTTAACTCTAATTACTTAACCTAATTAATTAATTAATTAATAATTACCCTAATTAATAAATTAATTAATTAAATAAACTAATAAATAATTAAATATTAAACCTTTGATTTACTTTATTATTTTGAAATGAGTTTTCAAAAACAATTCAAAAGAAAACACTTATAACATGAAATCGAGATTTTTTCCCAAATTGCATCCATAGCGACTATCGCTATGAGCGCAGTTTGCTAGAATTGATTTATAGGTGAAATCTTCACTTTAACTCTAGATACTACATTTTTGAAAACACAAATGGAAAAGTTTTGAAAACTTACAAACAAAAGTGAAAACTTGGATAACATTTTCAAAATCCAAAACTAGAGAATAAGCTTTCGTTTTCAAATCGGATCTCTAGTCTTTTGTGACTTTTCAAGTTGCTAATTTCACAACAATTCATCACATACATTTGGTTTTGGTTTCAGAACCACACTACCATCATATCATAGCCAATCATTTACATAATCATATCCAACAAATTATTTAACAACCAAATCACAAATCCAAACTCAAACATAAACATATAATTGTATACTATCTAACATAACATGATAATTCAACATAACAACAACCATAATTTCATAGCGTATGGTCCATCAAAATCAAATTATTTTCCTTTCCAAAAACAAAAGTTTTACCAACCAAAACTTTTCTAAATCAAAGCGAACTTTTTCCAAAACTTGAAAACACTTTAGAAACTTTGCAAAAATTGAACTTTTGGTTGCTCGAACACTTGAAAATGGCTCGGTGAAGTGGCTTTGGACTCGGCCTAGTGATGTTTGGGCTTGGCCATCATGGGTTTTGGCTTGGCCATGGTGCGTGGGGGTTTTTTTGCTTGAATTTTGGAAGAGAAGGTGTTGTAGGAGATGTAGAAGTAGTTTTGTGAACTAAAGGAGGAATTTTTGCATAAAGAAGTGATTTTTTTTCTATTTTTAAAATTACGAAGAGGAAGCCATGAATACTTTAGCTAAATCTCTTAGGAAATTTAGAACGAATAAGGAGGTTGTAAACATGAAAATATGAAGATAAAGGGGTATATATAGGCTTAGGATTTAATTAAAATAATATAAAGTGCATTTCACCAGAAGGACAAACTTTGCAGTCCAATTAGTTTCTAGGACACACATTCAAAGAAATTACTTTCAAGGCCAAAGTCAGTAGAATAATTACTTTCAAGGACAAAGTCAGCAGTCCAATTACTTTCAAGGACGTAATTTCATAAGTTTTTAGGCCCTAGAAACTAATTATTTTACGTTTTGTCCTTGAAAGTAATTATTTCAATTGTGTGTCCTAGAAACTAATTCCACTTGCTAAAGAGGCACTTGTGGCTAATTTCCACTATATTTAATATATATATGCATGCACCATCTTACATCTACCCCCCATGATCCACCCATCCTAGTACCCCTCCCCTTCTCTCTTAACTATTCATGCCATGCTTCCTTGTCCTTGAGTTGAAATTGTATCTTTTTATACAGAATATGTATTTGTATTTTTATGAAATAATATCTTATATTCGCTTATATATTTATACGCATAAGAGAGCTAATGTGTACATGCATATGTACATGTACACACCATGTTAACTTATTTTATATTATGTGCATCTGTGTTTAACATAGTGTTATAGCCTTTTGAATAACTTTTAGCAAATGAAAAATCGATATTTCGGAAAATAATTTCCGGTCACATTTTTTATTTCTCTATAAACTATATATATTGGTAAACAAAATTTGAAAATGATTTTATTATCAATAGTTATTACGTAAAATAGTTTTATTTGGTAATAAAAATCCATTTATTAATTATTTAAAATATAATTAAATATTCATTTAAATAGCGATTAAATTCTGGGTCGTTGCACTCTCCCTCCTTAAAAGAATTTCATTCCGAAATTAGCAATAAAGGAGTCTTGTAACAACCCTGTATTTTACAATTATTTTTAAATTGATTTTTCCAGATTTAAAAGCTTTATTTATGAAAAAGAATAAATTTTGTTATTTTAAGTATAAACTTTGACTTTGATGTGGATTAGAATTCCAAATATGACTAAATTTAATATTTCCTGAAAATGTGAATTTTGGTCAATAGTCAAACTTTGACTTTTAAGTTTAAATTTTTAATAGTTTGAAATTATAAATTTTATCTTTTATTATGAAAATAGATTTAATAACTTGAACACTACTTTTTGTTTCGTTGAAAACGGAGTTAAAATGTAAAAGTTATGTACATTTCAATTTTGAGTATAAATTGTTTATTTTGCAATTTTGTTATTTTAAATTGTATAAATTATATTTTTCTTTGTCATATTTTATTTTAATATGTGTTAATATGTTATTTTATTTATATTTTGTCTTTTAAATATTTATAAAGTGATGTTTGAATTTTTCCAAAGCTCATTGAATTTATTTTCTATTTTTAAAGGTAGTTTCCATTTTTCTGCTATTTTCTTCATTTAAATTGTATTTAATTAAAATTTATTTATTCATTTTTATGTATGCATTTTTTTTTATGTTTTTATCTTTATTTATAAATATTTTTCATGTACATACAATTTTCCCAAAGTTCATTTCATTTATTTTCAAATTTTCAAGCCTAATTTACATTTTCTTTGTTATTTTCTTAATTTAATTATATTTAATTATTATTTATTTATTTATTTTTGTTTATTTACTATATTTTCGTGTTTTATCTGTATTTATACATATTTTACATGTATTTAAAATTTAAAAAGAAATGGTGGAAATTTGAAAGGTTTTATAACTCTTGTAACTCCAATGTCCTTTTATCTACCGACCTTTCATTTCTCAACCTCCTCTTTATTGATTTTTGGCCATACCTTTACTCCATCTTTCAGCCACATTCCTCACTCTTTCTCACGAAAATTTTATCATTTTTCTTGAGAAAAAAACTCACGGCCATTTGTTTTACAAAAATTTGGTAAATTCTATCATCTTTCTTCTTGTTTTTATGATTTTTCTATTGATTGTTGCATTGATCCTTCTTGTGTTTTGCTAGGCCTAGCCTCTACCACCACCACCACCATCCTCTCCACCATCATTTGCAGCAGCTCCTCCTCCTAATCCTCTGCCATGATCATGCCATACCATTCCCTTGACCAAAATCCCACAAAAACTTGCACAAAACTCCTTAAAACATTGCCTAGACCACACATATCATCACCTACCCTCCATATCTTGCTTTGGCCGCCACCTACTCCACCTCCACCACCAATAGACGACCTGAAACCCACTACCACACCTGTACCTAACCCCCTACAGATCTGGCCGTGCCTAAGGTTGCCTTGGTCGTGGCCTTTGGTTGCATGAAATCATGTTTGTTTGCCCTATAGTTGTAGTTCCATGCACACATACCTTTGCATCATCTTTTCCTATGTATGGACGACTTGTTGAACCCAAAACCTGATCCAAAACCCTTCCATTACAGTGCTTTTACAGCCCATTGCTGAAGCATATGAGGTAGAAAGCAAGTGCAAGCATTTCTATTTGATTTTGTGCAGTCTATTCTAGTGTAGTTTTGATCGTAGCTGATTTGAAACTCATCGTTGTTATATTGTTTTGTTTGACTTGTATTCAAGGGATTTGATACTTTGGCTCCTCCACTCTTATTTGAATCGTGTTATCGTGCTTGTTTGGATCTCATTCGTGCATTCGTCGTTGTGTCTCCAGCACAAAACGGTGAGTTATTCTCACCAGACAATATGTACCTATATAACTAGTAAATTGACACCCTGCGAACCTGTAGAAATATATTATCATGTTATATATGCTTATATTATTATCATATGATGTTCACACCTGTTATTACATCTGTTATATCATATGTTACTGTTACTTAATGTTATTCTGTTATTTATATCTGTTATCACACTGCAAGTTCCCTGTAGATTAGAATCACTATGGGTTGAAATGATACATACCCGAACGGACTTTAGAATAGGGAAAAATCGTTATGGGCTGAAATGATAGGCCTGAACGATTTTTATTTAAATTATTTTAACTTGGGATTGCGGGTTTGAAATGATAGAACCCGGATTTTTCTTTTTTTTAACTGCGGATTGAAATGATACATATCTGTATCACTTGACCTAAGTTAGAAAATTATATACAGGCCCGTGGTTATTTTATAAAGTGTTTTGGATATTTTTAAGTATTTTAAAAATTATAAATTTATGAAATTTGATTTAAATAGATTTTGAAATGTTTTAAAATAAAGAAATTATGATTTTTATATGTGTTAAAAATGTAATTAATGAATGGTTTAACTGGATTTTTGAAATATAACTTAAGTTGGAAATTTGGAATTTGGTCAAAAATGATATTTAAGTTATATAAATAAAATGGATATTAAATTTTATTTGGAAATGGTAAATATGATAATTTGATTAAATTTTAATTTAAGTGATTTATTAAAGTATTATTGATTTTTCTATGAATTTAAGTGGTTAAATAAATGAATGTTTAAAAGTGATCTTTTAAAATATAACTTGACTTGGAAATGTGAAATTTGGTTTTAATTAAAGGTTTAAGTTAATTAAATAAAATTGGAAATTTAGTTAAATTTGTGAAATGGTAATTTAAAATTTGAAGTGTTAAGTTATTTGTTGAAATGTGAAGAATTGGAAACTTTTACACTTAAATTTATTAAGTAAATTGTTGAAAATTGGATTTAATTATAAGAAATTTATTGTGAAAAAGATACATGTTAAATGATATGTAAATGAACATTTTAAATGTTAAAGTATGATTTTTAAAATGTTTAAAGAGTTTAAAATGAAGTTATTTAATTGCTGGAAATACACTAAAAAGCTGGAAATCACTTTTAATAGCATTCAGAAATGCTATGGTTCTGAATTACACTAAAAATTGAATAAAAGGGCTACTACAGCATTTCTGAAATGCTGTAGTTGCTGTAATTGAACTTATAGGCTAATATTGAACTCAGGCATATTATAGCATTCCCTGGAAATGCTATAATGGTCTGCAGTCTTTGCTGAAACCAAATTTAACCCTTGTTTTGAAATATGAACTACCACAGCACTTCTGAAATGCTGTCTTTTCTGTTTTTGAACTATAATTCAACTAAAATTGAGTTTTAAGCAGTTTTAAGTGCTGTCTTTGCTGAATTAAAAATGTTTTCAAATATCACTTATAGCAGTTATTTTTAAATGCTATGAAATGCTGAAATTTTAATAATTAGGGTTTTTGACTTAGTAAACGAACTCAGAATGGTTTGAAACTTTGGAAATTGAATACTTGATTTGAAAATATATTAATTACACTTTTAAAAGGTTTAAATGAATTATTTTGATTGGAATATAAACTATTTAAAGGTGATTTGAAATTAAAAGGTATTTAAAGTTGAATATTTGGATTTGAACTGATAGGATATTTTATTATATTAAAATGATTTGAAATGAAGTTTTGTAAGGATATGATATTTTAATATATTAAAATGATTTGAAATAAAGTTTTGAAATGATATGAAAATTTAAATATATGGAAATGGTTTGGAATTGATTTAATCTTTATTTTGATAAAGATATGGTTTGAAATGATATTTTATTTTGAAGTAAAGTATTGTTTTTAAAAGTTATAACCACGGGTTATAATAACGATTGGTTGGCAAAGAGACCGGGATCGGATATGGACATACTCTCTGTCGATACCGAAAACCACTTTGACAACCGTGTACGCGGTGGAGATTCCAGAATGAAGTAGGATGGTGGCGACGTTCTTAAGGTATGTTACGTGGACCCAACTCCCGTGAGTTGGCATAAGGTGGCTAAAACAGGAGCGATCTCGGACCAGTGAGGTAGCACCTCTTCTCGGACACATTTCTTCGATATTATACTCTTACTTGTGATTTGACTAGATGGCCATCCTCCGATTTGGGAATGTTGTTCGAGGTGGAACGGTAGTGGCTGCTATGCGTATCCATCAGTCCGTGTGCGTAATTGGTATATCTACCCTGGCATTGCCTAGTTGTGCCGTGTCACCTACCATATCGAGCTTTACTACGATTATGATTTTAAGATCCGACCGCGTTAAGGTTCTCCATCCCCTTAACGCTATTTTCCGATATGATTATACTTTACTTATTTAGACACTATTATAATAGCGAATATTACTACATAGTAGATATTTTAACGGATCCTTAGAGGATGGGCGGTCCCAAGCATCTTCTAAGTTACTTGTACCTTTATTACAGTTCACTTGAGTTGGTTTACATTATATAAGTATATATTGTCCTGACTCGAGTGTTTTGTGTTTTGCTTTACGCTCGGGTCAGCCTGAGTTATTCACAGATTTGGATTTCCACCTTCTGGAGATTTGAATCGCTGGAGATTATCTGCTAGTCTTGTTCTATCTACTTCAGTTATGTTGCTCTGTTCAGCTTGTACTTGGTTATCTTATTGATACTTCTGTTGTACTCTATTTCTTCTGTTGTATCTTATGTAACTCTGATATATTTACATAGTAGCTTCATGAACTACTATTTCTTTTACTTCCGCTGCATTATTTTACTCTGTGTCTGTGATCTGTGATTATATTTATTTACTGTATATTCTGAGATTTGCCAAATTTTAATTACAACGCGGTATTTTGAGCAATTCAACTCCGGCATGAGTGTCTACCTATACACTTATAATGGATGCGAATGGTTGAAAATATCGGGTCGTTACAGTTGGTATCAGAGCTTTGGCTTTGAGGCAAAACTCAGCATATGGAGTAGATTTATTTACATAATCACTTTCGTTCGAGTTTGAATCTTTTCCTCTTGATTCGAATTTCCCTTGAATTTTTGGAAAGTTCCATGCGGTTCCAAAATTCATTCTTGTCCCTCACTATTCATCTTCTTTTGATTTTGGAGTATCACATAACTCCACTTCGAATGATCTTTATAGTGAATTGGCTGTCTCGCCAATATTCTAATTTTCGGGTAAAGGGGGAAACTCCTTTACAAATTTGCATCGATTCACCAGAGATTTATATCTATCCTTGGTTTAGATGCTAATATCTTTTGTTATTCCAAACTCTATCTCTTGAGATCCGATGTAGATTTACCCCAGAAAATCCACATTTGATCTTATTCATTAAGTCACGGTTGACCCGGTTAAGGTTGTCCGCGATTTACCTAAGCTTATCCATCTTCATAATTTGTTAATTTATCATCTTGTCTTTGTTTCCAAACTATCTCCAAACATTTTAAATTGTACTTGTAAATCTATGTTTTGTTTTATAGATTGTGTTGTTTGAGTTGTTGATGTTGATTTGGGTTTCCGATCGATTCGTCTGATCAACACTATCGATAGGATTTCTAAAACACTTTGACAGAACAAACTGACACAATATTATTTTAAAATTTGGTTTATGAAATAAATTTGGATATATAATTTTATGGAACTTAATAAATTGATTTAAATTGATAATTTGAAATGATAATACTTGATTTATCATTTATTGTTCTACAAATGAATTTATAAATAGTTGTTTATAAATTTATTTGGGAACTGAAATGAATTTAAAACAAGAAAGTTAAAGAATTTAATTTCCGATGGTTTCAAACCTTGTGTTTAAAATTTTTAAAAGGATATTATTTAAAGTATTTTGAATAAAAATTTGTCTCTAAAGGATTTTAAAGTTTAAAAATTTAGTGCTCTTCTCTTTGTCGCTGGAAAATAATTTCGGTGATGACTGCAGCATCATCGACGTTCATTTTCGAGTTTCGAAGTGAAGAAACCATTCTGTAGTCTTGCTACAGCTTTGTTTTGGAAAATCTGATTGATTTGAATTTCTAAAATATGACTGGATTATAATATATATATATAGATATATGATTTAAATTTGATTTAACATATTATGTATATATAATTACTTATCTCCAAATGGTTTGAAGATGTTCGAAGATTCAAATTCTTAAATTTTATCTTGAAGAATAATTTCAATTATAAGAAGAAAAAAATAAAAATTTGGATAAATGATTCAAACTTTAGATAATTGAATTGGAAAGTTTTATTTGTATAATACAATTGCATTCAAATATAGCTTACCTTAAATTTTTTTTGAAGTTAACAATGTAATTGGATAATATGCAGTACAAAAATGATTTTATAAATAAAATTTGAGTGGTTATAATAAATGTTATACACTTAAATTTTAGTTATAAAAGATTAGCAGAGGTAAATAGTGAAAAAGGAATTTAAAGAGATTTTATTTAAATAACTTAATAATCAAATTTGATTTAATATGGAACCTTAAGTCTAACCTAGGAATTTTAATAATGGTTATTTCCTGAAACGAATATGTTGTATAATAAATAATGTATCTTTGAATAGATAAAATAAAATACATTGGAATTGGACATTTTGTAATAAAGTTTATTTAACTTGAATTCATAGTTTAATTGATGTCTAAATGAATAAATGTGTAAAGAAATTTGATTGTTATATTTGCTATATAAATATTTTATTTATGAAATAGATATGTATTGAAAAATGAATAATTATGATTTAAATAGTTAAAATGTATTTTAACATCACTAAAATTTGATAATTGAGAATTTGGTTTTCAAATGAAATTTTAAGTGTAACTTATTAAAGGAATATCTATTTATGAAATGGGTATTTTAAATAAAGTGTTAGGTTATGTGTTAAATTAAGAGCTAACTAAAATAGTGAACTTTTAACTTAATAAATGAAGTATAGTTTGATTTGAATATTCCATTCATAAAGTTTATTTAATAAGTCATAAGTTAAATGATATCCAAATAAATATTTCTGAAATTGAACTGATTTGAAATATTAATATATCTACTGTAGCATTTTATAAGTACTCCTATTTTGAAAATACAATGTTTTGGAAATTTTTATAATTAAATGAACTTAGAAATGTTACAACTTTAAAATGAATATTATTTGACCTTGAATTAAAATGGTTTAAATGAAGATTACTTTTTTAGGGTGTTATGATTTTCTAAGTATTATGTTTTTTTTTTAAAAAAAAAGAATAACTTGTCCAAAGTGTTATGATTTTAGCAGTGTGATTTCCAAATGATAAACATCCCTAAATTGTTATGATTTCAAAGCATTATGGTTTTAAATTTATTATCTGGTTTTGTTTTTTCCAAACTATCTTTTGGTTGTCCTTATTTCTCTTATCTTGTTACAGAATGGGAAGGCTATTGCTTATACCAGTCTATTTAGAAATCTTTCTGTAATCTATGATAATCTTTGTTACTCATCTGGATCTGAACACTGTTTTTCCATTCATAGACTGTCGGTCAAGTGAAAGGGAGATTCAGACTCTAGAGGATCTTTTTCGTGCTTATATTCTTGATTTGATCACCTCCATCTTGTTAAACTTACCTATAACAATAATTATCAGGTGTAATTCCAATCGTCTTATCATCTTGTCTTAATTCTATTTCATTCTATCTTTTTCTGTGCTTTCCCGTACGTCATTCCTTTTCGGGGACGAAAAGTTTTGAGTGGGGGAGAGTGTAACAACCCTGTATTTTACAATTATTTTTAAATTGATTTTTCCAGATTTAAAAGCTTTATTTATGAAAAAGAATAAATTTTGTTATTTTAAGTATAAACTTTGACTTTGATGTGGATTAGAATTCCAAATATGACTAAATTTAATATTTCCTGAAAATGTGAATTTTGGTCAATAGTCAAACTTTGACTTTTAAGTTTAAATTTTTAATAGTTTGAAATTATAAATTTTATCTTTTATTATGAAAATAGATTTAATAACTTGAACACTACTTTTCGTTTCGTTGAAAACGGAGTTAAAATGTAAAAGTTATGTACATTTCAATTTTGAGTATAAATTGTTTATTTTGCAATTTTGTTATTTTAAATTGTATAAATTATATTTTTCTTTGTCATATTTTATTTTAATATGTGTTAATATGTTATTTTATTTATATTTTGTCTTTTAAATATTTATAAAGTGATGTTTGAATTTTTCCAAAGCTCATTGAATTTATTTTCTATTTTTAAAGGTAGTTTCCATTTTTCTGCTATTTTCTTCATTTAAATTGTATTTAATTAAAATTTATTTATTCATTTTTATGTATGCATTTTTTTTATGTTTTTATCTTTATTTATAAATATTTTTCATGTACATACAATTTTCCCAAAGTTCATTTCATTTATTTTCAAATTTTCAAGCCTAATTTACATTTTCTTTGTTATTTTCTTAATTTAATTATATTTAATTATTATTTATTTATTTATTTTTGTTTATTTACTATATTTTCGTGTTTTATCTGTATTTATACATATTTTACATGTATTTAAAATTTAAAAAGAAATGGTGGAAATTTGAAAGGTTTTATAACTCTTGTAACTCCAATGTCCTTTTATCTACCGACCTTTCATTTCTCAACCTCCTCTTTATTGATTTTTGGCCATACCTTTACTCCATCTTTCAGCCACATTCCTCACTCTTTCTCACGAAAATTTTATCATCTTTCTTGAGAAAAAAACTCACGGCCATTTGTTTTACAAAAATTTGGTAAATTCTATCATCTTTCTTCTTGTTTTTATGATTTTTCTATTGATTGTTGCATTGATCCTTCTTGTGTTTTGCTAGGCCTAGCCTCTACCACCACCACCACCATCCTCTCCACCATCATTTGCAGAAGCTCCTCCTCCTAATCCTCTGCCATGATCATGCCATACCATTCCCTTGACCAAAATCCCACAAAAACTTGCACAAAACTCCTTAAAACATTGCCTAGACCACACATATCATCACCTACCCTCCATATCTTGCTTTGGCCGCCACCTACTCCACCTCCACCACCAATAGACGACCTGAAACCCACTACCACACCTGTACCTAACCCCCTACAGATCTGGCCGTGCCTAAGGTTGCCTTGGTCGTGGCCTTTGGTTGCATGAAATCATGTTTGTTTGCCCTATAGTTGTAGTTCCATGCACACATACCTTTGCATCATCTTTTCCTATGTATGGACGACTTGTTGAACCAAAAATGTAACGACCCGACTCCCTATGCCCAGGAAATCGTATCGTTTTGAAGAAAAGAAAGAGGTGAGAAAGTAGAAAAGAAAAAGAAGAAGAAGAAACAACATCAGAATCTCAACAGCGGAACGAATAAAATATAATATATCACATAAATATTACATAGAATCATATACATCAGAGTACACAGATAATACATCACATACTAGACAGTTATAAACACCTGTCTAGTTAATACAACTCGATACAACACAACAACACAGAGATACAACACAGCGGAAATACACATGAACACTAACACAGCGGAACCAATATATATCTACACGCTGAAGCCTCCTGCTCCATTGCTCCTCCAGTATTCGTCAAAGCTAACCTGAATCCCTTGACTACCCGTAAAAATTTGGGTACCCGAGAGTTTATGAAAAACAGAAATAAACTTCGGGTCAGACATGGGTCTGGTATGAGTAACAGGGTAAAGTTGTTTAACTTTGAAAATCATTTGAAACAAAAGGTATCACGTAAGACTTCCCACACATAAACATGGAAAAGTTTTTACCTTACGCTAACCAAAACATTTGATAGGAAATCCAATGATATTATAATAGTGTCTAGGGTTTTCAAGTAAATAGAAAATAGCTGAAATTGTTACATGATTAAATTCCAGCATACTAGCCACAACGTGGGTAATACAATCAAAACCGTAAGATCTCGTAGGGAAAATGGGTTTCCATCAATGGCTGGGCTACTGGGGTACCGCCCGTCACAGTACGTGGCCTAGATCACCGTACCGAGGAGTACGCCCGCTCCCCTGCAACACAAAGCCGGACCCGTTCCTTACTGAACAGTTCCAAACGAGACAACCCCGGCAGTAGGACGTCAACAACTGCCCACACAACGAAATAAAAAGGGACATCTAGACAGGGGAAAATCTCGCTCTCAAGTGGGTGCTACCCACGAAGCCTTGCTGCACCTCCCCTGTTTTAGCCATTCCCGGTTGATGAGGCTTGAGGTCACGATTACCTTTATCAGAACTCATCACTTAGAATGCTCATCGTCCACCTGACGATGTGCTGAAAGCATTCAATCCATATAAGTTCGTTCCGGGTTCGAACGAAACCGAAGGCATTATCTCGTTACACTCATATTGGAATCACCCTCAGAGTTAACGACAATAACCCTTGCATTCTGAAACACCATCTCGAATCTATAAGTACTATCTCCGTCAAACTCATTACGGAATCACCCACAGAGTTATACTGACGAATAGTTCTTATACCTCGAGTCTTCACTTGCTCCACTTGAAATTCACGACCTAACGTTAATTTGGATCGATGTGGTATTCGGGTCTCCAGACCTGGAATCCCGGTATACGGAAACCCGATTCCGGTCTCATCGAAATCCAAAACGTGTCTTTTTAAGGCCAAGTTGTTTTAAAGTTAAAAACAATTCAATTCAATTATCTATATACACAGATAGATAAATCACAATATAACAATGGATATCACAACATCATCATAAACAGATAATCCATATCATCTCAAATAAGCATCCATATCACAACAGATATCACTCGTCTCATATCTGAGATCACAATCAATCAATCAATGGGATATCAATATCATTCATAAGCAAGGATTTATTACTCATAACTAAAATTAATTTAAAATGAATTAAATTAATCACATCTGTCCCTAATTATTTTAAAGTAAATTAAATTAATTACTTATCTATAAATCCTGCTTATACAACCATTTCTAATTACAATAAGTAATTAGTCTTAATTTAATTCCACAGATTAATTAATGTAAATCATTTATAGTAATTAATATTTAATTACTTCATTTATTAATTAAATATAATTAACTTCATTTATTCTTAATTAATTACATTAATTAATCACCTCATTATTAATTATTACTTAATTTAACAATTCATAATTACGCCATTAACTATATAAATTAATGATCTCTAATTAATTGTAAATTAAACCACTTCATTACTTTAAGTAATGTAATCTTTAAATCAAACAATTATTAATCATTCTGGATTAATAGCACCAGTAATTAACTCTCCTTAATTACTTATCAAATAAATTAATTATCCCATAATTAATTATCTTCATTTATTAATCCCTCGATTAATTACAAAAGTAATTTCCCATATTACTTTATCTACTCATTAACTTGTATTAATCACATCCGGTGATTATCCTCTAATTACTTCTCTAAGTAACTCTGCTCCATTAATTACACCGAGTAATTTCACTTATCAGATCATTAAATGATTTATAAATTTGATTAAGTTAAATAGATTCATTCATTTGATCATATCATCCAATTTAGTTCCAATAGATAATAACCCTTCAATTACTTTTGTTAAATATTCATTTAACAGTTTCAATGAATTATCCAAATAAATTCATCTAATTATTATCAATATTTATCACATCTATAAATCAATTTAAAATCCTTAGTAAATTGATTTATTAACTAAACAATTACTTGATTTCTCCCTTTAAAATTTCTTTTTAATTACAACTTAATATAAATAAGACGTTCACTAATTATCTTATTAATTACTTCAATAATTCTAATTATTTCTGAGGAAATTAATTACTTAATTAATGCCTTCTTTAACATTGATAATGTATTAAAACATTACATTTCCCTATTTTAAATTTCAAATTTCACTTTGAATTTAAGATTTAAATGATTAATGATTTAAACATTTACCTAATGTAAATTCATTTAAAATTCTTTTAAATAAACATACATAACCTTTATTACTTGAAATAAAATTTATATAAAGGAAAGAGCTTTTAAATCTAAATTATTATGAAAATCACTTCTTTAAAAATATATTTTTAAACTTGCAAATTCCTTTCTTTTATTCAAGAAGAATTTCTCAAATTCCGTTAACATTTGTTTAAACAAATTTACTTTTTATAAAACTGTTTATTTAAACTATATTTACTTTAAACATTCAAACTAAAAGTTACTTTAAATTTCAGATTTTGGATTCAAAGAAAATTTGAAACCATCCACTACTTGATTTTTAACTACTATTTAAATCCTGTTAAATTTTTGAACTAAATTTAAACCTGGAAATCAAATTCCTTTAAAAACTGGAATTACTCTCTGTCTCGAAATCAAACAGACTGCTCCGAGTCTTTTTTTCATTTACTTCGAGTTTCCTGCTCACCTGACTCGAGAAAATCATTCACAATCCCGAACGAAACTCCAAGTATTTCAAACCGCTCCTTCCAGAATTGACAGCCATCACCAATTTGCACGTGCACGTGCACCGTGCCTCCAGTCGCTTCCGGCCACTCGCCAGCATCGCCACCCATCATCGATCGTCCCACGACTACCTTGCAACCCCAAAATCCCACGCAGCAGCTCGAAATAAAAATCGAGTAGTTTACTCGAACCTGGAAACTCAACACCAACCCATACGCAAATCCTGGCAACACCTCGTTTTCGAGATTCCGACCATCTTGGATGCTCAAACTCCGGTTATATCCTCGTCATGAACCCCACTAGCATTCCCCAAATCCCGGTCGAACTCGATGCCCTGTGGCATTCGAACGAGACCAATATGTATTCACGACAAAATCTAGGTTTACAGGGAAAATCTTGTCGCCGTTGCCACCACGACGATCTACAGCGTCTCTCTTCATTTTTCCCGGCCTCTCCATTCACTACTCCATCATCACAAGAAACCCCAAACACCCCAGTCTACGTGATCACCCCAAATCGACGAAAAACTCATTTTCGTTCTACCTCAAACTGCACCTTACCTACTATCTTAAAAATGGTGATGTTTGTTTTAAAAATCATGTTATAGGGTAATGATTCAAGCTGCGATCCTGAAACAACGTTTTAAAATGTTCGAATTTACTCACTATTTTAGTTTGTCTGTTGTTTATAAAATCCCAGTGGCATTTAAACTTTAATTCAACTTAAATAAATTTTTAAAAACTAAACTATGATAAAACATACAAGTTTCGTTTGAATCTTAAACCATATCACAGACTAAATCGAGAAGTATGGGTTTTGAACTAAAACTGAAGTATGGAAACAAAACAGAGAGACTACAGACAACAGTCATGTTCACATATATATAGTCACTCATGGTAATCAAGTAAACATAATTATACCCAGATGTAAGCATACAACCCTCATATACTTAAGTAGTTTTTAAATAAAATGTTACTCACCATAGTTTGCATAGAACAGAGCTTTGCCTTGAAACAGTGAAGGATTTGAAAACTGGACAGCCTTGTTTTAATCTTCCCATCATCTTGTTGTTGTATTAGTTGCTGGTGTTGTATAATCTTTGTTTAAGTTTAAATGAAGTTTCAACTTAGTTTATTTAGCTCGAAAAAATGAAAAGGTGATGGGAAGAAGTAGTTTACAAGCTGAAATATAAAACAGGGTTTTATCATTTTTTTTTTCCAAGACAGTTAACAGGTTGTACAAATTTTCAGAGATTTTTACATGGTTTGGTGGCTGAGAATACATTTTTATGCAAAATCGAATCGATCTTGTTGGCTGCTAATAAATGAAAGCATTGAATGCTATTGTCCTTGTGTCTTTTATTTTATACTTATCCTATCATTTTTCTATTCTTGCTTGAGACTTACTTCACAAGCTACAAATATATCATATTTTACTTTACTTTGATTCTTTTCTTTTGCAGCCTACATACCCTTTAGATTTTCTAGTACTCGAATTTGCATGTTTTCCCATATTCGAATTATTTGTTTTCATGCTAACTTAGTTCTTAATTCTTAACTATGCAGATTATTTTAGAGCTGGCCAATCTTCTTATGTGTGCTATGCAATATGTATTACTAATTTGATAATAGAATGTAATCAATATTGTGTAAGTGAAATGTTGTTTGATTATTTAATATGTTTGTTTTATTATTTACAAAACCATGAATTTACTTATGTATATATTTGTACTGGTATTATTGTCTTGTTGTTTTACTTAATTGACACCTTGATATTTACTTTCTCTTGTCTGATATATTCACTTGGTTATTTATTTCATTGTTAACTTATTATCCTATTATTTTTCTTTAGTCAAATTGCTTTATAATATATGAGAAGTTTCATATTTTACTTCCATCTATTCATCTCATATGTTTATTTCTATTCTAACATAAGTGTATTATTTTATTCATTTTAAAAGTCTATTTGTAAAGATATTATATTATAAATAAACTCATTTTCAAAATAAAATGATTTATAAAAGAAATTATCACTATATAAATAAATTACTCATTATATCAATCTATATTTAAAAAGACAAAACAACCTTTGTTGAATTTAAATTTAAGTAAAAATCAATTTTAAACAATTTAACTTATCCTATATATACTTTGAAGTCAACAGACTATTTATTTAATAGCATTTAAAAAGATATATATATATATATATATATTAAATCAAACCAAAATTACCAAAAGTATTAAAATAAGAAAACTTATCTTCATTTATTAAAATTCAAATCAGATCTTATCTATTTACAATATATACAGATTTATATATATATATTATAAACAGAAAACAATTTATTAGCCTTTAAAATATAAATATCAGTTAAACATCTATTCAGAAGAAGATTATTAATCAAATCCAGATTTTATTAACAGTGATTATCATATCAATTTAATTTCTATCGCAGATTATTAAATTGATATTGTCAAAATTTCCGGGATGTCACATTCCTTCCCCCTTAAAAGAATTTCGTCCCCGAAATTTAAACAAAAGTAATTTAATAATCCAATTAAAGATTTAATTTTAAAACACAAGCATATATCATTCATATGTTAACAACCATAGCATCAAATCAAACAAATCTAACTATCTAGAAAAATTCTGGATATAATTCTTTCGAGTTTCCCCGAGTATAAATACCGGGTTACTCGCTCTATAGAATCCAAACCATTAATACTACTAAACTACAGAGCTCCTACTCATCTAGATCTACACAACTAGACAAGATATCAGACTATAGACAAGTCTGACTCAACAACCAAAACTCCCGAACTGCAGGTTCTATAACCAGAGATAGATCTCACACGTACTTTCTCAAAGATACGTGAAATACACCGAATCCCAATCATCTCAACTGACAATTCAAATCCGAAGACTTAACACTTATCCTCAGAAGAACAACAGAAAAGATCCAAAATATCTCAGAGTTGGCTTTCCACATCTTACCCAACTTATAGCTCCCTGAATCAGAGAAAACTTCAACAACAACGAAGTCTCCAACTTCGAATTCCAAATTTCCTCCGTCTCTAATTCCCAAAATTCTTCAGACGATCCTGGGTCTCCTACATCCTTACTGATCAGCTCAACCCTTGCTGATACCTCTCGAAACAAACTGAACTAAAACAATCAAACAAAATGATCTTTCCAAGATCAACCAAACTCAGAACACAAACTCTACTCCAAAATCAAAAGACAGATCTCACTTCTCACATCCGGAAGAGATAAACAGATGCACTCCAATCTGGTCTCAGATCCTGAAAAATCTGCTGTAAAAATTCTCTAATCCAAACACTACAACTTCCATTTGCTTCCAACTAAAACTGCTGCCACCATGCTTCCACTGCGCTACTCTGATATAGGTAGATGAAAACACAGATGATGCACACGAGCACAAACTTCCACTGATACCAATTGGGACGGACCTAGGCTTTTCAACCATCAGTCAGCAATCACAACTGGTAGGCTTCTCAATTATTCGGAAAATATGGCTCAATAGATCCAAAATAAAATCCAGAAGTTTTCTCCAAACTGAGCTGCTTCACCAAACTCAAAAATCATCCTACTACTTAAACTATCGGTATCACTTCTGAAATACAGTCGATACCAACTCAAACTCCAGATGCCGACAAAATTCTGACTTCCAGAAGACACCCAGCAAAAGAAGAATCTCTAAACACGAGAGAATACTCAAGCTATCGCAAGTCGCTTTTGCGATCCATCCCGCTTAATTCCAAAGAAAACTGCTCTCTCGTCACAAATCAGAACAGCACACACTTCTATAGCCAATCCATCGAAGAAATGGATTCACCCTGCTGCTCCTGAAATTTACCTCAAGAAAACTGTTAAGCCAGAAAGCTTTCCTGACGGCATAAAGAACACTCCAAGCTACACTGCTGACACTGATGCTCTTATCCAAAGCTCTTCGAGAAACTCGGACTCCAAACCAAAGCAGAAACTCCATGCTGAACTCAGCCACAACACCGAAGCATTCACACTTCCTTAATCTGGTTCCAAAGAAAACATTTTCGGGAACATCCATCGTCACTGTATCTCATCATACAGCTACTATTACTTGAGGTATCAAGGTACCATCACTCGCTTCTGTACATCCGACAGATCCAACTCTACTCATCCACACTTCAAAGATAAACTCCGAACCCTTACAGTTTCCTTCGGAGATCGATGAAATCCTTCACCACAGCAAAGCTTACTCGAGACAGTATTAGGTCTACAGTCTCGACAGATACACTTCCAACCTCAACATTCAAACTCCAACCATTTGTAGTCGTGTTTCACACACCACCACCCTATCTACCTTTATAATTTTTATTGGAAAACCTGTACGGGTAACCCAACAAATAGGTAGAATATATATATATTTAAAATGATACTTTTTATATAGAAATTATTTCTGGGTAAAATTATTTCATTTACCTCTTTAAAACAATATTGTGTCCGTTGGCCTGGTTCAAGTGTTTAGAGATCCCTATCAATAACGTTAGCTACTCGTATTGACCAGAATCCATATACCACTCAACCGATCAATTAACACAATATAAAATCATTTTATATAACTAACAAATACGCTCTCTCAAGAAAGAAATCACTCAGGAGCCTAGGTATTCGCTCAACCTAATGCTCTGATACCACTGTAACGACCCGACTCCCTATGCCCAGGAAATCGTATCGTTTTGAAGAAAAGAAAGAGGTGAGAAAGTAGAAAAGAAAAAGAAGAAGAAGAAACAACATCAGAATCTCAACAGCGGAACGAATAAAATATAATATATCACATAAATATTACATAGAATCATATACATCATAGTACACAGATAATACATCACATACTAGACAGTTATAAACACCTGTCTAGTTAATACAACTCGATACAACACAACAACACAGAGATACAACACAGCGGAAATACACATGAACACTAACACAGCGGAACCAATATATATCTACACGCTGAAGCCTCCTGCTCCATTGCTCCTCCAGTATTCGTCAAAGCTAACCTGAATCCCTTGACTACCCGTAAAAATTTGGGTACCCGAGAGTTTATGAAAAACAGAAATAAACTTCGGGTCAGACATGGGTCTGGTATGAGTAACAGGGTAAAGTTGTTTAACTTTGAAAATCATTTGAAACAAAAGGTATCACGTAAGACTTCCCACACATAAACATGGAAAAGTTTTTACCTTACGCTAACCAAAACATTTGATAGGAAATCCAATGATATTATAATAGTGTCTAGGGTTTTCAAGTAAATAGAAAATAGCTGAAATTGTTACATGATTAAATTCCAGCATACTAGCCACAACGTGGGTAATACAATCAAAACCGTAAGATCTCGTAGGGAAAATGGGTTTCCATCAATGGCTGGGCTACTGGGGTACCGCCCGTCACAGTACGTGGCCTAGATCACCGTACCGAGGAGTACGCCCGCTCCCCTGCAACACAAAGCCGGACCCGTTCCTTACTGAACAGTTCCAAACGAGACAACCCCGGCAGTAGGACGTCAACAACTGCCCACACAACGAAATAAAAAGGGACATCTAGACAGGGGAAAATCTCGCTCTCAAGTGGGTGCTACCCACGAAGCCTTGCTGCACCTCCCCTGTTTTAGCCATTCCCGGTTGATGAGGCTTGAGGTCACGATTACCTTTATCAGAACTCATCACTTAGAATGCTCATCGTCCACCTGACGATGTGCTGAAAGCATTCAATCCATATAAGTTCGTTCCGGGTTCGAACGAAACCGAAGGCATTATCTCGTTACACTCATATTGGAATCACCCTCAGAGTTAACGACAATAACCCTTGCATTCTGAAACACCATCTCGAATCTATAAGTACTATCTCCGTCAAACTCATTACGGAATCACCCACAGAGTTATACTGACGAATAGTTCTTATACCTCGAGTCTTCACTTGCTCCACTTGAAATTCACGACCTAACGTTAATTTGGATCGATGTGGTATTCGGGTCTCCAGACCTGGAATCCCGGTATACGGAAACCCGATTCCGGTCTCATCGAAATCCAAAACGTGTCTTTTTAAGGCCAAGTTGTTTTAAAGTTAAAAACAATTCAATTCAATTATCTATATACACAGATAGATAAATCACAATATAACAATGGATATCACAACATCATCATAAACAGATAATCCATATCATCTCAAATAAGCATCCATATCACAACAGATATCACTCGTCTCATATCTGAGATCACAATCAATCAATCAATGGGATATCAATATCATTCATAAGCAAGGATTTATTACTCATAACTAAAATTAATTTAAAATGAATTAAATTAATCACATCTGTCCCTAATTATTTTAAAGTAAATTAAATTAATTACTTATCTATAAATCCTGCTTATACAACCATTTCTAATTACAATAAGTAATTAGTCTTAATTTAATTCCACAGATTAATTAATGTAAATCATTTATAGTAATTAATATTTAATTACTTCATTTATTAATTAAATATAATTAACTTCATTTATTCTTAATTAATTACATTAATTAATCACCTCATTATTAATTATTACTTAATTTAACAATTCATAATTACGCCATTAACTATATAAATTAATGATCTCTAATTAATTGTAAATTAAACCACTTCATTACTTTAAGTAATGTAATCTTTAAATCAAACAATTATTAATCATTCTGGATTAATAGCACCAGTAATTAACTCTCCTTAATTACTTATCAAATAAATTAATTATCCCATAATTAATTATCTTCATTTATTAATCCCTCGATTAATTACAAAAGTAATTTCCCATATTACTTTATCTACTCATTAACTTGTATTAATCACATCCGGTGATTATCCTCTAATTACTTCTCTAAGTAACTCTGCTCCATTAATTACACCGAGTAATTTCACTTATCAGATCATTAAATGATTTATAAATTTGATTAAGTTAAATAGATTCATTCATTTGATCATATCATCCAATTTAGTTCCAATAGATAATAACCCTTCAATTACTTTTGTTAAATATTCATTTAACAGTTTCAATGAATTATCCAAATAAATTCATCTAATTATTATCAATATTTATCACATCTATAAATCAATTTAAAATCCTTAGTAAATTGATTTATTAACTAAACAATTACTTGATTTCTCCCTTTAAAATTTCTTTTTAATTACAACTTAATATAAATAAGACGTTCACTAATTATCTTATTAATTACTTCAATAATTCTAATTATTTCTGAGGAAATTAATTACTTAATTAATGCCTTCTTTAACATTGATAATGTATTAAAACATTACATTTCCCTATTTTAAATTTCAAATTTCACTTTGAATTTAAGATTTAAATGATTAATGATTTAAACATTTACCTAATGTAAATTCATTTAAAATTCTTTTAAATAAACATACATAACCTTTATTACTTGAAATAAAATTTATATAAAGGAAAGAGCTTTTAAATCTAAATTATTATGAAAATCACTTCTTTAAAAATATATTTTTAAACTTGCAAATTCCTTTCTTTTATTCAAGAAGAATTTCTCAAATTCCGTTAACATTTGTTTAAACAAATTTACTTTTTATAAAACTGTTTATTTAAACTATATTTACTTTAAACATTCAAACTAAAAGTTACTTTAAATTTCAGATTTTGGATTCAAAGAAAATTTGAAACCATCCACTACTTGATTTTTAACTACTATTTAAATCCTGTTAAATTTTTGAACTAAATTTAAACCTGGAAATCAAATTCCTTTAAAAACTGGAATTACTCTCTGTCTCGAAATCAAACAGACTGCTCCGAGTCTTTTTTTCATTTACTTCGAGTTTCCTGCTCACCTGACTCGAGAAAATCATTCACAATCCCGAACGAAACTCCAAGTATTTCAAACCGCTCCTTCCAGAATTGACAGCCATCACCAATTTGCACGTGCACGTGCACCGTGCCTCCAGTCGCTTCCGGCCACTCGCCAGCATCGCCACCCATCATCGATCGTCCCACGACTACCTTGCAACCCCAAAATCCCACGCAGCAGCTCGAAATAAAAATCGAGTAGTTTACTCGAACCTGGAAACTCAACACCAACCCATACGCAAATCCTGGCAACACCTCGTTTTCGAGATTCCGACCATCTTGGATGCTCAAACTCCGGTTATATCCTCGTCATGAACCCCACTAGCATTCCCCAAATCCCGGTCGAACTCGATGCCCTGTGGCATTCGAACGAGACCAATATGTATTCACGACAAAATCTAGGTTTATAGGGAAAATCTTGTCGCCGTTGCCACCACGACGATCTACAACGTCTCTCTTCATTTTTACCGGCCTCTCCATTCACTACTCCATCATCACAAGAAACCCCAAACACCCCAGTCTACGTGATCACCCCAAATCGACGAAAAACTCATTTTCGTTCTACCTCAAACTGCACCTTACCTACTATCTTAAAAATGGTGATGTTTGTTTTAAAAATCATGTTATAGGGTAATGATTCAAGCTGCGATCCTGAAACAACGTTTTAAAATGTTCGAATTTACTCACTATTTTAGTTTGTCTGTTGTTTATAAAATCCCAGTGGCATTTAAACTTTAATTCAACTTAAATAAATTTTTAAAAACTAAACTATGATAAAACATACAAGTTTCGTTTGAATCTTAAACCATATCACAGACTAAATCGAGAAGTATGGGTTTTGAACTAAAACTGAAGTATGGAAACAAAACAGAGAGACTACAGACAACAGTCATGTTCACATATATATAGTCACTCATGGTAATCAAGTAAACATAATTATACCCAGATGTAAGCATACAACCCTCATATACTTAAGTAGTTTTTAAATAAAATGTTACTCACCATAGTTTGCATAGAACAGAGCTTTGCCTTGAAACAGTGAAGGATTTGAAAACTGGACAGCCTTGTTTTAATCTTCCCATCATCTTGTTGTTGTATTAGTTGCTGGTGTTGTATAATCTTTGTTTAAGTTTAAATGAAGTTTCAACTTAGTTTATTTAGCTCGAAAAAATGAAAAGGTGATGGGAAGAAGTAGTTTACAAGCTGAAATATAAAACAGGGTTTTATCATTTTTTTTTTCCAAGACAGTTAACAGGTTGTACAAATTTTCAGAGATTTTTACATGGTTTGGTGGCTGAGAATACATTTTTATGCAAAATCGAATCGATCTTGTTGGCTGCTAATAAATGAAAGCATTGAATGCTATTGTCCTTGTGTCTTTTATTTTATACTTATCCTATCATTTTTCTATTCTTGCTTGAGACTTACTTCACAAGCTACAAATATATCATATTTTACTTTACTTTGATTCTTTTCTTTTGCAGCCTACATACCCTTTAGATTTTCTAGTACTCGAATTTGCATGTTTTCCCATATTCGAATTATTTGTTTTCATGCTAACTTAGTTCTTAATTCTTAACTATGCAGATTATTTTAGAGCTGGCCAATCTTCTTATGTGTGCTATGCAATATGTATTACTAATTTGATAATAGAATGTAATCAATATTGTGTAAGTGAAATGTTGTTTGATTATTTAATATGTTTGTTTTATTATTTACAAAACCATGAATTTACTTATGTATATATTTGTACTGGTATTATTGTCTTGTTGTTTTACTTAATTGACACCTTGATATTTACTTTCTCTTGTCTGATATATTCACTTGGTTATTTATTTCATTGTTAACTTATTATCCTATTATTTTTCTTTAGTCAAATTGCTTTATAATATATGAGAAGTTTCATATTTTACTTCCATCTATTCATCTCATATGTTTATTTCTATTCTAACATAAGTGTATTATTTTATTCATTTTAAAAGTCTATTTGTAAAGATATTATATTATAAATAAACTCATTTTCAAAATAAAATGATTTATAAAAGAAATTATCACTATATAAATAAATTACTCATTATATCAATCTATATTTAAAAAGACAAAACAACCTTTGTTGAATTTAAATTTAAGTAAAAATCAATTTTAAACAATTTAACTTATCCTATATATACTTTGAAGTCAACAGACTATTTATTTAATAGCATTTAAAAAGATATATATATATTAAATCAAACCAAAATTACCAAAAGTATTAAAATAAGAAAACTTATCTTCATTTATTAAAATTCAAATCAGATCTTATCTATTTACAATATATACAGATTTATATATATATATTATAAACAGAAAACAATTTATTAGCCTTTAAAATATAAATATCAGTTAAACATCTATTCAGAAGAAGATTATTAATCAAATCCAGATTTTATTAACAGTGATTATCATATCAATTTAATTTCTATCGCAGATTATTAAATTGATATTGTCAAAATTTCCGGGATGTCACAAAAAACCTGATCCAAACCTGATCCAAAACCCTTCCATTACAGTGCTTTTACAGCCCATTGCTGAAGCATATGAGGTAGAAAGCAAGTGCAAGCATTTCTATTTGATTCTGTGCAGTCTATTCTAGTGTAGTTTTGATCGTAGCTGATTTGAAACTCATCGTTGTTATATTGTTTTGTTTGACTTGTATTCAAGGGATTTGATACTTTGGCTCCTCCACTCTTATTTGAATCGTGTTATCGTGCTTGTTTGGATCTCATTCGTGCATTCGTCGTTGTGTCTCCAGCACAAAACGGTGAGTTATTCTCACCAGACAATATGTACCTATATAACTAGTAAATTGACACCCTGCGAAACTGTAGAAATATATTATCATGTTATATATGCTTATATTATTATCATATGATGTTCACACCTGTTATTACATCTGTTATATCATATGTTACTGTTACTTAATGTTATTCTGTTATTTATATCTGTTATCACACTGCAAGTTCCCTGTAGATTAGAATCACTATGGGTTGAAATGATACATACCCGAACGGACTTTAGAATAGGGAAAAATCGTTATGGGCTGAAATGATAGGCCTGAACGATTTTTATTTAAATTATTTTAACTTGGGATTGCGGGTTTGAAATGATAGAACCCGGATTTTTCTTTTTTTAACTGCGGATTGAAATGATACATATCTGTATCACTTGACCTAAGTTAGAAAATTATATACAGGCCCGTGGTTATTTTATAAAGTGTTTTGGATATTTTTAAGTATTTTAAAAATTATAAATTTATGAAATTTGATTTAAATAGATTTTGAAATGTTTTAAAATAAAGAAATTATGATTTTTATATGTGTTAAAAATGTAATTAATGAATGGTTTAACTGGATTTTTGAAATATAACTTAAGTTGGAAATTTGGAATTTGGTTAAAAATGATATTTAAGTTATATAAATAAAATGGATATTAAATTTTATTTGGAAATGGTAAATATGATAATTTGATTAAATTTTAATTTAAGTGATTTATTAAAGTATTATTGATTTTTCTATGAATTTAAGTGGTTAAATAAATGAATGTTTAAAAGTGATCTTTTAAAATATAACTTGACTTGGAAATGTGAAATTTGGTTTTAATTAAAGGTTTAAGTTAATTAAATAAAATTGGAAATTTAGTTAAATTTGTGAAATGGTAATTTAAAATTTGAAGTGTTAAGTTATTTGTTGAAATGTGAAGAATTGGAAACTTTTACACTTAAATTTATTAAGTAAATTGTTGAAAATTGGATTTAATTATAAGAAATTTATTGTGAAAAAGATACATGTTAAATGATATGTAAATGAACATTTTAAATGTTAAAGTATGATTTTTAAAATGTTTAAAGAGTTTAAAATGAAGTTATTTAATTGCTGGAAATACACTAAAAAGCTGGAAATCACTTTTAATAGCATTCAGAAATGCTATGGTTCTGAATTACACTAAAAATTGAATAAAAGGGCTACTACAGCATTTCTGAAATGCTGTAGTTGCTGTAATTGAACTTATAGGCTAATATTGAACTCAGGCATATTATAGCATTCCCTGGAAATGCTATAATGGTCTGCAGTCTTTGCTGAAACCAAATTTAACCCTTGTTTTGAAATATGAACTACCACAGCACTTCTGAAATGCTGTCTTTTCTGTTTTTGAACTATAATTCAACTAAAATTGAGTTTTAACAGCAGTTTTAAGTGCTGTCTTTGCTGAATTAAAAATGTTTTCAAATATCACTTATAGCAGTTATTTTTAAATGCTATGAAATGCTGAAATTTTAATAATTAGGGTTTTTGACTTAGTAAACGAACTCAGAATGGTTTGAAACTTTGGAAATTGAATACTTGATTTGAAAATATATTAATTACACTTTTAAAAGGTTTAAATGAATTATTTTGATTGGAATATAAACTATTTAAAGGTGATTTGAAATTAAAAGGTATTTAAAGTTGAATATTTGGATTTGAACTGATAGGATATTTTATTATATTAAAATGATTTGAAATGAAGTTTTGTAAGGATATGATATTTTAATATATTAAAATGATTTGAAATGAAGTTTTGAAATGATATGAAAATTTAAATATATGGAAATGGTTTGGAATTGATTTAATCTTTATTTTGATAAAGATATGGTTTGAAATGATATTTTATTTTGAAGTAAAGTATTGTTTTTAAAAGTTATAACCACGGGTTATAATAACGATTGGTTGGCAAAGAGACCGGGATCGGATATGGACATACTCTCTGTCGATACCGAAAACCACTTTGACAACCGTGTACGCGGTGGAGATTCCAGAATGAAGTAGGATGGTGGCGACGTTCTTAAGGTATGTTACGTGGACCCAACTCCCGTGAGTTGGCATAAGGTGGCTAAAACAGGAGCGATCTCGGACCAGTGAGGTAGCACCTCTTCTCGGACACATTTCTTCGATATTATACTCTTACTTGTGATTTGACTAGATGGCCATCCTCCGATTTGGGAATGTTGTTCGAGGTGGAACGGTAGTGGCTGCTATGCGTATCCATCAGTCCGTGTGCGTAATTGGTATATCTACCCTGGCATTGCCTAGTTGTGCCGTGTCACCTACTATATCGAGCTTTACTACGATTATGATTTTAAGATCCGACCGCGTTAAGGTTCTCCATCCCCTTAACGCTATTTTCCGATATGATTATACTTTACTTATTTAGACACTATTATAATAGCGAATATTACTACATAGTAGATATTTTAACGGATCCTTAGAGGATGGGCGGTCCCAAGCATCTTCTAAGTTACTTGTACCTTTATTACAGTTCACTTGAGTTGGTTTACATTATATAAGTATATATTGTCCTGACTCGAGTGTTTTGTGTTTTGCTTTACGCTCGGGTCAGCCTGAGTTATTCACAGATTTGGATTTCCACCTTCTGGAGATTTGAATCGCTGGAGATTATCTGCTAGTCTTGTTCTATCTACTTCAGTTATGTTGCTCTGTTCAGCTTGTACTTGGTTATCTTATTGATACTTCTGTTGTACTCTATTTCTTCTGTTGTATCTTATGTAACTCTGATATATTTACATAGTAGCTTCATGAACTACTATTTCTTTTACTTCCGCTGCATTATTTTACTCTGTGTCTGTGATCTGTGATTATATTTATTTACTGTATATTCTGAGATTTGCCAAATTTTAATTACAACGCGGTATTTTGAGCAATTCAACTCCGGCATGAGTGTCTACCTATACACTTATAATGGATGCGAATGGTTGAAAATATCGGGTCGTTACAAGTCTTAACCACGCAAATAACTATATATCATGAACACATACTAGAATTCGAGAATCCAATGGGTGTGTGTGTGTATTTAAAAAAAACTAGAGGAAGAGAGAAGAAGCTAGGTTGTTCGGCCAGGGGAGTGAAGCTTGTGCTGCTGTAACGACCCACCTTTTTGGACAGTTTAAATTGACAATAAACCACACATGTCAAACTCAAACCATTCAAAAGGGAGGATTGTTATGGGGTAAATAAGAAAAAGAAGAGAAAAGAAGGAAACAAAACACAGAATCTCATAGCGGAATGACAAAATATAATAATCAAATAAAAAGTTCATGAAGCTGTTTAACAAATAACATTTGATTACACTTTTACAATACATAATCAGAGTTACATACAACAGAAATAAATAACAATGCAGCAGAACAACATGATGCAGTGAGATAAATATAAAAAATAATAATAGTATACAAATCTCCTCTTCGTCCTCCAAAGCAGTCTTCGATACACTGAAAAGCTCAGACTGACCCGAGCGTAATGAAAAGACAAAACACTCGAGTCGGAACTAAAAGATCTTATGTAAGTTAAATCATCAGTAAATAAATATGAGTGTAACGGCTTCAGAGATGTTTACGGGGTTTGACATCTCCTTTCCAGTGTCAACGTGAGTGCAATAAATTAAGAGATATTCGAGATTTCCGAAACACCCCACACCCCTTAGTATACCCAAAAGGGCACACTAAAAGATGTGGTGCGTTGTAGGTATAGCTAAACTTTACAGAGACTAAGATTCACAAGACAAATTAAAAAAACAGTGGAAACGGTAACTCATTAAAAATTAAAAACCTCATGAATAAGGCATAATCAAAATATGTCTCAAAATACCAAATACATATGTCTTATGAAAAATACCATCTCAGCCACAATATCAGAGTACATAAATAAAATCATCCCTCTCAACAAGTACCAGTACATCCCAAAGGTAAAATGAAAAGAAAATTGAAAAAGAAGAATACATGAAGAATCTCCAAGAATATCCCTCCAAGAAAGCTGAAAATCTACTGTCCTTGCCTCTGCTGACCTATGGGGGAAAAAGGGGAAAATAGAGGAGCGGGGCAGACTATAAGTTTGGTGAGTGGAAGTAACTACTAGTATTTTTAAGCAAGGTAAAGATAATATACTTATCAACAGTTCTAGTATAAAAGGAAATAAAGGAAAAGATAAAGCTGGAAGAAAATACAGTTTAACTGTTTGCTTTAATTATTTCGATTGTTTGCACTTGTCTTAGATAACTGCTTTGATTAGGCTGAAATCCTAATCCTACTTTAATTTGGCTGAAGTCCTGATTCTACCCTTTGATCGGCCTTCTATCTTTGTTGTGCCACTGTGAGGTAGTCCCATCCTATGGGTCCCACAGCAAAAGGAAAACTGTTTAGCGCTTTGGAACTCAATAGCGACTTTTATCCCGGCTCCGAGGCCGCACGCTCGACCACCGTCGGCTTGCACTATTTGTTGCTCCATCTTTTTACCTCTTATTTACCTGCTTCAGCATAAGCGTGTCCCAGCCTTACCTAATCTATTGTGAGACCATTAGTTCCCGACTGATAAGGAAATGCTACCGGATACGGGTCCTAACAAACAAAATCCAGCTGCGCCCCTTGCCCAAATCCATCGATTTGAGCTTCTATATATTGACCACTTATTTACCATTACTTCAGCATAAGCGTGTCCTAGCCTCACCTAATCTATTGTGAGACCATCAGTTCCTGACTGATAAGGAAATGCTACCGGTACAGGTCCTACTTCTATCTTTGCTTATTAAATTAGTGTAAGTCTTGAAATAAGCCCCTTCTATTATTTCTGCTCTGCTTGCTTATTAACTTAATCTAAGTCTTAAAATAAGCCTTTTCTGTTATCTCTAATTATAACTTGTGTGTTATAATTTTGCTTATTTACTTAACCCAAGGTCTATGTTTTAAAAATAAGCTTCTTCTGCTATTTCTTCTATTTTCTCTTTTTAGTTATAATTACATGTTAAAACTATGCTCGCAAATATCTTAAATTTGCCTATTTCAGTCTATCTCCTTCTAATTACAGTCTTTGTTACATTACATCTAATTTTTTGTAAATTTATTGTTCTTATATTTCAGTCCATATTAGCGAATTATTCTCTTTTATTTATTCTATTCGTGTAAAAAGGAATAAAAAGAAACTAACATTTACATACTAAATTTCAGCTAAAAAGGAATAGATGTAAATAACAATAAATGACTGTAAATAATTGATAAAACTGTAAATAACAGTAAATAATTGCAAATAACTAAAATAAAATAGCTAAGAGAAAATAAACTGGAAAGCAAGTCTAAAATTTACTTAAAAATAAACTGTAAATAAACTTGCATAAAGGTCATCCCAAAATTGTAGAAAAACTACAACTATTGGAAACCCTATTATTTTAAATTACATAAAAATCTAAAATAATTACTAAACACTCACCTGTGGTCCTTAGCTCATTTCCTTGGCCTTCCTGGATCCACTTCTAGGGTATACAATATTTTAATTAAAAAGATCTTCTCCTTGGAAAAATATTCCTTTTAGGGTCTAGCCTCAGGCAATGAACCCAGATGAAGAAAATCTGAATGAGAGAAACAGCTAGGCCTAGGGTCTTATTTATAGTGTCACTTATGGATCTCGGACCATTGGATTTGATGATTAAATCTGGTGCAACCATGTCATAGGCTCGCTGGGAATCGTTGGATGGAAGCACGAACGCATAGGATTCAAAAGAAATCGAAAAACATGTCACTGCTCAAACCTGGACGAAAATTCGTCCAAGTATGTATGCAGGTCGACCGCCAGGTCGACCTTTATAAGTCTTGGGTCGACCTATCGGTCGACCCAGCTTTGGGGAAGGTCGACCCTAGGGTCGACCTGACCCTTTATATATATATATATATATATATATATATATATATATTTCTTATTTTCTGAATTCTTCTTTCTTTTGTAACTTCTTTGTTTTAGCTCCGATTTTGACAATCTATATATGGAAATTAACCAGAAAATTACCACGGATACAATGGTGCAACTTCCGTGGATTGATTCTGATAATTTCATAAAGTTATTTTATTATTTAATTAATTCGTTAATTAATCATTATAGCTCAAATTTAGAGTTGTTACATTCTCTCCTACTTAAGGGATTTCGTCCCCGAAATCTCTAAGGATAGAAGAATAAAATAAATATTTTCATCCAAGTTCTACAACCAACTACTCAACCATCATCCATCACATCCATTGTCCTTAAGTTTTTCTAATCCAATTTATGATATATATGTAAATAGTGTAGTGTCAATGTCCCTAACTAATGCAAAAGATTGGGTGGTCTACTGATTCAGTCAACTTCCTTTTTATGCAATCATGTTCGTGCTATGTATCCAAATGAATGCAAATTTCCTAATGATAACTGATAGTTCCATATGTGTTCTACAATCATCATCCAAATGCAACAATCATATGATAATCATCCATTTATAACAACTATGGAATAAATAAAATGCAAATTTGCACACACCCATATGCATATGCTCTAGTGTCCTAGTTAGGCCGATCCCTAAGAGATAATAGTGCTTAGTGTAAGTATATGCGTCCATTAGCATCCACTAGCAAACACTTGCAACCATTAGCACCCATCATACATAACATGTTTACATTCAGTCCTACCATCCATAGGTTAAGTCCTAAGATCTACCCTCCAAAAGGATAATAAAGGAAAGAACCTATTCAAAACTAATGATGGAAATAGGAAATTCTAAAACTTACTATCAAAGAGATGCGGATAAGAGGTACAGACCTTTTCTTTAGCCTCCCACGTAGCATCTTCAACATCATCTCCCCACTGCACCTTCACTAACGGGACGTCTTTATTCCTAAGCTTCTTGATGTCTCGTCCAATGAACTTGGTAGGAATACGACGAACCGATGCTTCTCTCTCCACTTCAACCTACTCAAGTTGACTAGGCTCCACCATCTCAGCTGAGTCATGTAAGCACTTTCTCAAGTGCGAAACATGAAAAACATCGTGCACTCCTGTGAGCCTCTCCGGTAGCTTCACTCGATACGCCATCTTCCCTACTCTTTCTATAATGGGGAATGGTCCTACGAATCTAGAGGCTAGTTTCCCATTTGATCCAAATCTCACCACCTTCCTTAGCGGAGATACCTTAATGAAAACTAAGTCTCCTACCTCAAACTCAATATCCTTTGTCTTCTTGTCCGCATAAGTTTTCTACCTATCTTGGGCTATCTTCATCCTCCTTCTAATCAAATCTATCTTCTCTAAAGTCTCCCAAACCATGTCAGGACCAAGTAGCAATCTCTCCGTAGACTCCAACCAACATGAAGATGACTTACATGGTTTCCATAAAGAGCTTCGAAAGGTGTAATTCCAATGCTAGCTTGAAAACTATTATTATACGCGAACTCCACCAAAGGAAGATGCTCCTCCCAAGTTCCTCCAAAATCAAGAATGCACATCCTCAACAAATCCTTAAGCACTCTATTAACTCTCTCCGTTTGGCCATCCGTCTGAGGGTGATAGGCCATACTACATCTAAGCTACGTCCCTAAAGCCTCTTGCAAGCTCCTCCAAAACTCGCTAGTAAAAATAGGGTCTCTATCGCTCACTATGCTAGAGGGAACTCCATGAAGTCGGACTATCTCACGAACATATGAGGATGCCAAATAAGATGCCATCCTCTTACTCTTGACCGGAATGAAGTGGGTGCTCTTAGTCAATCGATCTACAATCACCCAAATACCAGTATCCCCCTTCCTAGACCAGGGTAAACCATCTATGAAGTCCATCGAAACAATATCTCACTTCCATTCGGGTACATCCAATGGATGAAGTAATCCATCGGGCTTCTGCTGCTCCGCCTTAACCCTTCGGCATACAAGACACATAGCCACAAATTCTGCCACATCCTTCTTCATACTGCTCTAATTAAACATTCTCTTCATGTCCCTATACATCTTATCACCACCCGGATGAATAGTCATTCAAGAATGGTGTGCTTCCTCTAGAACTGCCCTCATCAAATTACTAGTGCGGGGGACACAAAGTTTTCCATCTCTCCTTAGCCACCCTTTACTATCAATGGAATAGTGTTGGAGATGTCTAGAGACCTCTCCTCTGCTAATTCTCTCTAGAATATCCATAAGCTCTGAATCCTCTCGCTGCCTCGAGCCAATCTGATCAATGAGGGTAGGCTTAACCTTAAGTGCTGCTAACAATCCATGGGGTAATGTCCGTAGAGGGATTAAAATCAAAAGTGGAAATAAACTCTAGGCTTTTCCATTCTACGAACATTGGACTAAGTGTTGCTCTCTTCCTACTCAACGCATCCGCAACCACGTTCCCTTTACCAGGAGTATAAGCTATCTCAAAGTCGTATGATGCCAAAAACTCCATCCATCGCTGCTGCCTCAAGTTTAAATCCTTCTGTGAGAATAGATACTTCAATGACTTATGGTCAGTGAAAAGCTCGAACCTCTCTCCTAGCAAGTAATGCCTCCAAGACTTGAGTGCGGAAACTATAGCAGCTAACTCCAAATCATGGGTAGGGTAGTTCTTCTCATAAGTCCTCAACTTTCTACTTCCATAGCATACTACCCTCCCTTCTTGCATCAACACTACTCTTGGACCCATCCCACATGCATCAGTGTAAACTGTAAAAGGCTTAGCTCCATTGGGTAAAACTAACACCAGTGCAGTAGTAAGGGCCTTCTTTAGCCTTGTGAAGGAATCCTCACAATCTACGTCCTACACGAATGCCACATTCTTCTTAGTGAGGTGAGTAAGCGGTGCTGAAATCTTAGCAAAATCTCTAATAAACTTCCTATAGTTTCTAACCAATCCTAGGAAGCTTATAACTTCGGTAAAGTTCTTGGGGGCCTTCCAATCTTGCACGGCAATTACCTTAGCGAGATCAACAGCTAAACCCTCTCTTGAGACTACATGCCCCAAGAAACGTACATCCTCTCACCAAAAGTGACACTTTGAGAACTTTGCCTTCAACTGATGGACACGAAGTGTACGAAGAACCTCCCCTAGATGAATAGCATGCTCCTCCATACTCTTGAAAACACCAAAATGTCGTCTACGAATACCACTACGAACTTATTTAGGACATCTCGAAAAACACGGCTCATCAAATCTACAAAATATGCTGGGGGCATTGGTTAGCCCAAATGGCATAACCAACCACTCAAAGAATCCGTCAGTTGTCCTAAATGCTGTCTTATCGATGCTATCATCAGCGTCTCTAAGCTGATGAAATCCAGTGGCTAAATCAAGCTGAGAAAATACTAAAGAGCCAACTAACTGATCGAAAAGATCGTCTATCCTAGGAAGTGGGTAACGGTTCTTCTTAGTGAGCTTATTCAACTCTCTATAGTCTACGCAAAGTCGAAGGGAACCATCCGCCTTTGTAGCGAAGACGATTGGCGCTCCCCACTTAGATATGCTCCATCTGATGAAGCCTTTCACCAATAGCTCATGGATCTGTTTACTTAAATCCTTCCTCTCCCTAGTGCCATATGTCTCACGAGCAATGCCACTGGCTTAGCATTGTCATTCAAATAGATCCTGAAGTCGATCTCCCTCTTAGGGAGTAGTCCCCTAACCTCCTCAAAAAAGTCTAGGAAATCCCTGATGGCTGGAACAGAATCTAACTCTGCTGATGATGAATCGAGGGAATAAAGGAAGCTCAACATGACTGACCCCTCTAGGTCACAGGAAACCTCGAGAGTCCTACCTCTCCATGTCTCTAGTCTAACGACTCTCCTCTCGCAGTCCAATATCGCTCCATAAGTGGATAACCAATTCATCCCCAAAATCATCCCATACCCCTAAAATCCCAATACATAGGCGTCACGGTCAAACTGTACGCCTAGGATAAAAAATTTCAAACCCCTACAAATCATGGATAAATGTGCCGATCCTCCTATGGGGTTTGAAACAACAATGGGTCTACTACTAAAGAGATATCTAAGTGCAAACAATCAACCAAGGAACTAGAAATGAAAGAGTATGATGCTACAGAATCAAAAAGAGTCTGAATAGGAAAATCCGAAATAGAGATAAAACCTTCCACGGTGACTTTCCTACCTCTATCCGGTCCACTACTAGAAGGTGCTGCATCCAAAACCTGAATCTGCAATGTAGGTGCGCTCTCTCCCTGCCCCATCCTCTGAGCACAAAACCTACTAAGGTGACCAGGCTGCCCATAAGTGCAACACTTTCCCTTCATTTTATCCTTCTTGCAGTCCGTTGCGAAATGACCAACCAATCCACAGCTATTGCATTTCTCGCCTTCCTTGATTTGCTTTTGAGGTCCTTCTCCTTTCTTCTTATCCTTATCCTTCTTATCCTTCCACCACTTCTTCTTAGAATTCTCTGACTTAGGAACCTCCTTAGACTCTCCTTTCTTAGCTGTATTAGACATAAGTGCCATCTCCCCCTGTGACTCATATGTAGCTCCCATCGGTACATGCATCAATAACAACCCTTGGAGGGGCTGATTCAATCCCTTAGCAAACTTCATGGCCTTCTTGTGCGGTGTATTGACAAACTCCATCCCAAACCGCGACAACTCATTAAATTGATTGATATACTCCTTTACTGAAAGACTTCCTTGCTTCAAACTAATGAACCTCTCCAGCTGCATACTTTCTTCTGCTTGTGACAAAAACTTCCTCTCAAATCTTTCTCGGAACCCATTCCAACGAACGTTTCTACCTTCCAACTCAACAATCTCCCACCAATAAGAAGCCTCCCCTTTTAGCTGCCAAGATGCAACCTGAACTCTCTGCTGATCCTCCAATCCTAACAGTCCAAATATCCGCTCTATACTTTTCAACCAAGCTCGTGCCTCCTTGAAATTCTCTGTACCAGAAAATGTCTTTCCTCCTAGATTAGCGAACTCCTTGCATAGCTTAGAGAAATTGGCTGCTACGGGTGGATTAATGGGATCTCCACCCGCTGGTGCTAGATTGGGTGCCAGCCCTTGCACCTCTGGTGTCGTAGCATGAAGGTATCTACGAAACTAGCCTGGGACTTGGACACCCCTTGGAAGATTAAGGGCATCCTCCATTCTATGCAAAGAAAAGAGAATTTAGGCTCGAAAGAATCGAAAGAAGATTGAATTTTACTTTGACGGGATTTTGATAAGAACTTTTTTATACTTAAAAACTATTTCTAAGAGTTTCTTTCTGAAAAACACTTTTAAAACATGTTACTTTGAAAAATAATTTACTTTTAAAACAAGTTTTTAGGAATCCTATAACCTTAGGCTATGATACCAAGTGAAACACCCCCACACCCCTTACTATACCCAAAAGGGCACACTAAAAGATGTGGTGCGTTGTAGGTATAGCTAAAACTTTACAGAGACTTAGATTCACAAGACAAATAAATAAAATAGTGGAAACAGTAACTCATTAAAAATTTAAAACCTCATAAATAAGTCATAGCCAAAATATGTCTCAAAATACCAAATACATATGTCTTATAAAAAATACCATCTCAGTCACAATATCAGAGTATATAATAAAATCATCCCTCTCAACAAGTACCAGTACATCCCAAAGGTAAAATGAAAAGAAAATTGAAAAAGAAGAATACATGAAGAATCTCCAAGAATATCCCTCCAAGAAAGCTGAAAATCTACTGTCCTTGCCTTTGCTGGCCTCTGGGGGAAAAAGGGGAAAATAGAGGAGCGGGTCAGACTATAAGTTTGGTGAGTGGAAGTAACTACTAGTATTTTTAAGCAAGGTAAAGATAATATACTTATCAATAGTTCTAGTATAAAAGGAAATAAAGGAAAAGATAAAGTTGGAAGAAAATACAGTTTAACTGTTTGCTTTAATTATTTCGATTGTTTGCACTTGTCTTAGATAACTGCTTTAATTAGGCTGAAATCCTAATCTTACTTTAATTTGGCTGAAGTCCTGATTCTACCCTTTGATCGGCCTTCTATCTCTGTTGTGCCACTGTGAGGTAGTCCCATCCTATGGGTCCCACATAAAAAGGACACCTGTTTAGCGCTTTGGAACTCAATAGCGACTTTTATCCCAGCTCTGAGGCCACACGCTCGGCCACCGTCGGCTTGCACTATTTGTTGCTCCATCTTTTTACCTCTTATTTACCTGCTTCAGCATAAGTGTGTCCCAGTTTCACTTGTCTTAGATAATTGTTTGCTTTGATTATTTTGTTTTTTTGCACTTGTCTTAGATAATTGCTTTGATCATGCTGAAATCCTAATCCTACTTTAATTAGGCTGAAGTCCTGATTCTACCCTTTGATCGGCCTTCTATCTCTGTTGTGCCACTGTGAGCTAGTCCCATCCTGTGGGTCCCATAGCAAAACGACACTTGTTTAGCGCTTTGGAACTCAATAGTGACTTATATCCCTGCTCCGAGGCCGCACGCTCGGCCACCGTCGGCTTGCACTATCTATTGCTGCATCTTCTGACCTCTTATTTACCTGTTTCAACATAAGCGTGTCCCAGTTTCACTTAATCTATTGTGAGACCATGGGTTCCTGGCTGATAAGGAAATGCTGCTGGATACGGGTTCTAACAAACAAAATCTAGTTGTGCCCCTTGCCCAAATCCTTCGATTTGAGCTTCTTTCTATTGACTACTTATTTACCATTACTTCAGCATAAACGTGTCCCAGCCCCACCTAATCTATTGGGAGACCATAAGTTCCTGACTGATAAGGAAATGCTGCCGGTACGGTTCCTAATTCTATCTTTGCTTATTAACTTAGTGTAAGTCTTAAAATAAGCCTCTTCTATTATTTTTGCTCTGCTTGCTTATTAACTTAATCTAAGTCTTAAAATAAGCCTTTTCTGTTATCTCTAATTATAACCTGTGTGTTATAATTTTTCTTATTTACTTAACCCAAGGTCTAAGTTTTAAAAATAAGCTTCTTTTACATTTCTTCCATTTTCTCTTTTTAGTTATAATTACATGTTATAACTATGCTTGCAAATATCTTAAAATTTCTTATTTCAGTCTATCTTCTTTCTATTACAGTCTTTATTACTTTACATCTAATTTTCTGTAAATTTAGTGTTCTTATATTTCCGTCCATATTAGTGAATTATTCTCTTTTATTTATTATATTCGCGTAAAAAGGAATAAAAAGAAACTAACATTTACATACTAAATTTCAGCTAAAAAGGAATAGATGTAAATAATTGAGAAAACTGTAAATAACAGTAAATAATTGCAATTAACTAAAATAGAATAGCTAAGAGAAAATAAACTAGAAAGCAAGTCTCAAATTTACTTAAAAACAAACTGTAAATAAACTTGCATAAAGGTTATCCCAAAATTGTAGAAAAACTACAACTGTTGGAAACCCTATTATTTTAAATTACATAAAAATCTAAAATAATTACTAAACACTCACCTATAGTCCTTAGCTCTTTTCCATGGCCTTCCCGGATCCACTTCTAGGGTATAAAATATTTTAATTAGAAAGATATTCTCCTTGGAAAAATATTCCTTTTAGGGTCCAGCCTCAAGCAATGAACCTAGATGGAGAAAATATGAATGAGAGAAATAGCTAGGCCTAGGGTCTTATTTATGGTGTCACTTGTGGATCTCAGACCATTGGATTTGAGGATTTAATCTGGTGCAACCACGGCATAGGTTCGTTGGGAACCGTCGGATGGAAGCACGAACACATAGGATTCAAAAGAAATCGAAAAACACATCACTGCTCAAACTTGGACGAAAATTCGTCCAAGTATGTATGCGGGACGACCATTAGGTCGACCTTCATATGGCTTGGGTCGACCCAGCTATGGTGAAGGTCGACCCTAGGGTCGACCTGACCCTATATTTTTTTTTATTTCTTATTTTCTAATTTCTTCTTTCTTCTTTAACTTCTTCGTTTTAGCTCCGATTTTGACAATCTATATATGAAAATTGACCATAAAATTACCACGGACACAATGGTGCAACTTCTAGGCTCAATTATGATAATTTCACAAAGTTATTTTATTATTTAATTAATTCATTAATTAATTATTATATCTCAAATTTAAGGTTGTTACAATTTTCCATCACCTAAGGATCCGTTAAACTATCTACATATATAGTACAATATGCTATTATAATAGTGTCTACAGTAAAGTAAAGTATTAAAATAGCATTAAGGCGTTACCCATATCCCCCTTAACACATTTTATATAATGTCGTAGTCTATACAGTACTGTAAACTCCACCGTAAACTGGTGGACTATCAGGGAGCACTCCATAGGTACGACACAAACCAAACTCGTAATGGGCGCGATAAGGCATGTGACAAGGCACTCAAGGCAATGCCCAGGATAGGATACTACCATTTTGCGGATCCGGACTGGTGGTAACGCATAGCAGCTACTACCGCCCACCTCGGAACACACTTCTATATTCAAAATCAAGGGGTGGCCATCAAATCAATCACAAAGTCATAATATGGTATCAAAGAAGCATGTCCGATCGAAGGTGCGACCTCACTTGGCCCAGCATGGCTCCTGTTTTAGTCACATCAAGTTGACTCACGGGATTTAGGGCTACGTAAATACCTCGTACAGAATCGTTTGCCAAACCATCCTACTTCATTCTGGAATCTCCACCACATACAGAGTTGTTAAAGTGGTTTTTGGTATTAGCAGAGAGTATGACAATATCTGATCCTGGTCTATTTAACAACCAAACACTTATTTCACACCGGATGGTTCTTTTAAATTTCCAAAACCGATTCATAATTGATATCAAAATATCATATTCAATTCAAACCATATCACTTTCGAAATCATATTCACTTTCAAAATCATATTCACTTTCGAAATCATGTCGATAAGATAAGTAAATTAAATCCTCATTTCAAAATCATCATATTTACTCAGAATTTGTTATTTCACTAGAAAATATCATTTCAAATCCCAACTTAGATGATAACATCATTTAATCCATATTCGCTTTTAAATCAAGGTTTTGTATATAACTAATTCAACCTTGCATCGTTTGAAATTTTAGTTTAGATAGTTTTAAAATAGTTTAACATGGTTTTAAATAGTTTAAAAGGTTTTAAATACTTTAAAAATAGTTTAAATGGTTTAAAATAGTTTAAAATACTTTATAAATAGTTTAAATGGTTTTAAATAGTTTAAAATTCTTTAAAGATAATTTAAATGTTTTAAAATAGATTAAAATAGTTTAAAATAGATTTAATAGTTTTAAAAATAGTTTTAATTGTTTAAATAGATTAAAATAGTTTAAAAAAGTTATAAAATAGAATAAATTAGTTTAAATTAGGTTAAAAATAGATTAAAGTAGTTTAATATAGTTTTAAGTAGTTTAAAGGGTTTAAAATAGGTTAAATAGTCTAGACTAGTTTAACAGTTTGAAAATCTTGATAATCTGAAATTTTAAAATAATATATCTTCAAACAGTTTATATTAAAATAATAATTTTGAAATTAACATCAATTTTAACTATTTCTTCCATTTCAAAAAATCTGGACCATATCCAGATTTCAAATCAAAACCCGATTTCAAATCTAGAAATATCAATTTAAGCTACTCCTGTAACGGCCCGAAGATTTTCCACCCCGAAAATCGACACTAATACGTCCACTATATAGAGTGTCGAACAATCGAATGCCAGAAATCCCAGACTGTTAGGGTTAAGAAGAAAAAGAGACAGAATAAGAACAGAAAACAACAACACAGAATCTCACAATCGCAGCGGAACAAAATATAATATGAAATAACAGCATTTTATACAAAGAAAAGCTGTATCTGTCAATATACATACAAGATATCAGAGTACAACCATCAACAAATAAATCTGGACAGTTATAACAACTTGTCCCTAAAGGCTATCTATACATCTATACTTCGCAGCGGAACATAAGCAATATGTCTCTGCCATCCAGCTCGTCTCCGGACTCCAAAGCGTCCTAACCTGAAAATCTGTAATACTCAGTCTGACCCGAACATTACCATAAAGTAACACCCGAGTCAGGCTGGAAACCAGCGTGAGTAAACCCATTTATTATGAAATGCTTAAGTTATAATGCTTCTTGAAAACCCAGGTATCTCGTACATCACTACGAGTTTTTATCTTGTTATAGCCAACTACTTATTAACCAAATCCATTGATATTTAAAATAATATCTAAGTACCGTTACTTATTTTAAATGGTTAGACTTACTAAATTTTATTCAATTCCAGCCTATTAGACTCTATAATCAAATCCGTAAAGGTTTGTAATGCTTATTAACTCGAAGTGGTTCCGGATATCGCTGATATCCGATCCCGGCCTCTTCGAATCCAAATAATAAATTAAAAAGGTAAATTGTTTAAGATCAACAAATTTATTACTTAGGGCGACAGCATCACTTATGGCAATTTGTTACAGACGCCTTATTTTAAATAAAACGCATTACCATTTCAATCTAATTATTTTAACTTGTCTGACCACTCGATGGTACAGACAAGAATGATTAAAATGAATGTCCAATAGAGATAGGCAAGGAGATAGAGTGGTACCAAATATCAAACGATCCACTCTAGGATTTTATTAACTTACTTAGTCCGTTTCGCTTTATTTTTATCCGAATTGATTACAATTTAAACCATTTATTAACTAATAAATAAATAATTAAATACTATTAATTTTTCATAAGGTTAAGACAAGAAATACTAATATAATTAATTACCATTAAACTACAAAATATTATTTCGCTTAATTTATGGATTTTAAGTGGAAATGGATTTTTAGTGAAAAAAATATAATTTATCTTATAAATATATATATATATATATATATATAAATAAATTCATCCCTTTTTCTTCCTTTATTCTTTTATTTTACTTTTTTTCCCTTTCTTACTTCCTTTCTTTTTTTCTCTTTATTTCCTTCCTTTACTATTTTTTCTTTCTTTTCCTTTATTCTTTTCTTTTATTTTCCTTTATTCTTTTGTAGGCCCAACCCGGCCCATTTCTTCCCCCCTTCTTCTTTCATTTCTTCCCAATACTTCACCTCCTCTCTGCTCTTCTCTTTTCTTTTTCTTTTTTGACTCAACCGTGCACGCACGCGTGCACCTGCACGTCGTCTCTGGTCACGGGAATTCGCCGCCGACCTTCCATCCAAGTCATCGCCGACACTCTCACTTCGTCCAACCCCTTGAAGCACGCGTTCGTCCCCTCATACATCTCTCGAGCTATATGACACAAACTGGAACATCGTACCGCCACCAAAACGACTCAATTCGCTTCCCCCCGTTCATCATTTTCCACCAGAATTTACCCAAGGCATCGCCGCATCCACCACTAGCCTTTCCCCTTGGACCGCAAGCTCGGTACTTCCTCCACTTTACGCATTCAGCCATGATAACGCAGCCAGCAAACAACAGTTTAAACCCTATTTTCCCCTCGTCTCTCTCATTCCTGCATCTAGAAGGTCGTGCGCCATTTTTCCCTGATGGCCCTCCACCTGATGCCCCTCCTCACCCGACGCCGTCCCTCGACTTAAGCTAGGTCGTGGGAATTTGGAAAGAAACCAATTTTCGTTCATCTCTGAATTCCTCACTCAACACTATACCGAAAAATCCCAAACCACCTTCAAAAATCAAGATTTTCGATGACGAATCCATTCATATAAGTAAAAGAACAAATTGCGATATTCGAACTTTTTCCACTATTTGGTTACTTACTGTAAAATATTGTTTTCAACCTCTATGCTTAATGATATCCAACCAAACCAATTTTAGAACAAATTACATTAAAAACAAACAACCTTTCTTTGTACATCCTAACCAAAAACAGATTAAGTTAAAAGATAGGGATTTTAGAAGTTAAGTGTACCAGTTTTAACTTACAGCAGAACAAATGGTGGATAGCCCTATGTTTTACTGTTTATACTCTTTATACATTTATCTATATGTACATATTCTTATGCAAGCGTACTTATCAACAATACTTCTACTTCCATACCCAGGCACATAACAAAGATCTCGATATGTAAAGTTTAGTTCTACTCACTATTTTTCCTTTGAACAGAGCATGGTTTTTGAGAAGAAAGTGCCGCTTTGTTGTTGAACTTCCTGTCCACTTGAGTGCTTTGATTCCTTTAAGTTTTACATGATAGCTTGTATACTTTTATTTTTAATGGCAGACTATTTTCTTTGTTTTCATTTAACAATTTGTCTTCTTGCGTGAATGTGAACTATAGGCCTACATATAAGAGGGGTAAGGTATAAAGGTGAAGCTTGTACAGGCTTGATCCTTATCCTTCCATATACTATATTTTCTCTTTTTTTTGATTTGATAAAGAAACTGATTTGATTTCCTTAATTTAGGTGATTTGATTTTTGCTTTGACATTGATTCATTTTCATGGATTTTATCTTTTATGGCTTGACTTTGAAATTGATTTGTGTGACTTGGAATTTAAGTTGCCATCATGATGCTCCCTTAGATGCTTATATATACATATGTATATAGAGAGAGATTGGCTGTCTTATACCTATTTACCCTACCTATATTATCATATATACACTATTTACTGTCTTATGTAACATATGTACATATACATTCACCCTTTTACAAATTTCCATTTACATATACATATACTTAGGCACATTTTATCATTACATATTGATATATATATATATTTTCATATTTACACATATTATATCCCTCTTAACTTATGTACATTTATCTTTATGAAGCTTTTTCACTCATGAATATATATACTTTTTCAATATTTTTATAACATACACACATAATTTCTTATATATGTATATATTTTCCGACATCATAAAGCTTGTATATATGTATATATTTTCCAACATCATAAAACTTGTATATATTTATCTATATATATATATATATCTACGGGTATTTTATCTTAATTTAAATGATGGAGTTTTATATACATATTAAGTTAAAAGATAGGGATTTTAGAAGTTAAGTGTACCAGTTTTAACTTACAGCAGAACAAATGGTGGATAGCCCTATGTTTTACTGTTTATACTCTTTATACATTTATCTATATATACATATTCTTATGCAAGCGTACTTATCAACAATACTTCTACTTCCATACCCAGGCACATAACAAAGATCTCATTATATAATGTTTAGTTCTACTCACTATTTTTCCTTTGAACAGAGCATGGTTTCTGAGAAGAAAGTGCTGCTTTGTTGTTGAACTTCCTATCCACTTGAGTGCTTTGATTCCTTTAAGTTTTACATGACAGCTTGTATACTTTTATTTTTAATGGCATACTATTTTCTTTGTTTTCATTTAACAATTTTTCTTCTTGCGTGAATGTGAACTATAGGCCTACATATAAGAGGAGGTAAGGTGTAAAGGTGAAGCTTGTACAAGCTTGATCCTTATCCTTCCATATACTATATTTTTTTTGATTTGATAAAGAAACTGATTTGATTTCCTTAATTTTGGTGATTTGATTTTTGCTTTGACATTGATTCATTTTCATGGATTTTATCTTTTACGGCTTGACTTTGAAATTGATTTGTGTGACTTGGAATTGAAGTTGCCATCATGATGCTCCCTTAGATGCTGTTGGGTAGATTCTCACCACCGGTCCAAAGCTTCGCCGATCCAAACTGCTTCGCATGCAACGACCCTGCCGAACCAACTCATCCCCATGCTCTGCCGAACCAGCTCACCTCCCATGCTCTGCCGAACCAGCTCACCTCCCATGCTTCGCCGAACCAGCTCACCTCTCATGCTTCGCCGAACCAGCTCACCTCCCATGCTCTGCCGAACCAGCTCACCTCCCATGCTTCGCCGAACCAGCACACCTCTCATGCTTCGCCGAACCAGCTCACCTCCCATGCTTCGCCGAACCAGCTCACCTCCAATGCTCCGCCGAACCAGCTCACCTCTCATGCTTCGCCGAACCAGCTCACCTCCCATGCTTCGCCGAACCAACTCACCTCCCATGCTTCGCCGAACCAGCTCACCTCCCATGCTTCGCCGAACCAACTCATCCCCATGCTTCGCCGAACCAACTCACCTCCCATGCTTCGCTGAACCAACTCATCCCCATGCTTCGCTGAACCAACTCATCCCCATGCTTCGCCGAACCAACTCACCTCCCATGCTTCGCCGAACCAACTCATCCCCATGCTTCGCCGAACCAACTCACCTCCCATGCTTCGCCGAACCAACTCACCTCCTACCACCGGACCAAACGCTGCCGGTCCAAGACGTGCCAGGCCAGATCACATCAGCCCAGGCCCACCAGCAGCTATATACATCCAAGACCCCTGCTCCCACCCTCACTCTATAAATAGAGGGGCAGGGGTACGACAATGACATACAAGTTTGAGAGCTCAAGCATGGAGAGAACTTTCAAACAAATTTCTTTTACTTGTATCAAAGCTTTGTACTTGTAATCAAAACAAGAGAAGAGAAATAACATATAAAGTGGACGTAGGCACATTCTGGCTGAACCACTATAAATCTGCGTGTCTTTTTACAGTTTAGCCCCTGCTTTTCATATATTTGCATAAATCACCCAAATCACTAAGAACAACATAAGATCTACTAAATCATACAACTTTGAGGTGTTTGTCCATTTTTTGTGCAAACATTTTTGGTGCTTTCACTGAGAAATAGAAGCTCGAAGCTTCAGCTTCATCCGCTTAACAAGTTTTCCTAACAGCATCGTCCGCCACTTGGAAAACATGCCTCCAAAACAGAGAAAAGATGTTAACAAAGGAAAAAACATCGCATCCAGCAGTCTTCCAGATCCAGCTATCACGAATCAAGTAAATCGTCCTCCTCCAGCAACAGTAACAAATGAAGAACAGGCTAACCCAACCACTCCTGCCACAGAACAGCCTGCAGCAATTACTAGAGCAGATCTGGACAGAGTTGTGGTTGAAGTAACTAACCGCTTCACATCCCAACAGGAAGCCTTGGTGGACCATCTCATGTCACGCTTAAGGGACGCTGAAGAATCCAACCGCAACACTGAATCATGGGGCGAGTCCCAGTCTGGAGGATCTCAGAGACAACAAAGATCTTCCTTCTTCAAAGGAGCTAACGGCAGAAGTAGCCATGGTAGGAGCCGAGACCGAGCACAGCCCGAAGTTAGGCCTGAGGAAACGTTTGGTACCGAACCAAACGGGGGAGGTACCGGGCGAAGGTCAACTGTAGCTGAGCCTGTCATGCTGCCTAACCACAGAAACGCCAGTGAATGGGGCCGAGCTAGAGTCCAGCCCGAAGTTGGACCCGAGGAAGTGCTTAGATCAGAACCCAGCAGGGGGAGATCAAGGAAAGGGCCAACTGTAGCTGACCCGAGCATGCTCCCAGAAGACCAAAGGCAGCCACTGGAAAATATGAGGAATGATAGACGATACCATCCCTACAGGTCATCTGGACGGAATCAATCCCACAGAACAGAACCAAACTCGTTTCTATCTGCTCCAAATTCTGATGAAAGGATGGCGCACTTATTCAGAGAGTGCGTCCAACGGGAGCAAAGAGATCGAGGGATATGCGCTAGGGCGACCAGCCCTTTCGCTCGCAACATTGAAATTTCTATCACCCCCCGAGAATGGAAGATGCCAACAATGGAACCTTACAAAGGAACCTCCGACCCCGTTGTACACTTGCAGAGATACACACAACATATGCTCATGAGTGGAGCGACAGAGGGAGTACTGTGCAAATGCTTTCCACTCTTCTTAGCATACCTCGCTACCTCCTGGTTCTGTCATCTACCTCAGGGATCCATCAGCTCATGGGAAATGTTGAAAGAAAAGTTCATCAGCCAGTTCCGCATTCATGTGGAACAACCTAAGGATGCTTATTCCCTATCCAGTATCAAGCAGAAACCTGGAGAGAAGCTGCAGCAATACCTAACCCGATTCAATGCCGCAACGGCCACAGTCCAAGATGCCGACGAGAAGCTTATCTTAATGGCCCTCTGTAGTGGTGTGCATCCGGATACTAAATTTGCTAGAAGATTGACAAAAGAAAAACCAGCTACTTTACCCGATTTTTTCTATGAGGCCGGGAAATATATGAGGCTTGAAGACGCTGCCACTAAAGGGCAGTCGGGGCGACAAAATAAGGCAGCTTACGGCAGCACGTCCGCTGTAGCAAAGGACGTTCGAAGGGATGCTTCTAGAGACAATGCTGGGGGCAAGAAGGGAGAAAAGTGCTTGTATCGGCCAGGACCGAGATTTGACGCTTATACTCCTTTAAATGAAACGATCGAAAACATCTCCCGGGACACTCAAGACGAAGTTAGATACAAACGCCCCCCGCACAAGAAGAAACCAGATATCCTAAACTTGAGAAGCTAGCCTATTGCCTACTAATCACATCACGGAAACTGCGTCACTATTTCCGATCTCATTCCATCAGAGTTCTGATCGATCAACCACTAAGGCAGGTACTCCATCGTCTCGACGCTTCTGGGCGACTACTTAAATGGTGCATTCAACTAAGTCAATATGATATCACCTACCATCCTCGCACCGCCATCAACGAACAAGGCTCGGGGGCAGGTGTGGTAATAATCACTCCCAAGGGAAATGAACTACACTATGCTATAAGGTTAGGATTCACTGCCACCAACAACGATGCAGAGTATGAAGCAGTGATAGCTGGATTAGAACTTGCCTTAGAAATCAGAGCCAAGTCTTTGTGTCTTCATAGCGATTCTCAACTTATTGTAAATCAAATACTAGTAGGATTCCAGGCTCGAGAAGAACGACTCATAGCATATTTAAAGAAGACCAAGTTGCTTCTCAATCGATGGGATCACTATTTAATCAAACACATCCCTCAGGAAGCAGAACCCCTAAATAAAGTATTTTTAGCAAAAGTTATTAACTTCTTGATCAAAAAATGTTCTATGCAGGTACGGAGTTCCATTCAAAATCATATCGGACAATGGACTTCAGTTTGACAGCGAGGAGTTCGCCAACTGGTGCCAAGAGCATGGAATTCACAAAAGCTTCTCATCCGTAGCTTATTCCCAGGCAAACGGAAAAGTCGAAGCCGTCAACAAAGTTCTCAAAACTCTAATAAAAAAGAAACTCGAAAAGTCAAAGGGCGCTTGGGTGGATGAACCTCCTACGGCACTATTGGCCAATCGCACGTCTTTCAGAACATCAACGGGGCATACTCCTTTTCTCTTTGGCATACGGATCGGAGGCTATGCTCCCAATTGAAACTATAGTGCCTTCCCATCGTAGGATCCACTACAACCCAGAAGAGAACGAAGAGTTCCTCCTCATGTCTCTGGATCTAATTGAGGAAAGAAGAAATGATGCAGCCCCCCAGGGAAGCAGCTCACAAGCAAAAAGTGGCAACGCAATACAACTCCAAAGTCAAGCATCGTAGCTTACAGAAAGGAGATCTTATCCTCAAGCGAATCTTCCCGTGTCCCGGAGCGCTAGATCCAATCTGGGACGGACCATATGTAATTCATAAAGATCTTCGCAATGGAGCTTATATTTTGTCAACAGTGGACGGGGAGGTGTTCCAGAGGGCATGGAACATCCAACACCTTCGTCGATACTTTTCTTAACTCATACTGCCCATATGAAGTGAATTAACAAAGAGAATCAGTGGACGTAGGCATTTTCGTGTCGAACCACTTTAAAAAACTTGTCTCTTTTTAACTTGTTCCTTCATATCTTGGCTGCTTGTTAACTGTATCCTTTTCTGTTGAACAAAATCCTGTGCAAATAGCATTTTCATTCAAGGCGCTCCGCAGCGCAACCTCTCCTGGACAAAACCTAACAGGTACTATGCGAATCTATGCCCTCGCCAATGAGACACTTTCGCTCCGGCATCCCTCTGCTGCGGGTTAACTCATTGCTCGCGACGGCCCTTAAAGCCAACTGTAATGAGCCGATTATAAGCCACCGAGAAGGCCGACTATAGCCGAGGCAGCTCATTACGGCGTTAGGCTCGCCGGCAACTGTGAACCGACTATAAGCCCCAACATAAGGTGTGGCCAGCCAGGGGCAGTTCACAGTTGACGATCGGCACCCACGCTAGCCGGCCACAGTAAATCGAATAATACCCACGATTACGGGCCATAATGGCCCGGGTAGTTACTGTGCGCGATCTCGGCTCCGATGTGTCTTAAGTGCGGCTGTGGTAAAAAAGAATTAACTCCCCGCGGAGGCGTAAGATGGGTGACAAATGTCTCCAAGACCCACAGCTAGGGAAAGTGACTACAAAACCCGTTTGCCATGAACTTAAGCACATCGAAGGCCTTCCGTGATTGGAAGTTTTACTATTTCACCTATTTCAATTTTACTTAAAAAGCTTTATAACAACCCCTAAAGTACAGGATACAGAGTAGGAGATACTCGCCAATGGGTGCAGGGACTCACAATCGAATGGCAGGGCATTCAACTGCTTTCCATGCTCGGTCATACAAGATACTCAAAACTGCCATCTACAATTAGAGCATGAAAGGCGGTATTTTCTTCTTTTGTGTACAAATACATGACTATAATTTGTTCGCACCACACGCTAACATTGCAAGTCATGAAATTATGTCTTAAACCAGAACCCGACATCAAACATAATTTAATTACAAGAATATACATAGCTATATTTCTCATACGACATGTCAAAATAACAACAAACATTCAGAAGACGACAAAATCAGCTTAAGTTAAAGAATTACACGTCAAAGATAAGACTATTTATTACAAGTGGCAAATTATTACAACCTAAAGGCTACTTCACTGTTTTAAAACTAACATATACAACCCTGTCAAATCCATAAAAAGAGTCTTTCCAGGTATAATCAAGGGGCCGGCTACATTGGAGTTTTATCCTTGTCCTGTTGACCACCTGTCCAGTCAAAGAAAGGATTCATTAGCAATAAGCAACCAAGTTAATGGAGAGACTAAAAAGGAAGACTTACCAGAACCTACTTCTTGGCTATCCTGATCGTCGTCCTCTACTTGCACGCCTACCTCCTCAGCAGCAAGCAACTGCATACCTTCCTTCACCGCCACCTTCTCCTCCTTGGCAAATTGAACCGTGACCGCATCCATGCTAAAGACCACGCCACCATCTTTATTCGCATCGGCCTTAGCCTCCTCCAAAGCCCGAAGATAGATCTTAGCCATGACCCTGGGATAATCATCCATCCAGGATAGGTTGCCCTGCTTCTAGGTACGGAAGTACATGTCCTGAAGCATTTCGTCCATCATCTCCTCATTTTCCTCAAACTCCCTCATCCGGGCCTCGGAAGCCGACAACCTTTCAACGGTGGCATCTCTCTCCGATCGGTATCTCGAGCAGTCTACCAGAAGGGATTTCCGCATTGCCTCCATCTCCTCCCTCAACTTGGCTTGAGCAAGCTCTGCAGTCTCAAGTTTCCCGGATAGCTCCCCTATCTGCTCAAGATCCGCTTTCCGAACCTCGTCCACCGTGGCAATAGCCATGTCGATCCGTTCCCTGCAGGTAGCTTCCATTTTCCGCAGTTCAGCCCGGCTGGCCTCTTCCATGGTTTTCTTTAGTCGTCCAGAAGCAGCCTCACGTTGAGAAATCTGAATGGCCTGATCAGCAAGCTGTTTGGCCTGATCTGGAACCACCAATCGAAGTCGGATGTTGGCACTCCCAATCTCCTCTCCAGCCTTAACCAGCCGGGCATGATGCTCCATCAGCTTCCTAGTCTCCTCCGCCACCCGATCAATATTAGCCTTGGCCTCGTCTCCCATGGTAACTATCCGAGTAGTAAGTAGATCAAGATCTAAGGACTTAGCCTCATCAAGGACCCGTACCATGGGATTGCGGGGAAGAAGGTGATCACCAGTAACCTCGTCAAAGGTAATATCGTGGGAACTTGGATCCAGATCAGGATGACCCGCAAATGGATTACGAGCCAAGTCAGGACGGTCGATATGAGTAACGGAAGGGTTTCCGGACGGGTGCGGAGAGAGTGCAAACTCGCTATCCTCCTCCGTGATATCATGAAGAGGCTGAGCCGGGAGCTGAGGGCCAGGTGAAGGTTCGGATAAAGGATGACTCCTCTTTCTCTGCTGAATACCCTCATCAATAACCCCGAGAAGAGGACGGTAGTCGACTACATCCCCGGAGCGGTGGGTCGAAGGCTTCGGCTTGGCGGAAGTTTTGGAAAGCTTGTATTGCTCAAGCCTGTGCCGAAGATCTGGGGCCTTGGATGTCTTACCTGCTCCTGATATAAAGAACAAGTGTCACAAGCTTACATCACTATATAATTCGAGAAGCGCGGTAAATTACAAGTTAAAAGAAGAAAGAAAGCACGTCTGTTATACAAACCCTGGGGAGAAGTAGGATACTGCAATGAGTCCTGGATTTCATTCCAGGACGGGAGCGGATCATAAAATATTCCTAAGTCCCTATCATTAATGAAGCATGCAGGAGTCAAGAGTTCACCTTGAGTCATCGGAGCCACCTTGGCTGGAATGGTCTGAGAAGACTCGCTTGCACCGGTCCCGACCTTGTCCGCTTTCCCGGTTTTCTCTACCAAAGCCGGATCTTCGTCCAGCCCCTCGAAAGCTTGGTGGAACGCATCATCCGTCCACTCCTGAATCTCGCCCGCTTGCCCAGGAAGCAAGGCCCCGATGCCATCTCCACCCTCACCTCTTTCCTCCTCCACGTCTTCCTCCCCCTGAGTAAGTGGACAATTGCTGGGAGAAGGACCGTCCGATCTCTTAAGTTTCTTACCTCCGACGGCTGGAGGTTTTGTGAAAGGTTTTCTCTTTCCACTCTCTGCCGCGACACCTCCCTTAGCCTGAGCAGCCGCCCTCTCCTCCGCCGTTTCCCTCAGCTTGACTACTGACTGGTGTGGAAGGATCAAGTTATAGTCCAGAAGGGTCGCGTTTCTGATCAGGAAGGCAGCTGATCTATCCCTCTCGGGGATAGCTTCTATCTCAGCCGCCGTTTGAACCAGGCGATCGGTCTCCACCACCGCAAAGCCACCTGTCGTTAGCAAAAATGAAGACGTATGAGAAGAAGCCTCGCAAACCAGAATGGAAATAAATAAAGTGTAGACTTACATCCAGAGGTGAAGCGCCTAAAAGAAACTGAGCCGTCCCTGTCGAAGAACCACTCCTTCTTGAACATGCTGAATTTGGAATACAGGTCCAAGACCGGCTTGAAGGTTACAGCCGACTCCAAGCTGATGTATGGGGACCCCTTCTTATAGCCTCTCAGATTATATAAGTACCGGATCTCCCGGTTGGAAGGAGCACGACCACACTTCCTCTGAAAAATAACGAAGAGGCTCACTAGTATAGCATAGGAGTTGGGTTGAAGCTGGAATGGGGCCACCTTTAGATATGTGAGGAAGCTGGCTACCCAAGCATCAAGAGGAGGAATGGCACCACACATGCAGTGGTATCTGCTGTAGGCAAGGTACCCTTCAGGAGGTTCGTACGGCATAACTTCTCTCCCTGGCAACAGCAAGTGCGCCCTATCAATTCCAAAAGATCGGGAAATAACATCAAGCTGCTCCTCCTTGAGGGAGCTAGGAAAGCAATCGGGCAGGGAGTTCAGAAGTTCCTGAGGGCCGTACCCATCCACTAGTGATCTCGGGGCAGGTCCGTGACGTTCTGGATTCGGCTGAGCTGGGGGCACGGCGGAGGAACCTCCTTCACCCCCGGATTTCTTTTTGTCTGATCGAGTTTCCGCTTTACGAGACATTATCTGCAAACACAAAGAAGAACGTCGTTAGAATAGAGGAAGTAAAGGAGCAAGTGTCTGCAGTCTGAAATTTCAAGTGAAAAAATCAAGTTTATCAAGTTCATTCGGCACCCAGAGTGAACATTCATTCGACACCTAGAATCAAGTTCATTCGGCATCCAGAGTGAATGTTCATTCGGCACCCAGGGTAAAGTTCATTCGGCACCCAGAGTAAATGATCATTCGGCACTTAGAGTACGTAAATTCGTTCGGCAGTACTTGATTCGGTATTCTGAAGCAATTCGTCAGAGAGCTTGATTCGGCAGAAACGTTTGGTTCGGCTATCTTGAATTGGAAGGGAATAACGAGAGTATACAGCCCTACTAATAGGCAAATATAGGATGCCGGACCAGTTGGATCGGCGCTCAGCGACCGAATAAGAGGAAACAAAGTAGGCCATACGCCAGCATATACCGCACTTTGGGGGGCAAATGTTGGGTAGATTCTCACCACCGGTCCAAAGCTTCGCCGATCCAAACTGCTTCGCATGCAACGACCCTGCCGAACCAACTCATCCCCATGCTCTGCCGAACCAGCTCACCTCCCATGCTCTGCCGAACCAGCTCACCTCCCATGCTTCGCCGAACCAGCTCACCTCTCATGCTTCGCCGAACCAGCTCACCTCCCATGCTCTGCCGGACCAGCTCACCTCCCATGCTTCGCCGAACCAGCACACCTCTCATGCTTCGCCGAACCAGCTCACCTCCCATGCTTCGCCGAACCAGCTCACCTCCAATGCTCCGCCGAACCAGCTCACCTCTCATGCTTCGCCGAACCAGCTCACCTCCCATGCTTCGCCGAACCAACTCACCTCCCATGCTTCGCCGAACCAGCTCACCTCCCATGCTTCGCCGAACCAACTCATCCCCATGCTTCGCCGAACCAACTCACCTCCCATGCTTCGCTGAACCAACTCATCCCCATGCTTCGCTGAACCAACTCATCCCCATGCTTCGCCGAACCAACTCACCTCCCATGCTTCGCCGAACCAACTCATCCCCATGCTTCGCCGAACCAACTCACCTCCCATGCTTCGCCGAACCAACTCACCTCCTACCACCGGACCAAACGCTGCCGGACCAAGACGTGCCAGGCCAGATCACATCAGCCCAGGCCCACCAGCAGCTATATACATCCAAGACCCCTGCTCCCACCCTCACTCTATAAATAGAGGGGCAGGGGTACGACAATGACATACAAGTTTGAGAGCTCAAGCATGGAGAGAACTTTCAAACAAATTTCTTTTACTTGTATCAAAGCTTTGTACTTGTAATCAAAACAAGAGAAGAGAAATAACATATAAAGTGGACGTAGGCACATTCTGGCTGAACCACTATAAATCTGCGTGTCTTTTTACAGTTTAGCCCCTGCTTTTCATATATTTGCATAAATCACCCAAATCACTAAGAACAACATAAGATCTACTAAATCATACAACTTTGAGGTGTTTGTCCATTTTTTGTGCAAACAGATGCTTATATATACATACGTATATAGAGAGAGATTGGCTGTCTTATACCTATTTACCCTACCTATATTATCATTTATACACTATTTACTGTCTTATGTAACATATGTACATATACATTCACCCTTTTACAAATTTCCATTTACATATACATATACTTAGGCACATTTTATCATTACATATATATATATATATATTTTCATATTTACAAATATTATATCCCTCTTAACTTATGTACATTTATCTTATTTTGTTTCTCCCATCATGAAGCTTTTTCACTCATGAATATATACCTTTTCAATATTTTTATAACATACACACATAATTTCTTATATATGTATATATTTTCCGACATCATAAAGCTTGTATATATGTATATATTTTCCAACATCATAAAGCTTGTATATATGTATATATTTTCCAACATCATAAAGCTTGTATATATGTATATATTTTCCAACATCATAAAGCTTGTATATATTTATCTATATATATCTATGGGTATTTTATCTTAATTTAAATGGTGGAGTTTTATATACATATTTCTATAATATTTATCACATCCAGATATTTATAATTCTATTTTTAATATAGTTTTAAATCAATTTATAGATACATATATTTTAACTATCAGAAATTTATTCGTTCGACTAATCAAAATTAATATTTCAATGATAAAATCAGTTAATCACCCAATTTACCGACGTTGAAAAATTCGGGTCGTTACATTCCTTCCCCCTTTAGAACTTTTCGTCCTCGAAAAGGAACGAAGCGAGAAATTTAATTTAATATTTATTTTAGTTAAATTTATTCTTTAAACGTTTTAACTCCTATTCTTTTAATTATACAATTTTAAAACACTTTAAAATTTATAGTATTACCACACTAGCTTTATATAAAAATACTTTTTATAACTCGATGTCTAAACAAGTCCATCCTTATTCTCACAGAAATTCAGTCATACGTTGATCAGGCGCAGGACTAAAAATCTATAAGTATTTTGTAGACCCATTTTTAACACCTAGTGAAAATACTTGGAAAAATTCTTTTTGTAAGAATGCTATGGAAATCATCACCCCCTCCATGGGTCGCAGTTAGCACGATGGATGCGTCGCCATCCCGGCGAAAACCATAAGAAAACTGTAGGCATCCGCACCTCTCGACTTTCGCCATGGAAACTGCATAGATCACAGCTACATCCAGGGTTGCGTTGCTATCACAGCAAAACCCGTGTAACTGTAGGCAACAGCAACCCTCGAATTACGCTGCCAAACGAAACTTTACCACATAGTCGCAGACTACACAAAGTGATGCCACTGTTCCAGTTGAACCAGTGTAGACTGTAGGCAATCACTGCCACACGAATTTCGCTATGGAACCAAACCACATAGATCGCAATCTACCGATGTTACGTCGCTATCCCAGCGAAATCAAACGTAGATTATAGGTAATCACTGCCACTCGACTTACGCTATGGAACGGCGAAAGATCGCAGTTACAACAAAGGTTACGTTGCCATCGCGGCAAAACCCAATGTAACTGTAGGCATCAGCGCCACACGAATTACGCTACCCCAAACACAATCCTCAGGAACTAAAGTTTTGTCCGGACCTGCTCTGGGATCCAAATTTTGAACCCACCCTTAGGGCTCAAGGAAGAACCACCCAATGGATCTCCTACTATAAGTTTCAATGCTTAATGAGAGCGCCTTTTTCCCCATAGCATTCTCAAAACATTTTATACTATACACATATAGTACCTTTCAAATCATACTCTTTATATATATCACATATAAATCCCATTTACACAAAATCGATATCTTACAAAATCGATAATTCTCAAATTTGATTTACCAAATTTCCAAAATTTGTTTTTTGCCAAATCAAAAGCTTCTCAAAATCAACGAGTTCAAAAACCCTTTCAGTTCCACCCCCATATACATATAAAATTATATATATATATATAAGATTATTCTTCAACTTGAATAATTTCCGGATCATTTCATTCTTATATAAATTCCACTTTATATTTCAAATATCCTTCCGGTTATACTTTCAATAAGGGAAGTTTTTAATACATAACCAATACATATAACCTCATTAATGTCAAATCAAATTTCCAAGTTCGATTTCCCTTTCAAAGTCATTTTCCACTTTACTTATTTCCTGCAAAGTAAGTTCCCAGTTATAGTGACTATTTACTCTTTATTTCTAATCATCATATTTACTCAAAAATATACTCTTTTTACTAACAATCATTTTTGCCTTAATATCCTGATTCCGATTCAAACTCAGAATTGCTCTAATTTCCCATTTGGACTATAACTTCAATTCAACTCAATTAGTATTAAAATCCATGGTTTAAATATAACCAATTTTCACACTGACCAGTTTGAGTTTAGAAAATAGCTTGAATAGTTGTAAAATAGTTAAATAGTTAATATAAGATAGATTGAGTATTAAAAAAATTGGTTTGTATAGTGAATAGCTTGGAAAAATAGATTTAAGGCAGTTTATATTAAAACAATTTGTTTGAAAATAGTTTCAGGGTCAAACTGGTTCAATTTACCATTTTCCAATTCAATCAATTCCCAATTCCCACTTCCATTGATTCAATTCCAATTCAATTTTTAATTAACTTCGATTCCTATTCCAATCTAAATCAATTTTCCATTTGAATTTAAACTTATTCACCTTCGGTTAAAATTCCAATTAATTTAATTCAATTTCAGTTTGAATTAATTTCAATTCCATTCTCAATCTTCAACCATCTCGATTTATATAAATTCGGGTTCGGTTTTTAAAATGTTGATTTAATCTCTTAAATCAAATTTACCTCTAATATTTAATTTAACAACCCAAATCTTTAAAATAATTCAATTCTGAGCCCAATTTCCAATATTTATTTATATTACTTCTACTTAAACTTATGTGAGGTTCGAGTAAGAGTTCAAATCTTTTTTAAACAATTTAGTCTTCGGAATCCAATTTATTACCCAATTTTAATTTCAACTTTGAAACCCAATTTTTAAACAATTTCGGTTGACCGAATCTTTTTATCATTTCAAACTTAACTTCAAAAATAATTCCATTTCCATAAACCCAAATTTCATTTCTATTCAATTTCAGGGTTGGCTATATATCATTTCAATCCACTTCTAAATTTATTCGGAATAGTCCAATTTACAGTTTTATATACCGTAAATAACAATAGAATAATAACAGGATATATTAAAGGTAAATAAACATCTAAGTTACCTAAACACCAATCAATAGCATCCACCACAAATTTTCAGAATTCAAGACTCATTTTATTTCAAAAATCGTTTTGAAATCACATATACATTATTCCTTTTTCAACTCTTATCAAATCCATACTCTTCTTTTCAATTTAATCCATTTAACTTCCCTAAGTTAAAATTTTCAATTTCACATTGAAATTTCCCAATTCATGTTGTACGTTCAAAACTTATTTAACTTCCCCTAAGTTAAATTTCCCATTCGTTCAATCCATTTAACTTTACTCAATTTAATTTTTTCACTCCAAATTAATTTTTTTATCAATATCCCTTCCGACTTATAAGTTCAAAAACTTATTTTCTTAGGGTTATACTTCATATTCTCATGGGGATTCCACAATTCAACACTTAGTATTTATTTCAAATCAACTTTGAAATCATATATGTATATATATATATATATATCTACCCCATTCACATATCCAATCACACTTTAAATTTTCAAACCATCCTAGGTTTTTATCCAAAGCAAATTCTTCTTCCCACCACTCTTGTTTTTAAAACAAGACTTCTATATTCAAAAATATTCTAAATAATATCCTTTATTATTTCCTTTAACACTTTGAAACACATTTCAAAATTTTCGGTACCTAGATTCAAAATTTCCCATTTTAAATTCATTTCAATTTATAAGTCACATTTATAAATTCAACTTAGATAATTTCACTTCCTTAAACTTTTCATAATGCTTTATCATTGTTTATTCTGTGATAAACATCCTTTACAATAACCAATTTTATGATAAAAATCAATATTATCATGTTCAGGGGCCAAACACACCATATATTCCATAATAACTTCTTGAAAAATGCAATCAGGGTAAATTTATTTCATTTCAAAACACTTTGAAAAATACTTCCAGAATTTTCAATTTCTGGTTTCATCCTATTTTCAGCTTAACTTACTTATATAGTTCATTCTTACCCAAATTTCTATTTGGTTATATGTGTTTTACCAATAAAATCTTATAATCATATTAAATTTTAATAACAACAACCAATTTCCTTAATATACTACAATAATTAGAAAATTATTGCTTTATCTATCAAAATATAAGCTTATATAAAAATCATTTTTAAAACCGTTTTTAAAATCATTATTTAAGAAAATAACAAGTACGCCCTCATATAACGCTCTCAACTCATTATAGGGTACTACTGACCTATCTCTAATGAGTAATCCCCACTAGAGCCAAGGTTCTCGCTTAACCTTCAGCTCTGATGTAACGACCCATAAAATTTAATGGTTTTAAAAGTATATTTAACTGGAAATTTGTGAAATTTTAAACAATAAAATTTGAAATTAAAAATTTATTATTTGGAATACGTCTATTTTAATATAGCAATTGGTAAATTTTCATCTGATAATATTGAAGTTTATTTTCCTGTGAAATTTTATTTCAAATCAAACCGGTTAATAACAGTGAATTTAAAAGTTTTCCGAAACCAAAATATGTCAACAGGAGAAAATTTATTCAGATCATTCTGAATCAGACTGCGAAATTCATTTTCCAAATTTGGACTTCTACTACTCCGTTTATCTTAATTCTGGCAAAATAGCAACATTTCGGTACCGATTATCGACTTTTGATCGGATGATCCTATCACTGATATCTGTGTACCGTTTTGATCGTCTTACCGTGCTGATCTCCGCAGTATATTCATTTGTGTGCTTCCAAGTTCGGTATGCGACGAAACCGTCAAAATAGCTAGCCGTATCGATTTCGTATTTTGGCTTTTGGTATTACCTTTGTCCCCTTAATTTTCCACCGTGATAATGTATACCCTTTGAATTTAAGATGCATGTTTTTTTCTAAAATAGACGTTCAGAAACTTTTGGGTTCTCGTCTCACGGTCATTGATATGCACGTTCATTTTTGTGCTGTTCATATTTTTATGCGTTCAATACTTCCTGACTTCTCATTTTCTTTCTCATCACTCACCTTCTTCCCTCCTACCTGCCATATTATCCACGGCCATACAGTCAACAGCCCTCCCCTTCCATCGCACCCAACCCTCATGGCTCCCTTGTTCTTCGCCTGCGACAAACCCATGGCCAAAGCCACCACCCGACATCCTCCCTACCAGACCGAAGCTGCCTCCTCCTTCAACCCCGACCTACCCAGCGTCTATCCGCCTGCACCTTCCACCAAACGCCTCAAATCCTTCCACCCATACGCAACAGCTCATCTACCCTCTCACCTTTTTCCCTTAGCCACGTACCTCTACAGCACCCCACGTGTACACCCCATCCCATGCAAAAAGGCAACAACCGATAGCAGCCTATCCGAGACCGTTTGCCACCACCGAAGAAATCACCTGTAGAAGCAAGCACCATTCCCTGCCGCGCATAGCTCATCATCACGCCTACTTCACTCCTTGTTTTCGTACAGGTGCATATATATTATTTATAAAAGGTAGATTTGATTTGGTTATATTTTATACGCTATGTGTTTAGTTTATATATTAGTATATATATAGTTTTATAGGCACTGTCTTAGTCTGATAATCAATATAATGCCGTGTCACCTGTTATCACAGTATACACTTTTTAAAATATATGGGTCTTATTATGTAACGACCCGACTTCCTATGCCCAGAAAGTCGCATCATTATGAAGAAAGAAAGGGGTAGAAAATAGAAAAGAAGAGAAGAAAGAAAGAAACAACAACAACGATCTCACAGCGGAATGAATAAATTATATTAATAACATAAACAATTACATAGTATACAACACTTATCAGAGTTTACACAACTATACAACACATACTAGACAGTTATAAACATCTGTCTAGATATTACAACTCAAATACAATACAAGACTCTAACACAGATATCAACACAGCGGAATACTATATCTACGAACGCCGAAGCCTCCTGCTCCATTGCTCCTCCACAATTCGTCAAAGCTAAACCTGAATCCCTTGGCTACTCGTAAAAATTTGAGTACCCAAGAGTTTATAAAACAGAAATAAACACTTGGGTCAGACATGGGTCTGGTGTGAGTAAACGGGTTAAAATTGTTTAACTTCAAAACCTTTTGAAAACAAAGGTATCACGTAAGACTTCCCACACATAAACATGGAAAAGTTTTTACCTTACGCTAACCAAAACATTTGATAGGAAATCTGATTGTATTATAATAGGGTCTAGGGTTTCCAAGTAAAATACAGAAATAGCTGAAATGCTTACATCTCACATTCCAACATAGTTGGGCACAACTAATACGTACGGCACTTATTGGATTTTGGATTCCATACAATGGCAGGGCTACTGGGGTACCGCCCGTCACAGTACGTGGCCTAGATCACCGTACCGAGGAGTACGCCCGCTCCTCTGCAACACAAAGCCGGAACCATCCCTTACTGGATAATTCCGAACAAGATCATCCCGTAGTTGGCGCGACCAACTACACACTAAGCCGAATAAAAGAAAAGGGACCTCTAGACAGGGATCTATCTTGCTCTCAGTGGGTGCTACCCACGAAGCCTTGCTGCACCTCCCCTGTTTTAGCCATTCCCGGTTGATGAGGCTTGAGGTTACGATTACCTTTAATCAGAACATATCACTTAGAATGCTCATCGTCCGCCTGACGATGTGCTGAAAGCATTCAATCCATATAAGTTCGTTCCGGTTTCGAACGAAACCGAAGGCATTATCTCGTTACACTCGTTTTGGAATCACCCTCAGAGTTAACGACAATAACCCTTGCACTCTGAATCTTCATCTTCACTTGAGATTCACGACCTATCGTAAATTTGGATCGATGTGGTATTCGGGTCTCCAGACCTGGAATACCGGTATACGGAAACCCGATCCCGGTCTCATCGAAATCCAAAACGTATCTTTTAAGGCCAAGTTGTTTAAAGGTTTAAACAATTTAACTTATCTATATTCATTCAGATAGATAATGATAATCACATTATCATTTAAACAGATGATTCATAACCAAATAGGTAATCCATATCAACATCTCAATAGTTAATCTATATTACCATCATAATGCAACCAAGCATTCATACCATACAACATTACTTATCTCATTTCTGAGATTACATCCATTCAAGACAATCAATGTCATCCATTCTTATATAAGCAATGATTTACTTAATCATAACATAATTAATTTAAAAAGAATTAAATTAACTATCTCTATCTTTAATTAATTTAAAGTGAATTAAATTAATTATTTCATCTCTTAATTAATTTAAAATAAATTAAATTAATTACTTCATCATAAATCTTACTTATATATTCATTAATTAATTACAAATAAATTAATTAATCATTCTCTAATTATCCACTTTATTAATCACCTTGATTAATTATACTTTAATTACATTTAAGTAATTATCCTTAATTAATTTCACAAATTAATTATTCTTAACCAATACAGTAATTAACCTTTAATTACTTCATTAATTAATTAATTATAATCCTTAATTAATTACAATTAATTAATTATCATTTGATTAATTAATCTTAATTAATTAACTCTTAATTACATCATTAATTATAAACTAATGATCTCTAATTACATCTTTAATTATTTATTTTATTTAAATTAATTAAATAATTAATCTTAATTAAATCACAATTATTAATCACCTTTGATTAATCTTATCCAGTAATTAACTTTCCTTAATTACTTTCCTTAATTAATTACTTTTTAATTAATTACCTTAACCAATAATTGATTACCTTATTAATTATCCTAAATCTTTTAATTAACTTTATTAAATAAATTATTTAATTAATAACACTAGGTAATTAACTCTTAATTAATAAAATAATTATCCTCTAATTACTTTATTAAATAACTTCCTTTATTTAATTACATCCAGTAATTATTCCTTAATCACTTCATCAAGTAATTATACTTAATTGATTATAAGTAATTATCTTTAATAAATCACAATTTTAATTACTTAAGATAACTCCTTATTTTTAATTGATTACCCAATTTAAATCTTTAAACTTTATTTAAAATAAATTACTTTAGAAATCAATTATAACTAAACAATTTAAACATTCTAATTTAACCTTTAAAATCTTTAAAACTTTTTCAAAAATTTTTAAATAAATTTTTAATACAAAAATTATTTTGAAAATCTACTTTTCTATCCTTTAAGAACTTATTCATTTTAAACATATTAAGACTTGTTAAAACATTTATTCTTGAAAACCAGATTATTTCCATAACTTAACTCGTTTACTTTACTTTTAAACTCGAAACAATTGTAAAATCAAGCTTTTAGTTTAAAACCAGAACAGCCCGAGTAAACCTCACCAAAAACCCGAGTAAAATCACTAAATTCCCGAGCTAGCTTCGAGTCACTCACGACTTCATCTACTTCGAGAAATACTGCAAATTACACGAGACAGCCCCGAGTTCATCTCGTCTTCCCCAATCACAATCGTACCCAGATGCCCAAACGTGCATACGTGCACGTGGTGCACTTGCACCATCGCCGCCGACTACAGATGATTGTCGCGACCATCCTCACTGACCACTCGAACCACCTCGATCACGAATCCAAACCCAGATTTCACGAAAACCCAATCAAACAAAATCGAGCAAAAATCTCGATCAACTGGAAACACCATGGCTGGAAAACTTCACCGTTACGACGCCTCCCACCTCGAGATCAACTATCCACTTCACCGTTGCTTCGACACTTCATCCAGCTTCAATTCCCATAATCGCGAACGATTCCGGTCACGAATACAAATCGCAATTATCACGACAACGAAGCCAAAAAAAACAACAGCTAAAACCCTAGTTGGTTCGAATTCGATAAATTCAGACATTGGAAAAATTCGATTGTATTTTTCCCTTTATCCACAACATTAAAGCAAGCTTCGATTACAAATTTAGCTTCAATCATTTAGTTTATCATCAGCAATTGATCAAATTGCCAAAACCTTCCATTTCCAAATTCCCAGTTGAATATCAACTTAAAAATTATGAAATGCATGTTAAAATTCATCATTTCTTATTACAAATCATATTCTATAATCACTAATTTAAATTGGCATAATTGATTCTACCCATATTTTTGATTAGCCCTGTAAATTATAAATTTTTGAGCTGAATACATGATATATATTTCTGAAAACTATTTTTTTCTTATTACAATATACTGCTATAATAATTCTTTATTCAAAGATCAAGCCTAAATTTTTGATTGCATCAGGAGATATGAAAATTGATTTGTGTGAGCTTGAGACTGCAGATCTCAGAGCAGATTTTGTTTATTCATACATATATGTTTACAGGCATTACAAACATCTCACATATACATACATGCACTCATATCCATATACTAAGAAACCCAATCTAAAATCATTCATCACATGCATCATAACAACAGATTTTTAAAACTGTTTTTAAAAGAAATTTACTCACCTTTTTATTTCCAGAGAACAAAACAGAGCAGTGTTTTCCAGGCTTTTTAAAATTTTGAATTTGCTTTACTGTTGCATTTGAATTTGTTGTGATACTTTGCATGCTTGCAATATGATGTTTTAAAAGTTGAAACTGCTGTTGTACTTCCCTTTGAATTGCAGCAGAGTTGAATCTCAAATTGATCTTCATTTTAGTTGCAGGTTGAAGTGGCATTTGAAACTGCTACTTTGAATTGCAAGCTTGTTGAAGATTTGAAAATAGTTGTTTGATCTTCTATTTGTTTGCAGATTTGAATTCCAGGTTTGAAATCCTTTTTGATTTTGGTTTCAAGTTTAGATTTTGTTTCCAGGTTTTAGTTAAGAAAAGAGAAGAGTTTAGGCAGGAAAAGATTTTGAACTGAAAATCAATTAGTCTAGTTTCTCAATTCAGTTTAATGAATATATTCGCATATATTTTCAAATGAAAACAATGCTGCCACTTGTCCTTAGATTCATTATCAAGTTTACACCTATTCAATAAATTTACATATGTATAAAAATGTTTACAAGTGTTAAAATCAATGCCTAATTATGTTTAAATCCTTGTCTTAAAGGTATTTATGTTTTCTTAATTATGTAATATGAATATGTATTGACATTTATGAATTTATGTAAATGTGAATTAGTACTAAATTTATTTATGTTTATATATATAAACCATTTAAATTAAAGAGATATTAAAAAGAAGGCTTATTTAAAACTATATATATTTATAACTATTTTATGCTAAGCACTTTAAAGAAAACAAAAACTTTATTTAAACTATCATATTTTTAAAATAAATAACTATCTTATATTTTGAAAACAATTGAATAAATCTTAAGGTAACTTTTGAAAAATATTAATTTTAAAACAAAGCTTCAAATCACAATATATACATATAAAATTTTATCAATAGATTAAATTAAATTCAAAACAATTTCAAATTATAACATATACTTACATATACGAAACAATTGAAAAATTCATCTTTTATTTAAAACAAAAGATATCCTATTCACAATATATATCAAATATATATATATATTGTATATAGAATAAAATTTTATTAGCTTTCAAGGATAAATTTTATCCATTTTAAATTATTGGAAAAGATATGAATTAATATTGCCAGATTAAATATTGATTATCCTTTAAAGATTAAATTACCAATTTAAACTACAATTATAAAGGAAAATTACCAATTTAATTGAATTATCAATACAGATTATTAAATTTATATTGCTCAAAAATCCGGGATATCACATTCCTCCCCCCTTAAAATAATTTCGTCCCCGAAATTAAAAGCAAAGTTAATTTAATAATCCAGCAAAGATTTTTAATTTTAAATACAAACCTATCATCCAATTCCTATCAATCAAAGCAACCAATCAAACAATCTAATCTAACTAACTATTCTGATACAAATCAGGATAGATCTACTAACACTATCTCGAGTTTCCCCGAGTATAAATCACCGGGAGACTCGCTCTACAGAAGCTAAACAAACTACACCACTATAATCCAAAGCTCCTCTCTTCTCTAGATCCACTAATCTGAACGGAACATCAGACTATACTCAAGTCCAGTTCAACTTCCAAATCCATCTGAACTGCAGATTCTACAATCAGTAATAGATCATACACGTACTCCCTCAGAGATACGTGAAATAGAATGGATTCCAGATATCCAAACTGGCCATTCAACCCTGTAGACAAAGAATTACTCCTCTCAAGAACACAAGAAAATTCCAAAATATTTTGGAGCTAGCTTCCAGACTTACCAAATCTTATAGCTCTTATAATCGAGGAAAATTTAAACAGTTTCTAATTTCCAACTCCGAATTCCAAACTCTGATTCATATCTGCATAGCTCACCAGACGATCCTGAGCTACCTCATCTCTTCCTGATCATCTTAACCTTTGCTGATGCTTTTTGAAACAATTATGAACCAAGCACAAAATGATCTTCAAATCTGCTGAAATCCACAAACTCTACTCCAAAAGAAATAGAAGACTGAACTTCCTTTTTCCAGATTTCAAAAAAATTCTATACACACTTAGAAATTCACATAAACTTCTTGTAGAAATCTGAGGTTACTTCCTTTCTTGTACAGCTACTACCTTTGCTTTCGCTGTACAACTCTGATTTTGAAATAGATGAGAATGTTGATGAACTCGAGTACAAACTAGATCCATAAACAAGCGGAACATTGGTTATCTTAAAAACATAACCAACTACTCAAAGGATAGACGAGTCCTCGGTCAAGGGTACTGTCTTCAGCTATCCTTGGCTAGAGGAAACTCGAAACTAGAAGTAGAAGAGAAAACACAGATACTCCATAAAATTCTAAGATACTTCACCAAATCCTTCTCTAGGAACCAAATCGATATAAACTAAATTTTTGACCTCTTCGATAACTTTTACTTCCTCTTGAGATGTCTCAATTTCATACAAAAGATTACTCAAGATGAACTCTCAAAATAATCGCAATTCACTTTTGCGATCCTACCTAGTTCGGATTCCAAAGAAACTGTTCTCTCTTTATTAATTAAAACAGCCTTAAACTTTTCCGAACAAGGTTAACCCTTCAAGAAAACATTCACTATCTTCCCGGACTGCTGATAGAAGAACCACAAAGATTCCGGAACCATCGAAGAAACGAACCACACTGCTGCTTCCAAACTCTATCTCGACAGCACACCGAACACTCCGAGCTGCACTGCTATCACAGCTAACCAAGAACTTCTAATCCAAAGGCTTCTCAAAACTAAAACCATCAACAAACCTCTCAACGAATCTCCGAGATGGCAGACATCCAAAAGAAACTCGGGCTCCAAACCAATCGCCAATAACTTACTCTTCTTAAGAGAACAATGAGACCATGTCCGAAGAACAACTAATCGACCTTAGTCCCATACTTCAAAATAGACAAAACTCTCATACTTGATATCAGAGAATTCCTATACAGTCGAGTCTTTCCTGCGGTAGACATCAACTGTCCCTCCAATACCTTCTTAATCTTGTTCCAAAAGAAACATCTTCAGAAACGTCCATAGCCACCGTGTCTCATCACACAGCTACTACTTCCTGAGGTTACCAAAATACCATCACTCTCTTCAGCTCTTCCAATAGATCTACTCTATTCATCCAACTTCAAAGATAAACTCTAAACCATAACTGGTTTCCTTCAGAGATCGGTGAAATCTTTACACCACAACAAAGTTCACTCGAGACAGTATTAGGTCTACAGTCTCGACAGATATACTTCCAACCTCAACACTCAAATTCTAACTATTGGTAGTCGTGTTACTCACACTACCACTTTATCTACCTTTATAACTTATATTGGAAAACCCGAACAGGTAACCCAACAAATAGGTAGAAATATATATATATATATTTAAAATGATATTTTTTTTTATATAGAAATTATTTCTGGGTAAAATTATTTCATCTACCTCTTTAAAACAATATTGTGTCCGTTGGCCTGGTTCAAGTGTTTAGAGATCCCTATCAATAACGTTAGCTACTCGTATTGACCAGAATCCATATACCACTCAACCGATCAATTAACACAATATAAAATCATTTTTATATAACTAACAATTACGCGCTCTCAAGATAGACACCACTCCAGAGCCTAGATATTCACTCAACCTACTGCTCTGATACCAACTGTAACGACCCGACTTCCTATGCCCAGAAAGTCGCATCATTATGAAGAAAGAAAGGGGTAGAAAATAGAAAAGAAGAGAAGAAAGAAAGAAACAACAACAACGATCTCACAGCGGAATGAATAAATTATATTAATAACATAAACAATTACATAGTATACAACACTTATCAGAGTTTACACAACTATACAACACATACTAGACAGTTATAAACATCTGTCTAGATATTACAACTCAAATACAATACAAGACTCTAACACAGATATCAACACAGCGGAATACTATATCTACGAACGCCGAAGCCTCCTGCTCCATTGCTCCTCCACAATTCGTCAAAGCTAAACCTGAATCCCTTGGCTACTCGTAAAAATTTGAGTACCCAAGAGTTTATAAAACAGAAATAAACACTTGGGTCAGACATGGGTCTGGTGTGAGTAAACGGGTTAAAATTGTTTAACTTCAAAACCTTTTGAAAACAAAGGTATCACGTAAGACTTCCCACACATAAACATGGAAAAGTTTTTACCTTACGCTAACCAAAACATTTGATAGGAAATCTGATTGTATTATAATAGGGTCTAGGGTTTCCAAGTAAAATACAGAAATAGCTGAAATGCTTACATCTCACATTCCAACATAGTTGGGCACAACTAATACGTACGGCACTTATTGGATTTTGGATTCCATACAATGGCAGGGCTACTGGGGTACCGCCCGTCACAGTACGTGGCCTAGATCACCGTACCGAGGAGTACGCCCGCTCCTCTGCAACACAAAGCCGGAACCATCCCTTACTGGATAATTCCGAACAAGATCATCCCGTAGTTGGCGCGACCAACTACACACTAAGCCGAATAAAAGAAAAGGGACCTCTAGACAGGGATCTATCTTGCTCTCAGTGGGTGCTACCCACGAAGCCTTGCTGCACCTCCCCTGTTTTAGCCATTCCCGGTTGATGAGGCTTGAGGTTACGATTACCTTTAATCAGAACATATCACTTAGAATGCTCATCGTCCGCCTGACGATGTGCTGAAAGCATTCAATCCATATAAGTTCGTTCCGGTTTCGAACGAAACCGAAGGCATTATCTCGTTACACTCGTTTTGGAATCACCCTCAGAGTTAACGACAATAACCCTTGCACTCTGAATCTTCATCTTCACTTGAGATTCACGACCTATCGTAAATTTGGATCGATGTGGTATTCGGGTCTCCAGACCTGGAATACCGGTATACGGAAACCCGATCCCGGTCTCATCGAAATCCAAAACGTATCTTTTAAGGCCAAGTTGTTTAAAGGTTTAAACAATTTAACTTATCTATATTCATTCAGATAGATAATGATAATCACATTATCATTTAAACAGATGATTCATAACCAAATAGGTAATCCATATCAACATCTCAATAGTTAATCTATATTACCATCATAATGCAACCAAGCATTCATACCATACAACATTACTTATCTCATTTCTGAGATTACATCCATTCAAGACAATCAATGTCATCCATTCTTATATAAGCAATGATTTACTTAATCATAACATAATTAATTTAAAAAGAATTAAATTAACTATCTCTATCTTTAATTAATTTAAAGTGAATTAAATTAATTATTTCATCTCTTAATTAATTTAAAATAAATTAAATTAATTACTTCATCATAAATCTTACTTATATATTCATTAATTAATTACAAATAAATTAATTAATCATTCTCTAATTATCCACTTTATTAATCACCTTGATTAATTATACTTTAATTACATTTAAGTAATTATCCTTAATTAATTTCACAAATTAATTATTCTTAACCAATACAGTAATTAACCTTTAATTACTTCATTAATTAATTAATTATAATCCTTAATTAATTACAATTAATTAATTATCATTTGATTAATTAATCTTAATTAATTAACTCTTAATTACATCATTAATTATAAACTAATGATCTCTAATTACATCTTTAATTATTTATTTTATTTAAATTAATTAAATAATTAATCTTAATTAAATCACAATTATTAATCACCTTTGATTAATCTTATCCAGTAATTAACTTTCCTTAATTACTTTCCTTAATTAATTACTTTTTAATTAATTACCTTAACCAATAATTGATTACCTTATTAATTATCCTAAATCTTTTAATTAACTTTATTAAATAAATTATTTAATTAATAACACTAGGTAATTAACTCTTAATTAATAAAATAATTATCCTCTAATTACTTTATTAAATAACTTCCTTTATTTAATTACATCCAGTAATTATTCCTTAATCACTTCATCAAGTAATTATACTTAATTGATTATAAGTAATTATCTTTAATAAATCACAATTTTAATTACTTAAGATAACTCCTTATTTTTAATTGATTACCCAATTTAAATCTTTAAACTTTATTTAAAATAAATTACTTTAGAAATCAATTATAACTAAACAATTTAAACATTCTAATTTAACCTTTAAAATCTTTAAAACTTTTTCAAAAATTTTTAAATAAATTTTTAATACAAAAATTATTTTGAAAATCTACTTTTCTATCCTTTAAGAACTTATTCATTTTAAACATATTAAGACTTGTTAAAACATTTATTCTTGAAAACCAGATTATTTCCATAACTTAACTCGTTTACTTTACTTTTAAACTCGAAACAATTGTAAAATCAAGCTTTTAGTTTAAAACCAGAACAGCCCGAGTAAACCTCACCAAAAACCCGAGTAAAATCACTAAATTCCCGAGCTAGCTTCGAGTCACTCACGACTTCATCTACTTCGAGAAATACTGCAAATTACACGAGACAGCCCCGAGTTCATCTCGTCTTCCCCAATCACAATCGTACCCAGATGCCCAAACGTGCATACGTGCACGTGGTGCACTTGCACCATCGCCGCCGACTACAGATGATTGTCGCGACCATCCTCACTGACCACTCGAACCACCTCGATCACGAATCCAAACCCAGATTTCACGAAAACCCAATCAAACAAAATCGAGCAAAAATCTCGATCAACTGGAAACACCATGGCTGGAAAACTTCACCGTTACGACGCCTCCCACCTCGAGATCAACTATCCACTTCACCGTTGCTTCGACACTTCATCCAGCTTCAATTCCCATAATCGCGAACGATTCCGGTCACGAATACAAATCGCAATTATCACGACAACGAAGCCAAAAAAAACAACAGCTAAAACCCTAGTTGGTTCGAATTCGATAAATTCAGACATTGGAAAAATTCGATTGTATTTTTCCCTTTATCCACAACATTAAAGCAAGCTTCGATTACAAATTTAGCTTCAATCATTTAGTTTATCATCAGCAATTGATCAAATTGCCAAAACCTTCCATTTCCAAATTCCCAGTTGAATATCAACTTAAAAATTATGAAATGCATGTTAAAATTCATCATTTCTTATTACAAATCATATTCTATAATCACTAATTTAAATTGGCATAATTGATTCTACCCATATTTTTGATTAGCCCTGTAAATTATAAATTTTTGAGCTGAATACATGATATATATTTCTGAAAACTATTTTTTTCTTATTACAATATACTGCTATAATAATTCTTTATTCAAAGATCAAGCCTAAATTTTTGATTGCATCAGGAGATATGAAAATTGATTTGTGTGAGCTTGAGACTGCAGATCTCAGAGCAGATTTTGTTTATTCATACATATATGTTTACAGGCATTACAAACATCTCACATATACATACATGCACTCATATCCATATACTAAGAAACCCAATCTAAAATCATTCATCACATGCATCATAACAACAGATTTTTAAAACTGTTTTTAAAAGAAATTTACTCACCTTTTTATTTCCAGAGAACAAAACAGAGCAGTGTTTTCCAGGCTTTTTAAAATTTTGAATTTGCTTTACTGTTGCATTTGAATTTGTTGTGATACTTTGCATGCTTGCAATATGATGTTTTAAAAGTTGAAACTGCTGTTGTACTTCCCTTTGAATTGCAGCAGAGTTGAATCTCAAATTGATCTTCATTTTAGTTGCAGGTTGAAGTGGCATTTGAAACTGCTACTTTGAATTGCAAGCTTGTTGAAGATTTGAAAATAGTTGTTTGATCTTCTATTTGTTTGCAGATTTGAATTCCAGGTTTGAAATCCTTTTTGATTTTTGGTTTCAAGTTTAGATTTTGTTTCCAGGTTTTAGTTAAGAAAAGAGAAGAGTTTAGGCAGGAAAAGATTTTGAACTGAAAATCAATTAGTCTAGTTTCTCAATTCAGTTTAATGAATATATTCGCATATATTTTCAAATGAAAACAATGCTGCCACTTGTCCTTAGATTCATTATCAAGTTTACACCTATTCAATAAATTTACATATGTATAAAAATGTTTACAAGTGTTAAAATCAATGCCTAATTATGTTTAAATCCTTGTCTTAAAGGTATTTATGTTTTCTTAATTATGTAATATGAATATGTATTGACATTTATGAATTTATGTAAATGTGAATTAGTACTAAATTTATTTATGTTTATATATATAAACCATTTAAATTAAAGAGATATTAAAAAGAAGGCTTATTTAAAACTATATATATTTATAACTATTTTATGCTAAGCACTTTAAAGAAAACAAAAACTTTATTTAAACTATCATATTTTTAAAATAAATAACTATCTTATATTTTGAAAACAATTGAATAAATCTTAAGGTAACTTTTGAAAAATATTAATTTTAAAACAAAGCTTCAAATCACAATATATACATATAAAATTTTATCAATAGATTAAATTAAATTCAAAACAATTTCAAATTATAACATATACTTACATATACGAAACAATTGAAAAATTCATCTTTTATTTAAAACAAAAGATATCCTATTCACAATATATATCAAATATATATATATATATTGTATATAGAATAAAATTTTATTAGCTTTCAAGGATAAATTTTATCCATTTTAAATTATTGGAAAAGATATGAATTAATATTGCCAGATTAAATATTGATTATCCTTTAAAGATTAAATTACCAATTTAAACTACAATTATAAAGGAAAATTACCAATTTAATTGAATTATCAATACAGATTATTAAATTTATATTGCTCAAAAATCCGGGATATCACATATTATCTATATTATATATATATAGCTTATATTGTAGTTGATTATATGAGTTTATTTAATACATATGTTCTAGCCGTGTTTTCATAAATGAAGTTGTTATAGCATATATTGTTTTAGACTGTTTATATGTACGTATTTAAAGATATTTTCTTTAGCAGTATTTTACATGTAAAGGTATATTTATACACATCATTTTATATACATATGTACAATCAAGAATTGAAGTTGCTTTGACGGGTAAACTAATGTATACCAATATATATATTCCACTTTGAATTGTATTTGATAAACTTTCTATTTCTTGTCTTATATAAAAACTTTTAAATGCTGTTTGGTAAACTGTTAAGATATAATAAGTACGTGAATTATATATATGTGTATAGTAGTATATATATGTTACTGCATATATTTTATTTTATAACTACAGTATAAAAATTATTTATGTAGGGTGGGTTTATAATATAAGTTATGTAAGTTGTACGAGTTGTTTATAGAATGGGGTATTAGAGAATTTGTTTACCTGTAATTGTTTAAATATTATATGTCTGCACATTTTATACATATTAAGTTTGTTCACCTATATTTTGGCTTGCATGTGTATATTAGTGTCTGCATATATATTCTAGTCTGCACCTATATGTTATCCCGTGGCTTCATAATTTTCTCTATACGTTAACACTTTGTAATAGTTTAAAATTATATATGTATATACATATATACGGTTCAATGACTTTCCCAACATAATATTTATGTAAAGATTTTTTTTGAGATTGAATAAAATATATAAAGATTTTTCCATAATTAAAAATGCAAAAAGAATATTTATTTGAATAAAAATTTACTATATTCATCTCATTGTTCAAGCCTACCCTGATTTGTTCTCATCGATTCCTGATTCAGCTTTATTCGTCGAATTCGTACCGATCTAGCTTCGCTTTGGAATTTGTGCTTGCACTTCGTAACTCAATTTCATTGTCCATCCTCTTTAGCCTCGAAAGGTGAGCAATCACTCACGATTAACGTTCTTTTATTATTTAAATTTGATTTCAATTGAAATAGCAATTGAAATATGCTGCTGTAGTTATTTACATTGTTATATATGCTATTATCTATAACTGTTCACCTGTGACATCTGACACCAGTATCTAGTATTATATGCCTGTTATTACTATTATTTGTATCTGTTCACCTGTGACATCTGACACCAGTATCTAGTATTATATGCCTGTTATTACTATTATTTGTATCTGTTCACCTGTGACATCTGACACCCGTATCTGTTATTTATACTGATGATATATGCCTGTTGTTATTTTTTTTTAGTATCTGTTATCACTCTGCAAGTTCCCTGTTAGTATAGAATTCACTATGGGTTGAAATGATACATACCCGAACGGACTTTAGAATAGGAGAATTTCGTTATGGGTTGAAATGATAAACCCAAGCGATTTTCATTTGAATTGAAATTGGGATTACGGGTCGAAATGATATCTACCCGTATATATTTAAATTTCGGATTGAAATGATAAATATCCGTATCACTTAACCATATGCTAGATATATATATACAAACACCGTTGGTCCATATATATAAATATTTTGAAAATAAATTCTATGGATTTGGGAAGAAATATATGGTTTTAAATAAAAGTTGATTCTTAAATTATTATATACAAATGGTAATGATATATATATAGATTTAATTATAATATTAAATTTAATTAAGATTGATTGAATACATATAATATGGTTAAGTACTTATATCTATATTTCAAAATAGATTTTGGTAAAAATTTGAATAAGTTAAGGTTAGGAAGATAATTTGAATTTAGTTGAAACCGATTCAATAAAGAATTTTTTTTTAACCGATTAGAAACTCATTGAAATTGAGATGTAAGATATGATTTATAACTTGGGTTTGATTTATAAGTAATTTAATGAATATTTCTTGTTTAAATAAAGCTTAAGGAAATATTTAGTAAAATGTGATTCAAGGCTAGTAAATGATATTGAATCTATTAAGTGAGTATTCCCTGATTAAATAATAATGAAGTTAAATCAAGAGCTATATGAAACTGTTAAATCTAACTTTGAAAATGTTGAATATTAAAGCTTTGAATATATTGAAAAATAAATGGTATATTTAGAACTGAATTAAATTGATGAATTGAACTTTGAATAAATTTGAATTTGGAATTTGAAGTTGATTTGAATCGATTGCGAGACTTGAGGAAATTATAAATACTTTACTTTTAAATGATTTAATATATATATATACTATTTTGGAAAATAAATATATTTGAAATGAAATGATATTTGGGTTTTGACGTATAAATTAAATTGAAATGACCACGGTGTTATAGTATGTATTTCTACATTGTAGATAGTTCCACGGATCCTTAGAGGATGGTTATCCCAAACATCCTTTAAGTTACTTGTATTTCAGTTGATATTCCACTTGAGTTGGATTTATTTATATAAGAATGTTAATCCTGACTCGAGTGTTTTGTGTTTTGCTTTACGGTCGGGTCAGACCGAGTGATACAGCATTTGAGACTCACCCTTGGAGTTTGGAGCTTCCTTTGGAGATCCAACTATCGCCTCAGCTTTCAGCTCTTCTAGTTGATTTGTTCAGAGAAGTCATCTGTTGTACTGGAGACTTCACTGCATTTGAGTTATTCCGTTGTATTTTATTTCTAACTCTGATGTTTATATAGTAGCTTCATGAACTACTATTTTATCTATTTCGCTGCGTATTATTGTATTACTCTATGTCTGTGATTCTGTGATTGATTTATTTACTGCATATGCTGAGTTTTGCCAAATTTAAATTAACAATCTGATATTTTGAATTATTCAAGTAAACATGTGTGGATTTATTGTCGATTTGAATGGTCCAAAATAGCGGGTCGTTACAGTTGGTATCAGAGCTTTGGCTCTAGGCAAAACCTAGCATATATAGTAAATTTATTTACAGAATCACTTTCGTTCGAGTTTGAATTTCTTCCTTTTGACTCGATTTCCTTTGAACTTTGGAACGTTCCTTGCAGTTCCAAAATTTATTCTTGTCTCTCCCTATTTGTATTCTTTTGATTCTGGAGTATCCCATAACTCCGCTTCGAATGATCTCTATAAGAATAGGCGATCCCGCCAATCTTTGGATGATTTGTAAAGGGGTGGAACTCCTTTACAATTGGCATTGATTCACCGGAGATTTATATATCTTTGGTTTAGATGCCGCTATCTCTTGCGATCGAACGTTGATTTTTCTTGGAATTCTGCATCGATCATATTCCTGAAGTCATGGTTGACCCGGTTAAGGTTGCCCGCCACTTGTATAAGTATATCCATCTTCTATTTTGTAAGTTAATTGTCTCATCTTCGTTCAAGCCTATCTTCGAATCAGAATTTTATTTGATTAGAGTTCTTTTGAATTGAATCTCTATCTTTGTTTTGAAATCCGTACGTGTATCGTCCTTTGAAAATCGGGGTTGTTTATATTTTAGAAATTGTTTTCTAAACCGAAATTATTATTTTGATAAGTATGATTATATTCTATATAGAAAAGTGAAATGTTTTCGATTAAGATTATATACCCTTTTAAAATGAGAATTTGAGGTTTCGAAAGGATTTGTAATTTTGAAAAAAAATTATATAAGAAATTTGATTTATCTAAAAATGATTTATAACTGAAGGATTTTAAATTTGAAATTCGAGAATTGAACCCCGGTGTTTGAAATTGGGTTTAAGATTTTGAAGCATATAATAATAATATGATTTAAAAGCATTTTTCCGAATAAGAAATGTTTCAAATGATTTTAATAAGTTTCGAATGATTTCAAAGAAATTTCAAAAGAAGTTTGAGAAAATAGAAGTCCAGAACTCACTTATGTCGTTGGAAAATAATTTCGGTGATGAGTGCACGCATCATCGACATTGATTTTCGAGTTTCAGAGTAAGGGATAGGCCACTTTAATAGCTTTGCTATGCGAGTGATTTTGTGAAACCAATTTTGATTTAAAAATTTTGAAGTATGATTTGATATTCGAAAGATATATGTATATGTATTTGAAACGATTTGAAATGAGCCGGTGTTCAGTCCTCGAGTTTTGGATTTGATATAACCCTATCTATTAAAATTGATTTACTGGTTTGTTGCTGATTTCCAACTCTTGAATTTGAAAATGATTTCTTCAACTATTTTGAAGGTTCGAGCACTTCCAAATCAAGGTTAACTTTTCAAAAGCTAAGAAATTTTGAAGTATAAAGTATATAAGTTTGGTATGTATGTTAAAGTATGAATAAGGCAATTTTAATTTTAAAATTTTCTAATATGAAATTTAGATTTGAAATGTTGGGAAAAGAATTTGGTCTTCAAAATATTTTGAATAAAATTTAGTTTAAATGTTTTAACTTAGTAACATCTTTATTAAACTATATATTTAACAAGTTGGAATAAAAATATAAGTTGTACGTATGCTGTTTTATTCGCATAATTGAATTGATCCAAGTTTGAGTACACAAGTTCGAGGTGAATTACACCATTTCGTGTTAGGATTTTTCATTTGATTCTTGATGGCGAATATTTGATATGGATTTTGGGCTTGATTCTAGAATTCTCTATCATAGTATATGGCTATGCAAGGAGACTGATGGCTTCTAGTCGAGAAACCATATCGAAGTCCGCATTAGGGAAGTCGAATGGACAATACTAGTTCGAAAGCGAACTTGTGTGATCGAGCGAGCGATCAAATGTGATTTTGCGAAATAATGACGTATGTACATCTTATATTCTAATATCATTGATATATTTTGACGCTGAAATTGAAAGCTGTCGGGTTAAATATCTTTGCTTACTAAAAGAAAATTTCCAATTTAAATTACAAAGATATATAACCCATAAAAGCAAAGTTATTCAATCCCATATGGCTCTCCATACAACGAAATTTATTTTGTAAAATTTGATCCTTATATAAGATAGACCTTACGTAAGTATAAGATGATTCTGAAAACATTTGATTTTGGAAATGAATTGGTTGACTTAAATTATTGATTTGGATATTTGGATTTATTTTCTAAATCTATTATTTTGGAAACTTTGAAACTAAAGATAATTAATTTGAGAAGAAATAAATTGGTGAAATTGTATATGATTTTGAAATTGAACTGATATTGAAACAAATTGAAATTTGAGAACCTCGTGTTACTAAATACTTGATTTGGGAGTTGTCGAACTTATATAAAATTGATTTGTATGAGTATGAAATTGATTCGAAAACTATGGATTTGAAAAGGGTACTCAATTTGAAAAGTGAAATCTTATATAATTAAAGTCTATATAAGTATGATTTGATATACTATTGATTTTGGAAAGTATTTGATTTGAAAATTAAATCTTATATATAATGAATTTTATATAAGTACGATATTTGAAAAGGTACTATATGATACATATTTTCGAAGTAAAGATATGGAAAGTGCCTTCTGCTTGATATCTGATTTGTGGCCACATCTTGGATTCATTCTATCGATATTATTCTCTCTGATTTTGGTTTTCCGGATATGATACTCGAGTGTCCTTCGAATTCCATGGCGTTACCCATGGTCTTACGATCGTGACTGCATAGCGCAACTGCTTGGCTGAGTCTTGCCTAGGGGTACGGATTGTTTCTTGGGGGATCCAGGCGTAATCATTGTGTATCCTGCAATCTGTGTAGGTCGCGAATAGTAGCGCAAATGCTTGGCTGAGTCTTGCCTGGGGGTACGGATTGTTTCCTGGGGGATCCAGGCGTAACCATTGTGTATCCTGCATTCTACTAGTCATCATGGCGTAAATCGCAGGGCTGAGAAAGCTTACGGATATGGATTGTTTCCTGGGGGATCCAGGCGTAACCATTGTGTATCTGCGAACCATGGTTAGACAAAGGTTTTGTTTGGATTGTACTTTCCATATCTGTTTTTAAAAGTTTTTCCAGTATTTTCACTGGGTGTTGAAACAAGTCTACTAAGTACCTGGAGAATTCTAGTTTTGCGCCTGATCAACGCACTACCAGAGTCTACAGGAACAAGGATAAACTTGTTGAAACATCGAGTTATAAAAGTATTTTCGAAAGGAAAATTTGTTTCGATATAAAAGTATTTTATTATAAAGGTATTTTATTATAAAAGTATTTCCAACAATGAAATTCTGTATTAATATTCGAAATTGAAATTCTCATGGTTTAAATTAATTATTCGTGCCTGATTCTATCCTTTTGAATCTACCTTATCTGCTCAGCTTATTTATTCACCTATATTCTGTTTTTCCAAATCCTCCTTCTTTTCCTTGTTGACTATATCCTTTTAAATATTGTTATTTAAATACTACATGGTTTAATAGAAATTTTTAGTGTTGTAAATATTTTAGAAGTTATTAATTAAATAAAACATTTTTAAAGTAAATGATTTTTCGTTTATTAATAATATTTGAAAGTATCTTGAGATAAATTAATAAATTTATGAATTATGGATTTAAATGTTTTCAATAGTTTCTTGGTAAATATAAGTAATAATGTAAATAATTGTTTTCAAATAATTTTCATATCTTTATAAATGTGTTATTTAAACATATAAATGGTATTTATAAGGGAAGCAAGAAATTTTACAAATGGATTTTTGAAAGGTTTTAAAGTATATAAGATAATTGAATTGCAAATGAAGTTTTCAAATTTTAAGTAAAATTTATATAGTTTAAATTAATTGTTTAATCTTGACTTTCAATCTACTTTTCTGTCTGGTTGTTTCTATTCTTCTACCTCCTTCCTTTTCGGGGACGAAAAGTTTTGAGTGGGGGAGAGTGTAACAACCCGTAAAATTTAATGGTTTAAAAGTATATTTAACTGGAAATTTGTGAAATTTTAAACAATAAAATTTGAAATTAAAAATTTATTATTTGGAATACGTCTATTTTAATATAGCAATTGGTAAATTTTCATCTGATAATATTGAAGTTTATTTTCCTGTGAAATTTTATTTCAAATCAAACCGGTTAATAACAGTGAATTTAAAAGTTTTCCGAAACCAAAATATGTCAACAGGAGAAAATTTATTCAGATCATTCTGAATCAGACTGCGAAATTCGTTTTTCCAAATTTGGACTTCTACTGCTCCGTTTATCTTAATTCTGGCAAAATAGCAACATTTCGGTACCAATTATCGACTTTTGATCGGATGATCTTATCACTGATATCTGTGTACCGTTTTGATCGTCTTACCGTGCTGATCTCCGCAGTATATTCATTTGTGTGCTTCCAAGTTCGGTATGCGACGAAACCGTCAAAATAGCTAGCCGTATCGATTTCGTATTTTGGCTTTTGGTATTACCTTTGTCCCCTTAATTTTCCACCGTGATAATGTATACCCTTTGAATTTAAGATGCACGTTTTTTTCTAAAATAGACGTTCAGAAACTTTTGGGTTCTCGTCTCACGGTCATTGATATGCACGTTCATTTTTGTGCTGTTCATATTTTTATGCGTTCAATACTTCCTGACTTCTCATTTTCTTTTTCATCACTCACCTTCTTCCCTCCCACCTGCCATATTATCCACGGCCATACAGTCAACAGCCCTCCCCTTCCATCGCACCCAACCCTCATGGCTCCCCTGTTCTTCGCCTGCGACAAACCCATGGCCAAAGCCACCACCCGACATCCTCCCTACCAGACCGAAGCTGCCTCCTCCGTCAACCCCGACCTACCCAGCGTCTATCCGCCTGCACCTTCCACCAAACGCCTCAAATCCTTCCACCCATACGCAACAGCTCATCTACCCTCTCACCTTGTTCCCTTAGCCACGTACCTCTACAGCACCCCACGTGTACACCCCATCCCATGCAAAAAGGCAACAACCGATAACAGCCTATCCGAGACCGTTTGCCACCACCGAAGAAATCACCTGTAGAAGCAAGCACCATTCCCTGCCGCGCATAGCTCATCATCACGCCTACTTCACTCCTTGTTTTCGTACAGGTGCATATATATTATTTATAAAAGGTAGATTTGATTTGGTTATATTTTATACGCTATGTGTTTAGTTTATATATTAGTATATATATAGTTTTATAGGCACTGTCTTAGTCTGATAATCAATATAATGGCCGTGTCACCTGTTATCACAGTATACACTTTTTAAAATATATGGGTCTTATTATCTATATTATATATATATAGCTTATATTGTAGTTGATTATATGAGTTTATTTAATACATATGTTCTAGCCGTGTTTTCATAAATGAAGTTGTTATAGCATATATTGTTTTAGACTGTTTATATGTACGTATTTAAAGATATTTTCTTTAGAAGTATTTTACATGTAAAGGTGTTAGCACCAAAATTGGTCACTAACCTCGTAGAAGAAGATTGTGAAGAGATATAAGTGATGAAATCAAATTAAACAGAGAAGACAGTGCTAATCTAAATACAGAAAGTAAGAACACCAAATTTATAGTGGTTCAGCGTAATTGCCTATGTCCACTTTGAGGTTAAACTTTATTGATCTTCTTTATAGTTGATTACAAATACAATTCATGAATCAAATGCTTGAATGAAGTTGTTAAGTAGAGAAGATGAGTCTTGAAAATGGCAGAGTCTCCCCGGTGTTTTCTCTCCAAAAAAGGATCCCTTTCACTGTGACCCTGCCCCTCTATTTATAGGCAAATATGGGCTGGACTTCCCAAGTGGGCTGGATAGCCGAACGCTCAAGCCCCAGTGCAGTGGTCGTTGTATGCCGAACCAGGCGTGCCGAACGCTCTGCGCCAAACCATTCCTTCTATGCCGAACGGTATGTTGGTGTCGTGGGAAGTGTAGGATGGTTGTCTGTTGAGGCCGAACGTGCCTCCATCTCAAGCTCTTGAACGAACGGTGTATGCATGCCGAACGATACCGGTATCCTGAGTAGTTATGCATGCTGAATGTCTTCTGAATGCCGAGCGCTCTCGTTGCCGAGTTATCCTATCGCCGAGTTCTACTGATGCCGAGTACCTTGGGATGCCGAGTACTCCTGTTGCCGAGTACCATGCCGAGTACCTTTGGATGCCGAGTACCATGGGATGCCGAACGCTCTTGTAGCCGAGTGCCAGTTGTCGCCGAACACTAAATGACGCCGAGTCTCCTGATCGCCGAGCACTACGGATGCCGAACGCTATGGATGCCGAGTCCCACTGGATGCCGAACAGTCCTTCATGCCGAGTAGTGGCCAATGCCGAGCACTCAGTTGCCTGGTCAAATCTCCAGGAAACACTTGCCCCCCAAAGTGTATCGCATGGCCGAACGTGATGCGCTTTGAATCTGGTACGATTTACCTCGGAGGTACCTTCTCGATAATGTTAGTGAAGGAGGTGCAAGACGAACGAGATTTAGATGCTGAACGATACGCTCGAAGCCGAACGTACCTCGTGTGCCGAACGTCACTCTGCTACGATGCCGAACCCTTCGGTGTTGACCGGTTCTACCGGGTATAGCCTCTTCAACTTCTACCTCCCTCTATATAACCAGGTCCTTCCCGTCTCTTTTCCTTTTACGCCTTCTTTTCTGTCATTCCTTAGAGACTTGCAATTCTTGCCATCCTACCAGATTTGAGACCTAATTGATCCTTCCTCAACTTCGACTTTCGAACTAGGTATCTATCCTTCTGTGATTAGATTACTTCAACACAAGACTTAGGTTGTTTTCGTGGGAAACGTGACATCTCTATGATCATATAATATGCGTCGAGCACAAATGGCTCGCATGTTTGGAGTTGTCTAGTTAGGGCTAGCTCCTTCGTGCCGAACGAGACTGGAGGGAAAAGAAAGATGGGATGCTGAACGACGTAGTCTTCGCCGGGCGATCTGTCCCTGTCGTTCGGCGCAGATGGAGAAGGTGTAGGGTGGATTTGAAATCGTGGTGGAGCGCTACTTTTAGCCGAACGATAACCCAAACCGAACAGTCTTGAATGCCGAACGGTATCAATGCTGAACAATTACTAAAATGTAGAGCAATGACTTAGCCGAACAATAACCCAAGCCGAACAATTGACATGCCGATCATTGAATTCAGCCGAACAATACATTTGCCGAACACTCTTTAGTCCGAGCAAAACACAGCCGAACACTATACTTAGGACGAACAATCTTAAATGCCGAACAGAACTCTTAACAGGACAAAGTCCTAACCGAACGAGACCTTTAGCCGAACGCTCGACATGCCGAGCAAACATACATGCTGACCTATACTTAGGACGAACAGTACAATTGCCGATCATTACTTAAATGCCGAACAGTATAAATGTCAGACTACACTTAGGCCGGTCACTTTATAGAACATATGCTTTCTGAATCTGGAACTGTAATCGCCTCAAGGCAAGTTTTTTGAGACGGTCAGCGATGACGGTCTTCGAAGGCGATGATTCGAAGCTGATTATTATATCTTTAAAAACCCTTTAGATTCTTATCGCTTGTACACAATTGCCTGCACTAGTTTACACACCACGTGGGGGGAGAACTCGTGTTGCTAATTCTAACGTTCAACGTTTTTTTAAGTATAGTTCTCTCAAGCACTTAGTTATTTATTTGGGATGTCGAGAAAATCTAGCTCCGCTACCATATCCGACAGGCCTGGGCCGTCATCGAGGCAAGGAGCCACAGATACTTCTAACCCGTCAACCTCTCCCGCTCATAACTTGGCGCCTCATGCTCTGGAGTCAACCATCTTACTAGACAATCCGATCGATTCTCAAGCCTTGAAGATCAACGAAGCTGCTCTGCAACGGATATGCTCCATTTACGGGATTCCTTTTGCCGAAGTGTTAGTTCCTTCGAGACACGACCGCCCTCATTTGCCCCCAGTCGGGTACACCGCATGCAACAAGTTCATGTGTTGGATGGGCAGCGTGCCTCCATTCAATTTATTTCTCCGGGATGTGCTGCAGTATATAGACATAGCTCCGTCGCAGCTCCACCCGAATGGCCATGCATTCCTATATGGGACTTATTTACTTTTCATGGCTGTCTTCTCCAGACCTCCAACCGCCGGTGATATCAGATATATTTACATGTTCAAGAGACGGAAAGACAGTCCTTCTTTTCTGTTCCTCGAGCCATACCACAAATGCCAGATCTTGACCGGGGCCTGTAGCAAATTCGCCATGTACAAACAGGAATGGTTCTATGTGCGCTGCCCTTCCAGTTTCGCTAGGAGATGGGTTGAAGGCAGTAAGTCTCTCTGCTGAATCATTATTCGTTTTTAATCGGAGTCATGCTTTTCCTAACTCTTCATTTCATCTTTTCAGGTATCAACCCGCGTCCGGAAGGCCGAGGATATTCTGAGGCTGTTGAAGCCATTAGAGCTCTTCCTGCTAAGGATCGAGACATCCAGACTATCATTTCAAATGAATCGCTGTCGGGGTTCGGCTTGCTAGCCCCTGGTCGTCGGATCAGCCTTCCAGAAGGTGTTACAATTCCCAAACCTCCATCTGGTAAAGGGAAAAAACTTGCTGGACCGTCGTCGCGTCGCGCTCCCGACACGCACGAAGAAGGCGAGCGCAAAGAGGATGATGCCCCCGAAACTCAGGGCGAGAACGTGGGTCCCGCTTGGAATCCGGCAATCGAAGTTCAGGATATTGAGACATCATCCTCCCCTTCGAAGGGAAAGAAGAAGTTGAAATATACGGTTCAAAAGGAGAAAGTTGGTGGCACCTCAAAAGTTACGCCTATCCCTCCTGAGAAAGAGGCTTCTTCGCAGCACCTGGAAAGTTCTCTGAGGGGTCTGTCCAACCTGTCCATCCCCGATGATTTACTTAATTACGGGTTCGATAATCCTGAAGCTCTCAAATTCTCTTCGCCCGCTAGAGGCAATGTAGGAGTTCAACTCCCGGCTCAAGGAGACAACACTCCTATTAGCAAAGATAAACGAACGGGTCCGTCGGGGGGAACACTAGGACACACACGCACTCCATAATATACTTCAAGTCTTTTTAATTCGTGAATTCCCCTTAACTCGTTGTTATTTCCATTCTTTGTAGGTGATATGGGCCGCTCTCACGGACTTGATCGCCTTCAGGGGTCTTCTATATTCCATCACTCCGGACGGGATTCCGGTTCAGGCAGACGCAGGGACCGAGGTGATTATGAAGATAGGGACAATCGTCCTCGCGAGTCGTCTCACCGCAAGAAAGCACACTCTCAATCTTCCCTGTCCCGCGATCTTCCTCCTCCAACTGAGCCGGATAAAGAGAAGTCTTTGCAGAAGGGTTATCAGTCTGATGCTGCTCGAGAACAACATTCCAGTTCATCGAGTACGAGGCAAGTTCGAGAGCAACGTAAAAGAACAGAATTCTCAAGGCCTCCTCCTCCTACTCCTGCCGTGGACCCAACTGTTGCGGAAAAGATGGTCGACCTTAAGGCCAAGTTTCCGAAAATCTGTTTTAACGGCTTGAAATTCCTCCCAGCCATCCATCACATTCCTGGGCACGTGAAGCAAAGTGCCATTGCCTGCAACAATGACGTCTATGTTCAACATGACGCATTCGTGCACTTGGTGGAGAAGATCTCGGAAGTATCTGTCGAGCATCAACACGAGATTGACCGTCTGAATCTGGAGGCTGACAGCGATAAGAAAATCATCAAACTCCAAGACGAAGAGCTCGCTTCGTATAAGTCAAAGCTAGAAGCCGCTGAACAAGGTGCAAAAGATACTGCTGAGGCAGTTACTCGCTTAGAGGTGGCTCACAAAAAGGAGCTTGACGAAGCAGTCCAGCGCAGCGGCGCCCTTGCCCTAGAAAAAGACTCTGTCCAAAAAGAAAGGGACGCGCTCGCTACTCAAGTCAAAGAGCTGAAAGAACTACTCTCCAAGGAGAAAGAAGACAAAATAGCTGCTCAGGAAGAATCACAGCGATATTGTGATGAGATTGTTGCTACTCGACTCCTGAAGACAAAGCTCGACGATGAACTTGCCGGGGTCGAGAAAATGAAGGATGAGGCCCGTGAGGAGGGTAAAAGAATGGCTGTGGAGGAGCTTGATTCTCGCCTTGAGGCAGCCGCAGAGGCCGGCAGGGAAGAGGACAAAAGTATGTTTGACCCGTTGATCGCCGAGTACGGAGCCCGCGTCCTTATGCACCGTGACTTAACATTCTTGGGCGACGGCTACCTCGAATCCCTGGCTGAGGCATGGGAAACTCTGATAAAGATCAGGAAAGTCGAGTCAGGCTCCGAAGAGGTCGACGAGGATGCATTGGTGAAGGAGTTCCTGAGGGGGAATGAGCCATCGGATTTATCCGCAGCATTGGCTCTTTATGGCAAAGGCTCTTCCCCTTCGAAAGAGAAGAACGACGAAGCCGGCCCGTTAGAGGCCGACACTACTACTCCTCACATCGCCGCTCCTTATGCTGCTCAATCGGCCGGTCGGTCGACGCTTGATCCCTTCGAGCAGCATGCCAGTTATGATCCCGAAGATCCCGGGCTTGGCGTTCATGTGCTGTCACCTATCCTGGAGGGTGAAACCCCGCGCGCCACCGATAGCCAACCGGATCCTGGTAGGAAATTCTTCTTTCTCTAGATGTCGAAGAGATCCCGTCATTTTTCAGCAATGGTTATTCGTTCTAATGCCCATTTCTTATATTTTCATATAGGTCGTTCTGACGCCGAGCCAACTCCGAGGAGCGATGACGCCAAGGAGGAAGCAGAGAAAATAAGTGACGTTGCTCACGCAGGAGTAACTCCTGGTCCAGACGCTCAAGTGATCGGGGCGCTTGATGATGACAAACTTGATACTTCGTCTCCTGCCGAAGGAAGCGATGAAATTAAAATCACTGGCGCCTCTGAGCATACTTCAGAGATGAGCATGAAGGACCGTCTCGCCGACGAGGAGAAGAAAAAGGTCAAAGTCAAAGTTGAATCTGAAATACTGGAACTCACTGACCCGCGTAACAGACCTTTGAAAATCATTCTCCCGGGCAGGTCCAGACCACTGGATGTTCCGTCCCCTACTCCTGACTCCGTTTCTCTAGCAAGCAAAAAGTCCAAGAGAAATCGTGAGGGAGAGGAGTCGTCGGAAACACCAAAGGAAGACAAGAAGAAGAAGTCGAAGAAATAATCGATGCACTTGCTCAACAAGTTTCCTGCTTAGGTTTTGTAATTGTTTTTATCTTCCGCAACTCGTAGTTTGTATAGGCCTGAATTTTGTAGGAGTGATCGTGTATCCCCATTTTGGACTTATCGAATAAAATTTTAGTTTCTTTTTGTTTGAATGATTCTCTTGTCTTTATTTGGTTTGCTGACACTGTGCTCCGGGGACTTGGAGACTTGAGACTGTTCATACTCTAGTCCGCGCTCTGGGGACTTAGAGTTCTCCGTTCCGCACTTTGGGGATTCGGAGATTGGAAATCGTTTATACTCTAGTCTGCGCTTTGGGGACTTAGAGTACTCCGCTCCGCACTCTGGGGATTCGGAGATTTGAAATCGTTTATACTCTAGTCCGCGCTCGGGGGACTTAGAGTACTCCGCTCCGCACTCTGGGGATTCGGAGATTGGAAATCGTTTATACTCTAGTCCGCGCTCTGGGGACTTAGAGTACTCCGCTCCGCATTCTGGGGATTCGGAGATTTGAAATCGTTTATACTCTAGTCCGCGCTCTGGGGACTTAGAGTACTCCGCTCCGCACTCTGGGGATTCGGAGATTTGAAATCATTTATACTCTAGTCCGCGCTCTGGGGACTTAGAGTACTCCGCTCCGCACTCTGGGGATTCGGAGATTGGAAATCGTTTATACTCTAGTCCGCGCTCTGGGGTCTTAGAGTACTCCGCTCCGCACTCTGGGGATTCGGAGATTTGAAATCGTTTATACTCTAGTCCGCGCTCTGGGGTCTTAGAGTACTCCGCTCCGCACTCTGGGGATTCGGAGATTTTAAATCGTTTATACTCTAGTCCGCGCTCTGGGGACTTAGAGTACTCCGCTCCGCACTTTGGGGATTCAGAGATTTGAAATCGTTTATACTCTAGTCCGCGCTCTGGGGACTTAGAGTACTCCGCTCCGCACTCTGGGGATTCGGAGATTGGAAATCGTTTATACTCTAGTCCGCGCTCTGGGGACTTAGAGTACTCCGCTCCGCACTCTGGGGATTCGGAGATTTGAAATCGTTTATACTATAGTCTGCGCTCTGGGGACTTAGAGTACTCTGCTCCGCACTCTGGGGATTCAGAGATTTGAAATCGTATATACTCTAGTCCGCGCTCTGGGGACTTAGAGTACTCCGCTCCGCCCTCTGGGGATTCGGAGATTTGAAATCGTTCGTACGAGTCTGCATGTCGTGAATGATAATGTAATTTATCATCCAATTAAGAGATATAGAAACTTCATAGAAAATATGGCTTCAAGCCTTTATTAACGAAAATCAACTAAATTGCTTGATTACAACTTTCAAAAGGAAACTAAGTCATTATTGAATGGAAACATGCAGGAAATAACAGTGCCTACAACAAGAAGGGAAAACATGCTAAATGTAATAGTGCCGCAAATGTTCACTGTTCCATGCTCGGGGGAGTGTCGCGCCATCAACGGTCGCTAGCTTGAATGTTCCTTCTCCAAGCTTCCGTTCAATGGCGTATGGACCTTCCCAGCTAGGATTCATGCATGATGGTACCGGGAAGACTCGTTTCAGAACGAGATCACCCACATCAAAGATTCTTGGGCGGACTCTGCCGTCGTAGTAACGCTTGACTCGATGTCTGTGCGCCGCCGCCCTTAATTCAGCTTCTTCATGCTTTTCGTCGATGCAGTCCAGTGATTCCAGCAAGAGGTTTTGGTTCGTCTTGGGATCATAGTATGTCACTCGGTGCGATGGAACTTCAAGTTCCACGGGTATAACGGCTTCAGAGCCGTATGCCAAGGCGGACGGAGTGTGGCCGGTCGCGGACTTGTGGGTAGTTCTATACGCCCATAATGCTGTCGGGAGTTCATCTACCCACTTGCCTCCAACCTTCTCCAGACGCTTCTTTAGTATGGACTTGATTATTTTGTTAACGGCCTCGACTTGTCCGTTAGCTTTTGGGTGTGCAACGGCGGCGAACTTTTTCTCGATGCCGTACTTTAAACAGAACTCTTTGAACTCTCTACTTTCGAATTGCGTTCCGTTGTCTGTAATGATGGTGCGTGGAAGGCCAAAGCGGCATATAATGTTTCGTACAACGAAGTTAATGACCTTCTTAGAGGTGATAGTGGCCAAAGGTTCTGCCTCAGCCCATTTCGTGAAATAGTCGACTGCAGCTATTGCATATTTCGCACCACCTTTAGATATAGGCAAAGAGCCGATTATGTCGATTCCCCAGATCGCAAATGGCCAGGGACTGATCATTTGTGTGAGTTCCGTTGATGGAGCCCTCGGGATTTTTGCATATCTTTGACACTTGTCGCATTTTCTTGCGTAGTCCGCGGCATCCCGGTTTACGGTGGGCCAGTAATATCCATAGCGGAGGATCTTCTTTGCTAGCGTTTGCCCCCCAGTATGGTCGCCGCATTCCCCTTCGTGAACCTCTCTCAAGACTCGCTTTGTTTCATCATGAGCGATGCATCGTAATAACGGGACTGAGAATCCTTTTCGATACATTGATCCATCCTGCATTATGTATCGCGCGGCCTTTCGAAGGACCTGCCGTCTTTCGCTTCTTTTTCCTGGTAAAGCCCCGGTCGTTAGGTACAGTTTGAATGGGGTTATCCACGATTCCTTCTCGATTTCTGTTCCCATCACGCGATCGACTTTCATTTCGTCTATGCTCGGGGCATGCAAGACTTCGACGGGATACAATCCCATTTGTTACGCATCGTCGGTACTCGCGAACTTAGCCAATAAGTCGGCTTCTTTGTTCTGTTCGCGCGGGATATGTGAGATGTCATAACGCTCAAGATTTGATAGTAGTTCTTGGACCTGAATGAGGTATGGAGCAAGCTTTCGTCCCTTCGCTTGGTAGTCTCCCCGTACTTGGTAAACCACCAACTGCGAGTCACAAAAGATTTCGACTGATTCGATCCCGAGTTCCCTGATGAGCTTCAAGCCAGCGATCAGTGCTTCATATTCGGCTTCGTTATTTGTAGCTGGGAAATCGAGCTTCAGGGCATAACAGATCGATCGGTTTTCCGGGGTTACAAGAACTACGCCCGCGCCGGAGCAACGGTCGTTTGATGCACCGTCAGTGTATAATTTCCATCGAGCGGGGGGAATGATGTCGTGATCGTCCGGTTTGATGGGTATGGTAAATTCAGCGATGAAGTTTGCTAACGCTTGCCCTCGGATGGCTCTCCGTGGTAAGTACGCGATATCGAATTGGCTCAACTCGATGTTCCATCTTAGCAATCTTCCAGAAGTTTCCGACCGTTGGAGTACCTACCTCAGGGGTTGATCGGAATAAACACCGATTGAATGTGCTTGAAAGTACGGGCGAAGCTTTCATGATGCAATCACCAAGCAATAAGCCAATTTCTCTATTTTAGGGTAATTCCTCTCGGCCCCTGTTAAACGTTTGCTAACATAATACACCGGCTTTTGGACTCGATCCTCCTCTCGTACCAAAGCCGCACTTATCGCATGTGGGGATACAGCCAAGTATACGTACAACATCTCATGGTCAACTGGTTTTGATAGCATCGGTGGGCTCTCCAGATGCCTCACCAGATTCCGGAATGCTTCCTCACAGCTAGACGTCCATTCAAAATTTCTCTTTCCTTTCTTTATTATGTCAAAGAACGGGATGCACTTGTCAGTTGCCTTGGATATAAATCGACTTAGCGCAGCTACTTTTTCGTTCAAGCTCTGTACCTGCTTTATAGTCCTGGGCGCTTGTACATCTCGAATAGCTTGGATCTTTTCTGGGTTGGCCTCGATTCCCCTAGCGTTGACGATGAATCCCAAAAACTTCCCTGATGCAACGCCGAAAGAACACTTCAACGGGTTGATCTTCATGCCATAAAACCTGAGTATGTCGAACATTTCAGCCAAGTCTTGAATGTGGTCGTTTGACCGTCGTGACTTCACGAGCATGTCATCCACATAGACTTCCATGGTTTTACCCAGCTGGTCCTTGAACATTCGATTCACCAGACGTTGGTAAGTTGCTCCAGCATTCTTCAATCCAAAGGGCATCACTACATAGCAATACAGTCCGACATTTGTAACGAAGCTGGTGTGTTCTTGGTCCGGAATATGCATTGGGATTTGGTTGTATCCTGAGTACGCATCCATGAATGATAGTAACTCGTGTCCTGCGGTGGAATCGACCAACTGATCGATCCTAGGCAATGGGAAACTGTCCTTAGGGCATGCTTTGTTCAAGTCGGAATAATCTACGCAAGTCCTCCATTTCCCATTCGCCTTCTTTACTAGCACGGGGTTGGATACCCATTCAGGGTAGAGGGCGTCGCGGACGAACCCATTCGCTTTGAGTTTGTCCACCTCCTCTCCAAGAGCGGCGGATCTCTCCGGATCCATTCCTCTCCTTTTTTGCTTGACTGGGACGTATTTCGGGTCTATGTTCAACATATGACTCATGATGGCGGGAGAAATCCCACACATATCAGAATGCGTCCAGGCGAAAACATCAAGGTTCGCCCGGAGGAAGTCGCTAAGGTCTTCTGTCATTGCGGGGCCTAGCTGTGATTCGATCTTCAGTATTCGCGAAGGGTCGTCACGGCTAACTGAAATGTCAATTGTTAATTCAGCCGGTGCCGCCTTCTCTTCCCTGGGTTTCTCATCGTCGTCTCTCGGATCTATATCTCCGTAGATCCGAGAACTATGCCCGAGCCAGGGCTCGGGCACTACTTGTCAATTATCCGCATTGAGGATGCGGACGGGATTGTCCGCAACCTTTCCCTTCTCCCTCCGGTGGGCCTCTCGGAGCTCAGCCACATAACAGGAACGACCAGCTGCTTGGTCGCCGTGAACAATGCCTACTCATTTGTCAGTCGGGAACTTCAAAGTTAAACACCACGGGGCTAACGCTGCCCTAAACTCTGCCAGGGCCGGCCGGCCCAAGAAAACGTTATATGGAGAGCCCACATCCAAAACTACAAAGGGTAGAATTCGCACTCTCCGACGCTCGCCTTGTCCCAGTTCTACTGGTAACTCGACATATCCCACTGCATCAGTTGCAGCGCCGTTAAAGCCGTGGATACGAGCTTTGGATGGTTTCAAGTCTTTTGTTTCTAGCTTCATTTGATCGTAGGCCTTCTTGAAGATGATGTTGACTGAACTTCCAGAATCAATCAGAATTCTTTTTACGTATGCTGGTCTGATCGTTGCAGATATGACCATGGGGTCGATGGTCGGAGCCTCTACCTGATCAGCGTCTCTGCTTCTGAACACAATATCGTCTGTCATTATGCGCTGTTGCTTAGCAGGGGCTCCGTCCTCCATGTTCGAACAACACTCAAAATCTGCATGCTTCAAGGAACTTGCATATCGCTCCATCTCCTGCCAATTCTTATCCGCGGGGTGAGGCCCGCCGATAATTGTATTTATGACCAGCCTACCAACGGTCCGGGCAGGCTCCTCGGGATGACGTGGAGCTGGTGCACGACCTGGGTTCGACGTTCCCTGTCCTCCTTCTTGTGGATCCTTCACAAATTCTTGCAATTTCTTTTGCCTGATCAACTTCTCGATAGCGTCGTGCAAGTGTCTACATTCTTCCGTATTGTGTCCATAAGTCTCATGGAAGCGACAATATTTCCCGGTCCGCTTCTGTTCTTCAGTTGATTCTTTTGGACGTGGTTTTCTGTACTGAAAAGTATTGCAGGTGGATAGGTAAATGTTTTCAAGTGGGGCGTTTAGCGGAGTGTACTCGCTGTAGCTTGGAATTCTTGACTTCCACTTTCTTGCTTCTTTCCTTTTCCCTTGGCTTCTTCCTCCGGACTCCTTGGGTTGCCCAGGCTTGTTCTGGACATTGACTTAGACCTTTCCCGAGCTGTCTCCGGATTGCTTCACAGCAATGTTGCTCTTTATTGACTCTTGGACAGGTCCTGGCGCCTTATCTCGTCGTACCCACCTAGCTTCCTCTCTTCTTATGAACTGGTGTGCCTTAGAGTAGAAACGCTCTAGCGTAGCTGGAGGTTTTCCTGCCAGCCAGTCTCCAAACTCAGAGTCTGGATCCACACCTCTCATTACAGCCATCAGAATTGCATGGTCATTGGGGTTACTGACTTCAGTTGCTGCTACGTGGAATCTTTGCAAATATCCCTTCAACGACTCCCCAGGATTTTGGATTACACTTGACAGAGACATCACGTCCTTTGGGCGCGTAGTGTGTATCCTGAACTGCTCAACAAACTTCTTTGCCAACTCCTCGAAATTTGATACGGATCGCGGAGGAAGTCGGGTGAACCACATAGTAGCGATCCTAGATAGAGTAATCGGAAAGCACCTACACTTGGTGGCATCATTCGCTCTGGCTGAATCCATCATCCATTCGTACCTCATGACATGTTGTCTAGGGTCAGTCTTTCCTTCATATGCAGGAATAGTAGGCATACTAAACTTCCTGGGGTACGCCGCTTGCAACACCACATCCGTGAACGGAGTATGACTTCTTGACACTCCCCAGTCATCATTTGATAAGCCCTGATTCTCTTTCATCAATTGCCTGATCATGGCTGTCAGATCGGGTGTCTGTATGGAAGGCGGAAGGTTGGAGTCTGTTCTACGCGCCTGTCCAGGCTGATGCCTTCTCTCTTGGCGATCTGCCAATCGTGCATCTTGAGGTTCGACATCGTTAGCATTCTGATGATCTGGGCCTCTATCTTCCATCTGTATCCCGGTCCTGAAGCTTCCAGCTCTTACTTGGTCGCGGTCTCCAGCTGTTCGAACAGCAGCATCTGCTCGCGCAACATCAGTCTTACGGCGTCTGCGCCTGGGAGGTTCATCAGAGGAAGTTGAGCTGTCAGATGAGGAGTAAGCAGCGGGATTGCCCCCAGCATTCCGTTGCTGCTGTTGAGTGAGTTGTGCCATCAGGTTGGCATTAGCTTGCATCTGTTCTCCCAGTTGTCTCCTGCTTTCCCTAAGTTCTCTCATCAAGTCATTGAACTCTACTCTGGTGACAACTGGAGTCTGTTCTTGAGCGGCAATCCCTGCACTCGGGATCGCTGGTTGATTGCTTGGTCCTGCTTGTTGCACGCTAGCAGTCTCGCGGGCATCCGCATTATGAGAAGCTGACCTGGTCCGTGGTCTTGCCATTGTAGAGTTATTGGTATGAACTCTGAGTAGAATCAACGGATGTCCTATCAGTGAGTCGGATCTTCTTTGGGGGATTTGTTCAATCCAGTAGCTTCAAAGCAGATCCTTGAGGTCTGAGAATTCGATTCTCAGTGAAAGCACCAATGTGTTAGCACCAAAATTGGTCACTAACCTCGTAGAAGAAGATTGTGAAGAGATATAAGTGATGAAATCAAATTAAACAGAGAAGACAGTGCTAATCTAAATACAGAAAGTAAGAACACCAAATTTATAGTGGTTCAGCGTAATTGCCTACGTCCACTTTGAGGTTAAACTTTATTGATCTTCTTTATAGTTGATTACAAATACAATTCGTGAATCAAATGCTTGAATGAAGTTGTTAGGTAGAGAAGATGAGTCTTGAAAATGGCAGAGTCTCCCCGGCGTTTTCTCTCCAAAAAAGGATCCCTTTCACTGTGACCCTGCCCCTCTATTTATAGGCAAATATGGGCTGGACTTCCCAAGTGGGCTGGATAGCCGAACGCTCAAGCCCCAGTGCAGTGGTCGCTGTATGCCGAACCAGGCGTGCCGAACGCTCTGCGCCGAACCATTCCTTCTATGCCGAACGGTATATTGGTGTCGTGGGAAGTGTAGGATGGTTGTCTGTTGAGGCCGAACGTGCCTCCATCTGAAGCTCTTGAACGAACGGTGTATGCATGCCGAACAATACCGGTATCCTGAGTAGTTGTGCATGCTGAATGTCTTCTGAATGCCGAGCGCTCTCGTTGCCGAGTTATCCTATCGCCGAGTTCTACTGACGCCGAGTACCTTGGGATGCCGAGTACTCCTATTGCCGAGTACTACGCCGAGTACCTTTGGATGCCGAGTACCATGGGATGCCGAACGCTTTTGTAGCCGAGTGCCAGTTGTCGCCGAACACTAAATGACGCCGAGTCTCCTGATCGCCGAGCACTACGGATGCCGAACGCTATGGATGCCGAGTCCCACTGGATGCCGAACAGTCCTTCATGCCGAGTAGTGGTCAATGCCGAGCACTCAGTTGCCTGGTCAAATCTCCAGGAAACAAAAGGTATATTTATACACATCATTTTATATACATATGTACAATCAAGAAATGAAGTTGCTTTGACGGGTAAACTAATGTATACCAATATATATATTCCACTTTGAATTGTATTTGATAAACTTTCTATTTCTTGTCTTATATAAAAACTTTTAAATGCTGTTTGGTAAACTGTTAAGATATAATAAGTACGTGAATTATATATATGTGTATAGTAGTATATATATGTTACTGCATATATTTTATTTTATAACTACAGTATAAAAATTATTTATGTAGGGTGGGTTTATAATATAAGTTATGTAAGTTGTACGAGTTGTTTATAGAATGGGGTATTAGAGAATTTGTTTACCTGTAATTGTTTAAATATTATATGTCTGCACATTTTATACATATTAAGTTTGTTCACCTATATTTTGGCTTGCATGTGTATATTAGTGTCTGCATATATATTCTAGTCTGCACCTATATGTTATCCCGTGGCTTCATAATTTTCTCTATACGTTAACACTTTGTAATAGTTTAAAATTATATATGTATATACATATATACGGTTCAATGACTTGCCCAACATAATATTTATGTAAAGATTTTTTTTGAGATTGAATAAAATATATAAAGATTTTTCCATAATTAAAAATGTGTTCAAAACGAATATTTATTTGAATAAAAATTTACTATATTCATCTCATTGTTCAAGCCTACCCTGATTTGTTCTCATCGATTCCTGATTCAGCTTTATTCGTCGAATTCGTGCCGATCTAGCTTCGCTTTGGAAGTTGTGCTTGCACTTCGTAACTCAATTTCATTGTCCATCCTCTTTAGCCTCGAAAGGTGAGCAATCACTCACGATTAACGTTCTTTTATTATTTAAATTTGATTTCAATTGAAATAGCAATTGAAATATGCTGCTGTAGTTATTTACATTGTTATATATGCTATTATCTATAACTGTTCACCTGTGACATCTAACGCCAGTATCTAGTATTATATGCCTGTTATTACTATTATTTGTATCTGTTCACCTGTGACATCTGACACCAGTATCTAGTATTATATGCATGTTATTACTATTATTTGTATCTGTTCACCTGTGACATCTGACACCCGTATCTGTTATTTATACTGATGATATATGCCTGTTGTTATATTTTTTTTAGTATCTGTTATCACTCTGCAAGTTCCCTGTTAGTATAGAATTCACTATGGGTTGAAATGATACATACCCGAACGGACTTTAGAATAGGAGAATTTCGTTATGGGTTGAAATGATAAACCCAAGCGATTTTCATTTGAATTGAAATTGGGATTACGGGTCGAAATGATATCTACCCGTATATATTTAAATTTCGGATTGAAATGATAAATATCCGTATCACTTAACCATATGCTAGATATATATATACAAACACCGTTGGTCCATATATATAAATATTTTGAAAATAAATTCTATGGATTTGGGAAGAAATATATGGTTTTAAATAAAAGTTGATTCTTAAATTATTATATACAAATGGTAATGATATATATATAGATTTAATTATAATATTAAATTTAATTAAGATTGATTGAATACATATAATATGGTTAAGTACTTATATCTATATTTCAAAATAGATTTTGGTAAAAATTTGAATAAGTTAAGGTTAGGAAGATAATTTGAATTTAGTTGAAACCGATTCAATAAAGAATTTTTTTTTAACCGATTAGAAACTTATTGAAATTGAGATGTAAGATATGATTTATAACTTGGGTTTGATTTATAAGTAATTTAATGAATATTTCTTGTTTAAATAAAGCTTAAGGAAATATTTAGTAAAATGTGATTCAAGGCTAGTAAATGATATTGAATCTATTAAGTGAGTATTCCCTGATTAAATAATAATGAAGTTAAATCAAGAGCTATATGAAACTGTTAAATCTAACTTTGAAAATGTTGAATATTAAAGCTTTGAATATATTGAAAAATAAATGGTATATTTAGAACTGAATTAAATTGATGAATTGAACTTTGAATAAATTTGAATTTGGAATTTGAAGTTGATTTGAATCGATTGCAAGACTTGAGGAAATTATAAATACTTTACTTTTAAATGATTTAATATATATATACTATTTTGGAAAATAGATATATTTGAAATGAAATGATATTTGGGTTTTGATGTATAAATTAAATTGAAATGACCACGGTGTTATAGTATATATTTCTACATTGTAGATAGTTCCACGGATCCTTAGAGGATGGTTATCCCAAACATCCTTTAAGTTACTTGTATTTCAGTTGATATTCCACTTGAGTTGGATTTATTTATATAAGAATGTTAATCCTGACTCGAGTGTTTTGTGTTTTGCTTTACGCTCGGGTCAGACCGAGTGATACAACATTTGAGACTCACCCTTGGAGTTTGGAGCTTCCTTTGGAGATCCAACTATCGCCTCAACTTTCAGCTCTTCTAGTTGATTTGTTCAGAGAAGTCATCTGTTGTACTGGAGACTTCACTGCATTTGAGATATTCTGTTGTATTTTATTTCTAACTCTGATGTTTATATAGTAGCTTCATGAACTACTATTTTATCTATTCCGCTGCGTATTATTGTATTACTCTGTGTCTGTGATTCTGTGATTGATTTATTTACTGCATATGCTGAGTTTTGCCAAATTTAAATTAACAATCTGATATTTTGAATTATTCAAGTCAGACATGTGTGGATTTATTGTCGATTTGAATGGTCCAAAATAGCGGGTCGTTACATCTGATACCAAGTGTAACAGCCCGAAGATTTTCGACCCCGAAAATCGACACTAATACATCCACTATATAGAGTGCCGAACAATCGAATGTCGGAAATCCCAGACTGTTAGGGTTAAAAAGAAAAAGAGACAGAATAAGAACAGAAAACAACAGCACAGAATCTCACAATCGCAGCAGAACAAAATATAATATGATATAACATCATTTTATACAAAGAAAAGCTGTATCTGTCAATATACATACAAGATATCAGAGTACATCCATCAACAAATAAATCTGGACAGTTATAACAACTTGTCCCTAAAGGCTTTCTATACAGTCTATAATTCGCAGCGGAACATAAGCAATACGCCTCTGCCATCCAACTCGTCTTCGGACTCCAATGCATCCTAACCTAAAAATCTGTAATACTCGGTCTGACCCGAGCATTACCATAAAGTAACACCCGAGTCAGGCTGGAAACCAGCGTGAGTAAACCCATTTAATATGAAATACTTAAGTTATAATGCTTCTTGAAAACCCAGGTAACTCGTACATCACTACGAGTTTTTATCTTGTTATAGCCAACTACTTATTAACCAAATCCATTAATATTTAAAATAATATCTAAGTATCGTTACTTATTTTAAATGGTCAGACTTACTAAATTTTATTCAATTCCACCCTATTAGACTCTATAATCAAATCCGTAAAGATTTGTTTATTAAATCGAAGTGGTTCTGGATATCGCTGATATCCGATCCCGGCCTCTTCGAATCGAAATAATAAATTAAAAAGGTAAATTGTTTAAGATCAACAAATTTATTACTTAGGGCGACAGCATCACTTATGGCAATTTGTTACAGACGCCTTATTTTAAATAAAACGCATTACCATTTCAATCTAATTATTTTAACTTGTTTGACCACTCGATGGTACATACAAGAATGATTAAAATGAATGTCCAATAGAGATAGGCAAGGATATAGAGTGGTACCAAATATCAAACGATCCACTCTAGGAATTCATTAACTTACTTAGTCCGTTTTGCTTTATTTTTATCCGAATTGATTACAATTTAAACCATTTATTAACTAATAAATAAATAATTAAATACTATTAATTTTTCATAAGTTTAAGACAAGCAATACTATTATAATTAATTACCATTAAACTATAAAATATCATTTCGCTTAATTTATGGATTTTAAGTGGAAATGGATTTTTAGTGAAAGAAAATATAATTTATCTTATAAATATATATATATATATAAATTCATCCCTTCTTCTTCCTTTATTCTTTTATTTTACTTTTTTTCCCTTTCTTACTTCCTTTCTTTTTTTCTCTTTATTTCCTTCCTTTATTGTTTTTTCTTTCATTTCCTTTATTCTTTTCTTTTATTTTCCTTTATTCTTTTGCTGGCCCAACCCGGCTCATTTCTTCCCCCCTTCTTCTTTCATTTCTTCTCAGTACTTCACCTCCTCTCTGCTCTTTTTTTTGACTCAACCGTGCACGCACGCGTGCACGTGCACGTCGTCTCTGGTCGTGGTAATTTGCCCCTGACCTTCCATCCAAGTCATCGCCGACACTCTCACTTCGTCCAACCCCCTGAAGCACGTGTTCGTCCCCTCGTTCATCTCTCGAGCTATATGACACAAACTGGAACATCGTACCGCCACCAAAACGTCTCACCTCGCTTCCCCCTGTTCACCATTTTCCACCAAAATTTACCAATGGCACCGCCGCATCCACCACTAGCCTTTCCCCCTGGACCGCCAGCTCCGTACTTCCCCCACTTTACGCATTCGGCCATGAAAACGCAGCCAACAAACAGCAGTTTAAACCCTACTTTCCCCTCGTCTCTCTCATTCCTTTATCAAGAAGGTCGTGCACTATTTTTCCTTGATGGCCCTCCACCTGATGCCCCTCCACACCCGACGCCGTCCCTCGACTTAAGCTAGGTCGCTGGAATTTGGAAAGAACCCAATTTCTGTTCATCTCTGAATTCCTCACTCAACACTATACCGAAAAATCCCAAACCACCTTCAAAAATCAAGATTTTCGATGACGAATCCATTCATATAAGTAAAAGCACAAATTGTGATATTCGAACTTTTTCCACTATTTGGTTACTTACTGTAAAATATTGTTTTCAACCTCTATGCTTAATGATATCCAACCAAACCAATTTTAGAACAATTTACATTAAAAAACAAACAACCTTTCTTTTTACATCCTAACCAAAAACAGATTAAGTTAAAAGATAGGGATTTTAGAAGTTAAGTGTACCAGTTTTAACTTACAGCAGAACAAATGGTGGATAGCCCTATGTTTTACTGTTTATACTCTTTATACATTTATCTATATATACATATTCTTATGCAAGCGTACTTATCAACAATACTTCTACTTCCATACCCAGGCACATAACAAAGATCTCGATATATAAAGTTTAGTTCTACTCACTATTTTTCCTTTGAACAGAGCATGGTTTTTGAGAAGAAAGTGCCGCTTTGTTGTTGAACTTCCTGTCCACTTGAGTGCTTTGATTCCTTTAAGTTTTACATGATAGCTTGTATACTTTTATTTTTAATGGCAGACTATTTTCTTTGTTTTCATTTAACAATTTGTCTTCTTGCGTGAATGTGAACTATAGGCCTACATATAAGAGGGGTAAGGTATAAAGGTGAAGCTTGTATAGGCTTGATCCTTATCCTTCCATATACTATATTTTCTCTTTTTTTGATTTGATAAAGAACTGATTTGATTTCCTTAATTTAGGTGATTTGATTTTTGCTTTGACATTGATTCATTTTCATGGATTTTATCTTTTATGGCTTGACTTTGAAATTGATTTGTGTGACTTGGAATTTAAGTTGCCATCATGATGCTCCCTTAGATGCTTATATATACATATGTATATAGAGAGAGATTGGCTGTCTTATACCTATTTACCCTACCTATATTATCATATATACACTATTTACTGTCTTATGTAACATATGTACATATACATTCACCCTTTTACAAATTTCCATTTACATATACATATACTTAGGCACATTTTATCATTACATATTTATATATATATATTTTTTTTTTCCATATTTACACATATTATATCCCTCTTAACTTATGTACATTTATCTTTATGAAGCTTTTTCACTCATGAATATATATACTTTTTCAATATTTTTATAACATACACACATAATTTCTTATATATGTATATATTTTCCGACATCATAAAGCTTGTATATATGTATATATTTTCCAACATCATAAAACTTGTATATATTTATCTATATATATATATATATATATCTACGGGTATTTTATCTTAATTTAAATGGTGGAGTTTTATATACATATTTCTGTAAAATTTATCACATCCAGATATTTATAATTCAATATTTAATATAGTTTTAAATCAATTTATAGATACAGATATTTTAACTATCGGAAATTTATTCATTCGACTAATCAAAATTAATATTTCAATGATAAAATTAGTTAATCACCCAATTTACCGACGTTGAAAAATCCGGGTCGTTACAACTCCAATTTCAATAGATTCAAAGTTACAATTTCAAACGTTTACAATAACTCAATACCGATAAATTTCAGTTATACTTCAAAGTCAACTTTAAAATTCAATTTAAACCAATTTCCAATTTTTGCATTTAAAACTCGGATTTTCAAGAATAATTCAGTTTATATAAATCAAATTTTCTTCAAAATCTCATTTAACTAAATTCAAAATTTAAGGGTTTAAAATCGTTTAATTTAACCAATCCGGTGTCCGTATATAATTTTCTACCCTATGGTCAAGTGATACGGACATATATCATTTCAATCCATAATAATTTTAAAATTTACGGGTATATATCATTTCAACCCGCAATCCCAAATTTTACTTCAAATCCATGACATCACTCGAGTCTATTATTTCAGCCCATAATGATTTCTCCCTAATCTATCATATCATTCGGGTATGTATCATTTCAACCCATAGGGAACTTGCATTGTTATAACAATATAGAAATATAACATCCAGTCATCCAATATCAACAGTTAAACATGCATCACAATCACCATTCAATCAACCAATAAATAACATCAATTAACTGGTTATCATCAACAGGTATTCGATTGACAATTAAATTCAATATTAAATTAAACGAAGATTAAATGCAATAAAAGTCATATTTAACTGGAATAACTATTTAAATATACCAAACATCAACCAACCAATTTCTAAACACATCATAAATTTAATTTAACTAACATAAGATAATTTAGTAGTTGTGAGTGGGTTAAAACACTCATCTTTGATTTCGAATCGATTTAAAATCCAAAATAAGGCCCAAAATTCAACTATCTCGGAATTCGTCCAAACTATTGCCAAAATGTCCGAAATTTTGATATGATCGTAGCGGAATGAACCGCGTGTAAATCCGACCTCGTACGTAAAAGTTATGGTCGTTAGAAGTTAAACGATTTAAAATTAAAATGAATAAAATAATAATAAACTTATCACATCACTTACTGACATGTCACCCGTTCAAATTCCACACGACCCTTCATCATTCAATTCACGCTCGAACCCATCCGTCTCAGCTGCCTTTGACCGGCCACGCCTCCTACCAGGAACCACCATTGACCGAGCCTGTAGCCTCCGCGCGCTCACCATCGAAGACTCCACCGACCATCAAAGTCGCGCCCCTCACCCCCCCAGTGACGCTGCCGCCGCCTATCCCTTAGGGTTTCGAAACCCTAATCTACAAATTCTAGCCACAACACTGCAGTCTAGGCCGAGCGACCACCTCCAAACAGCTCCAGGCAACGAGCACAACAAAACCCCCAAGTCAATTTCATGATTGATGTCGATTAGGTTTTCGCGATTTCATCGCTTTGACCACGTTTTGCAAATAATCCGAGCACTGTTATGAAAAAATAACACCATGCGTCGACTCGATTCGTCGAGATCTTCGAAACCATATATAATTTGACATAGTTTGCGGAGTTTTAAATTTCGATTTGAAATTGAAATTGAATTGGGGTTTGGATCTGCGGCCATTGGAAAGAAGAAGAAACAGATAGGTGGAATAGATAGATACGTACTGAGATAAGAAATAAAAAGGCTGTTAGGATTTAGAAAAATCTATTTATATAGACAAGGCTTGATAAGAAAGAATGAACATATCGAATTGGTTCGAATGACAATAACGATTCGAAAAGCCCGTTCCGCCTCCGAAACGAAAGTGGGTCATTCCATATATCAAAATAGATGTTTTCGATATTTTTAAATTCAATGGAAAAGGTTTCAAGTCCTAATTCCGTTGTATGAAGAAGTTAGCTTTTAAAATCATCTTATTTCAAATTGAATTCATTAAATTGATTTCTACGTGTTTTGAGCCCGTACGACCAAACGACAAGTCCGATCGCTACAAATCTTGCAATTATTCACTATTACGGATTCAATGAAACTGATTTCGTTGAAATCCGAGACAGTGGCCAAAATGGCTATTTTCACATCAATTAAGTAAATTATTGTTAAATTAATTAAATCACTTTTTAAATTCAAATTTTATAAATAACAAATTTTTATCATTTTTGATTACCTAGTAATTTATAATCTTTTCAAATAAATTTCCACGTCAAATCCAATGTTAGATATTGCACAAATTATAGCATTCAATTTCAATTGAATAAAATCATTGATTTTAAATTCCAATAAATCCATTTGTTTGATTTTTCATCTTATTATTCAATCCATTATTACTTTATGGATATAATTAACATTGGTTTACCATTTATTACATCAATATTCTATAGTTATCATTTTAATTCACATTAACTACAATATTTAATTAGATTATTGCAATCGATTTCCCATTTATTATCAATAAATTAAATAGTGAATTTATAATTAAACCATTGTTACAACTTACCAATTCAAACACATTTCTATGTTTATTGTTTACAACCCAAGCTAATAAATTCACATACTGATAAATAATTCTATATTAACCAATTAATTACATACAATTTTACCATTTAAATACAACATTTGGTTTATTCGCTTATTTACAATTTATAACCAATTTTAACTTTACAATCACTCAATCAATTGAAATTACATTAAAGTAGTTATCAATTACTTTAAATCAACATTATTACATTTCATTATAGTTATTATTCTCATTAATAAATCACAACTTTTAATTTCTTCCAATATTAACACCAACATCTTATTAAATTAAATATTTTTAATTATCGGAAATTACGGGTCATTACACTCTCCCCACTCAAAACTTTTCATCCTCGAAAAGGGAAAAGAAGGAATTAAGGGATTAATATATCTTATTCAAAGTATTAAATTTATAAACAATTAATTTACATAATTATATAATTGAAATAAAATATATCAATTTATAAACAATTAAACCCTTTCATTTTCAAGTTCAGTAAAGGTTTGAAAAAAACATTTCCACTTTCACAAAAAATTTCCAGGTGCTAAATTCCCAAAAAATTTCGACAGAGTCTACTTTGTACGGAGAGGTCCGGGAGAAATAATAATATCAATAATAACCATATATATATATATATCATATCTCAAAATAAAATATACCAAACCACGGGAATATAATATAATATCACTATAAAACCGTAATCCGAAAACGTACCTATTTTTCGGACAAACAACGCTTATTTATGAAACTAAAAGCAGTAGTTATTGCTTCCATAAACCTGTATTTCACTTATATAATCCAAAGAAGTTAATAATTATGCATAAAGAGAAATATTTAAGTTGTTTCAATCAATAACAAACAATCAACACAACATAACATGTTAACAATCCTACATTTTAGGCTTATTTTATTTTATTTTATTTTTATTACTGTTAAATTAAATTTCCTGATTTAAAAAATTTATTTTAATTTGAAATTATTTTTAAACTTGTTTTATTTCAAATATTTCATTTCTAAATATAAATTTGATTGTTGTGTGACTTATAGTTCCAAACAAGTATAAATTGGATATTTCACTGAAAAGTGAATTTCTGTTCAAACTGGTCAAACTTTGACTTTTAACTTTTAAATTTAAATATTCAAATTCTTAAATTTTATCTTTTATTATGAAAATATATTTAATAACCTGAATACAGCTTTTCGTTTCGTTGGAAACGGAGTTATATTGTGTGTAAACTGATGTATTTAGCAATATTGTCTATTTTAAATTATATTTTATTTGTCATATTTTTTTCTAATATGTGTTAATATGTTATTTTATGTCTTTAAATATTTTTAAAGTGATAAAATAATTTATCCAAAAATTATTTGAATTGTTTTCAATTTATTTAGCCTAGTTGTATATATATTGTTATTTTCTTCATTTAAATTATATAATGTAATTATTTATTTCACTTTGAAAATGTTTTAAAAATAATTTTATTTCAAATTTTGTTTTAGAATATTTTTAAAATGAAGTAAATAATTTTCCAAAGTCAATGGTGATTTAATTGTAATTTCTGGACACTGTTTGCATTTTTAAGCTATTTTCTTCATTTAAATTCTATTTAATTAAAATTTAATTATTTATTTTATATATTTATTTTCTTTTCTGAGTTTTTATCTTTATTTCTCAGTTTTTATGTGTATTTATAAGTTACAAAATAAATAAAAGAAAATTCGAAAGGTTTGAGACCTTTGATTTGCCTAAGTCCTTTTGTATTCCACCGTTTCATTTTTATCAATACATCTTTTATTTTATTTTTGCCGTCCTTTTCAACATTTTTTCCAGCCGACTTCCTCATCTTTTTCACGCAACAAAGCTTCTAATTCCTCACAAAAAACTCACGGCCATTGCTTGAAAAGAATTTGGTAAAACTCTTCTCCTTTTTAATGTTTTCCTCTCGATTTACATTGATTTGCACTTGCCTTCATCCCCTTCTTTGGATCGGCCTGCCCACATCCACCACCTTAGCCACCTCCACCACCATCCCCTCTGACCAGCACCTCCTCCAGCCTCTCCCCATCTTATTGCCTTGAGCCATAATGAAGAAACTCGACCAAAGTTTTGAACAACATCATCCATACATGTCAAACCGAGCCTACCTAGTCATCACCTTTAAACTCCTCCTTGCCGCCACTTGCTCCACCTCCACCAGCCAAATTCTGACCTGAGACACCTCTGCACAACCCCTACTGATCACACCTGAAATAGCCATGCCTTCCTTAGCCTTGGCCGAGCCCAAAGTGGCATAGAAAATCCATGCTTTTGCCTTGTGTTGTTAGCCCCTTGCCTCACCAACTAGTGCACCTAGACTTCACCACCTTCAAACACCATGCTAGGCCGACCCTATGGACCTAAGACCAGATACAAACTCAACCCTTGACAGTACATTTTTGACCTGTAGCTGAAGTATAGGAGGTTGAAAGCAAGTGCAATGATTTGGATTGGTTTTATACAATCGTTTCTAGCATTGTTTATTGAATTTTTGGGTTGAAATCTTATGTTGTTTGTAATTGTTTGGTTTGAATGTGACAAGGCAATTAGCTTTGGCTCTCCCACACTCAAATCATTATCGCGCTCTCGTGCCTTTGAAGTTTCTGTGTTGTGTGGTTGTGTCGTCATCTCTAGTTTAAACAGGTGAGTAAATCTCACCGGACAAGTTTATACTTATATGACTAGTAAACTGATCGCAATTGAATCTGTAAACTATATCATCATGTTATATCTGCTATACTAGGATTATATGGTGTTCATACATGCTTATACACCTTTTATACCATATGTTACTGTTAATTCATGCTATTCTGTTACTTATATCAGTTTATCACACTGCAAGTTCCCTATAGATTAGAAATCACTATGGGTTGAAATGATACATACCCGAATGGACTTTAGAATAGGGAAAAATCATTATGGGCTGAAATGATAGGCCTGAACGGTTTTTATTTATTTTATTTAACTTGGGATTGCGGGTTTGAAATGATAGAACCCGGGTTTTCTTTGAAAATTACGGATTGAAATGATATATATTCGTATCACTTGACCTAGGCTAGAAAATTATATACAGACCCGTGGTTTATATATTTTTCTGAATTTTTTTTAATATTTTAAAAATGTAAATATTATGATATTTTAATTTAAATTTTATTAAAATGATTTCTATAAAATATTAGTGATTTTCTACAAATTAAATAAGTAAATTAAGTAAATGGTGAAGTAGAATTTGAAATATAAGTTAATTTTGAAATTTATGATTCCGTTTATAAATGAAGTTTATGTAAAGTATGAATATATGACAAATTTTGATTTGAAATGAATTTAATGATATTTATTAAGTAATAATAATTTTTAAAAGTGTTAATGATTTTGTATAAATTAAAATATGAAATAAATGAATATCTAAGCTGAATTTGGAAATATAACTTAAATTGAATTTTGTGAAATTTGTTTAAAAGTAAATTCTTAATTAAGTAAAATAAAATGGAAATAAGTTATATTTTTGGAAATTTAAACTTCGTTGTTAAGTTAAGAATTAAATTAAAGAAATGAAAATTTAATTGTTATTTAATTTGATTTTTGTATGGAAATTTGACTTTAGAAAAATCATAGAAATAAAGGTATTTAAATGATTGTTTTTAAATGTGAAAATATATGATTTATAAGTTAAAATGATTTATATTAAAGGTTAATTATGTGTGAAATTGTAAATAAAACTCTAAATTTGATTTGACAGCATTTTTGAAATGTAATGTAAAGATATTACAGCATTGGAAAATGCTGTAGTTGATTTAAATGAACCTAATAGTAAATTTGAACTAAGGGTTATTATAGCACTTTGTTAGTGCTATAGTTGTTAAATTTAACTAAAATTTTAATTGAAACTAAATTAAGATATTACAGCATTTTAAATGCCGTCTTTTGTTAATGAACTGTTTTTAAAATAACATTTCGTAGCATTTTCTAAGTGCTGCGAAAGTTGAATTTTCTTTGTTTAATAAATTCAAATGAATAAATGATCTTTGAAAAAGATTAAATTTTGGAAATTAAATATTTAATTATTAAATATAATGAATTAACTTTAAATGATTTAAATGGAATAGTTGATTTGGGAAATACAACTATTTTGAAATATGATTTAATGGTATTTAAATTAAATAGATGATGTTTTGAAATGATATTTTGATATTTTGAAATGAATTTGAAATGATATTAAATCTTGGAGTAAATAATTGAAGTTTATGTTAGTATGAAAAATATTTGGTTTACTTGTAATTTGAATCTATTTAAAAGATATTAGACTTATGAAATATAGGATAATAAAGCTTTGGAATTTATTTTATAATTTGAATAGTTATTTGGTGGATTAAATCTATATTTGAAATGTATAAGATTTGAAATGGTCTATGGAAATTTAATTGAAATAAATGATTGAATTGAAACTTTGGAAATTGAATACTTGATTTGAAATATAATACTTACACTTTTAAATGGTTTTAAATGAATTTATTTGTTGGAATATAAATTATTTAAAGGTGACTTGAAATGATAATAAATGAATGATATCTTTGAATTTAAAAAGGTATTTAAAGTTGAATACTTGGATTTGAACTCAAATAATGATTTGAAATGAAGTTTTGAAAAGATATGATATTTTGACATATTAAAATGATTTGAAATGAAGTTTTGGAAAGATATGTTATTTTAAATATATTGAAATGGTTTGGAATTGATTTAATCTTTATTTTGATAAAGATTTGGATTTGAAATGATATTCTTTTTTGAAGTATAAAATATTTTTTTTTTTAAAATTATAACCACGGGTTATAATAACGATTGGTTGTTAAAGAGACCGGGATCAGATATGGACATACTCTCTATCGATACCGAAAACCACTTTAACAACTGTGTACGCGGTGGAGCTTCCAGAATGAAGTAGGATGGTGGCGACGATCCTAAGGTATATACGTGGAGCCAACTCCCGTGAGTTGGCATAAGGTGGCTAAAACAAGAGCGATCTCGGACCAGTGAAGTAGCACCTCTTATCGGACGTACTTCTTCGATACCATTCTATTACTTTGTGATTGTTTGGGTGCACCCCTTGATTTGGGAGTGTTGTTCGAGGTGGAGCGGTAGTGGCTGCTATGCGTTTCCATTAGTCCGTGTGCGTAATTGGTATATCTACCCTGGCATTGCCTTGTGTGCCGTGTCACCTACCATATCGAGCTTTACTACGAGTTGTGATTTCTCCCGTAGCCTGTGGAGTATCGAGGGTAGCCCCCATTTTTGGGAGTATGCTAATACTGGATAGACTACTGGGACTATTACGTGTTAAGGGGAATATTGGGTCACTCCTTAATGCTATTTAAAAGTATGTTTATTTTATATTAGACATTATTATAATAGCGAATATTACTACATAGTAGATAGTTTAACGGATCCTTAAAGAATGGGCGATCCCAAACATTCTTTAAGTTACTTGTACCTTATTACAGTTCACTTGAGTTGGTTTACATTTATATAAGTATATATTGTCCTGACTCGAGTGTTTTGTGTTTTGCTTTACGCTCGGGTCAGCCTGAGTTATTCACAGATTTGGATTTCCACTCTCTTGGAGATTTGAATCGCTGGAGAATATCTGCTTGTCATGTCCTATCTATTTCAATTCCGTTGTTCTACTCAGCTTGTACTTGGTTATTTTATTAAGACTTATGTTGTACTCTATTTCTTTTGTTATATCTTATGTAACTCTGATATATTTATATAGTAGCTTCATGAACTACTATTTCTTTTACTTCCGCTGCATTATTTTACTCTGTGTCTATTATCTGTGATTATATTTATTTACTGTATATTCTGAGATTTGCCAAATTTTATTTACAACGCGGTATTTTGAGCAATTCAAGTCCGACATGTGCGGATGCGAATGGTTGAAAATATCGGGTTGTTACAGTTGGTATCAGAGCTTTGGCTTTGAGGCAAAACTTAGAATGTATGGTAAATTAGTTACAGAATCACTTTCATTCGAGCTTGAATATCTTCCTTTTGATTCGAATTTCCTTTGAATTTTGGAACATTCCCTGCGGTTCCAAAATCCATTCTTCTCCCTCACTATTCATCTTCTTTTGATTCTGGAGTATTCCATAACTCCACTTCGAATGATCTTTATAGTGAATTGGCGGTCTCGCCAATATTCTAATTTTCTTGTAAAGGGGGAAACTCCTTTACAATTAGCATCGATTCACCAAAGATTTATATTTATCCTTGGTTTAGATGCTAATATCTTTTGTTATTCCAAACTCTATCTCTTGAGATCGGATGTAGATTTACCCCAGAAAAAAATAATACACATTTGATCTTATTCATTAAGTCACGGTTGACCCGGTTAAGGTTGTCCGCGATTTATCTAAGCTTATCCATCTTCATATTTTGTCAATTAATCATTTTTTCTTTTGTTTCCAAACTATCTCCAAACATTTTTAAATTGTACTTGCAAATCTATGTTTTGTTTTATATATTGTGTTGTTTGAGTTGTTGATGTTGATTTGGGTTTTCGATCGATTCGTCTGATCAACGCTATCGATAGGATTTCTAAAACACTTTGACAGAACATACTGACACAATATTATTTTTAAATTTGGTTAATGAAATAAATTTTGATATAAGTAAATATTATGGAACTTAATAAATTGATTTAAATTGATTATTTGAAATGATGATACTTGATTTATCATTCTATAAATGAATTTATAAATAGTTGTTTATAAATTTGATTTGGGAACTGAAATGAATTTAAATCAAGAATTTGAGAATTTAATTTCCGATGGTTTCAAACCTTGTGTTTAAAGTTTTAAAAGGATATATTATTTAAAGTATTTTGAATAGAAATTTGTTTCCAAAGAATTTTAAAGTTTTAAAATTTTAGTGCTCTTCTCTTTGTCGCTGGAAAATAATTTTGGTGATGACCGCGGCATCATCGACGTTCATTTTCGAGTTTCGAAGTAAAGATACCATTATGTAGTCTTGCTACAGCTTTGTTTTAGGAAATATAAGTGATTTGAATTTCTAAAATATGATTCGATTTATAATATATATAGATATATGATTTAAATTTGATTTGACAAATTATGTACATACATTTATTTATCTCTAAATGGTTTGAAAGGAATCGGAAATTTTATTCTTAAATTCTATCTTAAATAATAACTTCAAGTATAAAAAGAAAATTAAAATTTTGAATAAATATTCAAGCTTGAAATGATTGAATTAGAATGTTTATATTGTATATTAATTTTAGAAAGTTTTATTTATATAATTCTCAATTGCATTCCAATATAACTTACCTTAATTTTTAGAAGTTAACAATGTAATTGGATAATATACAATATAAAAAGTTTTATAAATAAAATTTGAGTGATTATAATAAATATTATACACTTAAATTTTTGTTATAAAAAGATTAACAGAGGTAAATTTAATAAAAAGTTTAATTGAATAATCTACAATATAAATGATGTTAAAGGAACTAAAAATAAATTAAAACAGTTATAATAAGTGTAAGTATATTTAACATAGGCGATAAAAAAAATATTGAGAGGAATAAATTTAATTTTAATTAGGAATAAAGAAGAATTAAATTTATTGAATGTTATACACTTAATCTTAATCAAATCCATGATTTTTGAAATTGTTAGTTTAAGAAAATTGGATGATAAGGTAATGAAATTAGAAATAATTAAGATTTATTTAACTTGGGTAAAATTAATTATCTATTTAAGTTGAAATTTCCATGGTTCTAACTTATTATCTTATTTTGTTTTCAAACTATCTTTTAGTTGTCCTTATTTTTCCTTATCTTGCTACAGACTGGTATAGGAATCTTTCTATACTCTTTCTATTTAGAAATCTTTCTATAATATTTATAATCTTTAGTACTCATTTTGAATCTGAGCACTGCTTACCATCCCCAGACCGTCGGTCAAGCGGAAAGGGTGAATCAGATTCTAGAAGATCTTTTCGTGCTTGTATTCTTGATTTTGGAGAATCTTGGGAAGATAACCTCTACCTTGTTAAACTTACCTATAACAATAGTTATCAGGTATAATTTCAATCTCCTTGTCATCTTGTCTTAATCCTATTTCACTCTATTTTTTTTTCTGTGCTTTCCCGTACCTCATTCCTTTTTGGGGACGAAAAGTTTTGAGTGGGGGAGAGTGTAACAACCCTACATTTTAGGCTTATTTTATTTTATTTTTATTTCTGTTAAATTGAATTTCCTGATTTAAAAACTTTATTTTAATCTGAAATTATTTTTAAACTTGTTTTATTTCAAATATTTAATTTCTAAATATAAATTTGATTGTTGTGCGAATTATAGTTCCAAACTAGTATAAATTGGATATTTCACTGAAAAGTGAATTTCTGTTCAAAGTGGTCAAACTTTGACTTTTAACTTTTAAATTTAAATATTCAAATTCTTAAATTTTATCTTTTATTATGAAAATAGATTTAATAACTTGAATACAGGTTTTCGTTTCGTTGGAAACGGAGTTAAATTGTGAAAGTTATGTATATTTCAATATTGTGTGTAAACTAATGTATTTAGCAATATTGTCTATTTTAAATTATATTTTATTTGTCATATTTTGTTCTAATATGTGTTAATATGTTATTTTATGTCTTTAAATATTTTTAAAGTGACAAAATAATTTTTCCAAAAATTATTTGAATTGTTTTCAATTTATTTAGCCTAGTTGTATATATATTGTTATTTTCTTCATTTAAATTATATAATTTAATTATTTATTTCACTTTGAATATGTTTTAAAAATCATTTTATTTCAAATTTTGTTTTATAATATTTTTAAAATGAAGTAAATAATTTTACAAAGACAATGGTGATTTATTTGTAATTTCTGGACACTGTTTGCATTTTTAAGCTATTTTCTTCATTTAAATTCTATTTAATTAAAATTTAACTATTTATTTTATATATTTATTTTCTTTTCTGAGTTCTTATCTTTATTTCTCAGTTTTTATGTGTATTTATAAGTTACAAAATAAATAAAAGAAAATTTGAAAGGTTTGAGACCTTTGATTTGCCTAAGTCCTTTTGTATTCCACCGTTTCATTTTTATCAATACATCTTTTATTTTATTTTTGCCGTCCTTTTCATCATTTTTTCAAACCGACTTCCTCATCTTTTTCACGCAACAAAAGCTTCTCATTCCTCACAAAAAACTCACGGCCATTCCTCTCGATTTACATTGATTTGCACTTGCCTTCATCCCCTTCTTTGGATCGGCCTGCCCTCATCCACCACCTTAGCCGCCTCCACCACCATCCCCTCTGACCAGCACCTCCTCCAGCCCCTCCCCATCCCATTTCCCTGAGCCATAATGAAGAAACTCGACCAAAGTTTTGAATAGCATCATCCATACATGTCAAACCGAGCCTACCTAGTCATCACCTTTAAACTCCTCCTTGCCGCCACTTGCTCCACCTCCACCAGCCAAATTCTGACCTGAGACACCTATGCACACCCCCTACTGACCACTCCTGAAATAACCATGCCTTCCTTAGCCTTGGCCGAGCCCAAAGTGGCATAGAAAATCCATGCTTTTGCCTTGTGTTGTTAGCCCCTTGCCTCACCAACTAGTGCACCTAGACTTCACCACCTTCAAACACCATGCTAGGCCGACCCTATGGACCCAAGACCAGATCCAAACTCAACCCTTGATAGTACATTTCAGACCTGTAGCTGAAGTATAGGAGGTTGAAAGCAAGTGCAATGATTTGGATTGGTTTTATACAATCGTTTCTAGCATTATTTATTGAATTTTTTGGGTTGAAATCTTATGTTGTTTGTAATTGTTTGGTTTGAATGTGACAAGGCAATTAGCTTTGGCTCTCCCACACTCAAATCATTATCGCGCTCTCGTGCCTTTGAAGTTTTTGTGTTGTGTGGTTGTGTCGTCATCTCCAGTTTAAACAGGTGAGTAAATCTCACCGGACAAGTTTATACTTATATGACTAGTAAACTGATCGCAATTGAATCTGTAAACTATATCATCATGTTATATCTGCTATACTAGGATTATATGATGTTCATACATGCTTATACACCTGTTATACCATATGTTACTGTTAATTCATGCTATTCTGTTATTTATATCAGTTTATCACACTGCAAGTTCCCTATAGATTAGAAATCACTATGGGTTGAAATGATACATACCCGAACGGACTTTAGAATAGAGAAAAATCGTTATGGGCTGAAATGATAGGCCTGAACGGTTTTTATTTAACTTGGGATTGCGGGTTTGAAATGATAGAACCCGGGTTTTCTTTGAAAATTACGGATTGAAATGATATATATTCGTATCACTTGACCTAGGCTAGAAAATTATATACAGACCCGTGGTTTATATATTTTTCTGAATTTTTTTTTAATATTTTAAAAATGTAAATATTATGATATTTTTATTTAAATTTTATTAAAATGATTTCTATAAAATATTAGTGATTTTCTACAAATTAAATAAGTAAATTAAGTAAATGGTGAAGTAGAATTTGAAATATAAGTTAATTTTGAAATTTATGATTCTGTTTATAAATGGAGTTTATGTAAAGTATGAATATATGAAAATTTTTGATTTGAAATGAATTTAATGATATTTATTAAGTAATAATAATTTTTAAAAGTGTTAATGATTTGTATAAATTAAAATATGAAATAAATTAATATCTAAGCTGAATTTGGAAATATAACTTAAATTGAATTTTGTGAAATTTGTTTAAAAGTAAATTCTTAATTAAGTAAAATAAAATGGAAATAAGTTATATTTTTGGAAATTTAAACTTCGTTGTTAAGTTAAGAATTAAATTAAAGAAATGAAAATTTAATTGTTATTTAATCTGATTTTTGTATGGAAATTTGACTTTAGAAAAATCATAGAAATAAAGGTATTTAAATGATTGTTCTTAAATGTGAAAATATATGATTTATAAGTTAAAATGATTTATATTAAAGGTTAATTATGTGTGAAATTGTAAATAAAACTCTGAATTTGATTTGACAGCATTTTTGAAATGTAATGTAAAGATATTACAACATTGGAAAATGCTGTAGTTGTTTTAAATGAACCTAATAGCAAATTTGAACTAAGGGTTATTATAGCACTTTGTTAGTGCTATAGTTGTTAAATTTAACTAAAATTTTAATTGAAACTAAATTAAGATATTACAGCATTTTAAATGCCGTCTTTTGTTAATGAACTGTTTTTAAACATAACATTTCGTAGCATTTTCTAAGTGCTGCGAAAGTGGAATTTTCTTTGTTTAATAAATTCAAATGAATAAATGATCTTTGAAAAAGATTAAATTTTGGAAATTAAATATTTAATTATTAAATATAATGAATTGACTTTAAATAATTTAAATGGAATAGTTGATTTGGGAAATACAACTATTTTGAAATATGATTTAATGGTATTTAAATTTAAATTAAATAAATGATGTTTTGAAATGATATTTTGATATTTTGAAATGAATTTGAAATGATATTAAATCTTGGAATAAATAATTGAAGTTTATGTTAGTATGAAAAATATTTGGTTTACTTGTAATTTGAATCTATTTAAAAGATATTAGACTTATGAAATATAGGATAATAAAGCTTTGGAATTTATTTTATAATTTGAATAGTTATTTGGTGGATTAAATCTATATTTGAAATGTATAAGATTTGAAATGGTCTATGGAAATTTTATTGAAATAAATGATTGAATTGAATTGAAACTTTGGAAATTGAATACTTGATTTGAAATATAATACTTACACTTTTAAATGGTTTTAAATGAATTTATTTGTTGGAATATAAATTATTTAAAGGTGACTTGAAATGATAATAAATGAATGATATCTTTGAATTTAAAAAGGTATTTAAAGTTGAATACTTGGATTTGAACTCAAATAATGATTTGAAATGAAGTTTTGAAAAGATATGATATTTTGACATATTAAAATGATTTGAAATGAAGTTTTGGAAAGATATGTTATTTTAAATATATTGAAATGGTTTGGAATTGATTTAATCTTTTTTTTGATAAAGGTTTGGATTTGAAATGATATTCTATTTTGAAGTATAAAATATTTTTTTTTAAATTATAACCACTGGTTATAATAACGATTGGTTGTTAAAGAGACCGGGATCAGATATGGACATACTCTCTGTCGATACCGAAAACCACTTTAACAACTGTGTACGCGGTGGACTTTCCAGACTGAAGTAGGATGGTGGCGACGATCCTAAGGTATATACGTGGAGCCAACTCCCGTGAGTTGGCATAAGGTGGCTAAAACAGGAGCGATCTCGGACCAGTGAGGTAGCACCTCTTATCGGACGCACTTCTTCGATACCATTCTATTACTTTGTGATTGTTTGGGTGCACCCCTTGATTTGGGAGTGTTGTTCGAGGTGGAGCAGTAGTGGCTGCTATGCGTTTCCATCAGTCCGTGTGCGTAATTGGTATATCTACCCTAGCATTGCCTTGTGTGCCGTGTCGCCTACCATATCGAGCTTTACTACGAGTTGTGATTTCTCCCGTAGCCTGTGGAGTATCGAGGGTAGCCCCCATTTTTGGGAGTATGCTAATACTGGATAGACTACTGCGACTATTACGTGTTAAGGGGAATATTGGGTCACTCCTTAATGCTATTTAAAAGTATGTTTATTTTATATTAGACATTATTATAATAGCGAATATTACTACATAGTAGATAGTTTAACGGATCCTTAAAGAATGGGCGATCCCAAACATTCTTTAAGTTACTTGTACCTTATTATAGTTCACTTGAGTTGGTTTACATTTATATAAGTATATATTGTCCTGACTCGAGTGTTTTGTGTTTTGCTTTACGTTCGGGTCAGCCTAAGTTATTCACAGATTTGGATTTCCACTCTCTTGGAGATTTGAATCGCTGGAGATTATCTGCTTGTCATGTCCTATCTATTTCAATTCCGTTGTTCTACTCAGCTTGTACTTGGTTATTTTATTGAGACTTCTGTTGTACTCTATTTCTTTTGTTATATCTTATGTAACTCTGATATATTTATATAGTAGCTTCATGAACTACTATTTCGTTTACTTCCGCTGCATTATTTTACTCTGTGTCTGTTATCTGTGATTATATTTATTTACTGTATATTCTGAGATTTGCCAAATTTTATTTAGAACGCGGTATTTTGAGCAATTCAAGTCCGACATGTGCGGATGCGAATGGTTGAAAATATCGGGTCGTTACATAACAATGGTCACTTGCAAACAAAACCATACAATCATCGCATGCAATCAAATTAATCAACCATTCATCCATAACAACCAAAACAAATGGTTTGTTCGGGTTCAGAAACCTTTAATCGTATAAAATGATAAATAAACTACCAAGTATACCATGCACTAAATAGTCTTAGATAAAACTTAATAAATTATTTATACATTCTAAACAATTTAAAGTATCACTTCACCAAACATCTCATAAGCCAAACAACCAAGAATTCCAAATATTATTTAAGTTTATTCTCATCACTTTCTTTTCACATCATTTACTATTCTTCGGTTTCATTCATTCATACAATGATTATTAATAATTTAACTTTATTACTTACAAATTCATTTCATATTCATTCATACAATGCCATTTTTCTCTTTTCATTACTTCACATTCATTGCTTACATAACTTATTTCCATTTCGATTATTAGATTATCCATTATTATGCAAGCCTCTTTAAAATTTAATTCCCTATTAATGGATTATTTCTTTTTCACATTCATTTCTTCCATATATAGTATTATTGAATATAAAATCCATTTCTAAACCATTTCAACATTTCTGAAGTTATAATCATTCAATTAATGTAGTATTCACTTTTACTATTCATTTTAATTACAAATAGCTGCAACATTAACTAAAGTTCATAATCATTTACTTACATTATTCACTTTTCTATAAATTTAATTAGTAACATTTCAAATTATTAACTTAAATTTATAACAATTTATAACATCAGAATTCCTATTTATAGAAGTAATCCCATTGAACACCTTCATTACTAAAGTTTTATTTGTATAATATTCTATTGCATATTTCTATTTAACATTACAACTTTTAACATTTTGGTAGGTTATATATATATATATATATATGTTCTAAGAATGCAATTGAATGTTACACAAGTTTATCCCATTCACTTTAGTTAACAAAATGTTCAATAATTACATCTTCTAAATTTTCATTGTGCTTTAATTTACAAGTTTCCAATTTCTTGTATATTTCATTAATCACTTAGCATCTAATTACTTATATTTTTCTTCACTTTAGAAACTTCCAATTATTAATATACTTAAGATTTCATTTCACTACAATAATTGAAATTTCTAATTTACAGAACTTAAGAACTAAATACTGGGTTTCATTTTCAAATCATTTCAAAATAAAATATATATATAATCATATCTTTTATATATCCAAATCCTATTTAGAAATTTAAAATTAAGATTTGTTATCTAAACAAGTGTGTAGTAAAACTACTACGGTGGCCTTCCCACTTTGAAACTCGAAAATGAACGTCGATGATGCATGCACTTATCATCGAAATTATTTTCCAACGACAGAGAGGGGAGTACATAACTTATTTACTTAAATTCTTTTAAAACATTTCTCTCAAATCACATTGAAATATTAATATCAGAAAATACTTCCAAATAATACTAATATCGTATTCCAAAATCTTTCGAATTTTTTTTCAAAACTCTAGAACTTAAGTTCTCAAATTTCCAATTTATATTTATCGTATTTGTAAATTCTATTTTACAACCAATATTTATAAAATTTCACTTCCTAACAAACAACAAATCACATCCAACTATATCATTCATAAAATTATTCTTTTATATACAAAATATAATACTAGGTAAAATTATTTTATTTACCTATATTTCAAAACAATATTGCGTCAGTATACCCTATTAAGTGTTTAGAAATCCCTATCGATCCCACAGCGTCCTATGTACCGACCAGAATTTATAAATACTAAACATAACAAATTAACATAATACAAAGCATTTTTTATAACACTAACTAGTACGCTCTCTCATATATATACACTCAGACTCATTCTAGGGTATTGCTACCCTGTCTCTAATGAGTCAGACCTCACAAAGCTAAGGTTATCGCTAAACCAAAGCTCTGACACCAAATGTAACGACCCACCTTTTTGGATAGTATAAATTGACAATAAACCACACATGTCAGACTCGAACCATTCAAAAGGGAGGATTGTTATGGGGTAAGTAAGAAAAAGAAGAGAAAATAAGGAAACAAAACACAGAATCTCACAGCGGAATGATAAAATATAATAATCAAATAAATAGTTTATGAAGTTGTTTTACAAATAACATTTGATTACACTTTTACAATACAGAATCAGAGTTACATACAATAGAAATAAATAATAATGCAGCGGAACAACATGATGCAGTGGGATAAATATAATAAATAATAATAGTATACAAATCTCCATCTTCGTCCTCCAAAAGCAGTCTTCGATACACTGAAAAGCTCAAACTGACCCGAGCGTAATGAAAAGACAAAACACTCGAGTCAGAACTAAAAGATCTTATGTAAGTTAAATCATCAGTAAATAAATATGAGTGTAACAGCTTCAGAGATGTTTACGGTGTTTGACATCTCCTATCCAGTGTCAATATGAGTGCAATAACTTAAGAGATGTTCGGGATTTCCATCTCCTAAGGATCCATTAAACTATCTACATACATAGTACAATACGCTATTATAATAGTGTCTACAGTAAAGTAAAGTATTAAAATAGCATTAAGGCATTACCCATATCCCCGTTAATACATTTTATATAATGTCGTAGTCTATACAGTACCGTAAACTCCACCGTAAACTGGTGGGCTATCAAGGAGCACTCCAAAGGTACGACACAAGCCAAACTCGTAATGGGCGCGATAAGGCATGTGACAAGGCACGCGAGGCAATGCCCAGGGTAGGATACTACCGTTTTGCGGATCCGGATTGGTGGTAACGCATAGCAGCTACTACAGCCCACCTTGGAACACACACTCCCATAATCAAAATCGATGGGTGGCCACCAAATCAATCACAAAGTCATAATATGGTATCGAAGAAGCATGTCCGATCGGAGGTGCGACCTCACTTAGCCCGACGGGGCTCCTGTTTTTGTTACATCAAGCTGACTCACGGAAGTCAGGGCTACGTAAATACCTCATACAGAATTGTTCGCCAAACCATCCTACTTCATTCTGGAATCACCACCACGTACACAGTTGTTAAAGTGGTTTTCAGTATTGGCAGAGAGTATGACAATATTCGATCTCGATCTCTTTAACAACCAAACGCTTATTTCACACCGGATGGTTCTTCTAAATTTTCAAAACTGAATCATAATTGATATCGAAATATCATATTCAATTCAAACCATATCACTTTCGAAATCATATTCACTTTTGAAATCATATCGATAAGATAGGTTAACTAAATCCTCATTTAAAATCATCATATTTACTCAGAATATATTATTTCACTTGAAAATTTCATTTCAAATCCCAACTTAGATTATAACATCATTTAATCCATATTCGCTTTTAAATCAAGGATTTATATATAACTAATTCAACCTTGCATCGTTTGAAATTTAAAATATAGTATAGATAGTTTTAAAATAGTTTAAAATGGTTTTAAATAGTTTAAAGGGTTTAACATACTTTAAAAATAATTTAAATGGTTTTAAATAGTTTTAAATACTTTAAATACTTTAAAAATAGTTTAAATGGTTTTAAATAGTTTAAAATACTTTAAAGATAGTTTAAATGGTTTAAAATAGATTTAATAGTTTTAAAAATAGTTTTAATTGTTTAAATAGATTAAAATAGTTTTAAAATAGAATAAATTAGTTTAAATTAGGTTAAAAATAGATTAAAGTAGTTTAATATAGTTTTAAGTAGTTTAAAGGGTTTAAAATAGATTATATAGTCTAGACTAGTTTAATAGTTTGAAAATATTATTAATCTGCATTTTTAAAATAATATATCTTCAAACAGTTTATATTAAAATAATAAATTTGAAATTAACATCAATTTTAACTATTTCTTCCATTTCAACAAATCTGGACCATATCCAGATTTCAAATCAAAACCCTATTTCAAGTCTTGAAATATCAATTTAAGCTACTCCAATTTCAATAGATTCAAAGTTACAATTTCAAACGTTTTCAATAACTCAATTCCGATAAATTTCAGTTATACTTCAAATTTAACTTTAAAATTCAGTTTAAACCAATTTCCAATTTTTGCATTTAAAACTTGGATTTTCAAGAATAATTCAGTTTATATAAATCAAATTTTCTTCAAAATCTCATTTAACTAAATTCAAAATTTAAGGGTTTAAAATCGTTTAATTTAACCAATCTGGTGTATAATTTTCTACCCTATGGTCAAGTGATACGGACATATATCATTTCAATCCGTAATAATTTTAAAATTTATGCGTATATATCATTTCAACCCGTAATCCCAAATTTTACTTCAAATCCATGAAATCACTCGAGTTTATCATTTCAACCCATAACGATTTCTCCCTAATATATCAAATCATTCGGGTATGTATCATTTCAACCTATAGGGAACTTGTAGTGTAATAACAATATAGAAATATAACATCCAGTCATCCAATATCAACAGTCAAACATACATCAAATAACTGGTTATCTTCAACAGGTATTCAATTGACAATTAAATTCAATATTAAATTAAACGACGATTAAATGCAATAAAAGTCATATTTAACTGGAATAACTATTTAAATATACCAAACATCAACCAATCAATTTCTAAACACATCATAAATTTAATTTAACTAACATAAGATAATTTAGTAGTTGTGAGTGGGTTAAAACAATCACCTTTGATTTCAAATCGATTTGCAATCCAAAATAAGATCCAAAATTCAACAGTCTCAGAATTCGTCCAAACTAGTGCCAAAATATCTAGAATTTTGATACGATCGCAGCGTATAAATCCGACCTCGTACGTAAAGGTTATGGTCGTTAGAAGTTAAACGATTTAAAATTAAAATGAATAAAATAATAATAAACTTATCACATCAGTTACTGACACGCCACCCGCTCAAATTCAATGTGACCCTTCATCGTTCGATTCACGCTCGAACCCACGCGTCTCAGCTGCCTTTGACCGGCCACGCCTCCCACGAGGAACCACCATCGACCGAGCCTTACCTCCATGCGCTCACCATCGAAGAATCCACCGACTATCATAGTCTCCCCCCCCACAGTGACGTCGCTACCGCCTATGCCTTAAGGTTTCAAAACCCTAGTCTACAAATTCCAGCCGCCATGCTCCAGTCTAGGCCGAGCGAACACCTTCAAACAGCTCCAGGCAGGAAGCACAGCAAAACCCCCAAGTCAATTTCATGATTGATGTCGATTAGGGTTTCGCGATTTCTTTGCTTTGACCGCGATTAGTGATTAATCTGAGCACTGTGATGAAAAATGAACACCACGCGTCGAATCGATACGTTGAGATCTTCGAAACCATATATAATTTGACATAGTTTGAGGAGTTTTAACTTTCGATTTGAATTTGAAATTGAATTGGGATATGGATCTGCAGCCATTGGAAGGAAGAAGAAACAGATAGGTAGAACAGACAGATACGTACTGAGATAAGAAATAAAAAGTTTGCTAGGGTTTAGAAAAATCTATTTATATAGACAAGGCCCGATGAGAAAGAATGAACATATCGAATTAATTCGAATGGTAATAACGATCCGAAAAGCCCGTTCCGCCTCCGAAACAAAAATGGATCTTCCCATATATCAAAATAGATGTTTTCGATATTTTTAAATTCAATGGAAAAGGTTTCAAGTCCTAATTCCATTGTATGAAGAAGTTAGCTTTTAAAATCAGCTTATTTCAAATTGAATTCATTAAATTGATTTCTACACGTTTCAAGCCCGTACGACCATACGACAAGTCCGATCGCTACGAAACTTGAAATCCTACAATTATTCACTGTTATGGATATGATGAAACTGGTTTCGTCGAAATCCGAGACAATGGCCAAAATGGCTATTTTCACATTAATTAAGTAAATTATTATTAAATTAATTAAATCACTTTTTAAATTCAAATTTTATAAATAATTTTTTTTTATCATTTTTGATTACCTAGTAATTTATAATCTTTTAAAATAAACTTCCATATCAAATCCAATGTTAGATATTGCACTAATTACAGCGTTCAATTTCAATTGAATAAATTCATTGATTTTAAATTCCAATAAATCCATTTATTTGATTTTTCATCTTATTATTCAATCCATTATTACTTTATGGATGTGATTAATGTTGGTTTACCATTTATTACATCAATATTCTACAATTATCTTTTTAATCCACATTAACTGCAATATTTAATTAGATTAATTGCAATTGATTTCCCATTTATTATCAATGAATTAAATAGTGAATTTATAATTAAACCATTGTTACAACTTACCAATTCAAACACATTTCTATGTTTATTGTTTACAACCCAAGCTAATAAATTCACATACTAATAAATCATTCTATATTAACCAATTCCAATTAATTACGTACAATTTAACCATTTAAATACCACATTTGGTTTATTCACTTATTTAAAATTTATAACCAATTTTAACTTTACAATCATTCCAATCAATTGAAATTACATTAAAGTAGTTATCAATTACTTTAAATCAACATTATTACATTTCATTCTAGTTATTATTCTCATTAATAAATCACAACTTTTAATTTCTTCCAATATTAACACCAACATCTTATTAAATTAAATATTTTTAATTATCGAAAATTATGGGTCGTTACAGCTGCTACTTGGCGATGGCGGAGCGAGGTAAGGTAGTTGGAGGCGGATATTGATGCTCAGGTGGGAGAGGAGCTGCCGCGTGGATGATGGAAATGGTATGGCTGCTGTGGGGAGGAGATAAGGCGGAAGATGTGGGTGCTCGATAATGGGAAGTTTGGCTGGAGATGTAGAGCCGGCAGCAGTCGGAAGGTGGAGAGGTCTCGGCGTATAGGGCGTTCGGCAGAGTGGCGGTGGAAGGACAAAGGTGGTGTGGCTTGGCTTGCTGAGTGGAGGGGTGCTGTCGGGTGTTAGTGAGGCGGAAGGCTGGAGAGTTGTGTGGAGTTCGACGGTGCAGAAGTGGAGGGTTTTCTGGTGGTCTAGTGAGGGAAGGAAGGCGTGGAGGCGGAAGGCTGGGAAGCTTCGGTTAAAAACTAGGTGCGGTTAGGGAGGAGGGAGATGTTTGGTTGTGGAAGCTGTCATGTGGTGGAGAAGGGAAGGCCGAAGAGAGGAGGCGGCGAACTGGAGAGGAACGGACGATGGAGGTTGATGCGGTGGAGAGGGAGTTGTGTGGTGGAAGGGCTGCATGTGTAGTGGTAAAGGGCGGGCTGTTGGGTCGACAGTGGGAAGGAGCCATGGCGGGTTGGAGGGTCTGGTGAGGGTGGAAGCAGAGCAAGGTAGCATGAAATATGTTCGGCAATGAGATCTGGGTTTTAAATATATATATGAAAACTTTATATGCTTTTCACTTTTTTTAAGTATGGTAGAACGAAAGAGAAGAGAGAGTGGGGAACCAGTAATATATATTGAAATAGGGAATAACAAAAGCCAGAAACGTGAATTCAGGGAAATATTAAAAGCAAATGGCTATTAGTTTCTCACAGGACAAATGAAAGGACACAGAACCCAAAAGGCTCAAAATGGGTACCGATATGGCTAACCGTTTCGCTGTTTTCGCCGTATACCAGATGCCGAAATACACGAATGAATATACTGCGGAGATCAGCGCAATGAGATGAACAAGATGGTACACAGATACGACCGACACGGCCTATCTATCAAAACTCGATTCTCGCTACCGAAAATAAGATAAACGGGGCTAGCGAACTCCAAATTTGGCGAAACGAATTATGACGTCTCACCCAGAAAATGATTTACATTTTTCTTATATAAAAATATTCAGATTTCAATATATTTTATTTCCATCAAATTTTTAACTGATTTTAAATTTTAAATTAAAATTTCAAACCGAACAAACTTATATATTTTCCAATGAAAGTCTGACATTTGCTAAGTTTAAATAAACGTATTCCAAATATCTAATTTTCATTGCAAAATTTTTATTTGTTTATTTTCATGAATTTTTTTAGTTAATTACGTTATTTAAATCGTTAAAATTTTTGGGTCGTTACACACTCCCCCACTCAAAACTTTTCGTCCCTGAAAAGGAACGAGATAGGAGAATAGAAGCAACAGAAAGGAAAGATAAATTCAAAATACATAGTACCAGATACAACAATTAATTCAAAACCATATAAATTTCATTTTCGAGTGGTAACATTATACATCTCATTACTTATTAACATCCATTTATTATTACCATTCTAATTAACTCACTTTTAATTAATTTACATTCATATCCCATTTATTTGCATTCACCTTATTTGCTTCTTAATCGATTAACATTTACTTATTGTTATTCATCTCGTTAATCACTCAATGGATTTATATTCAATTCATTCTCTTTTAATTGATTTATATTCAACTAATTTGGTTTCAATCCACTTTTATTCAATCAATCAATATTCATTGTATTCACGTTTGGTTGATTTCAATTCAAAGTATTTTCATTCAATTGATTTGTTTCCATTATTTACATTTGTTTCATCCACATTTAATTGGTTTACATTCAATTGATTTACTTTCAATTTATTAACATTCGTTACAAAAAAATTTCATACTTACTTATTCATATTCAATGAATTCTCATTCCATTAATTTCCATTCTATTATGTCCAATTAACTTACAATCAATTATTAACATTCATTATGTTTACCCTATTTCTTTATATTCGTTTACAATCATATTTGTTATCCACCTTCACATTCAATTTTATTTATGTTCATTTATTTTATTTCATTCACATAGTATATTTCCTTTAAAGTCAATATCACTTAATTAACACTTCAACAAATTTATTTAAGTTTAACATTAACATTCCATATTTTCTTTTCCTTATCCAAAATGTTTAACCCCATTCGTATTTTGGTCTTTACTTCTGATTTTCTCAAGTTTCAAGTTATATAACTTATATATTCCAAATTTCTTACATCTCTACTTAACTTTCATTCATAACTTATTTACATTTACCTTTTCTTTATAACTTAAGTTCATTTTTTTTCAAAACAAATTCTATTTTATTTAACTCATTAATTTAATCCATTTGACTTCACTTAAGTTAATTCCACTTCATAATTCAATTTCAACTATTCTTTTTAATTTACTTTTTATCACAAATGGTTTACAAAGATATGAATTTATTTATTACCTTTTTAGTTTCTTAAGTTCATATTTATTTACTTCAATAGCATTCTCTTTTTATTATTCAATTTATTTCACTTAACATATCTTGCAACATAGATTAAGTTTATAAACATTTATTATAACCACTCAATTTTTATTTATAAATTCCTTTAACAAAATTTCATTTTTGGACATCTTATTACTTACATTTATATTATATACTATTCAATTACATATTCACATTACCATTTTAACTTTTTGAATATTTTAGGTAAATTATATATGTTTTAGAATGCAATTGAGTATTATACAAATAAAATTTATCCTAATTCAACCGTTTCAAGTTGTTTCAATTTCATTTCTCATTTAGACACTTCAATTATTCAATTTTTTTGCTTAATTTCAATAATTGAAAACCATCACTTAACATAAAACTTAAGAGCTAAATTTTTGGTTTCACTTCAAACCATTTTGAAATAAATATATACATATATATATGTTGTACATCAAATCATACACAAGAAATTCAAATCAAATCCATTTTCCAAAACAAATGTGTAGATAAGCTACTAAGTGGTCTCCCCACTTTGAGACTCGAAAATGAATGTCAATGATGTTGCAGTCATCATTGAAATTATTTTCCAACGACATAAGAGGAGAACACTGACTTACTTCTTTTAAAATTCTTTGGAAACAATTTCCATTCGAAAATAATTTCAAATAATATATTTTTTTCAATACTTTGGAAACCAAATTTTGAAAAGCACCGAAAATTAAATTCCTAAATCCTTAATTTAAATTCATTTCATTTGCAAATCATATTTATAAACCATGTTTTAAAAATTCCATCTCCTTATAACATACAACAATAGTTAACGGTTTAGGAATGTTGACTAAACAATAAATGATAATCTAGTACTATCATTTCTAACCACCAATTCATTTAACTATCTAATTTCAAAAAATTATACTTTTGTACATAAAATATAATCATACATAAAATTATTTCAAAAACAATATTGTGTCAGTTTGCTCCTTTCAAGTGTTTGGAATTCCTATCGATAGCGTTAGCTAGATGAATCGATTGAAACCCAAAATTCAAAATTAACAACTCAAACAACACAACATTTTTTATATCAATTAAAAATATGCTCCCTCATAGGATGATTCAAGAATGGATTTTAGAACAAGGATAGAGATTCAAATTTAGAGGGACCCTAATCAAAGAGAATTCTAACTAATAAGATAGGCTCGAAAGGAAGATAAGATAATTAAATTACAAAAGAGGAAAGATGGATAGACTTATATTAATCGCGACGACTTTAACCGGGACAACTGAGACTCCATTTTCAGAAACAATGTGCCCAATGAATCAGACTTCATCCCCTAGAAATGGCATTTAGAAAATTTGGCTTTCAACTGATGACCCTTAAGAGTTTGGAGAACATAGATCAAATGAGATTCATGTTCTTCTCTGATTTAGAAAAGATGAGAATATCATCAACGAAAACTAGGACAAACTTGTTGAGAACATCGTGGAAAACGCGATTCATGAGATCGACAAAGAAGGCATGAGCGTTAGTTAATCCAAAGGGCATGACTAACCATTCATAGAAACCATTTTCGGTTCTGAAAGATGTCTTGGGAATGCTCTCCTCAACTACACGAAGCTGGTGAAAACCGATAGCAAGATCAAGCTGAGAGAATACTTTAGCTCCGTAGAGCTGATCAAACATATCATTGATACGAGGCATAGGATATTTGTTCTTAAGAGTAAGCTTGTTTAGCTCTCTGTAATCAACACACATCCTCAAAGATTTGGTGACAAAGACCAGCTGCTCCCTATTCAGAAAAACTTTGCCTAATCAAACCCTTGGAAAACAAGTCTTCAATCTGCTTCCTTAACTCGACTTTCACTCTGGGGGTCATCCGTCTGGGAGGAAGAACAACATGTCGAGCTCCAAGAATAAGATCGATGCGGAATTCAATTTCCAGCTTAGGAGATAGAGAAGTGACTTCACCAAAAACATTAGGATAATCCCTAACTATCGGGGTGGAGTCAAGATCACTAGGCTGAGCATCAAGCGAAAAGATAAAACTTCTTTCATAATCCTGAGACATTTGACATACGATCACAAGAGAATTTCCCTGGTCGTCTACTAAAGAAATGGTTCAGGCTTTGCAAGAAATAACAACATCATAATGCTTTAACCAATCACCTCCAAGTAAGATATCAAATGCATCAAAATCGAGGACATAGAAATCTTCGTTGAATTGACGCCTATTGTAAAGGGGTTTCACCCCTTTACAAATCATACTAAGGTTGGCGGGACCGCCGATGGGATTAGTCACACATAAGGATGAAGTTGCCAATTAAGGTTGCAATATGTGCTCAAATTTATTACAAAGATCGATAGAAATAAAGCTATGGGATACTCCAGTATCAAAAGTAACACGAACAGGAAAAGACAAGAATGGATTTTAGAACAAAGGTAAAGTTCCAAAATTCAAAAGAAATCCAAATCAAAGAGGATCCTAAAAAAGAATTTCAAGCTCGAACGAAGATGATTCCGTAATTAATTCCACTCATTCTAGGGTATTACTACCTTATCTCTAATGAGTTTTAACTCCATAAGCTAAGTTTTGCCTAAACCAGAGCTCTGATACCATCTGTAACGACCCGTTATTTCGAACCATTCAAATCGATAATAATCCACACATGTCAGACTTGAATTGCACAAAACAACAGATTGTTATTTATATTGGAAAACTTAGCATATACAGTAAATAAATCAATCACAGAATTACAAACACAGAGTAATACAACAATACGTAGCATAATAGATAAATAGTAGTTCATGAAGCTACTACATAAACATCAGAGTCTAAATCAAATACAACAGAATTCCAAAATACAAAGAAGTCTCTAATACAAAAGCAAATGACAATGTCTGAACATAAACAACTGGAAATAACTGAAATAACTGAAAAACTGAATAGATAAAAGATAGATCTCCAAGCAAAGCTCTAAGCTCCAAAGGTGAGTCTCAAATGCTGTGACACTCAGGCTGACCCGAGCATAAAGCAAAACACAAAACACTGTAGTCAGGATTAACATTCTTATGTAAGTAAATCAACTCAAGTGAAATGTCCAAGTGAAATGCAATATAACTTAAAGGATGTTTGGGATTCCATCCTTTAAGGATCCGTGGAACTATCTACATACATAATACAATACGCTACATAGATAATGTCTACAGTAAAGTAAAGTATTAAAATAGTGTTAAGGCGTTACCCATATCCCACTTAACACATATTTATATAAATGTCGTAGTCTATATACAGTATTGTAAAATCCACCAAACTAGTGGGCTATCAGGGAGCACTCCACAGGTACGACACAAACGAAACTCGTAATGGGTGCGATAAGGCATATGACAGGCCACGTGAGGCAATGCCCAGGGTAGGATACTACCATTTTGCAGAACCGGGCTGGTGGTCACGCATAGCAACTACTACCGCCCACCTCAAGACACACTCCTAAAATCAAAGGTGCACACCAATCAAATCACAAAGTAATAGATATGGTTTCGAAGAAGCATGCTCGATCGGAGGTGCGACCTCACTTGGCCCAGGTATAGCTCCTGTTTTAGTCATATAAAGCTGACCCGAGGGGGTCAGGGCTGCGTTCATACCTCATACAATAGTGTTAGCCAAACCATCGTACTTCGTTCTAGATTCACCACCACGTGCACAGTTGTTAAAGTGGTTTTCGGTATTGGCAGAGAGTATGACAATATCTGATCCCGGTCTCTTTAACAACCAAACGCTTATTTTACACCATGGTCGTTTTATAAAATCACCTTTAAAAATATTTAGATAAAATCACAAATCACAAATTTAAATCAAATTAAATATTAAACTTTAATTTTATTTAAATTTGAAAATATTCATTTAATCACCTTTTTATTAACATTTAAATAAAATTTCAAATTACAAGTTTAAATCAAATTAAATATTCAACTTTAATTTTATTTAAATTTGAAAATATTCATTTAATCACCTTTAATCAAAATCAAGTTATCAAGTTATAAAATCATATCTTTAAAATCTCAAAATCAACAAGTTCAAATCAATTCTTATTTAAACTCAATTCTTAACAAATTAAATTATAAATCAACTTAAATTTATCTTTCCAACCTTTATTTATTAAAGTTATTACAAAATCTATTTCAAAATATTAATACAAATATTAAATAAATATTTTAAATATATTAGTTAAATTAAATTTATTAAATTAAAATATATTAAAAATTTATTAAATTAAATCTTATTATTAAATATATTTTATATTAAATCTTATTTTATATATTTTAAAAATAATAAAGTTATAAGTAAAATCTTATAATTTACATTTTAAAACTTAACTTATAAATTTAAATTTTTCAAACATATAATTTGAAAATCTAAATTTTACACACATATTAAAATTAAAATAAAATCTCTATATTATATTTTAAAAATCAAAACACATATATTTACAAAAATTTTAGAAATCATTTTAAAAATAGACCAACGGTGTCCGTATATAGTTTTCTAGCCTATGGTCAAGTGGTACGGATATTTATCATTTCAATCTGCAGTAATTTAATATTTATGGGTATATATCATTTCAACCCGTAATCCAAAAATTCAAAATCAATAAAATCTCTTAGGTTTATCATTTCAACCCACAATGATTTTCCTTAATCTATAAGATCATTCGGTTATGTATCATTTCAATTCATAGTGATTTTCTAAACAAACAGGGAACTTGCAGTGTGAAAACAATAGAATAATAACATAAAATATCATAACATATCAATGACAAGCATATATCATAATTAACAATTTAAATATAATATATACAACATGTTATGGTGTCATATGTCAATTAACATAGGTAAACAATTTAAATAATAACATATCATATCCAACGATCAATTCACTAACCAATTCAAATTTAACAACATATTTAAATCGTCATTTCATGTGAAATCAATTTACTAAATATGAGAATGTCAATCATGAGTGATCTCTCACCTTTCAAGGCTAGAGGAATATCAAGAATAAGATGCGACGATCCACGGATACGGACACGAACAAGTGCACACAGACACGTGCACACACAATGGGACAACGACAAGCCAAAGAACCGCTGGAAAAATCTCCGAACAGCAACGAAAACAAGCAAAGCAACTCAAGGTGGACTAGAATTCGAGAATCAAATGTGCGTGTGTGTGTTTATATATATATATACACACATATTATTTAAAAAAACTAGAGGAAGAGAGAAGAATCTAGGTTGTTCGGCCAGGGGAGTGAGGCGTGTGCTGCTGCTTGGTGATGGCGGAGCGGGGTAAGGTGGCTGGAGGCGGATATTGATGCTCAGGTGGGAGAGGAGTTGCCGCGTGGAGGATGGAAATGGTACGGCTGCTGTGGGGAGGAGATAAGGCGGAAGATGTGGGTGCTCGGCAATGGGAAGTTTGGCTAGAGATGTAGAGCCCGCGACAGTCAGAAGGTGGAGAGGTCTTGGCGTATAGGGCGTTCGGTAGAGGGGCGGTGGAAGGACGAAGGTGGTGTGACTTGGCTTGCTGAATGGAGGGGTTCTATTGGCTGTCAGTGAGACGGAAGGCTGGATAGTTGTGTGGAGTTCGGCTGTGCGGAGGTGGAGGGTTTTCTGGTGGTCTGGTGAGGGAAGGAAGGCGTGGAGGCAGAGTCTATGCACGGGGTGGAAGGCTGGGAAGCTTCGGTGAGAAACTGGGTGCGGTCAGGGAGGATGGAAGCTATTTGGTTGTGGAAGCTGTCAGGTGGCGGAGAAGGGAAGGCCGAAGAGAGGAGGTGGCGAACTGGAGGGGAACGGACGGCAGAGGTTGAAGCGGTGGAAAGGGAGTTGCGTGGTGAAAGGGATGCTATGTGGAGTGGTGAAGGGTGGGCTGTTGGGTCGGCAGTGGGAAGGAACCGTGGCGGGTTGGAGGGTCTGGTGAGGGTGGAAGCGGAGCAACGTAGGAGGAAATAGGTTCGGAAATGAGATATGAGTTTCAGATATATATATATATATATATATATATATATATATATATATATGAAAAATTTATATGCTTTTCACTTTTTTTTAAGTATGGCAGAATGAAGGAGAAGAGAGAGTGGGGAACCAACAATATATATTGAAAATAGAGAATAACAAAAGCCAGAAACGTGAATTCAGGGAAATATTAAAAGCAAATGGCTATTGGTTTCTCCCAGGACAAATGAAAGGACACAGAACCCAAAATGTTCAAAATGGGTACCGATACGACTAACCATTTTGCAGATTTCGTCGTATACTGGACGCCAAAATACACTAATGAATATACTACGGAGATCAGCGTGATGAGACGAACAAGATGGTAGACAGATACGAGCAAGATGGCCTACCTATCAAAACTCGATTTTCGCTGCCGAAAATGCTGCTAAACTGCCGAAAATAAGATAGACGGGGCTAGCAAAGTCCAAATTTGGCGAAACGAATTATGACGTCTCACTCAGAAAATGATTTATATTTTTCTTATATAAAAATATTCAGATTTCAAAATATTTTATTTCCATCAAATTTTTAACTGATTTTAAATTTTAAATTAAAATTTCAAACTGAACAAACTTACATATTTTCCAATGAAAGTCTGACACTTTCTATGTTTAAATAGACGTATTCCAATTATCAAATTTTCATTGCAAAAATTTTATATATTTATTTTCATGAATTTTTTTTGTTAATTACATTATTTAAATTGTTAAAATTTTCGGGTCGTTACAATCTTTTTGGTTCCACATTTTTTTAAAATAGCAAAGGCACCATTAGACTTGGATATATAGCGGGTTTGATTAACGTCGATGCACTTCATGTTTACGATTATGGTACTCCCATACTTGGATATCTATACATAGCGTTGGATGCATATGCTCTATCGGAATCAAAATAGTTGTATGGGTTTCGGTATATCATTCCATACCGAGTGCACTACTAACATTCACCACACTTGTTGATGAAATAAGAACTACTGCATGTATTTACCTTCCTACATTATGTAGTTAGAGGATTGCTTTGCATGTATGCCGTGTTGCACATGGGGTGCACAATTAGTTGATGGAAGCCATACAACATATGGATATGAGGAGGCAAAACAACATTATTCCTTATCCTAAGCATGAGTACATGGTATTTTTAAAGCCCAATGCAAAGCATCCTATTACAGTTTAGTTTTTTATCTCCAGACATAGGGTATGCTTTCATGTTCTTACATGTCCATTCATATGGTATTTAGGTGAGGGTATTGGTTAAAGTTATTTGGGGTAGTACTCCTTTTGTTCCTCTCCCATTGGATGATATATATGGATTTATTCATGTTGGCACTGTTTATATAGTTGCTATGAGGGTCGCAAGATCGGTAGATGGGTTTACCATAGCTGGAGAATTTGATGCTTACCGAATCAAGTATCCCCGCATGATTAGTTGTTACTTGATTATATATGGTGTTTGAACTCCGATTATATTGTTTGTCCTATGTCCTTTGGTTTAGTTCCTATTCTAGCATCGACTTTGGAGCATTCATCCTCCCAGTACTCATAGCCTCCTTTGTCCATTTCCCCTTAGCATTCTTTCAAAGTTTACAATTTACAGGGTGTGGTCATAGAGTATCCACTCTAATATCTAGCAGATGAGTTAATTAAGGGTGTACCTTCAGCTAGTTTATATCCTTCACATGAGGTAAGTATGATTGTGTAATTTTCATATAGTTGACAACCATTTTCCTAGGGGTAGGCATAAACTAAACCGCTATACGGAAACTACCCGCACCGGACAACAAAAATGGTGCAGAAACCCGCACCGAATCTTCTAATCAAAGCAAATACTCCAAACTTGACTGACCTGCATCAATACGGTTCGGTTGCGGTTTGGACGATTGAACCGACCATATTAAACCAGACTGAACCAAAAATTTACACTAGTAATCTTATGATAAAAATATAAGCAACTCCCATCTCATTGTAGATTCTAGTAATGTATATTCTATTTTTAGGTATGTTGTTGTTATATTATTAATAATATTTGTCATAAAGGAAGAAGTTATCGCTTTAAGATAATATTTTTTATCTCTTTCATTTTGGATAATGCTAATTATAATCTTATTCTAGTCATTTTAGATTAATGATTATGCATTGATTAACATTGATGTTTAGTTAATCTACTAAAAAATATATCATTTGTAGCTAAATGTGAAATTGAAATATTCATACAATTAAGAACTAGTCTTTCATTTCAGTATCACATTATGCATTTTAAACTTGAAGTGTAAAAGTTTCACACAATTGCCTTCGTAGATTGATTGTTGATGGAAGTAATTCTCTTATTTCATATTTAATATGGGTTCAAACCAAACCGGACCAAAACCGGACCATATTACATCAAAACCGAACCGAAATCGAATCGTTTAAATGATTAATATAATGGTTTATACTTTTGATTAACCGTTTGATGCGGTGCGGGAGCAGTTTGGGCTCCAAACCGTACCAAACTGACCCACGCTCACCCCTATATTTTCCTATGTCATATGTATAATATTCTTTTTTTCATCGTAATATGGTTAGTACCTAGATCAGGATAGAGGGTGATTGCTACATTTAGAGTATGATAATTGATTACACTTAGAGTCTATATTTAACCTATTAGATTTATTTAGAGTAGCAGCATACTCAGTATCAAACTCAGGTAAAGCAGTATGAGGCTCAAATACAAACTATTAGGCTTTTGTAACGACCCACTATTTTGGACCATTCAAATCGACAATAATCCACACATGTCAGACTTGAATAATGCAAAATAACAGATTGTAATAAAATTTGGAGCAAATAAAATCATTCACAGAATCACAGACACAGAAATATCAGAATAACTCGCAGCGGAAATAAAATAAATAGTGGTTCACGAAGACACTACAATACAGAGTCTCAAAAGCAGATACAAAATACATAGTCTAAAAATCAATACAGTTCTGAAACAAGCACAAATAAATCTCAAATACAAAAGCTGAAATAGAACAACTGAAACAGAAATAGATAGATAACTAGATAAGCAAAAACTCCAGCGATTCCTAGCTCCAGAAAAGTGAAATCCAAAGCTGTGAATACTCAGGCTGACCCGAGCGTAAATAAAATGCAAACAATCGAGTCAGGACATACATACTTATATAATGTAAACCAACTCAAGTGAACTGTAATAAAGGTACAAGTAACTTAAAGAATGCTTAGGATCGCCCATTCTTTAAGGATCCGTTAAACTATCTACTATGTAGTAATATTCGCTATTATAATAATGTCTAATCATAAAATAAACATACTTTAAAATAGCATTAGGGCTTTACATTTAATCTGAACTCACCCTAACACGTAATAGTCCCAGTAGTCAATCCAGTATTAGAATACTCCCAAAATGGGGGCTATCCTCGATACTCCACAGGCTACGGGAGAAATCACAACTCGTAGTAAAGCTCGGTATGGTAGGTGACACGGCACAACTAGGCAATGCCAGGGTAGATATACCAATTACGCATCCGGACTGGTGGTGACGCATAGCAGCCACTACCGCCCACCTCGAACAACACTCCCAAATCAAGGGTGCGCACCAAATCAATCACAAGTAATAGAATGGTATCGAAGAAGTGTGTCCGATCAGAGGTGCTACCTCACTGGTCCGTCAATCACTCCTGTTTTAGCCACCTTATGCCAACTCACGGGAGTTGGGTCCACGTATATACCTTAGGATCGTCGCCACCATCCTACTTCATTCTGGAAACTCCACCGCGTACGCAGTTGTCAAAGTGGTTTTCGGTATCGACAGAGAGTATGTCCATATCCGATCCCGGTCTCTTTAACAACCAATCGTTATTATAACCCATGGTTATAAATTTAAAAACAGTTTATATTTCAAATCAAAATACTCCAATTAAACCATTTAAAAACCAAGTCATTATTCTTTTAAATCAAATATTCAATTCCCAAAATTTTAGCCTTTTCTGAGTTCATTTATTCACTTAAAAACATTAAAAACATTAAATTTCAGCTTTTACAGCATTTAAAAAGTGCTGCGGTAAGTTATATTTGAAAACAATTCAACTCAGCAAAGACAGCATTTAAAAACTGCTGTAATAGTTCAGTTTTAAAGGAAAAATAGTTCAATTCATAAAAGACAGCATTTTCAGAACTGCTGTAATAGTTCAAGGTTCAAATTAAAGGTTTTATTTCAATTCAGCAAAGACAGCGTTTATAAACTGTTGTAAAAGTTCAGTTATATACAAAAATCATATTTCAGCCTACTGCAGCACTTAACAAGTGCTACAACAGCCTCTTCATTAGTTTCAGGTTCAATTTCAGTTCCTGCCACAACAGCACTTACCAAGTGCTCTCATAGCCTTAGTTCATTTTAGTCTTTAAGTTCATTTATGCAACCACAGCACTTACCAAGTGCTGCAGATTCTACTTATTTAGAATTAGTTCATTTCCAGAAATGATAGCATTTCTGAAGTGCTATAAATTGAATTTCCAAGTTTTAAGTGCAATTCCAGCCATAGATAAATTTCAATTTAAATCATTTAAACTTATAAAATTCATATTTTTTTCATTAAAATGTTCATTTAAACCTTTAACTTTATGATTTTTATAAAGAAATTTTTTACAAATACAAATCAAAATTTCCAAAGTTCACTTATTAAATTCAAGTGTGTCAATTTCCATTTTCATTTTAAAACAATTTATTTCAACACTTAAATTTAAATCTCCATTTTACACCATTTAAAACTTATTTTTCATTTTAATTTAATTAACTTACATTTCCATTTTAAAAATCAGTCAAATTTCCAATTTAAGTTACACTTTAAAATCACTATTTTCTTATCCATTTATTTTACATTTAAAACATAGAAAAACATTGCCACTTAAATAAATCATATAAAAATTCAATTTAAATCAATTTATCATAATTTTTAAAATTTAAAACATTTAAAAATTTCCATAAAATATATAAAATAACCCCGGGTCTGTATAATATTTTCTAGCCTAAGTTAAGTGATACAGATAATATATCATTTCAATCCGTAGTTTACAAAGAAAATCCGGGTTTTATCATTTCAAACCCGCAATCCCAAGTAAATAAAATTTATTAAAAAGTTGCTCAGGCTTATCTTTTCAGCCCATAACGATCTTTCCCTATTCTAAAGTCCGTTCGGGTATGTATCATTTCAACCCATAGTGAACCTAATCTACAAGGAACTTGCAGTGTGATAAACTGATAAAAATGAACAGTATACAATATATAACAGTAACAGATGATATAACATATGTATAAACAGGGATGAACATCATATAATCATAATATAACAGTTATAACAGGATGATATAAATTTACAGATTCAAGAGGTGTCAGTTCACTAGTTATATAAGTACGAATCGTCTGGCGAGAATTACTCACCTCTTATTGCTGAAGATTTCAAAACCAAAAGCACAACAGAAAACCAAGCACGATGACACGACAATGATTTGAGTGGAGAGCGAATCCAAGCTACAACTCTTGTGTACAACCCAAAACAAAAAATCAAACAAAACAATTTCAATACAACTTTAAAATGAAATAACTTTGGAATAAAAGCGAATACGAATACCAAACTTTTTGCCTTGCTTCTCATATACTATGTACAGCCTAGAGGTTGCATAGGGTCAGGTTTTGGTCAAGTTTAGGCTCGGGTTTGGGCTAGCATGGATCAGCCAAGGTGGTGAACAATGGTGGAGTTATGAACATGTGAAGGTAAAGGGGTTTTCTAGGCAAATAAGTGGAAAAGTGGTCAAACTAAGGCTCGACCATGGATAGTTAGGCTCGGCCAGAGGGTCCAGGTGGTAGATCAGGGGCTAGAGTGATGAGGTAGGGTCTGGACAAGGTGGTGGCGGCGGCCAAAGATGGTGGTGGTGATGGAAAATGGAGTGGTGATCAACTAGGTGCTCGGCTATGCATTGTTTTGGACATTGTTTGCATTTTTGGTGAAGTTTGGCTTCAAGGAGGGTTCGGCCATAGTCTAACCTGAAGTGGTGGGTGGTGATGATGCCAAGGAGGAGTGGTAGGGGATGGTGGCCGTGGCTATGGTGAGGAGGCCATGCAAATAGAAGAGAAAACAAGGCAAAAAAAGTATGAAAAAATGGAAGAAAAGTGTAAAAGAGGAGGCCATTACCAAGGGAGTTTGAAGAAGCCGTGAGAAATGAGAAGTGCTGAAGTTTTTTTACGTGAAAAGTAATTGTAATACACGGCTAAGAATTAGAAATGTACGGCCAAAATGTAAATTAATGAGGAGTTTAAGAAATGAAGAGTTTTGAAGGTGAAAGGACTTATGTTTTGCACTTTTTAAAACCTTTGGTATTTCCTTTTCTCTTTGATTTTAAATAAACAAAATAAACTTAGAAATGTAATTTACATCTGAAACAAAGTAGTAGGGAATAAAAATAAATATTTAAATTTAAAAGAAATGGAAAAAGAATTACAAAATTTGCTTAAAAATTAGAAACAGTGTCTAGAAATTACAGAAAAATAGCCAATGGCTTTGGAAAATTATGTACTTCATTTTAAAAATATTATAAGATAAAATTTGAAATAAAATGATTTTTAAAACATTTTCAAGGTGAAATAAATAATTAAATTCATAGAAAATATCAAAAGAATGGAAGAATTTGCTTAAAAATAGGAAACATAACCTGAAAATTTCAAATAAATTACCATAAATTCTAGAAAAATTTCTACTTCACTACAAAAATAATTCAAAACAAATAAAATAAATTTCAAAAATATTGGGTTGTTATACTCTCCACCACTCAAACCTTTTCGTCCTCGAAAAGAACGGAAACTAAATATGGAAATAAAGGAAACAAGATAGAAACAAAATAGTACCTGGAACAAACAATTCCGGATTCGAAGCACGAATGCTTTCCTCCGTCTTCCAAGTACAATCACGATCATCAGTACTCCACTGTACTTTGACCAGTCTAACAGATTTCCTTCTTAGCTGCTTCATATCTTTGTCGCCAATACGAAGTGGATTCCTCTCAACAGTCAGATTAGGCTCAATATCCTAACTATCAAGAGCAGAAGGCTGAACAATAAGAGATGGATCATGCAGATAGCGACGAAGATGAGAAACGTGGAATGCATTATGCACTCCAAAGAACTTCTCGGGCAAATCCAGACGGTAAGGCAAGGAACCAATTCTTTCCACAATGCGGAAAGGACCAACAAATCTAGGAGAAAGCTTCCCTCTATGACCAAAACGGATAACATTCCTTAAGGGAGAGACCTTAAGGAAAACCAAATCACCAACATCAAACTCTAAACTCCGCATATGCCTATCAGCATACTTCTTCTGCCTATCCTGAGCAATCCTCATCTTCCTCCTAATCTCCTAACTCTCTCAAAAGCCTCTAAAATCATATCAGGACCAAGAACCAAACGATTTCCGGATTCAATCCAACAAGAAGGAGATCTACAAGGTCGTCCGTAAAGAGCAGCAAATGGAGACGTCTTAATACTGGCCTGAATTCAAAGATAGAAATGAGATAGATAAAAGATTAAGATAAGATTAAAACAGACTATAGAAATTATACCTGATAACTATTGTTATAGGGGAATTCGACAAGATGGAGATCATCTTCCCAAGATCCTCCATAATCAAGCACACAAGCACGAAGAAGATCTTCGAGAATCTGATTCACCCTTTCCGTTTAACCGTCGGTCTGTGGATGATAAGCAGTGCTCAGATTCAAATGAGTACGCAAAGAATCCTTAAAGGCTTTCCAAAACCTACTGGTAAAGATAGGATCACGATCACAAACAATACTAAGAGGAACACCATGGAGACGAACAATCTCCCTCATGTAAATCTCAGACAAACTAGAAGTAGAACGGGTAGACTTGACTGGAATAAAATGAGCTGATTTGCTCAATCTATCCACAATAACCCAGATACTCTCATTACCCTTCCTAGTCCTCGGTAATCCATCAATGAAATCCATAGAAACCTGTTCCCACTTCCAATTGGGAATCTCAAGAGGCTGCAACAAACCAGGGGTCTTTTGATGATCTGCCTTGACTTGTTGACAAGTCGAACACCTACTAACAAAAATGGAGACATCTCGCCTCATACCCTTCCACAGTACAACTTCTTCATATCCTGGTACATCTTGGTCACACCTGGATGAATAGAAAGTTTGGACTGATGATTCTCCCAAAGCAACTCCTGTCTCAAACCATCAACATTCGGGACAAAAATCCTATTATTAATCCTTAACACACCTTTATCATTAATCTGAGCACCAGTGCCATCAAGACTACTACCTCCAACTCTACTTCGAACATTCTCCTTCATCAATCTAAGCATCTCATCCTCATCCTGCTTAGCCATGATACGATCCACAAGAGACGAAGTAACAACCAGCTGACACAACAAAGCCTTCTTCCGACTCAAAGCATCCGCCACAACATTAGCTTTCCCAGGTGTATAGTTGATGTCGAGGTCATAAGAATCAAGAAACTCTAACCACCTAACCTATCCCTGGTTCAAATCCTTCTGAGAGAAAATATATTTCAAAGATTGATGATCTGTGAAAAGCTCAAACTTAGTACCCAAAAGATGATGTCTCCGAAGCTTCAAAGCAAAAACAATAGCAAGCAACTCTAAATCATGGGCAGCATAATTGGCTTCATGGATCTTCAACTGACGACTAGCATAAGCAATCACCTTACCATCCTACATCAGAATAGCTCCCAAACCTTCACGACAAGCATCACTGTATACCGTTAATCTCTCATTTCCACTTGGAACGGTAAGAACTGGTGCGGAAGTAAGCTTGTGCTTCAACTCACTAAATGCAGCCTTACACTCATCACTCCAAATAAACTTAGCATTCTTCCGAGTCAAAGCAGTGTGAGGTGCAACAATCCGAGCAAAATTCTCAATGAATCTCCAGTAATAACCGGCAAGGCCCAGAAAACTACGGATATCAGTTGGAGTCCTAGGAGTTTCCCAATCTTGTACAGAATAGGGATAAATAAGGACAACAGGAAGATAGAATAAATTGAATGAACAAGGAAAGAGAAGGACAGAAAGACTTACATTGATCGCAGCGATCTTGACTGGACCAACAGAAACTCCATTACTAGAAACAATATGCTCGAGGAATCGGACTTCATCCTTCTAGAAATGGCATTTAGAAAATTTAGCCTTCAACTGATGATTTCTAAGAGTTTCAAGAACAGATTTCAAATGTGACTCATGCTCTTCCTTGGACTTAGAGAAAACAAGGATATCATCAACAAAGACTAGAACAAATTTATTAAGCACATCACGGAAAACACGATTCATCAAATCAACAAAGAAAGTAGGAGCATTAGTCAAACCGAAAGGCATGACTAACCATTCAAAGAATCCATTCTCAGTACGGAAAGCGGTCTTGGGAATGCTTTCCTCAGCAACTCTGAGCTGGTGAAAACCTGTGGCAAGATCAAGCTGAGAGAAAACAGTAGCACCATAAAGCTGATCAAACATATCATTGATGTGAGGCATTGGATATCTGTTTTTCATAGTGAGCTTGTTCAGCTCCCTATAATCAACACACATCCGGAGAGAACCATCGGACTTGGTGACAAAGACCACCGCTGCTCCCCATTCAGAATAGCTAGGTATGATCAGACCCTTGGAAGACAAGTCCTCAATTTGCTTCCTTAACTCAACCTTCTCGCGGGGTGCCATTATTCTAGGAGTAAGAACTACAGGTCGAGCTCCAAGAATAAGATCAATGCGGAAATCAATTTCTCGCTTAGGAGGTAATGCAGTAACTTCACCAAATACATCGGGATAGAGTTTGACTACACGAGTCGACTGAAGATCAACAGGAGAAGCATCCAGAGAAAAGATAAAGCTACCAGCATAATCATGGGGCATACGACCCTGAATATTCAAAGAATTACCCCGATCATCCTTAAGAGAAACAATTCGGGATTTACAAGAGATACGGGCATCATGCCCGTCAAGCCAATCACCTCCAAGAAACAAATCAAAAGCATCAAAACCAAGAACATAGAAATCACCAGAGAATTTGTGGCCAGAATAAAAGAGTCTCACTTGCTTACAAATCTTATCAAGATTTGCGGGACCACCAATAGGATTTGAAACACATAAAGGAACAGAAGCATACTCAGGAGAAAGGAGATGTTCAAACTTATCACACAAGTCATCAGAAATAAAACTATGCGAAGCTCCAGTATCAAATAAAACACGAACAGGATGATGAAATAAAGTAAAGGTGCTCTGAAGAGTACCTTGATCATCACTAGGAGCAGGAGTAGGTGCAGTAGGAGAAGAAACAGATGTAACAACAAATACACCAAATGGCTTTTCTTTCTGATACAAAGGACAGTCATTCTTAAAATGACCTGGCTGAAGACAAACATGACAAAGATTGTTTTCTGGTAACCTGAGGTGGAGGAATAGTAGTACTAACCGAAGTAGGGCAACTATTAGCATAGTGTCCTTTCTGGTCACATTTGAAGCAGGTAATGGTGGATAGATCAATAGGGTGCCTCTTAGAAGGAGAAGATTATGAAGATCCCAAACCCGGATGCTTGAGCCAATTCTTCTTCTGCTGGGGGAAATTGAGCTTCCTCTTCTTAGAATTTGCAGATGAAGACTGTGATGCAGGAGCACCAGAAGCAGCAGGACCCTTGGAAGTAGGGTTCTCATAACGAATAGCCATATCCATAAGCTCAGTAAAAGTGCCATGAACATGTGAAATAAGACGATCGTAGAACTCTAGGCGAGCTCCAGCTATGAACTTCTCATTTTTCTTAAGTTGAGTGTCGATAAGACCAGGACCAAACTTGAAAAGTTCATTGAACTTCCGCTCATACTCTGAAAAAGACATGGTACCCTGCTTAAGATCCATGAATTCTCGATAAAGTTGAGATTTCCCGGCTTCAGGCATCCATTTTGCCACAAAAGCCTCCTTGGAAAGAAGATAAACAAAACTTAAGATAGATTCAAAAGAAAAGAAAAAGGGGGAAAATTCAAGATAACACAAAGGATACCTGAACTACTCCCACGAAAGATCACCTTCGTTAGTGTGCGCTGTAACAGACTCCCACCAATCTAAGGCTGACTCTTATAGCTACCAAGCTGCTAACTGACACTTCTGGGATCAGTAATCTCAAGACCAGTAAATATCCTCTCTAAACTCCGTAACCATTGCTGGGCTTCGATAATACTCTCTGAACCGGTGAACTTAGTACCACCGAGCTGAGAGAATTCCTTACAGAGAACAGTAAACCTAACAGGTGCAACAGGTTGAGGAGCTAGGGCAGTACCACGACCCCTTCCTCTAGCATTTCCAAAATTCATCCTGAAAATATCAAGAATGAATTTAGGACAAAGGTATAGAGAAGACAAAGACAAGGTAAGATAAGACAAGATAAAATCACTTGGATGAATATCCTAATAACAGAAATTTCTAACAAGGTAGATACGAAAAGAAGGAAGTTTAGAAAAATTGCTTTTAAAACAAGAAAATTTTATATCAAAATAATCTTTGAAATCATTTGAAAAATCATTTGAAAAAATCATTTAAAATCATTTTATACTTTGAAAATACGTTCACTCACAAAGAAATGATTCTGAGTTTGATTTCACTCATTCTAGGGTATTTTTACCCTATCTCTAATGAGTTTTGCTCCGTAGGCTAAGGTTTGCCTAAAACCAAAGCTCTGATACCAAATGTAACGACCCACTATTTTGGACCATTCAAATCGACAATAATCCACACATGTCAGACTTGAATAATGCAAAATAACATATTGTAATAAAATTTGGAGCAAATAAAATCATTCACAGAATCATAGAAACATAAATATCAGAATAACTCGCAGCGGAAATAAAATAAATAGTGGTTCATGAAGCCACTACAATACAGAGTCTCAAAAGCAGATACAAAATACATAGTCTAAAAATCAATACAGTTCTGAAACAAGTACAAATAAGTCTCAAATACATAAGTCTCAAATACAAAAGCTAAAATAGAACAACTGAAACTGAAATAGATAGATAACTAGATAAGCAGAAACTCCAGCGATTCCTAGCTCCAGAAAAGTGAGATCCAAAGTTGTGAATACTCAGGCTGACCCGAGCGTAAATAAAACACAAACACTCGAGTCAGGACATACATACTTATATAATGTAAACCAACTCAAGTGAACTGTAATAAAGGTACAAGTAACTTAAAGAATGCTTGGGATCGCCCATTCTTTAAGGATCCGTTAAACTATCTACTATGTAGTAATATTCGCTATTATAATAATGTCTAATCATAAAATAAACATACTTTAAAATAGCATTAGGGCTTTACATTTAATCTGAACTCACCCTAACACGTAATAGTCCCAGTAGTCTATCCAGTATTAGCATACTCCCAAAATGGGGGCTATCCTCGATACTCCACAGGCTACGGGAGAAATCACAACTCATAGTAAAGCTCGGTATGGTAGGTGACACGACACAACTGGGCAATGCCAGGGTAGATATACCAATTACGCATCTGGAGTGGTGGTGACGCATAGCAGCCACTACCGCCCACCTCGAACAACACTCCCAAATCAAGGGTGCGCACCAAATCAATCACAAGTAATAGAATGGTATCGAAGAAGTGTGTCCGATCAGAGTTGCTACCTCACTGGTCCGTCAATCGCTCATGTTTTAGCCACCTTATGCCAACTCACGGGAGTTGGGTCTACGTATATACCTTAGGATCGTCGCCACCATCATACTTCATTCTGGAAACTCCACCGCGTACGCAGTTGTCAAAGTGGTTTTCGGTATCGACAGAGAGTATGTACATATCCGATCCCGGTCTCTTTAACAACTAATCGTTATTATAACCCATGGTTATAAATTTAAAAACAGTTTATATTTCAAATCAAAATACTCAAATTAAACCATTTAAAAACCAAGTCATTATTCTTTTAAATCAAATATTCAATTCCCAAAATTTTAGCCTTTTCCGAGTTCATTTATTCACTTAAAAACATTAAAAACAATAAATTCCAGCTTTCACAACATTTAAAAAGTGCTGCGGTAAGTTATATTTGAAAACAATTCAATTCAGCAAAGACAGCATTTAAAAACTGCTGTAATAGTTCAGTTTTAAAGGAAAAATAGTTCAATTCAGAAAAGACAGCATTTACAGAACTGCTGTAATAGTTCAGGGTTCAAATTAAAGGTTTTATTTCAATTCAGCAAAGACAGCGTTTATAAACTGTTGTAAAAGTTCAGTTATATACAAAAATCATATTTCAGCCTACTTCAACACTTAACAAGTGCTACAACAGCCTCTTCATTAGTTTCAGGTTCAATTTTAGTTCCTGCCACAACAGCACTTACCAAGTGATGTCATAGCCTTAGTTCATTTTAGTCTTTAAGTTCATTTATGCAACCACAGCACTTACCAAGTGCTTTAGATTCTACTTAGTTCAGAATTAGTTCATTTCCAGAAATGATAGCATTTCTGAAGTGCTATAAATTGAATTTCCAGGTTTTAAGTGCAATTCCAGCCATAAATAAATTTCAATTTTAATCATTTAAACTTATAAAAATCATTTTTTTTTCATTAAAATGTTCATTTAAATCCTTTAACTTTATGATTTTTATAAAGAAATTTTTTACAAATACAAATCAAAATTTCCAAAGTTCACTTATTAAATTCAAGTGTGTCAATTTTCATTTTCATTTTAAAACAATTTATTTCAACACTTAAATTTAAATCTCCATTTTACACCATTTAAAACTTAATTTTCATTTTAATTTAATTAACTTACATTTCCATTTTAAAAATCAGTCAAATTTCCAATTTAAGTTACACTTTAAAATCACTATTTTCTTATCCATTTATTTTACATTTAAAACATAGAAAAACATTGCCACTTAAATAAATCATTTAAAAATTCAATTTAAATCAATTTATCATAATTTTTACATTTTAAAACATTTAAAAATTTTCAGAAAATATATAAAATAACCACGGGTTTGTATAATATTTTCTAACCTAAGTCAAGTGATACAGATAATATATCATTTCAATCCGTAGTTTACAAAGAAAATCCGGGTTTTATCATTTCAAACCCGCAATCCCAAGTAAATAAAATTTATTAAAAAGTCGCTCAGGCTTATCATTTCAGCCCATAACGATCTTTCCCTATTCTAAAGTCCGTTCGGGTATGTATCATTTCAACCCATAGTGAACCTAATCTATAGGGAACTTGCAGTGTGATAAGCTGATAAAAATGAACTGTATACAATATATAACAGTAACATATGATATAACATATGAATAAACAGGGATGAACATCATATAATCATAATATAACAGTTATAACAGGATGATATAAATTTACAGATTCAAGAGGTGCCAGTTCACTAGTTATATAAGTACGAATCGTCTGGTGAGAATTACTCACCTCTTATTGCTGAAGATTTCAAAACCAAAAGCACAACAGAAAATCAAGCACAATGACACGACAATGATTTGAGTGGATAGTGAACCCAAGCTACAACTCTTGTGTACAACCCAAAACAAAAAATCAAACAAAACAATTTCAATACAACTTTAAAATGAAAAAACTTTGGAATAAAAGCGAATACAAATACCAAACTTTTTGCCTTGCTTCTCATATACTATGTACGGCCTAAGGGTTGCATAGGGTCAGGTTTTGGTCAAGTTTAGGCTCGGGTTTGGGCTAGCATGGCTCAGCCAAGGTGGTGAACAATGGTGGAGTTATGAACATGTGAAGGTGAAGGGGTTTTCTAGGCAAATAAGTGGAAAAGTGGTCAAACTAAGGCTCGACCATGGATGGTTAGGCTCGTCCAGAGGGTCCAGGTGGTAGATCAGGGGCTGGAGTGATGAGGTAGGGTCTGGACAAGTGGTGGTGGCGGCCAAAGATGGTGATGGTGATGGAAAATGGAGTGGTGATCAACTAGGTGCTCAGCTATGCATTGTTTTGGACATTGTTTGCATTTTTGGTGAAGTTTGGCTTCAAGGAAGGTTCGGCCATGGTCTAACCTGAAGTGGTGGGTGGTGATGATGCCAAGGAGGAGTGGTAGGGGATGGTGGTCGTGGCTATGGTGAGGAGGCCATGCAAATAGAAGAGAAAACAAGGCAAAAAAAGTATGAAAAAATGGAAGAAAAGTGTAAAAGAGGAGGCCATTACCAAGGGAGTTTGAAGAAGCCATGAGAAATGAGAAGTGCTGAAGTTTTTTTTACGTGAAAAGAAATTGTAATACATGTCTAAGAATTATAAATGTACGGCCAAAATGTAAATTAATGAGCAGTTTAAGAAATGAAGAGTTTTGAAGGTGAAAGGACTTATGTTTTGCACTTTTTAAAACCTTTGGTATTTCCTTTTCTCTTTGATTTTAAATAAAAAAAATAAACTCATAAATGTAATTTACAACTGAAACAAAGTAGTAGGGAATAAAAATAAATATTTAAATTTAAAAGAAATGGAAAAAGAATTACAAAATTTGCTTAAAAATTAGAAACAGTGTCCAGAAATTACAGAAAAATAGCCAATGGCTTTGGAAAATTATGTACTTCATTTTAAAAATATTATAAGACAAAATTTGAAATAAAATGATTTTTAAAACATTTTCAAGGTGAAATAAATAACTAAATTCATAGAAAATATCAAAAGAATGGAAGAAATTGCTTAAAAATAGGAAACAGAATCTGAAAATTTCAAATAAATCACCATAAATTCTAGAAACATTTCTACTTCACTATAAAAATAATTCAAAACAAATAAAATAAATTTCAAAAATATTGGGTTGTTACAGCTTTGGTTCAGGAGTTGTAACTACAACATCTGCCACCAGACCCATGTGACTTCAATGACGTCAATGATGATAGTAGTTATAATAGTGGCAATGGGATCAGGTCATATCTTTTTAAGTGAAAGTATTTTTAACTTGTATTAATTCAGTGACTTGTAATGTATTGTTTATGTATCGATGACTCAGAATGTTAATGTATTGTTCATATGCTGATGATTCATATTATATTATTTTTAATTTCACACTAGATTCATAACATAAATACAAGAAACAACAAAAACACTTGGAAAAGAACAAACAAAATAGAATCTTAGGGAGGTAATTATATCTACCACTAGTACCACACTGTCATATTTATCACTGTAAAATAATAAAGCTATCTGAATTAGAGAACCCATTGTACAAATTAAAATTATAAAAAACTAAAAAAGTACACAGAAATACGTCAAAACAAACATAATACTGGGAAATCACTCAAATTGTCTAATATAGCTAACCTAGAGATCATATGTAGCATGCCCATTAAAATCAGCACGATATCACCAATAATAATGTAGGTCATACATTGATTAAGTCAACTGAAAAACATCTTCCTCTTTCACTTTGTCTATAATTTACCAATATCTTTGACAAGCCCGATGAAAAATAACGTAAGTACTCCTAGTATTCAAATTCTTCACCTAATCCTACAATATGGATGATTGTTAGAAGCTTCATTAATGGTTGTCCAGAAATCTTGATCAATCTACCCTTCCATATGTCTGCTTTCAACTTTTATATATTCTTTTACTAGCACCAAATAATCGTGTGATTCAAAGTTTCATTTTCCATTGGGATTATTATGGATTTCCCATACCAAACTTACATTTAAATAGTAAGTTCATAATCTACATGTACATCATCTCCCATCGGAACGTACACATGTCAACCGTTCACAAAGTTGACATAAACACAAGTCTATTTGTTCCAATCCATTGATTCATGTGATATGCATCACCACCCAAGAATGTAAACACATCAACCATCCAGGAAGTTGAAACAAACAAAGGCATATTTGTTCCAAATCTGGTGATCTAAGTGACCTATATTACCTTCCATTGGAATGTACACTTGTCAACTATCTATGCATTTGAGACAAACAAAGACAACTATAAATAATCACACAAAGCTTCTCCATCCACACTCATCCACAACATTACTACTCCTTCGCTTACATTCTTCTACAATAACCATCCCTTCATATATTATATTATTTGACAATAGCATCGATGATATGATGGAAGATCAGTTTGAGTAAGAATCCAAACTATGTGAAACAGTGTAGTATAGATTATACTAGTGTAGATAGATCTTAAGCCTACTATAACACTAGAGGGAAGGGTGAATAGTGTTTTAAAATGGATATAACTTTTCTAAATAGTTTCAAGATATAAATCAAAACACAAATAATCAACACAGATATATTAATAGGTAGTCATAGATATATATATAAATGCAGTAAAAATAAAGTAAAAGTAAGATAAATGACACCATGAGTATTATACTGGTTTGGATTGACCAATCCTACCTTGAGTCCTATACAGAATTAGTATAGATTTCCTTTCAATGTCTACTTTAGTTTGGTAGCAAGAAAACTATAATACAATCTTGGTTTCAAAGAAAAAAGAGACATCCTCTTGACTTTCTAAGCTTAGGGTAAACTCTCTTGATTTACTAGGCCATAAGATCACCAACTTGATTTGAATGGGTAGCAAGCACACCCACTTGATTTGAACGAGCAACAAGCACATCCACTTGATTTGAATGGGAAACAAGCATGCCCACTTGGTTTGAATGGCAACAAGCACACCCACACAAAATAGTGGTCTAGAGTTATTGATTCCAAAAACAAATAGTTTTAACTTGAACGTAAAATATCCTATAGCTCTTTTATAGTTAATCTTTGAGTTGGTGAAAGAAAAGTTTAAAATAATAAGCAAATTTGTTGAATACTTGAAAAACAATGATTACATTATAGAGAATGAATGTAATAAAGTAGAGATTGAATTTGAGTGGATTTTAAGAGTACAGAATGTGGATTTTGTCGAATATATAATGAGAATTTAAAGTAAGAAGAATGAAGTGAATAGTTAGTAAAAGATCCGTTTTCCCGTCCCATTTATATAGTGTTCGAAGGGACATGTCCATTCATAAAATGATGGAGCTAAAAAACATAACTCTTCCAATTTCAAACAAATATCTAATAGTATATATGCAATATACTTAGGAAGGATATGCCAACATATCACTATCTAACGGTACATATGTCGACATACATAGGATATGTTGACATATCCTTGTATGTTGGGATAAACGGCTATATTTTTAAAGTGTTATTAGATTCTAAAATTTTGTAAAATCATTTAAAAATAGTTTTTAATTAATTTAATATATAAAAATTTATAAATTATTTGTATAAATATATTTTGGAAATAAAATATATTTTTGGTGAGAGAGTTTTTCAAAGAAAAGAATGTTATTATTCAATGACTATAACAAATTTATCTAATGTCTATTAGCTATTATCTATAGTCTTGACTCTGCATGTCTTTGTCTTCAAACTGATGAGTCTTCAATTGCCTTGATCATCTCTGAATCTTGATATCTAGTCTCTTTACTGATCAGTCTTCAATCTCAATTATCCTGTACTTGTATAAACCTGTGTAACATCCTATAAAATATTCTATACAACTTGGGAAAACATTAGTACCTACATTTATATGGTTGCTGTCATTAAAATCAATATCTATGGTATTAACAATCTTCCCCTTCTGATGATGACAACCATGTAAATAATTTTATTATAAACTATAACATAACTCCCCCTAAATTGCTTACTGGTTAACCCCCTATTTTGAATTACTACCCTTTAGTATATGCATATATTATATTTTATATAGTTTCTCCCTCTTTGTCATCAATAAAAATAGGTAAAGAAAAATAAACTCTCCCCAAATGTGGCATATTAAATACTATAAAATGCGATAATCTTGTATATGGAATCAAAATCAATACTAATTGCCAAACAATATTATTGAGAAATAACTTTATATATACACATTTATAATTACATCTATTTAAATCATACATCATAATTTTTATATTTATACACAATTAATTACATATAAAAAATATTTTCTAATTACACAAACTAAAATGTACAAATAATAAATTCACATTTTAAATACATTTAAAACTAGATTTTCTTGGAAATGTCGGCTCATCCTTTGGATCCAAATATTTGAATGGTATTGAAAACTCCCAATCTTCATATTCATTTTTTTAGAGTTTGAGCATTTTGGGTTGTTGTTTTGAACTTTTTTAGCGAAATAAGAAATCAAGCATCGAAGAGAATCAAAATGTTTTTCTTGTTCTTTGATCATTTGCATTTGACTTAACTCAAAGTGTCGTAGATTGAGAAGAATGATGCAAGGAGCTCTTTTTAATGTTTGAAGAGTTTCTTTTAGATCGTCACTTAGTTTTTGTTGTGAAATGTGTTGTATAAATTCATTTTTTATGAAAAGAGATGTGTAGAGAAGAATAAAATAAGAGGATGAATTTATTTATGAGTTTTTTTGGAAGAAATACGGTTTTACAGTGACGAAGAGATAGATTAATAACTAATCCCTCCAATTAAAATAATTAACATTTCAAAATCCAAAATTTGGAAATGTCAGAATATGGAAAGGGAGTGCGGATTAAGGATCTTAATGTTAATTTAACACTAGAGAGGGGGTGGATAGTGTTTAATGGATTCTAAGACTTATATGGACTAAATTAAAATTATGACACAAAAAATGCAGAACTTAATCACAGAACAATCACAGAATCAGACACAGATGCAGAAACTAAATAAAAAGCAGTAAAAGGAAAGAACACACCGGATTTTATACTGGTTCGGAGTTACCCTACGTCCAGTCCTGCACCAAGGCAAACACCTCGTACGGATTTTTATTATACCAATGTCAAGATTACAATCCTCAATTTCTAAAGGCCTTGAGGTACCCTCCTGTCTACGAGTCCGGGGCAAACTCTCTTGATTTATGGGACACAAGATCACCCAATTGATTTCCAGGCACAACCACACCTAACAGAGAGACTCGATAAACTTTTGATTAGAAATTGATCCTATAACTCTGAATAGCACTTTGATCTTCGAGAGAGGGCAGAGAATCAAACAAGAATGAGATTCTAATTTGATTCACTTGAGAATTCGGCAGAATTTTGGCACGATCTTAAAAATATGAAAATTTTAGAATATGGATTTATGGAGAAGGAGTGAAGAAAATAAGAAAATAGTTAGTTAAAACATTCGTTTGTGAAGTCTATTTATAGACCAGTAACGGTCATAACCATTCGTGAAGAGATTTAAACGAATAGGCACTTCTTTTGAAAATTGAAACTTTTGAATTTAACGGCCACCATGTCGACATGGGGTATCACATGATGTAGGCATCCCTTAGTTGAAAACAATGTAAAATTTGTTTTGAAAATGGTATTAAAAGGAAAACAAGACGAAATGATTCTGGAGTAAAATAAACTAATTTTCCTATGTTTTAAAATAAAGAAGAGTAGAAAAATATATTTTTAGAATGTATATATAAATTTGATTTTAAATCTCAAGTGTATATATATTACAAAAGAATATTTAAAAATCAGAAGATAGTTTTAAAAACAAAGGAAGTTTAAAACAAGAGTTTGTTTAAAAACAAAAACAAAGAATATTTTAAGGCTAAAACATCTTTTTGAAAATCATTTGAAAAGATAATTTTTAAGGCTAAAACATTTTGAAAAGCAGTTTTGAAAATCATTTTGAAAAACAATTTTGAAGTAGTTTTGCAAGCTTCTTCCTACAGAATATCTCATCACATCAGGACTCGAGAACTTGTACAAAACCAGGATGTTCGTGGGTTTGTAAGCCACTTTTCGTAGGTTTGTAAGCTACTTGTTGTGGGTTTGTAAGCCACTAAGAAGATAGAAATGGGTTCCATCCCAAATGAAATTTGGAATGAAGATTTCCGTGCTATTATGAAGTTTTAACAAAAACTAGACACTTATTTTGAAATCTTGATCTTGATACTCTAGAGTCTTCAATCCTGATATCTCTATTCTGAATCTTGAGTCTTGAGTCTTTATAATGATTAGTCTTCTGTAATCAATACCTGCATATATATATACATATATATATATCCTGCATAGTTCCTGCATATACATATCTATCTAGACAATAGTGTTATTATATATTTTATAATAAAATAAGTTAAAAAGGTTGTTGTCATCAAAACCAACATCTCACTTCCTAACAATCTCCCCCATTTTTGATGATGACAACCTTTATTTATAAAATATACTTACCATACCATAACTCCTATCATAACTCCCTCTTACTCCATGACCCCCCCTTACTCCAAGCCAACTACTATTTTATAACTTCTCCCACTTTGTCAACAACAAAAACTTCTTTCTAATAAATTACCTAAACTTGATATAAGATAATCAACCATAATACAATAGAGTAATCCATATATAAGTTTAATAAATGTTAAGTGTGATCATAAGTATAAAATATGATCATAAATGTGAAATGTGGTCATGAGTGTGATCATAAGTGTAATCCAGCAATAAATCAATCATCATCCAATCATATTTATAGTAATTATTTAATCCAATCATATATACTAACCACACCAAATGTTTTAAATAAGTCAAGTCAATCAAGTTTAAAATACACCAATCAAATCAAACAAATAACATACAGAATGACTAGACATTCCTTGGTACTTCCACCCATCCATCTTCTCCAAAGATAGGTTCTGCTTTGATGGCATCCCATTCTTCTTTATCTTTGTTGAGAGTGACTGGTGGATTTCCTTCGAAATCGTCCTTGTTAAGGGCTGAGATCATCCAACGTAGGGCGTCAAAATGTCTCTCTTGCTCCTTGATCATCTGCATTTGACTCAATTCTAAGTGGCGCTGATTACGAAGTATGAATGTAAGGATATTCTTGAAGGAAGTGAGAGTTTCCTCAAGATTATCGCTTAGATTCTTAATCGGAGAAGCCATAATTCAAGAAATAGGAAGAAATATGAAAGGGAATGACTAGAAATGAAGTTTGATAATTTATTCTGGAAGAAACAGGTATAAATATGGGTAGAAAGTCGTTTAAAATGAATGGACACAAGTTAGTTACATGAAATTAAAATTTGAAAGTGTAACTACTTTCTACCCATTGCATGTCGACATAAGGGGATGGGGAATGTCGACATGCCTCTGCCTAAAGTGACAATTTGCTTTGTTTTGAATATTATGAACAAATCTATGCAACTAAAATTTGTATAATATAAAAACAAGCAATTACATAGACAAGTGAAGTTGAATAACAGGAAATAAAAGATTTCATTAATGATTCTAGTCAACATTACATAAGATAATATAATATTAACTAAAATAAAGAAAAATACATTGATAGAACTTGAAGCAAATAAGATAACATGAACTAAAACTAATTAGATGAAGATGAAGAAGATGATAGTCCAAGATTTCTACTAACTTTCTCGAAGAACCTGTTGATTTTAGTGGAAATCTTATCCATTTTCTTACTCATTGATCTTTTGAGTGTCTTTTGATTTTCCACTATAATTCTTTGATTATTGAGAATGGTCTTATTGGATGGATTAGCGGGATTAGTAGGATATTCAATACTCTCTATGGAAGTTTCTTGATATTCCTCTTCCTCCTCTTCAATTTCCATTCCTTCCTCTTCCTCTTCTTCTTCTTCTTCCATTTCTTCCATCTCTTCGTGAGCAAGCCTTCCTTCCTTTTCCGTAAGTGTTTCATATGGTTGAAACACTAATGGAATTTGCATAAGGGAAATGTTTCCATGGTTGAACACTTTTCTAGTTATAAATTATTCCCTTTTGAAATAAACTCCAAAGTAATTAAAAACCCGAGTGAGGTAAACTCCATGATATAACGTGTTTTCACCCATAGTAAAATTCTTGGGCCTTAGCTCATCCAAAATAACTTGAGCCCAATTGATATCATAATTTCCAAAAATTGCAAAAAGAGCTTTGCAAACTTTCAAAGTTGGGTTGTTGTAGTTTCCCAATCTTGGTATAAGGGTGTGTTGAATAAGAAGGTTAACAATTCTTGCTTTTGGACGAAAATAACGATTTTTGAATTCAAAATTGTCATCCCCTTCAAAGATGTGGTGAAATGTCTCTCGATCATTTTCATTTATTTGAAATTCCGAGAGATTCATTCCGGTATAATTGCATCCCAAAATATTTCCTAAAATTTCACAATCCAAAACTATTTGCGTTCCTTTAACACTACTCCAAATTTTTCCATCTTGCCCATCATAAAAACCACGATTCAAATTCCCATAAAACATCTTAACAAGATTTGGATAACATATAAAATCATTTTGTTTGTTATTTACTACACTAAGAATAGAACATTGTTGAGAAAGATTTTCAGTTTCATAAGAAGGAAAATCTTCAAAAAATAGCAAATTTCCCCGTATGAATTTTACCAAAGTTTACATAGTTGATGTAAGCTTTGATAGCTTTCGGGTCATTAAAAAGAAAGTTTTTGATAGCTTTTGGAAGCCTAATGGTGTTAGGAGTGCTTGAAGAGGCCATTGAAGAAGTTTGAGAGGAGTTGAAGATAATGAAGATAAATTTGAAATAAAAGTGAAAAGTGATGATAAGGAGAGTGAATTAAATAGAGATTCTATAGACATGTTCTCTGGTCAAGAGGCATCTTTCCAGAGCATTAAAGTTGGTGTAAAGGTGGAGGGAAATTCAAAAGTTTGGATTCAAATTTCCGAGGGGCATGTCGACATGGGGTATCGAGGTATGTCGACATGTGCCTATTGAATCAAAGGACAAGTGTCTATTCCTAATTTGTAATAAATGTATATATTATATCCTATATTCTACTTATATAATTCCTGTGATAACATTAAATATAATAATACTTAAATATTATTAATTTAATATTTAAAATATTATTAAAGTAATATTATTTTTGAATTTAAAATTCAAATTTCATGGGATAAATTTGAATTTAAAATTCAAGAAATTTAAAAAAAACAAGCAAACAAGCATTTATTCAAATAAGAAAAATTAAAAATAATGTAAATGCGTACCTATTTTTAGATCCATACTCCCATCGTCGTCTGATTCATAAATAGCAGTGAAACACAAATTAGAATTATCAGTCTTCTTTTCATCGTCACTGGATGATGAGTCCGAGTCATCAACAGTTGCTGTGTATGCTTTCTTTCTTTTCCTTGACGAATCATTGTTTGGAGGGAACAACTGTTTATCTGGATACGGACAATCTTTCCTATGATGCCCGACTTTATTGCAATTGTCGCATCTATCATTGCTGACGTTCTCCGTATTATTTCTGGAATTCCTTTGATCATTTCTCTTGTAATTATTCATTTTTCTATATTTTAGGAATTTCTGAAAGTTTCTTGTCATGAAAGCAATCTCCTCATCACTGTCTAGTTCCGAATCTTCAGTTGTTGCATTGAATGCTAATGACTTCTTTTCTGTAGCCTTGTTTTCTCTTCTTCCTTGCAGTTGAACTTCATAAGACATCAGATTCCCAATCAATTCTCCTATTTTCATTAGACTCGTATCATTTGCTTCTTCGATTGCAAGTGTCTTTTGACCCCATTCTGGAGTGAGTGAATATAGAATTTTTCTGACTTGGTCTTCCTCCGAAAAGCTTTTTCCCAGTGCAATTAGTGAATGAACAATATCTTGAAATCGACAATACATGTCGGAAATGGACTCATTTACATGCATTTTAAACAATTGAAACTGATTAGTTAATATGGAAATTTTAGTCTGTTTAACTTTGCTTGTTCCTTCATGAGTAACTTGCAAAGTTTTCCAGATTTCAAATGCAGACTTACAAACAGACACTCTATTAAACTCATTCCAATCTAGTGAAAAAAATAATATATTCATGGCCTTTGAGTTATTTTGTGCAACACCCTTTTGCTCAGCAGTCCACTGGGCAAAATCGGTAGTTGGTTCAACATACTCAGTTTGTGTGATATTCCAAGTGTCTAATCCTACTGATTGTAAAGAAATTTTCATTCTACAAGACCAATATGCATAATTACTGCCATTGAAAAATGGTGGTCTGATAGTAGACTGGCCTTCTACAAATGACTAGTGTTAGTGTTAACAGAACTAGTGCCAGAGTTGACATTACCAGTGTTGGTAGCCATTAAAACAATTTTCAAGTTTCAGATTATGAAAACTATGAAAACCTATGCTCCGATACCAATTGAAAGGGAGTGCGGATTAAGGATCTTAAGGCTAATTTAACACTAGAGGAGGGGTGAATAGTGTTTAATGGATTCTAAGACTTATATGGACTAAATTAAAATTATGACACAAACAAATGCAGAACTTAATCATAGAACAATCACAGAATCAAACACAGATGCAGAAAGTAAATAAAAAGCAGTAAAAGGAAAGAACACACCAGATTTTATACTGGTTCGGAGTTACCCTACGTCTAGTCCTGCACCAAGGCAAACACCTCGTACAGATTTTTATTATACCAATGTCGAGATTACAATCCTCAATTTCTAAAGGCCTTGAGGTACCCTCCTGTCTTCGAGTCCGGGGCAAACTCTCTTGATTTACGGGACACAAGATCACCCAATTGATTTCTAGGCACAGCCACACCTTATAGAGAGACTCGACAAACTTTTGATTACAAATTGATCCTATAACTCTAAATAGCACTTTGATCTTCGAGAGAGGGCAGAGAATCAAACAACAATGAGATTCTACTTTGATTCACTTGAGAATTCGGCAGAATTTTGGCACGATCTTAAAAATATGAAAATTTTAGAATATGGATTTGTGGAGAAGGAGTGAAGAAAATAGTTTGTTAAAAAATTCGTTTGTGAAGTCTATTTATAGACCAGTAACGGTCATAACCATTCATGAAGTGATTTAAACGAATAGACACTTCTTTTAAAAATTGAAACTTTTGAATTTAACGGCCACCATGTCGTCATGGGGTATCACATGATGTAGACATCCCTTAGTTAAAAACAATGTAAAATTTGTTTTGAAAATGGTATTGAAAGGAAAACAAGACGAAATGATTCTGGAGTAAAATAAACTAATTTTCCTATGTTTTAAAATAAAGAAGAGTAGAAAAATATAATTTTAGAATGTATATAAAAAGTTGATTTTAAATCTCAAGTATATATATATTACAAAAGAATATGTAAAAATCAGAAGATAGTTTTAAAAACAAACGAAGTTTAAAACAAGAGTTTGTTTAAAAACAAAAACAAAGAATATTTTAAGGCTAAAACAACTTTTTGAAAATCATTTTAAAAGATAATTTTTAAGGCTAAAACATTTTGAAAAGCAGTTTTGAAAATCATTTTGAAAAACAATTTTGAAGTAGTTTTGCAAGCTTCTTCCTGCAGAATATCTCATCACATCAGGACTCAAGAACTTGTACAAAACCAGGATGTTCGTGGGTTTGTAAGCCACTTGTCGTAGGTTTGTAAGCTACTTGTAGTTGGTTTGTAAGCCACTAAGAAGATAGAAATGGGTTTCATCCCAAATTAAATTTGGAATGAAGATTTCCGTGCTATTATGAAATTAACAAAAACTAGACACTTATCTTGAAATCTTGATCTTGATACTCTAGAGCCTTCAATCTTGATATCTCCATTTTGAATCTTGTTTCTTGAGTCTTTATACTGATCAGTCTTCAGTAATCAATACCTACATATATATATATATCCTTCATAGTTCCTGCATATACATATCTATCTAGACAATAGTGTTAGTATATATTTTATAATAAGATAAGTTAAAAAGGTTGTTGTCATCAAAACCAACATCTCAGTTCCTAACAATCTCCCCCATTTTTGATGATGGCAACCTGTATTTATAAAATATACTTACCATACTATAACTCCTATCATAACTCCCCCTTACTCCATGACTCCCCCTTACTCCAATCATAACTCCTCCTTACTCCAAGCTAACTACTATTTTATAACTTCTCCCCCTTTGTCATCAACAAAAACTTCTTACTAATAAATTCCCTGAACTTGATATAAGATAATCAACCATAATACAATAGAGTAATCCATATATAAGTGTAATAAAAGCTAAGTGTGATCATAAGTATGTAATGTGATCATAAATGTGAAATGTGATCATGAGTGTGATCATAAGTGTAATCCAGCAGTAAATCAATCATCCTCCAATCATATTTATAGTAATTATTCAATCCAATCATATATACTAACCACACCAAATGTTTTAAATAAGTCAAGTCAATCAAGTTTAAAACACACCAATCAAATCAGACAAATAACATACAGAATGACTAGACATTCCTTAGTACTTCCACCCATCAATCTTCTCCAAAGATAGGTTCTGCTTTGATGGCATCCCATTCTTCTTTATCTTTGTTGAGAGTGACTGGTGAATTTCCTTCGAGATCGTCCTTGTTAAGGGCTGAGATCATCCAATGTAGGGCGTCGAAATGTCTCTCTTACTCCTTGATCATCGGCATTTGACTCAATTTTATGTGGCGCTGATTACGAAGTATGAATGTAAGGATATTCTTGAAGGAAGTGAGAGTTTCCTGAAGATTATCGCTTAGATTCTTAATCGAAGAAGCCATAATTCAAGAAATAGGAAGAAATATGAAAGGGAATGACTAGAAATGAAGTTTGATAATTTATTCTGGAAGAAACAGGTATAAATATAGGTAGAAAGTCGTTTAAAATGAATAGGCACAAGTTAGTTACATGAAATTAAAATTTGAAAGTGTAACTACTTTATGCCCATTGCATGTCGACATGGGGGGATGGGGGATGTCGACATGCCTCTGCCTAAAGTGACAATTTGCTTTGTTTTGAATATTATGAACAAATCTATGCAACTAAAATTTGTATAATATAAAAACAAGCAATTACAGAGACAAGTGGATTTGAATAACAGGAAATAAAAGAAATGATTCTAGTCAACATTACATAAATTAATATAATATTAACTAAAATAAAGGAAAATACATGGATAGAACTTGAAGCAAACAAGATAACATGAACTAAAACTAATTAGATGAAGATGAAGAAGATGATAGTCAAAGATTTCTACTAACTTTCCCGAAGAACTTTTTGATTTTAGTGGAAATCTTATCCATTTTCATACTCATTGATCTTTTGAGTGTCTTTTGATTTTCCACTATAATTCTTTGATTATTGAGAATGGTCTTATTAGATGGATTAGCGAGATTAGTAGGATATTCAATACTCTCTAAGGAAGTTTCTTGATATTCCTCTTCCTCCTCTTCAATTTCCATTCCTTCCTCTTCCTCTTCTTCTTCTTCTTCTTCCTCCATTTCTTCCATCTCTTCGTGAGCAAGCCTTTCTTCCTTTTCCGTAAGTGTTTCATATGGTTGAAACACTAATGGAATTTGCATAAGGGAAATGTTTCCATGGTTGAACACTTTTCTAGTTATAAATTATTCCCTTTTGAAATCAACTCCAAAGTAATTAAAAACCCGAGTGAGGTAAACTCCATGATATAATGTGTTTTCACCCATAGTAAAATTCTTGGGCCTTAGCTCATCCAAAATAACTTGAGCCCAATTGATGTCATAATTTCCAAAAATTGCAAAAAGAGCTTTGCAAACTTTCAAAGTTGGGTTGTTGTAGTTTCCCGATCTTGGTATAAGGGTGTGTTGAATAAGAAGGTTAACAATTCTTGCTTTTGGATGAAAATAACGATTTTTGAATTCAAAATTGTCATCCCCTTCAAAGATGTGGTGAAATGTCTCTCGATCATTTTCATTTATTTGAAATTCCGAGAGATTCATTCCGGTATAATTGCATCCCAAAATATTTTCTAAAATTTCACAATCCAAAACTATTTGTGTTCCTTTAACACTACTCCAAATTTGTACATCTTGCCTATCATAAAAACCACGATTCAAATTCGCATAAAACATCTTAACAAGATTTGGATAACATATAAAATCATTTTGTTTGTTATCTACTACACTAAGAATAGAACATTGTTGAAAAAGATTTTCAATTTCATAAGAAGGAAAATCTTCAAAAATAGCAAATTTCCCCATATGAATTTTACCAAAGTTTACATAGTTGATGTAAGCTTTGATAGCTTTCGGGTCATTAAAAAGAGTTTTTGATAGCTTTTGGAAGCCTAATGGTGTTAGGAGTGCTTGAAGAGGCCATTGAAGAAGTTTGAGAGGAGTTGAAGATAATGAAGATAAATTTGAAATTTGAAATAAAAGTGAAAAGTGATGATAAGGAGAGTGAATTAAATAGAGATTCTATAGACATGTTCTCTGGTCAAGAGGCATGTTTCCAGAGCATTGAAGTTGGTGAAAAGGTGGACGAAAATTCCAAAGTTTGAATTCAAATTTTGAAATCAAATTTCTGAGGGGCATGTCGACATGGGGTATCAAGGTATGTCGACATGTGCCTATTGAATCAAAGGACAAGTGTCTATTCCTAATTTCTAATAAATGTATAAATTATATCCTATATTCTACTTATATAATTCTTGTGATAACACTAAATATAATAATACTTAAATATTAATAATTTAATATTTAAAATATTGTTAAAATAATATTATTTTTGAATTTAAAATTCAAATTTCAAGGGATAAATTTGAATTTAAAATTCAAGGAATTTAAAAAAAATCAAGCAAACAAGCATCCATTCAAACAAGAAAAATTAAAAATAATGTAAATGCGTACCTATTTTTAGATCCATACTCCCATCGTCGTCTGATTCATGAATAGTAGTGAAACACAGATTTGAATTATTCGTCTTCTTTCATCGTCACTTGATGATGAGTCTGAGTCATCAAGAGTTGCTGTGTATGCTTTCTTTCTTTTCCTTGACGAATCATTGTTTGGAGGGAACAACTGTTTATCTGGATACGGGCAATCTTTTCTACGATGCCCGACTTTATTGCAATTGTAGCATCTATCATTGTTGACGTTCTCCGTATTATTTCTGGAATTCCTTTGATCATTTCTTTTGTAATTATTCATTTTTTTATATTTTAGGAATTTCCGGAAGTTTCTTGTCATGAAAGCAATCTCCTCATCACTGTCTGGTTCCGAATCTTCAGTTGTTGCATTGAATGCTAATGACTTCTTTTCTGTAGCCTTGTTTTCTCTTCTTCCTTGCAGTTGAACTTCATAAGACATCAGATTCCCAATCAATTCTTCTATTTTCATTAGACTGATATCATTTGCTTCTTCGATTGCAAGTGTCTTTTGATCCCATTCTGGATGAGTGAATTTAGAATTTTTCTGACTTGGTCTTCCTCCGAAAAGTTTTTTCCCAGTGCAATTAGTGAATGAACAATATCTTGAAATCGACAATACATGTCGGAAATGGACTCATTTGCATGCATTTTAAACAATTGAAATTGATTAGTTAATATGGAAATTTTAGTCTGTTTAACTTTGCTTGTTCCTTCATGAATAACTTGCAAATTTTTCCAGATTTCAAATGCAGACTTACAAACAGACACTCTATTAAACTCATTCCAATCTAGTGAAAAAAATAATATATTCATGGCCTTTGAGTTATTTTGTGCAACACCCTTTTGCTCAGCAGTCCACTGGGCAAAATCGGTAGTTGGTTCAACATACTCAGTTTGTGTGATATTCCAAGTGTCTAATCCTACTGATTGTAAATAAATTTTCATTCTACAAGCCCAATATGCATAATTACTGCCGTTGAAAAATGGTGGTCTGACAGTAGACTGGCCTTCTACAAATGACTAGTGTTAGTGTTAACAGAACTAGTGCCAGAGTTGACATTACCAGTGTTGGTAGCCATTAAAACAATTTTCAAGTTTCAGATTATGAAATCTATGAAAACCTATGCTCCGATACCAATTGAAAGGGAGTGCGGATTAAGGATCTTAAGGCTAATTTAACACTAGAGGGGGGGGGGGGTGAATGGTGTTTAATGGATTCTAAGACTTATATAGACTAAATTAAAATTATGACACAAACAAATGCAGAACTTAATCACAGAATCAAACACAGATGCAGAAAGTAAATCAAAAGCAGTAAAAGGAAAGAATACACCGGATTTTATACTGGTTCGAAGTTACCCTACATCTAGTCCTACACCAAGGCAAACACCTCGTACAGATTTTTATTATACCAATGTCGAGATTACAATACTCAATTTCTAAAGGCCTTGAGTTACCCTCTTGTCTTCGAGTCCGGGGCAGACTCTCTTGATTTACGAGACACAAGATCACCCAATTGATTTCCAAGCACAGCCATACCTTATAGAGAGACTCAATAAACTTTTGATTACAAATTGATCCTATAACTCTGAATAGCACTTTGATCTTCGAGAGAGGGCAGAGAATCAAACAAGAATGAGATTCTAATTTGATTCACTTGAGAATTCGGCAGAATTTTGGCACGATCTTAAAAATATGAAAATTTTAGAATATGGATTTGTGGAGAAGGATTGAAGAAAATAGTTAGTTAAAAAATTCGTTTGTGAAGGATATTTATAAACCAGTAACGGTCATCACCATTCGTGAAGAGATTTAAACGAATAGACATTTCTTTTGAAAATTGAAACTTTTAAATTTAACGGCCACCATGTTGACATGGGGTATCACATGATGTCGACATCCCTTAGTTAAAAACAATGTAAAATTTGTTTTGAAAATGGTATTGAAAGGAAAACAAGACGAAATGATTCTGGAGTAAAATAAACTAATTTTCCTATGTTTTAAAATAAAGAAGAGTAGAAAAATATATTTTTAGAATGTATATATAAATTTGATTTTAAATCTCAAGTATATATATTATAAAATAATATTTAAAAATCAGAAGATAGTTTTAAAAACAAACGAAGTTTAAAACAAGAGTTTATTTAAAAACAAAAACAAAGAATATTTTAAGGCTATAACATCTTTTTGAAAATAATTTGAAATGATAATTTTTAAGGCTAAAACATTTTGAAAAGCACTTTTGAAAATCATTTTGAAAAACAATTTTGAAGTAGTTTTGCAAGCTTCTTCCTACAGAATATCTCATCACATCAGGACTCGAGAACTTGTACAAAACCAGGATGTTCGTGGGGTTGTAAGCCACTTTTCGTAGGTTTGTAAGCAACTTGTCATGGGTTTGTAAGCCACTAAGAAGATAGAAATGGGTTCCATCCCAAATGAAATTTGGAATGAAGATTTCCGTGCTATTATGAAGTTTTAACAAAAACTAGACACTTATCTTGAAATCTTGATCTTGATACTCTAGAGTATGCAATCTTGATATCTCCATTCTGAATCTTGGGTCTTGAGTTTTTATACTGATCAGTCTTTAGTAATCAATACCTACACACACACACACACACATATATATATATATATCATGCGTAGTTCCTACATATACATATTTATCTAGACAATAGTGTTAGTATATATTTTATAATAAGATAAGTTAAAAAGGTTGTTGTCATCAAAACCAACATCTCAGTTCCTAACAAATATGTCGACATATATAAGTAGGGTATGTCGACATACATGCAGTAAATTTCATGTTTTTATTTTTGTTTTATATTTCATGTTATTTTAGTTTATGGTTTCAAAGAACAAAAAACATGATTGACGTCAAAATGAAGTTTCTAAGAAAATTTCCTTAATAAAATAGAGAGGCACATAAACATAATGAAAATACAAAGAAATGAGATAAGTAAAATTAGAAAATATAAAAATAGCTAATTAGATCTAAGATGGGGAAGAAGAAGAATTTCCACTAAGCTTTTCCTTTATCTTTCTAAAGTATTTGTCAACTTTGTTTGAGAGGCTAGTGAATTTATTACTAAATCAATGCTTAAGCTTCTTTTGATTATTAAGAAGCTTTCTTAATTTATAAGAATCTCTTTGTTTGAATAGTGGGATGGTTTTTCATAGCTTTCAAGAGATGTATCCATTTCCTCCTCTTTGTTTTCTTCTTCCTCTTCTATTTTCATTTTATCACCTTCTTCTCCTTGAAGAATCTCTTGCTAATCTTTTTTCCTTTTTGGTAAGAGATAATAGGGTATAAATTCAAGAGGAATGTCCGTGAGAGAGTGGTTTGTTTTGTTAAAAACTTTATGAGGCAAAATGTTTTCACCTCTTATATCAGTACCAATGTAGTTGAATATTTTACTAAGATACACACCATGGTAAAGTTTGTTTTTATCTCTAGAATGTTTCTTTTGAACAAGGTCACCCAAAATCACTTTAGCCTAATTTATATCATGATTTCCAAAAATAGGAAAAAAAGCTTTGAAAACTCTATGAGTGGGGTTGTTGTAGTTCCTCATTCTAGGTGTAATACTTTGTAGTAAAATAAAACTCATTAATCTTACTTTTGGCCTAAGATTTTTACCTTTAGAACAAAATTTTTCATCATTTGAAAACAACTCATGCATAACTTCTCTATTTCCATAATCAATTTCAAAAGTGGAGAGGTCATTTGCACTACTTTTACAATCAAGAATTTGACCAAGAATATCAAAATCTAAATAATAATAGTATTTTTGAAACTACAAAACATGTGAGCTTCTTTTCCTTGATAAAAATTTCCATTTAAATTTGCATAAAACATTTCGACCAAATAGGGATAGCAATCTAAATCATTTTATGGTAAATTGGTTAAACTAAAAATACCATTTTCCAAAGCAAAGTCTCGTAAACCATAAGAATAAAATTCATTAAAATTACCAATCTACTCGAAAAAACCTCACCATATTTTAAATACTCAATGTATGTTTCGATTGATCCGTGATCATTGAAAAGTTGACTTTTGGTTATTTGGTAAGCCTAGCGGTTTTGGATGAAGAATGTTGATTTGAAGAAGAGATTATGTTTTGTTTTGGAAGAAAGAGAGTGAAGAATTTGTTTGATTTTTGAAATAAAGTGAGTGTTGAAAATGAGGTTAGATGGTGTAAATATATAGAGTTTGAATGAACAAGTGACATCCAAAAGGGTGTAAATATATAGAGGTTAGATGGTGTAAATATATAGAGTTTTCATTCTGTTTTTCTGCAAACTCTGGTTTCTTCTTTGGTACTTCGGACATTTAATTCCTTTTGTTGTACGAACTTTTGCTTTGATAACTGGATTCTATAATGATTGGTATTGGTCTAATTCAATAAATAATGCAGGCCAAGCGATTATCGTCCGGACCGGAGAGACGGGGCGGTAATCGCAAATTACGAGTCCCTTTGCCGGAGAGCAACGGAATGGACTCGAACAAAATAAACAAAGTCCTCGACCGGAGAGTCGAGGCCGGAGAATATAAAGTCCTCGACTGGAGAGTCGAGGCCGGAGCATATAAAGTCCTCGACCGGAGAGTCGAGGCCGGAGAATATAAAAGTCCTTGACCGGAGAGTCGAGGCCGGAGAATATAAAAGTCCTTAACCAGAGAGTCCAGGCCGGAGAATATAAGAAGTCCTCGGCCGGAGAGTCGAGGCCGGAGAATATAAGAAGTCCTCAGTCGGAGAGTCAAGGCCGGAGAATATAAAAGTCTTTGGTCGGATAGTCGAGGCCGGAGAACATAAAAACTCCTTGGCCGGAGAGTCGAGGCCGGAGAATATAAAAAGTCCCTGGCTGGAAAGCCGAGGCCAGAGAATATAAAAAGTCCCTGGCCGGAGAGCCGAGGCTGGAAAATATACAAGCCCTTGACCGAAGGGTCGAGGCTGGAACAGGATAACGCAACCCGGCGAGGTCTACGGATTCAAGGTTAAACCCGGAGCGGTCATGGATTTAGATTTCGGCTTAGGATAGATTGACCCGGTGAGGTCTTGGATTTGGCAAAGGGCCCGTAGTGGTCCCGATTTCGGATATCGACCCAAAAAGGTCATAGATTTGGCTATTGGTTATGGATGGAATAAAACTCGGTTAATGGGTTCGGATGGCTATGGACTTGGGTCAGGGTTTGGTCATTGGATTCAGAATCGGATATCGACTCAGAGCAGTCGTAAATTCAGTTAAGGATACGGCGATGGTACTTGGATAAAATTGATTGGATTACGAATCAGAACGTATGGATGTGGATAACATACGGACTTCGGATATCGGACTTGAGGCTATTCAAAACACACCTTTCAAAGCAAGGCATGTTTTGGGGGGCAAGTGTTAACTCGCCTTTTGGCAAGGCCGTAGATAGGCAGACTTAACTAAATTGACCACTCGTTCGTCAAGGGTGGTCCATGATGGATTTAGTCAACTGGATGGATGGACGATCAAGCATGGATAATAATCATGGATCTATAGTCGGGATTCGGCATAGTCGATGGACGAAGGTTATTGGATACTCGAAACTTGGGTTTTGATAAGTCGCAAGTCGCCCTGGATTCGCTTCGAATCGTATGGAGTCGAGCTTCGAGTTGTATGGATGATTTCTTCGAGTCTTTTAGGTGCCTCGGCATAGGTGGCTCGACATTGGTGGCTCGACATGGGTGGCTCGGCATTGGTGGCTCGGCATGGGTGGCTCGACATTGGTGGCTCGGCCGTGTTGGTGGCTCATCATGGAAGGTGGTTCGGCCTAGTTAGATCATGAGTCAGCCTTGCTTGTCGCTCGGCATTGTGGTTCGGTTAGGGTGGCTCGGTAGAAATGGAAGGGACTGGCTCGGTATGGAATGGGGCTTGGTTGCTTCGAGTCCTAAGGTCCTTCGCTTCAGGTTGTCGCTCGGTATCTCAGTGGGATATAAAGTGGGTCGGCATGACATCATTCGGCAGCCTCGTGTCCAAGAAGTTGTTGCTTCGGGTCAACTTCGTGGGATCTGGCTCGGCGTGGTTGGTTCGGCAAGTGCCGATCGGTGACTTGGTGGTGTGGACGACCTGGTGGTGTGGCTCAGTCACTGGTGGTGTGGATCGGCATACTAGAGTATGGAGTGGATCGGCATAGGTCGGTCGGCATGGCAGTGTGGGTCGGTCATGATGAAGGATATTGGCTCGGCTATGGTCCTGATGGGCCCGGAGTACTCAGGAAGCCCAGTAACTCGGGATTTGCCTATAAATACCGCATGTAGGACTTCAGAAAAAGGATCTTCTTTTCGACTCTCTTACTTTCTCTTTTCTAAAACTAAGGCAACTCTGCCATTTTGTAGCTGTAATCGATTCTAACATCAATAAAAAAGAAACTTTTGGAGTGGACGTAGGCCGGAGTTAGCCGAACCACTATAAAATCTGTTGTTCTCTACTGCTTCATTTTAATTTCTTGTCATTCTCCATATTAATATTCACCGCATATATGCTATCTGTGAGTTGTGACTAGTATTTGGTGCTTTCGCTTGGATTTAGGTGTTAGTGACCAATTTTGGCGCTAACAGGAGCACAAGTCAAAGGATCAAGAAATACTTTAGTTCTTTTCTCAGGACTTTCAGTATCAAGCCAGTTGTTGGTGGGCATTTGCAACTCCATTTCTGTGTCTGTATTATTTTCGCATAAACTACTCTTTGTAATATTAGTCACTCAACAATGTTTGGCTGGACTATTTCAGTTTCTTTAGAGATTTGCTTTTCTTGTAACTCATTAAAACTATCAAACTTGTGGTTACTATCTTTCTGTACTTAAGCTGTAAAAACGAACTCAGGTAGAATTTGAGAATTATTTGATGTTCCATCCAAATTTTCTGTTAATTGATCTTTATCAATGTTCATCTCATTGCTAGAATCTGGACCAGTTGTTGTATTCAATTTTGGAACCCAAACTTTGGTAAATTGGCAACTAACTTCGGCATGACCAAAGCAATAACAATTAGGACAAATATTTGGTCTCCATTCATACACCACATCTTTCCACAAAATATCGTCCTTGTCCGATACTACAGGAATTTTATTTGGAATTTACAAAAGCTATTAATTTCAATTAGAACTCTACCGTCTAAAATTTTAATTATACCTTCTGTAAATTTGTCCAGCTTCATAGGAGTGCCAAGAACCGATGCAATACGACTAATACCCTCTTCCGTCCAGTAATCTAGCGGAAGATTGGGAAAACGAACCCAAATTGGGACTGAATTAAGGAATTCTTTATTGAGTTGCATACCAAGCGTCCATTTTTTCATCACCATTAACTTTTTGTTACAGTAGTAAGGGCCACCTTCTAGGACTTTATCACAGTCTTTCTTGTTTTGGAATTTAATAACATAGAAACCATTTTCTTTAGAGAATATAGAGAAATCAGCCTCTGGCTTCCACACTTTGGAGATATAGTCTCGAAAATAAGGGTAATAGGGTTTGGGTCCGACAATGTAAAGGACAATAGCATTGTCCTATTGTTTTCTAGCCTCTTGAACCACTTCAGCTGACATTTTTGCACATTTTATAGAATTGATTTCACGAGGAGGGTAATATTTCAGCGGAATATTGATTGGAATGTTATTACCCATTACTACTTCATTCCATGCCCTACTGGATGAGGAAGAAAAATTCCATTTATTTGTGGTTGTGTTTTTCTTTGGTTGTTTAGGATTGATATCGTAATTTGTGGTTTGTTGATAGCTAGGGCGATCTGGTTGTGAAGCAGATGGGTTCACATTTTTAGTAATAGGGGAAATTGGAGCAAGATTTGGTTTGGAATTTTCGGGTGGCACTCTGTTTTGTCTCTTCCATTTTTTGGATTAAACAAGAGTAAAACCATCATCGGATTGAAGGTTCGGATCTGAAGCATTCATGTGTTCAAAACTTGGAGGTGGATCAAAACCACACAGTGGAGGCTCAGGGGGACAAAGCGGAGATTGATTGGATGACATGAGGAAGGAGGCTGGGAGGAAAACATCCACAGGATGGTGGAGGATCAGTAGGCGAAGGGAACAGAAGTTGGAAAATTGCACAGGCGGCTCGGAAACCCTTCCTTATAATTTTTGACCAATCTTTCTCATTTTGCTTTTATTAGTGGATACTTGCAAAAATAGATAAATGTATTGGTATCCACTCCCTATGTTAGGGTCATGGGATTAAGTTTTAGGTAACCATACCCATGAGAGTTTGGTACAACTTTTGTAAGAATAATTAATATTACTATAAACATATATCTCAAAAAAAATTATGTGTCTCTTTCAAATTAAATTACTATTTATTTTTGGAACCCGGATTTTAAATATCTTATTTTTTGATATTTCTCCTTCATTTGTAGACCTATTGTTTGATTTCCCAAACTTTTTGTATAAAGAACTATATTTCTTTGGAGTATTCTTGTTGTTATTTTTTGACATCCTAAACCATTTTTATTAATTGACGGTCTTGAAATTTTTATCAAATTTGATAAATTTTCTTGACCATTATTGGACTTTGAAACATTTGTTAACAGCTTTTCAAATTTTTCTTTAAAACCAAAATTTTTATATTTTAGATTTTCTATATTTTAATTAGTTCACAATTTTCTTTTGATAATTTGACATTTTTATCTATATATATCTTAAGTTCATCCTTAAGTATAAAAATTTGATTTGTCAAAATTCCAAATGAATTTTGTGAATTTTCTAAATCTTAAATTTTTTTAAGTACCTCAATATTTTATTTTCTAAATCATCACTTATTTTTTCTACTTAATCAATTTTAGAATTTAGAGAGTCAACAGAAAATTTCAAATTTTTATTTAAATCTTTTAAAAAATCACAATCTTTAGATAATTCTAATTATTTTTGTAAAAAGTATTTAAGTTCCATTTTCAAAGTAAGGTTTTTCTAAAGACACTTTCTGACTATCAATTACTTATTCTAAAATAATTTTCTTGCCTTTAACATGGTTATTTCTAATTCTACTTATCTTATATTTACTACGGTATCTTTATGAGGTTTTCTAAGATTTCTAATTTTTTTTATCTATTTCTATGCAAAACTCAAAATGTTCATTATATGTTAAATCAGATTGTACGCCATTCTTTGTAGCCATCAAATATACATTGGGTTGCTCATCTTCACTATCGCTTTCAGAAGATGATGAGGAGTCAGAATCATCTCACGTGGCCTAAAAAGTTGGCTACCTTTTCTAGTTGGATTTTTCATATTTGTTTTTGCCTTTAAACTCGTTCCATTATTCTGAATCTGACAATCCTTTACTATATGTCCAAATTTGTTGCATCCAAAGCTTTTGAGTGCATAATTGTTATTCCCATTGTTGTTGCTTCGTCTCACTTGCTTCTTAAATTATTTTTAATTCTTTGCAAGGAGGGACATTTCATCCTTAACAAGCTCAAAATCCTGTTCAACTTGGAACACAATGGTTTTATTCTCCTGATTCTATGTTTTTCTTATCTTCGAATTCATATCATATGCCATTAGTTTATCAATTAACTCTTCAACCTTAAGTTGTGAAAGATCTATAGCCTCTTTGGTGGCTACTATTTTTCTTTCCCATCCATTGATTAAAGAGTTTAAATTTTTTATCAGAATGCCAAATTCAGATAAGGTCTCTCCTAATCTAATAAGTGCATGAGTGATATCTTGAGGATGAGAGATATGATATGTTTTCATTTTCTTTCATTCTAAAATTTTGAAACTGGATTTTTAAAATGGAGATTCTAGACTATTTAACTTTATTTGTGCCTTACTGTATGACTTATATTGTGTGCCAAATGTCATATGCAGTTTTATAAATCATCACTCTTGCAGTTTCATTTTTATCTAAAGTACAAAATAATATATTCATTACTTTTGAATTATTTGTAGTAATTGAATTTTGTTTAGGATTACACATATTTAATGGTGTAGTTGGAGCTACATATTGAGTTTTTGTGGCATCCAAAATTTCATGATTGTTTGCTTCCATATAGATCTTCATTCTAATTGACCAAAAATTATAATCATTTCTAGTGAACAGTGGGGATCTGTGCAGTGGAATGGATTTCAACAAAAGTGCTTATATTTGCCATATTAAATAATATTCACTAAATTGTGTTCTGGTTTAAGAATGATCCTGCTCTGATACCAATTGAAATTCTAGTGGATCGCGTATATGGCTAAGCTAACACTATTTGTGTTTGTGTGTGTGTGTATAAGTTAAACTAACTAGCATAAATAAAAATAAACTTGTTAGGAAATCAAATCTACGGTTTCGATGACAACAACTATACAATGGAAATCGAATATGAATATATATTTCTATTTATAGGTAATTGCTAAAGTAACATCACTAGAGAGACAAGAACAAGGCTCGAAGAATGTATCAAGTGGCTACAAGTCGATAGAATCAGAAGAGCGATAACACAGATACAAGAAAAGCAACAAGCACAAGATCAGATGTCTGGGTGCACTAGCCAGACGTCTGAGTAAATCTTCTGGATTACAAACCAGACAAAATCAGATGCCTGGTTAATGTACTCAGACGTCTAAAAGTCTACTATATACAAAAAATATAGAGAGTCGGACATCTGAGACATACTCCAGACGTCTGAAACTGAACTCGGGCGATAACATTCAAATTACAACTGTCACAATTGAAAAGACACCTTCGCTTCTCTTCGCTGCAACTCTTCATCACCATCAGAAGCGACCATAGAACACTGGTTAATGGATGCAACTACTCAAGGAATCTCTCTACCACTATAAATAGCATCAAGAATCCAAGAGAAGATCTCACCTGACTTACTTGCGCTCTTTACTCTTATACTCTGATATATTCTTGATCTCTAGCAATCTATACTTGTATTCTACTCTTCCAAATATACAGTTCCTTATAGACAATACTCTCTAGATATATATTGGAAGCATTTGTAGTCTATAGTCAAAATCCATGTAATAGAGAACACACAGTTGATAAAGAAACTCTGCTATTGTAAACCTGTTCCTCCGGGTGAAGTGAGGGTTATTCGATGAAAGGAAATTCCGAAGAGGAGCTTCGGGACTGGACGTAGGACGGGAGGTCCGAACCAGTATAAAATCCCTGGTGTGATTATTCTTATTTACATACTTTAATATTGTTACAATATAGTTTAAATTAGTCATATACTTGTCATTTGTATAATCGATCCACCATACTATAGACTTTCATTTGGTATCAGAGCAAGGTTTGATCAAAGTATAGTAACACATTTTTGAATCATTTTAATATGGCAAGTATTTTTCAAGAAGGACAATCCACAGCATGACCCCCACTTTTTAATGGCTCTAACTATGCATATTGGTCAACACGTATGAGAATTTTTATGGAAGCTAATGGTCTAGAAATTTGGTCAGCTACTCAAGATAAATATGAAGCACCTACTACTGCTATGAACACATGGACCGATGCACAAAAGACCTTAGCCTCAAACAATGCTAAAGCTATGAACGTTTTATTTTGTTCTCTAGATAAAAATGAATTTTCACGTGTCATGTTATGTACAACTGCATTTGACATTTGGCGTACCTTACAAATTACACACGAAGGTACAACAAAGGTCAAACAAACTAAGATATCAATTTTGCAAAACCAATTCTCATCATTTAAAATGAAGCAAAATGAAACTATTATTGACATGTATTCTAGATTTCAAACTATCCAACATGATCTTATGCATTAGGAGTTAAATTTACTGATTTTGATTTAGTTTCTCGAATACTCAACTCTTTAACATCAGATTGGGAAAGGAAGGTATTAGCTATTGAAGAAGCTAATGATCTCTCTACTCTCAAAACTGAAGAGTTGATAGGAAATTTAATGTCCTATGAAGCTAATTTGCAGGCACGAAAAGAAATAAATTCGGAAAAGAAGAACAGAGCATTCCCAAGTCCCAATAACAAAAAATGATGACTCTGATTTAGATGAAGAAGAGATAGTCTTCATTGCCAAGAATTATAACAGATTCAAGAAATTTAGAAAGATGATCAAATTCCAAAAAGAAGGGAAGTCCAACACAACAAACCTTTCTCACATCAAGTGTTATGAATGTGATTAATATGGACATATGAAGAAGGATTGCCCTAAACTCAATAATGATAAAAAGAAGAACAAATTTGAAAAACTCAAAAAGAATAAGGCTTTCAAAGTAACATGGGATGACTCGGATTCTTCATCATTTGAAAGTGATAGTGACAGAGAATAAGCTAATGTGTGTTTTATGGCACAAACTGATGAGGTATGTCCGGAACTTAGTTCTGACGAATTATTAGAACTTAGCATGGAATTAGATGATAAATTTAGACAAATTAAAAAATTGAACAAAGAATATATAGCCAAAATAAATAGATTAGAACTTGATGTAGGAATGTTAAAAGATGAAAAAATTATCTTAGAAGAAGAACTGTAACAACCCTGTATTTTGTGATTATTTTTAATTGTATATTTTAATCATTTTAAATTGAATTTCCTGATTTGAAAATTTTATTTTATTTATTAAAATGGATAAATTTTGGTTATTTTTAAATATAAATTTTTATTTTGATGTGAATTAGAATTCCAAACAGGACTAAATAGAATATTTTCCAAAAAGTGAATTTTGGTCAATATGATCAAACTTTGACTTTTAAATTTTAAATTTTGAGAGTTTGAAAATTTGAATTTTATCTTTTATTATGAAAGTAAATAAAATTTTAAGAATACTGCTTTTCGTTTCGTTGAAATCTGATTTATATTGTGAAAGTTATGCCTTTTTAACTATTGTGTGAAATTTGCTGTATTTAACAAAATTGATTATTTTAAATTATAAAAATAATATTTTATTTGGTCATGTAATGTTCTAATTTATATTTATATGGGTAAAATAACATGTTATGTATATATTTTTGTTTTAAAAACATTTTTAAAAGTATAATTGACATTTTCTAGTGTCAGTTGTATTTTGCTTACAATTTCTAATTTCCAGTTTCAATTAATTAACGGAATTCTTTATTTATTTCTCTTTTTCCTTAAGATCTTATTTTATTCTCATTCCCACTTTATTTTGTTCCTCATTTATTTTATTTATTTGACCTTTTATTTGTTTTAAAGTGAAATAGAATTTTTCTAAAACTAGTGATATTCTATTTGTAATTTTTAAGTCCTGTTTTGAATTTTTAAACAATTTCTTTAGTTCTTTTTCTAATTTCTCTAAATTTAATTATTTATTTCATTTTGAAAATATAAATGAATTATTTTACTTCACATTTTTGTTTTAAAATATTTTAAAATGAAGTTGTTAATTTTCCAAAGTCAATAGTGATTTATTTGTAATTTCTGGACCCTGTTTTCAATTTTTAAGCAATTTCTTATATTCTTTTTCCATTTTCTTTAAAATTAATTAATTATTTTTACTTTATATTACTTTGTTTCGGTTCTAAAGTCAAATTACTGATTTTATTTTGTTTTATTTGAATCAAAGAAAAAGGAAATATGAAAGAGTTTAAAATGCTTTAGAAACTTAAGTCCTTTCACCTCCTTAAGTCTTTTCACTTGCCATAACCTTCCCATTATGCTTTGGACGTGACTTTACTGTTTTTTTTTCACGTGAAACATCTCATTTTCATTTCTCAATTCGACCATTTCAGATCTGAGCAAAAAACTTTGGGTAATGGCTCCTTTGCTTCTATACCTTTTCTTCTTCTTTTCTTCTTATTTTCATGTCATTTTGCCTTGTTCTCTCCATAGTTTTGCTTGGCCTCCTCCTTGTTTGCCACGGCCATGAGCACCACCACCCCCTACATCTCTTCCCTTCCATCACCACCAGCTACTCCTCTGGTCTTGACCAAGGCCGAGCCACCATGATGCCAAAACTCCACAAAAATTGCAACACAAGCCATAAAAACATGTTGTTTGACCACTATTTGTTCACCACTTCATTTTCCACCACCACCACCACCTTAGGCCGCCTCCACCACCTCTGGCCAGACCACCACACACCTTCCTCCCACTGACCTGACCCAATTGCCCATGGCCGAGCCCAATTGGATGAACAAAATCACATTATTTTGCCTTAAACTCTTCACCTTCTCACTATGTAACTTCCTCCCTATGTTTCACCACTTTGGCCGTGCATTCACATGACCAAACCTGAGCCAAAACTTGTTCAAACCAGAGCCAAACAACATCCCTAGGCTGAAAAAAAAATAGAGGAAGCAAGGCAAAAGATTTGGCATTTGTACCTCTTTTTATTTAAAAGTTATTCCATTTCAAGTGTATTGAAATTTATGGTTTGTTTTGATTTTTTTGTTTGGGTTGTAACACAAGATCTATAGCATTGGATTTGCTCTCCACTCAAGTCCGTAATCTTGTCATCGTGCTTGTTTTCCGTTGTGTCTTTGGTTTTGTTATCTCCAGCATTTAGAGGTGAGTAAATCTCACTAGACATTTATACTTATGCAATTGTGAAACAACAACAATTGAATGTGTAGAATTTTATATGATGTTATAACTGTCTGTGATGATTTATTTATATGATGTTAAACCTGTTAGTTTACTTGTCATCTCATCTGTTACTGTTATATATTGTATACTGTTCATTTTATATCTGTTTATCACACTGCAAGTTCCCTGTAGATAGATTCACTATGGGTTGAAATGATACATACCCGAACGGACTTTAGAATAGGTAAAAATCGTTATAGGCTGAAATGATAGGCCTGAACGGTTTTTGTTTATTTTATTTTAACTTGGGATTGCGGGTTTGAATGATAGAACCCAGATTTTTGCTTTTTAAACTACGGATTGAAATGATACATATCCGTATCAATCGACCTAGGTTAGAAAACTATATACAGGCCCGTGGTTATTTTTATAAAGTATTTTGAATATTTTAAATATTTTCAAAAGTGTAAATTATGAAAATTTTATTTAAATTGGATTTTTAATGTTTAAATAAAGAAATTTGGATTTTTCTAGAAGTTAAAAATGTAATTTAAATGAATGGGAAAAGTGAATTTTTGAAATATAACTTAAGTTTGGAAATTTGGAATTTTGGTTTTAAAATGATATTCAAGTTATATAAATAAAATGGAAATTTAATAATATTTGGAAAATTGTAAATATGATAACTTGTTTTAGATTTGAATTTAAATGATTTAATGAAGTATTATTGATTTTTTCTATGTATTAAAATGGTTAAATAAATGAATGCTTAAAAGTGTAATTTTAAAATATAACTTGACTTGAAATGTGAATTTGGTTTTTATTAAAGGTTTAAGTTAATTAAATAAAATTGAAATTTAGTTAATTTGTGAAATGGAAATAAAATTTAAGTGTTAAGTTTATTTATTAAAAATGTGAAGAAAAGAAATTTACACTTGAATTTTTTAAATAATTCATTGAAATTTGATTTAACTATAACAGATTTATTTAATAAAAATCATGTGTTAAATGATATATTATATAAACATTTTTGAATGTTAAAACATGATTTTTTTAAAGTTAAAAGGGTTTAAATAAATTTTTTTATTGGCTGGAAATACACTAAAATCTGGAAAGTACTTTTAATAGCATTCAGAAATGCTATGATTTCAGAATTGAACTAAAACTTAGTAAAAGGAGGCTATAATAGCATTTCTGAAATGCTGTAGTTGCTTTAGTAAATGTAATGGCTAAAGAACTTAATAAAGGGCTATTACAGCAGTTCTGTAAACTGCTGTAGCTGCATGTTGTCTTTGCTGAAATTAAGAAAACCCTTGTTTTTGAACCTGAGCTATTACAGCATTTCTGGAAATGCTGTCTGTGATGCCCCACCTCTATACCCGCGCTAGCCAAGAACACTACGGTGTAATGTTGTCAACTAGCATGGAGAATAAGGCTCTTGAGGAGCGACCATCCATGTAATTGCTTTGTGCGAGCACCGATATGTCAGATAGTAAAACATGCATTTCATTTTTAGAGGAAATCCGACATACCGATACAAACTCAAAGCTACTACACAGTGGCTATAATAGTTTAGGACAATAGATATAAAAATAACACAGATAACATAAATGCGGAATACAGATGGAACAAAAAGTCTCATATATATATATAATAACTGATGTCAGTTACAATACATTTGACACGGTACATATGATACAACTACAACTGTCGACTCTGGAAGTTATGTATACAAATACATTATTAACTAATGTACATGAATACATATCATCCTATGCAATGACACGACTTCTACAAAAATAACGGAGACAACTTCAAAAGATGAGAAAAGTCTTCATAGCCTGAACAGCAACTCAAAGAAGGAAATCTACAACCTGAAATAACTCGGGTCTGACCCGAGTATTAAATTCAAAAGAAAATAATACACGGGTCAGTCTAATTCAAACTCAGTTATTAGTGCATAGCAGCAATAATAATCAAATATCAAATAGACGACAGTCACATAAGTCTCGTATATCCAACTCTTCAATAAGAGAATTGGATATCGATAAATATAACACATATCAGTGTTAATCGACAAATCAATAATCCAAATCAGAATACAACTCCAAACCATTGAAATTAACCAACGAAACAATTCAACAAATCGAAACATCAATCTAAAACTGTCAAATATGATAGGGCTGCAGTACACGCACGCGTGTACTGCCTCGCCACTATCGCGGGAGATACACAAAAGCTCAGTGAAAGTCACAAATGATCACCAGGTCAAACCCCGGAATCGGGTTCAACGCAAGTGGTTGATTGGAAAAATCAAGTGGCCAAGACAGTGAAAATTTCTCAACTGAAAGTGCAGATACAAAACGATCATGAAACAACCAAAAATCCAAAAGTATCACTACACAATTTGAACTGTGCATGTACACAGTGGCCCAAAACAAAAGTCAACAAGTGCAACCAGCAATATGAACATGTAACAGTGAAACCCAAGTCTGATGGTCAGAAAGTAAACAGACTCAAAAGATATCACAAGAGATACAAGTGAAGCTACAACATAAGCATCAACAAGCATAGGAAAATGTGCAGTGAAAATCACAAAGGCTACAGCATCAATGTAAACTTAGGCAAAGCATAGGAACATGAACAGCTAAAGACAGTAACAAGAAAGGGCAGACATGACTACGCATCAGTTCACCCAAGTCCAAGTGAAAGCAAGACAAGTCGAAATTACAAAGTGAACCAGTGCTTAGTTCGAACAAATACATCAACATTATAAGAATCAGTGCTAAGGCCGAAGCCATCAAATAATGTACAACCAACCAGAACGGTGGACAGATCCATCAGGTATGCAATGTGCAGACTACAAAAATGATCAAAGCAAGCACTGAAGGATAGATGGCCAGAGCCAAAGTTTACAATGAAATCAGAATGCAAAATGGAGACGACAGAGACCAGAGGCCACAAGCAATGCATCAGTAAATCAATACATATGAGCAAGTGAGCTAGTCAACATGAATATATCTCAAAAACAAAGGAACTGCACTGTTTCGAATGAGACAACAACTTTAAACTCAAGTGAACAGCTAAATACAACATCAGGTGGAGTGCAACAGTGCATAACAAACCAAGAATGACTCAGTGGAGATTACCAATGGTCAAGCAAAACAGTGGACGAACAGTGCGACCAAATGAATCAACTACAAGTTCAATGTGACAGCAAAATCATATGATCGGGTGCAACAGTTCGAGTTATATCGCAGTGCCAACATCACGAACAAACTCAATGCAAATCAGTTCAAAATCCAAGTAGTGGTCAAACAAATATGGACAGTGACTGTAAGCAACTACAAAGTGAAATGGAGTTCACTGAGAAATGCAATTGCAGATGCCAACATCGATGAATATATAAAGTAGCAGAAGAGCAAGTTGAAAAATTCTAGAAATAGGAAAGTTTTAAAACCATGGTCATCAAAACGAATTATCAACATCGAAATGTTTTAAAAACCAAGTCAAAGCCGAGTATATCATACTGTGGTGGCCAAGCAAAGTCAGAAGAAATCAAATATACGCATATGGAAAAGGTCAGAATTCATCGCAATCATCCAAACAATATCGAACAGCCAAAGACATATTCAACATAGAACATACGAACGAGAAAACAGGATTTCGAACCCATATAAAATTCAAACCCAAAAACACGCACTGGAGAATTGAATTAGATGTGAGTACAAGTTTACTCACCTATTTTCGAAGGCCACGAATTTGAGCAGAAATCATACCAAAGTCGAGTTTTCAGAAACCCTAAGGAGCGCGCAAAGCCAAAGCCAAGCACGAATCAAATTCTCAAGCAAAGCCGAGCAATCAAGAGAACAAAGCCCCAAATTTGAAAACTCTAAATCACAGTACCACGAGACTGCTAGACTGTGAATCCCAGGGCAACAAAACTTGAGCAATAGCCAAGAGCATCGAAACAAAGCCGACTCCCTATTTCAGATCGAACGAGTAAAGGAATTTCACAGCAGCCATTATTTCTCCTTTTCGATTTGTTCATTTAGGTTTACAAAAAAAAAGAAAATGATAAAGGAACGGGTCCAATTTCTTTAAGAATGGGACGGCATCGAGAAAAAAGGGGGCGGGTACATTTGCTTTGCAAATTTTTTCACGGCTTCAAACATTTGAAAACGTGGGCCAAGAATTTATTTTAAAGCCCGTCAACATTTAACAGATTTTTCAAAAGAGTTTCAACTGGTTAATCAAAATTCCAAACAGCGATTTGCTAGGAAAAGCAATCGTCTAAAGACGATAATTAATCGGTACGAAATACCGGGTTGTTACACTGTCTTTGCTGTTTTAAACTAAATTTCAACTAAAATGAGATATAAAAGCAGTTTTAAAGTGCTGTCTTTGCTGAAATAAATGTTTTCAAATATAACTTATATCAGCTTCTTCTAAATGCTGTGAAAGGCTGAAATTTTCAATGTTTATGGATTTTGACCTAGTAAATGAACTTAGAATGATTTGAAACTTTGGAAATTCAATACTTGACTTGAAAGAGTAATAACTTCACTTTTAAATGGTTAAATGAATTAATTTAAATGGAAAACTATTTTAAAGGGTGATTTTGATAAGATAATAAATGAATGATATTTTGGAATTTTAAAGGGTATTAAATTTGATAATTGAATTTGAATTCAAATAATGATTTGAAAGGAAGTTTTGAAAGGATATGATATTGTAATATATTGAGATGGTTTGTAAATGATTTAATCTTTATTTTGATAAAGATTTGGATTTGAAATGATATTAAAATTTTGAAATATAAAATATTATTTTGAAATACTATAACCACGGGTATACTTCTCTGTATGTCATTTGATTTCCTAATGATGGCTGTGATGTACATTAACACTGTTAGTTGCATGGTTTATTTCGATATGGACATTTCTGTGATATTGATATTACTGTTAAATTGATGGTTTTATGGATCCTTAAATGATGGGCGGTCCCAAGCATCCTTTAAGTTATTATGCATTGCTATTACAGTTCACTTGAGTTGGTTTACATTGTATAAGTATATATATCCTGACTCGAGTGTTTTGTTTTTTTACTTTACGCTCGGGTCAGCCTGAGAATCGTAGCTTTGGAATTTATCTTCTGGAGCTAGAGATTTGCTGGAGCTTATCTGTCCATATGTTATTTCTTATCTTCTAATCCAGTTATTTACTATTCGGTATTGTCTCTGTATCATTGATTTATGTATCCTAACTTCTATTGTATCTATTTTGACTATGAGATTTTGTATATGTTTTGAGAGTTTGTATATAGTAGCTTCATGAACTACTATGGTATTTTATTTCCGCTGCGAGTTTTTCTGATATTCTGTGTCTGTGATTCTGTATTTGATTTTATTTGCTCCAAATTTTATTACAATCTGTTATTTTGAATTATTCAAGTCAGACATGTGTGGATTATTGTCGATTTGAATGGTCCAAAATAGTAGGTCGTTACATTTGGTATCGGAGCTTTGGTTTTAGGCAAACCTTAGCCTGCGGAGCAAAAACTCATTAGAGATAGGATAGAAATACCCTAGAATGAGTGAAATCAATCTCAGAATCATTCCTTTGTGAGAGAAAGTATTTTCGAAGTATAAAATGATTTTCAAATGATTTTCAAAGGATTTTTAAAGATTATTTTGATATAAAATTTTCTTATTTTGAAAGAAAATTTTCTGGACTTTATCCCTTTCGTATCCACCTTGTTAGTAATTTCTTTAATTAGGATTTCCTTAAAATTCTGAACTTCTATTTTAGTTGGGATTTCTTCGATTAGGATTCCTTTGAATTTTGGAACGCTCCCACTTGTTCTGAAATCCATTCCGGTCTCCCCTAACTGTATTCTTTTGATTTTTGGAGCATTCCATAACTCCACTTTGAATGACCTCTATAAAGATCGGTGGTTCCGCCAATTTTTTTGAATGATTTGTAAAAGGGTGAAACTCCCTTATAGTTGGCATTGATTCACCGGAGATTTCTGTATCCTCGGTTTATGATGTTTTCTATCTTCTACTATATTTAGATTCTATCTCTGGCGATCGAAGGTCGATTTGCCTTAGATTTTCGCATCGATTATATTCCTGAAGTCACGGTTGACCCTGTTAAGGTCGCCCGCGATCTATATGGGCTTATCCATTTTCTATTTGGTAATTTAATTATCTTATCTTCGTTTGAGCCTATCTTTGAATCTGAATTCTATTTGATTAGAGTTCCTCTAAATTTGAATCTCTGTTTTGCTTTGAAATCCATCCTTGAAACATCCATTGGTAAAATTTGTGGTTGATTGTCTTTTGAAAATTGTGTATTCATCGTAGTTTTTATTTTGATAAGGATGACCATATTTTTATGTAAAGGTGAAATGTTTTCGATAAGGATTATATACCTTTTAAAAAAATTGAGAATTTGAAGTTTCAAAAGGATTTGAAATTGTGAAAATTATATAAGAAATGGTTTTATATAAAATAATTTATAACTGAAGGTTTTGAATCTGAATTTGAGTGATTGAACTCCGGCATTTTGGAACTGGTTTGAGATTTTGAAATAAAATAATATGATTTGAAAGTATTTTCCGAATATGAAATGTTTCAAATGATTTTAATGAGTTTGAAATGATTTTGATGAAATTTCAAAAGAAGTTTTCGAGAAAATAGAAGTCCAGAACCCACTTATGTCGCTGGAAAATAATTTCGGTGATGAATGCATGCATCATCAACATTGATTTTCGAGTTTCAGAGTGGGTGAGAGGCCACTTCGGTAGCTTTGCTATGCGATTGATTTGTGAAACCAATTTTTGATTTCAAATTCCGAAGTGTGATGTGATATTCGAAAGATATATGTATATATATTTGAACAATTTGAATTGAGCCGGTGTTCAGTCCTCGAGTTTCGGATTTGAAACCCATCTTTTGAAATTGATTTACTGATTTGTTGTTGATTTCCATCTCTCGAATTTGAAAATGATTTCTACAACTATTTTGAAGGTTCGAGCACTTTCAAATCAAGGTTAACTTTTCAAAGCTAAGTAATTTTGAAAAGTATAAAGTATATAAGTTTGGTATGTATGTTTAAAGTATGTAGTAATATGATTTAAATAAGTTGAAACTCTTTGTTAAGTAAATGAATAAGGCTATTTTGAATTTTTTTTCTAATATGAAATTTAGATTTGAAATGTTTTGAAAAGAATTTGGTCTTCAAAATATTTTGAATAAAATTTAGTTTAAATGTTTTAACTGGGTAACATCTTTATAAAACTATATTTTGAACAAGTTGGAATAGATACATAAGTTGTACGTATGCTGTTTTATTCGCATAATTAATTTGATCCAAGTTTGAGTACACAAGTTCGAGGTGAACTACACCATTTCGTGTTAGGATTTTTCATTCAATTCTTGACGGCGAATATTTGATATGGATATTGGACTTGATTCTAGATTTCTCTATCATAGTATATGGCTATGCAAGGAGACTGATGGCTTCTAGTCGAGAAACCATATCGAAGCCCGCATTAGGGAAGTCGAATGGACAATACTAGTTTGAAAGCGAACTTGTGTGATCGAGCGAGTGATCGAATGTAATGTTGCGAAATGATGACATATGTACATCTTATATTCTAATATCATTGATATACTTGGCGCTGAAATTGGAAGTTGTTGGGTTGGATATCTTTGTAATTTAATTGGAATTTTTCTTTTATGAAAAACTACTATCAATTTAAAACCATTTTTCAAAACTATTTTTCTTTTATTCTTCTTAAACAAACTGTTTTATTCTATTTTACATACAAACTATTTTATATACAAAACTATTCTAATAAATAAATAAATAAATAAAAATCTTTTAGTAAGCAAAGATGTTCAATCCCATATGGCTCTTCATGCAGCGAAATTTATTTTTAAAATTTTTGATTTCTGATATAAGATGGACCTTATGTAAATATAAGATGATTTTGAAAACCATTAAATTTGGAAATGAATTGGTTGACTTAAATTTTGTTGATTTAGAAATTTGGATTATTTTCTAAACTTATGATTTTGGAAACTGTATTGATATAGAAACAAATTGAAATTGAGAACCTTGTGTTACTAAATACTTGATTTGGAAGTTATCGAACTTATATAAAATTTGGTTTGTATAAGTATGATGTTGATTCGAAAACTATGGATTTGAAAAGGTACTCAATTTGAAAAGTGAAATCTTATATAATTAAAGTCTATATAAGTGTGATTTGATATACTATTGATTTTGGAAAGTATTTGATTTGAAAATGAAATCTTATATATAATGGACTTTATATAAGTATGATATTTGAAAGTGATTTGAAAAGGTACTATATGATACATATTTTTGAAGTAAAGATATGGAAAGTGCCTTCTGGTTGATATCCGCTTTGTGGCCACATTGTGGATTCATTCTATCGATATTTCACTGATTTTTGGTTTTCCGGATATGATACTCGAGTTTCCATCGAATTCCATGGCAATCTCCATGGTCTTACGAGCGCGACTTCATAGCGTAATCGCAGGGTTGGGGGCGGCCTACGGGTACGGATGTTTCCTGGGAGATCCAGGCGTAACCATTGTGTACCTGCGATCTATTGGGTTGCTTGGTAGCGTAATAAGCAGGGGCTGCGAGAGCCTAGGGTACGGATGTTTCCTGGGTGATCCAGGCATAACCATTGTGTATCTGCAGTACTACCAGTCTTCATGGCGTAATCGCAAGGTTGGGGGCGGCCTACGGGTACAGATGTTTCCTGGGGGATCCAGGCGTAACCATTGTGTATCCGCGATCCATGATCGACATGTTTTTTTTTGGATTGTACTTTCCATATCTGTATTTAATAGTTTTCTAGTATTTTCACTGGGTGTTGAAACAAGTCTACTAAGTACCTGGAGAATTCTAGCTTTGCGCCTGATCAACGCACTGCCAGAGTCTGCATGAACGAGGATAAACTTGTTAAGACATCGAGTTATAAAAGTATTGTGATAAAATATTATATAAAGGATACTTTGATTAGTTATTTCCTTTCTAAAGGATTTTAAAGTGTTTTAAATATTTTTACCTCTTTAACCAACAATTTTAATTAATGGCTTATCCTTGTCTTTCGTCCTATTTTCCCTTCTAGCTATTCCTATTCTCCACCTTGTTAAACGTACATATAACAACAGTTATCAGGTATAATTTTAATCTTCTTGTCATCTTGTCTTAATCCTATTCCATTCTATCTTTTTCTGTGTTTTCCGTACCTCATTCCTTTTCGAGGGCGAAAAGATTTGAGTGGGGGAGAGTGTAACAACCCTGTATTTTGTGATTATTTTTAATTGTATATTTGAATCATTTTAAATTGAATTTCTTGATTTGAAAATTTTATTTTATTTATTAAAATGGATAAATTTTGGTTATTTTTAAATATAAATTTTGATTTTGATGTGAATTAGAATTCCAAACAGGACTAAATAGAATATTTTCCAAAAAGTGAATTTTGGCCAATATGATCAAACTTTGACTTTTAAATTTTAAATTTTGAGAGTTTGAAAATTTGAATTTTATCTTTTATTATGAAAGTAAATAAAATTTTAAGAATACTTCTTTTCGTTTCGTTGAAATCTGATTTATATTGTGAAAGTTATGCCTTTTTAACCATTGTGTGAAATTTGCTGTATTTAACAAAATTGATTATTTTAAATTATAAAAATAATATTTTATTTGGTCATGTAATGTTCTAATTTATATTTATATGGGTAAAATAACATGTTATGTATATATTTTGGTTTTAAAACATTTTTAAAAGTATAATTGACATTTTCTAGTGTTAGTTGTATTTTGCTTACAATTTCTAATTTCCAGTTTCAATTAATTAACAGAATTCTTTATTTATTTCTCTTTTTCCTTAAGATCTTATTTTATTCTCATTCCCACTTTATTTTGTTCCTCATTTATTTTATTTATTTGACCTTTTATTTGTTTTAAAGCGAAATAGAAATTTTCTAAAACTAGTGATATTCTATTTGTAATTTTTAAGTCCTGTTTTGAATTTTTAAACAATTTCTTTAGTTCTTTTTCTAATTTCTCTAAATTTAATTATTTATTTCATTTGAAAATATAAATGAATTATTTTACTTCACATTTTTGTTTTAAAATATTTTAAAATGAAGTTGTTAATTTTCCAAAGTCAATAGTGATTTATTTGTAATTTCTGGACCCTGTTTTCAATTTTTAAGCAATTTCTTATATTCTTTTTCCATTTTCTTTAAAATTAATTAATTATTTTTACTTTATATTACTTTGTTTCGGTTCTAAAGTCAAATTACTGATTTTATTTTGTTTTATTTGAATCAAAGAAAAAGGAAATATGAAAGAGTTTAAAATGCTTTAGAAACTTAAGTCCTTTCACCTCCTTAAGTCTTTTCACTTGCCATAACCTTCCCATTATGCTTTGGACGTGACTTTACTCTTTTTTTTCACGTGAAACATCTCATTTTCATTTCTCAATTCGACCATTTCAGATCTGAGCAAAAAACTTTGGGTAATGGCTCCTTTGTTTCTATACTTTTTCTTCTTCTTTTCTTCTTATTTTCATGTCATTTTGCCTTGTTCTCTCCATAGTTTTGCTTGGCCTCCTCCTTGTTTGCCACGGCCATGACCACCACCACCCCCTACATCTCTTCCCTGCCATCACCACCAGCTACTCCTCTGGTCTTGACCAAGGCCGATGTAACGACCCGTATTTTTACGGATCAGAACATTGTAAAATAGTTGTTATTTGATCGTAGTATGGTTAAGTTGTCTAGAGTTTAGGTCGACTAGAGCTTAAGTCGTTTTGAAGTTAGGTCATGTGGTAGCTTAGGTCGTGGGGTAGGTTAGGTCGAGTGAACGACCTAAGGGATTGGAGCAACCTACAGAATTAGACGACTTATAGGAGTTGGCGACCTAAGGGAGTTAGTGGTAGCAGTTAACGACTTAGGGACTGGATGAGGTAAGGCTTAGGTCGTATTACAGTTAGGTCGCGTAGTGGTTTAGGTCGTATGATAGTTTGGACGACCTATAGGATTTGACCGACCTAAGGAGTAGACGACTTAAGGAGTTGGCGACTTAAGAGGTTGGAGCGACCTAAGAAGATTTCGTGTTGGGACTTAGGTCGTGGAGAAGGTTAGGTCGTGAAGCGACCTAAGGTAAGACAGCGACCTATAGGAGTTAGCGACCTATAGGAAATTGGCAACCTAAGGAATTGACGACCTAAGAAAGTTAACGACCTAAGGAATGGAGCGGCTTAAGGGGTTTAGCGACCTAGGGGTTGAGTGAGTTAACGACCTAAGTAAGTTAGGTCGTAGACGAGTTAATGTGTTAGGTCGTATATCTGTTAGGTCGCGCGCATGAGTTAGGTCGTATATCTGTTAGGTCGCGCGCATGTGTTAGGTCGTATATGTGTTAGGTCGGCAATGCTGTTAGGTCGTAGGTCGCGTAGAGGCTTGAATTGTTAGGTCGGGGATCTGTTAAGTCGTAGGTCATGGATTTGTTAGGTCGTAGGTCGTGGGATTTTTAGGTCGTGACCGACCTAAGAGCGAACGACCTAAGGGAAATCAGCCTATAAATAGGCGGGTTCTTCTTCATTTTTTGGGATCCGGATTTTGAAGCGACGAAGTGCTAACATTTTGAGAGCTCGAGTTCTACACTTCTTCACTTCTTTTCTCCACTCTAATCTTGTGATTCCTTCCATCCAAATCGAAGATCCAAGAGCTTAGATTGAAGATCTTCATCCATCGAAGAGAGATTTCATCGTTTGAAGCAGAGTTTTGATAGATCGAGTTAGATTCTTCGCTGTCCAGATCTGAAGTGTGTTGCTTTTGAGGTGTTTAGGTGATTTGGTGAGTGGTGATTATCTCTCACACGGATCCAAAGGAGTATATCGGATTGTTGGATTGATTTGGTGTTAAAATAGTGATTTCCATGCATCTTCTTAACTTAAGTATAGATCTATTGTTCATGATGATTTGACATCCATTTTACTACATGATTAACCTATGCAAGTTCATTCATCAAGTTGTAAAGATATTGCTCATGATTCATGCTTGTTAGATTTAGTCTCTTTAATTACAAGATTGCCATTATTGTTATAATTGTTTATTTGATCATGTTTGAATGCTTGATTACTTGGATTAATGTTTGACTTGATTGATTGTTGTAAATTAGTTGATTGATGATTTGATTTGGACAAGTTAGTCGAAGATGATTCAAAAGCTAAGGGAAAGGCTCTTGAATTGGAAAAGCTGCTCGTGGCATATGTGGCGGATGATGGAGCTCATATGGATAGATTTGATGATGTTGATGTTGAGATGAGGCTTTGCTATGATGAGATGAAGCGAGGTATGGTATGAGATAGCCTTGGTTTAATCCAGATGGGATCATTCCAAGCATGTTGATAACTCGGTGAAATGGTTCGAGTTGAGGATAATGGTTTGCTCGAGAGGCGCTTGGGCTAGTATGGAAATAGTCGTCGAGGAGGATGACTAGAAGGCTGAGATTTCATCGTTGTTGAAGGTTCTAGCAGGCTCAAAGAAAGAGTACGTTGGGCAGATTCGATAGTCCCTAAAGACTATGATTGTAGTCGAGTACTCTGGGCAGATTCGATAGTCCTAGGCACGGGCAGCGACGACGTGCGGAGTTCTGTCTAGAACCGGGGTTGCCATTAACCCTTGACGGATGGCTGAAAGAATGTGCCGGTCATTCAATAAACGGTGGTATCGAAGCAATGATAACAGTGATAGCCAGAGTCATGGATGATTGGTTGTATCGTCATTCGGTCTCAAGAGCGATGTTTTCTGGGTGCTTATCTGATCTTGGTTTAGGCCTTGGGGGTTTGTACTTGGAAAACACGGACCTTGACTCGAGTGATAATTGCTTTACTTTAAATGTCTGCTTTGCTATGTTTATTTCTGCTTAGTGTGTTTGGGGGCTATCGCTGTAGAAAGAGGTAGATTGGGAGGGTTGGATTCCTATTCCTTTTACCTTTATGCTCTTTTGGTATGTTGTTAGTTAATTTACCGCTCACTAAGACTGTTGTTTGACTCAAGGTTTTATGTTCCACTCTTATTACCTTAGGCTGTTCATCCATTTTGGGATGGGCAGACTAGGTAGCAGGTGACAGGTGCTGCTCTTAGTTTTCGACGATGCTGATGACGAAGACGAGCTGGAGGCTTGCATATTATTTTCTTACTATATGTACTAGATGTTCCGCTGCTTTGTATAATTCTCTGAGTGTTATGTAGTGAGGCTTGATGTATTGACTATTCAGATGTTGTACCAAACTATTATGAGGTTTAATAGAGATTCTGTTCTGTAAAGCTTCACTATATATACTTTCTATTGTATTTTTATCCATGCGCTGTGAGTATACGATAGATTCTGCTATTTTAATTTACCTTGGCAACCGTCCATGGCTGCCTGGCACACTTTACAGCGCACTATTCCTATGTTCAGTGCGGAGGTCATGGGCGGTCGTCACATTTGGTATCGGAGCTTTGGTTAATCGATTTTACCCAACTCTCGCTGACGTAACTACGTATGAGAGACGTAATTGTATTTTGATGGATGATTACTATATATATAATATAGTAGCTTAGAAGGATTTGAGTTCTTTATGCAGTCGTTCTCAAGGTGTATTAATCATTCATTTTTATAGATATTAAGGATGAGTAGAAGAGGGAGACCAGCTGCTAGGGAAGGCCGTGCTGCTGAGGGGGCTGCTGATTGCACTGCCATGTTCGAGGCTATGATGACTTCGATCATGAGAAGGATGTCAGCTCCGGGGCCATCGGTAGATGTTGGAGTTCAAGTTCAAACTCCAAAACCGGTGGATTTTACTAAGCTGTGTAAAGACTATACTGCTCTTGGAGGAAAGGTTTTCTTGGGAACAGAGTCAACCATTGAAGTTCAGAGATGGATAGATGCTTGTAGAAGGATCTTTGGTGATTTGGGCATCGAGGATGCAACTAAAAGGAAGCTCGCATCAAGACAGCTTCAAGGGAGAGCTTCTGACTGGTGGAACTCTATCACCATTGATACTCTGGAGGAAGAAATGGCTTGGTAGCAATTCCAAGCCAGATTTGAAGCTAAGTTCATTTCTACTGCTCAGAAATCTGTTCTATTCAAGAAGTTTGTGGAGCTCAAGCAAGGTGGAAGACCAGTTCTTGAGTATGTTTCTGAGTTTGAAGCTTTGTCCAAGTATGCCCGGTCGTATATTGAATCTCCTTATCAGAAGAACGAGAAGTTTGTGACAGGCTTGGACAGTTATCTTGGGAGGCAGTTGGTGGATCATTTAGACGATTCATTTGAGAAGCTTGTGGAGAAGGCTCTCAGGCACGAGAATCTGTTTCCTAAGGAAGGATCTGTTGTTGCTGTGACCAAGGAAGAGTCTAAACCACAGCAGGGTGGAAACAAGAAGAGGAAGCAGCAGCAGCAAAAGGGTAAGGATGGCCAGAAGAAGCCGAAGGGCGAAGTGACTTGCTACAATTGTCAGCAGAAGGGCCATTTCTCCAGAGATTGCAAGAATCCGAAGGTGCCGGTGAAGTGCCACAACTATGAAAAGCCGGGGCATGTTAAGAAGAATTGTCCAGAACCGCGGAAGGACAAGCAGATTGTGCAAGCTTATGCTTTGGGGGCTGTTCCATCATCTTCGAAAGCTCCTACCGTTGAAGAGAAAGGAAAGAGTGTGGTGGTTCAAGGTACTCTTTCCATATGTTGTGTTCCAGTTAGAGTGTTATTTGATACTGGGGCGTCTCATTCTTTTGTTTGTAATGAACTTGTAGGCCGGTTGGGTTTAGAACCAGATATTGTTGATAGGCCATTGGTTGTGACTAATCCAGTTGGGGGTTCGTCTTGTCTGTGTATGCTATGCCGTGGTCTGATTGTATCAAGTCATGATTGCTCTTTTGTTTGTGATTGTTTTGTTCTGAACTTTGCGGGGTTCAGAATTATTTTGGGTATGGACTGGCTTAGGAAGTATGCGGCAAAGGTTGATTGTGAAAGGTTGGAGGTGACAGTCGAGAATGTGGAAGGGCGAAAGGTTGTGATACGATGTAAGCATGAGGAAGGCGTCTTCATGAGCTTCATGTATTTGCTGGTTGTTCCACGGGATGGACTGTCATCGCTGCCAATCGCTAATGGATTTGAGGATGTCTTTGACGAGGTCAAAGGATTACCGCCGCATAGAGAGATCGAGTTTCGTATCGATTTAGTTGAAGGAGCCAGACCTTTTGTGATGCCTCTTAGGCGGATGGCGCCTAGGGAACAGCAAGAGTTGAGGGTGCAAGTTGATGATATTTTTCAGAAAGGATTCATTCGGCGTATTGTGTCCGAATGGGGTGCACCAGTTGTGTTTGTAACCAAAGCGGATGGATCGTTGAGGTTGTGTGTGGATTATCATGAGCTGAATAAAGTGACTAAGAAGAACAAGTATCCATTGCCGAGAATAGATGACTTGTTCGATCAGCTTCAGGAAGCGAAGGTGTTTTCTCAAATGGATTTGGCAACAGGATTTCACCAGTTAAGAGTGGCTAAGGATAGTGTGCCGAAGACTGCTTTCAGGACACCATCCGGTTTCTTTGAGTGGTTGGTAATGCCGTTTGGATTGACCAATGCACCAGCATATTTTGTGGATCTTATGAATAGAGTGTTCAGAGATCAGTTGAACAAGTTCGTACTAGTGTTCGTGGATGATATTTTGATTTATTCCAGAACTGAAGAAGAGCACAAGACGCACTTGCGTATTGTTTTGGAAATCTTACGGAAACATCAGCTGAAGGCTAAGTTTTCGAAGTGTCACTTCTGGAAGAGTGAAGTGAGGTTCTTAGGCCATATTATCTCTGGAAGCGGAATAGCGGTTGATCCCGCCAAGATAGCAGCAATCCAGGATTGGGGTAGACCTAAGAATGCATCTGATGTGAGAAGTTTTCTTGGATTAGCAGGATACTATCGTCGATTTATCAAAGACTTTTCCAAGGTGGCTGCACCGTTAACAGGATTGACGAAAAAGAACCAAGTATTCAGATGGGATGCTAAGTGTGAGCAAGCTTTCGGAATCCTGAAAGAGTGACTAACAAGTGCTCCTGTTTTGACTATTCCAAGTGGAAATGAAGAGATGGTGGTTTACACCGACGCATGTGGTACTGGACTTGGAGCAGTGCTAATGCAGAAGGGTAAAGTTGTTGCGTATGCAAGTCGACAACTGAAGCCGCATGAAAGGAATTATCCGACTCATGATTTGGAGTTAGCGGGGATTGTTTTTGCTCTGAAGATGTGGAGACATTACCTATTGGGAGTCCGATTCGAGTTGTTTACAGATCATAAGTCGTTGAAGTATCTTTTCTCCCAAAAGGATTTGAATCTTCGGCAGCAACGATGGCTAGAGTTTTTGGCATCATATGATTTTAGTATAGCCTATACTCCGGGAAAGGGTAACGCCGTAGCAGATGCGTTAAGTCGAAGACATGCAGGATTGGGAGCCATGTTTTCAGAATGGAAGAATATCGAGTATTTAGCTGGATTTGACTTCAGGCCCAGATGTGAATTGGAACCTGAAATGTTGGCAAACTTATCGATAAGACCGACTCTTGTGGAAAGAATTGGCGAGAGCCAAAAGCGAGACGATAAGCTTGTCAGGATTATCCGTGATTTGGAATCTGGAATGGACCCGGAAAAGGATAAAGGATTTGAGGTCGATCGAGACGGTTGGCTTCGGAAGCAAGGACGACTAGTTGTTCCCGATATAGATGAATTGAGAAATGAAGTTCTGAAGGAAAGTCATCACTCGAAGATGACAATTCATCCAGGTGGAAATAAGATGTATCGGGATATGAAGAGAACCTATTACTGGGAAGGCATGAAGAAGGATGTTGGAAATTTTATTTCCAAGTGCATGAACTGCCAGTTGGTAAAAGCCGAACAGAAGAAGCCAAGTGGGAGCAAATATCGATGGATTTTATCGATGGGTTACCTAGAACCAGAGCGGGAAATGAAGGGATTTAGGTCATCGTAGATCGTTTGACTAAGAGTGCAAGATTCATTCCTGTTCGATCGACTAGGACTGCATCGAAGTTGGCCGAGCTGTATGTTAAGTGGATAGTTCGATTCCATGGTATTCCGAAGAGTATAGTGAGAGATCGAGATCCATTGTTCACTAGTGGATTTTGGAAGAGCTTCCAGGAAGTTTTGGGAACCGAGTTGTGTTTGAGTACAGCTTATCATCCCCAAACAGATGGTCAGACCGAGAGAGTCAATCGAGTTTTGGAAGATCTCCTTAGAGCTTGTGTTTTGGATTTCGGAGGATCATGGGAAGATCACCTTCATTTGGTGGAATTTTCGTATAATAACAGTTACCAGTCAAGCATTGGTATGGCACCGTATGAGGCATTGTATGGAAGACCGTGTAACTCTCCGACATGTTGGTTAGAAACTGGAGAAAAGCTGATACTTGGGCCAGAAATGATTCGACAGACTTCGAATTGCATAGAGATCATTCGGCAACGAATGAAGACAGCCCAAGACCGTTAGAAAAGTTATGCCGATAAGCGTCGTAAGGATTTGGAATTCGACGTAGGTGATATGGTTTTTGTGAAGATTTCTCCACTGAAGAATGTTATTCGATTCGGGAAGAAAGGGAAATTGACTCCGAGATTTGTTGGACCATTCCCGATCATCGAGCGAATTGGAAAGCTCGCCTATAGATTGGAGTTACCTGAGAAGATGTCGAGTGTGCACAATGTTTTTCATGTATCATATCTACGGAAGTATGTGCACGACTCGAATACAGTGGTTTTTGCTGATAGCTATGAAGATTTTGAGGTAGATACAGTTGTAGAGAGACCTCGTAAGCCGCTTCGTGTTGTGGAAACTGACACGAAACAGCTTAGGAGGAAGGTAGTTAGGTTGCTCAAGATACAATGCAGTGATGATGATAACGATTGTACATGGGAGGTGGAAGAGAGGAAGAAGGCAGCTCATCCTGAACTCTTCAAGGTATGGCCATAAGGTGTCGTGTCATATCACGACATTGTAACTTGTTCTAGTTTTAGAATTCTGCATGCTATGCTAGAATTGGATGCATGGTTTGTTGATTGCTATGGATGATAGGCATGCAGAATAGTTTTGATTGCTTTGTTTGTTTGGAATTTCGAGGGCGAAATTCCTAAGGGGGAGAGAATGTAACGACCCGTATTTTTACGGATCAGAACATTGTAAAACAGTTGTTATTTGATCGTAGTATGGTTAAGTTGTCCAGAGTTTAGGTCGACTAGAGCTTAAGTCGTTTGGAAGTTAGGTCGTGTGGTAGCTTAGGTCGAGTGAACGACCTAAGGGATTGGAGCAACCTACAGAATTAGATGACTTATAGGAGTTGGCGACCTAAGGGAGTTAGTGGTAGCAGTTAACGACTTAGGGACTGGATGAGGTAAGGCTTAGGTCGTATTACAGTTAGGTCGCGTAGTGGTTTAGGTCGTATGATAGTTTGGACGACCTATAGGATTTGACCGACCTAAGGAGTAGACGACTTAAGGAGTTGGCGACTTAAGAGGTTGGAGCGACCTAAGAAGATTTCGTGTTGGGACTTAGGTCATGGAGAAGGTTAGGTCGTGAAGCGACCTAAGGTAAGACAGCGACCTGTAGGAGTTAGCGACCTATAGGAAATTGGCGACCTAAGGAATTGACGACCTAAGAAAGTTAACGACCTAAGGAATGGAGCGGCTTAAGGGGTTTAGCGACCTAGGGGTTGAGTGATTTAACGACCTAAGTAAGTTAGGTTGTAGACGAGTTAATGTGTTAGGTCGTATATCTGTTAGGTCGCGCACATGAGTTAGGTCGTATATCTGTTAGGTCGCGCGCATGTGTTAGGTCGTATATGTGTTAGGTCGGCAATGCTGTTAGGTCGTAGGTCACGTAGAGGCTTGAATTGTTAGGTCGGGGATCTGTTAAGTCGTAGGTCATGGATTTGTTAGGTCGTAGGTCGTGGGATTTTTAGGTCGTGACCGACCTAAGAGCGAACGACCTAAGGGAAATCAGCCTATAAATAGGCGGGTTCTTCTTCATTTTTTGGGATCCGGATTTTGAAGCGACGAAGTGCTGACATTTTTAGAGCTCGAGTTCTACACTTCTTCACTTCTTTTCTCCACTCTAATCTTGTGATTCCTTCCATCCAAATCGAAGATCCAAGAGCTTAGATTGAAGATCTTCATCCATCGAAGAGAGATTTCATCGTTTGAAGCGGAGTTTTGATAGATCGAGTTAGATTCTTCGCTGTCCAGATCTGAAGTGTGTTGCTTTTGAGGTGTTTAGGTGACTTGGTGAGTGGTGATTATCTCTCACAAGGATCCAAAGGAGTATATCGGATTGTTGGCTTGATTTGGTGTTAAAATAGTGATTTCCATGCATTTTCTTAACTTAAGTATAGATCTATTGTTCATGATGATTTGACATCCATTTTACTACATGATTAACCTATGCAAGTTCATTCATCAAGTTGTAAAGATATTGCTCATGATTCATGCTTGTTAGATTTAGTCTCTTTAATTACAAGATTGCCATTATTGTTATAATTGTTTATTTGATCATGTTTGAATGCTTGATTACTTGGATTAATGTTTGACTTGATTGATTGTTGTAAATTAGTTGATTGATGATTTGATTTGGACAAGTTAGTCGAAGATGATTCAAAAGCTAAGGGAAAGGCTCTTGAATTGGAAAAGCTGCTCGTGGCATATATGGCGGATGATGGAGCTCATATGGATAGATTTGATGATGTTGATGTTGAGATAAGGCTTTGCTATGATGAGATGAAGCGAGGCATGGTATGAGATAGCCTTGGTTTAATCCAGACGGGATCATTCCAAGCATGTTGATAACTCGGTGAAATGGTTCGAGTTGAGGATAATGGTTTGCTCGAGAGGCGCTTGGGCTAGTATGGAAATAGTCGTCGAGGAGGATGACTAGAAGGCTGAGATTTCATCGTTGTTGAAGGTTCTAGCAGGCTCAAAGCAAGAGTACGTTGGGCAGATTTGATAGTCCCTAAAGACTATGATTGTAGTCGAGTACTCTGGGCAGATTCGATAGTCCTAGGCACGGGTTGCGACAACGTGCAGAGTTTTGTCTAGAACCGGGGTTGCCATTAACCCTTGACGGACGGTTGAAAGAATGTGCCAGCCATTCAATTAACGGTGGTATTGAAGTAATGATAACAGTGATAGCCAGAGTCATGGATGTTTGGTTGTATCGTCATTCGGTCTCAAGAGCGATGTTTTCTGGGTGCTTATCTGATCTTGGTTTAGGCCTTGGGGGTTTGTACTTGGAAAACACCGACCTTGACTCGAGTGATAATTGCTTTACTTTAAATGTCTGCTTTGCTATGTTTATTTCTACTTAGTGTGTCTGGGGGCTATCACTGTAGAAAGAGGTGGAGTGGGAGGGTTGGATTCCTATTCCTTTTACCTTTATGCTCTTTTGGTATGTTTTTAGTTAATTTACCGCTCACTAATACTGTTGTCTGACTCATGGTTTTATGTTCCACTCTTATTACCTTGGGCTGTTCATCCATTTTGGGATGGGTAGACTAGGTAGCAGGTGACAGGTGCTGCTCTTAGTTCCCGACGATGCTGATGACGAAGATGAGCTGGAGGCTTGCATATTATTTTCTTACTATATGTACTGGATGTTCCACTACTTTGTATAATTCTCTGAGTGTTATGTAGTGAGGCTTGATGTATTGACTATTCAGATGTTGTACCAAACTATTATGAGGTTTAATAGAGATTCTGTTATGTAAAGCTTCACTATATATACTTTCTATTGTATTTTTATCCATGTGCTGTGAGTATACGATAGATTCTGCTATTTTAATTTACCTTGGCAACCGTCCATGGCTGCCTGGCACACTTTACAGCGCACTATTCCTATGTTCAGTGCGGGGGTCATGGGCGGTCATCACAGCCGAGCAACCATGATGCCAAAACTCCACAAAAATTGCAACACAAGCCATAAAAACATGTTGTTTGACCACTATTTGTTCACCACTTCATTTTCCACCACCACCACCACCTTAGGCCGCCTCCACCACCTCTGGCCAGACCACCACACACCTTCCTAACACTGACCTGACCCATACCCCTCTGACCTGACCCAATTGCCCATGGCCGAGCCCAATTGGATGAACAAAATCACACTATTTTGCCTTAAACTCTTCACCTTCTCACTATGTAACTTCCTCCCTATGTTTCACCACTTTGGCCGTGCATTCACATGACTAAACCTGAGCCAAAACTTGTTCAAACCAGAGCCAACCAACATCCCTAGGCTGAAAAAAAAATAGAGGAAGCAAGGCAAAAGATTTGGCATTCGTATCTCTTTTTATTTAAAAGTTATTCCATTTCAAGTGTATTGAAATTTATGGTTTGTTTTGATTTTTTTGTTTGGGTTGTAACACAAGATCTATAGCATTGGATTTGCTCTCCCCTCAAGTCCGTAATCTTGTCATCGTGCTTTGTTTTCCGTTGTGTATTTGGTTTTGTTATCTCCAGCATTTAGAGGTGAGTAAATCTCACTAGACATTTATACTTATGCAATTGTGAAACGACAACAATTGAATGTGTAGAATTTTATATGATGTTATAACTGTCTGTGATGATTTATTTATATGATGTTAAACCTATTAATTTACTTGTCATCTCATCTGTTACTGTTATATATTGTATACTGTTCATTTTATATCTGTTTATCACACTGCAAGTTCCCTGTAGATAGATTCACTATGGGTTGAAATGATACATACCCGAACGGACTTTAGAATAGGGAAAAATCGTTATGGGCTGAAATGATAGGCCTGAACGGTTTTTGTTTATTTTATTTTAACTTGGGATTGCGGGTTTGAATGATAGAACCCGGATTTTTTCTTTTTAAACTACGGATTGAAATGATACATATCTGTATCAATCGACCTAGGTTAGAAAACTATATACATGCCCGTGGTTATTTTTATAAAGTATTTTAAATATTTTAAATATTTTCAAAAGTGTAAATTATGAAAATTTGATTTAAATTGGATTTTTAATGTTTAAATAAAGAAATTTGGATTTTTCTAGAAGTTAAAAATGTAATTTAAATGAATGGGAAAAGTGAATTTTTGAAATATAACTTAAGTTTGGAAATTTGGAATTTTGGTTTTAAAATGATATTCAAGTTATATAAATAAAATGGAAATTTAATTATATTTGGAAAATGGTAAATATGATAAATTGTTTTAGATTTGAATTTTAATGATTTAATGAAGTATTATTGATTTTTTCTATGTATTAAAATGGTTAAATTAATGAATGCTTAAAAGTGTAATTTTAAAATATAACTTGACTTGAAATGTGAATTTGGTTTTTATTAAAGGTTTAAGTTAATTAAATAAAATTGAAATTTAGTTAATTTGTGAAATGGAAATAAAATTTAAGTGTTAAGTTTATTTATTAAAAATGTGAAGAAAAGAAATTTACACTTGAATTTGTTAAATAATTCATTGAAATTTGATTTAACTATAACATATTTATTTAATAAAAATCATGTGTTAAATGATATATTATATAAACATTTTTGAATGTTAAAACATGATTTTTATAAAGTTAAAAGGGTTTAAATAAATTTTTTATTGGCTGGAAATACACTAAAATCTAGAAAGTACTTTTAATAGCATTCAGAAATGCTATGATTTCAGAATTGAACTAAAACTTAGTAAAAAGAGGCTATAATAGCATTTCTGAAATGCTGTAGTTGCTGTAGTAAATGTAAAGGCTAAAGAACTTAATAAAGGGATATTACAGCAGTTCTGTAAACTATTGTTGCTGCCTGTTGTCTTTGCTGAAATTAAGAAAACCCTTGTTTTTGAACCTGAGCTATTACAGCATTTCTGGAAATGCTGTCTTTGCTGTTTTAAACTAAATTTCAACTAAAATGAGATATAAAAGCAGTTTTAAAGTGCTGTCTTTGCTGAAATAAATGTTTTCAAATATAACTTATATCAGCTTCTTCTAAATGCTGTGAAAGGCTGAAATTTTCAATGTTTATGGATTTTGACCTAGTAAATGAACTTAGAATGATTTGAAACTTTGGAAATTCAATAGTTGACTTGAAAGAGTAATAACTTCACTTTTAAATGGTTAAATGAATTAATTTAAATGGAAAACTATTTTAAAGGGTGATTTTGATAAGATAATAAATGAATGATATTTTGGAATTTTAAAGGGTATTAAATTTGATAATTGAATTTGAATTCAAATAATGATTTGAAAGGAAGTTTTGAAAGGATATGATATTGTAATATATTGAGATGGTTTGTAAATGATTTAATCTTTATTTTGATAAAGATTTGGATTTGAAATGATATTAAAATTTTGAAATATAAAATATTATTTTGAAATACTATAACCACGGGTATACTTCTCTGTATGTCATTTGATTTCCTGATGATGGCTGTGATGTACATTAACACTGTTAGTTGCATGGTTTATTTCGATATGGACATTTCTGTGATATTGATATTACTGTTAAATTGATGGTTTTATGGATCCTTAAATGATGGGCGATCCCAAGCATCCTTTAAGTTATTATGCATTGCTATTACAGTTCACTTGAGTTGGTTTACATTGTATAAGTATATATATCCTAACTCGAGTGTTTTGTCTTTTTACTTTACGCTCGGGTCAGCCTGAGAATCATAGTTTTGGAATTTATCTTCTGGAGCTAGAGATTTGCTGGAGCTTATCTGTCCATATGTTATTTCTTATCTTCTAATCCAGTTATTTACTATTCGGTATTGTCTCTGTATCATTGATTTATGTATCCTAACTTCTATTGTATCTATTTTGACTATGAGATTTTGTATATGTTTTGAGAGTTTGTATATAGTAGCTTCATGAACTACTATGGTATTTTATTTCCGCTGCGAGTTATTCTGATATTCTGTGTCTGTGATTTTGTATTTGATTTTATTTGCTCCAAATTTTATTACAATCTGTTATTTTGAATTATTCAAGTCAGACATGTGTGGATTATTGTCGATTTGAATGGTCCAAAATAGTGGGTCGTTACAAGAACTAGAATTATCTCAAGAAAAAATTAAAAATAATTTGATAGAAAGTAAGGCTATTACTATTGATTTTGAAAACACCAAAATAGTGAAGGATAATTTGCTAAAAGAAAATGTCAACTTGAAAAGCAATATTGAAATATTGAAAATTAAAAATTTAGAATTAAAAGAAAAATTAGATAAAATTACAAATAATGTGTCAAAATTCAATAAAGGAAAGCAAGATTTGGAAAATCTTATCAAAACTTCAAAACCATCGGGCAATAGAAATGGAATAGGATTTAAAAATACTTCTAAACAAAAAGGAAATGATGCAAAAAAATTTAGGTATAAAAAAACTAAAAGTTTACCTACGTCTAATATGAATACCAAAACTATGAAAATTTGGATTCCTAAGACAAATAATAATTTGATTAAACAAGAACATATTATAATTTCTTAGAGAATGTAGTCTATAATAAAAATTATATTTATAAAGGTACCAAACCATCTTGGGTATGGCTACCTTCTCCTAACAATTAGGACCCTAACAAAAGTATATGGGTACCAATTAAAACATCTTTTATTTTGCAGGTACCCAAAATAAAACATAAGGAGAAATGGATACTAGATAGCGGATGCTCCAAGCATATGACCGGAAATTCAAAAATGTTATCAAAAATAACATACATCGATGGTGGAACGATAACATTTGGAGATAATTCAAAAGGATATGTCGTGGGCACTGGAGAAGTCATCAACTATGGTATTTCTAATTCTCCTATTATTACAAATATTTTATTAGTTGAAAATCTAAAACACAATCTACTAAGTATTAGTCAATTATGCGACAAAGGTTTGCAAATAAATTTCGAAAATGATAGATGTAATATTTTAGATAATAACAAACAACTTATATTTGAAGGTTTTAGAAACAAAAATATCTATGTATTAAACATGAATATAAATAAAAATTCAAATTTATGTTTAACCGCCAAACATAATGATCCATGGTTATGGCATAAACGATTTTGTCATATCAATTTGAAAAATATTAATAAGTTGGCAAAATATGAGTTAGTGAGAGGTTTACCTAAAATAAATTACAAAGTAGAAAATTTATGTGATGACTGTCAAATTGGAAAACTAAAGAAAAGCTCTTTTAAATCTAAAAATAATATTTCTACAAAACAACCATTAGAATTATTACATTTAGATTTATTTGGTCCAACACAAATACGATCTATAAATCACAACAAATATGTTTTCGTGATAGTTGATGATTTTTGGAGGTATACATGGACCTTGTTTTTAAAACATAAAAGTGATACTTTTGGTATGTTTAAAATATTTGCTAAAAGAATTAAAACACAAATGGACTTGAAAATTAAAAATATTCGAAGTGATCACGGAGGAGAATTCAAAAACTATCTTTTTACTAATTTTTGCAATAAGAAAGGAATAAGTCATAATTTTTCTTTTCCTCGCACACCTCAACAAAATGGTGTAGTAGAAAGAAAAAATTGTACATTACAAGAATGTGCACGAACACTACTAAATAGTAGTAGTTTACCAAAACACTTTTGGGCAGAAGCTATTGCCACAGCTTGTTACATGTTAAATCGAGTAACCATACGTCCTATGACTAAACAAACTTTTTTCGAAATATTTTTTGGAAGAAAACCTAAAGTATCATACTTTAAAACTTTCGGTTCAAAATATTTTATATTAAATACAAAAGATAACATAGGAAAATTTGACCCGAAGGCCGATGAAGGTATCTTTGTTGGATATTCGGATCGTAGCAAAGCATATAGAATTTTTAATAAACGAAATAATACTATTGAAGAAAGTTTACATGTTTCATTCGACGAAAATCTATTTAACCATCATACTAATGATGAAGAAGAAATTATTCCAATAACAAATTCAACAAATTCTATTAATAATGAAACAAATGTGTAAAATAACACTTTAATATCATCCCCTAGAATTCTTAAGAATCATCCAAAAGATAATATCATTGGAGATCTCAATTCTAGAGTAACTAGAAATCAACTTAATCAAATAAGCCATGTAGCATTTGTGTCAAATTTTGAACCAAAAAATTATAAAGAAGCTTCAAATGATAACTTTTGGATAATGGCTATGCAAGAAGAATTGAATCACTTTGAACGTAATAATGTTTGGGTACTAGTACCAAGACCTGAAGACCAATCGGTTATAGGAACAAAATGGGTATTTAAAAACAAAGCAGAAGAGAATGGAAATATTGTTAGAAATAAAGCACGCTTAGTTGCTCAAGGTTATAATCAAGAAGAAGGTATCGACTACGATGAAACTTTTGCACCAGTAGCAAGACTCGAGGCCATACGAACTCGCTTTTGCAAATCATCACAATTTTAAACAATTTCAAATGGATGTCAAAAGCACATTCTTAAATGGTTTTATCAAAGAAAACGTATATGTTGAACAACCTCCATTATTTACTCACGAAAAATATCCCGATCATGTTTTTAAATTACAAAAAGCCTTATATGGTTTAAAACAAGCTCCCCGAGCTTGGTTTGAACGGCTTAAAAATCACTTAATTACAACTAGTTTTCAAATAGGTAAAATCGATACAACTTTATTAAACGAGAAAATAATGATATTTTAGTTGTGCAAATTTACGTAGACGATATTATTATTGGTTCAACTAATGAAAATCTTTGTAATCATTTCTCAAATATTATGACCAATGAATTTGAAATGTCTCACATGGGAGAATTAAATTTCTTCTTGGGTTTACAAATAAAACAACTTGAAAATTGTATTTTTATTCATCAAGAAAAATATTGTAACGACCTATTACGACGCTTTGGAATGGATAAAATTTCATGCAAACCAACACCTATGAGTACTACTGTTCACTTAGAAAAGGATGATAACGGAAAAGATTTTGATGAAAAATTATATCGTAGCATGATTGGTTCTTTACTCTATTTGACGGCTAGTCGACCCGATATTATGATGAGTGTATGTTTATGTGCTCGATTTCAAGCAAAACCAAAAGAATCTCATCTGAGAGCTGTTAAGCGTATTTTACGCTATCTATCTAGTACTAGAGATTATGGTTTGTTTTACCCTAAAGGATCATCGTTTGAACTAGTTTCATATAGTGATGCGGATTTCGGTGGATGTAGAACAGATCGTAAGAGTACTAGTGGAACATGTCACTTTATCGGACAATCATTAGTTTCATGGTTTAGCAAAAAGCAAAATTGTGTTTCTTTATCTACTTGCGAAGCCGAATATATCTTAGCAGCTCTAGCATGTGCAAAAGTAATATACATGCAACAAACAATTACGGACTTCGGCAAAATTATCAATAAATCTCCAATATATTGTGATAACACGAGTGCAATAAATTTATCAAAAAACCCTGTCAATCACACACGAACTAAGCATATAGATATACGACATCATTTTCTATGAGACAATGTTGGAAAAGGAAATATCTCATTAGAATACGTAAATACCGAAAATCAAATAGCAGACATCTTTACAAAACCACTAAATGAACAAACTTTTATTAAACTCCGACGTGATTTAGGGATTTGCTTTCTTCATGATCTCCTTACTTAATAATCACTGCTTCATCTAGGCTATATTTAGTCATTTGTTTTTCTATCCATAAATTATAATTAAAAATTTGTGCACCCTTTGTTTTTTAGATAATTAGTTTTTCTATAAATAATTTTTTAACTTATATATAAACAGTTATACTTCAAGGAAAATTATATACACACAATTCATATTTTCCTCAAGAAATAAAATATAGCCATGTCTTCTGATAACTCTTATATTTCCATCTCGATGCCTACGCCGGATAGCTCGGTTGATACATCATAAAAGCTTCCTACACCCACACCAATTCAGGAACTGACGCATAGGTGGTCCTCATATCACACAAGATTTACTCCCGATAGCAAGAAGACTAAAAGATCTCTATTTGTCTCTCCTAATAGAAAGGAGAAAATTGATGAAATTCATCATTATCAGAAATGTAACGACCCGTAAATTTCAGTGGTTTTATTTATTTAATTAATTGAATTTTGTGAAATTTTAAACAATAAAATTTTGAGATAAAAATTTATTATTTGAGACGCGTCTAGTTAAACATAGCAACTGGTAATTTTTCATCAGAAAATTTGGAAGTTTATTTTCTAGTGTAATTTTATTCCAATTTATATCAGTTAAAATTGATGATAATAAAATGTTTTCCAAACCTAAATATTTTTACATAGAAAATTTGTAAATTATCTTCTGAGTGAGACGTCATCTTTCGTTTCATCAAATTTGGACTTCTATTGCTCCGTTCATCTTAATCCTGGCAAATTTGTAGCATTTTCCGATTATCGACTTTTGATAGGATGGTCGTACCACTGATATTTGTATACCGTTTTGATCGTCTCGTCATGCTGATCACTGTGGTATATTCGTTTGTCTGTTTCGGCATCTGGTACAACGTGAAATCAGTAAAACGATGACCGTTTCGGTACCCCTTTTTGGGTGTTTGGGCTTTGTGTCCATTGAATTCCCACCGCATAATCCAAATAGACACTTACCATTTATAATCCTGAATTGGAATCGTGCCTGACGTTTGCTTTGCCACTATTTCAATTTATATTGATGTATATTTGTTTTCCATTCGGGTTCACAAACGTCTGTCTACTTCTTTATGTTTCATTTGAAAGTCTTCTCCTCTCCCATTTTTTTTTCTTTTATTTTTCTCTTTTCCTAAACCCAATCCCTTTGCCGAGACCATTCTCCTCCTTGTCCCGTGACCTTAACAGCATCTCGTGGCCTCTCCGGACCACTCCATGGTCGCAGCCCACTTGCCCACCTCCAAGCTGCCGAATAGCTTACCCGAGCTCGTCTTGGATCCAATAACTGATGCCTTATTTCCCCTCGCTTTCCCATCCTCCACACACACAAATCCATCACTGTGACCCATGCTTTGGCCATCAGCCTCGGCAGTTGCCTCCTCCACCCGAAGCCCAACAACCGGCCAACCTTCCCCAGTTTCCCTTCCACTTCGGTCTCTCTCTCTCCCACTGAATTCTCCACTCACCGCCCATGGCCTAACCCACCTCCTCGATGGGTAAGCAGCATATATATATGCTTATTTATAGATGTGTATATATATGTTCATAGTTTATGTATATATGTTGTTGGCAAGTTTCGTAATCTGCCATATATAATAATATAAATATATAAAAGTCTATTTATTTATGTGTATTACTAGTGTTATGCTATATATGTTTGTATATTAATGTTAGTAGGTATAAGGGTAGGTGTATATAAATCGTTATTCACTGGTCTTTGTTCACTGTTAGTTATATAGGTTGGTCTATACAGCCTATATTTGTTTATATATATTTGGGTTTAAGGTTCAAGTTTTAATACATATATATTAGAAACAGTTTTGGTATATATACAATATTATTTGTCGTTGGTATAGATGTTAGTTATATATATAGTTTACACGTTAGTACATCTTTGTTTCGGCTGCACTATTTTGATTTTTCAGAGTATATAAATATGTATACGTGTTATGTATATCTAATATTTGGAAAGTTATGTATTTATAAAAGTTTATAAAATTATAATGGTTATATATATTTGTTTGGGTACATATTCAAATTGGTTTGGTTATATATAGATTTATATGAGTATATATTTTGATGTTATCTGAATATATGAATTTATTATACGGTTATATATATAATGCATTTAGATTTTTATACGTTATATATATTAATGATACAGTATGGTGAAGTTATAATATCTATATAATTTCTATGTGTACATAATTGTTTATGGATATAAGTGTCATTTGTTGTTACATATAAAGTTTATAGAACGTATACTATAAGATATATATATATATAGTTTATGCTGTTCGTTTTTAGTAGTGATCATAAAATCTATATATATAGTTCATGTAAACTATAGATCAGTTTCTACGTAAAGGTTTAGATAAGTCTGTATAAAATATTTTGTTGTATATATATACCTGGTTTTAAAACAAATGAGCATTATATATATATTAGTATATATAGGCTGTCTCATAATTGCAAATGAACATACTTTATATAAGTAAGTATTTGGCATTTTTTTGTAGAATTTGTATGTGTTTATTTCGAATTATATATATTATGTCAATATACTTGCCTTACGCGTTTATTTAAACAATGATCTTGAAATACATATATATTTAAATTTGTAATGCGTTTGAATTGAGAATATGATTTCATAAATAGTTATATATATATATACATATATATATATATTAGTATACGAGTATTGTATGATGTATTATAAAGTATTATACCTATATATATATATCATACTTTAAACGTAGGCTGTGTTCTAGTAGATGTTGTATTTACAGTATGCTGTTTTGAAACTTTAAGTTCTGAGTAATTTTGTTTTGAATAAATTTAGATATTGTTTTATATATATTAACTATAAAATATGTAAGTTGAGTTTACAACAATGGATTCTGAAATGTATATATTTAATTTAGAATTCTGATTGATATATATAGTTATATATATATGTTCATTATACCAATAATCTTCATCAACCCAGCTCTGATTTATTTCATCTATTCGTAATATCAGCTCATCCATCAAATTTGTACCAATTCAGCTTTGTTTCGGAATTCGTGCTTGGATCCGTAGCTCTGTTCATTTTCAAATTCCTCTAGCCTCGAAAGGTGAGCAATCACTCACGATTAACGTTCTTTTATTTATTAAATTTGATTTCAATTGAAACGACAATTGAAATATGCTGCTGCTAGTTATATACATAGCTATATATATGCCACCATCTGTATCTGTTCACCTATGACATCTTACACCATTATCTGTTATTTATAATTCTATATATAATCCATTATCTGTATCTATTCACCTGTGACATCTGACACCATTATCTGTTATTTATATTGATGATATATGTCTGATATATTATTATCATATCTGTTATCACTCTACATGTTCCCTGTTAGTATAGAATTCACTATGGGTTGAAATGATACATACCCGAACGATCTGTAGAATAGGAGAAAATCGTTATGGGTTGAAATGATAAACCCAAGCGATTTTCATTGAATTGAATTTGGGATTACGGGTTGAAAAGTTATATACCCGTATATAATTTAAATTATGGATTGAAATGATAAATATCCGTATCACTTGACCATAGGTTATAAAATTTTATACAAACACCGTTGGTCTATATATATATATATAAATATTTTGAAATTAATTTCTATAGTTTTGAAAAGAAATATATGGTTTTAATAAATATTGATTTTAAAGATTTATTAAAGTTGATTTAATAAAGTTGATTTGAATCAATATAAAATATGTTTAAGTATTTATGTAAAATTTATATTTCCAAATATAGAGTTTATAATGTTTCAGGTTGAAAGATAAATTTGAAATTGATTTGGAATTCTTAATTATTTAAGAATTATACTTAAATAACTTTGTTTTGAAATCTATTAAAATTTGAAATTTTAAGATATGTTTTATAACTTGAATTTGATTTAAAAGTGGCTTAAATGAATATTTCAAACTTATATAAATTTAAATGGGATAGTTTGTTTATATAAATTTGTAAATTGAAGTTGTATTTAGACGTATTGAAATGATTAAAAAAATATCTCAGAAACTAAATGAAATAAAATTAAGTTGAGATATAAATGCAATTATCAAATTTAGTTTTTTTAAATTTGGAATATTTAAAGCTTTGAAATATATTGAAAATTTAATGGTTTATTTTGTGTTTCAAATCTGTATTTGAAATCGTTATAATTCGAAATGATTTATCGAGTAATTGAATTGAGTTGAAATTTATGAATTGAGATTGAATTAAGTTGAATTTGAAAGTCGAGTTAAATCGAATCGATTTGTGAATTTGTGGAAGCTATTTTATTTTATAAAGTATTTTTAAACTATATCAACAACTATTTATATTTTACTTTATAAATTATTTTAATATAAATTATTTTAATATAAACTATTTTATATAAAACATTTTCAATATATATTATTTTATTATAAACTATTTTAACTTATAACTATTTTATATAAACTATTTTTATTTTATAAACTATTTTATTATATACACTAATTTTAATATCTAAACTGTTTAAGAGGAAAGTGTTATGAATTCCAAAATGTTTTGATTTCAAACTATTGTTTCAAAGTGTTATGAATTTCAAAGTTTTGATTTCCAAAGTGTTTTGATTTTAAAAGACTTACAATTTCGAAAGCGATATAACTTTGAAAAGTGATATGATATTGGAAATGGATTTATTTGAAGTAAAAATGATATCGTATGGATATGGTTTTGAAATGGCAATGATATTTCGGTTTTAAAATATAAACTATTTTGAAAGTTTATTAAATGACCAATCGGTGTAATAATTACGTAGTTATTGAAGAGTCCGGGATCGGTTAGGGACATACTCTCTGTCCAAACCGAAAACCACTTTAATAACTATTATACGCGGAGTGTGATCCAGAATGAAGTGGTTGGAATGATGACGTTGCTGGATCTAAAGAAAGAGAACGATTTTGGATGACCCCTGACATGACTAAAACGGAGCCGTGCCGGGCCATTGAGGTTCGCCACTTCTAGCGAACACACTTCTTCGATACCATATCTATTACTTATGTGATTCGATTTGGGTGCACCCCTTGGTTTGGGAGTGTTGTTTCGCGGTGTTGAGGTAGCTGCTGGCTATGCTCAACATCAGTCCGGATCACGCAACTAGTAGTATCCTACTTGGTATCGCCTCACGTACCTTGTCATACTGATTATCCTATTCGCGACCACTACAATTTGTTTTGTGTTATACCTATGGGGTACCCTCTGATAACCACTAGTTTACGGTGGGGCTTACGGTGTTGTATAGACTATGACATTATAAAAATGTGTTAAGGGGGATTATGGTAACGCCTTAACGCTATTTTGATACTTTATATTACTGATAGGCATTATCTACTTAGCGTACACTATTACATAGTAGATAGTTTAACGGATCCTTAGAGGATGGTTATCCCAAACATCTTTTGAGTTACTCGTATTTCAGTCGTTATTTCACTTGAGTTAGATTTATTGATATAAGAATGTTAATCCTGACTCGAGTGTTTTGTGTTTTTCTTTACGCTCGGGTCAGACTGAGTGTACCAGTGTTAGAGACTCACCTTTGGAGTTGGAGCTTCGCTTGGAGATCCAGCTATCAATCCAGCTTTCAGATATTCAGTTTATTCAAGTGATGTATTCTGATATTGTATTTGACTATTGTATTCGAGACTTCTGTTGTATCCTGTTTAACTCTGTTTTATATATATAGTAGCTTCATGAACTACTATTATTTTGTTTCCGCTGCATTACTGTTATATTACTCTGTGTCTGTGATCTGTGATTATTTTATTTACTGTATATGCTGAGTTTTTCCAAATTTTATTTACAATCCATTGTTTTGAATTATTCCAGTCCGGCATGTGTGGATTTATTGTCGACTTGAATGTTCCAAAATACTGGGTCGTTACAGTTGGTATCAGAGCTTTGGTTTTAGGCAGACTCGGCATATAGAGTAAATTTAATTAAAGAATCACTTTCGTTCGAACTTGAATTCCTTCTTCTTCGATTCGGTTTCCTTTGAATTTTGGAAAGTTCCCTTCGGTTCCAAAGTCCATTCCTGTCCTCCCCTATTCGTTTCTTCTTGATTCTGGAGTATCCCATAACTCCACTTCGAATGATCTCTATAATAAATCGATGGTCTCGCCAACCTTTGAATGATTGTAAAGGGGTGAAACTCCTTTACAACTAGCATTGATTCACCGGAGATTTCTGTATCCTCGGTTTATGATGCTGCTATCTTTTGTTATACTCGAATTCTGCATAGATCTTATTTTGAAGTCACGGTTGACCCGGATAAGGTTGCCCGTGATTTATATCAGTCTATCCATCTTATCTATATTGTTATTTAATTATCTTATCTTCGTTTCGAACCTATCTTCGAATTTGAATTCTTTTGATTTGGGTCCCTTTAATTTGGATCTCTATCCTTGTTTTGAAATCCATTCTGGAATCATCGAGTAAGGAGTGTATTTGTAATTAATATTAAAATGTTTTATATATTGTGTTGTTTGAGTTGTTGATGTTAATTTGGGTTTTCGATCGATTCATTTGATCAGTGATATCGATAGGATTTCCAAAACACTTGAACAGAGCAAACTGACACAATATTATTTTTAAATTTGGTAAATGAAGTAAATTTGTATGATTATGTTATAAATATATAAGTAAAATTTTCTGGAATTTAATAGTTAATTAAATTGGTTGTTGAATGATAATATTTGATTATCATTTATAGTTCTAAATGAATTTATAAACATGGTTTATAAATTGATTTGGAATCGAAATGAATTTTAAAAATCAGGAATTTGAGAATCCGATTTCCGGTGATTTCAACTTTGGTTTTAAAGTGTATATTATTAAAGGTATTTTCGAATAGAAACCGTTTTCAAAGAATTTTAAAATGTTGAAATCAGTACTCTTCTCTTTTGTCGCTGGAAAATAATTTCGGTGATGACTGCAGCATCATCGACATTCATTTTCGAGTTTCGAAGTGGAGAGACCATTCTGTAGCTTTGCTACGGTTTTGTTTTGGAAAAATATTTTGATTTGAATTTATTAAGTATGACTTGATTTATATATATGGGTATATTATTTTAAATTCAATTTGATTTAATATATATAGTATATACATATATAATTATCTCTAAAGGGTTTGAAATTAAACGGAAATTTAATTCTTAAAATTATGTTAAAGGATGTTTTTAATTATAAATAAAGTTAAATTTTAAATAAATATTTAAATTGGAAAATTTTACTTTGTATAATACCCAATTTCATTCTAATATAACTTACCTAAATTATTCAGAAGTTGAAAATGTAATTGGATAATATACAATATAAAATGACTTTTATAAATAGAATTTGAGTGGTTATAATAAAGGTTATACACTAAAATTTTAGTATAAATATTAATGGAAATAAATAGAATAGTAAGTTAATTGAATAATAGATGAGACAAATAAATTTGTTTTGAAGCAATTAATAAATTGAAATTAAATCAACTTATGGAGACACCTTGGATTTAAAAAAATAAATTATTGAATATAAATTAATTAAAATTAAAATTTATATGGTTTAAATTAATTTATATGGTTTAAATATATGTAATAAGATATATTAAGTGAGATAAACGTAATAATAATTTGGAATAAAAGAATTAAATTTGTTGAATAAAATATGAGTATAATAAATGATTATACAAATTGATTGATTTAGAAATTGATAATTTAGGATGACTAGATAAAAAGATAATGAATTTAGAAATAGATAGATTGATTTAACTTAAGTGAACTCAAAGGGATTTAACCAAAATGTTGGATATTAATTAGTTTAATTTGAAATTTATATGGTTTTAAAATTAGTTGTTTATTTTGGTTTCAAAGCCTATTTTTCTTTCTGGTTGTTTCTATTCTCCTACCTCCTTCCTTTTCGGGGATGAAAAGTTTTGAGTGGGGGAGAGTGTAACGACCCGTAAATTTCAGTGGTTTTATTTATTTAATTAATTGAATTTTGTGAAATTTTAAACAATAAAATTTTGAGATAAAAATTTATTATTTGAGACGCGTCTAGTTAAACATAGCAACTGGTAAAATTTCATTAGAAAATTTGGAAGTTTATTTTCTAGTGTAATTTTATTCCAATTTATATCAGTTAAAATTGATGATAATAAAATGTTTTCCAAACCTAAATATTTTTACATAGAAAATTTGTAAATTATCTTCTGAGTGAGACGTCATCTTTTGTTTCGTCAAATTTGGACTTCTATTGCTCCGTTCATCTTAATCCTGGCAAATTTGTAGCATTTTCGGTACCGATTATCGACTTTTGATAGGATGGTCGTACCACTGATATTTGTATACCGTTTTGATCGTCTCGTCATGCTGATCACTGTGGTATATTCGTTTGTCTGTTTCGGCATCTGGTACAATGTGAAATCAGTACAACGATGACCGTTTCGGTACCCCTTTTTGGGTGTTTGGGCTTTGTGTCCATTGAATACCCACCGCATAATCCAAATAGACACTTACCATTTATAATCCTAAATTGGAATCGTGCCTGACGTTTGCTTTGCCACTATTTCAATTTATATTGATGTATATTTGTTTTCCATTCGGGTTCACAAACGTCTATCTACTTCTTTATGTTTCATTTGAAAGTCTTCTCCTCTCCCATTTTTTTTCTTTTATTTTTCTCTTTTCTGAAACCCAATCCCTTTGCCGAGACCATTCTCCTCCTTGTCCCGTGACCTTAGCAGCATCTCGTGGCCTCTCCGGACCACTCCATGGTCGCAGCCCACTTGCCCACCTCCAAGCTGCCGAATAGCTTACCCGAGCTCGTCTTGGATCCAATAACTGATGCCTTATTTCCCCTCGCTTTCCCATCCTCCACACACACAAATCCATCACTGTGACCCATGCTTCGGCCATCAGCCTCGGCAGTTGCCTCCTCCACCCGAAGCCCAACAACCGGCCAACCTTCCCCAGTTTCCCTTCCACTTCGGTCTCTCTCTCTCCCACCGAATTCTCCACTCACCGCCCATGGCCTAACCCGCCTCCTCGATGGGTAAGCAGCATATATATATGCTTATTTATAGATGTGTATATATATGTTCATAGTTTATGTATATATGTTGTTGGCAAGTTTCGTAATCTGCCATATATAATAATATAAATATATAAAAGTCTATTTATTTATGTGTATTACTAGTGTTATGCTATATATGTTTGTATATTAATGTTAGTAGGTATAAGGGTAGGTGTATATAAATCGTTATTCACTGGTCTTTGTTCACTGTTAGTTATATAGGTTGGTCTATACAGCCTATATTTGTTTATATATATTTGGGTTTAAGGTTCAAGTTTTAATACATATATATTAGAAACAGTTTTGGTATATATACAATATTATTTGTCGTTGGTATAGATGTTAGTTATATATATAGTTTACACGTTAGTACATCTTTGTTTCGGCTGCACTATTTTGATTTTTCAGAGTATATAAATATGTATACGTGTTATGTATATCTAATATTTGGAAAGTTATGTATTTATAAAAGTTTATAAAATTATAATGGTTATATATATTTGTTTGGGTACATATTCAAATTGGTTTGGTTATATATAGATTTATATGAGTATATATTTTGATGTTATCTGAATATATGAATTTATTATATGGTTATATATATAATGCATTTAGATTTTTATACGTTATATATATTAATGATACAGTATGGTGAAGTTATAATATCTATATAATTTCTATGTGTACATAATTGTTTATGGATATAAGTGATTTGCATACTGTCATTTGCTGTTACATATAAAGTTTATAGAACGTATACTATAAGATATATATATAGTTTATGTTGTTCGTTTTTAGTAGTGATCCTAAAATCTATATATATAGTTCATGTAAACTATAGATCAGTTTCTATGTAAAGGTTTAGATAAGTCTGTATAAAATATTTTGTTGTACATATATACCTGGTTTTAAAACAAATGAGCATTATATATATATTTGTATATACAGGCTGTCTCATAATTGCAAATGAACATACTTTATATAAGTAAGTATTTGGCATTTTTTTGTAGAATTTTATGTGTTTATTTCAAATTATATATATTATGTCAATATACTTGCCTTACATGTTTATTTAAACAATGATCTTGAAATACATATATATTTAAATTTGTAATGCGTTTGAATTGAGAATATGATTTCATAAATAGTTATATATATATATATTAGTATACGAGTATTGTATGATGTATTATAAAGTATTATACCTATATATATATCATACTTTAAACGTAGGCTGTGTTCTAGTAGATGTTGTATTTACAGTATGCTGTTTTGAAACTTTAAGTTCTGAGGAATTTTGTTTTGAATAAATTTAGATATTGTTTTATATATATTAACTATAAAATATGTAAGTTGAGTTTACAACAATGGATTTTGAAATGTATATATTTAATTTAGAATTCTGATTGATATATATAGTTATATATATATGTTCATTATACGAATTATCTTCATCAACCCAGCTCTGATTTATTTCGTCTATTCGTAATATCAGCTAATCCGTCAAATTTGTACCAATTCAGCTTTGTTTCGGAATTCGTGCTTGGATCCATAGCTCTGTTCATTTTCAAATTCCTCTAGTCTCGAAAGGTGAGCAATCACTCACGATTAACGTTCTTTTATTTATTAAATTTGATTTCAATTGAAACGACAATTGAAATATGTTGCTGCTGGTTATTTACATTGCTATACATATGCCATCATCTGTATCTGTTCACCTGTGACATCTTACACCATTATCTGTTATTTATATTGCTATATATACGCCATTAGCTGTATCTGTTCACCTGTGACATCTGACACCATTATCTGTTATTTATATTGATGATATATGTTTGATATATTATTATCATATCTGTTATCACTCTGCAAGTTCCCTGTTAGTATAGAATTCACTATCGGTTGAAACGATACATACCCGAATGATCTGTAGAATAGGAGAAAATCGTTATGGGTTGAAATGATAAACCCAAGCGATTTTCATTGAATTGAATTTGGGATTACGGGTTGAAAAGTTATATACCCGTATATAATTTAAATTATGGATTGAAATGATAAATATCTGTATCACTTGACCATAGGGTATAAAATTTTATACAGACAGCATTGGTCTATATATATAAATATTTTGAAATTAATTTCTATGGTTTTGAAAAGAAATATATGGTTTTAATAAATATTGATTTTAAAGATTTATTAAAGTTGATTTAATAAAGTTGATTTGAATCAATATAAAATATGTTTAAGTATTTATGTAAAATTTATATTTCCAAATATAGAGTTTATAATGTTTCAGGTTGAAAGATAAATTTAAAATTGATTTGGAATTCTTAATTATTTAAGAATTATACTTCAATAAGTTTGTTTTGAAATCTATTAAAATTTGAAATTTTAAGATATGTTTTATAACTTGAATTTGATTTAAAAGTGGCTTAAATGAATATTTCAAACTTATATAAATTTAAATGGGATATTTTGTTTATATAAATTTGTAAATTGAAGTTGTATTTAGACGTATTGAAATGATTAAAGAAATATCTCAGAAACTAAATGAAATAAAATTAAGTTGAGATATAAATGGAATTATCAATTTTTTTTTTAAATTTGGAATATTTAAAGCTTTGAAATATATTGAAATTTAATGGTTTATTTTGTGTTTCAAATCTGTATTTGAAATCATTATAAGTCAAAATGATTTATTGAGTAATTGAATTGAGTTGAAATTTATGAATTGAGATTGAATTAAGTTGAATTTGAAAGTCGAGTTAAATCGAATCGATTTGTGAATTTGTGGAAGCTATTTTATTTTATAAAGTATTTTTAAACTATATCTACAACTATTTAAATTTTACTTTATAAATTATTTTAATATAAATTATTTTAATATAAACTATTTTATATAAAACATTTTCAATATATATTATTTTATTATAAACTATTTTAACTTATAACTATTTTATATAAACTATTTTTATTTTATAAACTATTTTATTATATACACTAATTTTAATATCTAAACTGTTTAAGAGGAAAGTGTTATGAATTCCAAAATGTTATGATTTCAAACAATAGTTTCAAAGTGTATGAATTTCAAAGTTTTGATTTCCAAAGTGTTTTGATTTTAAAAGACTTACAATTTCGAAAGCGATATAACTTTGAAAAGTGATATGATTTTGGAAATGGATTTATTTGAAGTAAAAATGATATCGTATGGATATGGTTTTGAAATAGCAATGATATTTCGGTTTTAAAATATAAACTATTTTGAAAGTTATTAAATGACCAATCGGTGTAATAATTACGTAGTTATTGAAGAGTCCGGGATCGGTTAGGGACATACTCTCTGTCCAAACCGAAAACCACTTTAATAACTATTATACGCGGAGTGTGATCCAGAATGAAGTGGTTGGAATGATGACGTTGCTGGATCTGAAGAAAGAGAACGATTTTGGATGACCCCTGACATGACTAAAACAGGAGCCGCGTCGGGCCATTGAGGTTCGCCACTTCTAGCGGACACACTTCTTCGATACCATATCTATTACTTATGTGATTCGATTTGGGTGCACCCTTTGATTTGGGAGTGTTGTTTCGCGGTGTTGAGGTAGCTGCTGGCTATGCTCAACATCATTCCGGATCACGCAACTAGTAGTATCCTACTTGGTATCGCCTCATGTACCTTGTCATACTGATTATCCTATTCGCGACCACTACAATTTGTTTTGTGTTATACCTATGGGGTACCCTCTGATAACCACTAGTTTACGGTGGGGCTTACTGTGTTATATAGACTATGACATTAGAAAAATGTGTTAAGGGGGATTATGGTAACGCCTTAACGTTATTTTGATACTTTATACTACTGATAAACATTATCTACTTAGCGTACACTATTACATAGTAGATAGTTTAACGGATCCTTAGAGGATGGTTATCCCAAACATCTTTTGAGTTACTCGTATTTCAGTCGTTATTTCACTTGAGTTAGACTTATTGATATAAGAATGTTAATCCTGACTCGAGTGTTTTGTGTTTTTCTTTACGCTCGGGTCAGACTGAGTGTACCAGTGTTCGAGACTCACCTTTGGAGTTGGAGCTTCGCTTGGAGATCCAGCTATCAATCTAGCTTTCAGATATTCAGTTTATTCCAGTGTTGTATTCTGATATTGTATTTGACTATTGTATTCGAGACTTCTATTGTATCCTGTTTAACTCTGTTTTATATATATAGTAGCTTCATGAACTACTATTCTTTTGTTTTCGCTGCATTACTGTTATATTACTCTGTGTCTGTGATCTGTGATTATTTTATTTACTATATATGCTGAGTTTTGCCAAATTTTATTTACAATCCATTGTTTTGAATTATTCAAGTCCAGCATGTGTGGATTTATTGTCAACTTGAATGGTCCAAAATACTGGGTCGTTACAAGAAACAACAAATATATCTTCAATGAGAACTATATTTTGAACAAAAAGTTAAAGCACGCCGGCTAAGCTTTTTGGAACAAGTAGCGATGAAGTTTTGTACGTCACGAAAGAATGATGTCCATGAACCGCTTCCAAAGCCTTGCAGTTCTTTGGATCCCTCATCTTCATATCGTACCCCTTTGGATCCATCACCAAGACGATTTTCTGGCTCTCCAAGAACCCACGAACGTGGTAATATATGGTCTCCACTTAAACCATGGAAGGATAACAAGTGAGGAGATCGTACAACTCCATCGCCTTCTAAATAAATTATTTTATTTTTTGTTATTTGTATGTATCTATGTTTGTTTGTTATTTTACATAAATAAAACTACATTTTTATATAAAATAGAGAATCAAGAAATAAGCAAAACCATTAAATTTTAGGCTATTTTTAGAAAAATTGCCTAAACCAGACGTCTGGATATAGACCTCAGACGTTTGACACTCTGATATACGTCTATTTTTTTTCCACTATGCATATATCAGATGTCTGTTATACCTTCGAGACGTCTGAAAATTTGCTCTGTCTACTCGAATTTAAAAATCAGAAACTTTCAGACGTCTGAAATTTGTTTTCAAACGTCTGGTAAAACTCTCTGACTATAAAATTTTACACAATCAATCAAACCAAACGTCTAACTCATAGATGAGATGTCTGAACTTAGCTACTGTGTTCAATTTAGGGCAAACCAGACGTCTGATTTAACATCCAGACGTCTGAAATTCAATCGACTCTTTAAATTAACCCAGATAACGTCATTTTTAACTTTCATCTCAAACTTTTCATTTGCGATTTCGTCATTGACGATTTTTCTCTCAAAAAATTCCTTTTTACGCGAGTTCAAATCACAATGCCTCCTAGAACTAAAAATCTCAAGACATCAAAACGAAAACAAGACCAACCAACATCATCTTCAAACCCCCAAGTCTGTTCGGATGATCAAATTGAAAAATGGATGAATAGAGCACCACATTCAATCAAGAGGTATGAAGATATACAAAAGAAAAAACTTCACACAGGTCCTTTCTATAATCTACTTAAATTTGCAATGTACGATTTGGATGAAATGTGTGAGAATGCCGGACTAGAAACTTTAATTTCGTTCACTCCTAATGACGTCCAAATCGATCAACTAGCAATATTTCTTTTCTATGCAAACTTGGATAGCACTTCAGTATGGAACACTGAAGATGAAGATAACTGGCTATGGTCTAGCGTGTATGGAAACACGATTAGACTAACTCCTGGCATAATAGGTAGAACCCTAGGATGTTCTAACACGGGCGAAGATTTATACAACATTCCTGATATGCGCTTCAAGCCAAGAAATAGTATAACGCATCAAATTTGGGAAGATGAAATGCCAAAGTTTGCCTCTAAATATCTACGTCCAAAAGCATGGCTCCTAACTCAAATGATAATCAATACCATCATTCCACGTATGGGAAGCCATGAGCAAATAACCGGGTTAGAGCACAAAGCCTTATATGCTCTATTTAGTGGAACAAGGGTGAATTGGGCCAAATTCATCTTTGACGAGTTCAAACAATTTTGGACTCGATCACGGCCATCAACCATTTACCCGACATATATTATAAGACTTCTTCGTGCACATAACATCCCATCCTACCTATCAACTTTCGAAGAGATCTCACCAAAATAAGCTTCCACCAAATTTTTCTCGCTTATGCACTTACCCGAGATTCCCCCAAAATTTATATCCTTCGAAGATTGGACGCACAATCGTCAAACTAGACAAGTTGAGCCTCCACCTCAACCACACACTACACCATCTCAAGAGGAGGAACACCATCGAGAAGCAACCCCACCTCCTCCTGCACCATTTGATTATCCAGGATAGGATGAGATTATGGAGACTTGAACGGATACAAATCCAAATGAAAGTGTTCGAGATCTCACCCTTAGAAATCAACATATATTATCTCAAAATCAAAAAAATTTGGCTAAGCGGATTGACCAATTTGAAACATCGTTTGCTACACGCCTAGCAACAGTTGAAGAATCTCTTTTGACTATCTTATCGGTTCTCAAAGAAGTTCTCCAACGGGTCTGTGGTCCAACACCACCTTCTAAAGATTGGACAACCCCGGTGCCTTCTCCTCTCGCAAAACATTCCAAACTTTCTGAGGACGAACCTCTCAATCAAGCTTTGACATCTCCTACGAAGCCTAGCACTTATGAAAAAGAAGGAACAGGGGATGATCAAGACAAAGCTTCTCCAAAGAAATCATAGATCTTAGAATTTTAGGATGTCAACTTTTGTAAAACTGACAAAATCTATGAATGTAATCAATGTCGAATTATTTATGAAATTTTCCTTTTGCGTTTTATCTTTGACGATTGGCTTAAACTCTTTTTTGATAATGCCAAAGGGGGAGAAATATAAGTATAATTATAAAACATTAAAAGTAAGCACATATTCAGGGGAGATTTATAAATTATATATAAGTACATTGTATAGTTGTCATCATCAAAAAGGGGGAGATTGTTAGGAAATCAAATCTATGGTTTCGATGACAACAACTATACAATGGAAATCGAATATGCATATATATTTCTATTTATAGGTAATTGCTAAAGTAACATCACTAGAGAGACAAGAACAAGGCTCGAAGAACGTATCAAGAGGCTACAAGTCGATAGAATCAAAAGAGCGACAACACAGATACAAGAAAAGCAACATGCACAAGATCAGACGTCTGGGTGCACTAGCCAGACGTTTGAGTAAATCTTCTGGATTACAAACCAGAAAAAATCAGACGTTTGGTTAATGTACTCAGACGTCTGAAAGTCTACTATATACAAAAAATATAGAGAGCCAGACGTCTGAGACATACTCTAGACGTCTAAAACTGAACTCAGTTGATAACATTCAAATTACAACTGTCACAATTAAAAAGACACCTTCGCTTCTCTTCGCTGCAACTCTTCATCACCATCAGAAGCGACCATAGAACACTGGTTAATGGATGCAACTACTCAAGGAATCTCTCTACCACTATAAATAGCATCAAGAATCCAAGAGAAGATCTCACATGACTTACTTGCGCTTTTTACTCTTATAGTCTGATATATTCTTGATCTCTAGCAATCTATACTTGTATTCTACTCTTCCAAATATACAGTTCCTCATAGACAATACTCTCTAGATATATATTGGAAGCATTTGTACTATATAGTCAAAATCCATGTAATAGAGAACACACAGTTGACAAAGAAACTCTACTATTGTAAACCTGTTCCTCCGGGTGAAGTGAGGGTTATTCGGTGAAAGGAAATTTTGAAGAGGAGCTTCGGGACTAGACGTAGGACGGGAGGTCCGAACCAGTATAAAATCCCTGGTGTGATTATTCTTATTTACATACTTTAATATTGTTACAATATAGTTTAAATTAGTCATATAATTGTCATTTGTATAATCGATCCACCATACTATAGACTTTCAAAACTAACACACCAGGATTTTTATACTGGTTCATAGCACCGTCTTACGTCCAGTCCCAGAATCTCTATTATGTTTTTTCACAAGCTAACACACTCACTTCACCCGAAGGAATTGGATTACATAGTGCTTGAGCCGCTAAATAGGTCTTTTCACAAACTTAGAGAAAAAATAATCTTCAACAATTGTGTCTGAATATATTGATTTGCCGACTTGAGTACAAGGGTCCTATAACTCAAAAGAATCTTTTAGTAATTGAATGAACATGAGTTTTAGGAAAAATAGTAATCAAAAAACTGATTTATGAAATGAAAGAGCACCAATTTTTATTATTTTATAAATCAAGAGCTTTTTCAAAATTAGGGACTAAGGACAGAATAACAAGTTGTGATTTCTTTAAAAAATTATATGTATATATAGATGCTAAAATGATTTGCTGAGAGAAGCGACCATTACCATGAAATCCAGTGAGAGATCGAGATGTTATGAAGAGATGCAATGTTGAAAAGGTTCTCACGGCTTTAGATTTTTGCAAAACCAGTGTGCACCAATGCACCGACTGTCCCCACAAGATATATTTTATGAGTATATTTATGACTATAGATTTATGATAGACCTTAAAAATTATAAATAATTTTGAAAAATTATTAAAAATAAGTTTTAGCAACTTTAAAACCCTAAAAAGCTATTAACTCACAAGATATATTTATGACTATAGACTTACGATGTTAAATTCTTCAATTGAATCTTCTTTTCTCGATACTCTAATAAGGTTGCAAGCATTCTCCGTTTCATCTTAAAGCATTGGTGATTTAGCCTCTTCTATTTTTCTACTATAACTTAGGTAGGAAGTAGTCATCATCAAGACTGGGAAAACTTTCTCTAACATCCTATGTGGTTCGTCGATCTTCTTAATATTAAAAGGTTGTCGTCCACATAGACCTCCATTGTCCATCTAATTTATTCTGAGAACAACTTATTGACCAAATGCTAGTAACTAGTACATCATTCTTAAACCTGAACGACATTACTTTATAACAACTTATTCAAATCCATGATGAAACCTATATACTCCTGATATGGAACTTTGTAACATCCCCCACATTGAGGCCCAAAACTAACGGCTACGGATGTTGTAGTCATTTATAGTTATTAATCCTCGGCAATGAAATATGGTAATGTTAGATACGTTGATATAACAAAAACACATGGATATAGAAATTTTTTAAATTCATTAAACAACTTTCACCTTCCATTTCAAATCATATCAAATTCATTACATAATCCCACATTCGAGAACCACGTTAAGAGAAATTATTATTATTACAACATACGCCAAGAGTGACATATGAAGATGCCCCCTTGGATGATTAGAGCATATATATCTAGGCAATTAAACAACTTTTCCTTTACATCAAAACACAGAGGAATCAAAATAGAAAGAATTCCTAATAGCTATCTTGCCTCTTGCATGCCTCCGGAAGCTTATTCGTCTAACGAGATACCTGAAAACCTCAACTCTCAAAGTTAATTGAGCACCCAAGAGTTTAAGGGGAAAGCATAAACTTCGAGTCAGACATAACGCCTAGTATGAATAATAACCTACCATCTTAAACCATTTAGATATCTAGTGAGACCTCACCACTTAGCGGAATGGGTTTTCCCCTCACTAGTATCTTATCCAAAAATTATAAGAACCATATACTGTGCTTCTGCATCCACAATTGTTAAAACATAGATATTTAAAATATTATGATGATATGCAAACAAGTAAATTACTCTGGATTTCCCATCCCCATTCATTTGACTATCTATCTCTGTTATAGTTTCTACGGTCACTAATAACCTATTAGTTTTCAAGGGCTGACTAATAACCTATTTAAAGTTTATGGACTATCTGTCTGGTCTCATAGTTTTCCTGGGATGAGTAAGAATCTATTGGCCCCAGCCAATAAGTTCATTAATTCATGGGTTCTCCCTGAACCTATTGGTATCTCCAATAACTTCTCTCATATCATAGTTTTCATGGGTTGACTAAGAACCTATTGACTTCGGTCAATAACTTTATCTGAATATAGTTTTCATGGAACCACTAAGAACCTATTGGCTCTTGCCAATAACTCTTTTTAAATATAGTTTTCATGGGTTTACTATGAACCTGTCTAATCTGACAATTTCTTTGATTAGTCTCTAGGCATCCTATGTTCTGGTCTACTTGACCTCCTGGATGCAACTCTACTCATACAGGAGTTAACTCAATTTATATTCACTATTGGGTCAACCTAATTGGTTATTCTACCCTTTTTCCCAAAATACAGTTATGGGTCCATTATACAGTGAATATGTTAATAGAAGAAGCAAATACAATAACATAACGATACCAATATCTAGGGTTTAATATCCCTAAAGGCATTTTCACATGTAACATGGTTAATCCCTATAACCTATTATTTTATCAAGGAAAGCTTCTTCAAAAATTCCAAAGTTAAAAGCCATTTTAATGCTCTTTTATACTGCCATGGGGTTTCCTTTAAAAAATGAGATTGGGTTCTATGAACCTTAGATCTTTACTTTCAAAACCATTAAAATCTATCTTTCGAAAGCTTTCAATTCTTCTTTTCAAAACATTCAAACATACGACTTTAGAAACAATTAATCTCTTTCGAAAGCATCAAAACCTTCCTTTCGAAACCATCAAAACAATCCTTTCGAAAGTATTAAAGTATATCTTTCCAACACATAGTAGCATTGCTTCGAAATTGTTTGAAAGTATCTCTTTAGAAACCATTGGGATTATCCTTAAAAATAACTTTTGGGTCAAACTGAATATAAACGAAAGTACCCCTTTTGAAACCATTAACCTTTAAGTAAAAGTGATTGGGGAAAAACTGATGGCTTCGGAATCATCCTTTCAAAAGCTTTAATCATTTAAGTAATACATTTGGAAGGATAGCTTCGAAACCATTGCCTTCGAAACCTTTAGTATAAAAGGCTGCTGGAGCCTTTTCGAAAACATTGGGAAGTGGCATATTACATTCATAAAACAAAAGTTACCTTTCGAACTCGTTGATGACTTTAATTCATTCGAAAGGTATAAAGGCGGCAGCATGATTTCGACTAGGTTCAAACTACCCTTTCAAAAGCATTGATTTAAAAACAAGGCAAGTCATTCGAAGGCTGCCATTTAAACAAAAAGGCAGCAACTTCTTCAAAAGCCATATTAAAACCTTTCGAAAGCATTCTTTTGAAAACAAGGCAAGTGGAATTTCTTTGGATAGTAAAACAAAGGCCTCGACCCTTTCGAAAACGTGGTTTCGACTCATACCTACTGCCATTCTCCAATCCATTACGTACCAACGCATTGATACCTTGTGTATTGGTTCTGACTTGGTTAGGGTGGAAGTATAGGGTCGAAAGGTGGCTACTAGAAGTGGCGAAACAATAAAGTTATGCAAAACTATTTTCTTTGCCTTTTTAAGTAATACTTTTTCAACTACCTTGCCTATTTGTAAAAGTCTAATTGGTTTCCATATACTTTACTAAAATATTTTCCTAAAAGACAGCCGAATTCATCTCAGATTTAATTAAAAATAATTGGCAAAGAAGCCGATCCCTTAAGCAAAACAATTTAGACATTTTAGTCCTCCAACTAAGTAAATTTAATTCCATAGTAAATTACTTAGGAAGAATCCCCAAAAATTCTCAAAATTCATTTTTAATATGTTATCTAACATATAAAAATTTCGGTCCCAAATTCCTTTAAATAATTACCGAAATTAATTTCTACCCCAATTATTTATATTTTCCTTTGAAAATTCAAAATAAATTAACCATAGCTTGGATAATTACGAAAAATTAAACCCGTCTCCAAAGTAATGTTTTACATAACATATTAAATTCTCATGGCATTCGAAACCCAATATAAATGATTTTAGCCTTAAAATGGAATAAAACATTTATCAAACAAACTTGTTTGATTATAACTTATCATGTAATCCAAGCATATCATCATCAAAATCATCATAATGGATTTGAACTTAAACCCAAAATCTATTGCTCTTTAAAAACGAAAATAGAGATGGTTTTGATTATCATTCACCTTACTTAGGACAAGGAACTTAAGATTTGATCTTTAGTTAATTCCTCTTTCTTGATTTCTTAGCTTTAATTGATTTTTCTCCGCTTTTCCCCCTAGGTTATGGCCGGCTTGAGCTTTAGTTCAAGTTTTAGAAATTTGAATTATGAACCTGTAGCGAATGGGAACAAGGGTTTAGGGGTTATGAGGTATGGGTGCGGCTATTTCCCCATAATGCCCTTGCCTTATTTCCTCATTAGTTAATTTATGAAAACATTTCCAAAACCCGTTCTTTTTATTTAATTAAGTACAACCCTAACTAAATTTTCAAATCTCAATCCCTTTATCACTCTAATATTTACATTATTCTTTTTAATTTATCTAATTAAATCTCCTGAATAATGTTATTAAAAATTAGGGGTGTTACATGCTCCCCTCCTTAAAGAATTTCATTCTCGAAATTCAGTAAGGACTAAATACTAACATAGCAATCATTTATAACAGCTCCTAACAATCATACTTGCCTACCTGACTAGCAATAGTCTATATGAACAAAATATAGAACATACCCTCACAACAGATCATGATAAGTATCTCTAATCATGTCTTCTGTCTCCCAAGTACAGTCCTTCTCGTTGTCGCTCCATTGAACTTTCACCAACTTGACTATCTTGTTTCATAACCTGTTCTCATCTCTCGCTACAACCCAAACTAGTTGTCTAACAAAAGTCAAATTTGGTTCTACTATCAACTCTTCCAACTCTGTTAGAGGGATAGTAGTCTCTGGATCATGCACATACTTGCGTAGATGGGACACATGAAACACATTATGGACACCTGCTATACTACTCGGTAACTCTACTCTATATGCGAGCTTTGCGATCCTCTCTATAACTTGGAATGAACCAACATACCTTGGCGCCAGTTTCCCTGACTTTCCCAATCACACTCCCTTCATCGGTGATGCTTTAATGAAAACCCTATCTCCAATTGAGAATTCTAGGTCTTTACGCCTTTTATCTACGTAACTCTTTTATTTGGACTGAGCTTCCCTCATCCTTTCTCGGATCAACTCAATCTTCTCTGTTGCCTCTCTAACTAGATCTAGACCCAAAACTAATCTGTCTTCAGTTTCCAACCAACAAGCTGGTGATTTGCATGGCCTTCCATACAAAGCTTCAAAAGGCGCCATTCCTATACCAGTCTGATAACTATTATTATAGGAAAACTCTACTAAGTGTGGTGATCTTCCCAAGTTCCACCAAAGTCCAATACACAAGCTCTCAATAAATCCTCGAAAACCTTATTGACTCTCTATGTCTGCCCATCCGTCTGAGGATGATACGCAATACTCATCTCAAGCGTGGTACCTAACACATCCTATAGACTCTTCCAGAATTCACTAGTAAACAAAGCATCTCTGTCACTGACTATACTACTAGGAATTCTATGCACTCTAGCTATGTTCTTCATGAACAATTTAGCTAAAACAGGTGTTGTCCTAGTTGACTTAACTGGAATGAAATGGGCACTCTTGGTCAACCTGTCCACTATGACCCATATACTTTCATTTCCTCTATTTGACCTTGGTAACCCATCTGTAAACCATGGACATTGAATCCCATTTCCAAACTGGAATCTCCAAAAGTTGAAGCAATCCACTCGGCTTTTGATGTTCGTCCTTCACTTGTTGATAGTTTGCGCACTGCCTAACCCACAAGCCAAAATGCTTCTGCATACCTTTCCAGTAAAAGCTCCTCTTCATATCTATATACATCTTGGTTCCTCCAGGATGAATCGTGAATTTGGATCGATGACATTCCCTAAGAACTTCTTTCCGCAAGTCCTCAACGTTCGGGACACACAACCGTCCCTTCTTTCTCAACCATCCCCTTTGGTCAAGACAAAATTCCTTTAGATCATCGATCTCTGATCCAATCTAAAGCTTCTAATCTTCTCCGCTAATAATGGATCCTCTTTTTGCTTAGAAGTAATTCTTTCGATCAGCACTGGTCGAACTTCTAAACTAGAAAACTTAGTGGTACCCTGACTAGAACTAGCAGTCGATCTTAACTGCACACTACAAGTGGTCAAACTTCTAAATCTTTCTATTCTGCCAACATAGCCAACACCGCATTATGATGTTTTCTGCTAAAAGCATCCGCTACTTTATTTCTTTCCCATTTGTATACTCTATACTAAATTCATAAGCTGTTAAAAACTTCAGCCACCTATGTTGTCTCATATTCAACTCCTTCTAAGAGAATAAATACCTTAAGAACTTATGATCCGTGTATAGCTCAAATCTCTCCCCTAAGAGATAATGTCTCCATATTTTCAGTGCAAAGATCACCGCTGCCAATTCCAAATCATGAGTAGGATATCTTACTTCATGTGGTCTAAGCTGTCGTGAAGCGTAGGCAATGACTTTACCCTTCTGCATCAACATATCTCCTAATCTGATCCCACATGCATCGGTATACACTACCAACCCTTGATTTCCATCTGGAACTACTAACATAGGTGCATTGGTCAATAAATGCTTTAACTTAAGGAATGCTTCCTCACATTTGTCAGACCAGACAACTTCACGTCCTTCTTGGTTAATTTAGTCAAAGGCACCGCTATCCGTGAGAAATCCTTAATGAATCTCCGGTAATAGCCAGCAAGTCTAAGAAAACTTCTAATCTCAGTCACCGTCTCCGGTCTCTTCTAGTTATTAACAGCTTCGATCTTATCTGGATTGACTGAAAACACTTTTCTGAAACCACGTGACCAAGAAACTTAACCTCTTTCTTCCAGAAATGAAACTTGGAAAACTTCACTTTCAACTGATGTTGCCTCAACGTCTCGAGCACTACTCTAAGATGATCTTCATGCTCTCTTTCATCCTCGGAGTATACTAAAATGTCATCTATAAACACCAACAAGAACCTATCCAAGTTTTATCGGAAAACTCAGTTCATCGGGTCCACGAAGAAAGCTGGTGCGTTCGTTAACCCCAATGGGATTACTAACCACTCGTATGATCCATACCTAGTCCGTAATGCTGCCAATGGAATACTGTCCTCTGCCACTCTTAACTGATGGAAGCATGTCGCCAAATCCAATTGGGAAAATATTCTTGCTCCATACAACTGATTAATTAGATCGTCTATTCTCGGCAAAGGATACTTATTCTTAATCGTTTTCTCGTTCAACTTAGGATAGTCGATACACATCCTTAACGACCCATCCGGTTTCTTCACGAACACCGCAGTCGCTCCCCAAGGCCAACTGCTTGGTCTAATAAAATTTATCCCTTCTAGATCCACTAGTTGCACCTTCAATTCCTTCATCTAAGTCGATGTCATCCTGCTAGGTGGTGAACTTACAGGTTCCGCTCCTGGTACAAGATCTATCCGAAACTCAATGGCTCGTTTCGGTGGTAGTCCTGTAACCGGCTCAAAAACATCTGCAAATGCTCTTGCTGTCCTAACCTGTCTTAACTCGTCTTCTACTTCCATGGAACTCAACATAGTACGAGTATTCTGGTCAGAATCCTCCACTGAGAATATAATTCGGTTATGACTATCAGGGTATCTCAACGTTATTTCCCTATCTTGGCAAAATATCCTAGCCTCATATCTACCCAACCAATCCATACCCAAGATGATTCCGAAATCTATGAAATCAAAAACATACAGACTGCCTGCAAACTTATGACCTAACAAATCAAGTTCTAACTCGTCACATCTCATTCCCAGAGTTTCATACCCTCCTATCAGATTTCCAACCCTTAAGGAAGTAACAAGGTAGGTGGGTTCTAAACAAAACCTATCAACCAGACACTTAGATATAAATGAATGTGATGCACCGGTATCAAATAGCACCCTAACTGGTATAATTTGAATCAAAAGCTTACCTTCCATCATAGTCTTCCCTTTCTCAGCAGCAGTTGGCCTAGCAGATGATGGTCCAATAGCAAATACTTTTCCCTTCTTTGCCCGGATTAGTTATGGACACTGATTCTTATAATGCCCAACCTGGTCGCAGTTAAAGCATTTCACACTCTTCTTGTCTGCGGCCTTCTTCCCCTGCCAGTTCTGCATTCATAAGCATAATGACCATTCTTGTCACACTTATAACAAACAAGATTAGCTTTTGCCTTCTTGGTAGCTTCCCTCTTCTGGGTCCCTTTCTTCTTAAAGAACTTCCTCTTCTTACCCCGAGAACCCTGGGTTTCAACCGGCTTCTCCTTCCCATAAATAGCAAGCATTTCCTCAGATCGGATTTCCATCTCCACAACAACATAATAAGGATCATGGAGATGTGGCAGGGTTGCCCTAGCAATCTCCGGTCTCAATCCCCGAATAAAATTCTAATTCCTCTTGATGATGTTGTAAATTGTAGCATACCCATATATGGACATCTCATCAAACTTAGTAGCGTACTCGATTACCGACATCTCTCCCTGCACCAAAACTATGAACTTTCTCAACAATGCCGACTTAGCAACTTCAGACAAAATCCTCTATTCAAATCTCCTTCAAAATTCTACCCAAGTCAACTCTTCCTCAGGAACTCCGACAGTAACACTATTCCACCAATGAAGCACTGCTCCCTGCAACTGCCTAGAGGCTAGTCTCCTCTTCTGCTCACATTCAATCCTAAGTCAACGAAGATTCTATCACAATGCAACAGCCAATTCTCAACTTCTATGGCATCCTCTGTTCCCACAAATGGCTTCCTACCAAGACTAGTGTAAACTCTGCTCAACTTATCATAGTTGTTTCTAATTGGAGCCGTGAATTAGCTCCTCCAACATTCCCAGCTACTCTAGCAGCTGCTCCTGCTTGCATCAGATTGACGAAGAACTGATACATCATCCCTATATCTACTGATGGATTTCTAGCACCAACATTTGCATCTGCATTTTGATTAGCATTTGCCTATCGACCCGGGTTCCTCCTGGTGGGTCGAACGTTTCCATTTGTTGTGGTGCTTCCTCCACCTAGATTTCCACTTCCGTTTCCTGCCTCTATATATTCCTTTCTTGTAAATCTGCATAAGAGCCTTAGTAAGTTACAGAAGAACGGTCTTAGAGAAAGAGGAATACATACTTATATATATATATATATATATATATATATATATCAAATACAAGTATGTTACTATAGCGGTAACCCAAACACCGATCTTATTTTCTGGTTCATTGGATTAGTTTGACAAATCTTTTAGGTTTAAATTTCTTTTAAGTTTTCATAAACCTATGCTCTCATACCAACTTGTAACATCCCCCACTTGGAGGCCCAAAATTAACGGCTAAGGATGTTGCGGTCATCTATAGTTATTAATCTTCGATGACCAAATACGATAATGTTAGATACATTGATATAACAGAAACACATGGATATGGAAAAAAATTAAAATCATTAATTAACTTTCACCTTCCATTTCAAATCATTTCAAATTCATTACATAATTCCACATTCGAGAACCACATCTAGAGAAATTATAATTATTACAACATATGCCAAGAGCGACATATGAAGATGCCCCCTTGGATGATCCGATTATATATATATATATATCTAGGCAATTAAACAATTTTGCCTTTAAATCAAAACACAGCGGAATCAAAATAGAAAGAACTCCTAATAGCTATCTTTCCTCCAGCATGCCTCCGGAAGCTTATTCATCTAAAGAGATACCTGAAAACCTCAACTCTCAAACTACTCAAAGTTAAATAAGCATTCGAGAGTTTAAGGGGAAAACATAAACTTCGAGTCGGACATAAAGCCTGGTATGAATAATAACCTACCATCTCAAACCATTTAGATATCTAGTGAGACCTTGCCGCTTAGCAGAATGGGTTTTCCCCTTACTAGTATTTTATCCAAAAATTATAAGAACCGTATACTGTGCTTCTACATCCGTAATGGTTAAAACATAGCAATTTAAAATATTATGACGATATGCAAACTAGTAAATTATTCTAGATTTCCCATCACCATTCATTTGACTATCTGTCTCTGTTATAGTTTCTAGGGTCACTATTAACCTATCAGTTTTCATGGGCTGACTAATAACCTGTTTAAATTTTATGAACTATCTGTCCGGTCTCAAAGTTTTTCTGGGATGACTAAGAACCTATTGGCCCCTGCAAGTAACTTCATTAATTCATGGGTTCTCCCTGAACCTATTGGTATCTCCAATAACTTCTCTCATATCATAGTTTTCATGGGTTGACTAAGAACCTATTGACTTCTGTCAATAACTTTATGCAGATATAGTTTTCATGGTGCCACTACGAACCTATCGGCTCCTGCCAATAACTCTTTTTAAATATAGTTTTCATGGGTTTACTATGAATCTGTCTAATCTGATAACTTCTTTGATTAGTCTCTGGGCATCCTATGTTCTGGTCTATCTGAGCTCCTGGATACAACTCTACTCATACAGGAGTTAGCTCAATTTATATTCACTACTTGGTCAACCTAACTGGTTATTCTTCCCATTTTCCCCAAATACAGTTATGGGTCCATTATAGAGTGAATATGTTTATAGAAGAAGCAAATACAATAACATAACAATACAAATATCTATGGTTTAATATCCCTGAAGGCATTTTCACATGTAACATGGTTAATCCCTTTAACCTATTATTTTATCAAGGAAAGCCTCTTCAAAAACTCCAAAGTTAAAAGCCATTTTAGAGCTCTTTTATATTGCCAGGGGTTTTCCTTTAAAAATGAGATTGGGTTCTTTGTTTTGAAAACTAAAGCTTTCGAAACCTTAGATCTTTACTTTTGAAACCATTAAAATCTATCTTTTGAAAGCTTTCAATTCTTCTTTTCAAAACACTCAACATACGACTTTTGAAACACTTAATCTCTTTCAAAAGCATCAAAACCTTTCGTTCGAAACCATCAAAACAATGCTTTCGAAAGTACTAAAGTATATCTTTTCAACACATAGAAGAATGGCTTCGAAACCATTTGAAAGTACTTCTTTCGAAACCATTAGGTTTATCGTTATAAATAACTTTTGGGACAAGGTGAATATAAATGAAAGTATCCCTTTTGAAACCATTAACCTTTAAGTAAAAGTGATTGGGAAAAACTGATGGCTTTGGAACCATCCTTTCGAAAGCTTTAATCATTTAAGTAAAATAATATCGAAGGATAGCTTCGAAACCCCTTTTAAAGCCATTGCCTTCGAAACCTTTAGTATAAATGGCTACTAGATCCCTTTCGTAAACATCGGGAAGTGGCTTATTACATTCATAAAACAAAAGCTATCTTTCGAACACGTTGATGACTTTAATTCATTCGAAAGGTATAAAGGCAGCAGCATGGTTTCGACTGGGTTCAAACTACCCTTCGAAAGCATTGATTTAAAAATAAGGCAACTCATTCGAAAGCTACCCTTTAAACAAAATGGCAGCAACTTCTTCGAAAGCCATATTAAACCCTTTCGAAAGCATTCATTTGAAAATAAGGCAAGTGGCCTTTCTTTGGATACTAAAACAAATGCCTCGACCCCTTCAAAAGCTTGGTTTCGACTCCATACCTACCGCTATTCTCCAATCCACTATGTGCCAATGCATGATACCTTGTGTATTGTTTTCGACTTGGTTGGGGCGGAAGTATGGGGTCGAAAGGTAACTACTGGAAATGGGGAAACAATAAACTTATGCAAAACTGTTTTCTTTGCCTTTTTAAGTAATACTTTTTCAACTAACTTGCCTATTTGTAAAAATCTAATTGGTTGCCATAACTTTACTAAAATCTTTTCCTAAAAGATGGCCGAATTCATCTTAGATTTAATTAAAAATAATTAGCAAAGAAGCCCTTTCCTTAGGCAAAACAATTTAGACAGTTAAGTCCTCCAACTAAATTAATTTAATTTCCATAGTAAATTACTTAGGAAAATCCCCAAAAATTCTCAAAATTCACTTTTAATATGTTATCTAACATATAAAAATTTCGAATCTAAATTCCTTTATATAATTATCGAAAATAATTTCTCAACCCAATTGTTTGTATTTTCCTTTGAAAATTCATAATAAATTACCTATAGCTTGCATAATTACGAAAAACTAAACCCATCTCCAAAATAATGATCTACATAACATATTAAATCCTCATGGCATTCGAAACCCAATATAAATGATTTTAGCCTTAAAATAGAAAAAAACATTTATCAAACAAACTTGTTTGATTATAACTTATCATGTAATCCAAGCATATCATCATCAAAATCATCATAATGGATTCAAACTTAAACCCAAAATCTAATGCTCTTTAAAAACGAAAATGGAAATGGTTTTGATTATTATTCACCTTGCTTAGGATAAGGAACTTGAGATTTGAACTTTGATTAATTCCCCTTGCTTGATTGCTTAGCTTTAATTGATTTTTCTCCTCTTCTTCTCCTAGGTTATGAGCGGCTTGAGATTTATTTTACATTTTAGAATTTTGAATTATGAACATGTAGAGAATGGGAACAAGGGTTTAGGGGTTATGGGGTTATGGGTGCGGCTATTTCCCCATAATGCCCTTACCTTATTTCCTCATTAGTTAATTTATGAAAATATTTTCACAACCCATTCTTTTTATTTAATTAAGTACGACCCTAATTAAATTTTCAAATCTCAGTCCCCTCATCACTCTACTATTTACATTATTCTATTTAATTTATCTAATTAAATCTCCTGAATAATGTTATTAAAAATTAGGGGTGTTACAAACTTGCATTTTAATCCGATTTATCCAAAATAAGTGTCCATAAAGATAAAAAAAAGTCATGTCCATCAGTTGGTCAATCCGTGGAAGCGGAAATCAGTGCTTCGGATATGCTTTATTCAATTTTGAATAATTGATTCATGTCAGGCACTTTCTATTAGGGTTCCGAACAATCTAGGATCTGCTACCTAGCCGGGCTAAAGTACTACACAGATAAAGTTGTTAGCTACAACTTATCCACTTCTCCCTTCAATGCAGCGGACCTCATTGGTTTCATATTTCATCCCTTCTACTTCACATGAACATCATTGGATTAACATTCAATACATGGCACGCAAGTTCAGGCAAAATCCATTGTTGGTCAGAATGAGTCCATGCAGACCTGTAACGACCCGCCTTTTCGACCCTCAAAAGTTGACAGGAATATATCAACGGTATTCACATGTCATCCAAGTGCCAGAAAGACATTGTTTGGGGAAAAGAAATAAAAGACAGAACAGAATCTCACATCGTGATGAGTAACATACAATATACAATAGATCTTTATCAAAGAAAACTATAATATACATACATCAAATCAGAGTACACTAATCAATTCATCAGCTTGGACTATTATAATAGTATATCCTCACAAATGCTGATTAATATAATCAACCAATGCAGCGGAAAATAAACATATACATGAATACATTTTAGAGGCATCCAGATTGTCTTCTGAAGCTCTAAAGCATCCAAACTAGATCTGTAAACATGCTCGGTCTGACCCGAGCATTTTAAGAAAACAACGCCTGGATTAGTCTGGTAAAACTAGCGTGAGAAACTCAAATCACAAGGAAATTTATTTTAACATACAAAACATTTTAAAATCAAAGGTATCACGTAAGGCCACGCTGCACATAAACACGGACCGGTTTTTACCTTATGATAACCAAAACATTTTCTATAGAAAATCCAATGATATTATAATAATGTTTAAGGTTTAAGATAAATATTGAATATAGCTCAAATGGTTACATAATTACATTCCAACATATATAGTATACAAAGAAATCTAAAAAGGGCATGTATTGGAGATTGGATTCCATCAATGACAAGGTAAGGGTCTACCTTCCGTACAGTACACCCTTAGATAAAATATACCGAGGCTGCAAAACATTTGAACCTTTGTAACTCAGGACTAGCCTAGCCATTCCTGCATAGTACCGTCGGTTGTTGGCCGATAACCGTACCGAGTCTCAAGCATACATTCCCGGTCTCTTCAAACCAACATTCGACAGTTCCCGATAAACTCAACTCCTGTTCTTTTGGAAATATACAGACTAGATAAGCACGGGGATCACTCCCTAACCGTTTAACTGGGCAGGTCTCCTTATCATTTATCCTAGAAGAAAACAACGAGTTTGTACGTATAGCAGTATCATCTATGATAACTGTACTCTATAATTCCCGTGTTTCCTCTAGATATTTCCAGAATTAAAAAAATAGCCAAGATTTTATAATCGGTTATTTAACTATCAAATAATTAAACAAAAATCTAACATAGATTTCATTTCCTATGGAAACCACTAAGCCTCATTTAATTAATCTCTTATTGAATAAATCTCTTAAATTAATTTCCAAAATATCTATATACTTATCTCACTGGTATAAGTATATTAATAAAACTTTTAGAAAGAATTCCCATTTCAAATTCATTTTAAATAAATCAAAGCATATGTCTTTGAAAACATGATTTATTATGAATCCCAAGCAACTAACCCTGCGGTGTTAAGTAGGGAAATGCTTCCCTACAACCAAAATTGAGAAGACCTACTTATTTACTTGATTCATAACTTGATTAAAATAAATGATCCAATTAAAGCTTTATAAACTAAATCTTTCTTTCAAAATATGAGATCTCTTCCCAAAATATAATCCCTTACTTAATTCCCTAATTAAGTAAAATCCCTTTTTTTTAAATAACCATTAGTTTAAACCTCTTTTATAAAATAATAATATTATTTAAAGCATATTCATTAATTAACTAAATTAACTTAATCACCATAAATAAATTAATTAATTAACTCAAACACCATCATTAAATAAATTAATAAACTTAAAACACTAATTTACAAAAGGATTAATTATTTTTAAAACATAATTATTAAATAATTAATCAACTTAAATACCCTTCAATAAAGTAATTAAATAAATCTAAACCTTTTTAATAAATTAACCAATAACTTTAATCACCTTCATTTAATAATTAATTATCTTATAAACATCATTAATTAGAAGATTAATTACTTATGACAAATCATTAATAAAAAGAATAATTAACTAAATCATTGTTAAAATAATTATTAACTTAAACATTTTTAATCTAAAATAATAATTAGCCTTAAAACATTTATAATTAAATAATAATTAACTTCTAGCATTTATAATTAACTTAAACCATTTAGTTAAATAAATAATTAACTTAAACCCTTTACTAAAATAATTATCTTTAACTTTATTAAATTAACTTAACTTCAATAATCTTACTGAAATTAAAAATTTAACAATTTACTTTAAATTGTTATAAAACTAAAAAATTGATTTCAAATCCATAACTTATCTAATTTGGAAAAGGCTTAGCAAATCTCAAAGGTACTTAAACAATCTATCATTATACTCCAATCGACATTTAAGTCGCAACACAAATATTTAAATAAACAATGGATATGTAAATAAATTCTTAATTAACAATCGATGGATATCAACTTAATATAATTCAACTGGCAGATAATTAAATGTCCAAACCAACAAAATAGCGGAATGGTGATTTATTCTACTAAATAAATGTCCAATATACTCTATTCAGTTCAAATACAATAGAATGGTGTTTTATTTTGCTAACAGGATGTCCAATATAATATATCCAGTTTAAATATAGTAGAACGTTGTTTATTCTGCTAACAGGATGTCAAAGACTAATTTTAATTACTAAACAACGTAATTTACCACGACCGTATTATTTTACAATTTAATTTAACTACAACATATGGGTCAATAGATTAAATAGGTTTGTTCTACACGTCAATTTGATTTGAATGCCAGAAACTGCGTGCAAATCTGATCCATGATGAAGGAGTTATGAGTTTTCTAAGGTTTCAAGTTTTAAAAGCTTATATTTATTTAAAACAACACACACCCCTCCTAGGCCCAAGGCCAAACTAACCAACTGCCAACGCATGCAAGCTTCTACTTCCAAGTCACAACTATGCTTCAAAACACATTTCCAGGTAAACAGAAAACCGGAAAACTCAAATGTGCGCACATGTGCACCCGTGCACGTGCACGCTTACCCACATCCATCCATCTCCTCGACAACCTCCCCCGTTGATGCTCCTCGCCGTGTTCCATCTCCAGGCCCGCCACCACCTTCCCATAACTTCCAATGCTCAAGTTGGCACCAAGGCCTAGAACAACATCTAGAAATTGAACCAATGTCGTGATACTAAAATCACCACTACCATCGCCTCCTTCACTATCAACCTTGACCACTACGACCGTCCACTTCTCCACAGTTGTGCACGCCTTCAAACCAGCAACAAACTCGATGACCCTATCACATCCCTGCAATGCGATCACTTAAACCCAAACAAAATAGTGGTCAAAACCCCAGTCTAAGCTATATCCAACAACCTAGGCCATGATAGCCCATGCTTGCAAGATGGAAAACGTCTGTCGGTACCCAAGCTTTGTCTCGGTACCCTCCGTCGAAGCCCTCAACCACCAGTTCATAGGAATTTCTTTTTTAACCCAAAAATGAAGAGTGATCAATTTCTAACAAACTACAAAACTAATCATGAAACCACCGCTAAAAAGCATATTTTGCTATAACGATCATGATTACATAAGTCGTTCGTCGATTCGCGACCGACAAAAATCAACAAAAATGAGTCCTTTACTGTGATTTTACCATTTCTCAAAATTTGTTCAACTAAAAATTCCAAAACTAGTTTTAGAGAAATCTATGGACCTAACCACACAACCTTCAATTTGGTGGCATGTGAAAACTTTAGACGGTTTGGGAGTTATTGATTTTAGAAGATGAACATGAGTTTATGTTTGCAAATAACAAAAAGCAGGAAATGTTTGTTTTTGTTTTACAGTAAGCTAAGTTCTCAAATTTAAAATAGTCGCCAAATAAAGAATTATTTAAATAATTTATACACACAAGTATTATGTCCAAACTCAGCAAACATTATCAATAAATCAACATACAAACACATTCACTTTTTAAACTAGATGTAGAGATCTCACATTTGCACGCAAATGGAATTTTCTTAAAGCTTTGATCTTTAGTTGAGAAACATTGGTTTTGTTTTAAAAATGAGATTTTTAGATTTAAAAGAACAAAGGAAATTTTAGGAAGAAGATTAAGAAAAGATGAAGTTTTTAAAATGAAATGAGAATGGAAAATGGATGTGAATATATAAAGAGGATTTAAAAAATAAAATAAAATTAAAATATGCTTTTCAACTCAAAAATCATTTCAAAATCCTCAAAAGGACATGCATTAGAAAACCTATTGGTTAATAAGATAAACAATGTACTTAATCCATGACTATTGGGTAAAATGGTGTTTTTATGTACTTTTTCCTTTTTTACATTTAAGCTTCACTTCTTGTTACTTCATTCTTTTTATTTGAATTTTAAATAATATTTTATATTTTTGAATACTTTGATATTTTTATTAAAATATAAGTGTTTACATTTTAAAAAATGTTATTTTTAAACAAATTAAAATATATTACAACTTAAAATAACTTGTTATTCGATAAAAAGCTGAAAATCTGAAAATTACATTTCGGTCACATTTTCAGTTTTCCGTTGAACTATTTATTTATGCTAACAAAATTTAAAAATAAATTTTTCATTACTAATTATATATAAAAAGAGAGGGTTATTTACATAAATAAAATCATTAAATAAATATTTAAATTAAATTAAATATTCATCGATTAAAACGATAAAATTCTAGGTCCTTACATTCTTCCCCCCTTAAAAGAATTTCGATCTAGAAATTTCACCACATGAATACCCAATATTATATATAAGTCTGCATGATGTTCATAGATTTTCCATATGCAAAATCTGGTTCGATCTCCACTCGAATACATAACTTCATTCCCAAACCAGTATCTCTCACCCCGTTCACCAATGCGGACTCCGATTAGGCTCCTTGATTAAGAACCTATGTTCTCCTTACATAGCCATATACTATGATAGAATACATTAGTCTATATCAAGAACCCTCATCAAGTGTTCGCCATCAAGAAATGAGTGATAGATCCTCATTTGGAATGGTGTGAGACACCTCAAAGTTGTGTACTCGAATCTTGGAACGGAAACTGTGTGAAAAGGGAAATGATCTATGTACAACTTACGTATTTATTTTTATTGATTCTTACTTATATTGATTTCTTTCTGTTAAAATTATTTATGAAAACATTTCACAAAAATAGCAATATATGATTCAGTATTCGCTTAGAATTTATCTCGAAACTAAATACCCGGTTTTATTTCAAAATTCCTTTGAAACCAATACTATATATTTTAACCATAGAAATATATGTGTGTGTGTGTGTATATATATATATAGCTCGAGTAACCCCAAAATGATACTTAGGAACTAGGTACTACCAAATAGTGTCGTATATTCCCTTAGAAGGGGTAATACTTAAGAGAAGTGCTTACCATCCGAACATGTCTCCTTCTCATTTTTAGTTATTTTCGAGCCACTTGAACTACTTAACTTAAAAATATTTCTTCTCGAAACATTTATACTTATAAAAACTTCCAAATGATACCATTAGTATTCTTCCAAAAAAAATTTGAAAATTTTCGAATACCGGGATTTAAGTTCTCAAAAACCACTTTATTTTATAAGACACATCCTATAAATTAAATTTATATAAAATTACTTTACATAATAACTTCCTTGATTATATAAATTCCTTCTTAACAGTTTCAAATTTGATAAACCATCATTATTTAATGAATGCCTTATAGTCAAATCGTGAAAGTGAATTCATAAGGTGTTTGTATCAAGTTTTAAATTTAATCAACCAATAAATGCTCATAAACTAATTCAGCCCGACGAAACAACAAATGATGATAAATAAATATCAACATTAATTAACAAACAATCACACAAAAAATAACTATAATTATATTTGAAAATTATTCCTTTTTATATATAAAATATAATTCTATGTAAAATTATTACATTTACCAATTTTCAAAACAATACTTTGTCAAGTTGCCTAGTTTAAGTGTTTAGAAACCCTATCGACGCCATGGCGTCCCATGTCTTGACTAGAATTCATAAACTACTCAATCGATAGATAACACAATATAACATTTTTACAACACTAACAAATACGCACTCTCATAAATAACACCCTCAAACTCATTCTAGGCTCTCACTTACCCTATCTCAAATGAGTCCACCCCACTAAAGCCAAGTTGTTCGCTCAACCCAGGCTATGATACCAATTGTAACGACCCGCCTTTTTGACCCTCAAAAGTCAATAGTAATACATCCACGGTATTCACGTGTCGAACATTCAAGTGCCGGAAAGACAGATTGTTTGGGGGAAAGAAAGAAAAGATAGAACAGAATCTCACATCGTGACAACTAACATATAATATACAATAGATCTTTATCAAAGAAAACTATAATTTATATAAGACAAATCAGAGTACACTAAAAAATTCATCAGCGTAAATAGTTATAACAATCTGTCCTCGCAAATGCTGATAAATATAATCAACCAATGCGGCGGAAAATAAATGTATACGTGAATAAGTCTTGGAGGCATCCAGGTCGTCTTCTAAAGCTCTAAAGCATCCAAACTAGATCTGTAAACATGCTCGGTATGAACCAAGCATTTTAAGAAAATAACGCCCGGATCAAGCTGGTAAAACCAGCATGAGAAGCTCAAATCACAAGGAATTTTATTTTAACTTATAAAACCCTTTAAAATCAAAGGTATCTTGTAAGATCACGCCGCACATAAACACGGACTGGATTTTACCTTACGATGACCAAAATATTTTCTATAAAAATCCAGTGATATTATAATAATATCTAGGGTTTAAAATAAATATTGAATAACGCTGAAATGATTACATTAATTACATTCCAGCATACATAGTATGCAATAAAATCTAAAAAGGGTACGTATTAGAGATTGGATTCCATCAATGACAAGGTACGGGTCTACCTTTCGTACAATACATTGCTAGATAAAATGTACAGAGGCTGCAAAACATTTGCACCTCTGCTACTTAGGACCAGCCTATTCCTTCCTGGATATTATCAAATATGATCATCCCTTGGTTGTTGGCCGAAAACCGTACAGAGTCTCAAGCATACATAATCATCAATATTCGATCTAGATTAGGCGATGATCATACCTTAACGGTAGCGACCCACCTAGCCCTGCGGCAGGTCCCTGCTTTAGTCATTACCGGTGTGAAGCCTGAGGCTACGTTTTACCTTTTCGCAAATTTTACTTGGAATGCTAATGCTGCCTTCCAAGCGAAAATGCAATTCTAGCATTCATTCATACAAGTTTGTTCTAGGACTGAACAAAACTGAAGGCACTATTTCTACTACATTCATTTTGGAATCACCCTCAGGATTAGTAGCAAATAGCCCTTGCACTTCAAAGAGATCCATCTTTGATCATCTTCGACATGTCTTCCATTCGAGCGCTTGAGTTGGTTCGAAGTGGTTTTTGGATAATATATAATTATCCGATCCTGGTCTCTTCGAAGCAACATTCGAATGCTTGAGTTGGTTCGAAATGGTTTTTGTGACACCCCGCACCTCTAGGCACCCCAAAAATCGGACATGACTAGAAGCACGAGTGGTCGGGTGAAATAAAAATCCATAACATAGCACAGAGACTAAGGCGACAACATAAAATGATTAAAATATTACAGTGGAAGAAAACTTTCACTAATTATAAATTAATAGCAAAACAGCTTCATTAAAAAGAACATTATCCCAAATTTATTTCTGAAATCAAAAGTACCAAGTAGTCTCCATCAAAACATAAAACATAATAAAGTTCACAATATAGGTCCCCATATATAGAGTAAAGTATGGAAAAGAGAAACGAAGTACATGAAACAAAAGCTGAAGATAACAACTGCTCCAATGACCCTCCAAGTTGTAAAGAACTGCAACCTAGAACTGCCCTCCTCTGATTTGGGGAAAATAGGATAAATAGGAATGGGTCAGACATAAAAGTCTAGTGAATGAGAAATAAAATAAAGTAGAAAGAATAAAATAGTTTAACTCCAGGTCTTCCCCGGATATCGCAGAGGGTGAATAACATAATGTAGTGAATCCTTCTTAGATACAGTTCCAAAGAAGCTCAAGTCCATGGTCACTTTAGGAAAGTCAACCATGCAGTAATACTAAACGTCAATCGGTCTGTCGGACCTGCTGTCCTTACCTATCCACGTGCTACAACGTGAAAGTCATGCTCTTCACTTGTGCACTGTGACTAAATGCCTCTTATGTCTGACCGGCGCTGACTCAAACAACCTTGCAGGACCCCGAAGTTGCGCTCAGGCTCCGCCAAACTGGATTCTTATCCTCCTGTCTCCTCGGTCACTAATGTGGACTTAACCTTATCTAAAGTGTCGGTCCACCGAAAGAGCGCCCGCAGTTGGGTCGGCTGCGCAAAATTCTCCAATGATCTACCTAAAGAAGCCTACGTCGGAGCACACTTGTCCTGTTCCGTCCGCGTTGATATGCCTGAAGAAGCCTACGATTGCGGATGCTATCTATCCTACATATAAGAAACTTATTAAAGGTAACAAACACCCTTGCGAACCTACTTGCCTGCTCCTAGTACGTACAGCCAAAACTATATTTTGGTCTTAACTGCATGAAACACCTATCCAGACCTTTATAAGGTCTACCTACCAAATCGATTCCACATTAATTAATTTTACCATTATAGTTTACATACTGTTTATTTCCATTAATCTGCTTTAGGCCATTTTTACATCCAATTTGGTTATTTCATAATTTTCCTTTTTCTTACTTAAATGGTATTTCAAATTCACGTCCGTTCAGTCCGTATGGTTTGTTTGTAATTTTTATACCATTTTGTTACAGATTTACACTAGCCTTTAGGGTCCATTTAATTTACATTTTTGCCATCCTAATTTACGTTCTCCTTTTAGAGATTTAATCTGTACAAAAATTTTATCCAATAGCCACAAACCATTTGATTACACAAAATTCCACTCTTACATTTTTAGGCCACATATGAAACAACCAATTATGCCAATTAGACTTCCTAATTTTGTTCCAAAACCATATTTAAAATTATGTAATTATATCAATCAAAACAATAATTTTATTCAAGTAACATATTCTGAATTTATTCAACTAACCTGTTCTACCATTAGAAATTGAATAACAATTCTAATTCAATTTAATTAAATCAATCTTATTTACGCCATGAAACGTAAATAAAAATTGGTTTGTTCCGAATTTCAACCCAAACATGAATTAGAATTGAGAAGTGGAAGAAGAAGAAGATACAATAATTTACATAAATTTCAATCTTATTTATTCCATAAACCGTGAATAGACAGTTTATATGTCCCATATTTTAAACCAAACATGAATTAGATTTGAGAAGTGGAAGAAGAAGAAGAAGTTGCAATAATTTACATCTATTCTCAATTAATAACAGATAATTCATATTAACGTGCCAAAAAAGAATTGAAATTGAACTACTTTATTTTTCTATTTCATATTAATTCCCACTCACTTGGCACTTGAGCTTGTATAAAAAAGCTTTGCTTTTATCTTTCTCCCTTTGATTCTTCTAAATTCCCCAAATTGCTTGAATATATATAGATAATTTAATTTGGTAGAGATTTTTTTATTTAGTAGAGAAAAGGAGGAAGAATAATACACACTAATTTTACTGTAGAATTATGGCGACGGCTGAATAAGAGATTAGGTTTAGGTTAGATGGTTTATTTATAGATTGTTTGAGTGAATATAATCCATTAGATTATTTTAGATTAAATCTGGTACTTTCATACACTTAATGGTTATCCATTCTAGCCCATACACATCACTCAACCAATAAAATTTAGCCATCTCATTCTATTACATCACTGGAGCAAATGGGAAGCCGCCACATGTCAAAATCAATGCTGAAATACGTAGGAAAATCGCTGGAAACGAACCAGCTAGAAAAAACATCACTCCAGATTTTGGGCGACATCGGGACTTGATCCATGGTCACTAAGGAAGTTAACATGCGCCTTTACAAATGTATCAAATGCTCTTTTAATTTCTTTTTAATTATATTTCCCGTAAAATATTGAGGTGTTACATTCTCCCACCCCCCCTTAAAGGATTTCATCCACGAAATCTCCAAAGACGGAAGAATGTAATTAACAACCAGCATCCAATAACTACATCCATCTACTCAACAATCATTCATTTCTACCATTGTCCTTATTTTTAACTAATGCAATTTATGATTTATGCAAAGTGAAATGCATATGAACTTAGCTAATGCGAAAAGGTATTCGGTCTACTGATTCAGTTGACCTCCTGTAATGCAAGTACGCTTATGTCATTCAACCAAATGTATGCAATTACCCAAGTATAATTGATAATTCTATATGTATGTTTCAATCATTCACCCAAATGCACCATCCATATGCAACATCCATTCATATATACACACATATAAATACAACCATGTGGAAATGCAATAGATAACAGGCACACATATGCAGGTGTGTGTACCTCGTTGGCCGATTATCCTAATAAATATCTATCTAGTGCATGCAATGTATCCAATTGCAAACATTGGCATCCACTTGCAACCATTTTCATCCATCAAACATAACATGCCCTAATGACATGTTTACAACCAAGCTACCATCCATAGGTTTCACCTAAAGATTATCGAAAAGATCCTAACTAAAGAAAGATCAAAGATAGGATATTTGAAGTGTACCTTCAAATAGAAAAGGATAAGAAGTTTGAATTCTCTCCTCAGATTCCCATGTGCACTCCTTGGGGTCAACTACCCACTGAACTTTCACTAGACGAACTTCCTTGTTGTGTAATCTCTTGACGTTGTGTTCCAATATACGAGTGGGCGTACGACGCACAAGTGATTCGCGCTCTACCTCCACTTCCCTTAGCTGATCGGGTTCTACTACTACTGTGGAATCATGTAGACACTTCCTCAGATGCGAAACATGAAAAACATCATGAACTCCTGCCAACTTACCTGGAAGATCAACTCTGTATGCCACCTTTTCAATCCGCGCAGTAATAGGGAAGGGTCCTACAAATCTTGGTGCCAACTTACCCATTGAGCCAAATCTCATAACGTTTCCCAGAGGAGAAACCTTGAAAATAACCATATCTCCAACCTTAAACTCCAAATTCGAACGTCTTCTGTCGGCATATGACTTTTGTCTATCCTGTGCAGTCTTCAACCTCCTACGAATCAAATCCACCTTCTTGGAAGTTTCCTTCACCAAGTCTGGTCCAAGCAAGATCCTATGGTGGTACCCAACAAGTTGGTGATCTACTTGTTCTGCCATAGAGGGCCTCGAATGGTGCCATCCCAATGCTTGCTTGATAACTATTATTATACGTGAACTCCACCAAAGGTTGGTGGTCCTCCCAAGAGCCTTCGAAGTCAATGATGCATAATCTAAGCAAATCTTCCAAAACCCTATTTACCCTCTCAGTCTTTCCATCTGTCAGAGGGTGATATGCTGTGCTCAGATTCAATTCCGTTCCCATGGCTTGTTGAAGACTCCTCTAAAACCCGTTGGTGAATAATGGATCTCTATCGCTCACAATGCTGGCGGGAATTCCATGAAGCCTAACTATCTCCCTTACATAAAGAGTCGCCAAAGAAGCTACCGTCCTATTACTCTTAATGGGTATAAAATGAGCGCTCTTCGTCGGTCTATCCACAATGACTCAAATGCTCGTGTTCCCTCTCCGTGACCTTGGTAATCCATCTACAAAGTCCATAGAGATGCTCTCCCATTTCCATAATGGAATATCCAATGGTTGCAACAGTCCTCCGGGCTTCTTTTGTTCCGCCTTTACCCTTTGGCAAGTGATCACTTCGATACATACTCCGCCACCCTCTTTTTAATTTCGGGGCAATAGAATACCCTCTTCATATCCTGGTACGTCTTATCACCACCGGGGTGCACTGTCATCCTAGAATGATGTGACTCGACCAACACCGCATCTACTAAATCCTCACTACGGGGAACACAAAGTCTACCATCCCTTCTAAGCTATCCCCTAGTGTCCATGCTATAGCACCTAAGATGTGGCGATGACTCTCCTCTACCAAGCTTATCTAAAATGTCCTTTTAACTCTTCGTCCTTACCTTGCCTTGCTCTAATCTGCTCCATCAAAGTAGGCTGGACGTCGAGGGCTGCTAACAATCCCGGAGCTAAATTAGATGGAGGTCTAAAATCAAAGGTAGAAATGTACTCCAAATGCTTCCATTCCAAAAACAGAGGACTTAAAACCACTTTGCGTCTACTCAACGTATCTGCCACTACATTACCCATGCTAGGGGTATAGGAAATCTCAAAGTCATAAGAGGCTAAAAACTCCATCCATCTTTGCTGTCTTAAATTCAAGTATTTCTGAGAGAATAGATACTTCAAAGACTTATGATCCGTGAAAAGCTCAAATCTTTCTCCTAAGAGATAGTGCCTCCAAAACTTGAGAGAAAAAACTATAGCTGCCAACTCAAGATCATGCGTTGGGTAGTTCTTCTCATTTGTTTTCAACTGTCTACTTGCGTAGCACACTACCCTACCCGCTTGCATCAGTACCGCCCTTAGCCCTGTACCACAAGCATCCGTATAAACCGAGAAAAGCTTGGTTCCATCCGGTAATACCAATACGGGCGCGGTAGTCAAAGCTTCCTTCAATCGACCAAAGGCATCCTCACACTTGGCATCCCAAACAAAAGCTGAGTTCTTCTTGTAAGGCGGGTAAGTGGAGCTGATATCCTAGCAAAGTCCTTAATGAACTTCCTATAGTAGCCCGCAAGACCAAGGAAACTCCTTATGTCCAGGCATTCTTAGGGGTCTGCCAATCCTGTACTGCTGCCACTTTCGCCGGATCTACTACAAGTCCATCCTCCGAAACGATGTGTCCCAAAAAGCGAACGTCATCCCTCCAAAAGTGGCACTTGGAGAACTTCGCCTTCAAATTATGTGCTCACAAGGTCCTAAGCACTTCTTCCAAGTGAATTGTATGCTCCTCCTTGCTTCGCGAATAAACCAAAATGTCATCGACAAACACCACCACTAACTTGTTCAATGATTCCCGAAATATCGACTCATCAGGTCCACAAAATATGCCAGAGCATTGTTTAGCCCAAATAGCATGACTAACCACTCAGATAACCCATCCGGAGTCCTAAACGTAGCCTTCTCGATGTTATCCTCCGCTACATGCAACTGATGAATTCCCGTGGCCAAATCGAGCTATGAAAATACCTTGGCTTCTACTAGCTGGTCGAAGAGATCGTCTATACGGGGAAGAGGATAACGATTCTTCTTCGTCAGCTTATTAAGCTCCTTATAATCCACGCAAAGTCTGAGAGAGCCATCTGCCTTAGTGGCAAAGACAACAGGTGCGCCCCACTCAGAAATGCTCCTACGAATGAAGCCGTTCTCCCAAAAGCTCTCCAATCTGCTTGCTCAACTCACAACGTTCCTTAGGAGCCATATGCCTTACCGGTAAAGCAACCGTTTGGCATTATCGACAAGATAAATCTTGTGCTCGATCTCACTTCGAGGTGGAAGGCCAGCAACCTCCTCGAACACATCTGAAAAAGTCTCTAACAATGGGTACCGAACTCAAACTATAGGGCGATAAGTCAAGAGAATAAAGGTAGCTCAACATGACTAATCCTCTAGGATCACAAGATACCTCCAAGGTACGTCCACTACAAGTGCCTAACCTCACTACCCTCTTATCACAATCAAGAACAGCACCATACATGGATAGCCAGTCCATACCAAGAATCAACCCGAACCCGGAAAAGCCCAATACAAAGGCACTACGGTCAAACTCAACCCCTAAAATAAACAATTTCAAATCCTGACATAACATGGACAAATAGGCCGATCCTCCTATGGGATTTGATACTACTACCGGGTCTATCACTAAGCAAGCATCAAGACCAAGACTCTCTATGAGAGTATTAGATATAAAAGAGTACGAAGATCTAGAATCAAATAGGGAACGAATAGGAAAATCAGAGATAGATAACACACCTTCGATGATCACCTTCTTTCCCTTGTCCACAACCGGACGAGTACTAGAGAAAGGAGCTGCCTCTAACGCATAAGCCTGAGCAGGCTGTGAAGGTGTCTGTGAACTGTACTTTGGCTTCGACGGATAGTCTTTTTTCATATGCCCCACTTGATCGCAAAGATAACACCTCAGTCTCGGTCGCTCTTCTGCCCCTCTACAATCCTTAGCAAGATGACCTAGTTTCCCACAAGTATTGCACTTCCAGTCCTTCCTTGGAACTTTCCTTTTTCCACCTAACCCTCCTCCTCCTCTCCTCTTTCCTTTTGACTACTTCTTCCCATCACTCTTCTGTGCCACATCTCCTTTCTTCTCAGTATCAGCAAGTAAAACCATCTCTACAAATCCCTCAAAAGTGGCTCCCATCGGAATGTGGATCTCCGCCAAACTCTGCAGTGGCTGACTCTAACCCTTAGCGAACTTCAACGCCTTCTTGTGAGGAGTATTGATCAGGTCTAGTCCAAATCTGGCAAGCTCATTGAATTGATTAACATATTCCTTAACTGTCATATTCCCTTGCTTGAGTTGTATAAATTTCTCTAGCTGCACTCCCTCTTCAGCCCACGATAAGAATTTCCTCTCGAACCTAGTAAAAAATCCGCCCAAGTCAAATTATCTACCGCAGCCTCCATATTCTCCCACCAACAAAGAGCCTCTCCTGCAACTGCGATAGAGCCAACTGCCTCTGAGCCAAGTCCTCTAATCCCATAACTCCAAATATTCGCTCACAACTATGGATCCAAGTTATCACCTCAGTATATGACTCGGTGCTAAAAAATGGCTTGCCTCCTAAGCTGGTGTAGTCCTTGCATAACTTGGGAAAATCAAGAATGCCTGGCGGACGGGCTGGAGCCTCTTCCGCTGGAACAGCATCCCTAGCTGGTGGCTCTGCTCGTGCAGTAGCCTGCAAAGAACGTATGAACCAAGCATGCATATTAAGGCCTGGAACTTCTGAAACTTAGGGGATACCTTGCGGTTCAAATATTTCTATCTTTGGATATTAAAAAGATGGGATTAGGTACTCCACAAATAGTTCAATAGATAGGGAGGAAGAGATATGGGGGACCCATTTATAAAATTTCTTCTCTTTCCAAAATATATACATTTAAAAGTTTTATTTGGAATATCCTTTTAAAAATTATTCGAAAAACTTTATATTTTTAGGATTACAGAAACCTTAGCTCTGGTACCAACCGTGACACCCCGCACCTCTAGGCACCCCGAAAATTGAACATGACTAGAAGCACGGGTGGTCGGGTGAAATAAAATTCCATAACATAGCACAGAGACTAAGGCAACAACATAAAATGATTAAAATATTACAGCGGAAGAAAACTTTCACTAATTATAAATTAATAGCAAAACAGCTTCATTAAAAACAACATTATCCCAAATTTATTTTTGAAACCAAAAGTACCAAGTAGTCTCCACCAAAACATAAAACATAACAAAGTTCACAATATAGGTCCCCATATATAGAGTCAAGTACGGAAAAGAGGAACAAAGTACATGAAACAAAAGCTAAAGATAACAACTGCTCCAATGACCCTCCAAGCTACAAAATACTGCAACCTAGACCTACCATCCTGTGATTTAGGGAAAATAGGAATGGGTCAGACATAAAGTCTGGTGAATGAGAAATAAAATGAAGCAGAAAGAATAAAACAGTTTAATTCCTGGTCTTCCCCGGATATCGCAGAGTGTGAATAATATAATGCAGTGAATCCATTTTAAATACAGTTCCTAAGAAGCCCAAGTCCATGGTCACTATAGGGATGTCAACCATGTAGTAATACTAAACGTCAATCGGCCTGTCGGACCTGTTGTCCTTACCTATCCATTTGCTATAGCGTGAAAGTCATGCACTTCACCCGTGCAGTGTGACTAAATTCCTCTTACATCTAACCGGCGCCGACTCAAACAATCTTGTAGGACCCCAAAGTTGCGCTCAGGCTTCGCCAAACTGGACTCCTATCCTCATGTCTCCTCGGTCACTAACATGGACTTTCCCCTATCCAAAGTGTCGGTACTTCGAAAGAGCGCCCACAGCTGGGTCGGCTGCGCAAAATCCTCCAACGATCTGCCTAAAGAAGCCTACGTCGGAGCACACTTGTCATGTTCCATCCGCGTCGATCTGCCCGAAGAAGCCTACGATTGCGGATGCTATCTATCCTACGTACTAGCAACCTATGAAAGGTAACAAACATCCTTGCGAACCTACTTGCCCACTCCTAGTACATACAACCAAAACTATATTTTGGTCTTAATTGCATGAAACACCTATCCTGACCTTTACAAGGTCCGCCTACCAAATCGCTTCTACATTAATTAATTTTACCCGTTACAGTTTACATACTGTTTATTTCCATTAATCTACTTTAGGCCATTTTTCCATCCGATTTGATTATTTCACAGTTTCTTTTTTTACATAAATGGTATTTCAATTTCACGTCCATTCAGTCCGTATAGTTTGTCTGTAATTTTTATACCATTTTGTTACAGATTTACACTAGACTTTAGGGTCCATTTAATTTACATTTTTTTCCATCCTAATTTACGTTCTCCTTTTAGAGATTTAATCTGTACAAAATTTTTATCCAATAGCCACAAACCATTTAATTACACAAAATTCCACTTTTACATTTTTAGGCCACATATGAAACAAACAATTATGCCAATTAGACTTCCTAATTTTGTTCCAAAACCATATTTAAAATTATGTAATTATATCAATCAAAACAATAATTTTATTCAAGTAACATATTCTGAATTTATTCAACTAACCTGTTCTACCATTAGAAATTGAATAACAATTCTAATTCAATTTAATTAAACCAATCTTATTTACGCCATGAAACGTGAATAACAATTTGTTCATTCCAAATTTCAACCCAAACATGAATTAGAATTGAGAAGTGGAAGACGAAGAAGATACAATAATTTACATAAATTTCAATTTTATTTGTGCCATAAAACGTGAATAGACAATTTATATGTCCCATAATTTAAACCAAACGTGAATAAGATTTGAGAAGTGGAAGAAGAAGAAGTTGCAATAATTTACATCTATTCTCAATTAATAACATAAATTAATTCATACTAATGTGCCAGAAAAGAACTGAAATTGAACTACTTTATTTTTCTATTTCATATTAATTCCCACCCACCTGGCACTTGAGCTTGTATAAAAAAGCTTTTCTTTAATCTTTCTCCCTTTGATTCTTCTAAATTCCCCAAATTGCTTGAATATATATATATATAGATAGATAATTGAATTTGGTAGAGATTTGTTTATTTCGTAGAGAAAAGGAGAAAGAATAATACACACTAATTTTACTGTAGTATTATGGCGACGGCTAAATAAGAGATTAGGTTTAGGTTAGATGGTTTATTTTATAGATTGTTTGAGTGAATATAATCCATTAGATTATTTTAGATTAAATCTGGTTCTTTCATACACTTAATGGTTATCCATTCTAGCCCATACACATCACTCAACCAATAAAATTTAGCCATCTCATCCTATTACATCACTGGAGCGAATGGGAAGTCACCACATGTCAGAAACAACATTGAAATACGTAGGAAAATCATTGGAAACAAACCAGCTAAAAAAACATCGCTCCAGATTTTAGGCAAAAAGGGACTTGATCCCTAGTCACTAAGGAAGTCAACATGCGCATTTACCACTGTACTGAATGTGCTTTTAATTTCTTTTTAATTATATTTCCCATAAAATATCGGGGTGTTACAGTTTTCGAATAATATATACTTATCTGATCCCAGTCTCCTCGAAGCAACATTCGATAGTTCCCAGTAAACTCAACTCCAGTTCTTTTGGAAGTAAATGGACCAGATAAGAATAGAGATCACTCCCTAATCGTTTAAGCAGATGGATCTCCTTATCGTTTTTCCTAGAAGAACACAACTAGTTTATGCATACAGTAGTATCATCTAAGATAAATACACTATACAATTTCCATGTTTTTTATATATATTTCCAGAGTTAAAAACTGGCCAAAATTTGATGGTCGGTTATGTAACTATCAAATAATTGAACAACAATCTACTATAGGTTTCATTTCCCTTAGAAATCACCAAGCCTCATTTAATTAATCTCTTATTGAATAAATCTCTTAGATTAATTTCCAAAATATCCATATACTTATATCACCAGTATAAGTATATTCACAAAACATTTAGAAAGTACTCCCATTTCAAATTCATTTTAAATGGATCACAGCATATATCTTTGAAAACACGGTTTATTATGAATCCCAAACAACTAACCTTTTGGTGTTAAGTGGAGAAATGCTTCCCCACCACCAAAATTAAGAAGGACCACTTATTTATTTGATTCATAACTTGATTAAAATAAATGATCTAATCAAAGCTTTATAAACCCAATCTTTCTTTCAAAATCCGAGATCTCTTCCCAAAATATAACTCCTTACTTAATTCTTTAATTAAGTAAAATCCCTTTTTTAAAATAACTCATTAGTTTTAAACCTCCTTTATAAAACAATATTATTATTTAAAGCATATTCTTTTGTTAAATAAATTAACTTCACCATAAATAAATAAATAAATAAATTAACTCAAACACCATCATTAGATAAATTAATCAACTTTAAACACTGATTTACAAAAGGATTAACTGTTTTTAAAACATGATTTTTAAATAATTAATCAACTTAAATACCCTTTAATTAAGTAATTAAATAAATCCAAACCTTGTTAATAAATTAACCAATAACTTTAATCACCTTTATTAATAATTAATTATCATTTAAACATTATTAATTAAAAGATTAATTACTTAAGACAACTCATTAATTAAAAGAATAATTTGCTAAATCATTATTAAAATAATAATTAACTTAAACATTTTTAATTTAAAATAATTATTAGCCTTAAAATAATAATTAACTTCAAACATTTATAATTAACTTAAACCATTTAATTAAATAAACCCTTTAATAAAGTAATTATCTTTAACTTTATTAAATTAAATTAACTTCAATAATCTTACTGAAATTAACAATTTCAAAATTTACTTTAAATTGTTATAAAACTAAAAAATTGATTTCAAATCCATAACTTATCCAATTTGAAAAAAAGCTTAGTAAATCTCAATGGTACTTAAGCAATCTACCATTATACTCAAATTGACATTTAAGTCACCACACAAGTATTTACATAAACAACATATATGTAAATAAATCAATAATTAACAATCGATGGATAGCAAGTCAATATAATTCAACTGGCAAATAATTAAATGCCCAAACCAACATAATAGCAGAATGGTAATTTGTTCTACTAAATAGATGTCCAATATACTCTATTTAGTTCACATATAGTAAAATGGTGTTTTATTCTGCTAATAGAATGTACAATATAATTTATTCAGTTTAAATGTAGCAGAACGATATTTTATTCTGCTAACAGGATGTCAGAGATTAATTTTAGTTACTAAACAACCTAATTAACCACATCCATATTATTATACAATTTAATTTAACTACAACATATGGGTCAACTGATTACATAGGTGTGTTATACAAGTCAATACGATTTTGACGCTGGAAACCGTGTGGAAATCGGATCCCAGATGAAGGAGTTATGATTTTTTTCTAAGGTTTCAAGTTTTAAAAGCTTTATATTTAGTTAAAACAACACATAACCTCCTAGACCCAAGGCCCAAACTTACCAATAGCCTAGTTATCAAAGTTTCTTCTTCCAAGTCACAACTATGCTTCAAAACACACGTCCACGTGCACGCTTACCCACGTTCATTTGCCGCCTCGGCAACCACCCCCGTAGATGCGCCTCATCGCACTCGACTCCCCGGGCCCACCTCTACCTTCCCATAACCATTGATGCTCGAGTTGGTACCAAGACACAGAACTACATCCAGGAACTGACCCAATGCTGTGATACTAAAATCACCACCACCGTCGCCTCCTTCACTTTTCACCTCGGCCACCACCACCATCCGCTTCCCTACAGCAACACGCGCCTTCGAACCTATTAGCATTGAACTCGGTGGCACTATCACGTCCCTGCAATGCAATCACTTAAACCAAAACAAAACAGTTATCAAAACCCTAATCTAAGCTATATCCGATAATCTAGGCCACAATAACCAATGCCTCCGACACGGAAAAGGTCCATCATCACCCAAGTTTTGTCTAAGTACCCTACATCGAAGCCCACAACCATCGGTTCACCAGAATTTCTTTTTTAACCCAAGAAAGAACAACGATCAATTTCTAGCAAACCACAAAACTAAAAATCGTGAAACCACTGTTAAAAAACATATTTTGCTATAACGATCATGATTATATAAGTCGTTCGTCGATTTGCCATCGATATAAATCGACAAAAATGTGTCCTTTACTATGATTTTACCATTTCTCAAAATGTATTCAACTAAAAATTCCAAAGCTAGTTTTAGAGAAATCTATGGACCTAAGCACATAACTCTCTAGTTGATGGCATGTGAAAACTCTAGACGGTTTGAGAGTTATTGATTTTAGAAGGCGAATATGAGTTTTTGTTTGCAAATAACAAAGAGCGGGAAATGCTTATTTTTGTTTTACTATAACCTAATTTCTCAAATTTAAACTAGTTACTAAAAAAACATGATTTGAACAATTTATACACATAAGTATTATGTACAACAATAAATATTATCAACAAATCAACATATAGAAACATTCAAACATTTAAACTAGATATAGAGATTTCACCTTTGCATGTGAATGGAATTTGCTTAATGCTTTGATCTTGAGTTCAGCAACCTTGGTTTTTTTTAAATGAGATTTTTAAATTTAAAAGAATAGAGAAAATTGTAGGAAGAAGATTAAGAAAAGATGAAGTTTTTAAAATGAAATGAGAAAGGAAAACGGGTATAAACATATAAAGAGGATTTTAAAAGAATAAAAGAAAAATAAAATATGCTTTTCAACTCAAAAAATCATTTCAAAATCCCCAAAAGGACATGCATTAGAAAACCTATTGGTCAATAAGGTGAACCATGTAATTAATCCATGACTATTGAGTAAAATGATGTTTTTATGTACTTATTCCCTTTTTTTACACTTAAACTTCACTTCATGTCACTTCATTCTTTGTATTTGAATTTTAAATAATATTTTACATTTTTAAATACTTTAATATTATTATTAAAATATAAGTGTTTACATTTTAAAAAAATATTGTGTTTAAAAAAATCAAAATATATTACAACTTAAAATAACTTGTTATTCGATAAAAAGCTGAAAATTCAAAAATTACGTTTCGGTCACTTTTTCATTTTTCTATTCAACTATTTATTTACGTAAACAGAATTAAAAAATAAATTTTCCATTATTAATTATAAATAAAATAGTGGGTTATTTACATAAATAAAACGATTAACAAAATAATTAAATTAAATTAAATATTCACTAATTAAAATGATAAAATTTCGAGTCGTTACATTCTTCCTCCCTTAAAAGAATTTCGATCTCGAAATTTCACTGCATGAATACCCAATATTATTTATAAGTTTGGATGATGTTCATAGATCATCCATGTGCAAAATCTAGTTCGATCTCCACTAGAATACATAACTTCATTTCCAAACCAGTATCACTCACCCGATTCACTAGTGCAGACTCCGATTAGTCTCCTTGATTAGGAACCTCCGCTCTCCTTACACAGCCATATACTATGATAGAAAACTATGGTTCTATATCAAGAACCCTCATTAAGTGTAACGTCCCGGAAATTTTAATGATTTTTATAACGTAATTAACTAAATTTTTCATGAAATTAAACAATTAAATTTTAGCAATGAAAATTTGATATTTGGAATACGTCTATTTAAACGTAGCAAGTGTCAGATTTTCATCAGAAAATATGAAAGTTTGTTTGGTTGTGAAATTTCAATTTAAAATTTTAAATTAGTTAAAAAATTGATGAAAATAAAATATTTTGAAATTTGAATATTTTTACATAAGAAAAATGTTTACCATTTTCTAAGTGAGACGTTATAATTTGTTTCGTCGAATTTGGATTGCTCTAGCTCCGTTTATATTATTTTCGGCGCTTTAGCAGCATTTTCGGCGGCGAATATCGAGTTTTGATAGGAGGGTCGTGTCACTCATATATGTGTACCATTTTGGCCGTCTCTTCATACCGATCTCCCACTACGCCATAGATGGCCTTCTGCAACATTTTTGCAAGCTGTTGCCAGGTAAAATGTTGCGATAGCTATACAATTTTGGTCCTACTGCAAAGTTGAATTTTTGGAGTTGCCTTAGCCATAAAAATGTGTTGCTCTAGCAAAACAAGAGTAACTGATGCAACATTTTTTATAGTGTTGCTATAGCAGACCTTTGCATATCTTTCGCACCGATCTGCGCCAATCTACCAAGGCAAATCCTACGTTGGAGAACGTGACACCTCATCAATCCGAACACCACTCCTTGATCTTTTAGAGCCGCGAAGAAAAAAAGTCCCCGCAAATAACTTTTTATTTTCATTCTTCTCTGTCTTCTTACAAAGGTTCAAGCGAACATTCTTAATTTGGGGTTCAGCGATTTCGGTTCGATTAGGGCTTCGATTTGGGGGTTCAAGCTTTGTTCAGCGATTTTGCTTCGATTTAGGGGTTCAAGCATTGTTCACATCACTTTAGGGCTTCAATTTCGATTTTGAGGTATAACACTCTCTCCCATCACTTTAGGGTTTCGATTTAAACTACTTATAAATTCTTAATTCGGCCTGAATTAACAATTCGACTTGTCTAGGTTTCCTCTTGTTGGACACACACACAAATTTTATCCTTTTATGTTAAAATACTCATATTCATAATTGTAGTGATGGACAGCGAAAACATTTGGATAGAACTTCCAAAGTTTAGTGAAGGATATATTAGCCGGATAAGAGCCTTTATACAAAACGGTTTTTCTAAATTCGTCGTAGGCGATGAAATGACGTGCCCATGCAAGAATTGTAAAAATAGCAAGTGGCGTCATCCAGATATAATTTATGATCATCTCATCTGCAATGGTCCATCTCCATTGTATGTGAAATGGATTTGTGAGGTTTCTCACCCAAATTTTGAAAGGAGTGATGAAGATATAGACTGTGATGCTGGTGATTTTGGAGATAATCTAGGTGAAATGCTGCACCGTACTCGTGGAAATATGCAGAACTGTGAAGATGAGAATTCTGATGCACCAAATGCCGATGCTAAAAGATTTTATCGCCTTGTCGAAGATGGAAAGCAGCCATTATATCCTGGCTGTTCAAAATTTTCGAGATTAAGTTTTATCATCAGGCTTTATTCTTTAAAATGTGTACATGGAATTATAGAGTCTGCAGTTGGGGATATACTAGAGTTGATGAGAGAGGCTTTTCCACAGGCCCACATACCTTTATCTTTTAGAGCCGCGAAGAAAATCATTAAAGATTTAGGTCTTGATTACAAAAAAATACACGCATGTCCAAACGATTGCATGCTCTATTGGGCAGAAAATGAAGATAAAGATGTCTGTAACTCTTATGGTATTTCGAGATGGGAAGAGGAAAAGAAAGGCACCCGTGACAATGATCCAGAGAAGTTGATTCACAAAGTCCCGGCAAAAGTGATGCGTTACTTTCCACTAAAACCAAGGCTGCAAAGCTTGTTTATATGCAAGGAGTATTCACAACTTATGAGATGGCATTCTGTGGGCCGAAAAAAAGATGGAAAACTTAGACATCCAGCTGATAGCGAGACTTGGAAGGAGATGGATGCTATGTATCCTGATTTTTCATCAAAAAATAGAAATATCAGATTGGGTGTAGCCTCTGATGGATTCAATCTTTTTTGTACAATGAGTACAACTTACAGTACATGGCCAATTGTATTAGTTAACTATAACCTTCCACCTTGGTTGTGCATGAAGCCCGAAAAATCTAATTCTTTCAACACTCATCTCCGGTCCAGAGTCTCCAAAGAATAAAATTGATGTATATATGCAGCCTCTAATTGAAGAGTTGAAAGAATTATGGGATCTAGGCATAGAAACTTATGATGCCTTTATTGATCTAAAATTCATGTTACGTGCAAGTGTGTTGTGGACCATTAGCGATTTTCCGGGGTATGCAATGTTATCCGGTTGGAGCACAAAAGGTAAATTGGGTTGTCCTGTATGTCATTATGAGACTTCTTCAATGTACTTGAAACATAGTAAAAAAATGTGCTACATGAATCATAGAAAATTTCTGGATCCGAAACACAAGTGGAGGTTTGATAAGAGAGGTTCAATGGTGAAGTTGAAATAGGACAGATTCTGGGAAATTTATCAAGAACAGACATTGAAGAACTGTTGCGTGACTTTGAAAATAATTTTGGGAAGAAAAAGGATTCCCCTTTCAAAAAGAAGTCAATATTTTTCAATTTACCGTATTGGAGCCACAATTTATTGCGACATAACCTTGATGTTATGCATATAGAGAAAAACATATGCGACAACATACTCGGTACTTTGCTAAATATTAGTGGCAAGTCAAAAGACCATTTGAATGCTCGTTTTGATTTACAGGAAATGGGCATCAGGAAGGTCCTGCATCCCGTTTTATCAAATGACGGCAAACACTTTGAGATTAGGGCTGCCATATTTGACATGACGAATAAAGAAAAAGAAATATTTTGCTCAGTACTGGAGAATGTTAAATTGCCATACGGTTGTGCAGCCAATATCAATCGGTATGATCACACGAAGGAAAGGAAAATCTCAGGGTACAAGGCCCATGATGCTCATTTTCTACTTCACCACTTGTTGCAATTTGCTATGAAAAAAACACTGAAGCCTGAGGTTGCATTGCCTCTGATAAGATTTGGTGCATTCTTAAGAGGTCTTTGGGGGCAAAGTAATTGATTTGGAAGATGTGAAGAGGCAACAACAAGAAATTGTCGAAATTCTTTGCCAATTTGAGATGATATTTCCACCGGCTTTCTTTGACATAATGGTTCACTTGACGGTTCACTTGTGCAAGGAAGTTGAATACGGTGGACCTGTGCACGTTCGATGTATGTTTCCGATTGAGCATTATCTAGCTAAACTCAAATCTTATGTGCGCAACAGATCTAAACCGGAGGGTTCCATCGCAGAAGGTTACTTGGCAGAAGAATGCTTGACATTCTGCTCAAGATTCTTAAGCGGTGGTGATGCAGTACCTAAATTTGAAAGTTGTCCACAAAATATGGAATATGCTATTGGTACAAGAAGAAATAAAGACGAAAAAGCTATTCATCTAAAAGAATCTGAGTGGATGGCATGTCATCGGTACATTCTATTCAATTGTAGTAACGAGGAAATAGATATTTTAAAAGAGTAAGTTTTTATGTTCTAATTTTATTCTAGCAAGTACTAAAGAATTAGAATATTTCTTTATTGATATTAATACCATCATAATTATTATAGGGAACAACGAGCTTTAATTGATGGTCATGCAATATCGAGAAGATATAAAAGAGAGAGAGCACATACTGAAGAATTCTGGAAATGGCTGAAGGATGAGGTTAGGAAAAAAGAGGACATTTTGAAAGAGCTAGAAGTGCTTGCAATAGGCCCTAATCGGACAGCTAGGAAATTTAGTGGATATGTTATTAATGGATACAGATTCCATACAAAATATAGAGATGCTAAGTGTAAAACATAGAATAGTGGTGTATTCTTGACTGCCTTGACCACTAGCTTTGCAAGTTCAAAAGATCAAAATCCATTGGTTTGTAATGTTGGTTACTACGGAGCAATTGAAGAAATACTAGAAATTGATTATTGGGGAGAAATTTCAGTGGTTTTATTTAAGTGTTGCTGGTACCAAGAAGAGAAAGATTTGTATGGGATGACTCGAGTTAATTTTAATAGATTGTGCCAGAAATCTGATCCGTATGTTATGGCTTCACAAGTACAAAAGTATTTTATGTACAAGATCCAACTGATACGGCACTTTATAATGTTGTCAAGAAATTGCCGGGGGACTGGTGTGATGTCGAAATTGAAAATGGAAATGAAGATGATCCAGTTTTACATGATATTCAATGTGGTAATGGAATAGGAAATCAAGTTAGTGATGTTAGGTGGTATAGAGATGACGTCCCGGCAACACAAATCCCCATTCCGCCTAGCATAGAGGAAACTTCCTATTGATTTCTATGTAGTAATATCAAGTGACTTCTATTTATGTATTGGTTCTTAATTAAGGGACGACTTCTGTATCTGTTGATTTTCATAATTAATTTACTACTTTTCAATTACTTGACTGCTTGTAAGTTATTCTGATTTTATGTGTTCCCTTGTTGTTTCTAGTGCTTTATATACCTGCATACACATATGTACTTAATATACCTGCCCATTTTATTATTTCATATCTTGCTTCCAATGTAAACTCACCATTCTGTATCCATTTTGTATAGGATGGGGGAACTCATGCAGCTCACATTTCATCACAAGGGTGCATTTCAGAAGGCATAATATGTTGGTGGAACCGATACTATGGTAAAGAGGGTTGATCCTGACTACTTCTCGTACACAGTGCTCATGGAGTTTGTGAAGGATGACCTTTAATACACCGAAATAGGAGGAATTTATATGAGAAATGGTGAGAAGGGTGGGTGGAAGTTAGTGATGAATGATGCGGACCTCTCCGAATTAGTCAAAGGAGTTAACAGTGGTGGCAACTTGGATTTTTATATCGACAACGTTGTCGATACTGTAATTGAGCCACTGAAGCAAATGCAGCCGCATGTAATCATGCGGCCAAAGCAGAATCTGGTTACAGGTATATATAAATGGATAGTTAATATCATTTACAGATTGTGATATTTTGATATAGCAAAAAAAAATTTATTGTGATATTTTGATTATAACATTTAGAGATTATGATTATAATATCATTGTATTGTTGCAGCTACAAAACCAGTGAAACAACAGTACGTGATGGCTCATCAACTACAACAGAACCAAAAAACAAGAAGTTAGCTGAAGTCAACAGTCCTCGGAATTCAGCACGGCTGAATAGCAATGCAACTGTGAATCTAAAGTTAGCTGAGGTGAAAAGTCCTCGGAAGTCGGCACGGCGGATTAATCCAGAACCCAGCAATGCAACTGAGAATCTAAAGTTAGCTGAGGTGAAGAGTCCTCGGAAGTCGACACGGCTGAATAATCCAGAACCCAACAATGCAACCGTGAATCTAAAGTTAGCTAATCAGGTAAATCCTCAGAAGATGACACAGAAAAAAAAACCAAAAATCAGCGATTTAACAGTGAATCTGAACTCATCAAGTGTTAAAAGGAAGTTGGAATCACGTTTACCAACATCGGAAGAAGAAGATATGGAAGAAAATGGCATGCAGGTTTGAAGAATTCTTATTATGATGATCTTATTGTAATTGAATATTTTGTACCACTCTTGCAACATACTTACTATGATGTTCCTATTTATTATATACTTGCAGGATGTTCATCTACCACCTCCACCACCTCCAAATGAGTATTCTACACCTCCACTATCTCTAAAAGATTATGAAGTACAGAGAGCTGCTAAGTTGATGATGAACCTAAAAGATTATGAAGTACATAGAGCTGTTAATGTGATGAGGAACAACGAAGTTCTTGCTTCTCTAGGTGTGCCTGCAATTTCAGCTGAGCTGAGAAATGCAAACCAAAAAAAAACATAAAGGAAAAGAAAAGATGCAAGAGGATGTGGATAGTGATCAGGAATATAATCCGGACCATAAGGAGCATAGTGAAGATGATACTTCACAAAGTCCAAGAAAGGTGTGTGATAGCTACATATCTTATTTTTTCTGCTTATGAAGATAATAACTATAAAATCCAATCTTATTTCCTACTTATATATACAATTTAGAGAACTAAAAAAGTTGAGAAGCCCAAGCCTTTAGTGGACCACAAACTCGTTCAGCTAGTGGTATCGCAAAGGAAAAGGAAAAGTTGAGAAGCACAAGCCCAAGCCCAAGCTTGGTAGTAAGTTCAACTGAGAAGGATGTTGAAGGAAAAGGAACAATGGCTGATTATTTGGCTCTGCGGGAACGACAAAAGAAAAATGTTGCAAAAGCTAGTGCAAGTGGTATGGCAAATAAGTATGTTGCGGAGAATGTCTTGCCAGACATTGAAAATGAAGAAGTTGAAGCAGGTACTGAATTGATGTGATAATAATATTTAATATTATAGTAGGATTAATATTTAAGTACCGAATTTACATTATGATTTATGTTATTATTTGACGGGACTTTTCATTTTAATTAAAGGTGAAGTTCCTAAAAGACTCAGAGGTCACATAAAGATGTTTAATGTTCATACAAGGGCGAATGACAAAAGAGTTGTAATTATGATGAACCAGTGGTTCCAACCTATTTCAGATGATGACAAAGTAATATCTGAACTGAGCAACTTTTTAGGAACATTGAAAAGGTCTGTGCCACTTACGTATAAATCTTGGTCGGATGTTCCTGAAAAGTTGAAGAAATCTCTATGGGATTATGTTAAGGTAATCTATTATTAACTATAATGTTGCTGAATTTTACTTTAATAAGTAATATTGATCTATTAACTATAATGTAGCTAAATTTTGATTTATTTATTCTTTTTATCTTTGATTTATATTTAAGCAACGGTATATTATTCCGGATGAATGTGAAAACTGGGTGTTGAAGTCTATTCGTGACTGTTAGAGGGGGTACAAGAGTCACATAAAAACAGCTCATTATAAAGCTTATAAGACTGATGAGGAGAGGCTAGAAAACAAGCCGGACAACATCCCAGTGGAGGATTTTAAAGTGCTTTTGAGGTATTGGGCAGATGATGAGATTCAGGTATACGTACATATTATTTATTTCGCAAGATAAACGAGTACTTTTTTTTGTGAGATAAACGAGTACTTTGTTTTTTGTGTATTTTATAGCAAAAAGCCCTGAAAAATTCTGATAGTTGTAAGTCGTATCAAGACACACACACCGCTGGTCCAAAGTCGTTCGCCCAGCTTCGTCATAAGATGGTATGTGATACTTTACATTTTAGACTGAAGAGAGTGTATGCTAAACTATCTATTGAACTTGTATCAGGAGACACCATCCGATGCAGCACTTTTTCTTAAAAGTCGTAAGAGAATAGATGGACGTGAGTACGTGTCTAATCCTCAAGTAATGAAGTACAAACTTGTAAGTAATAATTCTGTTTTGTAATAATTTTGTTCTGTTTTGCACATGCTGCACATTGTTCATGTCTTGCTCATGTGCATGTATGCTCATGTCCTTGAAACTGTCCTTGAAACACTTGTTGAACCTGAGTTTCGAAAACGTACTAATGGCATAGATGTTTTCTTTGGAAATTGTAATTGAGTATATTGTGAGATTAAGAATTTTGAACCCTCAGCCGTTTTTTTCCTTTTCTAGTCGAATGAAGAGGACTTGCTTTTGCGTTTGGCTAGAAATGACATAAAAACTGGAAACGAAGAAATAAATTTGGTTAAAGGGATTACTGACTTGTTTTATATAAAAATATATGTCTATAGTAATACGCATATGTGCATAAATAAAATGAATGGCCGTTTGAAGCCTCAGGATCCAGATGACGAAGCTGTAGCTGGCTGTCGATGGAATTGTTTTCCAGTTTTTACTAGTATATATGTTACAAATTATTTTCTAATTACATGCACATAAACAAATTGTTTTCCAAAATGTGGCTTTCTCTGCATTTGCTGTACACAATCCATATGTAAGAATTTGCTGCATTCTCTGCATTTACTGTAGAGTAATTTTGATGTGGCTTTATTTTGTAGGGCTTAGTTCAAAAGGCAGTGGCCGGTGGAGAAGGAGGAAATACTGTTGAAACAGTAATTTCGAATGGAAAATCACAGGGTCGTCTTTTGCTTATAGGCAGGCGTGCAAAGTGTGCAAAATAATCAACCGAGGCTCTAACAAATGCTTACGTACATGACTTAAGGCAAAGGCTTGTCAAAGAAATGGAAGCACAGCTAGAATCCAAGGTAAATCAGAAGGTACAAGAGAATTTGGCTAGGGTGCTTAAGAAATTAGGTGATGCCAACCCGGAGATGAACATCAATGTAGAGGATCTAACTTCCACAATCATGTCCAGTGAGACTGATAATCTGACTGGAGGCACCAGCTCTTAAGTCTCATTTATGAATTGTTATGTGTACCGGATATTTTGGGGTAGCTTTGTAGTATTTTGGGGTAACTGGATATTTTGGGGTAACTGACATGAATTGTGATGTGTACTGCTGTATGAATTGTTATTTGTAATATGTATTATGCTGTGTATTATGCAAGTGTTTTATGTGATATTGTACTATGTATTATGCAAGTGTTCTATGTGATATTGTACTATTCTATGTGCTCTTAGTGTCTCTTCAGTATAGTGTTGCAGTAGCTTCAGTATAGTGTTGCAGTAGCTTCAGAATAGTGTTGTAGTAGCTTCAGAATAATGTTGTAGTAGCTTCATAATAGTGTTGCCACCGGGTTATAAATGTTGCTTAAAATAATGTTGCAATAGTCATTCAAGGTGTTTCCATAAGGATGGACCCAGTTGGGTCGTGGGCCCCACATTGTGGGCCCCACAAGATGTGGGCCCCATAACTTCAAAAAGTTAATATCTATAGCAACATTTTTGGAATGTTGCTACAGATACCTATGGGTGTTGCCATAGACCCAAATAGGGTTCTATTGCAACAATATTACTTATGTTGCCTTAGATAGTCAAAATGTTGCCTTTGAGGTCTAAGGCAACGGCAAAAATTGCATCACCCTAAAAGTGTTGCCATAGACCTATGGCAACATTTTTCGGGCCTAAGCCAACATTTTTTTTGTGTTGCAGAAGGCCATTTATGGCGTAGTGTCCGCAGTATATTCATCTGTGCATTTCGGCGTCCGGTACGCGGCGAAATCCGTGAAACGGTTAGCCGTATGGTTACCCATTTTGAGTCTCTAGGGTGTTCTGTGATCTTCCATTTGTCCACCAGTTGAAAAATAAATGGTCATTACCTTTTAATTCCCAGAGTTTAATATTGCTGACTTTCACTATTCCCAATTGTTCAATACTATTTCCGATTCGTTCCCACTCTTCCTCTCCTTTCCATTTCGTTCTGATCTACTTCATAATACACACACACACATCAAAGTTTTTCATGAAGCTGTGTTATATATTGTTTCACCTGAGAGCTGCTCATATTCTTCCCATACCTAAAGTCGTTCGTCCTCCTCCATACCTCATTCAGACCTTTCCTCACCATCCACCCCTTCAAAGCCGAACACCACCGTCAGCCCTTCCCCAGCTAATAGCTCCAGCCTTCCACCTTCGCCACGGAATCTCCTGACAGCTGATCATCACACCAGAACCCAAACCCTTCATAGCATCTTCACCGCCTACCTACCCTACTACCGCCTCCCTACCCTACTACCGCCTCTTGCCTTCCAGTCATCCAGGCGAACACTAACGTAACCACAGCCGCAACCGAGCCTCGCCACCCGAACCCGAATAATCACCAGACTCCGCCTCTCCTTCAACCCAAAGCTGTCCACACCCATCCCTTCCACGCTCAACTCCCTCTCCCCTCTTCCTTTTGCCGCCAGTCATCACCAACACCACCATCACCGCTTCTGCAACCGAGATCCCTCAGCCTCAACGCAACCTCCATCCCCTTGCCTTCCTTCCTTGACCTCGGCACCCCTTGCTTCCTACCACTGCCCCACCACTTTCCATTAGCCGAGCATCTTGCCCCACTTCAGAACATCAACCGAAGCCTGAAATCCCCACGTCCCTTGCTTTTCGGCCTCCATTCTACTACTCGACACATTCCCTACCTCAACCATTGCCACAGCCCACTTTTCACCACCTTAGCTTGCCGAGACTTTCCCGAGCCCGCCTGCTACCTTTCAATCTCCGAGCAGTAGCCCATCCGAAACTGTGCTTTATCAGGCAGCCTTCTCTTATTAAAAAAAAGAATATTGATTTTTTTTAAATAATATAATATATAGATATTTTATTTTAAATATTTGTTTTAATAAATATTGATTTTTAAAATATAATCTAAAGATTTTTATTTTAAATATGTGTTTTAAATTGAATATTGATTTTTAAAAATATAATATAAAGATTTTATTTTAAATATGTGAGTAAATTTTAGATTTTCAAAAATTATATATTTTGTTTTCATCTATTCAAGTCCATTGTGCTTTGCTTTGGAATTTGTGCTTGGATTCGTAGCTCATTTCATTGTCAAATTTCTCAAGCCTCGAAAGGTGAGCGATCACTCACGATTAACATTCTTATGTTTAGTAAATTGATTTCACATGAAATGACAATTGAAATATGTTGTTAAATTTGAATTGATTAGTGATTAAATTGTTAAATATGATATGTTATTATTTGCATTTATTCACCTATGCTAATTGAAAATATTGACACAAATAACCTGTTATATATAAATTATATTTAAATTGTTAGTTATCATCCATGTTTGAAATTGATTTTATATGCTATTTTATATTATTACTTTATTGTTCTCACACTGCAATTTCCCTGTTGGTTTAGGAAATCTCTATGGGTTGAAATGATACATACCCGAACGATCTTATAGATTAGGAAAAATCGTTATGGGTTGAAATGATAAACCAAAGCGATTTTATTGTTTTTTGAAATTTTGGGATTGCGGGTTGAAAAGATATATACCCGTAAATATTAAATTATTACAGATTGAAATGATAAATATCTGTATCACTTGACCATAGGTTAGAAAATTATATACGAAAACCGTTGGTCTATTTTTAAATGATTTTCAAGGTTTTGTAGGGAAATATATAGGTTTTAATAAATATTGATTTTTAAAATATAATATAAATATTTTATTTTAATATGTGTAGAATTTAGATTTTTAAATTATATGTTTGGGATTTTGAAATTATAAGTTAAGTTTTGAAAAAAATGTAAATTCTAAGATTTTACTTATAATTTTACTATTTTTTAAATATATAAGATAAGATTTAATAAAATAAAATATACTTAATAATAAGATTTAATTTAATAAAATATACTTAATGAGATTCACCTTTGGAGCTTGGAGCCTTGCTTGAAGATCTACCTTTTATCTATTCAGCTTTCAGATATTTCAGTATCTTCCAGTTGTTTATGTTCAGACTTGTCATCTGCTTTGTATTTGAGACTTCTTGTATTTAGGATTTCTGTTGTATTTTATTGTAGACTCTGATGTTCTGTAGTAGCTTCATGAACTACTATTTATCTATTTTCGCTGCTTATTGTTATATTACTCTGTGTCTGTGATTCTGTGATTGATTTATTTACTGTATATGCTTAGTTTTGCCAAATATAAATTAACAATCTGTTGTTTTGAGAAATTCAAGTCCGACATGTGTAGATGATTGTCTATTTGAATGGTTCGAAATAGCAAGTCGTTACATTAAGTGTTCACCATCAAGAATCAAGTGAAAGATCCTCATTTGCAACGGTGTGAGTAAGCCGATCCTGTCGCTCTCCGGAGAAGCAGGATTATGTCTTGAACTTCGGTTCAGTGTCCTTGAACATTAAGTGATGTCTTGGACTAAATCCTAGGCCGATGGTGGTCTTTTTGGACCCTTGCTAAGCATAATCCATACTCGACGACTTGAGTAGGCCGATCCTGTCGCTCTCCAGTGAAGCGACCTATTCCTTGCCAGGCATAATCTATTCCTGACGACCTGTTGGGTTTTATTCTCCGTCCTCAACTCTTCGATCGTGGACTTAATATGTGGGATATCCTTCTCCGGCCTCAACTCTCTGGGTGAGGACTTAATCCGTGGGGTGTCTTCTCCGGTCTCGACTCTCCGATCGAGGACTTAATCTGTGGGGTATCCTTCTCTGGCCTCGATCCCCAGTCAAGGACTCAATCCATATACGAGTCCATCCTATCACTTTCTGGCGAAGGGACTCGCACCTGGCGGTTATCGCCCCGTCTCTCCGGTTGGGGCCATAACCTCGACCTGTGTTATGTATCGCAGTAGTGTAGATCCAAGTGTTTTAAGATTCATTAGTTATGGTGGTTTATCGCCATCTCAGAGCATGCCTAGGGACCGTCCTCGATCCCGTACGTATGTAAGTGACTTAGCCGTTTTAATGTAGAGTTTATTAGTTATTTAGTTCATGTCATCCCAATCAAGAGATGACAACCCGTGCCCTTAAGCAGGGCTTGCTCCGATTTATGGAGGATGATGGTTGCTCATGTTCCATCACCGTTATCCAATTCCTCCCAAAGTCAATTAGATTTGTTCCCCCAGTTCCGTGGGAGCAATGTTGATCCATTCTCCTTGGCCGGGGTTTGCCCCCGGTTGCTCCAATCCATATCCAAGTCTTCTAATTTCTGTTCCAAGTCATGGATTCCAATTTCCAACTGTTCCAGCATCCATAAGTGGTCTCCGATCAACATTTCCATCGTGCTCCTCGAGTCTATGAGGGAATCCCAGATTATCCTCTTCCAGATGCGCATCCAAGTTCCGATTGAAACCAAACTGCTCAACATTGTCCAACACCCAACCTGGGATTGATCCAGCATAACCCAGTGGCATGCCCTCGAATCTAGATCGATCAACACCGATCGTTCTGTAATGATTTGTACTGATCGTTATGTGTCGGCCGAGGACTACCCTCGGCTGTACTACTCCATCCTGTTGTTTGTTAGCTTCATTTCCTTAGTCCTAATTATGGTTTTCCTTAGCTCCTACTGCTCTAACTTCGTGATCCATATTTCCAGCATTTCCTGCTACTCCATTTCCTTGGTTTTGTGCTCCAGCTTGTCCCATCTGCTCGAGGAGATTCTGGATCATCTCCTCTTGTCTCATTAGCATCCTTTATTGCATAGCTTCCATCGTCATTTCCATCTCGTCTCTGGTGATGTAGATATTTGTTTGATTTGCTCCAGCTCCAAAAGAAGCCTCCGACTCCCTCCATGATGACTCCTATCTGATAATGGTCTCCTTATTGATTGCCTAGCCATTGCTTTCTTGATCCAAGTATCCAAGCTTCCAAATCCAAGATCCTAGCTTCTAAATCCGCGGGTGCAAGTCCTTCTCAATGAAAACACCAAAATGTTTGCATCAAAAATGGTCACAAACACCTAGTTGTACGTGAAAGCACCAACTTCCAAAAGCAATATCCAAATAGAAAGATAAGCATGCAGATCACATAATAAATAGCAGAAAAAGTAAAGGAACACACAAGTTTTATAGTGGTTCGGCTATCTCCGACCTACGTTGTAACAACCCTGGTTTTGTGATTACCTATAATAAATCAAAAGTAATGATTTAAATTTGGTAATTTGATAATAAGTTGAATTTGGGGAGAAATAATTGCTAAAACTTGTTTATTTTGAATAAACAAAGGGTTTGAATTGATAAATAAGAATGAATGTTGCTTTGTTGTTCAAACAAATATTGTTCTCTAAAATAAAAAGAAAAGTTAATATTAAAGGTTTGTTGCGTCAAGCCCATTAACAAAGATAACTATGGGAAACTTTCTTTCTCATTTTCATTACTCAGTATGTTCTTCTTTTTGAAAGTGAGAACACGTGAAACTCATATTCCTCTTACAAAACCTAAAGCAAAATCTTAATTTTAAAAATCAAATAAATTGAGATAAAATCCGAGAAAAATCAATTGTTAATTTTTTTTGGGAATTTTCAGTACTAGCTTGAAGATGAAGGCAAATTAGTGAAATTGCAAGGCTAAAGGTTCTTGAAACTTTAAGTGGAGCAAAAGCTTCTAATTTACTATAATTTTCGTGTATCTTCACTGTAAGGTGAGTAAAAACTCACAATTTTGGCTTAATTCAGTTTGCATGTTTGTTTTGGTAGCATTGGATGAATCTATGGTTGAATTTGTGAATTTGGAAGATAATTTTTGGTTTCAAAGCTTGTTGAAAATGCATTAGGAAAATGCACAGATGTAAAATAGTGATATCATACACGTTTCAAACCCTTTTGAGTTCATTCTTTTTGGGATGGAAATTAGATTCAATGAGAAACAATTTCTCTTTTGGTTACATTTCGATATATGGATGTTTAACTGAGCTGAAATAGAATTGAAAGTAAAAGTGCAATTCTGTCCTTAATAAAAATTTCTGAGATTGAACCTGAAATGAATTTGGCATATCTTTTACGTTACCTATCCAAATTCGATAATTTTTTATGATCTGAAAATCATAGACTTTGTACTATAATTTTTATGTTTTGAGTTTTATAAAGTTTTGAAGTTAAATTGGTCTAAACAGTACTTATTTTTTGCTATCCTAAGAATAAATGACAGCGACAATGAATTAAAACCCGAGAATTGTTTTGGACGTATCTTTTGATTTGTATATCTGAATTAGGCGATTCTTTTTCTGATTTCGAGCTAAGGTAATCATCTCCAACTTTTATGTTTTTTGTATTATCAGATTTTGTGTTTTAAAGGATCTAGTTGGCTCTTTAAGCTGCAGCCCTATCAATTTTCTAATTATTTAGAGTTTTGTAAATTTATGTCCTGATAATGAAATTGCCATAACTTTTGATCCGTAAGTCCCAATTAGGTGATTCTTTTTCTAACTTTGAGCTAAGGCAATCATCTTCAATTTTAATGTTTTGTCAAATTTTGGATTTTAAAGGGTCTAATTGGCTCTTTAAGCCGAAGCCCTATCAATTTTCTAATTATTTAGAGTTTTATAATTTTATTTCTTGATAATGAAATTGCCATAACTTTGATCCATAAGTCCGAATTAGGTTATTCTTTTTCTGACTTCGAGCTTAGGCAATCATCTTTAACTTTTATGTTTTACCAGATTTTGGGTTTTATAGGGTCAAAGTTTCTCTTTAAGCTGCAGCCCTTTCAATTTTATAATTATTTAACGTTTTCTAATTTTATGTCCTGATAATGAAATTTCCATAACTTTTGATCTGTAAGTCCAAATTAGGTGATTCTTTTTCTAACGTCGAGCTAAGGCAATCATCTTCAACTTTTATATTTTATGTTTTCTTAGATTCTGAGTTTTAAACGTCAAAATGGCTAAATAAGCCGTAGTCCTCAGTTCTATTGCTAAGTTTTGCGCAGTTTAAATTGCTGTTTCATGACCATTTCTTTATGAATTCAGAAGCTAAGTATTGTTAACATTTTAAGCTATGAATTTATGGTTTTCCATGGGCATTTGTTGTAAAAGATTTGAATTGAATTGCTCTTGAATTCGATCTTTTCGTGCACGTGTTTTGGAAACGATTTCTTAAGTAAATTTTCGATTAAAAGCTAGTTTTGAATTAATATTTTTCTAAATCGATTTCTATTAGAAATAATATTTTTCCAAAGCATATTTTATGTGTTTATAAATATATATTTCTCAATAATAAAGAGATTTTGAAGGAAAAGTATTTCTATAATGTTTCAATAAATCGTTTTAGAACTAGTTTTCTTAAAGTAAAATATTTTCTTATAAATCACACGTTTTTGCACTCTTCGAGCGAACGAGGAAGAGATTTAAACGATTTAGTAAAGCATATGGTATGGGACATATGCGTATACTTTTTCGGTTAATTATGGACTTGTTCGATTGAGGCCATACACAAGTGAAGTTGGCTAACTCGTAATAAACATTTGAGTGAGAACGTGTTGCATGTGTCGCATTGTTGTCACTTATTTGGTTATTACCTGAAAGCTTATGACACTTACCCTTCGAGGACTTTCAAGTTATGATATAGCCTTAGTGCTATTTAGTCGTAATAAAGGATGGTCACCACGCCATCGCCAGAATACCAGCTTGGCATTTATATGACTTCTTAGTCATAATAAGGATGGTCACCACGCCATTGCTAGAATGCCAGCTTGGTCCACATACGACTAAATTTATAAATGATTGTCACCACGCCATCGCCAGAATACCATTTGGCTAAATTATAGCCTTTGGTCTATTTGCACATGCGGCATAGCATAAGCTAGCCATTCGAGTTTGGGCCTTATTTATATGATGATTTTCCAGATTTTCTTTAATAGTTTCTGGAATTTATGAATTGATGTTGTCACCAATCTCATTTAATATGTTTTAAGGCAATTAGCTTTGTAGCTACTTGTAAACTGAATATTGGTGATTACATATTTATGGAATTTTATGGCTCTTTTTAGAGTATCGCCACTTTAGGCTTTTGAGATGCATTGAATTATTTTCACCAAAAATGCTTTAACCAAGTTTTAGTCGTTAGCTTTCATGCTTTGACAATTGAAGTTTGGTGAACACTTTTATGCATAAATTTATGCTCTTTGAGAACTTTGTAGTAACGGGCCTTGTAGCCCAAGGTATTTATCCCTTTCATGTATGAAGTTGAGTAACTTTATGTTCATTCACTATTATGGGCTTAGCAATTTTTCTTATAACTTACTTCATCTTATATGCACTAACATTTCTATTTAAGCCAGACTGACCAATTTATTATTTCGTATTATACTCGGGTCAGACCGAGTCATTTCAGGTAAGACTTTTGGATGCTATAGATCTTATCTGTTTCAGCTTGTGCTTTTGGAAGTTCACTATCGAGTCTACTTAGTGTACAAGTATATTAGAAGTCTTTTATTTCCGAGCTAGGCTCCTTCATGTATATTCTTCTGATGTGGCTATGTTTTTTATATGTGGTTCATAATAGACACAAACTTATGTAACACTAGACTTGTTTCCGCTGTTTGTATACATATATGTACGTTCTGTGATCTGTGAACTGTTATGTTATTATATATTGTTTTGAATCGATCCTTAGCCACCGTAATTTTGTGTTAAGCCTGAATTTAGTACGTCGATCCTCAATAAAAAATTCAGACCACCTAATCGACGTATTCGATACTCGCTTAAGACAAAATTCACGGATGGTCGCTCCTAACCAGCCCTATTTTCTGCACTAGCAGACAGTATTACATAGTAATACTCTTTGTTAGTGTGGGTCTCGGGGTGGGGCGTTATAGCTTGGTATTAGAGCTGGGTTTAGAATAAAATATGATAAATGCAGAATGGAAACAGAATAATACATTTGTTACAACGCGTCCTAGGGATAGCGTGTTGTTATCCTTAAACCTTTTCCCAGCAACCTTTTGAGTCTTTTGGGGGTAGATAATAGTTTTTGGGAATACGTCTAGGAATGTGTCTTTTAAATTCCGTAGTATTCAATGCATTGAATTCTATTATCAATTTTATACCCCTGTGAATAATCATTATCCTACCTTATTCTTTCCAGCATTATTATGGCTGAAAGAGGCAAAGGGAGCCGTGCCGACGCAGGGCAGTCCAATGGCCCATGTCAGGACTGTCTGCCGATCAGTTCATGGAGTTATTCTGTTGCACTCAGCCTCCAACTCCTACTCGTACATCTCCTCTTCGTAAGTCTTCCTTTTCTCGCATGTGCAGCGACTTTTCGCACCTTGGAGGCAAGCCCTTCAAGGGATCGGAAAGTGTATTGGAAGTTCAGGCATGGCTGAGCACTTGTGAGCGCATATTTTCCCTTATGGATTTATCTGACCACCATCGCGTTCTCGTGGCATCTAGTATGTTGCAAGAATGTGCTCTGGATTGGTATGAGCTTTTGATTATGGAAGTTGATGAGTCCGCTCTTTCATGGGATCAATTCAAGGAACGTTTCGAGCTTAAGTTTGTTCCTGAATCAAAGAAAGCCCTCCTTGCCCGTCGTTTCCTTGAGTTGAAACAAGGAAAATTTTCTGTTTCTAACTATGTATCTTCCTTTGAAGCTTTATCTAAATACGGTATCGAGTACATCAACACACCGTTCAAAAATAATCGGAAATTTGTTTATGGTTTGAAGAAATATCTGAGGAAGGCCTTTATGCTTCAGCTTAAGGTCATATTTAAGGAGCTTGTTGACTCGGCGCTTCATCTCGAAGTTGTCGAGAAAGACCAAGACAGTAGTGATGAGATTGAGGTTCGACAGAATCCTAATAAGAAGAAGTTTCATTTCCAGAAATCCAAATCCTTTCAGCGCAACAAGAAGTTCAAGAAGCAAGGTGGTTCCAGTTCTCGCCCAAGTGTGACACGTTCCAACTCAAAGTCCTATTACAATTGTGGTTCTAGTGATCATTTCGTAAAAAGCTGTCTGAAACCCCTTGTTTGTAGCTATTGCAAGAAGGAAGGCCATTGGGTTTCATTGTGCCACAAAGCTGCCAAAGGCCTTGCTGCAGGAAAGCTTAATATTATTGATGCTTCTGGTAGATCTTCTCAGCCCAGAGGTACATTCTCTTCTATCCTTAAAGGTTCCATCTTATTTCATGGTCGATCTATTCGAGTCCTCTTCGATACGGGTGTATCGCACTCATTCATATCGAAGGAACTTGTTGATGCTATTCCTTTGGATGTGACTTGCCTTATGACTTCTTTGAGGATTACGAATCCTATCGAAGGGTCTATAACCCATAGTATGCTTTGTGAAGATGTTAAGATTGTTCTTTGTGATTATTCTTTCCATGCGAATCTGCAAGTCATCCATTATCTTGGTTTGGATATGATTATGGGGATGGATTAGCTTGCTCGATATGAAGCATGAATTTTATGCCCCAAAAGGATCCTATATCTCAAGCGTCCCGATTTTGACAAATAGCTATCTATTATTCTTCGAGATGCTGATCATGATTTTGAAGCTTCGTTATTTTTTCTCGAATCTCAAGAAAGTGATGACATATCCCGGATTCTAGTCATGTGCGAGTTCCTTGATATCTTTGAGCCTGTTTCGGGTTTGCCACCCAAGCGAGCAATTGAGTTCCGCATTGATCTTATCCTAGGTGCTCAGCCTGTCAGTAGTCCTCCTACGAGGATGTCTGCCAAGGAGAATGAGGAATTCAAGAAGCAGTTATTGGAACTAGAAGCTAAGTAGTTTATTCAATCTAGTTCATCTCCTTGGGGTGCTGCAGTTGTGTTCGTTAAGAAGTTTGATGGTACTCTCAGGCTTTGCATCGACTATCGCAAGCTTAACGAGTTAACTATCAAGAACAAGTATCCATTGCCTAGGACCAATGATATGTTCGATCAGTTATGCGACGCCAAGGTTTTCTCTCAGCTCGATCTCACCACCAGTTTTCATCTGCTACAAGTTGCGGAGGATATCATACCTTTTATTGCATTCCGCACTCATTGTGGATCTTATGAGTGGCTCGTGATGCCATTCGGCTTAACAAATGCTCCTGCTTAATTTATCGATCTCATGAATCGAGTATTCCGGAAATATCTCAATAAGTTCGTCTTGGTTTTCATTGATGACATCCTTGTTTATTCCAAATCCAAAGTAGAGAATTCCCAACACTTGAGAATTGTCTTAAGCACTCTTCAGAAAAATCAGCTTAAGGCAAAATTCTCCAAGTGTCATTTTTGGAAGAAGAAGGTGAAGTTTATCGGCCATGTTGTTTATGCTGATGGTATCTCTTTCGATCCTTCAAAGATCAAAGTTATTTAGAATTGGAAGAGGCTGGAGAATGTTTCCAAGATTCGTAGCTTTCTTGGATTGGCGGGTTATTACCATCGGTTCATTAAAGAGTTTTACCGTATTGTCTTACCCCTTACTAGCCTCATGAGGAAGGAAGTTCGCTTATATGGTCTGATAAATGTAAAGCTTCGAACTCCTTATTCATGCTCCTATCCTAGTGTTTCCCGAAGGGAATCAAGACCTTGTTGTCTACACCGATGCTAGTAGGCTGGATCTCGGTGCTGTCCTTATGCAGAGAGATCAGGTAGTTGCCTATGCTTCTAGGCAGTTGAGGTCGAATGAAGTTCGATATGCTACCCACAATTTGGAGTTAGCCACCATAGTCTTTGCCTTAAAGATTTGGCGACATTATTTGTTAGGCAAGCGGTTTGTTCTTTTCACTGATCACAAATCCTTAAAATATCTGTTCACTCAGAAAGAACTTAATATGCGACAACAGCGTTGGCTCGAGTTCCTTGCTTCCTATGACTTTGATATTTAGTATACTCCTGGGAAGGGGAACCGAGTTGTAGACGCATTGAGCCGCAAGCAGCAAGTTGTCGTTTCCATGATGTTAGTTGAGTGGAAGATGTTAGAAGTCTTATCTTCTTGTGATATTCATGACCGTGCTTTAGAATCTGATTCTTCTGTTTTATTATTCAGCATGGAAGCTCGTCCTAGTCTCTTTGATCGTATTGCTGATGCTTAGAGGCAAGACCGAGATCTTGTCCATCTTGTTCAGCTTTGTAGGTCAGAATCCCATGGTGATGAGTTCAGGGATTTCGATGTTGATGCTCATGGTTGTGTTCGGAAGAAGAGAAGGTTGGTTGTGCCTGATCATGATAATCTTAGAAGGGACATTCTCAAAGAGTGTCACCGTTCTAAGTATACTATATACCCTAGTAGTAGTAAGATGTATGCTGATATGAAACGTTTATACTATTTGGAAGGTATGAAGCGAGATGTGGTAAGTTATGTGAGCAATTGCATGACTTTTCAACTCATTAAAGCAGAGCATCAACGTCCGAGTGGTCTCTTGCAACCTCTTGAAGTCCCGTTGTGGAAATGGGACCAGGTTGAGTGAACTTAATTCTTTAAGTTCATATTCTATCTTTTGTATCCATTTTATATCAATTGTAATTTTGATCTATCTTTTTCTCTTCAGGTCTCGACGGACTTTATTGATGGTCCACCTCGTTCGAGGTTTGGCCATAATAGTATGGGGGTGATTGTTGATCATTTAACCAAATCAGCCCACTTTATTCCTATTAAGTCCAATCGGGCTGCTTCTCAGCTAGCAAAGCTCTATATTAAGGAAGTTGTGAGACTTCATGGTGTTTCTTGCTCTATTGTATATGAAAGAGATCCACTATTCACTAGTGGATTCTGGCAGAGTCTCCAAAAAGCTTTAGGTACGAAGCTTAACTTCAGCACAGCCTATCATCCACAATTTGATGGTCAGACTGAGCGGGTAGTATCCTGCAAAATCTCCTTCGTGCTTGCATTCTTGATTTTTGTGGTAATTGGAAAGTCCACCTACCTCTTGTTGAGTTTGCCTACAATAATAGCTTTCAGTCCAGTATCGGTATGGATCCTTTTGAAGCCTTATATGGGAGGCCATGTCGATCACCATTTTATTGGTTGAAGTTTGGGGAGAAGTTGGTTTTAGGCCCCGACTCTGTTCGCAAAGCTTCTGAGAAGTTAGATCTCATCAGACAGAGAATGAAAGAGGCTCAGAGTAGATAGAAATTTTATACGGACAACCGTAGGAAGCCATTAGAGTTCTTTATTGGTGATCTCGTATTCATCCATGTTTCTCCTTTGAAGGGGGTAATACGTTTCAGTCGGAATGGGAAGTTGGCTCCTAGATATATAGGACCATTCCCAATTACTGAGCGCATTGGCCCAGTTGCTTATCGTGTATCACTTCCAGCTCAGGTTTTTGGCATTCACGATGTATTTCATGTATCCCAGCTTTGGAAATGTCTTCGAGATTCCGATTCAGTTTTAGACTCTCATGTTTTAGAAGAGCTCGAGATCTCACCCGACTTGACTATCGTGCCAAACCAAGTTCGAGTGCTTGCTTTGGAGGTTAGACGCCTTCGAAACAAAGATGTTCTGCTTGTGAAGATTCAATGGTCTGCTAACCCAAAGGATTGTACTTGGGAATCCAAAGAATTTATCAAGCGGACATATCCTGGTTTTCTTTCTACAGCTAATTGAGGGTGAGTTATTTGACTCGAGCTAATCTATTTCCTATATCTGATTCCATTTTAAAGATGAAATAATTGTGTTGTTAATGACTCCTCTCTGGAAATTGTGGGGACATAATTTTTATAGGGTAGGGAGTCTGTAATAACCCTGGTTTTTTGATTACCTGTAATAAATAAAAAATAATGATTTTAATTTGGTAATTTGATAATAAGTTGAATTTGGGGAGAAATAATTGCTATAACTTGTTTATTTTGAATAAACAAAGGGTTTGAATTGATAAATAAGAATGAATGTTGCTTTGTTTTCAAACAAGTATTGTTCTCTAAAATAAAAGAGAAGTTAATACTAAAGGTTTATTGGGTCAAGCCTATTAGCAAAGATAACTATGGGAAACTTTCTTTCTCATTTTCATTACTCATTATGTTCTTCTTTTCGAAAGTGAGAAACAAAGAACGTGAAACTCATATTCCTCTTAGAAAACCTAAAGCAAAATCTTAGTTTTAAAAATCAAATAAATTGAAATAAAATCTAGAAAAATCAAGGGTTAAAAAAAATTGGGAAGTTTGGGTTCTAGCTTGAAGATGAAGGCAAATAAGTGAAATAACAAGGCTATAAGGTTCTTGAAGCTTTTAGTGGAGCAAAAGCTTCTAATTTCGTGTATCATTGCTGTAAGGTGCGTAGTAACTCACAATTTAGGCTTAATTCAGTTTGCATGTTTGTTTTGGTAGTATTGGATGAATCTATGGTTGAATTTGTGAATTTGGAAAATGAATTTTGGTTTCTATGCTTGCTGAAAATGCATTAGGAAATGCACAAAAGTAAAATAGTGATATCATACACGTTTCAAACCCGTTTGAGTTTGTTCTTTTTAGGTTAGAAATTAGATTCAATGAGAAAAAATTTATCTTTTGGTTACATTTCGATATATGAATGTTTAACTGAGCTGAAATAGAATTGAAAGTAAAAGTGCAGTTATGTCCCTAACAAAAATTTCTGAGATTGAACCTGAAATAAATTTGGCCATATCTTTTACGTTACTTATCCAAATTCGATAATTTTTGATGACCTAAAAAACATAGACTTTGTACTATAACTTTCATGTTTTGAGTTTTATAAAATTTTGAAGTTAAATTGGTCTAAACTATACTTTTTTTTTGCTGTCCTGAGAATAATCGACGACGACAATGAATTTAAACCTGAGAAATGTTTTGGACATATCTTTTGATCAGTATGTTCGAATTAGGTGATTCTTTTTTCTGACTTTGATCTAAGGCAATCATCTTCAACTTTCGTGTTTTATGTTTTATCAGATTTTGTGTTTTAAAGGGTATAATTGGCTCTTTAAGCCACAGCCCTGTCAATTTTCTAATTATTCAGAGTTTTGTAATTTTATGTCCGTATAATGAAATTGCCATAACTTTTGATCCGTAAGTCCGAATCAGGAGATTCTTTTTCTGACTTCGAGCAAAGGCAATCATCTTTAACTTTTATGTTTTACCAGGTTTTGGGATTTAAAGGATCTAGTTGGCTCTTTAAGCCGAAGCCCTGCCAATTTTCTAATTATTCAGAGTTTTGTAATTTTATGTCCTGATAATGAAATTGCCATAACTTTTGATCCGTAAGCCCGAATTAGGTGATTCTTTTTCTGACTTCGAGCTAAGGCTATCATATTCCACTTTTATGTTTTATATTTTACCAAATTTTGGATTTTAAAGGGTCTAATTTGGTCTTTAAGCAGCAGCCCTGTCAATTTTCTAATTATTCAGAGTTTTCTAATTTTATGTCCTGATAATGAAATTGCCATAACTTTTAATCCGTAAGTCCAAATTAGGTGATTCTTTTTTGGATGTCGAGCTAAGGTAATAATCGTCAACTTTTATGTTTTATGTTTTATTAGATTCTGAGTTTTAAAGGGCTAAATGGCTAAATAAGCCACAGTCTTGAGTTCTATTGCTAAGTTTTGTGCAGTTTTAATTGTTGTTTCCTCACCATTTCTTTATGAATTCAGAAGCTAAGTATTTTTAACATTTTAAGCTATGAACTTATGGTTTTTCATGAGAATTTGTTGTAAAATATTTGGATTGAATTACTCTTGAATTCGATGTATTCGTGCATGTGTTCTGGAAACGATTTCTTAAGTAAATTTCGATTAAAAGCTAGTTTTGAATTAATATTTTTCTAAATCAATTTCTATTAGAAATAATATTTTTCCAAAGCATGTTTTATGTATTTATAAATATATATTTCTCAATAATAAAGAGATTTTAAAAGAAAATAATTTCTATAATGTTTCGAAAAATCGTTTTAGAACTAGTTTTCTTAAAGTAAAATATTTTCTTATAAATCATACGTTTTTGTACTCTTTGAGTGAACGAGGAAGAGATTTATACGATTTAGTAAAACATGTGATATGGGACACATGTGTTTTCTTTTTCGGTTAATTTACGAATTGTTCGATTGAGGCCATACACAAGTGAAGTTGGCTAACTCGTAATAAACATTTGAGTGAGAACGTGTGGTATGGATCGCATTGTTGTCACTTATTTGGTTATTACCTGAAAGCTTATGACACTTACCCTTCGAGGACTTTTGAGTCATGATATAGCCTTAGTTTTATTTAGTCGTAATAAAGGATGGTCACCATGCCATCGCCAGAATATCAGCTTGGCATTTGTACGACTTCTTAGTCATAATAAGGATGGTCAGCAGGCCATCGTCAGAATGCCAGCTTGGTCTACATACGACTAAATTTATAAAGGATGGTCACCATGCCATTGTTAGAATACCATCTGGCTAAATTATAACCTTTGGTCTATATGCACGTGCGACATAGCATAAGCTAGCCATTCGAGTTTGGGCCCCTTTTTTATGATGATTTTCCAGATTTTCTTTAATAGTTTCTGGAATTTATGAATTGATGTTGTCACCAATCCTATTTAATATGTTTTAAGGCAATTAGCTTTGAAGCTACTTGTAAACTGAATATTGGTGATTACATATTTATGGAATTTTATGACTCTTTTTAGAGTATCGCCACTTTAGGCTTTTGAGATGCATTGAATTATTTTCACCAAAAATGCTTTAACCAAGTTTTAGTCGTTAGCTTTCATGCTTTGACAATTGAAGTTTGGTGAACACTTTTATGCATAAATTTATACTCTTTGAGAACTTTGTAGTAACGGCCTTGTAGCCTAGGGTATTTACCCCTTTCATGTATGAAGTTGAGTAAATTTATGTTCATTCACTATTATGGGCTCATCAATTTCTCTTATGACTTACTTCATCTTATATGCACTAACATTTCTATTTAAGCCAGACTAACCCGTTTATTATTTCATATAATACTCGGGTCAGACCTAGTCATTTTAGGTTAGACTTTTGGATGTTATAGATCTTATCTGTTTCAGCTTGTGCTTTTAGAAGTTCACTATCAACTCTACTTAGTGTACATGTATATTAGAAGTCTTTTGTTTCCGAGCTAGACTCCTTCATGTATATTCTTTTGATGTGGCTATGTTTTGTATATGTGGTTCATAAGAGCCACAAACTTATGTAACACTAGACATGTTTCCACCATCTGTATACATATATGTACATGTTCTGTGAACTGTTATGTTATTATATATTGTTTTGAATCGATCCTTACCACCGTAATTTTGTGTTAAGCTTGAATTGAGTACGTCGAACCTCGAAAAAAAATTCAGACCACCTAATCGACGTATTCGATACTCGCTTAAGACAAAATTCATGAATGGTCGCTCCTAACCAGCCCTATTCTCTACACTAGTAGACAACATTACATAGTAATACTCTTTGTTAGTGTAGGTCTCGGGGTGGGGCGTCACATACGTCCACTCCAATGTCTTTTATTTACACTATTTGATTACAGTTACAAATGTTTTTCCTTAGAAAAACAATGGAGAAAGAGATAGGAAGTGATGATGAAGAGCTAAAAGAAAAGCCCCGTTGCAATGAGCCAAGTTTGCTGTATTTATAGGTGAAGATGTGCGTGGATCGAGCTAAAATTTCAATAAAAGAACCTCTAGGTCCATACTACCCGATGCACAAAATTTGGGATCGAACGGACACCAAAAAATAATTTAGGCTAATCATTCCGTACTAACTCCAATGGGGCTACGAACGTTTCTATAGGGTCCCCCATGCCTCTAGTCCATGCTTTCAAAGTTCCGCGCCATTTCGACTTATCGTTTCTGAGATATTGATCGATCATCGCTGTTTTGACTAGAAATTGGATCATAGGAGATCATTCCATGCTTCATCCTTTAAAGCTATGATCGATCATGTGGGTTCCCCATGATGTTATCTTCTTGCTCTCCAAATTTTGTGTAATTTCAACATATCTTTTATAAGATATCGCGTTTTCCGTAAAACTATGGATCGTTATGTTGATTTTGTCTGATCGTTATGGAACGATCAGTCTGTTTTTCTGATATTTATGAGTTTTGACATGTGGTAGATTTTGAGTATTCCTTTCTTCAATATATTGATGTTCCCAAAGTTTCATGGGTAATGGAGTTGTAGATCTTGAGTTATAGATCGATCATCGTCAAAAATCGTCAAAACGGTCGTCGAAAAACCCACTTTAGGGTTGACTCAAAGCGAGACCCAAGTAATCACCCTTCTAACTCGGAGCAGGTAAAATCAAAATTTTCCTCAAGTAAACGAGATTCTGGCTCCAAGCATGAAAAACGATCGGGGCAAATTGCTTTTCTCCAAGCACCCTTCAATCTGACTCCAAGTTGACTCCAAGCACGTAAAACGGTCTGGGCCGATCGTTTTTCTCCAAGCACCGATCATTTTGACTCCATGCCGACTCCAAGCAATCATGTGTCCGACACTAAGCACGATCCAACACTTCAAGTTCCTGCGACTCCAAGCGAACCTTGCGCTAACTCCAATCAAATAGCAAATTTTCAGAGGTCCGACTCCAAGCAAATTACCACCGATCCATCGATACCGATCCATCTTCTTTTGTCCATAACTTTAGCATACGAACTTCGATCGACCTGAAATTTGGAATGTAGCATCACGAAGTCTTACTTGTCACTTCTTATTGATTGCACCTTGATTGGAACCCGGTCCAAATCCGTCCAACTATTGTCCATAGTTCCAAATATCATCTATTTCTGAGCCTGATAACCGCCTCTCTAGGCTTCCTGCCTTGGTGATCACAAAAGCCATTTAGCCAACTTTTATTATATACTGCCTGCTCAAAAGACGGTATAACATTTGGCCTCCAAAACATTCCTTCTAGTAGGAATGCGTGTTTCGAATTGCTATAAATCCAAAATATGAAATCCATAATCCACCGATAGCCGAATATTCCAATCCAGAATCCAATCCATTGCCAATCCAATTCCTTGATTTCTCTGGATCGTTAGCGAAATCCATGACTATTCTGAGTCGATATCCAATTCCTAATCCATTCCAAATTCACTAACCAAATCTGCGATCTCTGTGGATCGTTTTATCCTAATCCATATCCATCCTAAGCCAATAGCGAAATCCACGATCTCACTTGATCGTTGTCCAAATCCATAGCTATTCGAAGCTAATGTCTAAATCCGTAATCTTTTTGGGTTCTTACCGAGCACAATCCATACTCAATGACCAAGTAAGCCGATCCTTTCGCTCTCTGGCGAAGCGGCGTTACTTCCTGTACTCCGGATCAGTGTCCCTGAACATTTAGTGATGTCTTGGCCTAAGTCCTAAGTTGATGGTGGTCTCTTCGGACCCTTGCCGAGCATAATCCATACTCGACTACCTGAGTAGGACGATCTTGTCGCTCTCCAGCGAAGCGACCTACTCCTTGCCAGGCATAATCCATACCCGACAACCTATTGTGTTTTTTTCTCCGGCCTTGACTCTCCGGTCGTGGACTTAATCTGTGGGGTATCCTTCTCCGGCCTTGACTTCCCGGGCGAGGACTTAATCCGTGGGGTATCCTTTTCTGGTCTCGACTCTCTGGTCGAGGACTTAATCCCTGGAGTATCATTCTCCAGCCTCGATCCCTAGTCGAGGACTCAATCTGTGTACGAGTCCATCCTGTCGCTCTCCAGCTTAGGGACTCGCACCTTGCGATTATTGCCCCATCTCTCCGATCGGGGCCACAACCATGACCTGTGTTATTTATCGCAGTAGTGTGGACCCAAGTGTTTTGAGATACATTAGTTATGGTGGTTTATCGTTATCTCAGAGCATGCCTAAGGACCGTCCTCAATTCCGTACATGTGTAAGTGACTTAGCCGATTCAATGTAGAGTTTATTAGTTATTTAGTTCATGTTATCCCAATTAAGAAATGACGACCTGTGCCCTTAAGCTGGGCTTGCTTCGATTTATGGTGGATGATGGCTGCTCCTGTTCCATCATCGTTATCTGATTCCTTCTAAAGTCAATTAGATATGTTCCCTCAGTTCCATGGGGAGCAGTGCTAATCCATTCTGCTTGGCCATGGTTTACCCTCGGTTGCTCCAATCCATATCCAAGTCTACTAGTTTCCGCTCCAAGTACTGGATTCCAATTTCCAGCTCTTCCAGCATCCATAAGTGGTCTCCGATCATCATTTCCATCCCGCCCCCTGAGTCTGCAAGGGAATCCTAGATTATCCTCTTCCAGACGCACATCTAAGCTCTGATTGACACCAAACTTCTCAGCATTATCCAACACCCCACCAGGGATCGATCCAGCATAACTCGAGGCATGCCCCCGAGGCAAGATCGATCGGCGCCGATCGTTCTAGAACGATCGGTACCAATCGATATGTGTCGGTCGGGGCCTGCCCTCAACCGTTCTACTTCATCCTGCTGTCTGTTAGCTTCGTTTCCTTCATCCTGATTCTGCTTTTCCTCAGCTCCTACTGCTCTAACTTCATGATCCATATTTCCAGTATTTCCTACTACTCCATTTCCTTTGTTTTGTGCTCCAGCTTGTCCCATCTGTCTGAGGAGATTCTAGATCATCTCCTTTTATCTCTTTAACATCCTTTTCTACATAGCTCCTATCATCGTTTCCATCTCGTCTCTGGTGATGTAGATATATGTCTGATTTGCTTCAGCTCCAAAAGAAGTTTCCTTACTCCCTCCATGGTGACTCCTATCTGCTAATGGTCTCCTTGTTGATTGCCTAACCATTTCTTTCTAGATCCAAGTATCCAAGCTTCCAAATCCAAGATCCAAGCTTCCAAATCTGCATGTGCAAGTCCTTTTCAATGAAAGCACCAAAATATTTGCGTCAAAAATGGTCACAAACACCCAGTTGTATGTGAAAGCACCAATTTCCAAAAACAATATCCAAATTGAAAGATAAGCACACATCATAGAATAAATAGCAGAAAAAGTAAAGTGTGAAGACCCGTCTCCTCGACTCTTGGAAATCGACATTAATACATCCACGGTATTCACGTACGTAAATCCAAGTGCCAGGGAGGCAGATTTTCAAGGGTAAAGTAAAGTAAAAGATAGAAACACAAATTCTCACATTATGTTAAAATAGGTAAATAGTACATACAACTTCCATCCTTAGGGTACATCAGAGTTTTGTATGGACAAACCCAGCCAGGAATAGTTATAACTGCCTATTCCCACACTTGCTGGTATTACTAACTTAGATAAAGCAGAAAACAAAAATAGATAGATAGATATCCCCATTGGGTGCTCCAGCTTCATGCTCCAAAAATCTCCTCCGACATGCTCCTCCATAATACTCTAGACAGAATTCTAACTACTTGGCTGCCCGGGAAAATAGGGCACCCAAAGTTTAAAGGAAAAACCAAATAAACTCCGGGTCAGTCATGGGACTAGTGTGAGAACTCAATATACGTGTTTTGAAAACAAAAAGGTATCTCATAAGACCACGCCGCACATAAACACGGAATGGGTTTTTACCTTATGATAACCAAAACATTTTACGTCAAAAAAATTGATATTATTTTTAGTGACATATCTTTGAAAATATTTGCAAGCAAACTTGTAAATCTTAGCCGAAATTGCTACATTGATTAAATTCCAGCAATACTACCACAAACGCGGTATCTACAAACAAACTAGCACGCACTTATTGGAGAATGGATTCCATACAAATGACCAGGTGAAGGGACTACCATTTGGCAGTACATCTCTAGAGGAATGTACCGAGGTCAACAGAACATTTGCACCTCTACCAACACAAGACCGACCTACCTTTCCTTAGATAGTACCGAATATGTCATTACCCTGGTCATTACCGACCTATTCGAGACGTCTCTTAGCATACATCCACAATAATTTACATCCCAAACGTCATAGCGGGAAGAAATATATCTAGAAGTGGATGATCATACCTTAATGGTTGCGAACCACATAGCCTTGTTACATCCAACCCTGTTTCGGTCATTTCCGAATGTGAGGCCTGAGGTAACGATTACCTTTTCACATATCCCATCATCTTTCTTTGAATGCCACACTACCATTCTATCGATCACTTATTGACTTTCACAAACATACAGCCTCCGAGCTCATACGTCTCAGAGAAGGATGTTAGGCTAAGTGAAGTTGCCTTCTCCACCACCAAACAGATGTACGTTTATAAAAGTCAATGATGTATATCTCAAGAATGTAATGTCAAAAATCCATCCATACAAGTTTGTTCTGGGACTGAACGAAACCGAAGGCACTCTCCTACCACATCCTGTCGGGAATTAACCCTAGGATTAGTAGCCAAAAGTCCTTATAATGAAGATCTTAAATGAAGAACTATTTCCACAATATATGATATCGGAAATTTCCTTCGAGGGTTAGTGAAAAATAGCTCTACATTCCATCTTCTACCGATATCTCCATGTCTTCACTTCGAATACGTAAATTGGTTCGAAGTGGTTTTCAGATAGTAATTATCCAAATCCGACCCCGGTTTCTCCGAAACAAACATCGATAAAAAGGTCAAGTGAATAGGGAATCATTCTTTTAATTTATTAAATTCTTTTTATCAAAATCTCTTTTGGAGATATACATTTATAAAACATTCTTTCCGGTATATACGAAAATATCAAACCTTTCTTATAAAATCCTTCAATAACTTTTAAACTTCTTTTTTCTAGGAATCAACTCGAAATCGTTTCATTTTTCATTTAGGAAGATATTGATCCAAGTAAAGCAAATTCAACATTTCCTCCCTCGGGCCAGTCCGTATAGCCAGGGAGAGCAGGAAACTGGATTTCCAAACTCAAGCCTAGCACTATCTCTTTGACACGCATAAGGCGGTCAAGTTATTTGATTGACTCTAAATCTTTCATCATTCCAAAAATTCTTTAAATCATCTTTAAAACACTTTATACATCATTTAAAACATTTACAAAGGATTTGTAAAAGGACTGTTAAGTTTAAAACTAGTTTTCAAAAGTTATAAAAAGTGCTACGAAAAAGTGCTACGAAAAGTGCTTTTTTAAGCTATATTGATCAAAACAACCTTTTATTATGTGAAACTTTACTTTTATTTCTCAAATCTCTTTTAAACCATTTTAAAACATTTATGATATTTATTTCACATTTTAAAACAATTTAAAACATCAGTTTTCAAAGAAATCCAGTTTTGGATTTTGAACCACAAAATCAGGATTTTTCCAAAACTTGTTTTACTCAAATTTCAAAATATACTCATCGAAATCTCGATTTTATTTCTTTGTTGGAAAAATATGGATATAATAGTTCGGAAAATTCTTATCTTGAAGAGTTCTGAGCTATATTCCACCTTTTACACTAGTTTGATTTTTATAGCGTGAAATCGCGAACTACCGTTACACGACGCGCTTATTTTTGACCAAATTTTCTATTTCTTTTCAAACTTCACCAAAACACTTTTAAATGTTTATAAAACATTTAAAACACATTTTAAACCATTTTTAAGAGGTTCAACACTTCCATGTACATTAATCTAAGGAAAATGATTTCTTTTCGTGCTTATCGACGTGTATAATCGTGACATGCATATATATATATATATATATATATATATATATATATTCAACATTCATATGAAAACAACCAAACTTGATGATCAAAGCATTTTAAACAACCGTTTGCAACATCATATCATCATCCAACATATACTATAATAATTTTAGGAGTTCTCACATTAGATTTCCAATGATTCACAAAACAATTGCTATAGCTCCGCTATTCGAGTTCTGAAGCTCACTATTCTTCAGATTTTAGCTCCTAAATGTCTCGACCAAGCTTTTTGGAAGCCTAGGAGGGCACGGCCTACGGTGTGGCTTGGGTTAGGCTTGGCCTAGGGTGGATTGAAGTGGGGTTTGTGAAGAATAAAGGGAAATGATGAGCTTTTGTATCGTTTTTGAGGTGTTTTACTATATATGACTATAGTTTTTTATTTTAGTTTCTTTTTAAAATAATTTTTAACATTATTTCTTTTATTTTGGAAGCCATTAAAAAGGAAGCAAAAGCTTAAGAAATATGAAGAAGAAGAAGATGAATAGATAAAGAGAGAAGAGGGTATGGTATTTATAGGAAAAAAGAAGTGTGTAAAGGAAGATATGTAAACTCCACTTTTTCCAAGCTTCTCCAACACACCATCCCCTTCCTTATACATGGCCAAAGCTGTGATATCCCGGATTTTCGGGCATCAAATAATTGGATAGTTATCTGATTTAAATTTTAAAAATACTGATTTATAAATTTAACAAATTTAGATGTGATAATCTTCAGTATAAATTATTTAATATTTGACAAATTCTGCTTTTAAAACAAATAATAAAGTGTTGTTATATATATATATATGAGTTGATTGTATATTTAATTAAAATTTGAATTTGAATTGGAAATTCAAAGAATAAATATCTTAAAATTAAATTGGATATAAAATATATATGTATATGATTTTATTAGTATATAATTCATTTTCATATTATTTTCTTTAAAAAATTCATATCAATATAAATTAAGGAAAGTAATTACTAGATAGAAAAATTAATATAAGAATTTTATGAAGAACATTTATAAAATAAAACCAAATTGGAATTATATATATATAAACATATTTATGCATGAAATTCACAAATGTAAAATAAGACAAGTATTAATTAGTAAGTAAGTATATTAACAAGTGTTGGGATTTTAAGATAGGAAATGAACATGTGTCATTTTCTTCTTTTTTTTTTTTTTTTTTAAATAATAACTAATAAAGGATAAAACTAAGAATTTAAAACATCTCTATACCCCTCTTTCATTTCTTTTATCAGCCATTCTCTAAAACAAAACTAAAACCTGAAACACAATCCAGTAAAAACAAAATCAAAGAAATTCAAACAATATCTCCACAAATTCAAGTAGGATTCAACTCAAATAAAGTAACAGATCAAATCAAGGATTCAAGATCAGATTCAATTCAACTTCAACAATTCAAAGCTTCAGATCAGTTGCAATACTAAAGTTTCCAGATCATTTCAAAAATATCTCCAGTTTTAAAAACTCAAAACCTGCTCTCTGCTCATCACCTAAACAGTGAGTAAACTTTACTTTAAAATCAGTTCGAATCTATTTGCAAGTGATAAATTTATATGGATAGGATGTAATATGTTTGCCTAGATGATTATTTTCTGGAATATGATTGAAACTACATGTATATATCTTGTCTCTGTTATTTAAAAACCAGTGAGTAAACTTTCTATAAAAACAGTTTTGATCTATGTTTATATGTGATGCATATGATAGAGTCTAGTAGTAATGTGGTAAATGATGGTTGCATGAATGTATAAAGATGTGAATGTATGTATGTGATCATGATAAATGCCAGACATGTCTGAGTATAAGCATATTCATACGACTCTGTAACATTCCAGTGTCAAAACTATTAAAATAAATTCCATTTTCCTCAAATAATCATTTATGAGCTATGATTATTAAAGTAAATTTGATCGTAAGACTATAACATCACTTTAAAAAAAATGAATCCACGAATTTATATTAAGGGATTACTTCAAAAATAAGATTTACAGTAAAGGATCAATTATATGTCAAAAATCGATCATGATATTTTTGAGAGTTGATTATAGAATCTGATTTGTAATGCAAATTGATGAATTTTAATATGGAAATCAAAATCTTTAGGTTAAGGGATGTTGAGTATTTGCGAGATGATCGATTTGGGAAGTTTCATCGATCCACGGCAATAGGCGAGGGGAGGAACGTCGAGTTTGAGGGTGAAGGTTGATGGAAGGGTGATGATCACTGGAAAAATGGTCGGAAAATTTTTCATCTAACCTAGTGGCCGGACGACGTGGTTGTAGGGTTTTAGGGGGCATTCTGGCCAAGCTCGGTTTTGTTTTGATTACGGCGTCGATAGCTGATCGGAGTCTTGCGCATGGAGGGGATAGTTGGAGTAGGTCGTGACGAACCTTAAACCGGGGTTATGTGATCACCGGAGGTCTATGGTGGCGACACGGTGGCTTTTGGGTGACCTATTTCTTTCTAGTGGGTCTCGTTCTCCTCGTTTTCGTTTTGGAGGCGGCACCAAGATTCTGGGTGGTCGGGGAATTAGTGAGAGACATCGATGACTTGGCGATGGGGTCATAAGCGATCGCCGCAGCTCCGGCGATTCGTGCACGTGTACAAGTATCAGATGTGCATCGGGGTTATGGTTAGTGGTTGGGGTAGGAGCAGGAATGTGAGAAAGCTCGGGGAAAATGAAGGCTTTATTCGAGTCGAACTTGAGTTTTATCGAGTGGAAGGAGATGTGTTTTTGCTCGGGTTGGCATAGGGAAATCATAGCTTGTGCTCGAGTTTTTCTGTTGAAGATAAATCCTTGTTAATAGTTAATAAAGCTAAGTAATTAAGCAAGTTTTCAAAGAGATGGTGTATGTGTTTTCAAAACCAACTATTAAATAAATTACAAGTAAAGGATAATTACTTAATGGAGGTGAATAAGAATTAATTACTTAGTGTAATTAAATAAATTAGTTAATGTAGTTAATTAAAGAGTTAATTAATTAATGTAAGTAATTAAAGAATAGTTACCTTATGTAATTAAAGGATCATTAATTTATGATTAAAGGATAGTTAATTTCTGGATGAAATTAATTAAAGGTTGATTTATATAAGTAATTAAGGTAGATTAGTAAATGTGATTAATAAAAGGTTAATTTGCTAATGAGATTAATTAATTAATGTGATTAACTAGAAGATTAATTAATTAATGTAATTAATTATAATGAATAATTAAGGTTGACTAATTTATTTCATTAATTAATATCTAATGGGTTGTAATTTAATAAATGTTAATCAAGTAGAATCATAAAAGATTAATTTATGTGGTTTAAATCAAACTGATTTTAGATTGTGTGGTAAATCGATTTTGCTTATGAATGATTGAATAAAATTATATGCCTTAGATTGATTGATAACTCAAACATGTGATTTGTGATGCTATGTGATATGATATGCTGGGTTTAAACCGAGATTGTGGTTATCTATTAATGATGAATTAATGTGAATAGGTAACACCCTGTATTTGAAGTTTGAATTGTGTTTACCTGAATAATTTGGATAAGATGATTTTGGGTTCGAAGAGACCGGGGTCGGGTATTAGTAAATACCCGAAACCACTTCGATTCATTATAGATTGAAATGTGAAATCAATAAACTGGAATGAGACGATTTAAGTGAATTGGACCATTTTAATCTAAGTTGGAACTTAGAAATTGACATGTGAAATAAGTGATGTTTATAACAACTTGTGAAGTTGTAAATTGATACAAGTCACCCGGGTTTGTATGGGTTGTATACTTTGTATTTCTTGTTAGATGAGTTTACTCACGCTGGTTTCCAGCCTGACCCGGGTGTTACTTTGATGTAATGCTCGGGTCAGACCGAGTATTACAGATTTCCAGGTAAGGACGTTCTGGAGCTCAGGAGGCGAGCTGGATGGCAGGAACGTATGGAGTGTATTCCGCTGTGATATATTATAGTTGTCCGAGACATGTTAATTCTAACTGTCTAGTATATTTGTGAATGTTGTAACTCTGATGTATAAAAATGTAATTAACAAATACAGGTTTTCTTTGTATAAATACTATTATTTGTTATTATATTTAATCCGCTGCGAATGTGAGATGTTGTGTTTTCTGTTCTTCTTTCTTCTTTCTGTTTCTTTCTTTTATCTCTCTTCTTTTTCTCCTAACTATCTGGAATTTTCGGGTTCGAAAATTCCGGGTCGTTACAAAAGCCCCCCCCCATGTGCCCATCACTTCCATCCACTCATGTATGCATATGTTGACTTGTTTAAGCCTAAGGAGGAAGCTTTACTTAAAATATCTTATATATTTTATAATATATATATGTTTAAGTGTAAATGTATACATGTATATGTTTATGTGTATGTTAGGGTATGCATTTATGTGTTATATATGTGTACATGACATATAAACAACATTGCATTGATTTCGAACAACTTTCGTTCGATAAACCGTTGTCGATTGGAGAACCGATTCCCGGTCACATTTTCACTTATAATTTAACATACATATATTTGTAAACAAAATTTCAAAATAAATTTCTTATCGTTTTAAATGAATTAAAATGAACACATTTCATTTATAAAACTATATAAATTTATATTAACAATTATTTACAAAATCGCTATTATACCAGCGATATCGATTTTTCCTTATATTATCAAATCAAACATGTCTCTTTATAAAACTATTATAGATGATTTATTATCACTTTATAACTATTCAAAATGAATTATAACCTTTTTAAAATCATTATTTGAATAATTATAATAACAATTTAATCATTAAATCTCAATTTAAATTAAATAAATTGTTAGCCGAGTTTTTAACCCAACGGGAGCCAACAGGAAGCAGAACAATCTCGTGTTATCAGAATGGTTCAGAACTTAACCAGAAAAGCTAAGGCAAGGAATTAATGAGAGCCAAGCTATATTACTGAGACAACAACGACAAAAGACCATGGAAACATCTCAAACTCCAAACTCCAGAAAAATCCCAAGTGCTTGGATCACTAGCGACTCATACTTCTCTTTGATTCAACAACAAGCTAATTAAGGATGAAATGAAAACAGGCCAAGTCACTAGCCGCAAACAAGCCAAATCTATAGGTCGCCAGCGACCCATGGTTTTGCCTTGGTTTGCGAGCCAAATCCCCCTTGGTCGTTCCTTAACTACCTGCGAGCAGTGGATGAAGTGGCCTGGCCCAAAAGTCCTCCATTTTCTATAAATACCAACCTACCTGCAACATAGATGGAATCTTATCTGGACTGGTTATTGAAGCTCTGCTGGAAACATTCTTCACTCTATGCCTCCCTCACAACAATCTCCAACGAAATTCACTGTGATTCTCCAGTGGATTCCAACTCTGGGGATTCAATCTACTTAGAAATAATTAAAGTCTTATAATCAAACACATCTTGTAATAACAATCAGTCTATAATAAAAATATAAAGTGGACGTAGGCTTCATTAACAGCCGAACCACTATAAAAATTCTCTAACTTCTTTCTTTCATTGTTCTTTTCTTATATTTGTGATCTGTGATACTGCTCTGTTAGAACATGGCTGGTGCTTTCAAACTTCAACCAGGGTGTTGATCCATTTTTTGTGTTAAGGTTTTGGTGCTTTCATCGAGAACCCAACTCAGGATCCAGATCTAGCTATCTACTTTGGATCCCATAAGTTTAGAAGTTAGATCCTTAATCTTTGCTTGAAGAATCCACTATTCGAAACCAATAGCCCTTGGAAGAAGAAGAACTGCCTCTGGAAGGTCCATAGGGGCATTGGTAGCTGGAGAAGATGTTAATCCCCAACAAACTTAAGTAAATGGCGCTAACTTAGATAATCAAGCGCTAGCCACCACCAGTCAACATGAACTTATTACCAGGGATGAGTTAAATAAAATGGTTGATGAGATCAACCAAAAAATGGAAAGTAACCAAAAGGCTCTAATGGACAAGCTTAACGCTCTCCTAATCCTACAATAGAATCCCGTTCCAAGGACTATGCCTGAACCCACGACTGCCATAGAACAAGAGAATTCCTCCGTCTCTTGTCTACACAGAAGAAACGGAAAACAGCCATAAAAGAGAGTGACAACAAGACTTAACGTGGACGGAAATGCAAGTACTCCATTCGTCATAAGGCAACCTATTCTAAATTTGAGCCAAGGGGCAAAGACTCCCATAGAAGACATAGCTATGGATCTCTCCGACTCGGAGGACAGAGAGCAAGACGAAAAATTGGAAGAAAATGCCAGTGCATTTGATAATACGAGGAATACCCAAACTGCTCCAGTTAGACCAACCGCAAGCCAACGGGACCCTACAGGAGTGGCTCTCCCTAAGACAGGAGAGCCTAGGCCTCAACCCACTCACCAAGACTGTTTGCAAAGTCAAACACTTGGTGTAGTGACTGATCGTCGTCCTCAAGACTTCCGGACATCAGAGGCATACATAGCGGATAGGGTTAAGCGATTAATGAAGGAGAGTAAAGACAGAAGAGATGATGAATGGGGATCTACGCCAAGCCGGACTCCCTTCACCGATGAAATCTTAAATTAGAGATATTTAAAAAAGTTCACAATGCCAACTATCCCGTCCTATGATGAGACGAAGGACCCGAAACCTCACTTGTACAAATACAGCTGGTATATGGACGGGGAAATGCCTCTGAAGCTGTTTGATGCAGATGCTTCCTCATCTTTCTTGAAGGGGTTGCATCAATGTGGTTCACTTGGCTTCCACCAAGATCTATCTCTACTTTTGACCAACTGGCAACAAAGTTCCTTGACCAGTTCAGACTCCATACTGCGCAGCCAAAATATGTCATGTCCCTATCCGGATTGTTCCAAGGGCGTAACAAATCACTGAAATCTTTCATGAAAAGGTTTGACACCGCGGTCACGGAAGTAAGAAACCCCAATGAAGACATTGTTTTTATGGCGTTAGTCTGTGCCATTCACCTAGAAATGAAATTCGGAAAGTGGATTAAGATGAAGTGACCCACCACCAGGAAAGATTTCAATCTTAAAGCAAGTTAGTACCTAAGGTTGGAGGAAGCACGAGAATTGGAAGGGAAGTCTACTAGTGTGCAACCGACGAACGTCGAGCAAAGCGATGTAGCAATGAATCAGAATGCACACCCTTCTCGGACTGCTGAAGGAACCACTAGGAAAGATGGAAATTCAAAGAGAAAATGTCAAAACTCCAATAAGAAGAATGGAAATGAAAGCAATAAAAAGCTCAAAGGGTTTAGGCTCGAAGGCTACACTCCCCTAAGCGACACACCGGAAAGCATTTTTCTCGCAATTCAAGGAACTTATGAATGCAAAAGGCCAGCCAAAAAGGGGACACTGAGGAGCAGAAGCACTCAAGGAAATTCTACCGCTTCCACGAGACACACAGCCACAATACAAACTGTAACGACCCAGAATTTTGAACAAATTAGATTGAGAATATTTAATTAATTTTAAATATTTGAACGATAATTTAATTTGAATCCCCGATATAACTTTGAAATTTGCGATTAAACTTTAATTTTTAATCTATTGAATGCTGAATAAAAATTTGAATCTCCAGTTTTAAGTTGAAGAAAAATATTTCAAACGCTTGTAAAATTTATATTGATAACACTGAAGATAACAGAAGCTTCAGAATCTAATTTTGAATTGATTTGATCAGTTTTGAAATTCATATCGTTTGAATCGATATTTAAAAATAGACGTCCGAGGCGCAGTCTCGGAATTTGACGAAACCAGTTCCATTGGGTCCGTAATATTGAATTATTATCGGATTTCAATTTTCGTATTTTTCAGAGTTAATACGTGACCGTACGATATGCAAACGCATCAGAATAAAATCAAATTCAAATTCATTTGTATTTTAGATATTTGGTCAACTCAGCACATTGTCTTCCCTTAGTTTCAGCCTTGAAACACGCCCCGTTGTTCACGCTGAAGACCACGAAATTATCGTGCAACCCATACTTGTTCAGTTTTAAACACTCCTCTCCCTCCTCAGTTCAAAAGAAATCAAACGAAACAAAATAAATGGCCGCATCCTCTTTTACGAAATCAATTCGATTTCCCTTCAGTGAGATGCCGAGCCTCGTTTAGAAAAATCAAATCGTGAGTTCCCTCTTTAAATCCCTTTCTCGTTCGAATTCAAAATTCCCAAAAATGAGATCTCGTTTCCCATTTAACCTATTAATCGCATACCACGCGATTTATTTCCAAGACCGAGCATCGCGAACCAATTCGCGATCGAATCGCGATTTCTCGAAGGCGCGGCAACGTCAAGGCGCGGGGCTCAGGAAGGTGATGGCGGCCAGGAAGTCGAATCGCGAGGGCGGGGCAACTCGCGTGGACGAGGAGCAGTTTAGAAAGAAATCGCAGTAGTCTCGAGCTGGGCAAATTGATGTCGATTGATTTGGGGGTTGGTCGAGGAGTGTCGCGAGGATTGTTCGCAGATATGGTCGAAGCGATTTCGAGGCATGGTCGAACAGGCGATGTAGGAGGCCGAGTTAGGAGGTGGTTTATAGTTAGAGCGGTGCTTGGAGGAGGAGCTATCGGCGGCTAGTGTTGGGGAATGGCTCGGCGAGTTCATTTTCGCAAGGTCGAATCTCGCTTGGAGCTTTGTGCAGAACTCTTTGGTTTGGTTTTCGCGAACGAGTTAAGGTAATTTAAATCTTTAACATTTTAAAACTTTTCGTCACTTAAGTTTGGACCTGTGAAGTAATTATTATTTAACTTATCAGGAATTAACTGCAAGTTATAAAACAGTTGTTTTAAATTTAATCGGTTATATATATATACATATATATATATAGGACAGTAAGGTATATTAACCTTTATTTTAAATTGTTTATTTGAAAACAGTAAGTTTAGATTGTTAATTTCAAAACAGTGGATTTTAAATGTATCCTAAGTTCAAACAATTTTGTCTAACAAATAATTAAATATATATACACCCTATTATAAAATTTATAACTTAGTCAGAAAAGGAAATGTAAACTAGGTTGGTTTAACTATCATTTAAAATAAGTTAATTAAAATTATTAAAAGGGTAATTGGTATTAGATTACTTCGAATATTAACAAAAGAATAATTAAAATTATCAAATGGAAGTTGATTGTTCAATCGCTTCGAATATTAATACATTGCAAAATTGTTTATACAAGGTTTGAAACCGTGAGAAAATGATCAAAATGGAAATGGGATGGCAAAGTAAAAAGCTAAGGTGAGATTTTTCTCACTCAAATTATATTTGGTATTGCAATTATTTATTGACTGATTGATTGATATTGGATGTGATATTAGATATAGTAGGATATATCTATATATATATATAGCAATATATACATATTGGCATATGTATATATTGGATTGATGATTTCCCGCCTCGTATAGCGGATGAGACCCTATTGCGCCGTTAGTAAGCGGATTATTTTTATAAAACCCATATACCGCGATATTCCACCTCGAAGTGGAATTGGTATTGTGCTAACGTCTGTGGATGCAGGGAAACAGGTTGGAGGGATCCAACTGGATTCCTCACCAGTATTTATTTATTTACAGATATTGATGTATATTCTGTTATCATATGTTGATATATGATGTTTGATGTTGTGATTGACTAATTGGTGCTGTTGCATCATCAGATTCAAGTTTTGAAGTTTAAAAATAACGACTTTTACTTTAAAAGGATTTTAAAGTGATTTTTGAAAATATACGTTTTATGGAATTTTTGAATTGATTTATAAACGTTAAGATTTTAAAGTTATAAAAGTTAAGATTTGTGAATTATAACCAAAAGGTAATTTCTTTTGAAATAAATAGTTAAGAAATTTATAAAATGGTTTTAAATGGGAATTTTTGAATTATTAAAAACGATGTATGTGAAAGATGTACAAGATTGATATTTTAAACTTTAAAATGTTGGTATTATAAAACAAGTTTTTATAAGTGTTAAAAATGAAATATTTATGGAATTCGTAAGTAAATGAAATTTATAAATTTATAAATTGTGAAGTTATAAAATGGGTGAAACTGTCAAATATGAGATTTATAAGAAATTAACTTATGAATTGGATTTTTGCCTTTAAAGGGAATATTGATCGAATTTGTTAATAAAGGAGATTTATAAATCAAAGTTGTTAGAAAATAGAAATAGAATTTATAAACGTTGTTTTATAAATTCGAAATCAATCAAAATTGAGGAATTTAATATAGAAGGTTATTAAGGGAATTTTATCCACGATTTTGGATAGTGGGTAATTATTGAAATAAAAGGTGTAGAGATTATTGAAAATTGGTTAGTGAAGTATATTCACGATTTTGGACAGTAAATATATTCTTAAGGAAAATGGATATGGTTTTTGGAAAGTGATATTTGAAATGAAGTTAATTATTTTAAAAGATGTTTTAAAATGTATTATGATATCGAATACATAGATTTCAACATTTATTGTTGAAATAGACGTTTTCGAGAAAAAAAAGGAAATGGTGGACTATAACACTGTTGTTATAGTAAATGATTTCCGAAAGGAAATGTTTTTATCTAGTATTGGGATTTATATATCTATCTTAATTCCAAATTCCTATACTAGTGATTTTGAGTCGTCGTAACGATGTTTTACGTAACATTCGTTTTGACTCAAATAAATGTTGTTATAGTAAATGGTTTCCTTAAAGAACGAAATATATACTTAATATTGATTTAAGTATATCGAATATTTTCCAAGTGTTGAAAATAAAAGATTTGTGAATTACTTATTATTAAATAAGTAAGGAAATACTTTTCCAATATGAAATGAACGTTTTGAGAATTTATCTTCTTAAAGATAAATTGAAATTGAATATTGAAATCGATTTGAAAGTCGTATATCAGTAGATATTTTGAAAATATAAATTCACTATGGAATTTATAAAGGAAAGGGAAACTGTTTAGAAAAAAATAAACGTTGATTTATTTTTGAAGTGTGGAAATTTTATATCTAGTATAGATATTTTTGAAGATAAATAATTTGGGAAAATTATTTGGAATCTGATGATGTTGCGCATCTTTATTGATAGTTAAATAACCGACTATCAATAATTACCTTGAATGGATATTTGTTGTGAATTGGATCGCATTTGCTATATTACAGCATGATAGGGGGTTCTCGCTTCGCGGTTTGGTGGCGAACGGGAGACTCTTACCCCTACATGTCCCTGAGAGGGATGGGTTGGTTAGGCAGATGCCGTGATAGTCGAGAGGCTGGCCGTAAAAGTAAATGCGAGGTGCCAGTGTAAGCCACGGTGGGACTGGGATGGTTGCAAAGCCTACCGGTGGCCGCTGTCTTGGGATGTTACATTTGGTATCAGAGCATATGGTTAAGCGACAACCCTGCTCTGTTGGGTGATACTCATTAGAGATAGAGTCAGCAGTACTCTAGAATGAGTTTGAGTGTAATAATAGATATGAGTGCGTATTTGTTAGTGAATATGAAATTGTTTTATATTGTGATGATTGGTTTATTGGGTGGTATATGAACCTTCGTCGGCACAGTCTGCGCAACTGGATCGAAGGGGTTTTTAAACACTTGAATAGAACAATTCGGCACAATATTGTTTTAAATAGGGTGAATGAAATAATTTTGCCCAAAACTATTTTTGTATAGAAAAGAAATGTTTTTCTATGAATTATCATAGTATATGGATGCTTGTTTGTTAGGAAAGTGATAATATTGAAATGTTATCATTATTATATGAAATCGGATAAGAAATTGAAATCATAACTCCAAAGTTAAGAAATAAATTCACATGCAAATGAAATTTGAAAATGTAAATTATAAATGTGATTTGTAATTTGAAACGGAATTCCAGAGAAGTATTTGGAAATGTTTTGAAAAGAATTTGAAAATTTTGGAGATTTGGAAAGTTTAAATTCCTTTTTGATTTGAAAATGAATTTCGAAGGTTTTGAAAAGTATTTTGGAGTGATGAAAGCTCTAAACTCTTTTCGGTCGCTTGAAAATAACTTCGGTAATGACTGCAGCATCATCGATGTTCATTTTCGGGTTTCCAAAAGAGGAATTGCTGCCAAATTGTTTTAAATGGAAGTTGTTTGAAAAATTTGGGTTTGGTTTTTGAAATTCAAAGAAAATTTGAATTGTTTTCAAAATGATTTTGAAATGTTGGTAAGACTCTGGAATACCATATAAAAATATTTATGAAATAAGAAATAAGTTGATAACTTATACAATTTGAATTTTGATAGAATAAATTTAGCTTAAAGAATGAAGTTAAATCAAAGTAAGTATAAGCAAATAAATGAAATTGAATTGTTAAATTCATTTTGAATTTATAAGTGAATTAAACTAGAATTGAATTTGATTTGTGGAGTTAAACTAAAATTAGTAAGTGAAGCTAATTGAATATTGACCAAATGGATAAGGTATTGAACGAATTAAATTCAATGATTATAAAAGAAAAGTAAATTGAATTCGAATTGGAAATCCAGTTTAAATGACAGTAGATTTAACCGAAGGGTAAATTGAAAACAAATTTTGGAAATGAACAAAAGTGAATAAAACTGGAATTGAAATTGAATGTTGAAAGCAAATCTGAATTTGTTAGTAGATTAGAATTTGAAATGAATTAGTAATTGAACTAATTTAAAAATAATAAGCAGTTGTAAATGAAAGTTGATTGATAAATTCAATATTCAGAAGTTGAATAGAATCCAAATTGAATTAAGATATGGTGAATTGAATTCAAATGAATTTGAAATGTAAAATTGAATGATAATGAATATGTAACCTCAATAGTAAGCTAGAAATGTATAAGCAGTTTATATTGGAAATTTTGTCATAGAATTTGCAAAATAGTTTGGATGTTGTAACTAGATATTATGGCTAGTAGGACATACAGGTGTTATAAAAGGAATTGGAATTTTGATTTCGAAGATATTTTGAATTGCTCGTAAAAGGTATGTATTTGAATTATAATATGAGTTTTTGATGATTTCTTGTCTAGCCGCTTGGCTTTTTCTTTTCTTTTTGAAATCTGAGAGTCCGTGGGGACGTTTTGTAGTCGTGCCGTATTAGCCGCGCAAAGGAGACGCTGGCAAAATTTTTTGAAAATTTCGAGTGTTAGAAAATTTTGAGAAAATTTTGAAAGTTTAAAATTTGAATTTAAATTTAAATTTGAATAGAGTAGTAAAACAATGTTGCTTTGAACTTATAATTGAAGTGGAAAATTTAGTTGAATTAATAACGAATCTTTAGTAGAAAGATTTGTTTTGAAAATTTGATAAAACTATTAGATGTTGAAAAATAGTAGACGAGTTAAGGACCTTTTTTCCTAACTTGTAATTTCGGGACGAAATTCTTTTAAGGAGGGAAGTCTGTAATGACCCAGAATTTTGAACAAATTAGATTGAGAATATTTAATTAATTTTAAATATTTGAACGATAATTTAATTTGAATCCCCGATATAACTTTGAAATTTGCGATTAAACTTTAATTTTTAATCTATTGAATGCTGAATAAAAATTTGAATCTCCAGTTTTAAGTTGAAGAAAAATATTTCAAACGCTTGTAAAATTTATATTGATAACATTGAAGATAACAGAAGCTTCAGAATCTAATTTTGAATTGATTTGATCAGTTTTGAAATTCATATCGTTTGAATCGATATTTAAAAATAGACGTCCGAGGCGCAGTCTCGGAATTTGACGAAACCAGTTCCATTGGGTCCGTAATATTGAATTATTATCGGATTTCAATTTTCGTATTTTTCAGAGTTAATACGTGACCGTACGATATGCAAACGCATCAGAATAAAATCAAATTCAAATTCATTTGTATTTTAGATATTTGGTCAACTCAGCACATTGTCTTCCCTTAGTTTCAGCCTTGAAACACGCCCCATTGTTCACGCTGAAGACCACGAAATTATCGTGCAACCCATACTTGTTCAGTTTTAAACACTCCTCTCCCTCCTCAGTTCAAAAGAAATCAAATGAAACAAAATAAATGGCCGCATCCTCTTTTACGAAATCAATTCGATTTCCCTTCAGTGAGATGCCGAGCCTCGTTTAGAAAAATCAAATCGTGAGTTCCCTCTTTAAATCCCTTTCTCGTTCGAATTCAAAATTCCCAAAAATGAGATCTCGTTTCCCATTTAACCTATTAATCGCATACCACGTGATTTATTTCCAAGACCGAGCAACGCGAACCAATTCGCGATCGAATCGCGATTTCTCGAAGGCGCAGCAACGTCAAGACGCGGGGCTCAGGAAGGTGATGGCGGCTAGGAAGTCGAATCGCGAGGGCGGGGCAACTCGCGTGGACGAGGAGCAGTTTAGAAAGAAATCGCAGTAGTCTCGAGCTGGGCAAATTGATGTCGATTGATTTGGGGGTTGGTCGAGGAGTGTCGCGAGGATTGTTCGCAGATATGGTCGAAGCGATTTCGAGGCATGGTCGAACAGGCGATGTAGGAGGCCGAGTTAGGAGGTGGTTATAGTTAGAGCGGTGCTTGGAGGAGGAGCTATCGGCGGCTAGTGTTGGGGAATGGCTCGGCGAGTTCATTTTCGCAAGGTCGAATCTCGCTTGGAGTTTGAGCAGAACTCTTTGGTTTGGTTTTCGCGAACGAGTTAAGGTAATTTAAATCTTTAACATTTTAAAACTTTTCGTCACTTAAGTTTGGACCTGTGAAGTAATTATTATTTAACTTATCAGGAATTAACTGCAAGTTATAAAACAGTTGTTTTAAATTTAATCGGTTATATATATATATACATATATATATATAGGACAGTAAGGTATATTAACCTTTATTTTAAATTGTTTATTTGAAAACAGTAAGTTTAGATTGTTAATTTCAAAACAGTGGATTTTAAATGTATCCTAAGTCAAACAATTTTGTCTAACAAATAATTAAATATATATACACCCTATTATAAAATTTATAACTTAGTCAGAAAAGGAAATGTAAACTAGGTTGGTTTAACTATCATTTAAAATAAGTTAATTAAAATTATTAAAAGGGTAATTGGTATTAGATTACTTCGAATATTAACAAAAGAATAATTAAAATTATCAAATGGAAGTTGATTGTTCAATCGCTTCGAATATTAATACATTGCAAAATTGTTTATACAAGGTTTGAAACCGTGAGAAAATGATCAAAATGGAAATGGGATGGCAAAGTAAAAAGCTAAGGTGAGATTTTTCTCACTCAAATTATATTTGGTATTGCAGTTATTTATTGACTAATTGATTGATATTGGATGTGATATTAGATATAGTAGGATATATCTATATATATATAGCAATATATACATATTGGCATATGTATATATTGGATTGATGATTTCCCGCCTCGTATAGCGGATGAGACCCTATTGCGCCGTTAGTAAGCGGATTATTTTTATAAAACCCATATACCGCGATATTCCACCTCGAAGTGGAATTGGTATTGTGCTAACGTCTGTGGATGCAGGGAAACAGGTTGGAGGGATCCAACTGGATTCCTCACCAGTATTTATTTATTTACAGATATTGATGTATATTCTGTTATCATATGTTGATATATGATGTTTGATGTTGTGATTGACTAATTGGTGCTGTTGCATCATCGGATTCAAGTTTTGAAGTTTAAAAATAACGACTTTTACTTTAAAAGGATTTTAAAGTGATTTTTGAAAATATACGTTTTATGGAATTTTTGAATTGATTTATAAACGTTAAGATTTTAAAGTTATAAAAGTTAAGATTTGTGAATTATAACCAAAAGGTAATTTCTTTTGAAATAAATAGTTAAGAAATTTATAAAATGGTTTTAAATGGGAATTTTTGAATTATTAAAAACGATGTATGTGAAAGATGTACAAGATTGATATTTTAAACTTTAAAATGTTGGTATTATAAAACAAGTTTTTATAAGTGTTAAAAATGAAATATTTATGGAATTCGTAAGTAAATGAAATTTATAAATTTATAAATTGTGAAGTTATAAAATGGGTGAAACTGTCAAATATGAGATTTATAAGAAATTAACTTATGAATTGGATTTTTGCCTTTAAAGGGAATATTGATCGAATTTGTTAATAAAGGAGATTTATAAATCAAAGTTGTTAGAAAATAGAAATAGAATTTATAAACGTTGATTAATAAATTCGAAATCAATCAAAATTGAGGAATTTAATATAGAAGGTTATTAAGGGAATTTTATCCACGATTTTGGATAGTGGGTAATTATTGAAATAAAAGGTGTAGAGATTATTGAAAATTGGTTAGTGAAGTATATTCACGATTTTGGACAGTGAATATATTCTTAAGGAAAATGGATATGGTTTTTGGAAAGTGATATTTGAAATGAAGTTAATTATTTTAAAAGATGTTTTAAAATGTATTATGATATCGAATACATAGATTTCAACATTTATTGTTGAAATAGACGTTTTCGAGAAAAAAAAGGAAATGGTGGACTATAACACTGTTGTTATAGTAAATGATTTCCGAAAGGAAATGTTTTTATCTAGTATTGGGATTTATATATCTATCTTAATTCCGAATTCCTATACTAGTGATTTTGAGTCGTCGTAACGATGTTTTACGTAACATTCGTTTTGACTCAAATAAATGTTGTTATAGAAAATGGTTTCCTTAAAGAACGAAATATATACTTAATATTGATTTAAGTATATCGAATATTTTCCAAGTGTTGAAAATAAAAGATTTGTGAATTACTTATTATTAAATAAGTAAGGAAATACTTTTCCAATATGAAATGAACGTTTTGAGAATTTATCTTCTTAAAGATAAATTGAAATTGAATATTGAAATCGATTTGAAAGTCGTATATCAGTAGATATTTTGAAAATATAAATTCACTATGGAATTTATAAAGGAAAGGGAAACTGTTTAGAAAAAAATAAACGTTGATTTATTTTTGAAGTGTGGAAATTTTATATCTAGTATAGATATTTTTGAAGATAAATAATTTGGGAAAATTATTTGGAATCTGATGATGTTGCACATCTTTATTGATAGTTAAATAACCGACTATCAATAATTACCTTGAATGGATATTTGTTGTGAATTGGATGAATTTGAATGCCACACTTATTTTTGAATAAACGCTCACTATTCGGGTTAATCGAGAAAGGACCATGGGGTCGTATAACCCATTCCGAATATGTGATACGTCGTTATGAATTGCATTCGAAGACCGGTGTTGATGACCGGATATTTTTGAAAACGGAAGGATTACCGTCGAGTTACTCTACATCGGCTGATCTCCGATTTAGAGGTTTTATCACCCTTAGTGACGGGAAGTCCGGACGTGATTAGAAAATTATTCGGATATGCAAGGGCTTCGTGAGAAGTACCTTCGGTTCTGTTCGATCCCGGAACAGACTTGTATGGATTGTGTGTCTAACGTTACAATTTGAGATATGAAGCTGATTTCTTTCAAATACATTTCTGTTGGTGGCGGAGAATTTATTCTCTTAGCTTAACACCCTTCTCTGAGACGTACGAGCTCAGAGGTTATGTAGTTGAAATTTATCAGCGATATACTCCCAATTTGGTAACGTGGCATACTGAGTGTTGCTGTGAAATGATCAGTGTTTGATCATTTGCGATATGATCATTTGTTTGATCTTATATCTTTGTGATCATAGGTTGATCATTTGCTTGACCCGAAGCATGGCTTTGTAGAAAGCGTAGCTTTGTGGACGAGACTTCGTCGAGCCTCACACCCCGGAAATGGTCAAACAAGGAAGGATGCGGCAAGGTTCTAGGGAGTAGCGCCCCTTAGTGTATGTCATTCCTTCTGGATAAAGGTGGTATCATGGTATGGAGCCCAGATACTTAACCTCTGTGGTTGCTGCAAATTTATTACTTTGTGGTTGTTGCGAATCGGGGATCCTCGGGAAGATCGGTGACGATCGGGGGATGACATACGCGTGTCAGTAGTTACCTATTTTTGCAGAGGTAACCCGGCCTTGTGTTGGCAGAGATCTAACCGTAACGTTAGGTTCTCGGGTCGTCTATTCCAGGGACGTACCCATCGTGGATAGGAAGTTCCTTAGCCTGACCATTTGTTGGAAATCCAAAGAAACAATACGAGCCTTGTACGGTTTTAGTTGTAGAACCTGCCATCTAATATGGCAGCTATAGCAAGCATACTATAATGGTACCTATGCTGGCTAAGATTTATATTCTACTTTCGAAATGTTTTCTACACTATGCACTAATAATAATATCAAAATGATTTGATTTTGCGTAGTAAGCATCTTTGACTATCATAAGAAGAAAGCTCCTCCAAGTCTGCGTTTGCATTGTGTGTGTGGTGGGAGGTCTTATGGTAGTTTCATTTTCCAAAAGCATTGCGAATTGACTCTAAAAATATTCCTTTGTTTATTTTAAAGATAAACTGTTTTACGATCTCACACCAGTCACCATGACTGACTCGGAGTTTATTGTTCCCTTCTAAACTCTGGGTGCCCACTATTTTCCACACGGGCAGTCTAGAGTTATGTTATCAGGATATTCTGGATATTCTGGAGCTTTGGAAGCAAGATGGATGACGAGACGTAGTATTTGTATCTGATAGTATTTATTCCGCTGTGTATTCTGTATGAGGACAAGTTTATAAAACTGTCCATTGTTGTATATTGACTCTGATTGATGTATGTATAAACTGATATAGTTCTTTGTTTTAAAAGACTAGTGTTTATCTATTATATATTGTTCCGCTGCGATGTGTAAGATTCTGATATTGTTTCTGCTTCTGATGTTGTTCTGTTGTTCTTCTCTATTTTCTTCTTCTCTTCTTCTTTCTTCTTCCTTCTTCTTCTGTGTCTCTTCTTCTTCAAAAACTTTTCTTCTTCTTCTACCTTTTTCTTCTTTTTAAAACCATAACTTTTCGGGTTTCCGGCATTCGAAGGCTCGGCGGTCGATAAAGTGAGTATCGATGTCGAATTTTCGAAAGTCGAAAATTTTGGGATGTTACACAAACGAATGCCGCCACCTAAAGAATCTCATTGAGGAACTGATCTAGAATAACAAACTCCAGCAGTACATAAGACAACCGTAAAACCATGATCAATCTACCACTCCTCAGCGCCCAAGAGAACGAAAATCCAGTTAAGATGCAAAGGGTCTTGAATTATGACATTATGTTCCAAAATCGGGACAATGAAGGGATCGAAGCTCCAACTCTCGATCCGATGGTGGTGACGGTAGGAATTGGACCTACTATAGTTCGGCGGGTGTTGGTTGACAGTGGCAGCTCTATTAACATTCTCTTCAAGCGCACTTTTGATCAAAGGAAGATTAGCATGAAAAGTGTGTCCGCGTGCCAAACAAAGATTCAGGGGTTTACTGGTGAACCCAAACAACCGGTGGGAACAATTGACCTACCCGTGGAGATTGGAGAGGGCGAGCGAAGGGTCACCCTCATTCAAAATTTTGTGATCGTGGATGAAATGTCAGCATACAACGCCTTCTTGGGACGGCCCGCATTAGCCGACTTCATAATAGCACTGGTCCACTAGTGCCTTACAATGAAGTTCCATACAAAACACGGAGTCGGAATTGTGAAAGGAGATCAAAGTGCCGCCTAAGAATGCTATATTGCAGAATTGCATGAGTCAAGAAGAAAGGAAAAAGGAAAGGATGTGGGGAAAGCCCTCCACATCTGTGAACCCTCTGAATAGCAACTACAGAGCCACCCCTGGCTTGGGGAACATAGCCGATTCGATAAGGCTTTGGACCCTAGAAAGAAGAGCTCAGGGGAGGATCGGGCAGCATCGGTAGAATTGATGGTATATGTCCCAGTCTGTATGGATGACCCAATGCGGGTCTTGAAAATTGGGTCACAGCTTGGAAACAAGATGCGGTCAAAACTAACCAAATTCCTTCGCGCCAATTTGGATGTATTTACTTGGACACACTCCGATATGTCTGGGGTATCACCTGAAATTACCTGCCACGCTCTCAATATTGACCCCAAATTCACATCGGTAGAGGAAAAAAGGCACAGCTTGGGATCCGAATGGTCCAAGGCATTGAGAGAGGAGGTTGATAAGTTGATGGCTAATGGCTTCATCTGGGATGCAACTTACCCTGAATGGGTATCGAACCCAGTTTTAGTCAAGAAGTCTAATGGGAAATGGCGAACTTGTATTGACTTTTCGGATCTAAAAAAGGCTTGTCCGAAAGATAGCTTCCCACCCCCCAGAATTGATCAACTTGTGGATGGAACGGCGGGGCATGAATTGCTATCATTTATGGATGCATACTCTGGCCATAACCAGATCCTGATGCATGAGCCGGATTAAGAAACCACCAGCTTCATCACTAATTTGGGACTGTACTGCTACAAAGTAATGTCATTTGGGTTAAAGAACGTCGGGGCTACATACCAAAGGCTAGTGACTGCTATGTTCAAACGTCATATCGGAAAGACTATGGAAGTCTATATGGATGACATGTTGGTTAAGTCTCGAGTAGCTGCTAACCATCTAGAAAATCTTGGTGAAACATTCGAAATACTCTAAAAGTATGGAATGAAGCTCAACCCACTCAAATGTCATTTCGGAGTAGCCTTTGGGAAATTCTTGGGGTTCATAGTAAGTGCCCGAGGCATCGAAGAAAATCCAGAACCAATAATGGCACTACGAGAAGTCCAAGCCCCGAGAAATAAGAAAGAACTTCAAAGCTTGAATGGAAAAGTCGCAGCACTAAGCCGATTTTATCTCAAGAGCTACAGACAACTGCATACCGTTTTTTGACGCACTGAAAAAAGAAAGAATTTTTTTGAATGGAATGAAGCTTGTCAAACAGCTTTCGAAGAACTGCTACGACACATGGAAGCTCCCTCGATCTTATCGAAGCCGGTGGATGGAGAAGACCTATTCATTTATTTAGCAGTCTCCCTGCATTCATTGAGCGTCGCTCTCGTGCGGGAAGAAGTGAGAATCCAGTGACCTGTGCATTACATTAGCAAACGATTCACCGGAGCTGAGAAGAATTACCCAAAACTGGGAAAGCTAGCGTATTGCCTCTTGATTGCATCCCGAAAGTTACGACCATGTTTTCAGGCTCATCTAACCAAAGTGTTGACCGATCAGCCCCTGAAGCAAGTGTTATACCGGCCAGAAACTTCCGAACGACTACTCAAGTGGAATATAGAGTTGAGTCAATATGATATCGCATACCACCCAAGGAAAGCCATCAATGGGTAAGCGTTGGCCGACTTCATCGCCGAATTTAATATACAGGAAGATGAGGAGGAAATTCAGTCAGAAACAGACACGCAATGGAAGCTCTTCGTCGATGGTGCATCCAACAACTTTTGTTCGGGAGCAAGGGTAGTGCTTGAAACCCCCGAGGGGCGGGCCATTTGATACGCTTTGCACTTGGAATTCCCTGCCACAAACAACGAAGCAGAATATGAAGCACTGATAGCAGGACTGAAAGTTGTGAAGGAGCTCAAAATAAAAGCTATTCACATATACAATGACTCTCAACTAGTCGTCTTTCAAGTAAAAGGGGAGTATCAGGCGCATGGCGAGAATCTCGCCCCATACCTATCCAAAGTACAGGAATTGCTAAGCAATGTCAAGCACTACACCATAACTCATATCCCATGGGGGCAAAACACTAAGGCAGATTATTTGGCTAAACTGGAAAGTTCAGGGGAAGCTCAGTCATTGGGACTAGTCCTAGTCGAAACTCTGGACAACCCAAGCATAGACGAAATGGATGTAGACTGGATTTTCGAAACCACCGTCGAACCAGATACATGGATTACACCGATAAGAACTATCTCCTCGCAGGAACCCTTCAAACTGTTTGGAATCAATGGAAGAAGCTCCTCTGAAAGGTGCCACGATTCATGATACAGGATGGAATACTCCATCGAAGGGGATTCTCAACCCCACTTCTTTGGTATGTGACCGATGAAGAAGCACGACGAATCCTAAAGGAGGTACATGAAGGCGAATGCGGAGACCATACCTGGGGGCAGACCCTTGTGAAAAAAACCCTTCGGTACGGGTACTACTGGCCAACAATAAACCGTGATGCCGTAGATCACGCCAGAAGATGCGATCGCTGCCAAAGATTCAGCAAATTTAGAGAACTCCTTCAATGGAGCTAACTCAGATGATCAGCCTATGGCCGTTTGCAATATGGGGGATCGATTTGATTGGCGTCCTGCCAATAGCAAAAGGAGGATCCAAATATGCTATAGTTGCCGTAGATTATTTCACAAAATGGGCCGAAGCGAAACCGATGGCCACCGTAACCATAAAGAAAGTTACTAACTTTGTTACTAAAAAAATCATTTGCAGATTTGGTGTGCCATAAAAGATCATCATCGAAAATGGAACCCATTTCGAAAGTGCCGAGTTCAAAGACTTCTATAAGCGCTTCTGAATTGAAAAGAGCTTTTCCCTGGTGGCTCATCCACAAGCAAATGGGCAGGTGGAAGCGATAAACAAGATTATTAAGTCCACCATCAAAAAGCGACTGGCAAAGGCCAAAGGAAATAGGGTTGATGAACTTCCACTCACATTATGGGCTTACAGAACTACCCACAAAGCAGCAACCGATAACACTCCGTTCGCCCTAGCATATGCTTAAGAAGCAATGATTCCTATCGAATTAGAAGTCCCCTCGCACCGAAGGCAGGGTTTCAATCAAAAACAAAACGAGCAACTCCTACTCAAATCGTTGGATATGATTGATGAAAAAAATAGAAGAAGCAGAGCTGAGAACTGCCGCCCACCAGAAAAGGGTCGCATGGTACTTCAACTCCAAAGTTCACAATCAAACCTTCGAAGTGGAAGATCTTGTGCTCAAGCGAGTTTACCCCGTTCCGGGGGCCTTCGGTCCAAACTAGGAGGGACCATATGTCATTAATCAAAAGCTAAGGGATTGGACTTTCAAGTTAGCAACCGTCGATGAAACTCAAGTCCCAGGGCATGGAATAGCAAATCGCTTCACCGTTACTTTGTCTGAAAGCTGTCTTATGTATTTTTTATTGTTTAGCAAATAAGCCATCCCGAGATACCTGGGGACATTGTATATAGGCAAAAATTGCCCTGCTTTCCTTAATAAAGTTCGCTTTTTGAACCAACAAAACCGTGTTCATAATGATTACCCGCCGGGTCGACGGAAGCAAATCGACTCAAACCGTTAGATCGGCGGAACCCGGTCTTGACCTTCCAAAAACCGGTTTTGCTCCAGCAACATTGAGAAGGCTAAAATCAACGCTCCTTGCGTTGTCCGAAGATAGGAAACACCGAGGAGTGCCAAAAGCCGCGCACTAAAATAATAACTCCTCACGTTGCTCGAAGATAGGAAATACCGAGGAAAAACAAAAGTCGCGCACCCCATAAGCCGCGCACTAAAATAATAACTCCTCACGTTGATCGAAGATAAGCAACACTGAGGAAAAGCAAAAGCCGTGCACCCCATAAGCCATGCACTAAAATAATAACTCCTTATTTTGCCGAAGATAGGCAACACCGAGGAAAAACAAAAGTCGCGCACCCCATAAGTTGCACACTAAAAATAATAACCCCTCGCATTGCCCAAAGATAGGCAACACCGAGAAAAAAGAAAAATCGCGCACCCATAAGCTGTGCACAAAACTCCAAAAACACAACCTCACGTAGCCCGAAGATAGGCAATGCCGAGGAGCACCAGAAATGGCGCATCTCATAACCAGCGCCAAATGCTCCTTTAATCAGGAATAATGAGCACAACTCCAACAAAATTGGAATGCTACAAACCAACTGAAGAGTCTTAACTGCAGACACTTAAGGGTTGAAACTGCCCTTTATTAACCTATGCACCGTGTGCCTCTGAAATACGCGTGTATTCCATACTTGTTGAAATATCACGAAAAACTTGGATTGTGTGCTAAAGTTGCAAAACTTCCAAAAAAGGAGAATCGATTCGTTACTTAAACAAATTTTCAATAAAGATTATGCAAACACTAAGTTACCGATTATCTGAAAATTGTTTGAAGTAAACAGCCCTGTGAACTGGGGGGCATACACCGGTACTTGGATAGAAATGCGTGAAAGCAATAAGTTCACATTTCTGTCACTCCAAACAAAATTGTTTTTCCAAATTTTTAAACAAAGAAGTTAAAAAAGAATTTCTAAACAAGAATTCTCTAAGTTCTGTTACTTTCTAAAGTTCTAGGAATTTTCTAAACAAAAATTTCCAAAGTGTTGTTAATCTCTAAGTTCTATTACTTCGAACGAAGGGCTTTGGCTATAATCACAGAGCTAGATAAATATAAAATAAAACAAGCACAAGTGCACAGAACATATGTGAGCATAAAGATAAGAGTACAATCAAAATATCAATATATTGCTTATAATTTTCTGTACAAAGGGTCAAAATGTGGGGGCCGTACCCACACAACACCGGCCAACAAAAAGAAAATACAGACTCCACAGTAAAGACGCAAAGTGCAGATTCTGCACTTGAACAGAATGACTCAAAAAGAAACCAAAACAAGTCAATCTTCATGCAAGCTGTTGACCAAAATCGAGTCAGTCTTTGTACAAGCCGCTCAAAGCTTCTTTCCACTGCTCCCCTTTCCGCCATTGATCGGCAGCTTCTGCTTCTTCTCGGGAGTGTTGTCACTACCGGTGATGTCAACTAATAGCTCGGTGGCAATGTCCTCATCTTCCTCCGAAGCCTCTCCCTACGTCTTTCGCCTTCGTGATTTGCGGGAACTTTTATAGGCTTTGATCGCTTCGACCTTTTCCTTCTTGACAGTAACCAGCTTGTGTTGAGTCCTATGCGGTTGCTTCGTCTGAGTCTCCTGCTCGTTGGCCTCTACGGTTGTTACATCGCCTTCCAAAGACATGGAAGGGTCGTCCAGGCCATAAAGTGCGGCTATCTTTTCAGCCTCTGGCCCTGGCTGTGAACCAGACGCGGACACTGGAACTGAAACAGGAAGAGAAACCATCACAGAAGATGTGGAAATAGCGACAGGTCCGGGCCTTGAAGTAGCTGGCACGTCAACGGGAATGGTAGATGGACCTATAAGATCAAAAATGAAAGCATTAAATTCTTCCTGCTCTTGTGCCGTAAGTTGGAAGCTACCGAATTCGAAGGAAGCAAGGACATTACCTGCACCAGAAGAATGATCGAGAATAGCGACCTCGAACTCACCACATTCGCCTTCCTTTGATGGCTCCACCACGTGGGGGAAGAATTTCAAATCCAGAACTCGCTAGTTGGTCGTGCGGCTGCTCGGATAATTCGCCCACACCAGAAATAGAAGGCTTGGTAAGCACGTCGGCAGCAGTCATCAAGGCCGCATCGGTGGCCTCCTTCTCTCTTTCAACTCGGAGAATTTCCCGGCCCTCAAGTAACGCCTTCTTGGATTCGTCGTTGAGATAGGCATCTTGCAACTCACGCTTGGAATAAACATCGCCGCTGTCGGTAAAACGAGATAAGATTTCCTCCCAAACCAAAGCGAGAGTGTGCGGGTACCTCAAGCCGAGATAGCTGAGACTTCCTTGATGCAACAGAGACTTAACATAAAAATTCAGAAAAGTCGCATCCAGCCTCTCCATTTTCCTTTCGAAGACATTTTGGAGGTCTAAGTAATCTGCTCTCACGGCAGCCTTCTCAACTTCAGCGGTAGTCTTATCGGCATTAAGCTGCGCGACCTGAGCCTATAGCTTGGCGATGGTCTCGGCTTGGTCAGAAATGGTTTTGTTGTGCCCCTCAATAAGCATATCGTAGTTGGCGATTGTTTTCCTCTGATCCTCGATAATGGCATTACAAGCGGCCACTTCTTCATTCAGGTTAGCCTCCTCCACATGAGTTTTCTTAATCTCGTCCCTGTAGACGATCTGAACTTTTGCATGTGAATCCTTCATCTCCTTCATCAAACTGGCGTTTCTCCTACTTTCACAAAGGGCCGCCTCCTTCTCTTCCTCCAACTTTTTAATCTTAGCATCGTGGTCGGCCAACGCCCTCTCAAAGTCATCCTTCTCTGATTCGAAAGAGAGGATCTCCTGATAGTTATTTCTGTTCGTATCCGCCAGCTGTTTATAGAGCTTCTCCCATCCTTCGGCCTGTTCTAGGTCGCTCTGAATAGCTTGGAGATGCGGCATGTAGGAATCCTTGCGAACAGGGCGTAGATCGCCATCGAACTTAACCCCCTTAAGAACTAACCAGGAAGCACTACCTCAAATTTAGGGGGGGCCTGAAAGAAGGACGTAGGCAGGTCTCAGGTGGGGTGAGAAGCACCGGGGGCAGCTGTAACGATAGAAGATGATGAAATATGAGTTGGACGCAGAATCGGGGCAGAATAATGGGAGTTTCTTGGCCCACAGAAGAATGTTTTAAAGCAAGCTCTGAAGAATGAGGACGGTGTTCAAACTTCGACTTCTTCGATGGCTCATCACTTTCCTCAAGAGATCTCCTCTTTTCATACTCACCTTTATACGATCAAGTTCGGTCCCTTTCTTCCTGGTGGAGGGTTTCGGCTTCGAGCTCTTTCCTTCTCCTATATTCCTCCCCCGTTTCTCGGACTTGATGGCGGGTAGAGGTGCGCTTGGAATACCACTGTGAGTCAGTAAACTCTTCAAAGTCGTCATAGAAACCTCGTCCTCTCGTCATATCTAGCATAAAACACACATAAAAGGTTTCAGAAACATAAGTTAAACACTACAAATATGGAGAAATGAATGAAAATGAGTGTACTCCTAGCGTGACGTGTATTGTGTTTCTAAGGCGAGCCTAAAACGTCATCACGAACTAGGACGGACGGTCGTCGTAGGTGGAATCGGACTAACTTTGGCTATTTTGGGAGGAACTAAGCTAACTTCTAGCGCGATATCACCTGAGCAGGGAGGCGCCGTAACAAATTTAAAATCATCTTTCATGAGCTCATCAAAGTCAACATAGACGTCGCTGAAATCCCCGAACTCCGTTCCGACGTCTTTACTTGGAGAGTCTCAATTCCTTCCGGACTCTGGAGCTTTGCCTTTATCACTTATATCAGGGAGAGGCGAGCTCGGAAGAATGGGGCTCATATCTGAGTTTCATCATAAGACTCTGAGTCCCCACCGTTGGATTCAGACAAGAAGTAATCACTGGCAATGGACTCATCACTACTACTTTCAAACTCTCCCTATTCCTTTTCTGAGTCTAACGTGGCCTTGCCTTCACTTCTGCTTCCTCTAAAATTGGAGGCATTCTACCTGGGCTGCTTAGTCCAGTCGCAACAGCCTCTCCCCCCTCACGGGCTTCTTCGATGGATCCCCCGGATGGGCTTTCTTTCTTTTGAGAGGCACCTTCTTCAAAATCGTTGGAGGAGGAAATAGATCTCGTATGAACCATGGATCGAGCAGGAGAGGGAATTTCAACTTGAACGGCAGATCTACCCAGAGCCAGTAGTCCATATTGACGCAAGTTTTCATCAGTTGATAATACTTTAACGCTTCTCTCCTCGGCATCGATAGCCTTTAAAGTCTGACAAACATCGTCGAGTGTTGCGTCTCTGTTCGGCCTTGGAATAAGTACAAGAGACATACAGTTGGTTAGGAACTCCATTGTAACGCATCAAAGGCTCGATGAATAAAAAAGAAACTTACCCCCTGTCGTCCACCGACGATTTAACCCCTTGGGGTATTTGACAAAGAAATATTGCATCTTGAATTGCGATAAGTTGCTTTGCAAGCGCAGGACAATTTTCCTGTTTCTCTGGGCTTTGATTATGATCAAGAAAGGACAGTCATCTCTCCTCTTGAATGCCAGAAAGTATTGCAACTCGTCAAAACTTGGAGTGCGGTTGAACGCCTGCATGAAAAGAACATGCAGGTAAGTGAGGATGGCGTAGCCATTCAGATGAAGTTGAAATAGGGAAATACCCAGGTTCGAAAGAGTCTCACGTAGAAAGCCGTTAAAGGGAGGCGTGGCTCTGTTCAAACACATGTATCGGTTGTAAGCGATGTACCCTGGGGGAGGCATATGAGCGAATTCGTCCTTCTCCGGCAGACGCACATCCTATTCGGGAACTCCGTATTGGGCGCAGATGTTATGAAGAACCTTGGCAGAAACCACTGACGAAGATCTCTCTGGTAGATTAAGCAGAACTCTAAAGTTGGGAGGCATACGATCCACAATTGGCCCAACCTGGACTAACTGGCCATACTGAGCTTGCGAAGTGGATGATGACTCGGCTTTTGAGTGTGTCGGGCTTCCCCCGCTTGACTTACGACGCGTGGATGTTTGCTCCATTCTAAATAATAGAACTCGCGTCCAAAAACGGTCAGGTAAATCTATCCTAAACTAATAGCTTCCCCTGCCACACTTGAATTTCGAAGAAACATTAACTTGTAATCGACACATCGGATTTCAAGTGCAGACTGGGGCAAGTGCAATATGATAACTATATGGAACAAACTCGGTGCTCGATACACTTAATGCCCTATCCCGTGTAGATAGTTCGCACACAGTGGAAGAAGAAAAGAACTTTCTGTGTCACTTCGTTTTCTACTTTTGTTTCTATGTCATGTACACTTGCTGCTATCGATCCATGATCGATAACGGATCCGTTGTCCGAAGCGACGTGGAAAACTCTTCTCACTACAAGAACACCGAGCATGCAACAAGCAAGCAGGATAAGTCCAAATTCTGCAGAAGAATCATGATCGACTGGTGATGTGACGTACAGTAACAACTGCGAAACTGGACACAAGTCAATTCTGGTCTAGTGGACGAAGATAGCAAAATGTGTCAAGCACTAGGCCAAAGCCCGAATGTCATTCTGGAAGACAACTCAAGGCTCGATTTACTATCTTCCACCATTAAACCGCAATCAACTCAAACTTCTCGCAATCAACATTGAAAATGGAAACTCGTCATCAAGTCATTACACAAACATAGTAATTAACAAACTAATTAAGCGAACCCACCTCTGACTGAATTCAAAGACAAAAGAAGAATCGAAGATCAAATTCAGTGAACTACGAAATGGATCGGAGACGCTAATGGTAAGTCGGCAACAAACCAATGGTGAGTCGAGGCGAGCTAGGGTTTTGCTCCAAAATGAGATGAGAAATCACAGCGCTGTGACTGGAGATTAAGGCCAAGAACTTAGACTAGATGGATTAAAGGAAGCGATTAATCGAGTCGAGAAAACTAGGATCGAATCGTCTTAGGGCTTCAGGTCACAAGGCTTCAGATCGCACAAGAATGGTTTAGCTCGTATGGAAATGAGAAGAAGGTCATTCGAGTGAATAAATAGGCAGAAAGATTGAGGTAAAAAAAATTTCCTAAGGCATTGGATCGCCTGTGATCCATCATGGATCGTAAGCGACCCAAATCTCCAAAGGAAAATTTCACAGTATGGATCGCTAGCGATCCATACATAATGGATCACTAGCGACCCATAGTTTTGGGGGCACTTTTTCTAGAGCTCATCCTATCTATCTTTTCAAAGCATGCCAGGAAGCTATGGGAAGAATTTTAATCTGTTGTGGCAAGCAATAGCAGTCAAAACCAAAGCAAGATGACCAATAGCATGACCTGCTACGTATTCGTAAAACTCTAATGCAATCACTTGGAAATCGACGGATGGATATTGAAGGCGATAACTTCCGGAGCACGCCTTGTTTACAACGAAGACATAATTTAAGGGGCAAATGTTATCCGGGTTTTTAACCCAGCAGGAGCCAACAGGAAGTAGAACAATCTCGTGTTATTATGGTTTAGAACTTAACCAGAAAAGCTAAGGCAAGGAATTAACGAGAGCCAAGCTATAATACTAAGACAACAACGACAAAAGAATATGGAAACATCTCAAACTCCAAACTCCAGAAAAATCCCAAGTGCTTGGATCACCAGCGACCCATACATCTCTCTGATTCAAAAAAAAGCTAATTAAGGATGAAATGAATAGGAGGCCTAGTCACTAGCTCACAAACAAGTCAAGTCTATGGGTCACCAGCGACCCCTGGTTTTGCCTCGGTTTGCGAGCCAAACCCCCCAGGGTCGTTCCCTACCTACCTACGAGCAGTGGATGAAGTGGCCTGGCCCAGAAGTCCTTCGTTCTCTATAAATACCAACCTACCTACAACATAGATGGGATCTTCTCCGGACTGGTTGTTGAAGCTCTATTGGAAACATTCTTCACTCTGTGCCTCCCTCACAACAATCTCCAGCGGAATTCACTCTGATTATCTAGTGGATTCCAACTCTAGGGATTCAATCTACTTAGAAATAATCAAAGTCTTGTAATCAAACACATCATGTAACAACAATCAGTCTATAATAAAAATATAAAGTGGACGTAGGCTTCATTAACAGCCGAACCACTATAAAAATTCTCTGTCTTCTTTCTTTTACTATTCTTTTCTTATATCTGCGATCTGTTGATCCATTTTTTGATCCATTTTTTGGGTAAACATAAATCAGTTATTATATTTAAGGGCATTATTAACAATGTTAAAAATATATTTTATTTCCAAAAGCAAATCAATTAATTTTATTTCATATTCTTGTTTAATTATAAAAATAAGTGTATGTATCAAGCTCCGTGCGCGACGTTTTAAGATTATAGAGCTATTTACTAATAAAACCATTTTCGACCATTTTATCGATTTAAATTTCGAGGAAAATATTTCTGTAAATATTTATTCGAAATAAGATTACTATTACTTACTCAAAACAATATTATTTGTATTATCAACCTTTTATTTAAAAATAAATATAATTTATCAAAGCGATAAATTTGCGGGTTGTTACAGACTCCCCTCCTTAAAAGTATTTTGTCCCCGAAATTAAGATAAGAGAGAATAGTTTAAAAGAAAATATATTTGATATGATGGAATATATACAAAAGTATGAATAAGTGACTACACCACAGGCGGTGAGTACACTATAATGATACAAATCATTCTTCAATTATAAACTCCGGATATGCCTTCTTCATTCTATCCTTAGTTTCCCAAGTGCAATCCTCCGCATCACCACTCCATTGAACTTTAACTAGCCATACCACCTTCCTTCTTAATCGTTTCTCATCTCGATCAATGATTCGAATAGGTCGTCTGATAACTGCTAAATTTGGTTCCACCTCCAAGTCTTCCTATGCAGTTGTTTTTATGATTTGCTCTGGATCATGCACATGTTTCCTTAAATGAGATACATGAAAAACATTGTGCACTCCTGCCAACCTTTCTGGCAATTGCACTCGATAAGCTTATGGGCCAATTCATTCAAGAATGGGAAATGGTCCAATATATCAAGGTGCTAACTTCCCGTTCCTTCCAAACCTCACTACTCCTCTCATCGGAGAGACTTTTAAAAAGACTGAATCTCCAACTGAGAATTCCAGGTTTCTACGCCTTTGGTCCGCATAACTTTTCTGTCTGCTCTGGGCTTCCTTTAGTTTCTTCATAATCACATCAACCTTCTCTGAAGCTTCTCGTATCATATCAGGACCAAGTACTAGCCGACCTCCAGTTTCGATCCAACATGCTGGTGACCTGCACAGACGACCATATAGAGCTTCATACGGTGCCATGCCGATACTAGCTTGATAACTGTTATTATAAGAGAACTATACTAAATGCAGATGATTTTCCCAGGAGCCTCCAAAGTTCAGAATACATGCTCTTAGAAGATCTTCCAAAACACGGTTAACTCTCTCGTCTGTCCATCAGTTTTAGGGTGATAGGCGTTGCTTATATTCAGCCTTGTTCCCAAAGCTGTTTGTAATGCTTCCCAAAATTGACTAGAAAAGATCGGATCTCAATCGCTCACTATACTACTTGGAACTACATGCAATCTTACAATCTCCTTCATATATATATTAGCAAGGCTTGCAGCGGTCCTTGTTAGCTTAACTGGAATGAAGTGTGCACTTTTAGTAATCGATCTATGATAACCCAAATGCCTTCTTTCCTTTCCTTGTTCGAGGTAAGCCATCAATGAAATCCATTGATACTTGATCCCACTTCCAAGTCGAAATCTCCAGAGGTTGAAGTAACCATGCAATTTCCTGTTGGTCGCTCTTGACTCGTTGACAATTTATGCATCGGCTATCATAAATAGATATGTCCTTTTTCATACTTCTCCACCAAAATGTGCGCTTCATATCTCTATACATTTTGTTAACTCCTGGATGAATGCTGAGTTTGGATTTGTGACATTCAGCTAACACCTCCTGCCTAAGATTTTCCACATCTGGAACACAAATTCGCCCGTTCAATCGTAATACTCCGTGGCCATCTATTTTGAAGCTTGAATTCTCCACTTTGTATTTATTCTTAAAAATCTTATTTAGGAATTGATCTTCTTTTTGCTTGCCGGTAATTCTTTCCAAAAGAGTTAGAGTTACTACCAAACAAGAAATAGTAGCATATTTCCTACTTAACGCATCAGCTCCTGCGTTGGCTTTCCTTGGTGTATATAAAATAAAATATCTAGATCATAAGATGTGAGAAATTGCAACCAACGTTGCTGCCTCATGTTTAAATCCTTTTAAGTGAAAAGATACTTTAAAGATTTATGATCCGTAAAGAGCTCAAACTTTTCACCTAGTTAAAAGAGGAACTTTATTTACTAAGGTCAATTCAAAGTTTTAATTGAAACAAACTATGAAAACTTCTTACCTAGGAAATAGTGCCTCCATATTCTTAATGCGAATACCACGGCTAATAATTCTATGTCGTGCGTTGCATAATTCTTCTCATGAGTCTTTAGTTATCTTCCTGCATAAGCAATCACCCTCCCTTCCTGCATCAGAACTGCACCAACTCCTTCGTCACAAGCATCAGTATAAACAGTTAATCTGTTATTTCCTTTTATGATTGCTAAGACTGGAGCGGTTGTTAGCCTCTTCTTGAGTTCTTGGAATGCTGCTTCACATTTAGGAGTCCAGATAAATTTAGCATCCTTCATGGTCAACTTTGTTAAGTGATAGGCAATCTTCGAGAAGTCTTAAATGAATCTTCTGTAATATCCTGCCAAACCTAAGAAGCTACGAATTTCTTTAGGAGTTTGTGGTTGCTTCCAGTTTAGAATAGCAGCAACTTTTACAGGATCTACTGAAACCCCATCCCTTGACACTACATGTTCAAGGAATCTTACCTCCTTCTCCTAGAAATGGCATTTTGAGAATTTGGCTTTAAGCACATTATTTCTCAATAGCTCCAACACAATTTATAGATGTCTCTCGTGTTCTTCTTCTCTCTTAGAATAGATAAGCATATCATCGATAAAGACTAACACTAATTTATTAAGTACATCTCTAAATACTCTATTTATAAGGTCTATGAAATAAGTGGTTGCATTAGTTAGCCCAAAAGTCATAACCAACCACTCGAAGAAAGTGTATAGACCTTTGAATGCAGTTAGATGGATGCATTCTTCTGCGATTCTCAACTAATGGAATCTTGTAGCTAGATCCATTTTTGAGAATACCCGAGCACCATGTAACTGATCAAACAAGTCATCTATTAGAGGTAGAGGATACTTGTTCTTAATCGTCTGTTTATTCAGATCTTGGTAATCTACGCATAACCTTAGAGATCCATCCGATTTGGCCACAAAAACTACTGTCGATCCCTAACTTGAATGACTTGGCCTTATCAATCCTTTCTTTAATAACTCTTGGGTTTGGTTATCTAACTCTTATCTCTCCTTTGGAGCCATCCTTCGGTCTGGTTGTTTAATTGGCATTGCACTGGAAATCAAATCGGTACGGAATACGATTTCTCGATGTGGAGGTAAACTTTTTACTTCTTCAAAAACATCTGAGAATTCTTTAACAACGGGTATGGTTTCTAATCCTTTCTGGGATGAGTCTAATGCATAAAGAAAACTTACCCTTCTTAGACTAGGATCTTCGCAAGATACCTCTATAAACTTTCCTAACTTTGTTCTCACAAAAACTATCCTTTTCACGCAATCTAGAATATCTTAATGTTTAGTTAACCAATCCATACCAAGTTTAATTTCAAACCCAATAAAATCTAGGACAAATAGGTCAAAAGGAAATTTATGGAAAGAGTGGGAAATTTGGACTTTCTCACAATTCATGCAAAGGTTAGTAGTACTGCCTATAGGATTTGTCACGTAAATGGGGGTATCAACTAACTTGGGTTCAATTTTTAATTCCTCTACAGTTTTCTTAGCAATAAAACTATGAAAAGTTCATGTATCAAACAATACTCTAACTAAAATATCTTCAATAAAAATATTACCTTCCAAAACTCCCTTGCCTTTCACATCTTGAGAGGTTGAAGGTTCATCCTTTATTGCGTAGACTCGGGCTTGCTCTCCTTTCCTCATGATCGGACAATCGTTTATCATGTGCCCTGGTTGATGGAAATATAGCAAAGACTATTTTGGACCACATGAGAGACGAAATCCTGGACCTTCGGGCTTCTACAATCCTTCGCAATATGGCCCTTCTTCTTGCAATTATGACAAGTGTATCCCTAAAAGTGGTTTCCTTGAGATCCTTCTTCGGGTTTTCCTGACCACGGCTTCTTCCCACTGTTATTGAACTTCCTTTTCTTCCAATTGTTGGCGTTGTTATTGGTCTGAACTTCCACCGGATTCTTCTTATCTAGTGTTTCATAACAGTATCCCATATCCAGCAAATCTATAAATGACCCTTTAACATGGGCAGTATCCTGCTTTGGTACTTCTCATTGATCCCCGAAATAAACTTCTCATTCTTCATTAAAGGCGTGTCAGTTAGTCCCAGCCAAAAACAAGATAATTCATTGAACTTATTCGCATACTCGTCAATAGCCATTTCGCCTTGCTTAAGATCCATAAAGCTTCGGTAAAGATGAGATTTCCCGGATGCTGGCATGTACTGCTCCTCCAAAACCTCCTTAAACCTTTCCCAACAGAAAGTATCCTACGAGTCACTTAGGGTAATGGACTCCCACCAAGCCAAAGCCCATTCCTGTAACTGCCACGAGGCCAAGAACCTCTTTTGCTCATTACTGATATCCAATGCTTTAAAGATCCTTTCGCATAATTTAATCCAAGCTTGTACTTCAATGATAGCTTCTGTACCCTTGAATGGTTTCCCCCTAAGCTAGTATAGTTCTTGCACAGAGTGGCAAAATTAACTTGGGGTTGTACGGGAGCTATTTCTTCTACAGCGGTGGTTGGAGCTAGACCGTTAGTTGTTGTTGTACTGCTATTTCCCCTCCTTCATCCTCTACGAGGACTCATGTCTTACTACCTGGATTTAGTAAGCTAACTTTAGAATAAAAAGACGAAAATATCTTTGGGAAACATATACACCTTTTAGAGATTTCTAAATGCGCACTCTCAAAGATTTAACTCATTCTATGGCATTACTGACCCTATCTCTAATGAGTTATACCCCACCAAAGCCAAGGTTCTCGCTTAACCTTCAGCTCTGAAACCAAATGTGAAGACCCGTCTCCTCAACTCTCGAAAATCGACACTAATACATCCATAGTATTCACTTGCCGTAAATCCAAGTGTCGAGGAGGCAGATTTTCATGGGCAAAATAAAGTAAAATATAGAAACACAAATTCTTAGATTACGTTAAAATAGGTAAATAGTACATACAACTTCCATCCTTAGGGTACATCAGAGTTTTGTATGCACAAACCCAGCCAGGAATAGTTATAACTGCCTATTCCCATACTTGCTGGTATTACTAACTTAGATATAGCGAAAAACAAAAATAGATAGATATCCCCATCGGGTGCTCCAGCTTCATGCTCCAAAAATCTCCTCCAGCATGCTCCTCCCAAAATACTCTAGACGGAATCCTGACTACTTGGCTGTCCGAGAAAATAGGGACCCAGAGTTTAAAGGGAAAACTAAATAAACTCCGGGTCAGTCATGGGACTGGTGTGAGAACTCAAAATACGTGTTTTGAAAACAAAACGGTATCTCATAAGACCACACCGCACATAAACACGGAACTGGTTTTTACCTTATGATAACCAAAACATTTTACGCCAAAATAATTGATATTATTTTTAATGACATATCTTTGAAAATATTTGCAAGTAAACTTATCAATCTTAGTCGAAATTGTTACATTGATTAAATTCCAGCAATACTAGCAACAAACGCGGGTTCTACAAACAAACTGGTAGGCACTTATTAGAGAATTGATTCAATACAAATGACAAGGTGAAGGGACTACCTTCCGGCAGTACATCTCTAGAGGAATGTATCGAGGTCAACAGAACATCTACACCTCTACCAACACAAGACCGGCCTACCTTTCCTTAGGTAGTACCGAATATGTAATCACCCCGGTCGTTACCGACCTATCTGAGACGTCTCTTCACTACAAGAAAACCAATTTTTAGTTGCATATATTGGCAGCGTTTGTAACTAAATGCCACCATAGATACTTGGGTTTGTTTTTATTTATGCAAAAAACACAACGATTAATATTTCGTTAACCCGCCGAAACTTTTTGCCAAAAATTTCTTAGTCCCTCCCAGCCAAAAATTTCTAACTCTCTCTTCTCTCAAATTTTCTATGTTTCAAATTTTCTTATTCTCATTATACTTCTCTTAGAACTACAAATCTACATTCCAATTAAAACCCTAGATCCATAACTAAAAAATTCATCTCTCTTCACCTGCAATCATCGCTCAACTCGTCGGTGTCGCTCAGATCTAGCGTAGCCTATCACCAAGTCTCCAACGAATCTCGTTCTCGCATCTACGTAGTTGGAAAGCTGAAGCAGCTAACTTTATTCAAATTGAAAAGGTAATACTTTTAATTATTAATTTTTGTTTAAATTCAAGTTGAACCATTAATAGTATGATGTGAGTACTGGGTAGGAATCTTGTTGTGGTACCCAGGAAGAGTATGATGTGAACATACCAACCAATGCTTAAGCAAATCCTTCATATGAATTTTCATAGTTATCTATAAAGTATTAAAGTTGCAAGCTTTTCAATATCTTGAACATTTTCATACTCACTTTCATATTTTCATTGTGACCATACTTTCTATTGGTACTTGCTAGAGGTTAGCTAAATTTTTGTATCCAGTTGATTTTTTTTATTAATGCCATTGCCTCATCATTTCATTTTAACCAACTTATTTTCTTTAGTAGACATCTTGGTTCCTCCTCGCCAGCACCTAACCTAGGAAAAAAAGAAAAAAAAGGTAGAATGAAATGATGAGAGAAATAAAAGAATAAAGGAGTTTGTGTTATGACAAAACTATATCATATCTCTATCTTTTCTTTTTCTTTAGCATTCTCTACCCTGAAAAAAGGAAATATGCAATAGTATTAGTCAGCAATAAAGATAAAACATGAAAAAGAATAGTTACTTGCAACTTCATATATACAAACATTTCATGTGCACAATTAATGTAAACTAAAAGATGAAAGAAAGAAAATAAGAATATAGACATGTACTTAAAGTACAAACAACGGTATGAACAAATAAAAGAGAGCCAGGAAAGGGTCCTGGATGAAATAGATATACTTGTAGTATTATTTTTAAAACTTTTATGTTGACCATCGCATATCAAGAGAAAACTAAGTATGGGAAATTAAGAGAGAGATGCCAGCAAGATGAAGTAGACTACTTGATCTTTATATAGAAATAGATAATTGGTAGCAACTACTAGAATGTGTAGATCGTACATAGAGTGCACAAAAAGATGAAACATTTCGATATAGTCACTTAATAATCCCTCATGCACATTTCAATATATTTAGATATTAAAATTAAAATTCTCATAAAGCATGTATACATTATAAGTCCAACCATTATTCCATTGGTTTTTTAGTTAATGAGATTAGTTTTTCGTAAAATGCAAAACGTCGTGATTTCATGATATACATAGAAAAAGAGACCGTTTGGTATACAAAGTTCATTAAAAAATGTGTTTGATTGGAACACAAATTACATATTCATTGTGCTCCGACTCAACCAGAACGTGCTTCGATACAACCATCTTGCACTGCTGCCCAGGCGGTAGTGATTCGATACACTGCTGCCCTAGAACGCAGTGTTACGCTACACTACTGCCATCAGTAGCAGTGTTTTACACACTTATACACTACTGTCTAAGGGCAATAGTGTTCATGGTCACACTTCTACCTAGGTAGTAGTGTGGTGTGCACTGCTATCTTTACACCGCTGCCTAGTGCAGCAGTGTATATTGTTACACCGCTGCCCATGGCAGCAGTGTACACTTTTACACTGCTGCCACTAGGCAGTAGTGTACAAACTGCCCACAGCTAACAGTGTACACACTACCCACAGGCAGCAGTGTGGTATACACTACGGCCAGGTGGCAGCTGTGTACACATTGCTGCCACGACGATAGTGTGAAATACATTGCTGCCTAATGGCAGCAGTGTATATTCTTACACTGTTGTCATTAGGCAGTAGTGTATGCACTGCTGTCCACTGCAGTGTACCCTTTATTTCGAGTAGTAGTGTATGTTCCTATTATGAGGAGCTACCAAACATGCTCGTAATGGCTTTTTGGAAAATCTGAAGGGAGAGTGATGCGATATATCATAGGAACAGAGGGTGGCGACTTTTTACTAGTCTATTGTGTTAATAATGTGTAACATATATTGTGTTTTTTTATAGACACTTCTATTAAGGTGATTATGTCATTTTCTTAACAGGTAGATCAGTAAAAGAATTTGTGGAAGCATGCAAAAAGGCTACAGGAGTCAACATAAAGGTTGATTACTTGAGTAAATGGCTAGGGGACTATGCATATTATTGGGTAACAGTTTTATGTCAAGATTGCACATAACTCTATGTAAAACTTTTGCATGATTATCCAGTACATTGATATCCTATTTTGAATAAACTATGTCAGTTACTTGATGTCTTTGTTTCATCCTTTCTTTATAGTTTTATGTCATTTTTGCATAACCGTTAGTCATGAAGCTATTTATTTTTGATTAGTTTGGTGATGTCAAGAGTTTGTGTCCCAAGTTCTAACCTTGTATGTTAGATTGTCATAATGGGTTAACTCATATTCAAGATTATTTTCCATACAGGTATGGGCATCAGGTTTCTCGGCAGCAATTCTAAAAAAACAAAGTCTAGCAAGTAAGGGAGTTCAAAAATTAGGTTCAATGTAACGACCCACTATTTTGGACCATTCAAATCGACAATAATCCACACATGTCAGACTTGAATAATACAAAACAACAGATTGTAATAAAATTTGGAGCAAATAAAATCATTCACAGAATCACAGACACAGAAATATCAGAATAACTTGCAGCGGAATTTAAAAATACCATAGTGGTTCATGAAGCCACTAAATACATAGTCTAAAATCAAATACAAAATACATAGTCTGAAACCCAATATAGTTCTGAAACAAGTACAGTAGAAATCCCAAATACACAAGTCTCTAAAACAAAAGCTGAAATAAGACAACTGAAACTGAAATAGGAAGATAACTAGATAGGCAGAATCTCCAGTGATTCCGAGCTCCAGAAAGGTGAATCCAAAGCTGTGAATACTCAGGCTGACCCGAGCGTGAAATAAAACATAACACTCGAGTCAGGATATACATACTTATACAATGTAAACCAACTCAAATGAACTGTAGTAAAGGTACAAGTAACTTAGAAGATGCTTGGGACCGCCCATCCTCTAAGGATCCGTTAAACTATCTACTATGTAGTAATATTCGCTATTATAATAGTGTCTACATAAGTAAAGTATAATCATATCGGAAAATAGCGTTAAGGGGATGGAGAACCTTAACGCGGTCGGATCTTAAAATCATAATCGTACTAAAGCTCGATATGGTAGGTGACACGGCACAACTAGGCAATGCCAGGGTAGATATACCAATTACGCACACGGACTGATGGATACGCATAGCAGCCACTACCGTTCCACCTCGAACAACATTCCCAAATCGGAGGATGGCCATCTAGTCAAATCAGTAAGAGTATAATAACGAAGAAATGTGTCCGAGAAGAGGTGCTACCTCACTGGTCCGAGATCGCTCCTGTTTTAGCCACCTTATGCCAACTCACGGAAGTTGGGTCCACGTAATACCTTAAGGACGTCGCCACCATCCTACTTCATTCTGGAATCTCCACCGCGTACACGGTTGTCAAAGTGGTTTTCGGTATCGACAGAGAGTATGTCCATATCCGATCCCGGTCTCTTTGCCAACCAATCGTTATTATAACCCGTGGTTATAGATTTAAAACAATTTATCAAAATATACTTCGAATTAAACCATTTAAACACAAAGTCATTATTCCTTTAAATCAATATTATTTTCCAAAAATCTAACCCTTCGGAGTTCACTTATTCACTTAAACAAAAGCATTAAAATTTTCAGCTTCCACGGCATTTAAAAGTGTGGCGGTAAGTTATATTCGAAAACAATTTTTATTCAACAAAACAATATTTAAAATTGTTATATCAGTTCAGTTTTAAACAAAATCATATTTCAGTCTACTGCAGTCCTTAACAAGTGCTACAGTAGCTTTTTATTAGTTCAAGTTCAATTTTAGTTTCTGCTACAACAGCACTTACCAAGTACTATCATAGCCTTAGTTCATTTTAGTCTTTTGGTTCATTAATAAAATCCACCACACTTAACAAGTGCTACAGATTCTACCTAGTTAAACTTATAAAATCATACATTTAAAATGTTCATTTTCAATCCTTTAACAATTTATTTAAAGGGAAATTTTACAAGTTAAAACCAAACTTACAAATTTGCTTATTACGTTCATTTCAACATTTAAACTTAAACTCTATTTTTCCACCAATTTAAAACTAAATTTCATTTCAATTTATTTAACTTAAGTTTCCATCTTTCCCTTTTTTCAAAATTTCAAATTTAAGTTTCGTTAAAAAAAATCAATATTCCTCCATTTATTTATATTTATCACATAGAAAAATCATTTTTATTTTAAATAAATCATTTAAAATTCGGTTTAAATCAAATTAAATATTATTACAATTTTTAAATTATTTAAAAATATTCAGAAAATACATAAAAATAACCACGGGTCTGTATAATATTTTCTAGCCTAATTCAAGTGATACGGATACTATATCATTTCAATCCGTAATTTACAAAGAAAAATCCGGGTTTTATCATTTCAAACCCGCAATCCCAAGTAAATAAAATTAAATTGAAAATCGCTCAGGCCTATCATTTCAGCCCATAACGACCTTCCCTTATTCTAAAGTCCGTTCGGGTGTGTATCATTTCAACCCATAGTGATTCTATTCTACAGGGAACTTGCAGTGTGATTTAACAGAATAGAATAACAGTAAAATAAGAACAGATATAACAGATGATACGATATGCAGTTTTAACAATTAACATCAATTATAAATAAATCACAGGTAATTATAACATCATTTATTTATTTATTTATTTCTACACATTCAGTTGCGGTCGTTTCACAATTATATAAGTATGAATATTCGTGTGAGATTTACTCACCTCTACGGAGCTGGAGATTCGGAAAAAGAAATACGATGCCTAACGGAAGCACGCGAATAGCACGATCAGTCGTTAGCGGATGCGCCAACTAGATTCAAACCAAAAGCACAATAAATAATCAAATCTACAATCTCACGAATAACGAATTTTTTTCAAATGAAGCGACAAACGAAAAAGAAACAAGTTGAAAATTTTGAAAACACTAGTCCGACCACCTTTAAAACATAGATTAAAATTTAAATTTGTAAAGTGACAAAATATATATATATTTTTTTCAAAACAGGGGTTTGGAAAAAAAATATATAACTACAAACTTACAAAGGTGCCAAAACAAATTTTGTTTTCCTTTCAAAACACGGTCAGTAAAACAGATTAGGCTATCAAACCCATGACCCAAAAGCAACTTTCCTTATTCCCTATATTTTTCAAAGTCCTGTAGAAACAATATTACAAAGTACAGAGTGACAGGCAGCTTTCTCACTTTTTTTTTTTTTTATTAAAACAAAGCAGTGGCAATAAAACAAAACTAAAAACAGCTTTGTTCATCATATTTTTTTCAAACAGAGGATGGAAATACAAATAGACAAAGTACAAAATTTTCAAAGGTGCAAAACAATTTTTCTCTCATTTCTTTTTTTTCAATTGCCCGGCTGAGGAAACAAATACTAAGAACAAGGCTCGGTCGGTTTGTTGGTCTCGGCATGGGTTCAGTGGTAGGGTCTGGAGTGGTCTCGCACGGAGGCGGTGTAGGAGGGCAGGCTGGGTTCGTTCGATGGTTGGCCTCGTGGTGGATAGGGTGGGGTTCGGTGATGGTCTCAGCATGTGGTAGTGGATGGAAACGTGAGTTCGGTGGTGGGCTGGATGAAGGTAGGTTCAGGCGAAGGGTTTGGGTCGGCGATGGCAGTGATGGCATGCGTAGGTCTGGCGAAGGGATACGGAGGCGTGGTGGAGACGTGGTGGTTGGCTGGGGTTCGTTCGGCGTGGGGTCACGTGGTGGCAGGCTTCGGGATTGGTGGGTCAGGTTGGTCTCGTGGTTGCGGGCGGTCTCAGTCTGGGTTCATGGTGACTTGGCGATCGGTGGTGGTAGGGTTTGGTCTGGAGAGTGGGGTAGGCTGGTGGATCTGGCGAAGGGGATTTGGAGGGCTGGAGCCGCGGGTTAGCGATGGTCTTGGTGGTGGATGGTGACGATCTGGGTTAGGCCTGATGGGTAGTGATCTGGTGGCGAACTGGAGGAAGTGGAAGGCGAATGATGTGGGATCTCGGTATGGGAAAAAGGTCGTAAGGTGATAGCCTAAAGCTGGAAAAAGATGAAGCACAATAGGGAACAGCGAAATAAAATTATAAAGTGAGCAAAAAGTAAAAAAAAGAATGATGCCTGTACCTTTCAGAGGGAGATGCTCACGCAATTAGATTTGATTCGTGGTATTGAAATTTTTGCTTGTTTGTGAATGAGGACTGATAAAAGCTATTCAAAGATTTTGTAGAGAAGGCAAAAGAAAGCAAAAAAAAACGTACAACTCTAAGATTTGATTCCTTTATTAAATAAAATTAAAATGCTAACAGTTTCTTTCAATATAACGTATCTTTTTAACCAAAAATTTTAAAATAGCTATTATCATCGTTAAAAAAATTTGATTCTAATGTAAAGTTAAGAACGGACAAAACGTAACGAAAATGTAACGCTTTAAATTCGTTTTATAAAAATTACTACACTTTATATTTAAATCAATACTCCGAAATGTTTTGTTTTTAATAAAAATTTCGCTTTAAAATATCGGGCTATTACATTCAACAGAAGCACCAAGGCCAGTAATTGCTGAAACTATATTGCTTTTAGTTCTCGAAAAGTTCTTTGTAGTTGTACTGAATCTTCCTTCCATCAATAGGTAACTAACCTTCTGTATCTAGTTGAGAAGTTTATAGTTTTTCATTGGAGACTATTTAACACTTAATATCTGTAAATGCTAGCATTGTAGGAAATTCACTCTACTGTGTTTTTATGCATGCAAGCACACAAGTTTAGTCATTTTTATATACTACAAGTTAGACGAATGGCGCCTTTATGACAAGTTTCTAAAATTTGGCCTAAGATATTGTTCAAGTTTCTGGTAGAAAATTGTTGATTTCTGAATTCTATTCTTCATCCAACCATAACTTATAAGTTGCATCCGAATCTCAATATAGGTTGCTTGTGGTCATTAAACATTTCACAATCTTTCATTATTTTGTAGAATTTTATAGTCTGGTAGTATTTTTTGTTGCATTATGTTAGCACTTATTTTTCTTTAAAATAAGTCGCTTACAATGTGTAATTCTTTTATTTTATTTTGACATTATTATAATGTAATACCCACATAAAAACACCTTGAAAAATTCTCTTGTATTATGTAATCTTATATTGGTTTAAGAGAGTTTAGAGGATTGTGTCCAATTATTGGTTAAATAGTGAAGATTTAGTGTTGATATGTGTATTAATAAATCTGTTTTAGTTTTGTTTTTTCCTTTACCATCGCAATAACAAGAAAATTCTCTCTAGGATCAAATTTGAATCTTGACTGATGTCCATACAGTCATTACTTGCAGGACCATGGTCCTGTACCCATTGTGGAACCTGAAATTCTTCTAGATGAAGAATATTCAATTGAAAGAACACTTGAGGTAGCAGAGAAAGTATGGGTTAAGGTTTTCTACTACTTAGCAGAAAACAAACTACTGTTTGAGGGTACAATGTTGAAACCTAGTATGCTTGCTCCTAGTGCTGAACACAAACAAAAAGCATCTCCTAAGAAAAAATCTTCCTTCCGAAGCAATCAAAAATAAACTTTTCCAACAGAAGCAAACCATTCTTTGCTATGTCATTGTTGGGCTTTGCGTGTGCGTTCATACGTAGAGAAGGAGCAAGCGGTTTTCAGGTCAGTACTCCTCTCACCATGTCTATGTTTATATCTTCCTCTTTCTTGCTTATCTAATGGAGAGTTGGATGAGTTTTGTGAGTTAATTGAGCTGTTATTTTTAGGTGTTGATAAATGTATGTGTGTGAATCTTGAATTGGCCATGTTTATTTAATTGTGTTTGTACGAATGCCGATTATTGTGTGAATGTACTATATGTGCTTATGCATATATACTTCCGGACGTGTGTTTACGTGAGGGAATTTGAGATATTTTGTAACTACGTTTTTGCTGTGTTTTTTAAGTTAGTGTGTTCACAACAAAAAGAAAAGTATTACATTTATATTATTAAGTTTGGATATCTGCTGCTGTTCTTAATACACACACACATTTAGTTAATGGAACATTTTGATTTTTGTGCCACATAGGCTGAGCGGTTGTCTATGCGTGCATTATATGTGGAACGTGTTATACATAGGTATGTGTTTATATGCGTGCGTTTACATATTTGCGTGCATTACTGGGTTTTAATGTGCACACATTTTTAGTGCTACTTGTTTACTATAAAGATTTTTAATAATTGATTTATATTGGTATGCATATAACAGAGTTAAGTGGTTGTTCCTTTATCAGTTTATATGATAATATATGTGGAACGTGTTACCTTTTCAAGGTGTACATGTGTATTCATTAGTTCACTTGGCTGTCATTTCTAAATTAAGCATTTGATATAGTATTATTGTAGTTATTTAGTTGTTGTACCTATTTATTTTATTGACTCCAATAACTCGTTCATTTTATAACATTGGAGACCGTTTGGTTTGCTTTTAGTTAGTTTATTTTGTAACGCGTTATTTAATAATAATAATAATAAATTATAAAATATTAACCAAGTTAACTAAGTTTATAAAAATTAACTAATATGATATACTCATACAATGTTGTAGATGTTTGATATTAGATTTGAAGTCCTACGAATTAACATAATTGGTTGACTATATGTTGTGCTTTCACTTGTGCAGACATTGGATTTCCAAAGAGAGCAAGGTTGGACTTTTATGGTGCTAGCTTTCACTTGTGCATGCAACAAAGAATTATGGGTAATCAAGCGTTTTGTTAGCACCGGTTTAGTATAACATTTTATTAGTACTAGGTGTGTAAATTTATATACGAATGGTTATTATATGTGAGTTTGGTCATTTTATCAAAAAACTATTGTATTAGAATGGTTATGGATATCTTATTTGATTATATGATTAATATGTTTTTCTAATTGTTTGAATATGATGGTTATGTGAGTGATTGTTGATTGATATAGTAAAAACAAAATAGACTAACAATATGAAATAATAGCATGAAAAAATGGTGCAAAATGATCAACAACTTTTAGTAGCATTTCAAAAACGCTACAGAAATACATATAATGGCATTGAGTAAACGCCCCCGTAAAGTAGGGGTAAAGTTGGAAACTCTATTGGTAGCGGCAAAAAACCATTTGGTGGCCTTTTTAAAATGCTATGAAAATATTTATGGTGGCATTTGAGAAACGCTGCAATAAAAGGATTTATATAGCGTTGAAATAAATGCAACTATTGTGGGCTTTATCACGACGTTTATCAAAACGCTACCATAAGTTTTGGTAGCGTTTTATGTGCGCCACCAAAAATAAAATTTCTTGTAGTGCTTAGCATACATCCATAATAATTTACATCCCGAACGTCATAGCGAAAAGAAATATATCTGAAGGGGATGATCATACCTTAATGGTTGCGAACCACATAGCCTTGCTGCATCCAACCCTGTTTTCGTCATTTCTGGATGTGAGGCCTGAGGTAACGATTACCTTTTCACATCGCCCATCATCTTTCTTTGAATGCCACACTACCATTCTATCGATTAATTATTGACTTTCACAAACAAACAACCTCCGAGTTCATATGTCTCAAAGAAAGGTGTTAAGCTAAGAGAAGTTGCCTTCTCCACCACCAAACAGATGTAGCGAGAAGTCCTTGTAACGAAGATATTAAATAAAGAACTATTGCCACAAAATATGATATGGGAAATTTCCTCTGAGGGTCAGTGACAAATAGCCCTACATTCCATCTTTCACCGATATCTCCATGTCTTCACTTCAAATACGTATATTGGTTCGAAGTGGTTTTCGGACAGGAATTATCCAAATCCGACCCCGGTTTCTCCGAAACAAACATCGATAAAAAGGTCAAGTGAATAGGGAATCATTCTTTTAATTTATTAAATTCTTTTTATCAAAATATCTTTTGGAGATATACATTTATAAAACATTCTTTCCGGTATATACAAAAATATCAAACCTTTCTTATAAAATCCTTCAATAACTTTTAAACTTCTTTTTTCTAGGAATCAACTCAAAATTGTTTCGTTTTTCATTTAGGAAGATATTGATCCAAGTAAAGTAAATTCACCATTCCCTCCGTCAGGCCAGTCCGGATAGCCAGGGAGAGCAGAAAATTGGTTTTCCAAACTCAAGCCTAGACACTATCTCTTTGACACCCATAAGGCGGTCAAGTTATTAATCGACTCTAAATCTTTCATCATTCCAAAACTTCTTTAAATCATCTTTAAAACACTAAATAGATAATTTAAAAACATTTACAAAGGATTTGTAAAAGGATTGTTAAGTTTAAAACTGGTTTTCAAAAGTTGTAAAAAGTGCTGCGAAATGTGCTTTTTTAAGCTATATTGATCAAAACAACTTTTTATTATTTGAAACTTTACTTTTATTTCTCAAAACTCTTTTAAACCATTTTAAAACTTTGTAAGATTTATTTCAGATTTTTAAACAATTTAAAACATCATTTTGAAAGAAATCCAGTTTTAGATTTCGAACCACAAAATCAGGATTTTTCCAAAACTTGTTTTACTCATATTTCAAAATTTACTCACCGAAATCTCAATTTTCTTTCTTCGTGAAAAACTATGGATATAATAGTTCAGAAAATTCTTATCTCGAAGAATTCTGAGATATATTCCACCTTTTACACTAGTTTGATTTTTATTGCGCGAAATCGCGAACTACCGTTACGGGACGTGCTTATTTTTGACCAAATTTTCTATTTCTTTTCAAACTTCACAAAAACACTTTTAAATGTTTATAAACCATTTCAAACACATTTTAAACTATTTTTAAGAGGTTTAACACTTCCATGTATACCATTTCATTAATCTAAGGAAAGTGATTTCCTTTTGTGCTTGTCGACGTGTATAATCGTGACTTGCATATATATTCAACATTCATATGACAACAACCAAACTTGATGATCAAAGCATATTAAACATCCATTTGCAACATCATATCATCATCCAACATATACTATAATAATTTTAGGAGTTCTCACCTTAGATTTCCAATGATTCACAAAAAAATTGCTATAGCTCCGCTATTCGAGTTTTGAAGCTCACTATTCTTCAGATTTTAGCTCCTAAATGTAACGACCCCGGATTCTTATTAAATTTAAATTGATAATTAATTGAATTTTTGAATTAAAATTGTGAAATGTATCGATGAATTGAAGCGAGTTTCCCCGAGTTCAAATAAAAATGTGTTAAATTATTTGAATTTAAAATCTTAAATATAAATGGTTTGAAAATAAATTTTAAAGTATATACATTGACACAAGTATAAAATAAATAAATAGTAAGTAAATTTAGTGTTTAATAGTTTAAGTTTAAAATAAAAAGAGATAAAAATAAGCAATTATGTAGGAATGGAACTAAATACTTAAGTTAAAAATTTATAACATAACTAAAACAAAAGTATATATATGTACATAGGATATAAAGCAAGCTAAGCTAGTAAAATGTATGTTAAATAGATATGCAGGCAAGTAAAAGAAAAAGATCTATCAACATAAAAGTAAAATCAAATATCTATGTACATGCAAGACAAAGAAGATAAGTATGAACAAGACTAAAGAAAACGAATAAACATAGATGTGTATAAACTTACAAATAAAATAAGGTATGTTGTACATGATAATTAATGCAAATGTCTCTAGTACACTACCTTATATCCATCAGCCGAAATGAAGATCAAGAAAATAAAATAAGGTACATATGCATCAAAGTTTTGCACCTCTAAGTACATACAACATCATCAGCCCCCAAATGAGAAAAAATCTCTGAAGTAAACTCATTTGTACCTGTTAAAAACCTATCTCCTGAAATAATCTTTCTATATACACCTTTCTTATGTCATTTTCGTTCACAAAGAAAACTTAGCAAATCAGAAGAAAAAAAATAGAATTCAAAAACAAAAGAAATTTAAATCCTTCGAACCTGGAAGCATTTCAAAACCTGGAGATGAAGATCAAATCAATTTCAAGCAAAGTTTCAACTCAATATACATGCAATGATTTAAAGTTTTCAGATTTAAAAAATAAAGGCACTGTCTTTGTTCAACAATTCTAGGCTTGAGTTCTCTGTTCTTTCTTAATCAAGGTGAGCAAACTCTCTTTAAAAACCCAATCTTCTATCTTAATTGTGTTCAGTGATGATGAATGAGATGAATAATGTTGTAACTCGTTTGAATGTATACATATGTGTACATATGTGTGCAGATTTAATGACGCATCTCTTTATGTAGGTATGTATATACCTCTGTTAAAATATATAGGCTCTAAAACAACTTCAAAAAAAAATTTCGATTCCTCTGATTCTTGTTAGGTCTAAGGATCTAAACAAAATATACTTGTATAAGCAAGATTCAAGTAGAAAAAATATTGTTGAGTAAAATAAGTCAAATTATTTTCTGGAATTTAGAAAATACAGTGGGTCTTAATAAAAAATCAAAAATTTGAATATCTTAATTTTAAGATCTGATTATACGACCACGATTGCATAACGAAATGATGATTTTTGATATGAGTCTCGGGATGTTTAAGCAAGTAGGTATAGTGAAATCTCTAGATGAACGGAAAATGCTTTCGTGTCAATTACCGTCGATCGAGGTCAAACTGGGGCTTGAGATTTATGTCAGAGGAAGCTCATAGATCGAGGATGATGAAAAAAATACTAATGGAATTTATTAATAATCATGGTGGAGAAACAGTGAGATTTAGGGTTTAACAACTTAATTTGGTTGATGATGAAAATGTGACGCGTTCGCTGTCGTGGGTGGATCGAGTGTTGTCGCACCGGGGGAAATCGAAGCATTGATGAACGAAGCTTCTCCGGTAAGGGTGGTGCGGTTGTAGGTGGTTGCGACCGTCGGCGCGGAGAGTTTTGTTGATCGTGTTGGGTTCTAGGAAGTGGTAGGATAGCTCGATTTCGATTTCGTGGTGGTTTCAACGATCTGAGTGTTTGCCTGAGTTGAGATGGTCACCGGCGATTTGTGCGAGATAGCGGCGACGATCGGAGTGGCTCCGGCGTCTCGTACACGTGCACGATATGTCACGAGTGTCAGTGTTTGGGTTAGTTCTGAGTTTTGGAGTAGGTTGTGAAAGCAGGGAAGTTGCTCGAGTTTAACTCTAGTGATTCGAGTAATTGACTCGAAGAAATCTGGTTTTGGGCTCGGATATTTGAGAGATTGGTACGGGTATGGACTCGAGAATTTGATGAGTTGGTTGGGGAACATTTCGTTCCAGGTGAGTCCAGTTTTAATTGATTTGATTTTTTTTCCAATTTTAAAGAGCAAACTTAAATTTTAAACAAGTTTCAGCTGGGATAAAGGAAGTATGATTAGGGTTCAAGTATTATGTAAGTGTTAACAAGATTTCGAAACAAATTATGAAGAAAAAAATGTTAAGACTAAATGTTTTAAATTGTTATGAAAAATTAATTAATTTTGGAATAATATTATGAATAAATTTCTAAGTATTTTCAAATGGAGTTTAAATAGTGTTTGAATCAAGAAGGTGATTATGATAAGAGCATTGAACTGTAATTAATCAATATTTTTGTATAAAATGATTTCAAGCATTTAATTTAGATGATGAAATTAAGTAATGAATTAAGATAAAAAAGGGGTTTATCTTTGATTAATTAAGGTAGATAATGAAAGGTATAATCAATTGATTAATTAGTAAAAGGTTTACTTACTTGATTACTCAAAGAATAATTTGTTAATGGTAAATTAATTAAGGGCTAATTAATTAATGTGATTAATTAAGGATAATTAAATAATTAAAGGTTAATTAATTAATGAAGGTGATTAAGGAATGATAATTAATTGAGGAATAATTAATTAAAGTAATTAATTAAAGATAATTAATTAAATGGTGAATTAAATAATTAAAGGTTAATTATTTAATAATTAAAGGTTGATGAATTATAAGTAAAGGCTAATCAATTTATCATTAATGGTTAATTAATAAATGATTAAAGAATAATTAATCAAAACGATTCGTAATTTATTGATGTTGATTAACCAGGATTAGTAATTCATAAGAAATTAATGTGATTTGAATTAATCAAACAAATTAACTGATTTTACTTGTGAATGTTTGGATTTGACTGAATGATTGAATTGTTGACATTCCCTGATCTGTGATGCTTAGTGATATAGCCTGATTTGTGTTGTGATCTGTAGTGTAATTTATTTATCTGGGATGATCAGTAATTTATTTATCTATGATATATATATATCTGTGATCTGTTAATAAAAGATAAGCGTTATAGTTATATCGCTTATCAACTATATTTCTGTATTCTGATCTGTGATGATTTGATGATGTTGCACTACTGTGTGAAACCCCTGGACTACACTTTTACACACACCCAATATGGATTTCACGTGGAAATCGGTTAAGTCACATATGATTTAAATTTAATGTTTTTAAAATTGAAATTTTAATTTCAATTGATTTTGAAATGGAATTGGGTTTAATGTAAAGAGCTTTTGAAATGGAATTTCAAAATAAAAGTTATTTTGAATAACTTGATAAAGTTTTGGAATTTAAATAATTTGAATTAAATTTGAATTCAAAATTTGAAATTGAATTCTGTGATTTGAAACTAGGGATCAAAGATGTTATACTAGTTATATATGAATTTAAACCATTTTAAAAGTATGATTATGAGAATTTGAATTTAACCCAAGGACTTTAACTCGTATAAATGAATCAGATTTCCGAAATGAAAACTGTTTGTTTTCAAAGAATAAAAGCTTTCATATAAGAAATGAAATTCCAATTTAAGTTAAAAGAATTTCAAGTTTGAATTGAAAATGGTTTTCCAAGTTATGAGTGAATTCTTTTTGAAAATCTATGAATTGAATCTGTTTATTTTTAACAGATTTAAAATGGTGATTTGTTTAAACCATTCGAAATGAAATTGTTTTGAAAGCTATAAGTTAAATCTTTGATTTAAAGATTTAACGAGTTAATCCAAATTGAAATGGAAATCGATTTGAAAAAAATTATGAATGAATCTTTGTGAAACTAAGTGAACTTTGTGAGATGAATCTTTTTGTAAAAGATTTAAAATGGTAATTTGTTTAAACCATTTAAAAGAGAAGGTTTTGGGTAATAAGTTGTGACTTAACTAAAATCCTAATATCCATATGTTTTTTTATTGCGCTCATTATTCGGTTTAGCCAGGAGAGGACCTTTGTGTCACATAACCCATTCCGAATAAGTGATACGTCGTATATGGATAGTATTTGAAGACCGGTGTTAAAGACCGGGTATTTGCGAGAACGATAGGATAACCTATCGATTGTCTCTGCACTGGGTAGCTCCTGGTATAGAGATCCCCTAAGTGATGGGAAGTCCGATCGGGATTCTGAATACCCGGATTGCAAGGGCTTCTTCGGAAGTGTCTTCGGTTCTGTTCGAACCCGGAACAGACTTGTATGGTTACATGTCTGACATTATATTTTAAGATATAAAGCAGATTTCTTAAAATACATTTTTGTTGGTGGCGGAGAATTTATTCTCTTAGCTTAACATCCTTCTCTGAGACGTACGAGCTCAGAGGTTATGTAGTTGAAGGTTATCAGTGATATACTCCCAATTTGGTAATGTGGCATGCTGAGTGTTGTTGTGTGTTGATCATTTATTGATCATTTGTGATCAAGGCATGGCTTTGTGAAAAAGCGTAGCTTTGTGGACGAGACCTCATCGAACCTCACAGACCGAAAATGGTCGAAACAAGAATGATGCGGCAAGGTTATGAGGGTCGCGCCCTTTAGGGTATGTCATTTCCTTCTGGAAAAGGGTGGTATCATGGTATGGAGCCCAGATACTTACTCATGTGGACACACTTTATTTATTATGTGTGATGTTGGTGTAGAGAGCTCTCGGATAAAGGTCCCAAAGGACCGAGGAATGGCATATTCGTGAGTTACCTAGTTACAGGGGTAACCCGGCCTTGTGTTGGCAGAGAGCCAGGTTGGTTCTTGGGACGTCCAGCCAGAGGCGTACCCATCTGGCAGGAGGAAGTTCCTTAGCCTGACCATTTATTGGAAATCCAATTTTCAATACGAACCCTGTACGGTTTTAGTTGTAGAACCTGCCATTTACTTATGGTGGTCACCACTGTTTAGATGGTAGCTATAGTAGGCATACGATACTGGTCGTATGTTGGCTAAGATTAATATTATACTTTCGAAAGGTTTTCCTACACTATGCACTAGTAATAATATCGGATGTTTTTGCGTAGTAAGCATGTTTGACTATCATAAGAAGAAATCTCCTCCAATTCTGCGTTTGCATTGTGTGTGTGGCGGGAGGTCTTATGGTAGTTTCATTTTCCAAAAGCATTGCGAAATTCAATTTTACTTTGTTTTAAAGATAAACTATTTTTGTTGCTCACACCAGTCCCACGACTGACTCGGAGTTTATTATTCCCTTCCTAAACTCTAGGTGCCCACCATTTTCCACACGGGCAGTCTAGAGTTGGGTTTCTTAGATATTCAGGTTTAGTAGATTATCTGGAGCTGGTTCAGTTCTTGGAGTTCACGGACCGACGTTGCTTATCTTAGTGGTTCGGGCTTGACATTGGAGTAGTTGGACTCAGCCTCTCTAGCTGACATTTGGAGTTATCACTTCTGTTATTTCCGCTATATCATTATTTATCTCTGATATTGTTGTATCATATTGATATCATTGTTGTATATCATTCTGGATATTGTATTCATTGGAGTTGTATATGATATCATTGATTTCTTTATTCCGCTGTGTTGTTATACTTACTGTGTTATAAGCTCCGGGAAGCCAGATTCGGCGTTTGAATCTACAACATTTGGAGTACAAGTAAAGTACGGGTGCCGATTTTCGAAGGTCGACTTTTTGGACTCTTACAATTGGTATCAGAGCTAAGGTTGAACTTTAGCTCAGGAGTATAACACATTAAGTAGCTCATTAGAAATAGGGTGAAGTATACCCTAGAATGAGTAATCTCTAAAATATCTGTCCGTATGCCTCAGTAAATTCTCTTACTATCCACTGATAGTAAGTATGAGTGCAAGAAGAGGATGAGATAGGGGACAGGGAAATACGACTATAAATGGTCAATACCCTGCAACAGTGGAAACAATATTTTCTCTACCAAGCTCTTTTGTTTGTCATCTTTCCTTAATTCTTCGATGATTTCTGGTAGATCTAGGAAGAGATTCGATGTTTTGGTATGGGACATAAACTCCAACTTAGTCAGAAATTGTTGTTTGGATGTATTGGTTGATTTGGTTGCTATGGTTGATAGGTATACTTTAGTTTTAAACTAAAAGTTTTGAAATTGTATCCATATATCTATCTATCTTTGGGTCCCAATATATTCTATGAATGGTTAGTTATCCCTTCGAACTAACCGATGCCCCTGCATATTTCGTAGATCTAGATAACCCGAGTATCTTATGAAGTATCAAATAGATTCATTCTTGTATCTATTATTGATATTCTAATTTGGTAAGCCAAATGCAGAATAGACGTTCAGTTTGATTTGATGAAATATTCTTCATCTATATTTGTGTCTCCTTGGCAATTTCGAGGACGAAATTCTTTTAAGGGGGAAGTCTGTAACGACCCCGGATTCTTATTAAATTTAAATTGATAATTAATTGAATTTTTGAATTAAAATTGTGAAATGTATCGATGAATTGAAGCGAGTTTCCCCGAGTTCAAATAAAAATGTGTTAAATTATTTGAATTTAAAATCTTAAATATAAATGGTTTGAAAATAAATTTTAAAGTATATACATTGACACAAGTATAAAATAAATAAATAGTAAGTAAATTTAGTGTTTAATAGTTTAAGTTTAAAATAAAAAGAGATAAAAATAAGCAATTATGTAGGAATGGAACTAAATACTTAAGTTAAAAATTTATAACATAACTAAAACAAAAGTATATATATGTACATAGGATATAAAGCAAGCTAAGCAAGTAAAATGTATGTTAAATAGATATGCAGGCAAGTAAAAGAAAAAGATCTATCAACATAAAAGTAAAATCAAATATCTATGTACATGCAAGACAAAGAAGATAAGTATGAACAAGACTAAAGAAAACGAATAAACATAGATGTGTATAAACTTACAAATAAAATAAGATATGTTGTACATGATAATTAATGCAAATGTCTCTAGTACACTACCTTATATCCATCAGCCGAAATGAAGATCAAACAAAAAAAATAAGGTACATATGCATTAAAGTTTTGCATCTCTAAGTACATACAACATCATCAGCCCCCAAATGAGAAAAAAATCTCTGAAGTAAACTCATTTGTACCTGTTAAAAACCTATCTCCTGAAAACATCTTTCTATATAAACCTTTCTTATGTCATTTTCGTTCACAAAGAAAACTTAGCAAATTAGAAGAAAAAAAATAGAATTCAAAAACAAAAGCAATTTAAAGCCTTCGAACCTGGAAGCATTTCAAAACCTGAAGATGAAGATCAAATCAATTTCAAGCAAAGTTTCAACTCAATATACAGGCAATGATTTAAAGTTTTCAGATTTAAAAACTAAAGGCACTGTCTCTGTTCAACAATTATAGGCTAGAGTTCTCTGTTCTTTCTTAATCAAGGTGAGCAAACTCTCTTTTTAAAAACCCAATCTTCTATCTTAATTGTGTTCAGTGAAGATGAATGAGATGAATAATGTTGTAACTCTTTTGAATGTATACATATGTGTACAGATTTAATGACGCATCTCTGTATGTAGGTATGTATATACCTCTGTTAAAATATACAGGCTCTAAAACAACTTCAAAAAAAAATTCCATTCCTCTAATTCTTGTTAGGTCTAAGGATCTAAACAAAATATACTTGTATAGCAAGATTCAAGTAGAAAAAATATTGTTGAGTAAAATAAGTTAAATTATTTTCTGGAATTTAGAAAATACAGTGGGTTTTAAAAAAATATCAAAAATTTGAATATCTTAATTTTAAGATCTGATTATATGACCACGATTGCATCATGAAATGATGATTTTTGATATGAGTCTCGTGATTTTTAAGCAAGTAGGTATAGTGAAATCTCTAGATGAACGGAAAATGCTTTCTTGTCAATTACCGTCGATCGAGGTCAAACTGGGGCTTGAGATTTATGTCAGAGGAAGCTCATAGATCGAGAATGATGAAAAAAATACTAATGGAATTTATTAATAATCATGGTGGAGGAACGGTGAGATTTAGGGTTTAACAACTTAATTTGGTTGATGATGAAAATGTGACGCGTTCGCTGTCGTTGGTGGATCGAGTGTTGTCGCACCGGGTGAAATCGAAGCATTGATGAACGAAGCTTCTCCGGTCAGGGTGGTGGGGTTGCAGGTGGTTGCGATCGTCGGCGCGGAGAGTTTTGTTGATCGTGTTGGGTTCTAGGAAGCGGTAGGATAGCTCGATTTCGATTTCGTGGTGGTTTCGACGATCTGAGTATTTGCCTGAGTTGAGATGGTCACCGGCGATTTGTGCGAGATAGTGGCGACGATCGGAGTGGCTCCGGCTCCTCGTACACGTGCACGATATGTCACGAGTGTCAGTGTTTGGGTTAGTTCTAAGTTTTGGGGTAGGTTGTGAAAGCAGGGAAGTTGCTCGAGTTTAACTCGAGTGATTCGAGTAATTGACTCGAAGAAATCTGGTTTTGGGCTCGGGTATTTGAGAGATTGGTACGGGTATGGACTCGAGAATTTGATGAGTTGGTTGGGGAACATTTCATTCCAGGTGAGTCCAGTTTTAATTGATTTGATTTTTTTTCCAATTTTAAAGAGCAAACTTAAATTTTAAACAAGTTTCAGCTGGGATAAAGGAAGTATGATTAGGGTTCAAGTATTATGTAAGTGTTAACAAGATTTTGAAACAAATTTTGAAGAAAAAAATGTTAAGACTAAATGTTTTAAATTGTTATGAAAAATTAATTGATTTTGGAATAATATTATGAATAAATTTCTAAGTATTTTCAAATGGAGTTTAAATAATGTTTGAATTAAGAAGGTGATTATGATAAGAGCATTGAACTGTAATTAATCAATATTTTTGTATAAAATGATTTCAAGAATTTAATTTAGATGATGAAATTAAGTAATGAATTAAGATAAAAAGGGGTTTATCTTTGATTAATTAAGGTAGATAATGAAAGGTATAATCAATTGATTAATTAGTAAAAGGTTTACTTACTTGATTACTCAAAGAATAATTTGTTAATGGTAAATTAATTAAGGGCTAATTAATTAATGTGATTAATTAAGGATAATTAAATAATTAAAGGTTAATTAATTAATGAAGGTGATTGAGGAATGATAATTAATTGAGGAATAATTAATTAAATTAATTAATTAAAGATAATTAATTAAATGGTGAATTAAATAATTAAAGCTTAATTATTTAATAATTAAAGGTTGATGAATTATAAGTAAAGGCTAATCAATTTATCATTAATGGTTAATTAATAAATGATTAATGTAACGACCCTCTATTTTTGGACCATTCGCATCCGCACATGTCGGACTTGAATAATTCAAAATACCGAATTGTTAATTTAAATTTTGCAAAACTGAGCATATACAGTAAATAAAGTAATCACAGACACAGAGTAATAAATGCAGCGGAAATAAAAGATAGTAGTTCATGAAGCTACTATATTCATATCAGAGTTAAATATGTACAGCAGAATTCTCAAATACAATAGTCAAAACAAGAATCAGGATACAATCACCAGAATCAACTGGATATCTGAAAGCTGGATAGATAGCTGGATCTCCAAGTGAAGCTCCAACTCCAAAGGTGAGTCTCGAATACTGGTACACTCAGTCTGACCCGAGCGTAAAGCAAAACACAAAACACTCGAGTCAGGATTAACATTCTTATATCAATAAATCCAACTCAAGTGAAATAGCAATTGAAATACAAGTAACTCAAAGGATGTTTGGAATAACCATCCTTTAAGAATCCGTTAAACTATCTACTATGTAGTAGTGTACGATAAGTAGATAATGCCTATCAGTAATATAAGATATCAAAATAGTGTTAAGGCGTTACCATTATCCCCCTTAACACATTTTTATAAAAGCATTATAGTCTATACAGCACTGTAAACTCCACCGTAAACTAGTGGGCTATCAGGGAGTACTCCATAGGTATAACACAAAACAAATCGTAGTGGTCGCGTATACAGGGATACAAGTATGACAAGGCACATGAGGCAATACCCAAGGTAGTGAAACTACCGTTTGCGTGATCCGGACTGGTGAGAACGCATCGCCGCAGCGATCGCAACACCGCGAAACAACACTCCCAAAATCAAGGGTGCACCAATCGACAACAAGTAATGAATAGTTTTCGAAGAAGTGTGTTCGCTTGAGGTAGCTGACCTCCATTTGGCCCGGCACGGCTCCTGTTTTAGTCATTTCCAATTTGACACAAGTGTCAAGGCTATCCATTATCGTTCTCTTTCTTCAATCATCACGTTCATCATTCCAACCACTTCATTCTGGATCACACTCCATGTATAGTTATTAAAGTGGTTTTCGGTTTAGACAGTGAGTATGTCCCTAACCGATTTCGGTCTCTTTAATAACTTTCGTAATTATTACACCGATTGGCCGTTTAATATATTTCAAAACCAAATCAAATTCAATTTCAAATAGAATTTGTAAACCAACATTTCATTTGTCCTTCTAAATCAATTTCCATAATTTACGTTTCAAAACTTCCAAATTCATAATTTCAAAATCTTATAATTCAATTTCAAGTTCTATTTAAAACAATTCAAATATTGATTCAAGTTCATATATAAGTTTCATTTCGAAATCATTTAAATTACTTTAATTTAACATTCAAATCAATTTAACTTCATTTATCGATTTCATTCAATATTCGTTAAGTTAATTTATCCTTCAAAACAATTTCTATTTAACTTCCAATTTATTAAATCAATTACTTAAGTTCAACTTCATTATATCAAAACTTACAAATTGCATTAAATTAAATTCATCAAATCAAATTCTTTACATTTCAAGTCTTACATTGATTTCAATAAAACACATTTTATTTCTTATTAAAGAAAATTCAATCTCACTTATTTATTTTCTTAGTTACAATTTCAAAGCTTAATTAATAAAGGAACTAAATTTCACTTATTCAAGAAGTTCAATTTTACTTAACAAAGAATTCAATTTTATTTAATTATTCAATAATTCAATCTTATTTAATTATTAAATAATTTCAAAACTTAATTATTACATAATTTCAACTTGATTATTAATAATTCCAAATTTTAAAACAACGTTCTTTTATCAACTACTATGTTAATATTTTGATTCAGATTATTAAATATTAACATTTCCTTTCATTAAAATTCAAATTCCAACTTTGTTTCAAAACCATATTATTTTTCAAATAAAATCTTTATTTTATTTTTAAATCAAATTATTGACCAATCGGGTTTTATTTAATTCTCTATCCTAAGTTAAGTTCATTTGGGTATTTATCATTTCAACCTAATTCCAATTCAATTAAAAATCAAAGCATAACAAAGGGAACTTGCAGTGTTATAACTGGGATGGTGTCAAAGTAAATAAACAAGCAATAACAACAATAAATATCAATCCAATAATCAATTCAAATAATCCTGAAATAACCATATTAATTCACATTGTTATTTGTGCAAATTAATATAATTATTTCTAGAATCTACACTATCATTTCATGTAGATTAAAGATTATTACACTTATTATTCTATGCAGTTCTACACTTGACATCAATTATTCAATTTCATACTTCATAAAATAATACAACATAAATTCAAATGGTTCAAGGGTAATTAACTATTTTTCTATGTGTCAAATAACTAAACATTTAAGGGGTCATATTATACAAATTTAACTAATCAAATTCAACACAAATGTCGATTCAAATTTTTAACTATCCTACGTCAAATTCAATTGCATAATATTTATCACTTTATACATTACAATTTAACATCATATAAACAACAATCAATCAATTATCAATCAAACTGTATTATCATCGTATAAATAATTACAGATAATGGTGTCAGATGTCATGGGTGAACAGATACAGGTAATAGCATATATAACAGTGTAAATAACCAACAGCAGCATATTTCAATTTGTCATTTCAATTGAAATCAAATTTAATAAATAAAAGAACGTTAATCATGAGTGATTGCTCACCTTCCGAGGCTAGAGAGGACGGACAATGACGTGAGTTACAACCCAAACACGAACTTCGAAATAAAGCAAATTGGAAACGTTCGACGGATAGAACAGGCACGACGGACAAGGCTGATAACAGAATCAATAACAAATCAGAATAGATTTGATAGAACAACAACGCTAAACATATTATTATTATTATTTCCATGAAATCAATATTTGTGTAAACACATATTATTTTAAATAAAAATAAACACATATAAAACAGAGTATCTGTATAGTAAAAATGAATATATACTTATAAACAACCACGTAAACCGTAGTATAACCATAACATAACTATATATAACTAATAGTTTATATCTAAAACTCTACATAAAAATTTCAAATATCCTGCATATACAACAAATATGATTTGTATAATATCATACATAAACATACTATATATATATGCTAGATAGAATTCTATTTCAACAAATCCCCTATACACTATATATATATACACGTACGTAAAACATAAAATAGAATATACACTAGACTGTAAACACCCGACTACTAGTGTACATTTTTAAATCAAAATCTGTATATAAACTATAACAACTTATACATAAAACTTATATAAACTATTACTTATAAATGTGTGTGTATATATCTATGGATGCTCAATTTATATAATGCGTGCTTTCCAAAACAAGAGTAAAATGAAAGAAATGAACAGTAAAAGAATAGTAGCTTTCGTATATACTTACTAAAATATATATATTTATGGTGACATACGTACAAATTAATATAATATAGTATTCTCATTTATACCCACCCAGATTAATTACAAAACATCATATACAAAGAGTACTAAAACTTTTCTTTATAACATACATTAACTTTAAACATAGAATATGTGCAGATCATCAATAAATCAAATATGCAGACAATCCAAAATATAAACAACTTAAAATATGCAGACTTTAGTAGATAAAACATGTATTGTCCTAAAACGTGCGGTAAAAAAACACTACCGAAAATGCATTCGTGACCAACATTTTATGAAGGCCCAAACAGCAAAATGTACAAACCCGCATGCATATATTCATCACGTGAAGATCATAATATATATATTTATATAATTCTAGAAATTATATTATACATTATGTATAAATCACATACAACAGGACTCATGTGAAAATGGCCTCGAACAAGCATGCTAAAATCAACAACTTATATAGTTAGTATATCTATCATGAGTATAAAACGCAACAATGTAACTTCTATAACCTGATCCTTTTCTTTGTATAATAGAAATGGAACACACATAAATAACTACTATATAAGTACTTGAGTTTTAACCAAACTATTGTAAAATATGTCTACTAACATGCCCAAATATAATTATATACATATGTAACTTTAATATGACCAAGAGAAAGATATTGACCCGAAAATAGGTATAAAATTATATATAAAATCAATATAACATCAGATACTTTGTAATATATAGACAAAATATATATAGTATAAAACAATATAAATAACAGATATTTACCATTTAAAGTTCCGTTTATAAATAACTCTACAGGTATGCGCGCGGCAATTGGCAAAGCCGAGACTGGGAGCAGAAGGTCGGTGGCCCATGCGGTGGTTACTGGTGGAGGTGTGGCACAGAAATGGGTTCGGTGTGGTGAAGAGGAGGAAGAATATGCAGCGAGTAAGGTGGAGGAAGAACAGGCTTTAGGGTTCTCGGTGAAGTGTGGTTCCGTCGTTCGATGAGCCGTGTAAAGCGTGGGCAGAGGGCAGCTCGGCCAGGGCGAGGAGAAGGGCTCAGTTGTGGAATGGTGGCGGGACTTATTGAGCGGAGGTGTGTCGAAGGTAAAGGCGGAGGGAAGGAGTTCTGGGAGGCTGTTGGGCACTGCCGTGGCTTCGTGGTGGGAGGAGGTGGTCAGGTTTGCAATGATAGGAGCAGGGTTTGAGAAATATATATAACTTAGTTTGTTTAAATTTTTCTCTCTAGAACAGAACAACCCAAAAGTGAAGAGGAGAGAAAGAATGCACGTGAATAGAAATTAACCAGCAAATATGAATTGAACTCTGGAATAGAGAAAGTCTAATATTGAAATTTGGGAACAATAATAACTAGCGGCTAATGGTATTACACGGTCGGAATTGTAGAAATGTAGGAACCGAAAAGGCTTGAATGCGTAACCGGTACGACTAAATATTACACAGACTTCGCCACGTACCGGATTACGAAACACAGAAGTGAATATATCGTAGAGATCAGCACGAAAAGACGATCAAAATGGTATACAGATATCAGTGGTTTGATTGAATTATAAAAATTTGAATTTTCTACCAACGGAAAATGCAGCAAAAACGCAGAAGATTAAGATCGACGGAGCTGAAGAAGTCCAAATTTGGAAAAATGAAAAATGACGTTTTGCTCAGAAGATGGTTTAGAATTTTTCTATGTAAAAATATTTAGGTTCCGAAAACATTTTATTTTCATCGCTTTTTAACTGATTAAATTGAAGTAAATTTACGCACGAAATAAACTTTCATATTTTCGGACGAAAATTTACCAGTTGCTATGTTTAACTAGACGCATTCCAAATATCAAATTTATATCTCAAAATTTTATCGTTTAAAATTTCACAAAATTTCAACTAATTACGTTATTAAAACAGTTAAAATTTACGGGTCGTTACAATTAAAGAATAATTAATCAAAAAGATTCTTAATTTATTGATGTTGATTAACCAGGATTAGTAATTCATAAGAAATTAATCTGATTTGAATTAATCAGACAAATTAACTGATTTTACTTGTGAATGTTTGGATTTGACCGAATGATTGAATTGTTGACATTCCCTGATCTGTGATGCTTAGTGATATAGCCTGATTTGTGTTGTGATCTGTAGTGTAATTTATTTATCTAGGATGATTAGTAATTTATTTGTCTGTGATATATATATCTGTGATCTGTGAATAAAAGATAAATGTTATAGTTATATCGCTTATCAACTATATTTCTGTATTCTGATCTGTGATGATTTGATGATGTTGCACTACTGTGTGAAACCCCTGGACTACACTTTTACACACACCCAATATGAATTTCACGTGGAAATCGGTTAAGTCACAGATGATTTAAATTTAATGTTTTTGAAATTGAAATTTTAATTTCAATTGATTTTGAAATGGAATTGGGTTTAATGTAAAGAGCTTTTGAAATGGAATTTCAAAATGAAAGTTATTTTGAATAACTTGATAAAGTTTTGGAATTTAAATAGTTTGACTTAAATTTGAATTCAAAATTTGAAATTGAATTCTGTGATTTGAAACTAGGGATTAAAGATGTTATACTAGTTATATATGAATTTAAACCATTTTAAAAGTATGATTTTGAGAATTTGAATTTAACCCAAGGACTTTAACTCGTATAAATGAATCAGATTTCCGAACTGAAAACTGTTTGTTTTCAAAGAATAAAAGCTTTCATATAAGAAATGAAATTCGAATTTAAGTTAAAAGAATTTCAAGTTTGAATTGAAAATGGTTTTCCAAGTTATGAGTGAATTCTTTTTGAAAATCTATGAATTGAATCTGTTTATTTTTAACAGATTTAAAATGGTGATTTGTTTAAACCATTCGAAATGAAATTGTTTTGAAAGCTATAAGTTAAATCTTTGATTTAAAGATTTAACGAGTTAATCCAAATTGAAATGGAAATCGATTTGAAAAAAATTATGAATGAATCTTTGTGAAACTAAGTGAACTTTGTGAGATGAATCTTTTTGTAAAAGATTTAAAATGGTAATTTGTTTAAACCATTTAAAAGAGAAGGTTTTGGGTAATAAGTTGTGACTTAACTGAAATCCCAATATCCATATGTTTTTTTATTGCGCTCATTATTCGGTTTAGCCGGGAGAGGACGTTTGTGTCACATAACCCATTCCGAATAAGTGATACGTCGTATATGGATAGCATTTGAAGACCGGTGTTGAAGACCGGGTATTTGCGAGAACGATAGGATAACCTATCGATTGTCTCTGCACTGGGTAGCTCCCGGTATAGAGGTCCCCTAAGTGATGGGATGTCCGATCGGGATTGTGAATACCCGGATTGCAAGGGCTTCTTCGGAAGTGCCTTCGGTTCTGTTCGAACCCGAAACAGACTTGTATGGTTACATGTCTGACATTACATTTTGAGATATAAAGCAGATTTCTTTCAAATACATTTCTGTTGGTGGCGGAGATTTTATTCTCTTAGCTTAACACCCTTCTCTAAGACGTATGAGCTCAGAGGTTTTGTAGTTGAAGGTTATCAGCGATATACTCCCAATTTGGTAATGTGTCATGCTGAGTGTTGCTGTGTGTTGATCATTTATTGATAATTTGTGATTAAGGCATGGCTTTGTGAAAAAGCGTAGCTTTGTGGACGAGACCTCATCGAACCTCACAGACCGGAAATGGTCGAAACAGGAATGATGCGGCAAGGTTATGAGGATCGCGCCCTTTAGGGTATGTCATTTCCTTCTGGAAAAGGGTGGTATCATGGTATGGAGCCCAGATACTTACTCATGTGGACACACGTTATTTATTATGTGTGATGTTGGTGTAGAGAGCTCTCGGATAAAGGTCCCAAAGGATCGGGGAATGGCATATTCGTGAGTTACCTAGTTACAGGGGTAACCCGACCTTGTGTTGGCAGAGAGTCAGGTTGGTTCTCGGGACGTCCAGCCAGAGGCGTACCCATGTGGCAGGAGGAAGTTCCTTAGCCTGACCATTTGTTGGAAATCCAATTTCCAATATGAACCCTGTACGGTTTTAGTTGTAGAACCTGCCATTTACTTATGGTGGTCACCACTGTTTAGATGGTAGCTATAGTAGGCATACGATAAAGGTCGTATTTTGGCTAAGATTAATATTATACTTTCGAAAGGTTTTCCTACACTATGCACTAGTAATAATATCAGATGATTTTGCGTAGTAAGCATGTTTGACTATCATAAGAAGAAATCTCCTCCAATTCTGCGTTTGCATTGTGTGTGTGGCGGGAGGTCTTATGGTAGTTTCATTTTCCAAAAGCATTGCGAAATTCAATTTTACTTTGTTTTAAAGTTAAACTGTTTTTGTTGCTCACACCAGTCCCACGACTAACTCGGAGTTTACTGTTCCCTTCCTAAACTCTGGGTGCCCACCATTTTCCACACGGGCAGTCTAGAGTTGGGTTTCTCAGATATTCAGGTTTAGTAGATTATCTGGAGCTGGTTCAGTTCTTGGAGTTCACGGACCGACGTTGCTTCTCTTAGTGGTTCGGGCTTGACATTAGAGTAGTTGGACTCAGCCTCTCTGGCTGATCATTTGGAGTTATTACTTCTTTTATTTCCGCTGTATCATTATTTATCTCTGATATTGTTGTATCATATTGATATCATTGTTGTATATCATTGTGGATATTGTATTCATTGGAGTTGTATATGATATCATTGATTTCTTTATTCCGCTGTGTTGTTATACTTACTGTGTTATAAGCTCCGGGAAGCCAGATTCGGCTTTTGAATCTACGGCATTTGGAGTACAAGTAAAGTACAGGTGCCGATTTTCGAAGGCCGAGTTTTTGGACTCTTACACTAAATTTCCCGACCAAGCTTTGTGGAAGCCAAGGAGGGGACGGCCTAGGGTGTGGCTTGGGTTAGGCTCGGCCTAGGGTGGAATGAAGTGGGGTTTGTGAAGAATAACGGGAAATGAAGAGCTTTTGGATCGTTTTTGTGGTGTTTTACTATATATGACTATATTTTTTTATTTTAGTTCTTTTTGAAGTAATTTTTGACATTATTTCTTTTAGTTTGGAAGCTATTAAAGAGGAAGCAAAAGCTTAAGAAATATGAAGAAGAAGATGAATGGAAAAAGAGAGAAGAGGGTATGGTATTTATAGGAAAAAAGAAGTGTGTAATGGAAGATATGTAAACTCCACTTTTTCCAAGGTTCTCTAACACACCATCCCCTTCCTTATACACGGACAAAGCCCCCTATATTCCATCACTTCCATTCACTCTTGTATGCATATGTTAACTTGTTTAAGCTTAAGGAGGAAGCTTTACTTAAAATATCTTATATATTTTATAATATATATGTCTAAGTGTAAATGTATACATGTATATGTTTATGTGTATGTTAGAGTATGCATTTATGTGTTATATATGTGTACTTGACATAGAAACAACATTGTAATTGTTCGAACAACTTTCGTTTGATAAACCGTTGCCGATCAGAGAACTGATTCCCGATCACATTTTCACTTATACTTTAACGTACATGTATTTGTAAATAAAATTTCAAAATAAATTTCTTATCATTTTAATGAATTAAAATGATCACATTTCATTTATAAAACCATATAAATTTATATTAACAATAGTTTACAAAATTCGTTATTGGACCGATAAAGCGATATCGATTTTTCCTTATATTTTCAAATCAAATATATCTCTTTATAAAACTATTATAAATAATTTATTATCACTTTATAACTATCAAAAATGAATTATAACCCTTTTAAAATTATTATTTGATTAACTATAATAATAATTTAATCATTAAATCTCAATTTAAAATAAATAAATCAATTACCATATTTAAGGGCATTATTAACAATGTTAAAAACATATTTTATTTCCAAAAGCAAATCAATTGATTTTATTTCATATTCTTGTTTAATTATAAAAATAAGTGTCTGTGTCCAGCTCTGTGCGCGACGTTTTAAGATTATAAAGCTGTTTACTAATAAACGGTTTTCGACCATTTTATCGATTTAGAATTCGAGGAAAATATTTTTGTAAATATTTATTCAAAATAAGATTACTATTACTAACTCAAAACAATATTATTTGTATTATCAGCCTTTTATTTAAAAATAAATATAATTTATCAAAGTAATAAATTTACGGGTTGTTACATAAAGGAACACACGAGTTTTATAGTGGTTCGGCTATCTCCGGCTTACGTCCACTCCAATGATCTTTTATTTATACTATTTGATTACAGTTACAAATGTTTTTTCCTTAGAAAATTAATCAAGGAAGAGGTAGGAAGTGATGAAGAATAGCCAAAAGAAAAGCCCCCTTGCAATGAGCTAAGTCCGTTGTATTTATAGGTGAAGACGTGCAAGGATCGAGTTGAAGTTTCGACAAAAGAACATCTAGGCCCATACGATCCGACTTACAAAATTTGAGATCGATCAGACACCAAAAAATTAATTTAGGTCGATCATTCCGTACTAACTCCAATGGGGGTTCGATCCTTTTTATGGGATCCCCATGCCTCTAGTCCATGCTCCCAAAGTTTCGCGCCATTCCGACTCACTGTTTGTGAGATATCAATCAATCTTCGTTGTTTTGACTAGAAATTTTATCATAAGTGATCATTCCATGCTTCATACTTTTGAGCTGTGATCAATCATGTGGGTTCCCCATGATTTTAGCTACTTGCTCTCCAAATTTCATGCAATTTCGACGTACCGTTTGTGAGATATCACATTTTCCGTAAAACTATGGATCGTTAACCTAATTTTATACGATCGTTATAGAACGGTCGGTCTGTTTTTTTTTATATTTATGAGTTTTGGTGTGCGATCGATTTTAGGGACTTCTTTCTTTAATAGATTGATGCTTCCAATGGTTCATGGGTAATGGAGTTGCAGATCTTGAGTTATAGATCGATCATCGTCGAAAATCGTCAAAACGGTCGTCGAAGAACCCACTTCAGGGTTGACTCGAAGCGAGACCCAAGTAATCATCTTTCTGACTCGGAGTAGATGCTGAAGATTCTGGCCTAGGATTAGACTGGGGTAAAATCGAAATTTTTCCAGGTAAACGTGATTCTGACTCCAAGCAAGAAATTTCTCTAAGGCCGATCAATCTTACTCCAAGCACGAATAACGATCGAGGACGATCGTTTTTCTCCAAGCATCGATCGATCTGGCTCCAAGCCGACTCTAAGCATGAAAAACGATCGGGGCCGATGGTTGTTCTCCAAGCACGGATCATTCTGACTCCAAGCCGACTCTAAGCAATCATGTGTCCGACACCAAGCACGATCCAACACTTCAAATTCCTATGACTCCAAGCGAACCATGCGCTGACTACTAGCAAGTGGTAAAATTTTCGATCCATCTTCTTTTGTCCAAAATTCGAGCATACGAACTCCGATCGACTTGAAATTTGGAATGTAGCCTTACAATACCTTCTTGTCACTTCATATTGATTGCACCTTGATTAGGACCTGGTCCGAATCCACCCAACCATTGTCCATAGTTCTAAATATCATCGATTTTCGAGCCTGATAATCGATTCTCCGTGCTTCCGGCCTTGATGATCACAGAAGCCATTTAGCCAAATTTTATGATATACTGCCTGGTCAAAAGGTGGTATAACACGTACTTATTTTTATTGGTTCTTACTTATAATAATTTTTTTCTGCTAAAATTATTTATGAAAGCATTTCATAAAAATAACACTATCTGATTCAATTTTTTCTTAGAATTTATCTTGAAACTAAATACCATGTTTTACTTCAAAACTCCTTCGAAACTATTACTATATATTTTAACCATAGAAATATATATATATATATATAATATATTTATATATGTAACGACCCATAAATTTCAACTGTTTTAATAACGTAATTAGTTGAAGTTTTGTGAAATTTTAAACGATAAAATTTTGAAATAAAAATTTTATATTTGGAATACATCTAGTTAAACATAGCAACTGGTAAATTTTCGTCCGAAAATATGAAAGTTTATTTCGCGCGTAAATTCACTTCAATTTAATTAGTTAAAAAGCGATGAAAATAAAATGTTTCCGAAACCTAAATATTTTTACATAGAAAAATTCTAAACCATCTTCTGAGCAAGATGTCAGTTTGTAGTTTTTCCAAATTCGGACATCTTTGGCTCCGTCGATCTTATTTTTCAGCGTTTTTCTTGCATTTTCCGCTATTAGAAAAATTCGAATTTTTATAATTCAATCGTACCACTGATATTTATATACCGTTTTGATCATCTCGTCGTGCTGATCTTCATGTCATATTCGTTTGTCTGTTTCGACGTTTGGAAGACGATGAAATCTGTGGAATATTTTCTGTATCGGTACCGCCTTCAATGTCTGTTCAAATTGCAAACGGCTGAGATGAATGGCCATTGTCATTTTTTTTTTTCAGAATTCAATGCATGACGTTTTGGTGCTTACTTATTTTCAATTCATATGTGCTGGCTTCCACTATTTACTATTTCGTTTTAAAGTTTCTTGTTTCGTTCATATACCTTCTTCTCTTTCTACTTCCTTGTTCTGAACTCTGAGAAAAGAAAAATGAAAAGGGATAGTACACGCGCTCTTCTCCCCAAAACCACTTGGCTCGTTTCTTCCACACTCTCGCCTTCACCCATTATCGATCGCAGCAAGCCAAACCCCTTCAACCCGCGACTGTCTCTACCCTCCGACCATACGCCTTCTCTTCATAACCCATCAACCATCTCCACCGAATGCCCATCACTTCCCCTCTCCTCACGCGCAACAACAGCCCATAAACAATCACCTGTTCTCCGACCGACCCAAGCGATTCTCCTCCACACCGAGGCACCATCGTCGGCTTTTACCTCGTTCCCCTACCGCCACCCCCACGTCAGCAAGACCCCTCACCATGCGGCAGCACCAACTCGCCTTCCCACTGACCCGCCTGCATCCCACCGAAGCAGCAGCCTCCCTGATCTTCCGCCCCTCTCCCTCCAACTTATGCCGCGCATAGCCCACTCACCCCAGACCGACCTTCCACTTTATTTTCTCCTCCCCTGGCCACGAACAGCCATGACCACCGAGATGCACACCTCACAAGCCTCCATTGTTGCAGCACCTTTCATCCATCGGCCGAGCACCACTCCTCCCTCTTCCGCCTCGGCCACGTGCTGTAGCATCGTCCCCTCTGCCACTCAGAACCTGCCTCGTTCATTCCCTCCTCCATCTCGTGTACCGAGCTGCCTCTTTTTATGAACAGGTATTACATAAATTTTATAGATTACGAGTACTTGATTTCATGTTAGCATGCGTATAAATGCGCATGTATATATTTGGTAAAGCTTACAGTTTTATTTTGTTAAGTTTATGTACAAGTTTAAATATATATGTCCTTATATATAGTATTTTATATGAACAGTATGTGTATATAAGTTTATAAAAGCTACAGTGTTTATATAGTATAAGTATATAAGCCTATACGATTTTATATATATGAATATCCTTGTAACAGTTTGTATAATGTTTGATGCAAAGATTTAATAGTTTATTGTATATTGGGGTACAGTATATATATAGTGTCATTAACTACTTATATAATGTTTGGGTCTGTTCGTATATATATATTGTTATATATAATAAGTTGTTCTCATTTTAAAACCTTGATTTCGAAAATACGTTGATTTTAAATATTGCTTTATATGTAGTATATAGTTACAGTGCATTATTATATGATAAAGGTAGTATATACTATATTTTAAAAGCCTAGTCTATAGTCATATTTAAATAGTTAGGATTTTTCTTTTGGGTATTATAGATATTTACTGTAAAAGTAAATTTCACACTTATGTAAAATATAATTTTCACAAATATATTATATTTTACTATACTGTACTATATACTATATATATTTGATGTATTGATTTTAAATTGTAAGGCCTGTTTATATATATAGGTTTGTTTATATAAATTATATAGATATATGTCAAACTGATTCTGATTTAGTTCTTCAATTCTTGATTTTCAGCTCCATTCGTCGATTCGAGTTCAATCTTGCATTGTTTGAAATTCGTGCTTGGATTCGTAACTTATCTCATTTCTTCGTCAAATCTATCTTAGCCTCGAAAGGTGAGCACTCACTCACGATTAACGTTCTTTTATTTATTAAATTTGATTTCAATTGAAACGACAATTGAAATACGCTGCTGTTAGTTAAATACACTGTTATATATGTTAGTGCCTGTATCAGTTCACCCGTGACATCTGACACCATTATCAGTTAATTATTTATGCGATGATAATACAGTTTGGCTGATAATTGATTGATTGTTGATGTTTATATTGGACGTTAAATTGTTAATGTTAAATGATAAATAGTATGCAATTGAACTTGATATAGGATAGTTAAATGTTAAATTTGATTAATTGACATTTGTATAATATGACCCCTTTAACTGTTAAATTTATTGACACGTAGGATTTGTTTAATTACACTTTGAACCACTGAATGTATGTTGTTAAATTGATGATATATGAAATTGTAAATAGATGACAAGTGAAAAACCGTAATGTAATAATCTTTAATCTACATGAAATGATAGTGTAGATTCTAGAAATAATTATATTAATTCGCACAAACAACAATGTGAATTAATATGGTTATTTCGGGATTATTTGAATTGATTATTGGATTGATATTGTTTTTGTTATTGCTTGTTTATTTACTTTGACACCATCCCAGTTATCACACTGCAAGTTCCCTTTACTATGCTTTGATTTTGAATTGAATTGGAATCGGGTTGAAATGATAAATACCCAAATTGAACTTTGACCTTGGATATAGAGAATTAAATAAAAACCCGATTGGTCAATAATTTGATTTGAAAATAAATTGAAGATTTTATTTGAATAAAAATACGGTTTTGAAATGAAGTTGAAATTTTAATTTTAATAAAAGGAAATGTTAATTTTTAATAATCTGAAACAAAATATTAACAATGTAATTGATGAAAGAACGATGTTTAATTTGAGAAATGATTTAATAATTAAGTTTGAAATTATAATTAAGTTTGAAATTATTAAACTTTGAAATGATTTAATAATTAAGTTTGAAATTATAATTAAGTTTGGAATTATTAAACTTTGAAATTATTTAATAATTAAGTTTTGAATTATTTAATAATTAAATAAGATTGAATTATTTAATGATTTAATTGAATTGGATTCTTTAATAAGAAAATTTGAACATTTGAATAAGTGAATTTTACTTCGTAAATAATTGGAATTGAGTTTCTTTATTAATTAAGTTTTTGGAAAATTATTTAAGTAAGTAAATAAGTGAAATTGAATTTCTTTAACAAGAAATAAAATGCGATTTATTGAAATTAATGTAAGACTTGAAATTTATTGAAACTGAGTTGATGAATTTAATTTAATTTGATTCAATTGTAAGTTTTGATTTAATGAAGTTGAATTTGAATAATGGATTTAATGAATTGGAAGTTTAATAGAAATAGTTTTGAATGATAAATTAATTTAACGATATTGAACGAAATCGGTAAATGAATGTAAATTGATTTGAATGTTAAAACTAAATTGATTTAAATGATTCTGAAATGAAACTTTTGTACGAACTTGAATCAATATTTGAATTGTTTTCAATATAAAGATTGAAATTGAACTATAAGATTTGGAAACGGTAAATTGGAAGTTTTGAAACGTAAATTTTGGAAATTGGTTTAGAAAGACAAACGAAATGTTGATTTATAAACTGTAATTGAAATTGAATTGATTTGGTTTGAATTATATAAACGACCAATCGGTGTAATAATTACGAAAGTTATTAAAGAGACCGGGATCGGTAATGGATATACTCTCTATCTAAACCGAAACCACTTTAATAACTATACGCGGAGTGATGATCCAGAATGAAGTGGTTGGAATGATGTACGTGATGACTGAAGAAAGAGAACGATAATGGATAGCCTTGACACTTGTGTCAAATTGGAAATGACTAAAACAGGAGCTGTGCCGGGCCAATGGAGGATTAGCTACCTCAAGTGGACACACTTCTTCGAACTACTTATACTTGTTGTCGATTGGTGCACCCTTGATTTTGGGAGTGTTGTTTCACGGTGTTGCGGGCGCTGTGGCGTTGCGTTCTCACCAGTCCGGATCAGGCGAACGGTAGTATCACTACCTTGGGTATTGCCTCATGTGCCTTGTCATACTTGTATTCCATTTATGCGCGACCACTACGATTTTGATTTGTACCTTTAGTATATGGATTGCCCTCTGATGACTTCCGGTTTTGGGGAAACTACGGTCTTGTATATGCTTTTGGGAATAAAATTGTGTTAAGGGTGGAATGGGCCATGACTTAACGCTATTTTGATATCTTTTTATATTACTGATAGACATTATCTACTTATCGTACACTACTACATAGTAGATAGTTTAACGGATCCTTAAAGGATGGTTATTCCAAACATCCTTTGAGTTACTTGTATTTCAATTCCTATTTCACTTGAGTTGGATTTATTAATATAAGAATGTTAATCCTGACTCGAATGTTTTGTATTTTGCTTTACGCTCGGGTCAGACCTGAGTGTACCAGTATTCGAGACTCACCTTTGGAGTTGAAGCTTTGCTTGAAGATCCAGCCATCCATTCTGCTTCCAGTATTCGATGATTCCAGTGATGTATTCTGATTTGTATCTGATGTATCGTATTACTCTTCTGTTGTAAACTCTGATGTATCTTATACATTTATATAGTAGCTTCATGAACTACTATTTTCTTTTATTTCCGCTGCATTTATTGCTCTGTGTCTGTGATCTGTGATTATATTTATTTACTGTATATGTTCAGTTTTGCCAATTTAAATTAACAACGCGGTATTTTGAGCAATTCAATTCTGGCATGAGTGTCTACCTATACACTTATAATGGATGCGAATGGTCCAAAATATCGGGTCGTTACAGTTGGTATCAGAGCTTTGGTAGCTCTAGGCAAAACTCAACATATAAGGTAAATGTATTTACAGAATCACTCTCATTCGAGTTTCAATCTCTTCCTTTTGACTCGATTCCTTTAAATTTTGGAACGTTCCCTCGGTTTTGAAATTCATTTGTGTCCCTCACCATTCGTCTTCTTTTACTTCTGGAGTATCCTATAACTCCACTTCGAATAATCTTCATAATGAATCGGTGGTCTCGCCAATCTTTGAATTATTTATAAAGTGTGACCTCCTTTACAATAGGCATTGATTTACCGGAGATTTTTGTATCCTCGGTTTACGATGCTATCTATATCCTGCTATACCTGAATTCTATTTCTTGATATCGAATGTCGATTTACCTCAGAATTTTACACCAATCTTATTTTTGAAGTCACGGTCGACCCGGTTAAGGTTGCCCGCGATTTAAATAAGCTTATCCATCTTCCGATTATATTAATTGAATTACATTATCTTCTGTTTCAAACTTATTTTCGAATCAAAATTCTCTTTGATTTAAGTCAACAAAAATTTGAATCCCTATCCTTATTTTGAAAATTCATTCCTGTATCGTCGAGCAAAGAAATGTATTTGTAAACTAATATATAAATGTTTTAATATATACTGTGTTGTTTGAGTTGTTGATGTTGATTTGGGTTTCCGATCGATTCGTCTGATCAACGCTATCGATAGGATTTCCAAAACACTTGAACAGAGCAAACTAACGCAATATTATTTTCAAATTTGGAAAATAAAATAAATTGTTTGATTATATTGTGAAAATATAAGTAAAATTTTCTGGAATTTAATAGGTTAATTAAATTGTTTGTTTGAAATGATAGTATTTGATTATCATTTATTATTCTAAATAAATTTATAAATACGGTTTATAAATGGATTTGAAATTTGAAATGAATCTAATTCAGAAATTTGAGAATTTAGTTTCCGGTGATTTCGAACTTTGGTTTTAAAATTTTAAAGTATATATTATTGGAAGTATTTTCGAATAGAAATCGTTTTCAAAGAATTTTTAAAATGTTGAGATTAGTGCTCTTCTCTTTGTCGCTGGAAAATAATTTCGGTGATGGCGGCCGCATCATCGACATTCATTTTCGAGTTTCGAAGTGAACAAACCATTCTGTAGCTTTGCTACGGTTTTGTTTTGAAAAAAAATTTGATTTGAATTTCGTCAGTATATTTTGATTCACATATATATATAGGTATCTTACTTTAAAATTTAATTTGATTTGATATAAATATATTATATATATCTCTAAATTGTTTAATGTTAATCGAAAATCTAATTCTTAAATTTTGTTAAAGGATGAATTTAATTATAAATAAAACCAAAATTTGGAATAAATATTTAAACTTGAATAATTGAATTGGGAAAATTTTATTTGTATATTGTTCAACTGCATTCTAATTCAACTTACCTAAATCATTCAGAAGTTGAATATGTAATTGGATAATATATAAGATAAATTGAATTTATAAATAAAATTTGAGTGTTATAATAAATGTTATACACTAAATTTTGATTATAAAGATGTAAATAGAGTTAGATAGGATAATTAGTAAACTCAGTTAAAGAATTAATAAATTTTGTTTTGAAGGTTAATTAATAAATTGAAATTAGATCAACTTATGAAAATACCTTGAATTTAAAAGAAATTAGTAAATATAAATTTATTTAAATCGAAACTTTTATGGTTTAAATTAATTTATGGTTAAATATATGTGATTAGATATATTAAGTAGAATAAATTTAACAGTAATTTGAAATAAAGAAGAATTTAAAATTGCTGAAAAAAATATGATTATAATAAAAGACTATTCAAATTTATGGTTTTAGAAATTGTAAATTGAGGATAATTGGATAATAAGATAATGAATTTAGAAATAGTTGAGATTGATTTTAGCGAAATCAAATGGATTAAATCAATTATTGAATATCAATTAATTTAAATTTGAATTTATATGGTTTAAATTAATTATTATTCTGTATTTCAAATCTGTTTTTCTTTCTGATTGTTTCTATTCTCCTACCTCGTTCCTTTTCGGGGACGAAAAGTTTTGAGTGGGGGAGAATGTAACGACCCGTAAATTTCAACTGTTTTAATAACGTAATTAGTTGAAATTTTGTGAAATTTTAAACGATAAAATTTTGAAATGAAAATTTTATATTTGGAATACATCTAGTTAAACATAGCAACTGGTAAATTTTCGTCCGAAAATATGAAAGTTTATTTCGCACGTAAATTCACTTCAATTTAATCAGTTAAAAAGCGATGAAAATAAAATGTTTCCGAAACCTAAATATTTTTACATAGAAAAATTCTAAACCATCTTCTGAGCAAGATGTCAGTTTGTAGTTTTTCCAAATTCGGACATCTTTGGCTCCGTCGATCTTATTTTTCAGCGTTTTTCTTGCATTTTCCGCTATTAGAAAAATTCGAATTTTTATAATTCAATCGTACCACTGATATTTATATACCATTTTGATCATCTCGTCGTGCTGATCTTCGTGTCATATTCGTTTGTCTGTTTCGACGTTTGGAAGACGATGAAATCTGTGAAATATTTTCTGTATCGGTACCGCCTTCAATGTCTGTTCAAATTGCAAACGGCTGAGATGAATGGCCACTGTCATTTTTTTTTTCAGAATTCAATGCATGACGTTTTGGTGCTTACTTATTTTCAATTCATATGTGCTGGCTTCCACTATTTACTATTTCGTTTTAAAGTTTCTTGTTTCGTTCATATACCTTCTTCTCTTTCTACTTCCTTGTTCTGAACTGTGAGAAAAGAAAAATGAAAAGGGATAGTACACGCGCTCTTCTCCTCAAAACCACTTGGCTCGTTTCTTCCACACTCTCGCCTTCACCCATTATCGATCGCAGCAAGCCAAACCCCTTCAACCCGCGACTGTCTCTACCCTCCGACCATACGCCTTCTCTTCATAACCCATCAACCATCTCCACCGAATGCCCATCACTTCCCCTCTCCTCACGCGCAACAGCAGCCCACAAACAATCACCTATTCTCCGACCGACCCAAGCAATTCTCCTCCACACCGAGGCACCATCGCCGGCTTTTACCTCGTTCCCCTACCGCCACCCCCACGTCAGCAAGACCCCTCACCGTGCGGCAGCACCAACTCGCCTTCCCACTGACCCGCCTGCATCCCACCGAAGCAGCAGCCTCCCTGATCTTCCGCCCCTCTCCCTCCAACTTATGCCGCGCATAGCCCACTCACCCCAGACCGACCTTCCACTTTATTTTCTCCTCCCCTGGCCACGAACAGCCATGACCACCGAGATGCACACCTCACAAGCCTCCATTGTTGCAGCACCTTTCATCCATCGGCCGAGCACCACTCCTCCCTCTTCCGCCTCGGCCACGTACTGTAGCATCGTCCCCTCTGCCACTCAGAACCTGCCTCGTTCATTCCCTCCTCCATCTCGTGTACCGAGCTGCCTCTTTTTATGAACAGGTATTACATAAATTTTATAGATTTCGAGTACTTGATTTCATGTTAGCATGCGTATAAATGCGCATGTATATATTTGGTAAAGCTTACAGTTTTATTTTGTTAAGTTTATGTACAAGTTTAAATATATATGTCCTTATATATAGTATTTTATATGAACAGTATGTGTATATAAGTTTATAAAAGCTACAGTGTTTATATAGTATAAGTATATAAGCCTATACGATTATATATATATGAATATCCTTGTAACAGTTTGTATAATGTTTGATGCAAAGATTTAATAGTTTATTGTATATTGGGGTACAGTATATATATAGTGTCATTAACTACTTATATAATGTTTGGGTCTGTTCGTATATATATATATATATATTGTTATATATAATAAGTTGTTCTCATTTTAAAACCTTGATTTCTAAAATACGTTGATTTTAAATATTGCTTTATATGTAGTATATAGTTACAGTGCATTATTATATGATAAAGGTAGTATATACTATATTTTAAAAGCCTAGTCTATAGTCATATTTAAATAGTTAGGATTTTTCTTTTGGGTTTTATAGATATTTACTGTAAAAGTAAATTTCACACTTATGTAAAATATAATTTTCACAAATATATTATATTTTACTATACTGTACTATATACTATATATATTTGATGTATTGATTTTAAATTGTAAGGCCTGTATATATATATAGGTTTGTTTATATAAATTATATAGATATATGTCAAACTGATTCTGATTTAGTTCTTCAATTCTTGATTTTCAGCTCCATTCGTCGATTCGAGTTCAATCTTGCATTGTTTGAAATTCGTGCTTGGATTCGTAACTTATCTCATTTCTTCGTCAAATCTATCTTAGCCTCGAAAGGTGAGCACTCACTCACGATTAACGTTCTTTTATTTATTAAATTTGATTTCAATTGAAATGACAATTGAAATACGCTGCTGTTAGTTAAATACACTGTTATATATGTTAGTGCCTGTATCAGTTCACCCGTGACATCTGACACCATTATATGTTAATTATTTATGCGATGATAATATAGTTTGGCTGATAATTGATTGATTGTTGATGTTTATATTGGACGTGTAATACCCCAAGATTTTGAGGAAAATCCTTTTAAATAAATGATTAAAATTCTGGGGGAAAAATCAGAATTATTATATAGGTGGGATTTTCAGTGGTGCAAGGTTGTGTGCATGTGTGCACGTGCACACTAGTTATGGCACTAAGAGAAAATCCAGAATTCCTGAATAATAAAACAAAGAAGGAAAACATTTAGATAAAATGTTTTAAATAAAGGAAATATAGGCCTAGACATGAATATTAAAATTCCTGAGGATATGTATATATATATATATATATATATATCTATATATATATATGCATATGTATGACTTGTCTGGAAATTAAGACAGAAGAGAACATTGATTTATAATGAATAAGTGAAATTTTATTTGAATAATAGGAGTGTAGAAATGCATATAAGAATGCACATGTTTTCTGCAAATAAAAGAAGGTTAAAGTTAAACTAACACCCATAGTTGTATAAATGTATATATACAGATATTATTTGAGCAGAAAATTAATAAAGGAAAAATAAGTAAAAGAAGCACTAAAATAGTAAGAACCAAAGTGCAAGAAAGCAAATGTATAAAGGCAGAAAATAGAAAGTCACACCATTATCATGTTTGAGGTAAGTATAATAAAAATACTTAAAGTAATCACTTTCTGAAAAGAAAAGAAAATGGGCACAACTTAGCCTTGTTTTAAAATATTGGCCGGGACATTAAGGGTTAGGAGGGAGAGAATATGCAATGCCAAATGCATGATTCTGGTTTGGGCTAAAATAGGGATTTTGCATCACCCAAAACCCTAGGTAGAACCCTTATATAAATCAAGAGCCTAACCAGAAAACTACTCTCTCACTGAATTAATTAACCTAAGGAAGAAGAGGAAGAAAAGGCTAAAGATTTGAGGGGTTTTCTGGATTAAGCTTGTGTAAGCATTTAGGTGAGTATCCTCACTCATATACATGGCATTAAGACCTGAGATTAGGCAGCCAAGCTTTTATATGCTATATTTTGCATGTTTTGATTTACAAACCATGTTGACTACTGATGGTTTCATGAATGCTTGATGAGATATGATCTGCTATGATGGATGTATAACTTTGTTGTTCTATTTTCATCCCTGTATGTTATACCAAAACCTTAAAGAACATGTAAGAGAGTATTTGTAACTAGTCTGAATCATGGCTTAAGACAAAGAATGAAAAAAAAAACTATGAGCTGCATATACAATGGTATAGTGCTGAGGCTTGAAATAATTGGTTAAGGGTGCAATGGAGTCTTTCTCTATAATTGCTGAGCCCTAAACCAAATAGAAAATTTACAAGCCTAAAAATTATGTTTAAACAAGATTAAAAATCTGGCTAAACATAGTTGCTTGCAAAATCAAAACAAACCCAATAGAGCCATGCATTTATTCTCAGTTGCAAACATACTGGTATATGTTTGAATAGGGTGTTTATATGCTAAATAATGTGAGATGGAATGACTGGGTGTTATACCTCTAGAAAGTAACCTTTAACTTGCTTGCAATATTATGTCTGCAAGGTAACTAGTATGTTTCATGTATATAAGTGGTCTGTACACATAGCTATCATTGATAAAATGAACATGAATACACTTAGTAATATAACTAAGGATTTTGTGCCAAGAAGGCTGCTGGAATGCTTGCCCTATTTGAAGTAGACAAGTTGACACATGGCTTGTTTAAGTCCTGAGATCTTTGTGCCATGATGTTAATTAGTTCATGGCAATGTGTCCCTTTGATTCCTTATAGCAGATGAGGCCAGGAATTTATAAGAAGAAAAGGCAACCTTAAATGATGATATAGGAAACTTGGGTCTTTCCGGGATTAGGGTTGGTATGAGGAACCTTAGTAGTTCCAGATAAAAATTGTTTTAATGCATATGTTTGCTCTTGTGTATGTATATGGGAATACCTGATCAATTTATACATTAATCATTCATGATAATACCTGTCAAGTTATGCAAGGTACATTTATGCTGTATCCTTAGCTTAATATCATGGATATGTTAGAAATGCTCACACCAGATCATAGATCTGACCCTTATTGCTCATGGCACATGGGGGTGTCTCATTCATAATGGGGCAGCCACTAATGCTTTTGCAGGTTGTGATGGAGCTAAGTAAGCAAGATTAAAAAGATATGGAATAGAGAATGCTAAGATGATTAGAAATAAGAGCTAGAATGTGTTAATTCATGCATGTATTTCCTGATTGATATGGCTATCTAAATGTATTAAGTAGGAAGAACTTGTAAGAAATACGTGTTATGTTGTTTCTGGTTATTTCTGGTTTGGTATGTATTAAGGATATTGATGTTAAACTGATTTGAAAATCTATTTGCTAAAGTTGTTTTTGATTTAGAGGAAAAACCTGGATTTTATAAGCATAATCATTTTATGATGATTATAGTTCATCCTACGTCATTTCAAAAGATAGATATATAGGAAATTATATGGGGAAAATCCAAAAAGAATTATAACTGTTATATTTTCAAGTCATGATATTGATATATGTCCAAATGCAAGTAAAAGTGTATATACCCTGAATATGCATTTTTAAAAGAGAATTATGGTTAAGAAGGATGATATAAATCTGATCACAAGGTGTCTGATTCATACATATATAAACATGCTTTTGAAAAGAAGGAGTATCAATGTTTTGGGTAGATTCTGGTTTGTAAAATGCAAATAAAAGAATGGTCAGATTAACCACATGGTTAGACCATAGGTCAGGCCAAATGTTCACTTCAAATCAATGAGGCAAGGAACCATTTGAACCCAGTTTTCTGGAAAATGAGCAAAGACATTGACATGTACATGTATATCTGTGTACATGTTGATATTTGGGCAAAAATATAAACATAAATTCCTAGAACAGTTGTAGGAATGGGTTTCAAAAATAATAAAGCAAGAAATATTGTTTTGTATGTTAGATTATAGGCAAAAATTAAGTATATATGTGTAGATATAGGTAGATATCAGATTTTAAACCATACAGGAGAAAAATAAAAAGAAAAACAAAAAATTGGGTTTGAACCGACCAGCATAGCACTCGAACTCGTGACCTCTCATGTGTAAGTTAGGCGCGTTTCCATTACGCCTAGATGTTGCTTGTGTTCACTTATGATCCACTTTCTTTTAGCCTGAGTTTGATACTATACAGACTTTAACACAATCATCCATATTAAAAGCTTTCTTCCACCTGATTATTACTTGATCATTTCTTAATTAGAATAACAGACTAAAGTACATGTTTCCAGTGGATTCTATGGTCAAAAATCAGGATACAATAATTAATCTTTTATCAGGGAATTATCACATTTTAATAGATTTAAAAGGATTTCTACTTACATATTATCATGCTCTGATTCTAGTAGAATATAACATAGATATCTTCATATATGTATGTTAGGAATGATTTAGATTTAAAACAATATTTTTATATTGTGAAAGATCCTGGATAATATGAGAATAGGGAAGGATGACCCTAGGTAGTCTTAGCTAAGTATGATAAAAAAAAAAAAATTTTTTGGTTAAGAATTAGGGTCATTTCATTTGGTATCAGAGCTATGTTTTAATTAACATAGCAAAATATTTGTATGCTTATGTTTATACTAGGTTTGTTTGTGATATATTTGACTGTTTATAAGTATTCCCTGAATGTATGTGTGTGCATGTGACATACACAATGATTAAATAGGAAAGATACAACCAATTTAAAATTAAAGCGAAGTATTATAAACTAATATAATGAAATACATATACATTTAGAAATATGGTAGGAAGAGGGTCTCATCATCAAGGAGGATCTAGCACACCACAAATGCTTGACATGCAGGAATTTGTGAGAGTTTTGAGAGATGGAATTGGGCACAGACCTGAGAACCCATATGAGGAGCTCTCCAAGTTAGTGAAGACTTATACCAATTTGGGAGGCAAGAGCTTTGAAGGAACTGAAAGTGTAATGGAGATTCAAGCATGGCTGAGGACATTAGAGAGGATCTTCACTGATATGCAACTAGATGACCAAAGGAAGAGGCAAGTGGCCTCAAGGCAATTAAAAGGTGCAGCTTTGAGTTGGTGGGAGGTGATCATAGCTGGCCGGAATGAAAATGATATTAATTGGAATCAATTTAAGGAAATGTTAGAGGCAAGGTTTGTTCCAGCCTCAGCAAAAACCACTTTACTTGAGGAGTTCATCAAACTTAGACAGGGGACTATGAATGTCACAGAATACACCCAGAAGTTTGAGGGATTGTCAACCTATGGGGCAATGTTAGTGGCTGATGAAGCATCCAAAAATGATAGATACATCAAGGGATTGAACCCAGGGCTTAGCAGGGCTATATTACCTTATGCTGACAGAACTTTTGATCAAGTGATAGATTTGGCTCTGAAGATTGAGCAGCATGACAAGGAAAGAGATAAGTTTAGGAGCTTCAAAAACAATAGCAACAAGAAGAACAAAGGGAAGTACCATCCTTATGATAAGAAGAAAGGAGAGGCAGATGGTAAGAAGGCAGTAGATGCAAAACCCAATGAAGCCAAAAGAAAAATAGTTTGCAACCATTGTGGGAAAGAAGGCCATATTAAGCCAAGATGCCCAGAGCTTAAAGGGGGAGCTTTCAAATGCTTTCTATGTGGGAAGGAAGGGCATATGAAAAGAAATTGCCCAGAATACAAGCAACAAGGGAAAGTGGCAAACCTGGAAGGTAGGGGCAAGGCCATAATTGAGGCTAATGCTGAAAACCATGGTCAAGTGGAAGGTACACTATTTATTTGTACCATACCTTTAGCTGTAATATATGATACCGGGGCAACCCACTCACTCATTTCCCATGAAATAGTTAAAAGGTTGAAAATGAACTGCAATTTGGCTAAAATACCTCTGTTAATACAAAGCCCTTTAGGAAGTTCTAGTGTATTAGATATGATTTGTGTGGATGTGAATTTGAACATAGGGGGAAACACATTTGTTTCCAATTTATATGTTCTAAATTTCCCAAATATAGGAGTTATATTAGGGGCAGATTGGCTAAGACAATTCAAAGCCATAATTGACCTAGATGCATCCACCATTTCACTACAAAATTCTAAAGGCCAAAGGGTTACAATTCTGTGTGAACCTATCAAAGAAAACAGGCTAAATCATTTAATTGAACTAGAAAATAATCCCAAGGAAATAGCTATTAATGAAATCCCCATAGTTAAAGAATACTTGGATGTATTTGGGGAAGTAAAAGGTGTCTCACACCATAGACCTGTTGAATTCCAGATTAACCTTATGCCTGGGGCTAGCCCAATTATCAAAAAGCCTACAAGGATGGGGCCAAGTGAATTAAAGGAGCTAAAGAACCAGCTGGAAGAATTAGAAGCCAAGGGGTTTATAAGGCCAAGTAATTCATGCTGGGGTGCTCCTGTAGTATTTGTTAAAAAGCATGATGGTACCTTAAGAATGTGTATAGATTATAGAGAATTAAACAAAGTAACCATCAAAAACAAATACCCATTACCCAGGATAGATGATCTCTTTGATCAACTCAGTGGAGCTAAAGTGTTTTCTAGGCTAGACTTGGCATCTGGGTTTCATCAGATGAAGGTTGAGGATTCAAGTGTTAAATATACAGCATTTAACACAAGATATGGTTTGTATGAGTTTCTAGTTATGCCATTTGGGCTAACAAATGCCCCTTCTTACTTTGTAGACCTAATGAATAGGATATTCAGAGATTACTTAGACAAGTTTGTTCTGATTTTTATAGATGACATTCTAATCTATTCTAAAACAATAGAGGAACATGAGAACCACTTACATTTGGTCTTATCTAGATTAAGAGAAAAAGATTTGAAAGCAAAGTTCTCTAAGTGTGTGTTCTGGCAAGAGGAAGTACATTTTCTTGGACATGTTGTCTCTGCTAGAGGGATTTCTGTAAACCCCAATAAGATAGTAGCAATCCAAGCATGGAAGAAGCCTAACAATGTTAGTGAAGTTAGGTCATTCATGGGGATGGCAGGATACTATAGGAGGTTTATACAAGGATTTTCTAAAATAGCAATGCCACTCACTAACCTGACTAGGAAGAACCAAAAGTTTATATGGACTGATAAGTGTGAACAAGCTTTCACCCAGATCAAGGAGGCTTTGGTAAAATCACCAGTGTTGAGAGTACCAGAAGGCAATGAGGGATTAGTTGTATATACAGATGCATGTGGGTCAGGGCTAGGGGCTGTGTTGATGCAGCAAGATCAGGTCATAGCCTATGCATCTAGACAACTAAAACCCCATGAAACTAGATATGCAACTCATGATCTTGAGTTGGCAGCAGTAGTATATGCCTTGAAGCTCTGGAGGCATTACTTATTAGGTGCAAAGTTCATTTTATACACTGATCACAAGGCCTTAAAGTATCTCTTTTCACAGAAAGATTTGAATATGAGACAACACAGATGGGTTGAATTTCTTGCTGCTTATGACTTAGATATACTTTATACACCAGGCAAGGCTAATAAAGTGGCAGATGCATTGAGTAGGCAGCATGCAAAAGTGGCCATGTTGATGATGGAGGAGTTTAGAGACTTGACCATGCTCACTGATTTGGAAATAGATGAGAGCAGTGGGATAAGTATGGAGATAGTTGAGGAAGAAAGGAGTAAAGGAAGGTTAAGTTTAATTACTTTACAATCAAATTTGGTCTTGAAGGTAGCAAAGATGCAAGAAGAAGATCAAGACTTAGCAGAAAAAAGGTCTCTCCTATTAAAGAAGGAGGAAGTGAAGGATTATCACATTGATGAAAAAGGATACCTAAGGTACAAGGGTAGGATATGTGTCCCAAACATCATAGAATTGAAAGAAGAAATCCTTAATGAGTACCATAGGAGCAAATATTCCATACATCCAGGCAGCACCAAGATGTACCAAAACTTAAAAAGGGACTATTGGTGGAAGGGAATGAAGTCTAATGTAGCTAGACATGTTGCTAAGTGCATGGTTTGTCAACAAATAAAAGCTGAGACCCAAAGACCTTCAGGGTTGTTGCAGCCACTTAGCATACCACAGTGGAAGTGGGAAAACATATCTATGGATTTTATAGATGGTCTTCCTAGATCCAAGAGGGGAAATACAAGTATTTGGGTAATTGTAGATAGGCTGACTAAAGTAGCCCACTTCATACCAGTAAAAGCAGACAGAAATGCACCTAGGCTAGCCCAAACTTTTATGAGAGAAGTGGTAAAGTTGCATGGTGTTCCTAAAACTATAGTGAGTGATAGGGATACAATCTTCACTTCAAGATTCTGGAAGAGCTTCCAAGAAGCTATGGGGAGTGAATTGTGCCTAAGCACTGCTTATCACCCCCAATCAGATGGGCAAACAAAAGTGGTAAACAAGATTTTAGAGGATTTGCTTAGAGCATGTGTGTTAGACTTTGGAGGAAATTGGGAGGACCATCTCCATTTGGCTGAGTTCACATACAATAATAGCCACCAAAGCACAATTGGAATGGCACCCTTTGAAGCCCTATATGGAAAGCCATGTCTATCACCTATGTGTTGGGCTGAGGCAGGAGAGAAAGCTATCCTAGGGCCAGAATATGTCAAGGACATCACAGAGAAAATAGGACTGGTGAGAAAGAGGATGGCAGCAGCTCAAGATAGGCAAAAGAAATATGCTGATGCAAAGAGGAAGTCAGTAGAATTCAAAGAAGGTGATTATGTCTTCATTAAGGTTTCACCAATGAAGAAAGTCCTGAGATTTGGCAAGCAAGGGAAACTCAGACCCAGATATGTTGGACCATACAAGATTTTGGAGAGGATAGGCTCACTAGCCTATAAGCTGGAGCTTCCAGAGGAGATGAGTGCAATGCACAATGTGTTTCATGTGTCACAACTAAGGAGATGGGTACATGACAAGGAGGAAATCTTAGAAAAGCCTACTGAAGTTCAGATTAATCCAGATCTAATCTATGAGAAAGAGCTAGTGGGAATTGTGGCAAGGGAAGAAAAGAAATTAAGAAACAAGACATTGAAGCTTGTAAAGATTCAATGGAGTATAGATCCTAGTGATTGTACTTGGGAGCTAGAGGATAAAATCAGGATGGATTACCCTAGGCTCTTTGCAAATTTAAAAGGTAAATTCTTAGATTACTAAGAAAGTTTAATATGTATGATAGACAGTGACTAATTGATTTGCTCATGCATATGCTGAATAATTTTTCCCTAAGAAATTAGAAGTACTCAAAGATTATGTTGCAAATTGTGAGGACACAATTCCTAAAAGAAGGGGTGATTGTAATACCCCAAGATTTTGAGGAAAATCCTTTTAAATAAATGATTAAAATTCTGGGGGAAAAATCAGAATTATTATATAGGTGGGATTTTCAATGGTGCAAGGTTGTGTGCATGTGTGCACGTGCACACTAGTTATGGCACTAAGAGAAAATCCAGAATTCCTGAATAATAAAACAAAGAAGGAAAACATTTAGATAAAATGTTTTAAATAAAGGAAATATAGGCCTAGACATGAATATTAAAATTCCTGAGGATATGTATATATATATATATATATCTATATATATATATGCATATGTATGACTTGTCTGGAAATTAAGACAGAAGAGAACATTGATTTATAATGAATAAGTGAAATTTTATTTGAATAATAGGAGTGTAGAAATGCATATAAGAATGCACATGTTTTCTGCAAATAAAAGAAGGTTAAAGTTAAACTAACACCCATAGTTGTATAAATGTATATATACAGATATTATTTGAGCAGAAAATTAATAAAGGAAAAATAAGTAAAAGAAGCACTAAAATAGTAAGAACCAAAGTGCAAGAAAGCAAATGTATAAAGGCAGAAAATAGAAAGTCACACCATTATCATGTTTGAGGTAAGTATAATAAAAATACTTAAAGTAATCACTTTCTGAAAAGAAAAGAAAATGGGCACAACTTAGCCTTGTTTTAAAATATTGGCCGGGACATTAAGGGTTAGGAGGGAGAGAATATGCAATGCCAAATGCATGATTCTGGTTTGGGCTAAAATAGGGATTTTGCATCACCCAAAACCCTAGGTAGAACCCTTATATAAATCAAGAGCCTAACCAGAAAACTACTCTCTCACTGAATTAATTAACCTAAGGAAGAAGAGGAAGAAAAGGCTAAAGATTTGAGGGGTTTTCTGGATTAAGCTTGTGTAAGCATTTAGGTGAGTATCCTCACTCATATACATGGCATTAAGACCTGAGATTAGGCAGCCAAGCTTTTATATGCTATATTTTGCATGTTTTGATTTACAAACCATGTTGACTACTGATGGTTTCATGAATGCTTGATGAGATATGATCTGCTATGATGGATGTATAACTTTGTTGTTCTATTTTCATCCCTGTATGTTATACCAAAACCTTAAAGAACATGTAAGAGAGTATTTGTAACTAGTCTGAATCATGGCTTAAGACAAAGAATGAAAAAAAAAACTATGAGCTGCATATACAATGGTATAGTGCTGAGGCTTGAAATAATTGGTTAAGGGTGCAATGGAGTCTTTCTCTATAAGTGCTGAGCCCTAAACCAAACAGAAAATTTACAAGCCTAAAAATTATGTTTAAACAAGATTAAAAATCTAGCTAAACATAGTTGCTTGCAAAATCAAAACAAACCCAATAGAGCCATGCATTTATTCTCAGCTGCAAACATTCTGGTATATGTTTGAATAGGGTGTTTATATGCTAAATAATGTGAGATGGAATGACTGGGTGTTATACCTCTAGAAAGTAACCTTTAACTTGCTTGCAATATTATGTCTGCAAGGTAACTAGTATGTTTCATGTATATAAGTGGTCTGTACACCTAGCTATCATTGATAAAATGAACATGAATACACTTAGTAATATAACTAAGGATTTTGTGCCAAGAAGGCTGCTGGAATGCTTGCCCTATTTGAAGTAGACAAGTTGACACATGGCTTGTTTAAGTCCTGAGATCTTTGTGCCATGATGTTAATTAGTTCATGGCAATGTGTCCCTTTGATTCCTTATAGCAGATGAGGCCAGGAATTTATAAGAAGAAAAGGCAACCTTAAATGATGATATAGGAAACTTGGGTCTTTCCGGGATTAGGGTTGGTATGAGGAACCTTAGTAGTTCCAGATAAAAATTGTTTTAATGCATATGTTTGCTCTTGTGTATGTATATGGGAATACCTGATCAATTTATACATTAATCATTCATGATAATACCTGTCAAGTTATGCAAGGTACATTTATGCTGTATCCTTAGCTTAATATCATGGATATGTTAGAAATGCTCACACCAGATCATAGATCTGACCCTTATTGCTCATGGCACATGGGGGTGTCTCATTCATAATGGGGCATCCACTAATGCTTTTGCAGGTTGTGATGGAGCTAAGTAAGCAAGATTAAAAAGATATGGAATAGAGAATGCTAAGATGATTAGAAATAAGAGCTAGAATGTGTTAATTCATGCATGTATTTCCTGATTGATATGGCTATCTAAATGTATTAAGTAGGAAGAACTTGTAAGAAATACGTGTTATGTTGTTTCTGGTTATTTCTGGTTTGGTATGTATTAAGGATATTGATGTTAAACTGATTTGAAAATCTATTTGCTAAAGTTGTTTTTGATTTAGAGGAAAAACCTGGATTTTATAAGCATAATCATTTTATGATGATTATAGTTCATCCTAAGTCCTTTCAAAAGATAGATATATAGGAAATTATATGGGGAAAATCCAGAAAGAATTATAACTGTTATATTTTCAAGTCATGATATTGATATATGTCCAAATGCAAGTAAAAGTGTATATACCCTGAATATGCATTTTTAAAAGAGAATTATGGTTCGGAAGGATGATATAAATCTGATCACAAGGTGTCTGATTCATACATATATAAACATGCTTTTGAAAAGAAGGAGTATCAATGTTTTGGGTAGATTCTGGTTTGTAAAATGCAAATAAAAGAATGGTCAGATTAACCACATGGTTAGACCATAGGTCAGGCCAAATGTTCACTTCAAATCAATGAGGCAAGGAACCATTTGAACCCAGTTTTCTGGAAAATGAGCAAAGACATTGACATGTACATGTATATCTGTGTACATGTTGATATTTGGGCAAAAATATAAACATAAATTCCTAGAACAGTTGTAGGAATGGGTTTCAAAAATAATAAAGCAAGAAATATTGTTTTGTATGTTAGATTATAGGCAAAAATTAAGTATATATGTGTAGATATAGGTAGATATCAGATTTTAAACCATACAGGAGAAAAATAAAAAGAAAAACAAAAAATTGGGTTTGAACCGACCAGCATAGCACTCGAACTCGTGACCTCTCATGTGTAAGTTAGGCGCGTTTCCATTACGCCTAGATGTTGCTTGTGTTCACTTATGATCCACTTTCTTTTAGCCTGAGTTTGATACTATACAGACTTTAACACAATCATCCATATTAAAAGCTTTCTTCCACCTGATTATTACTTGATCATTTCTTAATTAGAATAACAGACTAAAGTACATGTTTCCAGTGGATTCTATGGTCAAAAATCAGGATACAATAATTAATCTTTTATCAGGGAATTATCACATTTTAATAGATTTAAAAGGATTTCTACTTACATATTATCATGCTCTGATTCTAGTAGAATATAACATAGATATCTTCATATATGTATGTTAGGAATGATTTAGATTTAAAACAATATTTTTATATTGTGAAAGATCCTGGATAATATGAGAATAGGGAAGGATGACCCTAGGTAGTCTTAGCTAAGTATGATAAAAAAAAAAATTTTTTTTTTTGGTTAAGAATTAGGGTCATTTCAGGACGTTAAATTGTTAATGTTAAATGATAAATAGTATGCAATTGAACTTGATATAGGATAGTTAAATGTTAAATTTGATTAATTGACATTTGTATAATATGACCCCTTTAACTGTTAAATTTATTGACACGTAGGATTTGTTTAATTACACTTTGAACCACTGAATGTATGTTGTTAAATTGATGATATATGAAATTGTAAATAGATGACAAGTGAAAAACCGTAATGTAATAATCTTTAATCTACATGAAATGATAGTGTAGATTCTAGAAATAATTATATTAATTCGCACAAACAACAATGTGAATTAATATGGTTATTTCGGGATTATTTGAATTGATTATTGGATTGATATTGTTTTTGTTATTGCTTGTTTATTTACTTTGACACCATCCCAGTTATCACACTGCAAGTTCCCTTTACTATGCTTTGATTTTGAATTGAATTGGAATCGGGTTGAAATGATAAATACCCAAATTGAACTTTGACCTTGGATATAGAGAATTAAATAAAAACCCGATTGGTCAATAATTTGATTTGAAAATAAATTGAAGATTTTATTTGAATAAAAATACGGTTTTGAAATGAAGTTGAAATTTTAATTTTAATAAAAGGAAATGTTAATTTTTAATAATCTGAAACAAAATATTAACAATGTAATTGATGAAAGAACGATGTTTAATTTGAGAAATGATTTAATAATTAAGTTTGAAATTATAATTAAGTTTGAAATTATTAAACTTTGAAATGATTTAATAATTAAGTTTGAAATTATAATTAAGTTTGGAATTATTAAACTTTGAAATTATTTAATAATTAAGTTTTGAATTATTTAATAATTAAATAAGATTGAATTATTTAATGATTTAATTGAATTGGATTCTTTAATAAGAAAATTTGAACTTTTGAATAAGTGAATTTTACTTCGTAAATAATTGGAATTGAGTTTCTTTATTAATTAAGTTTTTGGAAAATTATTTGAGTAAGTAAATAAGTGAAATTGAATTTCTTTAACAAGAAATAAAATGCGATTTATTGAAATTAATGTAAGACTTGAAATTTATTGAAACTGAGTTGATGAATTTAATTTAATTTGATTCAATTGTAAGTTTTGATTTAATGAAGTTGAATTTGAATAATGGATTTAATGAATTGGAAGTTTAATAGAAATAGTTTTGAATGATAAATTAATTTAACGATATTGAACGAAATCGGTAAATGAATGTAAATTGATTTGAATGTTAAAACTAAATTGATTTAAATGATTCTGAAATGAAACTTTTGTACGAACTTGAATCAATATTTGAATTGTTTTCAATATAAAGATTGAAATTGAACTATAAGATTTGGAAACGGTAAATTGGAAGTTTTGAAACGTAAATTTTGGAAATTGGTTTAGAAAGACAAACGAAATGTTGATTTATAAACTGTAATTGAAATTGAATTGATTTGGTTTGAATTATATAAACGACCAATCGGTGTAATAATTACGAAAGTTATTAAAGAGACCGGGATCGGTAATGGATATACTCTCTATCTAAACCGAAACCACTTTAATAACTATACGCGGAGTGATGATCCAGAATGAAGTGGTTGGAATGATGTACGTGATGACTGAAGAAAGAGAACGATAATGGATAGCCTTGACACTTGTGTCAAATTGGAAATGACTAAAACAGGAGCTGTGCCGGGCCAATGGAGGATTAGCTACCTCAAGTGGACACACTTCTTCGAACTACTTATACTTGTTGTCGATTGGTGCACCCTTGATTTTGGGAGTGTTGTTTCACGGTGTTGCGGGTGCTGCGGCGTTGCGTTCTCACCAGTCCGGATCAGGCGAACGGTAGTATCACTACCTTGGGTATTGCCTCATGTGCCTTGTCATACTTGTATTCCATTTATGCGCGACCACTACGATTTTGATTTGTACCTTTAGTATATGGATTGCCCTCTGGTGACTTCCGGTTTTGGGGAAACTACAGTCTTGTATATGCTTTTGGGAATAAAAATGTGTTAAGGGTGGAATGGGCCATGACTTAACGCTATTTTGATATCTTTTTATATTACTGATAGACATTATCTACTTATCGTACACTACTACATAGTAGATAGTTTAACGGATCCTTAAAGGATGGTTATTCCAAACATCCTTTGAGTTACTTGTATTTCAATTGCTATTTCACTTGAGTTGGATTTATTAATATAAGAATGTTAATCCTGACTCGAATGTTTTGTATTTTGCTTTACGCTCGGGTCAGACCTGAGTGTACCAGTATTCGAGACTCACCTTTGGAGTTGAAGCTTTGCTTGAAGATCCAGCCATCCATTCTGCTTCCAGTATTCGATGATTCCAGTGATGTATTCTGATTTGTATCTGATGTATCGTATTACTCTGCTGTTGTAAACTCTGATGTATCTTATACATTTATATAGTAGCTTCATGAACTACTATTTTCTTTTATTTCTGCTGCATTTATTACTCTGTGTCTGTGATCTGTGATTATATTTATTTACTGTATATGTTCAGTTTTGCCAATTTAAATTAACAACGCGGTATTTTGAGCAATTCAATTCCGGCATGAGTGTCTACCTATACACTTATAATGGATGCGAATGGTCCAAAATATCAGGTCGTTACAATATATAACTGAAGTAATCCCAAAATGATACTTAGGAACTACGTATTGCAAAATAGTATCGTACATTCCCTGATCCAAAAGGGGTAATACTTAAGAGAAGTGCTTACCATCCGTACAGGTCTCCTTCCCGTTTTTATTTATTTTCGAGCAACTTGAACTACTTCACTTAAAAATATTTCTTCTTGGAATGTTTATACTTATAAAAACTTCCAAATGTTACCATTAGTATTCTTCTAAAAAAATTTGAAATTTTCCCAATACCAAAATTTATTCTCAAAAATCCACTTTATTTTATAAGGCACATCCTATAAATTAAATTTCTATAAATCACTTTATATAATAACTTCCTTAATTATAGAAATTCCTTCTTAACATTTTCAAATTTATTAAACCTTCTTTATTTAACAAATGCCTTATAGTCAAATTGTGAAAGTGAATTCACAAGGTGTTTGTATCAATTTAAATTTAATTAACCAATAAATGCTCATAAACTAATTTAGCATTACCAAACAACAAATGATGATAAATAAATATCCACATTAATTAACAAACAATCATAACAAAAATAACTAATTATATTTGAAAATTAATCCTTTTATATATAAAATATAATACTAGATAAAATTATTTTATTTACCGATTTTCAAAAAAATATTGTGTCAAGTTGCCTGGTTTAAGTGCTTAGAAATGCCTATCGACACCGTGGAGTGTCACGCCTCGACCATAATTCATAAACCACTCAACCAATAAATCAACACAATATAAAACTTTTTTATAGCATTAACAAATACGCGCTCTCATAAATAATACCCTCAAATTCATTATAGGGTCTCACTTACCCTATCTCAAATGAGTCCACCTGTAACAACCCAAGAACTTTCACCAAATTATGATCATCGTTAAATGATTAATAGCGATAGTTTATTACTGTTTGGAATTTTTATCGGTCGATATTCTTTTCCAAAATTTGTTTAAGCGTTACGCGGGCTGTAAACAAGATTTTGGCCCACGTCTTATCCTTGTGCCATGATAATTATCAAGTGTAGATAATCGGTTCCTATCTTTGCTCAATTTTCGGTGGAAAACCCTAGCATACGAAATAAAAGCAACGAAAATGGCGGCCTCGATAATTTCATTCGTTCCTCTTTTCGAAATTAGGGTTCGATTTCAACCTCGCCCAATTCTTCAACCCCTTCCACGGCTTTGACTTGAATGGCTCGAGCGATTGATGACTTTATCGCCTTGCTTGGCTCTCGGCTGCTTCTATTTGATGGCGTTCGATTCAACAAAGGTGAGTGACACTTACATCACTCACATCTAATTCTTACTTAGTTCGATTTCTTGATTCTTTGTCACCATGGTTTCCACCCTGAACTGTTTGATTCCATTCTTTTTAACTTGCGTTTGTGATGTTGTTCATGTGTTGATTTTGGCTTTCGTGGTTGAGCTTGCTATTGTTGATTTCTTTTGTGAGATTCGACTCACATCCAATTCAAACTGTTTCGTGGCTATCTTGACTTCGATTGTGCTGTTCAATTTTCGTGACTTGTTATCTTTTAACTTCGAACCCTTTATTTTCATCACATATATTTTATGACTTCGGTCTTGTTTTGAAAGTGACTTCAGTCGTTTTAAATTATGCTGCGTGAAATTCTTGAATTGGAATTGATTCGATGCTTTTGATTTTTTTTGTATCCATTAATTGAACTTGTTGCTTGAATTCATCTCGGCTATTGATATTCGTTTGGATGTTGAGACTGATCTCTGACTTTATCGAATCGAGAAATTTGTTATTTGTTGACATCGGTTTTGACTTTGTTGGATTTCGATCACTTGAATATATCTGACTTTGGTCTTTTTGAAGATTACTTGATGTTGTCTAGTTGTTTACTGGTCTCTGTAGCATCTCGATTCATGTATTTTGGCACTGAACTCAGTGTCTCTAGATTTGTGTTCTTTATGGCTTGCGAGTGTTGTTGACATGTGCATTTGTCTTTGTGGTCTGCACTTTCATACTTATTGTCACTGCCTATGAGACTGTCTTGACCATTGAGACAGTTTGCATACCTGTTCATGTAGTAATTGGGTTCACTATCCAGTTCATTGATGCATACATGTGCATTCTTTGGAGTTCATTGGTCTGACCATTTTCTTTGCGTAGTTGCTGTCTTTTTGTACAAGTCTTCACTGGGTAGTTGACTCATTCATGTGTAGGTGTAGCTTGGTTGCATATATACTTCACTCCTGTAGCCTTTGGGTTGACTGTTTTACTGTAGCTAATCTTTACATGTACACTACTTGACTTAGTGTTCGAGTTCCTTCATGTGGTCAGTGTGCTGGTATCATCACTGTTGAGTGTTGAGCATTGGTCTTTGTTGTTGGGTATCACTGATCACACATGTCCCTGCTTGCATCCTTGAATTTGGTTAGATGGTACTGACCAGTTAAGTTTGAGTTGTATAACTCGAACTTGATCTCGAGTTGGTGCCAATTGCTCATGATTATGTTTTGATGATTGATTTCGATCTCTGTTTCCATTAACTTTACTGTGATGATGATTTCATTTTGACTTCGGTTATACCCTGTTACTTTCATATGTTCAACTTTGGTCAATTATTGTTTTCATGAATTTCCTGTTGGCTTCACTGTGATTTGAGGCTTTGGATTTTCTGACCCCTGTGAGCTTTGTCTCTGGCCATCTATTCTTTGTTGCACTTGTAGTTGCATTCCATTCCATGTTTGTATTCCTTACTGTCACGGCCCATTTGGGGCTGTTGCACTGTGAGTTGGCATTTACTGATGTTGTTTCAGTACTTCATTTGTTAGTACATATCATCTTATCTTGGTTAGTTGTAATCATAGTGGCATGCATTTGGTTGCATCTTGAAATTGCATTCCATTCAGTTGCACTGAGCTCTGTGTAGTTACCATTGTTTCAAGTATGAGGTCTTCATATATGTGTCCTTTGCATTTGTGTACATGTATACCATGTATTTGAGTCTGATTCTTGTTGCACTTCACGTGCTATGTCTTTGTTCATGTTGGTTTAGTGTACTTGAAAGTCTACTGTCTCATTTCTAGTTTGCATTGCCTTTGTGGTCTTCACTTTTGTGTAGTCTGCACATTCTGCATATGCTTCTGATAGCATTGGTACAGTTGTTATGCATCTTCAATTGACTTAAGATCGACCTGTAGCTGGCATTATCACTTGCACTTCATTGCTCCTTGATTGATAAACTAGTGGTCTGCATTAGCTTGTGCATTTTTGAACTGGTGCACTTATAACTAGTCGCACTCGAACCTCTTTAGTCACTGGGTGTACAGAGCCTTGGACAGTTTCATTTGCATGCTGATGACTTTTGAATTGTACAGTTTCCCTTGTAGTTTGCATTGAATCTGGCATCATTCCTTGGGACAGTTTGAATATTGTCCCACTTCGATTTTAGTTCTGGGTTCGAGCTTGTGGACTTTGTCTTGTGATCTATTTTGTTGGTTTTTGATTATTTCATGTTGATTGATGAAATCACACTTGAGTTGAACCCAATTTCGGGGTTTGACCTTGTGATCACTTGTGTCTTTCACTGAGCTTTTGTGTATCTCATGCGATAGTGGCGAAGCAGTACACGCGTGCATGTACTGCAGCCCTATCAGATTTGGCGGTTTTAAATTGACATTTCAATTGTTTAAATTGCTTTGGAATGCTGATTTGTTGTTTAACACTGTTTAGTGTTATATCTGCTGTTATCTGATTCTTTTATCGAGGAGTCGAATATACAAGATTTCTGTAATTGTCATCTATTTGACTATTTGATTATTATTGCTTCTGTCCATTAATAACTGAGTTTGAATTAGACTGACCCGTGTATTATTTTCTTTTGAATTTAATACTCGGGTCAGACCCGAGTTATTTCAGGTTGTAGATTTCCTGCTTTGAGTTGCTGTTTGAGCTATGAAGACTTTTCACATATTTTGGAGTAATCGTGTCATAGTATAGGTTGATATGTATTCATGTATATTAGTTGATAATGTACGTGTATATATAACTTCCAGAGTCGACAATTGTAGTTGTATCATATGTATTGTGTCAAATGTATTGTAACTGACATCAGTTATATAAATATATATGAGACTTTTGTTATCTATGTTCCGCATCTTTTTGTATCTGTGTTAGTATTATATATTGTCCTAAACCATTATGAACCATCGTAGTTCGTTTTATACTGGAATTGGGTATGTCGATGGGAGTGAATAAATAAGAGATGAAAAATTTAAAATATATACCACTCCTATCGAGGTAACCAATACTCGTGTAAGGCCAACTACGGATGGCCGCTCCTATCCAGCCTTATTCTTCATAATAACAGACAGTATTTCTTTTAATACTCTTTGTTATTGTGAGTATAGAGGTGGGACGTTACACCACCCCACCAAAGCCTAGGTGTTCGCTCAACCGAAGCTCTGATACCAACTGTAATGACCTGCCTTTTGACCCTAAAAAGTCGATAGTAGTACATCCACGGTATTCATTTGCCAAACATCCAAGTCCCGAAAAGATAGATTGTTTAGGAAAAAGAAAGAAAAGATAGAATAGAATCTCACATTATGACGAGTAACATATAATAAAAAAAATTTATTGAAGAAAACTATAATATACATACATCAAATCAGAGTACACTAATCAATTCATCAACCGGGACAATCATTGTAACGAATGGGATTTGTGACCCTCAAAAATCGACACTAATACATCTTTGGTATTCACGTGTCGCAAATTCAAGTGCCGGAAACTTGATCGTTAGGGGTAAAAAGAAAATAAAGATAGAAGATAGAACAACAACAGAATCTCACATCATATTCAACACTAATTATACATGAAGATAGTATGTACAATCACTCTCAAAATGATGTATCAAAGTTATGGTAAGTACTAACCCAGCCAGGATAGTTATTATGTCTTATCCCTACAAGTGCTGGTAGATACATAATACAGCAGAAATTTGAAAACAGATAACTATCTACAAAAGACACTCCAACTCCAGGCTCCATGCTCCATCCAAAATGCTCCTGGATTACATAACTACTTAGCCGCCTGGAAAAATAGGGCATCCGAGGTTTAAGGGGAATAAAAAATAAGCTCTGAGTTAGTCATGGAACTGGTGTGTGAAACACAAAATATGGATATTTGGAAACAAATGGTATCTCATAAAACCACACCGCACATAAACATGAAATGGGTTTTTACCTAATGATCACCAAAATATTTGCTATGCAAGACTAGGAATATTATTTCTAATGGCGTTCTTTGAAAAGCATTTTTCAAATAAACATATTAAAATAGTCTAAATTGTTACATTGGTTAAATTTGATAGCATAATATGTTTATAACTAAGTCCAAAGGCACTTATTGGAGAATGGATTCCATACAATGATAAGGTAAGGGACTACCTTCTGTACAATACACCTCTAAAGGGATGTACCTAGGGTCCAGATATAGGGCGCCTAAACCAACACAGGATCGGCATACCACTTCCTTGATAGTACCGAATATGTCATCACCCTGGTCGTTGCCGACCTTTACCAGGATCCCAAAGCATACATAACAACTCGTATTATAGAGGGTATCTAGAAAGGTGACGACATCTCCTAATGGGCACGACCCACATAGCCCTGCTGCTTCTACCCTGTTTTTGTCATTTCTAGGGTACGAGGCTTAAGGCAATATATACCTTTCATAGCACACATTTCACTTTGAATGCAACATTTCCATTCCACAATCACACAACCGATTTCTACAAACGTATAACTCCTGAGCTCGTACGTCTCAGGAAAGAGTGTTAAGCTAAGAAAAGTTTCCTTCTCCGCCACCAAACAGATGATATGTTTATAGGGATCAATCATTGTGATCTCAAAATGCAACGCCAAACATTCATCCATACAAGTTGTCTAGGAACTAGACAAACCGAAGGAACTCTCCTACCACATCCTATCGGGGATCATCCCTAGGATTAGTAGTGAGCATCCCTTGCATCAAAGATCAAATGAAGATACTACTGCCACATTTATATGATATGGGAAATTTCCCCTAAGGGTTAGTGATATGTAGCCCTTTATTTTATTTACTATCATTCCATCACTCAAATCCGACCCTGGTTCCTTCGAATCAATCATCGATAAAAAGATATTAAGTAAATAGGTCCTTATCATTTGATTAATTACTTCCTTTTTATCAAAAATAATATCTTCTAGAGATATATATCTTTAAAACATTTTTTTCGGTATATATGGAATCATTAAACCTCTCCTTAAATTTGGAAATACCAAATCAAAATCATATGTCATTGGAAAACATTATTGAGTTAAAAAAGGTCGATAGAAATTATACTAATTCTACTCAACATCACTTTCCATATTCAACCTTTACTATCTGTCAAATAACGGTAAAATCACCTTTTAAATTCACATGGATAGTACAGCTTCCCTCTTTAGAATTTAATACCAAGTATAAGAAGATTATCTCTATACAATCCAAGTTGTATTAAATTTTGAAAAAAAAAATAATTCTTTTATACTTGTCTCGTTTCTGACATTTCGACCTTACCTATTCCTGGCCTAGCAAAGAGGCCAGGTGAGCCAGGGCAATGGTTGCTCCTGAACATCTCTTAGTTTAAGCACCCCACATCCGGATCTCACGAATAGAAAAATTCAGTCTACTCGTCAGCTTTTAGAGTCAAGATTAAATCACTTTATTATAACAGCATTTCTTCAAACCATTTATTTAAACTCTTTTAAATAAACTATAAAATCTCCAAATCATTATAAAAACACTTAATTATTCATTTGAAAATATTTATAAAAGATCGAAAAAATAATACTTAAGTTTAAAGTCATATTTCAAAAGTTATTAAAAGTGCTGCAAAACGTGCTACGAATAGTGCTAGAAAGAGTGTTTTTAAGGCTTATTTGATCAGAAAAACTTTTCGATCATTTAGAAATTCATTTTTATAATTCAAATCTCTTTTAAAAACATTTAAAAATATTTTTGGAAATTATTCCATATTTTAAAGAATTGAAAATATCATTTATAAAGAATTTATCGCTTCGGTTTTCGAACTGCCAAGCCGTGACTATTTTGAAAATTTGTTTTGCTCATATTTCAAAATCTATTAAATGAAATCTCAATTTCCTTTCTTTTTTTGAAAACTATGATTATAAGAGCTCAAAAAATTCTTATTACAAAGAATTTTGACTCTGAATCCATCATATAAATGGATTTAACTTTCTAACGCGCGAAATCGCGAACTACCTTTACGCGACGCGCCTATTTTAACCAATTTTCCATTTTACTTTCAAACTTCATCGAAACACTTCTAAATGTTTATAAAACATTGTTAAATCATTTTAAACCATTTTCAAAGAGGTTTAACAACTCATTTATACCATTTCATTTATTAAAAGGAAAGTGATTTCCTTCGTGATATTTCTACGTGTAATTAAACGTGACTTGTTTTACACATCCAAACAATAATATTTCACAAAAAAATGATGATCAAATCAAAGCAGCCAAACAACATATCATATCATCATCCAAAGTATATATATAAATATAAGTGGAGTTTTCTCACCTCGGATTAAACGACTAACTTAAAAATGGATATAGCTTCTCTAACTCGAACTTTAAGCTCACGAACCCTTGCACTAATGCCTTTAGATGGCTCAACCCTTGCTTGGGATGGTGGTAGGTGCTCATGGCCTTAGCTAGGAGGGGAGGAAGGCTTGGCTATGGAGGAATAGGGTGGTGGACGTGGGGTGATTGGGTGGAAAGGAGGAGTTTTGTGATAGTTTTGAAGTGGTTTGACATATATATATTTCTTTTGCAAATATTTTTTCCATTATTTCTCTAAGTATGGAACCCATGAAAATAGAGAGGAAAGCTTAGGAAAATGAAGAAGAAGTGAATGGAAGTGGAGGCGGATGGTGGGTATTTATAGGTAAATGGAAGGAGTAAAATATCAAGATATTTAAGTGCATATACGTCATCTTTTGCTCACCATTCCACACCCTTCTTACCTCACATTGTTCGGCCGAAACCCTCCCATGTGCTTGGCCATGTGCATGTACTTGGATGTGTAAGAGGTTGACTTTAGTATGCTTAAGGGTTAAGGAAATGAGAAAATATCTTGATATTTTTGGTTATTTTATATTAAAATGTATATGTATATATGTCTGTATCCATATGCTTGTGAATGTCTTAATATATGTGTACATGTATATGTGCATATGTATGTCACGTATAGTCCACAATGTTGCACAACTTCCATACACTGAATCGTTATGAATTCCGATTTCGATTTCCAGCCATATTTTCTCTTCTTAGTTAATATACATATATTTGTAAACAAAGTTTAATAATATTATTTATATCATTATATAATAATTAAGAGGGCTCATTAAATAATTAAAATATTTATTAAATCATTTAAAATCAATTTAAATTCAAAAAAATAAATTATTCCAAAATAGCGACATTATAAATGATGTCATATATACTTTTAATTTTCCAAAATAAAATAAATTATTTTATTACATATTCTCACTTATATAGATAAATGAGTGTATGTATCTAGCTCTGTGCGTGATGTCGGATGTTCAAAGAGCTGTTTATCGACAAAATGATTTTTGGTCATTTTATCAATATATCTTCCAAATAATATATTTTTATAAATATTTATTCAAAATTAGTTTACCAATATTATTTATTGTTCAAAACAATATCATTTATGTTAAAATATATTATTTTTGGATATCTTGAGAATTTAGTGAAGCGATGAATTTTCGGGTCGTTACAGTTAAAACATTTGCATCTCTGCTACTCAAGACTGGCCTACCCCTTCCTAGATAGTACTGAATATAATCACTCCTCGGTTGCTAGCCGACAATCATACCAGGTCTCAAGCATACATAATCATAATATCCGATCTAGATTAGGCAATGATCATGCCCTAATGGGAGTGACCCACTTAACGCTGCGGCATGTCCTTGCTTTTTTCATTACCGGGTGTGAGACTTGAGGCTACGTTTTACCTTTTAGCAAATCCCACTTGGAATGCTAACACTACCTTCCAAGCGACAATGTAATGCTAGCATTCGTCCATACAAATTTGTTCTGGGACTAAACAAAACCGAAGGCGGTATTTCTACTACATCCATTTTGGAATCACCCTCAGGATTAGTCGGAAATAGCCAACTTCAAAGAGCTTCATCTTCGTTCATCTTCAAGATGTCTTCCATTCGAATGCTTGAGTTGGTTCAAAGTGATTTTCGGATGATATATACTTATCTGATCCCGGCCTCTTCGAAGCAACATTCGACAATTCTCGGTAAACTCAACTATGTTTCTTTTGGAAATAAACAAACTAGATAAGAACGAGGATCACCCCCTAATTGTTTAAGTGGACGGATCTCCTTATCATTTTTCCTAAAAGAACACAACAAGTTTATACGTATATTTGTATCATCTAATATAACTGTACTCTATAATTCTCATGTTTCTTCTAGATATTTCCATAGTTAAAAAACTGGCCAAGCTTTGATAGTCGGTTATTTAACTATCAAATAATTAAACAACAATCTACCACAGATTTCATTTCCCATGGAAACCGCTAAGCCTCATTTAATTAATCTCTTATTGAATAAATCTATTAAATTAATTCCCAAAATATTCATATACTTGTCTCACCGGTATAAGTATATTCACAAAACATTCAGAAAGAACTCCCATTTCAAATTCATATTACACGGATCAAAGCATATGTTTTTGAAAACACGGTTTATTATGAATCCTAAACAACTAACCCTTTGGTGTTAAGTAGGGAAATGCTTCCCTACCACCAAAATTAAGAAGGACTACTTATTTATTTGATTCCTAACCAGATTAAAATAAGCTTTATAAACTCAATCTTTCTTCCAAAATCCGAGATCTCTTCCCAAAATATAACTTCTTACTTAATTCTTTAATTAGGTAAAATTCGTTTTTTTAAAATAACTCTTTAGTTTTAAGCCTCTTTTATAAAACAATATTTTTATTTAAAGCATATTCTTCAGTTAAATAAATTAACTTAATCACCATAAATAAATAAATAAATAAATAAATTAACTCAAACACCATCATTAGATAAATTAATCAACTTTAAACACTAATTTACAAAAGAATTAATTATTTTTAAAACATAATTATTAAATAATTAATCAACTTAAATACCCTTTAATAAAGTATTAAATAACTCTAAACCTTGTTAATAAATTAACCAATCACTTTAATCACCTTCATTTAATAGTTAGTCATCTTATGAACATCATTAATTAAAGATTAATTACTTAGGAAAAATCATTAATTAAAAGAATAATTAGCTAAATCATTATTAAAATAATAATTAACTTAAACAATTTAATTTAAAATAATAATTAGCCTTAAAACATTTATAATTAAATAATAATTAACTTCAACCATTTATAGTTAACTTAAACCATTCAATTAAATAGATAATTAACTTAAACCCTTTAATAAAGTAATTACCTTTAACTTTATTAAATTAAATTAACTTCAATAATCTTACTGAAATTAACAATTTAACAATATCAATTAATTTAACAGTTTACTTTAAATTGTTATAAAACTAAAAAATTGATTTCAAATCCTTTGCTTATCTAATTTGGAAAGAGACTTAGCAAATCTCAATGGTACTTAAGCAATCTACCATTATACTCAAATCGACATTTAAGTCGCAACACAAGTATTTACATATATAACATATATGTAAATAAGTCCATAATTAACAATCGATGGATAGCAACTTAATATAATTCAACTGGCAGATAACTAAATGTCCAAACCAACATAATAATAGAACGGTGATATATTCTGCTCAATAATTGTCTACTATTTTAACAACTCGGGATTTTAGACTCTCGAAAATCGACACTAATACGTTCATTGTAATGAATGCCGAGCAATCGAATGCCGAAAAATCCGATTGTTAGGGAAAAAAAGGAAGAAAGAAATGGAGAAGAGAAGAAGAGGAAGAAGAAAAAGAAACTAAAAACAACATAGAATCTCACAATCGCAACGGAGCAATATATAATATAATATCCATGATCTTTACAAAAGAGAAACTATTATATACATACATCCATCATAGTACAAAAACAAATCACAATCATCAGCCTAGACAGTTATAACAACCTATCCTCATAATTTCTGATGATTTCAACAACAAAGAAGCGGAAACTTAAGCAAATATGGAAATACATTATGAAGACCTCCAGCTCGCCTTCTGAGCTCCAATGCATCCAAAACAATCTGTAAATATGCTCGATCTGACCCGAGCATTATAATAAAAAAAATCTGATTCAGTCAGGAATACTAGCGTGAGAAAAACACACCCAACTGGATTTTAAAGTTACGGAAAACCATTGAAAATCAAAAGTAACTCGCAAGACAACGCCGCACATAAACACGGACGGGTTTTAATCTTACGATAACTAAAACAGTTTCTATAGAAAATCCATTTATGTTATAATAATGTCTAGGGATCAAAGTAAAATATCAATATAGCTAAAATGCTTGCATCTCACGTTTCAGCATAGTTGGGCGCAACTAAGTCTGTATGGCGCTTATTGGAGAATGGATTTCATACAATGACTGAGCTACTGAGGTACCGCCCGTCACGGTGCATCTCTAGATAAAATAACACCGAGGTCGAACCTATCGACCCCTGCCAACACAAAACGGACCTATCCCTTCTGGATAGTACCGAATATGATCATCCCTCTGCTAATGGGCCCCGAAACATAAAAATGAGGGATAATATCGGCCCTAGATAGGGATGATCATACTCTACTTGGGAGCAATCCACTTAGCCTTGCTGCATCTCCCATGTTTTAGTCATTTACGGTTGATAAGGCTTGAGGCTACGTTTTACCTTTTATATAGCACTTCCCACCTGGAATGCTAACACTGCCCTCCAGGAAACAAATGCAATGCCAGCATTCATCCATACAAGTTCGTTCTGGGACTGAACAAAACGCTTGAGAGCTTTGTCTCCAATTCCATCATCTTCAAGATGTCTTTACTTCGAAACTCTTGAGTTGGATCAAAATGGTTTTTGGATAACATAACTGTAACGACCCGTATTTTTACGGATCGACAAATTCGTCAAAATCTGGAATTCTTAGCGTTGTTAAGTCATTTCAGATTTTAGGCAAAATTTTGTTCAAGTCCTAGGTCGTAAACGACCTAAGTGATAAGTCGTGACCGACTTAAGTGGTTTAGGCGACCTAAGGAAGTGTAGTTGCCGACCTAAGTATTCTGGGGTTAGGTCGTAGGGGAGATAGGTCGTGTGATAACTTAGGTCGTGGGGTAGAGTTAGGTCGGAAACGACCTAAGAAAACTAGGCGAGTTAACAACCTAGAGAGTTTAAGGTAGTTCAAACGACCTAAGGTGTTGTCGTAGTTAGGTCATGAGCGACCTATCAGTTATGTTGTGAGCGACCTAAGTGTGGGTGTTGGATAGTTAAGTCGTCTAGACGACTTAGTAGTTAGGTCGCATCCCAGTTGATTCGCGACTTATGATAGGTCGCGTGGAAGCTTAAGGGATTAGGTCGTAGCCTACCTGTTAAGTCGTAGGTCTCTGGGTTTTGGCTTAGTGTTAGGTCGCAAGGTTTTATAAGTCGTAGATCGTATCCCAGTTGACTCGTTAAGGCGGTATTGTTACTAAGTCGAGTGTGTTGAGTCGTTAGGTCGTATAGGCACACATGAGCTTAGGTCGTAGGTTGCTGGGTACGTTAAGTCATAGACGACTTAGGAGTTGAGTCATAACCCGGTTAAGTCTTATCTTGATAGGTCGTAACCCTGATAGATCGGCAAAGTTGCTAAGTTGTTTAGGTCGTATGGGGGTTAAGTCGTAACCTAGTTATCTGTTAAGTCGGAGGCCCTGCTAAGTTATAAGTCGTAGACTAGTGGGTTTTGATAAGTTGTAGGTTGGTATAGCAGTTAAGTCGTAGGTCGTCTGGGGTGTTAAGTCGGAGAGGGAGTTAAGTCGGAGACGACTTATAGAGGCAGACGACCTAAGATTTCAGCTATAAATACTCGTCCATTTCTCACTTTTTGGCATCCGGATTTCGAAGCGACGAAGTGCTGCCATTTTGAGAGCTCGACTTCTACACTTCTTCACTTCTTTTCTCTACTCTAATCTAGTGATTCCATCCATCCAAGTTGAAGATCAAATTGAAGATTCAAGAGCTTAGATTGAAGATCTACACCCATTGAAGTGAGATTTCATCGTTTGAAGCGGATTTGTGATAGATCAAGTTAGACCCTTCGCTGTCCAGATCTGAAGTGGGTTTCTTTTGAGGTTGTTTAGGTGATTTGGTGAGTGGTGATTATCTCTCACACGGATCCAAGGGAGTTTATTGGATCGTTGGCTTGATTTGGTGTTAAAAATAGTGATTTCCATGTATTTTCCTAATCACATGTGTAGATCCGTATAGATTCATTGTTCATGATGATTTGACATCCATCTTACTACAGGTTAACCTATGCAAGTTCATTCATCAAGATTATAGAGATATTGTTCATGTTTTCATGCTTATTAGACTTTCAACTCTTTAATTACGAAATTGCCATTATTGTGATAATTGTCTACATAGATCATATTTAGATGCTTGATTGTTTGGATTAATGTTTGATTTGATTGATTACTATGAATTAGATGATTGATGATTTGATTTAGACCGAAGATGATTCAAAAGCTAAGAGAAAGGCTCTTGAATTGGGAAAGCTGCTTGTGGCATATGTAGCGGATGGTGAAGCTCTTATGCATAGATTTGATGATGATGTTGAGATGAGACTTTGCGAGGATGTGATGAAGCGAAGCATGATATGAGATAGTCTTGGTCTAATCCAGACAGGATCATTCCAAGCATGTTGATAACTCGGTGATATGGTTCGAGTTGAGGATAATGGTTTGCTCGAGAGGCGCTTGAGATAGTATGGAAATAGTCATCGAGGAGGATGACTAGGAGGCTGAAGTCTTATCGTTGTTGAAGGTTCTAGCATGCTCAAAGCAAGAGTACGTTGGGCAGATTCGATAGTCCCTGAAGGCTAATGATTGATAGTCAAGTACTCTGGGCAGATTCGATAGTCCTAGGCACGGGTCACAATGACGTGCGGGAGTTATGTCTAGAACCGGGGTTTCCATTAGCCCTTGACGGACGGCTGAAAGAATGTGCCGGTCATTCAATTAACGGTGATATCGAAGCAATGATAACAGTGATAGCCAGAGTCATGGATGTTTGGTTGTATCGTCATTCGGTCTCAAGAGCATTGTTTTCGGGGTGCTTATCTGATCTTGGTTTAGGCCTTGGGGGTTTGTGCTTGGAAAACATCGCCCTTGACTCGAGTGATAATTTCTTTACTTTACATTGTATGCTCTGCTATGTTTGCTTCTGCTTAGTGTGTGTTTGGGGGCTATCACTGTAGAAAGAGGTTGGAGTGGGAGGGTTGTATTCCTATTCCTTTTCCTTTATGCTCTTTTGGTATGTTGTTAGTTAATTTACTGCTCACTAAGACTGTTGTCTGACTCAAGGCTTTATGTTTTAACTCTTATTGCCTTGGGCTGTTCGTCCATTTTGGGACGGGCAGACTAGGTAGCAGGTGACAGGTGCTGCTCTTGGTTTCCACGATGCTGATGACGAAGACGAGCTGGAGTATTGCATATTACTTCTTACTATATGTACTGGATGTTCCACTGCTTTGTATTCTCTGAGTGATATGTAGTGAGGCTTGTTGTATTGACTATTCAGATTTTGTATTCAACTATTATGAAGTTTTATTGATGAGATTCTATTCTGTGAAGCTTCACTATATATGTTCTATTGTATTTTGTCCATGCGCTGTGAGTAATACGATAGATTCTGTTGTTTTAATTTACCTTAACAATCGTCCATGGCTGCCTGGCACACTTTACAGCGCACTTTCTCTAGGTTCAGTGCAGGGGTTATGGGCGGTCATCACATTTGGTATCAGAGCATTGGTTAATCGATTTTAACAATGCTCACTGGCGTAACTACGTATGAGAGACGTAATTGTATTTTGATGGATGATTAGTATATATAATATAGTAGATTAGAAGAGTTTGAGTCCTTTAAGCAGTTGTTTCTCAAGATGTTCTGACCATTCCTTTTTATAGATATTGAGAATGAGTCGAAGAGGGAGACCAGCTGCAAGGGAAGGCCATGCTACTGAAGGGGCTGCTGATTATGCAGCTATGTTCGAAGCTATGATGACTTCGATCATGAGAAGGATACCAGTTCCGAGGGCAGCAGTTGATGTTGGAGTTCAAGTCCAAACTCCAAAACCAGTGGATTTTGCTAAGTTGTGCAAAGATTATACTGCTCTTGGAGGGAAGGTTTTCTTGGGAACAGAATCAACCATTGAAGTCCAGAGGTGGATAGATGCTTGTAGAAGGATTTTTGGTGATTTGGGAATAGAGGATGCAACTAAGAGGAAGTTAGCATCAAGACAGCTTCAAGGAAGAGCTTCTGATTGGTGGAACTCTATTACCATCAATACTCCGGAGGAAGAGATTACTTGGGAGCAATTCCAAGTCAGATTTGAAGCTAAGTTCATTTCTACAGCTCAGAAGTCTGTTCTGTTCAAGAAGTTTGTGGAGCTCAAGCAAGGTGGGAGACCAGTTCTTGAGTATGTTTCTGAGTTTGAAGCTTTGTCCAAATATGCCTGGTCATATATCGAATCTGCATATCAGAAGAATGAGAAGTTTGTGACAGGCTTGGACAGTTATCTTGAGAGGCAGTTGGTGGATCATCTGGACGATTCATTTGAGAAGCTTGTGGAGAAAGCTCTCAGGCATGAGAGTCTGTTTCCTAAGGAAGGATATGTTGTTGCTGTGACCAGGGGAGAGTCTAAACCACAGCAGGGTGGAAACAAGAAGAGGAAGCAGCAGCAGAAGAAGGGTAAGGATGGCCAGAAGAGGCTGAAGGGCGAAGTGACTTGCTACAATTGTCAGCAGAAGGGCCATTTCTCTAAGGATTGTAAGAATTCGAAAGTGCCGATGAAGTGTCACAACTGTGACAAGCCGGGGCATATCAGGAAGGATTGTCCAGAACCGAGGAGGGACAAGCAGATTGTGCAAGCTTATGCTTTGGGAGCTGTTCCATCGTCTTCGAAAGCTCCTACCGCTGAAGAGAAAGGAAAGAGTGTGGTTGTTCAAGGTACTCTTTCCATATGTGGTGTTCCAGTTAGAGTGTTGTTTGATACTGGGGCGTCGCATTCGTTTGTTTGTAGTGAACTTGTAGGCCGGTTAGGTTTGGAACCGAATATCGTTGATAGGCCATTGGTTGTGACTAATCCAGTTGGGGGTTCGTCTTGTTTGTGTATGCTATGCCGTGGTCTGATTGTATCGAGTCATGGTTGCTCTTTTGTTTGTGATTGTTTTGTTCTGAACTTTGCGGGGTTCGGAATTATTTTGGGTATGGACTGGCTTAGGAAGTATGCGGCAAAGGTTGATTGCGAAAGGTTGGAGGTGACAGTTGAGAATGTGGAGGGGCGAAAGATTGTGATACGATGTAAGCATGAAGAAGGTGTCTTCATGAGCTTCATGTATTCGCTGGTTGTTCCACGGGATGGACTGTCATCAGTACCGATCGCTAATGGATTCGAGGATGTCTTTGACGAGGTCAAAGGGTTACCGCCGCATAGAGAGATCGAGTTTCGTATAGATCTAGTTGAAGGAGCCAGACCTGTTGTGATGCCTCTTAAGCGGATGGCGCCTAGGGAACAGCAGGAGTTGAGGGTGCAGGTTGATGATCTTTTGCAGAAAGGATTCATTCGGCGTACTGTGTCCGAATGGGGTGCACCAGTTGTGTTTACAACCAAGGCAGATGGATCGTTGAGGTTGTGTGTGGATTATCGTGAGCTGAATAAGGTGACTAAGAAGAACAAGTATCCATTGCCGAGAATAGATGACTTGTTTGATCAGATTCACGAAGCCAAGGTGTTTTCTCAGATGGATTTGGCAACGGGATTTCACCAGTTGAGAGTGGCTAAGGATAGTGTGCCGAAGACTGCTTTTCGAACACCATCCGGTTTCTTTGAGTGGCTGGTAATGCCGTTTGGATTGACTAACGCGCCAGCATATTTTGTGGATCTTATGAATAGAGTGTTCAGAGATCAGTTGAACAAGTTTGTACTTGTGTTCGTGGATGATATTCTGATTTATTCCAGAACTGAAGAAGAGCACAAGACACACTTGCAAATTGTTTTGGAAATCTTACGGAAACATCAGCTAAAGGCTAAGTTTTCGAAGTGTCACTTCTGGAAGAATGAAGTGAGGTTCTTAGGCCATGTTATTTCTGGAAATGGAATAGCGGTTGATCCCGCTAAGGTGGCAGCAATCCAGGATTGGGTTAGACCTAAGAATGCATCTGATGTGAGAAGTTTTCTTGGATTGGTAAGATATTATCGACGGTTTATCAAATACTTCTCCAAGGTGGCTGCACCGTTAACAGGATTGACGAAGAAGAACCAAGTGTTCAAGTGGGAAGATAAGTGTGAGCAAGCTTTCAGAATCCTGAAAGAAAGATTGACAAGTGCTCCTGTTTTGACTATTCCTAGTGGGAATGACGAGATGGTGGTTTACACCGACGCATGTGGTACTGGACTTGGAGCAGTGCCGATGCAGAGGGATAAAGTTGTTGCGTATGCCAGTCGACAACTGAAGCCGCATGAAAGGAATTACCCGACTCATGATTTGGAGTTAGCGGCGATTGTTTTTACTCTGAAGATGTGGAGACATTATCTACTGGGAGTTCGATTCGAGTTGTTTACAGATCATAAGTCGTTGAAGTATCTTTTCTCCCAAAAGGATTTGAATCTTCGGCAGCAACGTTGGCTAGAGTTTTTGGCATCATATGATTTTGGTATAGCTTATACTCCGGGAAAAGGTAACGCAGTGGCAGATGCGTTAAGTCGAAGACATGCAGGATTGGGAGCCATGTTTTCAGAATGGAAGAATCTCGAGTATCTAGCTGGATTTGACTTCAGGCCCAGATGTGGATTGGAACCTGAGATGTTGGCAAACTTATCGATAAGACCTACTCTTGTGGAAAGGATTGGCGAGAGCCAAAAGCGAGACGATAAGCTTGTCAAAATTATCCATGATTTGGAATCTGGATTGGACCCAGAAAAGGATAAAGGATTCGAGGTCGATCGAGAGGGTTGGCTTCGGAAGCAAGGACGACTAGTTGTTCCCGATATCGATGAATTGAGGAATGAAGTTCTGAGGGAAAGTCATCACTCGAAGTTGACAATTCATCCTGGTGGAAATAAGATGTATCGGGATATGAAGAGAACCTATTACTGGGAAGGTATGAAGAAGGATGTTGGAAATTTTATTTCCAAGTGTATGAACTGCCAGTTGGTAAAAGCTGAACAGAAGAAGCCAAGTGGATTGCTTCAGCCATTAGAAGTTCCTACATGGAAGTGGGAGCAGATATCGATGGATTTTATTGATGGACTACCTAGAACAAGAACGGGAAATGAAGGGATTTGGGTCATCGTAGATCGTCTGACTAAGAGCGCAAGATTCATTCCTGTTCGATCGACTAGGACTGCATCAAAGTTGGCTGAGTTGTATGTTAAGTGGATAGTTCGATTCCATGGTATTCCGAAGAGTATAGTGAGAGATCGAGACCCATTGTTCACTAGCGGATTTTGGAAGAGCTTCCAGGAAGTTTTGGGAACCGAGTTGTGTTTGAGTACAGCTTATCACCCTCAAACCGATGGTCAGACTGAGAGAGTCAACCGAGTTTTGGAAGATCTCCTCAGAGCTTGTGTTTTGGATTTCGGAGTCATGGGAAGATCACCTTCATTTGGTGGAATTTGCATACAACAACAGTTACCAGTCAAGCATTGGTATGGCACCGTATGAGGCATTGTATGGAAGACCGTGTAACTCTCCGACATGTTAGTTAGAGATAGGAGAAAAGCTGATGCTTGGGCCAGAGATGATTCGACAGACTTCGGATTGTATAGAGATCATTCGGCAATGAATGAAGGCAGCCCAAGATCGTCAGAAAAATTATGCAGATAAGCGTCGAAAGGATTTGGAATTCGACGTAGGTGATATGGTTTTTGTGAAGATTTCTCCACTAAAGAATGTTATCCGATTCGGGAAGAAAGGAAAATTGGCTCCGAGATTTGTTGGACCATTCCCGATCATCGAGCGAATTGGAAAGCTCGCCTACAGATTGGAATTACCGGGGAAGATGTCAGGTGTGCACAATGTTTTTCATGTATCGTATCTACGGAAGTATGTGCATGACTCGAATACAGTGGTTTTTGCTGATAGCTGTGAAGACTTCGAAGTTGATCCAGTCGGTAAGAGACCTCGTAAGCCGCTTCGTGTAGTGGAAACCGACACGAAACAACTTAGGAGGAGGATAGTTAAGTTGCTCAAGATACAATGGAGTGACGATGATAACGACTGTACGTGGAAAGTGGAAGAGAGGATGAAAGCAGCTCATCCTGAACTCTTCAAGGTATGGCCCTAAGGTGTCGTGTCATCTCACGATATTGTAACTTGTGCTGGTTTTAGAATTCTACATGCTAAGCTAGAATTGGATGCATGGTTTGTTGATTGCTATGGATGGTAGGCGTGCATAATAGTCTTTGATTGCTTTGTTTGTTTGGAATTTCGGGGGCGAAATTCCTAAGGGGGAGAGAATGTAACGACCCGTATTTTTACGTATCGACAAATTCGTCAAAATCTGGAATTCTTAGCGTTGTTAAGTCATTTCAGATTTTAGGCAAAATTTTGTTCAAGTCCTAGGTCGTAAACGACCTAAGTGATAAGTCGTGACCGACTTAAGTGGTTTAGGCGACCTAAGGAAGTGTAGTTGGCGACCTAAGTATTCTGGGGTTAGGTCGTAGGGGAGATAGGTCGTGTGATAACTTAGGTCGTGGGGTAGAGTTATGTGATATCCCGGGTTTTTGGGCAATTTAAATTTAATAATCTGTATTGATAATTTAATCTTTTAAAAGTTAATAAATATTTAATCTGGCAATATTGATAAGATTTATTTTCAAAGCTAATAAAGTTTTAATCTATTTATAATATATATATTGTTATATATTGTGAATAGGATATCTTTTGTTTTAAATTAAAGATGAATTTTCAAATTTGTAATATATATGTATATATATGTTATAATTTGGATTGTTTGAAATTTAATTAAATCTATTGATAAATATATATGTATAAATTGTGATTTTAAAAGCTTTGTTTTATAATTTAACATTTTTCAAAAGGTTAATTTAGATTTAATTAAATTGTTTTCAAAATATAAGACAATTGTTTATTTTAAATGTGATAGTTTAAAAAGGGGTTTAATCAAAGTTTTATTTTAGTTTTCTTTAAAGTGTTAAATTTTAAATGGTTATATAATGTTCTAGACTTTAAAATACATGAATAAGGAATTTATTTATATTTATAATTAGTTTTAACATATTTTCTTTTAAAGGTAAACTAATATTTATTAATTAAGTAACTAAAAAAGTAAGTTTTATATTAACATTTAAATTAAATAAAAATTTATTTAAAATTACTTAGGACATGTGTTAGTATCTTAACACATGATAATAACACTTGTAAACACATAAACCAAGTTGGGACATTTGTAATACTAATAAAAATACAAGTGGCAAGATTTTTATTTTCTTTAAATTAAATTAATATAATGTTACAGAATAACATATGTTAGAGAAACCTGTATTCATTTTCTCAGTTCGAATCTTTTCTTCCTCCATCTTCTTTTCTTTCCATCTTTCTAAATTCAATAGAAAATCAAAACTGAAACCAAAATCAAAAGAAAGTAAAATCAAACAATTATCTCATCTTCAATCTGGGTTCAAGCAACTAAATCAAGCTCTGTAATTCAACATGCAAATGAAGTTCAACAGCAACTTCAACACCAGATTCAACATAAATAAAGCATGCAAAAGGATTTCAAATCTCAATAACAAAATCAAGAGCAGTTTCCAGAAATCAGAAATTTAAAAGCCTGTCTCTCTGTTTTGATATTAAGGTGAGTAAATGAATTTTAAAAACAGTTTTTAATCTTGAATTTCTGCTCGTTCTTGTGAATGAACATTTTCTGTTATCTGGATATTGGAATTAAAATTGGATGCATGCTTGAATTATACAGTTTTGAATGTCTGTGTAGTTTATATGAGCTCCGTGTGATATTAACAGATATCATTTCTCTAATAAGATCAATAACTCCATTTTTAATTCGAATTTGCTTATGATCTGTAAACAAAAGATGTTTGAAATCAGGTAACCTTCCATCTAAAAATAGTTTTAGGTTTTTAGAATGGATATTTAGTTCAAATTTTATAATTTACAGTAAAATCTTAAAGTGAGTCAAAAATTAATTGATTCAAATTTGAGTTTGAATTGCATAATTGAATTCACTATAGGAAATCATGAATTTTAGTATATATATCATGATTTATAGTTTGGTAATTGAAGAGAATTTTGGGATTTTCTGTTTTGGGTTTATCTGGCAATTCACGGCGAACTATGGTGATCTGGGTGCCGAGGTTGAGCATGGAGGATGAGGGGATGATGAAGTTCATCAGAAAAATCAAATTGGAATTTATTGATGTAAGGATTGATCGATAATCGAGGAAGTAGGGTTTTCATGCTTGTTTGTGTCGTCGAGTTTTCAGAGGGGATCGCGACGTCGAGGTGTTATCGGAGGTGATCGCGTGGCGTGCTATGGGAGCTGGAAGACGAGTGTGAGATACGGTGAGGATGGTGAGGCTTCTCGAATCAGAGATCATCAGAGGCGAATGGGTTTTCCAATGAGGTTGTGTTCCCAGGTGATGGTTCGAATGCTCGAATTCGATTTCGTTCGAATCGAGAAATTCTGGGTAGTCGATCGTGGAGAAGTGATGAAGTCTGACTTGTCGGAGGCCATCGTGGAGTTCGACGTCGATCGGTGAAGGTGTGCACGTGCACAAGCACGATTGTGTGCATCTGGGAATTTTGGGTTGGAGAAGAAAGCTTCTTCTCGTGATTACTTCGGGAAATGGTCGACTTTACTCGAAGCAAGAATATGGTGGGTTTGACTCGTGTTTACTTCGGGGAAATAAGGGTTTTACTCGGGTTAGTGGTGAGCTGGTTTTAAGATAATGGAACAGCAATTGTTTTAAGTTTAAAATCAAAAGAAGTTTGATATTTGTAATGTTCTGAGTTTTAAAAACAAAGGTAAACAAGATTTTAACCATTTAAACTAAATTGATTTCTAGAAAAATTGTTTTAACAAGTTTTAAATAATTTAAATAAGTAAGTTTTTAAATAATAGAAAGTGGATTTTCAAAATGATCTTTGTATTAAAAATTATTTAAATAACTTTGAAAAGCTTCAAAGATTTTAAAGGTAAAAACTAAATGTTGTAATTATTTAATTATAATAAAGATTTTATCTTAAGTAATTAAGATTTTGATTTATTAAAGGAAATTAATATGTGAAATTAATAAGGATAATTCATTTACTGAAAATGATTTAAGAATAGATAATAATTTAATTAAGATAATGATTTTCTTAATTAAGATATTTAAGTATAAATAGTTAAGAAATTATTTAATTAAATTTAAATAATTAGATAAATAATTAACTAAGTAATTAATTAATGATTAGTTAGAGATAATCACTTATAAATTATTTAAGTATAATTACTTGATGAAGTAATTAAGGAATAATTACTAGATGTAATTAAGTAAGGCAAATTATTTAATAAAGTGATTAAAAGATAATTATTTTATGAAAGTAATTAAATGGAAATGATTAAGAGTTAATTACCTAGTGTTATTAATTAAATAATTTAGTTAATAAAGTTAATTAATGGATTAAGGTAATTAATTGTTGGTTAAGGTAAATTAATTGTTAGTTAAGATAATTAATTAAAAAGTAATTAATTAATGAAAGTAATTAAGGGAAGTTAATTACTAATTAAGATTAATCAAAGGTGATTAATAATTGTGGTTTAATTAAGATTAATTACTTAAATGTAATTAATTTAAATAAATAAATAATTAAAGATGTAATTAGAAATCATTAGTTTATAATTAATTAATGATGTAATTAAGAGTTGATATTAAGATTTATTAATCAAATGATAAGTGATTAATTGTAATTAATTAAGGATTAAAGTAATTGATTATAATTAATTAATTAATGAAGTAATTAAAGGTTAATTACTGTATTTGATTAAGAATAATTAATTTGTGAAATTAATTAAAGATAATTACTTAAATGTAATTAAAGAATGATTAATCAAGGTGATTAATTAAAGTGGATAATTAGAGAAAGATTAATTAATTTATTGGTAATTAATTAATGATTATATAAGTAAGATTTATGATGAAGTAATTAATTTAATTTATTTTAAATTAATTTGAATAAAGTAATTAATTTAATTCACTTTAAATTAAATAAAGATAGAGATAGTTAATTTAATTCATTTTAAATTAATTATGTTGTGATTAAGTAAATCATTGCTTATGTATGAATGGATGACATTGATTGACTTGAATGGATGTAATCTCAGAAATGAGATAAGTAATGTGGTGTGATATGAATGCTTGGTTGCATTATGATGGTAATATAGATTAACTATTGTGATGTTGATATGGATTACCTATTTTGTTATGAATCATTTGTTTATTTGATAATGTGATTATCAATTGTGAATTGTGAATTATCTATCTGTATGAATATAGATAAGTTAAATTGTTTAAACCTTTAAACAACTTGGCCTTAAAAGATACGTTTTGGATTTCGATGAGACCGGGATCGGGTTTCCGTATACCGGTATTCCAGGTCTGGAGACCCGAATACCACATCGATCCAAATTAACGATAGGTCGTGAATCTCAAGTGAAGATGAAGATTCAGAGTGCAAGGGTTATTGTCGTTAACTCTGAGGGTGATTCCAAAACGAGTGTAACGAGATAATGCCTTCGGTTTCGTTCGAACCCGGAACGAACTTGTATGGATTGAATGCTTTCAGCACATCGTCAGGCGGACGATGAGCATTCTAAGTGATATGTTCTGATTAAAGGTAATCGTAACCTCAAGCCTCATCAATCGGGAATGGCTAAAACAGGGGAGGTGCAGTAAGGCTTCGTGGGTAGCACCCACTGAGAGCAAGATAGATCCCTGTCTAGAGGTCCCTTTTCTTTTATTCGGCTTAGTGTGTGGTTGGTCGCGCCAACCACGGGATTGTCTTGTTCGGGATTATCCAGTAAGGGATGGTTCCGGCTTTGTGTTGCAGAGGAGCGGGCGTACTCCTCGGTACGGTGATCTAGGCCACGTACTGTGACGGGCGGTACCCCAGTAGCCCTGCCATTGTATGGAATCCAAACTCCAATAAGTGCCGTACGTATTAGTTGTGCCCAACTATGTTGGAATGTGAGATGTAAGCATTTCAGCTATTTCTGTATTTTACTTGAAAACCCTAGACCCTATTATAATACAATCGGATTTCCTATCAAATGTTTTAGTTAGCGTAAGGTAAAAACTTACCCATGTTTATTTGTAGGGAGTCTTACGTGATACTTTTGTTTTCAAAGGTTTTCAAAGTTAAGCAATCTAACCGTTTACTCACACCAGACCCATGTCTGACCCAAGTGTTTATTTTCTGTTTTATTAAACTCTTGGGTACTCAAATTTGTATGAGTAGTCAAGGGGATTCAGGTTAGTCTTGACGAATTCTGGAGGAGCTGTGGAGCAGGAGGCTTCAGCGTGTAGATATATAGAGTTTCCGCTGTGTATGATGTATCGTATTTTTGTAGCTATGTTGTATAATAGACAGAAGTTTATAACTGTCTATATTGTGATGTATAAATCGTGTACTCTGATGTATATGATACTATGTAATATCTTATGTGATAATATATTTCTCGTTCCGCTGTGAGATTTCTGATGTGTTGTTGTTCTCTCTTCTTTTCTTTTCTTCTTCTATCCCTTTTCTTTCTTCATAACGATGCGTCTTTCTGGGCAAAGAAAGCCGGGTCGTTACAAGTTAGGTCGGCTACGACCTAAGAAAACTAGGCGAGTTAACAACCTAGGGAGTTTAAGGTAGTTTAAACGACCTAAGGTGTTGTCGTAGTTAGGTCGTGAGTGACCTATCAGTTATGTTGTGAGCGACCTAAGTGTGGGTGTTGGATAGTTAAGTCGTCTAGACGACTTAGTAGTTAGGTCACATCCCAGTTGATTCGCGACTCATGATAGGTCGCGTGGAAGCTTAAGGGATTAGGTCGTAGCCTACCTGTTAAGTCGTAGGTCTCTGGGTTTTGGCTTAGTGTTAGGTCGCAAGGTTTTATAAGTCGTAGATCGTATCCCAGTTGACTCGTTAAGGTGGTATTGTTGCTGAGTCGAGTGTGCTGAGTCATTAGGTCGTATAGGCACACATGAGCTTAGGTCGTAGGTTGCTGGGTACGTTAAGTTGTAGACGACTTAGGAGTTGAGTCATAACCCGGTTAAGTCTTATCTTGATAGGTCGTAACCCTGATAGATCGGCAAAGTTGCTAAGTTGTTTAGGTCGTATGGGGTTAAGTCGTAACCTAGTTATTTGTTAAGTCGGAGGCCCTGCTAAGTTATAAGTCGTAGACTAGTGGGTTTTGATAAGTCGTAGGTTGGTATAGCAGTTAAGTCGTAGGTTGTCTGAGGTGTTAAGTCAGAGAGGGAGTTAAGTCGGAGACGACTTATAGAGGCAGATGACCTAAGATTTTAGCTATAAATACTCGTCCATTTCTCACTTTTTGGGATCCGGATTTCGAAGCGACGAAGTGCTGCCATTTTGAGAGCTCGACTTCTACACTTCTTCACTTCTTTTCTCTACTCTAATCTAGTGATTCCATCCATCCAAGTTGAAGATCAAATTGAAGATTCAAGAGCTTAGATTGAAGATCTACACCCATTGAAGTGAGATTTCATCGTTTGAAGCGGATTTGTGATAGATCAAGTTAGACCCTTCACTGTCCAGATCTGAAGTGGGTTTCTTTTGAGGTTGTTTAGGTGATTTGGTGAGTGGTGATTATCTCTCACACGGATCCAAAGGAGTATATTGGATCGTTGGCTTGATTTGGTGTTAAAAATAGTGATTTCCATGTATTTTCCTAATCACATGTGTAGATCCGTATAGATTCATTGTTCATGATGATTTGACATCCATCTTACTACATGTTAACCTATGCAAGTTCATTCATCAAGATTATAGAGATATTGTTCATGTTTTCATGCTTATTAGACTTTCAACTCTTTAATTACGAAATTGCCGTTATTGTGATAATTGTCTACTTAGATCATATTTAGATGCTTGATTGTTTGGATTAATGTTTGATTTGATTGATTACTATGAATTAGATGATTGATGATTTGATTTAGACCGAAGATGATTCAAAAGCTAAGAGAAAGGCTCTTGAATTGGGAAAGCTGCTTGTGGCATATGTAGCGGATGGTGAAGCTCTTATGCATAGATTTGATGATGATGTTGAGATGAGACTTTGCGAGGATGTGATGAAGCGAAGCATGATATGAGATAGTCTTGGTCTAATCCAGACAGGATCATTCCAAGCATGTTGATAACTCGGTGATATGGTTCGAGTTGAGGATAATGGTTTGCTCGAGAGGCGCTTGAGCTAGTATGGAAATAGTCGTCGAGGAGGATGACTAGGAGGCTGAGGTCTTATCGTTGTTGAAGGTTCTAGCATGCTCAAAGCAAGAGTACGTTGGGCAGATTCGATAGTCCCTGAAGGCTAATGATTGATAGTCAAGTACTCTGGGAAGATTCGATAGTCCTAGGCACGGGTCACGATGACGTGCGGGAGTTATGTCTAGAACCGGGGTTTCCATTAGCCCTTGATGGACGGCTGAAAGAATGTGCCGGTCATTCAATTAACGGTGATATCGAAGCAATGATAACAGTGATAGCCAGAGTCATGGATGTTTGGTTGTATCGTCATTCGGTCTCAAGAGCAGTGTTTTCGGGGTGCTTATCTGATCTTGGTTTAGGCCTTGGGGGTTTGTGCTTAGAAAACATCGCCCTTGACTCGAGTGATAATTTCTTTACTTTACATTGTATGCTCTGCTATGTTTGCTTCTGCTTAGTGTGTGTCTGGGGGCTATCACTGTAGAAAGAGGTTGGAGTGGGAGGGTTGTTTTCTTATTCCTTTTCCTTTATGCTCTTTTGGTATGTTGTTAGTTAATTTACTGCTCACTAAGACTGTTGTCTGACTCAAGGCTTTATGTTTTAACTCTTATTGCCTTGGGCTGTTCGTCCATTTTGGGACGGGCAAACTAGGTAGCAGGTGACAGGTGCTGCTCTTGCTTTCCACGATGCTGATGACGAAGACGAGCTGGAGTATTGCATATTACTTCTTACTATATGTACTGGATGTTCTGCTGCTTTGTATTCTCTGAGTGATATGTAGTGAGGCTTGTTGTATTGACTATTCAGATGTTTGTATTCAACTATTATGAAGTTTTATTGATGAGATTCTATTCTGTGAAGCTTCACTATATATATGTTCTATTGTATTTTGTCCATGCGCTGTGAGTAATACGATAGATTCTGTTGTTTTAATTTACCTTGACAATCGTCCATGGCTGCCTGGCACACTTTAAAGCGCACTTTCTCTAGGTTCAGTGCACGGGTTATGGGCGGTCGTCACAATATCTGATCCCGGTCTCTTCGAAACAGTATTTGATAGTTTCCGGTAAATTTAACCCCGGTTATTTAGGAAATAAACAATCAAAGATAAGAGTGGAAATCGCCTCCTAACCAGTAGTGGAAGGACTTCCTTACCATTGTCCTAGGAGAACGAAACAAGATTTATATGCATAGTACATCATCATCGGAGATGACTGTGTCATATAACTCATGTGTTTCTTCTAGATATTTCCACAGTTATATTTTGGGTCCAAATTCAATAGTCGGTTACTTAACTATAGATAAACACACATCAATATCAGCGATTTATTCCATAGGGAAACCAACAATGGTTAAGCACACAAGCAACCGCTAACCTCCTTTATTTTAATCTTTCATTAATTAAATCCACTTTGTAAATACTTGAATCAAAATCCTTTTTACAAAGATATATATATCGACAAATCCGTATTTCTCAATACTTGGAAAAATATAGATATACTTATCTCAGCGATGTAAGTATATTCACCAAAAATTGGAGAAGATTTCCTTCTTATACAATTCTAAAATCATTTATAAACTCTATTATACATCCACAAAACCATTTATAAAATCCTTTTATAAACCCATAAACCCATTTCTAAAATTCTTTTATAAATATCTAAAACCATTTATAAAACTCTTTTACCTTGTAGAAAATCTTCCTTTAAGTTTTCCAAACCATGTTATAAGATTCCTCTTATCAAACCCAAATCTGTTTACAAAATTCTGTTTATAATGTTCAAAAACATTTATAAATAGGATTCTAATCATTTACTTTAAAATCCTATTTTATAATAATAAACATTTTAATAAATAATAATTAACTTCAATTTAAATAATAATTTGTAATTTCAAAAACATTCTTAATAAAACAATAATAATTTATCTTCAACATTATTATAAATAATAAAAATTAATTTCCAAAACTTTATTAATAAATATTTATAATTAATTTCAAACCATATTAATAATTTAAATATTAAATTTTTCAAAATATTAAAAATATCGATAAACAACTTTAAAACAATGTTGATATAATTAAACCACTTTTAAAACATATATATACTTCCTTGATAGAAATTCATACTTAAATTTCAACATGATCATTTCCATATTTTAAAACTATATTGATAATCTCTTTCTACTTATAAAACTTCCTTTTATAATATCCCTTTATAAATCCCACTTATTCATAAAATCCCATTTTAAACATTAATTCCAATCCATTTTTAGCGTTGCTTCCACGTTTATGAATTTATTTTATAAATTCCTTGCTGTTTATAAAATATCATTTAACATCTCCAATCTATCCTCATTTCCATTTTTCCAAAATAGAATCAACTATTTTCTAAACAACATTCCACATCTTATAATAAATCCACCATTTGATTTATTTCTCTAATCTATTAAACGATAATTGTTTCCTTTAATTTTTAAACACCATTTATAAATCCATACTATTATTAACAAAAATACGATTTTACAATCTTCAATTCATTTGTAAAATATCACTTTTATAAATTATCACATTTATAAATTTCACGTTTGTAAATAAATTTTAAAATATCACACTATATAAAATGGTTAATAAATATTTATATCAAAATATTTCTATTTTTTTAAAACCATATCCCTTTATTTTGAAAGACGAACTAATTTTAAGATTTTAAAAATCTTCACAGTTCAAACATCTCTATTTAAAATATTTTAAAAACTATTAATTTATAATCTCTAAAAGTCGTACTTTTATTTACTTTAATTAAATTCCTTCTTTAAATAATTCAAGGAAAATTATTAAAAAATATATAATTTCCAAACTCACTTTGAAATCCCTTTTTTAAATCAAATCATTATGTTATAGTATTTTAAAATACCAAAAATAAGGCACTGTGCTACTAAAGCACTAATTAAGCAAAATCATGTCCATGTCGTCAAATATAGCATCCAGCATATCATATATCAAATTTTATGAAAAATAAAATCAACAGTGTGAGGAATCCAATTGGATCCCTCCAACCTGTTTCCTAGCATCACATATAGTATATAACCAAATAATATAAATCAACAGCTTCGAGGCAAGATCGTATACAAATGGTCATTCGCTCTTACATGGGAACGTAATAGGGTCTCATCCGCTCCAGGGGCCGGAATATATCCAAACCAATGAAATAGTAAATCATCCAAACATTCAATTAGAAATTTTTATCAACCATATATCATACTAGTTAACCAAAAATGTGAGTTTAACTCACTTTGATTTCAGTAGTTGCCAAAGCACTTTGGTTCGAATTAAAATTAGCGTTCAATTTTTAACCCAGATTCCTATGATCTTTAAATCTATCCAATCCAACTCCATAGCGTAGTATTCATCGATACGATCGCAACTCAACTTGTCGCTTTTGATTTCGACCTCGTATGGAGAAGTTATGAATTAATGAACGTTTGAAATAATTAATTTATAATTAACTTTCATAAATAAAATTTAAACCTTTTAATTACTTTCCCTCTTTCTCATATGCTCATTCGTGCCTAGGCCCATTACCCAACTCGATGCGACTTTGACCTCGCCTCGCCACCGCCGTTCGCCGTCGTTGCCGCTGCGACCCACGTCGAACATCGCCCTCCTCTGCCGCACCCCCCATCTAGCCACGCTGCTTCTCCGAGATCGCCATAGCCACCAGAAAATGATCCAAAACTGCCACTGGACGTGGCCAAAATAAGGCCTCTAGTTCCACTTTAGATGATCTCCACCGTTCATCACGTCCATCTCGTCGTCGCCGATAATTTTGTAGTTGGGGTCGAGCTCCGATACTAGCCGTGGTGGCGCTGATGGATTTAGGCCATATGATGGAGTAGGGTTTTATGGCGGCTGTGAATTAGTTTTAGGGTTTTGCAGTAAAAAAAATAAGTCCTTATATAGAAAATTTCAAAATACTATTCACATGTTAAATTTTCGAACTCCAAATGAGGCGTGCTACCTGGCATTCTATATGTTATACCCCTATTCCAAACACAATGGAACTAGCCATGAGACCTAATTCGATCATATACAGAAGATAGCTTTTCCAACCCAATTATATTATATTAATTTCTTTAATTAATTCCTACGCGTTCCGAGCTTGCACGACCAAACAATACGTCTAATCACTACAAAATCCATTATCGTATAATAGTATACTATTAGGCACTGGTTCCATCGAAATCCGAGACTATGTCCCGAAAGGTGATCTTCACACGTTAATTAAAACGATTTATTATTAAAATTTGTTTAAATCACTTTTAAATCAAATTTTAATAGTCCACTACGATTATTCCAATTCAACAGAATTTAAATCAACTTTCGAAATCATTTTTATTCATATCAAATTCAAGATTTATTAATTTTAAACAATCCTAAATATTCAATTTAATAACTCAATTATCAAATAAATCATTAAATTTGAAATATAAGTTGTTTAACTTATAAAATTTACTTTTTAATATTTAAAATCAATTAAATATTTAAAATTCAAATGATCGAAATTCTGGTTCGTTACATTCTTCCCCCCCTTAAAATAATTTCGTCCTTGAAATTGCCAAGGTAAGAAAAATGACCCAAACCCATTAAGTTTCCAAAACCAATTAGTTGAAATAGATTATAAAATTTCCACCAACTAATTTCCTTCGATTCATTCATTGCAAGTTATAACTCAAAAATCAAATTTTTAGTTATAAAAAAAAATTCCCTTTAAAATTATCAAGAATTTTCTAACTCTTAAATCCACGAAAAAATTCACCAACAGCTCCTTTGCGCGGCTCGATCTGAAAAATTTACAATGTGTATAATCACAAATATACATCTCATCTTCGAGGATGAGGTATCCCGTAGGGAAAAATATAAAAATGCGATATGTAATCCGAGATGTGTACCTTATTTTAGTACTAGCAAGCATATACAGCCAATAAAATGCGAAAGTGAGCTCCAAATGCAAAGCATACACCATCCGCATCTACTAATCACTCAACAACCAATGAGAACAAGTACAGGGGAAACTAACATCAGTATATAATACGGAATCTACAATAATTATATGCAAATATAGCCAATGTAACAAGAGAAACCGTCAAACAAATAATATCCATCCAATTCATTTATCATCATATCAATTTGCATTTTCAAATGTCAACATTATATTTATAAACTTTCATTTCTTGTTAATATTCAATTTATTCGTTTTCAATTTATTTGAATTCAATTTATTCCCATTCAATTGATTTACATTTAATTACTCACATTCATAATTACTTAGTATATTTCTTTCAATACTAATATCGTTTTAGAACATTCCATCAAATTTTTACTTCAGTTCATTATAAACATTTTATACAACGCTTCTTATGTTTATTTTCACTTCACAACTTAAGTTCATATTCAATGCTATCTAACAACACTCCAAACATACTTAATTCATTTTATAACTCAAGTTGAATTTCATCCTACAACTCAAGTGCATACCCATTTTACTAATTTATTACATTAGTTCATTTCATTAATTCGCTTTATTAATCCTTCTAATTCATTTCATATCCTATTCAATTTCATTTAACCCTTCAAAAGAAAACTTCATTTCATTCAATTCATTAACTCAATTTATATAACTTTACTTAAGCTAAATTTTAATTTCATATCTCAACTCCAAATTTTTCTTCCTTATCTTTTACCATTTCAAATTATAAGTTCAAAAACTTATTTTCAAAATTTATCAAATCATACTTTGGATTTTAAAATCAAAACTTGTTTTTACCAAAACACAACTTCAATGGTAGCAATCCATCACTTAGAAACTCGAAAATGAATGCCGATGATGCTGCATTCATCATCGGAATTATTTTCCAGCGAACAAAGTGAGTTCAGTGTTTTCTATTTCCTTTAAATCCCATTTTTAACATATTTCTAACCAAAATATCTTTAAAATAATACTATTTTATTATTTCAAAACCTTTGAAAAACAATTTCCAATCAATGGAATTTAAAACCTCAAATTTCTTGTTTTAAATCTATTTTTATTTACAAATCATATTTATAAATATACTTATGCAATTTCATTTCCTTTCCATTTATAAATCACATTTATATAATCTATCTTGTTATGTAATATTATTTCACAAATGTTGATAATTTTAATCATAATCAATACTCTATAATTCATACTTACAAATTCACTTTCTTATATAACTCATTTTACAAATGTTCATCTTTGTTTAGATTATAAGAATAACAACTTTTATTAGAACAACCAACAACAATTGATAAGAATAAAATATTATCATTCACTAACAACCAAACACGCCATACATAACTATAATATTTTTATGAAAAAATATTTCTTTATATATAAAATATAATTTTAGGTAAAGTTATTTCATTTACCAATTCTCAAAACAATATTGTGTCAGTTTGCCTTGTTTAAACGTTCAGATAACCCTATCGATATCATGGCGTCCCACGTACCAGCCAGAATTCATAACCCACTTAGTAGATAAATTAAGACAATATAAAACATTTTTATAAACACTAACAAATACGCTCTCATATATCTAATACACTCAGAACTCATAACAAGGCATTCTATTACCTTATATCTTAATTATTTGCCCTACCAAAGCCAAGGTTCTCACTTAACCTTGCGCTCTGATACCAAGTGTAACAGCTCGGGATTTAAGACCCTCAAAAATCGACACTAATACATCCACTATATTGCGTGCTGGGTAATTGAATGCCAGAAAACCCGATTGTTAGGAGAAAAGAAAGAAGAAAGAAGAAGAGAAGAGAAGAAGAAGAGAAAGAAACTGAAAACAACATAGAATCTCACAATTGCAACGGAACAATATATAATATAATATCCATGATCTTTACAAAAGAGAAACTGCTATATACATACATCCATCATAGTACAACAACAAATCACAATCATCAGCTTGGACGGTTATAACAACCTATCCTCACAATTTCTGATGATTTCAACAACAAAGTAGCGAAAAAGGAAACAAATACGGAAATACGTTATAAAGACCTCCAGCTCGCTTTCTAAGCTCCAATGCATCCAAAACAATATGTAAATATGCTCGGTCTTCCCCAAGCATTATAATAAAATAACACTCAAGTCAGTCTGGAATACCAGTGTGACGCCCCACCTCTATGCTCACGCTAGCCAAGGACACTACGGAGTAATGCCGTCAACTAGCACGAAGGATAAGGCTGTTGAGGAGCGTCCATCCGTGTAATTGCTTTGGGCGAGTGCCGATATGTCAGATAGTATAACTTACATTTCATTTCAAGAGGAAATCAGACATATCAAATACAAACTCGAAGCTACCACACAGTGGCTATGAGGCCTTCATAAACAAATATAGAAATAAATATAACACAAATCAGTTACAGACATTCATATCACAAAGGAGGAAACATATATGAATATATAACACAAAAAGGTGTACATCAGAGTAGTGGTCAAATAAGATCCACAATATCACAAAAGAATAGTTACAAGTGCAAGGAAAAAGAATAAGTATACATCATGGAGTCTATATCTCGAATGTATAACGACAAAAACTACAAATGTAATGTAGTTAGACAAAAGTCAGAAGATGATCCCAAATAAGGAGTCAAGCAGAAGCACCTGTAACATCTCGGTCTGACCCGAGTATTATTAAATAAGAAAATAATAAATGGATCATTCTAGCTATAATTATCATTTAAGAAATGAGATATAAGCAGAGATATAATAAGAACGTATGATAACAATAATGTCATACCAGGACAATTATGATTTAAGCAACAACAAAATCATACAATATCTCAAGAATCTCAAAGCACTAAAAAGATTATCATATTCTTTATTTTATTCACCAAACTACAAATATTGACAATCATATTAATGCCAATCGCAAAAGTTGGTGAAACACAAATTCTAGAAATCATCAATTAGAAATCTAGAAATCACAAAGGGGGACGCCTATCACAAACGGGAGCATGAAAACTCACCAACACGTGTATCACAAACGGAACGCTATTCCATGGTCGCTAACCATAAATTTTTAGCCGAAGCTCCACAAACGGCCCGAAGACCACGTATCGCTACCCCGCCAAATTGAACCGAAGTTCTACAGAAACGGGGGTTAGTCTCCCTCGCAGACAAATAGATATCGCACATCGCTAGTCTAAATCACAAAATGATCATCATCGATCCATAAAAGTGTCGATTACACTAAGCTAGTAAATATATGAGTTTAGCTTCATGTCCCATAACCACTAGCTTAACTTAAATATTTACGAACAAATTGTAGATTCCCACTCGAAAATTGTCACAAGTCCAAAAATTAACCGACGAAGTAAACGCAAGCGTTTCATACCACTTGTTTTGCTAAGCCGTTTAATTAGATTTTCTCATACGAATGAGGTAAAGGTTTGTGTATACTAATAGATTAGAAAACGGTTTTATAAACAAGCTTTGTATTAAAAATAGAGTTGAAATCATCTTTGTAAATGAGTTTGAATATTTACTACTAGTATAGAAACCTTTGTATTTTAAAGTGACAAATCATAGAAATGATTGTGGAAACAATCAATCACCAAAATCCACATACGAAGACGTGAATCAAATCCAAAGAAATCGATACCGAATCCATCAAAATGGATATTCTCAAAAATCCCGAAAAAGAAGTCATCAAAGTCAATAATAAATGATAACAATAAATCGGATAACCACGAATCGATAAAAGTTGGAACCTCAAGCAAAATAGGCAAAATAGGGAAAAAGAAGCAGGTCGGTCGACTGGCCTTCTGTAGTCAGTTGACTGAACCAAAAACTCAAAAATTTCATTTTCCTGCAGTTAGTCGACTGACTGCAGGGGGCCAGTCGACTGACTGCAGAAAATATATACTCTCTGTTTTCGGCAAACAGTCCCAGATAGGCTCGGATTCTACAGCCAGTTGACTGACTACAGAAGGTCGGTCGACTGACTAGCACTGGGAATGTTTTTCAACCTATCCAAATGAAGAGCAAACTCTTCCAAATTGCGATTGGACGAGCAGTGGGCGCTACGAGTTTATGCCAATCGACAACCCAGCCCTATAGGCTCTTCGATACACCACCAAAAACATGTTCACAAATCAAAACTAGAATTTTCAAAGTTTTAAGACTTCAAAACACCAAAAATTGAAATGTTCACCAAATCAATCCAAATCAAAATAAATTGAACAGGTAAAGATGTTAGGAATTCATACCTAACAATCAAGGGTAGTTATAGACATAGATGTGAGATAAAAATCTCACCTTTAACCCAAAAACGATGAAGGAGAAGATTGAAAGCAAAGGAGGATCAACTACTCTTCATCTTCAACTCTAGAAGCTTGAATCTAAGCTCAAAAGAAGAACATTTCCTAAGTTAGGTTTAGGAAATTTCTGAAATTAAAGAGAGAATGAGTTGGAGAAGATGAAGAGGAGGCTTACCAAAGCTTCTCTTTGATATTTGGAGCTAACACTTGGATTTGCAAAGAAGATTAGGGCTTAGGAATTCTAATTCTTTTTCTCTTCCCCCATTTTTGCTAAAGCTTGAAGTGTTAGGGAATATTAGAATGAATGAAGGGTTAGGTTATTAGAAGGTTAATGGGCTGAAACCCAAACCCAAACCCAAAGTGAAAAAGTCATAATTTTTACTCGACTCCAAACATATCGATGTTTATACTCAAAAAAGTTGTAAACGCCATTTTGGACTCAATGGAGGTGGTTTCGAGTCCTAATTCGACTATTTACAAAAAGTAGCTTTTCGGACTTCAATCCGATTAACGATTATATATTTAAATAAAATATTTAAGTATATAAATCGTAAAATATGCGGGTTGTTACAGCCAGCATGAGAAAAAAACACCCAACATGATTTTAAAGGTATAGAAAACCTTTGAAAATCAAAAGTATCTCACAAGACCATGCAGCACATAAACACGGATGGGTTTTTACCTTACGATAACCAAAACATTTTCAATATAAAAAATCCATTTATATTATAATAATGTCTAGGGATCAAAGTAAAATACGAATATAGCTGAATGCTTGCATCTCTTTTGTCAACATAGTTAGGCACAACTAAGTCCATATGGCGCTTATTGGAGAATGGATTCTATATAATGACTAAGCAACTGGGGTACCACCCATCACGGTGCAACTCTAGATATAATAACACTGAGGTTGAACCTATTGACCCCTGCTAACACAGAACCGGCCTACTCCTTACTAGACGGTACCGAATATGATCACCACTCCGTTAATATGCCCCGAAGCATACAAATGAGTGATAATATCAGCTCTAGATAGGGATGATCATACTCTACTTGGGAGCGACCCACTTAGCCTTGCTGCATCTCCCCTATTTTAGTCATTCTCGATTGATAAGGCTTGAGACTACATTTTACCTTTTATATAGCACTTCCCACTTGGAATGCTAACACTGTCCTCCAGGCAACAAATGCAATGCCAGCATTCATCCATACAAGTTCGTTCTGGGATTGAACGAAACGCTTGAGAGCTTCGTCTCTAATTCCATCACCTTTAAGATGTCTTCACTTCGAAACTCCTGAGTTGGATCGAAGTGGTTTTTGGATAACATATCCGATCCTGATCTCTTCGAAACAACATTCGATAGTTTTTGGTAAACTTAACCACGGTTCTTTTGGAAATAAATAGTCAAAGATAAGAGCGGAGATCACCCCCTAACCATTAGTAGACAAATTTCCTTACCACTTTCCTTGGAGAACGAAATGAGATTTATACGCACCATACAACATCATGGGAGATGACTGTGCCATATAACTCACGTGTCTCTCCTAGATATTTCCACAATTACATTTTAGGTCCAAATTCGATAGTCGGTTTTTTAACTATCCATAAACACATATAAAAATCGGGGATTTATTCCATAGGGAAAACCAACAATGGTTAAGCACACAAGCAACCACTAACCTCCTTTATTCTAAACTTTCACTAATTAAATCCACTTTGAAACTACTTGAATCAAAATCCTTTTTACAAAGATATATATCAATATACTTATCTCAGTGATGTAAGTATATTCACCAGACATTGGGGAAGATTTCCTTCATATACAATTCTAAAATCATTTATAAACTCTATTATACATCCACAAAACCATTTATAAAAATCCTTTTTTAAACCTATAAACCCATTTCTAAAATTCTTTTATAAATATCTAAAACCATTTATAAAACTCTTTTATCTTGTAGAAAATCTTCCTTTAAGTTTTCCAAACCATGTTATAAGATTCCTCTTATCAAACCCAAATCTGTTTATAATGTTCGAAAACATTTATAAATAGGATTCTAATCATTTACTTTAAAACCCTATTTTATAATAATAAACATTTTAATAAATAATAATTAAGTTCAAAATATCTTAAAAATAATAATTTGTAATTTCAAAAACATTCTTAATAAAACAATAATAATTTATCTTCAACATTATTGTAAATAATAAAAATTAATTTCCAAAACTTTATTAATAAATATTTATAATTAATTTCAAACCATATTAATAATTTAAATATTAAACTTTTCAAAATATTAAAAATATCGATAAACAACTTTAAAACAATATTGATATAATTAAACCACTTTTAAAACATATATATACTGCCTTGGTAGAAATCCATACTTAAATTTCAACATGATCATTTCCATATTTTACAACTATATTAATAATCTCTTTCTACATATAAAACTTCCTTTTTTAATATCCCTTTATAAATCCCACTTATTTGTAAAATCCCATTTTAAACATCAATTTCAATCTGTTTTCAGCGTTGCTTCCATGTTTATGAATTTCTTTTATATATATATTCCTTTTTGTTTATAAAATATCGTTTAACATCTCCAATCTATCCTCATTTCCATTTTTCCAAAATAGAACCAACTATTTTCTAAAGAGCTTTCCACATCTTATAATAAATCCACTGTTTGATTTATTTCTCCAATCTATTAAATGATAATAGTTTCCTTTAATTTATAAACACCGTTTATAAATCCATACTTTTATTAACAAAAATATGATTTTACAATCTTCACTTCATTTGTAAAATATCACTTTTATAAATTATCACATTTATAAATTTCACGTTTGTAAATAAATTTTGATATATCACTTTATATTAAATTGTTAATAAATATTTATATCAAAATATTTCTATTTTTTTAAAACCATATCTCTTTATATTGAAAGACGGACTTATTTTAAGATCTTAAAAATCTTTATTCACAGTTCAAAAATCTGTATTTAAAATATTTTAAAAACTATTAATTTATAATCTCTAAAAGTCATATTTTTTATTTACTTTAATTAAATTCCTTCTTTAAATCATTCAAGGAAAATTATTAAAACATATATAATTTCCAAAATCACTTTGAAATCCCTTTTTAAATCTAATCATTATTTCATAGTATTTTAACATACCAAAAATAAGGTATGATGCAACTAAAGCACTAAATAAGCAAAATCATATCCATGTCATCAAATATATCATCTAACATATCATATATCAAATTTTATGTAAAATAAAATCAATAGTGTGAGGAATCCTGTTTGATCCCTCCAACTTGTTCTCTTGCATCACATACGGTATATAACCGAATAATATAAATCAATCGCTTCGAGGCGGGAACATATACAAAGGGTCATCCGCTCTTACATAGGAACGTAATAGGGTCTCATCCGCTCCAAAGGCGGGAATATGTCCAAATCAATAAATTAGTAAATCATCCAAACATTCAATCATAAATTTTTATCAACTATATATCATACTAGTTAACCAAAAAGTGAGTTTAACTCGCTTTGATTCCAGTAGTCGCCAAAGCACTCCATTTCAAATTAAAACTGAATAGACGTTCAATTTTTAACCCAAATTCCTATGATCTCTAAATCTATCCAATCCAACTTCATAGTTTAGTATTTGTTAATACGATCGCAATGCAACTTGTTGCGTTCGATGTCGACCTCGTATGGAAAAGTTATGAATTAATGAAAGTTTGAAATAATTAATTTATAATTAAATTTCATAAGTAAAATTTAAACTTTTTAATCACATTTCCCTATCTTTCCTATGCTCATTCATTCCTAGGCCCGTTGCCCAACTCGAAGCGACTTTGACCTCGCAGCCTCCATGACCCACGTCGAACATCGCCCTCTTTCTCGCACACCCCAGCTAGCCATGCCGCCTTGCCTAGATCGCCATAGCCACCAGAAAACGCTCCAAAACTGCAATTGGACGTGGCCAAAATATGTCCTCCACGCTCCACTTCAGAAAATCTCCACCGTTCATCACGTCCATCTCATCGTCGTCGATAATTTTGCAGTTGGGGTCGAGCTTCGATAGTGGTAGTAGTGGCGTTAATGGATTTAGGTCGTAGGATGGAGTAGGGTTTAATGGCGACTGTGAATTAGTTTTAGGGTTTTGCAGTAAAAAAAACAAGTCCTTATATAGAAAATTTCAAAATACTATTCACATGTTAAATTTTCGAACTCCAAACGAGGCGTGCCGCCTGGCGTTCTATATGTTATACCCGTATTCCGAGAACAATGAAACTAGCCTCGAGACCTAACTCAATAATATACAGAAGATAGCTTTTCCAACCCAATTATATTATATTAATTCCTTTAATTAATTCCTACGCATTCCGAGCTCGCACGATCAAACGATACGTCCAATCGCTACGAAATTCATTATCATATAATAGTATACTATTGCGGATCCAACGACACTGGTTTCGTCAAAATCCAAGACTATGTCCTGAAAGGCCATTTTCACATGTTAATTAAAACAATTTATTATTAAAATCTGTATAAACAACTTTTAAATCAAACGTTAATAGTTCACTACCATTATTCCAATTCAATAGAATTTAAATCTACTTTCGAAATCATTTTTATTCACATCAAGTTCAAGATTTAATAATTTTAAACAATCCCAAATATTTAATTTAACAACTCAATTATCAAATAAATCGCTGAATTTGAAATATAAGTTGTTTTAACTTATAAAATTTACTTTTTAATATTTAAAATCAAATAAATATTTCAAATTCAAATGACCAAAATTCTGGGTCGTTACAAATATACTCTACTCAGTTCAATATAGGAGAATGATATTTTATTCTACTAACAGGATGTCCAATATAATCTATTTAGTTTAAATATAGCAAAACGGAGTTTTATTCTACTAATAAGATGCTAGAGATTAATTATAGTTGCTAAACACGTAACTAACCACAACCATATTATTTTATAATTTAATTTAACTACAATATATAGGTTAACTGATTACATAGATGTGTTCTACACCTCAATACATTTTCAATGCCGGAAACCGTGTGCAAATTGAATCCCGGATGAAGGAGTTATGAGTTTTTCTGAGGTTTAAAGTTTTAAAAGCTTTATATTTATTTAAAACAACACACACCCCTCCTCGGCCCATGGCCCAAACTAACCAGCAACTCACATATGCAAGATTCTTCTTCCAGGTTACAACTATGCTTCAAAACAAATCTCCACGTAAACCAAAATCTAGAAAACTCAAATGTGTGCACATGTGCACCCGTGCACGTGCATGCTTACCTACGGCCATCCACCGCCTCGGTATCCACCCCTATAGATGCACTTCATCGTGCTCAACTCCCTAGGCCTGCCACCACCTTCCCATAACCACTCGAGTTGGCACCAAAGCCTAGAATGGCATCTAGGAACCGAACCAATGTTTTGATGTTAAAATCACCGTCGCCTCCTTCGCTTTCAACCTTGACCACCACACCTTCCGCTTCCCCACAGCCGCATGCGCCTTCGAACCCACCAGCAACAAACTCGATGGCCCTATCACGTCCCTACAATGCAATCACTTAAACCCAAATAAAACAGTGATCAAAACCCTAGCCTAAGCTATACTCGACAACCTAGGCCACGATAGCCCATGCCTCCAACACGGATATGGCCTGTCATCACCCAAGCTTCATCTCAGTACCCTCCATCAAAGTCCTCAACCACTAGTTCATAGGTATTTTGTTTTTAACCCGAAAACGAACAATGATCAATTTCTAGCAAACCACAAAACTAAAAATCATGTACCATGGCTAAAAATCATATTTTGCTATAATAATCATGATTATATAAGCCGTTCGTCGATTCGCGATCGATGTTAATCGACAAAAATGAGTCCTTTATTATGATTTCACCATTTCCCAAAATTTATTCAACCAAAAATTCCAAAACTATTTTAGAGAAATGTATGGATCTAAGCACACATGTAACATCCCGAAAATTTTCGACTTTCGAAAATTCAACATCGATACTCACTTTATCGACTGCTAAGCCATCGAATGCCGGAAACCCGAAAAGTTATGGTTTTAAGAAAAAGAAAAAGTAGAAGAAGAAGAAGATAGAAGAAAAAGAGAAGAAGAACAACAAAACAACAACAGATACAGAACAGAGACAATATCAGAATCTCACATATCGCAGCGGAACAATATATAATAGATAAATGAATATCATTTAAAAACAAAAGAATTATATCTGTTATTACATTACATCACCTCATATCATCAGAGTCAATAAACAACAATGGACAGTTATATAAACTTGTCCTCATACAGAATACACAGCGGAATAAATACTATCAGATACAAATACTACGTCTCGTCCTCCGGCTTATCTCCAAAGCTCCAGAATATCCTGAATATCCTGATAATCTAACTCTAGGCTGCCCGTGTGGAAATTGGTGGGCACCCAGAGTTTAGAAGGGAACAATAAACTCCGAGTCAGTCATGGTGACTGGTGTGAGATCGTAAAACAGTTATTCTTTAAAATAAACAACAGGATAATTTTAAAGTCAATTCGAAATGCTTTTGGAAAATGAAACTACCATAAGACCTCCCACCACACACACAATGCAAACGCAGACTTGGAGGAGATTTCTTCTTATGATAGTCAAAGATGCTTACTACGCAAAATCAAATCACTTTTGATATTATTATTAGTGCATAGTGTAGAAAACATTTCGAAAATATAATATAAATCTTAGCCAGCATAGGTACCATTATATTATGCCTGCTATAGCTGCCTCCTGAGGAGACAGGTTATACAATTGAAATCGTAAAGGCTCGTATTGTTTCTTTGGATTTCCAACAAATGGTCAGGCTAAGGAACTTCCTCTTCCACGATGGGTACGTCCCTGGAATAGACGACCCGAGAACCTAACCGGATCTCTGCCAACACAAGGCCGGGTTACCTCTGCAAAAATAGGTAACTACTGACACGCGTATGCCATCCCCCGATCGTCACCGATCTTCCCGAGGATCCCCGATTCGCAACAACCACAAAGAAATAAATTTTGCAGCAACCACAGAGGTTAAGTATCTGGGCTCCATACCATGATACCACCTTTATCCAGAAGGAATGACATACACTAAGGGGCGCTACTCCCTAGAACCTTGCTGCATTCGTCCTGTTTCGACCATTTCCGGGGTGTGAGGCTCGACGAAGTCTCGTCCACAAAGCTACGCTTTCTCAAAAAGCCCTGCTTCGGGTCAAACAAAATGATCAACCTATGATCACAAAGATATAAGATCAAACAAATGATCATATCGCAAATGATCAAACACTGATCATTTCACAGCAACACTCAGTATGCCACGTTACCAAATTGGGATATATCTTTGATAAATTTCAACTACATAACCTCTGAGCTCGTACGTCTCAGAGAAGGGTGTTAAGCTAAGAGGATAAATTCTCCGCCACCAACAGAAATGTATTTGAAAGAAATCAGCTTTATATCTCAAATTGTAACATCAGACACACAATCCATACAAGTCTGTTCCGGGATCGAACAGAACCGAAGGCACTTCTCACGAAGCCCTTGCATTTCCGGATAATTTTCAATCACGTCAGGACTTCCCGTCACTAAGGGTGATAAAACCTCTAAATCGAAGATCAGTCGATGTAGAGTAACTCGACGGTAATCCTTCCGTTTTCAAAAATATCCGGTCTTCAACACCGGTCTTCAAATGCAATTCATAACGACGTATCACATATTCGGAATGGGTTATACGACCCCATGGTCCTTTCCCGGCTAACCCGAATAGTGAGCGATTATTCAAAAATAAGTGTGGCATTCAAATTCATCCAATTCACAACAAATACCTACTCAAGGTAATTATTGATAGTCGGTTATTTAACTATCAATAAAGATGCGCAACATCATCAGATTCCAAATAATTTTCCAAATTATTTCATCTTTCAAAATATCTTTTATTAGATATAAAATTTCCACACTTAACCATTTGAAAACAATTTCAAATATTCACTTTTCAATTTATCTTTAAAAGATAAAAACTCAAACAGTTCATTTCACATTGGAAAAGCATTTCCATACTTATTTAAAAATAAGTAATTCACAAATCATTTATTTTCAACACTTAGAAAATATTCGATATACTTAAAATCAAAATTAAGTATATATCTCGTTCTTTAAGGAAATCATTCTTAAATCTCATTTATTTGAGTCAAAACGAATGTTGCGTAAAACATCGTTACGACGACTCGACATCACTAGTATAGGGATTCGAAATTAAGATAGATATGTAAATCCCAATACTACATAAAACATTTCCCTTCGGAAATCATTTACTATAACAACAGTGTTATAGTCCATCATTTCCTTATATTTCTCGAAAACGTCTATTTCAACAATAAATGTTGAAATCTATGTATTCGATACTTAACACGTTTTAAAACATCTTTTAAAACGATTTACTTCATTTCAAATATCACTTTTCCAAAACCATATCCATTTTACTTAACAATATATTCACTGTCCAAAATCGTGAATATACTTCACTAATCACATTTCACTATTTTCTACACGTTTTATTTCAATAATAATTCGCTATCCAAAATCGCGAATATATCTTCTTTGATAATCTCCTATATTAAATTTATCAAATTCAATCGATTTCGAATTTATAAAACAACGTTTATAAATTCTGTTTCTATTTATAAAGCTTCAATTTATAAATCTCATTTTATTCACAATTCGATTCGTACCTCAAACTTTATACCAACAATCCATATTATAAGTTAATAACTTATAATTCCTTTATTTTCAAAAATCGTTCTTTTAAAACTTTACAACTGTAAAGTTTATTCCTTTTTAAATCATTTTAACATCGTTTCCATTTTAAATTCACATTCCCTTATTTCAATTGGATTCATTTTCCAAATATTCACTTTTAAATCTAAAATCGAATTTCAAATTTATTTCTAATTCTACTTCAATTCCAAATCAATTACAAATTGATTTCTAAATTTATTTTCACTACTAAAATAAATTCCCTATTCTTTTCAAATTATTCAATATCCTGTTTTTAAATGGATTCTTCAAATTGAAATCATTTTACATTGATTTCCCAAATCATTTCAATTTACCAATTTAAATTTCAAATTGGATTTCCAACTTATCTCCTTTTAAATAAATTCCTTTTTGAGAAGATAAATTTCAATTGTTCCTTTCAATCTATTTAAAAATCCAGATTTTAAATTAATTTCCTCAATTTAAAATCACTATTATACGAAATTCATTTATTTAACATTTTCACTTTATTCTGGAAATAAATTCGATAAGATTTTTAAAATTAACTTTTTATACTTTAAAAATTCCTTTCTTCAAAATTTCTTCAATTTCAAAAATTGATTCACTTAGAAATTTTCTACTTGGATTTCAAAAATTCAATTTCGTTTATCTTTGGAATCCAATGATGTCAAACATCCATTCAGCTAAATTTTAGTTTTCAAACAATTTCCAGCTATCAATTCAACAACATCAATAATCATTCACAGATTATCACATCACAGTAGAAATAAATTCAATCAATGTGAGGGGTCCAGTTGGATCCCTCCAACCTGTTTCCCTGCATCCAAAGATGTTAGCACAATACCAATTCCGCTCCAGTACGGAATTATCGCGGTATATAGGTTTTTATAAATCCGCTTACTAACGGCGCAATAGGGTCTCATCCGCTATACGAGGCGGGAATCAATCAATCCAATATATACATATGCCAATATGTATATACTGCTATATATATAGATATATCCTATTATATCTAATAGCACATTCAATAGCAATCAAAACAAATCAATCAATAACTGCAAACAAATCCACTTCAATTCGAGTGAGAAAAATCTCACCTTAGCCTTTAAATTTGCCATCCATTTCCCATTCCAGTTCGTTTCCTTGATTTTTAACCTTGTATAATAATTTATACAATTTATTAAAATTCGAAATAATCGAATAACAAATTTCCGTTTTGTAATTTTAATTATCCAACGAATTTATAAATTTAATTTTAAACCAAAAATTTCCTTTAATAATCATTTCACCTAATAGATTGAACTTCTAACAAATTCCCTTTATAAATAATATTTTTCATTTGATAATTAAATTAACTTATAATTTTATCTAAACCAATTTCTTAAATTAACTAAAATAGGCATGAGTATATTTTTCTTTTATTACATATATATATATTTAAAATAGAAATCTGATTTTGTATAACTTTCAAACCTCATTAAAAATCCATATATATATATACATTCTTAGTTACCAAAAAAAATTTCATTTCATAAATTTACTTAACTAACTTTTATATAACCTTTTATATATTTTCTTCCAAATTCTTATAAAAATAAATTTCTTGTACATATATTTATTAAAATATTTTGTTTTCCCTTTCTGCAAATAACAGAAACTTCTTCCTGTATCCATGTATATACCTATTTCTGCTTAAACGGTTTATATCAAACGTATATAGTTTTTCTTTTCTTCTTTGAATAGGCAAAATAAATTTCTAGTATTTATCATTTTAAAATTTCAAAACAAAGGGAAAAAACAAAAATCAATTACCTTACTGTTATCATGAACTTCGAATTCGCGACCCAGTCTTGCTCGACCCCGAACTCCAAATCCTAACTCGATCGGCACCCATGCGCCGCCTCCGCAACTGTCGCCGCCGCCCCTTCCAGATCGCCACGCGACCCCGAGACCACCCAGAATGCCTCGCGACTTCGACATCCTTGCGAATGAACACCATCGCGGCATCGACTTCGAGCTTACACGCCTGAAATTCCTCGAACCCTCCTCGAACTCGCGATGACGAACACGCGCGCCTCCATTGCTTCGAGCCACTACCGAGCTCAAATTGATCAATCGCGAGCTACTCGCGGATGCCCCCGAACGATACTCCCTCCATGCCTACGTCGCGACCCTCAATTGATTTTCCGGTCGCCATTTTCGATTTCGAGATTTCAGTGGACATTTAACTTGGGGAGAACGAATTGGTTTGAAGAATAAAGCTTGGCTATCTGTTAATTTGAACGTGACCTTTTCTTTTGTTTGCGGTAGAGATTTGGGGATGGAACGAGAGGAATGAGGACGTATTTGAAACGAAAGGAGATGGGTCGCACGATTTATTTTCGTGATCTCCGCGTGATTTCAGGCTGAAGCTAAGGGAAGAGAACGTGCAGACATTTGACTTAAATTTAAATTTCAAATTTAAATTGAATATCGTTAAAGCTTTAACGCGTTTACATATCGTGTGCTCACGTATCAACTCAGAAAATTATGAAAATTGAAATCCGGCAAAAATACAACATTCCGGACCCAATAGAACTGGTTTCGTCGAATTCCGAGACTGTTTGAAAAAATGACTATTTTTAAATATCGGCTGAACGATATAATTTTCAAACTGAACAATTCAATTTCAAATTCGATTCTGAAGCTTCTATCATCTTCAGTATTATCAATATGAATTATAAAAGCTTTCGAAATATTTTTCTTCGGCTTTAAATTGAAGATTCAAATTTTTATTCAACATTTAATAGATTACATTTTATAAATTTAATCATAAATTTTAAACTTATATCGGGAATTCAAATTAAATCATCGTTCAAATATTTAAAATTAATTAAATATTCTCAATTTAATTCGTTCAAAATTCCGGGTCGTTACAACACAACTCTCTAGTTGACGGCATATGAAAACTCTAGACGGTTTGGGAGTTATGATTTTAGAAGGTAAATATGAGTTTATGCTTGCAAATAACGGAGAGCAGAAATGTTTATTTTTGTTTTTCAGTAATCTAATTTCTCAAATTTAAATTAGTTACCAAATAAAACATGATTTAAAAAATTTATACACACAAGTACTATGTCCAAACTCAACAAACATTATCAACAAATCAATATATAGACACATTCAAACTTTTTGAACTTTGCACATGAATGAAATTTTCTTAAAGCTTTGATCTTGTTTTGAGCAACCTTTGTTTTGTTTTAAAAATGATATTTTTAATTTTAAAGAGTAGAGAAAATTTTAGGAAGAAGATTAAGAAAAGATGAAGTTTTTAAAATGAAATAAGATTGGAAAATGGATATGAATATATAAAGAGGATTTAAAAAACATAAAAGAAAAATAAAGTATGCTTTTCAAATCAAAAATCATTTCAAAATTCCCATAAGGACATGCATAAGAAAACCTATTAGTTAATAAGGTGAACCATGTACTTAATCCATTACTATTGGGTAAAATGGTGTTTTTATGTACTTATTCCATTTTTTTACACTTTAGCTTCAATACATGTCACTTCATTCTTTTTATTTAAATTTTGAATAATACTTTACATTTTTAAATACTTTAATATTATTATTAAAATATAATGTTATACATTTTAAAAAAATGTTAATTTTAAACAAATCAAAATATATTACAACTTAAAATAACTTGTTATTCGATAAAAAGCTGAAAATCCGAAAATTAAGTTTCGATCACATTTTCAATTTTCCGTCAAGCTATTATTTATATAAACAAAATTTAAAAATAATTTTTTCATTATTAATTATAAATAAAAAGGGAGGGTTATTTACATAAATAAAACCATTAACTAAATATTTAAATTAAATATTCACTAATTAAAATGATAAAATCCAGGTCATTACAAGACACATCTTGGTGCTCCCCTAAAAACGATGTTAGTTACTTCTTAGCCCTTAAGTTTGAAAAACTTAGAAGTATGCCCTAAGGTCAATTATGTTATCATTACTATATTTAACCGGGTAACCAATCTTGTTCATGATAAAGGCATTTTTTTGCTTTTATATGCTTTGTTAAATTATGATATAAATAATTAAGTAATTAACTTAAGTTATATAATTAAGAAAATACGTAAATAAAATGTTATGTGATTGTAGTTGCAAATAGTTGCAATCATGAGTAATTAATCACAAAATAAAATAACCTTTTTTAAATATTTCTGTTCAAGATGTTTCAAGAATGGATATTGATACATCCATTAAGACCAAAATTCATAACGCTCTCAAAATGTTAAGCACTGTATTACTCATGGCCGTTGAGCACACCATGGGGGTTACATGCTCATAGTTATTGGATAAACTATGGAATGACTCATTCGAGAGTTCCTTGTTTGTTGATAACAACTAGGTCAAATATGAAATCTCAATGTAATGATGCTACACAATTCCTTCAACTTGAGACTACCGTAGTACTTTAACATGGATACTTCACTTTCATTATGTTAAATTGTGGCATTGCAAACTATTGAGCGACTATAGTTGGGTCTGATTGAAGCATTGTTAGTGAAGCACTATTCAATTGATAATTTGCCTTTTCAACTTTATGAGGTTAGTATCACGATCAACTATAGTCAACTCAAAGTCAAAATCTCTAGCTAGAGTAGAATAGCTAATAATAACTTTTATTATTGTAGTGACCCGCAAATACGTATCCCTTAATTTGACATCAATTTCCAACAAATCAACTCTAGAAGAACGAAAATGCGAACCATCAGGGTTAAAAAGAAGAGGTAGAAGAAGACAGAAGAAAAGGAAACAGGAACAATATCAGAATCTCACATTCGCAGCGGAACAATATATAATAGATGAATGAATAATCTTTATCACAAAGAACTATATCAGTTTATACATACATCATCAAAGTTTACAACAACAACAACATCACTGGACAGTTATATAAACTTGTCCATATAACATAATACACATTGGAATAATACTAGTATAAGTGATACGTTTCGCCATCAAGCTCGCCTCCAGATCTCCACAACAACTTCTGAATTCCGGAATGACCTAGTAACCTAACTCTAGGCTGCCCGTGTGGAAAATTATGGGCACCTAGAGTTTAGAAAGGGAACAATAAATTCCAGGTCAGTCGTGGGACTAGTGTGAGATCTTAAAAACAGTTATTTTCACAAAGAAAATAAAAGAAATTTGCAGTGCTTTTGGAAAATGAAACTACCATAAGGCCTCCCGGCACACACAGTGTAACGACCCGTAAATTTCAACTGTTTTAATAACGTAATTAGTTGAAATTTTGTGAAATTTTAAACGATAAAATTTTGAAATATAAATTTAATATTTGGAATACGTCTAGTTAAACATAGCGACTGGTAAATTTTCGTCCGAAAATATGAAAGTTTATTTCTCGCGTAAATTCACTTCAAATTCAATCAGTTAAAAAGCGATGAAAATAAAATGTTTCCGAAACCTAAATATTTTTACATAGAAAAATTCTAAACCATCTTCTGAGCAAGATGTCAGTTTGTTGTTTTTCCAAATTCAAACATCTTTGGCTCCGTCGATCTTATTTTTCAGCGTTTTTCTTGCATTTTCCGCTATTAGAAAATTCGAATTTTTATAATTCAATCGAGTCACTGATGTCTATATACCGCTTTAACCGTTTCATCGCACTGGTCACCATGGTATATTCACTTCTATGTTTCGGTGTCTGTTACGCTGCAAAACTCGCATAACGGATATCCGTATCGATGCAAATCCGAGTCATTTTGATTGGGTACCCTTTTAACTTTACACCGTCTGTATTCTGTGAACATTTACTTTCCTAGACCCTTGTGCTTGACAAATTCTATTCCATTTTTCAAAAAATTTCCCTTCGTTCATAACATTTGCATTTATTATTACATGCTCACCCATTCCCTTTTAAACTTTTCACATTTGAAACGTTGCCTGGGAATAAAGCCCCCCCTCTTCTTCTTTTATTCCCTCTTCCATATTTCTCCTCTGTAATCTTTTGTGAAAAATAAAGCTTCATGATACAACCCATCTCCACCATAGCCCCTCTTCACCTAACCGCCACCGAGCATTCACACGCAACTCAAGAAGTCTCTGACTTGGCCGAGCAAGCATCCACCTGCGATTTCGCCCGCTCCATCTCCACCCTCCTCGCGAATTCCCACGCCTGGCCATGTCTTTCCCCGCGACACACCTGGCCGTACTCCTCCCCTCCTCCTGCCGAACTGCCACCGCACCCCACGTGCTAGTCCTTCGCCAGCTGTTAATCCAAAACCGAGCCTCCATATCACAGCAGTCCCTTGACTGTCACCGGCAACACTCGACCCTACGTTCATCCCATCGACCACAGACCGAAGTCCATCCACTTCCAATGGAGCACGTGAGCCCAGCAGCTCCTGCCGATCCATTTCCTCCCCACCAAGCTCGGCCAGTCATCCACCACCTGCCTTTGCCGCCGGTTCGAGCCTCCCTCCGCACCTCCCATCGGTCAAGACACAGCCGCGTCCAGCCTCTTAAATCTCTGGCAAGTTTCCCTCCCTTCTCCTCTATTCTTAGATCTAAGTGTGTTTATATACTTTCTTCATGCTATCTTGGCTGTCTTATTCATTTGGTGTGCTTTCTTTATATCAGTATATATATAATCGAATGTTATAATGTTGTACCGGTTGTATAAGTAAGCATGAAATCTTTTAGTTTGTATACAGTTTTATATGCAATATATACATAATAGTTTGTTATTATATCTAATTTACGTGTGAAGTCTGGTAGTGGTACGAAAAACTTGCTTCGGCGATATATCTATAATGTTGGGCTTAAGTTATATATATAATAAAAAAGAGAAGATATATGGGGTAGGTATATTTATGTTACAGTACTTATAATATAGGAGTCGTATAATGTTAGTTTATACACTGGGTAAGCTCTGGTTCAAGTTGGTTTTGTGCTTTCTTATACTTATACGATTATTTGAAAATATATAAAGGCTACAATATATATTTTATACATTAGTTATAGAAATACACTATTTATATTAGTTAAACATATATGATTGTTTATTATGGAAGTTGGATGATTTTAAACAAGGATATTGGTTTCGATTTGTATTTGTGTCTTATATTATTCAAACCGTAAGTGTGTAATGGTTGGGAAGTTGTCTTATGTTATAGGATTTTGTTATATAGGCAGTTATATATATAATAGTTTACATACATATAAAAGCTGTTAGGTCGCTTTTAGATATATCATTGATATATTACTTGGTGGTTTTAGCTGCTTAGGATATAGATGTTATACATTTAACTTAAGTTGTATATTTGACCTCTTGAGTTGTTTTTGAGACCTGATACATATGTTTTAGAGTTGTCCCTATATATGTTTTGTTGGTCACAATTAAATAGACAGTATATGTATTATGGAATGGCTTACATGTTTATTTACATATGTTGTCTAGTTGTATAATGTTATGAGGACTTTGCAGCGTATAAAATATATTGATTTGAAATATATGTTAATTTTAATATATGTGTTAATTTGAAGAAATGGATTTTTTTATACATACATATATATATATATATATATAAATATTAAACATGTGTAAATTCAGAATACGATTCTTTCCTTTGTATGTATATAGATTCATCTATACCAATTATCTTCATCGATCCTGTTCTGACTTGATTTCGTCCAATTCAATTTAACAGCTTTATGCGTCGACTCATGCCAATCTAGCTTTGCATTAGAATTTGCGTTCGGATGTGTAACTCGATTTCAGTTTTATCCTCTCCAGCCTCGAAAGGTGAGCACTCACTCACGATTAACGTTCTTTTATTTATTAGATTTGATTTCAATTGAAACGACAATTGAAATATGCTGTTGTTAGTTAATTACACTGTTATATATGCTATTACCTGTATCAGTTCACCTGTGACATCTGACACCATTATCTGTTAATTATTTATGCGATGATAATACAGTTTGGCTGATAATTGATTGATTGTTGATGTTTATATTGGACGTTAAATTGTTAATGTTAAAATGATAATTAGTATGAAATTGAACTTGATATAGAATAATTAAATGTTAAATTTGATTAACTGACATTTGTATAATATGACCCCTTTAACTGTTTAATTTATTGACACGTAGGATTTGTTTAATTACATTTTGAACCACTGAATGTATGTTGTTAAATTGATGATGTATGAAATTGTAAATAGATGACAAGTGAAAAACCGTAATGTAATAATCTTTAATCTACATGAAATGATAGTGTAGATTCTAGAAATGATTATATTAATTCGTACAAATAACAATGCGAATTAATACGATTATTTCGAGATTATTTAAATTGATTATTGGATTGTTATTGTTTGTTGTTATTGCTTGTTTATTTACTTTGACACCATCCCAGTTATCACACTTCAAGTTCCCTTTGTTATGCTTTGATTTTGAATTGAATTGGAATTGGGTTGAAATGATAAATACCCAAAATTGAACTTTGACCTAGGATAGAGAATTAAATAAAATCCGATTGGTCAATAATTTGATTTAAAAATAAACAAAGATTTTATTTAAATAAATAATATGGTTTTGAAATGAAGTTGAAATTAAATTTTAATGAAAGGAAAATGTTAATATTTAATAATATGAAACAAAACATTAACAATGTAATCGATGAAAGAATGTTGTTTAATTTGAGAAATGATTTAATAATTAAGTTTGAAATTATAATTAAGTTTGAAATTATTAAACTTTGAAATGATTTGATAATTAAGTTTGAAATTATAATTAAGTTTGAAATTATTAAACTTTGAAACTATTTAATAATTAAGTTTTGAATTATTTAATAATTAAATAAGGTTGAATCATTTAATGATTAAATTGAACTGAATTCTTTGATAAGAGAAATTGAACTTTTGAATAAGTGAATTTTTACTTCGTAAATAATTGAAATTGAATTTCTATTTAAGTAAGTTTTGGAAAATTATTTAAGGAAGTAAATAAGTGAAATGGAATTTCTTTAACAAGAAATGAAAATGTGATATTTTTGGAATTAAAGTAAGACTTGTAATTGAAAGAATTGATTTGGCGAATTTAGTTTAATTCAAAATTGTAAGTTTTGATTTGATGAAGTTGAACTTAAGAATTGATTTAATGAAATTGGAAATTTAATAGAAATTGTTTTGAATGATAAAGTAACTTAACGAATATTGAATGGAATCGATAAATGAATTTAAATTGATTTAAATGTTGAATTAAATTAATTCAAATGATTTCGGAATGAAACTTATATACGAACTTGAATCAATATTTGAATGGTTTTAAATAGATATTGAAATTGAATTATAAGATTTTGAAATGGTAATTATGAAGTTTTGAAACGTAAATTTTGGAAATTGGTTTTTGAAAGACAAATGAAATGTTGGTTTACGAATTGTAATTGAAATTGAATTGTTTTGGTTTGAAATATATATAAACGACCAATCGGTGTAATAATTACGAAAGTTATTAAAGAGACCGGGATCGGTAATGGATATACTCTCTATCTAAACCGAAACCACTTTAATAACTATACGCGAAGTGATGATCCAGAATGAAGTGGTTGGAATGATGTACGTGATGACTGAAGAAAGAGAACGATAATGGATAGCCTTGACACTTGTGTCAAATTGGAAATGACTAAAACAGGAGCTGTGCCGGGCCAATGGAGGATTAGCTACCTCAAGTGGACACACTTCTTCGAACTACTTATACTTGTTGTCGATTGGTGCACCCTTGATTTTGGGAGTGTTGTTTCACGGTGTTGCGGGCGCTGCGACGTTGCGTTCTCACCAGTCCGGATCAGGCGAACGGTAGTATCACTACCTTGGGTATTGCCTCATGTGCCTTGTAATACTTGTATTCCATTTATGCGCGACCACTACGATTTTGATTTGTACCTTTAGTATATGGATTGCCCTCTGGTGACTTCCGGTTTTGGGGAAACTACGGTCTTGTATATGCTTTTGGGAATAAAAATGTGTTAAGGGTGGAATGGGCCATGACTTAACACTATTTTGATATCTTTATATTATTGATAGACATTATCTACTTAGCGTACATTACTACATAGTAGATAGTTTAACGGATCCTTAAAGGATAATTATTCCAAACATCCTTTGAGTTACTTGTATTTCAATTGCTATTTCACTTGAGTTGGATTTATTAATATGAGAATGTTAATCCTGACTCGAGTGTCTTGTGTTTTTGCTTTACGCTCGGGTCAGACTGAGTGCACCAGTATTTGATGTTCACCTTTACAGTTGGAGCTTTGCTTGAAGATCCAGCCATCTATTCCGCTTTCAGTATTCGATGATTCCAGTGATGTATTCTGATTTGTATCTGGTTTAACTCTGATGTATTTTATATATTCATATAGTAGCTTCATGAACTACTATCTCTTTTATTTCCGCTGCACTTATTACTCTGTGTCTGTGATCTGTGATTATTTATTTACTGTATATGTTTAGTTTTGCCAAATTTAAATTAACAACGCGGTATTTTGAGCAATTCAACTTCGGCATGTGTGTCTACCTATACACTTATAATGGATGCGAATGGTCCAAAATTCTGGGTCGTTACAGTTGGTATCAGAGCTTTGGTAGCTCTAGGCAAAACTTAACATATAGGGTAAATGTATCTACAGAATCACTCTCATTCGAGTTTCAATCTCTTCCTTTGACTCAATTACTTTGAATTTGGAACGTTCCCCTCGGTTCCGAAATTCATTCGTGTCCTTCACTATTCGTCTTCTTTCAATCATGGAGCACCCCATAACTCCATTCTGAATGTTATCTATAATAGATCGGCGGTCTCGCCAATTTTAGAATGATTCGTAAAGGAGCTAAACTCCTTTATAATAGGCATTGATTTACCGGAGATTTCTGTATCCTCGGTTTACGATGCTATTTATTACCTGCTATACCTGAATTCTATCTCTTGAGATTGGATGTTGGTTTACCTCGGAATTCAGCATCGATCTTATTCTTGAAGTTACGGATGACCCGGTTAAGGTTGCCCGTGAATTAAATAAACTCATCCATCTCCCGATTGTGGTAATTGAATTATCTTATCTTCTGTTTCAAAGTTATTTTCAAATCAAAATTCTCTTTGATTTGAGTCCATCAAAGTTGAATCTCTATCCTTGCTTTGAAATCCATTCTTGTATAGTCGAGCGAGGAAGTGTATTTGTAAATTAATATTAAAATATTATTTTCAAATTTGGTAAATGAAATAAATTTGTTTGATTATATTGTGAAAATATAAGTAAAATTTTCTGGAATTTAATAGGTTAATTAAATTGTTGTTTAAAATGATAATATTTGATTATCATTTATTGTTCTAAATAAATTTATAAATACGGTTTATAAATTGATTTGGAATTTGAAATGAATCTAATTTAGAAATTTGAGAATTTAGTTTCCGGTGATTTCGAACTTTGTTTTTAAAAATTTTAAAGTATATATTATTGAAAATATTTTCGAATAAAAATCGTTTTAAAGAATTTTAAATGTTGTAACCAGTGCTCTTCTCTTTGTCGCTGGAAAATAATTTCGGTGATGGCGGCCGCATCATCGACATTTATTTTCGAGTTTCGAAGTGGAGAAACCATTCTGTAGCTTTGCTACCGTTTTGTTCTGAGAAAAAGAAATATTTTGATTTGAATTTCTTCAGTATATTTTGATTTACATATATATAGGTATCTTATTTTAAAATTTGATTTGATTTGATATAAATATATTATATATATCTCTACATTGTTTAAGTTAATCGGAAATCTAATTCTTAAATTTTGTTAAATGATGATTTTAATTATAAATAAAACCAAATTTTGGAATAAATATTTAAACCTGAATAATTGAATTGGGAAATTTTATTGTATATTGTTCAACTGCATTCTAACACAACTTACCTAAATCATTCAAAAGTTGAATATGTAATTGGATAATATATAAGATAAATTGAATTTATAAATAAAATTTGAGTGTTTATAATAAATGTTATACACTAAATTTTGATTACAAAGATGTTAATAGAGTTAGACAGGATAATAAGCAAACTCTGTTAATAATTAATAAATTTGTTTTGAAAGAATTAATAAATTGAAATTTGATCAACTTATGAAAATACCTTGAATTTAAAAGAAATTAGTAAATATAAATTTATTTAAATCAAAACTTTTATGGTTTAAATTAATTTATATGCGTTAAATATATGTGACTAGATATATTAAGTAGAATAAATTTAACAGTAACTTGGAATAAAGAAGAATTTAAAATTGTTGAAGAAAATATGATTATAATAAAAGACTATTCAAATTTATGGTTTTAGAAATCGTAAATTGAAGAAAATGGGATAATAAGATAATGAATTTAGAAATAGTTGATGTAACGACCCACCTTTTTGGACAATTTAAATCGACAAGTAAGCACACATGCCGATTCCAAACCATTCAAAAGGGAGGATTGTTAATGGGGTAAATAAGAAAAGAGGAGAAAAGGAACAAGAAACAATCACAGAATCTCGCAGCGGAAAGAAAAATATAATAATCAAATAAACAGTTCATGAAGCTGTTTAATATACTTTTGATTATCATTTATACAACATTTATCAGAGTTATACATATACAAGAGAACAAATAAATAATGCAGCAGACAGCATGATGCAAGGGTAATAATAGTAATAGTATACCAAATCTTCGTCTTCGTCCTCCAGAATAAATCTTCAATAAGCTGAAAACTCAGGACTGACCCGAGCGAAATGAAAAGACAAAACACTCGAGTCAGGACTAAAATATCCTTATGTAAGTTAAATCAATCGTAAATAAATATGAGTGTAACGGCGTCAGAGATGTTTACGGGGTTTGACATCTCTTATCCAGTGTCGACGTGCGTGCAATAACTCAAGAGATGTTACGGGATTTTCCATCTCTTAAGGATCCGTTAAACTATCTACTATGTAGTACAATACGCTATTATAATATGTCTACAGTAAAGTAAAAGTATTAAAATAGCGTTAAGGCGTTACCCATATCCCCCTTAACACATTTTATATATTCCCATAGTCTATACAGTACCGTACGCTCCTCCGAAAGGTTTACGCAGAGGGCACCCATAGGTATGGTACAAAACAAAACTCGTAGAAGGCACGCTAGGGCATGTGAACATGGCACACGAGGAAATGCCAGGGTAGATATACCAATTGCACTCCCGGACTGGTGGTGACGCATAGCAGCTACTACCGCCCACCTCGGACACACTCCCAACAATCGAGGGGTGGCCACCAAATCGAATCACAAAAGCAATATAATGGTATCGAAGAAATATGCCCGATAAGAGGAATGACCTCACATTGGCCCGGTATAGCTCCTGATTTTAGTCACATCTAAGCTGACTCACGGGAGTCAGGGTCACGTCATACCATATAGAATCGTCGCCAAACCATCCTACTTCATTTCTGGAATCTCCACCACGTACATAGTTGTTAAAGTGGTTTTCGGTATCGACAGAGAGTATGCCCATATCCGATCCCGGTCTCTTTAACAACCAAACGCTTATTACACACCGGATGGTTCTTTTACATTTCCAAAATCAATTCATAATTGATATCAAAATATCAAGTTCGCTTCAAAATCAAATCCATTTCAAAATCATCGTATCTACTCAAAATATACAATTCCATTTCGAAAATCATTTTCGCCTCAATATCTCATTTCAATTTCAAAAATCGTTTCAAATTCCAATTTAGGTTGTAACCTCATTTAGCCCAATTCGTATTTAAATCCAAGATTTAAATATAACATTTCACCTTATTGACTAGTTGGAAATTTTGGAAAATAGTTTTGAATAGTTTAATGTAGCTTAAATAATTGAAAATAGTTAAAATACTCTAAATATTAAAGATAGATTTCAAAATAGTTTTAAATTGATTTAATATAGTTAAATAGGTTTAACAATAGATTTAATATAATTAAATAGGTTAAATAGCTTTAAAAATAGATTAAATATAATTAAAAATAAATTAAATAGGTTAATTATTTTAAAATAAATTAAATTAAATTAAGTAGATTTAAAATAGATTAAAGTAATTAAAAATAAATTAAATAGGTTAATTATTTTAAAATAAATTAAATTAAATTAAGTAGATTTAAAATAGATTAAAATAAGTTAATATGTTTTAAATAAGTTAAAATAACTTAATATAATGAATATAGGTTAAAATAGTTTAGTATAAAATAGTTTAAGTATTTAAAATAGTTTATATAGCAGAATAACTTAAGAAAACCCAATTTGAAATAGCTTCAAAGTCAATCATTTTAAATTTCCAACTTACCAATCTGAATCAAATTCGAATTCCATTCAGTCGGTTCAAATCTCAATTTTCAGTTCAAATCAATTTCGATTTCAGATTAATTTAATTCCATTTTTCGAATCCAATTAATTAAATTTCAATTCCAATTTATAATGATTTCGAGGTTGATTTTTTCTCAAAATACTAATTCAAACACTTAAAACCCAATTATTCCTTAATATTCAGTTTCACAATCCAAACCTTCAATAAAATTCAATGTCAAGCTCAAATTTCAAAATGTTGTCTTTATCACACTTTTACTTAATAATATTCAAAAATCCGAATAAGAATTGAATCCTTTAAATTCAAATCAATTTACGAAAATTCAATCATATCACAATTTTAATTTCAAAGTCTTAACTTCAATTATTAACCAATTTGTTTAACAAAAATTATTTCAACATCTCAACCTCAAATTCGCGATAAATTCAATTTCTATAAAATTGATTTTTAAATTCCTTTAAATCAAACCATTTAAAGTAATTCCAAATTTAAGATTTTAAAAATTATTTAATTTAACCAATCCGGTGTCCATATATAATTTTCTATCCTATGGCCAAGTGATCGGTTATTTCAATTAAATTTCAGGAATAGATATATATCACTTCAATTCGAATCATAGTGTCATAGGTATATATCATTTCAACCCATTTCTAAATTTATTCAAAATGATTTAATTTACAACTGTAAATAATGCACAGGGTGATGACAGGATATATACAACAAATAAACATCCAAACATTCAAACATCAATCCATAGCATCCATCGCAACCAATCATCCAAACAGACAATAAAAATCACGGAAATTTCATAGTTGTAAATGTTCGGTAATTTAATTTCGATTAAATTTCAATTCTAATTTGACTGTCAATTTCAATTTCTAACATTAAATTCGATGACAATTTAGATGACAGTTAAATTTTATCAACAACGACTAATAAAATCATATCACTTCACAATATTAAATTTAACAAGCATCAAGATATTTTAGTACGTTGTGAGCGTTATAAAACACTCACCTTGATTTTTCGATAGCAATTTGTAGTGTTTTATTTCGAATGAAATTAAACGGACGTTTAATTTCACTCAAAATTTTCACTAACCCCGATCGCTTCCAATCCAGTTTCATCACGAAGTATTCGACGATACGATTCCAATGCATTTTGTTTCGTCATTTTCTGATAACGTATGACAAAGTTACGGCATTACAAACTTAATACAATCTAAAATATTTAATTTCAATTTTAAATTTTCTTTATTTACAACCCTACTATCATCTACCGTAGCTTCCAGGAGACCAAAATCGTGACCGTGCTTCCATCTTCTCCCTCCCAGTTCGAATACGCGCAACCAAACCCATGATAGCCGCCACAAACCCTAACCACGCAACCCCCAAACCTCCACGAAAACAGATCATCACACCACCATACGCACGCCCATCTCGAGCTCGACCCCCCATGCTCGACCGCACCCCCCTAGTGCCACCACCGGCCAGAAAAACGCAACCAAAGACGCGGCCCTCCTCTCCATTTTGCCGCCAATACATTGCTCGAAACTTCATCATCACCGTTGGATTTAAGGATCTCGCTGCCCTCTACGATTTGCTAGTTGAAAACTTCTCGAAATAATGCTTAGATTTGAAGAAATTCGAGGAAGAACGAGAAGAGGTGCTGGTCGTTGGTTATGAAAGTGGCGGCCACAAAAATAGAAACTAGGGTTTCTCAAAAATGAAGGGGTGGGTTGCTTTTATAGAGAACCGACGAACACTATTCATCTCTAAATTTCCGAACTCCGATTTACGCGCGGTCACTATCGTTTTTGGGGTTTACCCCACGTTCCGAACGCAATGGAACAGGTTTCGGAAGCTAATTCGATCGTCTGTGTGAGATATGGATTCAAACGATCAATTTTAAATTAAACCGATTAAATGAATTTCTAAACGTTTTCAGCTGCCACGGTCAAATGGCAACTCCGATTGCTCCGAAATTTGAAATCCGATAATAATAAACTATTACGGATCCAATGGAACCGGTTTCGTCGAATTCCGAGACTGTGCCTCGAAAGGCTATTTTTACTCGTCGATTAAATCGACGACTTTTCAAATTTTACAGAATTTCTTACAAATCCAATTTTAAATGTTAACAAATTCATTGTTGTATAAATAAAATTTTATATCAATCTTCGATATCATTTTCAATCATATTATATTCAAAATTCAATTATTCAAATATTTGCAAATTTAAATTTTAAACAATTTAGATTATCTGAAATTCATTATCTTGAAATATTTGAAAATGAACTTATAAAATTTAACTTTAAAAATGAATTCAAATTATGGAACAATTATTTCCGTTATACAATTACTCAATTCTCGTTATTCAATCTATTCAATTATTTCAAATATTGAATTTAAATAATTTACATTGTTCAATATTCAATAATTTCCAATATTACATTTTAATTGAATTTTAGCTATCACTCAATTACCTTATTCACATCTAAGGCATCCAACATTTATTATTCGACTTCAGTTATTGATTATAAACCCAGTTAATATATAAAATTTCATTTCATTTACAATTGGTTTCTAAATTCAATTCGACTGACAAATAAACAAGTAACCTATAATAATTATCACTATTTACTTTTAAATCACACTTAAGTTTATTATTTACTATAAGTGTCACAATTTCCTGTACAATACCAATTAGATTCCATTACCATTGACTACATCTTATTTCATTAGTTAACCTAATATTTACATTTGTTTTTCTTATATTCCCTTATAACCAAGCAAGATATTTAAGTCATTTCAATTGATTGGAATATCATTTAATTCATTAAAAATTAACTTAGATAAATATTGTTGCAACTCATTCTCGTTATTATTATCATAAGTAAATTACAAATTTTTAATTCTTCCAACATTAAGCCATGAAATCTTATTAAATTAACTATTTTAATTATCGAAAATCTACGGGTCGTTACACTCTCCCCCACTCAAAACTTTTCGTCCTCGAAAAGGAAAAAGAAGGGAAAAGGAACTAAGTAAAGAATTCAACATTTGAAATGTTTTATTCAAAGTTTTCAATTTATAAAACAATGAAATTTCATTTATAAGTCGTTACTACACTTCCACTACGCTACTCCGATAAGCTTACGAAATTTACAAGTTGGTTATCCAAATGAGTTATAAAATTTTAAAACTCAAAAAATTTCTAACACCCGGATTTACGGAAAATTTCGGCAGCGTCTCCTTTGCGCGGCTCGATCGGTACAGCTACAAAACGCCTCTACGGGCCCCAAACCAATAAAAGAAAACAAAAGCCAAGTGGCTCCATCCAAAAACCATCAAATCCAATGACAAAATAAACACGTACCTTTTTGTCGGGCAATCCAAATTTCTTGATTTTAAATACCTGCATCTTATTTATCAATGATATCAAATCATATAATTTAAAATCAATTTAGAATTTTCATTTTCAATTATTTCAATATTTGCCTTACTTAAACTTGTACGAAGTACATATATCATCCGTACGCAATATCAAATCTGATTACTCATTCGATCACAAAATTTCACTTCCAAACTAGTATCGTTCACACGACTCTCTAGTGCGGACTCAGATTTGGTTCCTTGATCGGAAACTGTTATTCTCCTTGCATAGCCATATACTATGATAGAGAATTCCAGAATCAAATCAAAAATCTATATCCACGGTTCGCCGTCGAGAATCGAGTAAAAAATCCTAACTTGGATCGGTATAAATTATCTCGAAATTCTGTGCTCGAATTCAGATCAAATTGTTGTGCGAATAAAACAATATACGTACAACTTACGTATTACCTTCCAATAGATTTCTATACAATTCATCTATATTCAATTATTTTACTTACCTTCATTTCATTTACAATTTATTATTCACAATGCCTTATTCATATCCCTTCTTTATATAACATGTTCTTTTATACTATCATATCTTATGCATCATTTCATACAATTTGCTTAGTTAAGTTCATTTTAAACACTCCATGTAATTTAATTAAATTCGATTCCATTCTTCAATTAATTCTTAGCTATACCAAATTCATTTGTTTACATTTACTTCATTTTCATACTTTCAGTTAAAAATGATTTATTTATGGAACATTTTATTAATCATCCCTTAGTTTATAATTATTCTATAAAAGTCATACATAAGAAGTTGACTTTATCCAAGTTTATAATTACCTCAAAAACTACAAATTTCAATTTCACAATTTCTTTGCAAATTTATATTCAATTCCGTAACAAATTTACAAGGATATTATTTCGATTCATTTGTCTGTTTTCTTAAGTTCACTTACTTATTCCATTTAGCCATTCATCATTTCACATTTTACTTAAGTATATAACATTCTTATCACAATCAAATTTCCATTTATATACATTTTAATCACTTTTAAGTTTTGCTTACTTGTATATTTCAATTATTTTTAGGTTTTGCTTACTTGTATAATATCTCATTACATCCCTAAACATCATTTTAACTTTTTAACATTTGGTAAGTCATATTATATGTTATTAGAGTGCAATTTGATAAAATACAAATTTATAGGATTCATTTTACTTAATTAGAATGTTCAAAAAAAAAATTTTTATTTTTTTTTATTTAAATTTCTTTACTTTTCAATTTCAAGAGTTACTTTTCAACACTAAGGTTTTCTCAAAAGATTTTAGTTTAGACTTCTCAATTTCTTATCTTATATGAATTCTAGTTATCCAATATTCCACTTCTTTCAAATAATTTGAAAATTATTAATTAACAAAACCTAAAATTTTAAATGCCCGGTTCATTTCAAATCATTTTAAATAAATATATACATTTATATCTTATATATATCAAATCATACCCTTTGAGTTTAACCCAAAATGCATTTTTCAAAACAGTTTCGAAGCAAAGCAAAGCTTCGCAGAAATCTCCTCCACTTTGAGACTCGAAAATGAACGTCGATGATGCTGCGCAGTCATCACCGAAATTATTTTCCAGCGACATAAGAGAGGAGTACTGAATTTATTCTTTCTTAAAAATCCTTTCAAAATATTTCCATAAATATTTTTCAACTCATATTACTACATATTTTCTTCAAAGTTTTGAAAAACCATTTTCAAAATCTCCGGGTCTTCAATTCAATATTTCTCAATTTAGATTCACTTTAATTTATAAGTTATATTTATAAATCATTCTTACAAAATTTCACCTTCTTAAAACATTCCACAAGTTGTTTTATCATTGTTTATTTTGTAATAAACCTTATTTATTAAAACACAATATCCAATTTACGGTAACCATACATATTATCATTTCTAACAACCAAACAAACTGGATGTATCATAATAATTTCTAAAAATTATTTCTTTATATACAAAATATAATTGGGGCAAAATTATTTCATTTACCCAATTTCAAAACAATACTATGTCGAATTGTTCTGTTCAAGTGTTTCGAGATCCCTATCAATGACGTTAATTACTCGTATTGACCAGAATCCATATGCCACTCAACAAATCAACCAACATAATATAAAACAATTTTATACCACTAACAAATACGCTCTCTCATATATATACTCTCAGCGACTCATCATAGGGTATTACTACCCTATTTATAAAGAGTCTGACCCCACAAAGCTAAGGTTATCGCTAAACCAAAGCTCTGATACCAACTGTAACGACCCACCTTTTTGGACAATTTAAATCGACAAGTAAGCACACATGCCGATTCCAAACCATTCAAAAGGGAGGATTGTTAATGGGGTAAATAAGAAAAGAGGAGAAAAGGAACAAGAAACAATCACAGAATCTCGCAGCGGAAAGAAAAATATAATAATCAAATAAACAGTTCATGAAGCTGTTTAATATACTTTTGATTATCATTTATACAACATTTATCAGAGTTATACATATACAAGAGAACAAATAAATAATGCAGCAGACAGCATGATGCAAGGGTAATAATAGTAATAGTATACCAAATCTTCGTCTTCGTCCTCCAGAATAAATCTTCAATAAGCTGAAAACTCAGGACTGACCCGAGCGAAATGAAAAGACAAAACACTCGAGTCAGGACTAAAATATCCTTATGTAAGTTAAATCAATCGTAAATAAATATGAGTGTAACGGCGTCAGAGATGTTTACGGGGTTTGACATCTCTTATCCAGTGTCGACGTGCGTGCAATAACTCAAGAGATGTTACGGGATTTTCCATCTCTTAAGGATCCGTTAAACTATCTACTATGTAGTACAATACGCTATTATAATATGTCTACAGTAAAGTAAAAGTATTAAAATAGCGTTAAGGCGTTACCCATATCCCCCTTAACACATTTTATATATTCCCATAGTCTATACAGTACCGTACGCTCCTCCGAAAGGTTTACGCAGAGGGCACCCATAGGTATGGTACAAAACAAAACTCGTAGAAGGCACGCTAGGGCATGTGAACATGGCACACGAGGAAATGCCAGGGTAGATATACCAATTGCACTCCCGGACTGGTGGTGACGCATAGCAGCTACTACCGCCCACCTCGGACACACTCCCAACAATCGAGGGGTGGCCACCAAATCGAATCACAAAAGCAATATAATGGTATCGAAGAAATATGCCCGATAAGAGGAATGACCTCACATTGGCCCGGTATAGCTCCTGATTTTAGTCACATCTAAGCTGACTCACGGGAGTCAGGGTCACGTCATACCATATAGAATCGTCGCCAAACCATCCTACTTCATTTCTGGAATCTCCACCACGTACATAGTTGTTAAAGTGGTTTTCGGTATCGACAGAGAGTATGCCCATATCCGATCCCGGTCTCTTTAACAACCAAACGCTTATTACACACCGGATGGTTCTTTTACATTTCCAAAATCAATTCATAATTGATATCAAAATATCAAGTTCGCTTCAAAATCAAATCCATTTCAAAATCATCGTATCTACTCAAAATATACAATTCCATTTCGAAAATCATTTTCGCCTCAATATCTCATTTCAATTTCAAAAATCGTTTCAAATTCCAATTTAGGTTGTAACCTCATTTAGCCCAATTCGTATTTAAATCCAAGATTTAAATATAACATTTCACCTTATTGACTAGTTGGAAATTTTGGAAAATAGTTTTGAATAGTTTAATGTAGCTTAAATAATTGAAAATAGTTAAAATACTCTAAATATTAAAGATAGATTTCAAAATAGTTTTAAATTGATTTAATATAGTTAAATAGGTTTAACAATAGATTTAATATAATTAAATAGGTTAAATAGCTTTAAAAATAGATTAAATATAATTAAAAATAAATTAAATAGGTTAATTATTTTAAAATAAATTAAATTAAATTAAGTAGATTTAAAATAGATTAAAGTAATTAAAAATAAATTAAATAGGTTAATTATTTTAAAATAAATTAAATTAAATTAAGTAGATTTAAAATAGATTAAAATAAGTTAATATGTTTTAAATAAGTTAAAATAACTTAATATAATGAATATAGGTTAAAATAGTTTAGTATAAAATAGTTTAAGTATTTAAAATAGTTTATATAGCAGAATAACTTAAGAAAACCCAATTTGAAATAGCTTCAAAGTCAATCATTTTAAATTTCCAACTTACCAATCTGAATCAAATTCGAATTCCATTCAGTCGGTTCAAATCTCAATTTTCAGTTCAAATCAATTTCGATTTCAGATTAATTTAATTCCATTTTTCGAATCCAATTAATTAAATTTCAATTCCAATTTATAATGATTTCGAGGTTGATTTTTTCTCAAAATACTAATTCAAACACTTAAAACCCAATTATTCCTTAATATTCAGTTTCACAATCCAAACCTTCAATAAAATTCAATGTCAAGCTCAAATTTCAAAATGTTGTCTTTATCACACTTTTACTTAATAATATTCAAAAATCCGAATAAGAATTGAATCCTTTAAATTCAAATCAATTTACGAAAATTCAATCATATCACAATTTTAATTTCAAAGTCTTAACTTCAATTATTAACCAATTTGTTTAACAAAAATTATTTCAACATCTCAACCTCAAATTCGCGATAAATTCAATTTCTATAAAATTGATTTTTAAATTCCTTTAAATCAAACCATTTAAAGTAATTCCAAATTTAAGATTTTAAAAATTATTTAATTTAACCAATCCGGTGTCCATATATAATTTTCTATCCTATGGCCAAGTGATCGGTTATTTCAATTAAATTTCAGGAATAGATATATATCACTTCAATTCGAATCATAGTGTCATAGGTATATATCATTTCAACCCATTTCTAAATTTATTCAAAATGATTTAATTTACAACTGTAAATAATGCACAGGGTGATGACAGGATATATACAACAAATAAACATCCAAACATTCAAACATCAATCCATAGCATCCATCGCAACCAATCATCCAAACAGACAATAAAAATCACGGAAATTTCATAGTTGTAAATGTTCGGTAATTTAATTTCGATTAAATTTCAATTCTAATTTGACTGTCAATTTCAATTTCTAACATTAAATTCGATGACAATTTAGATGACAGTTAAATTTTATCAACAACGACTAATAAAATCATATCACTTCACAATATTAAATTTAACAAGCATCAAGATATTTTAGTACGTTGTGAGCGTTATAAAACACTCACCTTGATTTTTCGATAGCAATTTGTAGTGTTTTATTTCGAATGAAATTAAACGGACGTTTAATTTCACTCAAAATTTTCACTAACCCCGATCGCTTCCAATCCAGTTTCATCACGAAGTATTCGACGATACGATTCCAATGCATTTTGTTTCGTCATTTTCTGATAACGTATGACAAAGTTACGGCATTACAAACTTAATACAATCTAAAATATTTAATTTCAATTTTAAATTTTCTTTATTTACAACCCTACTATCATCTACCGTAGCTTCCAGGAGACCAAAATCGTGACCGTGCTTCCATCTTCTCCCTCCCAGTTCGAATACGCGCAACCAAACCCATGATAGCCGCCACAAACCCTAACCACGCAACCCCCAAACCTCCACGAAAACAGATCATCACACCACCATACGCACGCCCATCTCGAGCTCGACCCCCCATGCTCGACCGCACCCCCCTAGTGCCACCACCGGCCAGAAAAACGCAACCAAAGACGCGGCCCTCCTCTCCATTTTGCCGCCAATACATTGCTCGAAACTTCATCATCACCGTTGGATTTAAGGATCTCGCTGCCCTCTACGATTTGCTAGTTGAAAACTTCTCGAAATAATGCTTAGATTTGAAGAAATTCGAGGAAGAACGAGAAGAGGTGCTGGTCGTTGGTTATGAAAGTGGCGGCCACAAAAATAGAAACTAGGGTTTCTCAAAAATGAAGGGGTGGGTTGCTTTTATAGAGAACCGACGAACACTATTCATCTCTAAATTTCCGAACTCCGATTTACGCGCGGTCACTATCGTTTTTGGGGTTTACCCCACGTTCCGAACGCAATGGAACAGGTTTCGGAAGCTAATTCGATCGTCTGTGTGAGATATGGATTCAAACGATCAATTTTAAATTAAACCGATTAAATGAATTTCTAAACGTTTTCAGCTGCCACGGTCAAATGGCAACTCCGATTGCTCCGAAATTTGAAATCCGATAATAATAAACTATTACGGATCCAATGGAACCGGTTTCGTCGAATTCCGAGACTGTGCCTCGAAAGGCTATTTTTACTCGTCGATTTAAATCGACGACTTTTCAAATTTTACAGAATTTCTTACAAATCCAATTTTAAATGTTAACAAATTCATTGTTGTATAAATAAAATTTTATATCAATCTTCGATATCATTTTCAATCATATTATATTCAAAATTCAATTATTCAAATATTTGCAAATTTAAATTTTAAACAATTTAGATTATCTGAAATTCATTATCTTGAAATATTTGAAAATGAACTTATAAAATTTAACTTTAAAAATGAATTCAAATTATGGAACAATTATTTCCGTTATACAATTACTCAATTCTCGTTATTCAATCTATTCAATTATTTCAAATATTGAATTTAAATAATTTACATTGTTCAATATTCAATAATTTCCAATATTACATTTTAATTGAATTTTAGCTATCACTCAATTACCTTATTCACATCTAAGGCATCCAACATTTATTATTCGACTTCAGTTATTGATTATAAACCCAGTTAATATATAAAATTTCATTTCATTTACAATTGGTTTCTAAATTCAATTCGACTGACAAATAAACAAGTAACCTATAATAATTATCACTATTTACTTTTAAATCACACTTAAGTTTATTATTTACTATAAGTGTCACAATTTCCTGTACAATACCAATTAGATTCCATTACCATTGACTACATCTTATTTCATTAGTTAACCTAATATTTACATTTGTTTTTCTTATATTCCCTTATAACCAAGCAAGATATTTAAGTCATTTCAATTGATTGGAATATCATTTAATTCATTAAAAATTAACTTAGATAAATATTGTTGCAACTCATTCTCGTTATTATTATCATAAGTAAATTACAAATTTTTAATTCTTCCAACATTAAGCCATGAAATCTTATTAAATTAACTATTTTAATTATCGAAAATCTACGGGTCGTTACAGTTGAGATTGATTTTAGTGAAATCAAATGGATTAAATCAAATTATTGAATATTAATTAATTTAAGTTGAAAATTTATTTGGCTTTAAATTAATTGTTATTTTGTATTTCAAATCTGTTTTTCTTTCTGGTTGTTTCTATTCTCCTACCTCGTTCCTTTTCGGGGACGAAAAGTTTTGAGTGGGGGAGAGTGTAACGACCCGTAAATTTCAACTGTTTTAATAACGTAATTAGTTGAAATTTTGTGAAATTTTAAACGATAAAATTTTGAAATATAAATTTAATATTTGGAATACGTCTAGTTAAACATAGCGACTGGTAAATTTTCGTCCGAAAATATGAAAGTTTATTTCGCGCGTAAATTCACTTCAAATTCAATCAGTTAAAAAGCGATGAAAATAAAATGTTTCCGAAACCTAAATATTTTTACATAGAAAAATTCTAAAACATCTTCTGAGCAAGATGTCAGTTTGTTGTTTTTCCAAATTCGGACATCTTTGGCTCCGTCGATCTTATTTTTCAGCGTTTTTCTTGCATTTTCCGCTATTAGAAAATTCGAATTTTTATAATTCAATCGAGTCACTGATGTCTATATACCGCTTTAACCGTTTCATCGCACTGGTCACCATGGTATATTCACTTCTATGTTTCGATGTCTGTTACGCTGCAAAACTCGCATAACGGATATCCGTATCGATGCAAATCCGAGTCATTTTGATTGGGTACCCTTTTAACTTTACACCGTCTGTATTCTGTGAACATTTACTTTCCTAGACCCTTGTGCTTGACAAATTCTATTTCATTTTTCAAAAAATTTCCCTTCGTTCATAACATTTGCATTTATTATTACATGCTCACCCATTCCCTTTTAAACTTTTCACATTTGAAACGTTGCCTGGGAATAAAGCCCCCCCCCCCTCTTCTTCTTTTATTCCCTCTTCCATATTTCTCCTCTGTAATCTTTTGTGAAAAATAAAGCTTCATGATACAACCCATCTCCACCATAGCCCCTCTTCACCTAACCGCCACCGAGCATTCACACGCAACTCAAGAAGTCTCTGACTTGGCCGAGCAAGCATCCACCTGCGATTCCGCCCGCTCCATCTCCACCCTCCTCGCGAATTCCCGCGCCTGGCCATGTCTTTCCCCGCGACACACCTGGCCGTACTCCTCCCCTCCTCCTGCCGAACTGCCACCGCACCCCACGTGCTAGTCCTTCGCCAGCTGTTAATCCAAAACCGAGCCTCCATATCACAGCAGTCCCTTGACTGTCACCGGCAACACTCGACCCTACGTTCATCCCATCGACCACAGACCGAAGTCCATCCACTTCCAATGGAGCACGTGATCCCAGCAGCTCCTGCTGATCCATTTCCTCCCCACCAAGCTTGGCCAGTCATCCACCACTTGCCTTTGCCGCCGGTTCGAGCCTCCCTCCGCACCTCCCATCGGTCAAGACACAGCCGCGTCCAGCCTCTTAAATCTCTGGCAAGTTTCCCTCCCTTCTCCTCTATTCTTAGATCTAAGTGTGTTTATATACTTTCTTCATGCTATCTTGGCTGTCTTATTCATTTGGTGTGCTTTCTTTATATCAGTATATATATAATCGAATGTTATAATGTTGTACCGGTTGTATAAGTAAGCATGAAATCTTTTAGTTTGTATACAGTTTTATATGCAATATATACATAATAGTTTGTTATTATATCTAATTTACATGTGAAGTCTGGTAGTGGTACGAAAAACTTGCTTCGGCGGTATATCTATAATGTTGGGCTTAAGTTATATATATAATAAAAAAGAGAAGATATATGGGGTAGGTATATTTATGTTACAGTTATAATATATGAGTCGTATAATGTTAGTTTATACACTGGGTAAGCTCTGGTTCAAGTTGGTTTTGTGCTTTCTTATACTTATACGATTATTTGAAAATATATAAAGGCTACAATATATATTTTATACATTAGTTATAGAAATACACTATTTATATTAGTTAAACATATATGATTGTTTATTATGGAAGTTGGATGATTTTAAACAAGGATATGGGTTTCGATTTGTATTTGTGTCTTATATTATTCAAACCGTAAGTGTGTAATGGTTGGGAAGTTGTCTTATGTTATAGGATTTTGTTATATAGGCAGTTATATATATATAATAGTTTACATACATATAAAAGCTGTTAGGTCGCTTTTAGATATATCATTGATATATTACTTGGTGGTTTTAGCTGCTTAGGATATAGATGTTATACATTTAACTTAAGTTGTATATTTGACCTCTTGAGTTGTTTTTGAGACCTGATACATATGTTTTAGAGTTGTCCCTATATATGTTTTGTTGGTCACAATTAAATAGACAGTATATGTATTATGGAATGGCTTACATGTTTATTTACATATGTTGTCTAGTTGTACAATGTTATGAGGACTTTGCAGCGTATAAAATATATTGATTTGAAATATATGTTAATTTTAATATATGTGTTAATTTGAAGAAATGGATTTTTTTTTATACATACATATATATATATATATATTTAAATATTAAACATGTGTAAATTCAGAATACGATTCTTTCCTTTGTATGTATATAGATTCATCTATACCAATTATCTTCATCGATCCAGTTCTGACTTGATTTCGTCCAATTCAATTTAACAGCTTTATGCGTCGACTCATGCCAATCTAGCTTTGCATTAGAATTCGCGTTCGGATGTGTAACTCGATTTCAGTTTTATCCTCTCCAGCCTCGAAAGGTGAGCACTCACTCACGATTAACGTTCTTTTATTTATTAGATTTGATTTCAATTGAAACGACAATTGAAATATGATGCTGTTAGTTAATTACACTGTTATATATGCTATTACCTGTATCAGTTCACCTGTGACATCTGACACCATTATCTGTTAATTATTTATGCGATGATAATACAGTTTGGCTGATAATTGATTGATTGTTGATGTTTATATTGGACGTTAAATTGTTAATGTTAAAATGATAATTAGTATGAAATTGAACTTGATATAGAATAATTAAATGTTAAATTTGATTAACTGACATTTGTATAATATGACCCCTTTAACTGTTGAATTTATTGACACGTAGGATTTGTTTAATTACATTTTGAACCACTGAATGTATGTTGTTAAATTGATGATGTATGAAATTGTAAATAGATGACAAGTGAAAAACCGTAATGTAATAATCTTTAATCTACATGAAATGATAGTGTAGATTCTAGAAATGATTATATTAATTCGTACAAATAACAATGCAAATTAATACGATTATTTCAGGATTATTTAAATTGATTATTGGATTGTTATTATTTGTTGTTATTGCTTGTTTATTTACTTTGACACCATCCCAGTTATCACACTGCAAGTTCCCTTTGTTATGCTTTGATTTTGAATTGAATTGAATCGGGTTGAAATGATAAATACCCAAAATTGAACTTTGACCTAGGATAGAGAATTAAATAAAATCCGATTGGTCAATAATTTGATTTAAAAATAAACAAAGATTTTATTTAAATAAATAATATGGTTTTGAAATGAAGTTGAAATTAAATTTTAATGAAAGGAAAATGTTAATATTTAATAATCTGAAACAAAACATTAACAATGTAATCGATGAAAGAATGTTGTTTAATTTGAGAAATGATTTAATAATTAAGTTTGAAATTATAATTAAGTTTGAAATTATTAAACTTTGAAATGATTTGATAATTAAGTTTGAAATTATAATTAAGTTTGAAATTATTAAACTTTGAAACTATTTAATAATTAAGTTTTGAATTATTTAATAATTAAATAAGGTTGAATCATTTAATGATTAAATTGAACTGAATTCTTTGATAAGAGAAATTGAACTTTTGAATAAGTGAATTTTTACTTCGTAAATAATTGAAATTGAATTTCTATTTAAGTAAGTTTTGGAAAATTATTTAAGGAAGTAAATAAGTGAAATGGAATTTCTTTAACAAGAAATGAAAATGTGATATTTTTGGAATTAATGTAAGACTAGTAATTGAAAGAATTGATTTGGCGAATTTAGTTTAATTCAAAATTGTAAGTTTTGATTTGATGAAGTTGAACTTAAGAATTGATTTAATGAAATTGGAAATTTAATAGAAATTGTTTTGAATGATAAAGTAACTTAACGAATATTGAATGGAATCGATAAATGAATTTAAATTGATTTAAATGTTGAATTAAATTAATTCAAATGATTTCGGAATGAAACTTATATACGAACTTGAATCAATATTTGAATGGTTTTAAATAGATATTGAAATTGAATTATAAGATTTTGAAATGGTAATTATGAAGTTTTGAAACGTAAATTTTGGAAATTGGTTTTTGAAAGACAAATGAAATGTTGGTTTACGAATTGTAATTGAAATTGAATTGTTTTGGTTTGAAATATATATAAACGACCAATCGGTGTAATAATTACGAAAGTTATTAAAGAGACCGGGATCGGTAATGGATATACTCTCTATCTAAACCGAAACCACTTTAATAACTATACGCGGAGTGATGATCCAGAATGAAGTGGTTGGAATGATGTACGTGATGACTGAAGAAAGAGAACGATAATGGATAGCCTTGACACTTGTGTCAAATTGGAAATGACTAAAACAGGAGCTGTGCCGGGCCAATGGAGGATTAGCTACCTCAAGTGGACACACTTCTTCGAACTACTTATACTTGTTGTCGATTGGTGCACCCTTGATTTTGGGAGTGTTATTTCACGGTGTTGCGGGCGCTGCGGCGTTGCGTTCTCACAAGTCCGGATCAGGCGAACGGTAGTATCACTACCTTGGGTATTGCCTCATGTGCCTTGTCATACTTGTATTCCATTTATGCGCGACCACTACGATTTTGATTTGTACCTTTAGTATATGGATTGTCCTCTGGTGACTTCCGGTTTTGGGGAAACTACGGTCTTGTATATGCTTTTGGGAATAAAAATGTGTTAAGGGTGGAATGGGCCATGACTTAACACTATTTTGATATCTTTATATTACTGATAGACATTATCTACTTAGCGTACATTACTACATAGTAGATAGTTTAACGGATTCTTAAAGGATGGTTATTCCAAACATCCTTTGAGTTACTTGTATTTCAATTGCTATTTCACTTGAGTTGGATTTATTAATATGAGAATGTTAATCCTGACTCGAGTGTCTTGTGTTTTTGCTTTACGCTCGGGTCAGACTGAGTGCACCAGTATTTGATGTTCACCTTTGGAGTTGGAGCTTTGCTTGAAGATCCAGCCACCTATCCCGCTTTAAGTATTCGATGATTCCAGTGATGTATTCTGATTTGTATCTGGTTTAACTCTGATGTATTTTATATATTCATATAGTAGCTTCATGAACTACTATCTCTTTTATTTCTGCTGCACTTATTACTCTGTGTCTGTGATCTGTGATTATTTATTTACTGTATATGTTCAGTTTTGCCAAATTTAAATTAACAACGCGGTATTTTGAGCAATTCAACTCCGGCATGTGTGTCTACCTATACACTTATAATGGATGCGAATGGTCCAAAATTCTAGGTCGTTACACACACAATGCAATCGCACACATGGGGGAGATTTCTCCTTATGATAGTCAAACATGCTTACTACGCAAAAACAATTTTTATATTATCATTAGTGCCTAGTGTGAAAACATTTCGAAAGTATAATATTAATCTTAGCCAGCATACGTACCATTATATTATGCCTGCTATAGCTGCCACCTGAGGTGACAGGTTATACAAATTGCAATCGTAAAGGGCTCGTATTGTTTCTTTGGATTTCCAACAAATGGTCAGGCTAAGGAACTTCCTATGCCACATGGGTACGCCTCTGGAGGGACGTCCCGAGAACTAACTAGCTCTCTGCCAACACAAGGCCGGATTACCTCTTACTAGGTAACTACTACACGAGTATGCCACCCCCGGTCATTTGCGACCTTTATCTGAGGGCCCTCGATCACAAAGCAACAATCACATAGTAAATGAGATTGGAGCAACCACACAGGTAAAATATCTGGTCTCCATACCATGATACCACCTTTTTCCAGAAGGAAATGACATACCCTAAAGGGTGCGACCCTCATAACCTTGCCGCATTTTCCTGTTTTGACCATTTCCGGGGTGTGAGATCCGATGAGGTCTCGTCCACAAAGCTATGCTTTACACGAAAGCCTTGCTTTGATCAACAAATGATCAACAACACACAGCAGCACTCAGCATGCCACACTACCAAATTGGGAGTATATCACAGACAACCTTCAACTACATAACCTCTGAGCTTGTACGTCTCAGAGAAGGGTGTAACAACCCGCATATTTATCGATTTTTATATTTAAATATTTTAATCGTTAATCGGATCCTAGTCCGAAAAGCTACTTTTTGCATACGGTCAAATTAGGACTCGAGACCACCTCCATTGAGTTCAAAATGACGTTTGTGATCTTTTTAAGTATAAACTTTGGTATGTTTGGAGATAGTAGAATTTTGCTACTTTTCCACCTTGGGCTTTGGTCTTGTTTCAGCTCATTAGACCTAAGCTTCACCCCTCCTCTCTTCATTACCTTACTTCTTTTTCCTAAATACTCAAGCTTTTACAACAATGGAGAGAGGAATGGGAAATTAAAACTCCAAACCCTAGTTTTCTTTTGCAAATCTAGTTCTAGCTCCAAACTAATAGAAGAAGCTTTGGTAAGCCTCCTCCTCTTCTTCTCCAACTCATTCTCTTATCAATTTCAGAAATTCCTAAACCTAACTTAGGAAATATTTCTCTTTTTAGCCTAGATTCAAGGTTGTTGAGTTGGAATTGAAGTGTGCTTGCTCTTGCCATTGCTCTATAGCTTCTTCTTCATTTGTTTTGGGTTTAAAGGTGAGATTTTTATCTCACATCTATGTCTATACCTGTTGTTAGGTATGAATTCCTAACACTTGTCCATGTGCATTTGATTTTGGTTTGGATTGATTTTGTGTATATTCCAATTTTTGGTGTTTTGGTTTAATTTTTTGTGAAAATCCTATTATGGATATTTGGATATTGATATTCGAGGCGTATTGAAGAGCCATTAAGGCTGGGTTGTCGCTAGGCATAATTCCTTAGTCGTTGTTGCTCGCCCGATCGTTATCGATGTCGTTTGGCCATTTTTGGCCTAGGTTCAGGGAATGCCCTGAACAACAGTTTCAGACGTCTGAAACATATGGTTCAGACGTCTGAATATAATACTGGGAATTTTCTTCTCCCAGCATTCAGACGTTTGAATTGGTTCATTTTGAACAAGAAAAGAAATAGGCCAAAAAGTGCCTATTTCAGACGTCTGAAATCTAGTATTCAGACGTCTGAATTCTGTTCTGGAAAATATTTTATTTTCCAGATTCAGATGTCTGAATCCTTGATTTTAGAAGTCTGAATCTACAGTCTTCTGCCTATTTGCCTATTGAGCTTGAATTTCCAACTTTAATCGATTTGTGTTGATTCCCCTTTTTTATTATTATCATTTATTATCTGCTTTGATGACATTTTCTTCGTGATTACTGGGAGTATCCATTTTGATGGATTCGTTATCGATTTCTTTGGATTTTATTCACATCTTTGAATGTGAATTTTGGCGATTGATTGTTCTATAATCATTTTTGTGATTTGTCACTTTAAAAATATAAAGGTTTCAATACTAGTAGTAAATATCAAAACTCTTTCATCAAAACGATTTCAACTCTATTTTCAATACTAAACTCGTTTATAAAACTGTTTTCCAATCTATTAGTATATTCAAACCTTTACCTCACTCGGATGAGAAATCTAATTAAACGGCTTAGTAAAACAAGTGGTATGAAATGCTTGTGTTTACTTCATCGGTTAATTCTTGGACTTGTTCGACTGAACCTCTTGTGACAATTTCCTAGTGAAGATCTACAGTTTGTTCGTAAATATTTAAGTTAAGCTAGTGGTTATGGGACATGAAGCTAAACTCATATATTTACTAGCTTGGTGTGATTGACACTTCTTGATGATCATAACGATCATTTTTGTGATTTGATTTAGACTAGCAATCGTGCGATGTCTCTTTGTCTACGAGGGAGACTAAACCCCGTTTGTGTGATGTTTCACCATCACATATGTGGGGTAGCGCCCCACGGTCTTCGGGCCATTCTTGTGGAGCTTCGGCTCAAAAATTAATGGTTAGCTACCATGAGATAGCGTCTCATCTTGTGTTACCCGTGTTGGTGAGTTTTCATACTCCTGTCTTGTGATAGGCCTCCTCCCCCCTTTTTACGTGATTTCTGGATTTCGTGTGTTGATTTCTGGAATTTTGTGCTTCACCAATTTTCGTGATTTTCATTGATATGTTTTATCAATTTTTGTGCATTGGTGAATTCGTGTGTCATTGACTTGTTATGAATACAAGTTTAGGGTATGATACCCTATTTTATCTTTGAGAAGATTCTTGTGATATTGATTAATCTCTTGTTGATTTTCAATTACATACTTATAGTAGTATGCCACTATGGTTATTACATGTTCATGCCATGCCTTTTATTTTATACCATACCATCTGATATTTATAGCTAGACTGATTCATTTATTATTTTCTTATAAATAATACTCGGGTCAGACCGAGATGTTACAGGTGCTTCTGCTTGACTTCTCCTCTAGATTATTCTGACTTTTGGCTAACTACTTAGATTAGTAGTTTTTGGATGTACACATTTGAGATATAGACTCTATGTTGTATACTTATTCTTTTGTATAGCACGTGCTGCTATTCTTTTGTATTATCGTGGATCTTTCTGACCACTACTCTGATGTACACTTTCGTGCGTTATATATATATTCATATCTTTTTCCGCCTTTGTGATATGGATGTCTTTGACTGATTGTGTTATGTTTACTTCTATGTTTGTTTCCGAAGATTATATATAGCCACCGTGTGATAGCTTTGAGTTTGTATCGGTATGTCGGGTTTCCTCCTTAAATGAAATGCATGCTATACTATTTGACATATCGGTGCTCGCTCAAAGAAGTTACATGGATGGTCGCTCCTCAACAGCCTTATTCTCCGTGCTAGTTGACAGCATTACACCGTAGTGTTCTTGGCTAGCGTGGGCATAGAGGTGGGGCGTCACAGCTTGGTATCAGAGCCAAACTTCAGAACAATGTAGATTAACTTAACAAGGATCATCATCCTAAGTCCAACTTAGGAGTCGTGCCTTAGGATTTAATTCGAGTCTTCGTACCGATTCATCCTATTTCCTTTTACGTATCCTTATTTTATCTATCAAGATTTGCTTGATAATTATTTGGAGAATAACTTTTCTTCTTTTCTCTTTCTTAAAGAAGAGAATGTCTAGACCAGGCCGTCCCAGAGCTGGACCATCTACTGTTACTCCCCAGGATGCAGTTTTTATGACCGCTCAACAGCTTCTTGATTTAGTGAAGAATGCTCAGGCAGCTGGTCCTAATCAGGAACCGACTCATCCTAAGTCTGGATTTGCACGCTTGTGCAACGATTATACCAACTTAGGTGGGAAACCATTCAAAGGTTCCGAAACTATCATTGAGGTCCAGGCTTGGTTAAGAACATGCGATCGAATCTTTTCTCGCATGAATCTTATTGATCTTCACCGTGTTTAGGTGGCCTCCAGTATGCTCCAAGAAAGAGCATTAGACTGGTACGAACTCCTTATTTCTGAAATTAATGAAGCGGATCTCACCTGGGAGCAATTCCGGGAACGCTTCGAATTAAAATTCGTACCAGAAGCAGAGAAAGTGACATTGGCTCGATGTTTCATAGACCTTGTTCAAGGTGAATCTTCCGTGATAGAATATGTCGCATCCTTCGAGTCACTGTCTAAATATGGGGTTGAATACATCAACACCCCATTGAAGAAGAACCAAAGATTTGTTTATAGCTTAAACAAAAATCTCAAGAAGCCATTACTTCTAAAATTGGAAGTTTCTTTTGATCAACTCATTGATATCGCTCTTCGTCTTGAAGAGGCGGATAGGGAAAGTGATGTTGAAGTGGTGGGTGCCAAACCAAACTTCAACAACAAGAAGAGGCCAAACAAATTCAAAGGTCCTTATCCCAACAAAAAGGGTAAACCTGCACTTCCGGCAGCAAGGATTCTACCCCTAGTAGCGGGCAATGCTATAACTGTGGTTCTAAGGACCATTTTGCGAACAAGTGTTCAAAGCCACGTTCTTGTCCCTATTGTAAGAGCCCGGATCATTATATACATTTATGCCCCATACGTCAAGGCAATAAGGAGGGAAAGCTTAATGTGGCTCAAGCCCTTGGCAGCACATCTCGCGGTGAAGGTATGTCTCATTCCGTCCTTGATGGCATATTATATTTCGTGATCAACCTATTAGAGTTCTCTTTGACACGGGTGCATCCCATTCTTTTATATTAAAGGAACTTGTCGATACTTTTTCCTTAAGTGTTGTTGCTTTAATGACTTCTTTAAGAATTGCGAATCCGGTTGGTGGATCCGCAACCCTTAGTTTGCTTTGTAAAGATGTGGAGATTATTTTGTGTGATTTTCCTTTCCTAGCCGATTTGCATGTCATGCGTTATTTAGGCTTTGGAATGATTTTGGGTATGGATTGGCTTAGCCGTTATGAAGCTCATATCCTATGTCCTGAGCGGACTATTTATCTTCGACATCCACTATCTGTTAAGCATATTTCTATTATTCTTAAAGGTTCGGATTCCACTTTGGCTGCATCTTTATATTCTTTAAATCCTCGAGATGATGATAATGATGATGAGGAAGATGTCATTTCTCGTATTCACATCGTTCGTGAATTTTTCGACATATTTGAGGCTGTTTTAGGATTACCTCCTAAGCGAGCAATTGAGTACAGAATTAATCTTACACCTGGAGCTCAACCAATTACTCGTCCTCCTTATCGCATGTCCAATAAGGAGAATGAAGAGATGCGCAAACAATTATCTGAATTGGAGACAAAGCAATTTATTCGCTCTAGTTCCTCGCCTTAGGGAGCTTCAATAATTTTCGTAAAGAAATCCGATGGTTCACTTAGGCTTTGCGTCGACTACCGCAAGCTTAATGATCTTACTATTAAGAATAAATATCCTTTACCTCGGATTGATGATATATTTGATCAACTTAGTGGTGCTATAGTCTTTTCACAATTGGACTTGGCTACCGGTTTTCATCAACTTCGTATTGCAGAGGATAGTATTCCTTTGACTTCGTTCCGTACTCGTTATGGATCTTATGAATGGCTTGTTATGCCATTTGGTTTAACAAATGCTCCAACTTATTTCGTTGACCTTATGAATCGAGTTTTTAAAGATTTTCTCGATCGATTCGTTCTCATCTTTATTGATGATATTCTTGTGTATTCTAAAACCGAGGAGGAACATGAAAGGCATCTTCGGATTGTGTTGGAAACTCTTCGGAGTAATCAATTAAAGGCAAAGTTTTTTTAATGCCACTTTTGGCAATCTAGTGTGAAGTTTCTCGGTCATATTATTTCCGAATCCGGAATATCAGTGGATCCTTCAAAGATCGAAGCGATTCAAAATTGGAAAAGACCGGAGAGCGTGACTGAAATCCGTAGCTTTCTCGGATTGTCTGGTTATTACCGCCGTTTCATAAAAGACTTTTCTAAGATTGCCGTGCCTCTTACTGGCTTAATGAAAAAAGGTGTTAAATACATTTGGTCAGACAAATGTGAATCCTCTTTTCAGAAATTAAAAGAACTCCTTTCTGATGCTCCTATTATTATTATTCCCGAAGGGAATCAAGATTTTGTCGTTTATACCGATGCTAGTCGCGTTGGTTTGGGTGCCGTTCTTATGAAAAAAGAACATGTTATTGCTTATGCTTCTAGGCAATTGAAGCCGGCTGAGACTAGATATGCCACACATGATTTAGAACTTACGGCTATCGTTTTCGCCCTTCGAATTTGGCGACATTATCTTTTGGGAGAGAAATTTGTACTTTATACCGATCATAAGTCTTTGAAATATTTATTTTCTCAAAAGGAACTTAATCTACGTCAACAGCGTTGGCTCGAATTCCTTGCCCCTTATGATCTTGATATCCTTTATACTCCCGGAAAGGGAAATCGAGTTGTCGATGCACTTAGTCGCAAGCAACAAGCGGTTGTTTCTTTGATGATATCCGAATGGAATGATCTCGAGGTTTTATCCACTTGTGAAATTCGAGATCGTGTCTCCGATTTATGTTCATCTCTTGTTTTATGTAGTCTTGAGGCTCGTCCTTCTCTTTTAGACCGCATTCTTGAAGCTCAACAGCTAGATCCTGAATTGGGTTTGCTTGGCTAAAATCTTAAGGATAAAACCGATATTGAAGGTTTGAAAGACTTTGATATTGATTTTCGTGGCGGCATTCGAAAATTTGGTAGACTTATTGTACCAAATAATAGTGATCTTCGTAAAGATATTCTAGAGGATTCTCATCATTCCAAATATTCCATTCATCCCGGTAGTAGTAAAATGTACGCGGATATGAAGCGACTTTATTACTGGGAGGGAATGAAATCTGATATTGCTAACTTTGTTAAGTGTTGCATGACTTGCCAACTTGTCAAGGCCGAACATCAAAGGCCCGGTGGGTTATTGCAACCATTGGAAATTCCAGTTTGGAAGTGGGATCAAATTTCCATGGATTTTATTGATGGCCTTCCCCGTTCTCGTTCGGGTCATGATAGCTTATGGGTGATCGTTGATAGACTTACTAAATCCGCCCATTTTATTCCCATTCGGTCGAACCGAACCGTTCCTCTTCTGGCCAAACTCTTTATCAAAGAAATTGCTAAATTGCATGGAGTCCCTACTTCCATTGTTAGTGATCATGATCCATTGTTTACTAGTGTATTCTGGAAGAGTCTTCAAAAAGCTTTGGGAACGAAGCTTAATTTTAGCACCGCTTATCACCCCCAGTCCGATGGACAAACTGAGCGTGTGAATCAAACTCTTGAAGATCTTCTTCGTTCTTGTGTGCTTGATTTCGGTGGAAGTTGGGAAGATCATATTTCACTTGTTGAATTTTCCTATAATAACAGCTTCCAAGCTAGTATTGGAATGGCACCTTTCGAGGCACTCTATGGAAGGCCATGCCGATCTCCTTCTTGTTGGCTTGAGACCTGTTGGGTGAATTCTCAACACCTAATAAACTAACGCTCGAACCAAAACATCTCCACCTCAATACCGAACCAGGACCAACACACCTACTACCAAATCTAGTAGTCACCGAACGAAGCTACCGGTCCGGATCATGGCCGAACCAACCCTATCCTCAGCCACCGAACCAGCTCCGCCGAACCAACCCTCTCCTCAGCCACCGAACCAGCTCCGCCGAACCAACCCTCTCCTCAGCCACCGAACCAGCTCCGCCGAACCAACCCTCTCCTCAGCCACCGAACCAGCTCCGCCGAACCACCATGCTCCTACCACCGGACCAAGATTCCACCGCCGAACCAAAGGAAACCGGACCAGCTCTTCCAGGCCAGATCATGTCAGCCCAGGCCCATCAGCAGCTGTACACATCCTAGACCCCTACCCTCAGCCTCACTCTATAAATAAAGGGGCAGGGGTACGACAATGGGGACAAGTTTGGAGAGCTGAAGCATGGAAGGAACTCTTCAAACAACTTTCTTTTACTCGTATCAAAGCTTTGTACTTGTAATCAAAACTAGAGAAGTGAAATAACATATAAAGTGGACGTAGGCATATTCTGGCTGAACCACTATAAACTTGTGTGTCTTTTTACAGTTTAGTCCCTGCTTTTCATATATTTGCATAAACCTCCAAAATCGCTAAGAACAACATAAGCTTTACTAAATCATACGACTTTGAGGTGTTTGTCCATTTTTTGTGCAAACATTTTTGGTGCTTTCATTGAGAGTAAGGCTCGAAGCTTCAGCTTCATCCGCTTAACAAGTTTTCCTGACAGCATCGTTCGCCACTTGGAAAACATGCCTCCCAAACAGAGAAAAGATGTTAACAAAGGAAAAAACATCGCATCCAGCAGTCTTCCTGATCCAGCTGCCGCGAATCAAGTAAATCGTCCTCCTCCAGCAACGGTAACAAATGAAGGACAGGCTAACCCAACCACTCCTGCCACAGAACAGCCTGCAGCAATTACTAGGGCAGATTTGGACAGAGTTGTTGTTGAAGTAACTAACCGCTTCACGTCCCAGCAGGAAGCCTTGGTGGACCATCTCATGTCACGCTTGAGGGACGCTGAAGAATCCAACCGCAACACTGAATCATGGGGCGAGTCCCAGTCTGGAGGATCTCAGAGACAGCAAAGATCTTCCTTCTTCGAAGGAGCTAACGGCAGAAGTAGCCGTGGTAGGAGCCAAGACCGAGCACAGCCCGAAGTTAGACCTGAGGAAACGTTTGGTACCGAACCCAACAGGGAAGGTGCCGGACGAAGGTCAACTGTAGCTGAGCCTGTCATGCTGCCTAACCACAGAAACACCAGTGAACGGGGCCGAGCTAGAGTTCAGCCCGAAGTTGGACCCGAGGAAGTGCTTAGATCAGAACCCAACAGGGGGAGATCAAGGCAAGGGCCAACTGTAGCTGACCCAAGCATGCTCCCAGAAGATCAAAGGCAGCCACTGGAAAATATGAGGAATGATAGACGATACCATCCCTACAGGTTATCTGGACGGAATCAATCCCACAGAACAGAACCAAACTCATTTCTATCTGCTCCAAGTTCTGATGAAAGGATGGCACGCTTATTCAGAGAGTGTGTCCAACGGGAGCAAAGAGATCGAGGGATAGGCGCTAGGGTAACCAGCCCTTTCGCCCGCAATATCGAAATCGCTATCACCCCCCGAGAATGGAAGATGCCGACAATGGAACCCTACAAAGGAACCTCCGATCCCGTTGTACACTTACAGAGGTACACACAGCATATGCTCATGAGTGGAGCAACAGAGGGAGTACTGTGCAAATGCTTTCCGCTCTTCTTAGCAGATCTTGCTACCTCCTGGTTCTGTCATCTACCCCAAGGATCCATCAGCTCATGGGAAATGTTGAAAGAAAAATTCATCAGTCAGTTCCGCATTCATGTGGAGCAACCTAAGGACGCTTATTCCTTATCCAGCGTCAAACAGAAACCTGGAGAAAAGCTGCAGCAATACCTAACCAGATTCAACGCCGCAGCAGCCGCAGTTCAAGATGCCGATGAGAAGCTTATCCTAATGGCCCTCTGCAGTGGGGTGCATCCGAACACTAAATTTGCTAGAAGTTTGACAAAAGAAAAACCAGCTACTTTACCCGATTTCTTCCATGAGGCCGGGAAATACATGAGGCTTGAGGATGCTGCCATTGAGGGGCAGTCAGGACAGCAAAGTAAGACGACCCATGGCAACGCCCCTGCTGTGGCGAGGGACGTTCGAAGAAATGACTCCAGAGACAATGCTGGGGGCAAGAAGGTAGAAAAATGCCTATATCGGCCAGGACCAAGATTCGACTCTTACACCCCTTTGAACGAGACCGTCGAAAATATCTTCCTTGCCACCCAAGGCGAAGTTAGATACAAACGCCCACCATACAAGAAGGAATCAGATAACGCACAGAAGTCTGGAAAATTCTGCCGCTTCCACGAATCTCACGGACATGATACCAACGAATGCCATCATCTTCGAGATCTGATTGAGGAACACATCAGAAGGGAGAAACTGGAACGCTATGTAAAAAGTCAAGACAGGACTCCAGCTCTTGCCAATGAGAACCCAAGGCTACCCTCACCAGGGACCGATAGAGGAAACCACAACGCTAGCAGCTCTAGTCAAGAGAAGATAGTGGTCCATACCATCTCAGGAGGTCCGCACGTCGCAGACAGAAGTTGGAGAGAGATGGAAAGATATGGGAAGTCGCTTAGAGACAATAAAGACTGTGTCAATACGGTTATAGAAGAGCGCCACCCAAAACGGAAAGAAAGTGATGACATCACATTCAGTAAACGCGATCTGGAAGGAAGACAGTACCCTCACATGGATCCCATGGTTATCTCTGCCCGGCTCGGTCCCGCCGAAGTTTACCGAATCCTGGTAGACACTGGAAGCTCTGTAAATATCCTGTTCAAACACGCATCCGACAAAATGAAGCTATCAGTAAAGGATGTATCTCCCTGCGATAAACCACTACACGGTTTCACTGGAGATGCGAAGATGCCCCTCGGGCAGCTGGACCTCTTTGTTGAGATTGGAAGTCATCCCCGCTCCGTTGTAAGGAAACAGACGTTTGTGCTGGTAGAGAACCATTCGGCCTACAACGCCTTCTTAGGAAGACCAGCCTTGTCTGACTTCTAGATTGTCCTAGCCCCATGGTGCCTGAAAATGAAATTTCCAACAGACAATGGGGTAGGGGAAGTGGAAGGAGACCAAGATATTGCACGAGACTGCTATGTAACCGAACTTCGCAACAACCACAGGAGAGATAAAGGGAAAGGTGTAGAGAATGCCCTCTGCACAAAAAGCCTTGAAGCATAGCAACTAAAGAAAGCCCCTCCTCTTCGATACACCAGCGACCCTTTCAATGAATTAGACCCTAGGGACAAAGAGGAGGAGGCCACCGCCGAGCCTGCAGAGGCTATGGAATTTATATCTGTAGACAAGCACGACTCAAGTAGGCTACTTAAAATTGGGTCCCAGCTGAAAGCTGAATTGAAGGAACAACTCATTGATTTTCTCCGCCACAACTTGGATGTATTCGCTTGGTCACACGCTGACATGACCGGAATCTCCCCCGACATAGCGTGCCACATATTAAAAATTGATCCTACCAAGGCGCCTGTAAAACAAAAAAAGAGAAGTATGGGGGCAGAGCGATCAGCAGCCCTCGATGAAGAAGTAAAGAATCTACTCGCCAATGACTTCATACGAGAAGCTATTTACCCAGAATGGATCGCCAACCTGGTACTAGTAAAGAAGGCTAATGGGAAGTGGCGGACCTGCATTGACTTCTCCAACCTAAACGACGCCTGCCCAAAGGATTGCTTCCCGCTTCCCAGAATCGATCAACTTGTAGACAGCACAGCCGGGCACGAACTCCTGTCTTTTATGGATGCATACTCAGGATATAACCAAATTCCTATGCATGCTCCCGACCAAGACCACACTAGTTTCATCACCGACCGGGGTTTATACTGCTACAAAGTGATGCCCTTCGGACTTAAAAATGCAGGAGCCACCTACCAGCGCCTCGTCAACAAGATGTTTGCAGGGCTAATAGGACGAACAATGGAAGTATATGTAGACGACATGCTGGTAAAATCACGGAAAGCCAAAGATCACGTAAGCCACCTAGGCGAAATGTTCCAGGTACTTCGACAGTATGGAATGAAGTTGAATCCACTAAAGTGCTCCTTCGGAGTGTCATCGGGAAAATTCTTAGGATTCATCGTCCATGCCCGAGGGATAGAAGCAAACCCTGAACAAGTCCGAGCATTAAGGGACATCAAGATACTTTCCACCCGAAAGGAAATGCAAAGCCTAAATGGAAAAGTGGCTGCCCTAAGCCGATTCATCTCCAAAGCAACGGACAAGTGCGTCCCCTTTTTCGAAGCTCTAAAGAAAGATAAAGGAAAGTTCGAATGGACGGACGAATGCTTAACCGCTTTCCTTAACCTAATCGAACACCTCCAGAAACCACCGGTACTCTCGACCCCAAGCGAAGGCGAAGAATTATACCTATACCTTGCTGTGTCATCTCACGCTCTAAGCGCTGCCTTGGTAAGGGAAGACAACCGCACGCAACGACCAGTTTACTTCGTCAGTAAAAGGTTTACTGGGGCAGAAGTCAGATATCCTAAGCTTGAAAAGTTAGCATACTGTTTACTAATCACTTCACGAAAGCTACGTCACTAGTTCCAATCCCATTCCATCAAAGTTCTGACCGATCAACCACTGAGGCAGGTACTCCATCGTCCCGACACTTCCGGGCGACTACTTAAATGGTGTATTGAGCTGAGTCAATATGATATCACCTATCACCCTCGCACCGCCATCAAGGGACAAGCCATGGCTGATTTCATTGCAGAATTCACTACCAACGAGGATAAGGAGCAACTGGAAATAACAAAAGATATCAAGTGGAATCTCTTTGTGGACGGTGCATCTAACGAACAAGGCTCGGGGGCAGGTGTGGTAATAATCACTCCCAGGGGAAATAAACTGCACTATGCTATAAGGTTGGAGTTCGCTGCCACCAACAACGATGCAGAATATGAAGCAGTAATAGCCGGATTAGAAATTGCTATCGAGATCGGAGCCAATTCTTTGTGTCTTCACAGCGATTCTCAGCTTATTGTTAATCAAATACTAGGGGAATTCCAAGCTCGAGAAGAACGACTCATAGCATATCTAAAGAAGACCAAGTTACTTCTCAGCCGTTTGGACCACTACGTAGTCAAACACATCCCTCGGGAAGAGAACCAAGAGGCCGACGAATTGGCAAAGCAAGCAAGTATGAGAGACGTCGCCATCTTCGGGGCAGTAACTGTCTCAAAGCAAACGATCCCAAGTTTTGAGCAAGTGAATCTGATAGCTGCAACCGAAGAAGCAACTTGGATGACTCCTATCCGAGACTACCTACAAAATGGCACACTACCCGACGGGCGTAACGAAGTCAAGAAAATCTTGAGGAAAGCGTCCCGCTACACAATACAAGGAGACATCCTCTATCGGCGCGGGTTCTCTAACCCATTGTTAAGGTGTGTCGCCGGAAGGGAAGCCAAGGAAATCTTATCCAACATTCATCAAGGAAGCTGCGGAGATCACACCGGAGGGCAAACGTTAGCAAAAAAGATACTCCGATACGGATATTTCTGGCCCACCTTAAGCAAGGACGCCTTAGATTTCGTCAAGAAGTGTGACAGATGCCAAAAATTTGCTAAGATCCCTCGGCTACCAACAACCGAGATTACTCAGATGACCAGCCCTTGGCCCTTTGCAGTATGGGGAATTGACTTAATCGGTGAACTGCCAATGGGTCGAGGCGGCGCCAAATATGCTATAGTAGCAGTCGACTATTTCACCAAATGGGTGGAAGCAGAACCTCTAAATAAAGTATCTTCAGCGAAAGTTATCAACTTCTTAATCAAAAATATTCTGTGCAGGTACGGAGTCCCACTAAAAATCATATCAGACAATGGACTTCAGTTTGACAGCGAGGAATTCGCCAACTGGTGCCAAGAACACGGAATTCACAAAAGCTTCTCATCCGTAGCATATCCCCAAGCAAACGGACAAGTCGAAGCAGTCAACAAAATTCTGAAAACTCTGATAAAAAAGAAGCTCGAAAAGTCAAAGGGCGCTTGGGTGGATGAACTCCCTACGGCACTATGGGCCTACCGCACATCTTTCAGAACATCAACAGGGCACACTCCTTTCTCTTTGGCATACGGATCGGAGGCTATGCTCCCAGTTGAAACCATTGTGCCTTCCCACCGTAGGATCCACTATAACCCAGAAGAGAACGAAGAGCTCCTCAACATGTCTTTGGATCTAGTCGAGGAGAGAAGGAATGATGCAGTCCTAAAAACAGCAGCCCACAAGCAAAAGGTGGCAGCACAATACAACTCCAAAGTCAAGCATCGTACCTTACGAGAAGGGGATCTTGTCCTCAAGCGAATCTTCCCTCGCCCCGGAGCACTAGACCCAATCTGGGATGGACCATATGTAATTCATAAAGATCTCCACAACGGAGCCTATATTTTGTCAACAGTGGACGGAGAGGTGTTCCAGAGGGCATGGGACATCCAACACCTCCGTCGATACTTTTCTTAACTTGTATTGCCCATATGAAGTGAATTAACAAAGAGAATCAGTGGACGTAGGCATTTTTTCGTGCCGAACCACTTTAAAAAAGCCTTGTCTCTTTTTTAACTTGTTCCTTTGTATCTTGGCTGCTTGTTAACTTTATCCTTTTCTGTTGAACAAAATCCTGAGCATATAGCATTTCTATTCAAAGCACTCCACAATGCAACTTCACGTGGACAAGACCCAACAGGTACTATGCGAATCTATGCCCTCGCCAATGAGACACTTTTGCTCCAGCATCCCTCTGCTGCGGGTTAACTCATTGCTCGCGACGGCCCTTAAAGCCAACTGTAATGAGCCGATTATAAGCCACCGAGAAGGCCGACTATAGCCGAGGCAGCTCATTACGGCGTTAGGCTCGCCGGCAACTGTGAACCGATTATAAGCCCCAACATAAGGTGTGGCCAGCCAGGGGCAGTTCACAGTTGACGATCGGCACCCACGCTAGCCGGCCACAGTAAGTCGAATAATACCCATGAGTACGGGCCATAATGGCCCGGGTAGTTACTGTGCGCGATCTCGGCTCCGGTGTGTCTTAAGTGCGGCTGTGGTAAAAAAGAATTAACTCCCCGCGGAGGCGTAAGATGGGTGACAAATGTCTCCAAGACCCACAGCTAGGGAAAGTGACTACAAAACCCGTTTGCCACGAACTTAAGCACATCGAAGGCCTTCCGTGACTGGAAGTTTTACTATTTCACATATTTCAATTTTACTTAAAAAACTTTCCTCCTATCCTCTATAACAAACCATAAAGTACAGGATGCAGGGTAAGAGATACCCGCCAATGGATGCAGAGATTCACAATCAGATGGCAGGGCATTCAACCGCTTTCCATGCTTGGTCATACAAGATATTCGAAGTTGCCATTTACAAACAGAACATGAAAGGCGGTATTTTCTTCCTTTATGTGCAGATGCATGACTGTAATTTAATTTTTTCACACCACACGCTAACATTGCAAGTCATGAAATTATGATCTAAAACCAGAATCTGACATCAAACACAATTTAATTACGAGAATATACACAGCTATATTTCTCATACGACATGTCAAAACAGCAACAAACATTCAAGAAACGACAAAATCAGCTTAAGTTAAAAAATTACACGTCAAGAATAATGTTGATTATTACAAGTAGCAAGAATTACAACTTAGAAGTTACTCTACTGTCTTAAGACTAACAGATACAACAATGCCAAACCTACAAAAAGAATTTTCCAGGTCTAATCAGGGAGCCGGTTGCGTCAAAGTCTTGTCCTTGCTCTTTTGCCCGCCTGTCCGGTCATAAAAAGGATTCATTAGTGATAATTAACCAAGTTAACGGAAAGACTAGAAAGGAAGACTTACCAGCACCTGCTTCTTGACCGTCCTGGTCGTCATCCTCTACCTGCACACCTGCCTCTTCAGCAGCAAGCAGCCGCATACCCTCCTTTACCGCCGCTTTCTCCTCCTTGGTGAACTGGGCAGTGACCACATCCATACTGAAGACCGTTCCACCCTCTTTATCTGCATCAGCCTTAGCCTCCTCCAAAGCCCGAAGATAGATCTTGGCCATGACCCTGGGATAATCATCCATCCAAGAGAGATTGCCCTGCTTCCAAGTTCGGAAATACATGTCCTGGAGCATGTCATCCATCATTCCCTCATTCTCCTCAAACTCCCTCATCCGGGCATCGGAAGCCGACAACCTTTCGACGGCAGCATCTCTCTCCAATCTGTATCTCGAGCAATCAGCCTGAAGGGACCTCCGCATCACCTCCATCTCTTCCCTCAACTTAGCTTGAGCAAGCTCTGCAGCCTCAAGTTTCTCGGACAATTCCTCCACCTGCTCGAGATCCGCTCTCCGAACCTCATCCACCGTGGCAATAGCCATGTCAATCCGCTCTTTGCAAGCAGCTTCCATTTTCCGCAGTTCAGCCCGACTGGCCTCTTCCATGGTTTTCCTTAGTCGCCCAGTAGCAGCCTCATGCTGAGAAATCTGGATAGCCTGATCCGCAAGCTGTTTGGCCTGATCCGAAACCACCAATCGAAGTCGGATATTGGCGCTCCCAATCTCCTCTCCGGCCTTAACCAGCCGAGCATGATGCCCCATCAGCTTCTTGGTCTCCTCTGCCACCCGATCAATATTAGCCTTGGCCTCGTCTCCCATAGTGACTATACGAGTAGTGAGTAGATCGAGATCTAAGGCCTTGGCTTCGTCAAGTACTCGTACCATGGGGTTACGGGGGAGAAGATGTTCACCAGTGACTTCGTCAAAAGTAATATCATGAGAACTGGGATCCAGATCAGGATGACCCGCAAATGGATTCGGGCCAAGTCGGGACGGTCGATATGAATAACAGAAGGGTTTCCAGATGGGTGCGGAGAAGGTGCAAACTCGCTACCCTCCTCAGTAATGTCATGAATAGGCTGAGCCGGAGGCTGAGGACCGGGCGAAGTTTCGGATAAAGGATGACTCCTCTTCCTCTGTTGAATACCCTCTTCGATGACCCCAAGAAGAGGACGGTATCCGACTACATCCCCGGAGCGTTGGGTTGAGGGCTTCGGCTTAGCAGAAATTTTGGAAAGTTTATATTGCTCAAGCCTGTGTCGAAGGTCTAAAGCTTTGGACGTCTTGCCTGCTCCTAATATAAAGAACAAATGTCACAATCTTACATCACTATACGATTCGAGAAACGCGGTAAATTACAAGTTAAAAAAGGAAAAGAAACACAGCTATGGTTGTACAAACCCTGGGGAGGAGTGGGATACTGCAATAAGTCCTGGATTTCATTCCAGGACGGGAGCGGATCGTAAAATATTCCTAAGTCCCTATCATTTATGAAGCATGCAGGAGTCAAGAGTTCACCTTGAGTCGTCGGAGCCACCTTGGCTGGAATGGTTGGAGAAGACTCACTTGCACCAGTCCCGGCTTTGTCCGCCTTCCCGGTCTTCTCTGCCAAAGCCGGATCCTCATCCAACCCCTCAAAAGCCTGGTGGAACGCATCATCCGTCCACTCCTGGATCTCGCCCGCTTGCCCAGGAAGTAGGGCCCCGATGCCATCGCTACCTTTGTCACCATCCCGACCATCTCCACCCTCGCCTCTTACCTCCTCTATGTCTTCCTCCTCCCGGGTAAGTGGACAATTGCTGGGGGAGGGGCCGTCCGATTTCTTGAGTTTCTTACCTCCGACAGCTGGAGGTTTTGTGAAAGGCTTCCTCTTGCTACTCTCTGCCGTAACACCTTCCTTGGTCTGAGCAGCCGCCCTCTCCTCCGCCGTTTCCCTCAGCTTAACTACAGACTGCTGCGGAAGGATCAAGTTATATTCCAGAAGAATCGCATTTCTAATCAAGAAGGCAGATGATCTGTATTTCCCAAGAATGGCTTCTATCTCAGCCGCCGTCTGAATCAGGCGGTCAGTCTCCACAATCGGAAAGCCACCTGTCGCTAGCAAAAATGAGAAAGTATGAGAAGAAGCATCGCAATCGGAATAAAAATTATAAGTAAAAGCATCAACTTACATCCAGAGGTAAAGCGCCGGATGGAGACGGAGTCGTCCCTAACAAAGAACCACTCTTTCTTGAACATGCTGAATTTAGAGTACAGGTCCAGGACCGGCTTGAAGGTCACAGCAGACTCCAAGCTAATATATGGGGACCCCTTCTTATAGCCCCTTAAATTATACAAGTACCGGATCTCCCGGTTGGAGGGAGCGCGACCATACTTCCTCCGAAAAATAACGAAAAGGCTCACCAGTATGGCATAAGAGTTGGGCTGAAGCTGGAATGGGGCCACCTTCAGATACGTGAGGAAGCTGACTACCCAAGCATTGAGAGGCGGGATAGCACCACACATGCAATGGTACCTACTATAAGCAAAGTATCCTTCGGGAGGACTGTATGGCATGACTCCTGGGCCCAGCAGCAGCATGAGGGCTCTATCGATCCCAAAGGAACGAGATATAACATCGAGTTGCTCCTCTTTGAGAGAGCTAGGAAAGCAGTCAGGCGGGGAATCCAGCAGCTCCTGGGGACCATATCCATCCACTAATGACCTCGGGGCGGGCCTATGACGCTCCGATCCTGATTGAGCTGGGGGCACGGCCGAGGACTCTCCTTCACCCCCGGATCTCCTCTTATCTGATCGAGTTTCAACTTTTCGAGACATTTATCTGCAAACATGGGAAAAGTATATCATTAGAATATACAAGCAGCGTAATCTGGAATTTCGCTTAAAAATTCGAAGTATGAAACAATGTTCACTCGATACAACAGTTCATTCGGCGGGCAGATGCAACAAGTCAATAGTCCATTCGGTAGTATGATATAAAGTTCATTCGGCACTCAACTCGTGAGTTCATTCGGCAAAATACAATACCTCAGTTCATTCGGTAGTACAAGAATGAAAATTCATTCGGCAAAAAGAACCTCACCTTGATTCGGCTAGCAACTTGATTCGGCGAAATAACTTGGTTCGGCTAAAACTTGGTTCGGCTAAAACCTTAATCCGGCTAACACCCTGATTCGGCAAGATAGCGATGGAAGGATTCGGCAGATAAAAAAAACGAAGGCCTTGGTCCCCTACTTATAAGCGAAGGCGGAATACCGGACCAGTTGGTTCGGTAATAGGAGTAGGATACAAATGACTAAATGGGATGGTGAAAAACAAAGCACGATGTATGTTAAACATACACCCTACTTTGGGGGGCAAATGTTGGGTGAATTCTCAACACCTAATCAACTAACGCTCGAACCAAAACATCTCCACCTCAATACCGAACCAGGACCAACACACCTACTACCAAATCTAGTAGTCACCGAACGAAGCTACCGGTCCAGATCATGGCCGAACCAACCCTATCCTCAGCCACCGAACCAGCTCCGCCGAACCAACCCTCTCCTCAGCCACCGAACCAGCTCCGCCGAACCAACCCTCTCCTCAGCCACCGAACCAGCTCCGCCGAACCAACCCTCTCCTCAGCCACCGAACCAGCACCGAACCAGCTCCGCCGAACCAACCCTCTCCTCAGCCACCGAACCAGCTCCGCCGAACCACCATGCTCCTACCACCGGACCAAGATTCCACCGCCGAACCAAAGGAAACCGGACCAGCTCTTCCAGGCCAGATCATGTCAGCCCAGGCCCATCAGCAGCTGTACACATCCTAGACCCCTACCCTCAGCCTCACTCTATAAATAGAGGGGCAGGGGTACGACAATGGGGACAAGTTTGGAGAGCTCAAGCACGGAAGGAACTCTTCAAACAACTTTCTTTTACTCGTATCAAAGCTTTGTACTTGTAATCAAAACTAGAGAAGTGAAATAACATATAAAGTGGACGTAGGCATATTCTGGCTGAACCACTATAAACTTGTGTGTCTTTTTACAGTTTAGTCCCTGCTTTTCATATATTTGCATAAACCTCCAAAATCGCTAAGAACAACATAAGCTTTACTAAATCATACGACTTTGAGGTGTTTGTCCATTTTTTGTGCAAACAAGACCGGTGAGAAGCTGGGTTTAGATCTAGATTTCATTTGTGATTCCACAGAAAAGATTGAACTTATTCGTCATAGGATGAAAGAAGCCTAGAGTAGACAAAAATCCTATGCCGATAATCGAAGAAGGAAATTAGAATTTTCTGTTGGAGATATTGTATTTATTCGTGTTTCCCCTATGAACGGTGTTGTACATTTCAGTCGATCGGGAAAGTTAGCGCCTCGATATATCGGGCCATTTCCTATCACCGAACGTATTGGTTCCATGGCTTATCGCCTTTTATTACCGGCTCAATTTTCTACTATTCATGACGTGTTTCACGTTTCCCAATTACGAAAATGCCTTCGAGATTCCAATTCTATTCTTGAGCCCGGTGTTGTGGAAGAAATTGAAGTTTCGCCGAATTTAACTTATGAGCAGCATCCTATTCGAATTATTGCTTCGGAGGTTAAACGACTTCGAAATAAAGATGTTCCGCTTGTTAAAGTTCAATGGTCCTCAAATCCTAAGGATTGCTCTTGGGAATCTAGAAAATTCATCGAGCGTACACATCCGGACCTACTTACTCATGCTCTTTGAGGTGAACTTCTTATTACAAATTTCTTTTGTGTTAATATGCTTTTATGGTTGTTACTTTTTATTTCCATCTTATATATTGCGTGGACGCAATTTCTTTAAGGAGGGGAGTCTGTAACAACCCGCATATTTATCGATTTTTATATTTAAATATTTTAATCGTTAATCGGATCCTAGTCCGAAAAGCTACTTTTTGCATACGGTCAAATTATGACTCGAGACCACCTCCATTGAGTTCAAAATGACGTTTGCGATCTTTTTAAGTATAAACTTTGATATGTTTGGAGATAGTAGAATTTTGCTACTTTTCCACCTTGGGCTTTGGTCTTATTTCAGCTCATTAGTCCCAAGCTTCACCCCTCCTCTCTTCATTACCTTACTTCTTTTTCCTAAATACTCAAGCTTTTACAACAATGGAGAGAGGAATGGGAAATTAAAACTCCAAACCCTAGTTTTCTTTTGCAAATCTAGTTCTAGCTCCAAACTAATAGAAGAAGCTTTGGTAAGCCTCCTCTTCTCCAACTCATTTTCTTATCAATTTCAGAAATTCCTAAACCTAACTTAGGAAATGTTTCTCTTTTTAGCCTAGATTCAAGGTTGTTGAGTTGGAATTGAAGTGTGCTTGCTCTTGCCATTGCTCTATAGCTTCTTCTTCATTTGTTTTGGCTTTAAAGGTGAGATTTTTATCTCACATCTATGTCTATACCTATCTTTGTTGTTAGGTATGAATTCCTAACACTTGTCCATATGCATTTGATTTTGGTTTGGATTGATTTTGTGTATATTCCAATTTTTGGTGTTTTGGTTTAATTTTTGTGAAAATCCTATTATGGATATTTGGATATTGATATTCGAGGCGTATTAAAGAGCCATTAAGGCTGGGTTGTCACTAGGCATAATTCCTTAGTCGTTGTTGCTCGCCCGATCGTTATCGATGTCGTTTGGCCATTTTTGGCCTAGGTTCAGGGAATGCCCTGAACAACAGTTTCAGACGTCTGAAACATATGGTTCAAACGTCTGAATATAATACTGGGAATTTTCTTCTCCCAGCATTCTGACGTCTGGATAAAAGTTTCAGACGTCTGAATTGGTTAGTTTTGAACCAGAAAAGAAATAGGCCAAAAAGTGCCTATTTCAGACGTCTGAAATCAAGTATTCAGACGTCTGAATTCTGTTCTGGAAAATATTTTATTTTCTAGATTCAGACGTCTGAATCCTTGATTTCAGACGTCTGAATCTACAGTCTTCTACCTATTTGCCTATTGAGCTTGAATTTACAACTTTAATCGATTCGTGTTGATTCCCCTTTTTTATTGTTATCATTTATTATCTGCTTTGATGACATTTTCTTCGTGATTACTGGGAGTATCCATTTTGATGGATTCGTTATCGATTTCTTTTGATTTTATTCACGTCTTTGAATGTGAATTTTGGCGATTGATTGTTCTACAATCATTTTTGTGATTTGTCACTTTAAAAATATAAAGGTTTCAATACTAGTAGTAAATATCAAAACTCTTTCATCAAAACGATTTCAACTCTATTTTCAATACTAAACTCGTTTATAAAACCGTTTTCCAATCTATTAGTATATACAAACCTTTACCTCACTCGGATGAGAAATCTAATTAAACGGCTTAGTAAAACAAGTGGTATGAAACACTTGCGTTTACTTCGTCGGTTAATTCTTGGACATGTTCGACTGAACCTCTTGTGACAATTTCCTAGTGAAGATCTACAGTTTGTTCGTAAATATTTAAGTTAAGCTAGTGGTTATGGGACATGAAGCTAAACTCATATATTTACTAGCTTGGTGTGATTGACACTTCTTGATGATCATGACGATCATTTTTGTGATTTGATTTAGACTAGCAATTGTGCGATGTCTCTTTGTCTACGAGGGAGACTAAACCCCGTTTGTGTGATGTTTCACCATCACATATGTAGGGTAGCGCCCCACGGTCTTCGGGCCATTCTTGTGGAGCTTCGGCTCAAAAATTAATGGTTAGCTACCATGAGATAGCGTCTCATCCTGTGTTACACGTGTTGGTGAGTTTTCATACTCCCGTCTTGTGATAGGCCTCCTCCCCCCTTTTTACGTGATTTCTGGATTTCGTGTGTTGATTTCTTGAATTTTGTGCTTCACCAATTTTCGTGATTTTCATTGATATGTTTTATCAATTTTTGTGCATTTGTGAATTCGTGTGTCATTGACTTGTTATGAATACAAGTTTAGGGTATGATACCCTATTTTATCTTTGAGAAGATTCTTGTGATATTGATTAATCTCTTGTTGATTTTCAATTACATACTTATAGTAGTATGCCACTATGGTTATTACATGTTCATGCCATGCCTTTTATTTTATACCATACCATCTGATATTTATAGCTAGACTGATCCGTTTATTATTTTCTTATAAATAATACTCGGGTCAGACCGAGATGTTACAGGTGCTTCTGCTTGACTTCTCCTATGGATTATTCTGACTTTTGGCTAACTACTTAGATTAGTAGTTTTTGGATGTACACATTTGAGATATAGACTCTATGTTGTATACTTATTCTTTTGTATAGCACGTGTTGCTATTCTTTTGTATTATCGTGGATCTTTCTGACCACTACTCTGATGTACACTTTCGTGTGTTATCTATATATATTCATATCTTTTTCCGCCTTTGTGATATGGATGTCTGTGACTGATTGTGTTATGTTTACTTCTATGTTTGTTTCCGAAGATTATATATAGCCACCGTGTGATAGCTTTGAGTTTGTATCGGTATGTCGAGTTTCCTCCTTAAATGAAATGCATGCTATACTATCTGACATATCAGTGCTCGCTCAAAGAAGTTACATGGATGGTCGCTCCTCAACAGCTTTATTCTCCGTGTTAGTTGACAGCATTACACCGTAGTTTTCTTGGCTAGCGTGGGCATAGAGGTGGGGCGTCACAAAGGGTGTTAAGCTAAGAGAATAAATTCTCTGCCACCAAACAAAAATGTATTTGAAAGAAATCTGCTTTATACCTCAAAGTGTAGTGTCAGACATACATCCATACAAGTCTGTTCCGGGTTCGAACAGAACCGCAAGCATTTCCAAAGAAGCCCTTGCAAATCCGGTTTTCAATTGCAAGCCATAACATCGTATCATTATTCGGAATGGGTTATATGACACAAAGTCCTCTCCCGGCTAAACCGAATAATGAGCGCTTGTTTTAAAAACAAATTCAAGTGCCATTTCAAAGGCCAACATTGATAGTCGGTTATTTAACTATCAAACAACATTCACACCAATCATCCAATCTAAATAATTTTCCCAAATTATCAATTTCAAAATATCTTTGCAAGATATATATTTTCCACACTTCATCACTTTGAAAACAAATTTCAAATCACTTTTCACTCGCGAAATAAAATTTCCTGATATTATTTATTTCCACTGTGAATTTAAATTTCCAAATTTTCACTGTATGATTTTCAAATCGATTTCCAAATATTCACTTTCAAACACCAAATCAAATTAAAAATTGATTTCTCAATTTCATTTCAACACCAAACCAAATCCCAAATTGATTTCAAATTTATTTCAAACATTAAATCAATTACAAATTGATTTCCAAGTTTATTTCAAATAACAAAGCATTTATAAATTGGTTTCTAAGTTTATTTTAGCACAAAATAAATTTTCATTCAAACACCAAATCAATTATCTTATTAATTTCCCAAAGATTTATTTTCCAATACCAGATCAATTATCAAATTGATTTCAACAAATTTATCACCTTTTAAATAAATCCCTTTATTCTTTCCAAATTATTTAAAAATTCCATTTTCAATAAATTCTTCAACTTTTCAACAATATTATTCAAAACCTAACTACTAATATATTTTCCCATATTTTGGAAATAATTCGATAAGGTTTCGAAAATCAACTTTACGCTTTTAAATTCCTTCTTTTAAATTCACCCAATTCATTCAAAAGGATTTCACTTAAAATTTCCTACTTTAATTTCAAAAAATCTAATTTTATTTATTTCTGGTATCCAACGATACCAAAAATACATTCGGCTAAATTATAGACTTCAACAAATTCAATCGTCAATATAATCATTCACAGATTATCAATAATTCATCACACAACATATGAAACAAATTCATACAATTTGAGGAATCCAGTTGGATCCCTCCAACCTGTTTCCCTGCATCCACAGATGTTAGCACAACAATTAAATACCCATTCCACTTCAAGGTGGAATATCGCGGTATATGGGTTTACATATAATATCATCCGCTATTATGCGGCGCATAGGGTCTCATCCGCTATATAATGTGGGAAATCAATCACCAATATATATATACTACTATCATATATACTATCATCCAACAATCCATCAATAACTGAAATTTCAATTATTTTAATTTGAGTGAGAAGATCTCACCTTTATTTCCGTTTGCCATCCACTTTAATCCTGATTTGGTTTTCCCGGTTTTGACCTTGTACAAAATTATGGTTTTATTAATATTTGTTTCCTTAGAATCGAACAAATCAATTAACTAAATTAGCTAGCTATTTAAATTTAACCAATAAATTTTAAGATCAAGTAAATTAAAATATGTATATTTATTTTCATTTTCCATTTTCAAACTGCTTATAAAAATAATCTATATAGGTTTTAAAAACTTAATCTTTATATAAATTCTTATATTCAAATCTTATAGATATGTATTTTTAGGTTTAAATTAAATTAAAGTTAACTTAAAATTTAAAAACTGTTTTAAAACTTTACTGCATACATACATAAAAAAAATAAACTGCACACATAACTATATATATATATATTTCATTGTTATATACATTTCTTTTCTGCATATACATTCAAAAAATATCTTACTGTAAGATAATTCCTGTTTATCTACACTATACCTACATATACATTTAAATTAAATTTGATTGAAAAATCAAAAACAAAACCGAATATCTTACAGCTTGATTTGAGACCGCACTGCTCAACCCCGTCCCCACGCTCGTGCCTCAACCCATGAATTCGACGTAGCAGCTGACGAACGCAACCCAGCTTCCATCCTCGTTTGTGCCGCCGAACATTCCACCACTGCGAGCATCACCAGGCGACGCCTCGGCCTCCTTTGCTCGCGATTCACCCAGACTACATCGATACCACGAATGATGCCGGAATCGCCTCGCCTGCCTCGCGACCTCGAGCCCGACATCACGATGAAGTCGCCCCTCCCATCGCCCTTCCAATTTCATGAGATTCGAATTCGAGTATTCAAGAGGAAGGTCGCGTTTATATTTTTTTTATTACTAGCAATTCGATTTTTTTTATTTGGGGAGGACGAGATTTGATTTTTAAAGGAGCGGCCATGGATTTGAATGAAGATAGATGAAATGACCCACTTAAATTTTTTTTTAAACATTCAGTGGCCATTTAATCAAGAAAATATTTAATTCATTTTTTCTACTATCCAGGACCTTTCTGCCAATATAAAAATATTGGTTTACTCATTTTATCTTGAACTTATATATGTGAAGATATATAAGTCATCTTCTACCTAAATCAGAGTACAGAAATTTTGAAGGTAGAAATCTGTTTGAGTATTGCTTAAAAGAAATACTCTCTTCATAGCAATAGTGTTTTTCAAAACTAGATTTTTCCAAATGACTTGGGTTAATGCATTACTATTGATTTTATGTCTCAAGGCTCCTTATTTTACATAAATTCCTCTGATTTTATTACTGGGTAAACTGTGCTTTTACTTGTGCATGTGTGTGTGCATGTTTCTGTGCATGTGTGTGTCAGTGAGCAGTTCAGTGCCTTATTTTTCCTTGTTAACAAAATTGTCTGAATCTATTTTATACTTTGGGTTATGAAACAGTTCCGAACACTTGATTTAAAACCCTTGGTTGCTGGCTTAACCCATGCTTAAGAGAAATGGCTATGTTAGCCCTATTCAGGTTTGCACTATTTTGTAACAAAAATACATGCTATTTCGTTTTCTTTTTAAAGCAACTCAAGCCCTTTCTATCAGATTTTATTTTGACTTAACATGGGTTTTCTTATGTCAGTTCTTTAGATATACATACAAACCACAAATTCTTTCAATCTCAAATTTACTACCATTATAGCCTAACTGTTCTTGAAGCTTAAAATTCATTTTTCCTTAGCAAAGCATTTTGCAAAACAAAGCACATGGTTTCAGCTGATACATATAAATTCAACAACTACAAAACAGCAATTAACAATACATTGGTTTCTCAAAGTAACTTTAAACAGTAGGTCTTAATCTAGTTCATCATGAAGGTTTGGTTTACTTCAGCAAAGTCTTTTAAAACATAGCATCCAAATCTTAACCAGTTAAACATCCAAAGCTTGATCAAAGCAATTCCTACTTTCCTGCAAAATCACCATGAGCTGCCCCATAAGAATATGAGACACCCAATGGTGCATAAACACAAAAGGGTCAGACTATTTGTCTGGTGTGAATAATCTAACTGAAAACATGATCTTATTCAATTCTATTTGTATTCCAGTACTTTGCAAGAATAAGAAACTCAGTATCTTCTATGTGCATGTTTTTGTGAGGCATGTGCATTCATATCAGTGTTAAACAAATTCTCAATGACTAGATTCATAGAAAACAATCATAAGATTCATCAATAAAAAGCATCAAAAACCAACCAAATGCAAACATCAATTCAGTTATCATGCCCTTTTCAACTTTACTGGCCATCAGGGATTTTGCCCAGGCCTCTCCTGAATCTATTCCTAGAATTCATTATCAAATATAATAGGGTCTTTAGCTACTTTCTCCTTTTTAAACACACACTGCCTGGGACATCTCTCTGTTAACCCAGCACACTCATGCCCCTGGGTATAAACATACCATGTGTGAACTTGCAATATTCCCCTTGCCAAGCTATACTTTGGTAGCCCTAAGATCCCGAGTCCTTAGTTAAATTACTAAGTGTTATTATTATTTTTCATAGCAGTGCTAATCCCTTCTGCATCTCACTTCTTAATCAGAGAAATATAAATAATGCAAGCAACATGTATTCATCCAGAGTTTGGTAAGTTATATTCTCAGAAGCAAACATTTAATCATGAAAAAGGGAGGTGACTTCTTGGTACATTATTTTGCCTATGGGTTTCACTGGATCAAGATGTAAGCATATGGTCCTGAGTAATTTACTAGATATTTTTTTTTTCTTACCTCTGGTTCAATCAGATTCATGATCTGGCTAAACCACAAGTATATTTGATTTGGGCATTTCATAAAACATAGAAGCTCAGCACATGTACAACATTGCACTTCTACATTTTCTTTTGTTTTTAATTAACATGAGACATAAGCAACAACACAATGTTACATCCCCATATTTCTTTCTACCTTCAGACCATATACCCACCACTTGAATCCGGGGATTTTTATAAACAACTTTATAAAGAGAACTTATAAAAGAAATCACTCAATCTCAAAGCTAACCCATATCACAGACAAACATTTTAAATCATGAATCCATGACTCTTATTTTTCTGGGTAAATCAGATAGAGGTTTTACCCTTAAACAAATCATTAACAAACCAAAGTCATCCAATCATAAAACATAACTTGTAAAAGAAAGTTAGTTCAAATAGGCTGCCTCAATATTCAGGTCTTAATGCCAAAGTTTTCAGTGAGGTTACTCACCTTAATCCTTCTTCTTCCTATGCCTTATGAACCCCCTTTTAGTCTTCTGCCTTCTCCTATTTTTCTTCTCTGGTTTATGTCTTGTATATATTTTTTTTTCTCTAGGTTAATGAAGAACAAAATGTGTATGGTCTTACTATACTAGTCCTTTTATATAAATCTTGGCTGTTACTAGGGTTTATGGATTTACCCAATGTCAGTTCTACCCCATCCCAAACATAGCCTGCCTCTGGTTTGATTCAAGAAAATAAAAGGGTATGTGGTCCTTGTCTTCCTTTTCAGAAATCAGCTTCTCTCTTTTTAATTTTCCCTGGTCATGTCATATGCATGACTTATTATTATTATTATTATTTTTCTTAATAAAAGAAATTACTGAGAATAGATAAAGTGCTTGTTTAGGGACTCATGCCATTTTCATGCAACTTCTGTTTTCTTCCAGAAATTGGTTGACTGTATACATGTATAACCTATGTATACCTAAGCCTTTTATTTTTCTTTCTTTCTTTAAATAATCTTAAGTTTATTTCAGCCTAGCTCTTATTTTCTTTGTACTATATTTTATTTAAAGACAAAATTCTATCTTTATGCATATGTATTTCTAAATCAGTTATTTTATTTTATCTATTAATTTCTGCCAAATTTTGTTACACAGAAATCTGTGTGCATGTGTACACTGTCTTGTGCACATGTACATGTTTTATACTTTATATCTGCAAATCAATTTCCTATTCCTATTTTTTTCCAATGTAATTTCAAACAAATACAAACTAAATTAAATCATGAAATTACTCACAAAAATCAGGGTTATCACATATACCCCTCCTTTTAGGAATTGTGTCCCACAATTCTTTCATACTTAACTTAAGTATCATCTCTTCAGAAAAATGAATTTTTCTGATTTCAAAACCATTTTCAAACCAACCACCTATTAAGCACTATGCATATCAACACAAGATAAAAATCACAATGCATATTCAACCAACACATTCATTAGTATATATATATATATATTTACCTTTTCTTCAATCAAACAGTTGTGGATAATCATTTCTGATTTTATCCTCTACTTCCCATGTGCAATCATTTGGGTCTAGACTCCATTGTACTTTTACTAATTTAATTTCTTTGTTTCTCAATTTCTTGGTTTCTCTAGAAACTATGCCCACTGGTTCCTTTTCATAGATCATTCTAGGATCAATCTGCACATCCTTAGAGGATTCTAGTATTGCTTCCTTATCATGAACCCATCTTCTTAGTTGAGACACATGAAATACATCATGCATTGCTCTCATTTCTTCTGGCAATTCTAATTTATAGGCTACTGTCCCTATTCTTTCTAGAATTTTATATGGTCCTATATATCTAGGTGTGACGACCGCCCATGACCCCTGCACCGAATCTAAAGATAGAGCGCTGTAAAGTGTGCCAGGCGACCATGGACGATTGTCAAGGTAAGATTTAAAACGACAGAATCTATCGTATTACTCACAGCGCATGGACAAAATACAATAGAACATATGTATAGTGAAGCTTTACAGAACAAAATGACATCATATAAAATTCCATAATAGTTGAATACAAGCATCCACATAGTCAATACATCAAGCCTCACTACATATCTCTCAGAGAATACAAAACAGCGGAATATCCAGTACATATAAAAGAAGATAATATGCAACCCTCCAGCTCGTCTTCGATATCAGCATCGTGAGAGGAGAACTGCACCTGTCACCTGCTACCTAGTCTGCCCGTCCCAAAATGGACGAACAGCCCAAGGCAATAAGAACTAAAACATAAAGCCTTGAGTCAGACAACAGTCTTAGTGAGCAGTAAATTAACTAACAACATACCAAAAGAGCATAAAGGAAAAGGAATAGGAATACAACCCTCCCACTCCAACCTCATTCTACAGTGATAGCCCCCAGACACACACTAAGCAGAAGCAAACATAGCAGAGCATACAATTTAAAGTAAAGCTACTATCACTCGAGTCAAGGGCGATGTTTTCCAAGTACCAAGGCCTAAATCAGATAAGCACCCAGAAAATACCGCTCTTGAGTCCGAATGACGATACAATCAAACATCCATGACTCTGGCTATCACTGTTATCATTGCTTCGATATCACCGTTAATTGAATGACCGGCACATTCTTTCAGCCGTCCGTCAAGGGCTAATGAAAACCCCGGTTCTAGACATAACTCCCGCACGTCGTCGCAGCCCGTGCCTAGGACTATCGAATCTGCCCAGAGTACTCGACCATCAACAGTTGGCCGTTGGGACTATCGAATCTGCCCAAACGTACTCTTGCTTAGAGCATGCTAGAACCTTCAACAACGATGCTATCCAAGCCTCCTAGTCATTCTCCTCGACGACTATTCTCATATCCATTCATTATCCTCAACTCGAATCATATCACCGAGTTATCAACATGCTTGGAATGATCCCGTCTGGATTAGACCAAGTCTTCATCACATGATTGCCTCGCTTCATTACATCCTCGCAAAGCCTCATCTCATCATCACATCATCAAATCTATGCATAATAGCTTCATCATCCCGCTACATATGCCACGAGCAGCTTTTCCAATTCAAGAGCCTTTCCCTTAGCTTTTGAATCACCTTCGATCTAAATCTAATCATCAATCATCTAGTTCATAACAATCAATCAAATCAAACATCAATCCAAGCAATCAAGCATTCAAAAATGATCTAAGTAGACAATTATAACAATAATGGCATTTTCGTAATTAAAGAGTTGAAAGTCCAATAAGCATGAAAACATGGATTATATCTCTACAAACTTGATGAATGAACTTGCATAGGTTAACATATGATAAAATGGATGTAACATCATCATGAACAATGGATCTATATGGATCTACACATAGGATGAAGAAAATGCATGGAAATCACTATTTTAACACCAAATCGAGCCAACAATCCGATATACTCCTTTGGATCCGTGTGAGAGATAATCACCACTCACCAAATCACCTAAACAAACCCAAATCAACACGCTCCAGATCTGGACAGCGAAGGATCAAGCTTGATCTATCACGAACCCGCTTCAAATGAAGAAATCTCTCTTGAAAAGATGAAGATCTTCAATCTAAGCTCTTGAATCTTCAATCTTGATCTTCGATTTGGATGGATGGAAGCACTAGATTAGAGTGGAGAAAAGAAGTGAAGAAGTGTAGAAGTCGAGCTCTCAAAATGGCAGCACTTCGTCGCTTCAAAATCCGGATCCCAAAAATGAAGAGAAGCTCTCCTATTTATAGCTGAAAACTGCCCTTAAGTCGTAACTCGTCTATCTCCTTAAGTCGCTGCCGACTTAATACTATGCCGACCTACGACCTAAAACCCCCACGACTTAACAGAGCCTCCGACCTAACCCTTGACGACCTAAAGCAACCTCCGACTCAACACATGCGCACATACGAACCCTGTCTACGACTTAATGCGCACGCGCCTTAACTGGTTAGACGACTTACGACTTACTGCTATGCCGACTTAACCAGCCTATACGACCTAACGACTTATACCAACACGCGACCTAACAACTCACGCGACCTAGCACTTAGGCAAAACTCAGCTCCTCTAGGTCGTTGCCGACCTAACTATACACTACATCCTATAGGTCGCTCGAAACCTTAACTCGACCTAAACTCTTAAGTCTCCTATCTCTTAGGTCGTCTACGACCTAAACCCTTTAACATCTACGCGACCTAACATAAGTCGCGAACAAACTGGGATACGACCTATCTACTAAGTCGTCTAGCCGACCTAACTCTACCCCACGACCTACCCCAGAATACTTAGGTCGCCTAAACCTCCTAAGTCGGTCACGACTCATCACTTAGGTCGGTCACTGTCTTATGTCGGTCAACCATACTCCCTTAACTCGGTGAATTCCTTGAGTCGACAACTCGACCCAGACTTGTTGCTTAACTCGTCCAAACTCCTAAGTCGGCTACGACTTAGGACTTAAGCAAAATTCTGCCAAAACCTGAAATGACTTAACAACAATACAACCAAAGGTCAATCATTTTAGAATGTTTTGATCCGTAAAAATACGGGTCGTTACATTCTCTCCCCCTTAGGAATTTCGCCCCCGAAATTCCAAACAAACAAGGCAATCAAAGCTATTCTGTACGCCTATCATCCATAACAATCAATAAACCATGCATCCAATTCTAGCTTAACGTACAGAATTCTAAGACTTAGAACAAGTTACAATTTCGTTAGATGACACGACACCTTAGGGCCATACCTCGAAGAGTTCAGGATGAGCTGCTTTCATCCTCTCTTCCACCTCCCACGTACAGTTGTTATCATCGTCACTCCATTGTATCTTGAGCAACTTAACTATCTTCCTCCTAAGCTGTTTCGTGTCGGTTCCAAAAACACGAAGCGGCTTACGAGGTCTTCTATCGACTGGGTCAACTTCGAAGTCTTCACAGCTATCAGCAGAAACCACTGTACTCGAGTCGTGCACATACTTCCGTAGATACGATACATGAAAAACATTGTGCACACCCGACATCTTCTTCGTTAATTCCAATCTATAAGCGAGCTTTCCAACTCGCTCGATGATCGGGAATGGTCCAACAAATCTCGGAATCAATTTTCCTTTCTTCCCGAATCGAATAACACTCTTTAGTGGAGAAATCTTCACAAAAACCATATCTCCTACGTCGAATTCCAAATCCTTTCGACGCTTATCAGCATAACTCTTCTGACGGTCTTGGGCTGCCTTCATTCGTTGCCGAATGATCTCTATGCAATCTGAAGTCTGACGAATCATCTCTGGCCCAAGCATCAGCTTTTCTCCAGTTTCCAACCAACATGTTGGAGAGTTACACGGTCTTCCATACAATGCCTCATACGGTGCCATACCAATGCTTGACTGGTAACTATTGTTGTATGCAAACTCCACCAAATGAAGGTGATCTTCCCATGATCCTCCGAAATCCAAAACACAAGCTCTAAGAAGATCTTCCAAAACTCGGTTGACTCTCTCGGTCTGACCATCTATTTGGGGATGATAAGCTGTACTCAAACACAACTTGGTTCCCAAGACTTCCTGGAAGCTCTTCCAAAATCCACTAGTGAACAATGGGTCTCGATCGCTCACTATACTCATCGGAATACCATGGAATCGAACTATCCACTTAACATACAACTCAGCCAACTTTGATGCCGTCCTAGTCGATCGAACAGGAATGAATCGTGCACTCTTAGTCAGACGATCTACAATTACCCAAATCCCTTCATTTCCCGTTCTGGTTCTAGGTAATCCATCGATAAAATCCATCGACACTTGTTCCCACTTCCATGTAGGAACTTCCAATGGCTGAAGCAATCCACTTGGCTTCTTCTGTTCGGCTTTTACCAGCTGGCAGTTCATACATTTGGAAATAAAATTTCCAACATCCTTCTTCATACCTTCCCAGTAGTAGGTTCTCTTCATATCCCGATACATCTTATTTCCACCTGGATGAATTGTCAACTTCGAGCGATGACTTTCCTTCAGAACTTCACTCCTCAATTCATCTATATCAGGAACAACTAGTCGTCCTTGCTTTCGAAGCCAACCTTCTCTATCGACCTCGAATCCTTTATCCTTTTCTGGCTCCAATCCAGATTCCAATTCACGGATAATCTTGACAAGCTTATCATCTCGCTTTTGGCTCTCACCAATCCTTTCCACAAGAGTGGGTCTTATTGATAAGTTTGCCAACATCTCAGGTTCCAATTCGCATCTAGGCCTGAAGTCAAATCCAGCTAAATACTCGAGACTCTTCCATTCTGAAAACATGGCTCCTAATCCTGCATGTCTTCGACTTAACGCATCTGCTACTGCGTTACCTTTTCCCGGAGTATAAGCTATACCAAAATCATATGAGGCTAAAAACTCTAGCCAACGTTGCTGCCGAAGATTCAAATCCTTTTGGGAGAAAAGATACTTCAAAGATTTATGATCTGTAAACAACTCGAATCGAACTCCCAATAGATAATGTCTCCACATCTTCAGAGCAAATACAATCGCCGCTAACTCCAAATCATGAGTTGGGTAATTCCTTTCATGCGGCTTCAGCTGTCGACTTGCATACGCAACAACTTTATCCTTCTGCATCAGCACTGCTCCAAGTCCAGTACCACATGCGTCGGTGTAAACCACCATCTCATCATTCCCACTTGGAATAGTCAAAACAGGAGCACTCGTCAATCGCTCTTTTAGGATTCCGAAAGCTTGCTCACACTTAGCATCCCAACTGAGCACTTGGTTCTTTTTCGTCAATCCTGTTAATGGTGCAGCTATCTTGGAGAAGTCTTTGATAAACCGTCGATAATATCCTGCTAATCCAAGAAAACTCCTCACATCAGATGCATTCTTAGGTCTAACCCAATCCTGGATTGCTGCCACCTTAGCGGGATCAACCGCTATTCCACTTCCAGAAATCACATGGCCTAAGAACCTCACTTCACTCTTCCAGAAGTGACACTTCGAAAACTTAGCCTTCAGCTGATGTTTCCGTAAGATCTCCAAAACAATACGCAAGTGTGTCTTGTGCTCTTCTTCAGTTCTGGAATAAATCAGAATATCATCCACGAACACAAGTACGAACTTGTTCAACTGATCTCTGAACACTCTATTCATAAGATCCACAAAATATGCTGGCGCGTTAGTCAATCCAAACGGCATTACCAGCCATTCAAAGAAACCGGATGGTGTCCTAAAAGCAGTCTTCGGTACACTATCCTTCGCTACTCTCAACTGGTGAAATCCCGTTGCCAAATCCATCTGAGAAAACACCTTAGCTTCGTGAAGCTGATCAAACAAGTCATCTATTCTCGGCAATGGATACTTGTTCTTCTTAGTCACCTTATTCAGCTCACGATAATCGACGCACAATCTCAACGACCCATCTGCCTTGGTTGCAAACACAACTGGTGCACCCCACTCGGACACACTACGCCGAATGAATCCTTTCTGTAAAAGGTCATCAACTTGCACCCTCAACTCTTGCTGTTCCCTAGGCGCCATCCGCCTAAGAGGCATCACAACAGGTCTGGCTCCTTCAACTAGATCTATACGAAACTCGATCTCTCTATGCGGCGGCAACCCTTTGACTTCGTCAAAGACATCCTCGAATCCATTAGCGATCGGCACTGATGACAGTCCATCCCGTGGAACAACTAGCGAATACATGAAGCTCATGAAGACGCCTTCTTCATGCTTACATCGTATCACAATCTTTCGCCCCTCCACATTCTCGACTGTCACTTCCAACCTTTCGCAATCAACCTTAGCCGCATACTTCCTAAGCCAGTCCATACCCAAAATAATTTCGAACCCCGCAAAGTTCAGAACAAAGCAATCACAAACAAAAGAGCAACCATGACTCGATACAACTAGACCACGGCATAACATACACAAACAAGATGAACCCCCAACTGGATTAGTCACAACCAATGGCCTATCAACAATATCCGGCTTCAAATCTAACCGGCCTACTAGTTCATTACAAACAAACGAATGCGATGCTCCAGTATCAAACAGAACTCTAACTGGAACACCACATAGGAAAAGAGTACCTTGAACAACCACACTCTTTCCCTTCTCTTCAGCAGTAGGAGCTTTCGAAGACGACGGAACAGCTTCTAAAGCATAAGCTTGCACAACCTGCCTGTCCTTCCTCGGTTCTGGACAATTCTTCCTAAAATGCCCCGGCTTGTCACAGTTATGACACTTCATCGGCACCTTAGGATTCTTACAATCCTTCGAGAAATGGCCCTTCTGCTGACAGTTGTAGCAAGTCACCTCGCCTTTCGGCTTCTTCTGGCCATCCTTACCCTTCTGCTGCTGCTGCTTCCTCTTCTGGTTTCCACCCTGCTGTGGTTTAGATTCTCCCTTGGTAACAGCAACAACAGGTCCTTCCTTAGGAAACAGACTCTCATGCCTAAGAGCTTTCTCCACAAGCTTCTCAAATGAATCGTCCAAATGATCCACCAACTGTCTCCCAAGATAACTATCCAAGCCGGTCACAAACTTCTCATTCTTCTGATAAGCAGATTCAATATATGACCGGGCATACTTGGACAAGGCCTCAAACTCAGAAACATACTCAAGAACAGATCTTCCACCCTGCTTGAGTTCTACAAACTTCTTGAACAGAACAGACTTCTGAGCTGTAGAAATGAACTTAGCTTCAAATCTGACTTGGAATTGCTCCCAAGTAATCTCTTCTTCCGGAGTAGTGATGGTAATAGAGTTCCACCAATCAGAAGCTCTCCCCTGAAGCTGTCTTGATGCCAACTTCCTCTTAGTTGCATCGTCAATTCCCAAATCAACAAAGATCCTTCTACAAGCATCTATCCACCTCTGGACCTCAATAGTTGATTCTGTTCCCAAGAAAACCTTTCCTCCAAGAGCAGTATAATCCTTGCACAACTTAGCAAAATCCACTGGTTTCAGAGTTTGAACTTGAACTCCAACATCAACTGCTGCCCCCGGAACTGGTATCCTTCTCATGATCGAAGTCATCATAGCTTCGAACATGGCTGCATAATCAGCAGTCTCTTCAGTAGCACGGCCTTCCCTAGCAGCTGGTCTCCCGCTTCGACTCATTCTCAATATCTATAAAAAGGAATGATTAGAACATCTAGAGAAACAACTGCATAAAGGACTCAAACTCAACTAAACTACTATATTATATATAGTATTTATCCATCAAAATACAATTACGTCTCTCATACGTAGTTACTACAGCGAGCGTTGGGTAAAATCGATTAACCAATGCTCTGATACCAAATGTGACGACCGCCCATGACCCCTGCACCGAATCTAAAGATAGAGCGCTGTAAAGTGTGCCAGGCGACCATGGACGATTGTCAAGGTAAGATTTAAAACGACAGAATCTATCGTATTACTCACAGCGCATGGAAAAAATACAATAGAACATATGTATAGTGAAGCTTTACAGAACAAAATGACATCATATAAAATTCCATAATAGTTGAATACAAGCATCCACATAGTCAATACATCAAGCCTCACTACATATCTCTCAGAGAATACAAAACATCGGAATATCCAGTACATATAAAAGAAGATAATATGCAACCCTCCAGCTCGTCTTCGATATCAGCATCGTGAGAGGAGAACTGCACCTGTCACCTGCTACCTAGTCTGCCCGTCCCAAAATGGACGAACAGCCCAAGGCAATAAGAATTAAAACATAAAGCCTTGAGTCAGACAACAGTCTTAGTGAGCAGTAAATTAACTAACAACATACCAAAAGAGCATAAAGGAAAAGGAATAGGAATACAACCCTCCCACTCCAACCTCATTCTACAGTGATAGCCCCCAGACACACACTAAGCAGAAGCAAACATAGCAGAGCATACAATTTAAAGTAAAGCTACTATCACTCGAGTCAAGGGCGATGTTTTCCAAGTACCAAGGCCTAAATCAGATAAGCACCCAGAAAATACCGCTCTTGAGTCCGAATGACGATACAATCAAACATCCATGACTCTGGCTATCACTGTTATCATTGCTTCGATATCACCGTTAATTGAATGACCGGCACATTCTTTCAGCCATCCGTCAAGGGCTAATGAAAACCCCGGTTCTAGACATAACTCCCGCACGTCGTCGCAGCCCGTGCCTAGGACTATCGAATCTGCCCAGAGTACTCGACCATCAACAGTTGGCCGTTGGGACTATCGAATCTGCCCAAACGTACTCTTGCTTAGAGCATGCTAGAACCTTCAACAACGATGCTATCCAAGCCTCCTAGTCATTCTCCTCGACGACTATTCTCATATCCATTCATTATCCTCAACTCGAATCATATCACCGAGTTATCAACATGCTTGGAATGATCCCGTCTGGATTAGACCAAGTCTTCATCACATGATTGCCTCGCTTCATTACATCCTCGCAAAGCCTCATCTCATCATCACATCATCAAATCTATGCATAATAGCTTCATCATCCCGCTACATATGCCACGAGCAGCTTTTCCAATTCAAGAGCCTTTCCCTTAGCTTTTGAATCACCTTCGATCTAAATCTAATCATCAATCATCTAGTTCATAACAATCAATCAAATCAAACATCAATCCAAGCAATCAAGCATTCAAAAATGATCTAAGTAGACAATTATAACAATAATGGCATTTTCGTAATTAAAGAGTTGAAAGTCCAATAAGCATGAAAACATGGATTATATCTCTACAAACTTGATGAATGAACTTGCATAGGTTAACATATGATAAAATGGATGTAACATCATCATGAACAATGGATCTATATGGATCTACACATAGGATGAAGAAAATGCATGGAAATCACTATTTTAACACCAAATCGAGCCAACAATCCGATATACTCCTTTGGATCCGTGTGAGAGATAATCACCACTCACCAAATCACCTAAACAAACCCAAATCAACACGCTCCAGATCTGGACAGCGAAGGATCAAGCTTGATCTATCACGAATCCGCTTCAAATGAAGAAATCTCTCTTGAAAAGATGAAGATCTTCAATCTAAGCTCTTGAATCTTCAATCTTGATCTTCGATTTGGATGGATGGAAGCACTAGATTAGAGTGGAGAAAAGAAGTGAAGAAGTGTAGAAGTCGAGCTCTCAAAATGGCAGCACTTCGTCGCTTCAAAATCCGGATCCCAAAAATGAAGAGAAGCTCTCCTATTTATAGCTGAAAACTGCCCTTAAGTCGTAACTCGGCTATCTCCTTAAGTCGCTGCCGACTTAATACTATGCCGACCTACGACCTAAAAACCCCCACGACTTAACAGAGCCTCCGACCTAACCCTTGACGACCTAAAGCAACCTCCGACTCAACACATGCGCACATACGAACCCTGTCTACGACTTAATGCGCACGCGCCTTAACTGGTTAGACGACTTACGACTTACTGCTATGCCGACTTAACCAGCCTATACGACCTAACGACTTATACCAACACGCGACCTAACAACTCACGCGACCTAGCACTTAGGCAAAACTCAGCTCCTCTAGGTCGTTGCCGACCTAACTATACACTACATCCTATAGGTCGCTCGAAACCTTAACTCGACCTAAACTCTTAAGTCTCCTATCTCTTAGGTCGTCTACGACCTAAACCCTTTAACATCTACACGACCTAACATAAGTCGCGAACAAACTGGGATACGACCTATCTACTAAGTCGTCTAGCCGACCTAACTCTACCCCACGACCTACCCCAGAATACTTAGGTCGCCTAAACCTCCTAAGTCGGTCACGACTCATCACTTAGGTCGGTCACTGTCTTATGTCGGTCAACCATACTCCCTTAACTCGGTGAATTCCTTGAGTCGGCAACTCGACCCAGACTTGTTGCTTAACTCGTCCAAACTCCTAAGTCGGCTACGACTTAGGACTTAAGCAAAATTCTGCCAAAACCTGAAATGACTTAACAACAATACAACCAAAGGTCAATCATTTTAGAATGTTTTGATCCGTAAAAATACGGGTCGTTACACTAGGAATCAAATTTCCTTGTTTTCCAAACCTTAGAATCTTTTTCATGGGTGATATCTTGATGAATACATAATCCCCAACATCATATTGTACTGCCTTCCTTCTTTGATCTGCATATTTCTTTTGCCTATCTTGGGCAGAAGCAATTCTTTTTCTGATCAAAGCTATCTTTTCAGAAGTTTCCTTCACATTTTCTGGTCCTAAGACCACTTTTTCTCCAGATTCATACCAACTTGAAGGTGATAAACATGGCCTTCCATAGAGAGCTTCAAAGGGGGCCATGCCTATGCTACTATGATGGGTATTATTGTATGCAAATTCAGCTAGATATATATGATCCTCCCAGCTTCCTCCCCAATCCAATACACATGCTCTCAACATGTCTTCAAGCAATTTGTTCACAATTTCTGTTTGGCCATCAGATTGAGGATGGTATGCTGTACTCAAGCATAAATCAGTCCCCATTGCCTTGTGGAAACTCTGCCAAAACTTTGAAGTGAAGATGGTATCTCTATCACTTACTATAGTCTTTGGTATACCATGAAGTCTGACTACTTCTTTAATAAACAACTGGGCTAGGGTATTGGCATTTCTCTCTGATTTCACTGGTATAAAGTGGGCTGACTTGGTTAGCCTATCAACCACTACCCAAATACTATCATTTCCCCTCCTAGTTCTAGGCAAACCATCAATGAAATCCATTGATATGCCTTCCCATTTCCACTGTGGTATTTGCAAAGGTTGAAGCATTCCTGAGGGTTTTTGATACTCAGCCTTCACCTGCTGGCAAACCATACATTTTGACACATAGGTTGCCACTGCACTTTTCATACCACTCCACCAATAATCTCTTTTGAGGTTGTGATACATTCTTGTGCTTCCTGGGTGTATAGTATATTTACTTTTGTGGTAAGCATCCAAGATTTCTTGCTTCAACTCATCAACTGCTGGAACACATATTCTTCCTCCTTTCTTCAAATGGCCTTGATCATTCAACTGAAAACCTTCCACTGCCTTACCATTTAATATCTGAGTCTTCTTTTCGAGTAAAAATGGATCTTGGTCTTGTAGCCTTACAACTTTATCCTTCCATTCTGACCTCAGAGTAATAAAGCTTACTTTTCCCATTTCTACATTCTCACTGCATAAGCTCATGTTTTCTATGTTATCACTTTCTATCTCTGAATCAATTAATAATGATAAAGTGTTAAACTCTTCTATCATTAATCTAGCCACTTTAGCATGTTGTCTACTTAGGGCATCTGCTACTTTATTAGCCTTACCTGGTGTATATAATATTTCAAAATCATATGAGGCTAAGAGTTCAATCCATCTTTGCTGCCTCATATTTAATTCTTTTTGTGAAAACAAATATTTAAGTGATTTATGGTCTGTATATACTTCAAATTTTGCTCCTAACAAGTAGTGTCTCCATAGCTTAAGAGCATACACTATAGCAGCCAATTCAAGGTCATGAGTAGCATACCTTACCTCACTTGATTTCAAATGCCTAGAAGCATAAGCTATTACCTGATGTTGTTGCATCAACACTGCCTCAAGCCCTTGTCCACTTGCATCAGTATACACCACCAAGTTTTCATTTCCTTCAGGTACTTTGAGAATTGGAGCTTGTACCAGTGCTTCTTTTAATTTCCCAAAGGCTTTTTCACATTCCTCAGTCCAAGTGAACACTTGATTTTTCCTAGTCAATCTGGTTAATGGAATTGAAATTTTTGCAAAATCTTTTATAAATCTCCTATAGTAACCAGCCATTCCCATGAATGATCTGACTTCAGTGACATTAATAGGCCTTTTCCAAGCTTGCACTGCAATGACTTTATTGGAATCTACGGCTACTCCTTTCTCTGATATAATGTGGCCTAGAAAATTCACTTCATTTTGCCAAAAAGTGCATTTTGAAAACTTTGCTTTCAAGTCTTCCTGTCTCAATTTCTCAAATACCAAATGCAAATGGTTTTCATGCTCTCTAACTGACTTAGAATAAATTAATATATCATCAATAAATATTAATACAAACTTATCCAAGTATTCTCTAAAAATCCTATTCATCAAATCAACAAAATAGGAAGGAGCATTTGTTAAGCCAAATGGCATCACTAAAAATTCATAAAGTCCATATCTGGTGTTAAAGGCTGTATACTTTACACTTTCCTCTTCTACTTTCATCTGATGAAAGCCTGAAGCTAAATCAAGTCTAGAAAATATTTTTGCACCACTCAATTGATCAAAGAGATCATCAATTCTTGGTAAGAGGTATTTATTTTTAACTGTGACTTTATTTAATTCCCTATAGTCAATACATAATCTAAGGGATCCATCATGTTTCTTAACAAAGACTACTGGTGCTCCCCATGATGAGCTGCTGGGTCTAATAAAGCCTTTTTCTTCTAGTTCAACCAATTGCTTTTTCAGCTCCATCAACTCCTTAGGCCCCATTCTGGTTGGTCTTTTAACCACTGGGCTAGCTCCTGGAATTATTCTAATTGAAGATTCAACTGGCCTGTGGTTAGGAACTCCTCTTACTTCCCCAAACACATCAACATATTGATTAACTATGGGGATCTCTTCTAATGCAGGCATGGGTTTTTCATTTGACAATGTAGAAAGGTTGGCTATACTTCTATTTTTGTTTGCCTCACAAAGAACAATTATTCTTTGTCCATCAGAAACCTTCAATGATATGGTGGATGTCTCCATATTTATGATAGCCTTATATCTACTCAACCAATCAACTCCTAAAATAATTCCTATGTCTGGATATTGCAACACATATAGGTTTGACTCAAACACATGTCCTCCTATATTTAATCCCAGTTGCATGCACATCATACCCATAACACATGAACTACCTATAGGGCTTCTAATTAACAGTGGTTTATCAACAATCATACAATTCAATTTTAATTGTTGTGCAATATCATGAGAGATCAATGAGTGTGTAGCCCCAGTATCATATACTACTGTTAAAGGTATTGAGTGAATAAGCAAAGTACCTTCAACTTGACCATGCTTTTCAACACTTGATCCCTCAGCTGCCTTGCCTTTCCCTTCCAAAGCCCCTAATTTTCCTTGCTTAAAATCTGGGCAGTTCCTCTTTATGTGACCTTCCTTCCCACAATGGTGACAATTGAAGGATGCTGGTCTAGGATTGGTGCACCTATTTTTCATGTGCCCCTCTTGACCGCAGTTGTAACAAGTGATCCTCTTCTTAACTTCAGCAGTTCTGGCTTCTTCTGGTTTCTTGGTGGAAGCTATGTCTGTTTTCTTTTTATCATAAGGGTGAAATTTACCCTTTCCCTTCTTGTTTTGGTTATTCTAGAATGCCCTGAAATTCTCTCTAGCTTTATCATGCTGTTCAAGGCTCAGAGTCAAATCCAAAACTTGATCAAATGTCTTGTCCTTATATGGTAGCATAGCTCTACTAAGGCTGGCATTCAGTCCTTGAATGTATCTGCCATTCTTAGCTGCTTGAGTGGTGATAAGCACTGCACCATACTTGACTAGTGATTCAAACTTCTGTGTATACTCAGTAACACTCATAGTCCCTTGCCTTAATTTGATAAATTCTTCTAGCAAAGATTCCTTGGTTGATGCAGGGACAAATCTACCCTCCAAGATTGCTTTAAATTGATCCCATGTCACTTCTCCTTCAGGTCTTCCAGCTATAATAACCTCCCACCAATCCAAAGCTGCTCCTCTCAATTGCCTGGATGCAATTTGCCTCTTCCTTTGGTCTCCAACTTGCATATCTGTAAAAATTCTATCCAAGATTCTGAGCCAATTTTGGACTCCCATGATCCCTTCTGTTCCATCAAAAGTTTTGCCTCCAAGATTGGTAAAGGTCTTGAGTAGTTTGGAAAGCTCCTCATGTGGATTTTCCTGCCTGATGCCTACTCCATCTCTTATGGCCCTCATGAATTCTTGCACATTCACCATGGGTGGTTCACTGGTTCCTACATTTTGATGTCTGGGTCCTACCATAGCTCTATGGATATAATACTTAGGTTAATTTGTTTTGCCTAATGCTCTATAGATTAATTCATTTTAATCTATCACTTATTCTGTCATAATAGATATCAATAGTGTAAACATTAACAAACAAAACATCCCAAGCAGTAAACACTTCTATACATCCAATACAAACAAGTTCACACAAAATTTTGCTATGTTATTTAACAACATAGCTCTGATACCAAATGAAATGACCCACTTAATTTTTTTTTTAAAACATTCAGTGGCCATTTAATCAAGAAAATATTTAATTCAATTTTTCTTCTATCCAGGACCTTTCTGCCAATATAAAAATATTGGTTTACTCATTTTATCTTGAACTTATATATGTGAAGATATATAAGTCATCTTCTACCTAAATCAGAGTACAGAAATTTTGAAGGTAGAAATCTGTTTGAGTATTGCTTAAAAGAAATACTCTCTTCATAGCAATAGTGTTTTTCAAAACTTGATTTTTCCAAATGACTTGGGTTAATGCATTACTATTGATTTTATGTCTCAAGGCTCCTTATTTTACATAAATTCCTCTGATTTTATTACTGGGTAAACTGTGCTTTTACTTGTGCATGTGTGTGTGCATGTTTCTGTGCATGTGTGTGTCAGTGAGCAGTTCAGTGCCTTATTTTTCCTTGTTAACAAAATTGTCTGAATCTATTTTATACTTTGGGTTATGAAACAGTTCCGAACACTTGATTTAAAACCCTTGGTTGCTGGCTTAACCCATGCTTAAGAGAAATGGCTATGTTAGCCCTATTCAGGTTTGCACTATTTTGTAACAAAAATACATGCTATTTCGTTTTCTTTTTAAAGCAACTCAAGCCCTTTCTATCAGATTTTATTTTGACTTAACATGGGTTTTCTTATGTCAGTTCTTTAGATATACATACAAACCACAAATTCTTTCAATCTCAAATTTACTACCATTATAGCCTAACTGTTCTTGAAGCTTAAAATTCATTTTTCCTTAGCAAAGCATTTTGCAAAACAAAGCACATGGTTTCAGCTGATAAATATAAATTCAACAACTACAAAACAGCAATTAACAATACATTGGTTTCTCAAAGTAACTTTAAACAGTAGGTCTTAATCTAGTTCATCATGAAGGTTTGGTTTACTTCAGCAAAGTCTTTTAAAACATAGCATCCAAATCTTAACCAGTTAAACATCCAAAGCTTGATCAAAGCAATTCCTACTTTCTTGCAAAATCACCATGAGCTGCCCCATAAGAATATGAGACACCCAATGGTGCATAAACACAAAAGGGTCAGACTATTTGTCTGGTGTGAATAATCTAACTGAAAACATGATCTTATTCAATTCTATTTGTATTCCAGTACTTTGCAAGAATAAGAAACTCAGTATCTTCTATGTGCATGTTTTTGTGAGGCATGTGCATTCATATCAGTGTTAAACAAATTCTCAATGACTAGATTCATAGAAAACAATCATAAGATTCATCAATAAAAAGCATCAAAAACCAACCAAATGCAAACATCAATTCAGTTATCATGCCCTTTTCAACTTTACTGGCCATCAGGGATTTTGCCCAGGCCTCTCCTGAATCTATTCCTAGAATTCATTATCAAATATAATAGGGTCTTTAGCTACTTTCTCCTTTTTAAACACACACTGCCTGGGACATCTCTCTGTTAACCCAGCACACTCATGCCCCTGGGTATAAACATACCATGTGTGAACTTGCAATATTCCCCTTGCCAAGCTATACTTTGGTAGCCCTAAGATCCCGAGTCCTTAGTTAAATTACTAAGTGTTATTATTATTTTTCATAGCAGTGCTAATCCCTTCTGCATCTCACTTCTTAATCAGAGAAATATAAATAATGCAAGCAACATGTATTCATCCAGAGTTTGGTAAGTTATATTCTCAGAAGCAAACATTTAATCATGAAAAAGGGAGGTGACTTCTTGGCACATTATTTTGCCTATGGGTTTCACTAGATCAAGATGTAAGCATATGGTCCTGTACTAGATATTTTTTTTTTCTTACCTCTAGTTCAATCAGATTCATGATCTGGCTAAACCACAAGTATATTTGATTTGGGCATTTCATAAAACATAGAAGCTCAGCACATGTACAACATTGCACTTCTACATTTTCTTTTGTTTTTAATTAACATGAGACATAAGCAACAACACAATGTTATAGCCCCATATTTCTTTCTACCTTCAGACCATATACCCACCACTTGAATCCGGGGATTTTTATAAATAACTTTATAAAGAGAACTTATAAAAGAAATCACTCAATCTCAAAGCTAACCCATATCACAGACAAACATTTTAAATCATGAATCCATGACTCTTATTTTTCTGGGTAAATCAGATAGAGGTTTTACCCCTAAACAAATCATTAACAAACCAAAGTCATCCAATCATAAAACATAACTTGTAAAAGAAAGTTAGTTCAAATAGGCTGCCTCAATATTCAGGTCTTAATGCCAAAGTTTTCAGTGAGGTTACTCACCTTAATCCTTCTTCTTCCTATGCCTTATGAACCCCCTTTTAGTCTTCTGCCTTCTCCTATTTTTCTTCTCTGGTTTATGTCTTGTATATATTTTTTTTTCTCTAGGTTAATGAAGAACAAAATGTGTATGGTCTTACTATACTAGTCCTTTTATATAAATCTTGGCTGTTACTAGGGTTTATGGATTTACCCAATGTCAGTTCTACCCCATCCCAAACATAGCCTGCCTCTGGTTTGATTCAAGAAAATAAAAGGGTATGTGGTCCTTGTCTTCCTTTTCAGAAATCAGCTTCTCTCTTTTTAATTTTCCCTGGTCATGTCATATGCATGACTTCTTATTATTATTATTTTTTCTTAATAAAAGAAATTACTGAGAATAGATAAAGTGCTTGTTTAGGGACTCATGCCATTTTCATGCAACTTCTGTTTTCTTCCAGAAATTGGTTGACTGTATACATGTATAACCTATGTATACCTAAGCCTTTTATTTTTCTTTCTTTCTTTAAATAATCTTAAGTTTATTTCAGCCTAGCTCTTATTTTCTTTGTACTATATTTTATTTAAAGACAAAATTCTATCTTTATGCATATGTATTTCTAAATCAGTTATTTTATTTTATCTATTAATTTCTGCCAAATTTTGTTACACAGAAATCTGTGTGCATGTGTACACTGTCTTGTGCACATGTACATGTTTTATACTTTATATCTGCAAATCAATTTCCTATTCCTATTTTTTTTTCCAATGTAATTTCAAACAAATACAAAATAAATTAAATCATGAAATTACTCACAAAAATCAGGGTTATCACAATAGATCTCTTTTAAATGAATTCGAGGAGTTCCGCCATTGATTTTGTTTGAACGAGATATTTTCGTTTGAACGAGATTTTTCCTTTTCTTATTTTCGAAGTGTTCGGCTGTGAAATGAAATAAAGGGGGTGTTTGCACAAAAAATGGGCAAACACCTCCAATTCGTATGATTTAGTTGATTTTATGTTGTTTTTAGTGATTTGGGAGATTTATGCAAATATGTAAAAAGCAGGGATTAAACTGTAAAAGACACGTAGATTTATAGTGGTTCAGCCAGAATATGCCTACGTCCACTTTATATATTATTTCTCTTTTCTTGTTCAGATTACAAGTACAAAGCTTTAATACAAGTATATGAAAGTTGTTTGAAAACTCTATCCGCGCTTGAGTTCTCAAAACTTGTCCCTATTGTTGTACCCCTGCCCCTCTATTTATAGAGTGAGGCTGGGGGCAGGGGTCTTGGATGTACATAGCTGCTGGTGGGCCTGGGCTGATGCAATCTGGCATGGCAAAGTTGGTCCGGAATGCCTTGGTTCGGTAGTACTATGGTCCGGTGATGGTTGGTTTGGAGTTTGATTCGGTGGTAGGTGAGTGGCTTTGGTTCGGCAGTGCTACTTTGGGCCTGGTTCGGTAGAATGTTGGTCCGATGGCGAGGTGGTCCGGTAGTGTTTGATTCGGTAGTTCGTTCCTTGCTTCGGTTTGGTACCGAATGGTTCGGTGGCTGCCTCCTCGTGTTGGTTCGGTACCGAATGGTTCGGTGGCTACTTCCTCGTGTTGACTCGGTACCGAATGGTTCGGTGTCTACTTCCTCATTCTGATTCGGTGGTGGTATAAACGTACCCAACATTTGCCCCCCAAAGTAGGGCATATGCTAGCATATGTCGTGCTTTGTTCCAGTTTGGACGACCATATTCGGCCCGAGAACCGAACCGGCTGGTCCGGCTATCCAACCTTCCTCTATAAGTAAGAGCCACATGCCTTCGTCATTCCTTACCGACCGAAATAGCCGAGTTAAATTCTGAACTGCCGAATCAATTATTGTGCCGATCCAATCTTAGCTGCCGGACCAGGTAAGTGCTCTTTTGCTGAACGACCTTTTTAAGGTTGAATTTCTTTGTTTTACCGAATGAACCTAAAGACTTTCAATGCCGAATGGACATGAAAACTTTCAATACCGAATGAACTCGATACCGAATGAATCGTGAATCATGAACTTGATACCGAATGATCGTGAAAACTTTCAGCACCGAATGAACCTGATACCGAATGAACTTGAAAACTTTCAGTACCGAATGGACTTGAAAACTTTCAGTACCGAATGAGTTTATGTTTCGAACTACAAGTTAAACTCCAGACATCATACACTTGCTTGTTTTATATTTCTACATCCTTCGTTCTAACAACGTGCTTTTTGTGTTTGCAGATAAATGTCTCATAAAGTGGAAACCCGATCAGAAAAGAAGAAATCCCAAGACAGAGAAGAGCCTTCTGCCGTGCCCCTAGTCCAGCCGAATCCAGAATGACGTGGACCCACCCCGAGATCGCTAGTGGATGGGTACGGTCCTCAAGAGCTTCTAAATTCACCTCCTGATTGTTCCCCTAGCTCTCTCAAAGGCGAGCAGCTTGATGTTATTTCTCGCTCCTTTGGGATTGACAGAGCGTGCATGCTATTGCCGGGGGAAGGAGTGATGCCGTATGACCCCCTTGAAGGCTATTTCGCTTACAGCAGGTATCATTGCATGTGTGGTGCCATCCCACCTCTTAATGCCTGGATAGTCAGCTTCATCACATATCTGAAGGTGGCTCCATTCCAGCTTCAGCCTAACTCCTACGCCATCCTAGTGAGCCTGTTTGTCATTTTCCAGAGGAGATACGGGCGTCCTCCCTCCAACCGGGAGATCCGGTACTTGTACAATTTGAGAGGCTATAAGAAGGGGTCTCCATACATCAGCTTGGAATCAGCCGTATCTTTCAAGCCTGTCCTGGACTTATATTCGAAGTTCAGTATGTTTAAGAAAGAATGGTTTTTTATCAAGGATGACTCTGTTTCCATCCGTCGCTTCACCTCCGGCTGTAAGTGTGAAGCTTTATTTATAATTTCGGTTATAACTGTAATGCCTCTTCTTATGTGTTTTTATTTCTTGCTAGCGACAGGTGGCTTTACGGTCATGGAGAATGATCGCCTGGTTCAGATGGTTGTGGAAATAGAAGCCATTACGGGAAGGGACAGGTCGACTTCTTGCTTGATTAGGAATGCTACACTTTTGGGGCACAACCTGATCCTTCCACATCAGTCCATGGTCAAGCAGAGAGACACGGCGGAGGAGAGAGCTGCCAAAGTTACAGGAGGGGCCACGGCGAAAAGCAGCAAAAGGAGACCCTTCTCGTTGCATCCAGTTGCCGGGGGGAAGAAACTCAAGAAGTCTGATGGACCCTCTCCTAGCACACATCCAGATGCTCAGGAGGAGGAAAAAGGTGAGGACGCAGGAGGTGAGGCGGAGAGCGGAAGTGGTAGAGAAGGTGACGGTGATCGTCATGGTGATGATGGTGGTGAAGGAAAGGGCGGTGATGGCACCAAGGCTTTGCCTCCCGGGCAGTCGGGCGTGATTCAAGAGTGGACAGATGACGCTCTCCGCCAAGCCTTCGAAGAGTTGGAGGAAACGGAGAAGTCCAAGAAAGCTGGTAAGGTCGGGACCGGCGCCGATTTATCTTCCGGGAGCGCTTCTACTAAGGCAACTTCTGCTATTCAAGGTGAATCTCTCTTTATTCTTTTTAATTCTTGAATGATGGCTCAATACATGCTGGTGACACTTGGTTTTCATTCCAGGAGCGGGTAAAACGGCCAAGACCTCAGATCTTCGGCACAGGCTTGAACAATACAAACTCTTCAAAGCTTCCGCCAAGCCGAAGCCTCCTATTAACCGTCCTGGAGACGTAGTCGGCTATCGTCCTCTTCTTGGAGTTATTGAAGAAGATATACAAAAGAGGAAGAGGAGTCGATCTACGTTCGAATCTCTTCCTGGTCTTCCGGCCCCACTCCAGCCTATTCACGATATTACGGAGGATGATTCTGAGTTTATGCCTTCCCCACATCCGTCTGAGAATCCAACCTTCACCCCGATAGATCACCCTGGCTTGGTTCGTAAACCATTTGCGGGTCATCCAGACCTGGACCCGGCCTCTCATGACATCTCCTTTGATGAGGTTACTGGTGAGCATCTTCTCCCTCGCAATCCTATGGTATGGGTGCTTGACGAAGCTAAGTCCCTGGACCTCGATTTGCTTACTACCCGGGTTGTAACTCTGGGGGATGAAGCTAAGGCGAATATTGACCGGGTTGCTGAGGAGACCAGGAAATTGATGGGGCATCATGCCCGACTAGTCAAGGCCGGGGAGGAAATTGGGAGTGCCAACATTCGGCTACGGTTAATGGTCTCCGACCAGGCTAAGCAACTTGCCGACCAAGCCATCTAAATTTCTCAGCACGAGGCCGCATCCAGGCAACTAAAGAAGACTATGGAAGAGGCCAACAGGGCAGAGTTGCGAAAAATGGAGGCTGCTTGCAAGGAGCGGATTGACATGGCCATTGCGACGGTGGATGAGGTCCGACAAGCGGACCTAGAGCGAGCGCAGGAATTATCGGGGAGACTTGAGGCCGCAGAGCTCGCTCAGTCCAGGTTGAAGGAGGAGATGGAGGCGATGAGGATATCCCTTCAGGCTGACAACTCACGATACCGATCAGAGAGGGATGCTGCCATTGCTAAGCTGCGTGCTTCTGAGGCCCGAATGAGGGAGCTTGAGGAAAACGAGGGGATGATGGATGAGATGCTCCAGGACATGTATTTCCGCACTTGGAAACATGGTAACCTATCCTGGATGGATGATTACCCCCGAGTTATGGCCAAGATTTATCTCCGGGCTCTGGAGGAGGCTAGGGCTGATGCGGATAAAGAGGGTGGCGCGGTCTTCAGAATGGATGTGGTCACTGCCCAGTTTACCAAGGAGGAGAAGATGGTGGTGAAGGAGGGTATGCGACTGCTTGCTGCTTGCTGCTGAGGAGGCAGGTGTGCAAGTAGAGGATGATGACCAGGATGGTCAGGAAGAAGGTGCTGGTAAGTCTTCCTTTCTAGTCCTTCCGTTAACTTGGTTGTTTATCACTAACGAATTCTTTCTTTGACCGGACAGGTGGACAACAGGACAAGGATAAAACTCCAACGCAGCCGGCTCCTTGATTTGACCTGGATTTCTTTTTTGCGGACTTGACATTGTTGTATATGTTAGTCTCAAAACAGTAACGTAACTTTTAGGTTGTAATTATGCTACTTGTAATAAACAACATTATTCTTGATGTGTAATTTTTTAACTTAAGTTGATTCTGTCGTTTTTGAATGTTTTTGCTGTTTTGACATGTTGTATGAGAAATATAGCTATGCATATGCTTGTAATTCAATTGTGTTTGATGTTAAGTTCTTGCTTAAAACATAATTTCATGTCTTGCAATGTTAGCGTGATGTGCGAATAAATTATAGCCACATGTTTATACATGAAAAGAAGAAAATACCACCCTTCATATTTTACTTGTAGATGGCAGCTTCGAATGTCTTGCGTGACTGAGTGTGGAATGCGGTTCCGTGTCTTGCTGTGAGTATCCGCTTCCATTAGCGAGTGTCCCCTATTCTGTGTCCTGTACTTTAGGGATTGTCACAGAGGATAGGAGAAAAGTTTTTTTATTAAATAAAATTGAAATATGAGAAATAGAAAAACTTCCAATCACGGAAGGCCTTCGATGTGCTTAAGTTCGTGGCAAACGGGCTTTGTAGTCACTTTCCCTAGCTGTGGGTCTTAGAGACATTTGTCACCCATCTTACGCCTCCACGGGGAGTTAGTCTTTTTTACCACAGCCGTACTTAAGACAAATCGGAGCCGAGATCGCGCACAGTAACTACCCGGGCCATTATGGCCCGTAATCACGGGTATTATTCGATTTACTGTGGCCGGCTAGCGTGGGTGCCGATCGTCGACCGTGAACTACCCCTGGCTGGCCACACCTTATGTTGGGGCTTAAAGTAGGTTCATAGTTGCCGTCGAGCCGAACGCCGTAATGAGCTGCCATGGCTATAGTCGGCCTTGTTGATGGCTTATAGTCGGCTCATTACAGTTGGCTTTAAGGGCCGTCGCGAGCAATGAGTTAACCTGCAGCAGAGGGATGCCGGAGCAAAAGTGTCTCATTGGCGAGGGCATAGATTCGCATAGTACCTGTTAGGTCTTGTCCATGTGAAGTTGCGCTGTGGAGTGCCTTGAATGGAAATTCTATATGCACAGGATTTTGTTCAACAGAAAAGGATAAAGTTAACAAGCAGCCAAGATATAAAGGAACAAGTTAAAAAAAGAGACAAGGTTTTTTAAAGTGGTTCGGCACGAAAATGCCTAGGTCCACTGATTCTCTTTGTTAATTCACTTCATATGGGCAGTACAAGTTAAGAAAAGTATCGACGGAGGTGTTGGATGTTCCATGCCCTCTGGAACACCTCTCCGTCCACTGTTGACAAAATATAAGCTCCATTGTGGAGATATTTATGAATTACATATAGTCCATCCCAGATTGGATCTAGTGCCCCGGGGCGAGGGAAGATTCGCTTGATGACAAGATCTCCTTCTTGTAAGGTACGACGCTTGACCCTGGAGTTGTATTGTGCTGCCACTTTTTGCTTGTGGGCTGCTGCTTTGAGGGCTGCATCATTTCTTCTCTCCTCAATTAGATCCAAAGACATGTGAAGGAGTTCTTCGTTCTCTTCTGGGTTATAGTGGATCCTACGGTGGGAAGGCACGATGGTTTCAACTGGGAGCATAGCCTCTGATCTGTATGCCAAAGAGAAAGGAGTATGCCCCGTCGATGTTCTGAAAGATGTGCGATAGGCCTACAGTGTCGTAGGGAGTTCATCCACCCAAGCGCCCTTTGACTTTTCGAGTTTCTTTTTGATTAGAGTTTTCAGAATTTTGTTGACGGCTTCGACTTGTCCGTTTGCCTGGGGATAAGCTACGGATGAGAAGCTTTTGTGAATTCCGTGCTCTTGGCACCAGTTGGCGAACTCCTCGCTGTCAAACTGAAGTCCATTGTCTAATATAATTTTGAATGGGACTCCGTACCTGCATAGAACATTTTTGATCAAGAAGTTAATAACTTTCGCTGAAGATACTTTATTCAGGGGTTCTGCTTCCACCCATTTGGTGAAACAGTCGACTGCCACTATAGCATATTTGGCCCCACCTCGGCCCATTGGCAGTTCTCCGATTATGTCAATTCCCCATATTGCGAAGGGCCAAGGGCTGGTCATTTGAGTAATCTCAGTTGTTGGTAGCCGTGGAATCTTAGCAAACTTCTGGCATCTGTCACATTTTCTGACAAAATCTAAGGCGTCCTTGCTTAAGGTGGGCCAGAAATATCCATATCGGAGTATCTTTTTTGCCAAAGTTTGCCCTCCGGTGTGATCTCCGCAGCTTCCTTGATGAATGTTGGATAAGATTTCCTTGGCTTCCCTTCCAGCGACACACCTTAATAAGGGGTTAGAGAAGCCGCGCCGATAGAGGGTGTCGTCTTGTATTGTGTAGCGGGAAGCTTTCCTCAAGATTTTCTTGACTTCGTTATGCCCGTTGGGTAGTGTGCCACTTTGTAAGTAGTCTCGGATGGGATTCATCCAAGTTGCTTCTTCGGTTGCAGCTATCAGATTCACTTGCTCAAAACTTTGGTTCAGTTGCTTTGAGATGGCTACTGCTCCGGAAATAGCGCCGTCTCTCATACTAGCTTGCTTCGCCAATTCGTCGGCCTCTTGGTTCTCTTCCCAAGGGATGTGTTTGACTAAGTAGTGGTCCAATCGACTGAGAAGTAACTTGGTCTTCTTTAAATATGCTATGAGTCGTTCTTCTCGAGCCTGGAATTCTCCTAGTATTTGATTAACAATAAGTTGAGAATCGCTATGAAGACACAAAGAATTGGCTCCGATTTCTAAGGCAAGTTCTAATCCAACTATCACTGCTTCATATTCTGCATCGTTGTTAGTGGCAGCGAACTCCAACCTTATAGAATAGTGCAGCTTATTTCCCATGGGAGTGATTATTACCACACCTGCCCCCGAGCCTTGTTCGTTTGACGCACCATCCACAAAGAGATTCCACTTGATGTCTTCTGCTATTTCCGATTGCTCCTTACCTTCGTTAGTAGTGAATTCTGCAATGAAATCGGCCATGGCTTGTCCCTTGATGGCGGTATGAGGGTGGTAGGTGATATCATATTGACTTAGTTCAATGCACCATTGAAGTAGTCGCCCAGAAGTGTCGGGACGATGGAGTACCTGCCTCAGTGGTTGATCGGTCAGAACTTTGATGGAATGGGACTGGAAGTAGTCACGTAGTTTCCGTGATGTGATTTGCAAACAGTACGCTAGCTTCTCAAGTTTAGGATATCTGACTTCTGCCCCCGTAAACCTCTTACTTACAAAGTAGACTGGCCGCTCCGTGCGGTTGTCTTCTCTTACCAAAGCAGCGCTTAGAGCGTGAGATGATACAGCAAGGTATAGGTATAACTCTTCTCCTTCATTTGGAGTTGAGAGTATCAGCGGTTTCTGGAGGTGTTCAATTAGGTTAAGGAAAGCTGCTAAGCATTCGTCAGTCCATTCAAACTTTCCTTTTTCTTTCTTTAGAGCTTCGAAGAAGGGGACGCACTTGTCCGTTGCTTTGGAGATGAATCGGCTTAGGGCGGCCACTTTCCCGTTCAGACTTTGCATTTCCTTTCGAGTGGTAGGTATCTTGATATCTCTCAAAGCTTGGACTTGTTCAGGGTTTGCTTCAATTCCTCTGGCATGGACGATGAATCCTAGGAACTTTCCTGATGATACTCCGAAGGAGCACTTTAGAGGATTCAACTTCATTCCATACTGGCGAAGTACTTGAAACATTTCGCCTAGGTGGCTTACGTGATTGTCGTCTTCCCTTGACTTTACCAGCATGTCATCCACATAAACTTCCATAGTTTGTCCTATTAGCCCTGCAAACATCTTGTTGACGAGGCGTTGATAGGTGGCTCCTGCATTTTTAAATCCAAAAGGCATTACCTTGTAGCAGTACAATCCCCGGTCAGTGATGAAACTAGTGTGGTCTTGATCGGGAGCATGCATAGGAATTTGGTTATATCCTGAGTATGCGTCCACAAAAGATAAGAGTTCGTGCCCGGCTGTGCTGTCTACAAGCTGATCGATTCGGGGAAGTGGGAAGCAATCCTTCGGGCAGGCGTCATTTAAGTTGGAGAAGTCAATGCATGTTCGCCACTTCCCATTAGCCTTCTTTACCAGCACCGAATTGGTGATCCACTCTGGGTAGATGGCTTCTCGTATGAAGTCATTGGCAAGTAGATTCCTTACTTCTTCATCGAGGGCTGCTGATCGTTCTGCCCCCATGCTTCTTTTTCTTTGTTTTACGGGCGTCTTGGTAGGATCAATGTTTAGTACGTGGCATGCTATGTCAGGGGAGATTCCGGTCATGTCATCATGTGACCATGCAAATACATCCAAGTTGTGGTGGAGAAAGTCAATGAGTTGTTCCTTCAACTCTGCTTTTAGTTGGGACCTGATTTTCAATAGTCTACTCGAGTCATGTTTGTCTACAGATACAAATTCCATAGCCTCTGCAGGCTCGGCGGTGGCCTCCTCCTCTTTGTCCCTAGGGTCTAATTCATTGAAAGGGTCGCTGGTATATCGAAGAGGAGGGGCTTTCTTTAGTTGCTATGCTTCCAAACTTTTTGTGCAGAGGGCAACCTCTACACTCTTCCCTTTATCCTTCCTGTGGTTGTTGCGAAGTTCAGTTACATAGCAGTCTCGAGCAACGTCCTGGTCTCCTTCTACTTCCCCTACTCCATTGTCCGTTGGAAATTTCATCTTTAGGCACCATTGGGCCAGGACAATTTGGAAGTCAGACAAGGCTGGCCTTCCTAAGAAGGCATTGTAGGCCGAGTGGTTTTCTATCAGCACAAATGTCTGTTTTCGCACAACAGAGCGGGCATGACTTCCAATTTCAACAAAGAGGTCCAGTTGCCCGAGAGGCATCTTCGCATCTCCAGTGAAACCGTGTAGTGGTTTATTGCAGGGAGAAACGTCCTTTATTGATAGCTTCATTTTGTCGAATGCATGCTTGAATAAGATATTTACTGAGCTTCTAGTGTCTACTAAAATTCGGAAAACTTCGGCTGGACCGAGCCGGGAAGAGATAACCATGGGATCCATATGAGGGTACTGCCTTCCCTCTAGGTCACGCCTACTGAATGTGATGTCATCACTCTCTTTCCGATTCGGGTGGCGTTCTTCTATAACAGAATTAACACAGTCTTCATTGTTTCTAAGCGACTTTCCAAATCTTTCCATTTCTGCCCAGCTTCTGTCGGCGATGTGCGGTCCTCCCGAAATGGTATGGACCACTATCTTCTCTTGACTGGAGCCGCTGGTGTTGCGATTTCCTCTGCCTACCTCTGGTGAGGGTAGCCTTGGGTTCTCATTGGCAAGAGCTGGAGTCCTGTACTGACCTTTTACATAGCGTTCTAGTCTCTTCCTTCTGATGTGTTCTTCAATCAAGTCCCGGAGATGATGGCATTCATTGGTGTCATGCCCATGAGATTCGTGGAAGCGGTAGAACTTTCCAGATTTTTGCGCATTATCTAATTCCTTCTTGTATAGTGGGCGTTTGTATCTAACTTCGTCTTGGGTAGCAAGGAAGATGTTTTCAATGGTTTCATTCAAAGGAGTGTAAGTGTCGAATCTTGGTCCTGGCCGATATAGGCATTTTTCTCCCTTCTTGCCCCCAGCGTTGTCTCTAGAATCATTTCTTCGAACGTCCTTCGCTGCAGCGGGCATGTTGCCGTGAGCTGCCTTATTTTGTTGCCCTGACTGCCCCTCAGTGGCAGCATCTTCAAGCCTCATATATTTCTCGGCGTCATGGAAGAAATCGGGTAAAGTAGCTGGTTTTTCTTTTGTCAACCTTCTAGCAAATTTAGTATCCGGATGCACACCACTACAGAGGGCCATTAGGATAAGCTTTTCGTCGGCATCTTGGACATCGGCCGCTGCGGCATTGAATTGGGTTAGGTATTGCTGCAGCTTCTCTCCAGGTTTCTGTTTGATACTGGATAAGGAATAAGCGTCCTTGGGTTGTTCCACATGAATGCGGAACTGACTGATAAACTTTTCTTTCAACATTTCCCATGAGCTGATGGATCCCTGGGGTAAATGACAGAACCAGGAGGTAGCTAGATCTGCTAAGAATAGTGGAAAGCATTTGCACAGTACTCCCTCCATTGCTCCACTCATGAGCATATGTTGTGTGTATCTCTGTAAGTGTACAACGGGGTCGGAGGTTCCTTTGTAAGGTTCCATTGTTGGCATTTTCCATTCTCGGGGGGTGATGGCAATTTCGATATTGCGGGCGAAGGGGCTGGTTACCCTAGCGCCTATCCCTCGATCTCTTTGATCCCGTTGGACGCACTCTCTGAACAAGCATGCCATCCTTTCATCAGAATTTGGAGCAGACAGGAATGAGTTCAGTTCTGCTCTGTGGGACTGATTCCGTCCGGATGACCTGTATGGATGGTATCGTGTATCATTCCTGATATTTCCCAGTGGCTGTCTTTGGTCTTCTGGGAGCATGCTAGGATCAGCTACAGCTGGCCCTTGCCTCGATCTTCCCCTACTGGGTTCTGATCTAAGCACTTCCTCGGGTCCAACTTCGGGCTGGACTCTAGCTCGGCCCCGTTCACTGGCGTTTCCATGGTTAGGCAGTATGACAAGCTCAGCTACAGTTGACCTCCGCCCGGTACCTCCCCCGTTATGTTCGGTTCCAAGCGTTTCCTCAAGCCTATCTTCGGGCTGTGCTCGGTCTCAGCTCCTACCATGGCCGCTTCTGTTGTTAGCTCCTTCGAAGAAGGAAGATCTTTGCTGTCTCCGAGATCCTCCGGAATGGGACTCTCCCCATGATTCAGTGTTGCGGTTGGACTCTTCAGCATCCCTTAAGCGTGACATGAGATGGTCCACCAAGGCTTCCTGCTGGGATGTGAAGCGGTTAGTCACTTCCGCCACAACCCTGTCTAGATCTGCCCTAGTAATTGCTATCGGCTGTTCTGAGGCTGGGTTTGTCGGATTTGGCTGACCTTGATTTGGTACTGCTGCTGGAAGGGGACGATTCACCTGGTCTGTGACCACTGGATCTGGAAGACTGCTGGTTGCGATGTTTTTCCCTTTGTTAACATCTTTCTTCTGCATGGGAGGCATGTTTCCCAAGTAATGAACGACGCTGTTATGAAGAAGGTTAAGTGGAAGAAGCTGAAGCTTCGAGCTTTTATTTCTCAGTGAAAGCACCAAAAATGTTTGCACAAAAAATGGGCAAACACCTCCAATTCGTATGATTTAGTTGATTTTATGTTGTTTTTAGTGATTTGGGAGATTTATGCAAATATGTAAAAAGCAGGGATTAAACTGTAAAAGACACGCAGATTTATAGTGGTTCAGCCAGAATATGCCTACGTCCACTTTCTATATTATTTCTCTTTTCTTGTTCGGATTACAAGTACAAAGCTTTGATACAAGTATATGAAAGTTGTTTGAAAACTCTATCCGTGCTTGAGTTCTCAAAACTTGTCCCCATTGTTGTACCCCTGCCCCTCTATTTATAGAGTGAGGCTGGGGGCAGGGGTCTTGGATATACATAGCTGCTGGTGGGTCTGGGCTGATGCAATCTGGCCTGGCAAAGTTGGTGTGGAATGCCTTGGTTCGGTAGTACTGTGGTCCGGTGATGGTTGGTTTGGAGTTTGATTCGGTGGTAGGTGAGTGGCTTTGGTTTGGCAGTGCTACTTTGGGCCTGGTTCGGTAGAATGTTGGTCCGATGGCGAGGTGGTCCGGTAGTGTTTGATTCGGTAGTTCGTTCCTTGCTTCGGTTCGGTACCGAATGGTTCAGTGGCTGCCTCCTCATGTTGGTTCGGTACCGAATGGTTCGGTGGCTACTTCTTCGTGTTGACTCGGTACCGAATGGTTCGGTGTCTACTTCCTCATTCTGATTCGGTGGTGGTATAAACGTACCCAACAGAGGGGAAATGATGTTTGCATGTAGCAGATGAGCTACCGTATTTTGAATGGAAAAATTCTGGTGTGACATTATTTCAACTGCAGGTTGACTGGTCAACAAAAGTGAATATACATTAATTCAAATTTAAATTTAAATTATCTCGAAATCGTAACTTAAAATTTTGAATTCCTATCGAGGTGTGCCGCTAGGCGTTCGTAATGTTATACCCCTATTCCGAACGCAATGGAAAAGGTTCCGAGTCCAAATTCGATCGTATGGAGAAGATAGCTTTTTGGACCCAGTTATAATATTAAATTTCGATATATTTTTCAGCGCGTTTACCTACCGTACGATCACACTATAACTCCAAACACTACGAAAATTGAAATCCGATAATAATACAATATTACGGATCCAATGGAACTGGTTTCGTCAAATTCCGAGACTGTGCCTCGGAAGACTATTTTTAAATATCGATTTAAACGATAAAATTCAAAATTGAACAAAACAGTTTCAAATTCAATTCTGAAGCTTTTATTATCTTCAGTATTATCAATATAAATTTTACAAGACTTCATATTATTTTTAATCAGCTTAAAACTGAAGATTCAAATTTTTACCCAACTTCAGTAAAATTAAATTCAATAATCAAATTGCCAAATTCATTCTGATATTTGAATTTCAAATTAAACTAACTTCCAGATATTTAAAATCAATTAAATATTCTAATTTCCAATATCAAAAACTCAGGGTCGTCACATTCCTCCCCTCTTAAAAGAATTTCGTCCCAAAATTACAAGTTAAGAAGAATGATCCTCAACCCGTTTATCATTTTCCCAAAACACAGTTTTATCAAATTCTCAAACCAATTTTCTTATCATAACCACACTATCATCCTTATTAATTTTCCAAACATTTTCATAGTTTCAAGCAACTTTATTTTACTTCACAATTCAAATTTAGATTTAAATCCAAATTTTAAATTATCCAAAATTTCTCAAACAATTTCTAACTCTCTAAATTTTCGAAAAATTTCGCCAGCGACTCCTTTGCGCGCCTAACTCGGTACAACTACAAAATGTCCCTACGGACCCCCAGATTTCAAAAGAAAACAAAATGCCAAGTGGCTAGATCAAAAACCCAATCAAATTTCATACAGAAATTTTAAATATATACCTTATTGTCGAGCAAATTCAAATTTATCTTCGAAATCAAAATCCAACTCCATTTTTCTATAGCCTTTATAATCCTTGTATACTTTACTTAACAACAATGTCCAAATTTATTTAGTGGATTCCCAATACCAATTTTTTTACTTAAGAATTTTCTCCATTCATTTCTTAAGTGCAATATAGGCACTTTGTATATCTTTATATTATTACTTTCACTATATCACTTGGTTTTAATTTACTTCTATTCAAATTGGATTCCAATTCCATATAAAATCAATTTGCATCAATTTACTAATTCAATTCAAATTTTACTTGAATTCGATTCATCTTTAACTTCGAAGATCGAATCTTACTTACCTTATCTCAAATTCCAATTTTAAATTAGTTGTCGTTAGTGAAAATTTCCAAAAATTTCAAAATTTTCTAACTCCCAAAATTTTCAGAAAATTTTGACTGAGTCTCCTTTGTACGGAGGAGCTTTTGCAATTTGACAAGAGATATAAATATATATACATCGACCCACTCGGTAGGAAAAACAAAAACAGTTCATATTTCCTATTTTTATTGCGTAGGCGTACCTTTATTAGCGTTTTAAGCAAAGCGGCTTATTTATTTAGCTATTTGCGCGCTCAAATCCAGCCAAACGGCTTCCAAAAACCTGTACTTACTCAATTTAAATTTGTAAGTAACATATATAGGAAATTTATTTACATTTCACTTATTCTTAATAGTAAACACATAGTTTTCATAGGCAATGCACTCAAAATAATTCCTATAAGCAATTTATATGGTTTCGATACAAATTAAATCGCTTTCATCTAATTCACATACCATTTCTATTCAATTCAAGTGATTTACAATTCACTTTCTTACATTCTATTCATTTTTGAGCAAAATGAATTCATATCCATTTCAATTGATTCAAACATCAATTATTTTTTCTTTTAATAACTCATAGAATTTTATATAACCTCGTTTGCGTCAACCAACAACCATTTATATGCAAATTCAACGATATTCACTTAATAGAATATCCATTCTAGTTTATAACTAATTTAAATTGATACCAACTCAATTTACACTTTATTCTATTTCATTTCCAATTGATTCCATTCAATTCAATTCACATTTCATTAATCCAACAAATTTCATCGAAAACCATTCAATAAAAGTCGACAACAACCATTTCACAATTTTTTCTTAAGTCGAGCTTTTATCCAAATATTGCTTAAGTTATTTCAACTCAAAACTCAAGTTATATTTTCCTTGTAAACAATTTCTAATTTAAATCTTTGATTTGATTTTTCATTTAATCAAATCCATTCTATCTACTAATTTAATTAAATTAGTATATTCACTTATCCTTTTTAAATTTCAAAATTCCATATTCAATTCATCTCGAATTTACTTTATCTTTATCAAGGAAATTCCAATTTATTTTTTTCTACTTACTTGAATTTATATGCAAATTCAAACCATTTCCAAATTTAGCTCACAACTCAACTTTAATTTAACTAATTCAACTTCCAATTCATTATTTCATGAATTAATAAATTATCAAGTTAGTTTACTTGAATTCAATCCATTTTATTTTATTTTTTCCAAGTTTAGATTTTTATTCAACTTGATTCAAATCAAATCTCATTCCATTATTCAATTCCAATTCATTTATTTACAAATGTAACCTCATTTGTTCATTCACAAATTCATTCCTTTTCAATTTGAGTCTTATTCCAATCAAATTTCAAATATTTTTATAAGTTATCAAACTTATTTACATTCCATAACATTTTAAAGAAATTCCAGAGTCTTTATAACAATTACTCACATTTCAAAACTAACTTTGAAATCAATTATGTCCCTTCAAAATATCTTCCCAATTTTTTTTATATTTCAAACCCCACCAGATTTCATATCCAAGTCAAAAATACTTCTCAGATAATTATTTTCCAGACTTCTGGAAACCATTCTCAAATTAGGAAACTTAATCCTTTGAAATTTCAATTCAAATCCCTTAATCCATATTGCAAAAATTACTCTGGCATCTCATTTCAATTTATAAAACTCATTTATAAATTCACATTACCAATTTCATTCTATTAATGATTTTATTTCAAATATATTCATGGAATCCTATTTCAAATTATAAATCACATTTACAATTTACATTTACAAATCCCATTCGTATATGAATTCATTTCCTTGTATTTTCAATTCATATTCATAAATTTCATTTGTTAAATGAATCTATCTCCAAATCTTTGGTTATACCATTATTTCTTATTCTGTTTCCATACAAAAATGATAATATTTCAATATTATCACCTCCTAACAACCAAGCATCCATATACTATAATAATTTACGGAAAATGATTTCTTCTCTATACAAAAATAGTTTTGGGTAAAATTATTTCATTTACCCTATTTAAAACAATACCGTGTCAGTTTATCTTGTTTAAGAGTTTAGAAACCCCTATCGATTACAGTTGGCCAAACTGAACCGACCAGAATCTATAAACAATCAACCGATAAGTCAACACAATATAAAACAAATTTTTGTATTCACTAACAAATACGTCCTCATATCTATTATTACACTCACACTCATTCTAGAGTACTACTAACTCTATCTCTAATGAGTAACACCCAACAGAGCCAAGGTTGTCGCTTAACCAATTGCTCTGATACCACTTGTAGTGACCCGCAAATCCGTATCCCTTAAATTGACATCAATTTCCAACAAATCAACTCAAGAAGAACGGAAATGCGAACCATCAGGGTTTAAAAGAAGAGGTAGAAGAAGACAGAAGAAAAAGAAACAGGAACAATATCAGAATCTCACATTCGCAGCGGAACAATATATAATAGATGAATGAATAATCTTTATCATAAAGAACTATATCAGTTTATACATTGTAATGACCCAAGATTTTAGGAATTTATTCTGAAAAATATAAATAAGTTTAAAATAATTTTTAAATAATTTTTAAAGGGGAATTGATATAGCTTGATAGTGTATCTGTATGTGTGTACATGTGTGCACAGGAAATGCACATGAACTAAAGATAAATTCCTAAACTCTAAAAATAAATACATATTGATGTGTATGGAAATATATATATATATATATTAAATCCTTAAAAGCTATATGCATAAGTAAATATACATATATGGATGCTACTGAATATTTTTGAGTGTACATGTGCATGTTTGTGTCAGTACAGAATGAGGTATAAATATATACACACATATGTGTGTACTACTTATTTCAGTAAGACTAATATACATATATATAGATATGTTAATAAGATACTAGAGTTCAAATCAGTAAAATAAAATATACAAACATATTTTAATTATAGGCAGAACGAAAAAGAATGAGGATATAAAATGGAGTAGTCCTCTTATAAATAAATGAAGGAAGTACATACCATTTACATGAAAGCTAAAAATAGGAAAAATAAGATAAAATAGGGAAATGCTTGGTATAGGCAGAATTAGGAAGAGTATTTGATAAATAACAAATCAAGTCACACTTTTAGCATGATTGTAGACAAAGGAAAAAGTATTTTCTGGAAAAGCAAATTTCTGAAATTAACCAAAAAGAATATAACCACTTTTCTTTCCACAAACTCAAGCCGGGGAGGGTGAGATTTTGGGTTTAAAAACTAAATGCAAATGGCATAATTTCTGATGGGCAAAAATGTCTTTAGCTAGTGCCTTAAACCCTAAGAGAAACCCTGCATAAATAGGCAGTGAGAGGAGAAACCTTCTTCTTCCCGGATAGCTCTTGAGAAAAATACATAGATATTATATAAATATAATACAAGTGAAGAAAAGATTTAAAGGCAAAGGCTTACCAGTCAACTAGGAAGTGAAAGAAAGCTAGGTGAGAAAACTCACTCAAAATCTAAGGCAATAAGTCCTAATGTAGGCAGCCAGTTATAAGTAATTTTCTTGAAAGTGTATTTTCATATGTGATTGCTTATCTGTGATTTTAGAACTGAAAATGTTTTGATTCTCTTTGGTTGTTCTACTTATTTTATTTGAAAGCCTTAAGTATTATTAGTATAAATATATGTTTTATAAACCCAGATCTCCGATATGTTAATGTTTAGGAACATAAACAAACACCCAGAAAATAAAGTGTTGAAAATAGGCAAGTAGTGTTGGTTTTGGCTCAACCCAGAAAGATGTAAACAATGTTGAGCTGCAATATACTCATGTATAAGTGCTGAGGCTTGAGACAAAAAGGAATTAGGGGTGCAATAGGGTTTCCTATGTGCTGATGCTCCTGATTCAATGAAAATAGATATAAATGTTCATATGCATAGCAAACAAATTTTGTGATTCAGTGAAATCCGTCATTTAGAAACTCGAAAATGAACACCGATGATGTCGCGATCATCATTGGAATTATTTTCCAGCGATTGTAGTGAGTTAAATGCTTTATTACTTTCAAAATCCATTTAGAAACATTTTCTATTCAAATACATTTCCACAATATATTACCATTATTTATTTCAAAACACTTGGAAAACGTTTTTGAAATTTCCGAGATTTAAATTTCCAAATTCTGGTTAGAATCAAATTTTAGTTTTAACTCATTTGTATAATTCATACTTATACCTTTTAATTTGGTTATATATGACCATTCTAATTTATAATCTTGTTGTGATTATAATAATAACGACCAAACACATATATATACTATAATAATTTCAAAAAATTATTTCCTTTATATCAAAATTTAATTTGGGTAAAATTATTTCATTTACCCACTTTAAAACAATACTATTCGATTTAACTTGTCCAGAGTATAGAAACCCCTATCGATACAGTTGTCCAGACCATCGACCAGAATTCATAAACACTCAACCGATAAGTCAACACAATATAAAACAATTTATATTCACTAACAAATACGCACTCATATCTATAATATACTTAGACTCGGAATTTATATTCACTAACAAATACGCGCTCATATCTATAATACACGCGCTTATTTGCAAACCAAAAGAGGATGTTTTAAAAAGAGAATGGACAGGCTTTTATTCAATCGTTATAACAAAATTCTCTCATTATAACAAAATCCTCTCATTATAACAAAATCCTCTAATTCATTTCTTTTTGTAATTCCTTTTCTCCTTCTTCCCTCATCTTTATATAATTAAGAATTTTGATATTCCTAACTCTAAACTCTAAAGCTATAGTATAAGGAAAGCATGGACAAGAACTATTGAAAAAGAAACTAGATGCCCCTTCCACCTCATTCATGGAAGAAATTATCTCTACCCAAAATTGAATCAAACGAATTAAAATTAACATGGTTCATTTGATTATAGTACGATCGGGTGGTGATTCAAACGATCTAAGGTGCAATTTGTAGATGAAAGTGTTACAAAAGGAAGGATCTCTAAAATTTAATTCTATTTTATTGTATCCATACATAATGTTCAACCCTAATCCAATTTCACATATATGTAAATATTGTATTGCCACTCATTAGATTTTATTTAAAAAAATTGTGTATTGTCCTTTAAAAGATATAAACTCGTTTTTTCACATGTTTAAGAGTAGTAAATTGTAAATGTTCTTGTAACTTTGGCTATAGTAAAATATGCATATGTTTACACAAAGTTAATTTATTTAAAATAATGAATTTGATATTCAAATATTTGATTTTTACATATACAACTTTGTGTTTTTGAAATAGAACAATAATTTTATGTTAAATCATTTAGTTAAGTTATAATCATGTTTTCAAACTAATTTCTTTAGTGTTTTATTATTTAATCATATATGTGTGTGTATGCATGCATGTATGCATATATATACATACATATATATATATATGTGTGTGTGTGTGTGAAATTTAAGTTACTAAATTATAATATATCGCATGTGTGTGCATATGGAATGTTTTAATTAAATAATGTTGTTGGAGCAATATTAATCATGACATTGCTTTAACAATGATCTTGCTTGTGTGTACACACACATAGTTTGTGTGTGTGTTTGTGTTTATGTGATATTTCAGATATAAAATTTTAGTGCTAAGTTAAATTTGATAATGGACAATTATGAAATCACCTTTCTTTTCATATAGAGATTAGATATAGAAATAACAAGAAATTTGTATAAAAGGAAGGTAGAATTAATTAAAAATGATACCTTTTTCTTTTTCCTGCCTAGACACAGATTTGATTGGATCTAGACCTAATATATTCTTAGAATCAATTAAAGATGTTACCTTTTTCTCTTTCCCTCTTGGATGCAGATTTGATTAGATCCGAATTTGAAATATTTGTTGTAGCGACCCGGGATTTTCGATCCTCGAAAATCGACATAATTATGTTCAATGTATAGCATGTCGAATATACAAGTGCCGAAAATACCGATTGCTAGGGGTAAAGAAGAAGAAGAGATAGAAGAAAACAGAAACAATAATATAGAATCTCACAATCGTAGAGGAACAATATATATAATAGATAATAACATATCATTATACAAAGAAACCGTAACTGTAATATACATACAATCATCGGAGTACAATAGTCAACAAATCAATCTGGACAGTTATAATAATTTTTCCTCACAAATACTGAATATACAGCATGACTCACATAGTGGAAATAATCAAGTACATATAATACGCCTGAGAATCCTCCAGCTCATCTCCTGAGCTCCATAGCATCCTAACCTAGATCTGTAATACTCGGTCTGACCCGAGCATTATAATAAAATAACACCTGAGTCAGCCTGGAAAACCAGCGTGAGAAAACACACTCAATTTGAATTATTATTGTTATCAAAATCTTTTGAAAAACAAAGGTATCTCGTAAGACCACGCCACACATAAATACGACGGGTTTTTACCTTACGATAACCAAAACATATTATATCAAAATCATCTGATAATATAATAGTGTCTATAGAAAATAAACTATAAAATAGCTGAAATGCTTGCACCTCACGTTTCAGCATTTTTGGTATACAACTAAAACCATACAGGCTCGTAGTGGATATTGGATTCCAAACAATGACAGGGCTATTGGGGTACCGCCCGCCACAATACACCCCTAGAAAAATGTAACGAGATCGAACCTATCGATCCCTGCCAACACAAGACTGACCTACCTTGTACTGGATAGTACTGAATATGATCACCACTAATAGGCCCCGAAACGCAACAAATGATAGATAATGATGATGATAAATGTCCACTCTAGATGAGTGATGATCATACCCTAACGGGAGCAACCCACATAGCCTTGCTGCATCTCCCTTGTTTTAGTCATTCCCGGGTTATGAGGCTTGATCCTACGTATTACCTTAAGAATAGCATTCACACTTGGAATGCTAACACTGCCTTCCAAGCGAAACAATGCAATGATAGCATTCATCCATACAAGTTGTTCTGGGTCTGAACAAACTGAATCTCCAAAATCACCGTCTTCATTGTCTTCACAATATCACAATTCGTAACGCTAAAATAAGATTGAAGTGGTTTCTGGATAATTAAATCTGATCCCGGTCTCTTCGAAATGATTAACGAATTTGGCCAGATTTGATAGTCGGTTATTTAACTATCAAATAATACACATAAGAAATCACTAGGCCCACATTAATATTTTTTAAAAATATTCATTTCAAAATATATTTACAAAGATATATATTCAAATTTCTTTCAATATTTCAATATTTGAAAACAATTTCAAATACTTAAATCCATAATAGGATATTTCCAACCATATCTTATTTCAACACTTAGAAATATTTCCAAATTCAATTCATAATTCATTACTTAGAAAAAAATTATAAGTCTATTTTTCCAAATCATTTCTAATATCCATACTTCGAAACATTTTCATCACTTATCTCATAAATCTTCAGAATTTTATTAATTCCATTTACAATTTCCAAAAACCGATTATACTTATTTATAACCTTAACTAACAGTTTATAACTTCTTTTATGAATTTAGATTCATTTTCGAAGTTCCCACATCAAACATTTTGGAAATTTTCTTAAGCCTCCAGAATTCCATTATAAGATTTGTCTTATAAAATCTCATTCATTAAATAAAACCCAATTTACAAATCTCGAGAGTATTTATAAATAACTTCAACCAATTTCCAAAACTCTATATTTATAAAATAAGTATTTTAAAGAATAATAATAAATTTCCAAACACAATTAAGTAATTATTTAAAATATCAAAATCCCTTTTAAATAAACAACGATAACTAATTTCCAATTCATTTATAGATAATACTAATCGATTTACAAAGCTTGTTTATAAAACCTAGAATTCATTTCAACAAATTTAAATATTTGAATAACTAACTTTCCGAAATATTTCAATCTAAATAATAGTTTTTAAACTACAAAGTCTAATAAATAAAAATCCTTTTTCTGAAAACAAAAATTACTTCTTGGGAAAAAAAGGAAAAAAACTATTTTTAAAATTCAACATAGCCGATTTTATACTTATAAATCTCTCTCGATTTATCACAAATCAATTTACATTTTCATTTTCACAACTCTTTCCAAATTCCAAAATAGAATCCACTATTTCTTTCTAAACCGATTTCCATATTTCATTTTAAATTTACACTGTGAATTTATATTCCCAATATATAAAATGATAATCATTCCACTTTATTTATAAACATTGTTTATAACTTTATAAATTCATTTCTAGTTTATAACCAATTTATATTACTAAAATCCATTTATAAATCGATTTCTATTTAAAATTCCATTTGGAAATCTATTTCTCAATAAATCCAATTATAATTCCAAATCTATTCAAAACTCGATTTCAACTTCCATTTATAATTTACGACATATTATTAAAATCTGTTGTTCCAAATGCCTTGTATAAATTAATTTCAAAAATATTTATCTGAACCACTTTACAAAATAGTTAAGTGAATTCCAAATCACATCTTTTGTTTAATCCAAACCCATTTCTTATTCAATATTCCAATTTCCGTATGAATATATTTATTTCTAAAAATCACCTTTGAATTTCTTTTTAAAATTCAAAAATATTATTTACGGTATTTAAAATACCAAAATTTGGGCCAGCGCTACTATAGCATCCAATAAGTCAAATCATACAACAATCCATAACAGATTATTCAATCACATCATATATCACTATATATGAAACAATCAATATGTTTTTGAGGAATCCAGTTGGATCCCTCCAACCTCTTTCCCTACATCCACAAATGTTATATAACATAAAATACCAATCTGGCTTCGAGGCGGGATATCGCAGTAATATATGGTCATCCGCTATTATGCGAGGCACATAGTATCTCATCCGCTCCAATCGGCGGGAAATATATCCAACTACTAATATATATAATATAACATTCAACTGATAATAATATATCAACTCAACCAATCATCCAATAATTAATTTCAATTATTATAAAAAAAATCAAGTAATCCAAAATGAGTGAGACTTACTCACCTTGATTTATAGTTTGCAATCCATTCCAATTTTAAATTAAATTGAACTGATGTTCAATTTAATTTAAAATCCTAGCTTACAACGATCGATTCCAAATCGATTCCAGATTGCATATTTCGTAGCTACGAATCAAACGCGATTGGCTCCGTGATTTTTGGACCTCGTATGAATAAATTATACAATTTTAAACATTTGAATTAAATAAACTAATTAAACATTTAATTTTAATTTACCTTAGTTAAACACGCTTATCACTTCCAAGCATCGAACGAACACAACCCATCCTCGACCAACGTCCTCTTCGACGATCTACTGCCGCTCCAGTCACCACGGACTGTCGAGCTCCCTCCCATGGTTCCCCAGGCCAAGACGCATGCCTCCCCCCTTTTATTTTCCGCGACCAGGAACAAAATCGCACTCGCACCCTCCAACCTATCACCACCGCCGAGCTCGACCACGCGCCGCCAAGCACCCTCCGCCTGCGCCTGCAACCCCACGCGTGCGCCTGCATACGCAAACTCCACCTCCAATCATCGAGAAACCCTAAATCACAACCCCCTCCTCTACCACGAATGACAATCACCTCCACGCCGATGAGCTGCCTCCTAGTCAAACCTGAACCAATCGCGTTTGGTTTCCTTCCTTTTTTTTATTCTTCGTTCGAACCGATTTCCTCCGAGAAGAAGAAGAAGGGTATGCGATTTTAAACTCATTGGATCTAGGGTGCGATTTTAAACCCCCGACACCCCAAACCCTAAACGTCGACTGTCGTTCAGGCCAGTGCTACAATAGCATCCAATAATTCCAATCACTACAATAACCTATAATAGATTATTCTACACAATCCATATATCATAATATATGAAATTAAATTCAACGTTTTGAGGAATCCAATTGGATCCCTCCAACTTGTTTTCCTGCATCCATATATGTTAATACAACATAAAAATACCAATCCCACTTCAAGGGGGATATCGCGGTACATAGGGTCATCCGGTATTATACGGGGCGCATAGGGTCTCATGCGCTAAAATGTGTGGGTGTAACGACCCGTAAACTTTAGATAATTTTATTTGTTTATTTATATATTTAATTAAAATTTTGTGAAACTTTAAACAATAAAATTTTGATATTTAAATTTGATATTTGAAATGCGTCTGTTTTAACATAGCAACTGCTAATTTTTCATCAGATAATTTAGAAGTTTATTTTCTAGTGTAATTTTATTCCAATTTATATCAGTTAAAAATTTATGATAATAAAAGTGTTCCGAAACCTAAATATGTCAATATGAGAAAATTTATTTAGAACACTGTGAATCAAACTACGAAATTTGTTTCGCGAAATTCGGACGTTTCTAGCTCCGTTTGGATTTTTCCATACAGAATAGCAACGTATATCGGTATCGATTATCGACTTTTGATCGGATGATCGTACCACTGATATATGTATACCGTTTTGATCGTCTAATTATGATGATCTCTGCGGTATATTCAATTTTGGAGTTTGGTACACAGCGAAATCGGTGAAATAGTGATCCGTACCGCTACCGTTTGAACCTTCTGATTCCTTTGCCATTCAAATTTTCCAACGGTTGGAAAAAATTAAACAAGCAGAGTCTGTAGCTTTTATTTCATTCTGAATTCAATGTATGACTATTACACTTCCCATATATTATATAGGTTGTTTGATTTCTATCGGACCTTTCTGTTTCTCTGGCTTGTAACGTGTAAATACATATATATAATTAAGCTTGATTTACTTTTGCCTGTAACCTCATTCTCGTCCCTTCCTTTTTTTTTCTTTTTCTTTCATCCACCATTACTAGCCGCGTCCGCCATCTCCAACATGGATCCGCAGCCAAAACCTCCGTCCATCGCCCTTTCCCTTCCTCGGCTCGCCACTTCACCTCTCAACGGCAGCTAGCACCCTCCATTCGCTGCCACCCTCTCTCGCCTCATGCAATTCTCAACCCAGGCCGAGCGTTTATCTCGTATGGTGATAATGGTATATTTTTTCATTATGCATTGATTTTGTATATGGTCTTGATACGTCTCTCTATATATTTTTATGTAAGTTGTATACATATATTAAGCAGCAGGTTTGTATGTTGTTTTGTAGCCTCATGATTCATTAGTTTGAACAAGATAAGATTGACCAGATCAGAGAATTTAAGTTGTATATATTAGTTTGTATAGTTATAAAATATCAGTTTATATATATGACTATTTTAGAGCATTTATATATATATCGTATTATAACTTACGTATTTTCTATATATTACTTTATATATAAATTTGTATAAGCCATATCACATGTTTGGTTACATAAAAGTTTATAATATAGGATATTATACGTCGTACTATGTGCTGCTCTTGTGTGTGTAGTTACCAAGTTTATGTAAAATTTATACTTTATTGAGTTACATGTTTTGTTTAGTCTGGGCATGTTTTATTGTGTATTGATGTGCTTTTATAAGAAAGTACCTAGTATATAGTATATAAGTATGTGTTTGTTTAAAAAAAATATAATAAGTTACGGTTACAGTAGACCATATTAAAGGAAACACTGTATATATATGCTACATACTTTATCTAGGCATATATTTGGGTTCTTATATGTTATATATATTGATTTTATAAAATATAATTTTAGTATGCTTAAACTATTGTACTATACGAGATATATATATATATATATGTATGTATATGTTGATAGCATTTTTGAATAGAGATATATTATATGTTTAAAAGTACAGTATATCATATGTGTGCATTTAGTTTAGTATATATATGTAACTTTCAAATGTATTTGCTTAAGTGTTCATATATATGTTTCGACTTTTAAATTATGTCCTTGTATTGAATAGGAGAAAATAAGTGTATATATATATGTATTTATTTCAAATTATATAATGTATATATGTTGATTTTACATGTGTGTTTTAATTGAAAACTATGATTTTGAAGCCATATATATATATATATATTTAATTTAATATATGTTGAATTTAGAATATGATTTTTATATATATAGTTATATATATATATAAGTTCACTTATACCATTTATCATCGTCGATCAAGTTCTGATTTGATTTCGTCAATTCATATTTATCAACTTTGCCCGTCAAACTCACGTTCGATCTAGCTTTGCTTTGGATTCAGAACTCTTCTCATTCTCCTTCATCTCTAGCTTCGAAAGGTGAGCAATCACTCACGATTAATATTCTTATATTTATTAAATTTGATTTCAATTGAAACGACAATTGAAATATGCTGCTGCTAGTTATTTACATTGTTATATATATGTCATCATCTGTATCTGTTCACCTGTGACATCTGACACCATTATCTGTTATTTATATTGATGATATATGCCTGTTACCGTTGTTATTTTATTATCATATCTGGTATCACTCTGCAAGTTCCCTGTTAGTATAGAATCACTATGGGTTGAAATGGTACATACCCGAACGATCTGTAGAATAGGAGAAAATCGTTATGGGTTGAAATGATAAACCCAAGCAATTTTTCATTAAATTGAATTTGGGATTTCGGGTTGAAAAGATATATACCCGAATATGTTTTAAATCTTGGATTGAAATGATAAATATCTGTATCACTTGACCATAGGATAGAGAATTATATACAGACACCGTTGGTCTATTTATATATTTTTGAAAATGATTTCTATGGTTTTGAAAAGAAATATATGATTTTGATAAATATTGATTTTTAAAGATTTATCAAAGTTGATTTAATAAAGTTCATATATATAATATGTTTAAGTATTTATTTAATATATATATTTTCAAATATAGAGTTTATAATGATTTAGATTGGAAAGATAAATTTGAAATTGATTTGATATTTATTTAAGAATTTTACTTAAATAAGTTTGGTTTAAAACTATTAAATTTGAGATTTTAAAGATATGATTTTATAACTTGATTTTGGTTTAAGATGATTTAAATTGAATATTTCAAGTTAAATAAGTTGAAGGAAATATTTAGAGATTTGAAATTGAGCTTGTATTTAAATGATATTGAATTTATTTAATAAATATTGCAAAACTAAATAATAGTAAAATGAATTTGATATATATATGAAATTATCGAATTTAGTTTTGAAATGTTGAATATTTAATGGTTTTGAAATTGGTTTATTGAGAAACTGAATCGAATTGAAATTGATGATTTGAGATTTGATTAAATTTGGATTTTTTGGAATTCGAGTTGATTTGAACCGATTTGTGAAATTTAGGAAGCTATTTTATATGAAGTAATTTTAAACTATATCTAAAACTATTTATATTTTACTTTATAAATTATAATAATATAAACTATTTTAATATAAATCATTTTCAATATAAATTATTCTAATATAAATTGTTTTAACTTATAACTATTTTATATAAATTATTTTATTTTATAAACTATTTTATTTATATATTATTATTAATATCTAAACTGTTTGAAGGAAAGTGTTATGATTTCCAAAGTTATGAATTTCAAAGTATTATGATTTCCAAACTAATATTATTTCAAATTGTTGGTTTCAAAAGTATTATAACTTTGAAAGTGATATGATTTTTGTAAATGGATATATATTTGAAGTGAAAATGATATTGTATTGATTTGGTTTTTGAATTGGAAATGATATTTTGGTTTTGAAGTATAAACTATTTTGGAATGACCGTGGTGTTATAATAACGTTTGGTTGTTAAAGAGACCAGAATCGGATATGGGCATACTCTCTGTCGATACCGAAAACCACTTTAACAACTGTGTATGCGGTGGAGATTCCAGAATGAAGTAGGATGGTGGCGACGATTCCTATTGAGGTATATACGTGGACCCAACTCCCATGAGTTGGCATAAGATGGCTAAAACAAGAGCGATTGACGGGCCAATGAGGTAGCACCTCTGATCGGACGCATTTCTTCGATACCATTCTATTACTTTGTGATTGATTTGGTGGCCACCCTTCGATTTTTATTGGGAGTGTGTTCTGAGGTGGGCGGTAGTGGCTGCTATGCATTTCCACCAGCCCGGATGCGTAATTGGTATATCTACCCTGGCATTGCCTAGTTGTGCCGTGTCACCTACCATATCGAGCTTTACTACGAGTTTGGATTTATCACGTAGCCTGTGGAGTATTGAGGGTAGCCCCCGATCTGGGAGTATGCTAATACTGGATAGACTACTGGGACTATTACGTGTTAAGGTGGAAAATGTAAAGCCTTAACGCTATTTAAAAGTAAGTTTATTTTATATCAGACATTATTATAATAGCGTATATTACTACATAGTAGATAGTTTAACGGATCCTTAGAGGATGCTTATCCCAAACATCCTTTAAGTTACTTGTATTTCAGTTGATATTTCACTTGAGTTGGATTTATTTATATAAGAATGTTAATCCTGACTCGAGTGTTATGTGTTGCTTTACGCTCGAGTCAGACTAAGTGATACAGTATTCGAGACTCACCTTTGGAGTTGGAGCTTTGCTTGGAGATCCAGCTATCTATCCTGCTTTCAGTTGTTCAGTTGACTCCAGTGATGTATTCAGATCTTGTATTTGGTTATTGTATTAAGACATCTATGTATTCGTGACTTCTGTTGTATCTTGTTTAACTCTGTTATATATATATATATATAGTAGCTTCATGAACTACTATTCTTTTGTTTCCGCGGCATTATTGTTATATTACTCTGTGTCTGTGATCTGTGATTATTTTATTTACTGTATGTGCTGAGTTTTGCCAAATTTAAATTAACAATATGATATTTTGAGCAATTCAAATCCGACATGTATGGATGCGAATGGCTGAAAATTTCAGGTCGTTACAGTTGGTATCAGAGCTTTGGCTCTAGACAAAGCTTAGCATATATGGTAAATTTGTTTACAGAATCACTTTCGTTCGAGCTTGATTCCTTCCTTTCGTGCCGATTTCTTTGAATTTTGGAACGTTCCCTGCGGTTCCAAATCTATTCTTGTCTCTCTCTATTTGTCTTCTTTTGATTCTGGAGTATCCCATAACTCCGCTTCGAATGATCTTTATAATGAATAGGCGGTCTCGCCAAATTTCGAATGATATGTAAAGGGGTGAAACTCCTTTACAATTAGCATTGATTCATCGAAGATTTCTGTATCCTCGGTTTAAAATGCTATCTATCTCTTGTTATCCCAAATTTTGTCTTTGAGATCTGATGTAGATTTACCCCAGAACCCCACATCGATCTTGTTCTTTAAGTCACGGTTGACCCAGTTAAGGTTGCCCGCGATTTATATAAGCTTATTCATTCCCTTATTCTGTCATTTAATCATCTTGTCTTTTGTTTCCAACTTATCTTCAAATCATTCTTGAAGGGTTTTTTTTGTAAACTAATTTTTAAATGTTTTAATATATATTGTGTTGTTTGAGTTGTTGATGTTGATTTGGGTTTTCGGTCGATTCGTCTGATCAACGCTATCGATAGGATTTCCAAAACACTTGAATAGAGCAAACTGACACCATATGGTTTTCAAATTTGGTAAATGAAATAAATTTTGTATAATTATATATATATATAAGTATAATTTTCTGAATTTTGATAGTGATTGAATTAGTTTTTAAGAAATAATAGTTGATTTTATATATATAGCTTGTAAATCGTTGTCTTTTGTTTCATATATAAATAATTGGATTATAAAACATGGCTATAAATTAATTTGGAAATTTAAATCAAGAATTTGAGAATTTAATTTCCGATGATTTTGAACTTTGGTTTTTAAGGTTTAAAGTGTATATTATTTAAAGTATTTTGAATAGAAATCTTTTCCAAAGAATTTTAAATGTTTAAATCAGTGCTCTCTTATTTTGTCGCTGGTGAATAATTTCGGTGATGACGGTCGCATCATCGACATTCATTTTCGAGTTTCGAAGTGGAGAGACCATTCACTAGCTTTGCTACACTTTGTTTCGGAAATAGATTTGATTTGAATTTCTTAAGTATAACTTGATTTATATTATATATAGAAATCTGATTATAGATTTGATTCGATATATATGGTATATATATATATATTTATCTCTAAGTAAATCGGAAATTTAAATTCTTAAATTTATGATTTAAAGATAATTTCAATTATAAAATGAAACCAAAATTAGGAATAAAAAAAATTAAACTTGAATAATTGAATTAGGAAAATTTTACTTGTAGAATACTCAATTACACTCTAATACAACTAGCCTAAATTACTCAGAAGTTGAATATGTAATTGGATAATATACAATATAAAATGACTTTTATAAATAGAATTTGAGTGGTTATAATAAAGGTTATACACTTAAATTTTAGTTATAAATATTAATTGAAAGAAATAGAATAATAAGTTAATTGAATAATAGATGAGACAAATAAATTTGTTTTGAAGGAATTAATAAATTGAAATTAGATTAACCTATGGAAATACCTTGTGTTTAAAATCAATTATTGAATATAAATTAATTTAAATTTATATGGTTTAAATTAATGTGGTTTAAATAAATGTGATAAGATATATTAAGTGGAATAAAGTCAATAATAATTTGAAATAAAAGAATTAAATTTGTTGAATAAAATATGGGTATAATAAATGATTATACAAATTGATGATTTAGAAATTGTTAACCGAGGATGACTAGATCATAAGATAATGAATCTAGAAATAAATAGATTGATTTAACTTAAGTGAAATCAAATGAATTAAATCAATTATTGAAGATTAATTAATTTAAAAATTAAATTTATATGGTTTGAATTAGTTATTTTATTTAGTTTTAATCTAATTTTCTTTGGGGTTGTTTCTATTCTCCTATCTCCTTCCTTTTCGGGGATGAAAAGTTTTGAGTGGGGGAGAGTGTAACGACCCGTAAATTTTAGATAATTTTATTTGTTTATTTATATATTTAATTGAAATTTTGTGAAACTTTAAACAATAAAATTTTGATATTTGAAATGCGTCTGTTTTAACATAGCAACGGCTAAATTTTCATCAGATAATTTGGAAGTTTATTTTCTAGTGTAATTTTATTCCAATTTATATCAGTTAAAAATTTATGATAATAAAAGTGTTCCGAAACCTAAATATGTCAATATGAGAAAATTTATTTAGAACACTGTGAATCAAACTACGAAATTTGTTTCGTGAAATTTGGACGTTTCTAGCTCCGTTTAGATTTTTCCATACGGAATAACAACGTATATCGGTACCGATTATCGACTTTTGATCGGATGATCGTACCACTGATATATGTATACCGTTTTGATCGTCTAATTATGCCGATCTCTGCGGTATATTCAATTTTGGAGTCCGGTACACAGCGAAATCGGTGAAATAGTGATCCCTACCGCTACCGTTTGAACCTTCTGATTCCTTTGCCATTCAAATTTTCCAACGGTTGGAAAAAATTAAACAAGCAGAGTCTATAGCTTTTATTTCATTCATGAATTCAATGTATGACTATTACACTTCCCATATATTATATAGGTTGTTTGATTTCTATCGGATCTTTCCGTTTCTCTGGCTTGTAACGTGTAAATACATATATATAATTAAGCTTGATTTACTTTTGCCTGTAACCTCATTCTCGTCCCTTCCTTTTTTTTCTTTTTCTTTCATCCTCCATTACTAACTGCGTCCGCCATCTCCAACATGGATCCGCAGCCAAAACCTCCGTCCATCGCCCTTTCCCTTCCTCGGCTCGCCACTTCACCTCTCAATGGCAGCTAGCACCCTCCATTCACTGCCACCCTCTCTCGCCTCATGCAATTCTCAACCCAGGCCGAGCGTTTATCTCGTATGGTGATAATGGTATATTTATTCATTATGCATTGATTTTGTATATGGTATTGATACGCCTCTCTATATATTTCTATGTAAGTTGTATACATATATTAAGCACCAGGTTTGTATGTTGTTTTGTAGCTTCATGATTAATTAGTTTGAACAAGATAAGAATGACCAGATCAGAGAATTTAAGTTGTATATATTAGTTTGTATAGGTTATAAAATATCAGTTTATATATATGTGTATTTTAGAGCATTTATATATATCGTATTATAACTTACGTATGTTCTATATATTACTTTATATATAAATTTGTATAAGCCGTATAACATGTTTGGTTACATAAAAGTTTATAATATAGGATATTATACGCAGTACTATGTGCTGCTCTTGTGTGTGTAGTTACCAAGTTTATGTAAAATTTATACTTTATTGAGTTACATGTTTTGTTTAGTGTGGGCATGTTTTAATGTGTATTGATGTGCTTTTATAAGAAAGTACCTAGTATATAGTATATAAGTATGTGTTTGTTTAAAAAAATAAATAATAAGTTACGGTTACAGTAGACCATATTAAAGGAAACATTGTATATATATGCTACATACTTTATCCAGGCATATATTTGGGTTCTTATATGTTATATATATTGATTTTATAAAATATAATTTTAGTATGCTTAAAGTGTTGTACTATATAGGATATATATATATATGTATATGTTGATAGAATTTTTGAATAGAGATATATTATATGTTTAAAAGTACAGTATATCATATGTGTGCATTTAGTTTAGTATATATATATGTGACATTCAAATGTATTTGCTTTAGTGTTCATATATATGTTTCGACTTTTAAATTATGTCCTTGTATTGAATAAGAGAAAATAAGTATATATATGTATTTATTTCAAATTGTATAATGTATATATGTTGATTTTACATGTGTGTTTTAATTGAAAACTATGATTTTTGAAGCCATATATATATTTAATTTAATATATGTTGAATTTAGAATATGATTTTTATACATATAGTTATATATATAAGTTCACTTATACCATTTATCATCGTCGATCCAGTTCTGATTCGATTTCGTCAATTCATGTTTATCAGCTTTGCCAGTCAAACTCACGTTCGATCTAGCTTTGCTTTGGATTCGGAACTCTTCTCATTCTCCTTCATCTCTAGCTTCGAAAGGTGAGCAATCACTCATGATTAATATTCTTATATTTATTAAATTTGATTTCAATTGAAAGGACAATTGAAATATGCTGCTGCTAGTTATTTACATTGTTATATATATGCCATCATCTGTATCTGTTCACCTGTGACATCTGACACCATTATCTGTTATTTATATTGATGATATATGCATGTTACTGTTGTTATTTTATTATCATATCTGTTATCACTCTGCAAGTTCCCTGATTGTATAGAACCACTATGGGTTGAAATGATACATACCCGAACGATCTGTAGAATAGGAGAAAATCGTTATGGGTTGAAATGATAAACCCAAGCAATTTTTCATTAAATTGAATTTGGGTTTCAGATGTTTTAAATCTTGGATTGAAATGATAAATATCTGTATCATTTGACCATAGGATAGAAAATTATATACAGACACCGTTGGTCTATTTATACATTTTTGAAAATGATTTCTACGGTTTTGAAAAGAAATATATGATTTTGATAAATATTGATTTTTAAAGATTTATCAAAGTTGATTTAATAATGTGACGACCCTGAATTTTTGACATTGGAAATCAGAATATTTAATTGATTTTAAATATCTGGAAGTTGGTTTAATTTGAAATTCAAATATCAGAATGAATTTGGCAATTTAATTGTTGGATTAATTTATTGCAGTTGGGTAAAAATATTGAATCTTCATTTTTAAGCTGATTAAAAATAATATGAACTCTTGTAAAATCTGTATTTATAATACTGAAGATAATAAAAGCTTCAGAATTGAATTTGAAACTATTTTGTTCAGTTTGAAATTTTATTGTTTAATCGATATTTAAAAATAGCTTTCCGAGGCACAGTCTTGGACTTCGACGAAACCAGTTCCATTGGATCTGTAATATTGTATTATTATTGGATTTCAATTTTTGTAGTGTTTGGAGTTATGGTGTGATCGTACGGTAAGTAAACGCGCTGGAAATTATATCGAATTCAATATAATAACTGGGTTCAAAAAGCTATCTTCTCCATACGATCAAATTTGAACTCGAAACCTTTTCCATTACGTTCGGAATAGGGGTATAACATTACTAACGCCTAGCGACACACCTCAATAGGATATCGAAATTTTGAGTTGCAAATTCGTGACGATTTAAATTTGAATTTGAATTTAAATTGAATATATATCTATACAGTCAACTTCAGCTGAAATAATTTCACATCGTCGTTTTTCCTTCACTTCAGAATACTGTAGCTCATCTGCTACATGGAAACATCAATTCCTCCCCTTTATTTCATTTCATAGCCGAACACTTCGACAGTAAGAAAACGAAAAAAATATCCATCGTTCGCAAATAAAAATGGCAGAGCAGATTGAATTTCGACTTTCCTCTTTTCCCTTTCTACATTCGAGAACGAAATCAGAAGCTCAGAAAAAAAAATCAAAGTAACGAATCACGTTCGATTCAATTTGAGTTTCGCGGTATCGAAATCGCGAGTGGGCATGGCGCAGCAGCAATCTTGAAGTCAACTTGGAGGACGAGCTTGAATTTTGGTCGATGATGGTGACATCGACCGCGAGAGCAAGGCAAATCAAAGTCGTGTGAAATGTAGGGTTTCGGTGGCCTTGGAGATTGGGTCGCGATGGCCAGACTCAAGTGCGGTTGTGGCTCGAGTGGCACGCGCATACGCGCGATAGTGGATTCGCGTGGCAACTGGAAGGTGCAGCGAGCGATGTTGCGACATCGTTGGTGGCTAGAGACGAGCAGCGTTTCGCGATCTGTAGCTCTGATCGCTAGCTCGCGCGCGCACTCTCGTCGGAGGCGGCGTTGGCTGGGGGGAGGCCGACGTTAGAATTTTGGGCGAAGTTAGGGCTCAAGTGGGTTGCGTGATGTCAGAGAGGCTCGCGTGGGGCGACGCTCGAGGTCGTGTTTGTTCGTCGTTCAGCGGTTGAGGCTAGTGTTCGATAAGGCTGTAAGGTATATGATTTCCTTTTTCAGATTGAATTAAATAACACACCTATTTTATTATATGCAGGAAATTAGAATAAAGTATATACAGTAAAGTATAAAACTGTTGTTATTTTCAATTTTAAAAATTTTCATATATAAATAGAAAAATATTCTAGTGAGATTTAATTGTAGATTTATATGCAGGAAAAAAAAAATTTATTAAACGATAATTGAATGTTCGACTACTTCGAATATTAATGAATTGTATAAAATTATTTATACAAGGTCTGAAACCATGAAGAAATGGTCGAAATGGAAATGGGATTGCAAAATAAAAGCAAAGGTGAGATCTTCTCACTCAAATTAAAATAATTGAAATTGCAGTTATTGATTGATTGTTGGATGATAGTATATATGAAAGTAGTATATATATTGGTGATTGATTTCCCGCACTATATAGCGGATGAGACCCTATGCGCCGCATAATAGCGGATGACATTTTATAAATCCTATATACCGCGATATTCCACCTCGAAGTGGAATGGGTATTTAATTGTTGTGCTATCATCTGTGGATGTAGGGAAATAGGTTGGAGGGATCCAACTAGATTCCTCAAATTGTATGAATTTGTTTCATATGTTGTGTGATGATTTATTGATAATCTGTGAATGGTTATATTGATGATTGAATTTGTTGAAGGCTATAATTTAGCCAAATGTATTTTTGGTATCGTTGGATACCAGAAATAAATAAAAATTTGATTTTTGAAATTAAAGTAGGAAATTTTAAGTAAATCCCTTTCGAAAGAATTGGGTGAATTTGAAAGAAGGAATTTAAAAGCATAAAGTTGATTTTTGTAATCTTATCGAATTATTTCCAAAATATGGGAAAAGATATTAATAAGTGGGTTTTGAATAATATTGTTTAAAAGGTGAAGAATTTATTAAAAATTCAGATTTTAAATAATTTGGAAAGAATAAAGGGATTTATTTAAAAGGTGATAAATTTCTAGAAATCAATTTGATAATTGATTTGGTATTTGAAAATAAATCTTTGGGAAATCGATATGAAAATTTATTTGGTGTTGAATGAAAATAGATTTTGTGTTGAAATAAATTTGGAAATCAATTTGTAAAATGATTTGTTATTTGGAAATAAAATTAGAAATCAATTTGCAAATGTTTTGTTCTATTGAAAATAGACTTGGGAATCAATTTGTAAAATTGATTTGGTATTTGAAATAAATTGAAAAATCAATTTGAAATTTGATTCGGTGTTGAAATAAATTTAGAAATAAATTTGTAAAATTGATTTGGGGGTTGAAAGTGGATAATTGAAAAATTAAATTCATAGTGGAAATAAATAATATCGGGAATTTTATTCCGCAAGTGAAAAGTGATTTGAAATTGGTTTTCAAAGTGATGAAGTGTGGAAAATATATATCTTGCGAAGATATTTTGAAATCTAATAATTTGGGAAAATTATTTAAATTGGTTGATTGTTGTGAATGTTGTTTGATGGTTAAATAACCGACTATCAATATTTGCCTTTGAAATAACACTTGAATTTGTTTTTAAAACAAGCGCTCATTATTCGGTTTAGCCGGGAAAAGACTTTGTGTCATATAACCCATTCCGAATAATGATACGACGTTATGGTTTGCAATTGAAGACCGGATTTGCAAGGGCTTCTTCCTTTATTGGACAAAGTGCCTTCGATTCTGTTCGAACCCGGAACAAACTTGTATGGTCGTATGTCTGACACTACACTTTGAGATATAAAGCAGATTTCTTTCAAATACATTTCTATTTGGTACCGGAGAATTTATTCTCTTAGCTTAACACCCTTCTCTGAGACGTACGAGCTCAGAGGTTATGTAGTTGAAGGTTATCAGTGATATACTCCCAATTTGGTAGTATGGCATGCTAAGTGTTGCTCTGTGTTGATGATCATTCGCTGATCATTTGTGATCAAAGCATGGCTTTCGTGTAAAGCGTAGCTTTGTGGACGAGACCTCATTGGACCTCACACCCCGGAAATGGTCGAAACAGGAAAATGCGGTAAGGTTATGAGGGTCGCACCCTTTAGGGTATGTCATTTCCTTCTGGAAAAAGGTGGTATCAGGTATGGAGCCCTGATATATAACCTGTGTGGTTGCTTCAATCTCATTTACTGTGTGGTTGTTGCTTTGTGATCGAGGGCCCTCAGATAAAGGTCGCAAACCACCGGGGGGTGGCATACTCGTGTAGTAGTTACCTAGTAAGAGGTAACCCGGCCTTGTGTTGCCAGAGAGCTGGTTAAGTTCTCGGGACGTCCCTCCAGAGGCATACCCATGTGGCATAGGAAGTTCCTTAGCCTGACCATTTGTTGGTAATCCAATTCCCAATACGAACCCAGTACGGTTTTAGTTGTAGAACCTGCTATTTAACATGGCAGCTATAGTAGGCATAGTATAATGGTACCTATGTAGGCTAAGATTAATATTATATTTTCGAAATGTTTTCGCACTATGCACTAGTAATAATATCGAAGAGTTTTCTCGTATTAAGCATATTTGACTATCATAAGGAGAAATCTCCCCCATGTGTGCGATTGCATTGTGTGTGTGCCGGAAGGCCTTATGGTAGTTTCATTTTCCAAAAGCATTGCGAATTTCTTTTATTTTCTTTGTGAAAATAACTGTTTTTGAGATCTCACGCCAGTCCCATGACTGACCTGGAGTTTATTGTTCCCTTTCTAAACTCTGGTTGCCCATAATTTTCCACACGGGCAGCCTAGAATCAGGTTATCAATTGGATCTGGATGGATTGCTGTGGAGATCTGGAGGCTAGCTGGATGGCGAGACGTATCACTTATACTATTATTATTCCGCTGTGTATTATGTTATGTGAACATGTATATATAACTGTCCAGTGATGTGTGTTGCTGTTGTAAACTCTGATGATGTATTGTATAAACTGATATAGTTCTTTGTTATAAAGATTATTCATTCATGTATTATATATTGTTCCGCTGTGAATGTGAGATTCTGTTATTTTTTCTGTTTCTTCTTCTTTCTTTCGTCTTCTACCTCTTCTTTTTAAACCCTAATGATTTGGTTTTCCGGCATTTGATTGTGCGGCATTTGATACCATGGACGTATTAATGTCGACTTTCGAGCATCGAAAAGTCGTATCGTTACATGTGGTATCAGAGCAATTGGTTAAGCGATAACCTTGGCTCTGTTGGGTGTTACTCATTAGAGATAGAGTCGGTAGTACTCTAGAATGAGTGTGAGTGTAATAATAGATATGAGCGCGTATTTGTTAGTGAATACAATTTTTTTTTAATATTGTGTTGACTTATCGGTTGATTGTTTATAGATTTTGGTCAGTGCAGTTTGGCCAACTGAAATCGATAGCGGTTTCTAAACTCTTAAACAAGATAACTGACACAGTGTTGTTTAAAAATAGGGTAAATGAAATAATTTTACCCAAATTATTTTGTATATCAAGGAAATAATATTTGTGAATTATTATTGTATATGGTTGCTTGGTTGTTAGGAAGAGATAATATTGAATTATTATCATTGTTATATGAAAACCGAATAATGAAATCCAGTTTAAATATAAGTGGTTATTAACCAAAATGGTGAATTGGAAGTAAATATGGAAATTATATAGAATATTGATATTGAACTTAAGAAGTAAATGATGAAATTCTTAAGTAGAATTTGGAGTTGAGAAAATATTCTAAATTAATGAAGATTAAACTGGAAATTGTGAAATGGTAATTGTGAATAAAGGAATGAATTTGTGAATGAACAAATGCGGTTACATTTGTAAATAAATAAATTGAAAAAAAAAATTGAAATTTCCTTGATAAAGATAAAGTAAATTCAGGATGAATTGAATATGGAAATTTGAAATTTAAAAAGGATAAGTGAATATACTAATTGAATTAAATTAGTAGATGGAATGGATTTGATTAAATGAAAAATCAAATCAAAGATTTAAATTAGAAATTGTTTACAAGGAAAATGAACTTGACTTTTGAGTTGAAATGACTTAAGAAATATTTGGACAAAGGCGTTGTTGTCGAGTTTTGTGAAATGGTTTTGAATGAAATTTGTTTGGATTAATGAAATAAACCGAATGTGAATATGAAATGCAAAATGAATTGAATGGAATCAATTGGAAATGAAATGAAATTAAAATAAATTGAGTTGGTATCAATTTAAATTAGTTATAAACTAGAATGGATATTCTATTAAGTGAATATCGTTGAATTTGCATATAAATGGTTGTCGTTGACGCAAACAAGGTTATATAAAATTCTATGAGTTATTAAAAGAAAAAAGAAAAAATTAATTTTTGAAACAATTGAAATGGATATGAATTCGTTTCGCTTTAAAATGAATTGAGTGAGTTGTAAATCACTTAAATTGAATGGAATGGTATGTGATTTGGTTGCAAACAATTTAAAACTAGTGTCAAAACCTTGCATATATGCTTATGAATGTATATTACATACATTACTTATGAAATCCATGTGTTAACTATTTGAAAAAAGGTGAAATGCTAATAAATTGCTAATGGAAATAATTTTGAGTGTATTTTTGTTGGGAGTGTTTTCGCCTACTACCGGACCAAACTCCCCTCTTATGCATGGCCGAACCAAACCTCTTCCCACGTAGAGCCGAACCAGTCCTTGTTCCACTACATGTCGAATCAGAGCAAGGAGCCTCTACCGAACCATCCCTTTCCTCGTGACTACCGAACCATCACCCAGGACCAAAGGTGCCGGACCAACCCCTACCGAACCAACACACACTCCACCCATTACCGGTCCAACCTCCCCTACCGAACCAACCTCACCTACCGGTCCAACCTCACATACCGAACCAACCTCACCACCGAGCCAACATCACTACCGGTCCAAACTCCACTTCCATGCATAGCCGAACCAGAGTGCTTCCGGACCAAGACGTGCCAGGCCAGATCACATCAGCCCAGGCCCACCAGTAGCTATGCACATCCAAGAACCCTACCCCCAGCCTCACTCTATAAATAGAGGGGCAGGGGTACAATAGAAAGGAAAAAGTTTGAGAGCTCAAGCACGGAGAGAACTTTCAAACAACTTTCTTTTACTTGTATCAAAGCTTTGTACTTGTAATCTAAACAAGAGAAGAGAAATAACATATAAAGTGGACGTAGGCACATTCTGGCTGAACCACTATAAATCTGCGTGTCTTTTTTACAGTTTAGCCCCTGCTTTTCATATATTTGCATAAATCACCCAAATCACTAAGAACAACATAAGATCTACTAAATCATACGACTTTGAGGTGTTTGTCCATTTTTTGTGCAAACATTTTTGGTGCTTTCAATGAGAACTTGAAGCTCGAAGCTTCAGCTTCTTCCACTTAACCTTTTTTCCTAACAGCATCGTTCATCGCTTGGAAAACATGCCTCCCAAGCAGAAGAAAGATGTTAACAAAGAAAAAAACATCGCAACCAGTAGTCTTCCAGATCCAGTGGACACAGATCAAGTAAATCGTCCTCCTCCAACAGCAGTAACAAATGAAGGACAGGCTAATCCGACCACTCTTGCCGTAGAACAGCCCGCAGCAATTACTAGGGCAGACCTAGACAGGGTTGTGGCTGAAGTAACTAACCGCTTCACGTCCCAGCAGGAAGCCTTGGTGGACTATCTCATGTCACGCTTAAGGGATGCTGAAGAGTCCAACCACAACACTGAGTCATGGGGTGAATCCCAGTCTGGAGGATCTCAGAGACAACAAAGATCTTCCTTCTTCGAAGGAGCTAATGGCAGAAGCAGCCATGGTAGGAGCCGAGATCGAGCACAGCCCGAAGTTAGGCCTGAGGAAACGCTTGGAACCGAACCCAACGGGGGAGGTACCGGGCGGAGGTCAACTGTAGTTGAGCCGATCGTACTGCCTAACCACGGAAACGCTAATGAACGGGGCCGAGCTAGAATCCAGCCCGAAGTTGGACCCGAGGAAGTGCTTAGATCAGAACCCAACAGGGGAAGATCAAGGCAAGGGCCAACTGTAGCTGACCCTAGCATGCTCCCAGAACACCAAAGGCAGCCACTAGAAAATATGAGGAATGATAGACGGTACCATCCCTACAGGTCATCTGGACGGAATCAATTCCACGGAACAGAACCAAACTCGTTTCTATCTGCTCCAAATTCTGATGAAAGGATGGCACGCTTGTTCAGAGAGTGCGTCCAACGGGATCAAAGAGATCGACGGATAGGCGCTAGCGTAACCAACCCTTTCGCCTGCAATATCGAAATTGCTATCACCCCCCGAGAATGGAAGATGCCAACAATGGAACCTTACAAAGGAACCTCCGACCCCGTTGTACACTTACAGAGATACACACAGCATATGCTCATGAGGGGAGCAACAGAGGGAGTACTATGCAAATGCTTTCCACTATTCTTAGCAGATCTAGCTACCTCCTGGTTCTGCCATCTACCCCAAGGATCCATCAGCTCGTGGGAGATGTTGAAAGAAAAGTTTATCAGCCAGTTCCGCATTCATATGGAACAACCCAAGGACGCTTATTCCTTATCCAATATCAAACAGAAACCTGGAGAGAAGCTGCGGCAATATTTAACCCGATTCAATGCCGCAGCGGCCGCAGTCCAAGATGCCGATGAGAAGCTTGTCTTAATGGCCCTCTGTAGTGGTGTGCATCCGGATACTAAATTCGCTAGAAGACTAACAAAAGAAAAACAAGCTACTCTACCCGATTTCTTCCATGAAGCCGGGAAATATATGAGGCTTGAAGATGCTGCCACTGAGGGGCAGTCAGGGCAACAAAATAAGGCAACTCACAGCAACTCGCCCGCTGTAGCAAAGGACGTTCGAAGAAATGATTCTAGAGACAATGCTGGGGGCAAGAAGGGAGAAAAGCGCCTATATCATCCAGGACCGAGATTCGACACTTACACTCCTTTGAATGAAACCGTCGAAAAACATCTTCATTTCCACCCAAGGCGAAGTTAGATACGAACGCCCACCGTACGAGAAGGAATCAGATAACGCACAGAAGTCTGGAAAGTTCTGCCGCTTCCACGAATCTCATGGGCATGATACCAATGAATGCCATCATCTCCGGGACTTGATTGAAGAACACATCAGAAGGAAGAAACTACAACGCTTTCTTGGGAAGGCCAGCCCTGTCTGACTTCCAAATTGTCCTGGCCCCATAGTGCCTAAAGATGAAATTTCCAACGGACAATGGAGTAGGGGAAGTAGAGGGAGACCAGGACGTTGCTCGAGACTGCTATGTAACTGAACTTCACAACAACCACAGGAAGGATAAAGGGAAGAGTGTAGAGGTTGCCCTCTGCACAAAAAGTTTGGAAGCATAGTAACTAAAGAAAGCCCCTCCTCTTCGATATACCAGCAATCCCTTCAATGAATTAGGCCCCAGGGACAGGGGGGAGGAGGCCACCGCCGAGCCTGCAGAGGCTATGGAATTTGTATCTATAGGCAAACATGACTCGAGTAGACTATTGAAAATCGGGTCCCAACTAAAAACAAAGTTGAAGGAACAACTCATTGACTTTCTCCGCCCCAACTTGGATGTATTTGCATGGTCACATGCTGACATGACCGGAATCTCCCCTGACATAGCATGCCACATACTAAACTTGAGAAGCTAGCATACTGTTTACTAATCACATCACGGAAACTGCGTCACTACTTCCAGTCCCATTCCATCAAAGTTCTGACCGACCAACCACTAAGGCAGGTACTCCATCGTCCCGACACTTCTGGGCGACTACTTAAATGGTGCATTGAACTAAGTCAGTATGATATCACCTATCACCCTCGCACCGCTATCAAGGGACATGCCATGGCCGATTTCATTGCAGAATTCACTACCAACGAAAGTAAGGAGCAATCGGAAATAGCAGAAGACATCAAGTGGAATCTCTTCATGGATGGTGCATCAAACGAACAAGGCTCGGGGGCAGGTGTGGTAATAATCACTCCTAGGGGAAATAAGCTGCACTATGCTATAAGGTTGGAGTTCGCTGCCACCAAAAACGATGCAGAGTATGAAGCAGTGATAGCTGGATTAGAACTTGCCTTGGAAATCGGAGCCAATTCTTTGTGTCTTCATAGCGATTCTCAACTTATTGTTAATCAAATACTAGGAGAATTCCAGGCTCGAGAAGAACGACTCATAGCATATTTAAAGAAGACCAAGTTACTTCTCAGTCGATTGGACCACTACTTAGTCAAACACATCCCTCGGGAAGAGAACTGAGAGGCCGACGAATTAGCGAAGCAAGCAAGCATGAGAGACGGTGATGTTTCCGGAGCAGTAGCCATCTCAAAGCAACTGACCTTAAGTTTTGAGCAAGTGAATCTGATAGCTGCAACCGAAGAAGCAAATTGGATAACTCCCATCCGAGACTACTTACAAAGCGGCATACTACCCAACGGGCGTAACGAAGCCAAGGAAATCTTATCCAACATTCATCAAGGAAGCTGCGAAGATCACACCGGAGGGCAAACTTTAGCAAAGAAGATACTCCATTATGGATATTTCTGGCCTACCTTAAGCAAGGACGCCTTAGATTTCGTCAAAAAATGCGATAGATGCCAGAAGTTTGCTAAGATTCCGCGGCTACCAACAACTGAAATTACACAAGTGACCAGCCCTTGGCCCTTTGCAGTATGGGGAATTGATTTGATCGGCGAGCTGCCAATGGGCCGAGGCGGGGCCAAATATGCCATAGTGGCAGTCGACTATTTCACCAAATGGGTGGAAGCAGAACCTCTGAATAAATTATCTTCAGCAAAAGTTATTAACTTCTTGATCAAAAATGTTCTATGCAGGTACAGAGTCCCATTCAAAATCATATCAGACAATGGACTTCAGTTTGACAGCGAAGAATTCGCCAACTGGTGCCGAGAGCACGGAATTCACAAAAGCTTCTCATCCGTAGCTTATCCCCAGGCAAACGGACAAGTCGAAGCCGTCAACAAAGTTCTCAAAACTCTAATAAAAAAGAAACTCGAAAAGTCAAAAGGCGCTTGGGTGGATGAACTTCCTACGGCACTGTGGGCCTATCGCACATCTTTCAGAACATCAACAGGGCATACTCCTTTCTCTTTGGCATACGGATCTGAGGCTATGCTCCCAGTTGAAACCATCGTGCCTTCCCTCCGTAGGATACACTATAACCCAAAAGAGAACGAAGAACTCCTTTACATGTCTTTGGATCTAATTGAGGAGAGAAGAAATGATGCAGCCCTCAAAGCAGCAGCCCACAAACAAAAAGTGGCAGCGCAATGCAATTCCAAAGTCAAGCATCGTACCTTACGAGAAGGGGATCTTGTCCTCAAGCGAATCTTCCCTCACCCCGGAGCACTAGATCCAATCTGGGATGGTGTAATTCATAAAGATCTCCACAATGGAGCTTATATTTTGTCAACAGTGGACGGGGAGGTGTTCCAGAGGGCATGGAACATCCAACACCTTCGTCGATACTTTTCTTAACTTGTACTGCCCATATGAAGTGAATTAACAAAGAGAATCAGTGGACGTAGTCATTTTCGTGCCGAACCACTTTAAAAAAACTTGTCTCTTTTTAACTTGTTCCTTCATATCTTGGCTGCTTGTTAACTTTATCCTTTTCTGTTGAACAAAATCCTGTGCAAATAGCATTTTCATTCAAGACGCTCCACAGCGCGACTTCTCCTGGACAAGACCTAACAGGTACTATACGAATCTATGCCCTCGCCAATGAGACACTTTTGCTCCGGCATCCCTCTGCTGCGGGTTAACTCATTGCTCGCGACGGCCCTCAAAGCCAACTGTAATGAGCCGATTATAAGCCACCTAGAAGGCCGACTATAGCCGAGGCAGTTCATTACGGCGTTCGGCTCGCCGGCAACTGTGAACCGATTATAAACCCCAACATAAGGTGTGGCCAGCCAGGGGTAGTTCACGGTTGACGATCGGCACCCACGCTAGCCGGCCGCAGTAAATCGAATAATACCCACGATTACGGGCCATAATGGCCCGGGTAGTTACTGTGCGCGATCTCGGCTCCGATGTGTCTTAAGTGCGGCTGTGGTAAAAAAGAATTAACTCCCCGTGGAGGCGTAAGATGGGTGACAAATGTCTCCAAGACCCACAGCTAGGGAAAGTGACTACAAAGCCCGTTTGCCACGAACTTAAGCACATCGAAGGCCTTCCGTGATTGGAAGTTTTACTATTTCACATATTTCAATTCTATTTAAAAAACTTTTCTCCTATCCTCTATACAATCCCTAAAGTACAGTACACGGAGTAGAAGATACTCACCAGCGGGAATGGGAATTCACGGTTGGATAGCAGGACATTCAACTGAGCTCCATCCTTGGTCGTACAAAAATATTCAAAACTGCCATCTACAATTAGAACATGAAAGGCGGTATTTTCTTCTTTTATACAAATTCCTAACTATAATTTATTCATACATCACACTAGCATTATAAGGCATGAAATTATGCTTTAAGCAAGAACTTGGCATTAAACACAACTGAATTACAAGCATATGCATAGATATATTTCTCATACAACATGTGAAAATAACAAAAGCATTCAAAAAACGACGGAATCAGCTTAAGTTAAAAAATTACACGTCAAGAATAGTGTTGTTTATTACAAGTGGCATAATTACAACCTAAGAGTTACGTTACTGTTTTGAGACTAACGAATCCAACAATGTCAAGCCCACCAAAAGATATCCAGGTCCAATCAAGGAGCCGGCCGCGTCGGAGTTTTATCCTTGCCCTGTTGCCCACCTGTCCGGTCAAAGAAAGAATTCATTAGTGATAAGCAACCAAGTTAACGGAAAGACCAGAAAGGAAGACTTACCAGCACCTGCTTCTTGACCATCCTGGTCATCATCCTCTACTTGTACACCTGCCTCCCTTGGCAACAGCATGCGCTCTCTATCAATCCCAAAGGAGCGGGAGATAACGTCAAGCTGCTCGCCTTTGAGAAAGCTTGGGAAACAGTCGGGAGGTGAGTTCAGAAGCTCCTGAGGGCCGTACCCATCCACTAGTGACCTCGGGGTAGGCCCATGACGTCCCGATTCTGACTGAGCTGGGGGCACTGCGGAAGGATCGTCTCTATCCTGGGATTTCCTCTTTTCTGATCGGGTTTCAACTTTACAAGAAATTTATCTGCAAACACAAAGAAGTGCGTCGTTAGAATAAAGGAAGTAAACAAGCGAGTGTGTGCAGTTTGGAATTTCACTCATAATTCAAGTCATGAAAGTGCATTCGGTAGTTCAAGGCCGAAAGGTCATTCGGTATTCGAACTCCCCTATCTCGTTCGGCATATCCAACAAGGGACCCATTCGGCACTCGAATTCATTCGGTAGTCCAAGACCGAAAGGTCATTCGGTATTCAAACCATCAATCTCATTCGGCAATCATACTCCTCATGGTCGTTTGGCATTTCAAGCACGAAGTTCATTCGGCAAAGAATGTCTCAGATAATTCGGCATTCAAAACCGGATGGGGGCGTCCAGATAAACAAAGCGCGCCATATGAAAGCATATGCCCCACTTTGGGGGGCAAATGTTGGGAGTGTTTTCGCCTACTACCGGACCAAACTCCCCTCTTATGCATGGCCGAACTAAACCTCTTCCCACGCAGAGCCGAACCAGTCCTTATTCCACTGCATGCCAAATCAGAGCAAGGAGCCTCTACCGAACCATCCCTTTCCTCGTGACTACCGAACCATCACCTAGGACCAAAGGTGCCGGACCAACCCATACCGAACCAACACACACTCCACCCATTACCGGTCCAACCTCCCCTACCGGACCAACCTCACCTACCGATCCAACCTCACATACCGAACCAACCTCACCACCGAGCCAACATCACTACCGGTCCAAACTCCACTTCCATGCATAGCCGAACCAGAGTGCTTCCGGACCAAGACGTGCCAGGCCAGATCACATCAGCCCAGGCTCACCAGCAGCTATGCACATCCAAGACCCCTACCCCCAGCCTCACTCTATAAATAGAGGGGCAGGGGTACAACAGAAAGGAAAAAGTTTGAGAGCTCAAGCACGGAGAGAACTTTCAAACAACTTTCTTTTACTTGTATCAAAGCTTTGTACTTGTAATCTAAACAAGAGAAGAGAAATAACATATAAAGTGGACGTAGGCACATTCTGGCTGAACCACTATAAATCTGCGTGTCTTTTTTACAGTTTAGCCCATGCTTTTCATATATTTGCATAAATCACCCAAATCACTAAGAACAACATAAGATCTACTAAACCATACGACTTTGAGGTGTTTGTCCATTTTTTGTGCAAACAATTGTTTACGAAAACTACTTGTTTGTTATTGAAAATGAGTAAAATGTTAATAGATTTCCTATATATCTCACTTACATATTTAAATTGAGTAAGTATAGGTTCAAAAAAGCCATGTGACTGGATTCAGTCACGCTAATAGCTAAATAAATAAGCCGCTTTGCTTAAAATGCTAATAAAGGTACGCCTACGCAATAAAAATAGGAAATATGAACTGTTTTTGTTTTTCTAACCATGTGGGTCGATGTATATATATTTATATCTCTTATCAAATTGCAAAAGCTCCTCCGTACAAAGGGGACTCTGCCAAAATTTTATGAAAATTTTGGGAGTTAGAAATTTTTTAAAATTTTCACTAACGACAACTGATTTAAATTGGAATTTGAAATAAAGGTAAATATGATTCAATCTTCGAAGTTAAAGATGAATCGAATTCAAGTAAAATTTGAAATGAAAATTTGAATGAAAATTTGGAAATAAAAGTATTGAGATTTGAAATGAATTAGTAAATTGAAGCAAATGATTTTATATGAAATTGGAATCCAAGTTGAATAGAAGTAAATTAAAACCAAGTGGTATAGTGAAAGTAATAATATAAAGATATACAAAGTGCCTATATTGAACTTAAGAAATGAATGGAGAAAATTCTTAAGTAAAATTGGTATTGGGAATACACTAAGTAAATTGGGACATTGTTGTTAAGTAAAGTATACAGGGATTATAAAGGCTATAGGAAAATGGAATTGGATTTAGATTTCAAAGACGAATTTAAATTTGCTCGACAATAAGGTATGTATTTAAATTTCAGTATGAAATTTGATGGGATTCTGGTTTTGCCACTTGGAATTTTGTTTTCTATTAGAATTTAGCAGTCCGTAGGGACATTTTTAAGTCGTATCGAGCTAGCCGCGCAAAGGAGACGCTGGTGAAATTTTCGAAAATTTAGAGAGTTAGAAAATTTTTGAGAAATTTTGGATAGTTTAAAATTTGAATTTAAATTAAAATTTGAATTATGAAGTAAAATAAAGTTGCTTGAAACTATGAAAATGTTTGGAAAATTAATAAGGATGATAGTGTGGTTATGATAAGAAGATTGGTTTGAGAATTTGATAAAACCGTTTGGGTTTGGGAAAATGATAAACGGGTTGAGGATCATTCTTCTTAACTTGTAATTTCGGGACGAAATTCTTTTAAGGGGGGAAGAATGTGACGACCCTGAATTTTTGACATTGGAAATCAGAATATTTAATTGATTTTAAATATCTGGAAGTTGGTTTAATTTGAAATTCAAATATCAGAATGAATTTGGCAATTTAATTATTGGATTTAATTTATTGCAGTTGGGTAAAAATATTGAATCTTCATTTTTAAGCTGATTAAAGATAATATGAAGTCTTGTAAAATCTATATTGATAATACTGAAGATAATAAAAGCTTCAGAATTGAATTTAAAACTGTTTTGTTCAGTTTGAAATTTTATCGTTTAATCGATATTTAAAAATAGCTTTCCGAGGCACAGTCTTGGAATTCGACGAAACTAGTTGCATTGGATCTGTAATATTGTATTATTATCAGATTTCAATTTTCGTAGTATTTGGAGTTATGGTGTGATCGTACGGTAAGTAAACGCGCTGGAAATTATATCGAATTCAATATAATAACTTGGTTCAAAAAGCTATCTTCTCCATATGATCAAATTTGAACTCGAAACCTTTTCCATTGCGTTCGTAATAGGGGTATAACATTACAAACGCCTAGCAGCACGCCTCGATAGGATATCGAAATTTTGAGTCCAAATTCGTCACGATTTAAATTTGAATTTGAATTTCAATTGAATATATATCTATACAGTCAACTTCAGCTGAAATAATTTCACATCGTCATTTTTCCTTCACTTCAGAATACTGTAGCTCATCTGCTACACGCAAACATCATTTCCTCCCCTTTATTTCATTTCACAGCCGAACACTTCGACAGTAAGAAAACGAAAAAATATATCCATCGTTCGAAAATAAAAATGGCAGAGCAGATTGAATTTCGACTTTCCTCTTTTCCCTCTCTACATTCGAGAACGAAATCAGAAGCTCAGAAGAAAAAAAATCGAAGTAACGAATCGCGTTCGATTCAATTTGAGTTTCGCGGCATCGAAATCGCGAGTGGGCATGGCGCGGTAGCAATCTTGAAGTCGACTTGGAGGACGAGCTTGAATTTTGGTCGATGATGGCGACGTCGACCGCGAGAGCAAGGCAAATCAAAGTCGCGTGCAATTTAGGGTTTCGATGGCCTTGGAGATTGGGTCGTGATGGCCAGACTCAAGTGCAGTTGTGGCTCGAGTGGCACGCGCATACGCGCGATAGTGGATTCGCGTAGCAACTGGAAGGTGCATCGAGCGATGTCGCGACATCGTTGGTGGCTAGAGACGAGCAGCGTTTCACGATCTGTAGCTCTGATCGCTAGCTCGCGCACGCACTGTCGTCGGAGGCGGCGTTGGATGGGGGTAGGCCGACGTTAGAATTTTGGGCGAAGTTAGGGCTCAAGTGGGTTGCGTGATGTCAGAGAGGCTCGCGTGGGGCGACGCTCGAGGTCGTGTTTGTTCGTCGTTCAGCAGTCGAGGCTAGTGTTCGATAAGGCTGTAAGGTATATGATTTCCTTTTTCAGATTGAATTAAATAACACACCTATTTTATTATATGTAGGAAATCAGAATAAATTATATACAGTAAAGTATAAAACTGTTGTTATTTTCAATTTTAAAAATTTGCATATATAAACAGAAAAATATTCTAGTGATATTTAATTGCAGATTTATATGCAGAAAAAAAAATTATTAAACGATAATTGAATGTTCGATTATTTTGAATATTAATGAATTGTATAAAATTATTTATACAAGGTCTTAAACCATGAAGAAATGGTCGAAATGGAAATGGGATTGCAAATTAAAAGCAAAGGTGAGATCTTCTCACTCAAATTAAAATAATTGAAATTTCAGTTATTGATTGATTGTTGGAAGATAGTATATATGATAGTAGTATATATATATTGGTGATTGATTTCCTGCATTATATAGCGGATGAGACCCTATGCGCCGCATAATAGCGGATGATATTTTATAAATCCCATATACCGCGATATTCCACCTCGAAATGGAATGGGTATATAATTGTTGTACTAACATCTGTGGATGCAGGGAAACAGGTTGGAGGGATCCAACTGGATTCCTCAAATTGTATGAATTTGTTTCATATGTTGTGTGATGATTTATTGATAATCTATGAATGATTATATTGATGATTGAATTTGTTGAAGGCTATAATTTAGCCAAATGTATTTTTGGTATCGTTGGATACCAGAAATAAATAAAAATTTAATTTTTGAAATTAAAGTAGGAAATTTTAAGTAAATCCCTTTCGAAAGAATTGGGTGAATTTAAAAGAAGGAATTTAAACGCATAAAGTTGATTTTTGAAATCGTATCGAATTATTTCCAAAAATATGGGAAAAGATATTAATAAGTGTGTTTTGAATAATATTGTTTAAAAGTTGAAGAATTTATTAAAAATTCAGATTTTAAATAATTTGGAAAGAATAAAGGGATTTATTTAAAAGGTGATAAATTTCTAGAAATCAATTTGATAATTGATTTGGTATTTGAAAATAAATCTTGGGGAAATCGATATGAAAATTTATTTGGTGTTGAATGAAAATAGATTTTGTGTTGAAATAAATTTGGAAATCGATTTGTAAAATGATTTGTTATTTGGAAATAAAATTAGAAATCAATTTGCAAATGTTCTGTTCTATTGAAAATAGACTTGGGAATCAATTTGTAAAATTGATTTGGTATTTGAAATAAATGGAAAAATCAATTTGAAATTTGATTCGGTGTTGAAATAAATTTAGAAATCAATTTGTAAAATTGATTTGGGGGTTGAAAGTGGATATTTGAAAATTTAAATTCACAGTGGAAATAAATAATATCGGGAATTTTATTCCGCGAGGGAAAAGTGATTTGAAATTGGTTTTCAAAGTGATGAAGTGTGGAAAATATATATCTTGCAAAGATATTTTGAAATCTAATAATTTGGGAAAATTATTTAAATTGGTTGATTGTTGTGAATGTTGTTTGATGGTTAAATAACCGACTATCAATATTTGCCTTTGAAATGGCACTTGAATTTGTTTTTAAAACAAGCGCTCATTATTCGGTTTAGCCGGGAAAGGACTTTGTGTCATATAACCCATTCCGAATAATGATACGACGTTATGGTTTGCAATTGAAGACCAGATTTGCAAGGGCTTCTTCCTTTATTGGACAAAGTGCCTTCGATTCTGTTCGAACTCGGAACAGACTTGTATGGTCGTATGTCTAACACTACACTTTGAGATATAAAGCAGATTTCTTTCAAATACATTTCTGTTTGGTGGCGGAGAATTTATTCTTTTAGCTTAACACCCTTCTCTGAGACGTACGAGCTCAGAGGTTATGTAGTTGAAGGTTATCGGTGATATACTCCCAATTTGGTAGTGTGGCATGCTAAGTGTTGCTGTGTGTTGATGATCAGTCGTTGCCATTTGTGATCAAAGCATGGCTTTCGTGTAAAGCGTAGCTTTGTGGACGAGACCTCATCGGACCTAACACCCTGGAAATGGTCGAAACAGGAAAATGCGGCAAGGTTATGAGGGTCGCACCCTTTAGGGTTTGTCATTTCCTTCTATAAAAAGGTGGTATCAGGTATGGAGCCTTGATATTTAACCTGTGTGGTTGCTTCAATCTCATTTACTATGTGGTTGTTGCTTTGTGATCGAGGGCCCTCAAATAAAGGTCGCAAACGACCGGGGGGTGGCATACTCGTGTAGTAGTTACCTAATAAGTGGTAACCCGGCCTTGTGTTGCAAGAGAGCTGGTTAAGTTCTCGGGACATCCCTCCAGAGGCGTACCCATGTGGCATAGGAAGTTCCTTAGCCTGACCCTTTGTTGGAAATCCAATTCCCAATACGAACCCAGTACAGTTTTAGTTGTAGAACCTACTATTTAGCATGGCAGCTATAGTAGGCATAGTATAATGGTACCTATGCTGGGTAAGATTAATATTTTATTTTCGAAATGTTTTCGCACTATGCACTAGTAATAATATCGAAGAGTTTTCTTGTATTAAGCATATTTGACTATCATAAGGAGAAATCTCCCCCATGTGTGCGATTGCATTGTGTGTGCCGGGAGGCCTTATGGTAGTTTCATTTTCCAAAAGCATTGCGAATTTCTTTTATTTTCTTTGTGAAAATAACTATTTTTGAGATCTCACACCAGTCTCATGACTGACCTGGAGTTTATTGTTCCCTTTCTAAACTCTGGTTGCCCATAATTTGCCACACGGGCAGCCAAGAATCAGGTTATCAATTGGATCTGGATGGATTGCTGTGGAGATCTGGAGGCTAGCTGGATGGCGAGACGTATCACTTATACTAGTATTATTCCGCTGTGTATTATGTTATGTGAACAAGTATATATAACTGTCCAGTGATGTGTGTTGCTGTTGTAAACTCTGATGATGTATTGTATAAACTGATATAGTTCTTTGTTATAAAGATTATTCATTCATGTATTATATATTGTTCTGCTGTGAATGTGAGATTCTGTTATTGTTTCTATTTCTTCTTCTTTCTTTCGTCTTCTACCTCTTCTTTTTAAACCCTAATGATTTGGTTTTCCGGCATTTGATTGTGCGGCATTTGATACCATGGACGTATTAATGTCGACTTTCGAGCATCGAAAAGTCGTATCGTTACATGTGGTATCAGAGCAATTGGTTAAGCGATAACCTTGGCTCTGTTGGGTGTTACTCATTAGAGATAGAGTCCGTAGTACTCTAGAATGAGTGTGAGTGTAATAATAGATATGAGCGCGTATTTGTTAGTGAATACAAATTTTTTTTTATTGTGTTGACTTATCGGTTGATTGTTTATAGATTTTGGTCGGTGCAGTTTGGCCAACTGAAATCGATAGCGGTTTCTAAACTCTTAAACAAGATAACTGACACAGTGTTGTTTAAAAATAGGGTAAATGAAATAATTTTACCCAAATTATTTTGTATATCAAGGAAATAATATTTGTGAATTATTATTGTATATGGTTGCTTGGTTGTTAGAAAGAGATAATATTGAATTATTATCATTGTTATATGAAAACAGAATAATGAAATCCAGTTTAAATATAAGTGGTTATTAACCAAAATGGTGAATTGGAAGTAAATATGGAAATTATATAGAATATTGATATTGAACTTAAGAAGTAAATGATGAAATTCTTAAGTAGAACTTGGAGTTGAGAAAATATTCTAAATTAATGAAGATTAAACTAGAAATTGTGAAATGGTAATTGTGAATAAAGGAATGAATTTGTGAATGAAAAAATGCGGTTACATTTGTAAATAAATAAATTGAAATTTTGAGTTGAATTCAAAATGCGGTTACTTTTGTGAATGAAACTACCATAAATAAATAAATCGAAGTTAAAGATGAATCGAATTCAAGTAAAATTTGAAATGAAAATCTGAATGAAAATTTGGAAATAAAAGTATTGAGATTTGAAATGAATTAGTAAATTGAAGCAAATGATTTATATGAAATTGGAATCCAAGTTGAATAGAAGTAAATTAAAACCAAGTGGTATAGTGAAAGTAATAATATAAAGATATACAAAGTGCCTATATTGAACTTAAGAAATGAATGGAGAAAATTCTTAAGTAAAATTGGTATTGGGAATACACTAAGTAAATTGGGACATTGTTGTTAAGTAAAGTATACAGGGATTATAAAGGCTATAGGAAAATGGAATTGGATTTAGATTTCAAAGACGAATTTAAATTTGCTCGACAATAAGGTATGTATTTAAATTTCAGTATGAAATTTGATGGGATTCTGGTTTTGCCACTTGGCATTTTGTTTTCTATTAGAATTTGGCAGTCCGTAGGGACATTTTGTAGTCGTATCGAGCTAGCCGCGCAAAGGAGACGCTGGTGAAATTTTCGAAAATTTAGAGAGTTAGAAAATTTTTGAGAAATTTTGGATAGTTTAAAATTTGAATTTAAATTAAAATTTGAATTATGAAGTAAAATAAAGTTGCTTGAAACTATGAAAATGTTTGGAAAATTAATAAGGATGATAGTGTGGTTATGATAAGAAGATTGGTTTGAGAATTTGATAAAACCGTTTGGGTTTGGGAAAATGATAAACGGGTTGAGGATCATTCTTCTTAACTTGTAATTTCGGGACGAAATTCTTTTAAGGAGGGAAGAATGTGACGACCCTGAATTTTTGACATTGGAAATCAGAATATTTAATTGATTTTAAATATCTGGAAGTTGGTTTAATTTGAAATTCAAATATCAGAATGAATTTGGCAATTTAATTATTGGATTTAATTTATTGCAGTTGGGTAAAAATATTGAATCTTCATTTTTAAGTTGATTAAAGATAATATGAAGTCTTGTAAAATCTATATTGATAATACTGAAGATAATAAAAGCTTCAGAATTGAATTTGAAACTGTTTTGTTCAGTTTGAAATTTTATCGTTTAATCGATATTTAAAAATAGCTTTCCGAGGCACAGTCTTGGAATTCGACGAAACTAGTTCCATTGGATTTGTAATATTGTATTATTATCGGATTTCAATTTTCGTAGTGTTTGGAGTTATGGTGTGATCGTACGGTAAGTAAACGCGTTGGAAATTATATCGAATTCAATATAATAACTGGGTTCAAAAAGCTATCTTCTCCATATGATCAAATTTGAACTCGAAACCTTTTCCATTGCGTTCGTAATAGGGGTATAACATTACAAACGCCTAGCAGCACGCCTCGATAGGATATCGAAATTTTGAGTTCCAAATTCGTCACGATTTAAATTTGAATTTGAATTTCAATTGAATATATATCTATACAGTCAACTTTAGCTGAAATAATTTGACATCGTCGTTTTTCCTTCACTTCAGAATACCGTAGCTCATCTGCTACACGCAAACATCATTTCCTCCCTTTTATTTCATTTCACAGCCGAACACTTCGACAGTAAGAAAACGAAAAAATATATCCATCGTTCGCAAATAAAAATGGCAGAGCAGATTGAATTTCGACTTTCCTCTTTTCCCTCTCTACATTCGAGAACGAAATCAGAAGCTCAAAAGAAAAAAAATCGAAGTAACGAATCGCGTTCGATTCAATTTGAGTTTCGCGGCATCGAAATCGCGAGAGGGCATGGTGCGGTAGCAATCTTGAAGTCGACTTGGAGGACGAGCTTGAATTTTGGTCGATGATGGCGACGTCGACCGCGAGAGCAAGGCAAATCAAAGTCGCGTGCAATTTAGGGTTTCGATGGCCTTGGAGATTGGGTCGCGATGGCCAGACTCAAGTGCGGTTGTGGCTCGAGTGGCACGCGCATACGCGCGATAGTGGATTCGCGTAGCAACTGGAAGGTGCATCGAGCGATGTCGCGACATCGTTGGTGGCTAGAGACGAGCAGCGTTTCACGATCTGTAGCTCTGATCGCTAGCTCGCGCGCGCACTGTTGTCGGAGGCGGCGTTGGCTAGGGGTAGGCCGACGTTAGAATTTTGGGCGAAGTTAGGGCTCAAGTGGGTTGCGTGATGTCAGAGAGGCTCGCGTGGGGCAACGCTCGAGGTCGTGTTTGTTCGTCGTTCAGCAGTCGAGGCTAGTGTTCGATAAGGCTGTAAGGTATATGATTTCCTTTTTCAGATTGAATTAAATAACACACCTATTTTATTATATGAAGGAAATCAGAATAAAGTATATACAGTAAAGTATAAAATTGTTGTTATTTTCAATTTTAAAATTTTGCATATATAAACAGAAAAATATTCTAGTGAGATTTAATTGCAGATTTATATGCAGAAAAAAAATTTATTAGACGATAATTGAATGTTCGATTATTTTGAATAGTAATGAATTGTATAAAATTATTTATACAAGGTCTGAAACCATGAAGAAATGGTCGAAATGGAAATGGGATTGCAAATTAAAAGAAAAGGTGAGATCTTCTCACTCAAATTAAAATAATTGAAATTTCAGTTATTGATTGATTGTTGGATGATAGTATATATGATAGTAGTATATATATATTGGCGATTGATTTCCCGCATTATATAGCGGATGAGACCCTATGCGCCGCATAATAGCGAATGATATTTTATAAATCCCGTATACCGCGATATTCCGCCTCGAAGTGGAATAGGTATATAATTGTTGTGCTAACATCTGTGGTTGCAGGGAAACAGGTTGGAGGGATCCAACTGGATTCCTCAAATTGTATGAATTTGTTTCATATGTTGTGTGATGATTTATTGATAATCTATGAATGATTATATTGATGATTGAATTTGTTGAAGGCTATAATTTAGCCAAATGTATTTTTGGTATCATTGGATACCAGAAATAAATAAAAATTTGATTTTTGAAATTAAAGTAGGAAATTTTATGTAAATCCCTTTCGAAAGAATTGGGTGATTTTAAAAGAAGGAATTTAAAAGCATAAAGTTGATTTTTTACATCTTATCGAATTATTTCCAAAAATATGGGAAAAGATATTAATAAGTGCGTTTTGAATAATATTGTTTAAAAGTTGAAGAATTTATTAAAAATTCAGATTTTAAATAATTTGGAAAGAATAAAGGGATTTATTTAGAAGGTGATAAATTTCTAGAAATCAATTTGATAATTGATTTGGTATTTGAAAATAAATCTTTGGGAAATCGATATGAAAAATTATTTGGTGTTGAATGAAAATAGATTTTGTGTTGAAATAAATTTGGAAATCGATTTGTAAAATGATTTGTTATTTGGAAATAAAATTAGAAATCAATTTGCAAATGTTCTGTTCTATTGAAAATAGACTTGGGAATCAATTTGTAAAATTGATTTGGTATTTGAAATAAATGGAAAAATCAATTTGAAATTTGATTCGGTGTTGAAATAAATTTAGAAATCAATTTGTAAAATTGATTTGGGGGTTGAAAGTGGATATTTGAAAATTTAAATTCACAGCGGAAGTAAATAATATCGGGAATTTTATTCCGCGATGGAAAAGTGATTTGAAATTGGTTTTCAAAGTGATGAAGTGTGGAAAATATATATCTTTCAAAGATATTTTGAAATCTAATAATTTGGGAAAATTATTTAAATTGGTTGATTGTTGTGAATGTCGTTTGATGGTTAAATAACCGACTATCAATATTTGCCTTTGAAATGGCACTTGAATTTGTTTTTAAAACAAGCGCTTATTATTCGGTTTAGCCGGGAAAGGACTTTGTGTCATATAACCCATTCCGAATAATGATACGACGTTATGGTTTGCAATTGAAGACCAGATTTGCAAGGGCTTCTTCCTTTATTGGACAAAGTGCCTTCGATTCTGTTCGAACCTGGAACAGACTTGTATGGTCGTATGTCTGACACTACACTTTGAGATATAAAGCAGATTTCTTTCAAATACATTTCTGTTTGGTGGCGGAGAATTTATTCTCTTAGCTTAACACCCTTCTCTGAGACGTACGAGCTCAGAGGTTATGTAGTTGAAGGTTATCGGTGATATACTCCCAATTTGGTAGTGTGGCATGCTAAGTGTTGCTGTGTGTTGATGATCATTCGTTGCCATTTGTGATCAAAGCATGGCTTTCGTGTAAAGCGTAGCTTTGTGGACGAGACCTCATCGGACCTAACACCCTGGAAATGGTCGAAACAGGAAAATGCGGCAAGGTTATGAGGGTCGCACCCTTTAGGGTATGTCATTTCCTTCTGTAAAAAGGTGGTATCAGGTATGGAGCCCTGATATTTAACCTGTGTGGTTGCTTCAATCTCATTTACTGTATGGTTGTTGCTTTGTGATCGAGGGCCCTCAGATAAAGATCGCAAACGACCGGGGGGTGGCATACTCGTGTAGTAGTTACCTAGTAAGAGGTAACCCGGCCTTGTGTTGCCAGAGAGCTGGTTAAGTTCTCGGGACGTCCCTCCAGAGGCGTACCCATGTGGCATAGGAAGTTCCTTAGTCTGACCCTTTGTTGGAAATCCAATTCCCAATACGAACCCGGTACAGTTTTAGTTGTAGAACCTGCTATTTAACATGGCAGCTATGGTAGGCATAGTATAATGGTACATATGCTGGCTAAGATTAATATTTTATTTTCAAAATGTTTTCGCACTATTCACTAGTAATAATATCGAAGAGTTTTCTCGTATTAAGCATATTTGACTATCATAAGGAGAAATCTCCCCCATGTGTGCGATTGCATTGTGTGTGTGCCCGGAGGCCTTATGGTAGTTTCATTTTCCAAAAGCATTGCGAATTTCTTTTATTTTCTTTGTGAAAATAACTGTTTTTGAGATCTCACACCAGTCCCATGACTGACCTGGAGTTTATTGTTCCCTTTCTAAACTCTGGGTGCCCATAATTTTCCACACGGGCAGCCTAGAATCAGGTTATCAATTGGATCTGGATGGATTGCTGTGGAGATCTGGAGGCTAGCTGGATGGCGAGACGTATCACTTATACTAGTATTATTCCGCTGTGTATTATGTTATGTGGACAAGTATATATAACTGTCCAGTGATGTGTGTTGCTGTTGTAAACTCTGATGATGTATTGTATAAACTGATATAGTTCTTTGTTATAAAGATTATTCATTCATGTATTATATATTGTTCTACTGCGAATGTGAGATTCTGTTATTATTTCTGTTTCTTCTTCTTTCTTTCTTCTTCTACCTCTTCTTTTTAAACCCTAATGATTCGGTTTTCCGGCATTCGATTGTGCGGCATTTGATACCGTGGACGTATTAATGTCGACTTTCGAGCGTCGAAAAGTCGTATCGTTACAAATAAAGTTGATATATATAATATGTTTAAGTATTTATTTAATATATATTTTTTCAAATATAGAGTTTATATTGATTCAAATTGGAAAGATAAATTTGAAATTGATTTGATATCTATTTAAGAATTTTACTTAAATAAGTTTGGTTTGAAATTATTAAATTTGAGATTTTAAAGATATGATTTTATAACTTGATTTTGGTTTAAGGTGATTTAAATTGAATATTTCAAGTTAAATAAATTGAAGGAAATATTTAGAGATTTGAAATTGGGCTTTTATTTAAATGATATTGAATTTATTTAATGAATATTGCAAAACTAAATAATAGTAAAATGAATTTGATATATATATATATATATATGAAATTATCGAATTTAGTTTTGAAATGTTGAATATTTAAAGTTTTTGAAATATATTGAAATTGAAATGGCTTATCTTGTGGTTCAAATATGTATTTGAAATTGATAAATTGAAATGGTTTATTGAGAAACTGAATCGAATTGAAATTGATGATTTGAGATTTGATTAAATTTGGATTTTTTGGAATTCGAGTTGATTTGAATCAATTGTGAAATTTAGGAAGCTATTTTATATGAAGTAATTTTAAACTATATCTAAAACTATTTATATTTTACTTTATAAATTATTTTAATATAAACTATTTTAATATAAATCATTTTCAATATAAATTATTCTAATATAAATTGTTTTAACTTATAACTATTTTATATAAATTATTTTAAAAAAAAACTATTTTATTTTATATATTATTATTAATATCTAAACTTTTTGAAGGAAAGTGTTATGATTTCGAAGTGTTATGATTTCCAAAGTTATGAATTTCAAATTATTATGATTTCCAAAGTATTATTATTTCAAATAGTTGGTTTCGAAAGTATTATAACTTTGAAAGTGATATTATTTTTGTAAATGGATATATATTTGAAGTGAAAATGATATCATATTGATTTGGTTTTTGAATTGGAAATGATATTTTGGTTTTGAAGTATAAACTATTTTGGAATGACCGCGGTGTTATAATAACGTTTGGTTGTTAAAGAGACCGGAATCGGATATGGGCATACTCTTTGTCGATACCGAAAACCACTTTAATAACTGTGTACGCGGTGGAGATTCCAGAATGAAGTAGGATGGTGGCGACGATTCCTATCGAGGTATATACGTGGACCCAACTCCCATGAGTTGGCATAAGGTGGCTAAAACAGGAGCGATTGACGAGCTAATGAGGTAGCACCTCTAATCGGACGCATTTCTTCGATACCATTCTATTACTTTGTGATTGATTTGGTGGCCAGCCTTCGATTTTGATTAGGAGAGTGTTCTGAGGTGGGCAGTAGTGGCTGCTATGCGTTTCCACCAGCCCGGATGCGTAATTGGTATATCTATCATGGCATTGCCTAGTTGTGCCGTGTCACCTATCATATCGAGCTTTACTATGAGTTTGGATTTCTCCCGTAGCCTGTGGAGTATTGAGGGTAGCCCCCGATCTGGGAGTATGCTAATACTGGATAGACTACTGGGACTATTACGTGTTAAGGTGGAAAATGTAAAGCCTTAACGCAATTTAAAAGTAAGTTTATTTTATATCAAACATTATTATAATAGCATATATTACTACATAGTAGATAGTTTAACGGATCCTTAGAGGATGGTTATCCCAAACATCCTTTAAGTTACTTGTATTTCAGTTGATATTTCACTTGAGTTGGATTTATTTATATAAGAATGTTAATCCTGACTCGAGTGTTTTGTGTTTTGCTTTATGCTCGGGTCAGACTGAGTGATACAGTATTCGAGACTCACCTTTGGAGTTGGAGCTTCGCTTGGAGATCCAGCTATCGATCCTGCTTTCAGTTGTTCAGTTGACTGCAGTGATGTATTCAGATCTTGTATTTGGTTATTGTATTAAGACATCTATGTATTCGTGACTTCTGTTGTATCTTGTTTAACTCTGTTATATATATAGTAGCTTCATGAACTACTATTCTTTTGTTTCCGCTGCATTATTGTTATATTACTCTGTGTCTGTGATTTGTGATTATTTTATTTACTGTATGTGCTAAGTTTTGCCAAATTTAAATTAACAATCTGATATTTTAAGCAATTCAAATCCGACATGTATGGATGCGAATGGTTGAAAATTTCAAGTCGTTACTGTGACGACCGCCCATGACCCCTGCACCGAATCTAGAGATAGTGCGCTGTAAAGTGTGCCAGGCAGCCATGGACGATTGTCAAGGTAAATTAAAACAACAGAATCTATCGTATTACTCACAGCGCATGGACAAAATACAATAGAACATATATATAGTGAAGCTTCACAGAATAGAATCTCATCAATAAAACTTCATAGGAGTTGAATACAAACATCTGAATTGTCAATACAACAAGCCTCACTACATATCACTCAAAGAATACAAAGCAGCGGAACATCCAGTACATATAGTAAGAAGAAAATATGCAACCCTTCAGCTCGTCTTCGATATCAGCATCGTGAGAAGAGAACAGCACCTGTCACCTGCTACCTAGTCTGCCCGTCCCAAAATGGACGAACATCCCAAGGGAATAAGAGTTAAAACATAAAGCCTTGAGTCAGACAACAGTCTTAGTGAGCAGTAAATTAACTAACAACATACCAAAAGAGCATAAAGGAAAAGGAATAGGAATACAACCCTCCCACTCCAAACTCTTTCTACAGTGATAGCCCCCAGACACACACTAAGCAGAAGCAAACATAGCAGAGCATACAATGTAAAGTAAAGAAATTGTCACTCGAGTCAAGGGCGATGTTTTCCAAGCACAAACCCCCAAGGCCTAAACCAAGATCAGATAAGCACCTAGAAAACACTGCTCTTGAGACCGAATGACGATACAATCAAACATCCATGACTCTGGCTATCACTGTTATCATTGCTTCGATATCACCGTTAATTGAATGACCGGCACATTCTTTCAGCCGTCCGTCAAGGGCTAACGGTAACCCCGGTTCTAGACATAACTCCCGCACGTCATCGTGACCCGTGCCTAGGACTATCGAAACTGCCCAGAGTACTTGACTACCCAATCAGTAGCCTTCAGGGACTATCGAATCTGCCCAACGTACTCTTGCTTTGAGCATGCTAGAACCTTCAACAACGATGAGATCTCAGCCTTCTAGTCGTCCTCCTCGACAACTATTTCCATAATAGCTCAAGCGCCTCTCGAGCATCCATTATCCTCATCCCGCTTGGAATGATCCCGTCTGGATTAGACCAAGACTATCTCATATCATACTTCGCTTCATCACATCCTCGCAAAGTCTCATCTCAACATCATCATCAAATCTATGCATAAGAGCTTCATCATCCGCTACAAATGCCACAAGCAGCTTTTCCCATTCAAGAGCCCTTCCCTTAGCTTTTGAATCATCCTCGATCTAAATCAAATCATCAATCATCTAATTAATAGCAATCAAGCATTCAAATATGATCTAAGTAGACAATTATCACAATAATGGCAATTTCGTAATTAAAGAGTTGAAAGTCTAATAAGCATGAAAACATGAACAATATCTCTATAATCTTGATGAATGAACTTGCATAGGTTAACATGTAGTAAAATGGATGTAACATCATCATGAACAATGGATCTATATGGATCTACACTTAGGATGAAGAAAATGTATGGAAATCACTATTTTAACACCAAATCGAACCAACAATCCGATATACTCCTTTGGATCCGTGTGAGAGATAATCACCACTCACCAAATCACCTAAACAACCCCAAATCAAAACGCTTCAGATCTGGACAGCGAAGGATCTAGCTTGATCTATCGCGAATCCGCTTCAAACGAAGAAATCTCACTTCAAAGGATGAAGATCTTCAATCTAAGCTCTTGAATCTTCAATTTGATCTTCAACTTGGATGGATGGAATCACTAGATTAGAGTAGAGAAAAGAAGTGAAGAAGTGTAGAAGTCGAGCTCTCAAAATGGCAACACTTCGTCGCTTCGAAATCTGGATCCCAAAAATGAAGCCAACCCCCTTCTATTTATAGGCGAAAATCCCTTAAGTCGTAACTCGGAATTAGGTCGTCTCCGACCTACGACCTAAGACTCCCACCGACCTAAGCCTTAGCCAACAACTCCGACCTAACAGACCAAGCCTACGACCTAGCAGATCCCCGACCTAAAGCACGCGCCTCAACAGGGTATACGACTTATGACTTAACAGCAGCTCCGCCTAACACATGCGCATACGACCTAACGACTTAGTAAATAGCCGCATCCATACGACCTACGACTTAACTAATATGCGCGACCTAACAGGAGATACGACTTACGACTTAGCGGCTTAACCCCTAAGTCGCTCACGACTTAATAACTTAGCAACTCTACGACTCACTATGCAACGACCTAACTTCCTTAAGTCGTCTAACGACCTAACTTCGCTAACCACTAGGTCGCTAACCTGCTAACCTTTATAAGTCGTCAACACTTAGGTCGCTCGACCGACCTATCCTACCATACGACCCAAAATACTTAAGTCGCTAACTTACTCAATTGACCTAACACTTAACCCATCCACGACCTAACTCTTAGGTCGTCTACGACCTAAACCCTTACCATCCATCATACGACCTAACTCCAAATCCTTAGGTCGCCAACCCCAACATCCTTAAGTTGGCTACGACCTAAGCCTAAGCTTACTTACGACCTACCAGACTTCTCCGGCTTAACCCCTTGCCGACCTAAACCCAAACGACCTAGGAATTAAACTATAAACGACTTATCAACAGTGTGACCAAATGTCAACTGTTTTATGAAGTTTCGATCCGTAAAAATACGGGTCGTTACATTCTCTCCCCCTTAGGAATTTCGCCCCCGAAATTCCAAACAAACAAGGCAATCAAAGACTATTCTGTATGCCTACCAACCATAACAATCAACAAGCCATGCATCCAATTCTAGCTTAGCGTACAGAATTCTAACACTAGAACAAGTTACAATATCGTGAGATGACACGACACCTTAGGGCCATACCTTGAAGAGTTCAGGATGAGCTGCCTTCATCCTCTCTTCTACCTCCCACGTACAGTCGTCATCATCATCACTCCATTGTATCTTGAGCAACTTAACTACAGTCGTCATCATCATCACTCCATTGTATCTTGAGCAACAACACGAAGCGGCTTACGAGGTCTTCTATTGACTGGATCAACTTCGAAATCTTCGCAGCTATCAGCAGAAACCACCATATTCGAGTCGTGCACATACTTCCGTAGATATGATACATGAAAAACATTGTGCACACTCGACATCTTCTCAGGTAACTCCAATCTATAGGCGAGCTTTCCAATTCGCTCGATGATCGGGAATGGTCCAACAAATCTCGGAGTCAATTTCCCTTTCTTCCCGAATCGAATAACATTCTTCAGTGGAGAAATCTTCACAAAAACCATATCACCTACGTCGAATTCCAAATTTTTACGACGCTTATCGGCATAACTCTTCTGACGGTCTTGGGCTGCCTTCATTCGTTGCCGAATGATCTCTATACAATCCGAAGTCTTCCGAATCATCTCTGGCCCAAGTATCAACTTTTCTCCGGTCTCTAACCAACATGTCGGAGAGTTACACGGTCTTCCATACAATCCCTCATACGGTGCCATACCAATGCTTGACTGGTAACTGTTGTTGTATGCAAACTCCACCATATGAAGGTGATCTTCCCATGATCCTCCGAAATCCAAAACACAAGCTCTAAGAAGATCTTCCAAAACTCGGTTGACTCTCTCGGTCTGACCATCTGTTTGAGGGTGATAAGCTGTACTCAAACACAACTCGGTTCCCAAAACTTCCTGTAAGCTCTTCCAAAATCCACTAGTGAACAATGGGTCTCGATCGCTCACTATACTCTTCGGAATACCATGGAATCGAACTATCCACTTAACATACAACTCAGCCAACTTTGATGCATTCCTAGTCGATCGAACAGGAATGAATCTTGCACTCTTGGTCAGACGATCTACAATGACCCAAATCCCTTCATTTCCCGTTCTTGTTCTAGGTAATCCATCAATAAAATCCATCGATATCTGCTCCCACTTCCATGTAGGAACTTCTAATGGCTGAAGCAATCCACTTGGCTTACTCTATTCAGCTTTTACCAACTGGCAGTTCATACATTTGGAAATAAAATTTCCAACATCCTTCTTCATGCCTTCCCAGTAATAGGTTCTCTTCATATCCCGATACATCTTATTTCCACCTGGATGAATTGTCAACTTCGAGTGATGACTTTCCTTCAGAACTTCACTCCTCAATTCATCTATATCGGGAACAACTAGTCGTCCTTGCTTCCAAAGCCAACCCTCTCGATCGACCTCGAATCCTTTATCCTTTTCTGGATCCAATCCAGATTCCAAATCACGGATAATCTTGACAAGCTTATCGTCTCACTTTTGGCTCTCGCCAATTCTTTCCACTACAGAAGGTCTTATCGATAAGTTTGCCAACATCTCAAGTTCCAATTCATATCTAGGCCTGAAGTCAAATCCAGCTAAATACTCGAGATTCTTCCATTCTGAAAACATGGCTCCCAATCCCACATGTCTCCGACTTAACGCATCTGCCACTGCGTTACCTTTTCCCGGAGTATAAGCTATACCAAAATCATATGACGCCAAAAACTCTAGCCAACGTTGCTGCCGAAGATTCAAATCCTTTTGGGAGAAAAGATACTTCAACGACTTATGATCTGTAAACAACTCAAATCGAACTCCCAATAGATAATGTCTCCACATCTTCAGAGCAAAAACAATCGCCGCTAACTCCAAATCATGAGTCGGGTAATTCCTTTCATGTGGCTTCAGTTGTCGACTTGCATACGCAACAACTTTATCCCTCTGCATCAGCACTGCTCCAAGTCCAGTACCACATGCGTCGGTGTAAACCACCATCTCATCATTCCCACTTGGAATAGTCAAAACAGGAGCACTCGTCAATCTCTCTTTCAGGATTTCGAAAGCTTGCTCACACTTAGCTTCCCATCTGAACACTTGGTTCTTCTTCGTCAATCCTGTTAACGGTGCAGCTATCTTGGAGAAGTCTTTAATAAACCGTCGATAATATCCTGCCAATCCAAGAAAACTTCTCACATCAGATGCATTCTTAGGTCTAACCCAATCCTAGATTGCTGCCACCTTAGCGGGATCAACCGCTATTCCGTTTCCAGATATCACATGGCCTAAGAACCTCACTTCATTCTTCCAGAAGTGACACTTCGAAAACTTAGCCTTCAGCTGATGTTTTCGTAAGATTCCCAAAACAATTCGCAAGTGCTTCTTGTGCTCTTCTTCCGTTCTGGAATAAATAAGAATATCATCCACGAACACAAGTACAAACTTGTTCAACTGATCTCTGAACACTCTATTCATAAGATCCACAAAATAAGCTGGTGCGTTAGTCAATCCAAACGGCATTACCAGCCACTCAAAGAATCCGGATGGTGTCCTAAAAGCTGTCTTCGGCACACTATCCTTAGCCACTCTCAACTGGTGAAATCCCGTTGCCAAATCCATCTGAAAAAACACCTTAGCTTCGTGAAGCTGATCAAACAAGTCATCTATTCTCGGCAATGGATACTTGTTCTTCTTAGTCACCTTATTCAGCTCACGATAATCGACGCACAATCTCAACGACCCATCTGCCTTGGTTGCAAACACAACTGGTGCACCCCACTCGGACACACTACGCCGAATGAATCCTTTCTACAAAAGATCATCAACTTGCACCCTCAACTCCTGCTGTTCTCTAGGCGCCATCCGCCTAAGAGGCATCACAACAGGTCTGGCTCCTTCAACTAGATTTATACGAAACTCGATCTCTCTAGGCGGTGGCAACCCTTTGACTTCGTCAAAGACATCCTCAAATCCATTTGCGATTGGCACTAATGACAGTCCATCTCGTGGAACAACTAGCGAATACATGAAGCTCATGAAGATGCCTTCTTCATGCTTACATCGTATCACAATCTTTCGCCCCTCCACATTCTCGACTGTCACTTCCAGCCTCTCACAATCAACCTTTGCCGCATACTTCCTAAGCCAGTCCATACCCAAAATAATTTCGAACCCCGCAAAGTTCAGAACAAAGCAATCACAAACAAAAGAGCAACCATGACTCGATACAATTAGACCACGGCATAGCATACACAAATAAGACGAACCTCCAACTGGATTAGTCACAACCAATGGCCTATCAACAATATCCGGTTCCAAACCTAACCGGCCTACGAGTTCACTACAAACAAACGAATGCGACGCTCCAGTATCAAACAGAACTCTAACTGGAACACCACATAGGAAAAGAGTACCTTGAACCACCACACTCTTTCCCTTCTCTTCAGCGGTAGGAGCTTTCGAAGACGACGGAACAGCTCCCAAAGCATAAGCTTGCACAATCTGCTTGTCCCTCCTCGGTTCTGGACAATTCTTCCTGAAATGCCCCGGCTTGTCACAGTTGTGACACTTCATCGGTGCCTTCGGATTCTTACAATCCTTAGAGAAATGGCCCTTCTGCTGACAATTGTAGCAAGTCACTTCGCCCTTCGGCTTCTTCTGGCCATCCTTACCCTTCTGTTGTTACTGCTTCCTCTTCTTGTTTCCACCTTGCTGAGGTTTAGACTCTTCCCTGGTCACAGCAACAACAGATCCTTCCTTAGGAAACAGACTCTCGTGCCTAAGAGCTTTCTCCACAAGCTTCTCAAATGAATCGTCCAAATGATCCACCAACTGTCTCCCAAGATAACTGTCCAAGCCTGTCACAAACTTCTCATTCTTCTGATATGCAGATTCGATATACGAACGGGCATACTTCGACAAAGCTTCGAACTCAGAAACATACTCAAGAACTGGTCTTCCTCCCTGCTTGAGCTCCACAAACTTCTTGAACAGAACAGACTTCTGAGCTGTAGAAATGAACATAGCTTCAAACCTGACTTGGAATTGCTCCCAAGTAATCTCTTCCTCTGGAATATTGATGGTAATAGAGTTCCACCAATCAGAAGCTCTCCCTTGAAGCTGTCTTGATGCTAACTTCCTCTTAGTTGCATCCTCAATTCCCAAATCACCAAAAATCCTTCTACAAGCATCTATCCACCTCTGGACCTAAATAGTTGATTCCGTTCCCAAGGAAACCTTCCCTCCAAGAGCAGTATAGTCCTTGCACAACTTAGCAAAATCCATTGGTTTCGGAGTTTGGACTTGAACTCCAACATCTACTGCTGCCCCCGGAACTGGTATCCTTCTCATGATCGAAGTCATCATAGTTTCGAACATAACTGCATAATCAGCAGTCCCCTCAGTAGCACGGCCTTCCCTAGCAGCTGGTCTCCCTCTTCGACTCATTCTCAATATCTATAAAAAGGAATGATCAGAACATCTAGAGAAACAACTGCATAAAGGACTCAAACTCTACTAAACTACTATATTATATATAGTATTCATCCATCAAAATACAATTACATCTCTCATACGTAGTTACGTCAGCGAGCGTTGGGTAAAATCGATTAACCAATGCTCTGATACCAAATGTGACGACCGCCCATGACCCCTGCACCGAATCTAGAGATAGTGCGCTGTAAAGTGTGCCAGGCAGCCATGGACAATTGTCAAGGTAAATTAAAACAACAGAATCTATCGTATTACTCACAGCGCATGGACAAAATACAATAGAACATATATATAGTGAAGCTTCACAGAATAGAATCTCATCAATAAAACTTCATAGGAGTTGAATACAAACATCTGAATAGTCAATACAACAAGCCTCACTACATATCACTCAGAGAATACAAAGCAGTGGAACATCCAGTACATATAGTAAGAAGAAAATATGCAACCCTTCAGCTCGTCTTCGATATCAGCATCGTGAGAAGAGAACAGCACCTGTCACCTGCTACCTAGTCTGCCCGTCCCAAAATGGACGAACAGCCCAAGGCAATAAGAGTTAAAACATAAAGCCTTGAGTCAGACAACAGTCTTAGTGAGCAGTAAATTAACTAACAACATACCAAAAGAGCATAAAGGAAAAGGAATAGGAATACAACCCTCCCACTCCAACCTCTTTCTACAGTGATAGCCCCCAGACACACACTAAGCAGAAGCAAACATAGCAGAGCATACAATGTAAAGTAAAGAAATTGTCACTCGAGTCAAGGGCGATGTTTTCCAAGCACAAACCCCCAAGGCCTAAACCAAGATCAGATAAGCACCCAGAAAACACTGCTCTTGAGACCGAATGACGATACAACCAAACATCCATGACTCTGGCTATCACTGTTATCATTGCTTCGATATCACCGTTAATTGAATGACCGGCACATTCTTTCAGCCGTCCGTCAAGGGCTAATGGTAACCCCGGTTCTAGACATAACTCCCACACGTCATCGTGACCCGTGCCTAGGACTATCGAATCTGCCCAGAGTACTTGACTACCCAATCAGTAGCCTTCAGGGACTATCGAATCTGCCCAACGTACTCTTGCTTTGAGCATGCTAGAACCTTCAACAACGATGAGATCTCAGCCTTCTAGTCGTCCTCCTCGACAACTATTTCCATACTAGCTCAAGCGCCTCTCGAGCATCCATTATCCTCATCCCGCTTGGAATGATCCCGTCTGGATTAGACCAAGACTATCTCATATCATACTTCGCTTCATCACATCCTCGCAAAGTCTCATCTCAACATCATCATCAAATATATGCATAAGAGCTTCATCATCCGCTACAAATGCCACAAGCAGCTTTTCCCATTCAAGAGCCCTTCCCTTAGCTTTTGAATCATCCTCGATCTAAATCAAATCATCAATCATCTAATTCATAGCAATCAAGCATTCAAATATTATCTAAGTAGACAATTATCACAATAATGGCAATTTCGTAATTAAAGAGTTGAAAGTCTAATAAGCATGAAAACATGAACAATATCTCTATAATCTTGATGAATGAACTTGCATAGGTTAACATGTAGTAAAATGGATGTAACATCATCATGAACAATGGATCTATGTGGATCTACACTTAGGATGAAGAAAATGTATGGAAATCACTATTTTAACACCAAATCGAACCAACAATCCGATATACTCCTTTGGATCCGTGTGAGAGATAATCACCACTCACCAAATCACCTAAACAACCCCAAATCAAAATGCTTCAGATCTGGACAGCGAAGGACCTAGCTTGATCTATCGCGAATCCGCTTCAAACGAAGAAATCTCACTTCAAAGGATGAAGATCTTCAATCTAAGCTCTTGAATCTTCAATTTTATCTTCAACTTGGATGGATGGAATCACTAGATTAGAGTAGAGAAAAGAAGTGAAGAAGTGTAGAAGTCGAGCTCTCAAAATGGCAGCACTTCGTCGCTTCGAAATCCGGATCCCAAAAATGAAGCCAACCCCCTTCTATTTATAGGCGAAAATCCCTTAAGTCGTAACTCGGAATTAGGTCGTCTCCGACCTACGACCTAAGACTCCCACCGACCTAAGCCTTAGCCAACAACTCCGACCTAACAGACCAAGCCTACGACCTAGCAGATCCCCGACCTAAAGCACTTGCCTCAACAGGGTACACGACTTATGACTTAACAGCAGCTCCGCCTAAAACATGCGCATACGACCTAACGACTTAGTAAATAGCCACATCCATACGACCTACGACTTAACTAATATGCGCGACCTAACAGGAGATACGACTTACGACTTAGCGGCTTAACCCCTAAGTCGCTCACGACTTAATAACTTAGCAACTCTACGACTCACTATGCAACGACCTAACTTCCTTAAGTCGTCTAACGACCTAACTTCGCTAACCACTAGGTCGCTAACCTGCTAACCTTTATAAGTCGTCAACACTTAGGTCGCTCGACCGACCTATCCTACCATATGACCCAAAATACTTAAGTCGCTAACTTACTCAACTGACCTAACACTTAACCCATCCACGACCTAACTCTTAGGTCGTCTACGACCTAAACCCTTACCATCCATCATACGACCTAACTCCAAATCCTTAGGTCGCCAACCCCAACATCCTTAAGTTGGCTACGACCTAAGCCTAAGCTTACTTACGACCTACCAGACTTCTCCGACTTAACCCCTTGCCGACCTAAACCCAAACGACCTAGGAATTAAACTATAAACGACTTATCAACAGTGTGACCAAATGTCAACTGTTTTACGAAGTTTCGATCCGTAAAAATACGGGTCGTTACAGTTACATTGGGAATATCACTCCAAATACTAGTATATATATACTACTATATATATTATATATATATAATATAATATAATATCATTCAACAGATAATCAATTCAACCAAACATCCTGAATTAATTTTAACTATTTAAAATTAAAATCTAGCAATCCAAATAGAGTGAGATTTACTTAGCTTGATTTTATTTGCAATCCATTCCAATTTTAATTCCATCACAGAGATTTCCCAGCTACGAATTCAAACTGCTGATCACGTTCGATTTAAACCTCGTACAAGAAGATTTCAAATTTATAGAATTTAACGATTCACTTTTTAATTAAAAATACTCAGAAAACTTATTAATTTAAACTAATCACCCTCTAACTATATATATTTAATAAATTTAAGTAAAATTGATTCATTACCTTCTTCCACGATAACCACTTGCCCATCCTTGCAAACGCGACAGCGGCATCACCATGACACACCCAGCTATGCCACCCACGAACTGTGGTGCTTTACTTCCTCACAGTCGCTCGCCTGAACTGTCGCTCCTCAAAATCGAGCACCGTAGAACCCATCGCGGATCTCCTCCCTTCGGTCTCGACTGCGACACCATACCACCCAGCTGACCAAACTCGGGACCAAACTCGAACGCGATCCCTCGACCAACCATCGCAGCTTCGCCTCGCTATACGAGAGCCACAGCCACCCATCTCCAGCTCCATTTCCTTTGCGACCCCAAAGAACCACAACCCCCGACACCCCAAACCCTAGACGTCGACTGTCGTTCGAGCCCACGTCATCGCTATCGCCTATCGCTTACGCGCGCTCCTCCAGCCTCTACCATAGCATTGTGAACGACGCCTGAGCCAGCGCCCCTCTTCCATAACAACGCCTACCTCCCCTTCGTGATTAAATTTGATCGCGAACTGATTTCCCTTTTTTTTACCTCTGACTTGATTTTGATTTTGAAGCAGGAAGGGAAGAAAAACAGGCTCGCGATTTTAAAAACTGGATAAAGTTTAAAATCATTTTCATTTGAATGTGTGTTCTGCTTTTTAAAAGAAGAAGGGATAAGATGTTGGCGTGTTAGAGTAGGTCAACGTACAGTGAGAGGATGGAATTGCTGCTGAAAAGAAGATTGACTAGACAATTTATTTTTTTAAATTTCAAAACGCCTCGATTTACGCAACTCAAAATCTCGCATCCCTATCAAGGTGTGCCGCTAGGCATTCATAATGTTATACCCCTATTCCAAACGCAATGGAAAAGGTTTCGAATCCTAATTCAATCGTATGGAGAAGATAGCTTTTTGGAACCAATTATTATATTAAATTTCGATATTAATCTCAACGCGTTTCTATCACGTACGATCAAATGGTAACTCCAAAAGCTACGAAATTTGAAATCCAATAATAATTCATTATTACGGATCCAATGGAACTAGTTTTGTCAAATTTCAAGACTGTGTCCCGGATCACCATTTTAACGCGTCGATTAAATCGACGATTTCAAAATTTTACGAAATCGTTAGAAATTTTCATTTTTAAAAAACTTATTAACTTAATTATAATCCCAAATTCAATATTTAAAACCATTAAATATTCAAAATCAGACGGTGAAAAATCCGGGTCGTTACAACGATAAATCGCTATATTGGAAATTTATATTCATTCTATAATTTCAACCAAAATCTTCATATTCAAAATCAACTTATATTACAAATCCAACATTTAAAACCATTTAAATGTTCAAAATAAAACGACGGAAAATCCGGGTCGTTACATTCCTTCCCCCTTAAAAGAATTTCGTCCCCGAAATTGCTAAGTAGGAAAAATGCAACAAACCCATTAACTTATCAAAATCCACCTAGTTAATACTCGACATTTCACTTTTCCAAAGCTTTTAGTTCCAACAAAACAGTTAGCTTTAATTTCTAAATCAAAACCCTTTATTTCAAATACAATTCAAATACCAACCTTTTTAGTTAACAAAATTTTTCTAACACCCTAAATTTCCGAAATTTTTTGGTAGAGTCTCCCTTGTACGGAGAGCCTTTTGCAATTTCACAAATATGATAAAAAGATATACATCGGCTCTCATGGCCGGAAAATGCAATATATATCAATATTTTTATTTTTCACGCAATAAATTCGTATGTGTACCTTATTTTAACGTTATTAAGCGAGCTCGCTCAATTTATATGCAATCACGCAACCTAAATATAGCCAAATGCACTTCTTGTACCTGTACTTACTCAATTTAAACACGTAAGTTTCATAATTTATGAAATTTAATAACTTCACATTCATTTTACTAATGCAAACACATAGATTGCATAAACCAAACATGTCACATATGAACGTATAAACCATTTTACAAACAAAACACGTTAAGACATGTATATTAGAATGTACAAGCAAATACAAGGTTCCAACATCAAATTATTTACTTCCAATTTGATCCATAAATCATTTTTTCAAATTATAATTGGTTCGCATACAACTCACTTGAATTCAAGTCATAATCTTCTATTCGATTATTTACATTCAATCGATTTATATACCATTTCATTCAATTCGAATGATTCACAACCAAATTTACTTACATCCATTTTATATTACACTTAATATATTCATATTCATTTCAAATGGATTCTAAACCAATTTTTTCACTTTTCATCTGTTTGCATAATTTTTGTTACTTCTGTTTATCTCGAATGACAGTTTAATCCATGTTATTTGGTGATATTGTAACAACCCGGGTTTTTCTAACACGAAAAACCGGACCATTTGGGTAAAAAGAAGAGGAGGTAGAAGAAGAAAAATAGAAAACAACATCAGAATCTAACCATCGCAGCGGAACAAAATATAATATATATTAACAGATCTTTACACAAATCAAAACTATATCAGTTTTATATAATATATCATCAGAGTATACACCAGAGAACACATAACATACAACTGGACAATAACCATATCATGTCCTCAATACAACAGAGTACAACAATCAACACAGCGGAATATATATATATATATATATATATAAACAAGTACGGGAGATACGTCTCGCCATCCAGCTCATCTCCTGAGCTCCACAGCATCATGTCCTGTAACCTATAATACTCGGTCTGACCCGAGCATCATATAAAACAATACCCGAGTCAGTCTGGAAAACCAGCGTGAGAAAATCACACTCAAATTGATTATTAAAGTTTCAAATTCCTTTGAAAACAAAAGCATCTCGTAAGACCACGCCACAAATAAACATGTCGGGTTTTTACCTTACGATAGCTAAAACACTTTATATCAAAATCCTCTGATATTATAATAGTGTCTACAGAAAGTAAAATAGAATCTAGCTGAAATGCTTGCATCTCACATTTCAACAATAGTTGGGCACAATCAAAACCGTACAGACACGTAGGGAGAATGGATTTCCAACGAATGACTAGGCACTGGGATACCACCTGTCACAGTACGTGGCCTAGATCACAGTACCGAGGAGTACGCCCGCTCCCCTGCAACACAAGGCCGGAACCATCCCTTACTGGATAATTCCGAATAAAATCACCCCACGGTTGGGATCAGCAACCGCACCACTAAGCCGAAATAAAAAGGGACATCTAGACAGGGATGACCTTACCCTCCAGTGGGAGCTACCCACGAAGCCTTGCTGCATAACCCCTGATTTTCAGTCATTCCCGGTTGATGAGGTTCGAGGCTAAACGATACCTTTTAGAGAACATATCCCTTAGAATGCCCATCGTCCGCTGACGATGTTTCGCAAGCATTCGTCCATACCAGTCCGTCCTGGGTTTGAACGGAACCGAAGGCACTATTCCTACTACATCCATTTTGGAAATATCCTCAGGATTAGTAGCGACTAGCCTTGCACTTCACTGCTCCATCTTCGACTCCGAAATCGTTACACGAAACGTACAAACCGGATCGAAGTGGTATTCGAGTCTCCAGACCTAGAATCCCGGTATACGGAAACTCGATCCCGGTCTCTTCGAAACGATCAGCGCATTGGCCAATATTGATAGTCGGTTATTTAACTATCAATTTACATCCACAAGCAGCCATCACACAATTAAATAATTTCCCACATTATTTATTTGCCCAAATATCTTTCCAAGATATAATTCCGAATTTTCAAAACTCATTTGAAAACAATTTCAAAACAGTTTCCGCTTACGGAATACACTTCCAAATATTTATTTCCTCTGAAACACCAAGTACAAAACACTTAGATTTTAAAATAATCTTAAAACACTTTACTATAAATATACTTAATAATATTAAAATTTAAAAAAAACTACTTTAATACCTTAACAAAATATATACTTAAGAAATATTTAAAATGAAACCACTTTACAAATATAAACTAAATTTCTCTTTTTAAAATATAATACCAAATCACTTTTATATAATTACTACAATAATAGATCTTTGAAAAATACTTACTTTAAAGTTTAAATATTTAAAAAGAATAGGTTTCCTAAAACATACTTACTTAGGAAATTAACATTTAGAAATAATAAATTTTCTAAAATATGCTTTTAAAAATACAATTAGAACTTTTAACTTATATTAAAATTGCTTTGAAAACGTACTTGGCTATACAGAGAATTATCCTTCTCACTCCCATCTTTTAAAAATAAAATAACATTTATTTTTAAACCAAACCATATCCTTTTATAAATTCCCACTTTGAAATTATATTTTCAAATATCCTCTGATATTTTATTTTACTTTACAAACCCAGTTTATCTCTCCCAAATCTCATTTCTCTTTAAAATTCAAATTCCAAAGTATTTAAATCAATTTATAATTGATTTCCCAATTTATTTTACTTTGAAATAAATTTTCTTACTTAATCCATTTATTTCCAAATTCATTAACTTCCAGATTTTATTTCTCATTATGATTTAAAATCTTTAAACCGAAACACAAGTTTCAGATTTCCCAAATTCCTTCTCTTTTTAATTACATTTAAACATTGAATTAAAATAAATTTTTATCCCTTTAAATAACATCACATAAGTCTTCTTTAAATTCAACATTTCTCTATTTATTCAAAATTCCTCTTTTCCATATTTAATTTATTCGAATTCACTAGAATTACTTAACTTAATTTTACTCTTTTATATTTTCCAAAAATCCAATTCAATTGCTTTTGATAACTCATTATACTGGGAAATTCAATCCAACCAGATTATCCAATATAAATTATCACAGGATAACAACAATCATATCACAGAATATTTAAACAAAAATTAAATATTTTGAGGAATCCAGTTGGATCCCTCCAACCTGTTTCCCTGCATCCATAGACGTTAGCACAATACCAATTCCACTTCAAGGTGGAATATTGCGGTATATGGGTTTATAAAATATCATCCGCTATTATGCGGCGCATAGGGTCTCATCCGCTATATAATGCGGGAATATCAACAATTCCAATATATACATATGCCAATATATATATATTGGTATATACTACTATATATAGTATAGCACATCAATCAATGAAATCATCCAATCAATTATTTAAATTTAAATCTAACTGAGTGAGATTAACTCACCTTTGACTTTTAAATTTGTCATCCAATCCAAACCGGCTTGTTTCTCCACAATTTAAGACCTTGTAAAATCATTATAAAATTTTATTAGCGTTTGAATTAATCCCACCATTTATTTGTTTAATTTAAACTAGAAATTAAATTTTAAACAAATTTTCCTATCATAACTAATTTTTTTTAGAACTATAATATTTCAATGAGTTAAATAAAAAAGTTAAATACCATAATATATATATTGAAATTGACCAGTAAGTTAAAGTGTATTTTTTTTTCTTTATAAATACCAAACCCAGTTAGTGCCAAATAGGTGAATTAATATACCTTGCTGTTATATATATATATATATATATATATATATATATATAGCCGATTAAACATTTAAACAAACTGTTTTATATCTGGCTATTAGTTCTTGATAAGTACAGTAATAATCGTTTGTTAATTTACATGTTTTTAACTTAACTAGCCTTTTAAACTTAAATATTTTAAAATTTAATTACCTCAATTCAAACTGGAGAACAAAAGTGGATGAGCTATAGCTCGAATGCTCAGAACGAGACTACTGTCCTCACCGTTTGTCTACCCTGTGACCCGACCTCCATCACCATGCCTTGCGATCGAGCCTCCCACCGTCGTTGCGAACTCCAGCCAGACCTACCCAACCGCACTCGCCACCATACACGAACCCTCGTTCACCTCCACCCCTGTCGAACTCCACCTCGATTTCGTTCGAATCGTGTCGTCCCAACGCCAGCTCAAACGAACTTCCAAGCCACCGCTTCCCCATAAACGAGCGACTTCATCGCGGCGAACCGCGACTTCTCCCCCTTCCCGCTTGAACGATCTCGCATCCCTCTCTCTTTCTTCAAATCGCGAATCGTTCGGGTTAAGTGGAGGAATTCAATTTAAAAGAAGAGTGAACGGAAGAGGGAATTGAACTGGAGAAGGAAACCAGTCTCCATTTTGATTAGTTTTAATTTGTTTTCAAATTGATTTAAGCTGAATTGAAGAGGAGAGGATTTTACTTCGGCCATAAATTCTTCGATCTGTTATACGTGTTAGGTTGTTTACTTTTAAGGGGGACGCGTGTTCTACCAGTTGAACACGTATTTAAATTAATATACGTATCCACATCTAATTACTTAGGCAAGAAGAGAACGTTGCCAGGAAGGACACATGCTCTGAATTTCTATACGTTTATATACCGTATGCTTACACAACAACTCCAAACGCTCCGAAATTTAAAATCCAATAATAATACAATATTACGGATCCAATGGAACTGGTTTCGTCGCATTCCGAGATTGTGCCTCGGACGGCTATTTTTAAATTCAATTTCAACGATATATTTTTAAAACTGAACAAAACTCTTTAAAATTCCATTTTAAAAGTTCTATCATCTTCAGTATTAACAATATAAATTTTCTGAACCTTTGAACTATTTTTTTTTACAGACTTAAAATCAAGATTCAATATTTTACCCAATCCCGATAATTAAATTCAATAATTAATTATCCAAATAAATATTGTATAATTGAAATTAAAGTTAAAATTTAACCTTCGAATATTTAAAATAAATTAAATATTCACATTTCAATTATACAAAAATTCCGGGTCGTCACATTCCTCCCCCCTTAAAAGAATTTCGTCCCCGAAATTACCGGTTAGGAAGAATGATTCAAATTCCCGTTAACTATTTTCCAAATTCAAACAGTTTTAACAATACCCAAACAATCTTTTATTAATGATACACTAATCATCTTTTAACTTCCCAAACTTATTCATAAGTTCAACCCATATCACCTACTTATCAATTCAAATTTAAATTTGAATTCAAATTTTAAACCTTCAAAATTTTCTCAAAAATTTTCTAACTCTCTAAATTTCCGAAAAATTTCGCCAGCGTCTCCTTTGCGCGGCTAGCTCGGTACTACTACAAAATGGCTCTACGGCCTCCCAATCTCAAAAAGAAAACAAAAAGCCAAGTGGCTGGATCCAAAAACCCAATCAAATTTCATATAGAAATTTAAATACATACCTTTGCCGAGCCAATTCAAATTTATATTCTGAAATCAAAAATCCCAAATTCCCAATTTGCTTTTAAAACACCTGTATATCCTGCTTAGCAATAATATCCCATTACAGAATCCAAATCATTTTATTCATTTCTATTCACTTTGCCTTCACAATTCCATTTGAATTAAATTTCTTCAATTTACAAATTATTTCAAATCTAAATACTTTTTCCCAATTTTCCAGTCAGATTTTCTTTTTCAATTTTACTTGAATTCAATTTGTCTGCAAGTTCTGAATATTGAATTTTATTCACCTTACTTTATATACAAATTTTAAATCAGATTTCAACATTCAGTTTCAATTCTATTTGCTTACCAATTTTAAATCATTTGTCGTTAGTGAAAATTTTCAAAATTTCAAAAAATTTCTAACTCCCAAAATTTCCAGAAAATTTTGGCAGAGTCTCCTTTGTATGGAGGGACTTCTGCGATATCGCAGGATGCACAAATATATATATATACATCGGCCTCAAGCCGGAAATCACAATATATATCAATATATGCAGTTCATATCTCCTATTTTGAATTTTTGCGTAAGCGTACCTTCTTTTAGCATTTTTAAGCAAGCAGCTATTTATTTTAGAAATTTGCGTGATCAAAACCAGCCAAACGGCTTCCCTGAACCTGTACTAACTCGATTTAAACAGGTAAGTGACAAATATACAAAGTTTGTTATCATTTCAATTAATTTCAATAGCTAAATACATGCATTTCACTTATATTTTACTATTCACTTAAAACTACTTAAAGGTTACTATTTAAAACTGCTTTTAAATATTTATACAATAAGTTGTTCTCAGACAGATCTTATGCTGCTATTTAGTTAAAGCTGATATTTCAAAAACATCATAGCTTACCAAAATCTTTGTATCAAATCTCAAAATTCATTTTAGATTCACAGCTATTTTGATAGATGTTCCTATATAACACATAATCAAGTTGGCTTGAACAAATCATTGTCATATTTTTCATGTTAACCACCATATAAGATTAGATACATGCAATAATAAGGACAAGACTGTTCAATAAATTTCAAAGACATTCCAAAGTTCACCTCAACTTCTTATGTTCATGCTATTTGGTTTTATTTATTAATCAGAAGTATGGGCATGATAAAGTAAATAGTTAAACTTAAGGTGAAAAGGAAATTCAAAGAGAAACAGATGTGGATATGATAATCTGATGTAACCTAATTTTGACATGAGGCTACTTTTCCAGGCAGGCAAGATGGATATTTATGAATAAGAAGTTGCATCACTTTCTTCATTGTTGTGAAAAGAAGGGAAAGGACTACAGGGTCCATGGATTGTGATAATTCAAAGACTAGTTAGTAGTTACTATAGCCTTGAAGTAAAAAAAAAATATGTAGTACCCTGATGCACTATTTCCATTAGTCATCATATATTAAAAGCTTTGAAGTATATGATTGTTAAAACCCAATGTATACGGGTCACTGAATCATATGGTACTGACAGTTTTAAAGGTTATAAGTTAAGAGGTTTTACACTATAAAAATACTACTATACAACCTTTTTTTTTCTTATTCCTATAGTTTGATTTAGCAGTGGAAATAGGATTAAGGAAAATACTTCACATACTAACCACATATAACAACACCTTATGTTTTTACAGTCAAGCTAAATTTCTTTTGGCTAATATTCTAATCAACTTTCATAATGGTAACGACTACAACCCAAATCAATATTTGATTTCTATCTTTCAAAATCACTTCATTATTTTACTCGAGTTAAATCTAATTTATAATCCAAGTTATGATTTTATAACTTATCTCATTAGAATTTCCAATTCCATTCTGAATTTAATTTTCTTTAATTTTTTTTTTCCAAATCAATTTAAATATTGAATTCCATTTAACTTCAATTCATATTTAATTCACTTAAAATTTCAAGTTGAATTTCTATTAATAACTCAAGCTTCACTTTCCAATTTATCATTTATTCACAATCCAAATTTTAATTAACCAATTCGAGTTTCATTTCCATATTCCATTAATTTATCAAGAAGTTTATTTTAGTTTTACTAAATCTTTGATTTTCTTTCAACACCCACTTTAATTATCTTACAGAAGTTCAATCTACTTAATAAATCAAATTTTGGACTTTTATCCATTTCTCAAAATACAAAACAATTTCATCTGGCTTATTTATCCCACTTCTAAATGTTATAAGTCATATTCTAGTTATATTCATACTTCCATCTATTTAAAATCAATTTTATTCACATTTTATTTTACCAATATATTTTTTATTATCTCAGAAACCCTTTTCAATAAGAATCCAGAGTCCTAAACAATTTCCAAAATTTCAAAATCACTTTTGAAATCAACTACATCCAAACTCCTTTGGTAAATTCAATTATCCCTTTTGAATTTCAAAACCAATTCCAGTTCACAATCATTTCCAATTTAAAACAATTTAGTAGTAATTTCTATTGGAAACTCGAAAATGAACACCGATGATGTCGCGATCATCATCGGAATTATTTTCCAGCGTCCAAAAGAGAATTAAATGCTTTTATCTTTTTAAAACATTTCAAATATTTTTAATCCCAAATCCCACCAGATTTCAATCCAATTTCAAAAATATTTCCGAAATAATATCACTATTATTTCTCCCAAAACCCTTGAAAACCATTTTCAAATCTCAAGGAATTTCAAACCTTTCTCAAAATTCCAAATTCAATACCCATACAATTTTATATTCAAACATTACTTTGGAATTTCAATTCAAAATTACAATCTCATTTGTATATATAAAGTTTATTTGAATTTATAAATTACATTTATAATCTACATTCTCAAATTCCATTTGTTATATAAATTTATTCTTCCAACTTTGGTTATAAGTTTCCAATTTCTGATTAATTTTTTACACAACGATGATAATAATTTAATATCATCGCTTTCTAACAACCAAGCAACCAAATACATAATTTTCTAAAAATTATTTCTTTCATATACAAAAGTAAGTTGGGTAAAATTATTTCATTTACCCTATTTAAAACAATACTGTGTCGAATTGTTCTATTTAAGTGTTTAGAGATCCCTATCAATAACGTTAATTACTCGTATTGACCAGAATCCATAAACTACTCAATAAACCAACCAACACAATATAAAACCATTTTATATTCACTAACAAATACGCGCTCATATCTATTAATACACTCAAATTCCCACCAGAGCCAAGGTTATCGCTAGCCTAAGCTCTGATACCACTGTAACAACCCGGGTTTTTCTAACACGAAAAACCGGACCATTTGGGTAAAAAGAAGAGGAGGTAGAAGAAGAAAAATAGAAAACAACATCAGAATCTAACCATCGCAGCGGAACAAAATATAATATATATTAACAGATCTTTACACAAATCAAAACTATATCAGTTTTATATAATATATCATCAGAGTATACACCAGAGAACACATAACATAAAACTGGACAATAACCATATCATGTCCTCAATACAACAGAGTACAACAATCAACACAGCGGAATATATATATATAAACAAGTACGGGAGATACGTCTCGCCATCCAGCTCATCTCCTGAGCTCCACAGCATCATGTCCTGTAACCTATAATACTCGGTCTGACCCGAGCATCATATAAAACAATACCCGAGTCAGTCTGGAAAACCAGCGTGAGAAAATCACACTCAAATTGATTATTAAAGTTTCAAATTCCTTTGAAAACAAAATCATCTCGTAAGACCACGCCACAAATAAACATGTCGGGTTTTTACCTTACGATAGCTAAAACACTTTATATCAAAATCCTCTGATATTATAATAGTGTCTACAGAAAGTAAAATAGAATCTAGCTGAAATGCTTGCATCTCACATTTCAACAATAGTTGGGCACAATCAAAACCGTACAGACACGTAGGGAGAATGGATTTCCAACGAATGACTAGGCACTGGGGTACCACCTGTCACAGTACGTGGCCTAGATCACAGTACCGAGGAATACGCCCGCTCCCCTACAACACAAGGCCGGAACCATCCCTTACTGGATAATTTCGAATAAAATCACCCCACGGTTGGGATCAGCAACCGCACCACTAAGCCGAAATAAAAAGGGACATCTAGACAGGGATGACCTTACCCTCCAGTGGGAGCTACCCACGAAGCCTTGCTGCATAACCCCTGATTTTCAGTCATTCCCGGTTGATGAGGTTCGAGGCTAAACGATACCTTTTAGAGAACATATCCCTTAGAATGCCCATCGTCCGCTGACGATGTTTCGCAAGCATTCGTCCATACCAGTCCGTCCTGGGTTTGAACGGAACCGAAGGCACTATTCCTACTACATCCATTTTGGAAATATCCTCAGGATTAGTAGCGACTAGCCCTTTCACTTCACTGCTCCATCTTCGACTCCGAAATCGTTACACGAAACGTACAAACCGGATCGAAGTGGTATTCGAGTCTCCAGACCTAGAATCCCGGTATACGGAAACTCGATCCCGGTCTCTTCGAAACGATCAGCGCATTGGCCAATATTGATAGTCGGTTATTTAACTATCAATTTACATCCACAAGCAGCCATCACACAATTAATAATTTCCCACATTATTTATTTGCCCAAATATCTTTCCAAGATATAATTCCGAATTTTCAAAACTCATTTGAAAACAATTTCAAAACAGTTTCCGCTTACGGAATACACTTCCCAATATTTATTTCCTCTGAAACACCAAGTACAAAACACTTAGATTTTAAAATAATCTTAAAACACTTTACTATAAATATACTTAATAATATTGAAATTTAAAAAAAACTACTTTAATACCTTAACAAAATATATACTTAAGAAATATTTAAAATGAAACCACTTTACAAATATAAACTAAATTTCTCTTTTTAAAATATAATACCAAATCACTTTTATATAATTACTACAATAATAGATCTTTGAAAAATACTTACTTTAAAGTTTAAATATTTAAAAAGAATAGGTTTCCTAAAACATACTTACTTAGGAAATTAACATTTAGAAATAATAAATTTTCTAAAATATGCTTTTAAAAATACAATTAGAACTTTTAACTTATATTAAAATTGCTTTGAAAACGTACTTGGCTATACAGAGAATTATCCTTCTCACTCCCATCTTTTAAAAATAAAATAACATTTATTTTTAAACCAAACCATATCCTTTTATAAATTCCCACTTTGAAATTATATTTTCAAATATCCTCTGATATTTTATTTTACTTTACAAACCCAGTTTATCTCTCCCAAATCTCATTTCTCTTTAAAATTCAAATTCCAAAGTATTTAAATCAATTTATAATTGATTTCCCAATTTATTTTACTTTGAAATAAATTTTCTTACTTAATCCATTTATTTCCAAATTCATTAACTTCCAGATTTTATTTCTCATTATGATTTAAAATCTTTAAACCGAAACACAAGTTTCAGATTTCCCAAATTCCTTCTCTTTTTAATTACATTTAAACATTGAATTAAAATAAATTTTTATCCCTTTAAATAACATCACATAAGTCTTCTTTAAATTCAACATTTCTCTATTTATTCAAAATTCCTCTTTTCCATATTTAATTTATTCGAATTCACTAGAATTACTTAACTTAATTTTACTCTTTTATATTTTCCAAAAATCCAATTCAATTGCTTTTGATAACTCATTATACTGGGAAATTCAATCCAACCAGATTATCCAATATAAATTATCACAGGATAACAACAATCATATCACAGAATATTTAAACAAAAATTAAATATTTTGAGGAATCCAGTTGGATCCCTCCAACCTGTTTCCCTGCATCCACAGACGTTAGCACAATACCAATTCCACTTCAAGGTGGAATATCGCGGTATATGGGTTTATAAAATATCATCCGCTATTATGCGGCGCATAGGGTCTCATCCGCTATATAATGCGGGAATATCAACAATTCCAATATATACATATGCCAATATATATATATTGGTATATACTACTATATATAGTATAGCACATCAATCAATGAAATCATCCAATCAATTATTTAAATTTAAATCTAACTGAGTGAGATTAACTCACCTTTGACTTTTAAATTTGTCATCCAATCCAAACCGGCTTGTTTCTCCACAATTTAAGACCTTGTAAAATCATTATAAAATTTTATTAGCGTTTGAATTAATCCCACCATTTATTTGTTTAATTTAAACTAGAAATTAAATTTTAAACAAATTTTCCTATCATAACTAATTTTTTTTAGAACTATAATATTTCAATGAGTTAAATAAACAAGTTAAATACCATAATATATATATTGAAATTGACCAGTAAGTTAAAGTGTATTTTTTTTTTCTTTATAAATACCAAACCCAGTTAGTGCCAAATAGGTGAATTAATATACCTTGCTGTTATATATATATATATATATATATATATATATATAGCCGATTAAACATTTAAACAAACTGTTTTATATCTGGCTATTAGTTCTTGATAAGTACAGTAATAATCGTTTGTTAATTTACATGTTTTTAACTTAACTAGCCTTTTAAACTTAAATATTTTAAAATTTAATTACCTCAATTCAAACTGGAGAACAAAAGTGGATGAGCTATAGCTCGAATGCTCAGAACGAGACTACTGTCCTCACCGTTTGTCTACCCTGTGACCCGACCTCCATCACCATGCCTTGCGATCGAGCCTCCCACCGTCGCTGCGAACTCCAGCCAGACCTACCCAACCGCACTCGCCACCATACACGAACCCTCGTTCACCTCCACCCCTGTCGAACTCCACCTCGATTTCGTTCGAATCGTGTCGTCCCAACGCCAGCTCAAACGAACTTCCAAGCCACCGCTTCCCCATAAACGAGCGACTTCATCGCGGCTAACCGCGACTTCTCCCCCTTCCCGCTTGAACGATCTCGCATCCCTCTCTCTTTCTTCAAATCGCGAATCGTTCGGGTTAAGTGGAGGAATTCAATTTAAAAGAAGAGTGAACGGAAGAGGGAATTGAACTGGAGAAGGAAACCAGTCTCCATTTTGATTAGTTTTAATTTGTTTTCAAATTGATTTAAGCTGAATTGAAGAGGAGAGGATTTTACTTCGGCCATAAATTCTTCGATCTGTTATACGTGTTAGGTTGTTTACTTTTAAGGGGGACGCGTGTTCTACCAGTTGAACACGTATTTAAATTAATATACGTATCTACATCTAATTACTTAGGCAAGAAGAGAACGTTGCCAGGAAGGACACATGCTCTGAATTTCTATACGTTTATATACCGTATGCTTACACAACAACTCCAAACGCTCCGAAATTTAAAATCCAATAATAATACAATATTACGGATCCAATGGAACTAGTTTCGTCGCATTCCGAGATTGTGCCTCGGACGGCTATTTTTAAATTCAATTTCAATGATATATTTTTAAAACTGAACAAAACTCTTTAAAATTCCATTTTAAAAGTTCTATCATCTTCAGTATTAACAATATAAATTTTCTGAACCTTTGAACTATTTTTTTTTACAGACTTAAAATCAAGATTCAATATTTTACCCAATCCCGATAATTAAATTCAATAATTAATTATCCAAATAAATATTGTATAATTGAAATTAAAGTTAAAATTTAACCTTCGAATATTTAAAATAAATTAAATATTCACATTTCAATTATACAAAAATTCCGGGTCGTCACAGATATTCATTTAATAAAATAACCATTTCAGTTTATAGCTATTTTAAATTGATTCCAAATCAATTTATCAACTTTTTATTAATCCATATTCAATTTATTCACAAAATCTTGTTTTCTCAATTTTATATTCAACAACAAACCAATCCATGCCAATTTATTTATGAATCATCTCATAGATTATTTACTTAAGCTGAATTCCATTCTTATCAACAATATTCCCACCATTATTCAATTTACACTTAAATTGAATTCATTTATAACTTGAGTTATCACCATTTCAATCCATTTCTATTTATTCGACAACATTTCAAAATATATTTAATTTGCTTACATATAAGTCGACCTCCATTTATAACTCATTTCCCATTTTCAGCATTCAATTCACTAATTAATTATCTAATTAGTTTGCTTCCAATTTACTTAACCAAGTTAAGTTTCATTTCCAAAAATCCTTTATTTAGCTTAACTTAAGTTGAGTTCCATTTGTCCACATTCGCAATCAAATTGAATTTTCATTTTATGATTCAAGTCACCTTCATTTAATTAAAATTCAAATCCCATTCGATTTAACTATTTCATCTCATCTTTTCTTGAGTTTTAGCATAAATATTTCATACTAGCACTTCTGATTATTATTATTTACAACTTAAGTCCATATTTTGATTTTTATTAGCTAATATTTCAAATGCATTTCTTTCCATTATGCTTAAGTCGAATTCTTTTTATACTTGAATTCACATTCACCCTATCACAAATCAAATCTGATTCCATTTCAATATTCAGTTAACTGATATATTTATTTAATTAGTTCACTTCCATTTCTAAAAATCCGGCTTATTTGGTTTGACTTGAGTTCAATCTCATTTTATAATTTAGATTTGGATTTTCTTTTCTTCACCGAAACATCAAACTATTTCTATTTTGGTTTTTTCTATCCCACTTTTCCAATTTATAACTTACACAACTTATTTTTCACATTTTAATCAATTCTATACTGGAGTTGATTCCATTTAAAATTATAACTTATAGTTATATATCATTTTACAACTCAAATATTGTATTCAATTCAATTCGATATTGTTTCAAATCCAAATCAATTTTATATGACTTAGCTTAAGTTAAATTCCAATTCATACAACTCTTTTTAACTTACTTCAATTAAAATACAATTCCAAATTCAATTTTTCACACTTTCTCTCCTTATTAATGTAACGAACCGTAATTTTCGATAGTCAAAAATGCTTAATTTAATAAGCTTTTGTGATTTAATGTTGGAAGAAAAGAAATTTTGTGATTTAATAATAAGAATATAATTTGAATAAAATGTGATAGTATTAATTTAAGGTAACTTAAGTTAAAATTTGCATAGGCTGTAAATAAATCAATTGCAATAACATGTATTAATTGATAATTGGTTTTAAAAGAGAAATGGATAATTTAAAGGTTGTATTAATTAATGAAATAATAACTAAAATGAAATGTAGTAATGTTAATTTAAGTTAATTATTAACAATTTGAATGAAATTCTAATTAATTGAAATGACTTAAAGGTTATACTTGGTTATAAAGTGAATATAGGAAAAAAATGTAAATATTAAATTAACTAATGAAATAATATATAGTTAATGGTAATTGAATAAAATCAGCGTTATGTAAGTAATTATAACATTTGGTTGTAAATAATAAACTTATTAATGTGACTAAAAATTAATGGTGACAATTGTTATTTGTTACCAATTCATTTAATCAATTGCAATTGAATGTCATTAAATGCTACATTAATGTGAGTTAAGACAATAACTATAAATTATGAACGTAATAAAAGGAATAGAAATGTTAATTATATTCATAGCGTAATAATTGATTTAATAAAAGAGTGAAATCAAGATAAATAAATTAATTGAGATTTTTAAATTATAATTAATGTGTGAAATTGACAAAATTCAATATAACTAAAATATAGTAGTTAATACAAATAAAATGATGGGAATTTTAGCATATTAGTGAAATAAGATATCAACATATATTAACTATGTTATTAGAGTAATAATTGATTGAATATAATGATTGAAATCAAAGTATAATCAATTTATTGGAATAAAATTTATATTAATTAGATTTAATCACAGTTGAAATTGAACATTGTAATTATTAAATAATTGACATTAAATTAATATGTAAATTTGTTTTAAACTATTATAGATGTCTAAGAAATCAAGAATGATGAAAATTTGTTAGTTTATAAATATTGAATTAAAAAGTGATTTAAATAATTTAATATTAATTTATTTAATTAAGGTAAAAATAGCCATTTTGGCCATTGTCTCGGATTTCGATGAAACCAGTTTGATCGGATTCGTAACAGTGAATTGTTGTAACGTTTCAACTTTTGGAACGATCGGACTTTTCGTTTGATCGTACGAGCTCGAAACGCCTAGAAATCAATTTAATTAAATTCAATCGAAATCAATTTGAAATAAGCCGATTTTAAGTTAACTTCTTCATACGATGGAATTAGGACTTGAAACCTATTCCATTGAGTTTAGAACTATTGAAAACATCTAGTTTGATATATGGGGTGACCCATTTTCGTTCCAGAGACAGAACGGGCTTTTCGGGTCGTTTATCATTCCAATCCAAATCGATCTGGTCCATTCTTTTCTATTTCTGCTATACCAATAAATAGCTCGTTATAAACCCAAGCTATTTCTCATTCCATTTGTCTTTACGTATAATTTCATCTGTCTACTACTCCTTCTCAATGGCAGAACCGAATCCAATTACAAAACCCTAATTCCCAAATTTTCAAATTCAATTTCAAATTCAATTCCAAAATAAAACTCCTTAAAACCCTATCAAATTATATACCATATTGAAGCTCTCGATGAGCGCAAGTCAAATCTACAGTGTGTTTTTCGATTTGGATTTCTGTGTGGCCACAATTTGATGATTTAGTTCCGGCTGTCCGTTTGTGATCGTTGGATTGTGCGGTGGATCCTCGATTTTATGACGATCGGGATACGCCACTGGGTAAAGGAGAGTGTGATTGGTCAATTTGCAGGGTTCGTTTGTGTTGTAGGTCGAAGAATTCGCCAATTTTGGTCTTTGTATAGGGGCGGTGGCGGTCGGCTTCGCCTATGCCGGTGGTGGCTGCGAGTTCGGGGTAAGGTCGGCAGGTGGTAGCTCAGGCAACGGTGGTGATGGATGGGGTCGTTAGTGACTGTAGTATGTGCGGCAGCCACTTGTTCGTGGTGGCCGAAGGTGATTGACTCGTTCGTGTATGAGGGTTTCAGGGAGGCATGTGAGGGAGCGTGGTGGTAATGTGTTTTTCTCTTTTATTTAATTAATTATTCAAATTTAAATTTTTATCGTTCTAATCGTCATAACTTTTGCATACGTGCTCGGATTTATGCACGGTTTGTTCCGCTGGGATCGTAATGAAATTCTGAACATTTTAACGCCGGTTTGGATGAATTTTGAGACTGTTGAATTTTGGGCCCTATTTTGGATTTTAATTCGATTTGAAATCAAAGGTGAGTGTTTTAACCCACTCACAACTTCAAAAATTTCTTATGTGTAACGACCCGATATTTTCAACCATTCGCATCCATTATAAGTGTATAGGTAGACACTCATGCCGGAGTTGAATTGCTCAAAATACCGCGTTGTAATTAAAATTTGGCAAATCTCAGAATATACAGTAAATAAATATAATCACAGATCACAGACACAGAGTAAAATAATGCAGCGGAAGTAAAAGAAATATTAGTTCATGAAGCTACTATGAAAATATATCAGAGTTACATAAGATACAACATAAGAAATAAAGTACAGCAGAAGTCTCAATACAATAAGCAAGTACAGGCTGAATAGAACGGAACCGAAGTTGATAGAACAAGACTAGCAAATAATCTCCAGCGATTCAAATCTCCAGAAGGTGGAAATCCAAATCTGTGAATACTCAGGCTGACCCGAGCGTAAAGCAAAACACAAAACACTCGAGTCAGGACAATATATACTTATATAATGTAAACCAACTCAAGTGAACTGTAATAAAGGTACAAGTAACTTAGAAGATGCTTGGGACCGCCCATCCTCTAAGGATCCGTTAAAATATCTACTATGTAGTAATATTCGCTATTATAATAATGTCTAATAAGTAAAGTATAATCATATAGAAAATAGCGTTAAGGGGATGGAGAACCTTAACGCGGTCGGATCTTAAAATCATAATCGTAGTAAAGCTCGATATGGTAGGTGACACGGCACAACTAGGCAATGCCAGGGTAGATATACCAATTACGCACACGGACTGATGGATACGCATAGCAGCCACTACCGTTCCACCTCGAACAACATTCCCAAATCGGAGGATGGCCATCTAGTCAAATCACAAGTAAGAGTATAATATCGAAGAAATGTGTCCGAGAAGAGGTGCTACCTCACTGGTCCGAGATCGCTCCTGTTTTAGCCACCTTATGCCAACTCACGGGAGTTGGGTCCACGTAACATACCTTAAGAACGTCGCTACCATCCTACTTCATTCTGGAATCTCCACCGCGTACACGGTTGTCAAAGTGGTTTTCGGTATCGACAGAGAGTATGTCTATATCCGATCCCGGTCTCTTTGCCAACCAATCGTTATTATAACCCGTGGTTATAACTTTTAAAAATAGTTTATGTTTCAAATCAAAATACATCCTTTAAACCATTTCAAAATCATATCATTTATTTCAAACTAATACATACTTTCAAACCCAAAACATATCTATTCAAAACCAATTCAAAAATATATCATTTCCATTTCAAAACCAATTCAATAATATATCACTTCAATAAAACCCAAATTTCAAAATCACTGAATATTTCCTTTAATTTATTAAACTTGAAATCTTCCTTTAAATTATCATAGCATTTTGGTAATGTAACCTTAAGGAATCATAGCATTTTTGGAATGTAATACTTCCCAATTTAACATTTTATATAATCAAAGTATTTATATACTTACAAATTTTTAACATGGTCATTTTATCATAGCCTTATAGTTAAATAAACTTTGTTACTGTAATATCCAATTTAATGCTAAAATTCTTATGTTAAGTTAAGAGTACCTTATTAACTTACATTATCATTACAATAAAGAAACTTTATTATTTTAGTCATTAAAATATGTCATTTACATTAATTAAAACTTACATATTAAATGTACTTTTTAACTTACATTCCTATTACAGTAAAGAGCATTTATCATTTAATCAATATTACACTAATTAAACTTACATTATCGAATGTACGTTTTAATTTACGTTTTATTACAAAAGGGGCATTTATTATTTTATATCAATATTACACAAATTAAGACTTACATGTTTCTTTCATTAATTAAGACTTTACATGTTTCTTTCAGTAGTGTTGGGTGAATTCTTACCCGGAAGACCTCGAGACCCAGAGACGTGATTCATTCGGCAGCTCTCCCCCGAGTCCATTCGGCATGACCCATTCGGCAGCCCTCCCTCGTGTCCATTCGGTAGACCTTCATCCGGCAACTGCCACCGGTCCAACCTCACCACTCCACACTTCACCGGATGAAGCCCAACCAGACCAACTCCATACTTCACCGAACCAAGAGAATACCGAACCAGACTGCCAGGCCAGATCACTTCAGCCCAGGCCCACCAGCAGCTGTATACATCCAAGACCCCTGCCCCCAACCTCACTCTATAAATAGAGAGGCAGGGGTACAACAATGGGGAACAAGTTTGAGAGCTCAAGCACGGAGAGAACTTTCAAACAACTTTCTTTTACTTGTATCAAAGCTTTGTACTTGTAATCAAAACAAGAGAAGAGAAATAACATATAAAGTGGACGTAGGCACATTCTGGCTGAACCACTATAAATCTGCGTGTCTTTTTACAGTTTAGCCCCTGCTTTTCATATATTTGCATAAATCACCCAAATCACTAAGAATAACATAAGATCTACTAAATCATACAACTTTGAGGTGTTTGTCCATTTTTTGTGCAAACATTTTTGGTGCTTTCACTGAGAAACTAGAAGCTCGAAGCTTCAGCTTCATCCGCTTAACAAGTTTTCCTAACACCATCGTCCGCCGCTTGGAAAACATGCCTCCCAAACAGAGAAAAGATGTTAACAAAGGAAAAAACATCGCATCCAGCAGCCTTCCTGATCCAGCTGCCACAAATCAAGTGAACCGTCCTCCTCCAGCAACGGCAACAAATGAAGGACAGGCTAACCCAGCCACTCCTGCCACAGAACAGCCTGCAGCAATTACTAGGGCAGATTTGGACAGAGTTGTTGTTGAAGTAACTAACCGCTTCACGTCCCAGCAGGAAGCCTTGGTAGACCATCTCATGTCACGCTTGAGGGACGCTGAAGAATCCAACCGCAACGCTGAATCATGGGGCGAGTCCCAATCTGGAGGATCTCAGAGACAGCAAAGATCTTCCTTCTTCGAAGGAGCTAACGGCAGGGGTAGCCATGGTAGGAGCCGAGACCGAGCTCAGCCCGAAGTTAGGCCTGAGGAAGCGTTTGGTGCCGAACCCAACGCGGAAGGTACCGGGCGGAGGTCAACTGCAGCTGAGCCGGTCATGCTGCCTAACCACAGGAACACCAATGAACGGGGCCGAGCTAGAGTTCAGCCCGAAGTTGGACCCGAGGAAGTGCTTAGATCAGAACCCAACAGGGGAAGATCAAGGCAAGGGCCAACTGTAGCTGACCCAAGCATGCTCCCAGAAGATCAAAGGCAGCCACTGGAAAATATGAGGAATGATAGACGATACCATCCCTACAGGTTGTCTGGTCGGAGTCAACCCCACAGAACGGAACCAAACTCATTTCTGTCCGCTCCAAATTCTGATGAAAGGATGGCACGCTTATTCAGAGAGTGTGTCCAACGGGAGCAAAGAGATCGAGGGATAGGCGCTAGGGTAACCAGCCCTTTCGCCCGCAATATCGAAATTGCTATCACCCCCCGAGAATGGAAGATGCCAACAATGGAACCCTACAAAGGAACCTCCGATCCCGTTGTACACTTACAGAGGTACACGCAGCATATGCTCATGAGTGGAGCAACAGAGGGAGTGCTGTGCAAATGCTTCCCGCTCTTCTTAGCAGATCTTGCTACCTCCTGGTTCTGTCATCTACCCCAAGGATCCATCAGCTCATGGGAAATGTTGAAAGAAAAATTCATCAGTCAGTTCCGCATTCATGTGGAGCAACCTAAGGACGCTTATTCCTTATCCAGCGTCAAACAGAAACCTGGAGAAAAGCTGCAACAATACCTAACCAGATTCAACGCCGCAGCAGCCGCAGTTCAAGATGCCGATGAGAAGCTTATCCTAATGGCCCTCTGCAGTGGGGTGCATCCGGACACTAAATTTGCTAGGAGATTGACAAAAGAAAAACCAGCTACTTTACCCGATTTCTTCCATGAAGCCGGGAAATACATGAGGCTTGAGGATGCTGCCATTGAGGGGCAGTCAGGACAGCAAAGTAAGACGACCCATGGCAATGCCCCTGCTGTGGCAAGGGACGTTCGAAGAAATGATTCCAGAGACAATGCTGGGGGCAAGAAAGTAGAGAAACGCCTATATCGGCCAGGACCAAGATTCGACTCTTACACCCCTTTGAACGAGACCGTCGAAAACATCTTCCTTGCCACCCAAGGCGAAGTTAGATACAAACGCCCACCATACAAGAAGGAATCAGATAGCGCACAGAAATCTGGAAAATTCTGCCGCTTCCACGAATCCCACGGACATGATACCAACGAATGCCATCATCTCCGAGATCTGATTGAGGAACACATCAGAAGAAAGAAACTGGAACGCTATGTAAAAAGTCAAGGCAGGACTCCAGATCCTGCCAATGAAAACCCAAGGCTACCCTCACCAGGGACCGGCAGAGGCGACCGCAACGCTAGCAGCTCTAGTCAAGAGAAGATAGTGGTCCATACCATCTCAGGAGGTCCACACATCGCAGACAGAAGTTGGAAAGAGATGGAAAGATATGGGAAGTCGCTCAGAGACAATAGAGACTGTGTCAATACGGTTATAGAAGAGCGCCACCCAAAGCGGAAAGAAAGTGATGACATCACATTCAGTAAACGCGACCTAGAAGGAAGACAGTACCCTCACATGGATCCCATGGTTATCTCTGCCCGACTCGGTCCCGCCGAAGTTTACCGAATCCTGGTAGACACTGGAAGCTCTGTAAATATCCTGTTCAAACACGCATTCGACAAAATGAGGTTGTCAATGAAGGACGTATCTCCCTGCGATAAACCGCTACACGGTTTCACTGGAGATGCGAAAATGCCCATCGGGCAGCTGGACCTCTTCGTTGAAATCGGAAGCCATCCCCGCTCCGTTGTAAGGAAACAGACGTTTGTGCTGATAGAAAACCATTCGGCCTACAACGCCTTCCTAGGAAGACCAGCCCTATCTGACTTCCAGATTGTCCTAGCCCCGTGGTGCCTAAAAATGAAATTTCCAACAGACAGTGGGGTAGGGGAAGTGGAAGGAGACCAAGATATTGCACGAGACTGCTATGTAACCGAACTTCGCAACAACCACAGGAGAGATAAAGGGAAAGGTGTAGAGATTGCTCTCTGCACAAAAAGCCTTGAAGCATAGCAACTAAAGAAAGCCCCTCCTCTTCGATACACCAGCGACCCTTTCAATGAATTAGACCCGAGGGACAAAGAGGAGGAGGCCACCGCCGAGCCTGCAGAGGCTATGGAGTTTATATCTGTAGACAAGCACGACTCAAGTAGGCTACTGAAAATTGGGTCGCAATTGAAAACCGAATTGAAGGAACAACTCGTTGATTTTCTCCGCCACAACTTAGATGTATTCGCTTGGTCACACGCTGACATGACCGGAATCTCCCCCAACATAGCGTGCCACGTATTAAAAATTGATCCTACCAAGGCACCCGTAAAACAAAAGAAGAGAAGTATGGGGGCAGAGCGATCAGCAGCCCTCGATGAAGAAGTAAAGAATCTACTCGCCAATGACTTCATACGAGAAGCTATTTACCCAGAATGGATCGCCAACCCGGTACTAGTAAAGAAGGCTAATGGGAAGTGGCGGACCTGCATTGACTTCTCCAACCTAAATGACGCCTGCCCAAAGGATTGCTTCCCGCTTCCCAGAATCGACCAACTTGTAGACAGCACAGCCGGGCACGAACTCCTGTCTTTTATGGATGCATACTCAGGATATAACCAAATTCCTATGCATGCTCCCGACCAAGATCACACTAGTTTCATCACCGACCGGGGTTTGTACTGCTACAAAGTGATGCCCTTCGGACTTAAAAACGCAGGAGCCACCTACCAGCGCCTCGTCAACAAGATGTTCGCAGGGCTAATAGGACAAACAATGGAAGTATATGTAGACGACATGCTGGTAAAATCACGGAAAGCCAAAGATCACGTAAGCCACCTGGGCGAGATGTTCCAGGTACTTCGACAGTATGGAATGAAGTTGAATCCACTAAAGTGCTCCTTCGGAGTGTCATCAGGAAAATTCTTAGGATTCATCGTCCATGCCCGAGGGATAGAAGCAAACCCTGAACAAGTCCGAGCATTAAGAGACATCAAGATACCTTCCACCCGAAAGGAAATGCAAAGCCTAAATGGAAAAGTGGCTGCCCTAAGCCGATTCATCTCCAAAGCAACGGACAAGTGCGTCCCCTTTTTCGAAGCTCTAAAGAAAGATAAAGGAAAGTTCGAATGGACGGACGAATGCTTGACCGCTTTCCTTAACCTAATCGAACACCTCCAGAAACCACCAGTACTCTCGACCCCAAGCGAAGGCGAAGAATTATACCTATACCTTGCTGTGTCATCTCACGCTCTAAGCGCTGCCTTGGTAAGAGAAGATAACCGTACGCAACGACCAGTTTACTTCGTCAGTAAAAGGTTTACTGGGGCAGAAGTCAGATATCCTAAGCTCGAAAAGTTAGCATACTGTTTACTAATCACTTCACGAAAGCTACGTCATTACTTCCAATCCCATTCCATCAAGGTTCTAACCAATCGACCACTGAGGCAGGTACTCCATCGTCCCGACACTTCCGGGCGACTACTTAAATGGTGTATTGAGCTGAGTCAATATGATATCACCTATCACCCTCGCACCGCCATCAAGGGACAAGCCATGGCTGATTTCATTGCAGAATTCACTACCAACGAGGATAAGGAGCAACTGGAAATAACAGAAGATATCAAGTGGAATCTCTTTGTGGACGGTGCATCTAACGAACAAGGCTCGGGGGCAGGTGTGGTAATCATCACTCCCAGGGGAAATAAACTGCACTATGCTATAAGGTTGGAGTTCACTGCCACCAACAACGATGCAGAATACGAAGCAGTAATAGCCGGATTAGAAATTGCTATCGAGATCGGAGCCAATTCTTTGTGTCTTCACAGCGATTCTCAGCTTATTGTTAATCAAATACTAGGGGAATTCCAAGCTCGAGAAGAACGACTCATAGCATATCTAAAGAAGACCAAGTTACTTCTCAGCCGATTGGACCACTACTTAGTCAAACACATCCCTCGGGAAGAGAACCAAGAGGCCGACGAATTGGCAAAGCAAGCAAGTATGAGAGACGTCGCCATCTTCGGGGCAGTAACTGTCTCAAAGCAAATGATCCCGAGTTTTGAACAAGTGAATCTGATAGCTGCAACCGAAGAAGCAACTTGGATAACTCCCATCCGAGACTACCTACAAAATGGCACACTACCCGACGGGCGTAACGAAGTCAAGAAAATCTTGAGGAAAGCGTCCCGCTACACAATACAAGGAGACATCCTCTATCGGCGTGGGTTCTCTAACCCATTATTAAGGTGTGTCGCCGGAAGGGAAGCCAAGGAAATCTTATCCAACATTCATCAAGGAAGCTGCGGAGATCACACCGGAGGGCAAACATTAGCAAAAAAGATACTCCGATACGGATATTTCTGGCCCACCTTGAGCAAGGACGCCTTAGATTTCGTCAAGAAGTGTGACAGATGCCAAAAGTTTGCTAAGGTCCCTCGGCTACCAACAACCGAGATTACCCAGATGACCAGCCCTTGGCCCTTTGCAGTATGGGGAATTGACTTAATCGGTGAACTGCCAATGGGTCGAGGCGGCGCCAAATATGCTATAGTAGCAGTCGACTATTTCACCAAATGGGTGGAAGCAGAACCTCTAAATAAAGTATCTTCAGCGAAAGTTATCAACTTCTTAATCAAAAATGTTCTGTGCAGGTACGGAGTCCCACTAAAAATCATATCAGACAATGGACTTCAGTTTGACAGCGAGGAATTCGCCAACTGGTGCCAAGAACACGGAATTCGCAAAAGCTTCTCATCCGTAGCATATCCCCAAGCAAACGGACAAGTCGAAGCAGTCAACAAAATTCTGAAAACTCTGATCAAAAAGAAGCTCGAAAAGTCAAAGGGCGCTTGGGTGGATGAACTCCCTACGGCACTATGGGCCTACCGCACATCTTTCAGAACATCAACAGGGCACACTCCTTTCTCTTTGGCATACGGATCGGAGGCTATGCTCCCAGTTGAAACCATTGTGCCTTCCCACCGTAGGATCCACTATAACCCAGAAGAAAACGAAGAGCTCCTCAACATGTCTTTGGATCTAGTCGAGGAGAGAAGGAATGATGCAGTCCTAAAAACAGCAGCCCACAAGCAAAAGGTGGCAGCACAATACAACTCCAAAGTCAAGCATCGTGCCTTACGAGAAGGGGATCTTGTCCTCAAGCGAATCTTCCCTCGCCCCGGAGCACTAGACCCAATCTGGGATGGACCATATGTAATTCATAAAGATCTCCACAACGGAGCCTATATTTTGTCAACAGTGGACGGGGAGGTGTTCCAGAGGGCATGGAACATCCAACACCTCCGTCGATACTTTTCTTAACTTGTATTGCCCATATGAAGTGAATTAACGAAGAGAATCAGTGGACGTAGGCATTTTTTCGTGCCGAACCACTTTAAAAAAGCCTTGTCTCTTTTTAACTTGTTCCTTTGTATCTTGGCTGCTTGTTAACTTTATCCTTTTCTGTTGAACAAAATCCTGAGCATATAGCATTTCTATTCAAAGCACTCCACAATGCAACTCCACGTGGACAAGCCCCAACAGGTACTATGCGAATCTATGCCCTCGCCAATGAGACACTTTTGCTCCAGCATCCCTCTGCTGCGGGTTAACTCATTGCTCGCGACGGCCCTTAAAGCCAACTGTAATGAGCCGATTATAAGCCACCGAGAAGGCCGACTATAGCCGAGGCAGCTCATTACGGCGTTAGGCTCGCCGGCGACTGTGAACCGATTATAAGCCCCAACATAAGGTGTGGCCAGCCAGGGGCAGTTCACAGTTGACGATCGGCACCCACGCTAGCCGGCCACAGTAAGTCGAATAATACCCATGAGTACGGGCCATAATGGCCCGGGTAGTTACTGTGCGCGATCTCGGCTCCGGTGTGTCTTAAGTGCGGCTGTGGTAAAAAAGAATTAACTCCCCGCGGAGGCGTAAGATGGGTGACAAATGTCTCCAAGACCCACAGCTAGGGAAAGTGACTACAAAACCCGTTTGCCACGAACTTAAGCACATCGAAGGCCTTCCGTGACTGGAAGTTTTACTATTTCACATATTTCAATTTTACTTAAAAAACTTTCCTCCTATCCTCTATAACAAACCATAAAGTACAGGATGCAGGGTAAGAGGTACCCGCCAATGGATGCAGAGATTCACAATCAGATGGCGGGGCAGTCAACTGCTCTCCATGCTTGGTCATATAAGATATTCGAAACTGCCATTTACAAACAGAACATGAAAGGCGGTATTTTCTTCCTTTATGTACAAATACATGACTATAATTTGATTTTTCCACACCACACGCTAACATTGCAAGTCATGAGATTATGATTTAAAACCAGAATCTGACATCAAACACAATTTAATTACAAGAATACACATAGCTACATTTCTCATACGATATGTCGAAATAGCAACAAATATTCAAGAAATGACAAAATCAACTTGAGCTAAAAAATTACACGTCAAGAATAATGTTATTACAAGTAGCAAGAATTACAACTTGGAAGTTACCCTACTGTCTTAAGACTAACAGATACAACAATGCCAAGCCTACAAAAAGAATTTTTCAGGTTCAGTCATGGAGCTGGTTGCGTCGAAGTCTTGTCCTTGTTCTTTTGCCCGCCTGTCCGGTCATAAAAAGGGTTCATTAGTGATGAGTAACCAAGTTAACAGAAAGACTAGAAAGGAAGACTTACCAGTACTAGCTTCTTGACCATCCTGGTCGTCATCTTCTACCTGCACACCCGCCTCTTCAGCAGCAAGCAGCCGCATACCCTCCTTTACCGCCACTTTCTCCTCCTTGGTGAACTGGGCCGTGACCACATCCATACTGAAGACCGTTCCACCCTCTTTATCTGCATCAGCCTTAGCCTCCTCCAAAGCCCGAAGATATATCTTGGCCATGACTCTGGGATAATCATCCATCCAAGAGAGGTTACCCTGCTTCCAAGTCCGGAAATACATGTCCTGGAGCATGTCATCCATCATTCCTTCGTTCTCCTCAAACTCCCTCATCCGGGCATCGGAGGCCGACAACCTTTCCACGGCAGCATCTCTCTCCAGTCTGTATCTCGAGCAATCAGCTTGAAGGGACCTCCGCATCACCGCCATCTCTTCCCTCAACTTAGCTTGAGCAAGCTCGGCAGCCTCAAGCTTCTCGGACAATTCCTCCACCTGCTCGAGATCCGCTCTCCGAACCTCATCCACCGTGGTAATAGCCATATCAATCCGCTCTTTGCAAGCAGCTTCCATTTTCCGCAATTCGGCCCGACTAGCCTCTTCCATGGTTCTCCTTAATCGCCCAGTGGCAGCCTCATGCTGAGAAATCTGGATAGCCTGATCCGCAAGCTGCTTGGCCTGATCCGAGACCACCAATCGAAGTCGGATATTGGCGCTCCCTATCTCCTCTCCGGCCTTAACCAGCCGAGCGTGATGCCCCATCAGCTTCTTGGCCTCCTCCGCCACCCGATCAATGTTGGCCTTGGCCTCGTCTCCCATAGTGACTATACGAGTGGTGAGTAGATCGAGGTCTAAGGACTTGGCTTCGTCAAGTACTCGTACCATGGGGTTACGGGGGAGAAGGTGTTCACCGGTAACTTCGTCAAAATTAATATCCTGAGAACCCGGATCCAGATCAGGATGACCGGCAAATGGATTACGGGCCAGATCGGGACGGTCGATATGAACAACAGAAGGGTTTCCGGATGGGTGTGGAGAAGATACAAACTCGCTGCCCTCCTCAGTAATATCATGAATAGGCTGAGCCGGAGGCTGAGAACCGAGCGAAGTTTCGGATAAAGGATGACTCCTCTTCCTCTGCTGAATACCCTCTTCGATGACCCCAAGAAGAGGACGGTACCCGACTACATCCCCGGAGCGTTGGGCTGAGGGCTTCGGCTTAGCAGAAATTTTGGAAAGTTTATATTGCTCGAGCCTGTGTCGAAGGTCTGAAGCTTTGGGCGTCTTGCCTGCTCCTGATATAAAGAACAAGTGTCATAATCTTACATTACAATATGATTCAAGGAACGCGGTAAATTGCAAGATTAGAAAAGGAAAAGAAACACAGCTGTGGTTGTACAAACCCTGGGGAGGAGTGGGATACTGCAATAAGTCCCGGATTTCATTCCAGGACGGGAGCGGGTCATAAAATATTCCTAAGTCCCTATCATTAGTGAAGCATGCAGGGGTCAAGAGTTCACCTTGAGTTGTCAGAGCCACCTTGGCCGGAATAGTCGGAGAAGACTCACTTGCACCAGTCCCGGTTTTGTCCGCCTCCCCGGTCTTCTCTACCAAAGCCGGATCATCACCCAACTCCTCAAAAGCCTGACGGAGAGCATCGTCCGTCCACTCTTGCATCTCGCCTACTTGCCCAGAAGACAAAGCCCTGGAACCATCACCACCCTGTCCACCGCCACCCTCGTCACCAAGACGCTCAACGTCACTCCCGCCCTCCGCCTCACCTCTTTCCTCCTCCGCGTCTATCTCCCCCTGAGTAAGTGGACAATTGCTGGGAGAAGGACCGTCTGACCTCTTAAGTTTCTTACCTCCAACGGCTGGAGGTTTCGTGAATGGTTTTCTCTTTCCACCCTCTGCCGCAACGCCTCCCTTGGCCTGAGCAGCCGCCCTCTCTTCCGCCGTTTCCCTCAACTTAACTACAGACTGCTGCGGAAGGATCAAGTTGTATTCTAGAAGGATCGCATTTCTAATCAAGTAAGCAGATGATCTGTATTTCCCAAGAATGCCTTCTATCTCCGCCGCCGTCTGAACCAGGCGGTCAGTTTCCACAACAGGAAAGCCACCTGTCGCTAGCAAAAATGAGAAAGTATGAGAAGAAGCATCACAATCAGGATAGAAATTATAAGTGAAAGCATCAACTTACATCCAGAGGTAAAGCGCCGGATAGAGACGGAGTCGTCCCTAACAAAGAACCATTCTTTCTTGAACATGCTGAATTTGGAATAAAGGTCCAGGACCGGCTTGAAGGTCACAGCAGATTCCAAGTTAATATATGGGGACCCCTTCTTGTAGCCCCTTAAGTTGTACAAGTACCGGATCTCCCGGTTGGAGGGAGCGCTACCATACTTCCTCCGAAAAATAACGAAAAGGCTCACCAGTATGGCGTAAGAGTTGGGCTGAAGCTGAAATGGGGCCACCTTCAGGTACGTGAGGAAGCTAACTATCCAAGCATTGAGAGGCGGGATAGCACCACACATGCAATGGTACCTGCTATAAGCGAAGTATCCTTCGGGAGGACTGTATGGCATGACTCCTGGACCCGGCAGCAGCATGAGGGCTCTATCAATCCCAAAAGAACGAGATATAACATCGAGTTGCTCCTCTTTGAGAAGGCTAGGAAAGCAGTCAGGCGGGGAATCCAGCAACTCCTGGGGACCATATCCATCCACTAATGACCTCGGGGCGGGCCCATGACGCTCCGATCCTGATTGAGCTGGGGGCACAGCCGATGACTCTCCTTCACCCACGGATCGCTTCTTGTCTGATCGAGTTTCTACTTTGCGAGACATTATCTACAATACCGGAAAAACACATTTAGAACAGAGGATATAAACAAGTATATGACTTCATTCGGTAAAAACATATTCAGTATCATTTTCATTCGGTGGTTCAAGTATGGGTTCATTCGGTGTCTCGAGTGTAAGCAAAGAAAGTTCAAAGTGCTCAAACTCCCATCGTCATTCGGTAAAGACAATGGAAATTCTCGAACTCTCAAGGTCCATTCGGTGGTTCAAGTATGGGTTCATTCGGTGTCTCCCGTTCTCGTCCGGTAATACGAGAATAAGATCTCATTCGGCAGAATAAAATCTCACCTGATTCGGCAATGATAAGGGTCTAGTTCGGAAAAAATGGGAGTCAAGTGGTTCGGCTATCTCGAAAAGTGAAGAAACAATAGTAGAGTGGCGCCCTTATTTATAAGCGAAGCACATCGACCGGACCAACTGGCTCGGTGCAACCAAGACCGAACGAAGGAAGACAAAGCACGACATATGTTAGACATATGCCCTACTTTGGGGGGCAAATGTTGGGTGAATTCTTACCCGGAAGACCTCGAGACCCAGAGACGTGATTCATTCGGCAGCTCTCCCCCGAGTCCATTCGGCATGACCCATTCGGCAGCCCTCCCTCGTGTCCATTCGGTAGACCTTCATCCGGCAACTGCCACCGGTCCAACCTCACCACTCCACACTTCACCGGATGAAGCCCAACCAGACCAACTCCATACTTCACCGAACCAAGAGAATACCGAACCAGACTGCCAGGCCAGATCACTTCAGCCCAGGCCCACCAGCAGCTGTATACATCCAAGACCCCTGCCCCCAACCTCACTCTATAAATAGAGAGGCAGGGGTACAACAATGGGGAACAAGTTTGAGAGCTCAAGCACGGAGAGAACTTTCAAACAACTTTCTTTTACTTGTATCAAAGCTTTGTACTTGTAATCAAAACAAGAGAAGAGAAATAACATATAAAGTGGACGTAGGCACATTCTGGCTGAACCACTATAAATCTGCGTGTCTTTTTACAGTTTAGCCCCTGCTTTTCATATATTTGCATAAATCACCCAAATCACTAAGAATAACATAAGATCTACTAAATCATACAACTTTGAGGTGTTTGTCCATTTTTTGTGCAAACAAGTAGGTAAAACTTTACATATTTCTTTCATTAATTAGAACTTTACACGTTTCTTTCATAAATTAAACTTTACATATTTCTTTCATTAATTAGAACTTTACACGTTTCTTTCACAATAAATTTCTTATAATTAAATCCAATTTTCAACAATTTACTTAATAAGTTTAAGTGTAAAAGTTCCAATTCTTCACATTTCAACAAATAGACTTAACACTTCAAATTTAAATTACCATTTCACAATTTAACAAAATTTCCAATTTTATTTAATTAACTTAAACCTTTAATTAAAACCAAATTTCACATTTCCTAGTCAAGTTATATTTTAAAAGATCACTTTTAAACATTCATTTATTTAACCACTTAAATTCATAGAAAAATCAATAATACTTAATAATCACTTAAATTCAAATTTAATAAAATTATCATATTTACCATTTCCAAATAAAATTTAATATCCATTTTATTTATATAACTTAAATATCATTTTTAACCAAAATTCCAAATTTCCAACTTAAGTTATATTTCAAAAATCCAGTTAAACCTTTCATTAATTACATTTTTAACACATAGAAAAAATCATAATTTCTTTATTTTAAAACATTTCAAAATCTATTTAAATCAAATTTCATAAATTTATAATTTTTAAAATACTTAAAATATCCAAAACACTTTATAAAATAACCACGGGCCTGTATATAATTTTCTAACTTAGGTCAAGTGATACGGATATGTATCATTTCAATCCGCAGTTAAAAAAGAAAAATCCGGGTTCTATCATTTCAAACCCGCAATCCCAAGTTAAAATAAATTAAATAAAAATCGTTCAGGCCTATCATTTCAGCCCATAACGATTTTTCCCTATTCTAAAGTCCATTCGGGTATGTATCATTTCAACCCATAGTGATTCTAGTCTACAGGGAACTTGCAATGGTGATAACAGATATAAATAACAGAATAACATTAAATAAAAGTAACATATGATATAACAGGTGTAATAACAGGTGTGAACATCATATGATAATAATATAAGCATATATAACATGATAATATATTCTTACAGATTCGCAGGGTGTCAATTTACTAGTTATATAGGTACATATTGTCTGGTGAGAATAACTCACTTGTTTAAGCTGGAGATGACGACCAAACACACAACACAGAATCTTTGAAGGCACGACAACATGAGAGTGGAGAGCCAAATATAATTGCCTTGTATACATATAAACAAAACAAGACAATGTATACGTAAATATGTAACACAAAACAATATAGAAATGACTTGAAATAAAAAGCAACAAAGGGCAAAGTGATTCGACCTTTCTTTAACCATTCAAGAGCATGACCAAGGGGATCTTTTTCTCAGCCATAGCTGGACATAATCTCAGGTTATGACATCAAAATAGCATGGCAACAAAGAGATGATGATGGTAGGAGTTACATATGAATAAGACAAAGGGTCAAGGCAAAATAAGTGGAGTTTTGGTGCATTTTTGGCTCAACCAAAGGCAAGTGGGGCTTGGCCCTTGCATGGTTCAGGTCTGGACAGTGGGTAGGTGGATGGCCAGAGGTGGTATCAAGGTGGTGGTGGAGCAATAGGACGCGGCCAAGGTGATGTATGGTGGTGGTGAAGCGATATAGGTCAGCTAGTGTTGTTTTTAAGGGGTTTCAACATTTGTTTGTGGTGTTTTCATCATCTAAAGGCCATGGCCTGATCTGGTCAGAGGGGATGTGAGGTGGTTGAAGCCAAGAATGATGAGGAGGAAGGTGGTGGAGGCTATGGTGGAGATGGTGGAAAGTTTGGCCAAGCAATTGTGGATGAAATCAAGGCAAAACAAAGTAAAAATGAAGAAGGAAGAGAAGAAAAAGAAGAGGCCATTACCAAATGTTTTCAGAGGTGTTTTGGCCGAAAATTTGATGAAATGAGAAGTGTATTCAGTTGAAAAACAAAATAAAACATATGGCTATCAATAAAGAAGGAACGGTCAAAATGTGAAAGGTCTAGCAAATGAAAAGTCATTGGTTTAAAGCCTTTATGTCTCTTCAAATTTCCTTCTTATATATTTTGTAATTTATAATTACATGTAAAACTGATAAATAAAGATAACAACTCAGAAATGAAAAAAATAAATATAAAATAAATAATTAAATTTTGATTAAATAGAATTTAAATTAAGAAAATGGCTTAAAAATGCAAACTAGGCTTTAAAAATTAGAAATAACTTCTATAACTTTGGAAAAATTATATTTTGATTTAAATACATGTAAAATGAATAAAATAAAGTAAAACACAGCAAATAAAAGTGAATGTATAAAATAAATAAATAAATTTTAATTTAAATATAGCTTAGATGAAGAAAATAGCAGAAAAATAGAAACAGTTTTTAAAAATAGGAAATCATCATAGTACATTTTGGAAAATTCGATTATTATTTTTAAAAATATTTAGAGATTAAAATATACATAAATTAACATATTGATACATATAAAAAAATATAAGAAAGAAAATATGATTTATAAAATTTAAAATAGGCAAAATTGCACAATAAAACAAATTATACTAAAATTTGAAATGTGCATAACTTCTACATTTTAACTCCGTTTTTAACGAAACGAAAAGCAGTATTCATATTTTTAAATATATTTTCATAATAAAAGATAAAATTTAAGATTATATATATTTAAATTTGAAATATAAAAGTCAAAGATTGAACAGTTTGACCAGAATTTCCCTTTTAAGTAAAATATTTAAATTATACTAGTTTGAACTATAAATCACTTAATAATCAACATTTATATTTAAAAATGAAATGTTTTTAATAAAACATGTTTAAACTAATTTAAAAAAAATAAAAAAAAATAAAGTTCAAATTTAAATAATATACAAAAATCTAGGGTTGTTACATTATGTTAGTTAAATTAAATTTGTGACGTGATTTGAAATTTATTTGATTGATGTTTGGTATATTTAAATTGTCATTCTAGTAAAATTTTACTTTTATTGCATTTAATCATCGTTTAATTTAATATTGAATTTAAATTGTCAATTTATACATGTTATTGATTATCAGTTATCTATTGATGTTATTGATTGATTTGGATGATGATTGTGATGAATGTTTGATTGTTGATATTGGATGACTGGATGTTGTATTTTATATTGTTATAACTGCAAGTTCCCTATGGGTTGAAATGATACATACCCGAATGATCTATAGACTAGGTGGGTTGAAATTATAGACTCGAGCGATTTTATGGATGTTAATATTAGTTCGGGATTGCGGTTTGAAATGATATATAACCATAAAATCTTAAATTGCGGATTGAAATGATAAATATCCCTATCACTTGACCTTAGGGTAGAGAATTATATACGAACACCGGATTGGTTAAATTAAATGATTTTTGAATCTTTAAATTTTGAGTTCAGTTAATTGGTATTTCAAAACAGATATTGATTTATACAAACTGAATTATTTTCGATAATCCAAGGGTAAAATGTTGAAATTGGAATTGGTTTAATGGATTGCTCAAAAGATTTAAATTTGAATTTTTTTAAAAGTTATACTGTCAAGTATAAATGAATTTATTGGAATTGAGTTACTGAAATTGTTTGGATATAACTTTGAAATCTATTTAAACTAATTTAAGCTATTTTAATTAAATTAATTATTTTAATCAATTTAAACTATTTTATTTATCTATTATAACCTATTTAATCCCATCTAATCTATTTTACCAATTTTTAAACTAATTAATTTATTTAATCTATTTTAAATCTATTTAATATAATTAAATCTATTTGATCTATTTTAAATTTATTTAGTCTGTTTAAAAATCTACTTAATATAATTTAACTCTATTTAATCTATAATTAATCTATTTAAACATTTTAAATCTAATTAAATCTGTTTAATCTATATTTAATTTATTTAAATCAATTTAAATCTAGCTAAATCAAATTTAATCTATTCAAACTATTTTACTATTTAAACTATTTTAATTTATTTAAACTATTAAACTATTTATGACTATATAAACTATTTTCTAAAATTGCAAACTGTGAAAAGTTGAAGTATTTATATTTAAATCCTTGATGACGATACAACTTAAGTGGAATTTGAAATTTGATACCTTTTTGTGAAATGACATATTTGAGTAAATATGATTTTGGAAATGAATATGGTTTTGAAAGAGAATATGATTTCAGAAGAGATATGATTTGAAATCGAATATGATATTTTGATAGAAATTGTCAATTGACTTTGGAAATGTAAAAGAACCATCCGGTGTGAAATAAGCGTTTGGTTGTTAAAAAGACCGGGATCAGATATTGTCATACTCTCTGCCAATACCGAAAACCACTTTAACAACTGTGTACGTGGTGGAGATTCCAGAAATGAAGTAGAATGGTTTGGCGAACGATTTCTGTATGAGGTATGACGTGACCCTGACTCCCATGAGTCAGCTTAGATGTGACTAAAACAGGAGCCACGTCGGGCCAAGTGAGGTCATTCCTCCTATCAAACACATTTCTTCGATACCATATCTGTTGTTTTGTGATTAATTTGGCGGCCACCCCTTGATTTTGATTATGGGAGTGTGTTTCGAGGTGGGCGGTAGCAGCTGCTATGCGTTACCACAAGTCCGGATCTGCAATTGGTATATCTACCTTGGCATTGCATCGAGTGCCGTGTTCACATGCCCTAGCGCGCCTTCTACGAGTTTGGTTTGTACCATACCTATGGAGTGCCCTCTGATAGCCCTCCAGTTTACGGAGGAATTACGGTACTGTATAGACTATGGGAATATATAAAAATGTGTTAAGGGGGATATGGGTAACGCCTTAACGCTATTTTAATACTTTTACTTTACTGTAGACATTATAATAGCGTATTGTACTACATAGTAGATAGTTAACGGATCCTTAGGAGATGGAAATCCCGAACACCTCTTAAGTTATTACATTCAAGTTAGACACTGGATAGGAGATGTCAAACCCCGTAAACATCTCTGACTCCGTTCCACTCATATTTATATACCATTGATTTACTTACATAAGATCTTTTAGTTCTAACTCGACTGTTTTTTATTTTCCAATCGCTCGGGTCAGCCTGAGCATTTCAGGGTTGAAGACCTTATTTCTGGAGGATGAAACGATGATTTGTACTATTATTATTTATGATATGTATTCCACTGCATTTGTTTATTTATTCTTGTTGACTGTAACTCTGATTCTGTATTGTATAAGTATAATCAAATTTATTTGTAACGGCTTCATGAATTGTTATTCGATTATTATATTTTGTCATTGCTGCGAGATTCTGTATTTTTTTATTTCTTTCTCTTTTTCTTATTTACCTTATAACAACCTGCCCTTTTGAATGGTTTTTATATTGTGTTAATTTGCTCCGTTTTGTATTTATAAATCCCGGTCAATGCATAGGATGCTATGACATCGATAGGGATTTCTAAATAGTTAATAGGGCAGACCGACACAATATTTATTTTGAAATAAAGGTAAATGAAATAGTTTTGCCTATTATGTATATTTTTCTATAAAATAATAACTTTATAAATGATATATTTGGTTTTAATATATTTGTTTGTTAGGTAGTGAAATTTATAAATATTGGTTGAGAAATGAGATTGTAAATAAAATAAATATAAATTGGAAGTTTAGAACCGAAGTTCTGGGATTTTTGAAAATTTCTTTCGAAAGATTTTGGAATATAACATTAATATTATTTAGAAGTATTTTCTGATGTAAATATTTCAAGTTGATTTGAAAGAAATGTTTTCAAAGGGATTTTGGAATGAAATAAGTTCTGTACTCCCCTCTCTGTCGCTGGAAAATAATTTTGGTGATGAGTGCATGCATCATCGACGTTCATTTTCGAGTTTCAAAGTAGGTAGACTGCTGTAGTAGTTTTACTGCACATCCGTTTTGATAAATGAATCTTAATTTTACTTTCTGAAGTCTGATTTGATATCTATATATATAAGTTATGAGTATATATATATATATATATATATATATATATATATATTATTTTAAAAGGACTGAAATGGAACCCGGTTGTTTAGTTCTTAAGTTTCTGTAAATTTGAAATTGAAATTATTGTAATGAATGGAATCTTGACTATATTAATAATTGGAAACTTTTAAAATAAAAATAAGAAATTTGATGTTACAAATGATTAATGAAATAGATAAGAAACTGGAATTTTGAAGCTATAAATAAAAAGGGAAATGAAAATAAGAAATGGTAATCATTTAACATTTTGTCAACTAAATAAATAAAAGAAACTTGGGTAATATTCCATTACATTCTTAAGACATATATATAACTTACCAGACTATTAAAAGTTGAAATGTTAAATAGGATATGTAATGGAATATTGTGCAAGTAAATTTTAGTAAATAAAAGTGTTCAATGGACTTACTTATATAAATGAGAATTCTAATGTTATAAATTGTTATAAACTGAAGTTAATAGTTGAAATGCTACTAATTAAATGTAATTAAAGTGAATAATGTAAGAAAAGTGATTATAAGCTTAAGTTAACAATTGAGCGATATATAATCAGATTGAATGGAAAGGGTGAATACTACAAGTAAATAATTATAAACTTGAATTAATATTGAAGCCATTTTTAATTAAAATGAGTACTATATAAATTAAATGACTATAACTTCAGAAACATTGAAAAGATTTAGAAATGGAGTTAATCTTCAATAATACTTTATATGGAAGAATGAATGTGAAAAAGAAATAATCTATAAATGGTGAATTAAATTGTAAAGAAACTTACCTAATAATGTATAATCCAATAATTGAAATAAAAATAACTTATTTAGACAATGAATGTAAAGTAATAAAATGAAAGAAATGGCACTGTATGAATAAAGGAGAAATGAACTTTTGTAAGTAATAAAGAATGTAAATTAATGAAAATAAACATTATATAAATCAGAAAAGAAAAGTAAATGATGAAAAAAGGGAAAAATCAAACTAAATTGTAAATGTGAAGTAAACTGAAACAAAATGTGTACAATACCTCAATAATGAATTCATATATAATCCAAATAATTGAAATGGATATAACTTATGTAAGTAAAGAATGTAAAGTAATGAAATATGCCCTACATGAATGAATGAAAATTTAAACTTTGTAAGTAATGAACGTGAATTAAAGAAAATCATTGTATGAGAACAAAAAAATGATGAAAAGTAAGAAATTATGAACAATAAATGATATGAAAGGATAAACAGAGTAAACTAAAAAATGTGTTGAATTCTTTGTTTGCTTGACTTATGGATTGTAACGACCCGTATTTTACGGATCGAAACATCGTAAAACAGTTGACATTTGGTCACACTGTTGATAAGTCGTTTAGAGTTTAATTCCTAGGTCGTATGTTAAGGGTTAGGTCGGCAACGACCTAAGGAATTGGTGAGTGGCGACCTAAGAGTTAGGTCGTTGGGAAAATTAGGTCGTATGGGGTGGCTTAGGTCGAGTGACCGACTTAGGAAGTGTACGACTTAAGGGATAGGTTGGCAGCGACCTAGGAAGAACCAGTAGTTAGTGTGGTTAGGTTGTTAACGACTTATGTGATAAGTCGTGAGCGACTTAAGAAAAGTCTGCGACCTAAGGACTAAACGAGTTAGCGAGTTAAGGTGTTAAGTTGTAAGCGACTTATGTCTGGGTAAAGTTAGGTCGTAAGCAACCTAAGCACTGTGTTTAGATAAGTCGCGCAAAGGCTTAAGTCGTGAGTCGCGACACTGTTAGGTCGTAGGTCGTATCCCAGTTGACTCGTTAAGGTGGTATAGTTGCTGGGTCGAGTGTGTGCTAAGTCGTTAGGTCGTAGAGGCACACATGAGCTTAGGTCGTAGGTTGCTGGGTACGTTAAGTCGTAGACAACTTAGGAGTTGAGTCATAACCCGGTTAAGTCGTAACCTAGTTATCTGTTAAGTCGGAGGCCCTGCTAAGTTATAAGTCGTAGACCAGTGGGTTTTGATAAGTCGTAGGTCGGCAAAGCATTAAGTCGTAGAACGTGAGAATGCGCGCGTATGTTGAGTCATATCTTGGTTAGGTCGTAACATTGCTAGGTCGGCGAAGCTGCTAAGTCGTTAGGTTGTATAGGCGCGTGTGTTAAGTCGTTACCGACTTATGGGTTAGTTGCTGAGTCGTAGGTCGTAAGGCAAAGGGAGGCTTAGGTCGGAGACGACCTAAGAAGGCAGACGAGTTAAGGAATTTCAGCTATAAATACTCGTCCATTTCTCGCTTTTTGGGATCCGGATTTCGAAGCGACGAAGTCCTACCATTTTGAGAGCTCGACTTCTACACTTCTTCACTTCTTTTCTCCACTCTAATTTAGTGATTCCTTCCATCCATATCGAAGATCAAATCGAAGATCGAAGAGCTTAGATTGAAGATCTACATTCTTCGAAAAGAGATTTCATCGTTTGAAGCGGATTCATGATAGATCGAGTTTGATCCTTCGCTGTCCAGATCTGTAGCGTGTTGATTTTGGGTTGTTTAGGTGATTTGGTGAGTGGTGATTATCTCTCACATGGATCCAAAGGAGTATATCGGATCGTTGGCTTGATTTGGTGTTAAAATAGTGATTTCCATGCATTTTCCTAATCACATGTGTAGATCCGTATAGATTCATTGTTCATGATGATTTGACATCCATCTTACTACATGTTAACCTATGCAAGTTCATTCATCAAGATTATAGAGATATTGTTCATGTTTTCATGCTTATTAGACTTTCAACTCATTAATTACGAAATTGCCATTATTGTGATAATTGTCTACTTAGATCATATTTAAATGCTTGATTGTTTGGATTAATGTTTGATTTGATTGATTGCTATGAATTAGATGATTGATGATTTGATTTAAACCGAAGATGATTCAAAAGCTAAGAGAAAGGCTCTTGAATTGGGAAAGCTGCTTGTGGCATATGTAGCGGATGGTGAAGCTCTTATGCATAGATTTGATGATGATGTTGAGATGAGGCTTTGCGAGGATGTGATGAAGTGAAGCATGATATGAGATAGTCTTGGTCTAATCCAGACGGGATCATTCCAAGCATGTTGATAACTCGGTGATATGGTTCGAGTTGAGGATAATGGTTTGCTCGAGAGGCGCTTGAGCTAGTATGGAAATAGTCGTCGGGGAGAATGACTAGGAGGCTGAGGTCTTATCGTTGTTGAAGGTTCTAGCATGCTCAAAGCAAGAGTGCGTTGGGCAGATTCGATAGTCCCTGAAGGCTAATGATTGATAGTCAAGTACTCTGGGCAGATTCGATAGTCCTAGGCACGGGTCACGATGACGTGCGGGAGTTATGTCTAGAACCGGGGTTTCCATTAGCCCTTGACGGACGGCTGAAAGAATGTGCCGGTCATTCAATTAACGGTGATATCGAAGCAATGATAACAGTGATAGCCAGAGTCATGGATGTTTGGTTGTATCGTCATTCGGTCTCAAGAGCGGTATTTTCTGGGTGCTTATATGATCTTGGTTTAGGCCTTGGGGGTTTGTGCTTGGAAAAAATCGCCCTTGACTCGAGTGATAATTATATTACTTTAAATTGTATGTTCTGCTATGTTTGCTTCCGCTTAGTGTGTGTCTGGGGGCTATCACTGTAGAAAGAGGTTGGAGTGGGAGGGTTGTATTCCTATTCCTTTTCCTTTATGCTCTTTTGGTATGTTGTTAGTTAATTTACTGCTCACTACGACTGTTGTCTGACTCAAGGCTTTATGTTTTTAACTCTTATTGCCTTGGGCTGTTCGTCCATTTTGGGACGGGCAGACTAGGTAGCAGGTGACAGGTGCTGCTCTTGCTTTCCACGATGCTGATGATGAAGACGAGCTGGAGTATTGCATATTACTTCTTACTATATGTACTGGATGTTCCGCTGCTTTGTATTCTCTGAGTGATATGTAGTGAGGCTTGTTGTATTGACTATTCAGATGTTTGTATTCAACTATTATGAAGTTTTATTGACGAGATTCTATTATGTGAAGCTTCACTATATATATGTTCTATTGTATTTTATCCATGCGCTGTGAGTAATACGATAGATTCTGTTATTTTAATTTATCCTGGCAATCGTCCATGGTCGCCTGGCACACTTTACAGCGCACTATCTCTAGGTTCAGTGCAGGGGTCATGGGCGGTCATCACATTTGGTATCAGAGCTTTGGTTAATCGATTTTATCCAACGCTCGCTGACGTAACTACGTATGAGAGACGTAATTGTATTTTGATGGATGATTACTATATATAATATAGTAGCTTAGTACAGTTTGAGTCCTTTATGCAGTTGTTTCTCTAGGTGTTCTAATCATTCCTTTTTATAGATATTGAGAATGAGTCGAAGAGGGAGACCAGCTGCTAGGGAAGGCCGTGCTACTGAGGGGGTTGCTGATTATGCTGCTATGTTCGAAGCTATGATGACTTCGATCATGAGAAGGATACCAGCTCCGTGGCCATCGGTGGATGTTGGAGTTCAAGTTCAAACTCCAAGACCGGTGGATTTTGCTAAGCTGTGTAAGGACTACACTGCTCTTGGAGGAAAGGTTTTCTTGGGGACAGAATCAACTATTGAGGTCCAGAGATGGATGGATGCTTGTAGAAGGATCTTTGGTGACTTGGGAATTGAGGATGCGACTAAGAGGAAGTTAGCATCAAGGCAGCTTCAAGGGAGAGCCTCTGACTGGTGGAACTCTATTACCATCAATACTCCGGAGGAAGAGATTACTTGGGAGCAATTCCAAGCCAGATTTGAAGCTAAATTCATTTCTACAGCTCAGAAATCTGTTCTGTTCAAGAAGTTTGTGGAGCTCAAGCAAGGTGGAAGACCAGTTCTTGAGTATGTTTCTGAGTTTGAAGCCTTGTCCAAGTATGCCCGGTCGTATATTGAATCTGCTTATCAGAAGAATGAGAAGTTTGTGATAGGCTTGGATAGCTATCTTGGGAGGCAGTTAGTGGATCATTTCGACGATTCATTTGAGAAGCTTGTGGAGAAAGCTCTCAGGCATGAGAGTATGTTTCCTAAGGAAGGATCTGTTGTTGCTGTAACCAGGGAAGAGTCTAAACCACAGCAGGGTGGAAACAAGAAGAGGAAGCAGCAGCAGCAGAAGGGTAAGGATGGCCAGAATTAGCCGAAGGGCGAAGTGACTTGCTACAATTGTCAACAGAAGGGCCATTTCTCGAAGGATTGTAAGAATCCGAAGGTACCGATGAAGTGTCACAACTGTGACAAGCCGGGGCATATCAGGAAGAATTGTCCAGAACCGAGGAAGGACAAGCAGATTGTGCTAGCTTATGCTTTGGGAGCTGTCCCATCGTCTTCGAAAGCTCCTACCGCTGAAGAGAAAGGGAAGAGTGTGGTGGTTCAAGGTACTCTTTTCCTATGTGGTGTTCCAGTTAGAGTGTTGTTTGATACTGGGGCGTCGCATTCGTTTGTTTGTAATGAACTTGTAGGCCGGTTAGGTTTGGAACCGGATATTGTTGATAGGCCATTGGTTGTGACTAATCCAGTTAGGGGTTCGTCTTGTTTGTGTATGTTATGCCGTGGTCTAGTTGTATTGAGTCATGGTTGCTCTTTTGTTTGTGATTGTTTTGTTCTGAACTTTGCGGGGTTCGGAATTATTTTGGGTATGGACTGGCTTAGGAAGTATGCGGCAAAGGTTGATTGCGAGAGGTTTTAAGTGACAGTCGAGAATGTGGAGGGGCGAAAGATTGTGATACGATGTAAGCATGAAGAAGGCGTCTTCATGAGCTTCATGTATTCGCTGGTTGTTCCACGGGATGGACTGTCATCTGTGCCAATCGCAAATGGATTCGAGGATGTCTTTGACGAGGTCAAAGGGTTACCGCCGCATAGAGAGATCGAGTTTCGTATAGATCTAGTAGAAGGAGCCAGACCTGTTGTGATGCCTCTTAGGCGGATGGCGCCTAGGGAACAGCATGAGTTGAAGGTGCAAGTTGATGATCTTTTGAAGAAAGGATTCATTCGGCGTAGTGTGTCCGAATGGGGTGCACCAGTTGTGTTTGCAACCAAGGCAGATGGATCGTTGAGATTGTGCATGGATTATCGTGAGCTGAATAAGGTGACTAAGAAGAACAAGTATCCATTACCGAGAATAGATGACTTGTTTGATCAGCTTCACGAAGCTAAGGTGTTTTCTCAGATGGATTTGGCAACGGGATTTCACAGTTGAGAGTGGCTAAGGATAGTGTGCCGAAGACTGCTTTTAGGACACCATCCGGTTTCTTTGAGTGGCTGGTAATGCCGTTTGGATTGACTAACGCGCCAGCATATTTTGTGGATCTTATGAATAGAGTGTTCAGAGATCAGTTGAACAAGTTCGTGCTAGTGTTCGTGGATGATATTCTGATTTATTCCAGAACTGAAGAAGAGCACAAGACGCACTTGCATATTGTTTTGGAAATCTTGCGGAAACATCAGCTGAAGGCTAAGTTTTCGAAGTGTCACTTCTGGAAGAGTGAAGTGAGGTTCTTAGGCCATGTTATTTCTGGAAGTGGAATAGCGGTTGATCCCGCTAAGGTGGCAGCAATCCAGGATTGGGTTAGACCTAAGAATGCATCTGATGTGAGAAGTTTTCTTGGATTAGCAGGATATTATCGACGGTTTATCAAAGACTTCTCCAAGGTAGCTGCACCGTTAACAGGATTGACGAAGAAGAACCTAGTGTTCAGATGGGATGATAAGTGTGAGCAAGCTTTCAGAATCCTGAAAGAGCGACTGACAAGTGCTCCTGTTTTGACTATTCAAAGTGGGAATGATGAGATGGTGGTTTACACCGACGCATGTGGTACTGGACTGAGAGCAGTGCTGATGCAGAGGGATAAAGTTGTTGCTTATGCAAGTCGACAACTGAAGCCGCATGAAAGGAATTACCCGACTCATGATTTGGAGTTAGCGGCGATTGTATTTGCTCTGAAGATGTGGAGACATTATCTATTGGGAGTTCGATTCGAGTTGTTTACAGATCATAAGTCGTTGAAGTATCTTTTCTCCCAAAAGGATTTGAATCTTCGGCAGCAATGTTGGCTAGAGTTTTTAGCATCGTATGATTTTGGTATAGCTTATACTCCGGGAAAAGGTAACGCAGTGGCTGATGCGTTAAGTCGAATACATGCGGGATTGGGAACCATGTTTTCAGAATGGAAGAGTCTCGAGTATTTAGCTGGATTTGACTTCAGGCCTAGATGTGAATTGGAACCTGAGATGTTGGCAAACTTATCGATAAGACCGACTCTTGTGGAAAGGATTGGCAAGAGCCAAAAGCGAGATGATAAGATTGTCAAGATTATCCGTAATTTGGAGTCTGGAATGGAACCAGAAAAGGATAAAAGATTCGAGGTCGATCGAGAGGGTTGGCTTCGGAAGCAAGGACGACTAGTTGTTCCTGATATAGATGAATTGAGGAGTGAAGTTCTGAAGGAAAGTCATCACTCGAAGCTGACAATTCATCCAGGTGGAAATAAGATGTATCGGGATATGAAGAGAACCTATTACTGGGAAGGTATGAAGAAGGATGTTGGAAATTTTATTTCCAAGTGCATGAACTTCCAGTTGGTAAAAGCCGAAAAGAAGAAGCCAAGTGGATTGCTACAGCCATTAGAAGTTCCTACATGGAAGTGGGAGCAAGTATCGATGGATTTTGTTGATGGGTTACCTAGAACCAGAGCGGGAAATGAAGGGATTTGGGTCATCGTAGATCGTTTGACTAAGAGTGCAAGATTCATTCATGTTCGATCGACTAGGACTGCATCAAAGTTGGCTGAGTTATATGTTAAGTGGATAGTTCGATTCCATGGTATTCCGAAGAGTATAGTGAGCGATCGAGACCCATTGTTCACTAGTGGATTTTGGAAGAGCTTCCAGGAAGTTTTGGGAACCAAGTTGTGTTTGAGTACAGCTTATCACCCTCAAACAGATGGTCAGACCGAGAGAGTCAACCGAGTTTTGGAAGATCTCCTCAGAGCTTGTGTTTTGGATTTCGGAGGATCATGGGAAGATCATCTTCATCTGGTGGAGTTTTCGTATAACAACAGTTACCAGTCGAGCATTGGTATGGCACCGTATGAGGCATTGTATGGAAGACCGTGTAACTCTCCGACATGTTGGTTAGAGACAGGAGAAAAGCTGATACTTGGGCCAGAGATGATTCGAAAACTTCAGATTGTATAGAGATCATTCGGCAACGAATGAAGGCAGCCCAAGATCGTCAGAAAAGTTATGCCGATAAGCGTCGTAAAGATTTGGAATTCGACGTTGGAGACATGGTTTTTGTGAAGATTTCTCCACTGAAGAATGTTATTCGATTCGGAAAGAAAGGAAAATTGACTCCGAGATTTGTTGGACCATTCCCGATCATCGAGCGAATTGGAAAGCTCGCCTATAGATTGGAGTTACCGGAAAAGATGTCGGGTGTGCACAATGTTTTTCATGTATCGTATCTATGGAAGTATGTGCACGACTCGAATACAGTGGTTTCTGCTGATAGCTGTGAAGACTTCGAAGTTGATCCAGTCGATAGAAGACCTCGTAAGCCGCTTCGTGTTGTGGAAACCGACACGAAACAGCTTAGGAGGAAGGTAGTTAAGTTGCTCAAGATACAATGGAGTGATGATGATAACGACTGTACGTGGGAAGTGGAAGAGAGGATGAAGGAAGCTCATCCTGAACTCTTCAAGGTATGGTCCTAAGGTGTCGTGTCATCTCACGATATTGTAACTTGTTCTGGTATTAGAATTCTGTACGCTAAGCTAGAATTGGATGCATGGTTTGTTGATTGCTATGGATGGTAGGCGTGCAGAATAGTCTTTGATTGCTTTGTTTGGTTGGAATTTCGGGGACGAAATTCCTAAGGGGGAGAGAATGTAACGATCCGTATTTTACGGATCGAAACATCGTAAAACAGTTGACATTTGGTCACACTGTTGATAAGTCGTTTAGAGTTTAATTCCTAGGTCATATGTTAAGGGTTAGGTCGGCAACGACCTAAGGAATTGGTGAGTGGCGACCTAAGAGTTAGGTCGTGGGGAAAATTAGGTCGTATGGGGTGGCTTAGGTCGAGTGACCGACTTAGGAAGTGTACGACTTAAGGGATAGGTTGGCAGCGACCTAGGAAGAACCAGTAGTTAGTGTGGTTAGGTTGTTAACGACTTATGTGATAAGTCGTGAGCGACTTAAGAAAAGTCTACGACCTAAGGACTAAACGAGTTAGCGAGTTAAGGTGTTAAGTTGTAAGCGACTTATGTCTGGGTAAAGTTAGGTCGTAAGCAACCTAAGCACTGTGTTTAGATAAGTCGCGCAAAGGCTTAAGTCGTGAGTCGCGACACTGTTAGGTCGTATCCCAGTTGACTCGTTAAGGTGGTATAGTTGCTGGGTCGAGTGTGTGCTAAGTCGTTAGGTCATAGAGGCACACATGAGCTTAGGTCGTAGGTTGCTGGGTATGTTAAGTCGTAGACGACTTAGGAGTTGAGTCATAACCCGGTTAAGTCGTAACCTATTTATCTGTTATGTCGGAGGCCCTGCTAAGTTATAAGTCGTAGACCAGTGGGCTTTGATAAGTCGTAGGTCGGCAAAGCATTAAGTCGTAGAACGTGAGAATGCGCGCGTATGTTGAGTCGTATCTTGGTTAGGTCGTAACATTGCTAGGTCGGCGAAGCTGCTAAGTCGTTAGGTTGTATAGGTGCGTGTGTTAAGTCGTTACCGACTTAGGGGTTAGTTGCTGAGTCGTAGGTCGTAAGGCAAAGGGAGGCTTAGGTCGGAGACGACCTAAGAAGGCAGACGAGTTAAGGAATTTCAGCTATAAATACTCGTCCATTTCTCGCTTTTTGGGATCCGGATTTCGAAGCGACGAAGTGCTGCCATTTTGAGAGCTCGACTTCTACACTTCTTCACTTCTTTTCTCCACTCTAATCTAGTGATTCCTTCCATCCTTATCGAAGATCAAATCAAAGATCGAAGAGCTTAGATTGAAGATCTACATTCTTCGAAAAGAGATTTCATCGTTTGAAGCGGATTCGTGATAGATCGAGTTTGATCCTTCGCTGTCCAGATATGTAGCGTGTTGATTTTGGGTTGTTTAGGTGATTTGGTGAGTGGTGATTATCTCTCACACGGATCCAAAGGAGTATATCGGATCGTTGGCTTGATTTGGTGTTAAAATAGTGATTTCCATGCATTTTCCTAATCACATGTGTAGATCCATATAGATTCATTGTTCATGATGATTTGACATCCATCTTACTACATGTTAACCTATGCAAGTTCATTCATCAAGATTATAGAGATATTGTTCATGTTTTCATGCTTATTAGACTTTCAACTCATTAATTACGAAATTGCCATTATTGTGATAATTGTCTACTTAGATCATATTTAAATGCTTGATTGTTTGGATTAATGTTTGATTTGATTGATTGCTATGAATTAGATGATTGATGATTTGATTTAAACCGAAGATGATTCAAAAGCTAAGAGAAAGGCTCTTGAATTGGGAAAGCTGCTTGTGGCATATGTAGCGGATGGTGAAGCTCTTATGTATAGATTTGATGATGATGTTGAGATGAGGCTTTGCGAGGATGTGATGAAGCGAAGCATGATATGAGATAGTCTTGGTCTAATCCAGACGGTATCATTCCAAGCATGTTGATAACTCGGTGATATGGTTCGAGTTGAGGATAATGGTTTGCTCGAGAGGCGCTTGAGCTAGTATGGAAATAGTCGTCGGGGAGGATGACTAGGAGGCTGAGGTCTTATCGTTGTTGAAGGTTCTAGCATGCTCAAAGCAAGAGTACGTTGGGCAGATTCGATAGTCCCTGAAGGCTAATGATTGATAGTCAAGTACTCTGGGCAGATTCGATAGTCCTAGGCACGGGTCACGATGACGTGCGGGAGTTATGTCTAGAACCGGGGTTTCCATTGGCCCTTGACGGACGGCTGAAAGAATGTGCCGGCCATTCAATTAACGGTGATATCGAAGCAATGATAACAGTGATAGCCAGAGTCATGGATGTTTGGTTGTATCGTCATTCGGTCTCAAGAGCGATATTTTCTAGGTGCTTATCTGATCTTGGTTTAGGCCTTGGGGGTTTGTGATTGGAAAACATCGCCCTTGACTCGAGTGATAATTGTTTTACTTTAAATTATATGTTCTGCTATGTTTGCTTCCGCTTAGTGTGTGTCTGGGGGCTATCACTGTAGAAAGAGGTTGGAGTGGGAGGGTTGTATTCCTATTCCTTTTCCTTTATGCTCTTTTGGTATGTTGTTAGTTAATTTACTGCTCACTAAGACTATTGTCTGACTCAAGGCTTTATGTTTTTAACTCTTATTGCCTTGGGCTGTTCGTCCATTTTGGGACGGGCAGACTAGGTAGCAGGTGACAGGTGCTGCTCTTGCTTTCCACGATGCTGATGACGAAGACGAGCTGGAGTATTGCATATTACTTCTTACTATATGTACTGGATGTTCCGCTGCTTTGTATTCTCTGAGTGATATGTAGTGAGGCTTGTTGTATTGACTATTCAGATGTTTGTATTCAACTATTATGAAGTTTTATTGACGAGATTCTATTCTGTGAAGCTTCACTATATATATGTTCTATTGTATTTTATCCATGCGCTGTGAGTAATACGATAGATTCTGTTATTTTAATTTATCCTGGCAATCGTCCATGGTCGCGTGGCACACTTTACAGTGCACTATCTCTAGGTTCAGTGCAGGGGTCATGGGCGGTCGTCACATGGATTGGTTGGAAAAGGATACTTCTACTTTGTATAGAGAGGTATAAATAATCTATAAAGTTATCTATGACTGTTGAGTGCATGGTTTACTTCATAGTTTATTTATCATTTATATGATTAGAAGTTCTGAACCCGAACAAACCATTTGTTTTGGTTGTTATGGATGGATGATTGCCCCCTTTGTTGAAATGATGTTTGTACAGTTGTCTGTTTGCAAATGATTATTGTTATGTGGTTATGTTTTGTTTGTTATTTAGTGAAACAACTTAAAATATTCCTCTTTCACTTAATTATTGTAACGACCTGTAAATTTGAACAGTTTTTATAACGTAACTAACTGAAATTTTGCTTGAAATTAAATAATTAAATTTAGCAATGGAAATTTGGTATTTGGTATGCGTCTATTCAAACATAGCAAACGGTAGATTTTCGTTGATAAATATTTAAGTTAGTTTTGCTGTGTAATTTCAATTCCAATTTAAATCAGTTAATATTTGGTGAAAATAAAATATTATTGAAATCCAAATATTTTTACATCATAAAAATGTAAATCATTTTCTGAGTGAGGCGTCATATTTCGTTTCGCCAAATTTGGACTTCTCCAGCCCTGTTTATCTTATTTTCGGCGTTTTAGTAGCATTTTCGGTACCGAATATCAACTTTTGATACGATGACCATATCGCCGATATCTGTATACCATTCTTTTAATCTCGTCGTGCTGATCTCCACAGTATATTCATTTGTGCATTTCGGGGCTCGGTATGCAGCGAAAACTGCAAATCGGGCAGCCGTATCGGTACCCGTTTCGAACCCTTTTGTCTCCTGTGTCCTTTCAATTATTCAACTGGTTGAAAACCAATAGCCACTACACTTTATTATTTTCAGAATTCAATAGCTGGCAATTAATATTTACTGAATTCAACGACCGACTTTTGATTTTTCATGGTTTCAATAATATTTCCGGGTTCGTTCTCTTTTTCTTTCGGTCTCTTCTGCCATTCTCAAAAAAAAATATTGCTAACCTGTTTATATTCTGAAATAGGGTCTTATCGTTCATCTTCTATTTTGCTTGAGAACCAACTTTTGCTCGTTTCCATCACTATTCGATTCCAGGATTATATACAAAAAAATGGAAGGCAAAGCATTCGTATATGTTTGTTGCCTGAAGCCACCACCTTTTGTTGCATGTGAGTTACGTTCTCTTTCATATTGAAGCCTGAAACCCACTTCTTTGCTAAGAAAAATAATTTATATAATGGAGGTTGCTTTAATAATTTGCATGAACATGCTCTATTCACCGTCTTCTTGAAACCCGACCGCATCCTCCCATCTTCGCCTCCACCCTCTTCTAGCCTCCATCCCGCATCACCCCTACTCCCTCTCCCATAGCCGATAGCAGCACCCAAGCACCCATGCAACTCGGGATCGGCCAAGCCTCCATCGACCGTGTTTACGTCCCGCCTCCTCTCCGTAGCCAAGCAACTCCAACCTCTCCGACATGTCCTCCTCCGATCCACATCGACACACAGCTTAGATCTGCACGCAAGCTTTCCCTCAAACCCTATAACCTCTCTTCATACTTTGTGAAAAATATATATATGTACAGTTTGCATATATATTGTTTTGAGAATACCCTGCTCTTCTTTTCGCAGCTTGTTTACATTTTTCCCATAGCCAAGATTTGCTTGAGATATCTAAGTGCGTGAGATTTAAAAAAAATATTTTCTCTGCATTCTTTTCAAAAGAAAAAAAGAAAGAAAGAAATAATATATATAGGTTTGCTACTATTCTTCCTCATCCTTTTGTTTTTCCTGGGACAACCTTGCGAGCACTCGCTTCCACCCGTAAGCGCCAGCCGAACTCCGCATAGACCTAACAGCACCACGGTTGGATGGCAACAGTAGCATTCCTTTTTTTTATAAAGGTACATATATAAGATCTGTTTATATAAAAAGTTTATATGAGTTTGTATATAATATGTTGTGTATATATATATAAAGTTATATTAGTTTATATACAATTGTCTGTTTTATATACGTGTAAGTTATATAAGTTTATATATAAAGTCTGTTTGAATATATGTATATTATGTTATGTTTTATTTTGGAAAGTACACATATGTAATATATTTTGTTTCAATCCAGCTGAAGCCTTCTTTTACTTCATATTTTATAATAGTAAAAATAATGACAAAGTATGTTTTTATACATAGACGAGTTGCGATTTTTGTTCAGTCTTCCTTTTACAGTTTTAACAGTTTTAATATATATTTTGGGCAATGTTGAATTTAAGTATTGGTTTAAAAGAAAATGTGTACATCTATATATTTTGATTTTGAGAACATAGGTTTTAAGGAATGATGATTTTGTAATATAATATATATATACTTTATTTATATGTGGTTAAAATTTGATATTGATTTTATGTGTGTGTGTATATATATGTTTTATTTTTTTATGCGTTTTCAAATTTAATACTGATTTTAAATTATAATATGTATGTAAGTTATACATATGTTTATATATTAGTCTATGTAGATAAGTAGATATGAGTTTGGTTTTTCATATATATATATATATATTAAGATATAGATTTATTTTATATGTGTTTAAATTAAATATTGATTTTGAAATATATATATATATATAATATTTTTAGATATATGTTTTAAAGTTTATTTTTGAAATATATATGTATATAAAACATATTTCGTTTCAGTTTATATCAAGTTGATTCTGATTTATTTCATCGATTCCTTTTTATCAGCCTTGTCGTCAAACCCATGTTCATCTTGCTTTGCTTTGAGATTTGTCGTTTGGATGGGTCGATTGTCGAGTTCGTGATTCTATTCGTAGCTTGTCGTGTTTCTAATTTCTCTAGCTTCGTAAGGTGAGTAATCACTCACGATTAACATTCTTATATATAGTAAATTTAATTCACATTGAAATGACAATTGAAATATGCTGTTAAATTTGAATTGTTAAATTATTTAATTGTTAAAAATGATGTGCCATTACCTGTAACTGTTCACCTATGACATATGACACCATAACCTGTTATTTTTATTATATTTAAACTAGTTACCGATGATATATGCTTGTTGTTGATATGTTATATTTTATCATATTTGTTCTCACTCTGCAAGTTCCCTGTTAGTTTAGAATTCCCTATGGGTTGAAATGATACATACCCGAACGATCTTGTAGAATAGGGGAAAATTGTTATGGGTTGAAATGATAAACCCAAGCGATTTTCATTGATTTTGAATTTTTGGGATTGCTGGTTGGAATGATATATACCAGTAGATATTTAAATTGCGGATTGAAATGATAAACATCCGTATCACTTGACCATAGGATAAAAAATTATATACGGACACCATCGGTATACATTTTGAAAATGATTTCCAAAGTTTGAAAGGAAATATATAAGTTTTAATAAATATTGATTTTTAAAATATAATATGTATAAATGTTATTTTTATATATGTCTAAATTTTTGATTTTTTTAAATTATATGTTTTGGAAATTTTAAATTTATAAGTTAGTTTTGAAAATATAATTTTTAAGATTTTACTAAAATTTTTATTATTTTAAAAATATATAAAAATAGATCTAATATAAAATAAATTTAATATTTAGATTTAATTTAGTAAAATTAAATATAATTAGTATATAATATGTTTAAGTATTTATTTAAAATTATATTTTAAAAATAGATTTTGTAAAAACTATAATAAATTAAGGTTGGGAAGATAAATTGAAATTGATTTGAAATTGTATTTGTTTAAGAATTATACTTAAATAAAATTAACGTGAAACTCATTGAATTTGAGATTTGAAAGATATGATTTATAACTTGATTTGATAAAAAGTGATTAAATGAATATTCTCAACTTTAAATAAAATTGAGACTGAATATTTAATATTGATTTAAATTTATAAATTGAGATTTTATTTAATTGTTATTAAAATGATTAAGTGAATATTTTCCAATTTAAATAAAACTAAAGTTAGATGTTGAAATATAAATGCAACTTATATTGAAATTGTTTGAATATTTAAACCTTGAATCTTATTGGAATCGAAATGATAGTTCAAACCAAGATTTGAAATCGATAAAAATTGAAATGGTTTATTGAGAATTTGAATTGAATCTTTAACCCTTTAAATTGGAAGTGTTATGATTTCAAAGTATTATGATTTCGAAGGTGTTATAATTTGGAAAATGTTACGATTTTGGAAATGAATATTATTTAAAGTGAATAATGACATCGAATTGTTGTGGTTTTTAAATGAATATGATATTTTGATATGAAGTATGAACTATTTAAAATGAAATGACCACGGTGTGAAATAAGCGTTTGGTTGTTAAAGAGACCGGGATTAGATATTGTAATACTCTCTGCCAATACCCGAAAACCACTTTAACAACTATGTACATGGTGGAGATTCCAGAACGAAGTAGGATGGTTTGGCGACGATTCTATATGGTATTTACACAGCCCTGACTCCCGTGAGTCAGCTTGATGTGGCTAAAACAGGAGCTATACTGGGCCAAGTGGGGTCATTCCCCCGATCGGTCACATTTCTTCGATACCATTCTATTGCTTTTGTGATTCGATTGGGTGCACCTTTGATTTGGGAGTGTGTCTCGAGGTGGGCGGTAGTAGCTGCTATGCGTTACCACCAGTCCGGGAGTGCAATTGGTAAATCAACCATGGCATTGCCTCGCGTGCCTTGTCACATGCCTTATCGCGCCTTCTACGAGTTTGGTTTGTACCATACCTATGGAGTGCCCTCTGATAGCCCTCCAGTTTACGGAGGAATTACGGTAGTATATAGACTATGGTAATATATAAAATGTGTTAAGGGGGGATATGGGTAGCGCCTTAACGCTATTTTAATTGTTTACTTTACTATAGACATATTATAATAGCGTATATTACTACATAGTAGACAGTTCCACAGATCCTTAGAGGATGGAAATCCCAAACATCCTTTAAATTACTTGTATTTCATTTGACATTTCACTTGAGTTAAATTTACTGATATAAGAATGTTAATCCTGACTCGAGTGTTTTGTGTTTTGCTTTACGCTCGGTTCATACTGAGTGTTACAGCATTTGAGACTCACCTTTGGAGTTGGAGTTTTGCTTGAAGATCTGTCTTTGTCTATTCAGCATTCCAGTTACTTCAGTTTATTCTAGTTGTTTTGTTCAGACTTGTTATTGGCATTTGTATTTGTAACTTCTGTGTATTCCAGATATCGGTTGTATTTATTTTAAACTCTGATGTTTATAGTAGCTTCATGAACTACTATTTATCTATTCCGCTGCTTATTGTTGTAATACTCTGTGTCTATGATTCTGTGATTGATTTATTTACTGTATATGCTAAGTTTTGCCAAATATAAATTAACAATCTGTTATTTTGAGCAATTCAAGTCCGACATGTGCGGATGCGAATGGTTCGAAATACCAGGTCATTACAAGTGGTATCAGAGCTCTAGTTTAGGAAAAACTTAGCATATGGAGTAAAAATTAATTACAGAATCACCTTCGTTCGGGCTTGAATTTCTCCTCTTTGATTCGGATTTCCTTTGAATTTTGGAACTTTCCCCTCTGTTCTAAAATCCATTCTTGTCTCTCCCTATTCGTGTTCTTCCTGATTCTGGGGCATCCCATAACTCCATTTTTGTTCTGACAACCTTAGCATGATTTGTAAAAGGGTGAACTCCTTTACAATAGGCGTCGATTCACCGGAGATTTCTACGTCCTCGGTTATAATGCTATTATTTCTTGCAAAGCCCGAATTGTCTCTTAGTGGACGACCTGGGTAATTCTCTTCTGATCGAATGTCGGTTGCCTTAAGATTTTACAGGCAGTTTATCTTTTCGTTTGATTCTCAGCTTAGTGATTCTCGACCCTGCCCGATAGCCAAGGATTATACTGAAGTTTTGGTGAAGTTATTTCTCTTCTCTCCCAAGCGGGAAATTGAATTCCCGCATTTATCTTATTTTGGGAATCTCGGTTGACCCGATTAAGGTCACCCACGATTAATATTAGTCTATCCATCTTCCCTCGTTTGTAATTTAACTATTCTATCTTCCTTTCGAACCTATCTTCTTAGTCAGAATTTCTCTGATATAGGTCCCTCTATATTTGAATTCCCTTTCTTGTTTTAAAAAAATCAATTCTTGAATCATCCTGTGAGGGAGTGTATTTGTAATTAATATAAAAATGTTTTATATTGTGTTGTTTGAGTTGTTAAGTTGATTTGGGGTTTCGATCGATTCGTCTGGCCAACGCTATCGATAGGAATTCCAAAACACTTGAACAGAGCAAACTAACACAATATTGTTTTCGAAAATGAAATAATTATATATATATATGATTTTATTATATATATGTAAATTTTCTAAAATTAAATAGTTAAATGGATTGGTTGTTAGAAATGATAATACTAGATTATCATTTATTGTTTTGCCAATACCCCTAACCCATTAATTATTGTTGTATGTTATAAGAAGTGGAATTTTATAAACATGATTTATAAATCTGATTTGCAAATGAAATGAATTTAAATTAAGGATTTGAGAATTTAATTTCCGGTGCTTTTCAAGATTTGGTTTTCAAAAGTTTTGAACAATATTATTTGAAAGTATTTTTAAATGGAAATTGTTTTTCTAAAGAATTTTAAAGAAGTAAGTTAGTACTCTCCACTTGTGGCGCTGGAAACTAATTTCGGTGATGACTGCAGCATCATCGACATTCATTTTCGAGTCTCAAAGTGGAGAGACCACATAGTAGCTTTGCTACACTTTTGTTTTGGAAAAACAAATTTAATTGGAATTTCTTGAGTATGATTTGATTTATAAAATATATAGGTATATGTAGATATTTATTTCAAAATGGTGGGAAGTGAAAACGGAAATTTAATTCTTAAATTCTATATTAAGTTAGGGTTTTCAATTATTGAAATAAATCAAAAATTTTGAAATATTTGAAGTGTTTAAATTTAAATTGGAATTTAAAAATAACTTGAAATAGTTGAACTAGGATAAAATTTATTTGTATAATAATCAATTGCATTCTAATATATATAACTTACCTAAAATATTCAAAAATTTAAAATGTTAGGGTGATTATATAATTTAAGGTTATATAAGAGAAAACTTAAGTAATAAATTGTTCAATCAAAAATCTTGCTTAATAAAAACGTTGTAAATAAAAGGTAAATTTGTATAGTGTTCAATTTTAGTCAAGGACATTTATAAAACTTACCCGGAAGGGTTTGAATGTAATTGAATAGTATACAAAGTAAATGTAAGTAATACGATGTCCAGAAATGAAATTTGGGTAAGAAAAATTTTAAATAAAAAAATGGGTGGTTATAATAAATGTTTATACACCGATTAATTGAAATAAATTGAGTAATAAAAGAGAGATGATATTTAAATGAATAAATTTTAACTTAAGAATAGTTGAAATTGAGTTATAAGTAGAATTAACTTAAATAAATGAGTTAAATAAAATAAAAAAATTTTGAAAGAAAATTTGTAACAAACATTAATAACTTGAAATCAAACCTATTGATTGAAATACATTAAATTGAATCAACAAAATATGATTATAATGAATAGTTATTGATTGAATAAAATGGATTGAAACCAAATTAATTGAATATAAATCAATTTAAAACTAATGAAATTTATATGGTTTGAATTTGTTGTGTATCTGATAATATGTATTTCAATCTATTTTTCTTTCTGGTTGTTCATATTTTCATGCGTCGTTCCTTTTCGAGGACGAAAAGTTTTGAGTGGGGGAGAGTGTAACGACTCGTAAATTTTAACAATTTTTATAACGTAATTAACTGAAATTTTGCTTGAAACTAAATAATTAAATTTAACAATGGAAATTTGGTATTTGGTATGCGTCTATTCAAACATAGCAAATGTAGATTTTCGTTGATAAATATGGAAGTTAGTTTTGTTGTGTAATTTCAATTCCAATTTAAATCAGTTAATATTTAGTGAAAATAAAATATTATTGAAATCCAAATATTTTTACATAATAAAAATGTGACACCCCACCTCTATACTCACGCTAGCCAAGGACACTACTAAGTAATGTCGTCGACTAGCACGAAGAATAAGGCTGTTGAGGAGTGACCATCTGTGTAATTGCTTTGTGCGAGTACCGATATGTCAGAAAATATAACTTACACTTCATTTCAAGAGGAAATCCGACATATCAAATACAAACTCAAAGCTACCACACAGTGGCTAAGTGGACCTCGGAAACAAATATAGAAATAAACGTAACACAAATCAGTCACAGACATTCATATCACAAAGGCGGAAACAAATATGAATATAACACAAAGAAGTGTACATCTAAGTAGTGGTAAAACAAGGTCCAATACATCACAAGAGAGTAGATACAAGTGCAAGGCAAAAGAATAATTATACATCAAGGAGTCCATATCTCAAATGTATAATAACAAAAACTACTAATCTAAAGTAGTTAGCCAAAAGAATCAGATGATAATCCCTGAGAAGAAGTCAAGCAGGAGCACCTGAAATACCTCGGTCTGACCCGAGTATTATTTAAGAAGAAAATAATAAACGGATCAGTCTAGCTATAAATATCAGATAAAATGATATAGGATAAGAGATATGACCAAAAATGTATGATAACATAAATGTCATACCGTGTTAAGTATGCATCGAATAACAACAAAAATCATACAATATCTCCAGAATCTCAAAGCACCAAAAAGAATTTCATATTCTTTATTTTATTCACCAAACCACAAATATTGACAAACATATCATTGCCAATCACATAAAGAGGTGAAACACAAATTCTAGAAATCATCAATTAGAAATCCAGAAATCACAAAGGGGGTGGCCTATCACAGACGGGAGCATGAAAACTCACCAACACGTGTATCACAAACGGAACGCTATTCCATGGTCGCTAACCATAAACTGAACATCGACGCACCTAGAAAGATACGCCTCATGCACAGTCGAACATCGACGCACCTGAAAAGATACGCCCCATGTATAAACTAACATCGATGCACCTAAAATGATACACCCCATGCCTAGTCGAACATCGATGCACCTAAAAAGATACACCCTATGCACCGACTTAATGAGCCGATTGCTCCATGAACGGTCCAAAGACCATGGGTCGCTAGCCCATAAAAATGAGACGAAGCTTAAAAGAAAGGGGTATAGTCCCCCACGTAGACGAAAAGACATCGCACAATGCTAGTGTAAATCACAAAATGATCATCATCGATCATCAAGAAGTGTCGATTACACTAAGCTAGTAAATATAAGAGTTTAGCTTCATGTCCCATAACCACTTGCTTAACTCAAATATTTACGAATAGATTGTAGATTTCCACTCAAAAATTGTCACAAGAGTTTCAATCGAACAAGTCCAAAAATTAACCGACGAAGTAAATGCAAGCATTTCATACCACTTGTTTTACTAAGCCGTTTAATTAGATTTCTCATACGAATGAGGTAAAGGTTTGTATATACTAATAGATTAGAAAACGGTTTTATAAACGAGCTTTGTAATAAAAATAGAGTTGAAATCATCTTTGTAAAAGAGTTTGAATATTTACTACTAGTATAGAAACCTTTGTATTTTAAAGTGACAAAGCATAGAAATGATTGTAGAAACAATCAATCACCAAAATCCACATACGAAGACATGAATCAAATCCAAAGAAACCGATACCGAATCCATCAAAATGGATATTCTCAAAAATCCAGAAAAAGAAGTCATCAAAGTCAATAATAAATGATAACAATAAATCGGATAATCACGAATCGATAAAAATTGGAACCTCAAGCTAAATAGGCAAAATAGGCAAAAACAAGCAGGTTAGTCGACTGACCTTCTGCAGTCAGTCGACTGAACCAGAACCCGAGAGTTTTCAGACCCTGCAGTCAGTCGACTGACTGCAGGGGGCCAGTCGACTAGATGGAGCTGAAAACTATTTTCCAACCTATCAAATGGAGAGTGAACTCTCACCATTTGCAACCAGTCGAGCAATGGACTTTAGGGGTTTTTGCCAATCGACAACCCAGCCCTATAGGCTCTCCGATTCACCACCAAAAACATGTTCACAAATCAAAGCTAGGATTTTCAAAGTTTTGACTTCAAAACACCAAAAATTGAAATGTTCACCAAATCAATTCAAATCAAAAGCAAATGAACATGAATGGATGCTAGGAATTCATACCTAACAACAATGATAGAATAGACCAAGATGTGAGTTAAAAAAACTCACCTTTAAACCCAAAAACGATGAAGGAGAAGCTTGAAAGCAAAGGAAGATCAACTACTCTTCAACTTCAACTCTAGAAGCTTGAATCTAAGCTCAAAAGAATAACATTTCCTAAGTTAGGTTTAGGAAATTTCTGAAATTAAAGAGAGAATGAGTTGGAGAAGATGAAGAGGAGGCTTACCTAAGCTTCTCTTTGAATTTGGAGCAAGAATTTGTATTTGCAAAGGAAACTAGGGTTTTGAATTTTAATTTCCCATTCCTCTCCCCATTTTTATTGAAGCTTAAATGTTAGGAAAATAAGAATGAAGTGAAGAGGAGAGGTGGACTGAGCTAGAGTGTTAAGATGGGTTAGTGGGCTGAAACCCAAACCCAAAGCCCAACAGAAAATAGCAAAATTCAACTTACTCCAAACATATCGATGCTTATACTCAAAAAAGTCGAAAATGCCATTTTGAACTCAATGGAAGTGGTCTCGAGTCCTAATTCGACTGTTTGCAAAAAGTAGCTTTTCGGAGTATAATCCGACTAACGATGCTATATTTAAATAAAATATTTAAATATACAATCGTAAAAATGCGGGTTGTTACATACTCCCCTCCTTAAAGAAATTGCATCCTCGCAATAATTAAGAGGAAAATAAAAAGTAACAACCATAAAAGCATATCAACACAAAAGAAAATTTGAAATAAGAAGTTCACCATAAAGAGCACGAAAGAGTAAGTACGGATGTGTTTGCTCGATGAATTATCAAGATTCCCAAGAGCAATCCTTAGGATTTGATGTAACGACCCCGGATTTTATATAAATTTAAATTGATAATTAAATGAATTTTTGAATAAAAATTTGTATAATTAATTATAAATAGATGCTAGTTTCCCCGAACTCGGATAAATTCTATATAAATCGTTTAAATTTAAATTATTGTATATGAATTTAAACCATGAATAAATGGATTAGAAATAAATGGTTTAATAATAAATATTAGAATAAATCCTAACATCGAATTTAAAATAGAATTTATTTATATTACAAAACAATAAGATTTAAAGAAAATAAAATACATTTAAATATGAATAAATGTAGACAGATATGAAACAAATAATACAAATATATATGATAAATATATATATACATAGTTCATACAATATAAAGTAAATCTTGATATTTAGAAGTCAATACAAAATAATACCAAGTAATAAAACAAACAAAAATAATAAAAGAAAAATAAGGTAAATTGGAATAAGTCTTAACATCATGTTAACAAGTTCTTTCATTTAACAAAGTAAACCAAACAAAATATATTAACATATACACTTGCAAAACAAAAATGCAAACAAAATACAAGACATCAAATGATATTCAAGTGTGAAACCAAAATAAATAAAAATACAAAATAATCAAAACCATACCTTTACATACTTGTACAGCTGAAGTATGGGAAAAAAATATACATGGTACTGCCGAAGGAAATAAAAATTTATATTGTACAAGCTAATAAATGAAGCCACACATTTTCTTCAACTTGTACAGCCGAAATGCAATGTATAAAATAAGGTAATATGGTACAAGATCATCAATGCAAGGCAAGTGGTGAGGACATAAACAAAAGAAAAATAAGATATCTTTGGCTGCAAAAGAAGATATGCGTATAGATAAATATATATACTTTGTACAAGTCAATTAATGTTCAGCCTCCAAAGTGAAAAAAATCTCTGAATGATGGTACAAAGAAAATATATATAACATTACTTGTACAAAGTAAATTATCACCTGTACAATATTTTTCACTTGTAAACTCAATTGTATATCAGCTTCCTCATCTCATTTTATTTCGTCCATCTGCAAAGCTGAGAATCTAAAGCAAGCATCATCTTAAATCTTAAACAAGTTCAATTCATTCAATAAAAACAAAACATAAAAAAAGAGATTAAAGGAAGAAAAGTTGCCAGGCTTAATTCTTATTTTAGAAAACCATCAGGAGCTTTCTGTCTACAGGCAAAACTCTATCTTCATTCCTACTTCATGTGAGTAACACTTTTTAATAACTTGATTTTTAAATATAGTTGCATGTTAATATCTAAAAGTATTTTTGTGTGAATATTCATATGTGCATTGCTCTATGTATGGTGAAAATTTATATCTGCTTATTGATAACCTGTAAAAAAATTTACCTCTGATAAATTTTCAAGCTCATGCCTTACTTCCAAAAATCATTTCTACTTGATTTCCTTAATGTTTGGACTCAGGACAAAAACAAAAGATGTATGTTTGATCACGAACTAGTTTTTTAACAAATTTATTTAAGTTAAACTACATTGGTTTGCCTCTGGGAATCAAAGAACTGAGCAAGCTTTAATTTTTGTCAAAATTCGAACTCCTTAAAACATGAATTCAGATATGCAGACCGAATGCTTACACTTAATCATGATTTTTAAAACAAAGATTTAGATTTTTAGAATAAAGATTGGAGAGGAATTTGGGTTTGTCTGAAAATCTTTGCTTTGAGTGTTTCCGGTGATTTCGAGATCGAGGGAGGTCGGGGCTCTTGGAGATGTTAGAGGGATGATCGGAGGTTGGAGGAAAATAGCCAAGTGTCGATCAGAGGCCGGTGGTGGCAAGGGGAGGTTGATGAAGTCTGGTGACCTAGTTTTTACTGGGTCGAATGGATTGACCACCACGGCCCCTATAGTTGATCGAGTTCGTCGCGATTCAAGGTGAAGGTAGAGGAGGGCAGGGTCGAGGTCTGGCCAGAGTTTCATGGCGTCAGGTGGCCGACGTTAGTAGGTGGAGGCGATCGCCTTTGGGTGTGTTCGAGCTCCAGTTCAAACGGATGGGTACTTTTCGATTTCGAGTATTACATGTCGAATTGGGTGTTGCTTTCGATTGTGAGGATGGTTAACGACTTGCCAGAATCGGGGATGTTGACCGGAGCGCCGACGCGTCCCTGTGCACGTGCACGAAGTCATCGCGTGTATCTGATGGTTTTGGGGCGGTGGGGAAGAAAGGGCAGGATTGGGTTCAACTCGAAGTATTCATTTGATTGTTAACAGTTTGGAAGTTAAACCAGTAAAGTTTAAAAAGAAAAGGCAAAAAGAAAGAGGACATGTATTTTGCTCGGGAAAAAAAATGGAATTAGGCACAAATAAGAATAACTTGAAGGTATAAAGTTAACTCGTATGTTGATGATAATCCATTTTTAAGATTATTTAAAATAAGGTTTCAATGATAAAAAAAGGTTTATTTGAAATTACAATTTTGATTATCAATTAACTTAAAAAGGGTTAAGTTAAATTTTATGAAATTAATTAAGATAAATGTGTTATTTTATAAGATTATTAATTTTAATATCTAGGGATAATTACCTAATCAGAGTTTAATTGAGCATAAATTAAAGATTAATTAATTTGTTGAGGGCTAAATTAACTTATGATTAATAATTAATTAATCAAGTGATATTAATTAGTAATTCAATAATATAAGTGATTAGGATAATCACTTATTGTATTAATTAAGAATAAATGATTAAAGATTAATTTATTTAATGAATAATGATAAGTAATTGTGGAATAGTTAACAAAAGAGTAATTAAATAATTAAATATTAATTATTTAATGATTAAGGGTTAATCGATTTATTAATTAAAGTTAATTAATAAATGATTAAAGATTAATTAAAATGATTTTTTATAAATTAATGTTAATAAACAGGGTTAGTAATTTATTAATCTAGTTAAATTAAGATATAAGCAGGGTGGAGTAATTAATTCATGAGTAATTAATTTAATTGAATTAATTTAGAATTAAACAAGTAATTAGTCCTGCTTATAAATGATCATCGAATGCTTGGATGTTTGAATTATATGACATGTCTTGTATTGTTTAATATCTTTTGATATGTGCCATTATGTGATATGAATTGTATGTTTAAACTGTGGTTTATGACTCATTTATCTGTGATGCATTTATATATCTATCTATGAATCTGTGAATGAACGATAAGCTTTATAGATTATACTGCTTATCAACTATATTTCTGTATTCTGATCTGTGATGATTGTATGATGTTGCACTACTATGTAAAACCCCTGGACTACACTTTTACACACACAAATATGGATTTCACGTGGAAATCGGTTAAGTCACAGATAATTTAAATTTGATGTTTTTGAAATTGAAATTTTAATTTCAATTGCTTTTGAAATTGGATATTTGGGTTTAAAGTGAAAAGCTTCCGAAATGGAATTTCAACGATAAAAGTTATTTTGAATAACTTAATCAAGTTTTGAAAATTCAAATAATTTGATTTAAATTTGAATTCAAGTTTGAAATTGAATCCTATGATTTGAAACTAGGGATTAACGATGATATAAATGTGTTTGTATGAATTTAAACCGTTTTTAAAGTATAATCTTGAGAATTTGGATTTAACCCAAGAACCTTAACTCATATAAATGAATTAGATTTCCAGAATGAAACCTGTTTATTTTCAAATGATAAAAGCTTTCCAATAAGAAATGAAATTCTAGTTTAATTAAAGGAATTTCAAGTTTTGAATTGAAAATGGTTTTTCCAGTTATGAATGAATTCTTTTTGAAAACTATGAATTGAATCTGTTTTTATTTTAACAGATTTAAAATAATGATTTGTTTAAACCATTCGAAATGAAATTGTTTTGAAAGCTATAAGTTGAATCTTTGTTTTAAAGATTTAACGAGTTAATCCAATTGAAATGGAAATTGTTTTGAAATCTGTGAAAGGATTTTTGTGAAATTGGGTTAACTTTGTGAAATAAATCTTTTTGTTTAAAAGATTGGAAATGGTAATTTGTTTTAACCATTCGGATGAAAAGTTTTGGGTTTTAAGCTGTGATTTAACTGAAATCCCAATATCCATATATTTTTAAATATTGCGCTCACTATTCGGTTTAGCCGGGAAATGACCTTTGTGTCACATAACCCATTCCGAATAAGTGATACGTCGTATATGGATAGCATTCGAAGACCAGTGTTGAAGACCGGGTGTTTGCGAAAACGATAGGATAACCTATCTATTGTCTCTGCACCGAGTAGCGCCCGGTATAGAGATTCCCTAAGTGATGGGAAGTCCGATCGAGATTGTGAATACCCGGATTTGCAAGGGCTTCTTTGGAAGTGCCTTCGGTTCTGTTCGAACCCGGAACAGACTTGTATGGTTACATGTCTGACATTACAATTTGAGATATAAAGCAGATTTCTTTCAAATACATTTCTGTTTGGTGGCGGAGAATTTATTCTCTTAGCTTAACACCCTTCTTTGAAACGTACGAGCTCAGAGGTTATGTAGTTGAAGGTTATCAGTGATATATTCCCAATTTGGTAATGTGGCATGCTGAGTGTTGCTGTGTGATGATCATCGTTTGATCATTTGTGATATGATCATTTGTCTGATCATTTATCTTTGTGATCATTACTTTGATCATCTGTTGAACCAAAGCATGGCTTTGTGCCAAATCGTAGCTTTGTGGACGAGACTTCGTCGAACCTCACAACCCGGAAATGGTCGAAACAGGAATATGCGGCAAGGTTATGAGGGTCGCGCCCTTTAGGGTATGTCATTTCCTTCTGGAAAAGGGTGGTATTATGGTATGGAGCCCTGATACTTACTCATGTGGACACACTTTATTTATTATGTGTGATGTTGGTTACCGAGCGCTCGGATAAAGGTCCCAAAGGACCGGGGAATGGCTTACTCGAGTAGTAGTTACCTAGTTACAGAGATAACCCCGCCTTGTGTTGGCAGAGAGCCGGGTAGGTTCTCGGGACGTCCATCCAGAGGCGATCCCATTGACAGTGGGAAGTTCCTTAGCCCGACCATTTGTTGGAAATCTATCTTCCAATACGAACCTTGTACGGTATTAGTTGTAGAACCTCCCATTTACTTATGGTGGTCACCACTGTTTAGATGGTAGCTATAGTAGGCATAGTTCGGAATGTCTATGCTGGCTAAGATTAATATTATACTTTCGAAATGTTTCTGCACTATGCACTAGTAATAATATCAAAAGAGTTTGGTTTACGTAGTAAGCATGTTTGACTATCATAATAAGAAATCTCCTCCAATTCTGTGTTTGCATTGTGTGTGTGGCGGGAGGTCTTATGGTAGTTTCATTTTCCAAAAGCATTGAGAATTGACTTTAAAATTCTTTTGTTGTTCGTTTTTAAAGATAAACTGTTTTTGTTGCTCACACCAGTCCCATGACTGATCCGGAATTTATTGTTCCCTTCCTAAACTCTGGGTGCCCACCATTTTCCCCACGGGCAGTCTAGAGTTGGGTTTCTCAGATATTCAGGTTGAGTAGATTATCTGGAGCTAGTCAGTCCTTGGACGACTGACCTTGCTTTCCACTAGCTATGGGTTGGAGCATTCTATTGGAGATATTCTATCCGATGCTGGTGTTATCTATTTTCTTTCCGCTGCTATTTCTTATATCATATCTCTGATGTATATTGATATCTGTTGTATCATTCTGTTGTATCATATTGTATCATATTTTGTATCTGTCATTGTATCAATGTTATGTAATTGATATGTTCTTTTTCCACTGTGTTGTTATATTTAATGGTGTTATAAGCTCCGGGAAGCCAGATTCGGCGTTTGAATCTACGGCATTTTGAGTACAAGTGAAGTACGGATGCCGATTTTCGAAGGTCGAGTTTTTGGACTCTTACGTTTGGTATCAGAGCTGAGGGTAAAACTTTAGCTCAGGAGTATAACACATTAATTAGCTCATTAGAGATAGGGTCAAGTATACCCTAGAATGAGTATTTCTCAGATATCTGTCTGTATGCCTCAGTAAATTCTCTTGCTATCCACTGATAGTAAGTATGAGTGCAAGAAGAGGATGATATAGGGGACAGGGGGATACCACTATGAAATGGTCAATACCCTGCAACAATAGTGGAAACAAATTTTCTCTATCAATCTCTTTTGTTCGTCGTCTCTCCTCAATTCTTCGATAGTTCTTGGTAGATCCAGGAAGAGATTCGATATATTAATATGGGACATAAACTCCGGATGAACCAAAATTGTGTATGGATGAATTGGTTGCTTTGATTGCTATGGTTGATAGATACTTTAGTTCTAAACTAAAAGTTTTGAAATTGTATCCATATATCTATCTATTCTTTGGGTCTCAGTATGTTCTACGAATGGTTAGTTATCACTTCAAACTAACCGATGCCACTGCATATTTTGTAGATCTGGATAACTCGAGTATCTTGTGAAGTGTCAAACAGATTCGTTCTTGTATCTGTTATTGATATTCTGATTTGGTAAGCCAAATGCATAATAGATATTCAGTTGATTTGATGAAAAATTCTTCATCTATCTTTTTGTCTCCTTGGTAATTTCGAGGACAAAATTCTTTTAAGGGGGGAAGTCTGTAACGACCTCGGATTTTATATAAATTTAAATTGATAATTAAATGAATATTTGAATAAAAATTTGTATAATTAATTATAAATAGATGCGAGTTTCCCCAAACTCGGATAAATTCTGTATAAATCGTTTAAATTTAAATTATTGTATATGAATTTAAATCATGAATAAATGGATTAGTAATAAATGGTTTAATAATAAATGATAATAATAAATATTAGAATAAATCCTAACATCGAATTTAAAATAGAATTTATTTATATTACAAAACAATAAGATTTAAAGAAAATAAAATACATTTAAATATGAATAAATGTAGACAAATATGAAACAAATAATACAAATATATATGATAAATATATATATACATAGTTCATACAATATAAAGTAAATCTTGATATTTAGAAGTCAATACAAAATAATACCAAGTAATAAAACAAACAAAAATAATAAAAGAAAAATAAGGTAAATTGGAATAAGTCTTAACATCATGTTAACAAGTTCTTTCATTTAACAAAGTAAACCAAACAAAATATATTAACATATACACTTGCAAAACAAAAATGCAAACAAAATACAAGACAACAAAAGATATTCAAGTGTGAAACCAAAATAAATAAAAATACAAAATAATCAAAACCATACCTTTACATACTTGTAAAACTGAAGTATGGGAAAAAAATATACATGGTACTGCCGAAGGAAATAAAAATTTATATTGTACAAGCTAATAAATGAAGCCACACATTTTCTTCAACTTGTACAGCCGAAATGCAATGTATAAAATAAGGTAATATGGTACAAGATCATCAATGCAAGGCAAGTGGTGAGGACATAAACAAAAGAAAAATAAGATATCTTTGGCTGCAAAAGAAGATATGCGTATAGATAAACATATATACTTTGTACAAGACAATTAATGTTCAGCCTCCAAAATGAAAAAAATCTCTGAATGATGGTACAAAGAAAATATATATAACATTACTTGTACAAAGTAAATTATCACCTATACAATATTTTTCACTTGTAAACTCAATTGTATATCACCTTCCTCGTCTCATTTTATTTCGTCCATCTGCAAAGCTGAGAATCTAAAGCAAGCATCATCTTAAATCTTAAACAAGTTCAATTCATTCAATAAAAACAAAACATAAAAAAAGAGATTAAAGGAAGAAAAGTTGCCAGGCTTCATTCTTATTTTAGAAAACCATCAGGAGCTTTCTGTCTACAGGCAAAACTCTGTCTTCCTTCCTACTTCATGTGAGTAACACTTTTTAATAACTTGAGTTTTAAATATAGTTGCATGTTAATATCTAAAAGTATGTTTGTGTGAATATTCATATGTGCATTGCTCTGTGTATGGTGAAAATTTATATCTGCTTATTGATAACCTGTAAAAAAGTTTACCTCTGATAAATTTTCAAGCTCATGCCTTACTTCCAAAAATCATTTCTACTTGATTTCCTTAATGTTTGGACTCAGGACCAAAACAAAAGATGTATGTTTGATCACGAACTAGTTTTTTAACAAATTTATTTAAGTTAAACTACATTGGTTTGCCTCTGGGAATCAAAGAACTGAGCAAGCTTTAATTTTTGTCAAAATTCGAACTCCTTAAAACATGAATTCAGATACGCAGACCGAATGCTTACACTTAATCATGATTTTTAAAACAAAGATTTAGATTTTTAGAATAAAGATTGGAGAGGAATTTGGGTTTGTCTGAAAATCTTTGCTTTGAGTGTTTCCGGTGATTTCGAGATCGAGGGAGGTCGGGGCTCTTGGAGATGTTAGAGGGATGATCGGAGGTTGGAGGAAAATAGCCAAGTGTCGATCAGAGGCCGGTGGTGGCAAGGGGAGGTTGATGAAGTCTGGTGACCTAGTTTTTACTGGGTCGAATGGATTGACCACCACGGCCCCTATAGTTGATCGAGTTCGTCGCGATTCTAGGTGAAGGTAGAGGAGGGCAGGGTCGAGGTCTGGCCAGAGGTCCATGGCGTAAGGTGGTCGACGTTAGTAGGTGGAGGCGATCGCCTTTGGGTGTGTTCGAGCTCCAGTTCGAACGGATGGGTACTTTTCGATTTCGAGTATTACATGTCGAATTGGGTGTTGCTTTCGATTGTGAGGATGGTTTACGACTTGCCGGAATCGGGGATGTTGACCGGAGCGCCGCCGTGTCCCTGTGCACGTGCACGAAGTCATCGCGTGTATCTGATGGTTTTGGGGCGGTGGGGAAGAAAGGGCAGGATCGGGTTCAACTCGAAGTATTCATTTGATTGTTAACAGTTTGGAAGTTAAACCAGTAAAGTTTAAAAAGAAAAGGCAAAAAGAAAGAGGAACTGTATTTTGCTCGGGAAAAAAAATATGGAATTAGGCTCAGATAAGAATAACTTGAAGGTATAAAGTTAACTCGTATGTTGATGATAATCCATTTTTAAGATTATTTAAAATAAGGTTTCAATGATAAAAAAAGGTTTATTTGAAATTACGATTTTGATTATCAACTAACTTAAAAAGGGTTAAGTTAAATTTTATGAAATTTATTAAGATAAATGTGTTATTTTAAAAGATTATTAATTTTAATATCTAGGGATAATTACTTAATCAGAGTTTAATTGAGCATAAATTAAAGATTGATTAATTTGTTGAGGGCTAAATTAACTTATGATTAATAATTAATTAATCAAGTGATATTAATTAGTAATTCAATAATATAAGTGATTAGGATAATCACTTATTGTATTAATTAAGAATAAATGATTAAAGATTAATTTATTTAATGAATAATGATAAGTAATTGAGGAATAGTTAACAAAAGAGTAATTAAATAATTAAAGATTAATTATTTAATGATTAAGGGTTAATCGATTTATTAATTAAAGTTAATTAATAAATGATTAAAGATTAATTAAAATGATTTTTTATAAATTAATGTTAATAAACAGGGTTAGTAATTTATTAATCTAGTTAAATTAAGATATAACCAAGGTGGAGTAATTAATTCATGAGTAATTAATTTAATTGAATTAATTTAGAATTAAACAAGTAATTAGTCCTGCTTATAAATGATCATCGAATGCTTGGATGTTTGAATTATATGACATGTCTTGTATTGTTTAATATCTTTTGATATGTGCCATTATGTGATATGAATTGTATGTTTAAACTGTGATTTGTGATGAATTTATATATCTATCTGTGAATCTGTGAATGAACGATAAGCGTTATAGATTATACTGCTTATCAACTATATTTCTGTATTCTGATCTATGATGATTGTATGATGTTGCACTACTATGTAAAACCCCTGGACTACACTTTTACACACACAAATATGGATTTCACGTGGAAATCGGTTAAGTCACAGATAATTTAAATTTGATGTTTTTGAAATTGAAATTTTAATTTCAATTGATTTTGAAATTGGAAATTTGGGTTTAAAGTGAAAAGCTTCCGAAATGGAATTTCAACGATAAAAGTTATTTTGAATAACTTAATCAAGTTTTGAAAATTCAAATAATTTGATTTAAATTTGAATTCAAGTTTGAAATTGAATCCTATGATTTGAAACTAGGGATTAACGATGATATTGAAAGCCTATATGAGTGGATCGTCTAGATTATATGCAAGTATAGACAGTTAACTATATAATATAATACTATAAAGTATAGTAACAAAGTAAATAAAACTAACCACACCGGTATTTTATACTGGTTCGGACCTCTCGTCCTACGTCCAGTCCCGAAGCTCCTCTTCGGAATTTCCTTTCAACTAACCCTCGCTTAACCCGGAGGAACAGGTTTACAATAGAAGAGTTTCTTTGTCAAGAATGTGTTCCGTAACACGAATGTTGACTATTGAGTACAAGAGTGCTTCCAATATATATTTATCTAGAGAATATCTGAATGAGGAGTTCTATATATATGGAAGAGTTGATTACAGGTAGTTGATTGCTTGTAGATCAGGAATAAACAGAGTATAAGAGATAAGAGAGTAAGTAAGTCAAGTTGTTATCTTCTCTTGAATTCCTGATGTTATTTATAGTGATGAAGAGTTTTCTTGTATAGTTGCATCTGTTGTAATCTTCGTAAAGTCGCTTCTGATGATGATGAAGAGTTGCGACAAAGATAAGTAGATGTGTCTTTTCGAATGTGACAGTTGAGCTTTGAAAATGCACAGTCGAGTCTTGAATCAGACGTCTGGAAAGTTACCTCAGACGTCTGGTCTTCATATCTGTTATAAGCCTGGATACTTTTCAGACGTCTGATGTTGGTAACCAGACGTCTGGTTGCTTCTGAATTATGAACCAGAGGAATCATTCAGACGTCTGATGTTGGTAACCAGACGTCTGGTTGCTTCTGAATTATGAACCAGAGGGATCATTCAGACGTCTGGCTTGTGCTCTCAGACGTCTGAAAATGTCTGAAAGTGTGCATGTTGCTTTATCTTGTGCATGTCCCATTTCTCTTCAATCTTTTCTGATTTGACGTCTTTTGATTCTTGTCTTGAGTGTTGCTTTAGTCTCTTTGGTGACGTTACTCTATCAACTATCTGTAAATGTAGATATATGTACATTCGATTTCCATTGTATAGTTGTTGTCATCGAAACCATAGAATTGATTTCCTAACAATCTCCCCCTTTTTGATGATGACAACTATTCAATGTACTTATATATATATTTCAAATCTCCCCTGAATATGTGCTTAGTTTTGTTCATAAGATTATATATATATATTTCTCCCCCTTTGACATTATCAAAAAGAATACATAAAAGTTCAAGTCAAAAAGAAATTTTCATTAAAGCTGGAGAGGAAGTACATACAACGAGTTTTACACAAAATACAAACAACTAAAAAACCTAATTTCTAGTAATATTTCAGATTTGGATCATCTTGTTTTGGTGAAGCTTGTTTTGGATCTCCTTCCTTTGGTGAAGCTTGATTTGTATTATCTTCCTTTTGCTCATCTTTTGTAGAAGTGCTGGCTTTTAAGGGAGATGTCAAAGCTTCCTTTGAAGGGTCATCATCAAACAGTTTGGAATGTTTCGAAGGAGGAGAGGGTACAGGAGTAGGCCAATCATCAAACGGTGGTGAAGGACCACGAACTCGCTGTAGAACCTCTTTCAGAACTGATAGGACAGTGGAGAGAGACTCTTCAACTGTGGCTAGTCGTGTGGAAAATGAAGTTTCAAATTTGTCGATTCGCCTAGCCAAGTACTTTTGATTTTGAGAAAGTATATGTTGATTTCTGTGTGTAAGATCTCGAATACTTTCATTAGGATTTGTTTCTAGTCGAGTCTCTATAACGTCTTCTTGTCCTGGATAATCAAATGGAGCGGGAGGAGGAGGAGTGATTTCTCTATGTTGTTCTGTCTGTTGAGGTGAAATAGCAGATGGTTGAGGAGGATTTTCAGTTCTTCTAGATTGTTGATGATGTGTCCAATCTTCAAAAGACATGAATTCCGAAGGAATTTCAGGTAAATGCATCAAAGAAAAGAATTTTGTGGAAGCATATTTTGGGGAAATTTCTTCGAACGTTGAGAGATATGACGAAATATTATGCGCACGAAGAAGCCTCATAATATAAGTAGGATAGATAATCAATGGCCGTGATCGATTCCAAAATTGTTTGAGCTCGTCAAATATGAATTTCGCCCAGTTTACCCTTGTTCCACTAAAAAGAGCATAAAGTGCTTTGTGCTCCATTTCCGTGATTTGCTCGTGACTCCCCATCCGCGGAACAATTGTATTGATTATCATCCTTATGAGCAATCGAGCATTAGGACGCAAGTATTTTGAAGCAAATTTGGGCATTTCGTCCTCCCATATTTGATGGGTGATGTTATTCCTTGGTTTAAAACGCATATCAGGGATATTGTGAAGATCTTCACCAGTGTCGGAGCATCCCAAGGTTCTTCCGATTAATCCTGGAGTTAAACATATGGTATTTCCATAAACACTTGACCACAACCAATTGTCCTCGTCTTCGGTATTCCAGACAGCAGTGCTATCTAGATTGGCGTAGAATAAGAAAATAGCAAGTTGATCTATCTGAACATCATTCGGTGTGAAAGAAATTAAAGTATCCAATCCAGCATTTTCGCAAAGTTCATCAAGGTCGTACATGGGAAACTTAAGTAAATTATAGAAGGGTCCTATATGTAGCTTTTTCTTTTGAATTTCTTGATACCTTTTTATCGAATTGGGGGCTTTGAGCATCCATCGTTCAATCTGGTCGTCGGAGCATACTTGAGGATTCGAAGATGTTGATGTTGGTAACCAGACGTCCAGTTATGAATGAATTCTTTTTGAAAACTATGAATTGAATCTGTTTATTTTTAACAGATTTAAAATAATGATTTGTTTAAACCATTCAAAATGAAATTGTTTTGAAAGCTATAAGTTGAATCTTTGTTTTAAAGATTTAACGAGTTAATCGAATTGAAACGGAAATTGTTTTGAAATCTGTGAATGGATTTTTGTGAAACTGGGTTAACTTTGTGAAATAAATCTTTTTGTTTAAAAGATTGGAAATGGTAATTTGTTTTAACCATTCGGATGAAAAGTTTTGGGTTTTAAGCTGTGATTTAACTGAAATCCCAATATCCATATATTTTTAAATATTGCGCTCACTATTCGGTTTAGCTGGGAAATGACCTTTGTGTCACATAACCCATTCCGAATAAGTGATACGTCGTATATGGATAGCATTCGAAGACCGATGTTGAAGACCAGGTGTTTGCGAAAACGATAGGATAACCTATCGATTGTCTCTGCACCGAGTAGCGCCCGGTATAGAGATTCCCTAAGTGATGGGAAGTCCGATCGGGATTGTGAATACCTGGATTTGCAAGGGCTTCTTTGGAAGTGCCTTCGGTTCTGTTCGAACCGGGAACAGACTTGTATGGTTACATGTCTAACATTACAATTTGAGATATAAAGCAGATTTCTTTCAAATACATTTCTGTTTGGTGGCGGAGAATTTATTCTCTTAGCTTAACACCCTTCTCTGAGACGTACGAGCTCAGAGGTTATGTAGTTGAAGGTTATCAGCGATATTTTCCCAATTTGGTAATGTGGCATGCTGAGTGTTGTTGTGTGATGATCATCGTTTGATCATTTGTGATATGATCATTTGTTTGATCATTTATCTTTGTGATCATTACTTTGATCATCTGTTGACCCAAAGCATGGCTTTGTGCCAAAGCGTAGCTTTGTGGATGAGACTTCGTCGAACCTCACAACCCGGAAATGGTCGAAACAGGAATATGCGGCAAGGTTATGAGGGTCGCGCCCTTTAGGGTATGTGATTTTCTTCTGGAAAAGGGTGGTATTATGGTATGGAGCCTTGATACTTACTCATATGGACACACTTTATTTATTATGTGTGATGTTGGTTACCGAGCGCTCGGATAAAGGTCCCAAAGGATCGGGGAATGGCTTACTCGAGTAGTAGTTACCTAGTTACAGAGGTAACCCGGCCTTGTGTTGGCAGAGAGCCGGGTAGGTTCTCGGGACGTCCATCCAGAGGCGATCCCATTGACAGTGGGAAGTTCCTTAGCCCGACCATTTGTTGGAAATCCATCTTCCAATACGAACCTTGTACGGTATTAGTTGTAGAACCTGCCATTTACTTATGGTGGTCACCACTGTTTAGATGGTAGCTATAGTAGACATAGTTCAGAATGTCTATGCTGGCTAAGATTAATATTATACTTTCGAAATGTTTCTGCACTATGCACTAGTAATAATATCAAAAGAGTTTGGTTTACGTAGTAAGCATGTTTGATTATCATAAGAAGAAATCTCCTCCAATTCTGTGTTTGCATTGTGTGTGTGGCGGGAGGTCTTATGGTAGTTTCATTTTCCAAAAGCATTGCGAATTGACTTTAAAATTCTTTTGTTGTTCGTTTTTAAAGATAAACTGTTTTTGTTGCTCACACCAGTCCCATGACTGATCCAGAGTTTATTGTTCCCTTCCTAAACTCTAGGTGCCCACCATTTTCCACACGGGCAGTCTAGAGTTGGGTTTCTCAGATATTCAGGTTGAGTAGATTGTCTGGAGCTAGTCAGTCCTTGGACGACTGACCTTGCTTTCCGCTAGCTATGGATTGGAGCATTCTATTATAGATATTCTATCCGCTACTGGTGTTATCTATTTTCTTTCCGCTGCTATTTCTTGTATCATATCTCTGATGTATATTGATATTTGTTGTATCATTCTGTTGTATCATATTGTATCAGATTTTGTATCTGTCATTGTATCAATGTTATGTAATTGATATATTCTTTTTCCGCTATGTTATTATATTTAATGGTGTTATAAGCTCCGGGAAGCCAGATTCGGCGTTTGAATCTACGGCATTTTGAGTACAAGTGAAGTACGGATGTCGATTTTCGAAGACCGAGTTTTTGGACTCTTACATTTGAGGACCGTTGAACTTTTACAAGAAGAACATCTTTATTTCGAAGGCGTTTAACCTTCGAAGTAATGATATGAATAGAATGTTGCTCATAAGTCAAATTTGGTGAAACTTCAATTTCCTCAATTACACCGGCTCAAGAATAAAAATTCGGAATCCCTGAGGTATTTTCGTAGTAGAAAGACGTGGAAAACATCATAAATAGCAAAAGATTAAGCCGGTAATAAAAGGCAATAAGCCATGGAACAAATATGTTCGGTGATGGGAAATGTACCAGCATATCGAGGTGCTACTTTCCCGATCAACTGAAACGCACAACACCCATCATAGGTGAAACACAAATGAACACCAATAAAATCTGGACCTAAAACCAGCTTCTCACCGGCTTTAAGCCAACACGAAGGAAATCGGCACGGCCTTCCGTAGAGTGCCTCAAAAGATGCCATACCAATACAATATTGGAAGCTATTATTGGAAGAAAACTCAACAAGAGAAATATGATCTTCCCAACTTCCACCAAAATCAAGTACACATGCACGAAGGAGATCTTCAAGAGTTTGATTCACACGCTTGATTGTCCATCGGACTGAGGATGATAAGCGGTGCTAAAATTAAGCTTTGTTCCCAAAGCTTTTGAAGACCTTTCCAAAATCCACTAGTAAAATAATGGATCACGATCTCGAATCTCACAAGTGGATAAAGTCTCGAGATCATTCCATTCGGATAAAATCTCACAAGTGGGTTTAATTGTCCAGAAGCATATGTGATAACACATTCCCTTTTTGCAAGAGAATGGCACTCAAACCCATACGACAAGCATCGGTATAAACAATCAATTCTTGGTTCCCTTCGGGAAATGCAAGAATAAAAGCATAAAAGCATTAGAAAAAAGTTCTTTTAAATGATCCTTTTTCCCGAAAAGCTAAGACTTTCAAAATTATAATTTACTTTATGTAATCATCTTTTTAGAAAAATTTACTTATTACAAGTCAATTTATTGTGTCTAACTGTCTCATCAAAGCGTTTAGGAGATTCCTATCGATAACGTTGATCAAGCGCACCGACCAGAGTTCTTAAAGCACTCAATGGGCAAAACAACACAAAATCATCTTCTATGATAAACAAGTCTCTTATAAAATTTACAAATATTCTTTGCTTGTTTTGAGAATAAAACCCAATCCTACTTATAAATATCTTATTAAAAAGATTTGCAAATTTTAAATTTGTTATTTTCATCCATAATCAATAAATATAAGGATAAACTAATCGAGATATTCGTAGAATACTCGATTCATAAAATGGATGAAATAAGGTAGAAGGTTCGTCAAATCGAATGACGTAATGAACCACTCACAAGAACCATAACGAGTGCGGAATGCGGTAAGTGGAATGCTACCCTCCACATCTCGTAGCTGATAAAAACCGGTGGTAAGGTCGAGCTGAAAAGACCTTAGCACCATTCAATAGATTGCTTATGTGACAATCCTAAGACAAGCTCAAATATACCGGAAAATTCACAAATTACTTGAGTGAGAAAAATAACATCTTCTTCATCAAGTGGGTTTAAAGAATAAAATGTTGCCACCAAATTTGGAAATCAAAATCTTTAAAAACAATAGAAATCTGCTTAACAGATAGAGAATGTCGAAGATAAATAGTCCGCATTGGACATAGGATATGGGCTTCATAACGATTAAGCCAATCCCTTCCCAAAAATCAATCTCGAAGCCTAAGTAATGCATAACATGCAAATCGGCTCGAAAAGAATAATCACATAAAATAATCTCGACATTTTCCCAAAGTAAATTGAGTGTTGCGGATCCATTAATCGAATTGGCAATTCTCAATGAAATCATCAAGCCCATAAAATTAAAAAGAGAAAGAATCATCAAGTTCTTTTGATATAAAATAATGAGATGACCCTACATCAAAAAGAACTCGAATAAGATAATCATAAAACAAATATCGTCAAGGATAGAAAATACCTTGACCAAGGGAAGTGCTAGTAGAGGCTTGCACAACCTTTAGCTCTCCCTCCTTCTTGCTCGAAGTATGGGACACGCAGATATATGATGACTCAAACTTTTGCAATAGCGACAATAGAGGGGTTGCGGGCACTCGCTTGCATAGTGGTCCATAGAACCACAATTGTAGCATTGACCACGACTAGAGGTAGGAGTCTTTGCTATAGAAGTATCTTGATTCCCTTTCTTGTCGGCATTGGGACCTTTGAACTTAATAGGCCTCTTCATATTATTGTTGAAGTTCTGTTTAGCACCCGCAACTTCAACATTACTTTCATTATCGGCCTCTTCAAATCGAAGAGCGATATCAATAAGCTAATCAAAAGAAACATCTAGTTTCAGAAGCAAAGGCTTTTTAAGGTTCTTATTCAACCCATAGACAAATCTCTGATTTTTCTTCAATGGGGTATTAATATACTCGACCCCATATTTAGAGAGAGATTCAAAAGATGCAACATAATCTGCCACAGAAGATTCACCTTGAACAAGGTCAACAAAGCGTCGGTTGGTTGTGAAGGATGTTTTCTCTATTTTAGGGAGCGGAAATGTAAGTGTTGGTTGTGAAGGATGTTTTCTCTATTTTAAAACTTATTAGGGATGTGAGCCAAACTTACCCTATATAAGATCTGTTTATATAAAAAATTTATATGAGTTTGTATATAATATGTTGTGTGTGTGTATATAAAGTTATGTTAGTTTATATATAATTGTCTGTTTTATATACGTGTAAGTTATATAAGTTTATATATAAAGTCTGTTTGAATATATGTATATTATGTTATGTTGTATTTTGGAATGTACACATATATAATATGTTTTGTTTCAATCCAGCTGAAGCCTTCTTTTACGTCATATTTTATAATAGTAAAAATAATGACAAAGTATGTTTTTATACATAGACGAGTTGCGATTTTTGTTCAGTCTTCCTTTTACAGTTTTAATATATATTTTGGGCAATGTTGAATTTAAGTATTGGTTTAAAAGAAAATGTGTACATCTATATATTTTGATTTTGAGAACATAGGTTTTAAGGAATGATGATTTTGTAATAGAATATATATAGACTTTATTTTATTTGTGGTTAAAATTTGATATTGATTTTTATGTGTGTGTGTATATATATATGTTTTATTTTTTTTATGCGTTTTCAACTTTTAATACCGATTTTAAATTATAATATGTATGTAAGTTATACATATGTTTATATATTAGTCTATGTAGATAAGTAGATATGAGTTTGGTTTTTCATATATATATATATATATAGAGAGAGAGAGAGAGATTTATTTTATATGTGTTTAAATTAAATATTGATTTCGAAATATATATATAAAGATTTTGTTTTTAGATATATGTTTTAAAGTTGATTTTTGAAATATGTATGTATATAAAACATATTTCGTTTCAGTTTATATCAAGCTGATTCTGATTTATTTCATTGATTCCTTTTTATCAGCCTTGTCGTCGAACCCGTGTTCATCTTGCTTTGCTTTGAGATTTGTCGTTTGGATGGGTCGATTGTTGAGTTTGTGATTCTATTCGTAGTTTGTCATGTTTCTAATTTCTCTAGCCTCGAAAGGTGAGCAATCACTCACGATTATCATTCTTATATATAGTAAATTTAATTCACATTGAAATGACAATTGAAATATGTTGTTAAATTTGAATTGTTAAATTATTTAATTGTTAAAAATGATGTGCCATTATCTGTAACTGTTCACCTATGACATATGACACCATAACTTGTTATTTTTATTATATTTAAATTAGTTACTGATGATATATGCTTGTTATTGATATGTTATATTTTATCATATTTGTTCTCACTCTGCAAGTTCCCTGTTAGTTTAGAATTCCCTATGGGTTGAAATGATACATACCCGAACGATCTTGTAGAATAGGGGAAGATCGTTATGGGTTAAAATGATAAACCCAAGTGATTTTCACTGATTTTGAGCTTTTCGGATTGCGGGTTGAAATGATATATACTAGTAGATATTTTAATTGCGGATTGGAATGATAAACATCCGTATCACTTGACCATAGGATAGAAAATTATATACGGACACCGTTGGTCTATATTTTCAAAATAATTTCCAAAGTTTTAAATGAAATATATAGGTTTTAATAAATATTGATTTTTAAAATATAATATGTATAAATGTTATTTTTATATATATCTAAATTTATGATTTTTTAAATTATATGTTTTGGAAATTTTAAATTTATAAGTTAGTTTTGAAAATATAATTTTTAAGATTTTGATTATAATTTTATTAGTTTAAAAATATATAAAAATAGATTTAATATAAAATAAATTTAATAATAAGATTTAATTTAGTAAATTTAAATTTAATTAGTATATAATATGTTTAGGTATTTATTTAAAATTATATTTTAAAAATAGATTTTGTAAAAACTATAATAAATTAAGGTTGGGAAGATAAATTGAAATTGATTTGAAATTGTATTTGTTTAAGAATTATACTTAAATAAAATTAACGTGAAACTCATTGGATTTGAGATTTGAAAGATATGATTTATAACTTGATTTGATAAAAGGTGATTAAATGAATATTCTCAACTTTAAATAAAATTGAGACTGAATATTTAATATTGATTTAAATTTATAAATTGAGATTTTATTTAATTGTTATTAAAATGATTAAGTGAATATTTTCCAATTGAATAAAACTAAAGTTAGATGTTGAAATATAAATGCAAATTATATTGAAATTGTTTGAATATTTAAACCTTGAATCTTATTGGAATCGAAATGATAGTTCAAACCTGGATTTGAAATCGATAAAAATTGAAATGGTTTATTGAGAATTTGACTTAAAACTTTAACCCTTTAAATTGGAAGTGTTACGATTTCGAAAGTTTTATAATTTGGAAAGTGTTACGATTTTGTAAATGAATATTATTTAAAGTGAATAATGACATCGAATTGTTATGGTTTTTAAATGAATATGATATTTTGATATGAAGTATGAACTATTTAAAATGAAATGACCACGGTGTGAAATAAGCGTTTGGTTTTTAAAGAGATTGGGATCGGATATTGTCATACTCTTTGTCAATACCGAAAACCACTTTAACAATTGTGTATGTGGTGGAGATTCCAGAACGAAGTAGGATGGTTTGGCGACGATTCTATATGCTATTTACGTAGCCCTGACTCCCATGAGTCAGCTTGATGTGGCTAAAACAGGAGCTATACCGGGCCAAGTGGGGTCATTCCCCCGATCGGGCACATTTCTTCGATACCATTCTATTGCTTTTGTGATTCGATTGGGTGCACCTTTGATTTGGGAGTGTGTCTCGAGGTGGGTGGTAGTAGCTGCTATGCGTTACCACCAGTCCGGGAGTACAATTGATATATCTACCCTGGCATTGCCTCGCGTGCCTTGTCACATGCCTTATCGCGCCTTCTACGAGTTTGGTTTGTACCATACCTATGGAGTGCCCTCTGATAGCCCTCCAGTTTACGGAGGAATTATGGTACTGTATAAACTATGGGAATATATAAAATGTGTTAAGGGGGATATGGGTAGCGCCTTAACGCTATTTTAATAGTTTACTTTACTATAGACATATTATAATAGCGTATATTACTACATAGTAGATAGTTCCACGGATCCTTAGAGGATGGAAATCCCAAACATCCTTTATGTTACTTGTATTTCAGTTGACATTTCACTTGTGTTAAATTTACTGATATAAGAATGTTAATCCTGACTCGAGTGTTTTGTGTTTTGCTTTACGCTCGGGTCAGACTGAGTGTCACAACATTTGAGACTAACCTTTGGAGTTGGAGTTTTTCTTGAAGATTTATCTTTGTATATTCAGCTTTCCAGTTACTTCAGTTTATTCCAGTTGTTTTATTCAGACTTGTTATTGGCATTTGTATTTCTAACTTCTGTGTATTCGAGATATCGGTTGTATTTATTTTAAACTCTGATGTTTATAATAGCTTCATGAACTACTATTTATCTATTCCGTTGCTTATTGTTGTAATACTCTATGTCTATGATTCTGTGATTGATTTATTTACTGTATATGCTAAGTTTTGCCAAATATAAATTAACAATCTGTTATTTTGAGCAATTCAAGTCCGACATGTACGGATGTGCATGGTTCGAAATACCGGGTCGTTACAATTATTAACTCTTTTGGATTATGTAAGTGAAATACAGGGTATGGAAGCAATAGCTACTGCTTTTGGTTTCATTAAATAAGCGTTGTTACCGACAAATAGGCACGTTCTCTGATTACGGTTTTATAGCGATATTATATTGTTTTACCGCGGTTTGGGATATATTATTTTGAAACATATGATATATTTTGTTATTTTTGATATTATTACTTCTCCCAGACCTCTCCGTACAAAGAAGACTCTATCGAAATTTTCCGTGAATTTTGTACTTAGAAATTTTTTGTGAAATGATTATTAAACTTGTATTAACTTGAGTATAAAGGATTTAATTGTTATAAATTGATATATTTTATTTAAAATTATTTAATTATGTAAATTAACTGTTTATAAATTTAATATTTTGAATATGATATATTGATTACTTAATTCCTTTTTTCCCTTCTTTTTCCTTTCCGAGAACAAAAAGTTTTGAGTGAGGGACAGTGTAACGACCCGTAATTTTCGATAATTAAAAATGGTTAATTTAATAAGGTTTTGTGATTTAATGTTGGAAGAAAAGAAAATTTGTGATTTAATAATAAGAATATAATTTGAATAAAATGTGATAGTATTAATTTAAGGTAACTTAAGTTAAAATTTGCATAGACTGTAAATAAATCAATTGCAATAAAATATATTAATTGATAATTAGTTTTAAAAGAGAAATGGATAATTTAAAGGTTGTATTAATTAATGAAATAATAACTAAAATGAAATGTAGTAATGTTAATTTAAGTTAATTATTAACAATTTGAATGAAATTCCAATCAATTGAAATGACTTAAAGGTTATACTTGGTTATAAAGTGAATATAGGAAAACAAATGTAAATATTGAATTAACTAATGAAATAATATATAGTTAATGGTAATTGAATAAAATCAGTGTTATGTAAGTAATTATAACATTTGGTTGTAAATAATAAACTTATTAATGTGACTAAAAGTTAATGGTGACAATTGTTATTTGTTACCAATTCATTTAATCAATTGCAATTGAATGCATTAAATGCAACATTAATGTGAGTTAAGACAATAACTATAAATTGTGAACGTAATAAAAGGAATAGAAACGTTAATTAAATTCATAGCGTAATAATTGATTTAATAAAAGAGTGAAATCAAGATAAATAAATTAATTGAGATTTTTAAATTATAATTAATGTGTGAAATTGACAAAATTCAATATAATTGAAATATAGTAGTTAATACAAATAAAAAGATGGGAATTTTAGCATATTAGTGAATAAGATATCAACAAATATTAACTATGTTATTAGAGTAATAATTGATTGAATATAATGATTGAAATCAAAGTTTAATCAATTTATTGGAATAAAATTTATATTAATTGGATTTAATTACAGTTGAAATTGAACATTGTAATTAGTAAATAATTGACATTGAATTAACATGTAAATTTGTTTTAACCTATTATAGATGTCTAAGAAATAAAGAGTGATGAAAATTTGTTAGTTTATAAATATTGAGTTAAAAAGTGATTTAATTAATTGAATATTAATTTATTTAATTAAGGTAAAAATATCCATTTTAGCCACTATCTCGGATTTCGACAAAACTAGTTTCATCGGATCCGTAACGGTGAATTAGTATAAGGTTTCAAGTTTCGGAACGATCGGACTTTTCGTTTGATCCTACGAGCTCGAAACGCCTAGAAATCAATTTAATTAAATTCAATTGAAATCAATTTGAAATAAGCCAATTTTAAGTTAACTTCTTCATACGATGGAATTAGGACTTGAAACCTGTTCCATTGAGTTTAGAACTATTGAAAACATCTTTTTTGATATATGGGGTGACCCATTTTCGTTCCAGAGACAGAACGGGCTTTTCGGGTCGTTTATCGTTCCAATCCAAATCGATCTGGTCCATTCTTTTCTATTTCAGCTATACCAATAAATAGCTCGCTATAAACCCTGGCTATTTCTAATTCCATTTGTTTGTACATACAATTTCATCTGTCTACTTCTCCTTCTCAATAGCAGAACCAAATCCAATTACAAAACCCTAATTCCCAAATTTGCAAATTCAGTTCCAAAATCAAACTACTCAAAACCCTATCAAACTATATACCGTTTTGAAGCTCTCGATCACCGCAAGTCAAATTTGTAGTCTGTTTTTCGATTGGATTTTCGTGTGGCCAGAATTTGATGATTTAGTTCCAGCCATCCGTTTGTGATCGTTGGATTGTGCGGTGGATCTTCGATTTTATGACCATCGGGATATGCCACCGGGTAGAGGAGAGTGTGCTTGGTCGATCGGTAGGGTTCGTTTGTGCTGTAGGTCGAAGAATTCGCCAATTTTGGCATTTGTATAGGGGCGGCGGTGGTCGGCTTCGCCTATGTTGGTGGTGGCCGCCACTTCGGGGTGAGGTCGTGAAATGACCCTCCTATATTATACTCTAATTTCATAAGGAATTTTTTTTTTTTAAGGTAAAGAGGATATATAAATATAGATAGATATATCATCCACTTCAATTATAATTCTCAGGGTCACTTTCTTTTTCCAATAAATCAAATATATCCAGGATCACAATAATCAACCAATATAAATATATCAGTACATTTACAAAAATAAGCACATACATGTGAGGATGTATATGCCTCTCTTGTTTGAATCAGAGTTTTGGAAAAACAAGAGGATATTGGATTGCTAATTTATTTTTGACCAAACAATCCACTGTTAACATTCATATTAGTCTGTTTATCCTAACTAAGAAGTGATCAAGTAATAATCAATAGTAAACAGGCTTTTAATATAGATGTTTGTGTTAAGTTCTGAATAATGTCAAAATCAGTATAAAATAAAGTGGATCCTAAGGAAACACAAGCAACATCTAGGCGTAATGGAAACGCGCCTAACTTATACATGCAAGGTCACGAGTTCGAGTACTATGCTGGTCGGTTCAAACACAATTTTTGCTTTTTCACTTTTTTTTTCATTTTTCTTCTGTGCAATTTGGAATCTGTTATTTACCTATATCTGCACATATATGTCTTATTATTGCCTATATTCCAGCATACAGAACAATAATTCTTGCTTAATTATTTTTTTGAATTCCATTCATACAACCTAGAAGGCTTCATGATTGAATGATAAGAGTGTTTATCATTTTCCAGATTTGTATTTCATCTTATAAGATTTGTCTGGCATTTAAAATGCATTTGGTTAGAATCTGAGTAAAATTCAGATTCTTATTTCAAATACAAAGGAAAAGGTGTGGTATAATCTGCACTTAAACATGTTTATGTGCATATATATCTGCAACTATTTGAATCTGGCTTCCATCTATCTTGCTACAGATTCTTTCTTATTAAAAAAAATAGTACATGAGACATTTGTATGAAACAAGTTTAACTATGGAAACATTACAGCCATATAAACATTTAACCTATGCCTATTTCTTTTGCATACATATGCTATATTGGAAAATAAAACCATTTAAGTTTCTGAAAATCAACTATCCTGGTTTTGCAAAACTTTAATCCTTCTCAAAGATTCATGATTGACAAATGCATTTATAAAATGTAATCATTCAATTTTAACATGGTGTACTTGCTACATCTACTTACAAGATTTGATTAAAATTCATTTTAAACATAACAGATATTTAACTTAATTCAAAGATTCCAGATACAAGTCATATTCTTAACAAAATACTCATCCAACATTCAACCCTTAATACAAGTAGCAATTTAAATTGTCAATACATACAGATTTCAACATTTAGGCTCTTATCTAACTAAGTTTTAGCATGCTATATCTTCTTCTCAAGGCCTTGCTCCTACTCCTACTTAGTTGCTGCAATCCCTGAAAAAGCATTGGAAACTGCCTCATTTTAAATGAGACACCCCAGATGCCATTAGCACACTAGGGTCAGACATATGTCTGGTATGAGAAAATTCACAAAAGCAATTTGTTAATTAGTTTAAAATCAAGTTAAGTACAAATACATAAGGTTCAGTCCTTTGAAATCAGGTATATACTTGTGTGCATGCTCTGTGACATTGTGCATGTGCACACTTTAATTTTTCTTTCCAGAGACTACATATATAAATATGGCACATACATTCAAGCATACAACTCAATCATAATCAAGCAATCATTCATACCAAACAGGAAAACAACCAATATGAGTTAAATCATCTATTCAATTCTCATATTTCAATTCTGGGAAAAACTCTAGTTTTCTCATCATTTCAAGTATTAATTCCTTGGTATATTTTTCTATCCTTGGTCTCACCTGCAATATCTATGAATCAATGGACACACTGTAATGAACTAATTCACTCCATTACACAAAGATCTCAGGACTTAAACAAGCCATGTGTCAACTTATGTTACTCAAGCACACAAGCCATTCCTGCAGTGTTCTTGACCCCAATATCCTAATCAGGTTTTAGTTAATAATAACCCTTTTGATTTTTCATGGCAAAACCATTCAGTGATTCATTTCATAACCATATAGAAGTAAACAAGCAAACAACCAATGGTGATTCAAAATAAGGTTCTGTATATACATATATTCATCTTGGTATTTTAAAAGGAGTTTAGGCAACTAACATTGGCTTATAGCTTCTGAGAGAGTTTTTCTTTTGCAAACATTTGTGCTTGAGTTAAACTCAGGATGACCTGGTTTCACTGAATCACAAAATTTTGTTTGCAATGAATTTTATTGAATCAGGAGCATCAGCACATAGGTAACCCTATTGCACCCCTAATTCCTTTCTATTTCAAGCCTCAGCACTTATACATGAGTATATTGCAGCTCAACTTTATTTGCATTTTTCTGGGTTAAGCCTAAACCAATACTACTTGCCTATTCTCAACATTTTATTTTTTGGGTATTTGTGTATATCCCTAAATATTAACATATCAGAGATCTGAGTGTATAAACAGATATGTATACTATCAACACATAAAACCTTGTTATAATAAAACAAGTGATCAATCAAAGAAAATCAAAACATATTCAGGTTTAAATTCACAGATAAACGTTCACATATGAAAATACTCTTTTAATAAAATACTTTTATCTGGCTGCCTACATTAGGACTTATTGCCTTAGGTTTTTGAGTGAGTTTTCTCACCTAGCTTTCTTCTTTGTTTCCTTAATTAACTGATGAACTCCTGCTCTTATCCTCAAGCTCTCTTTCTTCCCTTGTCTTATGGTTTCTGTGGTATTGTTTTTTTTTCAAAATTCTTTTCTGAGGAGAAGAGGAGGCTGCTGTATATACTTGTATATATATACAGGGTTTCTCTTAGGGTTTTGGGTATTGGCTAAAGCCATTTTTGCCCACCAGAAAATCATGTTATCTGCATTTTAACCCAAAGTTTTACCCCTTCCCGGCTTAATTTGGGTGAAGAGAAAAGTGGTTACATTTTTCTTTCAGAAATTGCTTTTCAGAAAATACTTTTCCCCCTTGTCTACAATCATGCTAAAAATGTGACTTGGTTTTGTTATTTCTTTAATACACTTCCTAATTCTGCCTATAGCAACATTTCTCTGTTTTCTCTTATTTTTTTTTTCTATTTTTAGCTTTCATGTAAATGGCATGTACTTCCTTTATTTATTTATAAGAGGATTAGTTCTTTTTATATCTTCTTTCTTTTTATTTCTGCTTATATTAAAATATGTCTGTATATTTTATCTCACTAATTTTAAACTCTGGCATTTTATTAGCACATGTATATATTTATATATATATCATTCTGTATTGACACACACATACACATGTACACTTAAGAAAAATATTCAGTAGCATACATATATTTATATTTACTTATGCATTCAGCTTTTAAAGATTTTAATATATATATATATATATATATATATATATTTATTCCCATACATATCAATATGTATTTATTCTTAAAGTTCAGAGATTTTTAGCTTTTGTTCATGTGTATACCCTGTGCACACATGTACACACATACTGATACACTATCAAGCCATAACAATCTCCTTCCAAAATTAACTTAAAAATTATTTTAAGTTTATTTATATTTTCCAGAATGAATTCCTAAAATCTTGGGTCATTACATACACCCCTCCTTTTAGAAATTGTGTCCCACAATTTTCCTAAGCTTAAAATAATTTTAAACTTAATTCAGAGAACAAGTATATTCTCTACCAAATAGATTCTTAGTTCTATACTAACTAAAAATATATTCATCCAGAATAAAGAAAACAATCAAAAAAATCAGAATTACCTTAATCTGAAAATAGCTTAGGATAACTCATCCTAACTTTGTCTTCTAATTCCCATGTGCAATCACTAGGATCTAGACTCCACTGTACCTTCACAAGTTTCAGAGACTTATTTCTCAACTTCTTCACATCTTTTGCCAGAATTCCCACTGGATCCTTTTCATAAATCAAATTAGGATTTATCTGCACTTGGGTTGGGGTTTCAAGAATTTCTGCCTTGTCATGGACCCACCTTCTCAATTGTGATACATGAAAAACATCATGTATGCCTTGCATGTTTTCTGGTAATTCCAACTTATATGCCAAAGGACCAATTCTCTCCAGAATTTTGTATGGTCCAATATATCTTGGGGTTAATTTGCCTTGTTTTCCAAACCTCAGCACATTTTTCATGGGTGAGATTTTGATGAAAACAAAATTTCCCACTTCATATTCTACCTGCCTCCTTCTCAGGTCTGCAAATTTCTTTTGCCTATCTTGAGCTGCTGACATTCTTCTTCTTATCAACTCAATTTTCTCCCTGGTTTCTTGTATGTACTCAGGTCCTAAAATAGACCTTTCTCCTGCTTCTACCCAGCAAACAGGTGACAAGCAGGGTTTACCATACAAGGCTTCAAATGGAGCCATTCCTATGGTGCTTTGGTAGCTGTTGTTGTATGTGAATTCAACTAGATGAAGATAATCTTCCCAGTTGCCCCCAAAATACAGTATACATGCCCTCAACATATCCTCCAAAACTTTGTTTACCACCTCAGTCTGCCCATCTGATTGAGGATGGTAGGCAGTACTTAAACATAGTTCACTTCCCATTGCTTCTTGAAAGCTTCTCCAGAATTTTGAAGTGAAGATAGTATCCCTATCACTCACAATGGTTTTGGGAATGCCATGTAACCTTACCACTTCTCTTATAAAAATTTGAGCTAGTTTTGGTGCTGTTCTTTCTGACTTGACTGGGATGAAGTGTGCTACCTTGGTTAGCCTATCCACTATCACCCATATACTTGTATTACCTCTCTTAGATCTAGGCAGTCCATCTATGAAGTCCATAGATATATCTTCCCACTTCCACTGTGGTACACTAAGGGGTTGCATCAACCCTGATGGTCTTTGAGTTTCAGCCTTGACTTGTTGGCAAGTCATACATTTGGCAATGTACTTGGCTATATCAGATTTCATCCCCTTCCACCAGAAGTCTCTTTTCAAATTTTGATACATTTTTGTGTTACCTGGGTGTATGGAGTACTTACTTCTGTGATATTCATTCAATATCTCCTTCTTCAATTCCATGTCCTCTGGTACACACATCCTATTCTGGTATCTCACATAACCATCTTTATCAATGTGGTGATTCATTACTTCCTCCCCTCTTGAGAGGAGCATTCTCTTCTCTACTAAGTGAGCATCTTGTTCTTGCATTTTTCCTACCTTCAGAATTAAATCTGGTTGAAGTGTCATTAAGCTTAACTTCCCTTTATCTTCTTGTGTACCATGCATCTGCACACAACCATTCTCCTCAATCTCTAACTCAGTTAGCAAAGATAAATTTTTAAATTCTTCTATCATCATCATAGCCAATTTAGCATGCTGTCTACTTAGAGCATCTGCAACTTTGTTTGCTTTCCCTGGTGTATAAAGTATGTCAAAGTCATAGGCAGCTAAGAACTCCACCCATCTATGTTGCCTCATATTCAGATCTTTTTGTGAAAACAAATATTTTAGAGACTTGTGGTCAGTGTAGAGTTCAAACTTAGTGCCTAACAAATAATGTCTCCAAAGTTTTAAAGCATATATCACAGCTGCTAATTCGAGATCATGTGTGGCATACCTTACTTCATGGGGTTTAAGTTGTCTGGATGCATATGCAATGACTTGGCCTTGTTGCATCAACACTGCACCCAAGCCAAATCCACTAGCATCAGTGTATACCACTAATTCTTCATTTCCATGTGGTACCTTTAGAATTGGAGCATTCACCAATGCCTCCTTCAACTGTTCAAAAGACTTTTCACATTTTTCTGACCAAACAAAAGCTTGGTTCTTCCTGGTTAGGTTAGTGAGTGGTGTAGAAATTTTTGAAAAATCTTTTATAAACCTCCTATAATACCCTGCCATCCCCATGAATGACCTCACTTCACTCACAGTGCCTGGCCTCTTCCATGCTTGAATAGCCACTACTTTATTGGGGTTCACTGAAATTCCTTTGGCAGATATAACATGGCCAAGAAAATGTACTTCCTCCTTCCAAAACACACATTTTGAAAATTTTGCCTTTAAATCTTTTTCCCTTAATCTAGACAAAACCAGGTGCAAATGATGCCTATGTTCTTCCACTGTCTTGGAATAAATCAAAATGTCATCAATAAAAATGAGCACAAACTTGTCTAGACAATCTCTAAAGGTTCTGTTCATTAAATCTACAAAGTAAGATGGTGCATTGGTCAAGCCAAATGGCATAACCAAAAATTCATACAACCCATACCTAGTGTTAAAGGCAGTGTACTTGATGCTTGATTCTTCCACCTTCATTTGATGAAAACCAGATGCTAAGTCTAGTCTAGAAAATACTTTTGCCCCTGCTAATTGATCAAAAAGATCATCTATTCTTGGCAATGGGTATTTATTCTTAATAGTTACTTTGTTTAATTCCCTATAATCTATGCAGAGTCTTAAGGAGCCATCTTGCTTCTTAACAAACACCACTGGTGCTCCCCAGCAAGAATTACTTGGTCTTATAAAACCCTTTTCTTCCAATTCTTCTAACTGTTTCTTTAATTCTTTTAGTTCATTTGGCCCCATTCTAGTTGGCTTTTTAATCACTGGGCTTGCTCCTGGAACTAAATTGATCTGGAATTCTACTGGTCTATGGTGTGGAATACCCTTGACCTCACCAAATACATCCACATATTCATTGACTATGGGAATTTCTTCAATGGTTAGTTCACTGAAATCTTTTTCTGAGTCAACTAAATGATATAGTTTTCCTTCCTTAGCTACCTCACATAAAACTGTGATTCTCTGGCCTCTAGAATTTTGCAATGATATGGTGGATGAGTCTAAATTAATCATGGCTTTAAATTGCCTTAACCAGTCTACCCCCAATATAACACCTATATTTGGGTAATTCAAAACATATAAATTGGAAATAAAAATATTTCCTCCTATGTTTAACTCCACATCCACACAAATCATATTTAAAACACTAGAACTCCCCAATGGACTGTGTATATGCAATGGAGTTTCAACTAATATGCAATTCAGTTTTAGCATTTTAACCAATTCATAAGAAATTAAGGAGTGAGTTGCCCCAGTATCATATACTACTGTTATGGGTATGGTACAAATAAGTAATGTACCTTCCACTTGGCTATGGTTTACAGTGTTACTCTCCACTGTGGCTTTGCCTTTTCCTTCCAAATTTGCCAATTTGCCTTGCTGTTTATACTCAGGACAATTCCTCTTCATATGCCCCTCTTTCCCACATAGATAGCATTTGAAAGCTCCTCCTTTCAATTCTGGACATTTTGGTTTGATATGCCCTTCCTTTCCACATTGATGGCACACAATTTTCTTCTTGTCTTCCTTAGCTTTGACATCTCCAGTGTTTTTGTTACTAGCCTCTTCTTTCTTCTTATCATAAGGGTGATACCTCCCCTTACCTTTCTTGTTATTATTGCTCTTAAAATTTCTGAACTTCTCCCTTTCCTTGTCATGCTGTTCCAACCTCAAAGCCAAGTCTATCACATGATCAAAAGTTTTGTCTGCATAGGGTAACATGGCTCTGCTAAGTCCTGGGTTCAAACCCTTTATGTACCTATCATTTTTAGATGCCTCATCTGCCACAAGCATTGCTCCATATGTGGAGAGCCCCTCAAACTTTTGAGTATATTCTGTGACAGTCATGGTTCCTTGTCTAAGTCTAATGAATTCTTCTAACAAGGTAGTCTTTGCTGATGCTGGTACAAACCTTGCTTCCAACATCTCTTTAAATTGATTCCAAGTGATTTCATTCTCATTCCTTCCTGCAATGATTACTTCCCACCAGCCTAAAGCTACTCCTTTTAGCTGTCTTGAAGCCACTTGCCTCTTTCTTTGATCATCAAGTTGCATGTCATTGAAAATTCTTTCCAATGTTCTCAACCATGTTTGAATTTCCATGATACTCTCTGTCCCTTCAAAGCTTTTGCCTCCTAAATGAGTATATGTCTTAAGCAATTTTGAGAGTTCTTCATAGGGATTTTCTTGCCTTTGTCCTGCCCCATCCCTAAATGCTCTCACCAAGTCTTGCAGATTGACCATTGGTGGTGCATGGGAAGATCCTGCTCCCTGATTTGGTGGTCTCCCTACCATAGTTTGCTAATAATAATTTACATAGCTGGTTAGTTTGATATTTAGTTCCTTTTAATTTTATTTCTATCTAAGAACTTGATCCTTACTTCTACTATGTTGAATAACATAGCTCTGATACCAACTGAAATGACCCTCCTATATTATACTCTAATTTCATAAGGAAATTTTTTTTTTTTTTAAGGTAAAGAGGATATATAAATATAGATAGATATATCATCCACTTCAATTATAATTCTCAGGGTCACTTTCTTTTTCCAATAAATCAAATATATCCAGGATCACAATAATCAACCAATATAAATATATCAGTACATTTACAAAAATAAGCACATACATGTGAGGATGTATATGCCTCTCTTGTTTGAATCAGAGTTTTGGAAAAACAAGAGGATATTGGATTGCTAATTTATTTTTGACCAAACAATCCACTGTTAACATTCATATTAGTCTGTTTATCCTAACTAAGAAGTGATCAAGTAATAATCAATAGTAAACAGGCTTTTAATATAGATGTTTGTGTTAAGTTCTGAATAATGTCAAAATCAGTATAAAATAAAGTGGATCCTAAGGAAACACTAGCAACATCTAGGCGTAATGGAAACGCGCCTAACTTATACATGCAAGGTCACGAGTTCGAGTACTATGCTGGTCGGTTCAAACACAATTTTTGCTTTTTCACTTTTTTTTTCATTTTTCTTCTGTGCAATTTGGAATCTGTTATTTACCTATATCTGCACATATATGTCTTATTATTGCCTATATTCCAGCATACAGAACAATAATTCTTGCTTAATTATTTTTTTGAATTCCATTCATACAACCTAGAAGGCTTCATGATTGAATGATAAGAGTGTTTATCATTTTCCAGATTTGTATTTCATCTTATAAGATTTGTCTGGCATTTAAAATGCATTTGGTTAGAATCTGAGTAAAATTCAGATTCTTATTTCAAATACAAAGGAAAAGGTGTGGTATAATCTGCACTTAAACATGTTTATGTGCATATATATCTGCAACTATTTGAATCTGGCTTCCATCTATCTTGCTACAGATTCTTTCTTATTAAAAAAAATAGTACATGAGACATTTGTATGAAACAAGTTTAACTATGGAAACATTACAGCCATATAAACATTTAACCTATGCCTATTTCTTTTGCATACATATGCTATATTGGAAAATAAAACCATTTAAGTTTCTAAAAATCAACTATCCTGGTTTTGCAAAACTTTAATCCTTCTCAAAGATTCATGATTGACAAATGCATTTATAAAATGTAATCATTCAATTTTAACATGGTGTACTTGCTACATCTACTTACAAGATTTGATTAAAATTCATTTTAAACATAACAGATATTTAACTTAATTCAAAGATTCCAGATACAAGTCATATTCTTAACAAAATACTCATCCAACATTCAACCCTTAATACAAGTAGCAATTTAAATTGTCAATACATGTAGATTTCAACATTTAGGCTCTTATCTAACTAAGTTTTAGCATGCTATATCTTCTTCTCAAGGCCTTGCTCCTACTCCTACTTAGTTGCTGCAATCCCTGAAAAAGCATTGGAAACTGCCTCATTTTAAATGAGACACCCCAGATGCCATTAGCACACTAGGGTCAGACATATGTCTGGTATGAGAAAATTCACAAAAGCAATTTGTTAATTAGTTTAAAATCAAGTTAAGTACAAATACATAAGGTTCAGTCCTTTGAAATCAGGTATATACTTGTGTGCATGCTCTGTGACATTGTGCATGTGCACACTTTAATTTTTCTTTCCAGAGACTACATATATAAATATGGCACATACATTCAAGCATACAACTCAATCATAATCAAGCAATCATTCATACCAAACAGGAAAACAACCAATATGAGTTAAATCATCTATTCAATTCTCATATTTCAATTCTGGGAAAAACTCTAGTTTTCTCATCATTTCAAGTATTAATTCCTTGGTATATTTTTCTATCCTTGGTCTCACCTGCAATATCTATGAATCAATGGACACACTGTAATGAACTAATTCACTCCATTACACAAAGATCTCAGGACTTAAACAAGCCATGTGTCAACTTATGTTACTCAAGCACACAAGCCATTCCTGCAGTGTTCTTGACCCCAATATCCTAATCAGGTTTTAGTTAATAATAACCCTTTTGATTTTTCATGGCAAAACCATTCAGTGATTCATTTCATAACCATATAGAAGTAAACAAGCAAACAACCAATGGTGATTCAAAATAAGGTTCTGTATATACATATATTCATCTTGGTATTTTAAAAGGAGTTTAGGCAACTAACATTGGCTTATAGCTTCTGAGAGAGTTTTTCTTTTGCAAACATTTGTGCTTGAGTTAAACTCAGGATGACCTGGTTTCACTGAATCACAAAATTTTGTTTGCTATGCATTTTATTGAATCAGGAGCATCAGCACATAGGTAACCCTATTGCACCCCTAATTCCTTTCTATTTCAAGCCTCAGCACTTATACATGAGTATATTGCAGCTCAACTTTATTTGCATTTTTCTGGGTTAAGCCTAAACCAATACTACTTGCCTATTCTCAACATTTTATTTTCTGGGTATTTGTGTATATCCCCAAATATTAACATATCAGAGATCTGAGTGTATAAACAGATATGTATACTATCAACACATAAAACCTTGTTATAATAAAACAAGTGATCAATCAAAGAAAATCAAAACATATTCAGGTTTAAATTCACAGATAAACATTCACATATGAAAATACTCTTTTAATAAAATACTTTTATCTGGCTGCCTACATTAGGACTTATTGCCTTAGGTTTTTGAGTGAGTTTTCTCACCTAGCTTTCTTCTTTGTTTCCTTAATTAACTGATGAACTCCTGCTCTTATCCTCAAGCTCTCTTTCTTCCCTTGTCTTATGGTTTCTGTGGTATTGTTTTTTTTTCAAAATTCTTTTCTGAGGAGAAGAGGAGGCTGCTGTATATACTTGTATATATATACAGGGTTTCTCTTAGGGTTTTGGGTATTGGCTAAAGCCATTTTTGCCCACCAGAAAATCATGTTATCTGCATTTTAACCCAAAGTTTTACCCCTTCCCGGCTTAATTTGGGTGAAGAGAAAAGTGGTTACATTTTTCTTTCAGAAATTGCTTTTCAGAAAATACTTTTCCCCCTTGTCTACAATCATGCTAAAAATGTGACTTGGTTTTGTTATTTCTTTAATACACTTCCTAATTCTGCCTATAGCAACATTTCTCTGTTTTCTCTTATTTTTTTTTTCTATTTTTAGCTTTCATGTAAATGGCATGTACTTCCTTTATTTATTTATAAGAGGATTAGTTCTTTTTATATCTTCTTTCTTTTTATTTCTGCTTATATTAAAATATGTCTGTATATTTTATCTCACTAATTTTAAACTCTGGCATTTTATTAGCACATGTATATATTTATATATATATCATTCTGTATTGACACACACATGCACATGTACACTTAAGAAAAATATTCAGTAGCATACATATATTTATATTTACTTATGCATTCAGCTTTTAAAGATTTTAATATATATATATATATATATATATATATATATATATATTTATTCCCATACATATCAATATGTATTTATTCTTAAAGTTCAGAGATTTTTAGCTTTTGTTCATGTGTATACCCTGTGCACACATGTACACACATACTGATACACTATCAAGCCATAACAATCTCCTTCCAAAATTAACTTAAAAATTATTTTAAGTTTATTTATATTTTCCAGAATGAATTCCTAAAATCTTGGGTCATTACAGGTCGGTAGGTGGTAGCTCGAGCAACGGTGGTGATGGATGGGGTCGTTAGTGACTGTAGCGTGCGCGACAGCCACTTGTTCGTGGCAGCTGAAGTCGATCGACTCATTCGTGTACGAGGGTTTCAGGGATGCACGTGAGGGAGCGTGGTGGTAACGTGTTGTTCTCTTTTATTTAATTAATTATTCAAATTTAAATTTTTATCGTTCTAATCGTCATAACTTTTGCATACGTGCTTGGATTTACACACATTTTGTTCCGCTGGGATCGTATTGAAATTCCGGACATTTTGACGCTAGTTTGGACGAATTCTGAGACCGTTGAATTTTGGGCCCTATTTTGGATTTCAATTCGATTTGAAATCAAAGGTGAGTGTTTTAACCCACTCACAACTTCAAAAATTTCTTATATTAGTTAAATTAAATTTGTGATGTGATTAGAAATTTATTTGATCGACGTTTGGTATATTTAAATTGTCATTCTAGTAAAATTTCACTTTTATTGCATTTAATCATCGTTTAATTTAATATTGAATTTAAATTGTTAATTTATACCTGTTATTTATTATTAGTTATCTATTGATGTTATTGATTGATTTGGATGATGATTGTGATGAATGTTCGATTGTTGATATTGGAATACTGGATGTTGTATTTTATATTGTTATAACTGCAAGTTCCCTATGGGTTGAAATGATACATACCCGAATGATCTATAGATTAGGGAAAAATCGTTATGGGTTGAAATGATAGACTCGAGCGATTTTGTGGATGTTATTATTAATTCGGGATTGCGGTTTGAAATGATATATAACCGTAAAATCTTAAATTGCGGATTGAAATGATAAATATCCGTATCACTTGACCCTAGTGTAGAGAATTATATACGGACACCGAATTGGTTAAATTAAATGATTTTTGAATCTCTAAATTCTTAGTTCAGTTAACTGGTATTTTGAAACAGAAATTGATTTATACAAACCGAATTATTTTCGATAATCCAAGGGTAAAATGTTGAAATTGGAATTGATTTAATGGATTGCTCAAAGGAATTAAATTTGAATTTTTTTTTAAAGTTGAAGTGTCAAGTATAAATGAATTTATTGGAATTGAGTTACTAAAATTGTTTGGGTATAACTTTGAAATCTATTTAAACTAATTTAAGCTATTTTAATTAAATTAATTATTTTAATCAATTTAAACTATTTTATTTATCTATTATAACCTATTTAATCCCATCTAATCTATTTTACCTTTTTTTAAACTAATTTATTTATTTAATCTATTTTAAATCTATTTAATATAATTTAAGTCTATTTGATCTATTTTAAATTTATTTAGTCTGTTTAAAAATCTACTTAATATAATTTAACTCTATTTAATCTATAATTAATCTATTTAAACATTTTAAATCTAATTAAATTTATTTAATCTATATTTAATTTATTTAAATCAATTTAAATCTAGCTAAATCAAATTTAATCTATTCAAACTATTTTACTATTTAAACTATTTTAATTTATTTAAACTATTTTAAACTATTAAACTATTTATGACTATATAAACTATTTTCTAAAATTTCAAACTGTGAAATGTTGAAGTATTTATATTTAAATCCTTGATGACGATACAACTTAAGTGGAAGTTGAAATTTGATACCTTTTTGTGAAATGACATATTTGAGTAAATATGATTTTGGAAGTGAATATGGTTTTGAAAGAGAATATGATTTCGGAAGAGATATGATTTGAAATCGAATATGATATTTTGATATAAATTGTGAATTGACTTTGGAAATGTAAAAGAACCATCCGGTGTGAAATAAGCATTTGGTTGTTAAAAAGACCGGGATCAGATATTGTCATACTCTCTGCCAATACCGAAAACCACTTTAACAACTGTGTACGTGGTGGAGATTCCAGAAATGAAGTAGGATGGTTTGGCGAACGATTTCTGTATGTGGTATGACGTGACCCTGACTCCCGTGAGTCAGCTTAGATGTGACTAAAACAGGAGCCACGCCGGACCAAGTGAGGTCATTCCTCCTATCGGACGCATTTCTTCGATACCATATTTGTTGCTTTGTGATTGATTTGGTGGCCACCCCTTGATTTTGATTATGGGAGTGTGTTCCGAGGTGGACGGTAGTAGCTGCTATGCGTTACTACCAGTCCGGATCCGCAATTGGTATATCTACCCTGACATTGCCTCGAGTGTCGTGTTCACATGCCCTAGCGCGCCTTCTACGAGTTTGGTTTGTACCATACCTATGGAGTGCCCTCTGATAGCCCTCCAGTTTACGGAGGAATTACGGTACTGTATATACTATGGGAATATATAAAAATGTGTTAAGGGGGATATGGATAACGCCTTAACGCTATTTTAATACTTTTACTTTACTATAGACATATTATAATAGCGTATTATATTACATAGTAGATAGTTTAACGGATCCTTAGGTGATGGAAATCCCGAACACCTCTTAAGTTATTGCACACACGTTAGACACTGGATAGGAGATGTCAAACCCCGTAAACATATATGACGCCGTTCCACTCATATTTATTTACTGTGGATTTAACTTACATAAGATCTTTTAGTTCTGACTCGAGTGTGCAATTCGCTCGGGTCAGCTTGATCATTTCAGGGTTGAAGACCTTATTTCTGGAGGATGAAGACAAAGATTTGTACTATTATTATTTATAATATGTATTCCACTACATCATGTTGTTCCGCTGCATTTATTTATTTATTCTTGTTGACTGTAACTCTGATTCTGTATTGTATAAGTATAATCTAAATTATTTGTAAATAACTTCATACTGTTATTCGATTATTATATTTTGTCATTCCGTTGCGAGATTTTGTATTTTTTTATTTCTTTCTCTTTTTCTTATTTACCCCATAAAAATCTGCCCTTTTGAATGGTTTGAGTCCGACATGTGTGTCTGCTTAAAACGTTTAAAAAAGCAGGTCGTTACAATTAATATCATTTTCAACTTATAAGTTCAAAAACTTATTTCCTAATATTTTTTCTAAAATAATTAAATAAGGATTCCCGAATTCAAACACCCGGTTTTTATTTCAAACCATTTTGAAATCACATACATATATATATATATATATAGCTCTTTTGGATTAACAAACCATTCCTTTGGAATTTTCCAAAATCAACTTGGTTTTATCCAAAACAAATTCCCTTTGGAATTTTCAAAACAACACTTGTTTCCACACAAAAATATCCATATCAAATTATTACGGTAGCAATCTGTCACTTAGAAACTCGAAAATAAACACCTATGATGTCATAATCATCATCAGAATTATTTTCCAGTGACTGTAGTGAGTTCAGTGCTTTATCACTTTCAAAATCCATTTAAAAACATTTTCTATTCAAATACATTCCACAATATATTACCATTATTTATTTTAAAACACTTGGAAAACGTTTTCGAAATTTCCGAGATTTAAATTTCCAAATTCTGGTTTGAATCAAATTTTAGTTTTAACTCATTTGTATAATTCATACTTATACCTTTTAATTTGGTTATATATGACCATTCCAATTTATAGTCTTGTTGTGATTATAATAATAACGTCCAAACACATCTATATACTATAATAATTTCAAAAAATTATTTCCTTTATATCAAAATATAATTTGGGTAAAATTATTTCATTTACCCACTTTAAAACAATACTATTCGATTTAACTTGTCCAAAGTTTAGAAACCCCTATCGATATAGTTGTCAAGACCGTCGACCAGAATTCATAAACACTCAACCGATAAGTCAACATAATATAAAACAATTTATATTCATTAACAAATACGCGCTCATCTATAATACACTCAGACTCAGAATTTATATTCACTAACAAATACGCGCTCATATCTATAATACACGCACTTATTTGCAGACCAAAAGATGATGTTTTAAAAAGAGAATGGATAGGCTTTTATTCAATCATTATAACAAAATTCTCTCATTATAATAAAATCCTCTAATTCATTTCTTTTTGTAATTCCTTTTCTCCTTCTTCCCTTATCTTTATATAATTAAGAATTTTGATATTCCTAACTCTAAACTCTAAAGCTATAGTATAAGGAAAGCATGGACAAGAACTATTGAAAAAGAAATTAGACGCCTCTTCCATCTCATTCATGGAAGAAATTATTTCTACCCAAAATTGAATCAAACGAATTAAAATTAACATGGTTCATTTGATTATAGTAAGATCGGGTGGTGATTCAAACGATCTAAGGTGCAATTTGCAAATGAAAGTGTTACAAAAGGAAGGATCTCTTAGATTTAATTCTATTTTATTGTATCCATGCATAATGTTCAACCCTAATCCAATGTCACATATATGTAAATATTGTATTGCCACTCATTAGATTTTATTTAAAAAAATTGTGTATTGTCCTTTAAAAGATATAAACTCTTTTTTTCACATGTTTAAGAGTAGTAAATTGTAAATGTTCTTGTAACTTTGGCTATAGTAAAATATGCTTATGTTTACACAAAGTTAATTTATTTAAAATAATGAATTTGATATTCAAATATTTGATTTTTACATATACAACTTTGTGTTTTGGAAATAGAACAATAATTTTATGTTAAATCATTTAGTTAAGTTATAATCATGTTTCCAAACTAATTTCTTTAGTGTTTTATTATTTAATCATATGTGTGTTTATGCATATATGTATGCATATATATATATATATATATATGAAATTTAAGTTACTAAATTATAATATATCGCCTGTATGTGCATATGGAATGTTTTAATTAAATAATGCTGTTGGAGCAATATTAATCATGACATTGCTTTAACAATGATCTTGCTTGTGTGTACACACACATACACACATAGTTTGTGTGTGTGTTTGTGTTTATGTGATATTTCAAATATAAAATTTTAATGCTAAGTTAAAATTGATTATGGACAATTATGAAATCACCTTTCTTTTCATATAGAGATTAGATATAGAAATAACAAGAAATTTGTATAAAAGGAAGGCAGAATCAATTAAAAATGTTACCTTTTTCTTTTTCCTGTCTAGACATGGATTTGATTGGATCTTGACCTAATATATTCTTAGAATCAATTAAAGATGTTACCTTTTTCTCCTTTCCTCTTGGATGTAGATTTGATTAGATCCGGATTTGAAATATTTGTTGTAGCGACCCGAGATTTTCGATCCTAAAAAATCGACATCAATACGTTCAATGTATAGCATGCCGAATATTCAAGTGCCGGAAATACCAATTGCTAGGGGTAAAGAAAAAGAAGAGATAGAAGAAAACAGAAACAATAACATAGAATCTCACAATCGCAGAAGAACAATATATATAATAGATAATAACATATTTTTATACAAAGAAACCGTAACTGTAATATACATACAATCATCAGAGTACAAAAGTCAACAAATCAATCTTGACAGTTATAATAACTTGTCCTCACAAATACTGAATAGACAGCATGACTCACATAGCGGAAATAACCAAGTACATATAATACGCTTGAGAATCCTCCTGCTCGTCTCCTGAGCTCCATAGCATCCTAACTTGGATCTGTAATACTCGGTCTGACCCGAGCAGTATAATAAAATAACACCCGAGTCGGTCTAGAAAACCAGCGTGAGAAAACACACTCAATTTGAATTATTAATGTTATCAAAATCCTTTGAAAAACATAGGTATCTCGTAAGACCACGCCACACATAAATACGATGGTTTTTTACCTTACGATAACCAAAATAGTTTATATCAAAATCATCTGATATTATAATAGTGTTTATAGAAAATAAACTATAAAATAGCTGAAATGCTTGCATCTCATGTTTCAGCATATTTGGTATACAACTAAAACCGTACAGGCTCGTAGTGGATATTGGATTCCATACAATGACAGGCTACTGGGGTAACGCCCGCCATAGTACACCTCTAGAAAAATGTACCGAGATCGAACCTATCGATCCCTGCCAACATAAGACCGGCCTACCCCTTACTGGATAGTACCGAATATGATCACCACTAATGGGGCCCGAAACCAAACAAATGATAGATAGTGATGATGATAAATGCCCACTCTAGATGAGTGGTGATCATACCCTAATGGAAGCAACCCACATAGCCTTACTGCATCTCCCCTGTTTTAGTCATTTCCAGTTGGTGAGTCTTGAGGCTACGTATTACCTTAAGAATAGCATTCATACTTGGAATGCTAACACTGCCTTCCAAGCGAAACAATGCAATGATAACATTCATTCATACAAGTTGTTCTGAGTCTGAACAAATCGAATCTCCAAAATCACTGTCTTCATGATGTCACAATTCGTAACGCTCAAATTAAATCAAAGTGGTTTTCGAATAATTAAATCTGATCCCGGTCTCTTCGAAACGATTAACGAATTTGGCCAGATTTGATAATCGGTTATTTAACTATCAAATAATAAACAGAAGCAGTCACTAGGACCACGTTATAAAATTTTCAAAATATTCATTTCAAAATATCTTTACAAAGATATATATTCAAATTTCTTTCAATATTTCAATATTTGAAAACAATTTCAAATAATTAAATCCACAAAAGGATATTTCCAACCAGATCTTATTTCAACACTTAGAAATATATCCAAATTCAATTCATAATTCACTACTTCAAAAAAAAAATTATAAGTCTATTTTTCCAAATCATTTCTAATATCCATACTTCGAAACTTTTTCATCACTCATCTCTTAAATCTTCGGAATTTTATTAATTCCATTTACAATTTCCAAAAATCGATTATACTTATTTATAATCTCAACTAACAACTTCTTTTATGAATTCAGATTCATTTTAGTAGTTCCCGCATCTAACATTTTGGAAATTTTCTTAAGCCTCCAGAATTCCATTATAGGATTTCTCTTATAAAATCTCATTCATTAAATAAAACCCAATTTATAAATCTCGAGAGTATTTATAAATAACTTCAACCAATTCCAAAACTCTATATTTATAAAATAAGTATTTTAAAGAATAATAATAAATTTCCAAACACAATTAAGTAATTATTTAAAATATCAAAATCCCTTTTAAATAAACAACGATAACTAATTTCCAATTTATTAATAAATAATACTAATCGATCTACAAAGCTTGTTTATAAAACTTAGAATTCATTTCAACAAATTTAAATATTTGAATAACTAACTTTCCAAAATATTTTAATCTAAATAACAGTTTTTAAACTACATAGTCTAATAAATAAAAATCCATTTTCTGAAAACAAAACTTACTTCTTGGAAAGAAAGAAAAAAAACTATTTTTAAAATTCAACATAGCCGATTTTATACATATAAATCTCTCTCGATTTATCATAAATCAATTTACATTTCCAATTTCACAACTATTTCCAAATTTCAAAATAGAATCCACTATTTCTTTCTAAACCGATTTCCATATTTCATTTTAAATTTACACTGTGAATTTATATTCCCAATTTATCAAATGATAATCATTCCACTTTGTTTATAAACATTGTTTATAACTTTATAAGCTCATTTCCTGTAACAACCCGTAAATTTTAACTGTTTTAATAACGTAATTATTTGAAATTTTGTGAAATTTTAAACGATAAAATTTTTAAATAAAAATTTGATATTTGGAATACGTCTAGTTAAACAAAGCAACTCGTAAATTTTCGTCCGAAAATATGAAGTTTATTTCGTGCGTAAATTTACTTCAATTTAATCAGTTAAAAAGCGATGAAAATAGAACATTTTCGAAACCTAAATATTTTACATAGAAAAATTCCAAATCGTCTTCTGAGCAAGACGTCATTTTTCGTTTTTCCAAATTCGGACTTCTTTAGCTCCGTCGATCTTATTTTTCTGCGTTTTTGCCACATTTTCCGCTAGTAGAAAATTCGAATTTTTATAATTCAATCATACCACTGATATCTATATACCATTTTGATCGTCCCGTCATGCTGATCTCTGCGGTATATTCAACTCTGTGTTTTGAAGTTCGATATACAGCGGAATCTGTAAAATGGTTCACCGTATCGGTACATTTTGAGCCTTTTAATTCCTTGTGTCCATTCACCGGTCATCATATGAATCATAGCTGTTGCTTTTATTACTCCAGAATTTAAGGGGCCTTCACTATTCCCAATTCATTGGTGACGTTCCTATTCTTCGGTTTATACACTTTATTTTGAACGGTTCGTTCTCTTTTATCTATTGTTTCGTTTAAAAATATTAGTTAATACAATTCCTCCTATATTTCGCTGTCACCCATTTGGACATTCCTATTTCCATTTCCCCTACTCACTCCTCCCCTTACCCTCTTCTCTTTATTCGACCATTGTTGAAAAAAATATATGAAATGAGCTGCATCCAACTTTGCATGAAACAGAGCCCCTCCCTGTAGCTAATCCCCTCAAGAACTCCAACTCAATCACGCGACCTTGAACCGACCTCGGCACCTACTCCCTCCGCACACCTTAGGTTCTCCACGGCAAACACGAACCCACCACCCACCTTACACCACGTCGCCATCACCGTACCAAACTTTCCACCACAACCTCCCAAATCCGACCCCCTCCGCAACAGCCCGAGACACCATCACTACCTCTGCACCGCCTTACTCCTTAGCCGAGCCTCCCAAAAACTGCAACTCCACCACGTTACCCCACACCACCCATCTCGCCTCCCCTGACTGACCCGACCCGCTGCCCAGGGCTAGCACCGACCTCCCTGACCTCGCCAGCAAACCCAGACTCTCCTCCGACCAAGTCCGCCCCTCGCCCTCAGGCCTCTCCCGAGTCCGCAGCCTTGTTTTTCTATATGTTTATATAAAATTTAAATATATTATAATGATGATAAAGGTATATCTTTCATTTACACGTTTCATGTTTCGCTGCATATTTTGTTTCAATGTCTTCTTGTTGCTAAGTTCCTCCTATACGTATATATAGATATTCGATATGTGATTTTATATATATTACATTTAATATTGTTTTTTTTTTGTTTTTTTTTGTTTACATTTTCGGTTTGTGTATATATATATATGGCATAAGAAATATAAGATCTGTACTTTGCGTAAATTTTATTAGTTTGTTGTATATATATCAAGCTGTTGATTTTAATTTATACTATAAGTATATAAAGTTTTAAAAGTCTGCATTTTAAGCCGCATACATATATTAGTTTATTTACAGTTTATATGTATATGGTCATCTAAATTTTATCAACTCGGACTGTTGCTTAAAGCTTGCAATTCTCTTTTTCCTATGTACATAAGTTTATTTCATATATGGTTGCCTGTATTGTTTTTTTTCCTTTTCGAGAAGTTTGCCTTAAGTATAAAAAAAGAAAAAGAAAAGAAAAGAGAGAGACACGTTTTGAATTTAACTAGTGATTTTAATGTATGTATGTAAGATTTTATTTTGGTATACAGTGACTTTAAAAGATAATGATCTAAAGTATATAGTATGATTTTGATTGTCGTTTTAAGAAAAGTTAACTTTAAAACTTTATACATAAAGATTTTGCTTTAAATATGTAGTTTAAATTGAACATCGAGTTATATTGATTTCTTTTATAAATTTTAATTTTAATTTTAATATGTACGTACGTTATACCAATGTTTATACATTTGTTTATATTAATAAGTATATGGGTGTTGTTTCAAAACATAGTATACATATTTTCCATTTATATCAAGTTGATTTGATTTGTTCTCATCGTTTCCTATTTTATCAGCTTATTTGTCGAATCGTGTCCATCTAGCTTTATTTCGGGAGTCGTGCTTGCATTCCGTAACTCAATTTCATTGTCTATCCTCTCTAGCCTCGAAAGGTGAGCAATCACTTACGATTAACGTTCTTTTATTTATTAAATTTGATTTCAATTGAAACCACAATTGAAATATGCTGTTGTTAGTTATTTACACTGTTTTATATGTTATTACCTGTATCAGTTCACCTGTGACATCTGACACCATTATCTGTTATTTATACAATGATAATCCAGTTTGATTGATAAATGATTGATTGTTGATGTTGACATTGGACGTTGAATTTTTAATGTTGAAAGTGATAAATAATTTGAAATTGAAATTGACGTAGGATAGTTAGATTTGATATATGTGTTAATTTGATTGATGACATTTGTATAATATGACCTCTTTTAAATGTTAAATAAATTGACACGTAGAAATAGTATTAACCACACCTTGAACCATTGAATGTATGTTGTATAAATTGATTTAGTATGAATTGAATAATTGATATCAAATGAAGAACCGTATTAGTATTATCGTACTAATCTTTAATCTACATGAAATGATAGTGTAGATTCTAGAAATAATTATATTAATTTACATAAATAACAATGTGAATTAATACGATTATTTCGGGATTATTTGAATTGATTATTGGATTAATATTGGTTGTTGTTATTGCTTGTTTATTTACTTTGACACCGTCCCAGTTATCACACTGCAAGTTCCCTTTGCTATGCTTTGATTTGGAATTGGATTGGAATCGGGTTGAAATGATAAATACCCAAATTTAACTTTGACCTAGGATTAGAAAATTAAATAAAAAACCGATTGGTCAAATAATTTGATTTAAAATAAAATAAAGATTTTATTCGAATAAACAATAAGGTTTTGAAATGAAGTTGGAATTTGAATTTTAAAGAAAGGAAATGTTGATATTTAATAATCCGAAACAAAATATTAACATAGTAGTTGTTGAAAGAATGTTGTTTTAAAATTAATTATTTAATAATTAAATTTGGAATTATTAATAATTAAGTTTTGAAATTAGTTAATAATTAAGTTTTGAAATTATTTGATAACTGAATAAGATTTAATTATTTAATAATTAAATTAAATTGAATTCTTTATTAAGTGAAATTGAACTTCTTGAAAGTGAGACTAAGTTTCTTTGTTAACTAAGTTTTGAAATCTGTAACTAAATAAATAAATAAATGAAATTGAATTTCTTTAACAAGAAATAAAATGCGTTTTATTGAAATAAATGTAAGACTTTTAATTTAAAGAATTTGACTTGACGAATTAAACTTAGTTATATTTGTAAGCTTTGATACAATAAAGTTGAACGTAAGTAATTGATTTAATGAATTGGAAATTAAATGGAAATTGTTTTAAATGATAAATTTATTTAATAAATATTGAATGAAATCGATTAATGAAGTTAAATTGATTTGAATGTTAAATTAAATAAATTTAAATGATTTTGGAATGAAACTTATATACGAATTTAAATGAATATTGGAATGGTTTTAAATAAAAATTGAAATTGTATTATAAGATTTTGAATGGTAATTTGGATGTTTTGAAACGTAAATTTTTGGAAATTGGTTTAGAAAGACAAATGAAATGTTGGTTTACAAATTCTAATTGAAATTGAGATTGATTTGGTTTTGAAATATATGAACGACCAATCGGCGTAATAATCACGGAAGTTATTAAAGAGACCGGAATCGGTTAGGGACATACTCACTGTCTAAACCGAAAACCACTTTAATAACTATACGCGGAGTGTGATCCAGAATGAAGTGGTTGGAATGATGTATGTGATGACTGAAGAAAGAGAACGATAATGGATAGCCTTGACACTTGTGTCAAATTGGAAATGACTAAAACAGGAGCCGTATCGGGCCAAATGGGGTCAGCTACCTCGAGCGAACACACTTCTTTGAAAACTACTCATTACTTGTTATCGATTGGTGCAACCTTGAATTTTGGGAGTGTTGTTTCGCGGTGTTGCGATCGCTGCGGCGATGCGTTCTCACCAGTCCGGATCAGGCAAACGGTAGTTTCACTACCTTGGGTATTTCCTTATGTGCCTTGTCATACTTGTATCCCCATATACGCGACCACTACGATTTGTTTTGTGTTATACCTTTGGAGTACTCCCTGATATCCCAATAGTTTACGGTGGAGTTTACAGTGCTGTATAGACTATAACGCTTATATAAAATGTGTTAAGGGGGATAATGGTAACGCCTTTACACTATTTTGATATTTTATATCACTGATAGGCATTATCTACTTATCATACACTACTACATAGTAGATAGTTTAACGGATCCTTAAAGGATGGTTATTCCAAACATCCTTTGAGTTACTTGTATTTCAGTTGCTATTTCACTTGAGTTGGATTTATTGATATAAGAATGTTAATCCTGACTCGAGTGTTTTGTGTTTTGCTTTACGCTCGGGTCAGACTAAGTGTACCAGTATTCGAGACTCACCTTTGGAGTTGGAGCTTCACTTGGAGATCCAGCTATCTATCCAGCTTTCAGATATTCAGTTGATTCCAGTGATGTATTCTAATATTGTATTTGACTATTGTATTCGAGACTCCTGTTGTACCTTATTTTACTCTGATATGTATATAGTAGCTTCATGAACTACTATCTTTTGTTTCCGCTGCATGTATTACTCTCTGTTTGTGATCTGTGATTATTTATTTACTGTATATGTTCAGTTTTGCCAAATTTAAATTAACAATTCAGTATTTTGAATCATTCAAGTTCGACATGTGCGGATGCGAATGGTCCAAAATAGCGGGTCATTACATTTCCAGTTTATAACCAATTTATATTACTAAAATCCATTTATAAATCAATTTCTATTTAAAATTCCATTTGGAAATCTACTTCTCAATAAATCCAATTATAATTCCAAATCTATTCAAACTCGATTTCAACTTCCATTTATAATTTACAACATATTATTAAAATCTATTGTTCCAAATGCCTTGTATAAATTAATTTCAAAAATATTTATCTGAACCACTTTACAAAATAGTTAAGTGAATTCCAAATCACATCTTTTATTTAATCCAAGCCCATTTCTTATTCAATATTAATATTTTTATTTCTAAAAATCACCTTTGAATTTCTTTTTAAAATTCAAAAATATTATTTATGATATTTAAAATACCAAAATTTGGGCCAGCGCTACTATAGCATTTAATAAGATAAATCACATAACAATCCATAATAGATTATTCAATCACATCATATATCACTATATATGAAACTATCAGTATATTTTTGAGGAATCCAGTTGGATCCCTCCAACTTTTTTCCATGCATCCACAAATGTTATATAACATAAAATACCAATCCCGCTTTGTAACATCCAACTATTTTGGACCATTCAAATCGACAATAAATCCACACATGTGAGACTTGAATACTTCAAATAGTGGATTGTCAAGAAAATTTGGAGCAAATAAAATCAAACACAAAATCACAGACATAGAATATCAGAGTAACTCGCAGTTGAAATAAAATACCATACTAGTTCATGAATCTACTATATACATACTCTCAAAACATATACAAAATCTCATAGTCAAAATAGATACAATAGAAGTCAGGATACATAAGTCAGTAATATAGAGACAATACTGAATAGGAAATAACTGGAATAGAAATAGATGAACCGATAGACAAATGAGCTCCAACAAATCTCTAGCTCCAGAAGGTGAATCCAAAGCTGTGATTCTCAGGCTGACCCGAGCGTAAAGTAAAACACAAACACTCGAGTCAGGACATACATACTTATACAATGTAAACCAACTCAAGTGAACTGTAATAGCAATGCATGATAACTTAAAGGATGCTTGGGATCGCCCATCCTTTAAGGATCCGTTAAACCATCAATTATGTAACGACCCATAAATTTCGAAAATTAAATTTGTTAATTTAATAGGATTTTGTAATTAATTTTTTTATAGAAATAATAAAGGTGATAAAATTTATAGTGAAATGAATGCTAAATTAAAATATAGCAATGGTAATTAAAACCTATTTATAGTAATTTGAATAAATTCAAATGTAGGACTTAGTTATAAGTGTAAATTTATGGGTATGATAACAAATTTGTATAAATTATCTAATTTATTGGTCAATTAACTTATTTGAAATCAAACTCATTTAAATGGTAAGTAATTATAATGTGTTATTAATATAAACGTTACTTTAAGGATTATTAATAAAGTAACAGAAGTGTAAATGAAAACTTAAACTTATTTTAAGGAAACAAGAGATATATCGTACAAATTGATGTAGTAGTATAAATTAAGGGTGATTGGATAAATCAATATCGTATGAGTTATTGCAACATTTGTGGAAAACTATAAACCCATAAATATTGATTTAGGGAAATTAGTGACCGTTATAATTGAAAACTTAAACTTATTTTAAGGAAACAAGAGATATATCGTACAAATTGATGTAGTAGTATAAATTTAAGGGTGATTTGATAAATCAATATCGTATGAGTTATTGCAACATTTGTGGAAAACTATAAACCCATAAATATTGATTTAAGGAAATTAGTGACCGTTATTAATGATTACTAGTTTACTTAGACTATTAAACGTTAAGTGGGAATCAATTTAAATTTATCAATGAAATAAAATATTGATTAATGGGAATTGATTGTAAATTTAGGTAATAAAGTAATGCAAGACAATAAATAATTTATTTAGTACAATCCCCATTTTTATTTGTAAACAATTGTAAGGTTAATTTATTGAAATTTGAAAATTAGGAAATAGATTCAAAGTTTATATTAGATAATGAATTGGCAATAATTAAAGTTAATAACTAATGGATTTGATAGAATACCAATTTATTCATAAAGTGATAGTTGATATGAAAAGGAATGGAACCAAGATTGAATGATTAATGGGTTTAGGATCTAAATTTGTGTGTGTGCATTTATTTATAATGAATGGAAATCGAATCAATTAAGATATGTATTTATTTCTTTAGTATGTTGCATAAAATTTGGAAACTAGTTTGCAATCAGAGGAGATTAAGTAGCACGTTAAATGGGAAATAAATTAATTAAGATATTTATGATGTGTAATATAATTCATGGTTAATCGCATCCATACCATGTCAATTTATTAATAACAAGATTTTAAATAAATAAACATATTTATTTAGATTTCCATTTATAATTTATAACGTTTAAGGTGAAATCAATTGCCATTAATTTTCATTGAAGATGATTAATTATATAAGATGTAAAATGATAATTTTATTTATAATATGAAGATTGGTTGATTTGAGGAGTGAAAACCAATATTTATTAATATATTTATAATTTGAAATTTAATAAGTGGATTAATTGCACTATAAGTGGAATATAATATTTAAATTTTACATAAATGAGAATTTAGATGAAAAGTGAGAATGTTATTGAAATGGATTTTGATTTCAATAATTATTTCATCCGTTTGTTAATAATGAATGCAATAGTAGAACGAAAAGAAAATTTAATAGAAATTTTGGGAATTAAATTTATAATTTCTGAATGAAAGAAAATGAAGTTTACGCTGAAATTGATAATTAAATCTGCATTTACGACACATCTAAATTTGTTTAAATTTGGGTAAATGACTAAGGATTATCAAGTGATAAAAATTTCCAATTCTAAAACTGAAATATAAAAACAAATTGGATTTATTTGCTAATTCTTAATTTATTCAATTAATATAAAAATAGCTATTTTGGCCACTGACTCGGATTTCGATGAAACAAGTTTCATCGGATCCGTAATGGTGAATTATAATAGTGTTTCAAGTTTCGAAGCGATCAGACTTGTCGGTTGATCGTACGGACTCGAAACGCCTTGAAATTTATGCAATTGAAATCAGTTAAAATCAATTTGAAAATATTGATTTTAGCATAACTTCTTCATACGATGCAATTTGAACTTGAAACCTTTTCCATTACGTTTAAAATATTTTAAAACACCTATTTTGATATATAGATTTACCCAATTTCGTTCCGGGGTCAGAACGGGCTTTTTGGACCACTTTGGCGTTAGCGCGTACACCTGTTCTATCCATCTATTCTATTTTCAACCTTCTCTATAAATATCCCCACTAAACCCTAGCCTCCGCCTATTCTCATTTGTCTACGCGTAAAATTTCTTCAGCTCCTTCTCCTCCTCAATGACAGACAAAATTTCAGATCCAAATCCATTTCAAAATCAGAGTCAAAAATTCAAAGCCCATAGAAAAATCTCAGAAAAATATATGTTGAAGTTCTCGACTAGCGTAATTCACCGGTGAAATTCGTTTTGCGTTTTGGTTCATCGTCTAATCAGTAGAAATTAAACAAGTCTCGGTCGTTCATCACATCGAAATCAAACTCGACGGATCGACGAACCGTTTCTCGGTTTTGAAGAAAGGACCGAGGGGAGTCGATCTATGTGGTTTGTTTCGAGTTTCATCGGTTAGATCGAGGTGGATATTCATCTAGGGTTTGATTGTATGCGGCGGCTGTGGGTCTCGTGCATCGATTTGAGGTGATGCGTTCGTCGAGGAGCATGGGGGAAGGTTCTCGAGTAGACCAGGGCTTGCTAGGATGATCGGCGTCTCGGCCAGCGATGGGCGACGCGAGTAACAGAAGGCCGAACGAGAAATTTTTCGTGCGTTGCATGTTTTCCCTGTAGCCACATTTGTTTTACTGTAGAGTGCGTGAGGGAGAAACTTATGACGTGGCAAGGAAGGTATTGTGTTCTCTTTTGTTTTTTTTTATTTTGAAATTCAATCGCAATTTTCACAATATCTTGTGCATACGATATCCGTTTTACGCGGGGTTTCTTTTGTTAGGATCGTATTAAAATTCCGGACTTGATGACGCTGGTTTGGATGAATTCTGAGACGGTCAAATTTTTGGGTTTAAATTGAATTTAAATTCGATTTAAATTCAAAAGGTGAGTGTTTTAACCCACTCACAACTACTAAAATTTCTTATGTGTGTTAAATAAATTGATGATGTGATTAAAAGTTTATTTATGACTGTTTGGCATATATTTAATCATCATCTCAGTTAGATAGCATTTAGTTAAATTTAATTGTTATTTAAATTTATTATTGCATATAATTTTCCAGTTAAATTTATTTATTAGTGCATATAAACTGCCAGTTGAACATCTATTAATTTTTATTGAATATAAACTATTTGTTGATGCCTGTTATATTTTATATGCTTTATATTGATGTTTTGTTTAAATTGGATGATGATTGTAATAAATGGTTGTTTATTGATATTTGGATGAATGGATGCTATATTTTATATTGTATAAACTGCAAGTTATTATGCATTTTCATTTCATTCGGGATTGCGGTTTGAAATGATATATAACCGTAAACTTTTATTTTTAAATTACGGATTGAAATGATAAATATCCGTATCACTTGACCATAGGATATAAAATTATATACAGGCACCGTGGTCTATATATAAAATATTTTAAAGTGATTTTCTATGGTTTGGAAAGAAATATACGGTTTAATAAATATTAAATTTTGATATTATATAAATATTATTTTATATATGGTTAAATTCTAAAATTTAAGCTATGTATAACTTGATGATGTTTTAAGTCTAATTTACGAATATTTCAAGTTTGAGCTTTATTTAAGTGATATTGAATTTATTAAATAAATATTTCTAAACTAAATAATAGTAAATTTAATTAAGGTATATATAAGATTATCAGATTTGGTTGGGAATTTTGGAATATTTAAAGACTTGAAATATATCAAAATTGAAATGTTTTATTGAAATTAAGGTATTATTGTTTTCAAAGTATTGGTTTTCGAAATTGTTATAACTTTGAAAGTAATATGGTTTGAAAAATGAATTTATTTGAAATGGAATTTATTTAAGAATTATCTGTGAATATATTGATTGGAAACCTATTGAAATTGAAAATTTGGAATATGACTTCAAAAAGTGGTTTGGGTTTAAGATGATTTAAAAGAATATTTCAAGTTTATATAAATTAAAGAAAGATTAGTGATTGGAAATTGGGTTTTATTTATATAAGATATTATTGAATTGTTTTGGAAATGGAAATGATATATTATTGAGTTGGTTTTGAATGGAAATAATATTTTGGTTTTAAAGTATATACTATATTGAAGTAAAGGATATGGTTTTCAAATGGCAATAATATTTTGGTTTTAAAGTATATACTATTTTGAAGTAAAGGATATGATTTGAAATGGCAATAATATTTTGTTCTTTGAAGTATATACTATTTTGAAATAAAGAATATGTTTTGAAAGGGAAATTGTTGTGTTTTTAAAAGTATATATATATATATATATATATATATTTAAATGACCACGATGTTATAATAACGTTTGGTTGTTAAAGAGACCGGGATCAGATATGAACATACTCTCTGTCGATACCGAAAACCACTTTGACAACTGTGTACACAGTGGAGTTTCCAGAATGAAGTAGGATGGTGGCGACGATCCTAAGGTATATACGTGGACCCAACTCCCGTGAGTTGGCATAAGGTGGCTAAAATAGGAGCGATCTCGGACCAGTGAGGTAGCACCTCTTATCGGACGCACTTCTTCGATTCTATTCTATTATTTTGTGATTTTTGGTGGCCACCCTTCGATTTGGGAGTGTTGTTCGAGGTGGAGCGGTAGTGGCTGCTATGCGTTCCATCAATCCGTGTGCGTAATTGGTATATCTACTCTGGCATTGCCTTGTGTGCCGTGTCACCTACCATATCGAGCTTTACTACGAGTTGTGATTTCTCCCGTAGCCTGTGGAGTATCGAGGGTAGCCCCCATTTTTGGGAGTATGCTAATACTGGATAGACTACTGGGACTATTACGTGTTAAGGTTGAAAATGTAAAGCCTTAATGCTATTTAAAAGTATGTTTATTTTATGATTAGACATTATTATAATAGCGAATATTACTACATAGTAGATAGTTTAACGGATCCTTAAGAGATGTGAATCCCGAACATTTCTTAAGTTACTGCACTTACGTTAGACACTAGATAGGAGATGTCAAACCCCGTAAACATCTGTGACGCCGTTTACACTCATATTGATTTCATTGATTTAACTTACATAAGATCTTTTAGTTCTGACTCGAGTGTTTTGTCTTTTCAATTCGCTTGGGTCAGCCTGAGCATTTCAGGATTTGAAGGCCCTATTTCTTGAGGACGAAGACGAAGATTTTATTATTTTTACTATTTGTTATATATTCCACTACACCATTGTATTCCGCTGCATAATCATCATTCTCTGGTATGTGTAACTCTGATATGTATTGTATAAGTATAATCAAATGTTTTGTAAAACAGCTTCATGAACTATTATTTGATTATTATATTTTATCGTTCCGCTGCAAGATTCTATTTTGTTTCTTTTATTTCTCCACTTTTTCTTATTTACCCCATAACAATCCACCCTTCTGTATGGTTTAAGTTGGCACGTGTGTCTGCTTAAGCATACAAAAAGGTGGGATGTTACAGTTGGTATCAGAGCTTTGGTTTAGCGATGAACCTTAGCTTTGTGGGGTCTGACTCTTTATTAATAGGGTAGTAATACCCTATGGGAGTCACTGAGTGTATATATATAAGAGAGCGTATTTGTTAGTGTTATAAAAAGGTTTTAATATTGTGTTAATCTGTTCCGTTTTGTATTTATAAATTCTGGTTGATGCATAGGACGTTATGACATCAATATGGATTTATAAACACTTAATAGGACAGACCGACATAGTATTTGTCTTCATATAGGTGAATGAAATAATTTTGCCTATTATATTTTCTATATATAAAGTAAAATATTTTATGAAGATATATATTTGGTTGCTATAGATTGGGTGTTAGGTAATGAAAATATTAATAATAGTTGAAACTAAGTTGAAAATAAAATAAATGAAAATTGGAAATTTAGAACTTAAGTTCTGGGGTTTTGAAAATTTCTTTCAAATAAGTTTGGAATATAATAATAATATTTTAAAAGTATTTTCTGATATAAAAATTTCAATATAATTTGGAAGAATTGTTTTAAAGAAAATTTTGAAAAAAATAAGTTCTGTACTCCTCTCTTTGTCGTTGGAAAATAATTTCGGTGATGGCGGCCGCATCATCGACATTCATTTTCGAGTTTCGAAGTGGGAAGGCCACTGTAGTAGTCTTACTAAAAGATTATTTTGATAGACAAATAAATATTTTAAATTATTTTAAATATAATTGGATATATAAATTATAAGTATATATATTTTCTATTATTTTAAAATGATTTTTGAATAAAACCCGGTATTTAATTCTTAAGTTTCCATAAATTAATAGTCCCAATTACTGTAGTGAATTGGAACGTAGGTAATTAATAAATTGAAACCTCTAAAGGAAATACGAGATTTAATGCTAGGTTATAAATGGTATTAAATGAAATTTGAAATTGTAACCTATGAAATAAAGGAAATAATTATTGAACATTAAAATAATTAAAAGAAATGAGAAAACTTGTATAACTTTCAATTTCATTCTTTAAAGGCATATATATATAACTTACCAAAAATTTATAAAAGTTGAAAATGTTAATAAGAAAATGTATAGGAAATTGTACAAGTAAACTTATGTAATGGAAATATTCAGTAAATTTCTTTTATTAATAAGAATTAAAGTATAACTATTATGCCAAGTAACTAAAATTGAACATGAATATTATTAATAAATGAATAAATAAAATCTAGTAAATGAAGTTGAGAAATGAATGAATGTAATGCAAATAAATAAATGAATGAAATAAAAATTTGCAAGAAATAAATGAGAATTAAAAGAAATCATTATATGAATAAAAAGGGAAATCAAACAACAATGTATGATATGAAATTAATAAGAATGAACTTAATTTATTGATTGAATTTGTTGTTTGTTTTGTTTGTTTATGGTTGTTGGGTAAGGATACCTTAAAGTTGGTTGGATGAATAAATAAGCTATTTAGTTTCTTCAAAGACTGTTGAGTAAAAAGGGTGCGCTAAATAGTTTATTTTCCATTCTGTACAATTTAAGTTATGAACCCGAACAACTATTTGTTTTGTTTGATATGAATGAATGATTGACTTTATGGTTGTATGCCTTGTGCAAGTGTTGTTGTTGTATTGATTGTTGTTGTGGTTGAAACAACCTTAAATATTTCATCTTGGATAAATTGTTAACTCTTTTAGGTTATATAAGTGAAATACAGGTTATGGAAGCAATTGCTATTGCTTTTGGGTTCCATAAATAAGCGTTAATTGCCCGACTAATAGGTACATTTTCGGATTTCGGTTTTAGAGCGCTAATTTATATATTTTCCCATGTTGGGATATATTATTTTGAAAAATATATGTTATAATTTTTTATATTTATATTATATTTTCTCCCGAGCCTCTCCGTACAAAGGAGACTGCCAAAATTTTCCATAAAATTTTGGACTTAGAAATATTTTGAAAATGTTTTCCAAACTTTATTAAATATTTAATTGTTTATAAAGTTGATGTTTTGAATAAGATATATTGATTTCTTAATTTTTTTCCCTTCTTTTCCTTTTCGAGGACGAAAAGTTTTGAGGGGGGGAGAGTGTAACGACCCGTAAATTTCAAAAATTAAATTTGTTAATTTAATAGGATTTTGTAATTAAATTTTTTATAGAAATAATAAAGGTGATAAAATTTATAGTGGAATGAATGCTAAATTAAAATATAGCAATGGTAATTAAAACCTATTTATAGTAATTTGAATAAATTCAAATGTAGGACTTAGTTATAAGTGTAAATTTATGGGTATGATAACAAATTTGTATAAATTATCTAATTTATTGGTCAATTAACTTATTTGAAATCAAACTCATTTAAATGGTAAGTAATTATAATGTGTTATTGATATAAACGTTACTTTAAGGATTATTAATAAAGTAACAAAAGTGTAAATGAAAACTTAAACTTATTTTAAGGAAACAAGAGATATATCGTACAAATTGATGTAGTAGTATAAATTTAAGGGTGATTGGATAAATCAATATCGTATGAGTTATTGCAACATTTGTGGAAAACTATAAACCCATAAATATTGATTTAGGGAAATTAGTGACCGTTATAAATGAAAACTTAAACTTATTTTAAGGAAACAAGAGATATATCGTACAAATTGATGTAGTAGTATAAATTTAAGGGTGATTGGATAAATCAATATCGTATGAGTTATTGCAACATTTGTGGAAAACTACAAACCCATAAATATTGATTAATGGGAATTGATTGTAAATTTAGGTAATAAAGTAATGCAGGACAATAAATAATTTATTTAGTACAATCCCCATTTTTATTTGTAAACAATTGTAAGGTTAATTTATTGAAATTTGAAAATTAGGAAATAGATTCAAAGTTTATATTAGATAATGATTTGGCAATAATTAAAGTTAATAACTAATGGATTTGATAGAATACCAATTTATTCATAAAGTGATAGTTGATGTGAAAAGGAATGGAACCAAGATGGAATGATTAATGGGTTTAGGATCTAAATTTGTGTGTGTGCATTTATTTATAATGAATGGAAAACGAATCAATTAAGATATCTATTTATTTCTTTAGTATGTTGCATAAAATTTGGAAACTAGTTTGCAAATCAGAGGAGATTAAGTAGCACGTTAAATGGGAAATAAATTAATTAAGACATTTATGATGTGTAATATAATTCATGGTTAATCGCATCCATACCATGTCAATTTATTAATAACAATATTTTAAATAAATAAACATATTTATTTGGATTTCAATTTATAATTTATAACGTTTAAGGTGAAATCAATTGCCATTAATTTTCATTGAAGATGGTTAATTATATAAGATGTAAAATGTTAATTTTATTTAGAATATGAAGATTGGTTGATTTGAGGAGTGAAAACCAAGATTTATTAATATATTTAAAATTTAAAATTTAATAAGTGGATTAATTGCACTATAAGTGGAATATAATATTTAAATATTACATAAATGAGAATTTAGATGAAAAGTGAGAATGTTATTGAAATGGATTTTGATTTCAATAATTATTTCATCCATTTGTTAATAATGAATGCAATAGTAGAATGAAAACAAAATTTAATAGAAATTTTGGGAATTAAATTTATAATTTCTGAATGAAAGAAAATGAAGTTTACGCTGAAATTGATAATTAAAACTGCATTTAAGACACATCTAAATTTGTTTAAATTTGGGTAAATGACTAAGGATTATTAAGTGATAAAAATTTCCAATTCTAAAACTTAAATATAAAAAAAAATTGGATTTATTTGCTAATTCTTAATTTATTTAATTAATATAAAAATAGCTATTTTGGCCACTGACTCGGATTTCGATGAAACAAGTTTCATCGGACCCGTAACGGTGAATTATAATAGTGTTTCAAGTTTCGGAGCAATCGGACTTGTCGGTTGATCGTACGGACTCGAAACGCCTTGAAATTTATGCAATTGAAATGAGTTAAAATTAATTTGAAAATATTGATTTTAGCATAACTTCTTCATACGATGCAATTTGAACCTGAAACCTTTTCCATTGCGTTTAAAATATTTTAAAACACCTATTTTGATATATAGGTTTACCCAATTTCGTTCCGAGGTCAGAACGGGCTTTTTGGACCACTTTGGCATTAGCGCGTACACCTGTTCTATCCATCTATTCTATTTTCAACCTTCTCTATAAATATCCCCACTAAACCCTAGCCTTCGCCTATTCTCATTTGTTTGCGTAGAAAATTTCTTCAGCTCCTTCTCCTCCTCAATGACAGACAAAATTTCAGATCCAAATCCATTTCAAAATCAGAGTCAAAAATTCAAAGCCCTCAAAAAAATCTCAAAAAAAATATATGTTGAAGTTCTCGACTAGCGTAATTCACCGGTGAAATTCGTTTTGTGTTTTGGTTCATCGTCTGATCAGTAGAAATTAAAGAAGTCTCGGCCATTCAACACATCGAAATCAAACTCGACGGATCGACGAACCGTTTCTGGGTTTTGAGGAGAGGACCGAGGGGAGTCGATCTATTTGGTTTGTTTCGAGTTTCATCGGTTAGATCGAGGTGGATATTCATCTAGGGTTTGATTGTATGCGGCGGCTGTGGGTCTCGTGCATCGATTTGAGGAGCTGCATTCGTCGAGGAGCATGGGGGAAGGTTCTCGAGTAGACCAGGGCTTGCTAGGATGATCGGCGTCTCGGCCAGCGATGGGCGACGCGAGTAACAAAAGGCCGAACGAGAAATTTTTCATGCGTTGCGTGTTTTCCCTGTAGCCACATTTGTTTTACTGTAGAGTGCGTGAGGGAGAACCTGATGACGTGGCAAGGAAGGTATTGTGTTCTCTTTTGTTTTTTTTATTTTGAAATTCAATCGCAATTTTCGCAATATCTTGTGCATACGATATCTGTTTTACGCGCGGTTTCTTTTGTTAGGATCATATTAAAATTCCGGACTTGATGACGCTGGTTTGGACGAATTCTGAGACGGTCAAATTTTTGGGTTTAAATTGAATTTAAATTCGATTTAAATTCAAAAGGTGAGTGTTTTAACCCACGCACAACTACTAAAATTTCTTATGTGTGTTAAATAAATTGTTGATGTGATTAAAAGTTTATTTATGACTGTTTGGCATATATTTAATCATCATCTCAGTTAGATAGCATTTAGTTAAATTTAATTGTTATTTAAATTTATTATTGCATATAATTTGCCAGTTAAATTTATTTATTATTGCATATAAACTGCCAGTTGAACAGCTATTAATTTTTATTGAATATAAACTATTTGTTGATGCCTGTTATATTTTATATGCTTTATATTGATGTTTTGTTTAAATTGGATGATGATTGTAATAAATGGTTGTTTATTGATATTTGGATGAATGGATGCTATATTTTATATTGTATAAACTGCAAGTTATTATGCATTTTCATTTCATTCGGCATTGCGATTTGAAATGATATATAACCGTAAACTTTTATTTTTAAATTACGGATTGAAATGATAAATATCTGTATCACTTGACCATAGGATAGAAAATTATATACAGGCATCGTGGTCTATATATAAAATATTTTAAAGTGATTTTCTATGGTTTGGAAAGAAATATACGGTTTAATAAATATTAAATTTTGATATTATATAAATATTATTTTATATATGGTTAAATTCTAAAATTTAAGCTATGTATAACTTGATGATGTTTTAAGTTTGATTTACGAATATTTCAAGTTTAAGCTTTATTTAAGTGATATTGAATTTATTAAATAAATATTTCTAAACTAAATAATAGTAAATTGAATTAACGTATATATAAGATTATCAGATTTGGTTGGGAATTTTGGAATATTTAAAGACTTGAAATATATCAAAATTGAAATGTTTTATTGAAATTAAGGTATTATTGTTTTCAAAGTATTGGTTTTCGAAATTGTTATAACTTTGAAAGTAATATGGTTTGAAAAATGAATTTATTTGAAATGGAATTTATTTAAGAATTATCTGTGAATATATTGATTGGAAACCTATTGAAATTGAAAATTTAGAATATGACTTCAAAAAGTGGTTTGGGTTTAAGATGATTTAAAAGAATATTTCAAGTTTATATAAATTAAAGAAAGATTAGTGATTGGAAATTGGGTTTTATTTATATAAGATATTATTGAATTGTTTTGGAAATGGAAATGATATATTATTGAGTTGGTTTTGAATGGCAAAAATATTTTGGTTTTAAACTATATACTATTTTGAAGTAAAGGATATGGTTTTGAAATGGCAAAAATATTTTGGTTTTAAAGTATATACTATTTTGAAGTAAAGGATATGGTTTGAAATGGCAATAATATTTTGTTCTTTGAAGTATATACTATTTTGAAATAAAGAATATGTTTTGAAAGGGAAATTGTTGTGTTTTTAAAAGTATATATATATATATATATATATTTAAATGACCACGATGTTATAATAACGTTTGGTTGTTAAAGAGACCGTGATCGGATATGGACATACTCTCTGTCGATACCGAAAACCACTTTGACAACTGTGTACGCGGTGGAGTTTCCAGAATGAAGTAGGATGGTGGCGACGATCCTAAGGTATATACGTGGACCCAAATCCCGTGAGTTGGCATAAGGTGGCTAAAACAGGAGCGATCTCGGACCAGTGAGGTAGCACCTCTTATCGGACGCACTTCTTCGATTCTATTCTATTATTTTGTGATTTTTGATGGCCACCCTTCGATTTGGGAGTGTTGTTCGAGGTGGAGCGGTAGTGGCTACTATGCGTTCCATCAGTCCGTGTGCGTAATTGGTATATCTACCCTGGCATTGCCTTGTGTGCCGTGTCACCTACCATATCGAGCTTTACTACGAGTTGTGATTTCTTCCATAGTCTGTGGAGTATCGAGGGTAGCCCCCATTTTTGGGAGTATGCTAATACTGGATAGACTACTGGGACTATTACGTGTTAAGGTGGAAAATGTAAAGCCTTAATGCTATTTAAAAGTATGTTTATTTTATGATTAAACATTATTATAATAGCGAATATTACTACATAGTATATAGTTTAACGGATCCTTAAAAGATGTGAATCCCGAACATTTCTTAAGTTACTGCACTTACGTTAGACACTGGATAGGAGATGTCAAACCCCGTAAACATCTCTGACGCCGTTTACACTCGTATTTATTTCATTGATTTAACTTACATAAGATCTTTTAGTTCTGACTCGAGTGTTTTGTCTTTTCAATTCGCTCGGGTCAGCCTGAGCATTTCAGGATTTGAAGGCCCTATTTCTGGAGGACGAAGACGAAGATTTTATTATTTTTACTATTTGTTATATATTCCACTACGCCATTGTATTCCGCTGCATAATTATCATTCTCTGGTATGTGTAACTCTGATATGTATTGTATAAGTATAATCAAATGTTTTGTAAAATAGCTTCATGAACTGTTATTTGATTATTAAATTTTATCGTTCCGCTACAAGATTCTATTTTGGTTCTTTTATTTCTCCACTTTTTCTTATTTACCCCATAACAATCCACCCTTCTGTATGATTTAAGTTGGCACGTGTGTTTGCTTAAGCATACAAAAAGGTGGGATGTTACAAATTAAGCAGTAATAAACGCTATCATAGAAATGTCTATATTAAAGTAAACAATGCAAATAACAGTGTTAATGTGTGCATCAAACAAACGCAAGGAAATCAAATGGCCCGCAAAGAAGTATACCCGTGGTTATAGATTTCAAAATGGTTTATAATTTTGAATTAAAATCATTCATTTAAACCATTAAAAGTGAAGTCATTATACCCTCAAATCAAATATTCAATTCCCAAAAATTTAGCCTTTTCTGAGATCATTTATTCACTTAAATACTTTAAAACATTGAAATTTCAGCTTCCACAGCACTTAGGAAATGTTGCGGTAAGGTACATTTGAAAACAATTCAATTCAGCAAAGACAGCATTTACAAAACTGTTGTAGTAGTTCAGTTACAATTAAAAATCTTATTTCAGCCAACTGCAGCACTTATCAAGTGCTACTGTAGCTCTTTTATTAGTTTCGGGTTTTAGTTTAGTTTCTACAACCACAGCACTTACCAAGTGCTGCAATAGCCCTTAGTTAAATTTAGCCTTTAGTTCATTTACAGCACTCACAAAGTGCTGCAGTTGCACTTAGTTCAGATTTTAAGTTAATTCCAAAAACGATAGCATTTCTGAAGTGCTCCTAAATACTTTTCCAGATTTATACTAAAAATTTCAGGAACAATTAAACTTCAAATTTAACAATTTTAACTTTAAAAATCATATTTTCCACTTCAAAAATGTTCATTTAAATACCCTTTAACTTCTGATTTTATAAAGTAAAATTTTTATAAATAAAATCCAATTTTCAATAATTCACTTATAAAAAAACCCAAGTGTACAATTTTCCTATTCTTTGCATTTTTAAAAATTTACTTAACAATTTATTTTAAATTACCATTTCACAAATAAAACTTAATTTCCATTTTTTTCCTTAACTTAAACTTTCATTTTTAAATCAAATCACAAATTTCCAAATTTAGTTATGTTTGAAATTACAATTTAATCATTTATTTATTTAACATTTTTAACTTATAGAAAAATCACTAACCCTTTATTAAATCATTGTAAATTCAATTTAAATCAAATTATCATATTTTTACATTTTAAAATACTTAAATTTTCCAGAAAAATATATATATAATAACCACGGGTCTGTATAATATTTTCTAACCTAGGTCAAGTGATACGGATAATATATCATTTCAATCCGTAATTTACAAAGAAAAATCCGAGTTCTATCATTCAAACCCGCAATCCCAAGTTAAATAAAATAAATAAAAATCACTCGAGCCTATCATTTCAGCCCATAATGATTTTTGCTTATTCTAAAGTCCGTTCGGGTATGTATCATTTCAACCCATAGTGATTCTATTCTACAGGGAACTTGCAGTGTGAGGAACAGAATAAAATAAACAATATAACGGACTATGTAACAACCCGCATATTTTACGATTGAATATTTAAATATTTTATTTAAATATAATTGTTAATCGGATTAAAGTCCGAGAAGCTACATTTTGCAAACAGTCAAATTAGGACTCGAGACCACCCCCATTGAGTTCAAAATGACGTTTGCGACCTTTTTGAGTATAAACATTGATATGTTTGGAGTTAGTGGAATTTTGCTACTTTTTCACTTTGGGCTTTGGTTTGGGTTTCAGCCCTATATCCTCACTCAAGCCCTAAGCTCCACCCCCACTTATCTTCATTCACTTCATTTTCCTAACACTTTCAAGCTCTAGATAAAAATGGTGGAGGAGAAAAAGAATTAGAATTCCTAAGCCCTAGTTCCATTTGCAAATCAAGTTCTAGCTCCAAATTCAAAGAAGAAGCTTTGGTAAGCCTTCTCTTTATCTTCTCCAATTCGTTCTCTTTTCAATCTCAGAAATTCCTAAACCTAACTTAGGAAATGTTTCTCTTTTAAGCTTAGATTCAAGCTTGTTGAGTTGGAATTGAAGAGTGATTGTTCTTGCCATTGCTCTATAGCTTCTTCTTCCTTGTTTTGTGTAAAAAGGTGAGATTTTTATCTCACATCTTTGTCTATAACTATCTTTGATGTTAGGTATGAATTCCTAACACTTGTTTATGATCATTTGATTTTGGATTTGGATTGATTTGGTGAACATTTCAATTTTTGGTGTTTTGGAAGTTAAAACTTTGAAAATCCTAGCTTTGATTTATGAACATGCTTTTGGTGGTGTTTCGGAGAGCTTATAGGGTTGGGTTGTCGCTTGGCATAAATCCTTTGTCGCCGTTGCTCATTCAATCGCTCCGAATCCGAGAAGTTGTGTAGGTTTGCCCCTTTAAGGGCTTTGAAAATTCTGTCCCTCTATAGATGACAGACGTCTGTGGATAATCCATAGACGTCTGTGGCTTCAGGGAAAATGTTTCCTGAAATAGGAGACAGACGTCTGTGGATTATCCACAGACGTTTGTGGCTTCAGGAAAATTATTTCCCAAAATAGGTGACAGACGTCTGTGGATTATCCACAGACGTCTGTGGCTTCAGGTTTCTGGAAATTAGCCTATGTTGATGTGGATTTCCAAATTTATCGATTTTTGATTATCCATATAGTTATTGTCAATTAATATCAACTTTGATGATTTCTTTTCTAGATTTTTGGTGTTTCTATTTGATCGATTTGATATCGATTTCCATGGTTTGATTCACGTTATCGAAATGTGAATTCTTGTGATTGATTGTTTCTACAATCATTTTGTGATTTGTCACTTCTAAATACAAAGGTTTCTATACTAGTAGTAAATATTAAAACTCTTTTACAAAGATGATTTCAACTCTATTTTTAATACAAAGCTCGTTTATAAAAACCGTTTTCTAATCTATTAGTATATACAAACCTTTACCTCATTCGTATGAGAAAATATAATTAAACGGCTTAGCAAAACAAGTGGTACGAAACGCTTGCGTTTACTTCGTCGGTTAATTTTTGGACTTGTTCGATTGAAATTCTTGTGACAATTTTCGAGTGGGAATCTACAATTTGTTCTTAAATATTTAAGTTAAGCTAGTGGTTATGGGACATGAAGCTAAACTCATATATTTACTAGCTTAGTGTAATCGACACTTTTTATTGATCAATGGCGATCATTTTGTGATTTAGACTAGCGATGTGCGATGTCTATTTGTCTGCGAGGGAGACTAAACCCCGTTTCTGTGGAACTTCGGTTCAATTTGGCGGGGTAGCGACCCGTGGTCTTCGGACCGTTTGTGGAGCTTCGGCTCAATATTTATGGTTAGCGACCATGGAATAGCGTTCCGTTTGTGATACACGTGTTAGTGAGTTTTCATGCTTCCGTTTGTGATAGGCCTCCCCCTTTATGATTTCTGGATTTCTTGTTGTGATTTCTGGAATTTGTGTTTCACTAACTTTTGTGATTGGCAATGATATGTTTGTCAATATTTGCGGTTTGGTGAATAAAATAAAGAATATGACATTCTTTTTGATGCTTTGAGATTTCTTGAGATATTGTATGATTTTGTTGTTGTTTAAAACATACTTGTCACAGCTTGACACTATTATTATCATACGTTCTTATTATATCTTTGCTTATGTCTCACTCCTTTATATGATAATTATAGCTTGACTGATCCGTTTATTATTTTCTTATTAAATAATACTCGGGTCAGACCGAGATGTTATAGGTGCTTCTGCTTGACTCCTTATCTGGGATCACCTTCTGACTTTTGTCTAACTACATTACATTTGTAGTTTTTATTGTTATACATTCGAGATATAGACTCCATGATGTATACTTGTTCTTTTGTCTAGCACTTGTATCTATTCTTTTATGATATTGTGGATCTTGTTTGACCACTACTCCGTTGTACACTTTTATGTGTTATATTCATATCTGTTTCCGCCTTTGAGATATGAACATCTGTGACTGATTTATGTTATGTTTATTTCTATATTTGTTTCCGAGAACCACTTAGCCACTGTGTAGTCGCTTTGAGTTTGTATCGGTATGTCGGATTTCCTCTTGAAATGAAATGCATGTTATACTATCTGACATATCGGTACTCGCACAAAGCAATTACACGGATGGTCGCTCCTCAACAGCCTTATTCTTCGCGCTAGTTGACGGCATTACTCCATAGTGTCCTTGGCTAGCGTGAGTATAGAGGTGGGGTGTCACAGCTTCGTATCAGAGCCAAACTTCGGAACAATATAGAATAATCTAGCAAGGATCATTGTCCTAAGTCTTTCTTAGGAATCGTGCCATAGGATTTAATTCGGGTCTTCGTACCGTTCTATCCTATTTCTTTTTATGATGCCTTATTTTATCAATCAAGTTTGTTTGATATTCATTCTGAGATTAACCTTTTTCCTCTTTTCTTTCCTTCTTAAAGAAGAGAAATGGTTAGACTTGGCCGTCCCAGCGCCGGTCAATCTAGTGCTACTCCCCAGGATGGAGTATTTATGTCTGCTCAGCAACTTCTTGATCTTGTAAGAAATGCTCAAGCTGTCGGACCTATTTCTGAGCCCACTCATCCTAAATCTGGGTTTGCACGCTTGTGCAGTGATTACACCAATTTGGGTGGAAAGCCATTCAAAGGTTCCGAGAGTGTTATAGAAGTCCAGGCTTGGCTTCGAACATGCGACCGTATCTTTTCTCGCATGAATCTTATTGATCTCCATCGAGTCCAAGTGGCCTCTAGTATGCTCCAAGAAAGAGCATTAGACTGGTACGAGCTTCTAATCTCCAAAATTATTGAAGTGGACCTTACTTGGGAGCAATTCCGGGAAAGGTTCGAATTAAAATTTATGCCGGAAGCTGAAAAAGTATCTTTAGCCCAACGCTTCATTGACCTTGTTCAAGGTGAATCTTCCATGACCGACTACGTCGCTTCTTTCGAATCTTTGTCTAAATATGGGGTCGAGTATATTAATACCCCATTGAAGAAAAATCAGAGATTTGTTTATGGCTTGAACAAGAATCTCAAAAAGCCATTACTTCTGAAATTGGAAGTTTCTTTTGACCAACTTGTTGATATTGCTCTTCGACTCAAAGAGGCTGATAAAGATAGTGATGCTGAGGTCAAACAAAATATCAACAAGAAGAGACCTTTTAAATTCAAACCTAATCCCAACAAGAAGGGAAAGCAAGCAACACCGGTAGCAAATAATCCTAACATTCGTCGTGGAGAATGTTACAATTGTGGTTCTAAAGACCATTATGCAAACAAGTGCCCGAAGCCTCTTTTCTGCCGCTATTGCAAGAGTTCGGGTCATACTTTATCTTTGTGTCCCAAACTTCAAGGCAAGATGGAGGGTTGGCTAAATGTTGTACAAGCCCCCGCTAACACTTCTCGTGGTCAAGGTATTTCTCATTCTATCCTTGATGGCATTATTATATTTCGTGAATTTCCTATTCGAGTTCTTTTTTATACGGGTGCATCTCACTCTTTTATATCAAAAGAACTTGTTGATGCTTTGTCTTTAAATGTTATTGGCTTGATGACTTCTTTGAGAATTGCGAATCCGGTTAGTGGATCCGCAACACTCAGTTTATTATGTAAAGATGTCGAAATTATTTTGTGTGATTACTCTTTCCGTGCCGATTTGCATGTTATGCGTTACCTTGGTTTCGGAATGATTTTGGGAATGGATTGGCTTAACCGTTATGAAGCCCATATCCTATATCCTGAGCGGACTATATATCTTCGACATCCTCAATCTGTTAAGCAGATTTCGCTTGTTCTGATAGATCCAGATTCCAATTCGAAAGCATCCTTGTATTCTCTAAATCCTCATGATGACGATAATGATGATGAGGAAGATGTCATTTCTCTCATTCACATTGTTCGTGAATTTCCCGACATTTTTGAGCCCGTTCTAGGATTACCACCTAAGCGAGCAATCAAGTTCAGAATTAATTTAATCCCCGGAGCTCTACCTATTACTCATCCTCCTTATCGTATGTCCAATAAAGAAAATGAGGAGATGCGTAATGTAACAACCCTAGATTTTTGCATATATTTTAAATTTGACTTTATTTTATTTTGAAATTATTTTTAATCTTGTTTGATTTCAAACATTTCATTTTTAAAAATAAATGTTAATTATTATGTGAACTATAACTTCAAACTAGTATAAATTGGATATTTCACTGAAAAGTGAATTTCTGTTCAAACTGGTCGAACTTTGACTTTTAAACTTCAAAATTTAAATTATTTAAAATCTTAAATTTTATCTTTTATTATGAAATAACTTGGATATTGCTTTTCGTTTCATTGGAAACAGAGTTAAATTGTGAAAGTTATGTATATTTCAATATTGTGTGTAAACTGATTTATTTAACAATATTGTCTATTTTAAATCATATAAATTATATTTTTAATGTCATATTTTGTTTTAATATGTTATTTTATGTATATTTTTGTCTTTTAATATTTTTAAAGTGATTAAATAATTTTTCCAAAGCTTGTTGAATTTATTTTCTAATTTTAAAGCGTAGTTTCTATTTTCTTTGCTATTTTCTTAATTTAATTATATATAACTAAAAATTATTTATTTATTTTATACATGCACTTTTATTTGCTGTTTCTTACTTTATTTATATTCATTTTACATGTATTTAAATCAAAATAGATTTTTTTTTCCAAAGTTTATAGAAGTTACTTCTAATTTTTAAAGCATAGTTTTCATTTTGTGCTATTTTCTTATTTTAGTCATATCTAATTAATATTTAATTTTTAATATTTTTTTTATCTGTTATATTTTCGAAATTTTAACTGAAATTTTAAGTATTTTCAGCTATTTAAATGTATATAAATATATATGAGAAATTTGAAAGGGTTTATGACTTTTAGTTTTCCTATGGCCTTTTATCTTCTAACCTTTTCATATTTGTAACCTAATTTTTCATTCAATTGGCCACATCTCCTCATTTCTTCAGCCGCCTATTTTTTTTCTCATTCACGTAAAACATTTTTCTTCCTATCTGAAAAAAAATTCGGCCTCCATCATCTCCAAGTGTTTGGTAAATTTTATTTCTTTTTTCCATTGTTTTTCTCTTGTTTTTCTACTTGTTTATGTTGATTTTACTTGCCTTCTTTTCTACTTCAGGTTCGGCCCCACCACTCCAGCCACCATGGCCGCCTCCTCCACCACCGAACCATCCACCACCTCCTCTTCAGCCCCAAACCACTGGCCGTGCCCAATAGTTGATCAAACTCCACCTAAATCTACACAAACTTCACCTATATGCACCATAGCCAACACCTATGCCTTCATCACCTTCAACCTTCCTTTGGCCGCCACCAACTCCACCTCCACCACCCATGGATGACCTGAAACCCACTGCCACACCATTCTCCAGCCCACTACAGAGATGGCCATGCCTGGTCTTGATTGGACCGAGTCCAATGTTGCATTGAATCCTTGTAGTTTGCCTTTGTAGTTGAAATCCATGCACCTATCTCTTTGTATCACATTTGCCCCATCACCATACATGTTTGGCCGACCCTATTGAACCCAAAACCAGACCCTAACAAACACTTTGGCCTTGCTAACCTGACCTATGGCTGAAGCATTAGTGGTAGAAGGCAATTGCAAGTGGTTTGGAGATGAATTATGCAATCGTTTCTAGCATTGTTTATTGAATTTTTGGGTTGAAATCTTATGTTGTTTGTAATTGTTTGGTTTGAATGTGACAAGGCAATTAGCTTTGGCTCTTCCAATCTCAAATCATATTCGTGCTCTCATGCCTTCATAGATCCTTGTTGTGTGTTCGTGGTCAACATCTCCAGCTTATACAAGTGAGTAATTCTCACTAGACAAAGTTATACTTATATGACTAGTAAACTGATCACAATTGAATCTGTAAACATATCACCATGCTATATTTGTTATGTTATGATCATATGATGTTCATCCATGCTTATTTATCTGTTATACCATATGTTACTGTTTATTATGTTATTCTGTTTATTTATATCAGTTTATCACACTGCAAGTTCCCTGTTAGTATAGAAATCACTATGGGTTGAAATGATACATACCCGAACGGACTTTAGAATAAGGAAAGATCGTTATGGGCTGAAATGATAGGCCTGAACGGTTTTTATTTATTTATATTACTTGGGATTGCGGGTTTGAAATGATAGAACTCGGTTTTTCTTTGTAAACTAGATTGAAATGATACATATCCGTATCACTTGACCTAGGCTAGGAAATTATATACAGACCCGTGGTTTATATATTTTTCTAAAATTTTTAAAATATTTTAAAAATGTAAATATTATGATATTTTGATTTAAACTTTATTAAAATGATTTCTATAAAATATTTGTGATTTTCTACAAATTAAATAAGTGAATTAAGTAAATGGTGAAGTAGAATTTGAAATATAAGTTAATTTTGGAATTTATGATTTTGTTTATAAATGGAATTTATGTAAAGCAAGATATATGACAAATTTGATTTAAAAATGAATTTAATGATTTTATTAAGAAATAATGATTTTATAAAGTGTTAATGATTTTGTATAACTTAAAATATGAAATAAATGAATATTTAAGCTGAATTTGGAAATATAACTTAAATTGAATTTTGTGGAATTGGTTTAAAAGTGAAATATTAATTAATTAAAATAAATGGAAATAAGTTATATTTTGGAAATTTAAACTTAGTTGTTAAGTTAAGAATTTAATTAAAGAAATGAAAATTTAATTGTTATTTAATTTGATCTTTGTATGGAAATTTGACTTTATAAAATCATAGAAATAAACGTATTTAAATGATTGTTTTTAAAATGTGAAAATATATGATTTTATAAGTTAAAATGATTTATATTAAAAGTTAATTATGTGTGAAATTGTAAATAAAACTCTGAATTTGATTTGACAACATTCTTGAAATGTAATGTAAAAGATATTACAGCATTTTTAAAATGCTGTAGTAGTTTTAAATGAACTAAAAGGCTAATTTGAACTAAAGGTTATTATAGCACTTTGTAAGTTCTATAGTTGTTTAATTTAACTAAAGTTTACTTGAAATTAAAAGAAACCTATTACAGCACTTAAGTGTTGTCTTTTGTTAATGAACTGTTTTTAAACATAACATTTCGTAGCATTTTCTAAGTGCTGCGAAAGTTGAATTTTCTTTGTTTAATAAATTCAAATGAATAAATGTTCTTTGAAAAAGATTAAATTTTGGGAATTAAATATTTGATTATTAAATATAATGAATTGACTTTAAATGATTTAAATGGAATAGTTGATTTGGGAAATACAGCTATTTTGAAATGTGATTAAATGGTATTTAAATTTAAATTAAATAGATCATATTTTGAAATGATATTTTGATATTTTGAACTGAATTTGAAATGATATTAAATCTTGGAATAAATAATTGAAGTTATATTAGTATGAAAAATATTTGGTTTACTTGTAATTTGAATCTATTTAAAAGATATTGGACTTATGAAATATAGGATAACAAAGCTTTGGAATTTATTTTATAATTTGAATAGTTATTTTGTGGATTAAATCTATATTTGAAATTTATAAGATTTGAAATGGTCTATGGAAATTTAATTGAAATAAATGATTGAATTAAATTGAAACTTTGGAAATTTTAATACTTGATTTGAAAGTATAATAATTACACTTTTAAATGGTTTAAATGAATTATTTTGATTGAAATATAAACTATTTAAAAGGTGACTTGAAGTGATAATAAATGAATTATATCTTTGAATTTAAAAGGTATTTAAAGTTGAATATTTAGATTTGAACTCAAATGATATTTTGGTATATTAAAATGATTTGAAATGAAGTTTGAAAGGATATGATTTTTTGATATATTAAAATGATTTGAAATGAAGTTTTGAAAAGAGATGATATTTTTATATATTGAAATGATTTGAAATGAAGTTTTGAAAAGATATGATATTTTGATATATTGAAATGATTTGAAATGAAGTTTTGAAATGATATGTTATTTTAAATATATTGAAATGGTTTGGAATTGATTTAATCTTTATTTTGATAAAGATTTGGATTTGAAATGATATTCTATTTTGAAGTATAAACTGTTTTTAAATTATAACCACGGGTTATAATAATGATTGGTTGTTAAAGAGACCGGGATCGGATATGGACATACTCTCTGTCGATACCGAAAACCACTTTGACAACTGTGTACGCGGTGGAGTTTCCAGAATGAAGTAGGATGGTGACGACGATCCTAAGGTATATACGTGGACCCAACTCCCGTGAGTTGTCATAAGGTGGCTAAAACAGGAGCGATCTCGGACCAGTGAGGTAACACCTCTTATCGGACACACTTCTTCGATACCATTCTATTACTTGTGATTGATTTGGTGCGCACCCTTGATTTGGGAGTGTTGTTCGAGGTGGAGCGGTAGTGGCTGCTATGCGTTTCCATCAGTCCGTGTGCATAATTGGTATATCTACCCTGGCATTGCCTTGTGTGCCGTGTCACCTACCATATCGAGCCCACTACGATTTTGGTTTAAAGATCCGACCGCGTTAAGGTTCACCATCCCCTTAACGCTATTTTCTATATTATTATACTTTACTAATTAGACGCTACTGTATATAGCGTATATTACTACATAGTAAATAGTTTAACGGATCCTTAAAGAATGGGCGATCCCAAGCATTCTTTAAGTTACTTGTACCTTATTACAGTTCACTTGAGTTGGTTTACATTATATAAGTATATACTAGTGCGTGGCCCGTGCTACGCACACGGGCAGTGTTGGTAATTCCCTATAATTGTAGGTCCAATTGGATGTAGTCCGATTGTATGTTAAAGTAGGATGTAGAGGTCATGTGCAGTGCTGGTTCTTAACCCCTTCGGTTTTATGTTCAGTCTTGAGGTAGTTGGAAAATGTTGTGAGAAAATAAAATAGTGTTAAAAATTTATAGTAGGGACATATCCAAAGTGTAGAATAGTGTATCTCCAGTTATTCATTTGCAGGAACGGAGTATTGTAATCAAAAAGGGAAAACCTTGTTTAGGAAAATGAATTTGAAATAATTAAATTCATTTGCATGTCATCATGGCAGATGCAAAGATTAAAAAAGTAAGTCTCCTTTTATTGCTTTATGAATAAAGCAAAAGTTTGAATTGTAGTTATCGCTATAATTTAGGTCCATAGTGTCCTAGGTGAAATCAGTACAGTATATATACATAGATTATGTGTATTGGATAGCTTGTTCCAGCATAGAAATTTGGATAACAGATATATGAATAGTTTAACCTCAAAGAAAAAGATGCTTCGGGTAGCTTTGCAGTTATAATATATAATTGTGCACGTTTTATGTTATAGAAAAATAAGCCAAAATGACATGAGTAAGTATTAACGCAGTTGTTTGCAAATTTAATTTTGTTCCAGCCCTAATGAATATGACCATTAAAATATGTATTTCTTTATGCTGGAAGTTTGGTTAAGTTATAGGAGTCACGATAGGCATTAGTTAAATGCATATGACATGATAGTACGTTGTACTTTTTGGCTATTTGCACAAACCATTTCTTGTAGTGATGGAAATGAATTGTTTTACCAAGCCACTGGAACTTCTATAGATATATCGTTTGATTGCAAAAAAACTGTCATACGGTTGGAAAATTCAAAACAAAAAAGATTGATATTACACTCAGCAAGTGGACGAATTTGATATAAAAGGAATCCTAAAGAATTTCCACAGCCTCCCTACCATAAGATCTCCATACATTTCCAATATTCCATGTCCAGCATGTTCATCATCAGGCTAAACTTGGAATAAGAAATATCATTTCATACAAAAGGATTTATTTATCTATCTTACCACGTTTTCATAGAAACTGAAACATGTTAATATAGTCAGCAACATAAACAAAAATGATTGCACAACCTCTTATCTCTCTGACCTCCTTATGTCACCAAGATATCCTTGTTGGCTTTCGATTGGTAACTATATTGATACAATAAGTTTCCAGGATACAAATTTTCAAATATATGTGGGATAAAAGTAAACACAGTTAACATCGTTACAAAATTATTTTTAGTTACATATGTCAAACTCTTAAAAGATATGTGTACTGCATATAGTAATTAATTTTTTTCTTACTTTGTGAATATTTGAATTGCACAATAACATGAACATCGTATACTCAAGTGGTAAATGATAGTCATAATGTTGCATTAATGAATTAGAAATACATGGATAATATTATGGTACTTATCGCACCATGTACATATTTGGTGCTGAACTATACATTGCAACCACAGTCAAATGCTGAATTATAAACTAAAGTTTTATACAATTCTATAAATAAATCCGAACCCATTATGTACATAAATCAAATAACACATAATCAATGGGTCTACTCATGCATGTATACAGTTGCGTACATTTTCCTAGTTCATAAGCTGCCATAAAATTAATATAACTCCTAAACAATTGTGTCACACCTCCAATATATACATATAAATACACTCGCAATAGTGTTTTTTCAGACTGTAGGCACCTCAGATTGGCCAGCAATGTACCCCAGTTTTGCCAATATCCCACATCAGTCCGTCATCATCGGTTCATCAGCACCTGATTGCTAGCACCCTCATCCAGCTTACTCCACAGAATAGGCTCACTAAATCTTATCCTCGATTGGCTTGCACCTGCAATCCTCCCTACGTTTGTTCCAGTATGCACACAACAGAGCCTGACGCTTGCAACTCTAGTGGTCCATCAACACGCATCTTCAACGTATCGAACCTGACTTAGAACCATAGTGAGTGACCCGTGCTACGCACATGGGCAGTTGCTAAGTTTATATGTGTATGGATCTTGTCGCACATTGTTGTTCAGTTTTATTTTGGTTTTTTCTTCTTTCTAGTGAAATTTGTATATGAAGTACAATTATTTAGTACTTTGGTTATGCTACTTCATATTTAGTTGTTATTCTTATACCTTGTTGATACTTAACACCTTATTTTCTTTGCAGTGCATAAATGTAATACCTTTCTTTAATTGTTTACAAATTAATTCATAGATTTTATCATCTTTCAAAAGATTGGCATTATGCATATGTAAATGTAAAAAATCACTCTTTAAAATTTGATAATTTTTAGTGACCATGTTGTATTGATGATCATTTTTATCATTTAAACATATAGACCGATCTTTCAATTTATATATAAATTGACAATTAACTCACTTAGAACCATTTGACCTTTTTATAATTTCCTCAAAGTGCCTTAAAGTAGCTTGAAAGTGCATTTTGATAACAGAAGAAATATATATTTGTTTTAAAATTGTTTATGCTACTTACAATTGTAGTTTATTAGTGCATGGAAAGAATCTACTCTAAAACTACCTAAGAACTATTACTGCATTGCATAAAGAAATCTAGATCTTATGTTTGTTGAAGGAAGATACAATTATAATGCTTCAAAACCATACACCTTCACATAATGAATCCAAATACATTTATGGTAACCAAAATTAACTTCAAATTATTTATCTATACTAATATAACACAGATTAGGTAAATAAACTATATGATATGTTTTATTATATTGTTTCTATGCACTTAAAATGCGAGTTCATAAATATGCATTCAATGATAATATTTCTCCATCCCTTAAACAGGTACATTGTAATGCTTCATATTACATATAATTGCAAATTTACAATTGATATTTTGTCAAAATCTGTATTTGATTATAACTTCAAATTTTGTAAGAAGAGATATAATATAACCACTTTGTTTGAATGCACTTAAAACTATGTTAGTACAATTGAAATATCTTTGTCAAAAAGTGGGAATTAGCATAAAATGATGAATTTAGGAGGCACATTGGTAATTTCTTTATAGGTTTATCGTAGATTGTTTATCTCATAAAGAATGTTACAAAATAAAGCTCCAATAGAGAAGCATTTATGTAATTAAAGATACACTAACTTATCACTGCATAATTATTTGATTTATGTATTCATATTTAAATCAACTAATTGGTAATCATTTACATCGTGACCGTTATTATTAAATATAAGTAATAACTTTAGAAAATCTTAATTTTTGAAAATAACATTCAAAAAATAGTTAAAATAATAATTACTTTAAGACCATTAGACCTTAATCTATCATTCAGAAAGATACCTGAAAGTTTCACTATGGTTGAAAAATGCAATTAAAATTTAATGGTAGTTCCCATTTTTCCATGTCTTTCATTTATTGATGGAGACAATTTTGTCGCTTAACGTTACATATTCATTTAATGTTATTTGTATCCATTTACTTATTATCTATTAAAGTACATGGACAAATACAAAGATCAATAAAATAGTAGATTCACTGTATCTTAAAACTTTTTTTTTAAGTTATCCCTAGTTAATTTTCCAAAAAGTTATTCCACGTTTTTCCATCAAATTATGTATAAGAGAAAATGGGACAATTTTAGGTTGGCTTTGCCATGATATTTCACTTTTCTCACCTATATATATTACTGAAATAGTGTACAGTATAGTCCTAACATCTTACAAACAAACAATGCAGGAACCATAGAACATTTTAATATCCAAATATATATATATGTATATATATATATATATATAAGTATGTATGTATGTATATGTATATGAAAGAGGTATAAAATAGTTGCAAAAAAGCACATTGAACCTAGAGGACGGTTACAATATGCAGATTGATGTGCATAGTAGCATAGGCATATCATTGTCAAGTAAATGGAATTAAAACAAAACCTGAAAGGGTATGTTTAGTGAAGAGAAAGATACATCGATTTCTCTTTTTGCTCAAGTTTATTTTAATTGAATATGGTAAATAATAAATAATGTATGTTTTGAGTGGGTATTAGAGTCATGGCCATGACATGTACAATTTGGCCACTATAAACCAGTGTTCTGACAGGCCTATTTTGCAGTTCATATGGAACATATACAGTGTTGCCTGTAAATATAAAAACATAGAAAACAATCATTAATTACATATCCACAAAATTACGTTGTTAGTTTTATTAAACATAGTTACTTTTAGGAAAATAAAGTTTTTTTAAACTTACATAATTTTCAATAATATTTTATTTCAACATTAATCAGAATACAGTTAGTAGAAAAAATATTTTTCATTGGCCCAGACTCTACTGTCTTTAAGTTTTTTTATGTAAATATTAGAAGATCAACTAAAAGCTTAAAAATAAACCAACTAATGAAACATATATCGAACATTTTGGTCCATCTTTTCAAAACTATATATCTCATTTGTAGATGTTTCATGAAGATCTAAATTCTTGTGCACATTGTATCAGGGGCGGAGCCACACTGTGGCTAGCTGGGGCCACCGCCCTATGTGAGAAATTGAAGTATAATGCACAAAAACAGTACATCAAATTTCTTGCCCCAGCTGAGATGGAATTTTTGGCCCTAGCTGGGGTATGCTTCAGCCTAATTGGCCTAAAAAGCTCTAGTTCTAACATATTTGTAATGATTGCAAAGATATTGGTATATATATAACAGAATGTGTTATTTTTGGCATTGTTATTTTTTTTTTACCTTTCGCCCTAGCTAAGTTGCAAACCTAGCTCCGCCACTACATTGTACTACACTAAAGAAAACGGTGGACAAATTTACGAATAAAAAAGGTTTAATCAAACTCATGCTTACTCATTAATTCTGGCACATGGAGCACCCATCCATAATATCTTTAACCACGACAATCAGCATCTACCACTGCATAATGGAGAAAAAATATAAAAATGTTCTGCACATACAACTTTATAAAATTATTCAGATAAGTAAAATCCAAGTAACGAATTTGCACATGAGGTTAGAAAATTTAGTATCACAGTATGTCATTCCAGTAATAAATCAAGTTAGTGTTTCTTTTCCCATGAGTAACCTTCATCCTAACTTCATCATTTACTTCTTTACTGATGATTGATTAGTTTAAAATAGGGGATGACTTTGTGTACATGGGTGACTATGCGAACATTGGTGACTTACTTGTTTGGCAAGCAGTGTGAACATTAAGTACAACCTTTAGTAAACATTTTCTCACATGTCTAGTCCTAATTTATATTTTTGAACATGCGCCAAAATGTTTTAGTAAACATTTACTCCCATGGTTGGTTAAATTACTGGGTTTACAAAAATTAGTTAAAAAAACAACAATAAACAATTGCTGAGAACTTGATGTATGCATATCATGTGCAAATTTATATGCATACAGATAATGGTAAAGTCACATAGAAAAATGTGTACATACTAAGTTGTGCGTATATTTCTCTGTGTATAGATATCTCTCTACAAATATTCATATTTTACTAAAATGTTCCAACACTGGATAAGCATCAGTCTCTGTGCATGGGCTTACGACTTTGCGGAGACATGTGTTTTTGGTTTATATTAAGTTGTACATGTATTTCTTTGTGTATATATTTCTCTACAAATATTCATATTTTACTAAACCGTTTAAAGGGTAATAACAGTACTAATAATTGTACCTTATGAACTTGATTAATCATAAACAAATTTTAGATGGGGTGCTACTAAATGTTAACGTCCACATAAACAAATATGTAGGCAATATTGGCACTACACATAAGCATATAGCAGCTTTCCATTACAATTGTTTACTGCATGTGCCATAGATGTTAGTAACTAATATAAGATCAAAAAAATCTAAAATATACCTTTTGGCAATATGATTATGGAAATTTGGCATGTGGGTGTGCACTATCAATTTCTCGCATTTCTTTACCAAATCCATAATAGAAATCTACTAAAATTAAGTATTGAACATATGTGTCAACCTATTTTCTTACTTGTATATAAAAAAGCGGAATAGTAAATAACGAAATAGATAGCATTACAGTGAAAAACATGTTCACTTACTTTGCACGCATAACAGTGAAGGTATTTGACAGATTATGCAGTATCAAAAATAAAAACATCTGAATATATACAGTACAAAGTTACTAAGGCATAATCAACCATCAAAGCCAACATGGATACCATAAACTTGATGTAACGGTGAACTGTAGTAATGTTTGAGAAATGCAACATCTAATAGGAATTTAGTATCTAACACAGAGAAGAAATTTTAAAAGAAAGATAAGTATCGTACAAATCTTGCAAACTCCCAAACATCACGCTTCACTCTGTTTTAACAGTAATTTAAGTAGGTATGCTGTCTGTAGTTTGTTTACAGCACAAAAAATGAAACATGGAATGAAAAAACGCCCACTTAACACAATTCTATTGTGTGCTACAGTTGGAGGATCTCATGGAAGATTTCCCAAACATTCCATAAATTCTCTCGCAAATGAGGATGGAAACTAAAATTGGGGGAGTAGTTGTGATTCGGTTTTGATTGGGCAGTAGTAAATGGGTAAACTAATTTTTAAGGCCGCGGTATTGCGTTAATTTAAAATGGTTGCACGCTAATTGTCCACCTCAGCAAGGTTGAGGTTCTGTTTTTGTTTAAGTAAAATATCATTTCTACATCTTGTATTAATTTTCTTCAGTTATTAAATTTTGTCTTCCACTTGTGATTGGCTAATTATTTGAAAATTCATGTAATACAAATTGAATAGACAACATCTACTCTTGTCTATAGTCAGCCGTTGGAAATTAAATGTGAGACAATCCCAACTTATAAAGTATATCAATAATCAAAGAACAAAGAACAATCATATTTAGGAAGTAGCAACAAACATCGAAGTACAGAATTAAGAAAATAAATGGAAAACATAAACTAAGAACACATGTGAGATAATAGATTGAAGAGTGTTCGGTGAACCGATTGAGCTATCAAGGTAAATGGGAAATGGTGGAATATAGAGGCAGTGAGAAATTATTTTGTTGTTGTATGCATTAAGTAGTTGTACATGTACTCGCAGTAATATAAGGTCGTATATAATACTTAGAAACCATAAATTACAAAACGTACACTGATCTTTTTCAGGGGTTGAAATTACATCTGAGAAGCAAAAACCAAAAAATCAAACACAGAAAATGATAAAATCTCCATAAATCCAAAGTCTAGATAAAATAACAATAAGTTGCAGCGAAATCAATAGGGTCAAAAAATGAAATGCTAAAAGATCTGTCGGGTCAAAAAATGAAATGCTAAAAGATCAGTCTGCAAGATTATCTTCAAAAAATCATCTACTAACATGAATCATCATTTTCAACGAAGCTAAATACACATTGAACTAAGTATTTATATTTTTCTTCTTTTATCAGTTCGAAAAATAAAGTATTAAGATTTATAAATATTTTGGAAACAGTATATTGAGTTTAAAGTCTTTTCCAACAAATTAGTAAGTAAGGAAGGTACTAAAGTCAATGTTTAACATAAACTTTATTCATCTGCATCTTTCGTTATTGCTTTCAAACAATTAAAAAATATAAGTGTAGAGCTCAAGCAATCAAGCAATTTAAGCAAGATTTGTCATCTTATATAAAGAGAACTATTCAATACATAGCCTAATTTTGGCAACCTATATTATGTATGGTCCAACAAATAAAAAATGAAATTCATATTTACAGTACAGACCACAACGACTATGCGTAAAAGTGTTTATTGATGTTTAGCTTGGAAATGTACTACTAATATCAGAATGTAAGATTGGTTGGTAACAACATACTGAGTGAAATAAGCAACGGTTGTTATGAACGACTAAATCAGTACCTTTACTGGCTACAACTTGAAAAAAATTCATTCAGTCTCCAGGCAGTACATCTTTGCTAGAACTTTATTCGTCTATACAAAACGTTTTTCCTTGTAATGCATTATCTTTTTTTTTTACTTTTTCTTCTTCCTCTCCACCTGAAGCAGAACAAATCATATTTGTGTATTACGATCTCAAGTTAACCTATATTGTTATCAACTTAACCGTGCAAGTAATAAAAGATTGAGCAAAGGCTACAGGTTCAACAGAAGTTGCCTCTTAGTAGCATCCTTCTTGTCGATTACACCTCAGTATTGCCTCTCTCCACACCTAGTTTTTTTGCTTTTTCAATTATTGAAGTCCCACCTAATATTAGAGGAAAAAATGGTGAATCAGTTCTAAAGTTAACTACATCAGAAAATATTGGTAGTCTGTAGCAAAAGTTTGATTCAAGCAAATACCAAAGATTTTGTTTGAAATAGAAAGTAAACACTTTACCAAATATGCTGTTGAGGTTTTGTTTTATGAACCTGCAAAAATTCGAGCATGCATATTTTGGTCATGACAACAATGAGTATTTGGGAAGAATGAAAAGATTATATTGTATAACTACAGCTCCTGAAAATATTGCTTTAAAAGTGAACTAAATGTAGCTAAATGATATCTCCGAATAGTTTATTATGGAAAAGTCGATTCTTAATTCAGTGCGGCTAACTGAAAACTATTTTTATATTTTACTTAGAGCTGCAATCTTGGAAAGCAAATATAGTAAACTTTTAAAAGTGGTTTGTAAGCAGGAAGAAGAAAACATGACCATCTTACTGCAAATGGTAGTGAAATATATAATTGTTATAAATTATTTTTATGTTCAACATCTTCAGTTGAAAATAACCAGGAAAAAAATCCTCAAGATCTTATTTTCAATCATATAGCAGGATAATCTGCAATTTTAATCGTAAGGGATTTGCTCTCCCTATTATCAACATGCATTTTTTGGTAAATCGGTAAAGTAAATGTTAAAGCAAAAAAAGCCCAAATAAATAATTTCTAAAACCGATCAACCCAAAAGGAGCGGGTGTAAATTGGAGAACTAATTAGCAGTTAGACAGATAATTAGAAATTGAACAGATAATACCAACCAATTAATAACTTGCATAATATATTACAGACTGATATATTAATTTAATTTTGAATGTAAAATTTTTGATAGTCGAAATTAAATTGTCGAACAAAAATAGAACTGTAAACAAACCATATTAACTACGTCTGTTGATTTATGCATGATATTAAGTCTGAAGTAAAAAAAACCGTACATAACCGAACGAGGGGTAACAACAAATCGTAAAATTACGCGGTACAATAATCCTACTCAGTAAGTGCTTAAATCTATAAAGAATCTCAGATTTTAGTAACAAATGTACCAAATTGCATACCTAAGAAAACCCTAGTTACCGAAGTCGCCAGATTTGCGGGTTGACCAGCGGGCGGAGACCGCTAATGCAGACGGTGGATAGTTAGAAACAGTCGGTAAGCAAGAGAGAGGCGGTCATATGATTTATTGATCTGCGACTGTTAAGTTGGGAAGAAAAGGGGAAATGGGAAAAGTGAGTAAATTAGATGGAGGATAATGAAATTAACAGCAGCGGTTACAAACGGATGGGTACTGTTGAAAATTTTGGTAATTTCAAAAGTAGGACACGTGTCGTCGTGTGAACAGCGTGGTTTCTGCTTTCCTTTTTAAGTAATAGATTGTCTTGACTCGAGTGTTTTGTGTTTTGCTTTACGCTCGGGTCAGCCTGAGTTATTCACAGATTTGGATATCCGCTCTCTTGGAGATTTGAATCGCTGGAGATTATCTGCTTGTCTTGTCCTATCTATTTCAGTTCTGTTGTTCTATTCAGCTTGTACTTGGTTATCATATTTAGACTTCTATTGTACTTTATTTCTTCTATTGTATCTTATTTAACTCTGATATATTTACATTGTAGCTTCATGAACTACTATTTCTTTTACTTCCGCTGCATTATTTTACTCTGTGTTTGTGATCTGTGATTATATTTATTTACTGTATATTCTGAGATTTGCCAAATTTTATTTACAACGCGGTATTTTGAGCAATTCAATTCTGTAACGACCCGTATTTTTACGGATCGAAACATCGTAAAACAGTTGACATTTGGTCGCATTTTTGATAGTCGTTCAGTGTTTAAGTCTTAGGCCATATGGTGGTTAGGTCGTAGTAGACGACTTAAGAAGTGGAGCGACTTAAGAGGTTGGAACGACCTAAGCAGTTAGGTCGTATGATAGATAAGTCGTATGTTGAGGCTTAGGTCGTGAAGGAGGATAAGTCGTATACGACTTAAGGAAATAGGCGACTCATAGAAATTGGCGACCTAAGGATTTTGGGGATAGGTCGTATAGGAGTTGGGTCGTGTGATAACTTAGGTCGTAGAATAGGTTAGGTCGTAGACGACCTAAGAGATAGGAGCGACCTATAGAATTAGACGACCTAAGGATTTGCGACCTTAGAGGATAAGCGAGTTAGCGACCTAAGAGGGTAAGTCGTGAGCGACTTAGGAGCGTGATAAGTTGTGAGCGACTTAGGAGCGTGTCAGGGTTAGGTCGTAAGATCTATTAAGTCTTAAGTCGGAGACATTTGAGTCGTTGAGTCGCTATAGCAGGAGTATTAGTTTGTAGACGACCTATGATAGTACTAGGTATAGTTAGGTCGTGGATGCGCATTGTTTAGGTCGCGTGAAGGTTTAAGCAGTTAGGTCGCTGAGTCGTGAGCGACCTAGGAGTTATAGAGATATTCCGAGTTAACTCGGCATGTATTAAGTCGCGCATGGGTTAGGTCGCGCCTGCGTTAGGTCGGAGACCCTGTTAAGTCGTGTGGGTTTTTAGTTCGGCAAAGCTGTTAAGTCGTTAGGTCGTAGATTGAGGGGTTTCGTTAGGTTGTAGGTCGTGATGCTCTATAGGTCGTGGACGACCTAATTCCGAGTGAACGACTTAAGGAGGATTTCAGCTATAAATACTCGTCCATTTCCTCACTTTTTGGGATCCGGATTTCGAAGCGACGAAGTGCTGCCATTTTGAGAGCTCGACTTCTACACTTCTTCACTTCTTTTCTCCACTCTAATCTTGTGATTCCTTCCATCCAAATCGAAGATCAAATCGAAGATCCAAGAGCTTAGATTGAAGATATTCATCCATCGAAGAGAGATTTCATCGTTTGAAGCGGATTGGTGATAGATCAAGCTAGATCCTTCGCTGTCCAGATCTGAAGCGTGTTGATTTGGGGTTATTTAGGTGATTTGGTGAGTGGTGATTATCTCTCACACGGATCCAAAGGAGTATATCGGATCGTTGGCTTGATTTGGTGTTAAAATAGTGATTTCCATGCATTTTCCCAATCATATGTGTAGATCCATATAGATTCATTGTTCATAATGATTTGACATTCATTTTACTACATGTTAACCTATGCAAGTTCATTCATCAAGATTATAGAGATATTGTTCATGTTTCATGCTTGTTAGACTTTCAACTCTTTAATTACGAAATTGCCATTATTGTTATAATTGTTTACTTAGATCATATTTCAACGCTTGATTGCTTGGATTAATGTTTGACTTGGTTGATTGCTATGAATTAGATGATTGATGATTTGATTTAGACCGAAGATGATTCAAAAGCTAAGAGAAAGGCTCTTGAATTGGGAAAGCTGCTTGTGGCATATGTAGCGGATGATGAAGCTCTTATGCACAGATTTGATGATGGTGTTGAGATGAGCCTTTGCGAGGATGTGATGAAGCGAAGCATGATATGAGATAGCCTTGGTCTAATCCAGACGGGATCATTCCAAGCAGATTGATAACTCGGTGATATGGTTAGGGTTTGAGGATAATGGTTTGCTCGAGAGACGCTTGAGCTAGTATGGAAATAGTCGTCGAGGAGGATGACTAGAAGGCTGGGATCTCATCATTGTTGAAGGTTCTAGCATGCTCAAACCAAGAGTACGTTGGGCAGATTCGATAGTCCCTGAAGGCTACGGATTGGTAGTCACGTACTTTGGGCAGATTCGATAGTCCTAGGCATGGGTCACGATGACGTGCAGAGTTATGTCTAGAACCGGGGTTTTCCATTAGCCCTTGACGGACGGCTGAAAGAATGTGCCGGTCATTCAACTAACGGTGATATTGAGGCAATGATAACAGTGATAGCCAGAGTCATGGATGTTTGGTTGTATCGTCATTCGGTCTCAAGAGCAGTATTTTCTTGGTGCTTATCTGATCTTGGTTTAGGCCTTGGGGGTTTGTACTTGGAAAGCATCGCCCTTGACTCGAGTGATAATTGCTTTACTTTAAATTGTATGCTCTGCTATGTTTGCTTCTGCTTAGTGTGTGTCTAGGGGCTATCACTGTAGAAAGAGGTGGAGTGGGAGGGTTGTATTCCTATTCCTTTTTCATTTATGCTCTTTTGGTATGTTGATAGTTAATTTACTACTCACTAAGACTGTTGTCTGACTCAAGGCTTTATGTTTTAACTCTTATTGCCTTGGGCTTTTCATCCATTTTGTGACGGGCAGACTAGGTAGCAGGTGACAGGTGCTGTTCTTGCTTTCCACGATGATGATGTCGAAGACGAGCTGGAGGGTTGCATATTATCTTCTTACTATATGTATTGGATGTTCCGCTGTTTGTATATTCTCTGAGTGTTATGTAGTGAGGCATGATGTATTGACTATTCAGATGTTTGTATTCAACTATTATGAAGTTTTATCGATGAGATTCTATTCTGTGAAGCTTCACTATATATATATATATATTCTATTGTATTTTTTCCATGCGCTGTGAGTAATACGATAGATTCTGCTGTTTTTAATTTACCTTGGCAATCGTGCATGGTCGCCTGGCATACTTTACAGCGTACTATCTCTAGATTCGGTGAAGGGGTCATGGGCAGTCGTCACATTTGGTATCAGAGCTTTGGTTAATCGATTTTACCCAACGCTCGCTGACGTAACTACGTACGAGAGACGTAATTGTATTTTGATGGATGATTACTATATATAATATAGTAGCTTAGTAGAGTTTGAGTCCTTTATGCAGTTGTTTCTCTAGGTGTGCTAATCATTCCTTTTTATAGATATTGAGAATGAGTCGAAGAGGGAGACCAGCTGCTAGGGAAGGCCGTGCTACTGAAGGGGCTGCTGATTATGCTGCTATGTTCGAAGCTATGATGACTTCGATCATGAAAAGGATGCCAGCTCCGGGGCCATCGGTGGATGTTGGAGTTCAAGTTCAAACTCCAAGACCGGTGGATTTTGCTAAGCTGTGTAAGGACTACACTGCTCTTGGAGGAAAGGTTTTCTTGGGAACAGAATCAACCATTTGAAGTTCAGAGGTGGATAGATGCTTGTAGAAGGATTTTTGGTGACTTGGGAATTGAGGATACAACTAAGAGGAAGTTAGCATCAAGACAGCTTCAAGGGAGAGCTTCTGATTGGTGGAACTCTATCACTATTGATACTCCGGAGGAAGAGATCACTTGGGTGCAATTCCAAGCCAGATTTGAAGCTAAGTTCATTTCTATAGCTCAGAAGTCTGTTCTGTTCAAGAAGTTTGTGGAGCTCAGGTAAGGTGGAAGACCAGTTCTTGAGTATGTTTCTGAGTTTGAAGCTTTGTCCAAGTATGCCTGGTCGTATATTGAATCTTCATATCAGAAGAACGAGAAGTTTGTGACAGGCTTGGACAGTTATCTTGGGAGGCAGTTGGTGGATCATTTAGACGATCCATTTGAGAAGCTTGTGGAGAAGGCTCTCGGGCACGAGAATCTGTTTCCTAAGGAAGGATCTGTTGTTGCTGTGACCAGGGAAGAGTCTAAACCCCAGCAGGGTGGAAAAAAGAAGAGGAAGCAGCAGCAGCAGAAAAAGGGTAGGGATGGCCAGAAGAAGCCGAAGAGCGAAGTGACCTGCTATAATTGTCAGCAGAAGGGCCATTTCTCTAGGGATTGTAAGAATCAGAAGGTACCGATGAAGTGTCACAACTGTGACAAGCCGGGGCATATCAGGAAGAATTGTCCGAAACCAAGGAAAGACAAGCAGATTGTGCAAGCTTATGCTTTGGGAGCTGTTCCATCGTCTTCGAAAGCTCCTACCGCTGAAAAGGGAAAGAGTGTAGTGGTTCAAGGTACTCTCTCCATATGTGGTGTTCCAGTTAGAGTGTTATTTGATACTAGGGCGTCACATTCTTTTGTTTGTAATGAACTTGTAGGCCGGTTGGGTTTGGAACCAGATATTGTTGATAGGCCATTGGTTGTGACTAATCCAGTTGGGGGTTCGTCTTGTTTGTGTATGTTATGCCGTGGTCTGATTGTATCGAGTCATGATTGCTCTTTTGTTTGTGATTGTTTTGTTCTGAACTTTGCGGGATTTGGAATCATTTTGGGAATGGACTGGCTTAGGAAGTATGCGGCAAAGGTTGATTATGAGAGGTTGGAGGTGACAATCGAGAATGTGGAGGGGCGAAAGATTGTGATACGATGTAAGCATGAAGAAGGCATCTTCATGAGCTTTATGTATTCGCTGGTTGTTCCACGGGATGGACTGTCATCTATGCCATTCGCTAATGGATTTAAGGATGTCTTTGACGAGGTCAAAGGATTACCGCCGCATAGAGAGATCGAGTTTCGTATAGATCTAGCTGAGGGAGCCAGACCTGTTGTGATGCCTCTTAGGCAAATGGCGCCTAGAGAACAGCAAGAGTTGAGGGTGCAGGTTGATGACCTTTTACAGAAAGGATTCATTCGGCGTAGTGTGTCCGAATGGGGTGCACCAGTTGTGTTTGTTACCAAAGCGGATGGATCGCTGAGGTTGTGTGTGGATTATCAGGAGCTGAATAAGGTGACTAAGAAGAACAAGTATCCATTGCCGAGAATAGATAACTTGTTTGATCAGCTTCACAAAGCTAAGGTGTTTTCTCAGATGGATTTGGCAACGGGATTTCACCAATTGAGAGTTGCTAAGGATAGTGTGCCGAAGACTACTTTTAGGACACCATCCGGTTTCTTTGAGTGGCTGGTAATGCCGTTTGGATTGACCAACGCGCCAGCATATTTTGTGGATCTTATGAATAGAGTGTTCAGAGATCAGTTGAACAAGTTCGTGCTGGTGTTCGTGGATGATATTCTGATTTATTCCGGAACTGAAGAAGAGCACAAGACGCACTTGCGTATTGTTTTGGAAATCTTATGGAAACATCAGCTGAGGGCTAAATTTTCAAAGTGTCACTTCTGGAAGAGTGAAGTGAGGTTCTTAGGCCATGTTATCTCTGGAAAGGGAATAGCGGTTGATCCCGCTAAGGTGGCAGCAATCCAGGATTGGATTAGACCTAAGAATGCATCTGATGTGAGAAGTTTTCTTAGATTAGCAGGATATTATCGACGGTTTATCAAATACTTCTCCAAGGTAGCCGCACCATTGACAGGATTGACGAAGAAGAACCAAGTGTTCAGATGGGAAGATAAGTGTGAGCAAGCTTTCGGAATCCTGAAAGAGCGACTGACTAGTGCTCCTGTTTTGACTATTCCGAGTGGGAATGATGAGATGGTGGTTTACACCGATGCATGTGGTACTGGACTTGGAGCAGTGCTAATGCAGAGGGATAAAGTTGTTGCATATGCAAGTCGACAACTGAAGCCGCATGAAAGGAATTACCTGACTCATGATTTGGAGTTGGCGGCGATTGTTTTTGCTCTGAAGATGTGGAGACATTATCTATTGGGAGTTCGATTCGAGTTGTTTACATATCATAAGTCGTTGAAGTATCTTTTCTCCCAAAAGGATTTGAATCTTCGGCAGCAACGTTGGCTAGAGTTTTTGGCATCATATGATTTTGGTATAGCTTATACTCCGGGAAAAGGTAACGCAGTGGCAGATGCGTTAAGTCGAAGACATGCAGGATTGGGAGCCATGTTTTCAGAATGGAAGAATCTGGAGTATTTAGCTGGGTTTGACTTCAGGCCTAGATGTGAATTGGAACCTGAGATGTTGGCAAACTTATCGATAAGACCGACTTTTGTGGAAAGAATTGGCGGGAGTCAAAAGCGAGATGATAAGCTTATCAAGATTTTCCGTGATTTGGAATCTGGATTGGAACCAAAAAAGGATAAAGGATTCGAGGTCGATCGAGAAGGTTGGCTTCGGAAGCAAGGACGACTAGTTATTCCCGATATAGATGGGTTGAGAGATGAAGTTCTGAAGGAAAGTCATCACTCGAAGTTGACAATTCATCCAGGTGGAAATAAGATGTATCGGGATATGAAGAGAACCTACTACTGGGAAGGTATGAAGAAGGATGTTGGGAATTTTATTTCCAAATGCATGAACTGCCAGTTGGTAAAAGCCGAACAGAGGAAGCCAAGTGGATTGCTTCAGCCATTAGAAGTTCCTACATGGAAGTGGGAACAAATATCGATGGATTTTATTGATGGACTACCTAGAACAAGAACGGGAAATGAAGGGATTTGGGTCATCGTAGATCGTCTGACTAAGAGTGCAAGATTCATTCCTGTTCGATCGACTAGGACTGCATCAAAGTTGGCTGAGTTGTATGTTAAGTGGATTGTTCGATTCCATGGTATTCCGAAGAGTATAGTGAGCGATCGAGATCCATTGTTCACTAGTGGATTTTGGAAGAGCTTCCAGGAAGTTTTGGGAACCGAGTTGTGTTTGAGTACAGCTTATCACCCCCAAACAGATGGTCAGACCGAGAGAGTCAACCGAGTTTTAGAAGATCTCCTCAGAGCTTGTGTTTTGGATTTCGGAGGATCATGGGAAGATCACCTTCATTTGGTGGAATTTGCATATAACAATAGTTACCAGTCAAGCATTGGTATAGCACCGTATGAGGCATTGTATGGAAGACCGTGTAACTCTCCGACATGTTGGTTAGAGACCGGAGAAAAGCTGATACTTGGGCCAGAGATGATTCGATAGACTTCGGATTGTATAGAGATCATTCGGCAGCGAATGAAGGCAGCCCAAGACCGTCAGAAGAGTTATGCCGATAAGCGTCGTAAGGATTTGGAATTCGACATTGGTGATATGGTTTTTGTGAAGATTTCTCCACTGAAGAATGTTATTCGATTCGGGAAGAAAGGGAAATTGACTCCGAGATTTGTTGGACCATTCCCGATCATCGAGCGAATTGGAAAGCTCGCCTATAGATTGGAGTTACCAGAGAAGATGTCGGGTGTGCACAATGTTTTTAACATATCGTATCTACGGAAGTATGTGCACGACTCGAATACAGTAGTTTCTGCTGATAGCTGTAAAGATTTCGAAGTTGATCCAGTCGATAGGAGACCTCGTAAGCCGCTTCGTGTTGTGGAAACCGACACGAAACAGCTTAGGAGGAAGGTAGTTAAGTTGCTCAAGATACAATGGAGTGATGATGATAACGACGGTCCATGGGAGGTGGAAGAGTGGATGAAAGTAGCTCATCCCGAACTCTTCAAGGTATGGCCCTAAGGTGTCGTGTCATCTAACGACATTGTAACTTGTTCTAAGTTTTAGAATTCTGCATGCTAAGCTAGAATTGGATGCATGGTTTGTTGATTGCTATGGATGGTAGGCATGCAGAATAGTCTTTGATTGCTTCTGTTTGTTTGGAATTTCGGGGGCGAAATTCCTAAGGGGGAGTGAATGTAGCGACCCGTATTTTTACGGATCGAAACATCGTAAAACAGTTGACATTTGGTCGCATTTTTGATAGTCGTTCAGTGTTTAAGTCTTAGGCCATATGGTGGTTAGGTCGTAGTAGACGACTTAAGAAGTGGAGCGACTTAAGAGGTTGGAACGACCTAAGCAGTTAGGTCGTATGATAGATAAGTCGTATGTTGAGGCTTAGGTCGTGAAGGAGGATAGGTCGTAGATGACTTAAGGAAATAGGCGACTCATAGAAACTGGCGACCTAAGGATTTTGGGGATAGGTCGTATAGGAGTTGGGTCGTGTGATAGCTTAGGTCGTAGAATAGGTTAGGTCGTAGACGACCTAAGAGATAGGAGCGACCTATAGAATTAGACGACCTAAGGATTTGCGACCTTAGAGGATAAGTGAGTTAGCGACCTAAGAGGGTAAGTCGTGAGCGACTTAGGAGCGTGATAAGTCGTGAGCGACTTAGGAGCGTGTCAGGGTTAGGTCGTAAAATCTATTAAGTCTAAAGTCGGAGACATTTGAGTCGTTGAGTCGCTGTAGCAGGAGTAGTAGTTTGTAGACGACCTATGATAGTACTGGGTATAGTTAGGTCATGGATGCGCATTGTTTAGGTCGCGTGAAGGTTTAAGGAGTTAGGTCGTTGAGTCGTGAGCGACCTAGGAGTTATAGAGATATTCCGAGTTAACTCGGCATGTATTAAGTCGCGCATGGGTTAGGTCGCGCCTGCGTTAGGTCGGAGACCCTGTTAAGTCGTGTGGGTTTTTAGGTCGGCAAAGCTGTTAAGTCGTTAGGTCGTAGATTGAGGGGTTTCGTTAGGTCGTAGGTCGTGATGCTCTATAGGTCGTGGACGACCTAATTCCGAGTGAACGACTTAAGGTGGATTTCAGCTATAAATACTCGTCCATTTCCTCACTTTTTGGGATCCGGATTATGAAGCGACGAAGTGCTGCCATTTTGAGAGCTCGACTTCTACACTTCTTCACTTCTTTTCTCCACTCTAATCTTGTGATTACTTCCATCCAAATCGAAGATCAAATCGAAGATCCAAGAGCTTAGATTGAAGATCTTCATCCATCGAAGAGAGATTTCATCATTTGAAGCGGATTGGTGATAGATCAAGCTAGATCCTTCGCTGTCCAGATCTGAAGCGTGTTGATTTGGGGTTGTTTAGGTGATTTGGTGAGTGGTGATTATCTCTCACACGGATCCAAAGGAGTATATCGGATCGTTGGCTTGATTTGGTGTTAAAATAGTGATTTCCATGCATTTTCCCAATCATATGTGTAGATCCATATAGATTCATTGTTCATAATGATTTGACATTCATTTTACTACATGTTAACCTATGCAAGTTCATTCATCAAGATTATATAGATATTGTTCATGTTTCATGCTTGTTAGACTTTCAACTCTTTAATTACGAAATTGCCATTATTGTTATAATTGTCTACTTAGATCATATTTGAACGCTTGATTGCTTGGATTAATGTTTGACTTGGTTGATTGCTATGAATTAGATGATTGATGATTTGATTTAGACCGAAGATGATTCAAAAGCTAAGAGAAAGGCTCTTGAATTGGGAAAGCTGCTTGTGGCATATGTAGCGGATGATGAAGCTCTTATGCACAGATTTGATGATGGTGTTGAGATGAGCCTTTGCGAGGATGTGATGAAGCGAAGCATGATATGAGATAGCCTTGGTTTATTCCAGACGGGATCATTCCATGCAGATTGATAACTCGGTGATATGGTTCGGGTTTGAGGATAATGGTTTGCTCGAGAGGCGCTTGAGCTAGTATGGAAATAGTCGTCGAGGAGGATGACTAGAAGGCTGGGATCTCATCGTTGTTGAAGGTTCTAGCATGCTCAAAGCAAGAGTACGTTGGGCAGATTCGATAGTCCCTGAAGGCTACGGATTGGTAGTCAAGTACTCTGGGCAGATTCGATAGTCCTAGGCACGGGTCACGATGACGTGCGGGAGTTATGTCTAGAATCGGTGTGATATCCCGGGATTTCGAGAAGTTTAAAATGTGATAATCTCTTAATTTAAATTATTTTAAATTGATAAATTTGTTATTTTCAAATATTTTGATATGAAATGTATGAATAAAGTTTTTATTAAAATAAGATTTGTTTTACAATATTTTCTTTAAAAGAAATTTTATTTATGTAAATTTGGGAAATATTTATTTAATAGTAATAAATATAAAAGTTTTATTTTTACACTTAAAAATGAATTAAATATATTGTATATGATTTTATTAGGATATAATTAGTTTATTTTATTTTCTTTTAAAGGTGTCATTTATTTATAATATAGGAAAGCATTTATTAAATAAGGTATGTATTTATTTAATTAGGAAAATTCATTTTTAAAGGCTTTTAAATAATTTTAAAACAAATGAAAATTTAATAATGACAAGTGTTAAATTTCTAAACATGTTAAATACATGTGTTAACAAGATAAATAAGGGTAGAGACAAGTGTCATCCTTTAATTTTATTTTCTTTAAATTTTAATAAAATCTAAATTACCTATATAAACTTTCACCTCCTCTCTTCTTTTTCTTTTCTTATCTTTTTCATTTGCAAAGACAAAAATTCTCAAACCAGAAAATGTTCAAACCGAAATCATCTTCTCAAACAAAAATGAAATTTCCTCAAACCAGATCAAAGCTAAATTCTCAAATTCAAGACCTGTAACCCTTTGTTCTTGCAAGCCTGTAATCTGAAATCTACTCAAACCTGTTGACATTGATCTGATCAAAAATCAAGTCCTGTAAACAAAAAGCTGTAAATCAAATCTCCTCAAACCTGAAATTCATCTTCAAAAAGCCTAGTTCTCAAGTTCAAAAGCCTGTTAACATTTGCCTGTTTCAAATCAAGTCTGGCACCATTCCAAGTGCATGCAAGTGAATCTGGAGTTTCAAGAGCCTTCCTGTTTTTAATGTTTCAAAAGCAAGTGTTTCAGTTTTCAAAACAAGCAGATAAAATTCAAAACAAATTCAAGTTCAGTTTCAAGTTTTCAAAGCAAATTCAGTTTTTCAAAGATTCCAGTTTATCACTTCTCTGTTCAACATTAAATAGGTGAGTAAACTTTACTTTAAAAACAGTTTGAATCTATATTGCAAGTGATAAATTTATATGGATATGATATAATATGGTTGCCTAAACGATTATTTCTAGAATATGTTGAAACTGCCCTGTTTATATGACTGTATATAACAGAGTATATATTTCTTGTCTCTGTTATTTTAAAACTAGTAAGCAAGCCCCTTATATCTGCCTATATCCTTTGATATTGTGATGGATGCCTGAAGTATTATCTAGAATGTGTTTGCATGTATGAAATTATGTGTTCTATGTATATAAACATAGAATAATCTATGTGCATGTCTGTGTATATAGATGTTAGTCTCTGTAGTGTTCCTAGACTCAAGATCATCACCAACGAATTAATTTTAGACCATGATCTTTAAAGAAAAATTGATTATAACATTTTGATATCATTTTTAAAAATAGATTTAAGTGGATATATCAAGTAATTATTTCAAAAACAAGGATTTACAGTGATGATCTAATATAAGTCAGAAATCGACCATTTTAATTTCACAATTAAATTCCATAACTAGATTCGTGCTAGGAAATGATGATTTTAGATATAGATTCCATGACATTTAAATTTGGGGATATTGAGTATTCTCGAGTTGATCGAAATTTCTATTTTCTTCGATTCTCGACGTTTGGCGAAGAATTGAGCATCGAATCTGAGGCTGAAGGAATATGGAGGAGTGGAGATCATCAGAAAAATAATCGGTGGATTTATTAACCACCGTGGTGGCAGGACGACGTGATTATAGGGTTTTATGTCAGTTTTTAGTCGGGGTCGAAAAGTGGATTACTGCTCTGTCATCGGAGCATCGGAGGAGGCCGGTCATGGGGGAAAAGAAGCGTATGACGTTGGCAAAGCTTCGGGTGAAGTCTCGTGACCTCTGATGGTCGGAGTTGTCTGGACGAGGGAGGATTAGGTGCTGGGTTCATGGTTTCAAATTGATCGTTTATGTCGATTTTGTTTTGGGTTGTGATGAATGTCTGGGATGGTCGGAATCTAGTGTAGGAGTCGTCGTCGACCTATCGGAGGTAGATAGGATGAACGGAGTTTCGTTGTTGGGTGGTGCACGTGCACGTGTGCACGACGATGATGTGGTGCCTAGAAGGTTGGGTTTGGGAAGAAGATGATTTCTCGTGATTTGTCTCGAGGAATTTCGTGAGTGACTCGGGGAAATGAAGAGATGGACGTGAGTTTGTCTCGTGTACGTGAGAATTGTGGTTCCAGACTTCCAGTTTTTAAACTTAAGCTAAATCTAAAAAAAAAAGAAAATATATAGAAGAAGAGGATGAAGAACTCGAGTCTGAACTCGAGAAATGGTCGGGTTGAACCCGAAGCAGGAGTTTGAACAGTTTTTTTTTTTTAAAAAAAAGTTTTTATAAAACAAAGTTTGGAAATTTAAGAAGAACTTTAGTTTAAACTTTCCTTAAACTAAAATTCTTTTATTTATAATAAATGTACCTTTAACATTCTGGATTAGGAATTATATTATTGATTAACTTTAATTTGTTAAGATTAATCTTTAAGTTATTCTAAAGCTTATTTTTTTATATAATTAAGTGTTAGTTAAAAGAATAAATGTTTTAAAAATAAGGTGATTAGATAATTAATAAAGAAAATGTTATATCTTTAACTTAATCAAGGTTTGATAATAAATGAGGTGATTTAAAGAGTCATTAATTTATTTAATTAATTAATGATTAAGGATTAATTAATTTATAATTAAGGGTTATAATTAATTAATTAAAGGTTAATCAAATGTGATTAAGGATTATTAATTAAGTAATTAAAGATTTATTAATTAATGATTAGAGATAAATTAATTAAGTAATTAAGATGGGTTAATTAAGTAATTAAAGGTAAACTAATGATAATTAAGAAGTACTTAATTAAGTTTTATTAAGTAACAATTAAGTTTTCTTTTTTTATAATTAAGAAATTATTAATTTATAATTAAAGTTAATTAAGGATTAATTAACTGTTATTAAGGTTAGTTAATTATCATTAAAGATTGAACAATAGATAATTATGGATTAATTATATTGATAATTAAAGTTCTTAATTAATAATTAAGTTTTACTAATTAATAATTAAGAAGTAATTAATTAGTTAATTAAGTTTAATTAATTAATTATAAAAGTAATTAAGGATTGATTACTTTGTATTAAAAGATATTGATTAATAATTAAGGTTTATTAATTAATAATTAAAGAATAATTAATCAAGGATTAATTAATTTGTTTAAAGGGTAATTAAGGATGAGTTACTCAGTTATGATTTAAGAAATGAATGTGATTTATTTAAGTTAATTAATTTGTTAATTAATTAAGGATAGTCACTTGGTAATTGATTAAGTGTAGTTACTTAATAAGATTGGTTAAGTATAATTACTTAGGGTAAGTAATTGATAATTAAATTACTGTATGTAATTGGTATAATTAATCAAAAAGGAATTAATTAATTAAGGTAAGTAATTAAAAGATGGTTAATTACTGTTTATAATTAATTAAGGTTAATTAAGGAATGTAGTTAATTAAAGATTAATTATTTAATTAACTAGAAGGTAATTAATTAATGAAGTAATTAGAGGATTATTAATTAATCAAGGTTGATTAATAAAAGCAATTAATTTAAGTATGATTAATTAATTGTAATTAATTAAGGATTAATATAATTAATTATAGTTAATTAATTAATGAAGGTTCATTAATTATTGTAATTAATGATAGTAATTAAAGGTTAATTACTGTATATGGTTAAGAATAATTACTTGAATGTAATTAAAGTATAATTAATCAAGGAAGATTAATTAGGGAAGATCATTAAGAGATGATTAATTAATTAATTTGTAATTAATTAATGCTAGTAAGCAGGATTAAGGTAATCCAAGTAATTAAAGGATAGTAATTAATTTAATTAAAGGTTAATTAAATTGATTTGGAGTTAATCAATTCTGCTTTTGAATGATTGATTAATATTGGATGATTGATATTGGGTGATTGGTTGATACTGGATGATTTGGATTTGATATCTCTGATATGTGATATGCTGCTTTATGAGATGAATGTTGATATGAATTATCTATTGTGATAATGTTATTTATCTATCTGTTTATATCATTCAGAATATAAGTTTAATTGTTTAAACCTTTAAACAACTTGGCCTTAAAAGATACGTTTTGGATTTCGATGAGACCGGGATCGGGTTTCCGTATACCGGATTTCCAGGTCTGGAGACCCGAATACCACATCGATCCAAATTAACGATAGGTCGTGAATCTCAAGTGAAGATGAAGATTTAGAGTGCAAGGATTATTGTCGTTAACTCTGAGGGTGATTCCAAAACGAGTGTAACGAGATAATGCCTTCGGTTTCATTCGAACCCGGAACGAACTTGTATGGATTTAATGCTTTCAGAACATCGTCAGGTGGACGATGAGCATTCTAAGTGATGTAATCTGATTAAAGGTAATCGTGACCTCAAGCCTCATCAACCGGGAATGGCTAAAACAGGGGAGGTGCAGCAAGGCTTCGTGGGTAGCACCCACTGAGAGCAAGATAGATCCCTGTCTAGAGGTCCCTTTTCTTTTTATTCGGCTTAGTGTGTGGTTGGTCGCGCCAACTACGGGGTTATCTTGTTCGGAATTATCCAGTAAGGGATGGTTCCGGCTTTGTGTTGCAGGGGAGCGGGCGTACTCCTCGGTACGGTGATCTAGGCCACGTACTGTGACGGGCGGTACCCCAGTAGCCCTGCCATTGATGGAAACCCATTCTTCCTACGTGCCCTTACGGTTTTGATTGTATAACCCACTTTGTGGCTAGTATGCTGGAATTTAATAATGTAACAATTTCAGCTATTTCATATTTACTTGGAAACCCTAGACCCTATTATAATATAATCGGATTTCCTATCAAATGTTTTAGTTAGCGTAAGGTAAAAACTTACCCATGTTTATTTGTGGGAAGTCTTACGTGATACTTTTGTTTTCAAAGGTTTTCAAAGTTAAACAAGTTTAAACCGTTTACTCACACCAGACCCATGTCTGACCCAAGTGTTTATTTTCTGTTTTATTAAACTCTTGGGTACTCAATATTGTATTGAGTAGTCGAGGGATTCAGGTTAGCTTTGACGAATGCTGGAGGAGATTTGGAGCAGGTGGCTTCAACGTGTAGATATTATGGTTTCCGCTGTGTTAGAGTTGTGTCTGTATTGTATTGATATATAGAGATGTATGATAGACAGATGTTTATAACTGTCTAATATGAGATGTATAGTTGTGTAACTCTGTTGTATATGATACTATGTAATATTTTATGTGATATATTATATTTCATTCGTTCCACTGTGAGTATCTGATGTTGTTGTTCTTTCTTCTTTCTCTTCTTTTCTTTTCTTCTTCTATCCCTTTCTTTCTTCATAACGATGCGTTTTCCTGGGCATAGGAAGGCGGGTCGTTACAGTGGTATCAGAGCTGTAGGTTGAGTGAATACCTAGGCTCTGAAGTGGTGTCTATCTTGAGAGCGCGTAATTGTTAGTTATATAAAAATGGTTTTATATTGTGTTAATTGATCGGTTGAGTGGTATATGGATTCTGGTCAATACGAGTAGCTAACGTTATTGATAGGGATCTCTAAACACTTGAACCAGGCCAACGGACACAATATTGTTTTAAAGAGGTAGATGAAATAATTTTACCCAGAAATAATTTCTATATAAAAAAAATATATCATTTTAAATATATATATTTATGTATTTCTACCTATTTATCGGGTTACCTGTTCGGGTTTTCCAATATAAGTTATAAAGGTAGATAAGGTGGTAGTGTGTGTAACACAATTACCAATAGTTGGAGTTTGAATGTTTGAGGTTGGAAGTATATATCGAGACTGTAAACCCAATATCGTCTCGAGTAAGTTGGCAGTATGGAGTAAGGATGTCTCGGATCTCTGAAGAAAATCCTTTTCAAGATTCGGAGTCCATTATTGGAATGTAAGTTTGGTTGAGCTCGGGTGAGCGGATTTTCTAGAATTTGGATCTGTCGGAAGTGCAGAAGTAAATGATGGTATCTTGGCAGCTGTGTGATAAGACGCAGTATCTATGGATGTTCCCGAAGGAGATTTTCTTTTTGGAACAAGATTAAGAAGGTATTGGAGGAACAGTTGATGTCTACCGCAGGAAAGACTCGACTGTATAGGAATTCTCTGATATCAAGTAAGAGAGTTTTGTCTATATTGAAGTATGGGACTAAGGTCGATTAGTTGTTCTTCGGACATGGTCTCATTGTTCCCTTAAGAAGAGTAAGTTATTGGCGATTGGTTTGGAGCCCGAGTTTCTTTTGGATGTCTGCCATCTCGGAGATTCGTTGAGAGGTTTGTTGATGGTTTTAGTTTTGAAAAGCCTTTGGATTAGAAGTTCTTGGTTAGCTGTGATAGCAGTGCAGCTCGAGTGTTCTGTGTTCCTACTGGAAGATCCTTTGGCTTAGCAGTTTCTTAGATGTGGAGTTCAGAAGCTGCGGAGTAAATTCATTTTTCAAAATGGATTGGTCAAGCACTAGACTGTTCTGATGGATTAAGAAAGAACGGTAATCTTTGGATATTGGACTGGATAGGATCGCAAAAGTGACTTGCGATAGTTTGAGTGTTCTCTTGGGAAATCTTTTGCTTGAGTTTGAGGCATCTCTAGAAGATGTAGGAGTTATAGAGTTGTCAGAGATTTTATGGGAAGTGTTGATCTAGTTTGTGTTCGAGTTCATAGACGACATCTAGATCAGAGTTGAGTAGCGAAAGCTTGGTAGTAGTTGTTCTAGAGTAGAAGCAACCGGAAGTTGCAGTGTTTGGATTAAAGGGTTCCTACAGGAAGCTTTTCAAGATTTGAAGGTCCGATTGGTGAGAGAATCTGTTTTGTCTTGATAAAAGAAGTATTTGGAATCTACTGATGATTGAGGAGTAGAGTTTGAGTTCTGGATTTCCGTAGATCTTGAGAGGATCCGTTTGTTGGATTGTTTGTGGTCCGGTTTGTTTCGAGAAGCATCAGCAATGGTTGAGCTGATCAGGAAAGGTGAAGGCAGCCTAGAATCATCAGAAGAGTTCTGTGGATTAGAGATGGAGAATTTTGGAATTCGAAGTTGGAGACTTCGTTGTTATTTCTTCGGTAAAGGAAGCAATTGAGTTTGGGTAAGACTAGGAAGATAGCTCCGAGTATATTGGATCTTTCTGAGTTTTTGTGAGGATATGTGTTTTGGCTTCGGTATTGAATTACCAGTTTGGATTTAATAGAGCGAGTAACCCAGTATCTGTATCAGGGAAACTCGGGATAATTTTAGGTAGTTTATCCGGATCTATGTCCGGATAGCTAGAGTTGTTTGTTCGGATAAAATTGTTTGTTTAGATAAAATTGTTTGTTTGGATGAATGGTTGTTTGATTGATAGTATATGGCTGTTAAGTATAATTGAATTGTTTTAAAATTGGTTGAAATAAATATAAAAATCTTTGGATTATCTTTTGTTTTAAATTTCGAGGACGAAATTCTTTTAAGGGGGAAGGAATGTGATATCCCGGGATTTCGAGAAGTTTAAAATGTGATAATCTCTTAATTTAAATTATTTTAAATTGATAAATTTGTTATTTTCAAATATTTTGATATGAAATGTATGAATAAAGTTTTTATTAAAATAAGATTTGTTTTACAATATTTTCTTTAAAAGAAATTTTATTTATGTAAATTTGGGAAATATTTTTTAATAGTAATAAATATAAAAGTTTTATTTTTACACTTAAAAATGAATTAAATATATTGTATATGATTTTATTAGGATATAATTAGTTTATTTTATTTTCTTTTAAAGGTGTCATTTATTTATAATATAGGAAAGCATTTATTAAATAAGGTATGTATTTATTTAATTAGGAAAATTCATTTTTAAAGGCTTTTAAATAATTTTAAAACAAATGAAAATTTAATAATGACAAGTGTTAAATTTCTAAACATGTTAAATACATGTGTTAACAAGATAAATAAGGGTAGAGACAAGTGTCATCCTTTAATTTTATTTTCTTTAAATTTTAATAAAATCTAAATTACCTATATAAACTTTCACCTCCTCTCTTCTTTTTCTTTTCTTATCTTTTTCATTTGCAAAGACAAAAATTCTCCAACCAGAAAATGTTCAAACCGAAATCATCTTCTCAAACAAAAATGAAATTTCCTCAAACCAGATCAAAGCTAAATTCTCAAATTCAAGACCTGTAACCCTTTGTTCTTGCAAGCCTGTAATCTGAAATCTACTCAAACCTGTTGACATTGATCTGATCAAAAATCAAGTCCTGTAAACAAAAAGCTGTAAATCAAATCTCCTCAAACCTGAAATTCATCTTCAAAAAGCCTATTTCTCAAGTTCAAAAGCCTGTTAACATTTGCCTGTTTCAAATCAAGTCTGGCACCATTCCAAGTGCATGCAAGTGAATCTGGAGTTTCAAGAGCCTTCCTGTTTTTAAAGTTTCAAAAGCAAGTGTTTCAGTTTTCAAAACAAGCAGATAAAATTCAAAACAAATTCAAGTTCAGTTTCAAGTTTTCAAAGCAAATTCAGTTTTTCAAAGATTCCAGTTTATCACTTCTCTGTTCAACATTAAATAGGTGAGTAAACTTTACTTTAAAAACAGTTTGAATCTATATTGCAAGTGATAAATTTATATGGATATGATATAATATGGTTGCCTAAACGATTATTTCTAGAATATGTTGAAACTGCCCTGTTTATATGACTGTATATAACAGAGTATATATTTCTTGTCTCTGTTATTTTAAAACTAGTAAGCAAACCCCTTATATCTGCCTATATCCTTTGATATTGTGATGGATGCCTGAAGTATTATCTAGAATGTGTTTGCATGTATGAAATTATGTGTTCTATGTATATAAACATAGAATAATCTATGTGTATGTCTGTGTATATAGATGTTAGTCTCTGTAGTGTTCCTAGACTCAAGATCATCACCAACGAATTAATTTTAGACCATGATCTTTAAAGAAAAATTGATTATAACATTGTGATATCATTTTTAAAAATAGATTTAAGTGGATATATCAAGTAATTATTTCAAAAACAAGGATTTACAGTGATGATCTAATATAAGTCAGAAATCGACCATTTTAATTTCACAATTAAATTCCATAACTAGATTCGTGCTAGGAAATGATGATTTTAGATATAGATTCCATGACATTTAAATTTGGGGATATTGAGTATTCTCGAGTTGATCGAAATTTCTATTTTCTTCGATTCTCGACGTTTGGCGAAGAATTGGGCATCGAATCTGAGGCTGAAGGAATATGGAGGAGTGGAGATCATCAGAAAAATAATCGGTGGATTTATTAACCACCGTGGTGGCAGGACGACGTGATTATAGGGTTTTATGTCAGTTTTTAGTCGGGGTCGAAAAGTGGATTACTGCTCTGTCATCGGAGCATCGGAGGAGGCCGGTCATGGGGGAAAAGAAGCGTATGACGTTGGCAAAGCTTCGGGTGAAGTCTCGTGACCTCTGATGGTCGGAGTTGTCTGGACGAGGGAGGATTAGGTGATGGGTTCATGGTTTCAAATTGATCGTTTATGTCGATTTTGTTTTGGGTTGTGATGAATGTCTGGGATGATCGGAATCTAGTGTAGGAGTCGTCGTCGACCTATCGGAGGTAGATAGGATGAACGGAGTTTCGTTGTTGGGTGGTGCACGTGCACGTGTGCACGGCGATGATGTGGTGCCTGGAAGGTTGGGTTTGGGAAGAAGATGATTTCTCGTGATTTGTCTCGAGGAATTTCATGAGTGACTCGGGGAAATGAAGAGATGGACGTGAGTTTGTCTCGTGTACGTGAGAATTGTGGTTCCAGACTTCCAGTTTTTAAACTTAAGCTAAATCTAAAAAAAAAGAAAATATATAGAAGAAGAGGATGAAGAACTCGAGTCTGAACTCGAGAAATGGTCGGGTTGAACCCGAAGCAGGAGTTTGAACAGTTTTTTTTTTTAAAAAAAAAAGTTTTTATAAAACAAAGTTTGGAAATTTAAGAAGAACTTTAGTTTAAACTTTCCTTAAACTAAAATTCTTTTATTTATAATAAATGTACCTTTAACATTCTGGATTAGGAATTATATTATTGATTAACTTTAATTTGTTAAGATTAATCTTTAAGTTATTCTAAAGCTTATTTTTTTATATAATTAAGTGTTAGTTAAAAGAATAAATGTTTTAAAAATAAGGTGATTAGATAATTAATAAAGAAAATGTTTTATCTTTAACTTAATCAAGGTTTGATAATAAATGAGGTGATTTAAAGAGTCATTAATTTATTTAATTAATTAATGATTAAGGATTAATTAATTTATAATTAAGGGTTATAATTAATTAATTAAAGGTTAATCAAATGTGATTAAGGATTATTAATTAAGTAATTAAAGATTTATTAATTAATGATTAGAGATAAATTAATTAAGTAATTAAGATGGGTTAATTAAGTAATTAAAGGTAAACTAATGATAATTAAGAAGTACTTAATTAAGTTTTATTAAGTAACAATTAAGTTTTCTTTTTTTATAATTAAGAAATTATTAATTTATAATTAAAGTTAATTAAGGATTAATTAACTGTTATTAAGGTTAGTTAATTATCATTAAAGATTGAACAATAGATAATTATGGATTAATTATATTGATAATTAAAGTTCTTAATTAATAATTAAGTTTTACTAATTAATAATTAAGAAGTAATTAATTAGTTAATTAAGTTTAATTAATTAATTATAAAAGTAATTAAGGATTGATTACTTTGTATTAAAAGATATTGATTAATAATTAAGGTTTATTAATTAATAATTAAAGAATAATTAATCAAGGATTAATTAATTTGTTTAAAGGGTAATTAAGGATGAGTTACTCAGTTATGATTTAAGAAATGAATGTGATTTATTTAAGTTAATTAATTTGTTAATTAATTAAGGATAGTCACTTGGTAATTGATTAAGTGTAGTTACTTAATAAGATTGGTTAAGTATAATTACTTAGGGTAAGTAATTGATAATTAAATTACTGTATGTAATTGGTATAATTAATCAAAAAGGAATTAATTAATTAAGGTAAGTAATTAAAAGATGGTTAATTACTGTTTATAATTAATTAAGGTTAATTAAGGAATTTAGTTAATTAAAGATTAATTATTTAATTAACTAGAAGGTAATTAATTAATGAAGTAATTAGAGGATTATTAATTAATCAAGGTTGATTAATAAAAGCAATTAATTTAAGTATGATTAATTAATTGTAATTAATTAAGGATTAATATAATTAATTATAGTTAATTAATTAATGAAGGTTCATTAATTATTGTAATTAATGATAGTAATTAAAGGTTAATTACTGTATATGGTTAAGAATAATTACTTGAATGTAATTAAAGTATAATTAATCAAGGAAGATTAATTAGGGAAGATCATTAAGAGATGATTAATTAATTAATTTGTAATTAATTAATGCTAGTAAGCAAGATTAAGGTAATCCAAGTAATTAAATGATAGTAATTAATTTAATTAAAGGTTAATTAAATTGATTTGGAGTTAATCAATTCTGCTTTTGAATGATTGATTAATATTGGATGATTGATATTGGGTGATTGGTTGATACTGGATGATTTGGATTTGATATCTCTGATATGTGATATGCTGCTTTATGAGATGAATGTTGATATGAATTATCTATTGTGATAATGTTATTTATCTATCTGTTTATATCATTCAGAATATAAGTTTAATTGTTTAAACCTTTAAACAACTTGGCCTTAAAAGATACGTTTTGGATTTCGATGAGACCGGGATCGGGTTTCCGTATACCGGATTTCCAGGTCTGGAGACCCGAATACCACATCGATCCAAATTAACGATAGGTCGTGAATCTCAAGTGAAGATGAAGATTTAGAGTGCAAGGATTATTGTCGTTAACTCTGAGGGTGATTCCAAAACGAGTGTAACGAGATAATGCCTTCGGTTTCGTTCGAACCCGGAACGAACTTGTATGGATTGAATGCTTTCAGAACATCGTCAGGTGGACGATGAGCATTCTAAGTGATGTAATCTGATTAAAGGTAATCGTGACCTCAAGCCTCATCAACCGGGAATGGCTAAAACAGGGGAGGTGCAGCAAGGCTTCGTGGGTAGCACCCACTGAGAGCAAGATAGATCCCTGTCTAGAGGTCCCTTTTCTTTTTATTCGGCTTAGTGTGTGGTTGGTCGCGCCAACTACGGGGTTATCTTGTTCGGAATTATCCAGTAAGGAATGGTTCCGGCTTTGTGTTGCAGGGGAGCGGGCGTACTCCTCGGTACGGTGATCTAGGCCACGTACTGTGACGGGCGGTACCCCAGTAGCCCTGCCATTGATGGAAACCCATTCTTCCTACGTGCCCTTACAGTTTTGATTGTATAACCCACTTTGTGGCTAGTATGCTGGAATTTAATAATGTAACAATTTCAGCTATTTCATATTTACTTGGAAACCCTAGACCCTATTATAATATAATCAGATTTCCTATCAAATGTTTTAGTTAGCGTAAGGTAAAAACTTACCCATGTTTATTTGTGGGAAGTCTTACGTGATACTTTTGTTTTCAAAGGTTTTCAAAGTTAAACAAGTTTAAACCGTTTACTCACACCAGACCCATGTCTGACCCAAGTGTTTATTTTCTGTTTTATTAAACTCTTGGGTACTCAATATTGTATTGAGTAGTCGAGGGATTCAGGTTAGCTTTGACGAATGCTGGAGGAGATTTGGAGCAGGTGGCTTCAACGTGTAGATATTATGGTTTCCGCTGTGTTAGAGTTGTGTCTGTATTGTATTGATATATAGAGATGTATGATAGACAGATGTTTATAACTGTCTAATATGAGATGTATAGTTGTGTAACTCTGTTGTATATGATACTATGTAATATTTTATGTGATATATTATATTTCATTCGTTCCGCTGTGAGTATCTGATGTTGTTGTTCTTTCTTCTTTCTCTTCTTTTCTTTTCTTCTTCTATCCCTTTGTTTCTTCATAACGATGCGTTTTCCTGGGCATAGGAAGGCGGGTCGTTACAATCGGGGTTTCCATTAGCCCTTGACGGACGGCTGAAAGAATGTGCCGGTCATTCAATTAACGGTGATATCGAAGCAATGATAACAGTGATAGCCAGAGTCATGGATGTTTGGTTGTATCGTCATTCGGTCTCAAGAGCAGTGTTTTCTGGGTGCTTATCTGATCTTGGTCTAGGCCTTGGGGGTTTGTGCTTGGAAAACATCGCCCTTGACTCAAGTGATAATTGCTTACTTTAAATTGTATGCTCTGCTATGTTTGCTTCTGCTTAGTGTGTGTCTGGGGGCTATCACTGTAGAAAGAGGTGGAGTGGGAGGGTTGTATTCCTATTCCTTTTTCCTTTATGCTCTTTTGGTATGTTGTTAGTTAATTTACTACTCACTAAGACTGTTGTCTGACTCAAGGATTTATGTTTTAACACTTATTGCCTTGGGCTGTTCTTCCATTTTGTGATGGGCAGACTAGGTAGCAGGTGACAGGTGCTGTTCTTGCTTTCCACGATGATGATGTCGAAGACGAGCTGGAGGGTTGCATATTATCTTCTTACTATATGTACTGGATGTTCCGCTATTTGTATATTCTCTGAGTGTTATGTAGTGAGGCTTGATGTATTGACTATTCAGATGTTTGTATTCAACTATTATGAAGTTTTATCGATGAGATTCTATTCTGTGAAGCTTCACTATATATATATATATATATATATATATATATATATATATATATTCTATTGTATTTTGTCCATGCGCTTTGAGTAATACGATAGATTCTGCTATTTTTAATTTACCTTGGCAATCGTCCAGGGTCGCCTGGCACACTTTACAGCGTACTATCTCTAGATTCGGTGCAGGGGTCATGGGCGGTCGTCACAAATTCTAGCATGAGTGTCTACCTATACACTTATAATGGATGCGAATGGTTGAAAATATCGGGTCGTTACACGTAAACAATTATCTGAATTGGAAGCGAAGCAATTTATTCAATCTAGTTCCTCTCCATGGGGAGATTCAGCTATTTTTGTGAAGAAATCTGATGGTACACTTAGGCTATGCGTTGACTACCGCAAACTTAACGAGCTCACCATCAAGAATAAATATACCTTACCGCGGATTGATGATTTATTTGATCAGCTTAGTGGTGCTAAAGTCTTTTCACAGTTAGACTTAGCAACCGGTTTTCATCAGCTCCGTATTGCAGAGGATATCATTCCTTTGACATCGTTCCGTACACGTTATGGATCTTATGAATGGCTTGTTATGCCATTTGGTTTGACGAATGCTCCAGCTTATTTCGTCGACCTTATGAATCGAGTTTTCAAAGATTTCCTCGATCGATTTGTTCTCATCTTTATTGATGATATTCTTGTGTATTCAAAAACCGAGGAAGAACATGAAGAGCATCTTCGGATTGTGTTGGAAACTCTTAGGAGTAATCAATTAAAAGCAAAATTTTCTAAATGCCACTTTTGGCAATCTCGTGTGAAGTTTCTTGGTAATATTATTTCCGAATCTGGAATTTCCGTGGATCCTTCAAAGATTGAAGCGATTCAAAACTGGAAGAGACCTGAGAGTGTGATGGAAATCCGTAGCTTTCTCGGATTGGCGGGCTATTACCATCGTTTCATAAAAGACTTTTCTAAAATTTCTGTGCCTCTTACTAGTTTGACCAAGAAGGGAGTTAAATACATTTGGTCGGACAAATGTGGAGCTTCTTTTCAAAAATTAAAGGAACTCCTTTCCGATGCTCCTATTCTTGTGATTCCCGATGGGAACCAAGAATTTATTGTTTATACCGATGCTAGTCGTGTTGGTTTGGGTGCCGTTCTCATGCAGCGGGAACGTGTTATCGCTTATGCTTCTAGACAATTAAAGCCTGCCGAGACTAGGTATGCCACTCATGATTTAGAGCTCGCGGCTATTGTTTTCGCCCTTAGAATTTGGCGTCATTATCTTTTGGGAGAAAAATTTATTCTTTACACCGATCATAAATCTTTAAAGTATTTATTTTCTCAAAAGGAACTTAATTTGCGTCAACAACGTTGGCTCGAGTTCCTTGCATCATATGATCTTGATATTCTTTATACTCCCAAAAAAGGAAATCGTGTTGCCGATGCCCTTAGTCGTAAGCAACAAGCGGTTGTTTCTATGATGATATCCGAATGGAACGATCTCGAGACTTTGTTTACTTGTGAGATTCGAGATCGTGTATCTGATTTATGCTCATCTCTTGTTTTATGTAGCCTCGAGGCTCATCCTTCTCTTTTAGACCGCATTCTTGAAGCTCAAAAGCATGATCCCGAATTGGTTTTTCTTAGCCAAAGTTGTAGGGATAAAACTGATATTGAAGGGTTGAAAGACTTTGATATTGATGCTCGTGGCGGTATTCGAAAATTTGGTAGACTTATTGTACCAAACATCATTGATCTTCGTAAAGATATATTAGAAGATTCTCATCGTTCTAAATTCACCATTCATCCCGGTAGTAGTAAAATGTACGCGGATATGAAGCGACTTTATTATTGGGAGGGAATGAAATCTGATATTGCTAACTTTGTTAAGCGTTGCATGACTTGCCAACTTGTTAAGGCCGAGCATCAAAGGCCCGGTGGGTTATTGCAACCTTTGGAAATTCCAATATGGAAGTGGGATCAAATTTCCATGGACTTTATCGACGGTCTTCCCTGTTCTCGTTCAGGCCATGATAGCCTATGGGTGATAGTAGATAGACTTACAAAATCCGCCCATTTTATTCCCGTTCGGTCTAATCGAACCGTTCCTCTTTTGGCCAAACTTTTTGTCAAAGAAATTGTTAAATTGCATGGAGTCCCTACTTCTATTGTTAGTGATCGTGATCCATTGTTTACTAGTGGATTCTGGAAAGGTCTTCAAAAAGCTTTGGGAACGAAGCTTAATTCTAGCACCGCTAATCATCCTCAGTCCGATGGACAAACCGAGCGTGTGAATCAAACTCTTGAAGATCTTCTTCGTGCATGTATTCTTGATTTTGGTGGAAGTTGGGAAGATCACATTTCTCTTGTTGAATTTTCCTATAACAATAGTTTCCAATCTAGTATTGGTATGGCACCTTTCGAGGCACTTTACGGAAGGCCATGCCGATCTCCTTCGTGTTGGCTTGAAGCCGGTGAGAAGCTGGTTTTAGGTCCTGATTTTATCCGTGAAGCCACAGAAAAGATTGACCTTATTCGACATAGGATGAAAGAAGCTCAAAGTAGACAAAAATCCTATGCCGATAATCGAAGAAGGAAATTAGAATTTTCTGTGGGAGATTTTGTGTTTATTCGTATTTCACCGATGAAGGGTGTTGTGTGTTTCAGCCGATCGGGAAAATTAGCACCTCGATATATTGGCCCATTTCCCATCACCGAACGCATTGGTTCTGTGGCTTATCGCCTTTTATTACTTGCTCAGTTTTCTGCTATTCATGACGTGTTTCACGTTTCTCAACTCCGGAAATGCCTTCGAGATTCCGATTCTATTCTTGAGCCCGGTGTTATTGAAGAGATTGAAGTTTTGCCGAATTTGACTTATGAGCAACCTCATATCCGAATCATTGCTTCGGAGGTTAAACGCCTTCGAAATAAAGACGTTCCTCTTGTGAAAGTTCAATGGTCCTCAAATCCTAAGGATTGCTCTTGGGAATCCAGAGAATTCATCGAGCGAACACATCCGGACTTGCTCTCTCGTGCTCCTTGAGGTGAACTTCTTATTTCAAAGTTTCTTCTTTTTGTTTTGATATGCTTTTGTTGTTGTTACTTCTTATTTATTTCTTAAAGATTGCGAGGACGCAATTTCTTTAAGGAGGGGAGTCTGTAACAACCCGCATATTTTACGATTGAATATTTAATTATTTTATTTAAATATAATTGTTAATCGGATTAGAGTCCGAGAAGCTACTTTTTGCAAACAGTCAAATTAGGACTCGAGACCACCCCCATTGAGTTCAAAATGATGTTTGCGACCTTTTTGAATATAAACATTGATATGTTTGGAGTTAGTGGAATTTTGCTACTTTTTCACTTTGGGCTTTGGTTTGGGTTTTGTAACGACCCGTAAAATTTAACTGTTTTAATAACGTAATTAATTGAAATTTTGCGAAATTTTAAACGATAAAATTTTGAAATATAAATTTGATATTTGGAATGCGTCTAGTTAAAACATAGCAACTGGTAAATTTTCATCCGAAAATACGAAAGTTTATTTCGCGCGTAAATTTACTTCAATTTAATCAGTTAAAAAGTGATGAAAATAAAATGTTTTCGGAACCTAAATATTTTACATAGAAAAATTCTAAACCATCTTCTGAGCAACCATCATTTTTCGTTTTTCCATATTCGGACTTTTTTAGCCCCGTCGATCTTATTTTTCTGCGTTTTTGCTGCATTTTCCACTAGTAGAAAATTCGAATTTTTATAATTCAACCGTACCACTAATATCTGTATACCGTTTTGATCGTCTCGTCGTGCTGATCTCCGCAGTATATTCATATCTTTGTTTCGGTGTCCGGTACGCGGCGAAGCTGTGAAACGGTTAATCGGATACGGTACACGTTTTTTTGAACCTTTTGTTTCCTTGTCCTTTCAAATGCCAGCCGTGTAATCCAAGCAACACTTAACTTTAATTATTTTACCTTGAATTCACGCGTGCCTTTTCCTTTCCTTTTTGGTAATGTATTCTTTTCAGTTCTTTCACATTCTTCTGGTTCACTGTGCATTTGCAAATATTAGAAAAGAATATATATTTTGTTGCCTGCTCGTGCTACTGTTGCCTTCTCCTGTAAAGACCCGCAAATCCGTCTTCCGAAAACCCGACACTGCTATGTCCACTGTAGCAATTATCGAACAATCGGATGGCGGAAACGCGAACTTTAATGTTTAAAAGAAGAGGCAGAAGAAAAGACAGAAGAAAAAGAAAGAAGAAAAGAGAAGGAGAAGAAAGCAGAAGAAGAAAGAAGGAGAACAACAGAACAACAACAGAAACAATTAAAGAATCTCACATATCGCAGCGGAACAATATACAATAGATAATTACTAGTCTTTTAAAACAAAGAACTATATCAGTTTATACATACATCAATCAGAGTCAATATACAACAATGGACAGTTATGTAAACTTGTCCTCATACAGAATACACAGCGGAATAAATAATATCAGATACAAATACTACGTCTCGTCATCCAGCTTATCTCCAAAGCTCCAGAATATCCTGATAACATAACTCTAGATTGCCCGTGTGGAAATTTGTGGGCACCCAGAGTTTAGAAGGGAAACAATAAACTCCGAGTCAGTCATGGTGACTGGTGTGAGATCGTAAAACAGTTTATCTTTAAAACAACAAAGAAATATTTTAAAGTCAATTCGCAATGCTTTTGAAAAATGAAACTACCATAAGACCTCCCACCACACACACAATGCAAATGCAGAATTGGAGGAGATTTCTTCTTATGATAGTCAAAGATGCTTACTACGCAAAATCAAATCATTTTGGATATTATTATTAGTGCATAGTGGAAAACATTTCGAAAGTATAATATTAATCTTAGCCAACATACGACCAGTATCGTATGCCTACTATAGCTACCATCCAAACAGTGGGGCGCCACCATAAGTGAATGATAGGTTCTACAACTAATACCGTACAAGGCTCGTATTGTTTCTTTGGATTTCCAACAAATGGTCAGGCTAAGGAACTTCCTATGCCACGATGGGTACGTCCCTGGAATAGACGACCCGAGAACCTAACCGGATCTCTGCCAACACAAGGCCGGGTTACCTCTGCAAAAATAGGTAACTACTGACACGCGTATGCCATCCCCCGATCGTAACCGATCTTCCCGAGGATCCCCTATTCGCAACAACCACAAAGTAATAAATTTGCAGCAACCACAGAGGTTAAGTATCTGGGCTCCATACCATGATACCACCTTTATCCAGAAGGAATGACATACACTAAGGGGCGCTACTCCCTAGAACCTTGCTGCATCCTTCCTGTTTCAACCATTTCCGGGGTGTGAGGCTCGATGAAGTCTCGTCCACAAAGCTACGCTTTCTACAAAGCCCTGCTTCGGGTCAAACAAAAATGATCAACCTATGATCACAAAGATATAAGATCAAACAAATGATCATATCGCAAATGATCAAACACTGATCATTTCACAGCAACACTCAGTATGCCACGTTACCAAATTGGGAGTATATCGCTGATAAATTTCAACTACATAACCTCTGAGCTCGTACGTCTCAGAGAAGGGTGTTAAGCTAAGAGAATAAATTCTCCGCCACCAACAGAAATGTATTTGAAAGAAATCAGCTTTATATCTCAAATTGTAATGTCAGACACACAATCCATACAAGTCTGTTCCGGGATCGAACAGAACCGAAGGCACTTCTCACGAAGCCCTTGCAATTCCGGATAATTTTCTGATCACGTCCGGACTTCCCGTCACTAAGGGTGATAAAACCTCTAAACCGGAGATCAGCCGATGTAGAGTAACTCGACGGTAATCCTTCCGTTTTCAAAAATATCCGGTCTTCAACACCGGTCTTCGAATGCAATTCATAACGACGTATCACATATTCGGAATGGGTTATACGACCCCATGGTCCTTTCCCGGCTAACCCGAATAGTGAGCGATTTATTTAAAAACAAGTGTGGCATTCAAATTCATCCAATTCACAACAAATACCATATTCAAGGTAATTATTGATAGTCGGTTATTTAACTATCAATAAAGATGCGCAACATCATCAGATTCCAAATAATTTTTCCAAATTATTTATTTTCCAAAATATCTTTACTAGATATAAAATTTCCACACTTCAAAAATAAACCAACGTTTATTTTTCTAAACAGTTTCCCTTTCCTTTATAAATTCCATAGTGAATTTATATTTTCAAAATATCTACTGATATACGATTCTCAAATCGATTTCAAATATTCAACTTCATTTTATCTTTAAGAAGATAAAATCTCAAAAACGTTTCATTTCATTTTGGAAAACATTCACATACTTATTTAATAATAAGTATTTCACAAATCTATTTATTTTCAACACTTGGAAAATATTCGATATACTTAAATCAATATTAAGTATATATTCATTCTTTAAGGAAATCATTAATTTTAACATCTATCTGAGTCAAAACGAATGTTGCGTAAAACATCGTTACGACGACTCAAAATCACTAGTATAGGGATTCGGATTTTAGATAGATATATATATATATATATAAATCCCAATACTACATAAAAACTTTTCCTTACGGAAATCATTTACTATAACAACAGTGTTATAGTCCACCATTTCCTTCTACTTCTCGAAAACGTCTATTTCAACAATAAATGTTGAAATCTATGGTTTCGATATTTATCACATTTTATAACATCGTTTAAAACAATTAACTTCATTTTCAATGTCACTTTTCCAAAAACATAACCATTTTTATTTAATAATATATTCACTGTCCAAAATCGTGAATATAATTCACTTAACCAAATTTCAATCATCTCTACACATTTTATTTCAATAAAGATTCGCTATCCAAAATCGCGAATATATCTTCTTTAATAACCTCCTATATTTAATTTATCAAATTCAATTGATTTCGAATTTATAAAACAACGTTTATAAATTGTATTTCTATTTTCTAACGACTTTAATTTAATAAATCTTCTTTATTAATATTCGATCAATATTCCATTTAAAGGCAAAAATCCAATTTATAAGTTAATCTCTTATAAATCTTTTATTCTACAGTTTCATCCATTTAATAACTTCACAATTTATAAATCTATAAATTCCATATCTTCACGATTTATAATTCTATAAATTTCATTTTTAACACTTATAAACTCGTTTTATAATTCCAATATTTGATTTATAAATATCACTTTTTATAAATCTTTTATACAAATCGTTTATGGTTATTCAAGAATCCCAACTTAAACCATTTTATAAATAAATCGACTTTTATTTCAAAAACGACACTTTGGTTATATTTCACTAAAAATTATAACTTTTATAACTTTAAAATTTTAGACGTTTGTAAATTAATTCAAAAATTTAATAACGTATACTTTCAAATAATCACTTTAAAAAAATCTCTTTTAAAGTTAAAATCGTTATTTTAAAACTTCAAAACTTGAATCCAATGATGCAACGCATCAATTAGTCCATCACAACATCAAACATCATATATCATCATATGATAAACAGAATATATATCAACATCTGTAAATAAATAAATATAGTTGAGGAATCCAGTTGGATCCCTCCAACCTGTTTCCCTGCATCCACAGATGTTAGCACAATACCAATTCCACTTCGAGGTGGAATATCACGGTATATGGGTTTTATAAAAATATCCGCTTACTAACGGTGCAATAGGGTCTCATCCGCTATACGAGGCGGGAAATCAATCAATCCAATATATACATATGCCAATATGTATATATTGCTATATATATAGATATATCCTACTATATCTAATATCACATCCAATAGCAATCAAACTGCAAACATCAAATTTATTTTGAGTGAGAAGATCTCACCTTTACTTTATATTTGCAATCCCATTTCCAATTCGATCCTTCTCTTGTTTTCTCGACTTTTAACCTTGTATAAATAATTTATACAATCTATTAATATTCGAGATAATCGAACAAATTAATTATCGTTAAATAGATTTATTTTAACTAATGATTTATCTTCTTTTTTTTCTGCATATAAATATTTTACACAGATTTCATATAAATCTATTTTTACATATAAAATTTCAACATTTCTGAAATTCCTATATATATATATATATATATATAATTATATGTTCATTTTTCTATGGATATCAAGATTCAAATTAAGGGAAAAATCTCAAATATACCCATCTGTTTTACTTCTTACTTTACATACATATATTTAGATTAAATTAAATTGAAAAATTAAATACAGACATATACCTTAACCAGTACTCGAACACGCCACCATCACCAGTACGCACTGCCTCACTTGACCGCCATCGACGTCGAAGACCACGACATCGCGACCCATCGATCATGCCGCTTCGCCCAAAATCGCGACTGAACACCATCGCTTGAACTCGCGACTGCCACCTTCCACAGCCTAGTGCTTGAAATCCCAGAGCGACCCCACGATTCCACTTCGTGATGCTCGAAATCGAGCTCGGCTCCACGTCCTTGACCTTCCATGAATCGCGTTCGCAGCCCCGCAGTCGATGCCGCGCACTCCGCCCTCGTCGTGAAACTACGACCACGGCCGCGCCTCCCCCATTGCGACAACGTCGTGAATCCCACCGCGCGCCCCACGAACGTCAGAATCCCCTCAACTTGCCGACGAACTCGCATCTCCCAGTCTTTTGCGCGAGCGCGCGTCTCTCTCTCTCTGATTTAGGAACGAGATGATTTTCCCCCGTTTTTATTTATTTGGAGAAACAATGTATATCTTTCGTTCGAATAGAAATTGAAGGAGGACGCCATTCCCCTTTTTTTTGTTTCTTTGATTTTGAACTGAACCGGAAGGAAGAGGGGAATTTAAAAATTAGAAGAGGAATGTTTCGCACGATTTTTGTTCGTGATTTCTGGAGTGTTTCTCGGCGCGTTCAAAGGAAAAAAAATCGTGGTGATGTTAACTGATATTTTTACCAAATTTAAATTTAAATTTAAATTGAATACGACTCAATTTCAACGCGTTTTTGTGTCGTGTGTTCACGTAACAACTCCGAAAAATACGAAAATTGAAATCCGGTAATAATTCAATATTACGGACCCAATGGAACTGGTTTCGTCGAATTCCGAGACTGTGCCTCGGATGGCTATTTTTAAATTCGATTCGAACGATAAAATTCAAAACTGAACAGAACAGTTTCAAATTTAATTCTGAAAGTTCTATTACCCTCAGTATCATCAATATAAATTTTGAAAGCTTTCGAAATATTTTTCTTCAGCTTAAAATTGAAGATTCAAATTTTTATTCAACTTTCAATCGATTAAATTTTAAAGCTTAATCGCAAATTTTCAAAGGGAATCGGGGATTCAAATTAAATTGCCGTTCAAATATTTAAAATTAATTAAATATTTTCAATTTAATTTGTTCAAAATTCTGGGTTGTTACAAACTTCCCTCCTTAAAAGAATTTCGTCCTCGAAATTACAAGTTAGGAAAAAAGGTCCTTAACTCGTCTACCGTTTTTCAACATCCAATAGTTTTATCAAATTTTCAATTCATCAAAACAAATCTTTCTATTAAGGATTCGTTATTTATTTAACTAAATTTCCAACTTCAATTATAAGTTTCAAACAAATTGTTTACTTCTCAGTTCAAATTTTAAATTCAAATTCAAATTTAAACTTTTCAAAATTTCTCAAAATTTTTCTAACACTCGAAATTTTCGAAAAATTTCGCCAGCGTCTCCTTTGCGCGGCTAATACGGTACGGCTACAAAACGTCCCTGCAGACTCTCAGATTTCAAAAAGAAAAAGAAAAAGCCAAGCGGCTAGACAAGAAATCAGAAAATCTCATATTGAAATTCAAATACATACCTTTTCCGAGCAATTCAAATTTATCTTTGCAATTCAATTCCAATTCCTTTTATAACACCTGTATGTCCTACTAGCCATAATATCTAGTTACACATTCAAACCATTTTGCAAATTCTATTACAAAATTTTCAATATAAACTGCTTATACATTTTTACTTCACTGTTGAAGTTACATATTCATTATGATTCAATTTTACATTTCAAATTTCATTTGAATTCAATTTTATCTTCTATTCTGAATATTGAATTTTTATCGATTATCTTTCATTTACTAATTATTCAATTCAATTTGTATAGGTTATCAACTCATTAATATTCCATAAATATTCTTATATAGTATTCCAGAGTCTTACTAACATTTCAAAAATCATTTTTGAAAACAATTTAAATTATCCTTTGAATTTCAAAAACCAAACCCAAATTTTCCAAACAACTTCCATTTAAAATAATTTGACAGCAATTCCTCTTTTGGAAACCCGAAAATGAACACCAATGATGCCGCGGCCATCATCGAAGTTATTTTCCAGAGACCGAAAAGAGTTTAGAGCTTTCATTCCTTCAAAACATTTTTCAAAACCCTTGAAATCCATTTTCAAATCAAAAAGATTTAAACTTTCCAAATCTCCAAAATTTTCAAATTCTTTTCAAAACATTTCCAAAAACTTCTCTGGAATCCCGTTTCAAATTTCAAATCACATTCATAATTTACATTCTTAAATTTCATTTGTACATGGATTTATCTCTCAACTTTGAAGTTACGATTTCAATTTCTTATTTAATTTCAATGATAATAGATTAATATTATCACTTCTAACAACCATGCAACCATATACTATGATAATTCATAGAAAATCATTTCTTTTCTATACAAAAATAGTTTTGGGCAAAATTATCTCATTTACCCGTTTTAAAATCAATATTGTGTCGGTTTATCTTGTTTAAGAGTTTAGAAACCCCTATCGATTACAGTTAGCTAGACTGCACCGACCAGAATCTATAAACAATCAACCGATAAGTCAACACAATACAAAACATTTTCATATTCACTAACAAATACGCACTTGTATCTATTATTACACTCACACTCATTCTAGAGTACTGCTGACTCTATCTCTAATGAGTAACACCCAACAGAGCAGGGTTCTCGCTTAACCATATGCTCTGATACCACCTGTAAAGACCCGCAAATCCGTCTTCCGAAAACCCGACACTGCTATGTCCACTGTAGCAATTGTCGAACAATCGGATGGCGGAAACGCGAACTTTAATGTTTAAAAGAAGAGGCAGAAGAAAAGACAGAAGAAAAAGAAAGAAGAAAAGAGAAGGAGAAGAAAGCAGAAGAAGAAAGAAGGAGAACAACAGAACAACAACAGAAACAGAAACAATTATAGAATCTCACATATCGCAGCGGAACAATATACAATAGATAATTACTAGTCTTTTAAAACAAAGAACTATATCAGTTTATACATACATCAATCAGAGTCAATATACAACAATGGACAGTTATGTAAACTTGTCCTCATACAGAATACACAGCGGAATAAATAATATCAGATACAAATACTACGTCTCGTCATCCAGCTTATCTCCAAAGCTCCAGAATATCCTGATAACATAACTCTAGACTGCCCGTGTGGAAATTTGTGGGCACCCAGAGTTTAGAAGGGAAACAATAAACTCCGAGTCAGTCATGGTGACTGGTGTGAGATCGCAAAACAGTTTATCTTTAAAACAACAAAGAAATATTTTAAAGTCAATTCGCAATGCTTTTGAAAAATGAAACTACCATAAGACCTCCCACCACACACACAATGCAAACGCAGAATTGGAGGAGATTTCTTCTTATGATAGTCAAAGATGCTTACTACGCAAAATCAAATCATTTTGGATATTATTATTAGTGCATAGTGGAAAACATTTCGAAAGTATAATATTAATCTTAGCCAACATACGACCAGTATCGTATGCCTACTATAGCTACCATCCAAACAGTGGGGCGCCACCATAAGTGAATGATAGGTTCTACAACTAATACCGTACAAGGCTCGTATTGTTTCTTTGGATTTCCAACAAATGGTCAGGCTAAGGAACTTCCTATGCCACGATGGGTACGTCCCTGGAATAGACGACCCGAGAACCTAACCGGATCTCTGCCAACACAAGGCCGGGTTACCTCTGCAAAAATAGGTAACTACTGACACGCGTATGCCATCCCCCGATCGTAACCGATCTTCCCGAGGATCCCCGATTCGCAACAACCACAAAGTAATAAATTTGCAGCAACCACAGAGGTTAAGTATCTGGGCTCCATACCATGATACCACCTTTATCCAGAAGGAATGACATACACTAAGGGGCGCTACTCCCTAGAACCTTGCTGCATCCTTCCTATTTCGACCATTTCCGGGGTGTGAGGCTCGATGAAGTCTCGTCCACAAAGCTACGCTTTCTATAAAGCCCTGCTTCGGGTCAAACAAAAATGATCAACCTATGATCACAAAGATATAAGATCAAACAAATGATCATATCGCAAATGATCAAACACTGATCATTTCACAGCAACACTCAGTATGCCACGTTACTAAATTGGGAGTATATCGCTGATAAATTTCAACTACATAACCTCTGAGCTCGTACGTCTCAGAGAAGGGTGTTAAGCTAAGAGAATAAATTCTCCGCCACCAACAGAAATGTATTTGAAAGAAATCAGCTTTATATCTCAAATTGTAATGTCAGACACACAATCCATACAAGTCTGTTCCGGGATCGAACAGAACCGAAGGCACTTCTCACGAAGCCCTTGCAATTCCGGATAATTTTCTGATCACGTCCGGACTTCCCGTCACTAAGGGTGATAAAACCTCTAAACCGGAGATCAGCCGATGTAGAGTAACTCGACGGTAATCCTTCCGTTTTCAAAAAATATCCGGTCTTCAACACCGGTCTTCGAATGCAATTCATAACGATGTATCACATATTCAGAATGGGTTATACGACCCCATGGTCCTTTCCCGGCTAACCCGAATAGTGAGCGATTTATTTAAAAACAAGTGTGACATTCAAATTCATCCAATTCACAACAAATACCATATTCAAGGTAATTATTGATAGTCGGTTATTTAACTATCAATAAAGATGCGCAACATCATCAGATTCCAAATAATTTTTCCAAATTATTTATTTTCCAAAATATCTTTACTAGATATAAAATTTCCACACTTCAAAAATAAATCAACGTTTATTTTTCTAAACAGTTTCCCTTTCCTTTATAAATTCCATAGTGAATTTATATTTTCAAAATATCTACTGATATACGATTCTCAAATCGATTTCAAATATTCAACTTCATTTTATCTTTAAGAAGATAAAATCTCAAAAACGTTTCATTTCATTTTGGAAAACATTCACATACTTATTTAATAATAAGTATTTCACAAATCTATTTATTTTCAACACTTGGAAAATATTCGATATACTTAAATCAATATTAAGTATATATTCATTCTTTAAGGAAATCATTAATTTTAACATCTATCTGAGTCAAAACGAATGTTGCGTAAAACATCGTTACGACGACTCAAAATCACTAGTATAGGGGTTCGGATTTTAGATAGATATATATATAAATCCCAATACTACATAAAAACATTTCCTTACGGAAATCATTTACTATAACAACAGTGTTATAGTCCACCATTTCCTTCTACTTCTCGAAAACGTCTATTTCAACAATAAATGTTGAAATCTATGGTTTCGATATTTATCACATTTTATAACATCGTTTAAAACAATTAACTTCATTTTCAATGTCACTTTTCCAAAAACATAACCATTTTTATTTAATAATATATTCACTGTCCAAAATCGTGAATATAATTCACTTAACCAAATTTCAATCATCTCTACACATTTTATTTCAATAAAGATTCGCTATCCAAAATCGCGAATATATCTTCTTTAATAACCTCCTATATTTAATTTATCAAATTCAATTGATTTCGAATTTATAAAACAACGTTTATAAATTCTATTTCTATTTTCTAATGACTTTAATTTAAAAAATCTTCTTTATTAATATTCGATCAATATTCTATTTAAAGGCAAAAATCCAATTTATAAGTTAATCTCTTATAAATCTTTTATTCTACAGTTTCATCCATTTAATAACTTCACAATTTATAAATCTATAAATTCCATATCTTCACGATTTATAATTCTATAAATTTCATTTTTAACACTTATAAACTCGTTTTATAATTCCAATATTTGATTTATAAATATCACTTTTTATAAATCTTTTATACAAATCGTTTATGGTTATTCAAGAATCCCAACTTAAACCATTTTATAAATAAATCAACTTTTATTTCAAAAACGACACTTTGGTTATATTTCACTAAAAATTATAACTTTTATAACTTTAAAATTTTAGACGTTTGTAAATTAATTCAAAAATTTAATAACGTATACTTTCAAATAATCACTTTAAAAAAATCTCTTTTAAAGTTAAAATCGTTATTTTAAAACTTCAAAACTTGAATCCAATGATGCAACGCATCAATTAGTCCATCACAACATCAAACATCATATATCATCATATGATAAACAGAATATATATCAACATCTGTAAATAAATAAATACAGTTGAGGAATCCAGTTGGATCCCTCCAACCTGTTTCCCTGCATCCACAGATGTTACCACAATACCAATTCCACTTCGAGGTGGAATATCGCGGTATATGGGTTTTATAAAAATATCCGCTTACTAACGGCGCAATAGGGTCTCATCCGCTATACGAGGCGGGAAATCAAACAATCCAATATATACATATGCCAATATGTATATATTGCTATATATATATAGATATATCCTACTATATCTAATATCACATCCAATAGCAATCAAACTGCAAACATCAAATTTATTTTGAGTGAGAAGATCTCACCTTTACTTTATATTTGAAATCCCATTTCCAATTCGATCCTTCTCTTGTTTTCTCGACTTTTAACCTTGTATAAATAATTTATACAATCTATTAATATTCGAGATAATCGAACAAATTAATTATCGTTAAATAGATTTATTTTAACTAATGATTTATCTTTTTTTTTCTGCATACAAATATTTTACACAGATTTCATATAAATCTATTTTTACATATAAAATTTCAACATTTCTGAAATTCCTATATATATATATATAATTATATGTTCATTTTTCTATGGATATCAAGATTCAAATTAAGGGAAAAATCTCAAATATACCCATCTGTTTTACTTCTTACTTTACATACATATATTTAGATTAAATTAAATTTAAAAATTAAATACAGACACATACCTTAACCTGTACTCGAACACGCCACCATCACCAGTACGCACTGCCTCACTTGACCGCCATCGACGTCGAAGACCACGACATCGCGACCCATCGATCATGCCGCTTCGCCCAAAATCGCGACTAAACACCATCGCTTGAACTCGCGACTGCCACATTCCACAGCCTAGTGCTTGAAATCCCAGAGCGACCCCACGATTCCACTTCGTGATGCTCGAAATCGAGCTCGGCTCCACGTCCTTGACCTTCCATGAATCGCGTTCGCAGCCCCGCAGTCGACGCCGCGCACTCCGCCCTCGTCGTGAAACTACGACCACGGCCGCGCCTCCCCCATTGCGACAACGTCGTGAATCCCACCGCGCGCCCCACGAACGTCAGAATCCCCTCAACTTGCCGACGAACTCGCATCTCCCAGTCTTTTGCGCGAGCGCGCGTCTCTCTCTCTCTCTGATTTAGGAACGAGATGATTTTCCCCCGTTTTTATTTATTTGGAGAAACAATGTATATCTTTCGTTCGAATAGAAATTGAAGGAGGATGCCATTCCCCTTTTTTTGTTTCTTTGATTTTGAACTGAACCGGAAGGAAGAGGGGAATTTAAAAATTAGAAGAGGAATGTTTCGCACGATTTTTGTTCGTGATTTCTGGAGTGTTTCTCGGCGCGTTCAAAGGAAAAAAAATCGTGGTGATGTTAACTGATATTTTTACCAAATTTAAATTTAAATTGAATACGACTCAATTTCAACGCGTTTTTGTGTCGTGTGTTCACGTAACAACTCCGAAAAATACGAAAATTGAAATCCGGTAATAATTCAATATTACGGACCCAATGGAACTGGTTTCGTCGAATTCCGAGACTGTGCCTCGGACGGCTATTTTTAAATTCGATTCGAACGATAAAATTCAAAACTGAACAGAACAGTTTCAAATTTAATTCTGGAAGTTCTATTACCCTCAGTATCATCAATATAAATTTTGAAAGCTTTCGAAATATTTTTCTTCAGCTTAAAATTGAAGATTCAAATTTTATTCAACTTTCAATCGATTAAATTTTAAAGTTTAATCGCAAATTTTCAAAGGGAATCGGGGATTCAAATTAAATTATCGTTCAAATATTTAAAATTAATTAAATATTTTCAATTTAATTTGTTCAAAATTCTGGGTCGTTACATCTCTGCTCATCCACTTTTCATTATCATGGTTTGTGAAACTGTTCACCATTCCTCCTTTCTCTCCTATACCCCTACTAGTACCGAACCATACAACCCGCCTTCTTCCGGCTTACCTCCCGCGGCCTTCGTCCCTGACGAGCAAACCTCGCCAAAGCCTGCAACCCATTTTTCCCTTCTGCTTTATCAAGCCTACACCAGTATATTTTTCCTTCCTCCGCATCTCCTTCTCCTCCAAGTTTTTGCTCGGTCTTTCTCTCTACATGAACAACTTCGGCCTCTCCCTCCTCCTCCGTGCCGAGTTAACCCGCACACCTTCGTTCTCTTCCTCAGCCGAGCTTCCACCTCCATTCGCTGCTGCGTTTTCTGCTTTCAACCTCATCTTCTCCACCCGTGCATGTATTTATATCTTGTAGGTGAGTACATATTAATATATATACATTTGTTTATATATATACTGTTATTAAGTTGGTATATTTGCGCATGAGTTTATATATTATAGATATATATATTTATCACTTTGTTTTTACATACGTACGAAAGGTTTATATATTTCTGTTATATATAGTGTATATACATAAGTTTTTTTAAATGTGTTATATTTGTTTGAACGTTGATTTTAATATGCATATTCATTATTTTAATATGGGCGGTTTAAATATATATATATATATATATATATATATATATACGTTTGACAAGTACATAAGATACGTGTAATCTGTTAATTTTATATATCTACAGTTCATATGTGATTCATCTTTTGGTATATATCTACAAGTATATATGCTACATGTTGTTTTTACGTACTAGTTTGTATAAATTGATTTACAATATAATTAGATAAACATTGGCATTTTAAATGTATATGTTACAAAATTAGGCATGTTTATATTATATTTTCCAGAGCATACATCAGCATTAGATATATACTGATCTTTGTTTACTAAATTATATGTAAAGTTGTTTATCCGGTAGTTATCTACTTTGCATACATTTTGTTGAACCTGTTCATCTGCTTGTTTTGTTTTAAATTTTGAAATGCATAAAGATTTAAATTACAAGCTTATATAAGTTGTTGTTGTCATTATGTGGTATATATAAAGTGGTATGTTTATATATTTGTGTAAGCATTGATTTTTAATATAATATTTAAGTAACTTCATATATATATAGTCGGTTTGGTTGTTGGTGACATCTAGCTTATATGCATAAGCACAGCATGTCTGAGTATGTAACGACCCGTTATTTTGGACCATTCAAATCGACAATAAATCCACACATGTCGGACTTGAATAATTCAAAATACCGAATTGTTAATTTAAATTTGGTAAAACTCAGCATATGCAGTAAATAAATCAATCACAGAATCACAGACACAGAGTAATGCAATAATACGCAGCGGAATAGATAAAATAGTAGTTCATGAAGCTACTATATAAACATCAGAGTTAGAAATAAAATACAACAGAATATCCCAAATGTAGTGAAGTCTCCAATACAACAGATGACTTCTCTAAACAAATCAACTAGAAGAACTGAAAGCTGAGGCGATTGTTGGATCTCCAAAGGAAGCTCCAAACTCCAAATGTGAGTCTCAAATGCTGTATTACTCGGTCTGACCCGAGCGTAAAGCAAAACACAAAAAACTCGAGTTAGGATTAACATTCTTATACTAATAAATCCAACTCAAGTGAAATATCAACTGGAATACAAGTAACTTAAAGGATGTTTGGGATAACCATCCTCTAAGGATCTGCGGAACTATCTACAAGGTGGAAATATACACTATAACACCGTGGTCATTTCAAATTAATTTATACTTCAAAACCAAAATATCAGTTCATTTCAAATATATCATTTTCCAAAATAGTATATATATATAGGTTAAATAATTTAAAAGTAAAGTATTTATAGTTTCCTCAAGTCTTACAAATTGCTTCACATCAACTTCAAATTCCAAATTCAAATTTTATTCAAAGCTCAATTCATCAATTCAATTCAGTTCTAAATATACCATTTAAATTTCAAAGCTTTATATTCAACATTTTCAAAGTTAAATTTAACAGTTTCATATAGCTCTTGATTTAACTTTATTATTATTTAATCAGGGAATATTCACTTAATAAATTCAGTATCATTTAACTAGCCTTAAATTTCATTTTTACTAAATATTTCCTTAAATTTATTTAAACAAGAAATATTCATTAAATTACTTAAATCAAACCCAAGTTATAAGTCATATCTTAAATCTCAATTTCAATAAGTTTCAAATCGGTTTAATTAAATAAAATTCTTTAATGAATACAATTTCAACTAAATTCAAATTATCTTCCTAACCTTAACTTATTCAAATTATTGCCAAAATCTATTTTGAAATATAAATTTTATACTTAACATAATATATGTATTAAATCCATCTTAATTAAATTAAATATCATTATTAAATCTATATATATCATTACCATTTATATATAAAATTTAAGAATTAACATTTATTAAAACCATATATTTCTTTACAAAACCATAGAATTTATTTCCAAAATATTTATATATGGACCAACGGTGTCTGTATATAATTTCCTATCTATGGTCAAGTGATACAGATATTTATCATTTCAATCCGTAAATTTAAATACATACGGGTAGATATCATTTCGACCCGTAATCCCAAATTCAATTCAAATGAAAATCGCTTGGGTTTATCATTTCAACCCATAACGATTTTCTCCTATTCTAAAGTTCGTTCGGGTATGTATCATTTCAACCCATAGTGAATTCTATACTAACAGGGAACTTGCAGAGTGATAACAGATATGATAATAATATAACAATTGTAACAGACATATATCATTAGTATAAATAACAGATAATGGTGTCAGATGCCATAGGTGAACAGATATAGATAATAGCATATATAACAATTTAAATAGCTACAAAAACATATATCAATTGTCGTTTCAATTAAAATCAAATTTAATAAATATAAGAACGTTAAATCGTGAGTGATTACTCACCTTTTGAGGTTAGAGACAGACTGGATGAGATGAGTTACGAATCCCAAATCAAAGCTAGATTGGCACAAATTTGGACGGACAAAGCTGATAGATCGGAATTGATGAAATCAAATCAGAATTGGATTAATGAAGTTCGAGGGTATAAATGAACGTACATATGACTATATTCATGTAAAATCGAAATTTAAATTCAAACGCACTTTTTTTTTATTAATATGTATTTCAAAATCAAATATTTATACAAGTCCATAATCTACAAAAATGTTTCAAACAATATTAAACATATTATCTATATACCTTTAAACAAAACCCTTTCAAAATATTAACCAAATGTGTTTTATATGAGTACCAACATAACCATATAAAGTTAGATAAATAACTATGCAAGCTGTATAACGGAATGTATGCATAAACAGTAATATAAACATTGATATGAATGAATGTATTTGACAGCATCTGTAACGACCCAGAATTTTGAACAAATTAAATTGAGAATATTTAATTAATTTTAAATATTTGAACGATAATTTAATTTGAATCCCCGATATAATTTTGAAATCTGCGATTAAACTTTAAAATTTAATCGATTGAAAGTTGAATAAGAATTTAAATCTTCAATTTACAGTTGAAGAAAAATATTTCGAAAGTTTCTAAAATTCGTAATTAGAATACTGAAGATAACAGGAGCTTCAGAATTGAATTTTAAACTGTTCTGTTCAGTTTTGAAATTTAATCGTTTAAATCAAATTTAAAAATAGCCGTCTGAGGAACAGTCTCGGAATTCGACGAAACTGGTTCCATTGGGTCCGTAATATTGAATTATTACTGGATTTCCAATTTCATATTTTTCGGAGTGGATATGTGACCGCACGGTAGGTAAACGCTTTGAAATAAAATGAAATTCAATTTAAATTTAAAACTTAAAATTAAGTCAAACGACAGCACGTTACCTTCCATAAATTTCGCCTAAAATCACGATGCGAGATCGTGTGAAGCATGGTCGCTTACTCTTTGTTCTTTTCCCCATTCCTTTTTAAATATCATCACGCAAACAGATTGTTTTAAAAAAGAAAAAAAATCTCTCGTTCAAACCATATTAATGGTCGAACTCAAAAATTAATTCGTTCTCCCTTTTCCCTCTGTATAATTCAAATCGAAAACTAGGGTTCAAGTCGCTCAAAATATAGCTGTCGATTCGCTCTGGGATTCGAGAGCGCTGGGTAATGGAGGTTCGCGGCATGTTCACCACCGCGGGGAAAGGCTCGAACAAGGGGCGGTTGTGAACTGGGTAGGGCGAAGCCCAGTTTTTGAAGGTGGGTCGATTGATCTTGAAGTTGCAGTGTGGTGCTCGAGCTGGGGCTTCGCGAGATGGCGACCGTGCGATGAAGTCGCGATCGAAGAGGAGCTCGCGAAGAAGGAAATGGTGGAGTCTGGGTTCGTCGATGGATTGAAGTCTGGAGGCGCGCGTAAGAATTCGAGCTCGCGCTCAATCACGTGGAACAGTCGACTGCGGCGATGGCGATAGGCAGTGACGTGATGGTTCGAGCGACATTCGTGGTGGTAGGCAAGTTCGTAGCCGCGAATTCGCGTGGTCGAGACTGGAAGTCGCGTGTTCATCTCGAGCTCGACCTGGGCAGTAAAGGTATATATGCTATTTGAAGTTAATTTAAAATGGTGATATTTAAATTGTTCCAATCAACTTATTAAATTATTTAGTTGCTAAAAATATTTTGTTAGAAAGAAAATAGTTTAAAATTTAAAGTATTAGGTTAAAAGAAATCATTGGTTAATTTAGATTATCAAATAGAAATTTAGTTTAATTTTTGGTTAAATCAATTTATTTAAGGAGAAATTGGTTAATTAAAATTATCAAAACGAAAATTTATTATTTGATTGGTTCGAATGTTAATTTATTTGTATAATATTTATACAAGGCTTAAGACTGTGAAGAAAACAAATTGGATTGGAAATGGATTGCAAATTAAAGCTAAGGTGAGATTTTTCTCACTCAAAAAAAAAATGAATTGCAGTTATTGATTTATTTGATTGCTATTGGGATGTCATATTAGATATAGTAGGATATATCTATTATATATATAGCAATATATACATATTGGCATATGTATATATTGGATTGATTGATTTCCCGCCTCGTATAGCGGATGAGACCCTATTGCGCCGTTAGTAAGCGGATATATTATAAAACCCATATACCGCGATATTCCACCTCGAAGTGGAATTGGTATTGTGCTAACGTCTTTGGATGCAGGGAAACAGGTTGGAGGGATCCAACTGGACCCCTCACATTGATTGAATTTATTTCTACTGTGATGTGATAATCTGTGAATGATTATTGATGTTATTGAATTGATGTCTGGAAATTATTTGAAAGCTAAAATTTAGCTGAATGGATGTTTGATATCATTGGATTCCAAAGATAAACGAAGTTGAAATTTTTGAAATTCAAGTAGAAATTTCTAAGTGAATCAATTTTAGAAATTGAATAAATTTTGAAGAAAGGAATTTTAAAGTATAAAAAGTTAATTTTTATAATCTTATCGAATTAATTCCAGAATGAAGTGAAAATGTTAAATAAATGGATTTCGTAAAAATAGTGATTATAAATTGAAGAATTTGATTTAAAAATTTGGATTTTTAAATAGATTGAAAGAAACAAATTGAAATTTCTTTTCTTTAAGAGGAATTTATTTAAAAGGAAATAAGTTGGAAGTCCAACTATAAATTTAATGGGAAAATTGAAACGAATTTGGAAAGTCAATATAAAATGAGTTGGGATGGGAAATTTATTTAGAAATGAAGATTGAAATTGATCTGGTATTGAAGCTTTTATAAATGGAATTTATAAATGTGTTTATAATTCCGAGATCACTTATTTTGTTAAGTAAAATATATAAGTTAATATAAAGAAGATTTATAAATCGAAGTTGTTATAAAATAGACATAGAATTTATAAACGTTGTTTTATAAATTCGGAAATCAATTGGATTTGATAAATTAAATATTGAAGGTTGTTAAAGGAGATATATTCGCGATTTTGGATAGCGAATTATTATTGAAATAAAATGTGTAGAAAATAGTGAAATGTAATTAGTGAAGTATATTCACGATTTTGGACAGTGAATGTATTTTTAAGTAGAATGGATATGGTTTTGGGAAAGCGATATTATTAAATGAAGTTAATTGTTTTAAAAGATGTTTTAAAACGTGTGAACTATCGAAATCGTAGATTTCAACGTAGATTTCAACATTCATTGTTGAAATAGACGTTTTCGAGAAATAAGGAAATGATGGACTATAACACTGTTATTATAGTAAATGATTTTCGGAAGAAAATGTTTTATGTAGTATTGGGATTTACATATATCTATCTTAAAATCCGAATCCCTATACTAGTGATTTCGAGTCGTCGTAACGATGTTTTACGCAACATTCGTTTTGACTCAAATAGATGTTAAAATTTATGATTTCCTTAAAGAATGAAAAGAATGAATTTATACTTAAATTTGATTTAAGTATATTGAATATTTTCAAATGTTGAAAATAAATGATTTGTGAATTACTTATTATTAAATAAGTATGGAAATGCTTTTCCAATATGAAATGAACTGTTTTGAGATTTTATCTTCAAAGATAAAATGAAATGTGGAAATTAATTTGAAGTTGTTTTCAAACGGTTAAGTGTGGAAATTATATATCTATTAAAGATATTTTGAAAGATAAATAATTTGGAAAATTATTTGGAATCTGATGATGTTGCGCATTGTGACGACCGCCCATGACCCCTGCACCGAATCTAGAGATATTGCGCTGTAAAGTGTGCCAGGCGACCATGGACGATTGTCAGGGTAAAATAAAACAACAGAACCTATCGTATTACTCACAGCGCATGGACAAAATACAATAGAACATATGTATAGTGAAGCTTTACAGAACAAAATGACATCATATAAAACTCCATAATAGTTGAATACAAGCATCCACATAGTCAATACATCAAGCCTCACTACATATCTCTCAGAGAATACAAAACAGCGGAATATCCAGTACATATAAGAAGAAAATATGCAACCCTCTAACTCGTCTTCGATATCAGCATCGTGAGAAGAGAACAGCACCTGTCACCTGCTACCTAGACTGCCCGTCCCAAAATGGACGAACAGCCCAAGGCAATAAGAATTAAACATAAAGCCTTGAGTCAGACAACAGTCTTAGTGAGCAGTAAATTAACTAACAACATACCAAAAGAGCATAAAGGAAAAGGAATAGGAATACAACCCTCCCACTCCAACCTCATTCTACAGTGATAGCCCCCAGACACACACTAAACAAAAGAAAACATAACAGAGCATACAATTTAAAGTAAAGCTACTATCACTCGAGTCAAGGGCGATGTTTTCCAAGTACCAAGGCCTAAATCAGATAAGCACCCAGAAACTACCGCTCTTGAGTCCAAATGACGATACAACCAAACATCCATGACTCTGGCTATCACTGTTATCATTGCTTCGATATCACCGTTAATTGAATGACCGACACATTCTTTCAGCCGTCCATCAAGGGCTAATGAAAACCCCGGTTCTAGACATAACTCCCGCACGTCGTCGCAGCCCGTGCCTAGGACTATCGAATCTGCCCAGAGTACTCGACCATCAACAGTTGGCCGTTGGGACTATCGAATCTGCCCAAACGTACTCTTGCTTAGAGCATGCTAGAACCTTCAACAACGATGCTATCCAAGCCTCCTAGTCATCCTCCTCGACGACTATTCTCATATCCATTCATTATCCTCAACTCGAATCATATCACCGAGTTATCAACATGCTTGGAATGATCCCGTCTGGATTAGACCAAGTCTTCATCACATGATTGCCTCGCTCCATTACATCCTCGCAAAGCCTCATCTCAACATCACATCATCAAATCTATGCATAAGAGCTTCATCATCCCGCTACATATGCCACGAGCAGCTTTTCCAATTCAAGAGCCTTTCCCTTAGCTTTTGAATCACCTTCGATCTAAATCTAATCATCAATCATCTAGTTCATAACAATCAATCAAATCAAACATCAATCCAAGCAATCAAGCATTCAAAAATGATCTAAGTAGACAATTATAACAATAATGGCATTTTCGTAATTAAAGAGTTGAAAGTCCAATAAGCATGAAAACATGGATTATATCTCTACAAACTTGATGAATGAACTTGCATAGGTTAACATATGATAAAATGGATGTAACATCATCATGAACAATGGATCTATATGGATCTACACTTAGGATGAAGAAAATGCATGGAAATCACTATTTTAACACCAAATCGAGCCAACAATCCGATATACTCCTTTGGATCCGTGTGAGAGATAATCACCACTCACCAAATCACTTAAACAAACCCAAATCAACACGCTTCAGATCTGGACAGCGAAGGATCAAGCTTGATCTATCACGAATCCGCTTCAAACGAAGAAATCTCTCTTGAAAAGATGAAGATCTTCAATCTAAGCTCTTGAATCTTCAATTTGATCTTCAACTTGGATGGATGGAAGCACTAGATTAGAGTGGAGAAAAGAAGTGAAGAAGTGTAGAAGTCGAGCTCTCAAAATGGCAGCACTTCGTCGCTTCAAAAATCCAGATCCCAAAAAGTGAGAACAACCCCTCCTATTTATAGCAGAAAATTCCTTAAGTCGAAATTTGGCTATCTCCTTAAGTCGCTTCCGACTTACGACCTAGGAACTTGCCGACCTAAAAACCCACCGACCTAAGCCTAACGACCTACAACAACGCGCATCTGCGACTTAACACTTGACTACCTAAAGCAATGCGCTTTCCTTCGACCTACGACTTAGCAACAGGTAAGACCTAACACTTAGGAAACCCAGCGACCTAACAACTTAGGCTTCTACGCGACCTAACACACACGCGACCTAACCACTTTAGGTCGCCTACAACATTTCCTTAGGTCGTTGCCTCCTATCTCTTAGGTCGCTAACTCGAACTGCCGACCTAACACAACTCACCCAAACACTTAGGTCGCTCACAACATTTCCTTAGGTCGTTGCCGACCTAACTCTACCCCAGAATACCTAGGTCGCCTAAACCTCTTAAGTCGGTCACGACTTATCACTTAGGTCGGTCACTACCTTAGGTTGTCTATCCCTTAACTCGGCAACGACTTACAACCTACGACTTAACACTTGCCGAGTTAACTTCAACCTACTAACCTAGCCCAGCTACGACTTATCTCCTTGAGTCCTTAACTCGCCCAGACTCATCACTAACTCGTCAGAACTCCTATCTCCTAAGTCGTATACGACTCACGACTTATGCTAAGTCGTGAACGACTTAGGACTTAGGCAAAATTTGCCTAAAATCTGAAATGGCCCAAAACGCTAAAACTCCAGATTTGACGAACTTTTCGATCCGTGAAAATACGGGTCGTTACATTCTCTCCCCCTTAGGAATTTCGCCCCCGAAATCCCAAACAATCATAGCAATCAAAGACTATTCTGTACGCCTACCATCCATAGCAATCAACAAACCATGCATCCAATTCTAGCTTAGCGTACAGAATTCTAAGACTTAGAACAAGTTACAATATCGCGAGATGAGACGACACCTTAGGGCCATACCTTGAAGAGTTCAGGATGAGCTGCCTTCATCCTCTCTTCCACCTCCCACGTACAGTCGTTATCATCGTCACTCCATTGTATCTTGAGCATCTTAACTACCTTCCTCCTAAGCTGTTTCGTGTCGGTTTCAACAACACGAAGCGGCTTACGAGGTCTTCTATCGACTGGATCAACTTCGAAGTCTTCACAGCTATCAGCAGAAACCACGGTATTCGGGTCGTGCACATACTTCCGTAGATATGATACGTGAAAAACATTGTGCACACTCGACATCTTCTCAGGTAATTCCAATCTATAAGCGAGCTTTCCAATTCGCTCGGTAATCGGGAATGGTCCAACAAATCTCGGAGTCAATTTTCCTTTCTTCCCGAATCGAATAACATTCTTCAGAGGAGAAATCTTCACAAAAACCATATCTCCTACGTCGAACTCCAAATCCTTACGACGCTTATCAGCATAACTCTTCTGGCGGTCTTGGGCTGCCTTCATTCGTTGCCGAATGACCTCTATACAATCTGAAGTCTGCCGGATCATCTCTGGCCCATGTATCAGCTTTTCTCCAGTTTCCAACCAACATGCCGGAGAGTTACACGGTCTTCCATACAATGCCTCATACGGTGCCATACCAATGCTTGACTGGTAACTGTTGTTGTACGCAAACTCCACCAAATGAAGGTGATCTTCCCATGATCCTCCGAAGTCCAAAACACAAGCTCTAAGAAGATCTTCCAAAACTCGGTTGACTCTTTCGGTCTGACCATCTGTTTGAGGGTGATAAGCTGTACTCAAACACAACTCGGTTCCCAAAACTTCCTGGAAGCTCTTCCAAAATCCACTAGTGAAGAATGGATCTCGATCGCTCACTATACTCTTCGGAATACCATGGAATCGGACTATCCACTTAACATACAACTCAGCCAACTTTGATGCAGTCCTAGTCGATCGAACAGGAATGAATCGTGCACTCTTAGTCAGACGATCCACAATGACCCAAATCCCTTCATTTCCCGTTCTGGTTCTAGGCAATCCATCGATAAAATCCATCGACACTTGTTCCCACTTCCATGTTGGAACTTCTAATGGCTGATGCAATCCACTTGGCTTCTTTTGTTCGGCCTTTACCAACTGGCAGTTCATACACTTGGAAATAAAATTTCCAACATCCTTCTTCATGCCTTCCCAGTAGTAGGTTCTCTTCATATCCCGATACATCTTATTTCCACCTGGATGAATTGTCAACTTCGAGTGATGACTTTCCTTCAGAACTTCACTCCTCAATTCATCTATATCGGGAACAACCAGTCGTCCTTGCTTTCGAAGCCAACCCTCTCGATCGACCTCGAATCCTATATCCTTTTCTGGATCCAATCCAGATTCCAAATCACAGATAATCCTGACAAGCTTATCGCCTCGCTTTTGGCTCTCGCCAATCCTTTCCACAAGAGAAGGTCTTATCGATAAGTTTGCCAACATCTCAGGTTCCAATTCGCATCTAGGCCTGAAGTCAAATCTAGCTAAATACTCGAGATTCTTCCATTCAGAAAACATGGCTCCCAATCCTGCATGTCTCCGACTTAACGCATCTGCCACTGCGTTACCTTTTCCCGGAGTATAAGCTATACCAAAATCATATGATGCCAAAAACTCTAGCCAACGTTGCTGCCGAAGATTCAAATCCTTTTGGGAGAAAAGATACTTCAACGACTTGTGATCCGTAAACAACTCGAATCGAACTCCCAACAGATAATGCCTCCACATCTTCAGAGCAAATACAATCGCCGCTAATTCCAAATCATGAGTTGGGTAATTCCTTTCATGCGGCTTCAGTTGTCGACTGGCATACGCAACAACTTTATCCTTCTGCATCAGCACTGCCCCAAGTCCAGTACCACATGCGTCGGTGTAAACCACCATCTCATCATTCCCACTAGGAATAGTCAAAACAGGAGCACTCGTCAATCTCTCTTTCAGGATTCTGAAAGCTTGCTCACACTTAGCATCCCAACTGAACACTTGGTTCTTTTTCGTCAATCCCGTTAACGGTGCAGCTACCTTGGAGAAGTCTTTAATAAACCGTCGATAATATCCTGCTAATCCAAGAAAACTTCTCACATCTGATGCATTCTTAGGTCTAACCCAATCCTGGATTGCTGCCACCTTAGCGGGATCAACCTCTATTCCATTTCCAGAAATCACATGACCTAAGAACCTCACTTCACTCTTCCAGAAGTGACACTTCGAAAACTTAGCCTTCAGCTGATGTTTTCGCAAGATTTCCAAAACAATACACAAGTGCGTCTTGTGCTCTTCTTCAGTTCTGGAATAAATCAGAATATCATCCACGAACACAAGTACGAACTTGTTCAACTGATCTCTGAACACTCTATTCATAAGATCCACAAAATATGCTGGCGCGTTAGTCAACCCAAACGGCATTACCAGCCACTCAAAGAAACCGGATGGTGTCCTAAAAGCAGTCTTCGGCACACTATCCTTAGCTACTCTCAACTGGTGAAATCCCGTTGCCAAATCCATCTGAGAAAACACCTTTGCTTCGTGAAGCTGATCAAACAAGTCATCTATTCTCGGCAATGGATACTTGTTCTTCTTAGTCACCTTATTCAGCTCACGATAATCCACACACAATCTCAACGACCCATCTGCCTTGGTTGCAAACACAACTGGTGCACCCCACTCGGACACACTACGCCGAATGAATCCTTTCTGCAAAAGATCATCAACCTGCACCCTCAACTCTTGCTGTTCCCTAGGCACCATCCGCCTAAGAGGCATCACAACAGGTCTGGCTCCTTCAACTAGATCTATACGAAACTCGATCTCTCTATGCGGCGGCAACCCTTTGACTTCGTCAAAGACATCCTCGAATCCATTAGCGATCGGCACTGATGACAGTCCATCCCGTGGAACAACTAGCGAATACATGAAGCTCATGAAGACGCCTTCCTCATGCTTACATCGTATCACAACCTTTCGCCCCTCCACATTCTCGACTGTCACTTCCAGCTTTTCGCAATCAACCTTTGCCGCATACTTCCTAAGCCAGTCCATACCCAAGATAATTCCGAACCCCGCAAAGTTCAGAACAAAACAATCACAAACAAAAGAGCAACCATGACTCGATACAACTAGACCACGGCATAACATACACAAACAAGACGAACCCCCAACTGGATTAGTCACAACCAATGGCCTATCAACAATATCCGGTTCCAAACCTAACCGGCCTACGAGTTCATTACAAACAAACGAATGCGACGCTCCAGTATCAAACAAAACTCTAACTGGAACACCACATAGGAAAAGAGTACCTTGAACAACCACACTCTTTCCTTTCTCTTCAGCAGTAGGAGCTTTTGAAGACGACGGAACAGCTCCCAAAGCATAAGCTTGCACAATCTGCTTATCTCTCCTCGGCTCTGGACAATTCTTCCTGAAATGTCCCGGCTTGTCACAGTTGTGACACTTCATCGGCACCTTAGGATTCTTACAATCCTTCGAGAAATGGCCCTTCTGCTGATAGTTGTAGCAAGTCACCTCGCCTTTCGGCTTCTTCTGGCCATCCTTACCCTTCTGCTGCTGCTGCTTCCTCTTCTGGTTTCCACCCTGCTGTGGTTTAGATTCTCCCTTGGTCACAGCAACAACAGATCCTTCCTTAGGAAACAGACTCTCATGCCTAAGAGCTTTCTCTACAAGCTTCTCAAATGAATCGTCCAAATGATCCACCAACTGTCTCCCAAGATAACTATCCAAGCCGGTCACAAACTTCTCATTCTTCTGATAAGCAGACTCAATATATGACCGGGCATATTTGGACAAAGCTTCAAACTCAGAAACATACTCAAGAACAGATCTTCCACCTTGCTTGAGCTCCACAAACTTCTTGAACAGAACAGACTTCTGAGCTGTAGAAATGAACTTAGCTTCAAATCTGACTTGGAATTGCTCCCAAGTAATCTCCTCCTCCGCAGTATTGATGGTAATAGAGTTCCACCAATCAGAGGCTCTCCCTTGAAGCTGCCTTGATGCCAACTTCCTCTTAGTTGCATCATCAATTCCCAAATCACCAAAGATCCTTCTACAAGCATCTATCCATCTCTGGACTTCGATAGTTGATTCTGTTCCTAAGAAAACCTTCCCTCCAAGAGCAGTATAGTCCTTGCACAACTTAGCAAAATCCACTGGTTTTGGAGTTTGAACTTGAACTCCAACATCAACTGCCGCTCCCGGAACTGGTATCCTTCTCATGATCGAAGTCATCATAGCTTCGAACATGGCTGCATAATCAGTAGTCTCTTCAGTAGCACGGCCTTCCCTAGCAGCTGGTCTCCCTCTTCGACTCATTCTCAATATCTATAAAAAGGAATGATTAGAACATCTAGAGAAACAACTGCATAAAGGACTAACTTACTGCTAAACTACTATATTATATATAGTAATCATCCATCAAAATACAATTACGTCTCTCATACGTAGTTACGACAGCGAGCGTTGGGTAAAATCGATTAACCTCGCTCTGATACCAAATGTGACGACTGCCCATGACCCCTGCACCGAATCTAGAGATATTGCGCTGTAAAGTGTGCCAGGCGACCATGGACGATTGTCAGGGTAAAATAAAACAACAGAACCTATCGTATTACTCACAGAACATGGACAAAATACAATAGAACATATGTATAGTGAAGCTTTACAGAACAAAATGACATCATATAAAACTCCATAATAGTTGAATACAAGCATCCACATAGTCAATAAATCAAGCCTCACGACATATCTCTCAGAGAATACAAAACAGCGGAATATCCAGTACATATAAGAAGAAAATATGCAACCCTCTAACTCGTCTTCGATATCAGCATCGTGAGAAGAGAACAGCACCTGTCACCTGCTACCTAGACTGCCCATCCCAAAATGGACGAACAGCCCAAGGCAATAAGAATTAAACATAAAGCCTTGAGTCAGACAACAGTCTTAGTGAGCAGTAAATTAACTAACAACATACCAAAAGAGCATAAAGGAAAAGGAATAGGAATACAACCCTCCCACTCCAACCTCATTCTACAGTGATAGCCCCCAGACACACACTAAACAGAAGCAAACATAACAGAGCATACAATTTAAAGTAAAGCTACTATCACTCGAGTCAAGGGCGATGTTTTCCAAGTACCAAGGCCTAAATCAGATAAGCACCCAAAAACTACCGCTCTTGAGTCCAAATGACGATACAACCAAACATCCATGACTCTGGCTATCATTGCTTCGATATCACCGTTAATTGAATGACCGGCACATTCTTTCAGCCGTCCGTCAAGGGCTAATGAAAACCCCGGTTCTAGACATAACTCCCGCACGTCGTCGCAGCCCGTGCCTAGGACTATCGAATCTGCCCAGAGTACTCGACCATCAACAGTTGGCCGTTGGGACTATCGAATCTGCCCAAACGTACTCTTGCTTAGAGCATGCTAGAACCTTCAACAACGATGCTATCCAAGCCTCCTAGTCATCCTCCTCGACGACTATTCTCATATCCATTCATTATCCTCAACTCGAATCATATCACCGAGTTATCAACATGCTTGGAATGATCCCGTCTGGATTAGACCAAGTCTTCATCACATGATTGCCTCGCTCCATTACATCCTCGCAAAGCCTCATCTCAACATCACATCATCAAATCTATGCATAAGAGCTTCATCATCCCGCTACATATGCCACGAGCAGCTTTTCCAATTCAAGAGCCTTTCCCTTAGCTTTTGAATCACCTTCGATCTAAATCTAATCATCAATCATCTAGTTCATAACAATCAATCAAATCAAACATCAATCCAAGCAATCAAGCATTCAAAAATGATCTAAGTAGACAATTATAACAATAATGGCATTTTCGTAATTAAAGAGTTGAAAGTCCAATAAGCATGAAAACATGGATTATATCTCTACAAACTTGATGAATGAACTTGCATAGGTTAACATATGATAAAATGGATGTAACATCATCATGAACAATGGATCTATATGGATCTACACTTAGGATGAAGAAAATGCATGGAAATCACTATTTTAACACCAAATCGAGCCAACAATCCGATATACTCCTTTGGATCCGTGTGAGAGATAATCACCACTCACCAAATCACTTAAACAAACCCAAATCAACACGCTTCAGATCTGGACAGCGAAGGATCAAGCTTGATCTATCACGAATCCGCTTCAAACGAAGAAATCTCTCTTGAAAAGATGAAGATCTTCAATCTAAGCTCTTGAATCTTCAATTTGATCTTCAACTTGGATGGATGGAAGCACTAGATTAGAGTGGAGAAAAGAAGTGAAGAAGTGTAGAAGTCGAGCTCTCAAAATGGCAGCACTTCGTCGCTTCAAAAATCCGGATCCCAAAAAGTGAGAACAACCCCTCCTATTTATAGCAGAAAATTCCTTAAGTCGAAATTTGGCTATCTCCTTAAGTCGCTTCCGACTTACGACCTAGGAACTTGCCGACCTAAAAACCCACCGACCTAAGCCTAACGACCTACAACAACGCGCATCTGCGACTTAACACTTGACGACCTAAAGCAATGCGCTTTCCTTCGACCTACGACTTAGCAACAGGTAAGACCTAACACTTAGGAAACCCAGCGACCTAACAACTTAGGCTTCTACGCGACCTAACACACACGCGACCTAACCACTTTAGGTCGCCTACAACATTTCCTTAGGTTGTTGCCTCCTATCTCTTAGGTCGCTAACTCGAACTGCCGACCTAACACAACTCACCCAAACACTTAGGTCGCTCACAACATTTCCTTAGGTCGTTGCCGACCTAACTCTACCCCAGAATACCTAGGTCGCCTAAACCTCTTAAGTCGGTCACGACTTATCACTTAGGTCGGTCACTACCTTAGGTTGTCTATCCCTTAACTCGGCAACGACTTACAACCTACGACTTAACACTTGCCGAGTTAACTTCAACCTACTAACCTAGCCCAGCTACGACTTATCTCCTTGAGTCCTTAACTCGCCCAGACTCATCACTAACTCGTCAGAACTCCTATCTCCTAAGTCGTATACGACTCACGACTTATGCTAAGTCGTGAACGACTTAGGACTTAGGCAAAATTTGCCTAAAATCTGAAATGGCCCAAAACGCTAAAACTCCAGATTTGACGAACTTTTCGATCCGTGAAAATACGGGTCGTTACACGCATCTTTATTGATAGTTAAATAACCGACTATCAATAATTACCTTGAATGGTATTTGTTGTGATTGGATGAATTTGAATGCCACACTTGTTTTTAAATAAGCGCTCACTATTCGGGTTAGCCGGGAAAGGACCATGGGGTCGTATAACCCATTCCGAATATGTGATACGTCGTTATGAATTGCATTTGAAGACCGGTGTTGAAGACCGGATATTTTTGAAAACGGAAGGATTACCGCCGAGTTACTCTACATCGGCTGATCTTCGATTTAGAGGTTTTATCACCCTTAGTGACGGGAAGTCCGGACGTGATTTGAAAATTATCCGGATATGCAAGGGCTTCGTGAGAAGTGCCTTCGGTTCTGTTCGATCCCGGAATAGACTTATATGGATTGTGTGTCTGACGTTACAATTTGAGATATAAAGCTGATTTCTTTCAAATACATTTCTGTTGGTGGCGGAGAATTTATTCTCTTAGCTTAACACCCTTCTCTGAGACGTACGAGCTCAGAGGTTATGTAGTTGAAATTTATCAGCGATATACTCCCAATTTAGTAACGTGGCATACTGAGTGTTGCTGTGAAATGATCAGTGTTTGATCATTTGCGATATGATCATTTGTTTGATCTTATATCTTTGTGATCATAGGTTGATCATTTTTGTTTGACCCGAAGCAGGGCTTTATAGAAAGCGTAGCTTTGTGGACGAGACTTCATCGAGCCTCACACCCCGGAAATGGTCGAAATAGGAAGGATGCAGCAAGGTTCTAGGGAGTAGCGCCCCTTAGTGTATGTCATTCCTTCTGGATAAAGGTGGTATCATGGTATGGAGCCCAGATACTTAACCTCTGTGGTTGCTGCATTATTATCTATGTGGTTTGTTGGAAATCGGGGATCCTCGGGAAGATCGGTTACGATCGGGGGATGGCATATGCGTGTCAGTAGTTACCTATTTTTGCAGAGGTAACCCGGCCTTGTGTTGGCAGAGATCTAACCGTAATGTTAGGTTATTTCTCGGGTCGTCTATTCCAGGGACGTACCCATCGTGGATAGGAAGTTCCTTAGCCTGACCATTTGTTGGAAATCCAAAGAAACAATACGTGACTTGTACGGTTTTAGTTGTATTACCTACTATGGAATGTGGCGGTAACCTGCTATTGAACATAGTAGCTATAGTAGGCATAAGTGCGGAATGCCTATGCTGGCTAAGATTTATATTGTACTTTCGAAATGTTTTCTACACTCTGCATAAATAATAATATCAAAAATGATTTGATTTTGCGTAGTAAGCATCTTTGACTATCATAAGAAGAAATCTCCTCCAATTCTGCGTTTGCATTGTGTGTGTGGCGGGAGGTCTTATGGTAGTTTCATTTTCCAAAAGCATTGCGAATTTGTTTTATTTTCTTTGTGAAAAATAACTGTTTTACGATCTCACACCAGTCACCATGACTGACTCGGAGTTTATTGTTTCCCTTCTAAACTCAGGGTGCCCACCAATTTTCACACGGGCAGCCTAGAGTTATGTTATCAGGATATTCTGGATATTCTGGAGCTTTGGAGATAAGATGGATGACGAGACGTAGTATTTGTATCCGATATATTTATTCCGCTGTGTATTCTGTATGAGGACAAGTTTATATAACTGTCCATTGTTGTATATTGACTCTGATTGATGTATGTATAAAATGATATAGTTCTTTGATTTAAAGATTATTCAATTATCTATTATATATTGTTCCGCTGCGATGTGTAAGATTCTGATATTGTTTCTGTATCTGATGTTGTTCTGTTGTTCTTCTTCTTTCTTTCTTCTCTTTTTCTTCTATCTTCTTCTTCTTCTACTTTTTCTTTTTCTTAAAACCCTCACTATTGGAGTTTCCGGCACTCGATTGCTCGGCAGTCGATAAAGTGAGTATCGATGTCGAATTTTCGAAAGTCAAAAAATTCGGTATGTGACAGCGTGGTATCAGAGCATATGGTTAAGCGACAACCCTGCTCTGTTGGGTGTTACTCATTAGAGATAGAGTCAGTAGTACTCTAGAATGAGTTTGAGTGTAATAATAGATACGAGTGCGTATTTGTTAGTGAATATAAAATTGTTTTGTATTGTGTTGACTTATCGGTTGATTGTTTATGGATTCTGGTCGGTGCAGTCTAGCTAACTGTAATCGATAGGGGTTTCTAAACTCTAAACAAGATAAACCGACACAGTATTGTTTTAAAATAGGGTAAATGAAATAATTTTACCTAAAACTATTTTTGTATATAAAGGAAATAATTTTCTATGAATTATCATAGTATATGGATGCATGGTTGTTAGGAAGTGATAATTTTGAAATGTTATCATTATTATATGAAATTGGATAAGAAATTGAAATCGTAACTTCAAAGTTAAGAAATTTATTCACATACAAATGAAATTTAAGAATGTAAATTATAAATGTAATTTGTAATTTAAAATGGAATTCCAGAGAAGTATTTGGAAATGTTTAGAAAAGAAATTGAAAATTTTGGAGATTTGGAAAGTTTAAATCATTTTTGATTTGAAAATGAATTTCAAAGGTTTTGAAAAATGTTATGAAGGAATGAAAAGCTCTAAACTCTTTTCGGTCGCTGGAAAATAACTTTGATGATGACCGTGGCATCATTGGTGTTCATTTTCGGGTTTCCAAAAGAGGAATTGCTGCCAAATTGTTTTAAATGGAAGTTGTTTGAAGATTTGGGTTTTGTTTTGGAAATTCAAAGGATAATTTGAATTGTTTTCAAAATGATTTTTGAAAGGTTGAAAAGACTCTGGAATACCATATAAAAATATTTATGGAATATTATTGAATTGATAACTTATACAGTTCGAATTTTGATAGAATAAATTTAACTTAAAGGATGGAGTTAAATTAATGTAAGTACAAGTGAATCAATTTAATGAAAGTGAAATTGAAAGTTGAAATTCATTTCGAATTTGTAAGCCATGAATTGGATTGAGTAACTACAAATGAAAGATGAATTAAAATTCATATGGAATTTGAAATCCAGTCTAATATAAGTGGTTATAAACCAAAATAGTAAATTGTAATAAATTTTGGGAATGAACAAAAGAATAAAACTGGAATTGAAACTGAATGTTGAAAACAAATTTGAATAAAATGAATTGGAATCTGTGATGAATTAGTAAATGAAACTAATTTAAAATGATGCAGTTGTGAATGAAAGATAATTGATAAATTCAATATTCAGAAGCTAAACTGAATCCAAATTAGATTGGAATTGTGAATTAAATTCAAATGAATTGAAATGTGAAATTGAATGATAATAGATATATAACTTCAACAGTGAAGTAAAAATGTATAAGAAGTAAGTATCAAAATTTTTGTAATGGAAATTGCAAAATGGTTTGAATATATGTAACTAGATATTATGGCTAGTAGGATATACAGGTGTTATGAAAGGAATTGGAAAATTTATTTCAAAGATGAATTTGAATTGCTCGAAAAAGGTATGTATTTAAATTTGAATATGAGATTTGATGACTTATTTCTCTAGCCGCTTGGCTTTTTCTTTTTCTTTTTGAAATCTGAGAGTCCGTAGGGACGTTTTGTAGTCGTGCCGTATTAGCCGCGCAAAGGAGACGCTGGCGAAATTTTTCGAAAATTTAGAGTGTTAGAAAAATTTTGATAAATTTTTGAAAGTTAAAATTTGAATTTAAGTTTAAATTTGAATTTTGAAGTAAACAATATTGTTTGAAAACTATGAAAGGTTTAGAAAGTTAATTGAATTGATAACGAATCTTTAGTAGAGAAATTTGTTTTGATGAATTGATAAAACTATTGAATTGTGAAAAATAGTAGACGAGTTAAGGACTTTTTTTCCTAACTTGTAATTTCGAGGACGAAATTCTTTTAAGGGGGGAAGTCTGTAACGACCCAGAATTTTGAACAAATTAAATTGAGAATATTTAATTAATTTTAAATATTTGAACGATAATTTAATTTGAATCCCCGATATAATTTTGAAATCTGCGATTAAACTTTAAAATTTAATCGATTGAAAGTTGAATAAGAATTTAAATCTTCAATTTACAGTTGAAGAAAAATATTTCAAAAGTTTCTAAAATTCGTAATTACAATACTGAAGATAACAGGAGCTTCAGAATTGAATTTTAAACTGTTCTGTTCAGTTTTGAAATTTAATCGTTTAAATCAAATTTAAAAATAGCCGTCTGAGGCACAGTCTCGGAATTCGACGAAACCGGTTCCATTGGGTCCGTAATATTGAATTATTACTGGATTTCCAATTTCATATATTTCGGAGTGGATATGTGACCGCACGGTAGGTAAACGCTTTGAAATAAAATGAAATTCAATTTAAATTTAAAACTTAAAATTAAGTCAAACGACAGCACGTTACCTTCCATAAATTTCGCCTAAAATCACGATGCGAGATCGTGTGAAGCATGGTCGCTTACTCTTTGTTCTCTTCCCCATTCCTTTTTAAATATCATCACGCAAACAGATTGTTTTAAAAAAGAAAAAAAATCTCTCGTTCAAACCATATTAATGGTCGAACTCAAAAATTAATTCGTTCTCCCTTTTCCCTCTGTATAATTCAAATCGAAAACTAGGGTTCAAGTCGCTCAAAATATAGCTGTCGATTCGCTCTGGGATTCGAGAGCGCTGGGTAATGGAGGTTCGCGGCATGTTCACCACCGCGGGGAAAGGCTCGAACAAGGGGCGGTTGTGAACTGGGTAGGGCGAAGCCCAGTTTTTGAAGGTGGGTCGATTGATCTTGAAGTTGCAGTGTGGTGCTCGAGCTGGGGCTTCGCGAGATGGCGACCGTGCGATGAAGTCGCGATCGAAGAGGAGCTCGCGAAGAAGGAAATGGTGGAGTCTGGGTTCGTCGATGGATTGAAGTCTGGAGGCGCGCGTAAGAATTCGAGCTCGCGCTCAATCACGTGGAACAGTCGACTGCGGCGATGGCGATAGGCAGCGACGTGATGGTTCGAGCGACATTCGTGGTGGTAGGCAAGTTCGTAGCCGCGAATTCGCGTGGTCGAGACTGGAAGTCGCGTGTTCATCTCGAGCTCGACCTGGGCAGTAAAGGTATATATGCTATTTGAAGTTAATTTAAAATGGTGATATTTAAATTGTTCCAATCAACTTATTAAATTATTTAGTTGCTAAAAATATTTTGTTAGAAAGAAAATAGTTTAAAATTTAAAGTATTAGGTTAAAAGAAATCATTGGTTAATTTAGATTATCAAATAGAAATTTAGTTTAATTTTTGGTTAAATCAATTTATTTAAGGAGAAATTGGTTAATTAAAATTATCAAAACGAAAATTTATTATTTGATTGGTTCGAATGTTAATTTATTTGTATAATATTTATACAAGGCTTAAGACTGTGAAGAAAACAAATTGGATTGGAAATGGATTGCAAATTAAAGCTAAGGTGAGATTTTTCTCACTCAAAAAAAAAATGAATTGCAGTTATTGATTTATTTGATTGCTATTGGGATGTGATATTAGATATAGTAGGATATATCTATTATATATATATATAGCAATATATACATATTGGCATATGTATATATTGGATTGATTGATTTCCCGCCTCGTATAGCGGATGAGACCCTATTGCGCCGTTAGTAAGCGGATATATTATAAAACCCATATACCGCGATATTCCACCTCGAAGTGGAATTGGTATTGTGCTAACGTCTTTGGATGCAGGGAAACAGGTTGGAGGGATCCAACTGGACCCCTCACATTGATTGAATTTATTTCTACTGTGATGTGATAATCTGTGAATGATTATTGATGTTATTGAATTGATGTCAGGAAATTATTTGAAAGCTAAAATTTAGCTGAATGGATGTTTGATATCATTGGATTCCAAAGATAAACGAAGTTGACATTTTTGAAATTCAAGTAGAAATTTCTAAGTGAATCAATTTTAGAAATTGAATAAATTTTGAAGAAAGGAATTTTAAAGTATAAAAAGTTAATTTTTATAATCTTATCGAATTAATTCCAGAATCAAGTGAAAATGTTAAATAAATGGATTTCGTAAAAATAGTGATTATAAATTGAAGAATTTGATTTAAAAATTTGGATTTTTAAATAGATTGAAAGATAAAAATTTAAATTTCTTTTCTTTAAGAGGAATTTATTTAAAAGGAAATAAGTTGGAAGTCCAACTATAAATTTAATGGGAAAATTGAAACGAATTTGGAAAGTCAATATAAAATGAGTTGGGATGGGAAATTTATTTAGAAATGAAGATTGAAATTGATCTGGTATTGAAGCTTTTATAAATGGAATTTATAAATGTGTTTATAATTCCGAGATCACTTATTTTGTTAAGTAAAATATATAAGTTAATATAAAGAAGATTTATAAATCGAAGTTGTTATAAAATAGACATAGAATTTATAAACGTTGTTTTATAAATTCGGAAATCAATTGGATTTGATAAATTAAATATTGAAGGTTGTTAAAGGAGATATATTCGCGATTTTGGATAGCGAATTATTATTGAAATAAAATGTGTAGAAAATAGTGAAATGTAATTAGTGAAGTATATTCACGATTTTGGACAGTGAATGTATTTTTAAGTAGAATGGATATGGTTTTGGGAAAGCGATATTATTAAATGAAGTTAATTGTTTTAAAAGATGTTTTAAAACGTGTGAACTATCGAAATCGTAGATTTCAACATTCATTGTTGAAATAGACGTTTTCGAGAAATAAGGAAATGATGAACTATAACACTGTTATTATAGTAAATGATTTTCGGAAGAAAATGTTTTATGTAGTATTGGGATTTACATATATCTATCTTAAAATCCGAATCCCTATACTAGTGATTTCGAGTCGTCGTAACGATGTTTTACGCAACATTCGTTTTGACTCAAATAGATGTTAAAATTTATGATTTCCTTAAAGAATGAAAAGAATGAATTTATACTTAAATTTGATTTAAGTATATTGAATATTTTCAAATGTTGAAAATAAATGATTTGTGAATTACTTATTATTAAATAAGTATGGAAATGCTTTTCCAATATGAAATGAACTGTTTTGAGATTTTATCTTCAAAGATAAAATGAAATGTGGAAATTAATTTGAAATTGTTTTCAAACGGTTAAGTGTGGAAATTATATATCTATTAACGATATTTTGAAAGATAAATAATTTGGAAAATTATTTGGAATCTAATGATGTTGCGCATCTTTATTGATAGTTAAATAACCGACTATCAATAATTACCTTGAATGGTATTTGTTGTGATTGGATGAATTTGAATGCCACACTTGTTTTAAATAAGCACTCACTATTCGGGTTAGCCGGGAAAGGACCATGGGGTCGTATAACCCATTCCGAATATGTGATACGTCGTTATGAATTGCATTTGAAGACCGGTGTTGAAGACCGGATATTTTTGAAAACGGAAGGATTACCGTCGAGTTACTCTACATCGGCTGATCTCCGATTTAGAGGTTTTATCACCCTTAGTGACGGGAAGTCCGGACGTGATTTGAAAATTATCCGGATATGCAAGGGCTTCGTGAGAAGTGCCTTCGGTTCTGTTCGATCCCGGAACAGACTTATATGGATTGTGTGTCTGACGTTACAATTTGAGATATAAAGCTGATTTCTTTCAAATACATTTCTGTTGGTGGCGGAGAATTTATTCTCTTAGCTTAACACCCTTCTCTGAGACGTACGAGCTCAGAGGTTATGTAGTTGAAATTTATCAGCGATATATCCCAATTTGGTAACGTGGCATACTGAGTGTTGCTGTGAAATGATCAGTGTTTGATCATTTACGATATGATCATTTGTTTGATCTTATATCTTTGTGATCATAGGTTGATCATTTTTGTTTGACCCGAAGCATGGCTTTGTAGAAAGCGTAGCTTTGTGGATGAGACTTCGTCGAGCCTCACACCCCGAAAATGGTCGAAACAGGAAGGATGCTGCAAGGTTCTAGGGAGTAGCGCCCCTTAGTGTATGTCATTCCTTCTGGATAGAGGTGGTATCATGGTATGGAGCCCAGATACTTAACCTATGTGGTTGCTGCATTATTATCTATGTGGTTTGTTGGAAATCGAGGATCCTCGGGAAGATCGGTTACGATCGGGGGATGGCATACGCGTGTCAGTAGTTACCTATTTTTGCAGAGGTAACCCGGCCTTGTGTTGGCAGAGATCTAACCGTAATGTTAGGTTATTTCTCGGGTCGTCTATTCCAGGGACGTACCCATCGTGGATAGGAAGTTCCTTAGCCTGACCATTTGTTGGAAATCCAAAGAAACAATATGTGACTTGTACGGTTTTAGTTGTATTACCTGCTATGGAATGTGGCGGTAACCTGCTATTGAACATAGTAGCTATAGTAGGCATAAGTGTGGAATGCCTATGCTGGCTAAGATTTATATTGTACTTTCGAAATGTTTTCTACACTATGCACAAATAATAATATCAAAAATGATTTGATTTTGCGTAGTAAGCATCTTTGACTATCATAAGAAGAAATCTCCTCCAATTCTGCGTTTGCATTGTGTGTGTGGCGGGAGGTCTTATGGTAGTTTCATTTTCCAAAAGCATTGCGAATTTGTTTTATTTTCTTTGTGAAAAATAACTGTTTTACGATCTCACACCAGTCACCATGACTGACTCGGAGTTTATTGTTTCCCTTCTAAACTCTGGGTGCCCACCAATTTTCACATGGGCAGCCTAGAGTTATGTTATCAGGATATTCTGGATATTCTGGAGCTTTGGAGATAAGATGGATGACGAGACGTAGTATTTGTATCCGATATATTTATTCCGCTGTGTATTCTGTATGAGGACAAGTTTATGTAACTGTCCATTGTTGTATATTGACTCTGATTGATGTATGTATAAAATGATATAGTTCTTTGATTTAAAGATTATTCAATTATCTATTATATATTGTTCCGCTGCGATGTGTAAGATTCTGATATTGTTTTTGTATCTGATGTTGTTCTGTTGTTCTTCTTCTTTCTTTCTTCTCTTTTTCTTCTATCTTCTTCTTCTTCTACTTTTTCTTTTTCTTAAAACCCTCACTATTGGAGTTTCCGGCACTCGATTGCTCGGCAGTCGATAAAGTGAGTATCGATGTCGAATTTTCGAAAGTCGAAAAATTCGGTATGTGACAGCGTGGTATCAGAGCATATGGTTAAGCGACAACCCTGCTCTGTTGGGTGTTACTCATTAGAGATAGAGTCAGTAGTACTCTAGAATGAGTTTGAGTGTAATAATAGATACAAGTGCGTATTTGTTAGTGAATATAAAATTGTTTTGTATTGTGTTGACTTATCGGTTGATTGTTTATGGATTCTGGTCGGTGCAGTCTAGCTAACTGTAATCGATAGGGGTTTCTAAACTCTAAACAAGATAAACCGACACAGTATTGTTTTAAAATAGGGTAAATGAAATAATTTTACCTAAAACTATTTTTGTATATAAAGGAAATAATTTTCTATGAATTATCATAGTATATGGATGCATGGTTGTTAGGAAGTGATAATTTTGAAATGTTATCATTATTATATGAAATTGGATAAGAAATTGAAATCGTAACTTCAAAGTTAAGAAATTTATTCACATACAAATGAAATTTAAGAATGTAAATTATAAATGTAATTTGTAATTTAAAATGGAATTCCAGAGAAGTATTTGGAAATGTTTAGAAAAGAAATTGAAAATTTTGGAGATTTGGAAAGTTTAAATCATTTTTGATTTGAAAATGAATTTCAAAGGTTTTGAAAAATGTTATGAAGGAATGAAAAGCTCTAAACTCTTTTCGGTCGCTGGAAAATAACTTTGATGATGACCGCGGCATCATTGGTGTTCATTTTCGGGTTTCCAAAAGAGGAATTGCTGCCAAATTGTTTTAAATGGAAGTTGTTTGAAGATTTGGGTTTTGTTTTGGAAATTCAAAGGATAATTTGAATTGTTTTCAAAATGATTTTTGAAAGGTTGAAAAGACTCTGGAATACCATATAAAAATATTTATGGAATATTATTGAATTGATAACTTATACAGTTCGAATTTTGATAGAATAAATTTAACTTAAAGGATGGAGTTAAATTAATGTAAGTACAAGTGAATCAATTTAATGAAAGTGAAATTGAAAGTTGAAATTCATTTCGAATTTGTAAGCCATGAATTGGATTGAGTAACTACAAATGAAAGATGAATTAAAATTCATATGGAATTTGAAATCCAGTCTAATATAAGTGGTTATAAACCAAAATAGTAAATTGTAATAAATTTTGGGAATGAACAAAAGAATAAAACTGGAATTGAAACTGAATGTTGAAAACAAATTTGAATAAAATGAATTGGAATCTGTGATGAATTAGTAAATGAAACTAATTTAAAATGATGCAGTTGTGAATGAAAGATAATTGATAAATTCAATATTCAGAAGCTAAACTGAATCCAAATTAGATTGGAATTGTGAATTAAATTCAAATGAATTGAAATGTGAAATTGAATGATAATAGATATATAACTTCAACAGTGAAGTAAAAATGTATAAGAAGTAAGTATCAAAATTTTTGTAATGGAAATTGCAAAATGGTTTGAATATATGTAACTAGATATTATGGCTAGTAGGATATACAGGTGTTATGAAAGGAATTGGAAAATTTATTTCAAAGATGAATTTGAATTGCTCGAAAAAGGTATGTATTTAAATTTGAATATGAGATTTGATGACTTATTTCTCTAGCCGCTTGGCTTTTTCTTTTTCTTTTTGAAATCTGAGAGTCCGTAGGGACGTTTTATAGTCGTGCCGTATTAGCCGCGCAAAGGAGACGCTGGCGAAATTTTTCGAAAATTTAGAGTGTTAGAAAAATTTTGATAAATTTTTGAAAGTTAAAATTTGAATTTAAGTTTAAATTTGAATTTTGAAGTAAACAATATTGTTTGAAAACTATGAAAGGTTTAGAAAGTTAATTGAATTGATAACGAATCTTTAGTAGAGAAATTTGTTTTGATGAATTGATAAAACTATTGAATTGTGAAAAATAGTAGACGAGTTAAGGACTTTTTTTCCTAACTTGTAATTTCGAGGACGAAATTCTTTTAAGGGGGGAAGTCTGTAACGACCCAGAATTTTGAACAAATTAAATTGAGAATATTTAATTAATTTTAAATATTTGAACGATAATTTAATTTGAATCCCCGATATAATTTTGAAATCTGCGATTAAACTTTAAAATTTAATCGATTGAAAGTTGAATAAGAATTTAAATCTTCAATTTACAGTTGAAGAAAAATATTTTGAAAGTTTCTAAAATTCGTAATTACAATACTTAAGATAACAGGAGCTTCAGAATTGAATTTTAAACTGTTCTGTTCAGTTTTGAAATTTAATCGTTTAAATCAAATTTAAAAATAGCCGTCTGAGGCACAGTCTCGGAATTCGACGAAACCGGTTCCATTGGGTCCGTAATATTGAATTATTACTGGATTTCCAATTTCATATTTTTCGGAGTGGATATGTGACCGCACGGTAGGTAAACGCTTTGAAATAAAATGAAATTCAATTTAAATTTAAAACTTAAAATTAAGTCAAACGACATCACGTTACCTTCCATAAATTTCGCCTAAAATTACGATGCGAGATCGTGTGAAGCATGGTCGCTTACTCTTTGTTCTCTTCCACATTCCTTTTTAAATATCATCACGCAAACAGATTGTTTCAAAAAAGAAAAAAAATCTCTCGTTCAAACCATATTAATGGTCGAACTCAAAAATCAATTTGTTCTCCCTTTTCCCTCTGTATAATTCAAATCGAAAACTAGGGTTCAAGTCGCTCAAAATATAGCTGTCGATTCGCTCTGGGATTCGAGAGCGCTGGGTAATGGAGGTTCGCGGCATGTTCACCACCGCGGGGAAAGGCTCGAACAAGGGGCGGTTGTGAATTGGGTAGGGCGAAGCCCAGTTTTTGAAGGTGGGTCGATTGATCTTGAAGTTGCAGTGTGGTGCTCGAGCTGGGGCTTCGTGAGATGGCGACCGTGCGATGAAGTCGCGATCGAAGAGGTGCTCGCGAAGAAGGAAATGGTGGAGTCTGGGTTCGTCGATGGATTGAAGTCTGGAGGCGCGCGTAAGAATTCGAGCTCGCGCTCAATCACGTGGAACAGTCGACTGCGGCGATGGCGATAGGCAGCGACGTGATGGTTCGAGCGACATTCGTGGTGGTAGGCAAGTTCGTAGCCGCGAATTCGCGTGGTCGAGACTGGAAGTCGCGTGTTCATCTCGAGCTCGACCTGGGCAGTAAAGGTATATATGCTATTTGAAGTTAATTTAAAATGGTGATATTTAAATTGTTCCAATCAACTTATTAAATTATTTAGTTGCTAAAAATATTTTGTTAGAAAGAAAATAGTTTAAAATTTAAAGTATTAGGTTAAAAGAAATCATTGGTTAATTTAGATTATCAAATAGAAATTTAGTTTAATTTTTGGTTAAATCAATTTATTTAAGGAGAAATTGGTTAATTAAAATTATCAAAACGAAAATTTATTATTTGATTGGTTCGAATGCTAATTTATTTGTATAATATTTATACAAGGCTTAAGACTGTGAAGAAAACAAATTGAATTGGAAATGGATTGCAAATTAAAGCTAAGGTGAGATTTTTCTCACTCAAAAAAAAAATGAATTGCAGTTATTGATTTATTTGATTGCTATTGGGATGTGATATTAGATATAGTAGGATATATCTATTATATATATATAGCAATATATACATATTGGCATATGTATATATTGGATTGATTGATTTCCCGCCTCGTATAGCGGATGTGACCCTATTGCGCCGTTAGTAAGCGGATATATTATAAAACCCATATACCGCGATATTCCACCTCGAAGTGGAATTGGTATTGTGCTAACGTCTTTGGATGCAGGGAAACAGGTTGGAGGGATCCAACTGGACCCCTCACATTGATTGAATTTATTTCTACTGTGATGTGATAATCTGTGAATGATTATTGATGTTATTGAATTGATGTCTGGAAATTATTTGAAAGCTAAAATTTAGCTGAATGGATGTTTGATATCATTGGATTCCAAAGATAAACGAAGTTGAAATTTTTGAAATTCAAGTAGAAATTTCTAAGTGAATCAATTTTAGAAATTGAATAAATTTTGAAGAAAGGAATTTTAAAGTATAAAAAGTTAATTTTTATAATCTTATCGAATTAATTCCAGAATGAAGTGAAAATGTTAAATAAATGGATTTCGTAAAAATAGTGATTATAAATTGAAGAATTTGATTTAAAAATTTGGATTTTTAAATAGATTGAAAGAAACAAATTGAAATTTCTTTTCTTTAAGAGGAATTTATTTAAAAGGAAATAAGTTGGAAGTCCAACTATAAATTTAATGGGAAAATTGAAACGAATTTGGAAAGTCAATATAAAATGAGTTTGGATGGGAAATTTATTTAGAAATGAAGATTGAAATTGATCTGGTATTGAAGCTTTTATAAATGGAATTTATAAATGTGTTTATAATTCCGAGATCACTTATTTTGTTAAGTAAAATATATAAGTTAATATAAAGAAGATTTATAAATCGAAGTTGTTATAAAATAGACATAGAATTTATAAACGTTGTTTTATAAATTCGGAAATCAATTGGATTTGATAAATTAAATATTGAAGGTTGTTAAAGGAGATATATTCGCGATTTTGGATAGCGAATTATTATTGAAATAAAATGTGTAGAAAATAGTGAAATGTAATTAGTGAAGTATATTCACGATTTTGGACAGTGAATGTATTTTTAAGTAGAATGGATATGGTTTTGGGAAAGCGATATTATTAAATGAAGTTAATTGTTTTAAAAGATGTTTTAAAACGTGTGAACTATCGAAATCGTAGATTTCAACATTCATTGTTGAAATAGACGTTTTTGAGAAATAAGGAAATGATGGACTATAACACTGTTATTATAGTAAATGATTTTCGGAAGAAAATGTTTTATGTAGTATTGGGATTTACATATATCTATCTTAAAATCCGAATCCCTATACTAGTGATTTCGAGTCGTCGTAACGATGTTTTACGCAACATTCGTTTTGACTCAAATAGATGTTAAAATTTATGATTTCCTTAAAGAATGAAAAGAATGAATTTATACTTAAATTTGATTTAAGTATATTGAATATTTTCAAATGTTGAAAATAAATGATTTGTGAATTACTTATTATTAAATAAGTATGGAAATGCTTTTCCAATATGAAATGAACTGTTTTGAGATTTTATCTTCAAAGATAAAATGAAATGTGGAAATTAATTTGAAATTGTTTTCAAACGGTTAAGTGTGGAAATTATATATCTATTAAAGATATTTTGAAAGATAAATAATTTGGAAAATTATTTGGAATCTGATGATGTTGCGCATCTTTATTGATAGTTAAATAACCGACTATCAATAATTACCTTGAATGGTATTTGTTGTGATTGGATGAATTTGAATGCCACACTTGTTTTTAAATAAGCGCTCACTATTCGGGTTAGCCGGGAAAGGACCATGGGGTCGTATAACCCATTCCGAATATGTGATACGTCGTTATGAATTGCATTTGAAGACCGGTGTTGAAGACCGGATATTTTTGAAAACGGAAGGATTACCGTCGAGTTACTCTACATCGGCTGATCTCCGATTTTGAGGTTTTATCACCCTTAGTGACGGGAAGTCCGGACGTGATTTGAAAATTATCCGGATATGCAAGGGCTTCGTGAGAAGTGCCTTCGGTTCTGTTCGATCCCGGAACAGACTTATATGGATTGTGTGTCTGACGTTACAATTTGAGATATAAAGCTGATTTCTTTCAAATACATTTCTGTTGGTGGCGGAGAATTTATTCTCTTAGCTTAACACCCTTCTCTGAGACGTACGAGCTCAGAGGTTATGTAGTTGAAATTTATCAGCGATATATCCCAATTTGGTAACGTGGCATACTGAGTGTTGCTGTGAAATGATCAGTGTTTGATCATTTACGATATGATCATTTGTTTGATCTTATATCTTTGTGATCATAGGTTGATCATTTTTGTTTGACCCGAAGCATGGCTTTGTAGAAAGCGTAGCTTTGTGGACGAGACTTCGTCGAGCCTCACACCCCGGAAATGGTCGAAACAGGAAGGATGCAGCAAGGTTCTAGGGAGTAGCGCCCCTTAGTGTATGTCATTCCTTCTGGATAGAGGTGGTATCATGGTATGGAGCCCAGATACTTAACCTATGTGGTTGCTGCATTATTATCTATGTGGTTTGTTGGAAATCGGGGATCCTCGGGAAGATCGGTTACGATCGGGGGATGGCATACGCGTGTCAGTAGTTACCTATTTTTGCAGAGGTAACCGGCCTTGTGTTGGCAGAGATCTAACCGTAATGTTAGGTTATTTCTCGGGTCGTCTATTCCAGGGACGTACCCATCGTGGATAGGAAGTTCCTTAGCCTGACCATTTGTTGGAAATCCAAAGAAACAATACGTGACTTGTACGGTTTTAGTTGTATTACCTGCTATGGAATGTGGTGGTAACCTGCTATTGAACATAGTAGCTATAGTAGGCATAAGTGCGGAATGCCTATGCTGGCTAAGATTTATATTGTACTTTCGAAATGTTTTCTACACTATGCACAAATAATAATATCAAAAATGATTTGATTTTGCGTAGTAAGCATCTTTGACTATCATAAGAAGAAATCTCCTCCAATTCTGCGTTTGCATTGTGTGTGTGGCGGGAGGTCTTATGGTAGTTTCATTTTCCAAAAGCATTGCGAATTTGTTTTATTTTCTTTGTGAAAAATAACTGTTTTACGATCTCACACCAGTCACCATGACTGACTGGGAGTTTATTGTTTCCCTTCTAAACTCTAGGTGCCCACCAATTTTCACACGGGCAGCCTAGAGTTATGTTATCAGGATATTCTGGATATTCTGGAGCTTTGGAGATAAGATGGATGACGAGACGTAGTATTTGTATCCGATATATTTATTCCGCTGTGTATTCTGTATGAGGACAAGTTTATATAACTGTCCATTGTTGTATATTGACTCTGATTGATGTATGTATAAAATGATATAGTTCTTTGATTTAAAGATTATTCAATTATCTATTATATATTGTTCCGCTGCGATGTGTAAGATTCTGATATTGTTTCTGTATCTGATGTTGTTCTGTTGTTCTTCTTCTTTCTTTCTTCTCTTTTTCTTCTATCTTCTTCTTCTTCTACTTTTTCTTTTTCTTAAAACCCTCACTATTGGAGTTTCCGGCACTCGATTGCTCGGCAGTCGATAAAGTGAGTATCGATGTCGAATTTTCGAAAGTTGAAAAATTCGGTATGTGACAGCAACCTGTGTACAAAACTTACTTTTACTAATATCATTTATTTTTGTATATGAATAGAAATCACTACAATGCAAAATACTATACTTTATATCCTCCTATATACATGTAGACCAAATATACTTACATAATTCTACAACTAGTATAAGATGTAACCAAACTTAAATAACTAACATGTGAACCAACCTATGATTACTTTTTATATACCCTTACATATATGTTATATACAAACTGACGTAGACGTACGTATGCTGACATCTTCATATATAAACTATAACATATCCTATATACAAAGTGGAATTCTCTTCATACGGCAATGTACATCTTTACTTTTAAACTCAAACTAAGTCACAGATATATGTACACTAACCTTCATACAACACTATACCAATATATATCCAAAATGACATATGGCAACTCTGTTATAAAACGTGAATAAATCTTTATATATGTCTAAATTATAACAACATGGATTTGTCTTTATAAACTTGTATACTGTTATACACATGCATACTATATATAACGAAAAATGAGTATGGGAAGTAAAGCGGCAACACATCTAGGTACAAACATATATATATATATATATATATATATATATATATATATATATATGCAAACATACACACACGCACCCGATTAAACATAGACTACAAAACAAATACACAACAATTGCCGAATAAATACTAAGAAAAATAGAATGTATACCGGTTTACACGCAACACTAACGTTTTTACATTTTCATTCTCCCTTACTATTTTGTGTTGAAAATTAGAAAGTGCAACTAAAATTTGTATCCTATAAAAATTTAGGTTGTTTTAATTATAAATCATATCTATAATACCACATGCAAAGAAAAAAAAAAGTGGACCAGAAATGATCTTGCCACAATTGGTATACTTATAAATATTTATAGATAATATATATATAAGAAAAACTAACCGAGGAGTTCAGGCTAACAAGGATTCAAGGTCGGATCCAGAGGATTATGTCGGAGGAACGAAGGTGCGGCAAGGGGAGAGAAGCAAATCCGAGCATGTCGGAGGCTAGAGGAAGACTGGGTCTGGAGTGGTGCAAGGGCTAGCATGGAACTGCTGTCTCATTCACGACAGTTGAAGGAATGACTAGCCGATGGAGAGTGGGAAGATGCGGTGGCTTAAAGCAGTGGTGGAGGAGGAAGCTCGGGGCGGCAGAGGAAGGTAGCGGAGCAGTTCGGCCAGGGGTATGCTAGTGGTCGAGTGGGAGAACTCGATGGTCTGGTCTCGACGTTAGGAAAGGAGATATACAGCAGGCCATGAGAGAAGCTGGGTTCGGCATGGGTGAGCCGGTGGTGCCAGGCATGGAGGAGGGACGGTGATGAGAAGGGCGTGTGGATCTCGGTTGGTGTGAGGTGAAACGGCAGTTGTGGAGGGTAAGCGTGAAGAGGGTACGCTTGAATTTGTAAAGGAGATGTAAAATGAAGAAGTGCAGGCAACAAAATAAATTTAAGTAAAGGGGAGAGAGAGAGAACAATGAGAACGTGAGTGACGGGATTTAAGGCACGAGATAAATATATAAGGAGATGAGCTGGCTACAATTAAATATTTACGTTTTGGAAGCAATCAGTAAAGAAGAGGAACAGAAGAAATAAATAGAAATGAACTTGCATTTTCAAATGAACGTAAGCAAACAAATCAGCTCAAAAGAAAATTTGAATAGGAACGGTTGTCCATTGATTCAGCGAAATTAATTAAAGCAATTAATTATGGTTTGGAGAGCACGTTAGAAATTTGAACTGATGGAAGGAGTAAAGTCAGAAATTATGGTATCGATACAACGAACCGTTTATCACTTCCGTCGCGTACCGGACCTTAAAATACAGAGATAAATATACCATTGATATCAGCACGACGAGAGGATCAAAACGGTATACAGATATTAGTGGTACGATCAGCCGACCAAAAGTCGATAATCGGTACCGAAAATGCTGCTATTTCGTACGGGAAAAATCCAAACGAAGCTAGAAACGTCCGAATTTCGCGAAATGAATTTCGCAGTCAGATTCAAAATGCTCTGAATAAATTTTCTCCTGTTGACATATTTTGGTTTCGGAAAACCTTTAAATTCACTGTTATTGACCGGTTTGATTTGAAATAAAATTTCATAGGAAAATAAACTTCAATATTATCAGATGAAAATTTACCAGTTGCTATATTAAAATAGACGTATTCCAAATAGTAAATTTTTATTTTAAAATTTTATTGTTTAAAATTTCACAAAATTTCAATTAATTTAACAAATAAAAATCACTAAAAGTTTTGGGTCGTTACACTCTCCCCCACTCAAAACTTTTCGTCCCCGAAAAGGAAGGAGGTAGGAGAATAGAACAACCAGAAATAAAAGTAGATTGAAAGTCAAGATTAAATAATTAATTTGAACTATATAAATTTTACTTAAAATTTGAAAACTTCATTTGCAATTCAATTGTCTTATATACTTTAAAACTTTTCAAGACCCATTTGCAAAATTTCTTGCTTCCTTTACAATTACCATTTATATGCTTAAATAGCAACTTTATAAATATATGAAAACTATTTGAAAACAATTATTTACATTATTACTTATATTTACAAAGAAGCTATTTGAAAACATTAAATCCATAATTCATAATTTATTAATTTTTTTTATCTCAAGATACTTTTCAAATATTATTAATAATCAATAATCAATTACTTTAAATATGTTTTATTTAATTAATAACCTCAAAATATTTATGACACTAAAATTTCTATTAAACCATGTAGTCTATAATTAAACAATATTTTAAAAGAATATAGTCAACAAGGAAAAGAAGGAGGATTTGGAAAACAGAATATAGGTGAATAAATAAAGCTGAGCAGATAAGGTAGATTCAAAAGAATAGAATCGGGCACGAATAATTAATTAGAACCATATGAATTTCAATTTCAAATATTAATACAATTTTTTTTTTTTCGAAATACTTTTATGATAAAATACCTTTATAGTCGAAACAAATTTCCTTTCGAAAATACTTTTATAACTCGATGTCTCAACAAGTTTATCCTTGTTCCTGTAGACTCTGGTAGTGCGTTGATCAGGCGCAAAACTAGAATTCTCCAGGTACTTAGTAGACTTGTTTCAACACCCATTGAAAATACTGGAAAAACTTTTAAAAACAGATATGGAAAGTACAATCCAAACAAAAACAAACAAAACCTTTGTCTAACCATGGTTCGCAGATACACAATGGTTACGCCTGGTTCCCCCAGGAAACAATCCATATCTGTAAGCTTTCTCAGCCCTGCGAGTTACGCCATGATGACTAGTAGAATGCAGGATACACAATGGTTACGCCTAGATCCCCCAGGAAACAATCCGTACCCCCAGGCAAGACTCAGCCAAGCAGTTGCGCTACTATTCGCGACATACACAGATTGCAGGATACACAATGGTTACGCATGGATCCCCCAGGAAACAATCCGTACCCCCAGGCAAGACTCAGCCAGGCAGTTGCGCTATGCATCCACGATCGTAAGACCATGGGTAACGCCATGGAATTCGAAGGACACTCGAGTATCATATCCGGAAAACCAAAAATCAGAGAGAATAATATCGATAGAATGAATCCAAGATGTGGCCACAAATCGGATATCAAGCAGAAGGTACTTTCCATATCTTTACTTCGAAAATATGTATCATATAGTACCTTTTCAAATCACTTTCAAATATTGTACTTATATAAAATCCATTATATATAAGATTTAATTTTCAAATCAAATACTTTCCAAAATCAATAGTATATCAAATCATACTTATATAGACTTCAATTATATAAGATTTCACTTTCAAATTGAGTACCCTTTTCAAATCCATAGTTTTCGAATCAATTTCATACTCATACAAATCAATTTTATATAAGTTCGACAATTCCTAAATCAAGTATTTAGTAACACAAGGTTCTCAAATTTCAATTTGTTTCAATATCAGTTCAATTTCAAAATCATATACAATTTCACCAAATTATTTCTTCTCAAATTAAATATATTTAGTTTCAAAGTTTCCAAAATAATAGATTTAGAAAATAAATCTAGATTTCCAAATCAATATAATTTAAGTCAACCAATTCATTTCCAAAATCAAATGTTTTCAAAATCATATTATACTTATGTAAGGTCCATCTTATATAAGGATCAAATTTTTCAAAGATAAATTTCGCTGTATGAAGAGCCATATGGGATTGAATATCTTTGCTTTTATGGGTTATATATCTTTGTAATTTAAATTGGAAATTTTCTTTTAGTAAGCAAGATATTCTAACATGACAGCTTTCAATTTCAACGTCAAAACATATCAATGATATTAGAATATAATATGTACATACGTCATCATTTCGCAAAATCACATTTGATCGCTCGCTCGATCACACAAGTTCGCTTTCGAACTAGTATTGTTCATTCGACTTCCCTAATGCAGATTTCGATGTGGTTTCTCGACTAGAAGCCATCAGTCTCCTTGCATAGCCATATACTATGATAGAGAATTCTAGAATCAAGCCCAAAATCCATATCAAATATTCGCCATCAAGAATCGAATGAAAAATCCTAACACGAAATGGTGAGATTCACCTCGAACTTGTGTACTCAAACCTGGATCAACTTAATTATGCGAATAAAACATCATACGTACAACTTATATATTTGTTCCAACTTGTTAAATATATAGTTTCATAAAGATGTTACTAAGTTAAAACATTTAAAATTTATTCAAAATATTTTGAAGACCAAATTCTTTTCAAAACATTTCAAATCTAAATTTCATATTAGAAAAAATTAAAATTGCCTTATTCATACTTTAACATACATACCAAACTTATATACTTTATACTTCAAAATTTCTTAGCTTTTGAAAAGTTAACCTTGATTTGGAAGTGCTCGAACCTTCAAAATAGTTGAAGAAATCATTTTCAAATTCAAGAGTTGGAAATCAACAACAAAGCAGTAAATCAATTTCAAAAGATAGGTTTATATCAAATTCGAAACTCGAGGACTGAACACCGGCTTACTTCAAATCATTTCAAATATATATATATAAATATATATATATATACATATATCTTTCGAATATCAAATCTTACTTCGGAATTAGAAATCAAAATGGTTTCACAAAATCACTCGCGTAGCAATGCTACTAAAGTGGTCTCTCCCCCACTATGAAACTCGAAAATCAATGTCGATGATGCGTGCACTCATCACCGAAATTATTTTCCAACGACATAAGTGAGTTCTGGACTTCTATTTTCTTGAAAACTTCTTTGAAATTTCTTCGAAATTATTCATAACTCAATAAAATCATTTGAAACATTTCAAATTCGGAAAATACTTTTAAATCATATTATTATTATATATTTCAAAATCTTAAAACCAGTTTCAAAATACAAGAGTTCAATTCTCGAATTTCAAATTTAAAATCCTTTAGTTATAAATCATTTTTAGATAGATCAAATTTCTTATATATTTTTTTTTTCAAAATTACAAATCCTTTCGAAACCTCAAATTCTCGTTTTAAAAAGGGTATATAATCTTTATCGAAAACATTTCACTTTTATATATAGAATAAAATCATATTTATCAAGATAATACTTTCGATATATAAAACAATTTCTAAAGTATAAACAAGCCCGATTTTAAAAGGATGATTTAAGAATGGATTTCCAAACAAGGATAGAGATTCAAATTAGAGAACTCTAATCAAACAAAAATTTTGATTCGAGGATAGGCTCGATCGAAGATGAGATAAATAAAATTTCAAAACAGAAGATGGATATACATATATAAATCGTGGGTGACCTTAATCAGTCAACCGTGATTTCAAAATAAGATCGGTGCAGAATTCTGAGGAAAATCGACATTCGATCGCCGGAGATAGAATTCGACATAACAAAAGATAGCAGCATCTAAACCGAGGGATATATAAATCTCCGGTGAATCAATGCCAATTGTAAAGAAGTTTCACCCCTTCACAATTTATTAAAATATTGGCGGGATCGCCTATTCTTATAGAGATCATTCGAAGTGGAGTTATGGGATACTCTAGAATCAAAAGAATACAAATAGGGAGAGACAAGAATTAATTTTGGAACCGCAAGGAACGTTCCAAAGTTCAAGGAAATCGAGTCAAACGGAAGAGATTCAAACTCGAACGAAAGTGATTATGTAAATAAATTTACATTATATGCTAAGTTTTGCCTAGAGCCAAAGCTCTGAAACCAACTGTAACGACCCGTTATTTTGGACCATTCAAATCGACAATAAATCCACACATGTCGGACTTGAATAATTCAAAATACCGAATTGTTAATTTAAATTTGGAAAAACTCACCATATGCAGTAAATAAATCAATCACAGAATCACACACACAGAGTAATGCAATAATACGCAGCGGAATAGATAAAATAGTAGTTCATGAAGCTACTATATAAACATCAGAGTTAGAAATAAAATACAACAGAATATCCCAAATGCAGTGAAGTCTCCAATACAACAGATGACTTCTCTGAACAAATCAACTAGAAGAACTGAAAGCTGAGGCGATTGTTGGATCTCCAAAGGAAGCTCCAAACTCCAAATGTGAGTCTCAAATGCTGTATTACTCGGTCTGGCCCGAGCGTAAAGCAAAACACAAAACACTCGAGTCAGGATTAACATTCTTATACTAATAAATCCAACTCAAGTGAAATATCAACTGGAATACAAGTAACTTAAAGGATGTTTGGGATAACCATCCTCTAAGGATCTGCGGAACTATCTACAAGGTGGAAATATACACTATAACACCGTGGTCATTTCAAATTAATTTATACTTCAAAACCAAAATATCATTTCATTTCAAATATATCATTTTCCAAAATAGTATATATATAGGTTAAATAATTTAAAAGTAAAGTATTTATAGTTTCCTCAAGTCTCACAAATTGCTTCACATCAACTTCAAATTCCAAATTCAAATTTTATTCAAAGCTCAATTCATCAATTCAATTCAGTTCTAAATATACCATTTAAATTTTTCAATATATTTCAAAGCTTTATATTCAACATTTTCAAAGTTAAATTTAACAGTTTCATATAGCTCTTGATTTAACTTTATTATTATTTAATCAAGGAATATTCACTTAATAAATTCAATATCATTTAACTAGCCTTAAATTTCATTTTTACTAAATATTTCCTTAAATTTATTTAAACAAGAAATATTCATTAAATTACTTAAATCAAACCCAAGTTATAAATCATATCTTAAATCTCAATTTCAATAAGTTTCAAATCGGTTTAATTAAATAAAATTCTTTAATGAATACAATTTCAACTAAATTCAAATTATCTTCCTAACCTTAACTTATTCAAATTATTGCCAAAATCTATTTTGAAATATAAATTTTATACTTAACATAATATATGTATTAAATCCATCTTAATTAAATTAAATATCATTATTAAATCTATATATATCATTACCATTTATATATAAAATTTATGAATCAACATTTATTAAAAACATATATTTCTTTACAAAACCATAGAATTTATTTCCAAAATATTTATATATGGACCAACGGTGTCTGTATATAATTTCCTATCTATGGTCAAGTGATACGGATATTTATCATTTCAATCCGTAAATTTAAATACATATGGGTAGATATCATTTCGACCCGTAATCCCAAATTCAATTCAAATGAAAATCGCTTGGGTTTATCATTTCAACCCATAACGATTTTCTCCTATTCTAAAGTTCGTTCGGGTATGTATCATTTCAACCCATAGTGAATTCTATACTAACAGGGAACTTGCAGAGTGATAACAGATATGATAATAATATAACAATTGTAACAGACATATATCATCAGTATAAATAACAGATAATGGTGTCAGATGTCATAGGTGAACAGATATAGATAATAGCATATATAACAATTTAAATAGCTACAACAACATATTTCAATTGTCGTTTCAATTGAAATCAAATTTAATAAATATAAGAATGTTAAATCGTGAGTGATTACTCACCTTTTGAGGTTAGAGACAGACTGGATGAGATGAGTTACGAATCCCAAATCAAAGCTAGTTTGGCACAAATTTGGACGGACAAAGCTGATAGATCGGAATTGATGAAATCAAATCAGAATTGGATTAATGAAGTTCGAGGGTATAAATGAACGTACATATGACAATATACATGTAAAATCGAAATTTAAATTCAAACGCACTTTTTTTTTATTAATATGTATTTCAAAATCAAATATTTATAAAGGTCCATAATCTACAAAAATGTTTCAAACAATATTAAACATATTATCTATATACCTTTAAACAAAACCCTTTCAAAATATTAACCAAACGTGTTTTATATGAGTACCAACATAACCATATAAAGTTAGATAAATAACTATGCAAGCTGTTTAACGGAATGTATGCATAAACAGTAATATAAACATTGATATGAATGAATGTATTTGACAGCAACCTGTGTACAAAACTTACTTTTACTAATATCATTTATTTTTGTATATGAACAGCAATCACTACAATGCAAAATACTATACTTTATATCCTCCTATGTAACATCCCGAAAATTTTCGACTTTCGAAAATTCGACATTGATACTCACTTTATCGACTGCCGAGCCATCGAATGCCGGAAACCCCAAAAGTTATGGTTTTAACAAGAAGAAAAAGGTAGAAGAAGAAGAAAAGAGTATAAGAAGAAGGAAAGACAGAACAACATCAGAACAGAAAACAATATCAGAATCTTACACATCGCAGCGGAAAAATATATAATAGATAAATGAATAATCTTTAAACAAAGAACTATATCATTTTATACATACATCAATCATCAGAGTCAATATACAACTCAGTATAACCATGGACAGTTTTATACTTGTCCTCATACAGAATACATAGCGGAATAAATAATATCAGATACAAATACTACGTCTCGCCATCCAGCTTGCTTCCAAAGCTCCAGAATATCCAGAATATCCTGATAACATAACTCTAGGCTGCCCGTGTGGAAATTGGTGGGCACCCAGAGTTTAGAAGGGAAACAATAAACTACGAGTCAGTCATGGTGACTGGTGTGAGATCGTAAAACAGTTATTTTTAAAACGAAGAACAGGAGAATTTAAAATCAATTCGCAATGCTTTTTTGAAAATGAGACTACCATAAGACCTCCCGCCACACACACAATGCAAACGCAGAATTGGAGGAGATTTCTTCTTATGATAGTCAAAGATGCTTACTACGCAAAATCAAATCATTTTTGATATTATTATTAGTGCATAGTGTCGAAAACATTTCGAAAGTATAATATTAATCTTAGCCAACATACGACCAGTATCGTATGCCTACTATAGCTACTATGTTCAATAGCAGGTTACCGCCACATTCCATAGCAGGTAATACAACTAAAACCGTACACGTCACGTATTGTTTCTTTGGATTTCCAACAAATGGTCAGGCTAAGGAACTTCCTATGCCACGATGGGTACGCCCCTGGAATAGACGACCCGAGAACCTAACGTTACGGTTAGATCTCTGCCAACACAAGGCCGGGTTACCTCTGCAAAAATAGGTAACTACTGACACGCGTATGTCATCCCCCGATCGTAACCGATCTTCCCAAGGATCCCCGATTTCCAACAAACCACGTCAAAATAATAATGTAGCAACCACATAGGTTAAGTATCTGGGCTCCATACCATGATACCACCTCTATCCAGAAGGAATGACATACACTAAGGGGCGCTACTCCCTAGAACCTTGCTGCATCCTTCCTGTTTCGACCATTTCCGGGGTGTGAGGCTCGACGAAGTCTCGTCCACAAAGCTACGCTTTCTACAAAGCCCTGCTTCGGGTCAAACAAAAATGATCAACCTATGATCACAAAGATATAAGATCAAACAAATGATCATATCACAAATGATCAAACACTGATAATTTCACAGCAACACTCAGTATGCCACGTTACCAAATTGGGAATATATCGCTGATAAATTTCAACTACATAACCTCTGAGCTCGTACGTCTCAGAGAAGGGTGTTAAGCTAAGAGAATAAATTCTCCGCCACCAACAGATATGTATTTGAAAGAAATCAGCTTTATATCTCAAATTGTAACGTCAGACACACAATCCATACAAGTCTGTTCCGGGATCGAACAGAACCGAAGGCATTTCTCACGAAGCCCTTGCATATCCGGATAATTTTCTAATCACGTCCGGACTTCCCGTCACTAAGGGTGATAAAACCTCTACACCGGAGATCAGCCGATGTAGAGTAACTCGACGGTAATCCTTCCGTTTTCAAAAATATCCGGTCTTCAACACCGGTCTTCAAATGCGATTCATAACGACGTATCACATATTCGGAATGGGTTATACGACCCCATGGTCCTTTCCCGGCTAACCCGAATAGTGAGCGATTATTCAAAAATAAGTGTGGCATTCAAATTCATCCAATTCACAACAAATACCTATCTAAGGTAATTATTGATAGTCGGTTATTTAACTACCAATAAAGATGCGCAACATCATCAGATTCCAAATAATTTTCCAAATTATTTATTTTCCAAAATATCTTTACTAGATATAAAATTTCCACACTTCAAAAATAAATCGATATTTACTTTTTTAAACAAATTCCCTTTTCTTTTATAAATTCCATAGTGAATTTACATTTTAAAAATATCTACTGATATACGATTTTCAAATCGATTTCAAATATTCAATTTCAATTTATCTTGAAGAAGATAAATTCTCAAAACGTTCATTTCATATTGGAAAAGCAATTCTGTACTTATTTAATGAATAAGTAATTCACAAATCATTTATTTCCAACATTTGAAAATATTCGATATACTTAAATCAAATTAAGTATATATTCATTCTTTAAGGAAAACATTCTTTTAACACCTTTATTTGAGTCAAAACGGATGTTACGTAAAACATCGTTACGACGACTCCAAATCACTAGTATAGGGATTCGGAATTAAGATAGATGTGTAAATCCCAATACTATATAAAACATTTCCTTCCGGAAATCATTTACTATAACAACAGTGTTATAGTCCACCATTTCCTTAAATTTCTCGAAAACGTCTATTTCAACAAGTACTGTTGAAATCTATGCTTTCGAGATTTAACACGTTTTAAAACATCTTTTAAAACAATTACTTCATTTCGTAATATCACTTTTCCAAAACATATCCATTTTATTTAATAATATATTCACTGTCCAAAATCGTGAATATACTTCGTTATCCAAATTCAACATTCCTACACGTTTTATTTAAAGGCTTATCCACTGTCCAAAATCGTGAATATTATTCCTTTAATTAACTTCTACAATTCACTTATCAAAATAAGTGATTTCGGATTTATAAACAACGTTTATAAATCCCATTTATAATTTATAACAACTTCAACTTACAAATCAATTTTATTAACCGAATCAATCTATAACTCAATTTTTATACTTAAGTCATTCCTTTAATAACTTTACAAAATTTATAAATCCTACTTCTTGAAAAATTCCATTTATAAACCCTTTTTCAACATTAACAAAAACTCCTTTTATACTTCCATTTTTCCGATTTATAAAAATTCAATTCTTTATAAATCTTATCTATAACCCATTTATAAATAAATTCAAAAATCTTCATTCATACTATTCTTCAACATAGTTCATTTCATATTCCCAAACATCAAATTTTGGTTTTTATATCACAAAATTCTTAATTTTTTATAACATAAAAATTATAACACTTATTTATTTAAAATGAATCAATTCCAAAATTTAATAAAACGTTACTTTCAAAAATTCACTTTGAAATCCTTTTAAAAATAATATCGTTATTTTTAAACTTCAAAAATGGATCCGATGATGCAACAGCACCAATTAGTCAATCACAACATCAAACATCATATATCAACATATGATAACAGAATATACATCAATATCTGTAAATAAATAAATACTGGTGAGGAATCCGGTTGGATCCCTCCAACCTGTTTCCCTGCATCACAGATGTTAGCACAATACCAATTCCACTTCGAGGTGGAATATCGCGGTATATAGGTTTTTATAAAAATATCCGCTTACTAACGGCGCAATAGGGTCTCATCCGCTATACGAGGCGGGAAATCAATCAATCCAATATATACATATGCCAATATGTATATATTGCTATATATATAATAGATATATCCTACTATATCTAATATCACATCCAATAGAAATCATCAATCAATAAATAACTGCAATACCAAATATATTTTGAGTGAGAAAAATCTCACCTTTGCTTTTTATTTGCATTCCAATTTCCATCCTGACTCAATTTCTTGATTTATACCTTGTATAAATATTATACACAATTGATTAATATCTGAGTATTTTAATTAACTCGTGATTTTATTTTTAACCCAGATTCCTTTAATAAATTTAATTAACTATAAATTTAGTTTTAACTAAAAATTTTCTTTTTAGTAACTAAAATAGATAAAACAAATTTATTATCGTAAATATTGTTTATAACAACTTAACAAGTAAATTTAACATTATATTCCCTTTTTATATAAACAAGATAGGATTTCTATTTGAAATACATTCATTTAACTAAGATTTTGTTTTAGACTAGTGATTTAAATTTTGATCAAAGAATTTAATTTTAAACTAATTATTATTCTCTTTTCAAATTTACACATATACCAATAAAATTTTCTGTTTATATATATATACATTTAAATTTCAAAACAGTTATGTTAAAAACTTTATATATATATATTTACTGTAAAGATTTTATTTTCTGCATATTCCTATCAAATGAAAATCTAAATTTTTCTTCACTGCAAAAATCACTCTTCACTTAACTGAAGAAAAAAAATTATTTTTTGTAACCATAATACCAGATTAACAGAATTAACTAAAATACCTCGCTGCCAAAAAATCTCGCACTCGAGAACGAGCCTCCAACCATCGTTTGCTGATGCCATCAAGAACATGTCGTCGACGTCCAACCCCAATCGCGAGCTCCAGCGATCGCAGCCCTCCAAACCATCAACAGCTCGCGCTGACGATGAACCCACTCGCCTGACCACGTCGATCCACTGAGGCGCCTTGATTTCGAGTGCCTCGCGCCTTCGTATTGAACTCGACGTTCCCCTCGAGCTTCACCTTCACGCTGGCTTCAACCACGCGCGTGCCTCGTCCTGCCTTATAGCCCTAGACACTCGCGAACGATCCCACGCGGTGCCGCGCCTGGTACGCGACAGGAGAAGTCGCGATTTCCCCCTTGCCGTATTGACAAACCCCCCCAGATCTTCCTTCGATCGATATATTGACTGAAGTTGATTTTCAATTCTTAAAAGAGGAGGGGCTCGATCTCTGAAATGTTATGAAGAAGGCTCGGCCTTCTTTCCTTGTTCGGTTTCAATTTGAATTGAAAGAAATAGAGGAAAAGAACGAGATGAGATGTTGTTCGGCCATTGATTCGTTTGATTTTTGAACTGAAGATTGATTTAGAAAGTGAGGGAGAGGACATATTTAAAAATGGAAAGAAGCATGCTTTCACGTTTTCTGGCGCGATATTAGGCGTGATTAAAGGGAGAGTATCGTGCTGCCTTACTTCCTGATGTCGGCAAGATTTAAAATTTAAAAATCTAAATTGAATTCAACTAAATTTTAATGCGTTTAAGTATCGTGTGCTCACATAATAGCTCCAATAAATACGAAATTTGAAATCCGACAATAATTCAATATTACGGACCCAATGGAACTAGTTTCGTCGAATTCCGAGACTGCGCCTCGGACGGCTATTTTTAAATCTCGATTCGAACAATAAAATTCAAAACTGAACAGAACAGTTTCAAATTCGATTCTGAAGCTTCTATTATCTTCAGTAATATCAATACGAATTTTAAAAGCTTTCGAAATATTTTTCTTCAACTTAAAATAGAAGATTCAAATTTTTATTCGACTATCAATAGATTAAATTTTATAATTTTAATCGCCAAATTCAAAGTTATATTCGGGATTCAAATTAAATCATCGTCCAAATATTTAAAATTAATTAAATATTTTCAATTTAATTTGTTCAAAATTCTGGGTCGTTGCAAACTTCCCTCCTTAAAAGAATTTCGTCCAGAAATTACAAGTTAGGAAAAAAAAGTCCTTAACTCGTCTACTATTTTTAATATCCAATAATTTTATCAAATTTTCAAAACAAATCTTTCTACTAAAGATTCGTTATCATTTCAACTAGTTTTCCAAACCTTTCATAGTTTTCAAACAATATTGTTTTACTTCAAAGTTCAAATTTAAATTTCAAATTTAAACTTTCAAAATTTCCTCAAAAATTTTCTAACGCCCTAAATTTTCGAAAAATTTCGCCAGCGTCTCCTTTGCGCGGCTAATACGGCACGACTACAAAACGTCCCTACGGACTCTCAGATTTCAAAAAGAAAAAGAAAAAGCCAAGCGGCTAGACAAGAAATCATCAAAAACTCATATTATAATTCAAATACTTACCTTTTTCGAGCAATTCAAATTATCTTTGAAATCAAAATTTCCAATTCCTTTATACCTGTATATCTACTAGCCATAATATCTAGTTACAACATTCAATTTATCATTTTGCACATTTTATTATGAAATTTTCAATATATGCTTCTTATACCTTTTTACTTCACTGTTGAAGTTACATATATTCATTTTCATTCAATTTTACATTTCACATTCATTTGAATTTAATTCACAATTCCAATCTAATTTGGATTCAGTTCAACTTCTGAATATTGAATTTCATCGATTAACTTTCATTTACAACTGCTTATTTTAGATTAGTTTCAGTTACTAATTCATCACAAATTTTAATTCACTTTATTCAAATTTGTTTTCAACATTCAGTTTCAATTCCAGTTTTATCTTCATTCAATCATCAACTTTGAATAAATTTCAATATCAAATTTTACTTAAGAATTTGACTCTTCATTTCTTAGGTTCAATATAAATATTCCATATACACATTATATTTTCAATTCACTATTTTGGTTTATAACCACTTATATTAAACTGGATTTCCAATTTTTTTGTATGAATTTTAATTCATCTTTCATTTATAACAATTCAATTTATCCTTTGAATTTCAAAACCATTTTGAAAACAATTCAAATTATCCTTTGAATTTTCTAAAACAAAATCCAAATTTTCCAAACAACTTTCATTTAAAATAATTTGGCAGCAATTTTCTCTTTTAGAAACCCGAAAATGAACATCGATGATGCTGCAGTCATTACCGAAGTTATTTTCCAGCGACCGAAAAGAGTGTAGAGCTTTTCATCTCTCTAAAATACTTTTCAAACCTTTTCAAAACCTTTGAAATTCATTTTCAAATCAAAATGATTTAAACTTTCCAAATCTCCAAAATTTTCAAATTCTTCTCTGGAATTCTATTTCAAATTACAAATCACATTTATAATTTACATTCTTTAAATTTCATTTGTACATGGATTCATTTCTTAACTTTAGAGTTACGATTTCAATTTCTTATTCAATTTCATATAATAATGATAACATTTCAATATTATCACAACCAAACATCCACATACTATAATAATTCATAGAAAAACATTTCTTTTCTATACAAAAATAGTTTCGGGCAAAATTATTTCATTCACCCTATTTTAAAATGATACTATGTCGTCTTGCCTCGTTTAAGTGTTTCAAAATCCCTATCGATAATATGGCGTCCCACATACCGACCAAAATTCATAAACATCTCAACGGATAAGCAAACACAATATAAAACATTTTTTTATATTCACTAACAAATACGCGCTCATATCTATTATTACACTCAACTCATTCTAGAGTACTACTGACTCTATCTCTAATGAGTAACACCCAACAGAGCAGGGTTGTCGCTTAACCATATGCTCTGATACCAAATGTAACATCCCGAAAATTTTCGACTTTCGAAAATTCGACATCGATACTCACTTTATCGACTACCGAGCCATCGAATGCCGGAAACCCGAAAAGTTATGGTTTTAACAAGAAGAAAAAGGTAGAAGAAGAAGAAAAGAGTAGAAGAAGAAGAAAAGACAGAACAACATCAGAATAGAAAACAATATCAGAATCTTACACATCGCAGCGGAACAATATATAATAGATAAATGAATAATCTTTAAACAAAGAACTATAACATTTTATACATACATCAATCATCAGAGTCAATATACAACTCAGTACAACCATGGACAGTTTTATACTTGTCCTCATACAGAATACACAGCGGAATAAATAATATCAGATACAAATACTACGTCTCGCCATCCAGCTTGCTTCCAAAGCTCCAGAATATCCAGAATATCCTGATAACATAACTCTAGGCTGCCCGTGTGGAAATTGGTGGGCACCCAGAGTTTAGAAGGGAAACAATAAACTCCGAGTCAGTCATGGTGACTGGTGTGAGATCGTAAAACATTTATTTTTAAAACAAAGAACAGGAGAATTTAAAATCAATTCGCAATGCTTTTTTGAAAATGAGACTACCATAAGACCTCCCGCCATACACACAATGCAAACGCAGAATTGGAGGAGATTTCTTCTTATGATAGTCAAAGATGCTTACTACGCAAAATCAAATCAGTTTTGATATTATTATTAGTGCATAGTGTCGAAAACATTTCGAAAGTATAATATTAATCTTAGCCAACATACGACCAGTATCGTATGCCTACTATAACTACTATGTTCAATAGCAGGTAACCGCCACATTCCATAGCAGGTAATACAACTAAAACCGTACACGTCACGTATTGTTTCTTTGGATTTCCAACAAATGGTCAGGCTAAGGAACTTCCTATGCCACGATTGGTACGCCCCTGGAATAGACGACCCGAGAACCTAACGTTACGGTTAGATCTCTGCCAACACAAGGCCGGGTTACCTCGGCAAAAATAGGTAACTACTGACACGCGTATGTCATCCCCCGATCGTAACCGATCTTCCCGAGGATCCCCGATTTCCAACAAACCACATCAAAATAATAATGCAGCAACCACATAGGTTAAGTATCTGGGCTCCATACCATGATACCACCTCTATCCAGAAGGAATGACATACACTAAGGGGCGCTACTCCCTAAAACCTTGCTGCATCCTTCCTGTTTCGACCATTTCCGGGGTGTGAGGCTCGACGAAGTCTCGTCCACAAAGCTACGCTTTCTACAAAGCCCTGCTTCGGGTCAAACAAAAATGATCAACCTATGATCACAAAGATATAAGATCAAACAAATGATCATATCACAAATGATCAAACACTGATCATTTCACAGCAACACTCAGTATGCCACGTTACCAAATTGGGAATATATCGCTGATAAATTTCAACTACATAACCTCTGAGCTCGTACATCTCAGAGAAGGGTGTTAAGCTAAGAGAATAAATTCTCCGCCACCAACAGATATGTATTTGAAAGAAATCATCTTTATATCTCAAATTGTAACGTCAGACACACAATCCATACAAGTCTGTTCCGGGATCGAACAGAACCGAAGGCACTTCTCACGAAGCCCTTGCATATCCGGATAATTTTCTAATCACGTCCGGACTTCCCGTCACTAAGGGTGATAAAACCTCTAAACCGGAGATCAGCCGATGTAGAGTAACTCGACGGTAATCCTTCCGTTTTCAAAAATATCCGGTCTTCAACACCGGTCTTCAAATGCGATTCATAACGACGTATCATATATTCGGAATGGGTTATACGACCCCATGGTCCTTTCCCGGCTAACCCGAATAGTGAGCGATTATTCAAAAATAAGTGTGGCATTCAAATTCTTCCAATTCACAACAAATACCTATCTAAGGTAATTATTGATAGTCGGTTATTTAACTACCAATAAAGATGCGCAACATCATCAGATTCCAAATAATTTTCCAAATTATTTATTTTCCAAAATGTGACGATCCGACTTTCTTTGCCCAGAAAGACGCATCGTTATGAAGAAAGAAAGGGATAGAAGAAGAAAAGGAAAGAAGAAAGAACACAACACATCAGAAATCTCACAGCGGAACGAAAAATATATTATATCACATAAGATATTACATAGTATCATATACATCAGAGTACACAATTTATACATCACAGAATAGACAGTTATAAACTTCTGTCTATTATACAACACAAGTACATCAGTACTATACAGACTAATACAAACACAGCGGAAACTCTATATATCTACACGCTGAAGCCTCCTGCTCCTCAGCTCCTCCAGTATTCGTCAAGATTAACCTGAATCCCTCGACTACTCAATACAATATTGAGTACCCAAGAGTTTAATAAAACAGAAAATAAACACTTGGGTCAGACATGGGTCTGGTGTGAGTAAACGGTTAACTTGCTTAACTTTGAAAACCTTTGAAAACAAAAGTATCACGTAAGACTCCCCACACATAAACATGGGTAAGTTTTTACCTTACGCTAACTAAAACATTTGATAGGAAATCCGATTGTATTATAATAGGGTCTAGGGTTTTCAAGTAAATTACAGAAATAGCTGAAATGCTTACATCTCACATTCCAACATAGTTGGGCACAACTAATACGTACGGCACTTATTGGAGTTTGGATTCCATACAATGGCAGGGCTACTGGGGTACCGCCCGTCACAGTACGTGGCCTAGATCACCGTACCGAGGAGTACGCCCGCTCCCCTGCAACACAAAGCCGGAACCATCCCTTACTGGATAATCCCGAACAAGACAACCCCGTAGTTGGCTGCAGTTCCAACTACCCACTAAGCCGAAATATAGAAAGGGACCTCTAGACAGGGATCTATCTTGCTCTCAGTGGGCGCTACCCACGAAGCCTTGCTGCACCTCCCCTGTTTTAGCCATTCCCGGTTGATGAGGCTTGAGGTTACGATTACCTTTAATCAGAACATATCACTTAGAATGCTCATCGTCCGCCTGACGATGTGCTGAAAGCATTCAATCCATACAAGTTCGTTCCGGGTTCGAACGAAACCGAAGGCATTATCTCGTTACACTCGTTTTGGAATCACCCTCAGAGTTAACGACAATAACCCTTGCACTCTGAATCTTCATCTTCACTTGAGATTCACGACCTATCGTTAATTTGGATCGATGTGGTATTCGGGTCTCCAGACCTGGAATACCGGTATACGGAAACCCGATCCCGGTCTCATCGAAATCCAAAACGTATCTTTTAAGGCCAAGTTGTTTAAAGGTTTAAACAATTTAACTTATCTATATTCATTCAGATAGATAATTCACAAATCACAATTTATAATCACATTATCATTTAAACAGATGATTCATAACCAAATAGGCAATCCATTTCAATATCATAATAGTTAATCAATATTACCATCATAATATAACCAAGCATTCATACTACACAATATTACTTATCTCATTTCTGAGATAACATCCATTCAAGACAATTAGTGTCGTTCATTTTTATATAAGCAATGATTTACTTAATCATAACATAATTAATTTAAAATGAATTAAATTAACTATCTTTATCTTTAATTAATTTAAAGTGAATTAAATTAATTACTTCATCTCTTAATTAATTTAAAGTAAATTAAATTAATTACTTCATTATAAATCTTACTTATATAATCATTAATTAATTACAAATAAATTAATTAATCTTTCTCTAATTATCCACTTTAATTAATCACCTTGATTAATTACATTCTTTAATTACATTTAAGTAATTATCTTAATTAATTTCACAAATTAATTATCCTTAACCAAATACAGTAATTAACATTTAATTACTTTATTAATTAATTAATTACTTTAATCCTTAATTAATTACAATTAATTAGTTATCACTGATTAATTAATCTTAATTAATCAATCCTTAATTACATCATTAATTATAAACTAATGATCCATAATTATATCTTTAATTATTCTATTAATTACATTAAATAATTAGCCTTTAATTAAACCATAATTTATTAATCACCTTTGATTAAACTTAACCAGTAATTACTTCCCTTAATCACTTTTATTAATTAATTACTTTTTAATTAATTACCTTAACAAATAATTAATTACTTTATTAATTAACCTTAATCCTTCAATTAAATAAATTATTTAATTAATAACACTAAGTAATTAACTCTTAATCACTTCTTAATTAATTACTTTCATAAAATAATTATCCTTTAATTACTTTATTAAATATTTTATCTTTACTAAATTACATTCAGTAATTATTCCTTAATTACTTCAACAAGTAATTATACTTAATTAATTTATAAATGATTATCTTAAGTTAATCATTAATTAACTACTTAATTATTTAACAAATTATTTAAATTTAATTAAATAATTCCTTAACTCCTTATACTTAAAGATCTTAATTAAGAAAATCATTTATCTTAATTAAGTTAATTAAATTGACCAACAATTTAATTATCTTCCCACATTAATTATTTTTAATTAATCAAACCTTTAATTACTTAGATAAATCCTGATTATATTTGATTTATTAAATCCTTATCATTTAAACTCATTTAAAATAAAACATTTTAGAAATCAATTATAACTAAAACATTTTAAACTCCTAAATACAACATTTTAAAAACCATTTATTTTACAAGTGAAACTTGTTTAACTTTGCTTTTTAAAACTTAAACATTCTGTTTAAAATTTAAGACCTGAACAACTTAAAACCCGAGTAAAACCCATAGAAACTCGAAGTGACTCTCGAGACAACCCACAACACTCCTGCTTCGAGTCACGCGAACAAAAATCCCGAGGAAGACCCTGATCTCAACCTTCTTCCCCAAACCATCAATCCACCCAGATGCACAAAAACGTGTACGTGTACGTGTACGCACACGCTGGACGACGGCGAACTCCGTTCAGACCCACGGCAACTCGACTTCAACCTCGTCAACACCATCGACCATTCCATTCTCTTCGATTCAAACTAAATCGAATTCGAGCGATTCGCACCCATCAACTGGAACGAACATCATCAGAAAATACTTGCCTCCGATAATCCAAGCCTCGAATCACCACGCCCTCTTCACCATCGCTTCGTCACGTCTTCCCGCAACCACCAGTCACCATGCGATCAATTCCGATCACCTATCGATGCCGGAAATACCCCAAGAAACGCCGCGACAAAAACCCAGACTAAAACCCTATTTCTATAATTGCTGACCATCACAGCCAACAATAAAATTCATCACTATTTTTCCTATGATCTCCGGACTTCCTACCACCTACAGCTTCAACCCCGAAACCTATCACCTCTCCGATCGCCAGAATTTGCCTAAAATAACATTTCCGTTCATCTCACCAATACTCAACAAATTCTCAACTAAAAATTGAGATATAGCTATTAAAATTCATGATTTGCTAAATTGGATTCAACTACATAATTAAAACTTAAAATTGAACCAATATATTTTTGACCAAATTTACAATTTTTACTGTTATTTATAAAATTTGAGATAAATGCTTTATATAATTTCCAGAACTCATTTTTATTAGTTGTGTTACATAATTTCCATCATCTTCCATTTATACATCAAAGGCTAATTATGATTATAAGATGAGATATAGATTTTAAAAAGAAAACAAAAACTGTCATCACTTTACAAAGACTAAGTTATCATCATACAGGCATTCAAATATACTATACAGGCATTTCAACACTTATATACAACATGCATACATTTTCATCAACATTTCAGATAAAACATCACATATAAAAGTTTAACTCTGTTTTTAAAATAAGATTTACTCACCTGGAATTATAAAACAGAGAAGAGAATAGAAACTGCTTCCAGGCTTATTCCAGACTTTATTATTTGATTTTAAACTTTCTTTTCTTTTGCTTGTTGAATTTGAATCTTGCTGTTGATTTATTTCTCTGATCCTCAGGTTGCATTTGAAGAATTTGGAATTGACATTTAATTTAGCCCTTGATTTTCCCTTTGCTCTGATTTGTATTTGAATCTTCATTTCCAGATTTATTTTGCTTCTTAGCATTTTGATTTCCAGGCTTTCCTTTTTCTTTTTGATTTGATTCGAATTATTTTTTTTTTTTAGTAGAGAAAAGAATAGTTCAGCTGATAGTAAAAATCTTTCTTCTTACATATTAATTTTTAAATTTAGTTATTAAGAGAATTTGACATGTGTCTCTTTAATGCCTTAGTTTGTTTACACATATTTACAATTGTCACTTACATATATCAAAATGTGAACAAGTGTTTTTAATACTTAATTAATGATTTACAAAGGTTATATAAGGGTTATTTAATGTTTAATTAATGTTTAACAATTGTTACAAAAGTTATTATCTTATTTAAAACTTATTTAAGTTATACATATATTTATTTATGAAATATTTACAAGTATAAAATGTATTTATTTTTATAAATTAAGCTTTTAAATTTCTATATAAATATACACATGTAAAAATCAATTATTTAAAATAACTTATGCCTTGATCAAATGAATATAACATATTTTATATGCTTGAGAAATTTATTTTAACTCTATATATATATATTTACAAATCAATTCAACTTATTTTTGAATTTTTAAAAAGAAAAGAATATTAAAAACAAATGAACTTCTTAATTTAAATCTTATTTAAAACTTAAACTAAAATATATATTTATAATAAATAAGAAATTATTCTTGTTAATTAAATCTCAATTATCATTTCTAAAAGTATTATGTTAAATATAATTTCCAAATTACAAACTATGTATATATTTAAAGTTTGAAAACACCTTTATTAAATTCAAGTCATTACCTTTCCATTTCAATATACAAATATATATATATATATATTCTAAATGGGAAATATTTTAATATTAGTTTAGATAATTACTATATTGAATTTCATAACATAACTCCAAAACACAATATATATATATTCATACATATTATAAATTTGAAAACATAGTTTTATTAAATTAAAGACTCCCTATTTATAATATATATACCTATATATATACATTATAAATATAAACACTTATATTAGTTTTAGAAAGATAAATCTTCCCAATTTTAAATTGTTAGAAAAGATATTAATACATATTGCCAATTAAAATATTATTAGCCTTTTAAAATGAATAAACTTGTCAATTTATAAAATAAAATCAACAAATCAATTTAATTATTAATATAGATTATTAAATTGATATTGCCAAATTTCCGGGATATCACATTCTTCCCCCCTTAAAATAATTTCGTCCCTGAAATTTAAAGCAAAGATAATTTAATAACCCAGCAAAAGTTTTTAATTTTAAACAGCAATCACACAATCAATCATACACTATCAATCATAGCAACCATTTAATCTAATCAAACAATTTTAACTATCCAGACAAAATTCTAGATAGAATTTCCTCGAGTTTCCCCAAGTATATATATATACCGGGATACTCGCTCTACAAACAATCAAAACTACTAAGCTATAAAGCTTCTACTTATCTAGATCTACAGAACTAAACAGGATATCAGACTAAACTCAAGAACAACCCAACTTCCATAACCATCTGAACTGCTGATCCCACAACCAGATGAATCATACACGTATTCCCTCAGAGATACGTGAAATACAATGAATTCCAGTTATCCGAACTGGCAACTCAATCCTGTAGATCAAAGAACTAATCCTTTTGAGAACACAGAAAAATCTCATAATACTTCCGGAGCTAGCTCTCCAGTCTTACCAAATCTTATATCTCCTTTGATTGGAGAAAACTTAAACAATATCCAAATTTAACTTCAAATTCCAAATTCCATCAATTCTTAACTGCGTAACTCCTTTGACGATCCTGAGTCACTTCATCCTTCCTGATCAGCTTAACCCTTGCTGATGCTTCTTGAAATAGACTAGACTAACATCAAACCAATTTCTGGATCCTATTCAACAAAATGGTTTCCCAAAAATCACCGAAATCCAGAACACAACTCTACTCTATAAACATTAGAGAACTTCGAACTACTTCTCCTAACTGAAATAGCCAAACAGTTGTACTTGACAACCTTATCTCCAGATCCTAAAAATTCCTTCACACTTAGAGATACACTTGAATTTCCTATAGAAATCCTTTACTCCAAGAAAATTACAACTCCCGGTTGCTTCCACTCTAGAATAGCTTCTATCTTGCTTCCGCTGCACAACTCTGATCTGGAATAGATGAGAATGCTGTCGAAGAAACTCGAGCACAAACTTGATCATCCACAGTTCACCATACCATAAAATCTTAGTGAACCACTCCACTTGGTCAAAACATCCCAGAAGAATTCCCTCCAGCAAATTAGGACTGATCAATCCCTCTCCAAACAATCTTTAGTTGCTTCACCAATTTCTTCTCTAGGAGACATCCTTCTACAAAGCTGAATCACGGGTAACTCCACGAATCAAATCGATACGGAATCTCAATCCCCAATAACCCATGAGAACACTCGAACAATCGCAAGTCTCTTTTGCGATCAACTCGACCTAACTTCCACAGATACTGTTCTCTTTTCACAAATTAGAACAGCTCATACTTAACTATCCAATTCATCGAAGAAATGGACCCACTCTGCTGCTTTTGGATTCCTCCTCTAGAAAAACTTCTCAGCTAGAAAACTTCCTGCCAACACAGAACACTTCCGAGTTGCACCGCTGACACTGACGCCAAAGACTTCCTAATCCAAAACTCTTCGAGAAACTCGGACCTCAAATCAAACATAAACACCCTGCTGGACCCAGCCACAACACCGAAGCAGATATACTTCCTAAAACTTGCTCCAAAAGAAACATCTTCGGAAACATCCATAGTCACTGCGTCTCACCACACAGCTACTTCTTCCAGAAGTTACCAAGATACCATCATTCGCTTTTGCTCATCCAATTTCAAAGATAAACTCCGAACCTTAACAGGTTTCCTTCGGAGATCTATGAAATCTTTACACCACAACAAAGCTCACTCGAGACGATATTAGGTCTACAGTCTCGACAAATACTCTTCCAAACTCAACACTCAGACTCTAAATATTGGTAATTGTGTTACACACACTACCATCTTATCTACCTTTATAACTCATATTGGAAAACCCGAACAGGTAACCCAACAAATAGGTAGAATAAATATATATATAGTTATATAAAAATTACAAGTACGCTCTCTCAAGATAGACACCACTCCAGAGCCTAGGTATTCACTCAACCTACCGCTCTGATACCAACTGTAACGATCCGACTTTCTTTGCCCAGAAAGACGCATCGTTATGAAGAAAGAAAGGGATAGAAGAAGAAAAGGAAAGAAGAAAGAACACAACACATCAGAAATCTCACAGCGGAACGAAAAATATATTATATCACATAAGATATTACATAGTATCATATACATCAGAGTACACAATTTATACATCACAGAATAGACAGTTATAAACTTCTGTCTATTATACAACACAAGTACATCAGTACTATACAGACTAATACAAACACAGCGGAAACTCTATATATCTACACGCTGAAGCCTCCTGCTCCTCAGCTCCTCCAGTATTCGTCAAGATTAACCTGAATCCCTCGACTACTCAATACAATATTGAGTACCCAAGAGTTTAATAAAACAGAAAATAAACACTTGGGTCAGACATGGGTCTGGTGTGAGTAAACGGTTAACTTGCTTAACTTTGAAAACCTTTGAAAACAAAAGTATCACGTAAGACTCCCCACACATAAACATGGGTAAGTTTTTACCTTACGCTAACTAAAACATTTGATAGGAAATCCGATTGTATTATAATAGGGTCTAGGGTTTTCAAGTAAATTACAGAAATAGCTGAAATGCTTACATCTCACATTCCAACATAGTTGGGCACAACTAATACGTACGGCACTTATTGGAGTTTGGATTCCATACAATGGCAGGGCTACTGGGGTACCGCCCGTCACAGTACGTGGCCTAGATCACCGTACCGAGGAGTACGCCCGCTCCCCTGCAACACAAAGCCGGAACCATCCCTTACTGGATAATCCCGAACAAGACAACCCCGTAGTTGGCTGCAGTTCCAACTACCCACTAAGCCGAAATATAGAAAGGGACCTCTAGACAGGGATCTATCTTGCTCTCAGTGGGCGCTACCCACGAAGCCTTGCTGCACCTCCCCTGTTTTAGCCATTCCCGGTTGATGAGGCTTGAGGTTACGATTACCTTTAATCAGAACATATCACTTAGAATGCTCATCGTCCGCCTGACGATGTGCTGAAAGCATTCAATCCATACAAGTTCGTTCCGGGTTCGAACGAAACCGAAGGCATTATCTCGTTACACTCGTTTTGGAATCACCCTCAGAGTTAACGACAATAACCCTTGCACTCTGAATCTTCATCTTCACTTGAGATTCACGACCTATCGTTAATTTGGATCGATGTGGTATTCGGGTCTCCAGACCTGGAATACCGGTATACGGAAACCCGATCCCGGTCTCATCGAAATCCAAAACGTATCTTTTAAGGCCAAGTTGTTTAAAGGTTTAAACAATTTAACTTATCTATATTCATTCAGATAGATAATTCACAAATCACAATTTATAATCACATTATCATTTAAACAGATGATTCATAACCAAATAGGCAATCCATTTCAATATCATAATAGTTAATCAATATTACCATCATAATATAACCAAGCATTCATACTACACAATATTACTTATCTCATTTCTGAGATAACATCCATTCAAGACAATTAGTGTCGTTCATTTTTATATAAGCAATGATTTACTTAATCATAACATAATTAATTTAAAATGAATTAAATTAACTATCTTTATCTTTAATTAATTTAAAGTGAATTAAATTAATTACTTCATCTCTTAATTAATTTAAAGTAAATTAAATTAATTACTTCATTATAAATCTTACTTATATAATCATTAATTAATTACAAATAAATTAATTAATCTTTCTCTAATTATCCACTTTAATTAATCACCTTGATTAATTACATTCTTTAATTACATTTAAGTAATTATCTTAATTAATTTCACAAATTAATTATCCTTAACCAAATACAGTAATTAACATTTAATTACTTTATTAATTAATTAATTACTTTAATCCTTAATTAATTACAATTAATTAGTTATCACTGATTAATTAATCTTAATTAATCAATCCTTAATTACATCATTAATTATAAACTAATGATCCATAATTATATCTTTAATTATTCTATTAATTACATTAAATAATTAGCCTTTAATTAAACCATAATTTATTAATCACCTTTGATTAAACTTAACCAGTAATTACTTCCCTTAATCACTTTTATTAATTAATTACTTTTTAATTAATTACCTTAACAAATAATTAATTACTTTATTAATTAACCTTAATCCTTCAATTAAATAAATTATTTAATTAATAACACTAAGTAATTAACTCTTAATCACTTCTTAATTAATTACTTTCATAAAATAATTATCCTTTAATTACTTTATTAAATATTTTATCTTTACTAAATTACATTCAGTAATTATTCCTTAATTACTTCAACAAGTAATTATACTTAATTAATTTATAAATGATTATCTTAAGTTAATCATTAATTAACTACTTAATTATTTAACAAATTATTTAAATTTAATTAAATAATTCCTTAACTCCTTATACTTAAAGATCTTAATTAAGAAAATCATTTATCTTAATTAAGTTAATTAAATTGACCAACAATTTAATTATCTTCCCACATTAATTATTTTTAATTAATCAAACCTTTAATTACTTAGATAAATCCTGATTATATTTGATTTATTAAATCCTTATCATTTAAACTCATTTAAAATAAAACATTTTAGAAATCAATTATAACTAAAACATTTTAAACTCCTAAATACAACATTTTAAAAACCATTTATTTTACAAGTGAAACTTGTTTAACTTTGCTTTTTAAAACTTAAACATTCTGTTTAAAATTTAAGACCTGAACAACTTAAAACCCGAGTAAAACCCATAGAAACTCGAAGTGACTCTCGAGACAACCCACAACACTCCTGCTTCGAGTCACGCGAACAAAAATCCCGAGGAAGACCCTGATCTCAACCTTCTTCCCCAAACCATCAATCCACCCAGATGCACAAAAACGTGTACGTGTACGTGTACGCACACGCTGGACGACGGCGAACTCCGTTCAGACCCACGGCAACTCGACTTCAACCTCGTCAACACCATCGACCATTCCATTCTCTTCGATTCAAACTAAATCGAATTCGAGCGATTCGCACCCATCAACTGGAACGAACATCATCAGAAAATACTTGCCTCCGATAATCCAAGCCTCGAATCACCACGCCCTCTTCACCATCGCTTCGTCACGTCTTCCCGCAACCACCAGTCACCATGCGATCAATTCCGATCACCTATCGATGCCGGAAATACCCCAAGAAACACCGCGACAAAAACCCAGACTAAAACCCTATTTCTATAATTGCTGACCATCACAGCCAACAATAAAATTCATCACTATTTTTCCTATGATCTCCGGACTTCCTACCACCTACAGCTTCAACCCCGAAACCTATCACCTCTCCGATCGCCAGAATTTGCCTAAAATAACATTTCCGTTCATCTCACCAATACTCAACAAATTCTCAACTAAAAAATTGAGATATAGCTATTAAAATTCATGATTTGCTAAATTGGATTCAACTACATAATTAAAACTTAAAATTGAACCAATATATTTTTGACCAAATTTACAATTTTTACTGTTATTTATAAAATTTGAGATAAATGCTTTATATAATTTCCAGAACTCATTTTTATTAGTTGTGTTACATAATTTCCATCATCTTCCATTTATACATCAAAGGCTAATTATGATTATAAGATGAGATATAGATTTTAAAAAGAAAACAAAAACTGTCATCACTTTACAAAGACTAAGTTATCATCATACAGGCATTCAAATATACTATACAGGCATTTCAACACTTATATACAACATGCATACATTTTCATCAACATTTCAGATAAAACATCACATATAAAAGTTTAACTCTGTTTTTAAAATAAGATTTACTCACCTGGAATTATAAAACAGAGAAGAGAATAGAAACTGCTTCCAGGCTTATTCCAGACTTTATTATTTGATTTTAAACTTTCTTTTCTTTTGCTTGTTGAATTTGAATCTTGCTGTTGATTTATTTCTCTGATCCTCAGGTTGCATTTGAAGAATTTGGAATTGACATTTAATTTAGCCCTTGATTTTCCCTTTGCTCTGATTTGTATTTGAATCTTCATTTCCAGATTTATTTTGCTTCTTAGCATTTTGATTTCCAGGCTTTCCTTTTTCTTTTTGATTTGATTCGAATTATTTTTTTTTTTAGTAGAGAAAAGAATAGTTCAACTGATAGTAAAAATCTTTCTTCTTACATATTAATTTTTAAATTTAGTTATTAAGAGAATTTGACATGTGTCTCTTTAATGCCTTAGTTTGTTTACACATATTTACAATTGTCACTTACATATATCAAAATGTGAACAAGTGTTTTTAATACTTAATTAATGATTTACAAAGGTTATATAAGGGTTATTTAATGTTTAATTAATGTTTAACAATTGTTACAAAAGTTATTATCTTATTTAAAACTTATTTAAGTTATACATATATTTATTTATGAAATATTTACAAGTATAAAATGTATTTATTTTTATAAATTAAGCTTTTAAATTTCTATATAAATATACACATGTAAAAATCAATTATTTAAAATAACTTATGCCTTGATCAAATGAATATAACATATTTTATATGCTTGAGAAATTTATTTTAACTCTATATATATATATTTACAAATCAATTCAACTTATTTTTGAATTTTTAAAAAGAAAAGAATATTAAAAACAAATGAACTTCTTAATTTAAATCTTATTTAAAACTTAAACTAAAATATATATTTATAATAAATAAGAAATTATTCTTGTTAATTAAATCTCAATTATCATTTCTAAAAGTATTATGTTAAATATAATTTCCAAATTACAAACTATGTATATATTTAAAGTTTGAAAACACCTTTATTAAATTCAAGTCATTACCTTTCCATTTCAATATACAAATATATATATATATATATATTCTAAATGGGAAATATTTTAATATTAGTTTAGATAATTACTATATTGAATTTCATAACATAACTCCAAAACACAATATATATATATTCATACATATTATAAATTTGAAAACATAGTTTTATTAAATTAAAGACTCCCTATTTATAATATATATACCTATATATATACATTATAAATATAAACACTTATATTAGTTTTAGAAAGATAAATCTTCCCAATTTTAAATTGTTAGAAAAGATATTAATACATATTGCCAATTAAAATATTATTAGCCTTTTAAAATGAATAAACTTGTCAATTTATAAAATAAAATCAACAAATCAATTTAATTATTAATATAGATTATTAAATTGATATTGCCAAATTTCCGGGATATCACACAAAATATCTTTACTAGATATAAAATTTCCACACTTCAAAAATAAATCGATATTTACTTTTTTAAACAAATTCCCTTTTCTTTTATAAATTCCATAGTGAATTTACATTTTAAAAATATCTACTGATATACGATTTTCAAATCGATTTCAAATATTCAATTTCAATTTATCTTTAAGAAGATAAATTCTCAAAACGTTCATTTCATATTGGAAAAGCAATTCCATACTTATTTAATAAATAAGTAATTCACAAATCATTTATTTCCAACATTTGAAAATATTCGATATACTTAAATCAAATTAAGTATATATTCATTCTTTAAGGAAAACATTCTTTTAACACCTTTATTTGAGTCAAAACGGATGTTACGTAAAACATCGTTACGATGACTCAAAATCTCTAGTATAGGGATTCGGAATTAAGATAGATGTGTAAATCCCAATACTATATAAAACATTTCCTTCCGGAAATCATTTACTATAACAACAGTGTTATAGTCCACCATTTCCTTAAATTTCTCGAAAACGTCTATTTCAACAAGTACTGTTGAAATCTATGCTTTCGATATTTAACACGTTTTAAAACATCTTTTAAAACAATTACTTCATTTCGTAATATCACTTTTCCAAAACATATCCATTTTATTTAATAATATATTCACTGTCCAAAATCGTGAATATACTTCGTTATCCAAATTCAACATTCCTACACGTTTTATTTAAAGGCTTATCCACTGTCCAAAATCGTGAATATAATTCCTTTAATTAACTTCTACAATTCACTTATCAAAATAAGTGATTTCGGATTTATAAACAACGTTTATAAATCCCATTTATAATTTATAACAACTTCAACTTACAAATCAATTTTATTAACCGAATCAATCTATAACTCAATTTTTATACTTAAGTCATTCCTTTAATAACTTTACAAAATTTATAAATCCTACTTCTTGAAAAATTCCATTTATAAACCCTTTTTCAACATTAACAAAAACTCCTTTTATACTTCCATTTTTCCGATTTATAAAAATTCAATTCTTTATAAATCTTATCTATAACCCATTTATAAATAAATTCAAAAATCTTCATTCATACTATTCTTCAACATAGTTTGTAACGACTCGGATTTTTGCGCGCTCGAAAATCAACATCCGTACTTCACATTGTACTAGAATGCCGCAGATTCGACCGTTCAAATCCGATTCGCCGGAGCTATAACACAGTTAAGTAAACAACACAGCGGAAGAAAAAGAATATATCAACATATATAATATTGATACAATGACAGATACAAAATCTGATACAGTATAATACAACAGAATGATACAACAGATACCAATATACATCAGAGATATGATACAAGAAATAGCAGCGGAAAAGAAAATAGATAACACCAGCAGCGGATAGAATGTCTCCAATAGAATGCTCCAAGATAAGCAACGTCAATCCATGAATTCCAAGAACTGACTAGCTCCAGATAATCTACCAAATCTGAATATCTGAGAAAACCCAACTCTAGACTGCCCGTGTGGAAAATAGTGGGCACCCAGAGTTTAGGAAGGGAACAATAAACTCCGGATCAGTCATGGGACTGGTGTGAGCAACAAAAATAGTTTATCTTTAAACAAACACAAAAGGCTTTTAAACATTGAAATCCGCAATGCTTTTCGAAAATGAAACTACCATAAGGCCTCCCGCCACACACACAATGCAATCGCAGAATTGGAGGAGATTTCTCCTTATGATAGTCAAACATGCTTACTACGCAAAATCATTTGATATTATTATCATTAGTGCATAGTGTCGAAACCATTTCGAAAATATAATATTAATCTTAGCCAACATACAACCATTGTTGTATGTCTACTATAACTACTACGTTCAATAGCAGGTTACCGCCACATTCCATAGCAGGTAATACAACTAAAACCGTACAGGGTTCGTATTGTTTCTTTGGATTTCCAACAAATGATCAGGCTAAGGAACTTCCTTACCGAAATAGAAACGCCTCTGGAAAGACGCCCCGGATCCTAACCGGATCTCTGCAAACAAAAGGCCGACGCTACCTCACGCTCTAACCGAGCTGTAACTAGGTAACTAACACACGAGTCATGTCATCCCCCGGTCGTTACCGACCTTTATCCGAGGGCCCTCGATCACAAAGCAACAACCACAAAGTATAATAACTGTGCAGCATCCACATAGGTAAAATATCTGGGCTCCATACCATGATATCACCTTTTATCCAGAAGGAAATGACATACCCTAGGGCCGCTACCCCTACAAACCTTTGCCGCAACATTCCTGTTTCGACCATTACCGGGTTGTGAGGCTCGACGAAGTCTCGTCCACAAAACTACGCTTTTTCACAAAGCCACGCTTTTTCACAAAGCCACGCTTTGATCAACCAATGATCAGCAGCACTTCGTATGCCACATTACCAAATTGGGAATGTATCACTAGTAACCATCAACTACATAACCTCTGAGCTCGTACGTCTCAGAGAAGGGTGTTAAGCTAAGAGAATAAATTCTCCGCCACCAACAGAAATGTATTTGATAGAAACCAGCTTTACATCTCAAAGTGTAACGTCAGACACACATCCATACAAGTCTGTTCCGAGTTCGAACAGAACCGAAGGCACTTCCAAAGAAGCCCTTGCAAATCCGGGTATTCACAATCTCGATCGGATTTCCCATCACTTAGGAAATCTCTATACCGGCGCGACTCAGTGCAGAGACAATCGATAGGTCATCCTATCGTTCTCGCAAATACCCGGTCTTCACCACCGGTCTTCAAATGCTATCCATATACGACGTATCATTATTCGGAATGGGTTATACGACACAAAGGTCCTCTCCCGGCTAAACCGAATAACGAGCGCAATTAAAAATATATGGATACTGGGGTCTCAGTTAAATCACAGCTTAAAGCCCAAAACTTTTCATTCGAATGGTTAAACAATTACCATTTCTAATCTTTTAAATAAAAGATTTATTTCAAAAACCTTCAATGGTTTAACGATTTCCACACTTTTAGTCTTTTAAACAAAAGATTCAATTCACAAAGTTCACCCCGTTCATAAAGATTCATTCATACAATTCAAATCGATTTCCAATTCAATTGAATTAACTCGTTAAATCTTTAAATCAAGATTTAACTTATAGCTTTCAAAACTCGTTTCCAAGATTCATTCATAGTCTTCCAAAACAATTCCATTTCAAGTTAGATTAATTCATCCGGTCTTTGAAATCAAAGACTCATTTCATAGTTTTCAAAACATTTCAATTCCATTTCAAACTTGAAATTCTTTCAACACAATTTGGAAGTTCATTACTTATGTGAAAGCTTTTACTATTCAAAAACAAATAGTTTCGGTTCAGAAAAATCCAGTTATATTTACACGAGTTAAAACCCTTGAATTAAATTCAAATTCCCAAATCAATACCTTTAAAATGGTTTAACCCATATATAACTTGTACAACATCTTTAATCCCTAGTTTCAAATCATAAAATTCAATTTCAAACTTGAATTCAAATTTAAATCAAATTATTTAAATTTCAAAACTCGATTAAGTTATTCGAAATAACTTTTATCTTTGAAATTCCCTTTCAAAAGCTTTTCATATTAAACCCAAATTTCCAATTTCAAAATCAATTGAAATTAAAATTTCAATTTCAAAAACATTGAATTTAAATTATCTGTGACTTAACCGATTTCCACGTGAAATCCATATTTGTGTGTGTATGGTGTAGTCCAGGGGTTTTACACAATAGTGCAACATCAATCATCACAGATATATCGATAAGCGATATAACCCATAACGCTTATCTTCATTCACAGATTCATAGATAAAATAAATTTATCAGTCACAAAGATTCACTATTACAATTCGATGTGGGTTTCGGATAACCAACTGGAATCCGACTCCCTGTCGCATTGAAATTCAAGTGTCGTTTACGGGTCAAGGGTTTTCATATTCACATAGTAATATATCATAGAAACAGATATATATATCGCAGATAAGTAAATTACCGATCACATCATAAATCAGGGTATATCACAAAGCATAACATGTCAGGGATATCAAACAATCCAATCATTCAGTCAATCCAAAGTAAGGTCAGTTAATTATCTGATTTATTCAAATTAGATTAATTACTTATGAATTACTAATCATGGTTAATCAACATCGATAAATTACAAATTATTTTGATTAATTATTCTTTAATCATCTATTAATTAACCATTAATAATAAATTAATTAACCTTTAATTAAAATTCATCAACCTTAGATTATTTAAATAATTAACCTTTAATTATTTAATTCACCATTTAATTAATTATCTTTAATAACTTAATTAATAAATTAATTAACCCTTAATAATTACAATTTAATTAATTATCCTCAATAAATTATAATGAGTAATTATCCCTAATTACTTAATTAACTTTACCCATTAATTAATACCTTTTAACTAAGTAATTAAAATTCATCAATCTTAAATTATTTAATAAATTATCATTAATTAATCCTTAATCAATTGTTAATCTTAATTAATTATTCTTAATTAATTACAACAACTAATTATTTACTTCTTAATTAATAATTATTCTTAATCAATTATTTTTAACTGATTACAATGAGCAATTAATTTCTTTTTAAATGCTTTGATAATAAACTTTATAAAATATTTATCTTAAGAAAAAAAAAACTGTTTCATTTTGCTTTTAAGCTTGAAACATATTTCTTTACAAAGTTTGGAACCTGTTACTAGCCAATAATCAATTCCGAGCCATATCAACAAAATCCCGAACATCACTTCGAGTTTTCTCGCCTTCCTCTGCTGCTTCGAGTCGAAACCCCGCTTTCACGTGCTTGAACCCGAGATTCCACCTTTCTTCCCCAACCATCTCAAAACTACAGATACGTGAAGATGGACGTGCACGTGTACACACGATCGGCACTGCTCCGATCATCACCACTAGCGTCGACAAGTCGACAACCATCCCCTCTAACGCCACGACCACCCAGATGATCCAATATGGCAACGAGTCGAAATCGAGTATTATAACCCAAATCTGAAACCAAACCTGTGACTGAAACCACCACGCCGGCGACACCCTAGTTCGTCAGAGGTCATGACACTCCACCCATAGCTGCGCAACCACATGCCGCATCTAAACCCCCCGGTCCGATAGCCATCAGTCCATCTGCGACCACGAATCTCCACCCCAAACTCCGACGAGTCAAACCGGGTCCTAAACCCTACTTCAACCTCGCGCAGCCACCACGTTGGGTAAGAATTTTTCACACTATTTTTCTGGTGATCGCCGATGCTCGAGCTATCTTCGACATCAAGCACGACTCACAATTCATCGTCGTTCGTTAGATATTGATGAAAAACCAAAACACGATCAACTCGCGAATCCCCAACAACCCCATACTTCAAAATCATGATTTCTATATTAAAATTCATCATTTGCAAACTCGGATCAGGTTGTAAAATCAAAACTCAAAATTATGATGATCGAATTTTCTGTCTTGAAAAGATTGCACTGTAATTTCTTATTTTCAAAATATTTACTCAATACTTTCACTTCAAACTATTTTTAAAAATGATGTTACACACTTACAAACATTTTTCATTCAGAGATCAAAGCCTAAAAAGGATTGGGAAATGAGATTTTGAATTTGAACAGGGTTTGTAGCCTGTAAACTAAGAACATAGCCTACTTTCCTATATACATACATATGCACACAAATATTTGCATATATACAAACATGCAGATAAATATACACATCATCCAAACACATTTCATATCCTAATTCACAAATCATTTAGGTATATATCAGGTTGAGTTTGCTCACCTGTAATAGTGGAACAGAGAACAGGAATGCAAAGCCTGGAAAAATGTCTGGGCTTGGAATTTGCAAATTGAAAACTGGAATGTTGTTTTGAGCTTGTAGTGGAAATGGTTTCATTCTAATCTAATGATTTCCAAGCTATAATTGAAAAGAGTCTTTGAATTTCCAGATTTGCTTACTATTGCTTGGCCTTGTTCTTGATTATGTTCCAGGTTGAAAACTGAACATGATATATATATTTTTTTCTCTTCAGTAATTTGTTTTCAAGCTTGAATATGTGGTGATGTTTTTACTTCTTTTTCTCTGCTTTGCTATTTGCTTTCACAGTTTGCTTTCAGGCTTTCTAAGTTTGGTTTTGAACGAAATGAAATGAGGAAGCTTGATGTATAAAGAAGATTACAGTTTGATGATGATATTTGTACAATACAAAGTAACATCTTTGTACAATAGTCAGTAACATTTCTTTGCTTTGGGGCTGAAGACATCTTCGAGTTGACAAAAATGTTGCCAGCATTTAATGCCAAGTACTTTATGTCCAATATATGTTTACTTGTTTTATAGATATTTATTTGTTTGTAAGTTGTTTTCTTTTTGTTTTGTTTTGATTACTTTTTTTATATAAGTGAGATTATATTTTGTTTTCTTGCTTTCATATTATTCTTTTATTCATAGATGTATATATGTCTACTTTGTTATTTTTACTTTAATACCAATTATATTGTATTTCTCTATATATTTATTTTATAAACTCAAACCATCAATTCAAATATATATTAAATTTGCTCGTATATACCTAAATATATATATATATATACATTCAATATACACACATATACTCACATATACACTATTTACAATATTTTAATCTCAAATGATGTATACAGAATATACTTGGATATCGGGGAAACTCGCTCCATTTAATCAATTTAATTTCACAATTTTTATTCAAAAATTCATTTAATTATTAATTTAACTTCAAAATTCAATAAATTATTAATTTAAATTAAACTAAAATCTAGGGTCGTTACAAACTTTCCCCCTTAAAAGAATTTCGTCCTCGAAATTTGCCAGGGAGACTCAAAGATAGATGAAGAATATTTCATCAAATCAAACTGAATATTTATCCTGCATTTGGCTTACCAAATCAGAATATCAATAACAGATATAAAAACGAATCTGTTGAATTCTTTCACAAGATACTCGGGTTATCCAGATCTACGAAATATGGAGTGGCATCGGTCGGTTCGAAAGGATAACTAACCATTCGTAGAATATACTGGGTCCCAAAGAATAGATAGATCTATGGATACAATTTTCAAAATTCTCAGTTTAGAACTAAAGCATATCTATCAACCATAGAAACCAATGCAAACAATTCAACCAATACATCCAAACAAACAATTTTGGCATATTTGGAGTTTACGTCCCATATTAGTATATCGAATCTTCTTTCTGGATTTACCAGAAACTATCGAAAAACTATCGAAGAATTGAGAAAAGCTGACGAACGAAAGAGATTGATAGAGAAAAGATTTGCTTCCATTGTTGTTACAGAGTATTGACCATTACAGTCGTATTCCCCTGTCCCCTATCTCGTCCTCTTCTCGCACTCATACTCACTATCAGTGAATAGCAAGAAAATTTACTAAGGCGTTCGAACGGATATCTTAGGGATATACTCATTCTAGGGTATACTTCACCCTATCTCTAATGAGCTACTTAATGTGTTATACTCCTGAGCTAAAGTTCAACCTTCAGCTCTGATACCAACTGTAACGACTCGGATTTTTGCGCGCTCGAAAATCAACATCCGTACTTCACATTGTACTAGAATGCTGCAGATTCGACCGTTCAAATCCGATTCGCCGGAGCTATAACACAGTTAAGTAAACAACACAGCGGAAGAAAAAGAATATATCAACATATATAATATTGATACAATGACAGATACAAAATCTGATACAGTATAATACAACAGAATGATACAACAGATACCAATATACATCAGAGATATGATACAAGAAATAGCAGCGGAAAAGAAAATAGATAACACCAGCAGCGGATAGAATGTCTCCAATAGAATGCTCCAAGATAAGCAACGTCAATCCATGAATTCCAAGAACTGACTAGCTCCAGATAATCTACCAAATCTGAATATCTGAGAAAACCCAACTCTAGACTGCCCGTGTGGAAAATAGTGGGCACCCAGAGTTTAGGAAGGGAACAATAAACTCCGGATCAGTCATGGGACTGGTGTGAGCAACAAAAATAGTTTATCTTTAAACAAACACAAAAGGCTTTTAAACATTGAAATCCGCAATGCTTTTCGAAAATGAAACTACCATAAGGCCTCCCGCCACACACACAATGCAATCGCAGAATTGGAGGAGATTTCTCCTTATGATAGTCAAACATGCTTACTACGCAAAATCATTTGATATTATTATCATTAGTGCATAGTGTCGAAACCATTTCGAAAATATAATATTAATCTTAGCCAACATACAACCATTGTTGTATGTCTACTATAACTACTACGTTCAATAGCAGGTTACTGCCACATTCCATAGCAGGTAATACAACTAAAACCGTACAGGGTTCGTATTGTTTCTTTGGATTTCCAACAAATGATCAGGCTAAGGAACTTCCTTACCGAAATAGAAACGCCTCTGGAAAGACGCCCCGGATCCTAACCGGATCTCTGCAAACAAAAGGCCGACGCTACCTCACGCTCTAACCGAGCTGTAACTAGGTAACTAACACACGAGTCATGTCATCCCCCGGTCGTTACCGACCTTTATCCGAGGGCCCTCGATCACAAAGCAACAACCACAAAGTATAATAATTGTGCAGCATCCACATAGGTAAAATATCTGGGCTCCATACCATGATATCACCTTTTATCCAGAAGGAAATGACATACCCTAGGGGCGCTACCCCTACAAACCTTTGCCGCAACATTCCTGTTTCGACCATTACCGGGTTGTGAGGCTCGACGAAGTCTCGTCCACAAAACTACGCTTTTTCACAAAGCCACGCTTTGATCAACCAATGATCAGCAGCACTTCGTATGCCACATTACCAAATTGGGAATGTATCACTAGTAACCATCAACTACATAACCTCTGAGCTCGTACGTCTCAGAGAAGGGTGTTAAGCTAAGAGAATAAATTCTCCGCCACCAACAGAAATGTATTTGATAGAAACCAGCTTTACATCTCAAAGTGTAACGTCAGACACACATCCATACAAGTCTGTTCTGGGTTCGAACAGAACCGAAGGCACTTCCAAAGAAGCCCTTGCAAATCCGGGTATTCACAATCTCGATCGGATTTCCCATCACTTAGGAAATCTCTATACCGGCGCGACTCAGTGCAGAGACAATCGATAGGTCATCCTATCGTTCTCGCAAATACCCGGTCTTCACCACCGGTCTTCAAATGCTATCCATATATGACGTATCATTATTCGGAATGGGTTATACGACACAAAGGTCCTCTCCCGGCTAAACCGAATAACGAGCGCAATTAAAATTCATATGGATACTGGGGTCTCAGTTAAATCACAACTTAAAGCCCAAAACTTTTCATTCGAATGGTTAAACAATTACCATTTCTAATCTTTTAAATAAAAGATTTATTTCAAAAACCTTCAATGGTTTAACGATTTCCACACTTTTAGTCTTTTAAACAAAAGATTCAATTCACAAAGTTCACCCCGTTCACAAAGATTCATTCATACAATTCAAATCGATTTCCAATTCAATTGAATTAACTCGTTAAATCTTTAAATCAAGATTTAACTTATAGCTTTCAAAACTCGTTTCCAAGATTCATTCATAGTCTTCCAAAACAATTCCATTTCAAGTTAGATTAATTCATCCGGTCTTTGAAATCAAAGACTCATTTCATAGTTTTCAAAACATTTCAATTCCATTTCAAACTTGAAATTCTTTCAACACAATTTGGAAGTTCATTACTTATGTGAAAGCTTTTACTATTCAAAAACAAATAGTTTCGGTTCAGAAAAATCCAGTTATATTTACACGAGTTAAAACCCTTGAATTAAATTCAAATTCCCAAATCAATACCTTTAAAATGGTTTAACCCATATATAACTTGTACAACATCTTTAATCCCTAGTTTCAAATCATAAAATTCAATTTCAAACTTGAATTCAAATTTAAATCAAATTATTTAAATTTCAAAACTCGATTAAGTTATTCGAAATAACTTTTATCTTTGAAATTCCCTTTCAAAAGCTTTTCATATTAAACCCAAATTTCCAATTTCAAAATCAATTGAAATTAAAATTTCAATTTCAAAAACATTGAATTTAAATTATCTGTGACTTAACCGATTTCCACGTGAAATCCATATTTGTGCGTGTATGGTGTAGTCCAGGGGTTTTACACAATAGTGCAACATCAATCATCACAGATATATCGATAAGCGGTATAACCCATAACGCTTATCTTCATTCACAGATTCATAGATAAAATAAATTTATCAGTCACAAAGATTCACTATTACAATTCAATGTGGGTTTCGGATAACCAACTGGAATCCGACTCCCTGTCGCATCGAAATTCAAGTGTCGTTTACGGGTCAAGGGTTTTCATATTCACATAGTAATATATCACAGAAACAGATATATATATCGCAGATAAGTAAATTACCGATCACATCATAAATCAGGGTATATCACAAAGCATAACATGTCAGGGATATCAAACAATCCAATCATTCAGTCAATCCAAAGTAAGGTCAGTTAATTATCTGATTTATTCAAATTAGATTAATTACTTATGAATTACTAATCATGGTTAATCAACATCGATAAATTACAAATTATTTTGATTAATTATTCTTTAATCATCTATTAATTAACCATTAATAATAAATTAATTAACCTTTAATTAAAATTCATCAACCTTAGATTATTTAAATAATTAACCTTTAATTATTTAATTCACCATTTAATTAATTATCTTTAATAACTTAATTAATAAATTAATTAACCCTTAATAATTACAATTTAATTAATTATCCTCAATAAATTATAATGAGTAATTATCCCTAATTACTTAATTAACTTTACCCATTAATTAATACCTTTTAACTAAGTAATTAAAATTCATCAATCTTAAATTATTTAATAAATTATCATTAATTAATCCTTAATCAATTGTTAATCTTAATTAATTATTCTTAATTAATTACAACAACTAATTATTTACTTCTTAATTAATAATTATTCTTAATCAATTATTTTTAACTGATTACAATGAGCAATTAATTTCTTTTTAAATGCTTTGATAATAAACTTTATAAAATATTTATCTTAAGAAAAAAAAACTGTTTCATTTTGCTTTTAAGCTTGAAACATATTTCTTTACAAAGTTTGGAACCTGTTACTAGCCAATAATCAATTCCGAGCCATATCAACAAAATCCCGAACATCACTTCGAGTTTCTCGCCTTCCTCTGCTGCTTCGAGTCGAAACCCCGCTTTCACGTGCTTGAACCCGAGATTCCACCTTTCTTCCCCAACCATCTCAAAACTACAGATACGTGAAGATGGACGTGCACGTGTACACACGATCGGCACTGCTCCGATCATCACCACTAGCGTCGACAAGTCGACAACCATCCACTCTAACGCCACGACCACCCAGATGATCCAATATGGCAACGAGTCGAAATCGAGTATTATAACCCAAATCTGAAACCAAACCTGTGACTGAAACCACCACGCCGGCGACACCCTAGTTCGTCAGAGGTCATGACACTCCACCCATAGCTGCGCAACCACATGCCGCATCTAAACCCCCCGGTCCGATAGCCATCAGTCCATCTGCGACCACGAATCTCCACCCCAAACTCCGACGAGTCAAACCGGGTCCTAAACCCTACTTCAACCTCGCGCAGCCACCACGTTGGGTAAGAATTTTTCACACTATTTTTCTGGTGATCGCCGATGCTCGAGCTATCTTCGACATCAAGCACGACTCACAATTCATCGTCGTTCGTTAGATATTGATGAAAAACCAAAACACGATCAACTCGCGAATCCCCAACAACCCCATACTTCAATATCATGATTTCTATATTAAAATTCATCATTTGCAAACTCGGATCAGGTTGTAAAATCAAAACTCAAAATTATGATGATCGAATTTTCTGTCTTGAAAAGATTGCACTGTAATTTCTTCTTTTCAAAATATTTACTCAATACTTTCACTTCAAACTATTTTTAAAAATGATGTTACACACTTACAAACATTTTTCATCCAGAGATCAAAGCCTAAAAAGGATTGGGAAATGAGATTTTGAATTTGAACAGGGTTTGTAGCCTGTAAACTAAGAACATAGCCTACTTTCCTATATACATACATATGCACACAAATATTTGCATATATACAAACATGCAGATAAATATACACATCATCCAAACACATTTCATATCCTAATTCACAAATCATTTAGATATATATCAGGTTGAGTTTGCTCACCTGTAATAGTGGAACAGAGAATAGGAATGCAAAGCCTGGAAAAATGTCTGGGCTTGGAATTTGCAAATTGAAAACTGGAATGTTGTTTTGAGCTTGTAGTGGAAATGGTTTCATTCTAATCTAATGATTTCCAAGCTATAATTGAAAAGAGTCTTTGAATTTCCAGATTTGCTTACTATTGCTTGGCCTTGTTCTTGATTATGTTCCAGGTTGAAAACTGAACATGATATATATATTTTTTTCTCTTCAGTAATTTGTTTTCAAGCTTGAATATGTGGTGATGTTTTTACTTCTTTTTCTCTGCTTTGCTATTTGCTTTCACAGTTTGCTTTCAGGCTTTCTAAGTTTGGTTTTGAACGAAATGAAATGAGGAAGCTTGATGTATAAAGAAGATTACAGTTTGATGATGATATTTGTACAATACAAAGTAATATCTTTGTACAATAGTCAGTAACATTTCTTTGCTTTGGGGCTGAAGACATCTTCGAGTTGACAAAAATGTTGCCAGCATTTAATGCCAAGTACTTTATGTCCAATATATGTTTACTTGTTTTGTAGATATTTATTTGTTTGTAAGTTGTTTTCTTTTTGTTTTGTTTTGATTACTTTTTTTATATAAGTGAGATTATATTTTGTTTTCTTACTTTCATATTATTCTTTTATTCATAGATGTATATATGTCTACTTTGTTATTTTTACTTTAATACCAATTATATTGTATTTCTCTATATATTTATTTTATAAACTCAAACCATCAATTCAAATATATATTAAATTTGCTCGTATATACTTAAATATATATATATATATATACATTCAATATACACACATATACTCACATATACACTATTTACAATATTTTAATCTCAAATGATGTATACAGAATATACTTGGATATCGGGGAAACTCGCTCCATTTAATCAATTTAATTTCACAATTTTTATTCAAAAATTCATTTAATTATTAATTTAACTTCAAAATTCAATAAATTATTAATTTAAATTAAACTAAAATCTAGGGTCGTTACATAGTTCATTTCATATTCCCAAACATCAAATTTTGGTTTTTATATCACAAAATTCTTAATTTTTTATAACATAAAAATTATAACACTTATTTATTTAAAATGAATCAATTCCAAAATTTAATAAAACGTATACTTTCAAAAATTCACTTTGAAATCCTTTTAAAAATAATATCGTTATTTTTAAACTTCAAAAATGGATCCGATGATGCAACAACACTAATTAGTCAATCACAACATCAAACATCATATATCAACATATGATAACAGAATATACATCAATATCTGTAAATAAATAAATACTGGTGAGGAATCCGGTTGGATCCCTCCAACCTGTTTCCCTGCATCACAGATGTTAGCACAATACCAATTCCACTTCGAGGTGGAATATCGCGGTATATAGGTTTTTATAAAAATATCCGCTTACTAACGGCGCAATAGGGTCTCATCCGCTATACGAGGCGGGAAATCAATCAATCCAATATATACATATGCCAATATGTATATATTGCTATATATATAATAGATATATCCTACTATATCTAATATCACATCCAATAGAAATCAGCAATCAATAAATAACTGCAATACCAAATATATTTTGAGTGAGAAAAATCTCACCTTTGCTTTTTATTTGCATTCCAATTTCCATCCTGACTCAATTTCTTGATTTATACCTTGTATAAATATTATACACAATTGATTAATATCTGAGTATTTTAATTAACTCATGATTTTATTTTTAACCCAGTTTCCTTTAATAAATTTAATTAACTATAAATTTAGTTTTAACTAAAAATTTTCTTTTTAGTAACTAAAATAGATAAAACAAATTTATTATCGTAAATATTGTTTATAACAACTTAACAAATAAATTTAACATTATATTACCTTTTTATATAAACAAGATAGGATTTCTATTTGAAATACATTCATTTAACTAAGATTTTGTTTTAGACTAGTGATTTAAATTTTGATCAAAGAATTTAATTTTAAACTAATTATTTTTCTCTTTTCAAATTTACACATATACCAATAAATTTTTCTGTTTATATATATATATACATTTAAATTTCAAAACAGTTATGTTAAAAACTTTATATATATATATTTACTGTAAAGATTTTATTTTCTGCATATTCCTATCAAATGAAAATCTAAATTTTTCTTCACTGCAAAAATCACTCTTCACTTAACTGGAAAAAAAAAATTATTTTCTGTAACCATAATACCAGATTAACAGAATTAACTAAAATACCTCGCTGCCAAAAAATCTCGCACTCGAGAACGAGCCTCCAACCATCGTTTGCTGATGCCATCAAGAACACGTCGTCGACGTCCAACCCCAATCGCGAGCTCCAGTGATCGCAGCCCTCCAAACCATCAACAGCTCGCGCTGACGATGAACCCACTCGCCTGACCACGTCGATCCACTGAGGCGCCTTGATTTCGAGTGCCTCGCGCCTTCGTATTGAACTCGACGTTCCCCTCGAGCTTCACCTTCACGCTGGCTTCAACCACGCGCGTGCCTCGTCCTGCCTTATAGCCCTAGACACTCGCGAACGATCCCACGCGGTGCCGCGCCTGGTACGCGACAAGAGAAGTCGCGATTTCCCCCTTGCCGTATTGACAAACCCCCCCCAGATCTTCCTTCGATCGATATATTGACTGAAGTTGATTTTCAATTCTTAAAAGAGGAGGGGCTCGATCTCTGAAATGTTACGAAGAAGGCTCGACCTTCTTTCCTTGTTCGGTTTCAATTTGAATTGAAAGAAATAGAGGAAAAGAACGAGATGAGATGTTGTTCGGCCATTGATTCGTTTGATTTTTGAACTGAAGATTGATTTAGAAAGTGAGGGAGAGGACGTATTTAAAAATGGAAAGAAGCATGCTTTCGCGTTCTCTGGCGCGATATTAGGCGTGATTAAAGGGAGAGTATCGTGCTGCCTTACTTCCTGATGTCGGCAAGATTTAAAATTTAAAAATCTAAATTGAATTCAACTAAATTTTAATGCGTTTAAGTATCGTGTGCTCACATAATAGCTCCGATAAATACGAAATTTGAAATCCGACAATAATTCAATATTACGGACCCAATGGAACTGGTTTCGTCGAATTCCGAGACTGCGCCTCGGACGGCTATTTTTAAATATCGATTCGAACAATAAAATTCAAAACTGAACAGAACAGTTTCAAATTCGATTCTGAAGCTTCTATTATCTTCAGTAATATCAATACGAATTTTAAAAGCTTTCGAAATATTTTTCTTCAACTTAAAATAGAAGATTCAAATTTTTATTCGACTATCAATAGATTAAATTTTATAATTTTAATCGCCAAATTCAAAGTTATATTCGGGATTCAAATTAAATCAACGTCCAAATATTTAAAATTAATTAAATATTTTCAATTTAATTTGTTCAAAATTCTGGGTCGTTACATCCTATATACATGCAGACCAAATATACTTACATAATTCTACAACTAGTATAAGATGTAACCAAACTTACATAACTAACATGTGAACCAACCTATGATTACTTTTTATATACCCTTACATATATGTTATATACAAACTGACGTAGACGTACGTATGCTGACATCTTCATATATAAACTATAACATATCCTATATACAAAGTGGAATTCTCTTCATACGGCAATGTACATCTTTACTTTGAAACTCAAACTAAGTCACAGATATATGTACACTAACCTTCATACAACACTATACCAATATATATCCAAAATGACATATGGCAACTCTGTTATAAAACGTGAATAAATCTTTATATATGTCTAAATTATAACAACATGGATTTGTCTTTATAAACTTGTATACTGTTATACACATGCATACTATATATAACGAAAAATGAGTATGGGAAGTAAAGCGGCAACACATCTGGGTACAAACATATATATATATATATATATATATATATGCAAACATACACACACGCACCCGATTAAACATAGACTACAAAACAAATACACAACAATTGCCGAATAAATACTAAGAAAAATAGAATGTATACCGGTTTACACGCAACACTAACGTTTTTACATTTTCATTCTCCCTTACTATTTTGTGTTGAAAATTAGAAAGTGCAACTAAAATTTGTATCCTATAAAAATTTAGGTTGTTTTAATTATAAATCATATCTATAATACCACATGCAAAGAAAAAAAAAAGTGGACCAGAAATGATCTTGCCACAATTGGTATACATATAAATATTTATAGATAATATATATATAAGAAAAACTAACCGAGGAGTTTAGGCTAGCAAGGATTCAAGGTCGGATCCAGAGGAGTATGTCGAAGGAACGAAGGTGCGGCAAGGGGAGAGAAGCAAATCCGAGCATGTCGGAGGCTAGAGGAAGACTGGGTCTGGAGTGGTGCAAGGGATAGCATGGAACTGCTGTCTCATTCACGGCAGTTGGAGTAATGACTAGCCGATGGAGAGTGGGAAGATGCGGTGGCTTAAAGTAGTGGTGGAGGAGGAAGCTCGGGGCGGCAGAGGAAGGTAGCGGAGCAGTTCGGCCAGGGGTATGCTAGTGGTCGAGTGGGAGAACTCGATGGTCTGGTCTCGGCGCTAGGAAAGGAGATCTACAGCAGGCCAGGCGAGAAGCTGGGTTCGGCATGGGTGAGCCGGTGGTGCCAGGCATGGAGGAGGGACGGTGATGAGAAGGGCGTGTGGATCTCGGTTGGTGTGAGGTGAAACGGCAGTTGTGGAGGGTAAGCATGAAGAGGGTACGCTTGAATTTGTAAAGGAGATGTAAAATGAAGAAGTGCAGGCAACAAAATAAATTTAAGTAAAGGGGAGAGAGAGAGAGAACAATGAGAACGTGAGTGACGGGATTTAAGGCACGAGATAAATATATAAGGAGATGAGCTGGCTACAATTAAATATTTACGTTTTGGAAGCAATCAGTAAAGAAGAGGAATAGAAGAAATAAATAGAAATGAACTTGCATTTTCAAATGAACGTAAGCAAACAAATCAGCTCAAAAGAAAATTTGAATAGGAATGGTTGTCCATTGATTCAGCGAAATTAATTAAAGCAATTAATTCTGGTTTGGAGAGCACGTTAGAAATTTGAACTTAAGGAAGGAGTAAAGTCAGAAATTATGGTATTGATACAATGAACCGTTTATGTAACCACCCGATATTTTCAACCATTCGCATCCATTATAAGTGTATAGGTAGACACTCATGCCGGAGTTGGATTGCTCAAAATACCGCGTTGTAAATAAAATTTGGCAAAACTCAGCATATACAGTAAACAAAATAATTACAGATCACAGACACAGAGTAATATAACAATAATGCAGCGGAAACAAAAGGATAGTAGTTCATGAAGCTACTATATATATAACAGAGTTAGACAAGGTACAACAGAAGTCTCGAATACAATAGATGTCTCAATACAATAATCAAATACAAGATCTGAATACATCACTGGAATCAACAGAATAACTGAAAGCAGGATCGATAGATTGCTGGATCTCCAAGCGAAGCTCCAACTCCAAAGGTGAGTCTCAAATGCTGTATCACTCAGTCTGACCCGAGCGTAAAGCAAAACACAAAACACTCGAGTCAGGATTAACATTCTTATATTCAATAAATCCAACTCAAGTGAAATATCAACTGGAATACAAGTAACTTAAAGGATGTTTGGGATAACCATCCTCTAAGGGTCCGTTAAACTATTTACTATGTAGTAATATTCGCTATTATAATAGTGTCTAAATAAGTAAAGTATAATCATATAGAAAATAGCGTTAAGGGGATGGAGAACCTTAACGGGGTCGGATCTTAAAATCATAATCGTAGTAAAGCTCGATATGGTAGGTGACACGGCACAACTAGGCAATGCCAGGGTAGATATACCAATTACGCACACGGACTGATGGATACGCATAGCAGCCACTACCGTTCCACCTCGAACAACACTCCCAAATCGGAAGATGGTCATCTAGTCAAATCACAAGTAAGAGTATAATATCGAAGAAATGCGTCCGAGAAGAGGTGCTACCTCACTGGTCCGAGATCGCTCCTGTTTTAGCCACCTTAAGCCAACTCATGGGAGTTGGGTCCACGTAACATACCTTAAGAACGCCGCCACCATCCTACTTCATTCTAGAATCTCCATCACGTACACGGTTGTCAAAGTGGTTTTCGGTATCGACAGAGAGTATGTCCATATCCGATCCCGGTCTCTTTGCCAACCAATCGTTATTATAACACCGTGGTCATTTCAAAATAGTTTATACTTCAAAACCAAAATATATCATTATCATTTCAAAACCCAATTTAATACGATATCATTTCACTTCAAATATATCCATTTTCAAAATCATATTACTTTCCAAAATTTTAATGCTTCGAAATCATAGTCTAAAAATAACAGTATTTTGGAAATCATAACACTTTCCTTTTAAACAGTTTAGATATTAAAATTTCGTTATAAAATAAATTAGTTTCCTCAAATTTCACAAATCGATTCAAATTAACTCGAATTCCAAAAATTTAATTTAATCAAATCCCAAATCATCCGTTTCAACTCGATTCAGCTTCTAAATAAACCATTTCAAATTATCAATTTCAAATACGTATCTAAACCATAAAATAAGCCATTTCAATTTGGATATATTTCAAGCTTTAAATATTCAACATTTCAAAACTAAATTCAATAAATTTATATACATATCAGATTCACTTTACAATTATTTAGTTTTGAAATATTAACTTAACATTTCCATGACATTTGAATACAATTTCAATTTACAATTTAAATAAAAAAAGATCTCATTTAAATATTTATACGTTTGAAATATCCATTTAAGTCACCTTTTCAAATTTCAAGTTGTAAATCACTTCTTTAAATTTCAAATTCAATACATTTCAAATCAAACTTATTTAAGTATAATTCTTAAATAAATACAATTTCAATCAATTTCAAATCATTATAAATTCTATATTTGAAAATATAGATATTAAATAAATACTTAAACATATTATTTATCAACTTTATTAAATCAACTTTAATAAATCTTTAAAATCAATATTTATCAAAACCATATATTTCTTTTCAAAACCATAGAAATCATTTTCAAAACGTTTATATATAGACCAACGGTGCCTGTATATAATTTTCTATCCTATGGTCAAGTGATACAAATATTTATCATTTCAATCCGCATTTTAAAACATATTCGGGTATATATCGTTTCAACCCAAAATCCCAAATTCAATTCAATTGAAAATCGCTTGGGTTTATCATTTCAACCCATAACGATTTCCTCCTATTCTACAGATCGTTCGGGTATGTATCATTTCAACCCATAGTGATTCTATATTAACAGGGAACTTGCAGAGTGATAACAGATATGATAATAATATAACAACAGTAACAGGCATATAACATCAGTATAATAACAAATAATGGTGTCAGATGTCACAGGTGAACAGATACAGATAATGACATATATATAACAATGTAAATAACTAACAGCAGCATATTTCAATTGACATTTCAATTGAAATCAAATTTAATAAATATAAGAACATTAATCGTGAGTGATTGCTCACCTTTCGAGGCTAGGCAATGAGATTGAGTTACGAAATGCAAGCACGACTTCCAAATCAAAGCTAGATTAACACGAATTCGACGAACAGAGCTGATAAAAAGGAATTGATGAGGACAAATCAAAAGTCGATATCGTTGAGATGAAATGTATATTATATTAACATTTTCCTTAAACAAATACTCAATTTAAATACACGAATATATATAACAAAACAAAATCTTATGTAAACTATATCTATATTCTTCAACATATTATAAAATAACCTGTTAATCATGTATATACCTTTCAACAAATAATATAATATTGATAACTCTTGTCTTTAAATTTAATATTTTAACATATATACACAAATGGGTATCTATAAAATATAACTTATATATATTATGCCAAGTAGCAGACTATAACATATACAAAGCTATACTATACTATCAACTATACATAAGTTGTACAAACTTTTTCATTAAGGCGAAGATAAAGTCAATATTTCAAATCAATATGTATAACTGACGCACTACTATACATATCTACTGTAACCTTTTAACTAATATTAAAACATATTTACTTATATCCTAAAACAGACTATGTATAGTACTAGTATACTATTGGAAAAAAATATATATAAAATTGTCGAGTATGAACTAAAGAATGGGGACGGAAAATAAATCACAACAGCAAGCAGGTCGAAAAATGTAGATATTTTCATACGAAATCTAAAACTAATACTATAACCTTAAAAATATGGGAACTTGATCTACACCCAGCAAAACATATGTTTTATAAATAAAATACATGGTACTAAGTATTGTATATCTATACAATAGGATATAACTTATATATATATACACTAAATATATTCATATCAACATTTTAGAAATAAAGAGGTATACATGCAGACTTGTCAAAAACTTAGTAATATAATATATATTATAATTTACAAATACCTACTTATAGATCATACAAAGTCAGGTTATAAACAATCTAACCTACAGATCCAAGTTATGCAATAATATGTATATATACTTACATCATTTTAAACAAGTACTGTCATGCATATATACAAACGCATAACTATATATAAACATATATACACTATACCTTTATATATATAACCCAAACAACGAGGCTCGGCAGGAAGATGAGGAGATGGTGGAGCGAGAAGTATGCAGCAGTTGAAGCAGAACGTCGGTCAGGAAAGTCAGGGGGTAGTCACGGCAATGCTTTGAGTGGATCGGGATTTGGTGGAGGAGGGATTAGGCAGGCTATCAGGTGGGAGATGGCTAGCCTCGGTTGAAGAGGGAGTCATGGGTGTGTTGGAGTTGCCGTTGGCTGCTGATGTCAGGGAGGGTACGGTGGGGTCTTGGCCTCGAGCGATGGGAGGAATAGGCATGGGTGGCTGCTGGTCTCGGCATGGGGTTGGAGGAGTTTTCAGTGTGGGGTTGGGTGGTGGGCTGTCACGGAGGTGGTGGTGGTTCTCGTGGTGGTGACAGGTCTCAGTTGGATGAGTTGGTGACGTGGGTTAGGGGTTGGGCGTGGGGATTGGCGTGGTGGTGGACTGGCACGTCGTGGTGGTGGGCTGGTGGCGGTCTGGTGGAGGAACGTGGGTGGGTTCTCGGCCTGGTCTGCTGACTGGGATAGGGCGTAGGGTCGTGGTTGGGTGGAGGCGTGGGGTTGCCTAGGGGGAGGCGTGGGGTTCGGTTGGGTAGGTGGTGGTAGGTCTCGTGATCTGGCAAAGGGGATTGGGGAAAAAGAATAAAAGTAAAATAAACGAACGAAGGCAATGGTACAACAAACAAAACAAGGACCACATAACAATTGAAATACAAATGAAAAAGGAAGGAGAAGTGACAGCCAGGTAGAAGAATAAATTAAAGGAAGAGGACAAGGTTTCAGAGAGAATAAGAAATGGAACAGGTTGCAAATAATAGTTTTCTCATCTTTAAAGCAACAGTGAATGGGAATAGACAACGAAAGAACAGGTCCACTAATACTAAACAGTAGGAATAGAATTGGTCACCCCTTGATTTCAGGAAAATTATTAAACCAATTAATTGTTGTTGGGCTGCACGTTGTAGATTTGAAGTCTAAGGAAAAATGTAAAGTCAAAATTCGGTACCGTTACGGTGAACTGTTTATTCTTTTCGACGCGTACCGGATCTCAAATTGCAGAGTTGAATATACCGTGGAGATCAGCACGACGAGACGATCAAAATGGTACACAGATATTAGTGGCACGATCATCCGGTCAAAAGTCGATAATGGTACCGAAAATGCTGCTATTTTGCCAGAATTAAGATAAACGGAGTAATAGGCATCCAAAATTAAAAAAACGTAAGATGACGACTCACTTAGAAGATGATTTACAATTTTTCTATAGAAAAATATTCAGGTTTGGAAAACATTTTATTACCATCAAATTTTAACTGATATAAATTGGAATAAAATTACACTAGAAAATAAACTTCCAAATTATCTGATGAAAATTTACCCATTGCTATGTTTAAATAGACGTATTCCAAATATTAAATTTATATTTCAAAATTTTATTGTTTAAAATTTTCACACAAATTCAATTAATTAAATAAATAAAACCACTGAAATTTACGGGTCGTTACACTCTCCCCCACTCAAAACTTTTCGTCCCCGAAAAGGGAGGAGGTACGAGAATAGAACAACCAGAAAGAAAATAGGTTTGAAAACAACATAAGACAATTAATTTAAAACCATATAAATTTCAAATTAAACTAATCAATATTCAATAATTTGGTTTACTCCATTTGAGTTCACCTATGTTAAATCAATCCATCTATTTTTTTCATTATCTTATTGTCTAGTCATTCTCAATTAACAATTTCTAAATCATTAATTTATATAATCGTTTAATATACTCTTTTTTTTCAACCAGTTAAATTCTTTTATTCCAATTTATTATTAAATTTGTTCCACTTAATATATCTTATCACACATATTTAAACCATATAAATTAATTTAAACCACATAAATTTCAATTTAAATTAATTTATATTCAATACTTGACTTTAAATTCAAGGTATTTCCATAGGTTAATCTAATTTCAATTTATTAATTCCTGCAAAACAAATTTTATTTGTCTCGTCTATTATTCAATTAAATTATTATTCTATTTATCTCTATTACCATCTTTATAATAAAATTTAAGTGTATAATATTTATTATAACCACTCAAATTTAATTTTATAAAATCATTTTATATTGTATATTATCCAATTACTTTTTAACTTTTGAAAAATTTAGGTAAGTTATATTGAGATGCAATTGAGTATTATACAAATAAAATTTTACAATTCAGTTGTTCCCAGTTAAATATTTATCCAAGAATTTAAGATTTAAATTTCCGATTTCAATTTAAACCATTTAGATATAAGTATATATACTATATATATCAAATTAAATATATGATCATATACCAATCTATATATATATATATATATATATATATATTTTAAATCAAGTCATACTTCGGAAATTCAAATCAAATAAATTTTCCAAAACAAAAAGGTAGCAAAGCTATAGAATGGTCTCTCCACTTCGAAACTCGAAAATGAATGTCGATGATGCGGCCGCCATCACCGAAATTATTTTCCAGCGACAACGAGAAGAGCATTGATTTAAACATTTAAAATTCTTTGAAAACCATTTTATTCGAAAATACTTTAAATAATATACATTTTAAGACTTTAAAACAAAGTTTGAAATCACCAGAAATTAAATTCTTAAATTCTCAATTTAAATTCATTTCAATTCCAAATAAATTTATAAACAATAGTCATTTTACAATAGTCAATGACTTACAAAACAATAAAATGATAATCAAATATTATCATTTTTAACAACCAAATTATTTAACTTTTAATTCCAGAAAATTTTCTTTATATATTGATAATATAATCATACAAATTTATTTCATTTATCAAATATGAAAATTATATTGTGTCAGTTTGCTCTGTTCAAGTGTTTTGGAAATCCTATCGATAGCGTTGATCAGACGAATCGATCGAAAATCCAAACCAACATCAACAACTCAAACAACACACTATAAACATAAACTATTTTATACTAATTACAAATACACTCCCTCACACGATGATTCCAGAATTGGATTCCAACACAAGGATAGAGATCCAAATATAGAGGGACTCTAATCAAAGAGAATTCTAATCTAAAATAGATAGGCTCGAAATGAAGGTTAGATGATTGCATTTCAAACAGGAAGATGGATAAAGTTGTATAAATCGCGGGCAACCTTAACCGGGTCAACCGTGACTTCAGAGATAAGATCGATGTAGAATTCTGAAGCAAATCGACATTCGATTACCAGAGGTAGAATTCAGGTATAGCATAAGATAGTAGCATCGTAAACCGAGGATACAGAAATCTCCGGTGAATCCATACCGATTATAAAGGAGTTTCACCCCAGTACAAATTATTCGAAGGTTGGCGAGACCGCCGATTTATTATAGAGATCATTCGAAGTGGAGTTATGGGATACTCCAGAATCAAAAGACACGAATAGGGGAGACACGAATGGACTTTGGAACCGAAGTGAACGTTCCAAAATTCAAAGGAACTGAGTCAAAGAAGAAGGAATTCAAGCTCGAACGAAAGTGATTCTGTAATTGAATTTACTACATATGCTGAGTTTTGCCTAAAACCAGAGCTCTAATACCACATGTAACGACCCGATATTTTCAACCATTCGCATCCATTATAAGTGTATAGGTAGACACTCATGCCGGAGTTGAATTGCTCAAAATACCGCGTTGTAAATAAAATTTGGCAAAACTCAGCATATACAGTAAACAAAATAATTACAGATCACAGACACAGAGTAATATAACAATAATGCAGCGGAAACAAAAGGATAGTAGTTCATGAAGCTACTATATATATAACAGAGTTAGACAAGGTACAACAGAAGTCTCGAATACAATAGATGTCTCAATACAATAATCAAATACAAGATCTGAATACATCACTGGAATCAACAGAATAACTTAAAGCAGGATCGATAGATTGCTGGATCTCCAAGCGAAGCTCCAACTCCAAAGGTGAGTCTCAAATGCTGTATCACTCAGTCTGACCCGAGCGTAAAGCAAAACACAAAACACTCGAGTCAGGATTAACATTCTTATATTTAATAAATCCAACTCAAGTGAAATATCAACTGGAATACAAGTAACTTAAATGATGTTTGGGATAACCATCCTCTAAGGGTCCGTTAAACTATTTACTATGTACTAATATTCGCTATTATAATAGTGTCTAAATAAGTAAAGTATAATCATATAGAAAATAGCGTTAAGGGGATGGAGAACCTTAACGCGGTCGGATCTTAAAATCATAATCGTAGTAAAGCTCGATATGGTAGGTGACACGGCACAACTAGGCAATGCCAGGGTAGATATACCAATTACGCACACGGACTGATGGATACGCATAGCAGCCACTACCGTTCCACCTCGAACAACACTCCCAAATCGGAGGATGGCCATCTAGTCAAATCACAAGTAAGAGTATAATATCGAAGAAATGCGTCCGAGAAGAGGTGCTACCTCACTGGTCCGAGATCGCTCCTATTTTAGCTACCTTAAGCCAACTCACGGGAGTTGGGTCCACGTAACATACCTTAAGAACGCCGCCACCATCCTACTTCAATCTGGAATCTCCACCGCGTACACGGTTGTCAAAGTGGTTTTCGGTATCGACAGAGAGTATGTCCATATCCGATCCCGGTCTCTTTGCCAACCAATCGTTATTATAACACCGTGGTCATTTCAAAATAGTTTATACTTCAAAACCAAAATATATCATTATCATTTCAAAACCCAATTTAATACTATATCATTTCACTTCAAATATATCCATTTTCAAAATCATATTACTTTCCAAAATTATAATGCTTCGAAATCATAGTCTAAAAATCACAGTATTTTGGAAATCATAACACTTTCCTTTTAAACAGTTTAGATATTAAAATTTCATTATAAAATAAATTAGTTTCCTCAAATTTCACAAATCGATTCAAATTAACTCGAATTCCAAAAATTTAATTTAATCAAATCCCAAATCATCCGTTTCAACTCGATTCAGCTTCTAAATAAACCATTTCAAATTATCAATTTCAAATACGTATCTAAACCATAAAATAAGCCATTTCAATTTGGATATATTTCAAAGCTTTAAATATTCAACATTTCAAAACTAAATTCGATAAATTTATATACATATCAGATTCACTTTACAATTATTTAGTTTTGAAATATTAACTTAACATTTCCATGACATTTGAATACAATTTCAATTTACAATTTAAATAAACAAAAGATCTCATTTAAATATTTATACGTTTGAAATATCCATTTAAGTCACCTTTTCAAATTTCAAGTTGTAAATCACTTCTTTAAATTTCAAATTCAATACATTTCAAATCAAACTTATTTAAGTATAATTCTTAAATAAATACAATTTCAATCAATTTCAAATCATTATAAATTCTATATTTGAAAATATAGATATTAAATAAATACTTAAACATATTATTTATCAACTTTATTAAATCAACTTTAATAAATCTTTAAAATCAATATTTATCAAAACCATATATTTCTTTTCAAAACCATAGAAATCATTTTCAAAACATTTATATATAGACCAACGGTGCCTGTATATAATTTTCTATCCTATGGTCAAGTGATACAGATATTTATCATTTCAATCCGCAATTTAAAACATATTCGGGTATATATCTTTTCAACCCGAAATCCCAAATTCAATTCAATTGAAAATCGCTTGGGTTTATCATTTCAACCCATAACGATTTCCTCCTATTCTACAGATCGTTCGGGTATGTATCATTTCTACCCATAGTGATTCTATATTAACAGGGAACTTGCAGAGTGATAACGGATATGATAATAATATAACAACAGTAACAAGCATATAACATCAGTATAATAACAGATAATGGTGTCAGATGTCACAGGTGAACAGATACAGATAATGACATATATATAACAATGTAAATAACTAACAGCAGCATATTTCAATTGACATTTCAATTGAAATCAAATTTAATAAATATAAGAACATTAATCGTGGGTGATTTCTCACCTTTCGAGGCTAGGCAATGAGATTGAGTTACGAAATGCAAGCACGACTTCCAAATCAAAGCTAGATTGACACGAATTCGACGAACAGAGCTGATAAAAAGGAATTGATGAGGACAAATCAAAAGTCGATATCGTTGAGATGAAATGTATATTATATTAACATTTTCCTTAAACAAATACTCAATTTAAATACACGAATATATATAACAAAACAAAATCTTATATAAACTATATTTATATTCTTCAACATATTATAAAATAACCTGTTAATCATGTATATACCTTTCAGCAAATAATATAATATTGATAACTCTTGTCTTTAAATTTAATATTTTAACATATATACACAAATGGGTATCTATAAAATATAACTTATATATATTATACCAAGTAGCAGACTATAACATATACAAAGCTATACTATACTATCAACTATACATAAGTTGTACAAACTTTTTCATTAAGGCGAAGATAAAGTCAATATTTCAAATCAATATGTATAACTGACGCACTACTATACATAACTACTATAACCTTTTAACTAATATTAAAACATATTTACTTATATCCTAAAATAGACTATGTATAGTACTAGTATACTATTGGAAAAATATATATATAAAATTGTCGAGTATGAACTAAAGAATGGGGACGACAAATAAATTTCAACAGCAAGCAGGTCGAAAAATGTAGATATTTTCATACAAAATCTAAAACTAATACTATAACCTTAAAAATATGGGAACTTGATCTACACCTAGCAAAACATATGTTTTATAAATAAAATACATGGTACTAAGTATTGTATATCTATACAATAGGATATAACTTATATATATACACTAAATATATTCATATCAACATTTTAGAAATAAAGAGGTATACATGCAGACTTGTCAAAAACTTAGTAATATAATATATATTATAATTTACAAATACCTACTTACAGATCATACAAAGTCAGGTTATAAACAATCTAACCTACAGATCCAAGTTATGCAATAATATGTATATATACTTACATCATTTTAAACAAGTACTGTCATGCATATATACAAACGCATAACTATATATAAACATATATACACTATACCTTTATATATATAACCCAAACAACGAGGCTCGGCAGGAAGATGAGGAGATGGTGGAGCGAGAAGTATGCAGCAGTTGAAGCAGAACGTCGGTCAGGAAAGTCAGGGGGTAGTCACGGCAATGCTTTGAGTGGATCGGGATTTGGTGGAGGAGGGGTTAGGCAGGCTATCAGGTGGGAGATGGCTAGCCTCGGTTGAAGGGGGAGTCATGGGTGTGTTGGAGTTGCCGTTGGCTGCTGCTGTCAGGGAGGGTACGGTGGGGTCTTGGCCTCGAGCGATGGGAGGAAGAGGCATGGGTGGCTGCTGGTCTCGGCATGGGGTTGGAGGAGTTTTCAGTGTGGGGTTGGGTGGTGGGCTGTCACGGAGGCGGTGGTGGTTCTCGTGGTGGTGACAGGTCTCGGTTGGATGAGTTGGTGACGTGGGTTAGGGGTTGGGCGTGGGGATTGGCGTGGTGGTGGACTGGCACGTCATGGTGGTGGGCTGGTGGCGGTTTGGTGGAGGAACGTGGGTGGGTTCTCGGCCTGGTCTGCTGATTGGGATAGGGCGTAGGGTCGTGGTTGGGTGGAGGCATGGGGTTGCCTGGGTGGAAGCGTGGGGTTCGGTTGGGTAGGTGGTGGTAGGTCTCGTGATCTGGCAAAGGGGATTGGGGAAAAAGAATAAAAGTAAAATAAACGAACGAAGGCAATGGTACAGCAAACAAAACAAGGACCACAAAACAATTGAAATACAAATGAAAAAGGAAGGTGTAACAACCCTGTATTTTTCAAATATTTTTTTAATTGATTTTTCCAGATTCAAAAGCTTTATTTATGAAATGAATAAATTTTGTTATTTTAAATATAAACTTTGACTTTGATGTGGATTAGAATTCCAAATATGACTAAATTTAATATTTCCTGAAAATGTGAATTTTGGTCAATAGTCAAACTTTGACTTTTAAGTTTAAATTTTTAATAGTTAGAAATTATAAATTTTATCTTTTATTATGAAAATAGATTTAATAACTTGAACACTACTTTTCGTTTCGTTGAAAATGGAGTTAAAATGTAAAAGTTATGTACATTTCAATTTTTAGTATAATTTGTTTATTTGTGCAATTTTGCCTATTTTAAATTTTTTTAAATCATATTTTCTTTCTTATATTTTGTTTTAATATGTGTTAATATGTTTTTTATGTATATTTTGTCTTTTTATGTTTTTAAATTGATAATAGTATTTTTCCAAAATTTACTGTATTTATTTTTCATTTTTAAAGGCTGTTTTCCTATTTTCTGCTATTTTCTTCATTAAAAATTATATGTAAATTAAATTTTAAATATTTATTTTGTGAATATATTTTTATTTTATATATTATTTATGTTTAAAAATATATTGCAAGCTCATATGAATTTTCTAAAAAATTTTCTATTCAATTTCAAAATTTTCTAGTCTAGTTCACTGTTTTAACTATTTTCCTTAATTCTACTTTATATAATCAATAAATATTATATATATTTTTATATTTTATCAAATTTTAGAATTTTTAACTGGAATTTCTGTTATTATCAGAAATATAAACTTATAAAAATGAATTAAAGAAATTTGAAAGGCCTTAAACTTTCTATCTTCCTAAGGCCCTTTTATTTTCTAACCCTTCTACTTTTTAACCTAACTTTTCATTCAATTGGCAACATCTCCTCATTTCTTCAGCCGCCACTTTTTTTTTTCTCTCATTCACGAAATTCCAAAGCTCCTAAACCCTAAAAAAAAATATGGCTTCCATTCTCCTCTTATCTTCTTCCTTTATCTCTTCTTTACTTCACAATTTCCATTGATTTTGCCTTCCTCCTCTTCTAGCTTTGCTTGGCCTCTACCACCTTCATCTCCACCATCCTCTCCACCTTCAGCCCATCACCATCTACAGCAGCACCTCCTCCTCCTCCACTGACCATGACAAGCCATGCCCATCCATTTAAGTTAGCACCATAAAATTGCACAAAAACCCTTCCAAACAATGCCTAAACCACATATGCTTCACCACCACCTTCATCTATCGCCTTGGCCACCCCTAGAACCACCACCACCAGCAACTACATGACCTTTGGCTGCTGCTGCACCATCACCCTCCACTGTCCAGACCTGTACCATGCATGGCTGAGCCAAGCAATGACCAAGTCGAGCCTTGTTGTGACCAAAAATTCACCTATTTGCCTTGTCCATTGATATTCTTCATGTTGCATCTCCTACCCTTCACATCACTTCATGTTGCCATGCTTAGGTGTGCTAAACCTGACCTATATGATGCTAACCTGAGCCCAAACACATCATGGCTAAGCACTTGATCCCCTATGGTCAAGCATTTGAATGGTAAAGGCAAAGTCTTGTCTTTATTGCTTTGTATTTCAATTTGTTCAACATTGTTTTATGTTAAGTATATTCATGTGCTATATTGTTTTGTCTTGTTTGGGTATTGTTTACAAGATGATATCTTGGCTATTTTCTCCACTCAAATCAAAGGTCGTGCCTTCTGGATCCGTTGTGTCATTCTAATTGATATCTCCAGCATAAAAAGGTGAGTTATTCTCACCAGACAATATGTACCTATATAACTAGTAAATTGACACCCTGCGAATCTGTAGAAATATATTATCAAGTTTTATATGCTTATATTATTATCATATGATGTTCACACCTGTTATTATACCTGTTATATCATATGTTACTGTTATTTAATGTTATTCTGTTATTTATATCTGTTATCACCATTGCAAGTTCCCTGTAGATTAGAATCACTATGGGTTGAAATGATACATACCCGAACGGACTTTAGAATAGGGAAAAATCGTTATGGGCTGAAATGATAGGCCTGAACGATTTTTATTTAAAATTATTTTAACTTGGGATTGCGGGTTTGAAATGATAGAACCCGGATTTTTCTTTTTTTTTAACTGCGGATTGAAATGATACATATCCGTATCACTTGACCTAAGTTAGAAAATTATATACAGGCCCGTGGTTATTTTATAAAGTGTTTTGGATATTTTTAAGTATTTTAAAAATTATAAATTTATGAAATTTGATTTAAATAGATTTTGAAATGTTTTAAAATAAAGAAATTATGATTTTTCTATGTGTTAAAAATGTAATTAATGAATGGTTTAACTGGATTTTTGAAATATAACTTAAGTTGGAAATTTGGAATTTTGGTTAAAAGTGATATTTAGGTTATATAAATAAAATGGATATTAAATTTTATTTGGAAATGGTAAATATGATAATTTGATTAAATTTGAATTTAAGTGATTTATTAAAGTATTATTGATTTTTCTATGAATTTAAGTGGTTAAATAAATGAATGTTTAAAAGTGATCTTTTAAAATATAACTTGACTTGGAAATGTGAAATTTGGTTTTAATTAAAGGTTTAAGTTAATTAAATAAAATTGGAAATTTAGTTAAATTTGGGAAATGGTAATTTAAATTTGAAGTGTTAAGTTATTTGTTGAAATGTGAAGAATTGGAAACTTTTACACTTAAATTTATTAAGTAAATTGTTGAAAATTGGATTTAATTATAAGAAATTTATTGTGAAAAAGATACATGTTAAATGATATGTAAATGAACATTTTAAATGTTAAAATATGATTTTTAAAATGTTTATGTGTTTTAAATTGAAGTTATTTAATTGCTGGAAATACACTAACACCTGAAATCTACTATTAATAGCATTCAGAAATGCTATAGATTCTGTTTTGAACTAAAATTGTGTAAAAAGAGCTATTACAGCATTTCTGAAATGCTGTAGTTGCTGTAATTGAACTTATAGGCTAATATTGAACTCAGGCCTATTATAGCATTCTCTGGAAATGCTATAGTGGTCTGTAGTCTTTGCTGAAACCAAATTTAACCCTTGTTTTGAAATCTGAACTACCGCAGCACTTCTGAAATGCTCTTTTTTGTTTTGAACTATAATTCAACTAAAACTGAGTTTTAACAGCAGTTTTAAGTGCTGTCTTTGCTGAATTAAAAATGTTTTCAAATATAACTTATAGCAGTTGTTTTAAATGCTGTGAAATGCTGAAATTTTAATAATTAGGGTTTTTGACTTAGTAAACGAACTCAGAATGGTTTGAAACTTTGGAAATTGAATACTTGATTTGAAAATATAATAATTACACTTTTAAAAGGTTTAAATGAATTATTTTGATTGGAATATAAACTATTTAAAGGTGATTTGAAATGATAGTAAATGAACGATATCTTTGAATTTAAAAGGTATTTAAAGTTGAATATTTGGATTTGAACTGATAGGATATTTTATTTTATTAAAATGATTTCAAATGAAGTTTTGTAAGGATATGATATTTTATTATATTAAAATGATTTGAAATGAAGTTTTGAAATTATATGAAAATTTAAATATATGGAAATGGTTTGGAATTGATTTAATCTTTATTTTGATAAAGATATGGTTTGAAATGATATTTTATTTTGAAGTAAAGTATTGTTTTTAAAAGTTATAACCACGGGTTATAATAACGTTGGGTTGTTAAAGAGACCGGGATCGGATATGGACATACTCTTTGTCTTACCGAAAACCACTTTGGCAACTGTGTACGCGGTGGAGATTCCAGAATGAAGTAGGATGGTGGCGACGTTCTTAAGGTATGTTACGTGGACCCAACTCCCGTGAGTTGGCATAAGGTGGCTAAAACAGGAGCGATCTCGGACCAGTGAGGTAGCACCTCTTCTCGGACACATTTCTTCGATATTATACTCTTACTTGTGATTGATTAGATGGCCATCCTCCGATTTGGGAGTGTTGTTCGAGGTGGAATGGTAGTGGCTGCTATGCGTATCCATCAGTCCGTGTGCGTAATTGGTATATTGTGAAGACCCAAATTATTGAGATTAGAATAATTAAAAAAAAAAGAAAACTTTCAAAAACCAAATATATATATGTAGTCTGGAAATAAATACTGAGAATGAGTTAAAAGTAATAATAGTTGAATTGAGTGAGTCTTATATTCACATGTATACATATACATATATGTATCTTGAATATAAACAGTAATAAGAAATAGAATTTCAGAGAGAAGAGGATATATAACTGAGTGTATATATATGGACATATGTCACCATATGTTGTATTTATATATATATATGTATATATATATCCAGAAAGAATAAACATAAGATAAGTAAAGAAAGAACACCAGAGTAATTAAGAATATGTATACATTTATATATCCAGAGAAAACATATGGTTTGAGATATTAACTAGAGGTTAATTGATAAAGAGGATATACATGTATATAATACAGTTTAACATAAAGAAAATAAAAATAATTCTGTAAAGAGAAAATTGTTTTCAACAATTAGGTAAGGAAAAAGATGATATATTCTTTGGTAAATTATAATGCTTTAAAAACCAGTTTTATATTAGTTATACATAAGTAAAATTTTGAAAGACAAGCCACATGAAAATAATGTACAAATGAAACATGCAAATTGCATGTACACAGGGAAAAGCAGTGGATAACTGCTTTTACCAGAAATAGAAACCAGGGGGAAATGTCACATTTAGCCATAACAGCACATACACAATTCTTGAGTGATGTGAGGATAAAATGGGTTTTTCCCTTCAGTAAAACCCTAGTGAAAATGATTTAAATCAAGAAAAGAAGCAGAGGTTTTTTCTCTCTGAGGAAAAACAGAAACATATTAAAAAAAAAAAAGAAGAACATACACTGTTTGCAAACTTAGGCAATCTCGGGAAAAGAAGGGAAAGGTGAGTGATTAATCAATCTCATGAGGCTAAGGCATTAAGACCCAAGTTAAGGGCAGCCATTTTATTTCTTTTGTGCTTGATCAACTTGTTTTACTTTCTCTGAAATTAATGAATGCTGAGCATGGTTGGTGTATTGATAGATTTTTGCTTGATGCTTTGATATGCTTCATTTGATTGTTTGATAATAGTAATGCCATGATCTCTGGGATGGATCCAGTATCATAAACTATCAGTTTGTATTTATGATGGTAGGATAAATACAATTTTATTATGAAGTAGGGTAAAATTGAAAGATAAGCCAGGCAGTGTGAACAAAGGAGGTTCATGCTTATGTCTAGTTTGTTTTAAATTAGAAATCAACAATGCAATAAATTATTTATGTGCTGATTTGTTCAGATCTAAGGCTAAAAATATTTTTAGGGGTTTTCTCTAAAAACCTTACCCTATGTTCACAATAGAATTAAGCATAAGAATTTTTAATGAAATTCTACTGGATTTGTTAAGAGATCATGACATTCTGGAATACAGAAGTATACAAGTGATAAAACAAATTTTGAATGAGACAACTGGAAAGAAAAATGAAATGAAAACATGATTTTCATGAATGAATGTAGGGTCAGTTGAAATCCCTAAGTAAGATTAACTCTCTCTCTGATTTATAGAAAGGAAAGGAAGTAAAAGCAATCAAGGAGTTAATAAAATCTTTCTGAAATAAGAAATGAGACTGGTCACTAGATTATAAAACCAATCTAGGAGAAAAGCCTTGATCTATTCATCATAAGGAGTATGATGGGTATGTGCATGACTTGTTTAAGTCCTATAGGCCTTTGTGCAGGGGTTAACAGAATTGAGTCCCTTGCAATGCACACATGGTGTTCAATGGCAAAAGAGATATGACCAAATTAAATTAATAAATCAAGTTTTAATGTTGAGTTATGGAAATTAAAATGAGTTAATTCCATAAGAATGGGTGTACATGTATACTGGATTGAATGATTGAATGGATGCTTGTGTGCATGAATGTGGTAGGAGCTTAGATATAAATATTTATCCAGTTATATCATAAATTCAAATATCTCCAAGTATTTTAATACCCTGCACTGCAATTTAAAAATGACAAAATATTGCATTTTGATTTCACTCATACCAGAATTATATTCTGACCCTATTTGTTGCTTTGTAACATCTGGGGTGTCTCATTTCTATGGAGGCAGCTCTAGATGTTGCTGTAGGAAAGGATGCATAGGAAACTTGTGTGCTTGGGCAATTGAAGATTGCTTGCATTTAGAATGTTTAAGGAGTCTTTGGCAGATATGTTGTAATAATTAGGCCAAGCCAAAAATATCATTATGGTTTAAGTATTATCTGGATTGATATGTATTTGTTTTTCTGAGAAGTGAACTTGTAGGAATCCTTAAGTATTATTCATACTTGCATATGTGGGTTGTTATTTTAAAAGAGTTAAATCTGCATAGTTTCTGGTGGAGAAAGATTTTGGAGATCATGTCATGTAATTTTGATATGTGCTCATGTCTCCTGTAGAAATGTTTGATGAACCTAAAAAAAAATGGTAGAGCTCTAACGCAAATGGATGCGTCTCTAACTCCATACAGATTACTTCTCAATACAATTTCTTTCAAATTTATTAAAATTTCATGTACCGATTCCTCAATACCTACTATCGTAGAATATTCATGCCCCGCGATCAAGAAAAGAATTGCAATAGCTAAATGACCCATGTTTTGTTCCGTCTGCGCCAAGCGGCCCCGGCAAGCCGGGTTCTTGATGTGGCACGGGCCCTATCTTCAGCTATCGCGCGGGTCTTCCTTTTGTTTGCAATTTCCAGAAAGGTGCCATTAGTGCGATTCTTGAGCAGGGGATTTTCGTTACTTGGCATGAGCGGCCTGGGTATTATTGCAGAAGTACCTTAACCGGGAAGCTTTCGCCAAAGTAGTGCTATAGGTCTTAGCCAAATGAACGAAAGCAAAGCGGGCTCGGTTATAGGAAGAAAAGAATAGAGTAAAAAAATCAATGAATTCATAAAGATTGAGTTGAATCTAAACTGGCTAACCAGTAGGCTTAACCATGACTTATAATTGATATAGGTCCATGCAAGGCTGAAAGGCATAGCCTGAATCTGGTGGGGCATTTGATTTCCCCGGTGAAAACATGTGTTGCTTGGAGTAATAAGCTCATTTACCTGCTTAGTAATTGTAGACTCTACTGCACCTATGCTTAGCTAATTCCTGCTATTTTGATACTTAATTCAAATCTGGTAGTATTGGGTCATAATCAAAACCTTTGATAAATTATAAATGCATATGGTCTTGTTTGTATTGAGCATTTCCACCATTCAATAGAACAGTGACCACCACATTGTTCTCTTCATTAGAATATATCAAATATCTTCATCATAAGTTCACCTGGAAGTCTTGCATTTTGTCTGATTCTTTTTATTCACTTTGCCTTGAGTTTACTGTCTGCACACATGACCTTAGTCTCTGTTTAGCATGATAGTTTGAGTTAGCATTTTGAAATGACTGTGTTGTTTTCCTCTGCTAGCCTCAAAAATTAGCTTGTCATTACAAACACCCACATGATTATTGCAACTAATAAATCAAAATACGGACATTCCCTCTGATATAAAAGCTGTTTGAAATTGAAATGAGTAAAACAAGCTAACCTAACAAACATGAGTTAGGTTGAACACTTTTTACTTAATATAGAACAATATGTATCAAATCACAAAAATCCTAGGATTAAAAGGTAAGGCTTGTAAATTCAGGAGTCAATTAATTTGTGAGGTAGAACAAGAAAATAAGAGAACCAGTAATATTTAATCCTAAAGTTAATCAAGCTGGAGTTCTAAAAAGAATTATATATATATGATAAATAGAAAAAGCTATGTGACACCAAATCTCTAATATGAGAATTAAGGTGGGAAAGAGTTTCTTTGCTGTTTAATCACTCTGAAAAGCAAAGAACCATTTATATATCTTCATATATGTAAATGATAGAATTTATTTAAATACTGATATATTTATATTAGTAAAATTCAGGATCTTGGGGGAATTAAATTAAGAGAAGTGATCCATTGTAAAGTATATTTATGTGTATTGTAAAAAAAAAATTGTTAACAGAAAATTCTATATAAATATATGATAAGAGAAGTGGGTCACTTCAGTTGGTATCAGAGCTATGTTGTTAAAACATAGCATAAATATATTATCCAATTTTCTTGAAGGGGTAAAATATTAAAAAAAAATATATATACAATAATGATGGAAATAAATATCCACAGTAGAAATGAATTGCATAAAATAATTAAATTAGAAAAATGACTAACTAGCTATGCAATTGAATAGTGAATCATGGTAGGAAGACCACCAAGTCATGGAGCAGGACCCTCCAATACAACACCAATGGTCAATTTGCAAGATTTGGTGAGGGCATTTAGAGAGGGAGCAGTGCACAGGGAAGAGAATCCTCATGAGGAACTAGCCAAACTGTTGAAGACATTCTCAAATTTAGGAGGCAAGGATTTTGAAGGCACTGAGGGAGTTAGGGGAGTGCAGATATGGCTAAGAACTTTGGAAAGGATATTTGCAGATATGCAAGTTAATGACCAAAGGAAGAGGCAGATAGCTTCAAGGAGACTTAAAGGAGCAGCTTTAGATTGGTGGGAGGTGATCATCACAGGAAGGCCAGAAAATGAGATAACATGGGATCAATTCAAGGAGATGCTTGAGGCAAGGTTCGTTCCAGCAACAGCTAAGGCAACATTGCTTGAGGAATTTATAAGGCTAAGGCAGGGACCAATGAGCATGACTGAATACACTCAAAAATTTGAGAGCTTATCCAAGTATGGAACTATGCTTATAGGAGATGAAGAATCAAAGAATTCAAGATTTATCCAAGGACTAAATGCAGGTCTGGGTAGAGCAATGTTACCATACAAGGATAAAACATTTGATCAAGTCATAGACCTTGCTCTTTCCTTTGAACAACATGACAATGCAAGGGAAAAGTTTAGGAGCATGAGGGCTAACAATCAAAAGAAAGGGAAAAATAGGACACATCCCTATGACAAAAAGAATATGGATAAGAAAATGGAGGGAACAACCACTGGGGAAGCTAAGAAGAAGGTCACTTGTTATAATTGTGGCAAAGAAGGACACATGAGTAATAAGTGTCAAGCAGCCAAGAAGGCACCATTCAGCTGCTATAACTGTGGGAAGGAAGGCCATATTAAAAGGAACTGCCCAGAATTCAAAAGGGGAGCAAAGGTAGGAGCACTTGAGGGCAAAGCAAAAGCAACTGCAGTGGGAAGTTCTGGACAATTGGAAGGTATACTTCTAATTAAAGATCACCCCATCTCAGTTATATATGACACTGGAGCAACACATTCATTAATATCCCAAGACATAATGAATAAATTGACTCTCACATGCTATTTAGTTGATAATCCCTTGTTTATTCAAAGCCCATTGGGTAGCTCTTGTTTACTAGGATTAAAATGTCTGGGGGTAGAATTAAACATAGGAGGAAATGTGTTTAAATCTGATTTGTTTGTATTGAAATACCCTGGAATAGGAATTATTTTAGGGGTAGATTGGTTGAGCAAATTCAAAGCAATTTTGAATTTGGAAAATTTCACTATTTCTCTGAAAACAGAAAATGGTAAGAATATTATAATCATGAGTGAAATTGCTAAAATCAATTACCTTAACCAAATATATAGCATGACTGAGAAAGAATTAACACTGGAAGACATTAAAATTATAAATGAATACCCAGATGTCTTTGGTGAAGTCATAGGTGTTCCAGAAAATAGACAAGTAGAATTTCAAATAAGACTAATCCCCGGAGCTAGTCCAATCATCAAGAAACCTACTAGGATGGGTCCTAAAGAACTTGTGGAATTGAAACATCAGTTGGAAGAACTAGAGCAGAAAGGCTTCATAAGGCCTAGTAGTTCAAACTGGGGTTCTCCAGTTGTATTTGTGAAAAAGCAAGATGGTACTTTGAGAATGTGCATTGATTATAGGGAATTAAACAAAGTCACCATTAAAAACAAATACCCACTTCCTAGGATTGATGATCTATTCGATCAATTAAATGGAGCAAAGGTCTTTTCAAGGCTAGATTTAGCCTCTGGGTTTCATCAGATGAAGGTGGAAGAAGAGAGTATTAAGTATACTGCCTTCAACACAAGGTATGGATTATATGAATTTTTGGTGATGCCTTTTGGATTGACAAATGCACCATCATATTTTGTAGATTTAATGAATAGAACATTTAGAGATTTTCTAGATAAATTTGTGGTTGTCTTTATTGATGACATATTAGTGTATTCAAAATCAGAAGAAGAACATGCAAAACACTTGCATCTGGTTTTGTCTAGACTGAGGGCACATGATTTAAAAGCCAAATTCTCTAAATGTACATTTTGGCAGAAGGAAGTAAAATTTTTGGGGCACATAGTATCACAACAAGGGGTTAGTGTAGACCCAAATAAGGTGATGGCAGTGCAATCTTGGAGTAGACCCAAATCAGTAACTGAGCTGAGGTCATTTTTGGGAATGGCAGGCTATTATAGGAGATTTATAAAAGATTTTGCAAGGATAGCTATCCGATTGACCAAGTTAACTAAAAAGGAGCAACCCTATGTGTGGACAGAGAAGTGTGAACAAGCTTTCATATCACTAAAGAAGGCACTGGTAGAAGCTCCAGTTTTACAAGTGCCAGAGGGTAATGAAGAATTAGTAGTTTACACAGATGCTAGTGGATCTGGACTAGGGGCAATGCTTATGCAACATGGTAGAGTCATAGCTTATGCATCAAGGCAACTCAAGCCAAATGAAACTAGGTATGCTACACATGACTTAGAACTAGCTGCTGTGGTGTATGCATTGAAACTATGGAGACATTATTTATTGGGTGCTAAGTTTGAATTGTTTACTGATCACAAGTCACTTAAATATTTGTTTTCCCAAAAAGACTTGAACATGAGGCAACATAGGTGGGTAGAATTTCTAGCTGCCTATGATCTTGATATATTGTATACCCTTGGAAAAGCTAATAAAGTAGCAGATGCATTAAGTAGACATCAAGCTAAATTGGCAAGCTTAATGATGGCAGAGTTCAAGGATTTGACAATTCTTAGTGAGGTGGAAGTGAAAGAAGAAACTAGTGCATCAGATAAGACACACAGTAAGATGATTGAATATGGTAAATTAAGCCTCATATCCTTAAAATCAACACTGGTTGATAAAATAGGACAAATGCAGAATCAAGATATAAATTTGAGGGAGAAAAAGAACATGATATCCCAAGGCATGACAGTGGAAAACTATGAGGTAGATGATAAAGGATACTTAAGGAAAAAGGGGAAACTCTGCATACCAAATGTAGAGGAACTAAAGTAAGAAGTTATGGATGAGCATCACAAAACAAAGTATACTATCCATCCAGGTGGTACAAAAATGTACCATGATCTCAAGAGAAATTATTGGTGGCCAGGAATGAAAGGAGCAGTAGCAAAATATGTGGCAAATTGCTTGACATGCCAACAAGTAAAGGCAGACTATCAAAGACCCTCAGGCCTATTGCAACCTTTGGAAGTGCCTACTTGGAAATGGGAGAGTATATCAATGGATTTTGTGGATGGTTTGCCAAGAACAAGGAGGGGAAATGATAGTATTTGGGTAGTGGTTGATAGACTCACAAAAACAGCACACTTCATCCCAATAAGTTCAAACAGAAATGCTCACAAGCTAGCTCAATTGTTTGTGAAGGAGATAGTAAGATTGCATGGCATCCCCAAGACTATCATTAGTGATAGAGATACTTTGTTTACTTCAAGGTTTTGGAGTAGCTTTCAAGAAGCTATGGGGACAGAATTAAGCTTAAGCACATCCTACCATCCACAAACTGATGGGCAAACTGAGATTGTTAATAATGTTTTAGAGGATTTGTTGAGAGCATGCATACTTGATTTTGGAGGCAACTGGGAAGATCATATTTATTTAGCTGAGTTTGCTTATAATAATAGCTACCAGTCCACTATAGGAATGGCTCCATTTGAGGCTTTGTATGGGAAGCCTTGTTTATCTCCTGCATGTTGGATGGAGGCTGGTGAAAGGGTGTTGCTTGGACCAGACCATGTAAAAGAAACTTCTGCAAGAATTGAATTAGTGAGGCAAAGAATTAGAGTAGCTCAAGAGAGACAGAAAGCTTATGCAGATAAAAAGAGAAGGCCAGTAGAATTTGAGGTGGGAGACTATGTGTTTCTCAAAGTTTCACCAATGAGGAAAATATTGAGATTTGGAAAAGCAGGGAAACTGTCACCAAGGTATGTAGGACCATATGAAATTGTTCAAAGAATAGGGACTTTAGCTTATAGGTTGAAGTTACCAGAAGAATTGAGCAAAATACATGATGTATTTCATGTATCCCAATTGAGAAAATGGGTGCATGATAAAGAGTCCATTCTTGAATCTCCTACACATGTTGAAATTCAAGAAAATCTGGTTTATAAAAAGGAACCAGTGGGCATTGTGGCTAGAGAAGAAAAGAAACTGAGAAATAAAATAATTAAACTAGTTAAAATCCAATGGAGTTTGGATGGGAATGATTGCACTTGGGAGGCTGAAGAGAGGATAAAGGATAAATATCCTAAGCTGTTTTCTGCCTGAGGTATGTTTAAAAAAAAATTTATTTATGTATATTTGATTGAGTAAGAATGAATGAGTTCCTGAAATTTCATTTAAAATAGAAATTGAGCTTTGTATACATTTAGATGGAAATGTATGAGAGAATAATTGTGGGACACAATTCCTTTTAGGAGGAGAGTATGTGAAGACCCAAATTATTGAGATTAGAATAATTAAAAAAAAAAAAAACTTTCAAAAACCAAATATATATATGTAGTCTGGAAATAAATACTGAGAATGAGTTAAAAGTAATAATAGTTGAATTGAGTGAGTCTTATATTCACATGTATACATATACATATATGTATCTTGAATATAAACAGTAATAAGAAATAGAATTTCAGAGAGAAGAGGATATATAACTGAGTGTATATATATGGACATATGTCACCATATGTTGTATTTATATATTTATATATATATGTATATATATATATATCCAGAAAGAATAAACATAAGATAAGTAAAGAAAGAACACCAGAGTAATTAAGAATATGTATACATTTATATATCCAGAGAAAACATATGGTTTGAGATATTAACTAGAGGTTAATTGATAAAGAGGATATACATGTATATAATACAGTTTAACATAAAGAAAATAAAAATAATTCTGTAAAGAGAAAATTGTTTTCAACAATTAGGTAAGGAAAAAGATGATATATTCTTTGATAAATTATAATGCTTTAAAAACCAGTTTTATATTAGTTATACATAAGTAAAATTTTGAAAGACAAGCCACATGAAAATAATGTACAAATGAAACATGCAAATTGCATGTACACAGGGAAAAGCAGTGGATAACTGCTTTTACCAGAAATAGAAACCAGGGGGAAATGTCACATTTAGCCATAACAGCACATACACAATTCTTGAGTGATGTGAGGATAAAATGGGTTTTTCCCTTCAGTAAAACCCTAGTGAAAATGATTTAAATCAAGAAAAGAAGCAGAGGTTTTTTCTCTCTGAGGAAAAACAGAAACATATTAAAAAAAAAAGAAGAAGTACATACACTGTTTGCAAACTTAGGCAATCTCGGGAAAAGAAGGGAAAGGTGAGTGATTAATCAATCTCATGAGGCTAAGGCATTAAGACCCAAGTTAAGGGCAGCCATTTTATTTCTTTTGTGCTTGATCAACTTGTTTTACTTTCTCTGAAATTAATGAATGCTGAGCATGGTTGGTGTATTGATAGATTTTTGGTTGATGCTTTGATATGCTTCATTTGATTGTTTGATAATAGTAATGCCATGATCTCTGGGATGGATCCAGTATCATAAACTATCAGTTTGTATTTATGATGGTAGGATAAATACAATTTTATTATGAAGTAGGGTAAAATTGAAAGATAAGCCAGGCAGTGTGAACAAAGGAGGTTCATGCTTATGTCTAGTTTGTTTTAAATTAGAAATGAACAATGCAATAAATTATTTATGTGCTGATTTGTTCAGATCTAAGGCTAAAAATATTTTTGGGGTGTTTCTCTAAAAACCTTACCCTATGTTCACAATAGAATTAAGCATAAGAATTTTTAATGAAATTCTACTGGATTTGTTAAGAGATCATGACATTCTGGAATACAGAAGTATACAAGTGATAAAACAAATTTTGAATGAGACAACTGGAAATAAAAATGAAATGAAAACATGATTTTCATGAATGAATGTAGGGTCAGTTGAAATCCCTGAGTAAGATTAACTCTCTCTCTGATTTATAGAAAGGAAAGGAAGTAAAAGCAATCAAGGAGTTAATAAAATCTTTCTGAAATAAGAAATGAGACTGGTCACTAGATTATAAAACTAATCTAGGAGAAAAGCCTTGATCTATTCATCATAAGGAGTATGATGGGTATGTGCATGACTTGTTTAAGTCCTATAGGCCTTTGTGCAGGGGTTAACAGAATTGAGTCCCTTGCAATGCACACATGGTGTTCAATGGCAAAAGAGATATGACCAAATTAAATTAATAAATCAAGTTTTAATGTTGAGTTATGGAAATTAAAATGAGTTAATTCCATAAGAATGGGTGTACATGTATACTGGATTGAATGATTGAATGGATGCTTGTGTGCATGAATGTGGTAGGAGCTTAGATATAAATATTTATCCAGTTATATCATAAATTCAAATATCTCCAAGTATTTTAATACCCTGCACTGCAATTTAAAAATGACAAAATATTGCATTTTGATTTCACTCATACCAGAATTATATTCTGACCCTATTTGTTGCTTTGTAACATCTGGGGTGTCTCATTTCTATGGAGGCAGCTCTAGATGTTGCTGCAGGAAAGGATGCATAGGAAACTTGTGTGCTTGGGCAATTGAAGATTGCTTGCATTTAGAATGTTTAAGGAGTCTTTGGCAGATATGTTGTAATAATTAGGCCAAGCCAAAAATATCATTATGGTTTAAGTATTATCTGGAATGATATGTATTTGTTTTTCTGAGAAGTGAACTTCTAGGAATCCTTAAGTATTATTCATACTTGCATATGTGGGTTGTTATTTTAAAAGAGTTAAATCTGCATAGTTTCTGGTGGAGAAAGATTTTGGAGATCATGTCATGTAATTTTGATATGTGCTCATGTCTCCTGTAGAAATGTTTGATGAACCTAAAAAAAAAATGGTAGAGCAGAATCCATCATAGGAAGAAAATAATAGAGTAAACAAATCAATGAATTCATAAAGATTGAGTTGAATCTAAACTGGCTAACCAGTAGGCTTAACCATGACTTATAATTGATATAGTTCCATGCAAGGCTGAAAGGCATAGCCTGAATCTGGTGGGGCATTTGATTTCCCCGGTGAAAACATGTATTGCTTGGAGTAATAAGCTCATTTACCTGCTTAGTAATTGTAGACTCTACTGCACCTATGCTTAGCTAATTCCTGCTATTTTGATACTTAATTCAAATCTGGTAGTATTGGGTCATAATCAAAACCTTTGATAAATTATAAATGCATATGGTCTTGTTTGTATTGAGCATTTCCACCATTCAATAGAACAGTGACCACCACATTGTTCTCTTCATTAGAATATATCAAATATCTTCATCATAAGTTCACCTGGAAGTCTTGCATTTTGTCTGATTCTTTTTATTCACTTTGCCTTGAGTTTACTGTCTGCACACATGACCTTAGTCTCTGTTTAGCATGATAGTTTGAGTTAGCATTTTGAAATGACTGTATTGTTTTCCTCTGCTAAACTCAAAAATTAGCTTGTCATTACAAACACCCACATGATTATTGCAACTAATAAATCAAAATATGGACATTCCCTCTGATATAAAAGCTGTTTGAAATTGAAATGAGTAAAACAAGCTAACCTAACAAACATGAGTTAGGTTGAACACTTTTTACTTAATATAGAACAATATGTATCAAATCACAAAAATCCCAGGATTAAAAGGTAAGGCTTGTAAATTCAGGAGTCAATTAATTTGTGAGGTAGAACAAGAAAATAAGAGAACCAGTAATATTTAATCCTAAAGTTAATCAAGCTGGAGTTCTAAAAAGAAATATATATATATGATAAATAGAAAAAGCTATGTGACACCAAATCTCTAATATGAGAATTAAGGTGGGAAAGAGTTTCTTTGCTGTTTAATCACTCTGAAACGCAAAGAACCATTTATATATCTTCATATATGTAAATGATAGAATTTATTTAAATACTGATATATTTATATTAGTAAAATTCAGGATCTTGGTGGAATTAAATTAAGAGAAGTGATCCATTGTAAAGTATATTTATGTGTATTGTAAAAAAAAAATTGTTAACAGAAAATTCTATATAAATATATGATAAGAGAAGTGGGTCACTTCATATATCTACCCTGGCATTGCCTAGTTGTGCCGTGTCACCTACCATATCGAGCTTTACTACGATTATGATTTTAAGATCCGACCGCGTTAAGGTTCTCCATCCCCTTAACGCTATTTTCTATATGATTATACTTTACTTATTTAGACACTATTATAATAGCGAATATTACTACATAGTAGATATTTTAACGGATCCTTCGAGGATGGGCGGTCCCAAGCATCTTCTAAGTTACTTGTACCTTTATTACAGTTCCCTTGAGTTGGTTTACATTATATAAGTATATATTGTCCTGACTCGAGTGTTTTGTGTTTTGCTTTACGCTCGGGTCAGCCTGAGTTATTTACAGATTTGGATTTCCACTCTCTTGGAGATTTGAATCGCTGGAGATTATCTGCTTGTCATGTCTTATCTATTTCAATTCCATTGTTCTACTCAGCTTGTACTTGGTTATTATATTGAGACTTTTGTTGTATTCTATTTCTTCTGTTATATCTTATGTAACTCTGATATATTTATATAGTAGCTTCATGAACTACTATTTCTTTTACTTCCGCTGCATTATTTTACTCTGTGTCTGTGATCTGTGATTATATTTATTTACTGTATATTCTGAGATTTGCCAAATTTTAATTACAACGCGGTATTTTGAGCAATTCAACTCCGGCATGAGTGTCTACCTATACACTTATAATGGATGCGAATGGTTGAAAATATCGGGTCGTTACAGTTGGTATCAGAGCTTTGGCTTTGAGGAAAAACTTAGAATGTATGGTAAATTTATTTACAGAATCACTTTCGTTCGAGTTTGAATCTCTTCCTTTTGATTCGATTTCCTTTGAATTTTGGAACGTTTCCTGCGGTTCCAAAATTCATTCTTGTCCCTCACTATTCATCTTCTTTTGATTTTGGAGTATCACATAACTCCACTTCGAATGATCTTTATAGTGAATTGGTGGTCTCGCCAATATTCTAATTTTCTTGTAAAGGGGTGAAAATCCTTTACAATCAGCATCGATTAACCAGAGATTTATATTTATCCTTGGTTTAGATTCTAATATCTTTTTTTATTCCAAACTCTATCTCTTGAGATCGAAGGTAGATTTACCCCAGAAAATCCACATTTGATCTTATCCATTAAGTCACGGTTGACCCGGTTAAGGTTGTCCGCGATTTATCTAAGCTTACCCATCTCTCTACTCTGTTTAATCATCTTGTCTTTTGTTCCAATCTATCTTCCAAACATTTTGAACTGTACTTGTAAATTAATGTTTTGTTTTATATTGTGTTGTTTGAGTTGTTGATGTTGATTTGGGTTTCCGATCGATTCGTCTGATCAACGCTATCGATAGGATTTCTAAAACACTTTGACAGAACAAACTGACACAATATTATTTTAAAATTTGGTTTATGAAATAAATTTGGATATATAATTTTATGGAACTTAATAAATTGATTTAAATTGATAATTTGAAATGATAATACTTGAGTTATCATTTATTGTTCTACAAATGAATTTATAAATAGTTGTTTATAAATTTATTTGGGAACTGAAATGAATTTAAAACAAGAAAGTTAAAGAATTTAATTTCCGATGGTTTCAAACCTTGTGTTTAAAATTTTTAAAAGGATATTATTTAAAGTATTTTGAATAAAAATTTGTCTCTAAAGGATTTAAAAGTTTAAAAATTTAGTGCTCTTCTCTTTGTCGCTGGAAAATAATTTCGGTGATGACTGCAGCATCATCGACGTTCATTTTCGAGTTTCGAAGTGAAGAAACCATTCTGTAGTCTTGCTACAGCTTTGTTTTGGAAAATCTGATTGATTTGAATTTCTAAAATATGACTGGATTATAATATATATAAAGATATATGATTTAAATTTGATTTAACATATTATGTATATATAATTACTTATCTCCAAATGGTTTGAAGATGTTCGAAGATTCAAATTCTTAAATTTTATCTTGAAGAATAATTTCAATTATAAGAAGAAAAAATAAAAAATTTGGATAAATGATTCAAACTTGAGATAATTGAATTGGAAAGTTTTATTTGTATAATACAATTGCATTCAAATATAACTTACCTTAAATTTTTTTTGAAGTTAACAATGTAATTGGATAATATGCAGTACAGAAATGATTTTATAAATAAAATTTGAGTGGTTATAATAAATGTTATACACTTAAATTTTAGTTATAAAAGATTAACAGAGGTAAATAGTGAAAAAGGAATTTAAAGAGATTTTATTTAAATAACTTAATAATCAAATTTGATTTAATATGGAACCTTAAGTCTAACCTAGGAATTTTAATAATGGTTATTTCCTGAAACGAATATGTTGTATAATAAATAATGTATCTTTGAATAGATAAAATAAAATACATTGGAATTGGACATTTTGTAATAAAGTTTATTTAACTTGAATTCATAGTTTAATTGATGTCTAAATGAATAAATGTGTAAAGGAATTTGATTGTTATATTTGCTATGATAAATATTTTATTTATGAAATAGATATGTCTTGAAAAATGAATAATTATGATTTAAATAGTTAAAATGTATTTTAACATCACTAAAACTTGATACTTGAGAATTTGGTTTTCAAATGGAAATTTTAAGTGTAACTTATTAAAGGAATATCTATTTATGAAATGGGTATTTTAAATAAAGTGTTAGGTTATGTGTTAAATTAAGAGCTAACTAAAATAGTGAACTTTTAACTTAATAAATGAAGTATAGTTTGATTTGAATATTCCATTCATAAAGTTTGTTTAATAAGTCATAAGTTAAATGATATCCAAATAAATATTTCTGGAATTGAGCTGATTTGAAATATTAATATATCTACTGTAGCATTTTATAAGTACTACTATTTTGAAAATACAATGTTTTGAAAATTTTTATAATTAAATGAAGGGACAGTTTGGCACAGGTCCCTAATAAGTTTCAAAATACACAAAAACCCCCGTAAAATAAAGTTTGTAAATTAGGTCCCTAGAATTAAGTTACTGAATAACGACATACACTTATGCAATTATTCAGTGAATAATTGCAGACATTTATGCAATTATATCAAAAAATTGCGGAAAATTCCGCAATTATTCATCCAAAAAATTGCGGAAATTTACGCAATTTTTTCAAAAAATTGCGGAAATTTACGCAATTTTTTCAAAAAATTACGGAAAATTCCGCAATTATTCACCCAAAAAATTGCGGAAATTTACGCAATTTTTTCAAAAAGTTGCGGAAAATTCCGCAATTATTCACAAAAAAAATTGCATAACTATATGCAATTACTTAGTAACTTAATTCTAGGGACCTAATTTACACACTTTTTTTTACTGGGGTTTTTGTGTATTTTGAAACTTACTAGGGACCTGAGCCTAATATTCACTTAAATGAACTTAGAAATGTTACAACTTCAAAATGAATATTATTTGACCTTGAATTAAAATGGTTTAAATGAAGATTACTTTTTTTAGGGTGTTATGATTTTCTAAGTATTATGTTTTTTTTTTAAAAAAAAGAATAACTTGTCCAAAGTGTTATGATTTTAGCAGTGTGATTTCCAAATGATAAACATCCCTAAATTGTTATGATTTCAAAGCATTATGGTTTTAAATTTATTATCTGGTTTTGTTTTTTCCAAACTATCTTTTGGTTGTCATTATTTCCCTTATCTTGTTACAGAATGGGAAGGCTATTGCTTATACCAGTCTATTTAGAAATCTTTCTGTAATCTATGATAATCTTTGTTACTCATCTGGATCTGAACACTGTTTTTCCATTCATAGAATGTCGGTCAAGTGAAAGGGAGATTCAGACTCTAGAGGATCTTTTTCTTGCTTATATTCTTGATTTGATCACCTCCATCTTGTTAAACTTACCTATAACAATAATTATCAGGTGTAATTCCAATCGTCTTATCATCTTGTCTTAATTCTATTTCATTCTATCTTTTTCTGTGCTTTCCCGTACCTCGTTCCTTTTCGGGAACGAAAAGTTTTGAGTGGGGGAGAGTGTAACAACCCTGTATTTTTCAAATATTTTTTTAATTGATTTTTCCAGATTCAAAAGCTTTATTTATGAAAAGAATAAATTTTGTTATTTTAAATATAAACTTTGACTTTGATGTGGATTAGAATTCCAAATATGACTAAATTTAATATTTCCTGAAAATGTGAATTTTGGTCAATAGTCAAACTTTGACTTTTAAGTTTAAATTTTTAATAGTTTGAAATTATAAATTTTATCTTTTATTATGAAAATAGATTTAATAACTTGAACACTACTTTTCGTTTCGTTGAAAACGGAGTTAAAATGTAAAAGTTATGTACATTTCAATTTTTAGTATAATTTGTTTATTTGTGCAATTTTGCCTATTTTAAATTTTTTTAAATCATATTTTCTTTCTTATATTTTGTTTTAATATGTGTCAATATGTTTTTTATGTATATTTTGTCTTTTTATGTTTTTAAATTGATAATAGTATTTTTCCAAAATTTACTGTATTTATTTTTCATTTTTAAAGGCTGTTTTCCTATTTTCTGCTATTTTCTTCATTAAAAATTATATGTAAATTAAATTTTAAATATTTATTTTGTGAATATATTTTTATTTTATATATTATTTATGTTTAAAAATATATTGCAAGCTTATATGAATTTTCTAAAAATTTTTCTATTCAATTTCAAAATTTTCTAGTCTAGTTCACTGTTTTAACTATTTTCCTTAATTCTACTTTATATAATCAATAAATATTATATATATTTTTATATTTTATCAAATTTTCGAATTTTTAACTGGAATTTCTGTTATTATCAGAAATATAAACTTATAAAAATGAATTAAAGAAATTTGAAAGGCCTTAAACTTTCTATCTTCCTAAGGCCCTTTTATTTTCTAACCCTTCTACTTTTTAACCTAACTTTTCATTCAATTGGCAACATCTCCTCATTTCTTCAGCCGCCACTTTTTTTTTCTCTCATTCACGAAATTCCAAAGCTCCTAAACCCTAAAAAAAAAATGGCTTCCATTCTCCTCTTATCTTCTTCCTTTATCTCTTCTTTACTTCACAATTTCCATTGATTTTGCCTTCCTCCTCTTCTAGCTTTGCTTGGCCTCTACCACCTTCATCTCCACCATCCTCTCCACCTTCAGCCCACCACCATCTACAGCAGCACCTCCTCCTCCTCCACTGACCATGACAAGCCATGCACATCCATTTAAGTTAGCACCACAAAATTGCACAAAAACCCTTCCAAACAATGCCTAAACCACATATGCTTCACCACCACCTTCATCTATCGCCTTGGCCACCCCTAGAACCACCACCACCAGCAACTACATGACCTTTGGCTGCTGCTGTTCCATCACCCTCCACTGTCCAGACCTGTACCATGCATGGCTGAGCCAAGCAATGACCAAGTCGAGCCTTGTTGTGACCAAAACTTCACCTATTTGCCTTGTCCATTGATATTCTTCATGTTGCATCTCCTACCCTTCACATCACTTCATGTTGCCATGCTTAGGTGTGCTAAACCTGACCTATAAGATGCTAACCTGAGCCCAAACACATCATGGCTGAGCACTTGATCCCCTATGGTCAAGCATTTGACTGGTAAAGGCAAAGTCTTGTCTTTATTGCTTTGTATTTCAATTTGTTCAACATTGTTTTATGTTAAGTATATTCATGTGCTATATTGTTTTGTCTTGTTTGGGTATTGTTTACAAGATGATATCTTGGCTATTTTCTCCACTCAAATCAAAGGTCGTGCCTTCTGGATCCGTTGTGTCATTCTAATTGATATCTCCAGCATAAAAAGGTGAGTTATTCTCACCAGACAATATGTACCTATATAACTAGTAAATTGACACCCTGCGAATCTGTAGAAATATATTATCAAGTTTTATATGCTTATATTATTATCATATGATGTTCACACCTGTTATTATACCTGTTATATCATATGTTACTGTTATTTAATGTTATTCTGTTATTTATATCTGTTATCACCATTGCAAGTTCCCTGTAGATTAGAATCACTATGGGTTGAAATGATACATACCCGAACGGACTTTATAATAGGGAAAAATCGTTATGGGCTGAAATGATAGGCCTGAACGATTTTTATTTAAAATTATTTTAACTTGGGATTGCGGGTTTGAAATGATAGAACCCGGATTTTTCTTTTTTTTTAACTGCGGATTGAAATGATACATATCCGTATCACTTAACCTAAGTTAGAAAATTATATACAGGCCCGTGGTTATTTTATAAAGTGTTTTGGATATTTTTAAGTATTTTAAAAATTATAAATTTATGAAATTTAATTTAAATAGATTTTGAAATGTTTTAAAATAAAGAAATTATGATTTTTCTATGTGTTAAAAATGTAATTAATGAATGGTTTAACTGGATTTTTGAAATATAACTTAAGTTGGAAATTTGGAATTTTGGAATTTTGGTTAAAAGTGATATTTAGGTTATATAAATAAAATGGATATTAAATTTTATTTGGAAATGGTAAATATGATAATTTGATTAAATTTGAATTTAAGTGATTTATTAAAGTATTATTGATTTTTCTATGAATTTAAGTGGTTAAATAAATGAATGTTTAAAAGTGATCTTTTAAAATATAACTTGACTTGGAAATGTGAAATTTGGTTTTAATTAAAGGTTTAAGTTAATTAAATAAAATTGGAAATTTAGTTAAATTTGTGAAATGGTAATTTAAATTTGAAGTGTTAAGTTATTTGTTGAAATGTGAAGAATTGGAAACTTTTACACTTAAATTTATTAAGTAAATTGTTGAAAATTGGATTTAATTATAAGAAATTTATTGTGAAAAAGATACATGTTAAATGATATGTAAATGAACATTTTAAATGTTAAAATATGATTTTTAAAATGTTTATGTGTTTTAAATTGAAGTTATTTAATTGCTGGAAATACACTAACACCTGAAATCTACTTTTAATAGCATTCAGAAATGCTATAGATTCTGTTTTGAACTAAAATTGTGTAAAAAGAGCTATTACAGCATTTCTGAAATGCTGTAGTTGCTGTAATTGAACTTATAGGCTAATATTGAACTCAGGCCTATTATAGCATTCTCTGGAAATGCTATAGTGGTCTGCAGTCTTTGCTGAAACCAAATTTAACCCTTGTTTTGAAATCTGAACTACCGCAGCACTTCTGAAATGCTGTCTTTTCTGTTTTGAACTATAATTCAACTAAAACTGAGTTTTAACAGCAGTTTTAAGTGCTGTCTTTGCTGAATTAAAAATGTTTTCAAATATAACTTATAGCAGTTGTTTTAAATGCTGTGAAATGCTGAAATTTTAATAATTAGGGTTTTTGACTTAGTAAACGAACTCAGAATGGTTTGAAACTTTGGAAATTGAATACTTGATTTGAAAATATAATAAATACACTTTTAAAAGGTTTAAATGAATTATTTTGATTGGAATATAAACTATTTAAAGGTGATTTGAAATGATAGTAAATGAACGATATCTTTGAATTTAAAAGGTATTTAAAGTTGAATATTTGGATTTGAACTGATAGGATATTTTATTTTATTAAAATGATTTGAAATGAAGTTTTGTAAGGATATGATATTTTATTATATTAAAATGATTTGAAATGAAGTTTTGAAATTATATGAAAATTTAAATATATGGAAATGGTTTGGAATTGATTTAATCTTTATTTTGATAAAGATATGGTTTGAAATGATATTTTATTTTGAAGTAAAGTATTGTTTTTAAAAGTTATAACCACGGGTTATAATAACGTTGGGTTGTTAAAGAGACCGGGATCGGATATGGACATACTCTCTGTCTTACCGAAAACCACTTTGGCAACTGTGTACGCGGTGGAGATTCCAGAATGAAGTAGGATGGTGGCGACGTTCTTAAGGTATGTTACGTGGACCCAACTCCCGTGAGTTGGCATAAGGTGGCTAAAACAGGAGCGATCTCGGACCAGTGAGGTAGCACCTCTTCTCGGACACATTTCTTCGATATTATACTCTTACTTGTGATTGATTAGATGGCCATCCTCCGATTTGGGAGTGTTGTTCGAGGTGGAACGGTAGTGGCTGCTACGCGTATCCATCAGTCCGTGTGCGTAATTGGTATATCTACCCTGGCATTGCCTAGTTGTGCCGTGTCACCGACCATATCGAGCTTTACTACGATTATGATTTTAAGATCCGACCGCGTTAAGGTTCTCCATCCCCTTAACGCTATTTTCTATATGATTATACTTTACTTATTTAGACACTATTATAATAGCGAATATTACTACATAGTAGATATTTTAACGGATCCTTAGAGGATGGGCGGTCCCAAGCATCTTCTAAGTTACTTGTACCTTTATTACAGTTCCCTTGAGTTGGTTTACATTATATAAGTATATATTGTCCTGACTAGAGTGTTTTGTGTTTTGCTTTACGCTCGGGTCAGCCTGAGTTATTCACAGATTTGGATTTCCACTCTCTTGGAGATTTGAATCGCTGGAGATTATCTGCTTGTCATGTCCTATCTATTTCAATTTCGTTGTTCTACTCAGCTTGTACTTGGTTATTATATTGAGACTTTTGTTGTATTCTATTTCTTCTGTTATATCTTATGTAACTCTGATATATTTATATAGTAGCTTCATGAACTACTATTTCTTTTACTTCCGCTGCATTATTTTACTCTGTGTCTGTGATCTGTGATTATATTTATTTACTATATATTCTGAGATTTGCCAAATTTTAATTACAACGCGGTATTTTGAGCAATTCAACTCCGGCATGAGTGTCTACCTATACACTTATAATGGATGCGAATGGTTGAAAATATCGGGTCGTTACAGAAGGAGAAGTGACAGCCAGGTAGAAGAATAAATTAAAGGAAGAGGACAAGGTTTCAGAGAGAATAAGAAATGGAACAGGTTGCAAATAATAGTTTTCTCATCTTTAAAGCAACAGTGAATGGGAATAGACAACGAAAGAACAGGTCCACAAATACTAAACAGTAGGAATAGAATTGGTCACCCCTTGATTTCAGGAAAATTATTAAACCAATTAATTGTTGTTGGGCTGCACGTTATAGATTTGAAGTCTAAGGAAAAATGTAAAGTCAAAATTCGGTACCGTTACGGTGAACTGTTTATTCTTTTCGACGCATACCGGATCTCAAATTGCAGAGTTGAATATACCGTAGAGATCAGCACGACGAGACGATCAAAATGGTACACAGATATTAGTGGCACGATCATCCGGTCAAAAGTCGATAATCGGTACCGAAAATGCTGCTATTTTGCCAGAATTAAGATAAACGGAGTAATAGGCATCCAAATTTAGAAAAACGAAAGATGACGACTCACTCAGAAGATGATTTACAATTTTTCTATAGAAAAATATTCAGGTTTGGAAAACATTTTATTACCATCAAATTTTAACTGATATAAATTGGAATAAAATTACACTAGAAAATAAACTTCCAAATTATCTGATGAAAATTTACCCATTGCTATGTTTAAACAGACGTATTCCAAATATTAAATTTATATTTCAAAATTTTATTGTTTAAAATTTTCACACAAATTCAATTAATTAAATAAATAAAACCACTGAAATTTATGGGTCGTTACAGTTTATCACTTCCGTCGCGTACCGGACTTTAAAATACAGAGATAAATATACCATTGATATCAGCACGACGAGAGGATCAAAACGGTATACAGATATTAGTGGTACGATCAGCCGACCAAAAGTCGATAATCGGTACCGAAAATGCTGCTATTTCGTACGGGAAAAATCCAAATGAAGCTAGAAACGTCCGAATTTCGCGAAACGAATTTCGCAGTCAGATTCAAAATGCTCTGAATAAATTTTCTCCTGTTGACATATTTTGGTTTCGGAAAACCTTTAAATTCACTGTTATTGACCGGTTTGATTTGAAATAAAATTTCATAGGAAAATAAACTTCAATATTATTAGATGAAAATTTACCGGTTGCTATATTAAAATAGACGTATTCCAAATAGTAAATTTTTATTTTAAAATTTTATTGTTTAAAATTTCACAAAATTTCAATTAATTTAACAAATAAAAATCACTAAAAGTTTTGGGTCGTTACAGAGTATATTTTATAAGTTATATAAATGTATATAACTTATTTCATAAGCATGGGAATAAATATAAATTTGAAAATAAATATATGTTTTAAATTGATTTTTGAAAAATAATATGTATATATATTTCGTTTCAATTTATATCACAACTGATTCTGAATAGTTCTCATCTTTTTTCCAATTATCAGCTTCGTCCATCGATTCGAGTTCAATCTTGCCTTGTCTCGAGATTCGTGCCTGGATTTCGTAACTCAACTTCATTGTCTATCTCTCTAGCCACGAAAGGTGAGCAATCACTCACGATTAATGTTCTTTTATTCATTAAATTGGATTTCAATTGAAACGACAATTGAAATATGTTGCTATTAGTTATCTACACTGTATATGTATGTTTTTACCTGTATCAGTTCACCTGTGACATCTGACACCATCGCCTGTTATTTATACAATCATAATCCAGTTTGGTTGTTAAATTAATTGATTGATTGTTTGTTGTTTATATTGGATGTCAAATTGTAATGTATAAAGTGATAATATTATGCAAATAAATTTGACGTAGGATAATTAAAATTTGAATCGACATATATGTTGAATTTGATTAGTTGAATATGACCCCTTTTAATGGTTAAATTAATTGACATGTAGAAATAGTGATAATTACACTTGAACCATTGTACGTATATTGGATTAATTGTTGTAGTGTTAAAATTGAAATCGAATGACAAGTGAAGAACCGTATTAATATTAGTGTAATAATCTTTAATCTACATGAAATGATAGTGTAGATTCTAGAGATAATTATATTAATTTGCACAAACAACAATGTAAATTAATACGATTATTTCGGGATTATTTGAATTAATTATTGGATTGTTGTTATTGATTGTTGTTATTGCTTGTTTATTTACTTTGACATCATCCCAGTTATCACACTGCAAGTTCCCTTTGCTATGCTTTGATTTTGAATTGAATTGGAATCGGGTTGAAATGATAAATACCCAAATTGAACTTTGACTTAGGATAAAGAATTAAATAAAAATCGATTGGTCAATAATTTGATTTAAAAATAAAATAAAGATTTTATTTGAATAAATAATAAGGTTTTAAATGAAGTTGGAATTTGAATTTTTATGGAAGGAAAATGTTAATATGTAAATATCCGAAATGAAATATTAACATAGTAGTTGTTGAAAGAATGTTGTTTTAAAATTAATGATTTAATAATTAAATTTGGAATTATTAATAATTAAGTTTGAAATTAGTTAATAATTAAAGTTTTGAAATTATTTAATAATTAAATAAGATTGAATTGTTTAATACTTAAATTGAATTGAATTCTTTATTAAGTGAAATTGAACTTCCTGAATAAGTGAAATTAAGTTTCTTTATTAATTGATTTTTGCAATTATAACTAAGTAAATAAATAAGTGAAATTGAATTTCTTTAACAAGAAATAAAATGTGATTTATTGAAATTACTGTAAGACTTGAAATGTAAAGAATTTGATTTGATGAATCTAATTTAATTCAATTTGAAGTTTGATATATGGAAGTTGAACTTAAGTAATTTATTTAATGAATTGGAAATTAAATAGAAATTATTTTGAATGACAAATTCACTTAACGAATATTGAATAAAATCGATCAATGAATTTAAATTGATTTGAATGTTAAATTAAATTAATTTAAATGATTATGGAATGAAATTTATATATGAACTTGAATCAATATTTGAATTGTTTTAAATCAAATATTTAATTTTAATTATGAGACTTTGAAATGGTAATTTGAAAGTTTTGAAACATAAATTATGGAAATTGTTTTAGAAAGACAAATGAAATGTTGGTTTACAAATTCTAATTGAAATTGAAATTGATTTGGTTTTGAAATAAATAAACGACCAATTGGTGTAATAATCACGAAAGTTATTAAAGAGACCGGAATCAGTTAGGGACATACTCACTGTCTAAACCGAAAACCACTTTAATAACTACACGCGGAGTATGATCCAGAATGAAGTGGTTGGAATAATGTACGTTGATGACTGAAGAAAGAGAACGATAATGGATAGCCTTGACACTTGTGTCAAATTGGAAATGACTAAAATAGGAGCCGTGCCGGGCCAAATGAGGGTTAGCTACCTCGAGCGAACACACTTCTTCGAAAACTACTCATTACTTGTTGTCAATTGGTGCACCCTTGATTTTGGGAGTTTTGTTTTGCGGTGTTGCGATCGCTGCGGCGATGCGTTCTCACCAGTCCGGATCAGGAAAACGGTAGTTTCACTACCTTAGGTATTGCCTCATGTGCCTTGTCATACTTGTATCCCTATATATGCGACCACTACGATTTGTTTTGTGTTATACCTATGGAGTACTCCCTGATATCCCACTAGTTTACGGTGGAGTTTACAGTGCTGTATAGACTATAACGCTTATATAAAATGTGTTAAGGGGGATAATGGTAACGCCTTAACACTATTTTGATACTTTATATTACTGATTGGCATTATCTATTTACCGTACACTACTACATAGTAGATAGTTTAACGGATCCTTAAAGGATGGTTATTCCAAACATCCTTTGAGTTACTTGTATTTCAGTTGCTATTTCACTTGAGTTGGATTTATTGATATAAGAATGTTAATCCTGACTCAAGTGTTTTGTGTTTTGCTTTACGCTCGAGTCAGACTGAGTGTAGCAGTATTCGAGACTCACCTTTGGAGTTGGAGCTTCGCTTGGAGATCAAGCTATCTATCCAGCTTTCAGATATTCAGTTGATTCCAGTGATGTATTCTGATATTGTATTTGATTATTGTATTCGAGACACCTGTTGTACCTTATTTAACTCTGATATGTATATAGTAGTTTCATGAACTACTATCTTTTGTTTCCGCTGCAAATTATTACTCTGTGTCTGTGATCTGTGATTATTTATTTACTGTATATGTTCAGTTTTGCCAAATTTAAATTAACAATTCGGTATTTTGAATCATTCAAGTTCGACATGTGCGGATGCGAATGGTCCAAAATAGCGGGTCGTTACAGGTTTCAGCTCTATATCCTAACTCAAGCCCTAAGCTCCACTCCCACTTATCTTCATTCACTTCATTTTCCTAACACTTTCAAGCTTTAGATAAAAATGGTGGAGGAGAAAAAGAATTAGAATTCCTAAGCCCTAGTTCCATTTGCAAATTAAGTTCTAGCTCCAAATTCAAAGAAGAAGCTTTGGTAAGCCTTCTCTTCATCTTCTCCAATTCGTTCTCTTTTCAATCTCAGAAATTCCTAAACCTAACTTAGGAAATGTTTCTCTTTTAAGCTTAGATTAAACTTGTTGAGTTGGAATTGAAGAGTGATTGTTCTTGCCATTGCTCTATAGCTTCTTCTTCCTTGTTTTGTGTAAAAAGGTGAGATTTTTATCTCACATCTTTGTCTATAACTATCTTTGATGTTAGGTATGAATTCCTAACACTTGTTCATGATCATTTGATTTTAGATTTGGATTGATTTAGTGAACATGTAACGACCCGGAATTTTCGAACCCGAAAATTCCAGATAGTTAGAAGAAAAAGAAAGAGATAGAAGGAAGAAACAGGAACAAGACACAGAAACCTCACATTCGCAGCGGATCAAAATATAATATCATATAAATAACAGTTTTACAAAAAGAACTGTATCAATACACTTATACATTATACATCAGAGTTATACATTTACAATTGACTGGACAGTTATACAACTTGTTCCAGACTACAATCTATACAGACTACACAGTCTCATATACACAGCGGAATACACTTCATACGTTCCTGCCATCCAGCTCGCCTCCTGAACTCCAGAACGTCCTTACCTGAAATCTGTAATACTCGGTCTGACCCGAGCATTACATCAAAGTAACACCCGGGTCAGGCTGGAAACCAGCGTGAGTAAACTCATCTAATATGAAATTTCAATTCATAGAACTTATTTAAACCCGGGTAACTCGTACTTTACTATAAGTAAACACTTATATATCAACACTTATTTTCACAAAACAATATCTAAGTATCCAACTTAGTTTAAATGGTCCATATTATCCAAAACCCGTTTATTGATTTCACATATCAATCTATAAAGAATTATAGAAGATTTCAAATCGAAGTGGTTTCGGGTATTACTGATTCCCGACTCCGGTCTCTTCGAATCAAATGTCATTTCTAATTCCAGTTTAAGTAGATACAAATCAACTATAATACAAGGTATTTATAGTCACACAGCAAATTTATTATCAATTTATATTCCACATTATTCTATTCAATCCATCATATTATATTACCGTACATCACAACTCAATATTTGAGATATTCCCTATCCAAGTCATCCAATATCCTTAAATCATCCATAAGCAAGATTCACTATATAATTCCTAATTAATTTAATTAATTTCCAATTACATTAATCATCAATCTTAATCACTTAGATTACCTTTAAATCTTGTTTACTTCACATTTATTTATTTACAAATAAATAAATAAATCATCCATTAACCATTCATTTTAATTAATCATCCTTTAATTATCTATCAAAATTAATTATCCTTTAATTATTTATCTAAATTAGTTATCCATAATTTATTTCATTAAGTAATTACCCCATTGATTAATTATTCTCCATTAATTAACCTTGATAAATTTACCTTAATAATTTCAATTGATTAATTAATCCTCAATTAATTAATTAATCACACTAGTTAATTATTAGTTAATTGACCTTTAATAATTAATTAATTACAACAATTAACCCTTAATTACTCTTATTAAATAATCTTTAACTATCAACAATTAATTACTCTTTAATTACTTGTATTAATTAATTACCAAAAATAAATCAGTTAAAAGATAAGTCATTTACCTCAATTAAAATCTTATTAATTAAGTAAACTTTAAGAATTAACTTACTAAGTTAACTGATTTATTTCAGCTTAATTAATCAATCACTTAAATAAATACTTTATTTATCAAAGAATGATTAAGGGTATTATAAAAGCTTAATTATGTTTTAACTATAAAACATTATGTTACAATTTATCCTTACCTGAGACAAAACCCCAGATTTCTCAAACCCAACCCGAGTTTCCTTCCCTATTTCTCCGAGCTTCAGTTTTTTTTTTTTTTTTTAACTTGTTAAGATTTAAACTGGTAAAATACTCCCTCAAAACACACTCGAGACAACCCGAGCCATCCTTCAATTTTCCCAGGTCGATTCCGAGGCAAAAATCCATCGTTCCCAAAACGAACACTGGTGCACAGATTGACTTGTGCACATGCACGGACGTTGCCGAACTCCGGTGATCAACACGGCTACCCACGACCATCACTCGATCCCTCGCGACCCCAAATGAGATCCTAGCTCGCACGAAAACGAGCACATCGAGTTCTTCCTGGAACCCAAACCCAAACTTCATCTACGAAAATTTGCCTCGTGCCAACGATTTTGGTCACCGAAATTCATGCGAACCTGACCAGAGTTTCTACATTCACCCACGAACCTCCTCCCCTTGGTCCGATCTCCTGGAACGTCTCGTCGACGTCGCGGCAATCTCGTCTTTTCCATCGTCCAAGACGAACACTTAAACCCTAGAAGTTCATCGTGCTGCCACCATGCCCCATTATAAATGCTTTGAACATTTTTCCCGTGATCCACATACATTCAACCTTCTTCCCCAATGATCACAACACCCATCTTTCTGCCAATCATCGGAATTTGGCAATAACCCCAAATTCGTTCATCCTCGAATTTATCAGTGAATACGTACTAAAAAAAATATGATTTCACTTTTAAAAATCTTTGTTTTCGAAAGTATTTCAGATAATATATTTGAAAACATAAATCATGATACTTGAAAATTCAACATATAGTAAGTTTGCCTGTATTTTCCAATTTCCAGAAGAAGCTTGAATTATTTTGCTTAAAATTATTTTTAAAACTTCAAACATGATTAAAAAAACATGTTTCATTTGGACCTTACAGCCTAAAGAAGATTAGAGAGAGAGAGCAGTTGATTTTTCTTTTAGTTTTAACAGGTTTGAAACTGTAAAACCTGGAACAGAGGGTATTTGTTTATGTGTACTGACATGCACATATCATTTTTATGTATAAATATACATGCACACATAAATTTTCAATCCATACTTCAATATCATTCACAACAGCATGTTTTCTAGTTCAGATCTTAAGAGGGTTTACTCACAAGCAACAACAGATAAAAAGGGATTTAGTTTAGGGGTTTGCTCACATTTTCTATGTATATATACATACAGCACATAAACTCGTACATGCAAACATTACTCACTAGATTACTTCAAAATTTTATCACATGTAAACAGCATACCAAACAGATAAACTTTCAAGCATAAGTTTACTCACAGTTAAAAGATGAACAGAGTATCCTGGAAGATGATTTTTGAAACTGAGTTGTTGAATCCTTTAAAACTGAAGCTTGCAACTTGTTTTTGATGTTGACCTGGACATGCTTTTGTTTTCTGAAAACTTGATTTTATATTGAATTTAACTTTGATTCTTGTACTTGAATTTTCTTCAGGTTTTGCTATGTAGATTTGAAGATGAAATCTTGTTGTTGTTGTTAATCCTCTGGTTTAAAATTGTTTATAGGTTTTGATTTTCCTTTTGAAATGAATGAAGATGAAAAGATTTTGAGGAAAAATTTCATTAGCCTGGTTTCTCCAATACTATATTGTTTATAAGTTTTCAAATTAAAAGAAAGGTATTTGCCACTTGTTATTACACTAAGCTATACACTTGTTAATAAGGAGATTTATAATTTAACACATGTTATTTGATTCTCTAATATGTTAACACTTGTCTCATGATTTAATTAGTTATATTTTTAAATGTTAATGAAAGATTAATACATAATCAAGCTTAATGAATTAGCTAATTTGTATTTATATGTATAAATAATCTCAAAAGAAATAAAAACCATATGCCAATTTGTAATTTAAACTTATATATAAAATTTCCAAATCATAGATTATCTATAATACATATACCAGTATTATCAAACCAATACTTATTCATATATATATATATATATATATATATATATATATATATTTCCATTACTAGAAATTTTATTTAACTTATAAATCAGTATTTCTATAAATAAATTTAGTTAATTTATCAGTTACAAATATCCCAAAACCCGGGTTATCACAGAACATTTCAATTTTTGGTGTTTTGGAAGTTAAAACTTTGAAAATCCTAGCTTTGATTTATGAACATGCTTTTGGTGGTATTTCGGAGAGCTTATAGGGCTGGGTTGTCGCTTGGCATAGATCCTTTGTCGCCGTTGCTCATTAAATCGCTCCTAATCCGAGAAGTTGTGTAGGTTTGCCCCTTTAAGGGCTTTGAAAATTCTGTCCCTCTACAGGTGACAAACATCTGTGGATAATCCACAGACGTCTGTGGCTTCAGGGAAAATGTTTCCTGAAACAGGTGACAGACGTCTGTGGCTTAGGGAAAATTATTTCCCGAAACAGGTGACAGACGTCTATGGATTATCCACAGACGTCTGTGGCTTCAGGTTTCTGGAAATTAGCCTATGTTGATGTGGATTTCCAAATTTATCGATTTTTGATTATCCATATAGTTATTGTCAATTAATATCAACTTTGATAATTTCTATTTGATCGATTTCCATGGTTTGATTCACGTTATCAAAATGTGAATTCTTGTGATTGATTGTTTCTACAATCATTTTGTGATTTGTCACTTCTAAATACAAAGGTTTCTATACTAGTAGTAAATATTAAAACTCTTTTACAAAGATGATTTCAACTCTATTTTTAATACAAAGCTCGTTTATAAAAACCGTTTTCTAATCTATTAGTATAGACAAAGCTTTACCTCATTCGTATGAGAAAATATAATTAAACGGCTTAGCAAAACAAGTGGGATGAAACGCTTGCGTTTACTTCGTCGGTTAATTTTTGGACTTGTTCGATTGAAATTCTTGTGACAATTTTCAAGTGGGAATCTATAATTTGTTCGTAAATATTTAAGTTAAGCTAGTGGTTATGGGACATGAAGCTAAACTCATATATTTACTAGCTTAGTGTAATCGACACTTTTTATTGATCGATGGCGATCATTTTGTGATTTAGACTAGCGATGTGCGATGTCTATTTGTCTGCGAGGGAGACTAAACCCCATTTCTGTGGAACTTCGGTTCAATTTGGCGGGGTAGCGACCCGTGGTCTTCGGAACGTTTGTGGAGCTTCGGCTCAATATTTATGGTTAGCGACCATGGAATAGCTTTCCGTTTGTGATACACGTGTTGGTGAGTTTTCATGCTCCCGTTTGTGATAGGCCTCCCCTTTTGTGATTTCTGGATTTCTTGTTGTGATTTCTGGAATTTGTGTTTCACTAACTTTTGTGATTGGCAATGATATGTTTGTCAATATTTGCGGTTTGGTGAATAAAATAAAGAATATGACATTCTTTTGGATGCTTTGAGATTTCTTGAGATATTGTATGATTTTGTTGTTGTTTAAAACATACTTGTCACAGCTTGACACTATTGTTATCATACGTTCTTATTATATCTCTGCTTATGTCTCACTCCTTTATATGATAATTATAGCTTGACTGATCCGTTTATTATTTTCGTATTAAATAATACTCGGGTCAGACCGAGATGTTACAGGTGCTTCTGCTTGACTCCTTATCTGGGATCACCTTCTGACTTTTGTCTAACTACATTACATTTGTAGTTTTTGTTGTTATACATTCGAGATATAGAATCCATGATGTATACTTATTCTTTTGTCTAGCACTTGTATCTATTCTTTTGTGATATTGTGGATCTTGTTTGACCACTACTCTGATGTACACTTTTATGTGTTATATTCATATCTGTTTCCGCCTTTGAGATATGAACATCTGTGACTGATTTATGTTATGTTTATTTCTATATTTGTTTCCGAGATCCACTTAGCCACTGTGTAGTCGCTTTGAGTTTGTATCGGTATGTCGGATTTCCTCTTGAAATGAAATGCATGTTATACTATCTGACATATCGGTACTTGCACAAAGCAATTACACGGATGGTCGCTCCTCAACAGCCTTATTCTTCGCGCTAGTTGACGGCATTACTCCGTAGTGTCCTTGGCTAGCGTGAGTATAGAGGTGGGGCATCACAGACTATAACATATCAGATGATGTGATAAGTTTATAACAGAGTTTAACATCATATAATATATATCATAGGCAGGTATAACACGACATAACAGTTTCTACACATTCACTTGTTATCACTTCACAATTCTATAAGTATGAATGTCAAGTGTGAATAACTCACCTTTTTAAGCTGGAGTTAGCAAATCAAAACACACAAAGATAAATTCCAGAAAGCACGATACAACACGATTAAGATTCAAGTGGAGAGAGAGCCAAGATATTGATCTTGTATACAACAAATAAGAAAAGCAATTATAAATATATATTTCAACACAAAGATTAAATTGAAACAAATGAAATTAAAATTAACAAATGACTTAACCAAGCTTTTAAATCACAAGTGCTCGACCACTACCATGTGTTGCTCAGCCATGATGGGATATATGGCATGAAGGCTCGGTTATGGTCAGCAAAGCACGGCTATGGTTCACAAAAAAAATGGAAGGCAAAGTAATGGGAAGGTGGAAAGGTAGGAGTTGTGAATGTGAAGAGGCAAGTGTATGTGAAAGGTCTTGGCTCAAGTGGGTTCGGCCATGGGCTATAGGACTCGGCCTGGTGCTAGCAAGGGTCAGGTTCAGGTCATGTCAAGTCGGTAGTGGCTGGAGGAGGAGTGTATGGTGGTGGTGGCCGAAGTTACAAGGAGGAAGGTGTTGAAATAAAGGCTCGGCTAGGGTTTTCTTCATTGTTTTGGTGGTGGATTGGACTTTGGTGGTCACGGCAATGGACTTGGTGGTGCTGGCCGTGGGTGATGGTGGAGGAGGAGGAGGTAATGGTCGGTGGTGAGGTGGAGGATATGGTGGATAGGGCCGAGCAAACATGTAGATGAACAAGGCAAAACAAATGAAAAGAAGAGAAAATAAGGAGATGGAAGCCATTAAAAATTACAAATGTTTTCAGAAATGGAATGCCGTGAATTGTGAAGTGAATGAGAAGTTTCACGTGATTTAACAATGAGAACTGTACGGCTATCAAAAGAAAAGAACGGCCAAAGCAAGTGAAGAGTCAAGGAAAGGAAGAGTCACAAGCAAATGAGAAGACTTTGTCTCTTTGAATTTCCAAATCTATATATTCAAAATAAACAAATAGAAATTCAAGTAAATAAAATAAAAATCAAAACAAAATAAGGTGGAAATGAAAATAAAAATTTGTCTTAGGAAAATAAGAAAATAAATAAAGAAAATAGTTTAATTTATTGAAACTAGAATTAAAATTGTAAACAAAATACAACTAATATAGGAAAATTTCAAACACAACAAAATTCACACAATTAAATTCAAAACCCAAAGCAAAATAAAAGATAGCAAATAAAATAGAAAATGAATGACAAAATACAGATAAAATCTTGCGTGTAAAACGCTGAATTCATCAAATTCTAAAAATTTTAAAACGAAATTCGACGAAACGAAAAACAGAACGGATATCAGAACCAATTACTGTTTCAAAGAAAAGGATAAAATTTTAAAAATTCAAATTACAAAATTTTCAATAAACAGTCAAGGTTTGACAAAATATAATATTTCTAAATAATCAATATTAAATTGCATTTGGAAAATAAAATAGAAACAAAATCCAAAATACATTGGATAAACTCCAAACTTCAATTTGAAATTATTAAAAATCAAAGTTTCAAAACTAAATTTAATTTAAAAATATTTATTAAAATTATGGGTTGTTACACGCTTCGAGGCGGGATATCGCGGTAATATAGGATCATCGGCTATTATGCGGGGCGCATAGTGTCTCATCCCCTCTAATCGGTGGGAAATATATCCAACTACTAATATATATACTAATATATATAATATAACATTCAACTGATAATAATATATCAACTCAACCAATCATCCAATAATTAATTTCAATTATTATAAAATAAATCCAGTAATCCAAAATAAGAGAAATTTACTCACCTTGATTTTAATTTGCAATCCGTTTCAATTTTAAATTAAATTAAACCGACGTTCAATTTAATCTTAAATCCTAGCTGACAACGATCAATTCCAAATCGATTCCAGATTGCAGATTTCATAGCTATAATCAAACGCGACTGGTTCCATGATTTTTGGACCTCGTATGAATAAATTATACAATTTTAAACATTTGAACTAAATAAACTAATTAAACATTTAATTTTAATTTACCTTAGTTAAACACGCTTATCACTTCCAAGCATCGAACGAACACAACCCATCCTCAACCAACGTTGTAACGACCCGCAAAATTTAATAGTTTTAAAAGTATATTTAACTGGAAATTTGTGAAATTTTAAACAATAAAATTTGAAATAAAAAATTTATTATTTGGAATACGCCTATTTAATCATAGCAACTGGTAAATTTTCATCTGATAATATTGAAGTTTATTTTATTGTGTAATTTTATTTCAATTCAGATCAGTAAAAATTGATGATAATAAAATGTTTTCCAAACTTAAATATTTTTATATAATAAATTTCTAAACCATCTTCTGAGTAAGTCGTCATCTTTCGTTTTTCAAAATTTGGACTTCTGTTGCTCCGTTAATCTTAATTCTGGCAAAATAGCAGCATTTCTGGTACTGATTATCGACTTTTGATCGGATGATCGTACCACTGATATCCATATACTGTTTTGATCGTCTCGTCACGCTGATCTCTACGGTATATTTATTTCTATATTTTGAAATCCGGTATGTGACGGAAACAATAAATGTTCGTTGTATCGGTACCATAAATTGCAACCGTTAGCTTTCTTGTTTTCAAAACTTTGAACCTTGCAGCCCAAGAAATGTAATAAATTGCTTTAAATATTTTCAGCTTAATCAAGGCTTTTGACCGTTGTCATTCTTTCACTTTATATTTAGTCTACCGGCTACTTTATTTCTACGGTTCACATCCATTTTCTTTTTGCTGTAGCCTACATTCTTCAAAACCTTTTCCCTATCTGTACGTTTCATTTTATTGTCTCTGTGTCCCTTCATTTCATCATATATTTTCTTCTGAACCATTTGGATCTGCAAGTTCTTCTTCTCCACTCTTTACCTCTCTCATTTCTCTTCCACTCTCCCTCTTGACCAACCGTTCACTTAAAAAGAAAACCCATGCGAACCCTCCTCCATTTCGGCCTTCATCACCGCAGCCCGACCTCGCTCCACCAGACATCAACCCGCGACCTCCATCACTTCCATCCCTCCTCCCTCGTGACCATATGCTCCGCCCATAGCCACAGCCAACCACCCACGTCCCCGAGCCGTATCTCCTCTACACCTTCCTCCGAGCTCCGCCTGCTACCCACCCCGCAAGCCTCCATCTCGGCCAAGCCTTCCCTTCCGCTGTTGCATTGTTGTAGTTAGGTATGCATATTATATAAATGTTATGTTATTTATAACAGTTTTGAAGTTTTGATTTCATATAAATATAAATATATCATTTTTTATACAAATATGATTTGCATAGCTTCACTGTAAGAGTTTGTATATACATATAAAGTTATAAGTGTTAGTTGTAGTATAATATAAAGTTTATACTATATATATTTATGTTTTATAAATCTATACTAAATATAAAGTACAACACCGTATATAGTTATGGTTACAGTATTAGTTTATGTTCATATAGTTATAATATGTTCGTATATTGGTTCATATAGTTATAGTTAGATTATGTTCATATATTGGTTATGCAGTGGAATTTAAAGAAGCGTTATATTATATTCTTTATGACAATATTATATACATGTATTTGTTCATACTCTTTCTCATCTTCATGTGTCTGCATGTCCTCATTTGTGCACATCTAGTTTGTTTTACATGTTATTACAGTATATACTTTTAACATATATGGATTCTTATTATATAAAGCTATTTCATATATATACTGTATTATATCTAATTATATTAATATATGTATGTTAGCTTATGTATTCTGATAACCGATATATACTGACTTGAGGGGTTTAAATGTTATTCACTGTTATATACGTATGTTTATACATATGTTATACGGTTTAGTTTTCGTTTGTTTTGTATATTAAGGATACAAGTTTGGGTCTGCATATATTTGTGTTTTGTTCTTATTTTTGAAAATATATCGATTTGGAAAATTTCGTATATATAAAGTATAGACAATATAGGGTGTGCAAGGTTTTCTAAGTTTCCTATGACCTGTTGGGTTATCTCTATACTGTAATAATTAAATCTGTATTAACTTTACAATATAATAGAAATATATTTAAGCATAGATATAGTTATACATGCAAGCTCGCATGAGTATGGGTTTGGTTATTCATATGGTTGCTGTTTTAACAATTTGTCTGCAAGTATATACAATTATTTCCAAAATTTTAGATAAATATATTTAGTGTATATATAAGTAAGTATATATATCAGGTTATATTTATTTTACATATATATTTAAACTAAAATGTGTTTGTATTTAAAATATGCTTTTTTTTTGTATATATTGTTCATCTATACCAATTATCTTCATCGATCGGTTCTAATTTGATTTCGTCAATCCCTTGTCTTTCAGTTTCCATCGAATTCGCGATCAATCTAGCTTTGCGTTGGATTTCGTAACAAAAAATTCTTTGTCAAAACTCCTCTAGCCTCGAAAGGTGAGCAATCACTCACGATTAACATTCTTTTATTTAATAATTTTGATTTCAATTGAAACGACAATTGAAATATGCTGCTGTAGTTATTTGAATTATTATCTATGCTATTATCTGTAACTGTTCACCTGTGGGATATGGCACCATATCCTATTGTTTATATTATATTGTTATTAATGATATATGCCTGTTGTTATATTTTTATCTGTTATCACTCTGCAAGTTCCCTGTTAGTATAGAATTCACTATGGGTTGAAATGATACATACCCGAACGGACTTTAGAATAGGAGAAAATCGTTATGGGTTGAAATGATAAACCCAAGCGATCTTCATTTGATTGAATTTGGGATTACGGGTCGAAATGATATCTACCCGTATATATTTAAATTACGGATTGAAATGATAAATATCCATATCACTTAACTATATGATAGATATATATACAAACACCGTTGGTCAATATATATAAACATTTTGAAAATAAATTTTATGGTTTTGGAAAGAAATATATGGTTTTAATAAATGTTGATTCTTAATTTATTTTTAAATGGTAATGATATATATGGATTTAATAATAATATTTTATTTAATTAAGATTGATTTAATACCTATAATATGGTTAAGTATTTAAATCTATGTTTCAAAATAGATTTCAGTAATAATTTGAATAAGTTAAGGTTGGGAAGATAATTTGAACTTAGTTGAAATTGTATTCATTAAAGAATTTTATTTAATTAAACTGATTTGTAACTTATTGAAATTTAGATTTAAGATATGACTTATAACTTGGGTCTGATTTATGTAATTTAATAAATATTTATTGTTTAAATAAATTTAAGGAAATATTTAGTAAAAATGTCATTTAAGCTAGTGAAATGATATTGAATTTATTAAGTGAACATTCCCTGATTAAATAATAAATGAAGTTAAATCAAGAGCTATACGAAACTGTTAAATTTAACTTTGAAATCGTTGAATATTAAAGCTTTGAAATATATTGGAATTTAAATGGTTTATTTTGTGATTCAGATCTGCATTTGAAATCAATATAATTTGAATTTGTTATTTAGAAACTGAATTGAATAAAAATGGAAAAATTTAGATTGAACTAAATTGAAATTTAGAATTTCGGTTGATTTGAATTGATTTGTGAGACTTGAGGAAATTGTAAATGCTTTACCTTATAAATTATTTAATCTATATATACTATTTTGGAAATAGATATATTTGAAATGTAAATGATATTTTGATTTTGAAGTATAAATAAATTTGAAATGACCATGGTGTTATAGTGTATATTTCCACCTTGTAGATAGTTCTGAAGATCCTTAGAGGATGGTTATCCCAAACATCCTTTAAGTTACTTGTATTTCAGTTGATATTTCACTTGAGTTGAATTTATTGATATAAGAATGTTAATCCTGACTCGAGTGTTTTGTGTTTTGCTTTACGCTCGGGTCAGACCGAGTGATACAGCATTTGAGACTCATCCTTGGAGTTTGGAGCTTCCTTTGGAGATCCAACTATCGCCTCAGCTTTCAACTCTTCTAGTTGATTTGTTCAGAGAAGTCATCTGTTGTACTGGAGACTTCACTACATTTGAGATATTCTGTTGTATTTTATTTTAACTCTGACGTTTATATAGTAGCTTCATGAACTACTATTTTATCTATTCCGCTGCGTATTATTTTATTACTCTGTGTCTGTGATTCTGTGATTGATTTATTTACTGTATATTCTGAGTTTTTCCAAATTTAAATTAACAATCTATTGTTTTGAATTATTCAAGTCCGACATGTGTGGATTTATTGTCGATTTGAATGGTCCAAAATAACGGGTCGTTACAGTTGGTATCAGAGCTTTGGCTCTAAGCAAAACCTAGCATATATTGTAAATTTATTTACAGAATCACTTTCGTTCGAGTTTAATCTCTTCCTTTTGACTCGATTTCCTTTGAACTTTGGAACGTTTCTTGCGGTTCCAAAATTCATTCTTGTCTCTCCCTATTTGTATTCTTTTGATTCTGGAGTATCCCATAACTCCACTTCGAATGATCTCTATAAGAATAGAACCCCACCAATCTTTGAATGATTTGTGAAGGGGTGAAACTCCTTCACAATTGGCATTGATTCACCGGAGATTTATATATCTTTGGTTTAGATGCCGCTATCTCTTGCGATCGAATGTTGGTTTTTCTTGGAATTCTGCATCGATCTTATTCCTGAAGTCATGGTAGACCCGGTTAAGGTCGCCCGCGACTTATATAAGTATATCTATCTTCTATTTTGAAATTTAATTATCTCATTTTCGTTCGAACTTATTTTCGAATCAGAATCCTACTTGATTAGAGTCCCTCTAACTTGAATTTCTATCTTTGTTTTGAAATCCATTCTTGAACCATCCTTTGAAAAATCAGGCTTGTTTATATTTTAGAAATTGTTTTATATATCGAAATTATTATATGCTACATATAAAAGTGAAATGTTTTCGATAAAGATTATAAACCCTTTTAAAATAAGAATTTGAGGTTTCGAAAGGATTTGTAATTTTGAAAAAACTATATAAGAAATTTGATTTATAACTGAATGATTTTAAATTTGAAATTCGAGAATTGAACTCCGGTATTTTGAAATTGGTTTTAAGATTTTGAAATATATAATAACAATATGATTTAAAATATTTTTCAAATAAGAAATGTTTCAAATGATTTTAATGAGTTTCGAAGAAATTTGTAACGACCCCGAATTTTATATATATTTAAGTTAATAATTAAATAAATTTTTGGATAAAAATAGTAAAATAAATCGATAAAATGGAGCGAGTTTCCCCGGATTCAGGTATATTCTGTATGAATCATTTCGAATTGTTAAACGTGTAAATTACTTTAAAAATAAATATAGAGTTAATTCATGATAGAATGTCTTTACAAATGAATTGTTATTTTGAAATAGGAATTGTCATTTCGAATTACTTATAAACATATATACACAAATATGTGTGTTTTGAAAGAGGCTACGGTTTGAAATAGTAATAAGTAAATTTAATATTGATAATTAAGATTAAAATAAAAGAGTAGACTACAAAAGTGAAATAAATCTAGAAGTTCACCTGTATTATAAAATAAATATATATATGTAGTTTTATTCAAAATAAAGTAAAATACACTTAAATATGAAAATAAATAAATGTATATTCATATACAAGCCAAACATAAGTATGTACACTTAAACAAAGTGATAGAAACAAACATATACATTCAAATAAGAAAACAAAACATATATGTAGACAAATTTAACAAGTCATAGCAAAACAAATATATGTGTTAGCTTGCAAAGGAAGCCAAAGAAAATCATCTCAGCCGAAGTGTAGGTAAGAATCCAAGTGTATACAAGTTGAATAAATATATATATGAGAAAGAAGACATAAAGGACTCAAGTAATTAATGCAAGAAATCTTAGCCCCAAAGCAATATATCAGCCAACGTACAAGAGGGAAGAAAAATCTCTGCTTTAAGTGTACAAAATAATATTGTCCCCTGTACAAATTTATATAACCTGTGCACTTATCTCAGCCTATACATTTCAATACTTCACAAAAAAAAAAAAACTATCTCAAGTATAGATAAACAAGGCAAAGTATGAATATGAAAGTAAATATGTATGTAGTATTCAAGGCAGCCTGTAGAGTTAGAAATGCAAAGTAAGAAATAAATTATGTTCATGTATAAGCTGAAAGGTAACATGTTGTACAGGAAAATAAAGAAAACTATCATATAAGTACCATATGAAATAAGATAAGAGATAGTAGGTAGACATGAAGAGACAATGGCATTTAATGCTAACATCTCTAGCAAGCAATAAGATCATTTCAGCCCCATATAAAAAAAATCTCTGACCAAACTAATAAAGAAAAATTGTACCAGTTAAACAAAGCCTGTGTACTTGTTCTATTTATCAACTTCACTTTTATATATATCAATCCTCATTTTAGTTCGAGCATCATTACTGATAAAAATCTAAAATGAACACCATTTCAAACTTAAACCCATCACTACAAACCAGTGAAAGAGAAAAAAAATTAAACTAAGCAAATCAAAACCAGAAAAGAAAAAAATCAAAGCAATCTAAATAAAAGCCTGGAACAAAAGCAAGTTTCAAGCATACAGAATCAAATCTACAACCTGATATCTGAGGCATTTCAAATGCAAAGCCAATTCCAGGCCTCTATTTCAAAACAACTCAGGTGAGTAACATAAAATTTAAATAGCTTAAGTATATCTTTATGTTGCTTGTTCATCTCTGAAAAGTATGTTTGTGAATGTGTTTTAAGATAGTTTTGTGTAAATACATATGAATACACTGGCATGCATGATGTATTTGGATTCTGTTTCTCTGATTCAAATTCCAGGCTAAAACTTATATTTAAAATCTACCTGCTCTTGATCCCAGTTTTGTTAAGGCTTAAGTCCTGAAACAAATATGTTAGTTATACCATAGTTTTAGGTTAAGAACTTGTTTAGGTAAAAACAAATTGAAGTTGTCTCTGTAAATTTAAAACATCAGAGCATGTTAGATAAAGGTAAAAACTCAAACATAAAAAATTTATAAATCCAGTATTATAAATTGAAAATTTAAACAAAAATATGATTTTTAAAACTAGAATCATAAATTTTAGTTGGGAATTGAAGCGGCAGTTTTTGTTTAGACAAAAATTGGGTTATAGCCGATTTCTGGTGATCTGAGTATCTGGGAAGGCCGGAGTTTCTCGAGGAGGTAGAGGAGCTTATGGGGTATCAGAGAAAAATATTAGGGTGGTCGGCAGGTCAACGTAGTGGCGGTGGGGGGTGATTCTTTTCTGAAAACCTAGTTTTGGTCGAGAGCATTGGGTCGACTCGTTTTCCCTCTGTGGTCGATCGAGTGGCATATGGTCTTGGGGAATGGTGGCAGGGTGGATGACGAGTCGTTGGCCGGAGTTGGGGACCTTCAGGTGGTCGAAGCGGTGAGTTTGAGGTGAAATTGGCAACTGGGTTGGTTCCAGTATTTGGGTCGAACTACTCGTTTTCAAATCGTGGTCTTTCTCGGTGATTTAGGTATTCGTGGCGACTCAAGAGGGAATGGGGGATCTACTGACGATGGCGGGGCTGGCCAAAGCCATGGCGATCATCGGTGCACGTGAATGCGTGCACCTGTGCATTTTGTCTGCGTCACTGAGGAAGAAGCATTGTGACTCGAAGGGACTGTCGAGGAAGATGATGGGTGGCTTGAGTTTCAACTCGAGTGTGTTTGAGTAGCAGCCGAGTTTATTTCTAAACTTAAAACAAAATTTTAAAAAAAAAAATCCTAACACGGGTTGGTTTAGGAAGAAACCCGAAGCAAGCAGGCTTTTGTCTCGGGGAACTTTCAGGGAGGACTCGGGTATTGTGATAAACCAGTTTTCAAAGTTTTAAGTTAATTCAGATTTAAACAGGTAAAAAAATTGTCTTTTGAGAAAGTATTTGGTTTTAAAACATGGGATTAGTTTTGAAGTTCAAAAATAAATTATTTAAAAAAAAGTAATTAAGTTTAATTAATTTATTTTTGTGACATTATTTATTAATTAATTCTTAATTTAATTTAAATAAATAATGTAATTAATTAAAATGGAATGTTGTTTTAATTAACCTTAATCTTTTGAATAAATTATGTGTTAATGATGATTAATTATGAATATTATTATTTAAAGATTTTAATGATAATAAAGTGAGTAATTAAGATAAATGATCTATCTTTGGATTAATTAAGTAATTAAAAGAAATCAAAGGGTAATCAATTAATTAAAGATAATTACTTAATTAAAAGTAATTAATTAATGATTTAAGTTTGATTAACCAAGAAATTAAGGAATAATTAATTAAAGGATAATTAATTATGTGATTAACTAATCAAGGAAATAAATTTGAGGATGATTTATAAATTGAAGGTTAATTAACGAAGGTGATTAAGAAATGATAATTAATTGAGGAGTAATTAATTAAAGTAATTAATTAAAGATAATTAATTAAAGGATAGCTAAATAACTAAAAGTTAATTATTTAATAATTAAAGGTCAATTAATTTATTATTAAAAGTTAATTAATAAATGGTTAAAGATTAATTAATTGAAATGGTTTATAATTGATTAATGATTAATTAACCAAGATTTGTAGTTTATTCATAAGTAATTAATCTGGTATAAATTTATTTCAATCAGATATTAATTGATTTTACCTATGGATGTTTGGATTTTATTGGATGATTGAGTTGTTTGATATTCCCTGATATATGATGCTTTATGATACATCCTGATTTATGTTGTGATTTGTAATTTACTTATCTGTGATATATATCTGTGATCTGTGAATGTACGATAAGCGTTATAGTTTATATCGCTTATCAACTATATTTCTGTATTCTGATATGTGATGATTCATTGTGTTGCACTATTGTGTTAAACCCCTAGACCACACTGTTACACACACAAATATGGATTTCACGTGGAAATCGGTTAAGTCACAGATAATGTAAATTTAATGTTTTTGAAATGGAAATTTTAATTTCAATTGATTTTTAAATTAGAAATTCGGGTTTAAAGTGAAAAGCTTTTGAAATGGAATTTTAAAGATAAAAGTTATTTCGAATAACTTAATCGAGTTTTGAAAATTTAAATAATTTGATTTAAATTTGAATTCAAGTTTGAAATTGAATCCTATGATTTGGAACTAGGGATTTAAAGATATTATGAATGTGTTTATCTGAATTTAAACCATTTAAAAGTATAATCTTGAGAATTTGGATTTAACCCAAGGATTTCAACTAGTATGAATAAATCAGATTTTCTGAAATGAAACTATTTGTTTTCAAAAGAATAAAAGCTTTCAGATAAGAAATGAAATTCCAGTTTAGGTAAAGGAATTTCAAGATTAAATTGAAAAATGACTTTTCAAGTTATGAATGAATTCTTTTCGAAAGCTATGAATTAAATCTGTTTATTTTTAACAGATTTAAAATGATGTTTTGTTTAAATCATTTGAAATGGGATTGTTTTGAAAGCTATAAGTTAAATCTTTGTTTTAAAGATTTAACGAGTTAATCAAATTGAAATGGAAATTAATTTGGAAAATCTGTGAATGAATCTTTTGTTTAAAAGATTAAAGTGTGGAAACTGTTTAAACCGTAAAGGTTGAATCTTTTTGTTTAAAGATTTGAAATGGTAATCGATTGAAACCATTTAAAAAGAAGTTGAATTAATAAGTTGTGACTTAATTGAAATCCCATATCCATATGTTTTTAAATATTTCGCTCACTATTCGGTTTAGCCGGGAGAGGACCTTTGTGTTGTATAACCCATTCCGAATATGTGATACGTCGTATATGGATAGCATTTGAAGACCGGTGTTGAAGACCGGATATTTTTGAAAACGGAAGGATTACCGTCGAGTTACTTTGCATCGGCTGATCCCCGATATACAGGTTTTATCACCCTTAGTGACGGGAAGTCCGGACGTGATTGGAAATTATCCGGATTTGCAAGGGCTTCGTGAGAAGTGCCTTCGGTTCTGTTCGATCCCGGAACAGACTTGTATGGATTGTATGTCTGACAGTACACTTTGAGATATAAAGCAGATTTCTTTCAAATACATTTCTGTTGGTGGCGGAGAATTTATTCTCTTAGCTTAACACCCTTCTCTGAGACGTACGAGCTCAGAGGTTATGTAGTTGAAATTTATCAGCAATATATCCCAATTTGGTAATGTGGCATGCTGAGTGTTGCTGTGTGATGATCAGTGTTTGATCATTTGCGATATGATCATTTATTTGATTTTATATCTTTGTGATCATAGGTTGATCATCTGTTGACCCAAAGCGTGGCTTTTTGAAAAAGCGTAGCTTTGTGGACGAAACTTCGTCAGGACCTCACTACCCGGAAATGGTCGAAACAGGATCGTTGCGGCAAGGTTATGAGGGTCGCGCCCTTTAGGGTATGTCATTTCCTTCTGGAAAGGGGTGGTATCATGGTATGGAGCCCAGATACTTACTTATGTGGATACACTTTCTTTATGATGTGTGATGTTGGATACCGAGCTCGGATAAAGGTCCCAAAGGACCGGGAGGTGGCATATTCGTGAGTTACCTGTTACAGGGGTAACCCGGCCTTGTTTGGCAGAGAGCAGTTTGTCTCTCGGGACGTCCCGCCAGAGGCGTTCCCATGCGGCGGAAGGAAGTTCCTTAGCCTGACCATTTGTTGGAAAATCCAAAGAAACAATACGAGACTTGTACGGTTTTAGTTGTATTACCTGCTATGGAATGTGGCGGTAACCTGCTATTGAACATAGTAGCTATAGTAGGCATACGATACTGGTCGTATGCTGGCTAAGATTAATATTATACTTTCAAATTGTTTTCCACTATGCACTAATAATAATAATTCAATGATTTTGCGTAGTAAGCATGTTTGACTATCATAAGAAGAAATCTCCTCCAATTCTGCGTTTGCATTGTGTGTGTGGCGGGAGGTCTTATGGTAGTTTCATTTTCTAAAAAGCATTGCGGATTTCAATGTTTAAAATCTTTTGTTGATTGTTTAAAGATAAACTGTTTTTGTTGCTCACACCAGTCCCACGACTGATCCGGAGTTTATTGTTCCCTTCCTAAACTCTGGGTGCTCATAATTTTCCACACGAGCAGTCTAGAGTTGGGTTTCTTTTCAGATATTCAGGTTGAGTAGATTATCTGGAGCTAGTCAGTCTATGGACGACTGACCTTGCTTTCTGCTAGCTATGGATTGGAGCACTCTATTGGAGATATTCTATCCGCTGCTGTTGTTATCTTTTCTTTTCCGCTGTTATTTCTTGTATCTCTGATATTGTTGTATCATATTGATATCATTGTTGTATATCATTCTGGATATTGTATTCATTGGAGTTGTATATGATATCATTGATTTCTTTTCTTCCGCTGTGTTATTTACTTAATTGTGTTATAGCTCCGGCGAATCGGATTTGAACGGTCGAATCTGCGGCATTCTAGTACAATGTGAAGTACGGATGTTGATTTTCGAGCGGGCAAAACCCGATCCGTCACATTTGGTATCAGAGCTAAGGTTGAACTTTAGCTCAGGAGTATAACACATTAAGTAGCTCATTAGAGATAGAGTGAAGTAAACTCTAGAATGAGTAATTCTCAGATATCCGTCCGTACGCCTCAGTAAATTCTCTTGCTATTCACTGATAGTAAGTATGAGTGTAAGAAGAGGATGAGATAGGGGATAGGGGAAATACGACTGTAAATGGTCAATACTCTGTAACAACAAGGGAACAATCTTTTCTCTATCAATCTCTTTGTTCGTCATCTTTTCTGAATTCTTCGATAATTTCTGGTCGATCCAGAAAAGAAGATTCGATATATTAAAATGGGACATAAACTCCAGATAGGCCAAATTGTTTGTTTGGATGAATTGGTTGCTTTGTTTGCTATGGTTGATAGGTATATTTTAGTTTTAAACTAAAGAGTTTTGAAATTGTATCCATATATCTATCTATTCTTTGGGACCCAGTATATTCTACGAATGGTTAGTTATCCTTCGAACTGACCGATGCCACTGCATATTTCGTAGATCTGGATAACCCGAGTATCTTGTGAAGTGTTAAATAGATTCGATCTTGTATCTATTTCTGATATTCTGATTTGGTAAGCCAAATGCAGAATAGATATTCAGTTTGAGTTGATGAAATATTTTTCATCTGTCTTTGTTTTCGTGCCTGTGAATTTCGAGGATGAAATTCTTTTAAGGGGGGAAGTCTGTAACGACCCCGAATTTTATATATATTTAAGTTAATAATTAAATAAATTTTTGGATAAAAATAGTAAAATAAATCGATAAAATGGAGCGAGTTTCCCCGGATTCAGGTATATTCTGTATGAATCATTTCGAATTGTTAAACGTGTAAATTACTTTAAAAATAAATATAGAGTTAATTAATGATAGAATGTCTTTACAAATGAATTGTTATTTTGAAATAGGAATTGTCATTTCGAATTACTTATAAACATATATACACAAATATGTGTGTTTTGAAAGAGGCTACGGTTTGAAATAGTAATAAGTAAATTTAATATTGATAATTAAGATTAAAATAAAAGAGTAGACTACAAAAGTGAAATAAATCTAGAAGTTCACCTGTATTATAAAATAAATATATATACGTAGTTTTATTCAAAATAAAGTAAAATACACTTAAATATGAAAATAAATAAATGTATATTCATATACAAGCCAAACATAAGTATGTACACTTAAACAAAGTGATAGAAACAAACATATACATTCAAATAAGAAAACAAAACATATATGTAGACAAATTTAACAAGTCATAGCAAAACAAATATATGTGTTAGCTTGCAAAGGAAGCCAAAGAAAATCATCTCAGCCGAAGTGTAGGTAAGAATCCAAGTGTATACAAGTTGAATAAATATATATATGAGAAAGAAGACATAAAGGACTCAAGTAATTAATGCAAGAAATCTTAGCCCCAAAGCAATATATCAGCCAACGTACAAGAGGGAAGAAAAATCTCTGCTTTAAGTGTACAAAATAATATTGTCCCTTGTACAAATTTATATAACCTGTGCACTTATCTCAGCCTATACATTTCAATACTTCACAAAAAAAAAAAAAACTATCTCAAGTATAGATAAACAAGGCAAAGTATGAATATGAAAGTAAATATGTATGTAGTATTCAAGGCAGCCTGTAGAGTTAGAAATGCAAAGTAAGAAATAAATTATGTTCATCTATAAGCTGAAAGGTAACATGTTGTACAGGAAAATAAAGAAAACTATCATATAAGTACCATATGAAATAAGATAAGAGATAGTAGGTAGACATGAAGAGACAATGGCATTTAATGCTAACATCTCTAGCAAGCAATAAGATCATTTCAGCCCCATATAAAAAAATCTCTGACCAAACTAATAAAGAAAAATTGTACCAGTTAAACAAAGCCTGTGTACTTGTTCTATTTATCAACTTCACTTTTATATATATCAATCCTCATTTTAGTTCGAGCATCATTACTGATAAAAATCTAAAATGAACACCATTTCAAACTTAAACCCATCACTACAAACCAGTGAAAGAGAAAAAAAATTAAACTAAGCAAATCAAAACCAGAAAAGAAAAAAATCAAAGCAATCTAAATAAAAGCCTGGAACAAAAGCAAGTTTCAAGCATACAGAATCAAATCTACAACCTGATATCTGAGGCATTTCAAATGCAAAGCCAATTCCAGGCCTCTATTTCAAAACAACTCAGGTGAGTAACATAAAATTTAAATAGCTTAAGTATATCTTTATGTTGCTTGTTCATCTCTGAAAAGTATGTTTGTGAATGTGTTTTAAGATAGTTTTGTGTAAATACATATGAATACACTGGCATGCATGATGTATTTGGATTCTGTTTCTCTGATTCAAATTCCAGGCTAAAACTTATATTTAAAATCTACCTGCTCTTGATCCCAGTTTTGTTAAGGCTTAAGTCCTGAAACAAATATGTTAGTTATACCATAGTTTTAGGTTAAGAACTTGTTTAGGTAAAAACAAATTGAAGTTGTCTCTGTAAATTTAAAACATCAGAGCATGTTAGATAAAGGTAAAAACTCAAACATAAAAAATTTATAAATCCAGTATTATAAATTGAAAATTTAAACAAAAATATGATTTTTAAAACTAGAATCATAAATTTTAGTTGGGAATTGAAGCGGCAGTTTTTGTTTAGACAAAAATTGGGTTATAGCCGATTTCTGGTGATCTGAGTATCTGGGAAGGCCGGAGTTTCTCGAGGAGGTAGAGGAGCTTATGGGGTATCAGAGAAAAATATTAGGGTGGTCGGCAGGTCAACGTAGTGGCGGTGGGGGGTGATTCTTTTCTGAAAACCTAGTTTTGGTCGAGAGCATTGGGTCGACTCGTTTTCCCTCTGTGGTCGATCGAGTGGCATATGGTCTTGGGGAATGGTGGCAGGGTGGATGACGAGTCGTTGGCCGGAGTTGGGGACCTTCAGGTGGTCGAAGCGGTGAGTTTGAGGTGAAATTGGCAACTGGGTTGGTTCCAGTATTTGGGTCGAACTACTCGTTTTCAAATCGTGGTCTTTCTCGGTGATTTAGGTATTCGTGGCGACTCAAGAGGGAATGGGGGATCTACTGACGATGGCGGGGCTGGCCAAAGCCTTGGCGATCATCGGTGCACGTGAATGCGTGCACCTGTGCATTTTGTCTGCGTCACTGAGGAAGAAGCATTGTGACTCGAAGGGACTGTCGAGGAAGATGATGGGTGGCTTGAGTTTCAACTCGAGTGTGTTTGAGTAGCAGCCGGGTTTATTTCTAAACTTAAAACAAAATTTTTAAAAAAAAAAATCCTAACACGGGTTGGTTTAGGAAGAAACCCGAAGCAAGCAGGCTTTTGTCTCGGGGAACTTTCAGGGAGGACTCGGGTATTGTGATAAACCAGTTTTCAAAGTTTTAAGTTAATTCAGATTTAAACAGGTAAAAAAATTGTCTTTTGAGAAAGTATTTGGTTTTAAAACATGGGATTAGTTTTGAAGTTCAAAAATAAATTATTTAAAAAAAAGTAATTAAGTTTAATTAATTTATTTTTGTGACATTATTTATTAATTAATTCTTAATTTAATTTAAATAAATAATGTAATTAATTAAAATGGAATGTTGTTTTAATTAACCTTAATCTTTTGAATAAATTATGTGTTAATGATGATTAATTATGAATATTATTATTTAAAGATTTTAATGATAATAAAGTGAGTAATTAAGATAAATGATCTATCTTTGGATTAATTAAGTAATTAAAAGAAATCAAAGGGTAATCAATTAATTAAAGATAATTACTTAATTAAAAGTAATTAATTAATGATTTAAGTTTGATTAACCAAGAAATTAAGGAATAATTAATTAAAGGATAATTAATTATGTGATTAACTAATCAAGGAAATAAATTTGAGGATGATTTATAAATTGAAGGTTAATTAACGAAGGTGATTAAGAAATGATAATTAATTGAGGAGTAATTAATTAAAGTAATTAATTAAAGATAATTAATTAAAGGATAGCTAAATAATTAAAAGTTAATTATTTAATAATTAAAGGTCAATTAATTTATTATTAAAAGTTAATTAATAAATGGTTAAAGATTAATTAATTGAAATGGTTTATAATTGATTAATGATTAATTAACCAAGATTTGTAGTTTATTCATAAGTAATTAATCTGGTATAAATTTATTTCAATCAGATATTAATTGATTTTACCTATGGATGTTTGGATTTTATTGGATGATTGAGTTGTTTGTTATTCCCTGATATATGATGCTTTGTGATACATCCTGATTTATGTTGTGATTTGTAATTTACTTATCTGTGATATATATCTGTGATCTGTGAATGTACGATAAGCGTTATAGTTTATATCGCTTATCAACTATATTTCTGTATTCTGATATGTGATGATTCATTGTGTTGCACTATTGTGTTAAACCCCTAGACCACACTGTTACACACACAAATATGGATTTCACGTGGAAATCGGTTAAGTCACAGATAATGTAAATTTAATGTTTTTGAAATGGAAATTTTAATTTCAATTGATTTTTAAATTAGAAATTCGGGTTTAAAGTGAAAAGCTTTTGAAATGGAATTTTAAAGATAAAAGTTATTTCGAATAACTTAATCGAGTTTTGAAAATTTAAATAATTTGATTTAAATTTGAATTCAAGTTTGAAATTGAATCCTATCATTTGGAACTAGGGATTTAAAGATATTATGAATGTGTTTATCTGAATTTAAACCATTTAAAAGTATAATCTTGAGAATTTGGATTTAACCCAAGGATTTCAACTAGTATGAATAAATCAGATTTTCTGAAATGAAACTATTTGTTTTCAAAAGAATAAAAGCTTTCAGATAAGAAATGAAATTCCAGTTTAGGTAAAGGAATTTCAAGATTAAATTGAAAAATGACTTTTCAAGTTATGAATGAATTATTTTCGAAAGCTATGAATTAAATCTGTTTATTTTTAACAGATTTAAAATGATGTTTTGTTTAAATCATTTGAAATGGGATTGTTTTGAAAGCTATAAGTTAAATCTTTGTTTTAAAGATTTAACGAGTTAATCAAATTGAAATGGAAATTAATTTGGAAAATCTGTGAATGAATCTTTTGTTTAAAAGATTAAAGTGTGGAAACTGTTTAAACCGTAAAGGTTGAATCTTTTTGTTTAAAGATTTGAAATGGTAATCGATTGAAACCATTTAAAAAGAAGTTGAATTAATAAGTTGTGACTTAATTGAAATCCCATATCCATATGTTTTTAAATATTTCGCTCACTATTCGGTTTAGCCGGGAGAGGACCTTTGTGTTGTATAACCCATTCCGAATATGTGATACGTCGTATATGGATAGCATTTGAAGACCGGTGTTGAAGACCGGATATTTTTGAAAACGGAAGGATTACCGTCGAGTTACTTTGCATCGGCTGATCCCCGATATAGAGGTTTTATCACCCTTAGTGACGGGAAGTCCGGACGTGATTGGAAATTATCCGGATTTGCAAGGGCTTCGTGAGAAGTGCCTTCGGTTCTGTTCGATCCCAGAACAGACTTGTATGGATTGTATGTCTGACATTACACTTTGAGATATAAAGCAGATTTCTTTCAAATACATTTCTGTTGGTGGCGGAGAATTTATTCTCTTAGCTTAACACCCTTCTCTGAGACGTACGAGCTCAGAGGTTATGTAGTTGAAATTTATCAGCGATATATCCCAATTTGGTAATGTGGCATGCTGAGTGTTGCTGTGTGATGATCAGTGTTTGATCATTTGCGATATGATCATTTATTTGATTTTATATCTTTGTGATCATAGGTTGATCATCTGTTGACCCAAAGCGTGGCTTTTTGAAAAAGCGTAGCTTTGTGGACGAGACTTCGTCAGGACCTCACTACCCGGAAATGGTCGAAACAGGATCGTTGCGGCAAGGTTATGAGGGTCGCGCCCTTTAGGGTATGTCATTTCCTTCTGGAAAGGGGTGGTATCATGGTATGGAGCCCAGATACTTACTTATGTGGATACACTTTCTTTATGATGTGTGATGTTGGATACCGAGCTCGGATAAAGGTCCCAAAGGACCGGGAGGTGGCATATTCATGAGTTACCTGTTACAGGGGTAACCCGGCCTTGTTTGGCAGAGAGCAGTTTGTCTCTCGGGACGTCCCGCCAGAGGCGTTCCCATGCGGCGGAAGGAAGTTCCTTAGCCTGACCATTTGTTGGAAAATCCAAAGAAACAATACGAGACTTGTACGGTTTTAGTTGTATTACCTGCTATGGAATGTGGCGGTAACCTGCTATTGAACATAGTAGCTATAGTAGGCATACGATACTGGTCGTATGCTGGCTAAGATTAATATTATACTTTCAAATTGTTTTCCACTATGCACTAATAATAATAATTCAATGATTTTGCGTAGTAAGCATGTTTGACTATCATAAGAAGAAATCTCCTCCAATTCTGCGTTTGCATTGTGTGTGTGGCGGGAGGTCTTATGGTAGTTTCATTTTCTAAAAAGCATTACGGATTTCAATGTTTAAAATCTTTTGTTGATTGTTTAAAGATAAACTGTTTTTGTTGCTCACACCAGTCCCACGACTGATCCGGAGTTTATTGTTCCCTTCCTAAACTCTGGGTGCTTATAATTTTCCACACGAGCAGTCTAGATTTGGGTTTCTTTTCAGATATTCAGGTTGAGTAGATTATCTGGAGCTAGTCAGTCTATGGACGACTGACCTTGCTTTCTGCTAGCTATGGATTGGAGCACTCTATTGGAGATATTCTATCCGCTGCTGTTGTTATCTTTTCTTTTCCGCTGTTATTTCTTGTATCTCTGATATTGTTGTATCATATTGATATCATTGTTGTATATCATTCTGGATATTGTATTCATTGGAGTTGTATATGATATCATTGATTTCTTTTCTTCCGCTGTGTTATTTACTTAATTGTGTTATAGCTCCGGCGAATCGGATTTGAACGGTCGAATCTGCGGCATTCTAGTACAATGTGAAGTACGGATGTTGATTTTCGAGCGGGCAAAACCCGATCCGTCACAAAATTCCAAAAGAAGTTTGAGAAAATAGAAGTCCAGAACTCACTTACGTCGCTGGAAAATAATTTCGGTGATGAGTGCACGCATCATCGACATTGATTTTCGAGTTTCAAAGTGGGGGATAGGCCACTTCAGTAGCTTTGCTACGCGAGTGATTTTGCGAAACAAATTTTGATTTCAAATTCCGAAGTAAGATTTGATATTCGAAAGATATATGTACATATATATATATATATATATTTGAAATGATTTGAAGTAAGTCGGTGTTCAGTCCTCGAGTTTCGAATTTGATATAAACCTATCTTTTGAAATTGATTTACTGATTTGTTGTTGATTTCCAACTCTTGGATTTGAAAATGATTTCTTCAACTATTTTGAAGGTTCGAGCACTTCCAAATCAAGGTTAACTTTTCAAAGCTAAGAAATTTTGAAAAGTATAAAGTATATAAGTTTGGTATGTATGTTAAAGTATGTAGTAATATGATTTAAATAAGTGGAAAATGTTTTGTTAAGTAAATGAATAAGGCAATTTTAAAATTTTTCTAATATGAAATTTAGATTTGAAATGTTTTGAAAAGAATTTGGTCTTCAAAATATTTTGAATGAAGTTTAGTTAAATGTTTTAACTTAGTAACACCTTTATGAAACTATATATTTAACAAGTTGGAATAAATATATAAGTTGTACGTATGTTGTTTTATTCGCATAATTAAGTTGATCCAGGTTTGAGTACACAAGTTCGAGGTGAATCTCACCATTTCGTGTTAGGATTTTTCATTCGATTCTTGATGGCGAATATTTGATATGGATTTTGGGCTCGATTCTAGAATTTTCTATCATAGTATATGGCTATGCAAGGAGACTGATGGCTTCTAGTCGAGAAACCATATCGAAATCCGCATTAGGGAAGTCAAATGAACAATACTAGTTCGAAAGCAAACTTGTGTGATCGAGCGAGCGATCAAATGTGATTCTGCGAAATGATGACGTATGTACATCTTATATTCTAATATCATTGATATATTTTGACGCTGAAATTGAAAGCTGTCGAGTTAGGATATCTTTGCTTACTAAAAGAAAATTTCCAATTTAAATTACAAAGATATATAACCCATAAAAGCAAAGATATTCAATCCCATATGGCTCTTCATACAGCGAAATTTATTTGGAAAAATTTGATCCTTATATAAGATAGACCTTACGTAAGTATAAGATGATTTTGAAAACATTTGATTTTGGAAATGAATTGGTTGACTTAAAGTATATTGATTTGGAAATTTGGATTTATTTTCTAAATCTATTATTTTGGAAACTTTGAAACTAAAGATATTTAATTTGAGAAGAAATAAATTAGTGAAATTGTATATGATTTTGAAATTGAACTGATATTGAAACAAATTGAAATTTGAGAACCTTGTATTACTAAATACTTGATTTGGGAATTATCGAACTTATATAAAAAATTTGGTTTGTATAAGTATGATGTTGATTCGAAAACTATGGATTTGAAACGGTATTCAATTTGAAAAGTGAAATCTTATATAATTGAAGTCTATATAAGTGTGATTTGATATACTATTGATTTTGGAAAGTATTTGATTTGAAAATAAAATCTTATATATAATGGACTTTATATAAGTACGATATTTGAAAGTGATTTGAAAAGGTACTATATGATACATATTTTCGAAGTAAAGATATGGAAAGTGCCTTCTGCTTGATATCCGATTTGTGGCCACATCTTGGATTCATTCTATCGATATTATTCTCTCTGATTTTTGGTTTTCCGGATATGATACTCGAGTGTCCTTCGAATTCCATGGCGTTACCCATGGTCTTACGAGCGCGACTGCATAGCGCAACTGCCTGGCTGAGTCTTGCCTGGGGGTACGGATTGTTTCCTGGGGGATCCAGGTGTAACCATTGTGTATCCTGCAATCTGTGTAGGTCGCGAATAGTAGCGCAAATGCTTGGCTGAGTCTTGTCTGGGGGTACGGATTGTTTCCTGGGGGATCCAGGCGTAACCATTATGTATCCTGCATTCTACTAGTCATCATGGCGTAACTCGCAGGGCTGAGAAAGCTTACGGATATGGATTGTTTCCTAGGGGACCCAGGCGTAACCATTGTGTATCTGCGAACCATGGTTAGACAAAGGTTTTGTTTGTGTTTTTGATTGGATTGTACTTTCCATATCTGTTTTTAAAAGTTTTTCCAGTATTTTCACTGGGTGTTGAAACAAGTCTACTAAGTACTTGGAGAATTCTAGCTTTGCGCCTGATCAACGCACTGCCAGAGTCTACAGGAACGAGGATAAACTTGTCAAGAGATCGAGTTATAAAAGTATTTTCGAAAGGAAATTCGTTTCGACTATAAAGGTATTTTATTATAAAAGTATTTCCAATAAAGAAATTTTGTATTAATATTCGAAATTGAAATTCTAATGGTTTGAATTAATTATTCATGCCCGATACTATTCTTTTGAATCTACCTTATCTGCTCAGCTTTATTTATTTACCTATAATCTGTTTTTCCAAGTCCTCCTTCTTTTCCTTGTTGACTATATCCTTTTAAATATTGTTTATTTATATATTATATGGTTTAATAGAAATTTTTTTAGTGTTATAAATATTTTAAAAGTAATTAATTAAATAAAACATATTTAAAGTAAATGATTATTGATTTATTAATAATATTTGAAAAGTATTTTAGATAGAATTAATAAATTTATGATCATGGATTTAATAGCTTCTTTGTAAATATAAGTAATAATGTAAATAATTGTTTTCAAATGGTTTTCATACATTTATAAAGGTGTCATTTAAACATATAAATGGTATTTATAAAGGAAGCAAGAAATTTTACAAATGGATTTTTTTGAAAGGTTTTAAAGTATATAAGATAATTGAATTGCAAATGAAGTTTTCAAATTTTAAGTAAAATTTATATAGTTCAAATTTATTGTTTAATCTTGACTTTCAATCTATCTTTTCTGTCTGGTTGTTTCTATTCTTCTACCTCCTTCCTTTTCGGGGACGAAAAGTTTGAGTGGGGGAGAGTGTAACAACCCGCAAAATTTAATAGTTTTAAAAGTATATTTAACTGGAAATTTGTGAAATTTTAAACAATAAAATTTGAAATAAAAAATTTATTATTTGGAATACGCCTATTTAATCATAGCAACTGGTAAATTTTCATCTGATAATATTGAAGTTTATTTTATTGTGTAATTTTATTTCAATTCAGATCAGTAAAAATTGATGATAATAAAATGTTTTCCAAACTTAAATATTTTTATATAATAAATTTCTAAACCATCTTCTGAGTAAGTCGTCATCTTTCGTTTTTCAAAATTTGGACTTCTGTTGCTCCGTTTATCTTAATTCTGGCAAAATAGCAGCATTTCTGGTACTGATTATCGACTTTTGATCGGATGATCGTACCATTGATATCCATATACTGTTTTGATCGTCTCGTCACGCTGATCTCTACGGTATATTTATTTCTATATTTTGAAATCCGGTATGTGACGGAAACAATAAATGTTCGTTGTATCGGTACCATAAATTGCAACCGTTAGCTTTCTTGTTTTCAAAACTTTGAACCTTGCAGCCCAAGAAATGTAATAAATTGCTTTAATTATTTTCAGCTTAATCAAGGCTTTTGACCGTTGTCATTCTTTCACTTTATATTTAGTCTACCGACTACTTTATTTCTACGGTTCACATCCATTTGCTTTTTGCTGTAGCCTACATTCTTCAAAACCTTTCCCCTATCTGTACGTTTCATTTTATTGTCTCCGTGTCCCTTCATTTCATCATATATTTTCTTCTGAACCATTTGGATCTGCAAGTTCTTCTTCTCCACTCTTTACCTCTCTCATTTCTCTTCCACTCTCCCTCTTGACCAACCGTTCACTTAAAAAGAAAACCCATGCGAACCCTCCTCCATTTCGGCCTTCATCACCGCAGCCCGACCTCGCTCCACCAGACATCAACCCGCGACCTCCATCACTTCCATCCCTCCTCCCTCGTGACCATATGCTCCGCCCATAGCCACAGCCAACCACCCACGTCCCCGAGCCGTATCTCCTCTACACCTTCCTCCGAGCTCCGCCTGCTACCCACCCCGCGAGCCTCCATCTCGGCCAAGCCTTCCCTTCCGCTGTTGCATTGTTGTAGTTAGGTATGCATATTATATAAATGTTATGTTATTTATAACAGTTTTGAAGTTTTGATTTCATATAAATATATTATATCATTTTGTATACAAATATGATTTGCATAACTTCACTGTAAGAGTTTGTATATATATATAAAGTTATAAGTGTTAGTTGTAGTATAATATAAAGTTTATACTATATATATTTATGTTTTATAAATCTATTCTAAATATAAAGTACAACACTGTATATAGTTATGGTTACAGTATTAGTTTATGTTCATATAGTTATAATATGTTCGTATATTGGTTCATATAGTTATAGTTAGATTATGTTCATATATTGGTTATGCAGTGGAATTTAAAGAAGCGTTATATTATATTCTTTATGACAATATTATATACAGGTATTTGTTCATACTCTTTCTCATCTTCATGTGTCTGCATGTCCTCATTTGTGCACATCTAGTTTGTTTTACATGTTATTACAGTATATACTTTTAACATATATGGGTTCTTATTATATAAAGCTATTTCATATATATACTATATTATATCTAATTATATTAATATATGTATGTTAGCTAATGTATTCTGATAATCGATATATACTGACTTGAGGGGTTTAAATGTTATTCACTGTTATATACGTATGTTTATACATATGTTATATGGTTTAGTTTTCGTTTGTTTTGTATATTAAGGATACAAGTTTGGGTCTGCATATATTTGTGTTTTGTTCTTATTTTTGAAAATATATCGATTTGGAAAATTTCGTATATATAAAGTATAGACAATATAGGGTGTGCAAGGTTTTCTAAGTTTCCTATGACCTGTTGGGTTATCTCTATACTGTAATAATTAAATCTGTATTAACTTTACAATATAATAGGAATATATTTAAGCATAGATATAGTTATACATGCAAGCTCGCATGAGTATGGGTTTGGTTATTCATATGGTTGCTGTTTTAACAATTTGTCTACAAGTATATACAATTATTTCCAAAATTTTAGATAAATATATTTATTGTATATATAAGAAAGTATATATATCAGGTTATATTTATTTTACATATATATTTAAACTAAAATGTGTTTTTATTTAAAATATGATTTTTTTTATATATTGTTCATCTATACCAATTATCTTCATCGATCGGTTCTAATTTGATTTCGTCAATTCCTTGTCTTTCAGTTTCCATCGAATTCGCGATCAATCTAGCTTTGCGTTGGATTTCGTAACTCAAAATTCTTTGTCAAAACTCCTCTAGCCTCGAAAGATGAGCAATCACTTACGATTAACATTCTTTTATTTATTAATTTTGATTTCAATTGAAACGACAATTGAAATATGCTGCTGTAGTTATTTGAATTATTATCTATGCTATTATCTGTAACTGTTCACCTGTGGGATATGGCACCATATCCTATTGTTTATATTATATTGTTATTAATGATATATGCTTGTTGTTATATTTTTATCTGTTATCACTCTGCAAGTTCCCTGTTAGTATAGAATTCACTATGGGTTGAAATGATACATACCCGAACGGACTTTAGAATAGGAGAAAATCGTTATGGGTTGAAATGATAAACCCAAGCGATCTTCATTTGATTGAATTTGGGATTACGGGTCGAAATGATATCTACCCGTATATATTTAAATTACGGATTGAAATGATAAATATCCATATCACTTAACTATATGATAGATATATATACAAACACCGTTGGTCAATATATATAAACATTTTGAAAATAAATTTTATGGTTTTGGAAAGAAATATATGGTTTTAATAAATGTTGATTCTTAATTTATTTTTAAATGGTAATGATATATATGGATTTAATAATAATATTTTATTTAATTAAGATTGATTTAATACCTATAATATGGTTAAGTATTTAAATCTATGTTTCAAAATAGATTTCAGTAATAATTTGAATAAGTTAAGGTTGGGAAGATAATTTGAACTTAGTTGAAATTGTATTCATTAAATAATTTTATTTAATTAAACTGATTTGTAACTTATTGAAATTTAGATTTAAGATATGACTTATAACTTGGGTCTGATTTATGTAATTTAATAAATATTTATTGTTTAAATAAATTTAAGGAAATATTTAGTAAAAATGTCATTTAAGCTAGTGAAATGATATTGATTTTATTAAGTGAACATTCCCTGATTAAATAATAAATGAAGTTAAATCAAGAGCTATATGAAACTGTTAAATTTAATTTTGAAATCGTTGAATATTAAAGCTTTGAAATATATTGGAATTTAAATGGTTTATTTTGTGATTCAGATCTGCATTTGAAATCAATATAATTTGAATTTGTTATTTAGAAACTGAATTGAATAAAAATGGAAAATTTTAGATTGAACTAAATTGAAATTTAGAATTTGGGTTGATTTGAATTGATTTGTGAGACTTGAGGAAATTGTAAATGCTTTACCTTATAAATTATTTAATCTATATATACTATTTTGGAAATAGATATATTTGAAATGTAAATGATATTTTGATTTTGAAGTATAAATAAATTTGAAATGACCACGGTGTTATAGTGTATATTTCCACCTTGTAGATAGTTCTGAAGATCCTTAGAGGATGGTTATCCCAAACATCCTTTAAGTTACTTGTATTTCAGTTGATATTTCACTTGAGTTGGATTTATTGATATAAGAATGTTAATCCTGACTCGATTGTTTTGTGTTTTGCTTTACACTCGGGTCAGACCGAGTGATACAGCATTTGAGACTCATCCTTGGAGTTTGGAGCTTCCTTTGGAGATCCAACTATCGCCTAAGCTTTCAGCTCTTCTAGTTGATTTGTTCAGAGAAGTCATCTGTTGTACTGGAGACTTCACTACATTTGAGATATTCTGTTGTATTTTATTTTAACTCTGATGTTTATATAGTAGCTTCATGAACTACTATTTTATCTATTCCGCTGCGTATTATTTTATTACTCTGTGTCTGTGATTCTGTGATTGATTTATTTATTGTATATTCTGAGTTTTGCCAAATTTAAATTAGCAATCTATTGTTTTGAATTATTCAAGTCCGACATGTGTGGATTTATTGTCGATTTGAATGGTCCAAAATAACGGGTCGTTACTAACATCCTCTCCGACAATTTACTGCCGCTCCAGCCACCACCAACTATCGAGCTCCCTCCCATGGTTCCCCAGGCCAAGACGCACTCCTTTCCCCCTTTTTTTCGTGACTTGGAACAAAATTACGCACGCACCCTCCAACCTAGCACCGCCGCCGAGCTCGACCATGCGCCACCAAGCCCCCCTCCGCTTGCGCCTCCAACCCTACGCACGCGCCTGCAAGCTCCACCTCCAGTCATCGAGAAACCCTAAATCGCAACCCCCTCATCTGCCGCAAACGACAATCGCCTCTACGCCGATGAGCTACCTCCTAGTCGAACACGAACCAATAGCGTTTGGTTTCCATCTTTTTTTTATTCTTTGTTCGAACTGATTTCCTTTGAGAAGAAGAAGAAGGGTACGCAATTATATTCTCAGTGGAGCAGCGCGATTCAAAGCTAGGGTGCGGCTGACCAGATAGTAGGGGTTGACTTTAATTTTTTATATATTATTTATTTCCAAAATACCTCGCTTAGCAACTTAAAATCCCGATCTCCTATCAAGGCGTGTTGCATGGCGTTCCTAATGTTATATTGCTATTTCAAACCTAATGGAACAAGTTTCGAGTCCTAATTCGATCGTATGTGGAAGATAGCTTTTTAAATCGACTATTTAAATTAAATTAATCCTGTGCGTTTTCAACTCGCACGACCAAACGGTAGATCCAATTGCTATGAAATTTGAAATCCAATAATAATATACTATTACGGATCCAATGGAAATGGTTTCGTCGAATTCTGAGATTGTGCCCCAGATCGCTATTTTAACGCGTAGATTAAATCATCGATTTCAAAAATCGACGAAATCACGTGAAATTTCAGATTTAAAAACTTACTAACTCAATTCTAATTCAAATAGAATTTATATCAACATTAGAATTCGTTTTGATTCATACTCAACTCAAATTTTCAATTATTCACCATTTTCGTATTACGATAAATCGCTATATTTGAAATTTAAATCCATTCTATAATTTCAACCAAAATCTTCATATTCAAAATCAACTTATATTCCAAATCCAACATTTAAAACCATTTAAATGTTCAAAACAAAATGATGAAAAATCCAGTTTATTACATTTGTACTCCTATTTTCTCTTAAATACCAAGCATTCGCCTGTATTTGAAAGATATCAAATTTAACTATATAGATTTATTTTCGAGTTTATATATATCACATATATGTGTATATATATTTCTAACCTATTGTAATGACCCATAATTTCACTCATTTGAATTTGAAATATTTAATTGACTTTAAATATTGGAAAGTTAATTTTATAAGTTAAATAACTTGAATTTCAAATATAGCGATTTATTGGGTAATTAAGTTGTTAAATTTAATATTTGAGAATTGTTTAAAATAATTAAATCCTAATTAATATGAATGAAAACGATTTCAAAAGCTGATTTAAATTCTATTTTGATAAGAATGAAGATAGTAAACTTTTGAATTTGAATTTAAAAGTGATTAAACTGATTTTATAATAATTCGTTTTAATTAACATGTGGAAATAGCCTTCTGGAGCACTATCTCGAAATTGGACGAAACCAGTTCCATTGGATCCGTAATAGTGAATTATAGTATATTGTTGAATTTCGTAACAATTTGATGTATCGTGTGATCGTGGTAGTTCAAAACGTATAGAAATTTAATTCATAAAATTTATATAATAATTGGGTTTAAAAAGCTATCTTCTATATATGATCGAATTAGGTCTCGAGACCGGTTCCATTGTGTTCGGAATAAGGGTATAACACATAGACGCCAGGCGGCACGCGTTGTTTGGAGTTCAAGATTTTCGGACGTTTAAAGATGAATATTTTAAAATTAAATAATATATGTACTTCCTTATGACCATACTTTGCCCATCTTCATAACCATGCTTGCACGTTTAAACTAATACCCCTTCATTTATATATTTCACGTTCAACCAGAGAGGATATTTTGTTAAATTTCAAAATCAAATAGCTCCATCCAATGGCCAACAATGATCGGAGCCACTATGGTCACTTTCAACCTTCGACCCCAACTAGTAAATTGTAGAGCTCGATGAAACATAGCAAATCAATGGAGGGATCGTCGAAATTCATGCCGAGGTGATCATATTTTGGTCGCGCTCGAGGTAGCCTTTAGGTTGGATTGAGCGTCACCGGCGAGGTTTAGGGGCAGGCGATGGTGACAGCGAGCGAGGCGAAGCATGAGGCAATGATGGGAGTGGTCATGGTGCGCGGCGAGCGGCGGCGGTGGCTGGAAAGGTTACGATCGAAAAAATAGGTTAAGAGGAACCGTGACCCTGGAAACAAATGTTTGAGTGGGACGGAAGGTAACTGAATTTAAACAGTTATTAATTTAAAAGCTAATTTTAATTCAATTACTTCAATCGATCACAACTTTTCCATACGAGGTCTAAATTGAGCACAACGAGTTGCGTTGTGATCATATCGACAATTACTACGCTATGGAATTGGATTAGATGGATTTGAAGATCGTAAGAATTTTGATTAAAATTGGACACCTGTTTAATTTTAATTGAAACAGGAACGTTTTGATAAGACTAAAATTGTTACAACCCGGTATTTCGTACCGATTAACTATCGTCTTTAGACGATTTCTTTTCCTAGCTAATTGCTGTTTGGAAATTATATCAAGTAAAATTCTTTTATAAAGAATTAGTTGACTGTTGAGTGGACTTTACACTGTGAATAATTGCCCACGTATTCGTTTAATTGTTTCAGCCGTGATATCATTCAACACCCAAATCCCCCTTCCTCCATTCGTAAACCCTAAGCCCAAAATCGAAGAAAGCGAAATAATGGCGGCCTCGTCTCCTCCAAACTAGGGCATCGTAGAAATCGAGTATTGTGGCTGCTAACTTCGTTCGCCTTCCCCGAAATGCTTCGTCTTTTCGCATGGCTCGGCTGCCTCAACTGTAACAGAGGTGAGTGATTTATTGCTCACATCTAATTCAAGTACTCTGTTTCGTGACTTGGGATTTAAGTGTTTTAGTAATCGATGATTTCCTACTTTTGCAATTTACGTGATTTTTGAACTTTGATTTGGTACGACTCCTTGAATTTATAGCTTTGGCTGTTTTTATTTTGATTGAGTTTGATTTTAGAGCATTTTGTAGATGACTTGTTCATCACAGTGGTTTCCTTTTGACTTCGATCTCATTTTGCTCCGTGTTTGACTTGGTTTCACCGTTAGTGATTTCTGACTCGTTTAATATCGGGTCTTGGCATTTTCGTGACATTTGATTTGACTTTGTTATAACTGCACTTTGGTTTGCACTGTCATTGATCATCTTGATGCAATAACCAAGCTTCGGCATTGTTTTTCTGGTGACATTGGTTACTGTTCGATTCAGTTCCTGTTAGCTTCGACTAGATTAGTTTGACTCGATCATAACTGCTGCACATATGTTTATGCTTGTTGTAGATATTTGCTTTTGCCTAAGCATTTCACTGTGGCTTAGGCACTTGATACTTCATATATATATATATATATACATTCATGTATGTATATATGTGACTGTTTCATGGTTCTCTGTCTACTTGATAGTTTCGCATTTCTTGTATGCTACATTGTATTTATCTTGATGGCATTTGGTTTGCTGTTATTGCTTCCCTGTCCACTGTCTTAAGTCTGGTACTTCATTTTGATTATATGGTATTGTACTTGAGTAAGTGCACTTGAGCTTGTTCTTGATTGTGATACTTGGGCATTTGTCACTAGTGCATGTTCATATACTTTTTCTATTGGGTTGCACTGTCCAGCCTCACGTAGTTGTTACCTGGTGATATGGTTATGGTACTAAAATTGTTACATATGTTCTGCCTATCTAGGTGTTCATGTGTTTGTAGTCTTCACATTGATTTCATGTTGTCTCCTATTTTGGTCTGGGCATGTGAGTTTTCAGGCAGTCTTCATTTCAGGCAGTCTTCACATTGCATTTGAACTTGGGCTTATGCTTGAAACTGATACATTGCATATGCTCATGTTAGGATTGGTGTAGTTGTTTCCATTTGCACTCGAGTTCGACCTGTAGCTTGCATTGTCAGTTGCACTTTATTGTTCATAAATTTCTTGTGTCCACACATAACCAGTGTGTACACATATATACGGTCCAGTATCAATTGAAGACTTTTGGTTTTGTATACATGTACACTTATATCATTTCGAAGTTCCAGATGTACTTTTTGACTTGATGTTTGAGTTTTTGAGTCTGATACTTTTTGGAGTTGCCATTTGTTAGCTTGTAGTTCGTGGGTTTATATTGATTATGTGTCCACTAGTCTGCATTTTCGATTGTTCCACATGAGTTCATACTGTAGTGTGTCTTTGAGTCTGAGCACGTGAGCTACTTGTAGTCTTCACTTCTGCACTGTGATGGACTACCTCGGATGTGTCTTGGTCTTTGATGATTTCTTTTGCATTGTATTAATGCATTTGGAGTTGTTTTCGAAATCACTTGAGTTGAATCCAGTTTGTTGCTCGGATTTGACCTTGTGTCGTTGTGAACTTTCATTGAGCTTTTGTGAAATTTCTTCACTGTTGTGGCGATGCAGTACACGTTAGCGTGTACTGCAGCCACCCAGTAATTGATTTTTAATTTACATTTTTCTTTGTTTTGATTCATTGATCTTTTGCGTATTTCGTAAGTAGTATTGGCGAGGCCGTACACGTTAGCGTGTACGGCAGCCAATCAAACTTTGATGTTTTAAAGGGACAATTTCGATTGTTTTAAATTGATTTAGTCAATTTGATAAATTGTTTATTTATCTCTGTTGATGATTTAAATTTGCTGATTTTTGTTTAACACTGTTAAGTGTTATATCGACCGTCATCCGATTTCTTTGTTTAAAGAGTCGGATAGACAAGAATTATTGTGACTGTCGTCTATTCGATATTGATTATTATTGCTCCTGTGCATTAATAACTGAGTTTGAATTAGACTGACCTGTGTATTATTTTCTTTTGAATTTAATACTCGGGTCAGACCCGAGTTGTTTCGGGTTGTAGATTTCCTGCTTTGAGTTGCTGATCGGGATATGAAGACTTTTTATATCTTCTGAAGCAGTCTTCGTCGTTTTGTAGAAGTCGTGTCATTGTATAGGATGATATGTATTCATGTATATTAGTTGATAATGTACTTGTATATATAACTTCCAGAGTCGACAGTTGTAGTTGTATCATTTGTATTGTGTCAAATGTATTGTAACTGATATCAGTTATTATATATATGAGACTTTTTGTTCCATCTGTGTTCCGCATTTATGTTATCTGTGTTATTTTTATATTTATTGTCCTAAACTATTATAGCCACTGTGTAGTACCTTTGTGTTTATATCGGTACGTCGGATTTCCTCCTGAAATAAGAATGCATGTTATACTATCTGACATATCGATGCTCGCACAAAGTAATTACACGGATGGTCGCTCCTCAACTGCCTTATTCTCCATGCTAGTTGACAACATTACACTGTAGTGTTCTTGGCTAGCGCGGGTATAGAGGTGGGACGTCACAGCTTGGTATCAGAGCCTGGGGTTTAGGACAATTATAAAATATAACTTAGATGGAACATGTGTTACAACTATTTGTCGATGTTTTATCTCTCATCTTTACATATGATTATCTTTGATTGTTAGGTATGAATTCCTAACGCTTATTCATGTGTATTTGATTTTGATTTCGTGAAAGTATTTTGGCTTCTGTCTCCGTTTGCTTTGCGAACTTAAGTTGGGTTTTTGGATGATGAGGAATTTGATTTTGTGTTTTCCTCGGCTTGAATTCCATTCGACTTCGGTCACTTTGTTTTTGTGAAATTGCTAATTTCTTGATTTCCAAGACTCTGACTTTGTTTGCCGTTGGATTCTTTGATGATATTGATTCATTTTGTACTCGACAGTGACCATTAATTATTGACTTCGACATCGACTTGACTCTTATTTTTGTTGAAGTCATTTATGCATTTATGCTCGTTTTGCTTTGTTTTTCCAATTGATAAATTCTTCTTTTCCAATTAGTTGTTATCACCTTTGTCGATTTTGATAACTTCTATTTCTGGAATTTTTGGGTATTCCTACTTTGGTGAATTTGGAATCGAATTCTTTGGATTTTATTCACGTCTTCGAATGTGAATTTTAGTGAATTGATTTGTTTCCTAATTTAATCGATTCTTGATCATTTTCCCGATTTGTTGCTATCGTTTATTAGCAACTTTAATGACATTTTCTTCGGGATTTTTGTGAACATACTTTTTGATGGATTCGGTATCGATTTCTTTGGATTCTATTCACATCTTTGTATGTGAATCCTTTCGATTGATTGTTTCTACAATCATTTTTGTGATTTGTCACTTTAAAAAAATAAAGGTTTTCTATACTAGTAGAAAATATTAAAATCCTTTTTCTCCCAACGATTTCAAAACTATTTTACTACAAAGCTCTTTTTCTTAAACTGTTTTCCAATCTATTAGTATATACAAACCTTTATTTCACTCGTATGAGAAATTGAATTAAACGGCTTAGTAAAATAAGTGGTATGAAACGCTTGCGTTCACTTCGTCGGTTAACTCTTGGACTTGTTCGATTGAATTTTTTTGTGACAATTTTCTAGTGAAGACCTACAACTTGTTCGTAAATATTTAAGTTAAGCTAGTGGTTATGGGACATGAAGCTAAACTCATATATTTACTAGCTTGGTGTGATTGACACTTCTTGATGATCATGACGATCATTTTTGTGATTCGATTAGGCTAGCAATTGTGCGATGCCTCTTTGTCTGCGAGGGAGACTAGACCCCGCTTTTTGAGATGTTTCGCCATCACATATGTGGGATAGCGACCCACGGTCTTCGGGCCATTCCTGTGTGAAAATATAATGGATAGCTTCCATGAGATAGCTTCTCGTCATGTGTTATACACGTAGGTGAGTTTTCATGCTCCCATTCATGTGTTAGGCATCCCCCCTATTTATGTGTTTTCTGGATTTCTTGTGTGATTTCTGGAATTTGTGCTTCACCAATTTTCATGATTTTCATTGATATGATATCAGTTTTTGTGCATTGGTGAATTCATGTGTTATTAACTTGTTATGAATACAAGTTTAGGGTATGATACCCTATTTTATCTTTGAAAAGATTCATGTGATACCGGTCGGTGAGTTTTCATGCTCCCATTTTGTGATAGGCCTTCCCCCTTTTTATGATTTAGACTAGCGATTGTGCGATGTCTCTTTGTCTGCGAGGGAGACTAGACCCCGCTTTTTGTGATGTTTCGCCATCACATATGTGGGATAGCGACCCACGGTCTTCGGGCCATTCCTGTGTGAAAATTTAATGGATAACTTCCATGAGATAGCTTCTCGTTCTTGTGATACCGGTGTTTTGAGTTTTCATACTCCCGTTTTGTGATAGGCCTCCCCCTCTTTGTGATTTCTGGTTTTCGTATGTCGATTTCTAGAATTAGTGTTTTCTGGATTTCTTGTGATGATTTCTGGAATTTTGTGCTTCACCAATTTTCATGATTTTCAGTGATATGATATCAGTTTTTGTGCATTGGTGAATTCATGTGTTATTGACTGGTTATGAATACAAGTTTAGGGTATGATATCCCTTTCTATCTTTGAGAAGATTCTTGTGACATTTTTGATGAATGAAAATTCATTGGTATTATATTTTGATGCCAGTTATTTTGATGAGATTTTGACGTGTTAACTTCAGTAACCGTCAATTTTGAAATGGATTTACAAGCGGTTCTCCCGCAATACTGATATTGCTAATTTAATCACGTATTTTCAAAATTCGTTATTTTTAAAAGTTGTTTCAAAATATAAATTAAAATTGTTTTCAAAATTTTTACAGTTTGCATTTTCAAAAGAATGAGGAAGCGATTTAAACGTTTCAGCAAAATCGAGGACTATGACCCCTTTCTTTTACTGGTTCGCTTAATTCCGGACTTGTCCGTTTGAGAATGTGAAATGTTATTTTAAAAATACACAATTTTGCACTTTCAAGGAAACGATAAAGAGATTTAAACGATTTAGCAAAAGTACGGAGTATGGAACCATACTTTTACTATTTCGGTTAATTCCGGACTCGTTAATTGAATACTTGTGTTTCTGATTATCGTTTTTGATAATCAGATATTTGTGAAATTTGATTATCATTTGTGATAGTTAAATATTCGTGTTTCTGATTATCGTTTTTGATAATCAGATATTTGTGATTTCTGATTATCGCTCGTGATAATTAGATATTTGAGATTTAATTATCATTTAAGATAATTAAATATTTTTCGATTTAATTATCGTTTGAGATAATATTCTTCGATTTGATTAATCGAATATTTGTGATTTCTGATTATCGTTTTTGATAATCGGATGTTTGTGATTTCTGATTATCGTTTTTGATAATTAAATATTTGTGATTTGAGATTTAATTATCGTTTGAGATAATTAAATATTCTTCGATTTGATTAATCGAATATTTGTGATTTCTGATTATCGTTTTTGATAATCGGATGTTTGTGATTTCTGATTATCGTTTTTGATAATTAAATATTTGTGATTTGAGATTTAATTATCGTTTGAGATAATTAAATATTTTCGATTTGATTATCTTGAATATTTGTGATTCTGATTATCGTTTTTGATAATTAGATAATTGCTAATTTTGCTGATTATGAAGTTCGTGTTTTCTATTATATCTGTTGGATAACTAGATATTTGCAGTTTCGTGATTTGCGAATTTTGTTTACTAATTATCTTTATTGATAATTGGTTTTTACTGTCTTCTAATTATCGTATCGATAATTAGGTATTGCTGTTTTGTGATTTTTGAATTCTAATTGTCTAATTGATAATTGAATATTGCTGATAATTGTGTTCATTCCATTTTGTTGTTTTCTGATTATCTATTTGATAGTTAGATTTTGTTGAAAATTTGTGAATTTCTTTTATGAAATTAAAAGATGATTTTGTGATTGTATTGCCCATTGAGTGCTTTAAGAATTCTGGTCGATGCGCATGATCAACGTTATCGATAGGAATCTCCTAAACGCTTTGATGAGACAATTAGACACATTAAATTGAATTGTAAAATGCAAATTTTTTTGAAAAGATAATTACATAAAGTAAATTGTAAATCTTGAAAATTTTACCTTTTTCGGGAAAGAATATTATTTGAAACAACTCTTTTTCGATACTTCTATCCTTGCGATTCCCGAGGGGAACCAAGTCATTATCTTTTGTACCAATGCTAATCGTATTGGTTTGGATGTCGTTCTCTTGTAAAAGAGAACGTGCAACCTCTTGTGCTTCTAAATCATCAATGACTATTGAGACTAGATATGCCACTCATGATCTAGTGCTCATGGCTATTGATTTGGCATTATTACTTCTGGGTGAGAAATTGTTCTCTACCCTGATCATAAATTTTGGAAATATTTATTTCTCATAAGGAACTTAATGTTCGTCAAACATGTTCAAGCTTACTCTTTCATGCCCTATATGGTGAACTTCCTATCTCAAATTTCTTCATTTTGTGATGTTAGGTTCTTATGGTTGTTACCTTTTTCCCACTTATCCCTTAGGATTACGAGGACGCAATTTCTTTAAGGAGGGGAGTCTGTAACAACCCGGTATTTCGTACCGATTAACTATCGTCTTTAGACGATTTCTTTTCCTAGCTAATTGCTATTTGGAAATTATATCAAGTAAAATTCTTTTATAAAGAATTCGTTGACTGTTGAGTGGGCTTTACACTGTGAATAATTGCCCACGTATTCGTTTAATTGTTTCAGCCGTGATATCATTCAACACCCAAATCCCCCTTCCTCCATTCGTAAACCCTAAGCCCAAAATCGAAGAAAGCGAAATAATGGCGGCCTCATCTCCTTCAAACTAGGGCATCGTAGAAATCGAGTATTGTGGCTGCTAACTTCGTTCGCCTTCCCCGAAATGCTTCGTCTTTTCGCATGGCTCGGCTGCCTCGACTGTAACAGAGGTGAGTGATTTATTGCTCACATCTAATTCAAGTGCTCTATTTCGTGACTTGGGATTTAAGTGTTTTAGTAATCGATGATTTCCTACTTTTGCAATTTACGTGATTTTTGAACTGTGATTTGGTACGACTCCTTGAATTTATAGCTTCGGCTGTTTTTATTTTGATTGAGTTTGATTTTGGAGCATTTTGTAGATGACTTGTTCATCACAGTGGTTTCCTTTTGACTTCGATCTCATTTTGCTCCGTGTTTGACTTGGTTTCACCATTGGTGATTTCTGACTCGTTTAATATCGGGTCTTGGCATTTTCGTGACATTTGATTTGACTTTGTTATAACTGCACATTGGTTTGCACTGTCATTGATCATCTTGATGCAATAACCAAGCTTCAGCATTGTTTTTCTAGTGACATTGGTTACTGTTTGATTCAGTTCCTGTTAGCTTCGACTTAATTAGTTTGACTCGATCATAACTGCTGCACATATGTTTATGCTTGTTGTAGATATTTGCTTTTGCCTAAGCATTTCACTATGGCTTAGGCACTTGATACTTCATATATATATATATATATACATTCATGTATGTATATATGTGATTGTTTCATGGTTCTCTGTCTACTTGACAGTTTCACATTTCTTGTATGCTACATTGTATTTATCTTGATGGCATTTGGTTTGCTGTTATTGCTTCCCTGTCCACTGTCTTAAGTCTGGTACTTCATTTTGATTATATGGTATTGTACTTGAGTAAGTGCACTTGAGCTTGTTCTTGATTGTGATACTTGGGCATTTGTCACTAGTGCATGTTCATATACTTTTTCTATTGGGTTGCACTGTCCAGCCTCACATAGTTGTTACCTGGTGATATGGTTACGGTACTAAAATTGTTACATATGTTCTGCCTATCTAGGTGTTCATGTGTTTGTAGTCTTCACATTGATTTCATGTTGTCTCCTATTTTGGTCTGGACACGTGAGTTTTCAGGCAGTCTTCATTTCAGGCAGTCTTCACATTGCATTTGCACTTGGGCTTATGCTTGAAACTGATACATTGCATATGCTCCTGTTAGGATTGGTGTAGTTGTTTCCATTTGCACTCGAGTTCGACCTGTAGCTTGCATTGTCAGTTGCACTTCATTGTTCATAAATTTCTTGTGTCCACACATAACCAGTGTGTACACATATATACGGTCTAGTATCAATTGAAGACTTTTGGTTTTGTATACATGTACACTTATATCATTTCGAAGTTCCAGATGTACTTTTTGACTTGATGTTTGAGTTTTTGAGTCTGATACTTTTTGGAGTTGCCATTTGTTAGCTTGTAGTTCGTGGGTTTATATTGATTATGTGTCCACCAGTCTGCATTTTCGATTGTTCCACATGAGTTCATACTGTAGTGTGTCTTTGAGTCTAAGCACGTGAGCTTCTTGTAGTCTTCACTTCTGCACTGTGATGGACTACCTTGGATGTGTCTTGGTCTTTGATGATTTCTTTTGCATTGTAATAATGCATTTGGAGTTGTTTTTGAAATCACTTGAGTTGAATCCAGTTTGTTGCTCGGATCTGACCTTGTGTCGTTGTGAACTTTCATTGAGCTTTTGTGAAATTTCTTCACTGTTGTGGCGAGGCAGTACACGTTAGCGTGTACTGCAGCTACCCAGTAATTGATTTTTAATTTACATTTTTCTTTGTTTTGATTCATTGATCTTTTGCTATTTCGTAAGTAGTATTGGCGAGGCCGTACACGTTAGCGTGTACGGCAGCCAATCAAACTTTGATGTTTTAAAGGGACAATTTCGATTGTTTTAAATTGATTTAGTCAATTTGATAAATTGTTTATTTATCTCTGTTGATGATTTAAATTTGCTGATTTTTGTTTAACACTGTTAAGTGTTATATCGACCGTCATCCGATTTCTTTGTTTAAAGAGTCGGATAGACGGGAATTATTATGACTGTCGTCTATTCGATATTGATTATTATTGCTCCTGTGCATTAATAACTGAGTTTGAATTAGACTGACCCGTGTATTATTTTCTTTTGAATTTAATACTCGGGTCAGACCCGAGTTGTTTCAGGTTGTAGATTTCCTGCTTTGAGTTGCTGATCGGAATATGAAGACTTTTTATATCTTCTGAAGCAGTCTTCATCATTTTGTAGAAGTCGTGTCATTGTATAAGATGATATGTATTCATGTATATTAGTTGATAATGTACTTGTATATATAACTTTCAGAGTCGACAGTTGTAGTTGTATTGTGTCAAATGTATTGTAACTGATATCAGTTATTATATATATGAGACTTTTTGTTCCATCTGTGTTCCGCATTTATGTTATCTGTGTTATTTTTATATTTATTGTCCTAAACTATTATAGCCACTGTGTAGTAGCTTTGTGTTTGTATCGGTACGTCGGATTTCCTCCTGAAATAAGAATGCATGTTATACTATCTGACATATCGATGCTCGCACAAAGTTATTACACGGATGGTCGCTCCTCAACAGCCTTATTCTCCGTGCTAGTTGACAACATTACACCGTAGTGTTCTTGGCTAGCGCGGGTATAGAGGTGGGGCGTCACAAAAATCAAGGTGAGTTAAACTCCACCTTTTAGGTTAACCAGAAATATTATATAGTTAATAAGATTATTTATTGGATGTGTGGATATTTTATTTTTTATTTTTATTGACTGTTTGGATGGTTTACTAATTTATATTGTTGGTTTGGATATACCCGCCCCTCAAGCAGACGAGATCCTATTACGTTCCCGTGTAAGAGCGGATGACCCTTTTTATACGAACCTCGCATCGAAGCGGTTGATTTATATTTTATGATTATATACTTTATGTTATGCAAGGTGATAAGTTGGAGGGATCCAATAGGATTCCTCACACCGTTGATTTTTTTATATAAATTGATACATGATCTATTGGATACCATAATTGATGACGTGGATAATCTCCCTATTTAGTGCTCTAGTAACCCTAGGCCATTTTTTTAGTATTTTGAAATATTACAAAATGAATATTTTGTTTTAAAAAGGATTTAAGTGATTTCAAAATATATATATATATATAATTCTTGAATTACTAAGTGAAGGAATTTAATTTAAACAAAATTAAAGGTATGATTTTTGCAGATTATAAATTAATAGTTTTATAAAATATTCAAAATAGAGATTTTTGAACTATGGATAAAGGTTTTTAAAATCTTAAAAACAAGTCCGTCTTTTATAAAAAAGGAATTTGGTTTTAAAGAAGATAAAAATAAGTTAATTAAATTATTCATTAACCATTTTATATAAAGCGATGTGTGTGTGTCTGTATATACACACATATATCAAGATTTATTTATAAATGTGGAAGTTTATAAATGGGAAAAAGTATACATGCGACCTTTTAGAAAACAAAGTGAAGATTTGTAAAATCATACTATAAATAAAGGAAAGAGTTATAAACGGTGTCTAAAAAAAGGAGACTTTATTATTGGATAAATTGGAAAGGAAATCACAATTATGGATTTATAGTAATATGTGGAATGTTGTTGGAAAAATAGTTGATTCTATTTTGAAAGCTGAAAGTGGGATTTATAAGAGGACAGAGTTATAGATGAGGCTTTATAAATGAAAGGGATTTTATAAAAGGAACTTTGATAAAATAGAAGGGAACTTATAAAACATAGTTTTATAAATATGGAAATGATTATGTTGAAATTTAGGTATAGATTTTTATCAAATAAGCATATTTATGTTTTAAAAGTTGTTATTTATATTAATACTGTTTTAAAATGGTTTATCAATATTTTAATATTTTGTAAAGCTAATTATTTAAATTATTAATATGGTTTGAAATTAATTTTAATTATTTATCAATAAAGTTTTGGAAATTAATTATTAGTATTTATAAAATGTTGAAGATAAATTATTATTGTTTTATTTAAGATGTAGATTTATGAATTATTATTTTAAAATGTTTTGAAGTTAATATTTATTTATTTATAATGTTTACTATTATATAATAGTGTTTTAAGTAAATGATTAGAATTTATATTATAAATGTTTTCGAGATTTATAAACAGGGTTATATAAACAGATGTGGATTATAAGAGGAATCTTATAACATGTTTTGGAAAATGTAAAGGAAGATTTGTTAAGAAGATAAAAGAGTTTATAAATGGTTCAGATATTTATAAAAGAATTTTAGACATGGGTTTATAGATTTATAAAAGGAGTTTTATAAATGGTTTTGTGGATTTATAATGGAGTTATAAATGATTATAGAATTGAATAAAACGGGGAATCTTCCCAAACGTTGGTGAATATACTTATACCGTTGAGATAAGTATACAGATATTTTTCCAAGTATTGAGAAATAGGTATTTGTGGGTGTGTGTGTGTATCTTCATAAATTGAATTTTGATTCAAGTATACAAAGTGAATTTAAATTAATGAAAGATTAATTAAAAGGATGAGTGGTTGCTTGTGTGCTTAACCATTTTGGTTTTCCCTATGGATTAAATCCCCGATTTAATGTTTGTTATTCGATAGTTAAATAACCGATTATAAAATTTGTACCAAAACGTAATTTTGGAAATATCTAGGAGAAACGCGTGAGTTATATGGCACAGTCATCTCCGATGTTGATGTACTGTGCGTATAAATCTTGTTTCTTTCTCCTAGGATAATGATAAGGAAATCAATCCACTAACGATTAGGAGGTGATCTCCGCTCTTATCTTTGACTGTTTATTTCCTAAAGAACCGGGGTTGAGTTTACCAAAAATTATCAAAAGTTGTTTCGAAGTGACCGGGATCGGATATGTTATCCGAAAACCACTTCGACCGAACTCAAGCGTTTCTAAGTGAAGACATCTTGAAGATAATGGAAATTGAAGACAGAGTTGTCAAGTGTTTCGTTCAGTCCTAGAACGAACTTGTATGGATGAATGTTGTATTGCATTGTTGCCTAAAGGGCAGCGTTAGCATTCCAAGTGGGAAGTGCTATATAAAAGGTAAAACGTAGCCTTAAGTCTCATCAATCAGAAATGAATAAAACATGGGAGATGCAGCAGGGCTAAGTGGGTCGCTCCCAAGTAGGTTATGATCATCCCCATCTAGAGTTGATATTATCTCTCATTTATATGCTTTAGGACCCAATAACGGAGGGGTGATCATATTCGGTACTATCTAGTAAGGAGTAGGCCGATCCTGTATTGGCAGGGGATACAGGTGTAACACCCCGCATTTTAATATAATTAAATAAACTCAATTGAATTAACATAATTGCAAAACAGAATATAAATGTCAAATATATGCATTTAAGAATTAAGAGGTTGCATATATTTATTCAAGCAATGAGTGTGTGATTAATTGACGCATCAATCAATTAAAAGGGGAATTAATTAAGATACATAGAGGCATCAATTAGTCAGAGAATATGTCACTTTTATAACATTAATTAATTAAGGGATCTTCTAATAAAGGGAAATGTATGTGGGGAATAAATTAAATGATAACATACATATAATAATTTATAATTGACGCAATCAATTAATTAAGAAATTAATTAAAGACATTAAGTAAGCGTCAATTAATAAAAGAGGGAAACTTATATGTCAATTAATTGGGTAATGAATTAGCGGTTTAAATATATACTGTAACGACCCGATATTTTCAACCATTCGCATCCATTATAAGTGTATAGGTACACACTCATGCCGGAATTGAATTGCTCAAAATACCGCGTTGTAAATAAAATTTGGCAAATCTCAGAATATACAGTAAATAAATATAATCACAGATCACAGACACAGAGTAAAATAATGCAGCGGAAGTAAAAGAAATAGTAGTTCATGAAGCTACTATATAAATATATCAGAGTTACATAAGATATAACAGAAGAAATAGAATACAACAAAAGTCTCAATATAATAACCAAGTACAAGCTGAGTAGAACAACGGAATTGAAATAGATAGGACATGACAAGCAGATTATCTCCAGCGATTCAAATCTCCAAGAGAGTGGAAACCCAAATCTGTGAATAACTCAGGCTGACCCAAGCGTAAAGCAAAACACAAAACACTCGAGTCAGGACAATATATACTTATATAATGTAAACCAACTCAAGTGAACTGTAACAAAGGTACAAGTAACTTAAAGAATGCTTGGGATCGCCCATTCTTTAAGGATCTGTTAAACTATTTACTATGTAGTAATATACGCTATATACAGTAGTGTCTAATCAGTAAAGTATAATCATATAGAAAATAGCGTTAAGGGGATGGAGAACCTTAACGCGGTCGGATCTTAAAATCATAATCGTAGTGGGTTCGATATGGTAGGTGACACGGCACACAAGGCAATGCCAGGGTAGATATACCAATTACGCACACGGACTGATGGAGCGGATAGCAGCCACTACCGTCCACCTCGAGCAACACTCCCAAATCGAAGGGTGGCCACTAAAAATCAAAAAGTAATAGAATGGAATCGAAGAAGTGCGTCCGATAAGAGGTGCTACCTCACTGGTCCAAGATCGCTCATGTTTTAGCCACCTTATGCCAACTCACGGGAGTTGGGTCCACGTATATACCTTAGGATCGTCGCCACCACCCTACTTCATTCTGGAAACTCCACCGCGTACACAGTTGTCAAAGTGGTTTTCGGTATCGACAGAGAGTATGTCCATATCTGATCCCGGTCTCTTTAACAACCAATCGTTATTATAACCCGTGGTTATAATTTTTAAAACAATACTTTACTTCAAAATAAAATATCATTTCAAACCATATATTTATCAAAATAAAGATTAAATCAATTCCAAACCATTTCCATATATTTAAAATATCATATCATTTCAAAACTTCATTTCAAATCATTTCAATATATCAAATATCATATCTTTCCAAAACTTCATTTCAAATCATTTTTAATATATCAAATATCAATCTTTCCAAATCTTCATTTCAAATCATTTTAATATAATGAAATATCATATCCTTACAAAACTTCATTTCAAATCATTTTAATATAATAAAATATCCTATCAGTTCAAATCCAAATATTCAACCTTATATACCTTTTAAATTCAAAGATATCGTTCATTTACTATCATTTCAAATCACCTTTAAATAGTTTATATTCCAATCAAAATAATTCATTTAAACCTTTTAAAAGTGTAATTATTATATTTTCAAATCAAGTATTCAATTTCCAAAGTTTCAAACCATTCTGAGTTCGTTTACTAAGTCAAAAACCCTAATTATTAAAATTTCAGCATTTCACATCATTTAAAAACAACTACTATAAGTTATATTTGAAAACATTTTTAATTCAGCAAAGACAGCACTTAAAACTGCTGTTAAAACTCAGTTTTAGTTGAATTATAGTTCAAAACAGAAAAGACAGCATTTCAGAAGTGCTGCGGTAGTTCAGATTTCAAAACAAGGGTTAAATTTGATTTCAACATAGACTACAGACCATTATAGCATTTCCAGAGAATGCTATAATAGGCCTGAGTTCAAAATTAGCCTCTAACTTCAACTACAGCAACTACAGCATTTCAGAAATGCTGTAATAGCTCCTTTTTACACAATTTTAGTTCAAAACAGAATCTATAGCATTTCTGAATGCTATTAAAAGTTAATTTCAGGTGTTAGTGTTTTTCCAACAATTAAATAACTTTAATTTAAAACACATAAACATTTTAAAAATCATATTTTAACATTTAAAATGTTCATTTACATATCATTTAACATATATCTTTTCACAATAAATTCCTTATAATCAAATCCAATTTCAACAATTTACTTAATAAATTTAAGTGTAAAAGTGTCCAATTCTTCACTTTTCAACAAATAAACTTAACACTTCAAATTTAAATTACCATTTCACAATTTAACTAAATTTCCAATTTTATTTAATTAACTTAAACCTTTAATTAAAACCAAATTTCACATTTCCTAGTCAAGTTATATTTTAAAAGATCACTTTTAAACATTCATTTATTTAACCACTTAAATTCATAGAAAAATCAATAATACTTTAATAAATCACTTAAATTCAAATTTAATCAAATTATCATATTTACCATTTCCAAATAGAATTTAATATCCACTTTATTTATATAACTTAAATATCATTTTTAACCAAAATTCCAAATTTCCAACTTAAGTTATATTTCAAAAATCCAGTTAAACCATTCATTAATTACATTTTTAACACATAGAAAAATCATAATTTCTTTAATTCAAAATATTTCAAAATCTGTTTAAATCAAATTTCATAAATTTATATTTTTAAAATACTTAAAAATATCCAAAACACTTTATAAAATAACCACGGGCCTGTATATAGTTTTCTAGCCTAGGTCAAGTGATACCGATATGTATCATTTCAATCCGCAGTTTAAAAAGAAAAATCCGGGTTCTATCATTTCAAACCCGCAATCCCAAGTTAAGATAAATTAAATAAAAACCATTCAGCCTATCATTTCAGCCCATAACGATTTTTCCCTATTCTAAACTCCGTTCGGGTATGTCTCATTTCAACCCATAGTGATTCTAGTCTACAGGGAACTTGCAATGGTGATGACTGATATAAATAACAGAATAACATTAAATAACAGTAACATATGATATAACAGGTGTATAAACATCATATGATCATAACATAGTCAAGTATAACATGATAATATATTTCTACAGATTCGCAGGGTGTCAATTTATTAGTTATATAGGTACATATTGTCTGGTGAGAATAACTCACTTGTTTGTGCTGGAGATATCAAAACCAATGACACAATGGAAACAAAAGCACGATGACAAGACTACGGACTTGAGTGGAGAGCGAATCCAATCTACAACTCTTGTGTACAACCCAAAACAACCAATCAAACAGCAAAATTCAATACGACTTTAAAATGCAATAATATTGAAATAAAAGGAGATACGACTACGCAGTCTTTTGCTTTGCCTTCTCTATTGTTTGGTATGGCTTTGGGGTCTGATGTGGTTCAGATGTGGTCGAGTTTTGGGTCAGGTTTGGGCTAACATAGTTCGGGTTCAAGGCAAGACAAGGTGGAGTTTGTACATGAGGAGGTGATGTGGTTTTGGAGGCAACTAGGTGGTTTTTGGTCAAAACAAGGGCTCGACCATGGGGATTGGGCTCGGCCTGTGGTGCACCATGACTGGACAGAGGTGGGGAGGGGTGTGTCGTTGTCAGGTCAGAGGAGTGGTGGCGGCTATGGTGGTGGTTTGGGTGGTGGTTGAAGTGGATGAGCATGTAGAGGTCAAATAAGCATGGATCTAGGCATTTAGGTTGTAGTTTGAGGGGTTTGGCCATCAAGGGGGTTCGGCCATGGTCAGATCTGGTGGGGTAGATGGTGGTGGTGGTCTGGAAGTGATGGAAGGAGGTAGTGGCCGTGGAACAAGGGGGAGAGGCCGATCTAAACAAGGGAGAAAGTAAGGCAAAATTGCATAGAAAAAGTAAGAAAAAAATATAGAAAGAAAAGAGGGATTTACCTAATTTTTTTTCAAGATGGAGGCCATGAATTTTTTAGGGTTTTGGAGCTTGAAAATTCGTGAATAATATGGGGAAGTCGGCTGAAACAAAAAGAATGAGGAATAGTAATGTCTAATTGATCATAAGTTAGGTTAAAACGTAAAGAGGTGGACTATAAAAGCCCATAGGAAGATAGAAGGTTTAGGGCCATTCATATTACTTTATTTTATTTTTATAACTATATTTCTGGAAAAAAAAAATCCCAGATAAAATTTCGAAATCTTATCAAAATATAATAGTTTATATAAATATTTATCAATCATATAAAGTTAAATTAAGAAAATAGCTAAAATAGTAAACTAGTCTAGAAATTTGAAATTGAATAGAATAAATTTTAGAAAAATTCATATGAGCTTGTAATATATTTTTAAACATAAATAATAACATAAAATAAAAATATATTCACAAAAAATATATTTAAAATTTAAATTTAAAAGTCAACGTTTGACTATTTGACCAAAATTCACATTTTCTGGAAATATTAAATTTAGTCATATTTGGAATTCTAATCCACATCAAAATCAAAGTTTATACTTAAAATAATAAAATTTATTCTTTTTCATAAATAAAGCTTTTGAATCTGGAAAAATCAATTTAAAAATATTTGAAAAATACAGGGTTGTTACACTCTCCCCTACTCAAAGCTTTTCATCCTCGAAAAGGAATGAGGTACGGGAAAGCATAGAAAAGATAGAGTGAAATAAGATTAAAATAAGATGACAAGGAGATTGGAATTACACCTGATAACTATTGTTATAGGTAAGTTTAACAAGATGGAGGTAATTAAATCAAGAGTACAAGCACAAAAAAGATCCTCTAGAGTCTGAATCTTCCTTTTCACTTGACCGACGGTCTATGAATGGAAAAACAGTGTTCAGATCCAGATGAGTAACAAAGGTTATCAAAGATTACAGAAAGATTTCTAAACAGACTGGTATAAGCAATAGCCTTCCCATTCTGTAACAAGATAAGAGAAATAAGGACAACCAAAAGATAGTTTGGAAAACAAAATAAGATAATAAACTTGAAACCATAATGCTTTGAAATCATAACAATTTAGGGATGTTTATCATTTGGAAATCATACTACTAAAATCATAACACTTTGGAAATGTTATTCTTTAAAAAATACATAATACTTAGAAAATCATAACACCTTTTAAAAATAATCTTCATTTAAACCATTTTAATCCAAGATCAAACAATATTCATTTTAAAGTTGTAACATTTCTAAGTTCATTCAATTTTAAAAATTTCCAAAACATTGTATTTTCAAAACAGCAGCACTTATAAAATGCTACAGTAGATATATTAATATTTCAAATCAGTTTTATTCTAGAATATTCATTTGGATATCATTTAACTTATGACTTATTAAAACAAACTTTTATGAATGGAATATCCAAATTAAACTATACTTCGTTTATTAAGTCAAAAGCTCACTATTTTACTTAGCTCTAAATTTAACACATACCCTAACACTTTATTTAAAATACCCATTTCATAAATAGATATTCCTTTAATAAGTTACACTTAAAATTTCCATTTGAAAACCAAATTCTCAAGTATCAAGTTTTAGTGATGTTAAAATACATTTTAACTATTTAAATCATAATTATTCATTTTTCAAGACATATCAATTTCATAAATAAAATATTTATCATAGCAAATATAACAATCAAATTTCTTTACACATTTATTCATTTAGACATCAATTAAACTATGAATTCAAGTTAAATAAACTTTATTACAAAATGTCCAATTCAAATGTATTTTATTTTATCTATTCAAAGATACATTATTTATTATACAACATATTCATTTTGGGAAATAACCTTTATTAAAATTCCTAGGTTAGACTTAAGGTTCCATATTAAATCAAATTTGATTATTAAGTTATTTAAAAAAAATCTCTTTACATTCCTTTTTCACTATTTACCTCTGTTAATCTTTTATAACTAAAATTTAAGTGTATAATATTTATTATAACCACTCAAATTTTATTTATAAAATCCTTTCTATATTGCATATTATCCAATTTCATATTCAACTTCTGTGTAATTTAGGTAAGTTATATTGGAATGAAATTGTGTGTTATAAAAATAAAACTTTCCAATTCAATTATCTCAAGTTTGAATCATTTATTCAAATTTTTGATTTTCTTCTTATAACTGAAATTATTCTTTAAAATAAATTTAAGAATTAAACTTCCGATTCCTTTCAAACCATTTAGCGATAAGTAATTATACATACATAATATTGCAAATCAAATTTTAAATCATATATCTATATATATTATAATCCAGACATATTTTAGAAATTCAAAGATTTTCCAAAACAAAGCTGTAGCAAGACTACAGAACGGTCTCTTCACTTCGAAACTCGAAAATGAACGTCGATGATGCTGCAGTCATCACCGAAATTATTTTCCAGCGACAAAGAGAAGAGCACTAAATTTTTTAAACTTTAAAATCCTTTAGAGACAAATTTTTATTCAAAATACTTTAAATAATATCCTTTTAAAAATTTTAAACACAAGGTTTGAAACCATCGGAAATTAAATTATTTAAATTTCTTGTTTTAAATTCATTTCAGTTCCCAAATAAATTTATAAACAACTATTTATAAATTCATTTGTAGAACAATAAATGATAAATCAATTATTATCATTTCAAATTATCAATTTAAATCAATTTATTAAGTTCCATAAAATTATATATCCAAATTTATTTCATTAACCAAATTTTAAAATAATATTGTGTCAGTTTGTTCTGTCAAAGTGTTCTAGAAATCCTATCGATAGCGTTGATCAGACGAATCGATCGGAAACCCAAATCAACATCAACAACCCAAACAACATAACATATAAACAAAACATAGATTTACAAGTACGATTCAAAATGTTTGGAGATAGTTTAGAAACAAAAGACAAGATGGTTAAACAGAGTAGAGAGATGGGTAAGCTTAGATAAATCACAGACAACCTTAACCGGGTCAACCGTGACTTAATGGATAAGATCAAATGTGGATTTTCTAGGATAAATCTACATTCGATCTCAAGAGATAGAGTTTGGAGTAATAAAAGATATTAGCATCTAAACCAAGGATATATATAAATCTCTGGTGAATCGATGCAAATTTGTAAAGGAGTTTCCCCCTTTACCAGAAAATTAGAATATTGGCGAGACAGCCAATTCACTATAAAGATCATTCGAAGTAGAGTTATGTGATACTCCAAAATCAAAAGAAGATGAATAGTGAGAGACAAGAATAATTTCGGAACCGTAGGGAACGTTCCAAAATTTAAAGGAAATCGAATCAAAAGGAAGAGATTCAAACTCGAACGAAAGTGATTCTGTAAATAAATTTACCATACATTCTAAGTTTTGCCTCAAAGCCAAAGCTCTGATACCAACTGTAACGACCCGATATTTTCAACCATTCGCATCCATTATAAGTGTATAGGTACACACTCATGCCGGAATTGAATTGCTCAAAATACCGTGTTGTAAATAAAATTTGGCAAATCTCAGAATATACAGTAAATAAATATAATCACAGATCACATACACAGAGTAAAATAATGCAGCGGAAGTAAAAGAAATAGTAGTTCATGAAGCTACTATATAAATATATCAGAGTTACATAAGATATAACAGAAGAAATAGAATACAACAAAAGTCTCAATATAATAACCAAGTACAAGCTGAGTAGAACAACGGAATTGAAATAGATAGGACATGACAAGCAGATTATCTCCAGCGATTCAAATCTCCAAGAGAGTAGAAACCCAAATCTGTGAATAACTCAGGCTGATCCAAGCGTAAAGCAAAACACAAAACACTCGAGTCAGGACAATATATACTTATATAATGTAAACCAACTCAAGTGAACTGTAACAAAGGTACAAGTAACTTAAAGAATGCTTGGGATCGCCCATTCTTTAAGGATCCGTTAAACTATTTACTATGTAGTAATATATGCTATATACAGTAGTGTCTAATCAGTAAAGTATAATCATATAGAAAATAGCGTTAAGGGGATGGAGAACCTTAACGCGGTCGGATCTTAAAATCATAATCGTAGTGGGTTCGATATGGTAGGTGACACGGCACACAAGGCAATGCCAGGGTAGATATACCAATTACGCACACGGACTGATGGAGCGGATAGCAGCCACTACCGTCCACCTCGAACAACACTCCCAAATCGAAGGGTGGCCACCAAAAATCAAAAAGTAATAGAATGGAATCGAAGAAGTGCGTCCGATAAGAGGTGCTACCTCACTGGTCCGAGATCGCTCCTGTTTTAGCCACCTTATGCCAACTCACGGGAGTTGGGTCCACGTATATACCTTAGGATCGTCGCCACCATCCTACTTCATTCTGGAAACTCCACCGCGTACACAGTTGTCAAAGTGGTTTTCAGTATCGACAAAGAGTATGTCCATATCCGATCCCGGTCTCTTTAACAACCAATCGTTATTATAACCCGTGGTTATAATTTTTAAAACAATACTTTACTTCAAAATAAAATATCATTTCAAACCATATATTTATCAAAATAAAGATTAAATCAATTCCAAACCATTTCCATATATTTAAAATATCATATCATTTAAAAACTTCATTTCAAATCATTTCAATATATCAAATATCATATCTTTCCAAAACTTCATTTCAAATCATTTTTAATATATCAAATATCAATCTTTCCAAATCTTCATTTCAAATCATTTTAATATAATAAAATATCATATCCTTACAAAACTTCATTTCAAATCATTTTAATATAATAAAATATCATATCCTTACAAAACTTCATTTCAAATCATTTTAATATAATAAAATATCATATCCTTACAGAACTTCATTTCAAATCATTTTAATATAATAAAATATCCTATCAGTTCAAATCCAAATATTCAACCTTATATACCTTTTAAATTCAAAGATATCGTTCATTTACTATCATTTCAAATCACCTTTAAATAGTTTATATTCCAATCAAAATAATTCATTTAAACCTTTTAAAAGTGTAATTATTATATTTTCAAATCAAGTATTAAATTTCCAAAGTTTCAAACCATTCTGTGTTCGTTTACTAAGTCAAAAACGATAATTATTAAAATTTCAGCATTTCACAGCATTTATAAACAACTGCTATAAGTTATATTTGAAAACATTTTTAATTCAGCAAAGACAGCACTTAAAACTGCTGTTAAAACTCAGTTTTAGTTGAATTATAGTTCAAAACAGAAAAGACAGCATTTCAGAAGTGCTGCGGTAGTTCAGATTTCAAAACAAGGGTTAAATTTGATTTCAACATAGACTGCAGACCATTATAGCATTTCCAGAGAATGCTATAATAGGCCTGAGTTCAAAATTAGCCTCTAAGTTCAACTACAGCAACTACAGCATTTCAGAAATGCTGTATGTTGGGCGTGTTCTCACCCAGAAGACCTCGAGACCAAGAAGCTTGATTCATCCATCCAGGCTCGCCTAAACTCATCCGGCATTCTCGTTCTCCAGAGCCCATTCGACAGTCACTCATCCGACATTCTCGTCCTCCAGAGCCCATTCGGCATTCTCGTTCTCCAGAGCCCATTCGGCGGTCTCATGCAACTGCCGAACCAGCTCTTCCCACCATATACCGGACCAAGCTCTTCCCACCATCTACCGGACCAAGCTCTTCCCACCATCTACCGGACCAAGCTCCTCCCAGCATCTACCGGACCAAGCTCTTCCCACCATCTACCGGACCAAGCTCTTCCCACCATCTACCGGACCAAGCTCTTCCCACCATTTACCGGACCAAGCTCCTCCCAGCATCTACCGGACCATACTCCTTTCGGGCCAACAATACCAGGCCAGGTCGCGTCAGCCCAGGCCCACCAGCTGTTATATACATCCATGACCCCTAGCCTCACTCTATAAATAGAGGGGCAGAGGTACAACAATGGGGACAAGTTTTGAGAGCTCAAGCACGGAGAGAACTTTCAAACAACTTTCTTTTACTTGTATAAAAGCTTTGTACTTGTAATCAAAAGAAGAGAAATAACATATAAAGTGGACGTAGGCACATTCTGGCTGAACCACTATAAATCTACGTGTCTTTTTACAGTTTAGCCCCTGTTTTTCATATATTTGCATAAATCACTCAAATCGCTAAGAACAACATAAGATCTACTAAATCATACAACTTTGAGGTGTTTGTCCATTTTTTGTGCAACCATTTTTGGTGCTTTCATTGAGAGCTAGAAGCTCGAAGCTTCAGGTTCATCCGCTTAACAAGTTTTCCTAACAGCATCGTCCGCCACTTGGAAAACATGCCTCCCAAACAGAGAAAAGATGTTAACAAAGGAAAAAACATCGCATCCAGCAGTCTTCCAGATCCAGCTGTCACGAATCAAGTAAATCGTCCTCCTCCAGCAACAGTAACAAATGAAGAACAGGCTAACCCAACTACTCCTGCCACAGAACAGCCTGCAGCAATTACTAGAGTAGATCTGGACAGAGTTGTGGTTGAAGTAACTAACCGCTTCACGTCCCAGTAGGAAGCCTTGGTGGACCATCTCATGTCACGCTTAAGGGATGCTGAAGAATCCAACCGCAACACTGAATCATGGGGCGAGTCCCAGTCTGGATGATCTCAGAGACAACAAAAATCTTCCTTCTTCGAAGGAGCTAACGGCAGGAGTAGCCGTGGTAGGAGCCGAGACCGAGCACAGCCCGAAGTTAGGCCTGAGGAAACGTTTGGTACCGAACCCAACGGGGAAGGTACCGGGCGAAGGTCAACTGTAGCTGAGCCTGTCATGCTGCCTAACTACAGAAACGCCAGTGAACGGGGCCGAGCTAGAGTCCAGCCCGAAGTTGGACCCGAGGAAGTGCTTAGATCAGAACCCAACAGGGGGAGATCAAGGCAAGGGCCAACTGTAGCTGACCCAAGCATGCTCCCAGAAGATCAAAGGCAGACACTGGAAAATATGAGGAATGATAGACGATACCATCCCTACAGGTCATCTGGACGGAATCAATCCCACAGAACAGAACCAAACTCATTTCTATCTGCTCCAAGTTCTGATGAAAGGATGGCACGCTTATTCAGAGAGTGTGTCCAACGGGAGCAAAGAGATCGAGGGATAGGCGCTAGGGTAACCAGCCCTTTCGCCCGCAATATCGAAATTGCTATCACCCCCCGAGAATGGAAGATGCCAACAATGGAACCCTACAAAGGAACCTCCGATCCCGTTGTACACTTACAGAGGTACACGCAGCATATGCTCATGAGTGGAGCGACAGAGGGAGTACTGTGCAAATGCTTTCCGCTCTTCTTAGAAGATCTTGCTACCTCCTGGTTCTGTCATCTACCCCAAGGATCCATCAGCTCGTGGGAAATGTTGAAAGAAAAATTTATCAGTCAGTTCCGCATTCATGTGGAGCAACCTAAGGACGCTTATTCCTTATCCAGCATCAAACAGAAACCTGGAGAAAAGCTGCAGCAATACCAAACCAGATTCAACGCCGCAGCAGCCGCAGTCCAAGATGCCGATGAGAAGCTTATCCTAATGGCCCTCTGCAGTGGTGTGCATCCGGACACAAAATTTGCTAGAAGGTTGACAAAAGAAAAACCAGCTACCTTACCCGATTTCTTCCATGAAGCCGGGAAATACATGAGGCTTGAGGATGCTGCCGTTGAGGGGCAATCAGGACAGCAAAATAAGACAACCCATGGCAACGCCTCTGCTGTGGCAAGGGACGTTCGAAGAAATGATTCCAGAGACAATGCTGGGGGCAAGAAGGGAGAAAAGCGCCTATATCGCCCAGGACCAAGATTCGACACTTACACCCCTTTGAACGAGACCGTCGAAAATATCTTCCTTGCCACCCAATGCGAAGTTAGATACAAACGCCCACCATACAAGAAAGAATCAGATAACGCACAGAAGTCTGGAAAATTCTGCCGCTTCCACGAATCTCACGGGCATGATACCAACGAATGCCATCATCTCCGAGATCTGATTGAGGAACACATCAGAAGAAAGAAACTGGAACGTTATGTAAAAGGTCAGGACAGGACCCCAGCTCCTGCCAATGAAATCCCAAGGCTACCCTCACCGGGGGCCGACAGAGGAAACCGCAACGCTAGCAGCTCTAGCCAAGAAAAGATAGTGGTCCATACCATCTCAGGAGGGCCACACATCGCAGACAGAAGCTGGAAAGAGATGGAAAGATATGGAAAGTCGCTTAGAGACAATAAAGACTATGTCAATTCGGTTATAGAAGAGCGCCACCCGAAGCGGAAAGAAAGTAATGACATCACGTTCGGTAAGCGTGACCTGGAAGGAAGGCAGTACCCTCACATGGATCCCATGGTCATCTCTGCCCGACTTGGTCCCGCCGAAGTATACCGAATCCTGGTAGACACTGGAAGCTCGGTAAACATCCTGTTCAAACACGCATTCGACAAAATGAAGCTATCAATGAAGGATGTATCCCCCTGCGATAAACCACTACACGGCTTCACTGGAGATGCGAAGATGCCCCTCGGGCAACTGGACCTTTTTGTTGAAATTGGAAGCCATCCCCGCTCTGCTGTACGGAAACAAACGTTTGTGCTAATAGAAAACCAGTCGGCCTACAACGCCTTCTTAGGAAGGCCATCCTTGTCTGACTTCCAAATTGTCTTAGCCCCATAGTGCCTAAAGATGAAATTCCCAACAGACAATGGAGTAGGGGAAGTGGAAGGAGACCAGGACGTTGCTCGAGACTGCTATGTAACTGAACTTCGCAACAACCACAGGAAGGATAAAGGGAAGGGTGTAGATATTGCCCTCTGCACAAAAATCCTAGAAGCATAGCAACTAAAGAAAGCCCCTCCTCTTCGATATACAAGCGACCCTTTCAATGAATTAGACCCTAGGGACAAAGAGGAGGAGGCCACCGCCGAGCCTGCAGAGGCTATGGAGTTTATATCTGTAGACAAGCACGACTCAAGTATACTATTGAAAATTGGATCCCAACTAAAAGCCGAATTAAAGGAACAACTCATCGATTTTCTCCGCCACAACTTGGATGTATTCGCTTGGTCACACGCTGACATGACCGGAATCTCCCCCGACATAGCATGCCACGTATTAAACATTGATCCTACCAAGGCGCCTGTAAAACAAAAAAAGAGAAGTATGGGGGCAGAGCGATCAGCAGCCCTCGATGAAGAAGTAAAGAATCTACTCGCCAATGACTTCATACGAGAAGCTGTTTACCCAGAATGGATCGCCAACCCGGTACTGGTAAAGAAGGCTAACGGGAAGTGGCGGACCTGCATCGACTTCTCCAACCTAAACGACACCTGCCCAAAGGATTGCTTCCCACTTCCCAGAATCGACCAACTTGTAGACAGCACAGCCGGGCACGAGCTCCTATCTTTTATGGACGCGTACTCAGGATATAACCAAATTCCTATGCATGCTCCCGACCAAGACCACACTAGTTTCATCACCGACCGGGGTTTGTACTGCTATAAGGTAATGCCTTTCGGACTTAAAAATGCAGGAGCCACCCACCAGCGCCTCGTCAACAAGATGTTTGCAGGGCTAATAGGACAAACTATGGAAGTATATGTGGACGACATGCTGGTGAAATCACGGAAAGCCAAAGATCACGTAAGCCACCTAGGCGAAATGTTCCAGGTACTTCGACAGTATGGAATGAAGTTGAATCCACTAAAGTGCTCCTTCGGAGTGTCATCGGGAAAATTCTTAGGGTTCATCGTCCATGCCCGAGGGATTGAAGCAAACCCTGAACAAGTCCGAGCGCTAAGGGATATCAAGATACCTTCCACCCGAAAGGAAATGCAAAGCCTAAATGGAAAAGTGGCCGCCCTAAGCCGATTCATCTCCAAGGCAACGGACAAGTGCGTCCCCTTTTTCGAAGCTCTAAAGAAAGATAAAGGAAAGTTCGAATGGACGGACGAATGCTTAACCGCTTTCCTTAACCTAATCGAACACCTCCAGAAACCACCTGTACTCTCGACCCCAAGCGAAGGCGAAGAATTATATCTATACCTTGCTGTGTCATCTCACGCTCTAAGCGCTGCCTTGGTAAGGGAAGACGACCGCACGCAAGGACCAGTTTACTTCGTCAGCAAAAGGTTTACTGGGGCAGAAGTTAGATATCCTAAACTTGAGAAGTTAGCATACTGTTTACTAATCACTTCACGAAAACTACGTCACTACTTCCAATCCCATTCCATCAAAGTTCTGACCGATCAACCACTGAGGCAGGTACTCCATCGTCCCGACACTTCCGGGCGACTACTTAAATGGTGCATTGAGCTGAGTCAATATGATATCACCTATCACCATCGCACCGCCATCAAAGGACAAGCCATGGCTGATTTCATTGCAGAATTCACTACCAACGAGGATAAGGAGCAATTGGAAATAACAGAAGATATCAAGTGGAATCTCTTTGTGGACGGTGCATCTAACGAACAAGGCTCGGGGGCAGGTGTGGTAATAATCACTCCCAGGGGAAATAAACTGCACTATGCTATAAGGTTGGAGTTCGCTGCCACCAACAACGATGCAGAATATGAAGCAGTGATAGCTGGACTAGAAATTGCCATAGAAATCGGGGCCAATTCTTTGTGTCTTCACAGCGATTCTCAACTTATTGTTAATCAAATCCTAGGAGAATTCCAAGCTCGAGAAGAACGACTCATAGCATATCTAAAGAAGACCAAGTTACTTCTCAACCGATTGGACCACTACTTAGTCAAACATATCCCTCGGGAGGAGAACCGAGAGGCCGACGAATTAGCAAAGCAAGCAAGTGTGAGAGACATCACCATCTTCGGGGCTGTAACCATCTCAAAGCAACTGGCCCCAAGTTTTGAGCAAGTAAATCTAATAGCTGCAACCGAAGAAGCAACTTGGATGACTCCCATCCGAGACTACCTACAAAGTGGCACTCTACCCAACGGGCGTAACGAAGTCAAGAAAATCTTGGGGAAAGCATCCCGCTACACAATACAAGAAGACATCCTTTATCGGTGCGGATTCTCTAACCCGTTATTAAGGTGTGTCGCCGGGAGAGAAGCCAAGGAAATCTTATCCAACATCCATCAGGGGAGCTGCGGAGATCACACCGGAGGGCAAACATTAGCAAAAAAGATACTCCGATACGAATATTTCTGGCCCACCTTAAGCAAGGACGCCTTAGATTTCGTCAAGAAGTGTGACAGATGCCAGAAATTTGCTAAGATTCCACGGCTACCAACAACTGAGATTACTCAAATGACCAGCCCTTGGCCCTTCGCAATATGGGGAATTGACTTAATCGGCGAGCTACCGATGGGCCGAGGCGGGGCCAAATATGCTATAGTGGCAGTTGATTATTTCACCAAATGGGTGGAAGCGGAACCTCTGAATAAAGTATCTTCAGCAAAAGTTATTAACTTCTTAATCAAAAATGTTCTATGCAGGTACGGAGTCCCGCTCAAAATCATATCAGACAATGGACTTCAGTTTGACAGCGAGGAATTCGCCAACTGGTGCCAAGAACACGGAATTCATAAAAGCTTCTCATCCGTAGCATATCCCCAGGCAAACGGACAAGTCGAAGCAGTCAACAAAATTCTGAAAACTCTGATAAAAAAGAAGCTCGAAAAGTCAAAGGGCGCTTGGGTGGATGAACTACCTACGGCACTGTGGGCCTACCGCACATCTCTCAGAACATCAACGGGGCACACTCCTTTCTCTTTGGCATACGGATCGGAGGCTATGCTCCTAGTTGAAACCATTGTGCCTTCCCACCGTAGGATCCACTATAACCCGGAAGAGAACGAAGAGCTCCTCCACATGTCTTTGGATCTAGTTGAGGAGAGAAGAAATGATGCAGTCCTTAAAGCAGCAGCCCACAAACAAAAAGTGGCGGCACACTACAACTCCAAAGTCAAGCATCGTACCTTACAAGAAGGGGATCTTGTCCTCAAGCGTATCTTCCCTCGTCCCGGAGCACTAGACCCAATCTGGGATGGACCATATGTAATTCATAAAGATCTCCACAACGGAGCCTATATTTTGTCAACAGTGGACGGAGAGGTGTTCCAGAGGGCTTGGAACATCCAACACCTCCGTCGATACTTTTCTTAACTTGTATTGCCCATATGAAGTGAATTAACAAAGAGAATCAGTGGACGTAGGCATTTTCGTGCCGAACCACTTTAAAAAACCTTGTCTCTTTTTTAACTTGTTCCTTTGTATCTTGGCTGCTTGTTAACTTTATCCTTTTTGTTGAACAAAATCCTGAGCATATAGCATTTCTATTCAAAGCACTCCACAACGCAACTTCACCTAGACAAGACCTAGCAGGTACTATGCGAATCTATGCCCTCGCCAATGAGACACTTTTGCTCCAGCATCCCTCTGCTGCGGGTTAACTCATTGCTCGCGACGGCCCTCAAAGCCAACTGTAATGAGCCGATTATAAGCCACCGAGAAGGCCGACTATAGCCGAGGCAGCTCATTACGGCGTTAGGCTCGCCGGCAACTGTGAACCGACTATAAGCCCCAACATAAGGTGTGGCCAGCCAGGGGCAGTTCACAGTTGACGATCGACACCCACGCTAGCCGGCCACGGTAAATCGAATAATACCCACGATTAGGGGCCATAATGGCCCGGGTAGTTACTATGCGCGATCTCGGCTCCGATGTGTCTTAAGTGCAGCTGTGGTAAAAAAGAATTAACTCCCCGCGGAGGCGTAAAATGGGTAACAAATGTCTCCAAGACCCACAGCTAGGGAAAGTGACTACAAAACCCGTTTGCCACGAACTTAAGCACATCGAAGGCCTTCCGTGATTGGAAGTTTTACTTTTTCATATTTCAATTTTACTTAAAAAAGCTTTTTCCTTATCCTCTATAACAATCCCTAAAGTACAGGATACAGAGTAGGAGATACTCGCCAATGGGTGTAGGGACTCACAATTGGATGACAGGGCATTCGACTGCATTCCATGCTCGGTCATACAAGATATTCAAAACTGCCATCTACGATTAAAACATGAAAGGCGGTATTTTCTTCTTTTTGTGCAGATACATGACTATGATTCGTTCACACCACACGCTAATATTGCAAGTCATGAAATTATGTTTTAGAACCAGAACCTGACATCAAACACAATTCAATTACAAGAATATACATAGCTATATTTCTCATACGACATGTCAAAATAGCAACAAACATTCAGAAAACGACAAAATCAGCTTAAGTTAAAGAATTACACATCAAGAATGGAGCTATTTATTACAAGTAGCAATATAATACAACCTAAAAGCTACTTTACTGTTTTAAGACTAACATATACAACCCTGTCAAGTCCACAAAAAGAGTTTTTTCGAGGTCTAATCAAGGGGCCGGCTGCATTGGAGTTTTATCCTTGTCCTGTTGACCACCTGTCCAGTCAAAGAAAAGATTCATTAGTGATAAGCGACCAAGTTAATGGGGAAACTAAAAAGGAAGACTTACCAACATATGCTTATTGGCCATCCTGGTCGTCATCATCTACTTGCACCCCTGCCTCCTCAGCAGCAAGCAACCGCATACCCTCCTTCACCGCCACCTTCTCCCCCTTGGCAAACTGGGCAGTGACCACATCCATGCTGAAGGCCATGCCACCATCTTTATTCGCATCAGCTTTGGCCTCCTCCAGAGCCCGAAGATAGATCTTAGCCATGACCCTAGGATAATCATCCATCCAGGATAGGTTGCCCTGCTTCCAGGTTCAGAAGTACATGTCCTGAAGCATTTCGTCCATCATCCCCTCATTCTCCTCAAACTCCCTCATCCGGGCCTCGGAAGCCGACAACCTTTCAACGGCAGCATCTCTCTCTGATCGGTATCTCGAGCAGTCAACCAGAAGGGATCCCCGCATTGCCTCCATCTCCTCCCTCAACTTGGCTTAAGCAAGCTCTGCAGCCTCAAGTTTCCCGGACAACTCCTCCACCTGCTCAAGATCCGCTTCCCGAACCTCGTCCACCGTGGCAATAGCCATGTCAATCCGTTCTTTGCAAGTAGCTTCCATTTTCCGCAGTTCGGCCCGGCTGGCCTCTTCCATGGTTTTCTTTAGTCGTCCAGAAGCAGCCTCATGCTGAGAAATCTGAATGGCCTGATCCGCAAGCTGTTTGGCTTGATCCGAAACCACCAATCGTAGTCGGATGTTGGCACTCCCAATCTCCTCTCCGGCCTTAACCAGCCGGGCATGATGCCCCATCAGCTTCTTAGTCTCCTCCGCCACCCGATCAATATTAGCCTTGGCCTCGTCTCCCATAGTAATTATACGAGTAGTGAGTAAATCGAGATCTAAGGACTTAGCCTCATCAAGTACCCGTACCATGGGGTTGCGGGGAAGAAGGTGCTCACCGGTAACCTCGTCAAAGGTAATATCATGGGAACTTGGATCCAGATCAGGATGACCCGCAAATGGATTACGAGCCAAGTCGGGACGATCAATCTGAAAAACGGTAGGGTTTTCGGACGGGTGCGGAGAGAGTGCAAGCTCGCTATCCTCCTCCGTGATATCATGAAGAGGCTGAACTGGGGGCTGAGGACCAAGTGAAGGTTCGGATGAGGGATGACTCCTCTTTCTCTTTTGGATACCCTCTTCAATAACCCCGAGAAGGGGACGGTAGCCGACTACATCCCCGGAGCGGTGGGTCGAAGACTTTGGCTTGGCGGAAGCTTTGGAAAGCTTGTACTGTTCAAGCCTGTGCCGAAGATCTGAGGCCTTAGCCGTTTTACCTGCTCCTGATATGAAGAACAAGTGTCACAAGCTTACATTGATCCATAATTCAAGAAAACACGGCAAATTAAAAGGAATCAAAAGTTCACCTTGAGTCGTCGGAGCCACCTTGGCTGGAATAGTCTGAGGAGGCTCGCTTGCACCAGTTCCAGCCTTGTCAGTTTTCCCAGTTTTCTCTACCAAAGCCGGATCTTCGTCCAGCCCCTCGAAGGCCTGGTGGAACGCATCATCCGTCCACTCCTGAATCTCACCCGCTTGCCCAGGAAGCAAGGCCCCGACGCCATCGCCACCTTTATCACCTTCCCGACCGTCTCCACCCTCACCTCTTTCCTCCTCTATGTCTTCCTCCTCCTGGGTAAGTGGGCAATTGCTGGGGGAGGGACCGTCCGACTTCTTGAGTTTCTTACCTCCGACGGTTGGAGGTTTTGTAAAAGGCTTCCTCTTGCTACTCTCTACCGTAACACCTCCCTTAGTCTGAACAGCCACCCTCTCCTCTGCCGTTTCCCTCAGCTTGACTACTGACTGCTGTGGAAGGATTAAGTTATACTCCAGAAGGGTCGCATTTCTGATCAGGAAGGCAGATGATCTATATTTCCCGAGAATAGCTTCTATCTCAGCCGCCGTCTAAACCATGCGGTCAGTCTCCACAATCGCAAAGCCACCTATCGCTAGCAAAAATGAGAAAGTATGAGAAGAAGCATCGCAATCGGAATGGAAATTAGAAGTAAAAGCATCAACTTACATCCAGAAGTAAAGCGCCGAATTGAGACGGAGTCGTCCCTGACAAAGAACCATTCCTTCTTGAACATGCTGAATTTGGAATACAGATCCAAGACCGGCTTGAAGGTCACAGCTGACTCCAAGCTAATGTATGGGGACCCCTTCTTATAGCCCCTCAGATTATATAGATACCGGATCTCTCGGTTGGAAGGAGCACGACCATACTTCCTCTGAAAAATGACGAAGAGGCTCACCAATATAGCATAGGAGTTGGGTTGAAGCTGGAATGGGGCCACCTTTAGATATGTGAGGAAGCTGGCTATCCAAGCGTTAAGAGGAGGAATGGCACCACACATGCAGTGGTATCGGCTGTAGGCGAAGTACCCTTCAGGAGGGTCATACGGCATAACGTATCTCCCAGGCAATAGCAAGTGCGCCCTATCGATTCCAAAGGATCGGGAAATGAAATCAAGCTGCTCCTCCTTGAGGGAGTTAGGAAAGCAATCGGGCGGGGAGTTCAGAAGTTCATGAGGGCCATACCCGTCCACTAGCGATCTCGGGGTTGGTCCGTGACGTTCTTGATTCGGCTGAGCTGGGGGCACGGCAGAGGAACCTCCTTCGCCCCCGGATTTCTTCTTGTCTGATCGAGTTTCCTCTTTACGAGACATTATCTGCAAACACAAAGAAGAATGTCGTTAGGCTAAAGGAAGAAAAGAAGCGAGTGTGTGCAGTCTAGAGTTTCACTCATAAAATCGAAATGCTCAAACTCCCGTTATCATTCGGTAAACTGAATATAAAATTTCATTCGGCATTCTCATATGGAAATTTCATTCGGCATTCTCATCTGGAAATTTCATTCGGCATTCTCATCTAGAAATTTCATTCGGCATTCTCATCTGGAAATTTCATTCAGCATTCTCTTCGGGAAAGCCCATTCGGCAGTCTCATCTCGAGGAACTCGTTCGGCACTCTCAACTAATATTCATTCGGTACGTATGACACACGCACTTCATTCGATGGACACAGACAAAAAACCATTCGGCTAAGGAAAATTGAGTACCTGGTTCGGCAAGCTAAAATGGTTCGGCAGAGGATTAGAATTTGATTCGGCTAGGTGACTAACTTGGCTTGGCTGTTTCGTTCGGTAGAAGGTAATAGAGGCCCTGGGCCCTTACTTATAGACAACTATAGACGACCGGACCAGCTGATTCGGCGAAAGCATCCAAGCTGACGTCATTAGTTTTAAAAAACAAAGCGCGGCACATTCCGGCATATGCCCCACTTTGGGGGGCAAATGTTGGGCGTGTTCTCACCCAGAAGACCTCGAGACCAAGAAGCTTGATTCATCCATCCAGGCTCACCTAAACTCATCCGGCATTCTCGTTCTCCAGAGCCCATTCGGCAGTCACTCATCCGGCATTCTCGTCCTCCAGAGCCCATTCGGCATTCTCGTTCTCCAGAGCCCATTCGGCGGTCTCATGCAACTGCCGGACCAGCTCTTCCCACCATCTACCGGACCAAGCTCTTCCCACCATCTACCGGACCAAGCTCCTCCCAGCATCTACCGGACCAAGCTCCTCCCACCATCTACCGGACCAAGCTCTTCCCACCATTTACTGGACCAAGCTCCTCCCAGCATCTACCGGACCATACTCCTTTCGGGCCAACAATACCAGGCCAGGTCGCGTCAGCCCAGGCCCACCAGCTGTTATATACATCCATGACCCCTACCCCTAGCCTCACTCTATAAATAGAGGGGCAGGGGTACAACAATGGGGACAAGTTTTGAGAGCTCAAGCACGGAGAGAACTTTCAAACAACTTTTTTTTACTTGTATAAAAGCTTTGTACTTGTAATCAAAAGAAGAGAAGAGAAATAACATATAAAGTGGACGTAGGCACATTCTGGCTGAACCACTATAAATCTACGTGTCTTTTTACAGTTTAGCCCCTGTTTTTCATATATTTGCATAAATCACTCAAATCGCTAAGAACAACATAAGATCTACTAAATCATACAAATTTGAGGTGTTTGTCCATTTTTTGTGCAAACACTGTAATAGCTCCTTTTTACACAATTTTAGTTCAAAACAGAATCTATAGCATTTCTAAATGCTATTAAAAGTTAATTTCAGGTGTTAGTGTTTTTCCAACAATTAAATAACTTTAATTTAAAACACATAAACATTTTAAAAATCATATTTTAACATTTAAAATGTTCATTTACATATCATTTAACATATATCTTTTCACAATAAATCCCTTATAATTAAATCCAATTTCAACAATTTACTTAATAAATTTAAGTGTAAAAGTGTCCAATTCTTCACTTTTCAACAAATAAACTTAACACTTTAAATTTAAATGACCATTTCACAATTTAACTAAATTTCCAATTTTATTTAATTAACTTAAACCTTTAATTAAAATTAAATTTCACATTTCCTAGTCAAGTTATATTTTTGTTTGCACAAAAAATGGACAAACACCTCAAAGTTGTATGATTTAGTAGATCTTATGTTATTCTTAGTAATTTGAGCGACTTATGAAAATACGTAAAAAACAGGGGCTAAACTGTAAAAAGACACGCAGATTTATAGTGGTTCAGCCAGAATGTGCCTACGTCCACTTTATATGTTATTTCTCTTCTTTTTTTATGATTACAAGTACAAAGCTTTGATACAAGTAAAAGAATGTTGTTTGAAGAGTTCCTTCCGTGCTTGAGCTCTCAAACCTGTCTGCCATTGTTGTACCCCTGCCCCTCTATTTATAGAGTGAGGCTGGGGGCAGGGGTCTTGGTTGTATATAGCTGCTAGTGGGCCTGGGCTGAAGCAGTCTGGCCTGGAGGCGCTTTGGTTCGGCGAAGCTTTGGTTCAGTGTGGACTGGAAGATGGGTTGGTCCGGTGTTGGGTTGGTTCGGTGGCGAGTTGGTTCGGTGGCGAGTTGGTTCGGTGGCGAGTTGGTTCGGTTAGGCCAGGAGGAGGTTGGTTCGGTGAAGAATGGGGTGTCTTGATTCGGTGAAGGCGAGTTGTCTGGTTCGGTTTGGCATGGGTATCGAATGGACATAGGAATCGGCGAATCTGGATGTAACTGATGCCTCTTGGTCTCGAGATCCTCTGGGTAAGAATTCACCCAACATTTGCCCCCCAAAGCGGGGCACGTGTTTGCATGTGTCGCGCTTTGTTTTAGCTTGGGCGTTTCCTGTAGTTGAGATAGGTTCGTTCGGCGAGGAATGCCGAACCGGTTGATCCGGTTGCCTTTCGCTTGTCTATATATAGGGGCTATACCCCCTTTGCTTTTCCTTACCGAACAACCGAACCAGAGAGACGAGTTTAGCCGAATCAACTCTTTGCCGAATCAAGCTCGTACCGAACCAGGTATACGTCCTTTCGCCGAATGAACATGATAGGTTTCTAAAGCCGAATGCTTCCTGTATCGCACTACCGAATGAGAATAGGGCTTAGTGCCGAACGAGTTTTGGTCCTTATTTACCGAATGAAATTGGTTCTTTGGGCACCGAATGAAAACTTATATTATACTACCGAATGAACCATTGAAGTGTTGCATCTGTTCGCCGAATGAACTATTGTACCGAGTGAACATGTGTTTCATACTTCGAACTTTTAAGTGAAATTCCATATTATATGCTTACTTGTTTACATCCTTTGTTCTAACACTATGCTTTTCCGGTGTTGTAGATAATGTCCCGTAAAGCGGAAACCCGATCAGACAAAAGGAAATCCGGGGGTGAAAGAGGTTCCTCTGTCGTGCCCCCAGCTCAGCCGAATCCAGAACGCCACGAACCAACCCCGAGATCGTTAGTGGACGGGTACGGTCCGCAGGAGCTTCTGAATTCTCCCCCGGACTGCTATCCCAGCTCCCTTAAGGAAGAGCAGCTTGATGCCATCTCTCGCTCTTTCGGAATTGACAGGGCGCGAATGCTGTTGCCGGGGAAAGATGTTATGCCATACGACCCTCCTGAAGGGTTCTTTGCTTACAGCAGATACCACTGCATGTGTGGTGCCATTCCGCCTCTTAATGCTTGGGTAGCCAGCTTCCTCACATATCTCAAGGTGGCCCCATTCCAGCTTCAACCCAACTCCTATGCTATACTAGTGAGCCTCTTCGTTATTTTCCAGAGGAAGTATGGTCGTGCTCCTTCCAACCGGGAGATCCGGTACTTGTATAATTTAAGGGGCTATAAGAAGGGGTCCCCATACATTAGCTTGGAGTCAGCTGTGACCTTCAAGCCGGTCTTGGACCTGTACTCTAAATTCAGCATGTTCAAGAAAGAGTGGTTCTTTGTTAGGGACGACTCCGTTTCAATCCGGCGCTTTACCTCTGGATGTAAGTTGATGCTTTTACTTATAATTTCTATTCCGATCGCGATGCTTCTTCTCATACTTTCTCATTTTTGCTAGCGATAGGTGGCTTTCCGGTTGTGGAGACTGACCGCCTGGTTCAGACGGCGGCTGAGATAGAAGCCATTCTTGGGAAATATAGATCATCTACCTTCTTGATTAGAAATGCGATTCTTCTGGAATATAACTTAATCCTTCCGCAGCAGTCTGTAGTTAAGCTGAGGGAAACGGCGGAGGAGAGGGCGGCTGCTCAGACCAAGGAAGGTGTTACGGCAGAGAGTAGCAAGAGGAAACCTTTCACAAAACCTCCAGCTGTCGGAGGTAAGAAACTCAAGAAATCGGACGGTCCCTCCCCCAGCAATTGTCCACTTACCCGGGAGGAGGAAGACATAGAGGAGGAAAGAGGCGAGGGTGGAGATGGTCGGGATGGTGACAAAGGTGGCGATGGCATCGGGGCCCTACTTCCTGGGCAAGCGGGCGAGATTCAGGAGTGGACGGATGATGCGTTCCACCAGGCTTTTGAGGGGTTGGATGAGGATCCGGCTTTGGCAGAGAAGACCGGGAAGGCGGACAAAGCCGGGACTGGTGCAAGTGAGTCTTCTCCGACCATTCCAGCCAAGGTGGCTCCGACGACTCAAGGTGAACTCTTGACTCCTGCATGCTTCATTAATGATAGGGACTTAGGAATATTTTATGACCCGCTCCCGTCCTGGAATGAAATCCTGGACTTATTGCAGTATCCCACTCCTCCCCAGGGTTTGTACAACCACAGCTGTGTTTCTTTTCCTTTTTTAACTTGTAATTTACCACGTTTCTCGAATCGTATAGTGATGTAAGTTTGTGACACTTGTTCTTTATATCAGGAGCAGGCAAGACGTCCAAAGCTTCAGACCTTCGACACAGGCTTGAGCAATATAAACTTTCCAAAACTTCTGCTAAGCCGAAGCCCTCGACCCAACGCTCCGGGGATGTAGTCGGTTACCGTCCTCTTCTTGGGGTCATCGAAGAGGGTATTCAGCAGAGGAAGAGGAGTCATCCTTTATCCGAAACTTCGCCCGGTCCTCAGCTTCCGGCTCAGCCTCTTCATGATATTACTGAAGAGGGTAGCGAGTTTGCACCCTCTCCGCACCCGTCCAGAAACCCTTCCGTCACTCATATCGACCGTCCTGACTTGGCTCGTAATCCATTTGCGGGTCATCCTGATCTGGATCCAAGTTCCCACGACATTACCTTTGATGAGGTTACTGGTGAGCACCTTCTTCCCCGCAATCCCATGGTACGGGTGCTTGATGAAGCTAAGTCCTTAGATCTTGATCTACTTACCACTCGGATAGTTACCATGGGAGATGAGGCCAAGGCTAATATTGATCGGGTGGCGGAGGAGACTAAAAAGCTGATGGGGCATCATGCCCGGCTGGTTAAGGCCGGAGAGGAGATTGGGAGCGCCAATATCCGACTTCGATTGGTGGTTTCGGATCAGGCCAAACAGCTTGCGGATCAGGCTATTCAGATTTCTCAGCATGAGGCCGCTACTGGACGACTAAGGAAAACCATGGAAGAGGCCAGTCGGGCCGAATTGCGGAAAATGGAAGCTACTTGCAAAGAACGGATTGACATGGCTATTGCCACGGTGGATGAGGTTCGGAAAGCGGATCTCGAGCAGGTGGAGGAATTGTCCGGGAAACTTGAGGCTGCAGAGCTTGCTCAAGCCAAGTTGAGGGAGGAGATGGAGGCAATGCGGGGATCCCTTCTGGTTGACTGCTCGAGATACCGATTGGAGAGAGATGCCGCCGTTGGGAGGTTGTCGGCTTCCGAGGCCCGGATGAGGGAGTTTGAGGAGAATGAGGGGATGATGGACGAAATGCTCCAGGATATGTACTTCCATACCTGGAAGCAGGGCAACCTGTCCTGGATGGGTGATTATCCCAGGTTCATGGCTAAGATTTATCTCCGGGCTCTGGAGGAGGCTAAGGCTGATGCAGATAAAGAGGGTGGAACGGTCTTCAGTATGGATGTGGTCACTGCCCAGTTTACAAAGGAGGAGAAAGTGGCGGTAAAGGAGGGTATGCGGCTGCTTGCTGCTGAGGAGGCAGGTGTGCAGGTAGAGGATGACGACCAGGATGGTCAAGAAGCAGGTGCTGGTAAGTCTTCCTTTCTAGTCTTTCCGTTAACTTGGTTACTTATCGCTAATGAATTCTTTTTACGACCGGACAGGTGGGCAACAGAGCAAGGACAAGACTCCGACGCAACCGGCTCCCTGATTAGACCTGGAAAATTCTTTTTGTAGACTTGACATGGTTGTATACGTTAGTCTTAAGACAGTAGAGTAACTTCTAAGTTGTAATTCTTGCTACTTGTAACAATCAACATTATTCTTGACGTGTAATTTTTTTAACTTAAGCTGATTTTGTCGTTTCTTGAATATTTGCTGCTATTTCGACATATCGTATGAGAAATGTAGCTATGTATATTCTTGTAATTAAATTGTGTTTAATATTAGACTATGGTTCTAAACCATAATTTTATGACTTGCAACATTAGCGTGTGGTGTGAACAAATTATAGTCATGTATTTGTACACAAAAGAAGAAAATACCGCCTTTCATGTTTTAATCGTAGATGGCAGTCTTGAATATCTTGTAGGACCGAGCATGGAATGTAGTCGAATGTCCTGCCACTGTGAGTCCCTACACCCATTGGTGAGTATCTCCTACTCTGTATCATGTACTTTAGGGATTGTTATAGGGGATAGGAAAAAAAGCTTTTTAAGTAAAATTGAAATACGTGAAATAGTAAAACTTCCAATCACGGAAGGCCTTCGATGTGCTTAAGTTCGTGGCAAACGGGTTTTGTAGTCACTTTCCCTAGCTGTGGGTCTTGGAGACATTTGTCACCCATCTTACGCCTCCGCGGGGAGTTAATTCTTTTTTACCACAGCCGCACTTAAGACACATCGGAGCCGAGATCGCGCACAGCAACTACCCGGGCCATTATGGCCCGTAATCATGGGTATTATTCGATTTACTGTGGCCGGCTAGCGTGGGTGCCGATCGTCAACTGTGAACTGCCCCTGGCTGGCCACACCTTATGTTGGGGCTTATAGTCGGTTCACAGTTGCCGGCGAGCCTAACGCCGTAATGAGCTGCCTCGGCTATAGTCGGCCTTCTCGGTGGCTTATAATCGGCTCATTACAGTTGGCTTTAAGGGCCGTCGCGAGCAATGAGTTAACCCGCAGCAGAGGGATGCTGGAGCGAAAGTGTCTCATTGGCGAGGGCATAGATTCGCATAGTACCTGTTGGGTCTTGTCTACGTGAAGTTGCATTGTGGAGTGCTTTGAATAGAAATGCTATATACTCAGGATTTTGTTCAACAGAAAAGGATAAAGTTAACAAGCAGCCAAGATACAAAGGAACAAGTTAAAAAAGAGACAAGGTTTTTTAAAGTGGTTCGGCACGAGAATGCCTACGTCCACTAATTCTCTTTGTTAATTCACTTCATATGGGCAATACAAGTTAAGAAAAGTATCGACGGAGGTGTTGGATGTTCCATGCCCTCTGGAACACCTCTCCGTCCACTGTTGACAAAATATAGGCTCCGTTGTGGAGATCTTTATGAATTACATATGGTCCATCCCAGATTGGGTCTAGTGCTCCGGGGCGAGGGAAGATTCGCTTGAGGACAAGATCCCCTTCTTGCAAGGTACGATGCTTGACTTTGGAGTTGTATTGTGCTGCCACTTTTTGCTTGTGGGCTGCTGTTTTGAGGATTGCATCGTTTCTTCTCTCCTCGATTAGATCCAAAGACATGTGAAGGAGTTCTTCGTTCTCTTCTGGGTTATAGTGGATCCGACGATGGGAAGGCACAATAGTTTCAACTGGGAGCATAGCCTCCGATCCGTATGCCAAAGAGAAAGGAGTGTGCCCTGTCGATGTTCTGAAAGATGTGCGATAGGCCCATAGTGCCGTAGGAAGTTCATCCACCCAAGCGCCCTTTGACTTTTCGAGCTTCTTTTTTATTAGAGTTTTCAGAATTTTGTTGACTGCTTCGACTTGTCCGTTTGCCTGGGGATATGCTACGGATGAGAAGCTTTTATGAATTCTGTGTTCTTGGCACCAGTTGGCGAATTCCTCGCTGTCAAATTGAAGTCCATTGTCTGATATGATTTTGAGTGGGACTCCGTACCTGCATAGAACATTTTTGATCAAGAAGTTAATAACTTTTGCTGAAGATACTTTATTTAGAGGTTCCGCTTCCACCCATTTGGTGAAATAATCAACTGCCACTATAGCATATTTGGCCCCGCCTCGGCCCATTGGTAGCTCGCCGATTAAGTCAATTCCCCATATCGCGAAGGGCCAAGGGCTGGTAATCTGAGTAATCTCGGTTGTTGGTAGCCGAGGGATCTTAGCAAATTTTTGGCATCTGTCACACTTCTTGACGAAATCTAAGGCGTCCTTGCTTAAGGTGGGCCAGAAATATCTGTATCGGAGTATCTTTTTTGCTAATGTTTGCCCCTCGGTGTGATCTCCACAGCTCCCCTGATGGATGCTGGATAAGATTTCCTTGGCTTCCCTTCCGGCGACACACCTTAATAATGGGTTAGAGAAACCGCGCCGATAGAGGATGTCTTCTTGTATTGTATAGCGGGACGCTTTCCTCAAGATTTTCTTGACTTCATTACGCCCGTTGGGTAGTGTGCCACTTTGTAGGTAGTCTCGGATGGGAGTCATCCAAGTTGCTTCTTCGGCTGCGGCTATCAGATTCACTTGCTCAAAACTTGGGACCGTTTGCTTTGAGATGGTTACTGCCCCGAAGATGGCGATGTCTCCCATACTCGCTTGCTTTGCCAATTCGTCGGCCTCTTGGTTCTCTTCCCGAGGGATGTGTTTGACTAAGTACTGATCCAATCGGCTGAGAAGCAACTTGGTCTTCTTTAGATATGCTATGAGTCGTTCCTCTCGAGCTTGGAATTCTCCTAGTATTTGATTAACAATAAGTTGAGAATCGCTGTGAAGACACAAAGAATTGGCTCCGATTCCTATGGCAATTTCTAGTCCAGCTATCACTGCTTCATATTCTGCATCGTTGTTGGTGGCAGCGAACTCCAACCTTATAGCATAGTGCAGTTTATTTCCCCTGGGAGTGATTATTACCACACCTGCCCCCGAGCCTTGTTCGTTAGATGCACCGTCCACAAAGAGATTCCACTTGATATCTTCCGTTATTTCCAGTTGCTCCTTATCCTCGTTGATAGTGAATTCTGCAATGAAATCAGCCATGGCTTGTCCCTTGATGGCGGTGCGAGGGTGATAGGTGATATCATATTGACTCAGCTCAATACACCATTTAAGTAGTCGCCCGGAAGTGTCGGGACGATGGAGTACCTGCCTCAGTGGTTGATCGGTCAGAACTTTGATGGAATGGGATTGGAAGTAGTGACGTAGTTTTCGTGAAGTGATTAGTAAACAGTATGCTAACTTTTCAAGTTTAGGATATCTGACTTCTGCCCCAGTAAACCTTTTACTGACGAAGTAAACTGGTCGTTGCGTGCGGTTGTCTTCCCTTACCAAGGCAGCGCTTAAAGCGTGAGATGACACAGCAAGGTATAGGTATAATTCTTCGCCTTCGCTTGGGGTCGAGAGTACCGATGGTTTCTGGAGGTGTTCGATTAGGTTAAGGAAAGCGGTTAAGCATTCGTCCGTCCATTCGAACTTTCCTTTATCTTTCTTTAGAGCTTCGAAAAAGGGGACGCACTTGTCCGTTGCTTTGGAGATGAATCGGCTTAGGGCGGCCACTTTTCCATTTAGGCTTTGCATCTCCTTTCGGGTGGAAGGTATCTTGATGTCCCTTAATGCTCGGACTTGTTCAGGGTTTGCTTCTATCCCTCTGGCATGAACGATAAATCCTAAGAATTTCCCTGACGACACACCGAAGGAGCATTTTAGTGGATTCAACTTCATTCCATATTGCCGAAGTACTTGAAACATCTCGCCTAGGTGGCTTACGTGATCTTTGGCTTTCCGCGATTTCACCAGCATGTCGTCCACATATACTTCCATAGTTTGTCCTATTAGCCCTGCAAACATCTTGTTGACGAGGCGCTGGTAGGTGGCTCCTGCATTTTTAAGTCCGAAAGGCATCACTTTGTAGCAGTATAAACCCCGGTCGGTGATGAAACTAGTGTGGTCTTGGTCGGGAGCATGCATAGGAATTTGGTTATATCCTGAGTATGCATCCATAAAAGATAGGAGTTCGTGCCCGGCTGTGCTGTCTACAAGTTGGTCGATTCTGGGAAGCGGGAAGCAATCCTTTGGGCAGGCGTCGTTTAGGTTGGAGAAGTCAATGCAGGTCCGCCACTTCCCATTAGCCTTCTTTACTAGTACCGGGTTGGCGATCCATTCTGGGTAAACAGCTTCTCGTATGAAGTCATTGGCGAGTAGATTCTTTACTTCTTCATCGAGGGCTGCTGATCGCTCTGCCCCCATACTTCTCTTTTTTTGTTTTACAGGCGCCTTGGTAGGATCAATGTTTAATACGTGGCATGCTATGTCGGGGGAGATTCCGGTCATGTCAGCGTGTGACCAAGCGAACACATCCAAGTTGTGGCGGAGAAAATCAATGAGTCGTTCCTTCAATTCAGCTTTCAGCTGGGACCCAATTTTCAGTAGCCTACTTGAGTCGTGCCTGTCTACAGATATAAACTCCATAGCTTCTGCAGGCTCGGCGGTGGCCTCCTCCTCTTTGTCCCTAGGGTCTAATTCATTGAAAGGGTCGCTGGTGTATCGAAGAGGAGGGACTTTCTTTAGTTGCTATGCTTCAAGGCTTTTTGTGCAGAGGGCAATCTCTACACTTTTCCCTTTATCTTTCCTGTGGTTGTTGCGAAGTTCGGTTACATAGCAGTCTCGTGCAATATCCTGGTCTCCTTCCACTTCCCCTACCCCATTGTCTGTTGGAAATTTCATTTTCAGGCACCATGGGGCTAGGACAATCTGAAAGTCAGATAAGGCTGGTCTCCCTAAGAAGGCGTTGTAGGCCGAATGGTTTTCTATCAGCACAAACATCTGTTTCCTTACAACGGAGCGGGGATGGCTTCTAATCTCAACAAAGAGGTCCAGCTGCCCGAGGGGCATCTTCGCATCTCCAGTGAAACCGTGTAGTGGTTTATCGCAGGGAGATACATCCTTCATTGATAGCTTCATTTTGTCGAATGCGTGTTTGAAAAGGATATTTACAGAGCTTCCAGTGTCTACCAGGATTCGGTAAACTTCGGCGGGACCGAGTCGGGCAGAGATAACCATGGGATCCATGTGAGGGTACTGTCTTCCTTCTAGGTCACGTTTACTGAATATGATGTCATCGCTTTCTTTCCGCTTTGGGTGGCGCTCTTCTATAACCGTATTGACACAATATTTATTGTCTCTAAGCGACTTCCCATATCTTTCCATCTCTCTCCAACTTCTGTCTGCGATGTGCGGACCTCCTGAGATGGTATGGACCACTATCTTCTCTTGACTAGAGCTGCTAGCGTTGCGGTTCCCTCTGTCGGTCCCTGGTGAGGGTAGCCTTGGGTTTTCATTGGCAGGGGCTGGAGTCCGGTCTTGACTTTTTACATAGCGTTCCAGTTTCTTCCTTCTGATGTGTTCCTCAATCAGATCTCGGAGATGATGGCATTCGTTGGTATCATGTCCGTGAGATTCGTGGAAGCGGCAGAATTTTCTAGACTTCTGTGCGTTATCTGATTCCTTCTTGTATGGTGGGCGTTTGTATCTAACTTCGCCTTGGGTGGCAAGGAAGATATTTTCGACGGTCTCGTTCAAAGGGGTGTAAGTGTCGAATCTTGGTCCTGGCCGATATAGGCGCTTTTCTACCTTCTTGCCCCCAGCATTGTCTCTGGAATCATTTCTTCGAACGTCCCTCGCCACGGCAGGGGCGTTGCCATGGGTCGTCTTACTTTGCTGTCCTGACTGCCCCTCAATGGCAGCATCCTCAAGCCTCATGTATTTCCCGGCTTCATGGAAGAAATCGGGTAAAGTAGCTGGTTTTTCTTTTGTCAATCTTCTAGCAAATTTAGTGTCCGGATGCACCCCACTGCAGAGGGCCATTAGGATAAGCTTCTCATCGGCATCTTGAACTGCGGCTGCTGCGGCGTTGAATCTGGTTAGGTATTGCTGCAGCTTTTCTCCGGGTTTCTGTTTGACGCTGGATAAGGAATAAGCGTCCTTAGGTTGCTCCACATGAATGCGGAACTGACTGATAAATTTTTCTTTCAACATTTCCCATGAGCTGATGGATCCTTGGGGTAGATGACAGAACCAGGAGGTAGCAAGATCTGCTAAGAAGAGCGGAAAGCATTTGCACAGTACTCCCTCTGTTGCTCCACTCATGAGCATATGCTGCGTGTACCTCTGTAAGTGTACAACGGGATCGGAGGTTCCTTTGTAGAGTTCCATTGTTGGCATCTTCCATTCTCGGGGGGTGATAGCAATTTCGATATTGCGGGCGAAAGGGCTGGTTACCCTAGCGCCTATCCCTCGATCTCTTTGCTCCCGCTGGACACACTCTCTGAATAAGCGTGCCATCCTTTCATCAGAACTTGGAGCGGATAGAAATGAGTTTGGTTCTGTTCTGTGGGATTGATTCCGTCCAGACGACCTGTAGGGATGGTATCGTCTATCATTCCTCATATTTTCCAATGGCTGCCTTTGATCTTCTGGGAGCATGCTTGGGTCAGCTACAGTTGGCCCTTGCCTTGATCTCCCCCTGTTGGGTTCTGATCTAAGCACTTCCTCGGGTCCAACTTCGGGCTGAACTCTAGCTCGGCCCCGTTCACTGGTGTTTCTGTTGTTAGGCAGCATGACAGGCTCAGCTACAGTTGACCTTCGCCCGGTACCTTCCCCGTTGGGTTCGGTACCAAACGTTTCCTCAGGCCTAACTTCGGGCTGTGCTCGGTCTCGGCTCCTACCACGGCTACTTCTGCCGTTAGCTCCTTCGAAGAAGGAAGATCTTTGCTGTCTCTGAGATCCTCCAGACTGGGACTCGCCCCACGATTCAGTGTTGCGGTTGGATTCTTCAGCGTCCCTCAAGCGTGACATGAGATGGTCCACCAAGGCTTCCTGCTGGGACGTGAAGCGGTTAGTTACTTCAACAACAACTCTGTCCAAATCTGCCCTAGTAATTGCTGCAGGCTGCTCTGTGGCAGGAGTGGTTGGGTTAGCCTGTCCTTCATTTGTTACCGTTGCTGGAGGAGGACGATTTACTTGATTCGTGACATCTGGATCTAGAAGACTGCTGGATGCGATGTTTTTTCCTTTGTTAACACCTTTTCTCTGTTTGGGAGGCATGTTTTCCAAGTGGCGGACGATGTTGTTAGGAAAACTTGTTAAGTAGGTGAAGTTGAAGCTTCGAGCTTCTAGTTCTCAGTGAAAGCACCAAAAATGTTTGCACAAAAAATGGACAAACACCTCAAAGTTGTATGATTTAGTAGATCTTATGTTATTCTTAGTAATTTGAGCGACTTATGCAAATACGTAAAAAACAAGGGCTAAACTGTAAAAAGACACGTAGATTTATAGTGGTTCAGCCAGAATGTGCCTACGTCCACTTTATATGTTATTTCTCTTCTTTTTTTATGATTACAAGTACAAAGCTTTGATACAAGTAAAAGAATGTTGTTTGAAGAGTTCCTTCCGTGCTTGAGCTCTCAAACCTGTCTGCCATTGTTGTACCCCTGCCCCTCTATTTATAGAGTGAGGCTGGGGGCAGGGGTCTTGGTTGTATATAGCTGCTAGTGGGCCTGGGCTGAAGCAGTCTGGCCTGGAGGCGCTTTGGTTCGGCGAAGCTTTGGTTCAGTGTGGACTGGAAGATGGGTTGGTCCGGTGTTGGGTTGGTTCGGTGGCGAGTTGGTTCGGTGGCGAGTTGGTTCGGTGGCGAGTTGGTTCGGTGGCGAGTTGGTTCGGTGGCGAGTTGGTTCGGTTAGGCCAGGAGGAGGTTGGTTCGTTGAAGGATGGGGTGTCTTGATTCGGTGAAGGCGAGTTGTCTGGTTCGGTTTGGCATGGGTATCGAATGGACATAGGAATCGGCGAATCTGGATGTCACTGATGCCTCTTGGTCTCGAGATCCTCTGGGTAAGAATTCACCCAACAATTTTAAAAGATCAATTTTAAACATTGATTTATTTAACCACTTAAATTCATAGAAAAATCAATAATACTTTAATAAATCACTTAAATTCAAATTTAATCAAATTATCATATTTACCATTTCCAAATAGAATTTACTATCCATTTTATTTATATAACTTAAATATCATTTTTAACCAAAATTCCAAATTTCCAACTTAAGTTATATTTCAAAAATCCAGTTAAACCATTCATTAATTACATTTTTAACACATAGAAAAATCATAATTTCTTTAATTCAAAATATTTCAAAATCTGTTTAAATCAAATTTCATAAATTTATATTTTTAAAATACTTAAAAATATCCAAAACACTTTATAAAATAACCACGGGCCTGTATATAGTTTTCTAGCCTAGGTCAAGTGATACGGATATGTATCATTTCAATCCGCAGTTTAAAAAGAAAAATCCGGGTTCTATCATTTCAAACCCACAATCCCAAGTTAAGATAAATTAAATAAAAACCATTGAGGCCTATCATTTCAGCCCATAACGATTTTTCCCTATTCTAAAGTCCGTTCGGGTATGTATCATTTCAACCCATAGTGATTCTAGTCTACAGGGAACTTGCAATGGTGATGACTGATATAAATAACAGAATAACATTAAATAACAGTAACATATGATATAACAGGTGTATAAACATCATACGATCATAACATAGTCAAGTATAACATGATAATATATTTCTACAGATTCGCAGGGTGTCAATTTACTAGTTATATAGGTACATATTGTCTGGTGAGAATAACTCACTTGTTTGTGCTGGAGATATCAAAACCAATGACACAATGGAAACAAAAGCACGATGACAAGACTACGGACTTGAGTGGAGAGCGAATCCAATCTACAACTCTTGTGTACAACCCAAAACAACCAATCAAACGGCAAAATTCAATTCGACTTTAAAATGCAATAATATTGAAATAAAAGGAGATACGACTACGCAGTCTTTTGCTTTGCCTTCTCTATTGTTTGGTATGGCTTTGGGGTCTGATGTGGTTCAGATGTGGTCGAGTTTTGGGTCAGGTTTGGGCTAACATAGCTCGGGTTCAAGGCAAGACAAGGTGGAGTTTGTACATGAGGAGGTGATGTGGTTTTGGAGGCAACTAGGTGGTTTTTGGTCAAAACAAGGGCTTGGCCATGGGGATTGGGCTTGGCCTGTGGTGCACCATGACTGGACAAAGGTGGGGAGGGGTGTGTTGTGACGACCGCCCATAACCCCTGCACTGAACCTAGAGAAAGTGCGCTGTAAAGTGTGCCAGGCAGCCATGGACGATTGTCAAGGTAAATTAAAACAACAGAATCTATCGTATTACTCACAGCGCATGGACAAAATACAATAGAACATATATATAGTGAAGCTTCACAGAATAGAATCTCATCAATAAAACTTCATAATAGTTGAATACAACATCTGAATAGTCAATACAACAAGCCTCACTACATATCACTCAGAGAATACAAAGCAGCGGAACATCCAGTACATATAGTAAGAAGTAATATGCAATACTCCAGCTCGTCTTCGTCATCAGCATCGTGGGAAGCAAGAGCAGCACCTGTCACCTGCTACCTAGTCTGCCCGTCCCAAAATGGACGAACAGCCCAAGGCAATAAGAGTTAAAACATAAAGCCTTGAGTCAGACAACAGTCTTAGTGAGCAGTAAATTAACTAACAACATACCAAAAGAGCATAAAGGAAAAGGAATAGGAATACAACCCTCCCACTCCAACCTCTTTCTATAGTGATAGCCCCCAGACACACACTAAGAGAAAGCAGACATAGCAGAACATACAATTTAAAGTAAAGTAATTATCACTCGAGTCAAGGGCGATGTTTTCCAAGTACAAACCCCCAAGGCCTAAACCAAGATCAGATAAGCACCCAACAAACACTGCTCTTGAGACCGAGTGACGATACAACCAAACATCCATGACTCTGGCTATGACTGTTATCATTGCTTCGATATCACCGTTAATTGAATGACCGGCACATTCTTTCAGCCGTCCGTCAAGGGCTAATGGAAACCCCGGTTCTAGACATAACTCCCGCACGTCATCGTGACCCGTGCCTAGGACTATCGAATCTGCCCAGAGTACTTGACTACCAATCCGTAGCCTTCAGGGACTATCGAATCTGCCTAACGTACTCTTGCTTTGAGCATGCTAGAACCTTCAACAACGATGGGATCTCAGCCTTCTAGTCATCCTCCTCGACGACTATTTCCATACTAGCTCAAGCGCCTCTCGAGCAACCCATTATCCTCTAACTCGAACCATTTCACCGAGTTATCAACATGCTTGGAATGATCCCGTCTGGATTAGACCAAGACTATCTCATATCATACTTTGCCTCATCATCATCAAAGCAAAGCTCCATCTCAACATCATCATCAAATCTATCCATATGAGCTTCATCATCCGCTACATATGCCACGAGCAGCTTTTCCAATTCAAGAGCCTTTCTCTTAGCTTTTGAATCATCTTCGACCAACTTGTCTAAATCAAATCATCAATCATCTAATTCATAGCAATCAATCAAGTCAAACATTCATCCAAGTAAACAAGCATTCAAATATAGGCTAAATGGGCAATTTTAACAATAATGGCAATTTCGTAATTAAAGAGTCAAAAGTCTAATAAGCATGAAAACATGAGAATTATCTCTGCAATCTTGATGAATGAACTTGCATAGGTTAACACTTAGTAAAATGGTCGTCAAATCATCATGAACAATGAATCTACATGGATCTATACTTCGGTTTACAAAAATGCATGAAAATCACTACTTTATCATCAAATCAAGCCAACGATCCGATATACTCCTTTGGATCCATGTGAGAGATAATCACCACTCACCAAATCACCTAAACAACCCCAAATCAACACACTTCAGATCTGGACAGCGAAGGATCTAACTCGATCTATCACGAATCTGCTTTAATCGAAGAAATCTCTCTTCGATGGATGAAGATCTTCAATCTAAGCTCTTCAACCTTCGATTTGATCTACGATATGGATGGATGGAATCACTAGATTGAAGTGGAGAAAAGAAGTGAAGAAGTGTAGAAGTCGAGCTCTCAAAATGGCAGCACTTCGTCGCTTCGAAATCCGGATCCCAAAAAGTGAGAAATGGACGAGTAATTATAGCTGAAATCTCCTTAACTCGTCCGCTTTCTTAAGTCGTCACTCGGAATTAGGTCGTCCACGACCTATAGAGCCACGACCTACGACTCAACGACCTATGACTTAAGAATGCACAACTTAACTGGGTAACTGACCTATGACTTAACCCTTAGCAGATCAGCGCCTTCTACGACTTAACAGCTTTGGGGCCTAACAGGGGATACGACTTAACCCCTAACGACCTAACTCCTCAGTCTTCTACGACTTACGACCTAACATCTAAGTCGTCTACGACTTAGTACAGACGACCTAAACTTCAACGACTTATGCCATAACCCTTAAATCGTTAACTCTGCTAGGTTGGTAACTCTTAGGTCGGTCAATTCCTTAAGTCGTCTAACCGACCTAACTTCTATACAACCTAACTTCTATACGATCTAACTCCTAAGGTCGTCTATCCCTTAGGTCGCCTACTACCATAAGTTGCCAGACCCTATAGGTCGTCCCAACCTGTCATACGACCTAAACCACTACCCCTCTTCCTTAGGTCGTCGCCGACCTACTCCTTAGGTTGTTAACTCGCCAAAACTCATAAGTCACCAACTTTTCCTTAAGTCGTCTATGTCTTAAGTCGGTCACTACCTTAAGTCGGTCACTCGACCTAAGCCACCCTATGACTTAACTTCTATAACTCGTATCTTCCTTAGGTCGCTCCAAAACTCCGATACGACCTAGGACTTAAACTCAGGACGACTTATCACAAATGCGACCAAATTTCAACTATTTTACGATGTTTTGATCCGTGAAAATACGGGTCGTTACATTCTCTCCCCCTTAGGAATTTCGCCTCCGAAATTCCAAACAAACAAAGCAATCAAAGACTATTCTGCACGCCTACCATCCATAGCAATCAACAAACCATGCATCCAATTCTAGCTTAGCATTTAGAATTCTTAAACTAGAACAAGTTACAATATCGTGAGATGACACGACACCTTTGGGCCATACCTTGAAGAGTTCAGGATGAGCTGCTTTCATCCTCCCTTCCACCTCCCACGTACAGTCGTTATCATCATCACTCCATTGTATCTTGAGCAACTTAACTACCTTCCTCCTAAGCTGTTTCGTGTCGGTTTCCACAACACGAAGCGGCTTACGGGGTCTCTTATCGACTGGATCGACTTCGAAATCTTCATAGCTATCAGCAGAAACCACTGTATTCGAGTCGTGCACATACTTCTGTAGATACGATACATGAAAAACATTGTGCACACCCGACATCTTCTCCGGTAATTCCAGTCTGTAGGCGAGCTTTCCAATTCACTCGATGATTGGGAATGGTCCAACAAATCTCAGAGTCAATTTCCCTTTCTTCCCGAATCGAATAACATTCTTCAGTGGAGAAATCTTCACAAAAACCATGTCTCCAACGTTGAATTCCAAATCTTTACGACGCTTATCGGCATAACTTTTCTGACGATCTTGGGCTGCCTTCATTCGTTGCCGAATGATCTCTATACAATCCAAAGTCTGTCGAATCATCTCTGGCCCAAGCATCAGCTTTTCTCCAGCCTCTAACCAACATGTCGGAGAGTTACATGGTCTTCCATACAATGCCTCATACGGTGCCATACCAATGCTTGACTAGTAACTGTTGTTGTACGAAAACTCCACCAAATGAAGGTGATCTTCCCATGATCCTCCGAAATCCAAAACACAAGCTCTGAGGAGATCTTCCAAAACCCGGTTGACTCTCTCGGTCTGACCATCTGTTTGAGGGTGATAAGCTGTACTCAAACACAACTCGGTTCCCAAAACCTCCTGGAAGCTCTTCCAAAATCCACTAGTGAACAATGGATCTCGATCGATCACTATACTCTTCGGAATACCATGGAATCGAACTATCCACTTAACATACAACTCAGCCAACTTTGATGCAGCCCTAGTCGATCGAACAGGAATGAATCTTGCACTCTTAGTCAATCGATCTATGATGACCCAAATTCCTTCATTTCTCGTTCTGGTTCTAGGTAGTCCATCAATAAAATCCATCAATATCTGCTCCCACTTCCATGTAGGAACTTCTAATGGCTGAAGCAATCCGCTTGGCTTCTTCTGCTCAGCTTTCACCAACTGGCAGTTCATGCACTTGGAAATAAAATTTCCAACATTCTTCTTCATACCTTCCCAGTAGTAGGTTCTCTTCATATCCCGATACATCTTGTTTCCACCTGGATGAATTGTCAGCTTCGAGTGATGACTTTCCTTCAGAACTTCACTCCTCAATTCATCTATATCGGGAACAACTAGTCGTCCTTGCTTCCGAAGCCAACCCTCTCGATCGACCTTGAATCTTTTATCCTTTTCTGTGTCCAATCCAAATTCCAAATTACGGATAATCTTGACAAGCTTATCGTCTCGCCTTTGGCTCTCGCCAATCCTTTCCACAAGAGTCAGTCTTATCGATAAGTTTGCCAACATCTCAGGTTCCAATTCACATCTAGGCCTGAAGTCAAATCCAACAAAATACTCGAGATTCTTCCATTCTGAAAACATGGCTCCCAATCCTGCATGTCTTCGACTTAACGCATCTGCCACCGCGTTACCTTTTCCCGGAGTATAAGCTATACCAAAATCATATGATGCTAAAAACTCTAGCCAACGTTGCTGCCGAATATTCAAATCCTTTTGGGAGAAAAGATACTTCAACGACTTATGATCTGTAAACAACTCGAATCGAACTCCCAGTAGATAATGTCTCCACATCTTCAGAGCAAAAACAATCGCCGCTAACTCCAAATCATGAGTCGGGTAATTCCTTTGATGCTTCTTCAGTTGTCGACTGGCATACGCAACAACTTTATCCCTCTACATCAGCACTTCTCCAAGTCCAGTACCACATGCGTCGGTGTAAACCACCATCTCGTCATTCCCACTAGGAATAGTCAAAACAGGAGCACTTGTCAATCTTTCTTTTAGGATTCTGAAAGCTTGCTCACACTTATCTTCCCACTTGAACACTTGGTTCTTCTTCGTCAATCCTGTTAACGGTGCAGCCACCTTGGAGAAGTCTTTGATAAACCGTCGATAATATCCAGCCAATATAAGAAAACTTCTCACATCAGATGCATTCTTAGGTCTAACCCAATCCTGGATTGCTGCCACCTTAGCGGGATCAACCGCTATTCCGTTTCCAGAAATCACATGGCCTAAGAACCTCACTTCACTCTTCCAGAAGTGACACTTCGAAAACTTAGCCTTCAGCTGATGTTTCCATAAGATTTCCAAAACAATTCGCAAGTGTGTCTTGTGCTCTTCTTCAGTTCTGGAATAAATCAGAATATCATCCACGAACACAAGTACAAACTTGTTCAACTGATCTCTGAACACTCTATTCATAAGATCCACAAAATATGCTGGTGCGTTAGTCAATCCAAACGGTATTACCAGCCACTCAAAGAAACCGGATGGTGTCCTAAAAGCAGTCTTCGGCACACTATCCTTAGCCACTCTCAACTGGTGAAATCCCGTTGCCAAATCCATCTGAGAAAACACCTTATCTTCGTGAAGCTGATCAAACAAGTCATCTATTCTCGGTAATGGATACTTGTTCTTCTTAGTCACCTTATTCAGCTCACGATAATCCACACACAACCTCAACGATCCATCTGCCTTGGTTGCAAACACAACTGGTGCACCCCATTCGGACACACTACGCCGAATGAATCCTTTCTGCAAAAGATCATCAACTTTCACCTTCAACTCATGCTGTTCCCTAGGCGCCATCCTCCTAAGAGGCATTACAACAGGTCTGGCTCCTTCAAATAGATCCATACGAAACTCGATCTCCCTATGTGGCGGTAACCCTTTGACCTCGTCAAAGACATCCTCGAATCCATTCGCGATTGGCACCGATGACAGTCCATCCCGTGGAACAACTAGCGAATACATGAAGCTCATGAAGACGCCTTCTTCATGCTTACATCGTATCACAATCTTTCGCCCCTCCACATTCTCAACTGTCACCTCCAACCTTTTGCAATCAACCTTTGCCGCATACTTCCTAAGCCAGTCCATACCCAAAATAATTCCAAACCCCGCAAAGTTCAGAACAAAACAATCACAAACAAAAGAGCAACCATGACTCGATACAATCAGACCACGGCATAACATACACAAACAAGACGAACCCCCAACTGGATTAGTCACAACCAATGGCCTATCAACGATATCCGGTTCTAAACCCAACCGGTCTACAAGTTCACTACAAACAAACGAATGCGACGCCCCAGTATCAAACAGAACTCTAACTGGAACACCACATAGGAAAAGAGTACCTTGAACTACCACACTCTTTCCTTTCTCTTCAGCGGTAGGAGCTTTTGAAGACGACGGAACAGCTCCCAAAGCATAGGCTTGCACAATCGGCTTGTCCCTCCTCGGTTCTGGACAATTCTTCCTGATATGCCCCGGCTTGTCACAGTTGTGACACTTCATCGGCATCTTCGGATTCTTACAATCCTTAGAGAAATGGCCCTTCTGCTGACAATTGTAGCAAGTCACTTCGCCCTTCGGCTTCTTCTGGCCATCCTTACCCTTCTGCTGTTGCTGCTTCCTCTTCTTGTTTCTACCCTGCTGTGGTTTAGACTCTCCCCTGGTCACAGCAACAACAGATCCTTCCTTAGGAAACAGACTCTCATGCCTGAGAGCTTTCTCCACAAGCTTCTCAAATGAATCATCCAGATGATCCACCAACTACCTCCCAAGATAACTGTCCAAGCCTGTCACAAACTTCTCATTCTTTTGATATGCAGATTCAATATATGACCGGGCATACTTGGACAAAGCTTCAAACTCAGAAACATACTCAAGAACTGGTCTTCCTCCCTGCTTGAGCTCCACGAACTTCTTGAACAGACTTCTGAGCTGTAGAAATGAACTTAGCTTCAAATCTAACTTGGAATTGCTCCCAAGTAATCTCTTCCTCCGGAGTATTGATGGTAATAGAGTTCCACCAATCATAAGCTCTCCCTTGAAGGTGTCTTGATGCTAACTTCCTCTTAGTCGCATCCTCAATTCCCAAATCTACAAAAATCCTTCTACAAGCATCCATCCATCTCTGGACCTCAATAGTTGATTCTGTTCCCAAGAAAACCTTTCCTCCAAGAGTAGTATAGTCCTTACATAACTTAGCAAAATCCACCGGCTTTGGAGTTTGAACTTGAACTCCAACATCAACTGCTGCCCCCGGAACTAGTATCCTTCTCATGGTCGAAGTCATCATAGCTTCGAACATAGCTGCATAATCAGCAGCCCCTTCAGTAGCACGGCCTTCCCTAGCAGCTGGTCTCCCTCTTCGACTCATTCTCAATATCTATAAAAAGGAATGATTAGCACACCTAGAGAAACAACTGCATAAAGGACTCAGACTCTACTAAGCTACTATATTATATATAGTAATCATCCATCAAAATACAATTACGTCTCTCATACGTAGTTACGTCAGCGAGCGTTGGGTAAAATCGATTAACCAATGCTTTGATACCAAATGTGACGACTGCCCATAACCCCTGCACTGAACCTAGAGAAAGTGCGATGTAAAGTGTGCCAGGCAGCCATGGACGATTGTCAAGGTAAATTAAAACAACAGAATCTATCGTATTACTCACAGCGCATGGACAAAATACAATAGAACATATATATAGTGAAGCTTCACATAATAGAATCTCATCAATAAAACTTCATAATAGTTGAATACAACATCTGAATAGTCAATACAACAAGCCTCACTACATATCACTCAGAGAATACAAAGCAGCGGAACATCCAGTACATATAGTAAGAAGTAATATGCAATACTCCAGCTCGTCTTCGTCATCAGCATCGTAGGAAGCAAGAGCAGCACCTGTCACCTGCTACCTAGTCTGCCCGTCCCAAAATGGACGAACAGCCCAAGGCAATAAGAGTTAAAACATAAAGCCTTGAGTCAGACAACAGTCTTAGTGAGCAGTAAATTAACTAACAACATACCAAAAGAGCATAAAGGAAAAGGAATAGGAATACAACCCTCCCACTCTAACCTCTTTCTATAGTGATAGCCCCAAGACACACACTAAGCAAAAGCAGACATAGCAGAACATACAATTTAAAGTAAAGTAATTATCACAAGAGTCAAGGGCGATGTTTTCCAAGTACAAACCCCCAAGGCCTAAACCAAGATCAGATAAGCACCCAGAAAACACGGCTCTTGAGACCGAGTGACGATACAACCAAACATCCATGACTCTGGCTATCACTGTTATCATTGCTTCGATATCACCGTTAATTGAATGACCGGCACATTCTTTCAGCCGTCCATCAAGGGCTAATGGAAACCCCGGTTCTAGACATAACTCCCGCACGTCATCGTGACCCGTGCCTACGACTATCGAATCTGCCCAGAGTACTTGACTACCGATCCGTAGCCTTCAGGGACTATCGAATCTGCCCAAAGTACTCTTGCTTTGAGCATGCTAGAACCTTCAACAACGATGGGATCTCAGCCTTCTAGTCATCCTCCTCGACGACTATTTCCATACTAGCTCAAGCGCCTCTCGAGCAACCCATTATCCTCTAACTCGAACCATTTCACCGAGTTATCAACATGCTTGGAATGATCCCATCTGGATTAGACCAAGACTATCTCATATCATACTTTGCCTCATCATCATCAAAGCAAAGCTCCATCTCAACATCATCATCAAATCTATCCATATGAGCTTCATCATCTGCTACATATGCCACGAGCAGCTTTTCCAATTCAAGAGCCTTTCTCTTAGCTTTTGAATCATCTTCGACCAACTTGTCTAAATAAAATCATCAATCATCTAATTCATAGCAATCAATCAAGTCAAACATTCATCCAAGTAAACAAGCATTCAAATATAGGCTAAATGGACAATTTTAACAATAATGGCAATTTCGTAATTAAAGAGTCAAAAGTCTAATAAGCATGAAAACATGAGAATTATCTCTGCAATCTTGATGAATGAACTTGCATAGGTTAACACTTAGTAAAATGGTCGTCAAATCATCATGAACAATGAATCTACATGGATCTATACTTCGGTTTACAAAAATGCATGAAAATCACTACTATATCATCAAATCAAGCCAACGATCCGATATACTCCTTTGGATCCGTGTGAGAGATAATCACCACTCACCAAATCACCTAAACAACCCCAAATCAACACACTTCAGATCTGGACAGCGAAGGATCTAACTCGATCTATCACGAATCTGCTTTAATCGAAGAAATCTCTCTTCGATGGATGAAGATCTTCAATCTAAGCTCTTCAACCTTCGATTTGATCTACGATATGGATGGATGGAATCACTAGATTGAAGTGGAGAAAAGAAGTGAAGAAGTGTAGAAGTCGAGCTCTCAAAATGGCAGCACTTCGTCGCTTCGAAATCCGGATCCCAAAAAGTGAGAAATGGACGAGTATTTATAGCTGAAATCTCCTTAACTCGTCTGCTTTCTTAAGTCGTCACTCGGAATTAGGTCGTCCACAACCTATAGAGCCACGACCTACGACTCAATGACCTACGACTTAAGAATGCGCGACTTAACTGGGTAACTGACCTACGACTTAACCCTTAGCAGATCAGCGCCTTCTACGACTTAACAACTTTGGGGCCTAACAGGGGATACAATTTAACCCCTAACGACCTAACTCCTCAGTCTTCTACGACTTACGACCTAACATCTAAGTCGTCTACGACTTAGTACAGACGACCTAAACTTCAACGACTTATGTCATAACCCTTAAATCGTTAACTCTGCTAGGTTGGTAACTCTTAGGTCGGTCAATTCCTTAAGTCGTCTAACCGACCTAACTTCTATACAACCTAACTTCTATACGATCTAACTCTTAAGGTCGTCTATCCCTTAGGCCGTCTACTACCATAAGTTGCCAGACCCTATAGGTCATCCCAAACTGTCATACGACCTAAACCACTACCCCTCTTCCTTAGGTCGTCGCCGACCTACTCCTTAGGTTGTTAACTCGCCAAAACTCATAAGTCACCAACTTTTCCTTAAGTCGTCTATGTCTTAAGTCGGTCACTACCTTAAGTCAGTCACTCGACCTAAGCCACCCTATGACTTAACTTCTATAACTCGTATCTTCCTTAGGTCGCTCCAAAACTCCGATACGACCTAGGACTTAAACTCAGGATGACTTATCACAAATGCGACCAAATTTCAACTGTTTTACGATGTTTTGATCCGTGAAAATATGGGTCGTTACATGTGTCGTGGTCAGGTCAGAGGAGTGGTGGCGGCTATGGTGGTGGTTGAAGTGGATGAGCATGTAGAGGTCAAATAAGCATGGATCTAGGCATCTAGGTTGTAGTTTGAGGGGTTTGGCCATCAAGGGGGTTCGGCCATGGTCAGATCTGGTGGGGTAGATGGTGGTGGTGGTCTGGAAGAGATGGAAGGAGGTGGTGGCCGTGGAACAAGGGGGAGAGGCCGATCTAAACAAGGGAGAAAGCAAGGCAAAATTGCATAGAAAAAGTAAGAAAAAAAATAGAAAGAAAAGAGGGATTTGCCTTTTTTTTCAAGATGGAGGCCATGACTTTTTTTAGGGTTTTGGAGCTTGAAAATTCATGAATAATATGGGGAAGTCGGCTGAAACAAAAAGAATGAGGAATAGTAATGTCTAATTGATGATAAGTTAGGTTAAAACGTAAAGAAGGTGGACTATAAAAGCCCATAGAAAGATAGAAGGATTAGGGCCTTTCATATTACTTTATTTTATTTTTATAACTTTATATTTCTAGAAAAAATAATAATCCCAGATAAAATTTCGAAATCTTATCAAAATATAATAGTTTATATAAATATTTATCAATCATATAAAGTTAAATTAAGAAAATAGCTAAAATAGTAAACTAGTCTAGAAATTTGAAATTGAATAGAATAAATTTTAGAAAAATTCATATGAGCTTGTAATATATTTTTAAACATAAATAATAACATAAAATAAAAATATATTCACAAAACAAATATTTAAAATTTAAATTTAAAAGTCAAAGTTTAACTATTTGACCAAAATTCACATTTTCTAGAAATATTAAATTTAGTCATATTTGGAATTCTAATCCACATCAAAATCAAAGTTTATACTTAAAATAACAAAATTTATTCTTTTTCATAAATAAAGCTTTTGAATCTGGAAAAATCAATTTAAAAATATTTGAAAAATATAGGGTTGTTACATATACAACTAATAAATGTGTGATTGAGTGATGCATAGAAATTAATTTGGATATCGATTAAAATGGGAAAACGTGTCAATTAATTAATTGGCAATCAGTTAAGCATTTTAAAAAGGTTGTCAATTAATCAAAGAATATGCCCTTGTTACCATAGCTAATAATGTAAATTAATTAGCTAGAAGGAAACACCAGTTATAGGATTATTTGTTTCCAAGTTAAAAAGAAAGAAAACGAATTGGAATGCGTACAAAAATCAAACGGAGTAATTAAGTTTATGATTAAGGTAAGTTAATAAGAATAAATTAAAAAGTATAACTTTTATATACAATCAATTAATAGAGGTATTAATTGACGTGTTCAAATAGGTAAGAAATTATAACGTATAAGAATCAATTAATATTGGATATACATACACACACACACACACACATATATATATATATATATATATATATATGTATGTATGTATGTATGTATGTATGTATGTATGTATGATCTAATTAATTGGGTAATTAATGGGAGAATCTTATTTAGAAGGAAACGTGAATTAATAGGGTCATATAACAAAGGAATAAATGAATAACATTGGAGTATTATACGTCATGAGCTAACATAAACAAATCAATAAATGATGGTGAGGATTGTTTTTAGGGTTAATCGGATGGTTCATAGTGGTTCACTACACCTATAAATTGAACGTAACTAACCCTAGCCCACACTATTTTCTCTGAATCAGCTGCTGTCATTTACAGCAAACTCCTCTTCTCTTCTCCCTCTTCCTTTCTTCTCTGTCAATCAAATCTTTCCCCAAACAAAAAATAAAATTAAGCAAGAATATACATACAAGTAAATCAGAGGATTGCGCAAACAAATCAAGGAATTTACAGCGAATTAAAAAGCGAAGAAAAGTAGAGCAAATTAAAAGGGATAGAGATTGAAACTAAGGACGACATTTGAGTGGATTTAATTATATTCTTTTACGTTTATGATATATATTATCGTTGGATTTCCATTAGATAATTTATTCCAGTAATTAATTCTATTAGTTTTGCAAACACTGTAAATTTTATTTATATTTAATTACGCTTGACAGTTAGAAAAGGCGTGGGCCTAAAAGTAAGAAATTTACAGTTATTTACATCTATTTTAAAAGTCATAGTTTAACCTTAATACTGGTTCCTTTTATTCCCTTTTTACACGAATAATATAGTTAGAAAGAGAATTCACGGTTATGGATTAAAATACTAGACTTTATAGAAGTAGATGTAAAATAAGAAAATTGGAAAATTGGAATAAAATTAGAAAAGTGGAATTGCAATAAATTACGCTGAACGGAAAAATAAATTTATCTGATAATTTAATTTGGGGAGTAAGTAATAGATTAATTGGTTGGTTTAGAAACTAGAATACATTTATATAATTTAATAAATAAAAGATAACAATAAATGTAACTGCAAGAATAAAAAAAAAAGAAAAAGGGAACTAGTGTAAAATAGAGGGACCATTGTATTTTACACTAGCCCAAAATAATAAAAGCAATATCTTGCAGTTACGAATTATTGTTTATAGTATTATTTAGTATTAAATTATGGAAATAGATTTTAGTATAGCTTTCACAACCAACCAAATAAAATAGAATTACTTTCTAGAATAAAAGTAAATAAAGTAGAGTATTAAATGAATTGAATAAATTATAAGATAAGAAATTAAGGCTGTGAGCAATAAACGAATCTACGTCTGCATTTACCACGCGGACTATATAAAAAAACAATTATTATGATAAGTGAATTATATAATAAAAGAGAATTAAAAAGAATTCTATATCATAATAAAAGAAGACAGACTAGAACAGAAAAGAAACACTTGTAATTATATAAAGATTTTAAAAGAAATAATAGTAACAATTACAAGTATAATTATAACATAAGTTATGATTAAGTAAAAGAATAGAAAGGCTTATTTGGGAACTTAGAATAAATAAGCAATGATAGCAAAGATAAATAGTAAAAGCTTATTTTAGATTTCTATTAAATTAATAAGCAAATAGAACAAAAGATGCTTATTTAATAAACTTAAGACTTAAATTAAGTTAATAAGCAAGAGGTGGCAATACCAATAGCATTCCCTATTAGAACAATGGTGGTCTAACAATAGCCAAAAGCGAGACGAGGGCAAGAATATGCTAATTAGGGTAAATAAGTAGCCAACAGAATAAGAAAAGTAAACTAAACGCAAATTAAAAGATTAGACTTAGGGTCTAATAAAAGAATTGAGATGCGTTTGGAGCAACCCAAAGGATGAAGCGCCTAACGAAGCAGTTCATCACGGATTTCAAAAATGGAGAAGCACGTCCAACTTATTATTTTTGGGCTTGAAGGAAGTACGAGACTTCAACGGGACGTGAGGATACTCTAGGATAGCCCTTTGGGTAGGCCTAACGAAGCGGCACACCCGAAGGTAGGTCTGTAGGTGTTCCATCAAGAGAGTATGCCTTGACTGCATTTGCATTGTTGGCCTAACGAAGCAGACCTTTGTAGACAGTCAGAAGGGCTTGGTGTTCGGAGTAGGGTATTCGTATGTCCAGTACTTGCAAGTAAGTTTAAGGATAGTCGCATGCAGATATCGGCCAGCATCAAGACCAAGAGCGATTTCAGGAAAGACTAGAGTTATACCAACATGCCAATGATTGTTTCACTATCGAGACATTGGATGGGGGGGCACCAACGATTGGATGTTAGATTGTTCGCAGTAGAGCATGGCCACTTAACTCTTTAGAGGTCTTTCGATTTAGTTGAGGGGTGGCTGCGTGGGGCCATAGCCACGACGAGAAAAGAGATAGACCAACTAGAATATCTGTATTGTTGGCGTAAAGAAGCAGTCTTTTACAGATATAGAAAATCCCCGACTGAATTCAGTACAAGGTAGACCTTGTTGGCGGGATTCAGATAGTAGACAGAACGATTACGTAGTCCTTAATGTACGCACTGGGTGGTACATTATGGATGTCCGAGCACTGGCATAGACTAGTGCAGACGCGATTTACGTTTTCATAGTAAGTAGTGGAGCATATGTATTGTAGGCCTAACGAAGCAGTCCTTTACAGATGTAGCTACGGAACGCTCACGGAGCAAGACGATGGAGTATCTGTATTATAGGCCTTACGAAGCAATCCTTTACAATTATAACTACGAAGCCAAACGATGGAGCCCTTTTCGATGGGGATACGCAAGGTGCCATGGGTGATACCTAGGACCAATATGGTCATTGGGCATATAGCTACATATATGTATATATTAGTTATTAGGTTTTAATCTACTATGGAGTAGATGGGCACGGTTCACGAACAGAGGCGAGAGTATTGTAACCTAATGAACCTAATATAAGATTAAATGTAACTAAAACGATATATGAAGAATTAAGCCAAGAAGTATATAATTTATTCATTCAGCAGAACTTTTGTTCTGACCCCCGCCTCATAACATCCTACAGGTTACGTAGATGGCAGAGACTTCTCAGCTTTATGACACTTGCTTAGAAAGTGTTATTATTTGGGTGAGTATTTACTTACTATTATATTTTAGTCAATCCCGTTGTGAGAAAAATTATTAAGCTCTGATATATTTGTCTTTGCCTATTTTCAGGATACTAGATACCCAAATCAAGCTTCAGTTGGCTTGGTTTTTAGCATTTTTGCGAAAAATCCAGACCATTGGAATTCGGGTTGTTACAATTGGTATCAGAGCCTAGGTTTAGGGTTCCATGGAAGATAGTGAGTGAACGTATTTGTATTTTTGAAAAAAATATAAATATATTATGTACTAAAATCCAAATAGTCCCAACCAAAGATTTTAACATGTGGATTAGAAGTATATTTGTGCATAGATTGCTAGGTGGGTTTGGGATGACCCAAGTATGTTGAGCCCTATGTTAATTACCGATTTATAGCATACAAATAAGCCATGTTTTGAGAGAAGATTGGTATCCATATGTGGTAGGAAGTGGAGAAGTTCCCTAGGGATAGTAGGGAGAGTGTTTTTATTTTGGAAGGAATAAGAGGTTTTATTAAGAAGAAAATCCACTGTATGTCTAACCCAATAAAAATGAAACTTTTGGAATTTAAAAGTTGAAAAATATAATTGTTAATATATTTGAGGAAGTAAATATTGGGTTTTTGAAAAAAAAAGTGGTATGAAATTAAATTAGTTTTTATATGATGTAAATTTTGTTAAAAGTGGAATTCTTTTTGAAGAATTATAGAGCATGTATAGCTCCCTAGTTTCCTTGTAGGTGAACAAAGATTTTAAATATAAAAACCTAGAGTGTGTTAAGTATCGAAAACATATGTTACAACATTTATTATTGTAATAAAAGTTTTCAGTAAAAATAAAAGAAGCATAGACTATGACACTATTGTTATAGTAGGTGACTCCCAAACTAAATGTTTTTACATAGCATACATGGTTTATTAATATTTATTTTAATTGAATCCATATACTAGTATTTTTGGGTTGTAGTAACGGTGTTTTACGCAACATCTGTTTTGACCCAAATGAGTTTTAGAGATAATTTCTAAAGTGGTTTGTATGTACACTTATTATTAAAATAAGTATATGAAAATATTTTCTAGTTATAAAGCAGTTTTGAAAATGAGTTCTTTTGGGAAAAAAATGTACGATAAATTAATGAATTTAGTAGGAAATATTTTATCTAAGTGAATATAGAGTAAACATACTTTAATCTATTGGAATGAAATGAATACTAATATAATTTTCTTTGAATCATAAATAAAGATGTTTTGTGCAAGTTATAAGGAATACGTTAAAGAGACGTACAAGGTATGGAAAGCACCATATTTTGTATAGCCTTTTTCGATAAAATATAAAATAAATTCCTTATAATTTCACATAACATGAAATCTTCCTCTAAAGGATTCATAGAAGGTTTTAGCGTTATTGGTTTCTCATAAGAGAAAGTAATTCCAATACATTAAGGTATAAAACCATTAAGTGTAGTAAGTTAGTAACTCCTTCAAGGTTAAGTAATTGGAAGAGTAGGAAAGTTAAGAGATTTTTGATAAAATAATTGTTCTTAGTTGCCCCAGTTAGTAAATTTGAAAATCTATAAAAAAATATGGTTTGGTGGAAAAGTAAATAAGTTTTTGAAAAGATAAAATTTAGAAGTTTTAATTTTTGAAGAAAAATTGATAAATACCAAACCAGATCAGACTTTCAAATATAGAGTAGATAGAAATCATTTCCTAGGTGTAATGGGAAAAGTACAAGGCTATAGCAGTAATTACTCTAAATAGTAAAAAAAAATTCCCGTAAGGTGTATACGACACTAGTGAAAACCTAGAAATGTTGCTTCATGTGTGTAGGCTATAGAAGAATAGTGAAGTGATATTAGTAAGATAGTAAGACACACGTGGTTGGAAAAGTAGACCTTAGTTGGGGAAAAATGAAGGGAAAAGAGAAAATTTCCCCAAGCTTAGTTGCCTTTTTAGATAGAGACTGCATAGTTTGAAACCCTTATCCATTGCAGTAAATGAGACTTAGTTATTCCTTTTTTAGCATGGAATAGAAGAGATGAAAAGATCTTATTTGTCATGAGTAATACAGCGTATGTTGGAACAAGTATTAGGCAGTAGGAGGAGCATATAAGTTACTTGGATTCCTAGAGTAGGACCTTTCTGTGTCAAAGTGGTCATGGTCCTAGACCTCCTTGCCCTAGATGATAGCTGTGTTTAGTTGCTGTATAAAAAAAAGAGTAAAAACAGAATAAGATAACTAAAAGGAAAATAACAAATTTAAAGAAAGCGACAGAAACGTTGATAGAAAATTTTAAAAATATATATTTTCTTGTGTAAATTGTGCTTGGGGAAGTAAATATTTTTTTAAAAAAATAGTAGCCTAAATCCCAAGTACGGAGGAAGATGTGCGCAAAAGAAAATCGGAGAAATATGAAGTTTTTCCATTTTCTACCTTCTTTCTAACATAAGAGATCGAATTCAAAAAATTATATTTTTCTGAAATTCGAATATTTAAAGTTGTATGGTAGGGTTTGGATGCAAAATTCGTTGAACTACACCCCTATTCAATAGGAGTGTGGGAAAAATTGGATGAAAAGTGTTTTACATTTTCAAAAGATTGCATTCATATAGAAATTGCAAGTATATTTAGGATGTGTGCATCATGTTTTAAAAATAAATTTTTAAAGAAGCAAAGCATTCATACAGGAGGTACCGCTTAGAAATTCATGTACATGCATATATTTTGTATTGAACAACACTTTTGCACAAGAGCACGGGTGGTCGAAAAATTGGATGTACACAAAATGGATGTGATTGATGTGAGGAATTACATAATTTTACACTTGTCGAATTTCGGGGACGAAATTTCCTAAAGGGTGGGAAAATGTAACACCCTGCATTTTTATATAATTAAATAAAATCAATTGAATTAACATAATTGCAAAATAGAATATAAATGTCAAATATATGCATTTAAGAATTAAGAGGTTACACAGATTTATGCAAGCAATGAGTGTGTGATTAATTGACGCATCAATCAATTAAAAGGGGATTAATTAAGAGACATAGATGCGTCAATTAGTCAGAGAATATGTCACTTTTATAACATTAATTAATTAAGGGATCTTCTAGTAAAGGGAAATGTATGTGGGGAATAAATTAAATGGTAACATACATATATTAATTTATAATTGACGCAATCAATTAATTAAGAAATTAATTAAAGGCATTAAGTAAGTGTCAATTAATTCGGTAATGAATTGGCGGTTTAAATATATACAACTAATAAATGTGTGATTGAATGACGCATAGAAATTAATTTAGATATCGATTAAAATGGGAAAACGTGTTAATTAATTGATTGGCAATCAGTTGAGCGTTTTAAAAAGGGTGTCAATTAATCAAAGAATATGCCCTTGTTACAATAGCTAATAATGTAAATTAATTAGCTAGAAGAACCAGTTATAGGATTATTTGTTTCCAAGTTAAAAAGAAAAAAAAGAATTGGAATGCATACAAAAATCAAATGGAGTAATTAAGTTTATGATGAAGGTAAGTTAATAAGAATAAATTAAAAAGTATAACTTTTATATACAATCAATTAATAGAGGTATTAATTGACGTGTTCAAATAGGTAAGAAATTATAACATATAAGAATCAATTAATATTGGATATACATATATATATATATAGATATATATGTATGTATGTATGTATGTATGACATTGTATGTATGTATGTATGATCTAACTAATTGGGTAAATAATGGGAGAATCTTATTTAGAAGGAAATGTGAATTAATAGGGTCGTATAACAAAGGAATAAATGAATAATTGGAGAATTATAGGAATGACCTAACGTAAACAAATCAATAAATGATGGTGAGGATTGTTACAAGGGTTAATCGGATGGTTCATGGTGGTTCACTACACCTATAAATTGAGCGTAACTTAACCCTAGCCCACACTATTTTCTCTGAATCAGTTGTTGTCATTTACAACAAACTCCTCTTCTCCCTCTTCCTTTCTCCTCTGTCAATCAAATCTTTCCCCAAACAAAAAATAAAATCAAGCAAAGATATACATACAAGCAAATCAGGAATTGCGCAAATAAATCAAGGAATTTAAAACGAATTAAAAAGCGGACAAAAGCGTAGCAAATTAAAAGGGATAGAGATTAAAGCTAAGGACGACATGTGAGTGGAGTTAATTATATTCTTTTACGTTTATGATATATATAATCGTTGAATTTTCGTTAGATAATTTATTCTAGTAATTAATTCTATTAGTTATGCAAACACTGTAAATTTTATTTATATTTAATTAGGCTTGACAGTTAGAAAAAGGCGTAGGTCTAAAAGTAAGAAATTTACAGTTATTTACATCTATTTTAAAAGTCATAGTTTAGTCTTAATACTGGTTCCTTTGATTCCCTTTTTGCACGAATAATATAGTTAAAAAGAGAATTCGTGGTTATGGATTAAAATACTGGACTTTATAGAAGTAGATGTAAAATAAGAAAATTGGAAAATTGGAATTAAATTAGAAAAGTGGAATTCTGCAATAAATTACGCTGAACGGAAACAATAAATTTATCTGATAATTTAATTTGGGGAGTAAGTAATAGATTAATTGGTTGGTTTAGAAACTAGAATACATTTCTATAATTTAATAACTAAAAGCTAACGATAAACGTAACTGCAAGAATAAAAAGAAAGTAAAAGGGAACTAGTGTAAAATAGAGGGACCACTGTATTTTACACTAGCCTAAAATAATAAAAGAAATATCTTGCAGTTACGAATTATTGTTTATAGTATTATTTAGTATTAAATTATGGAAATAGATTTTAGTATAGCTTTCACAACCAACCAAATAAAATAGAATTACTTCCAAGAATAAAAGCAAATAAAGTAGAGTATTAAATGAATCGAATAAATTATAAGATAAGAAATTAAGGCTATGAACAATAAACGAATCTAGGTCTGCATTTACCACGCGAACTATATAAAAAAACAATTATTATGATAAGTGAATTATATAATAAAAGAGAATTAAAAAGAATTCTATATCATAATAAAAGAAGACAGACTAGAACAGAAAAGAAACACTTGTAATTATATAAAGATTTTAAAAGAAATAATAGTAACAATTACAAGTATAATTATAACATAAGTTATGATTAAGTAAAAGAATAGAAAGGCTTATTTGGGAACTTAGAATAAATAAGCAATGATAGCAAAGGTAAATAGTAAAAGCTTATTTTAGATTTCTATTAAATTAATAAGCAAATAGAACAAAAGATGCTTGTTTAATAAACTTAAGACTTAAATTAAGTTAATAAGCAAGAAGTGGCAATACTAACAGCATTCCCTATTAGATCAATGGTGGTCTCACAATAGCCAGAAGCAAGACGAGGGCAAGAGTATGCTAATTAGGGTAAATAAGTAGCCAACAAAATAAGAAAAGTAAACTAAATGCAAATTAAAATATTAGACTTAGGGTCTAATAAAAGAATTGAGATGCGTTTGGAGCAGCCCAAAGGATGAAGCGCCTAACGAAGCAGTTCATCACGGATTTCAGAAATGGAGAAGCACGTCCAACTTAGTATTTTTGGGCTTGAAGAAAGTACGAGACTTCAACGGGACGTGAGGATACTCTAGGATGGCCCTCTGGGTAGGCCCAACGAAGCTACACCCCCGGAGGCAGGTCTATAGGTGTTCCATCAAGAGAGTATGCCTTGACTGCATTTGCATTGTAGGCCTAACGAAGTAGACCTTTGTAGGCAGTAAGAAGGACTTGGTGTTCGGAGTTGGGTATTCATATGTCCAGCACATGCAAGTAAGTTTAAGGATAATCGCATGCGGATATCGGCCAACATCAAGACCAAGTGCGATTTCGGGAAAGACTAGAGTTAAACCAACAGGCTAATGATTCTTTCACTATCGAGAGATTGGATGGGAGGGCACCGTTAATTGGATGTTAGATTGTTTGCAGTAGGGCATGGCCACTTAACTCTTTAGAGGTCTTTCAATTTAGTTGAGGAGTGGCTGCGTGGGGCCATAGCCACGTCGATAAAAGAGACAGACCGACTAGAATATCTTTATTATAGGCTTAACGAAGCAGTCCTTTACAGATATAGAAAATCTCCGACTGAATTCCGTACAAGGTAGACCTTGTTGGCGGGATTCAGATAGTAGACAGAACGATTACATAGTCCTCAATGTACGCACTGGGTAGTACTGTAACGACCCGTATTTCTACGGATCAAAACATCGTAAAACTATTTACATTTGGCCGCATTGTTGATAAGTCGTCTAGAGTCTAAGTCCTAGATCGTATGAAGGTTTGGAGCGACTTAAGGAAAGTTGGCGACTTAAGAGATTTGGCGGGTTAATGACCTAAGGGGTAGGTCGGCGACGACCTAAGGAAACTGGGGTAGCAGTGAGCGACCTAAAGAGGTTATGTCGTAGACGACTTAGGAGTAGGTCGTATGATGGTTAGGTCATATAGAAGATAGGTCGTGTGCTGGCTTAGGTCGTGAGATAGGTAGGTCGAGTATAGCGACTTAAGATAGAAGCGACCTATAGAATATTGCGACCTATAGGAGTTAGTGACCTACAGTAGTTAGCGAGTTAGTGAAGCTAGGTCGTGAGAGACCTAAGATGATAAGTCGTATCCTGGCTAAGAGTTAGGTCGCGTGTGTGTATTAAGTAGTTAGGTCACGCATTGTTTTAAGTCGTTGGATCTGTTAGGTCGTAGGTCGCGGATGCGCGTAGGTCGCTTGGATGCGCATTGGCTTAAGTCGTAGGTCGTAGGTCGTAAGTCGTGACATAGTTAGGTTGCACATTGTTTAGGTCGCATGAAGGCTTAAGGGGTTAGGTCGCTGAGTCGTGAGCGACCTAGGAGTTGAGTCGAATGTGTGCTAAGTCGCAGGATGTTAGGTCGAATCTTTAATAGGTCGTTAAGCCGCATTCGTGGGTTAGGTCGTAGGTCGTATGAATGCGCTGAACTACTAAGTGTTAGGTCATAAGTCGTAGTAGCTTTGGTTGTTAAGTCGGAGGTTGTTAGGTCGTGGGTTCTTAGGTCGTGGACAACCTAATTCCGAGTGAACGACTTAAGGAGAATTTCAGCTATAAATACTCGTCCATTTCCTCACTTTTTGGGATCCGGATTTTGAAGCGACGAAGTGCTGCCATTTTGAGAGCTCGACGTCTACACTTCTTCACTTCTTTTCTCCACTTTAATCTTGTGATCCCTTCCATCCAAATCGAAGATCGAAGAGCTTAGATTGAAGATCTACATTCTTCGAAGAGAGATTTCATCGTTTGAAGCGGATTTGTGATAGATCAAGTTAGATCCTTCGCTGTCCAGATCTGAAGTGTGTTGCTTTTGGGTTGTTTAGGTGATTTGGTGAGTGGTGATTATCTCTCACACAGATCCAAAGGAGTATATCGGATCGTTGGCTTGATTTTGTGTTAAAGTAGTGATTTCCATGCATTCTTGTAAACCTAAGTATAGATCCATATAGATCCATTGTTCATGATGATTTGACATCCATTTTACTACATGTTAACCTATGCAAGTTCATTCATCAAGATTATAGAGATATTGTTCATGTTTTCATGCTTGTTAGACTTTTGACTCTTTATTTACGAAATTGCCATTATTGTTATAATTGTCTATTTAGATCATATTTGAATGCTTGATTACTTGGATTAATGTTTGACTCGATTGATTGCTATGAATTAAATGATTGATGATTTGATTTAGACAAGTTGGTCAAAGATGATTCAAAAGCTAGGAGAAAGGCTCTTGAAATGGGGAAAGCTGCTTGTGGCATATGTAGCGAATGATGAAACTCTTATGCATAGATTCGATGATGATGATGTTGAGATGAAGCTTTGCGAGGATGTGATGAAGCGAGGCATGATATGAGATAGCCTTGGTCTAATCCAGACGGGATCATTCCAAGCATGTTGATAACTCGGTGATATGGTTCGAGTTAAGGATAATGGTTGGCTCGAGAGGCGCTTGAGCTAGTATGGAAATAGTCGTCGAGGAGGATGACTAGAAGGCTGAGATTTCATCGTTGTTGAAGGTTCTAGCATGCTCAAAGCAAGAGTATGTTGGGTAGATTCGATAGTCCCTGAAGGCTAATGATTGATAGTCAAGTACTCTAGGCAGATTCGATAGTCCTAGGCACGGGTCACGACGACGTGCGGGAGTTATGTCTAGAACCGGGGTTTCCATTAGCCCTTGACGGACGGCTGAAAGAATGTGCCGGTCATTCAATTAACGATGATATCAAGGCAATGATAACAGTGATAGCCAGAGTCATGGATGTTTGGTTGTATCGTCATTCGGCCTCAAGAGCGGTATTTTCTAGGTGCTTATCTGATCTTGGTTTAGGCCTTGGGGGTCTGTACTTGGAAAACATCGCCCTTGACTCGAGTGATAATTGCTTTACCTTAAATTGTGTGCTTTTCTATGTTTGCTTCTACTTAGTCTGAGTCTGGGGGCTATCACTGTAGAAAGAGGTGGAGTGGGAGGGTTGTATTCCTATTCCTTTTCCTTTATGCTCTTTTGGTATGTTGATAGTTAATTTACTGCTCACTAAGACTGTTGTCTGACTCAAGGCTTTATGTTTTTAACTCTTATTGCCTTGGGCTGTTCATCCATTTTGGGACGGGCAGACTAGGTAGCAGGTGACAGGTGTTGTTCTTGCTTTCCACAATGCTGATGTCGAAGACGAGCTGGAGGCTTGCATATTATCTTCTTAATATATGTACTGGATGTTCCGCTGCTTTGTATTCTCTGAGTGATATGTAGTGAGGCTTGTTGTATTGACTATTCAGATGTTTGTATTCAACTATTATGAAGTTTTATTGATGAGATTCTATTCTGTGAAGCTTCACTATGTATATGTTCTATTGTATTTTGTCCATGCGCTGTGAGTAATACGATAGATTCTGTTGTTTTTAATTTACCCTGACAATCGTCCATGGCTGCCTGGCACACTTTACAGCGCACTTTCTCTAGGTTCAGTGCAGGGGTTATGGGCGGTCGTCACATTTGGTATCAGAGCTTTGGTTAATCGATTTTACCCAACGCTCGCTGACGTAACTACGTATGAGAGACGTAATTGTATTTTGATGGATGATTACTATATATAATATAGTAGCTTAGTAGAGTTTGAGTCCTTTATGCAGTTGTTTCTCTAGGTGTGCTAATCATTCCTTTTTATAGATATTAAGGATGAGTCGAAGAGGGAGACCAGCTGCTAGGGAAGGCCGTGCTACTGAAGGGGCTGCTGATTATGCTGCTATGTTCAAAGCTATGATGACTTCGATCATGAGAAAGATGCCAGCTCCGGGGCCATCGGTGGATGTTGGAGTTCAAGTCCAAACTCCAAAGCCGGTGGATTTTGCTAAGTTGTGTAAGGATTACACTGCCCTTGGAGGAAAGGTTTTCTTTGGAACAGAATCAACCATTGAGGTCCAGAGGTGGATAGATGCTTGTAGAAGGATCTTTGGTGATTTGGGAATTGAGGATGCAACTAAGAGGAAGCTTGCATCAAGGCAGCTTCAAGGAAGAGCTTCTGATTGGTGGAACTCTATCACCATTGATACTCCGGAGGAAGAAATCACTTGGGTGCAATTCCAAGCCAGATTTGAAGCTAAGTTCATTTCTACTGCTCAGAAGTCTGTTCTGTTCAAGAAGTTTTTGGAGCTCAAGCAAGGTGGAAGACCAGTTCTTGAGTATGTTTCTGAGTTTGAAGCTTTGTCCAAGTATGCCCGATCATATATTGAATCTGCATATCAGAAGAATGAGAAGTTTGTGACAGGCTTGGACAGTTATCTTGGGAGGCAGTTGGTGGATCATTTGGATGATTCATTTGAGAAGCTTGTGGAGAAAGCTCTCAGGCATGAGAATCTATTTCCTAAGGAAGGATCTGTTGTTGCTGTGACCAGGGAAGAGTCTAAACCCCAGCAGGGTAGAAACAAGGAAAGGAAGCAGCAGCAGCAGCAAAAGGGTAAGGATGGCCAGAAGAAGCCGAAGGGCGAAGTGACTTGCTACAATTGTCAGCAGAAGGGCCATTTCTCTAAGGATTGTAAGAATCCGAAGGTACCGATGAAGTGTCACAACTGTGACAAGCCGGGGCATATCAGGAAGAATTGTCCAGAACCGCGGAAGGACAAGCAGATTGTGCAAGCATATGCTTTGGGAGCTATTCCATCGGCTTCGAAAGCTCCTACCGTTGAAGAGAAGGGAAAGAGTGTGGTGGTTCAAGGTACTCTTTCCATATGTGGTGTTCCAGTTAGAGTTCTATTTGATATTGGGGCGACGCATTCTTTTGTTTGTAATGAACTTGTAGGCCGGTTGGGTTTAGAACCGGATATTGTTGATAGGCCATTGGTTGTGACTAATCCAGTTGGGGGTTCGTCTTGTTTGTGTATGTTATGCCGTGGTCTGATTGTATCGAGTCGTGATTGCTCTTTTGTTTGTGATTGCTATGTTCTGAACTTTGCGGGGTTCGGAATTATTTTGGGTATGGACTGGCTTAGGAAGTATGCAGCAAAGGTTGATTGTGAGAGGTTGGAAGTGACAGTTGAGAATGTGGAGGGGCGAAAGATTGTGATACGATGTAAGCATGAAGAAGGCGTCTTCATGAGCTTCATGTATTCGCTGGTTGTTCAACGGGATGGACTGTCATCTGTGCCAATCGCTAATGGATTTGAGGATGTCTTTGACGAGGTCAAAGGGTTACCGCCGCATAGAGAGATCGAGTTTCGTATAGATCTAGTTGAAGGAGCCAGACCTGTTGTGATGACTCTTAGGCGGATGGCGCCTAGGGAACAGCAGGAGTTGAGGGTGCAGGTTGATGACCTTTTTCAGAAAGGATTCATTTGGCGTAGTGTGTCCGAGTGGGGTGCACCAGTTGTGTTTGCAACCAAGGCAGATGGGTCGTTGAGGTTGTGTGTGGATTATCGTGAGCTGAATAAAGTGACTAAGAAGAACAAGTATCCATTGCAGAGAATAGATGACTTGTTTGATCAACTTCACGAAGCTAAGGTGTTTTCTCAGATGGATTTGGCAACGGGATTTCACCAGTTGAGAGTGGCTAAGGATAGTGTGCTGAAGACTGCTTTTAGGACACCATTCGGTTTCTTTGAGTGGCTGGTAATGCCGTTTGGATTGACTAACGCGCCAGCATATTTTGTGGATCTTATGAATAGAGTGTTCAGAGACCAGTTGAACAAGTTCGTACTTGTGTTCGTGGATGATATTCTGAATTATTCCAGAACTGAAGAAGAGCACAAGACACACTTGCGTATTGTTTTGGAAATCTTGCGGAAACATCAGCTGAAGGCTAAGTTTTCGAAGTGTCATTTCTGGAAAAGTGAAGTGAGGTTCTTAGGCCATGTTATCTCTGGAAATGGAATAGCGGTTGATCCCGCTAAGGTGGCAGCAATCCAGGATTGGGTTAGACCTAAGAATGCATCTGATGTGAGAAGTTTTCTTGGATTGGCAGGATATTATCGTCGGTTTATCAAAGACTTCTCCAAGGTGGTTGCACCGTTAACAGGATTGACGAAAAAGAACCGAGTGTTCAAGTGGGAAAATAAGTGTGAGCAAGCTTTCAGAATCCTGAAAGAGCGATTGACAAGTGCTCCTGTTTTGACTATTCCAAGTGGGAATGATGAGATGGTGGTTTACACCGACGCATGTGGTACTGGACTTGGAGAAGTGCTGACGCAGAGGGATAAAGTTGTTGCGTATGCAAGTCGACAACTGAAGCCGCATGAAAGGAATTACCCGACTCATGATTTGGAGTTAGCGGCGATTTTTTTTGCTCTGAAGATGTGGAGACATTATCTATTGGGAGTTCGATTCGAGTTGTTTACGGATCATAAGTCGTTGAAGTATCTTTTCTCCCAAAAGGATTTGAATCTTCGGCAGCAACGTTGGCTAGAGTTTTTGGCATCATATGATGTTGGTATAGCTTATACTCCGGGAAAAGGTAACGCAGTGGCAGATGCGTTAAGTCGAAGACATGCAGGATTGGGAGCCATGTTTTCAGAATGGAAGAATCTTGAGTATTTAGCTGAATTTGACTTCAGGCCTAGATGTGAATTGGAACCTGAGATGTTAGCAAACTTATCGATAAGACCGACTCTTGTGGAAAGAATTGGCGAGAGTCAAAAGCGAGACGATAAGATTGCCAAGATTATCCGTGATGTGGAATCTGGAATGAACCCAGAAAAGGATAAAGGATTCGAGGTCGATCGAGAGGGTCGGCTTCGGAAGCAAGGACGACTAGTTGTTCCCGATATAGATGAATTGAGCAGTGAAGTTCTGAAGGAAAGTCATCACTCGAAGCTGACAATTCATCCAAGAGGAAACAAGATGTATCGGGATATGAAGAGAACCTATTACTGGGAAGGCATGAAGAAGGATGTTGGAAATTTTATTTCCAAGTGCATGAACTGCCAGTTGGTAAAAGCCGAACAGAAGAAGCCAAGTGGATTGCTTCAGCCATTAGAGGTTCCTACATGGAAGTGGGAGCAAGTGTCGATGGATTTTATTGATGGGTTACCTAGAACAAGAACGGGAAATGAAGGGATTTGGGTCATCGTAGATCGTCTGACTAAGAGTGCAAGATTCATTCCTGTTCGATCGACTAGGACTGCATCAAAGTTGGCAGAGTTGTATGTTAAGTGGATAGTTCGATTCCATGGTATTCCGAAGAGTATAGTGAGCGATCGAGATCCATTGTTCACTAGTGGATTTTGGAAGAGCTTCCAGGAAGTTTTGGGAACCGAGTTATGTTTGAGTACAGCTTATCATCCTCAAACAGATGGTCAGACCGAGAGAGTCAACCGAGTTTTGGAAGATCTCCTTAGAGCTTGTGTTTTGGATTTCAGAGGATCATGGGAAGATCATCTTCATTTGGTGGAATTTTCGTACAACAACAATTACCAGTCAAGCATCGGTATGGCACCGTATGAGGCATTGTATGGAAGACCGTGTAACTCTCCTACATGTTGGTTAGAGACAAGAGAAAAGCGGATACTTGGGCCAGAGATGATTCGACAGACTTCGGATTGTATAGAGATCATTCGGCAACGAATGAAGGTAGCCTAAGATCGTCAGAAAAGTTATGCCGATAAGCGTCGTAAGGATTTGGAATTCGACGTAGGTGATATGGTCTTTGTGAAGATTTCTCCACTGAAGAATGTTATTCGATTTGGAAAGAAAGGGAAATTGACTCCGAGATTTGTTGGACCATTCCCGATCATCGAGCGAATTGGAAAGCTCGCCTACAGATTGGAGTTACCCGAGAAGATGTCGAGTGTGCACAATGTTTTTCACGTATCATATCTACGGAAGTATGTGCACGACTCGAATACAATGGTTTCTGCTGATAGCTGTGAGGATTTTGAAGTTGATCCAGTCGATAGGAGACCTCGTAAGCCGCTTCGTGTTGTGGAAACCGACACGAAACAGCTTAGGAGGAAGATAGTTAAGTTGCTCAAGATACAATGGAGCGATGATGATAACGACTGTACATGGGAGGTGGAAGAGAGGATGAAAGCAGCTCATCCTGAACTCTTCAAGGTATGGCCCTAAGGTGTCGTGTCATCTCACGATATTGTAACTTGTTCTAAGTTTTAGAATTCTGCATGCTAAGCTAGAATTGGATGCATGGTTTGTTGATTGCTATGGATGGTAGGCATGCAGAATAGTCCTTGATTGCTCAGTTTTTTTGGAATTTCGAGGGCGAAATTCCTAAGGGGGAGAGAATGTAACGACCCGTATTTCTACGGATCGAAACATCGTAAAACTATTTACATTTGGCCGCATTGTTGATAAGTCGTCTAGAGTCTAAGTCCTAGGTCTATGAAGGTTTGGAGCGACTTAAGGAAAGTTGGCGACTTAAGAGATTTGGCGGGTTAATGACCTAAGGGGTAGGTCGGCGACGACCTAAGGAAACTGGGGTAGCAGTGAGCGACCTAAAGAGGTTATGTCATAGACGACTTAGGAGTAGGTCGTATAGAAGATAGGTCGTGTGCTGGCTTAGGTCGTGAGATAGGTAAGTCGAGTATAGCGACTTAATATAGAAGCGACCTATAGAATATTGCGACCTATAGGAGTTAGCGACCTACAGTAGTTAGCGAGTTAGTGAAGCTAGGTCGTGAGCGACCTAAGATGATAAGTCGTATCCTGGCTAAGAGTTAGGTCGCGTGTGTGTATTAAGTAGTTAGGTCGTGCATTGTTTTAAGTCGTTGGATCTGTTAGGTCGTAGGTCGCGGATGCGCGTAGGTCGCGGATGCGCGTAGGTCGCTTGGATGCGCATTGGCTTAAGTCGTAGGTCGTAAGTCGTGACATAGTTAGGTTGCGCATTGTTTAGGTCGTGTGAAGGCTTAAGGGGTTAGGTCGCTGAGTCGTGAGCGACCTAGTAGTTGAGTCGAATGTGTGCTAAGTCGCAGGATGTTAGGTCGAATCTTTGATAGGTCGTTAAGCCGCATTTGTGGGTTAGGTCGTAGGTCGTATGAATGCGCTGAACTACTAAGTGTTAGGTCGTAAGTCATAGTAGCTTTGGTTGTTAAGTTGGAGGTTGTGAGGTCGTGGGTTCTTAGGTCGTGGACGACCTAATTCCGAGTGAACGACTTAAGGAGAATTTCAGCTATAAATACTCGTCCATTTCCTCACTTTTTGGGATTCGGATTTTGAAGCGACGAAGTGCTGCCATTTTGAGAGCTCGACTTCTACACTTCTTCACTTCTTTTCTCCACTTTAATCTTGTGATCCCTTCCATCCAAATCGAAGATCGAAGAGCTTAGATTGAAGATCTACATTCTTCGAAGAGAGATTTCATCATTTGAAGCGGATTTGTGATAGATCAAGTTAGATCCTTCGCTGTCCAGATCTGAAGTGTGTTGCTTTTGGGTTGTTTAGGTGATTTGGTGAGTGGTGATTATCTCTCACACGGATCCAAAGGAGTATATCGGATCGTTGGCTTGATTTTGTGTTAAAGTAGTGATTTCCATGCATTCTTGTAAACCTAAGTATAGATCCATATAGATCCATTGTTCATGATGATTTGACATCCATTTTACTACATGTTAACCTATGCAAGTTCATTCATCAAGATTATAGAGATATTGTTCATGTTTTCATGCTTGTTAGACTTTTAACTCTTTATTTACGAAATTGCCATTATTGTTATAATTGTCTATTTAGATCATATTTGAATGCTTGATTACTTGGATTAATGTTTGACTCGATTGATTGCTATGAATTAGATGATTGATGATTTGATTTAGACAAGTTGGTCAAAGATGATTCAAAAGCTAGGAGAAAGGCTCTTGAAATGGGGAAAGCTGCTTGTGGCATATATAGCGAATGATGAAGCTCTTATGCATAGATTCGATGATGATGATGTTGAGATGAAGCTTTGCGAGGATGTGATGAAGCGAGGCATGATATGAGATAGCCTTGGTCTAATCCAGACGGGATCATTCCAAGCATGTTGATAACTCGGTGATATGGTTCGAGTTAAGGATAATGGTTGGCTCGAGAGGCGCTTGAGCTAGTATGGAAATAGTCGTCGAGGAGGATGACTAGAAGGCTGAGATTTCATCGTTGTTGAAGGTTCTAGCATGCTCAAAGCAAGAGTACGTTGGGCAGATTCGATAGTCCCTGAATGCTAATGATTGATAGTCAAGTACTCTGGGCAGATTCGATAGTCCTAGGCACGGGTCACGACGACGTGCGGGAGTTATGTCTAGAACCGGTGTTTCCATTAGCCCTTGACGGATGGCTGAAAGAATGTGCCGGTCATTCAATTAACGATGATATCAAGGCACTGATAACAGTGATAGCCAGAGTCATGGATGTTTGGTTGTATCGTCATTCGGCCTCAAGAGCGGTATTTTCTGGGTGCTTATCTGATCTTGGTTTAGGCCTTGGGGGTCTGTACTTGGAAAACATCGCCCTTGACTCGAGTGATAATTGCTTTACCTTAAATTGTGTGCGTTGCTATGTTTGCTTCTACTTAGTGTGAGTCTGGGGCTATCACTGTAGAAAGAGGTGGAGTGGGAGGGTTGTATTCCTATCCTTTTCCTTTATGCTCTTTTGGTATGTTGTTAGTTAATTTACTGCTCACTAAGACTGTTGTCTGACTCAAGGCTTTATGTTTTTAACTCTTATTGCCTTGGGCTGTTCGTCCATTTTGGGACGGGCAGACTAGGTAGCAGGTGACAGGTGCTGTTCTTGCTTTCCACGATGCTGATGTCGAAGACGAGCTGGAGGCTTGCATATTATCTTCTTACTATATGTACTGGATGTTCCGCTGCTTTGTATTCTCTGAGTGATATGTAGTGAGGCTTGTTGTATTGACTATTCAGATGTTTGTATTCAACTATTATGAAGTTTTGTTGATGAGATTCTATTCTGTGAAGCTTCACTATGTATATGTTCTATTGTATTTTTTCCATGCGCTGTGAGTAATACGATAGATTCTGTTGTTTTTAATTTACCCTGACAATCGTCCATGGCTGCCTGGCACACTTTACAGCGCACTTTCTCTAGGTTCAGTGCAGGGGTTATGGGCGTTTGTCACAAGTACATTGTGGATGTCCGAGCACTGGCATAGACTAGTGCAGATGCGATTTACGTTTTCATAGTAAGTAGTGGAGCATTTGTATTGTAGGCTTTACGAAGCAGTTCTTTACAGATGTAGCTACAGAACGCTTGCGGAGCAAGACGATGGAGTATCTGTATTGTAGGCCTTACGAAGCAGTCCTTTACAGATATAGCTACGGAGCAAGACGATGGAGCCTTTTTCAAGGAGGATACGGAAGGTACCAAGGGTGGTACCTAGGACCAATATGGTCATTGGTCCTATAGCTACATATATATATATTAGTTATTAGGTTTTAATCTACTATGGAGTAGATGGGCACGATTCACGAACAGAGGCAAGAGTATTATAACCTAATGAACCTAATATAAGAGAAAATGGAAATAAAACGATATATGTAGAATTAAGCCTAGAAGTATATAATTTATTCATTCACCAGAACTTTTGTTCTGATACCGTCCTCATAACATCCTATAGGATAGGTAGATGGCGAAGGCTTCTCAGCTTTATGACACTTGCTTAGAAAGTGTTATTATTTGGGTGAGTATTTACTTACTATTATATTTTAGACAATCCCGTTGTGAGATAAATTATTGAGCTCTGATATATTTGTCTTTGCCTATTTGCAGGATACCAGATACCCAACTCGTGCTTCAGTGGGCTTGGTTTTTAGCATTTTTGCGAAAAATCTGGACCACTGGAATTTGGGTTGTTACACCAGACAAGGCCCTCGGTGTTATTTTATCTAGAGATGCACCGTGACGGGCAGTACCCTAGTAGCCCAGTCATTGTATGGAATCCCTTCCCCAATAAGCATCGTACGAACTTAGTTGTGCCCAACTATGCTGAAACGTGAGATGCAAGCATTTCAGCTATATTCATATTTTACTTTGACCCTTAGACAATATTATAATATAAATGCATTTTCTGTAGAAATTTTTTTGGTTATCGTAAGGTAAAAACCCTTCTGTGTTTATGTGCGGTGAGGTCTTACGAGATACTTTTGATTTCAAAGGTCTTTTTTATAACTTTAAAGTCCAGTTAGGTGTGTTTTCTCACGCTAGTTTTCCAGACTGACTCGGATGTTATTCTATAACAATGCTCGGGTCAGACTGACATATTTACATATTTCTTTGGATGCATTGGAGCCTAGGAGACGAGTAGGAGGTCTTAAAATCGTATTTTTATGTGAAGAAAGAATTTTTCAGAAATTATTATAGTTATATTTGATGTGTTTGGTTGATTAGTGAATGATAATATTTCGTTATTATCATTTGTTGTTTGTTGTTCTAATAAAAGATATTATTGTTATAATCTAAACAAAGATAAACATTTGTAAATTGAATTATATAAGAAAGTAAATTTATGAATATGAATTATAGAGTATTGATTATAATTAAAATAATCGACATTTATGAAATGATATTTACTTAAGAAGTGAGATTATATAAATATGATTTATAAATGTGATTTATAAATGGAAAGGAAATGTAAATTGTATATGTTTATGTATAGATATGATTTGTAAATGGAAATGGATTTAAAACAAGGAATTTGAAAATTTAAGTCCCATTGATTTGGAAATTGTTCTTCAAAGGTTTTGGAGAAATAATAATAGTATTATTTTGAAAATAATTTGGTTAGAAATATTTTTTTTGAAAATAGGATTTAAAAGAAAGAGAAAGTACTAAACTCACTTTAGTCGTTGGAAAATAATTCTGGTGATGACTACAGCATCATCAACATTCATCTTTCAGTTTCTAAGTGAGGGATTACTACCATTGAAGTTTTGTTTTGGTAAAACAAATTTTCTTTAGATTCCAGAAGTGTAATTTGAAATATAAAGGAGTTATGTACATATATGATTTCAAAATGATTTGAAATAGAGCCGAGTGTTTAAAACCTGGAATTTTTCATCTAAATGTTTCGAGAAAACATAAGATATTAAGTTTTTGAACTTATAATTTGGAAATAGTATAGATAAGAAAGGAAATTTTTAAATTGAGACATGAAATTAAAATTTTAACTTAAACAAAGTTAAATAAATTGAGTTAATGAAATGAATTAAATAAAATAAGTATATCTAAAGAAAGATTAAATGAACTTGAATTGGATTTGAAATGGATTAAATGGATTGATAAAGTGAATTAATGAAATGGATAATGGAATAGATATGAACTTGATTTATAGAATGAGATTCAACTAAAATTGTAAAATGAGTTGAATATGTTTAGAATGTGGTTTGACAGAATTGAATAGGAACTTAAGTTGTGAAGTAATAATAAACATTAATGGTGTAGTGTAAAATGTTTATGATAAACTTAAGTAATTGTTGTATGCAATGGTTCATAAATAATATTGGTATTGAAAAAAAAATACTAAGTGATAGTGAAATAAAAATTTAAGTTAGGAAAAGTTAAAATGAAATGATTTTATGAAATGGTCCATAAACGAATTTAGTATGGAATGAAATGTTATTAAACATATTGTGAACTAATTGGATGAAAATTAATTGGACAAGAATGAATTGGATATGAATAAAGTGGATGAATATTATTTGTTGTATGGTTTCTCTTGTTGCATTTGCTAAAATTGCATATAGTTATTGTATATTCTATATTATATAGTGATGTTGCTTTCTATAACATATTATTATTGGTTGTTGAGTGATTAGTAGGTGCGGATGGCGTATGCTTCGCATTTGGAACTCGCTTTCGCATTATATCGGTTGTATAAGTTTGCTAATATTAATAAAAGGTACACATCTCGGATTACATATCCTATTTTTATATTTTTCACCACGGAATGCTTCATCCTTGAAGATGAGATGTATATTTTTGATTATATATATATTGAAATTTTTTTCGATTGAGCCACGCAAAGGAGACGTTGGAGAAATTTTCCATAAATTTAAGGCGTTAGAAATATTTTAAGGATTTTGGAAAAATTTTGATAACTAAAATTTGGTTTTTGAGTTATAACCTAGAATGGTTGAATGGATGGGAATTAGTCGGTATAGGTGAATGTAGTGAAAGACTTAAAATTATTTGGAAATCTATTACAACTAATTGGTTTGGGAAAGTTAATGGGTTTGGGGCATTTTTCTTACTTTCTAATTTCGGGAATGAAATTCTTTTAAGGGGGAAGAAGTAATGACCTAGAATTTTAGTCATTTGAATTTGGAATATTTAATTGACTTTAAATATTGGAAAGTTAATTTTATAAGTTAGATAACTTGAATTTCAAATATAGCGATTTATTGGGTAATTAATTTGTTAAATATAATATTTGAAAATTGTTTAAAATAATTAAATCCAGAATTAGTGTGAACGAAAACGATTTTGAAAGCTGATTTAAATTCTATTTTGATAAGAATGAAGATAGTAAACTTTTGAATTTGAATTTAAACATGATGAAACAGATTTTATAATAATTCGTTTTAATTAACATGTGAAAATAGCCTTCCGGGGCATTGTCTCAGAATTGGATGAAACTAGTTCATTGGATCTGTAATAGTAAATTATAATATGCCGTCAAATTTTGTAACAATTTGATGTATCGTGTGATCGTGCGATTTCGAAATGCGTAGAAATTTATTTCAAAAAATTTATATAATAATTGGGTTTGAAAAGTTATCTTCTATATATGATCGAATTACGCCTCGAGACTGGTCTCATTGTGTTCGGAATAGGGGTATAACATATATAACGCTAGGCGGCACTCCTCGTTTGGAGTTCGAGATTTTCAGACGTTTAATGATGAATGTTTAAATTTAAATAATATATGTACTTCCATATGACCATACTTTGCCCATCTTCATAACAATGCTTGCACGTTTAAACTCATACCCCTTCGTTTATATATTTCACATTCAACCAGAGAGGGTTTTTTCTTAATTTCAAAATCAAATAGCTCCATCCAACGGCCAACAACGATCGGAGCTACCACGGTCACTTTCAGCCTTTGACCACAACTAGTAAATTATAGAGCTCGACGAAACATAACAAATCAATGGAGGGATCATCGAAATTCACGTCGAGGTGACCAAATTTTGGCCGCGCTCGAGGCAGCCTATGGGTTGGATTGAGCGTCGCTGGAGAGGTTTAGGGGCAGGCGATGGTGACAGCAGGCGAGGCGAAGCATGGGGCGGCGATGGGCATGGTCGCGGCGAGCGACAGTAGATGCAAAGGTCGCGATCGAAAAAAAATAGAGTAAGTGGGAGCGCAACCTGGGAACGAACATTTGAGTGGGAAGGAAGGTAATTAAATTAACAGTTATTAATTTAAAAGCTAATTTTAATTTAATTACTTCAATCGATCATTAATTCACATCTTTTCCATATGAGGTCCAAATTGAGCGCGACGAGTTGCATTGCGATCGTATCGATGAATACTACACTATAGAATTGAATTGGATGGATTTGGAGGTCGTAGGAATTTTGGTTAAAATTGAACGCTTATTCAATATTAATTCAAACGGGAACGTTCTGACGAAACTAAAATCAAGGTGAGTTAAACTCACCTTTTTGGTTAACCATAAATATTATATAGTCAATAAAATTATTTATTGGATGTGTGCATATTTTATTTTTGATTGTTATTGACTATTTGGATGGTTTACTAATTTATATTATTGGTTTGGATATATTCCCGCCCCTGGAGTGGATGAGACCCTATTACGTTTCCATGTAAGAGCGGATGATCCTTTGTATACGAATCCCGCCTCGAAGAGGTTGATTTATATTTTATGATTATATACTTTATGTGATGCAGGGGGTCAGATTGTAGGGATCTGACAGGATTCGACACACTGTTTTTTGTTTTTTAAATTGATATATGATCTGTTGGATACCATAATTGATGACATGGATAATCTCCCTATTTAGTGCTGTAGTAACCCTGGTCCATCTTTTTAGTATTTTGAAATATTACAAAATGAAGATTTTGTTTTAAAAAGGATTTAAGTGATGTCAATATATATGTATATATATGTATGTATGTATTTTATAATAATTCTTGAATTACTAAGAGAAGGAATTTAATTTAAACAAAATTAAAGGTATGATTTTTGGAGATTATAAATTAATAGTTTTATAAAATATTCAAAATAGAGATTTTTGAACTATGGATAAAGATTTTTAAAATCTTAAAAATAATTCTGTCTTTTATAATGAAGGAATTTGGTTTTAAAGAAGATAGAAATAATTTAATAAAACTATTCATTAACCATTTTATATAAAGCGATGTATATATATACATATATGTCAAAATTTACTCGTAAATATGGAAGTTTATAAATGGGAAAAAGTACACAGGTAACATTCTACAAAACAAAGTGAAGATTTGTAAAATCGTATTATAAATAAACGATAGAGTTATAAACGGTGTTTAAAAAAAGGGAAACTATATTATTGGATAAATTGGAAAGGAAATCACAATTGTGGATTTAAAGTAATATGTGGTATGTTGTTGGAAAAATAACTGATTCTATTTTGAAAGCTGAAAGTGGGATTTATAAGAGGATAGAGTTATAAATTTGGCTTTATAAATGAAATGGATTTTATAAAAGGAAGTTTTATGAAATAGAAGGGAACTTATAAAACATAATTTTATAAATATTGAAATGATTATGTTAAAATTGAAGTATGGATTTTTATCAAAGAGGTATATTTATGTTTTAAAAGTTGTTATTTATGTTAATATTTTTTAAAGTGGTTTATCAATATTTTAATATTTTGAAAAGGTAATTATTTAAATTATTAATATGGTTTGAAATTAATTTTAATTATTTATCAATAAAGTTTTGGAAACTAATTATTAGTATTTATTAAAATGTTGAAGATAAATTACTATTGTTTTATTTAGGATGTTTTTGAATTTATTAACTATTGTTTTAAAATGTTTTGAAGTTAATATTTATTAATTTATAATGTTTACTATTACATAATAGTGTTTTTAAGCAAATGATTAGAATTTATATTATAAATGTTTTCAAGATTTATAAATATGGTTTTATAAATAGATGTGGATTTTAAGAGGAATCTTATAACACGTTTTGGAAATCGTAAAGGAAGATTTATTAGGAAGATAAAAGAGTTTTATAAATGGTTTAGATACTTATTTAAAAAATTTAGAAATGGATAAAGGAGTTTTATAAATAGTTTTGTGGATTTATAATGGAGTATAAATGATTATAGAATTGAATAGAAAGGGGAATCTTCCCAACGTTGGTGAATATACTTATACCGTTGAGAAATGTATATAGATATTTTCCAAGTATTGAGAAATAGGGATTTGTGGGTATATATATATATATATCTTGGTAGAAAGAATTTTTATTCAAGTATTACAAAGTGAATTTAAATTAATGAAAGATTAATTAAAAGGATGAGTGGTTGCTTGTGTGCTTAACCATTTTGGTTTTCCCTATGGAATTAGATCTCTGATTTAATGTTTGTTATTCGATAGTTAAATAACCGACCAAATTTGGACCAAAATGTAAATTTTGAAATATCTAGGAGAAACGCATGAGTTATATGGCACAGTCGTCTGTGATGATGTTGTACTATGCATACAAATCTCGTTTCTTTCTCCTAGGACAATGATAAGGAAATCGATCCACTAACGGTTAGGTGGTGATCTCCGCTCTTATCTTTGACTGTTTATTTCCTAAAGAACCAGGGTTGAGTTTACCAAAAATTATCGAAAAATGTTTCGAAGAGACCTGTGATGACCCGCCCTTTCGACCTTCGAAAATTGACATAAATACGCTTATTGTATAACACGTCGAACGATCGAGTGCCAGAAAGATAGATTGTTGAGGGGGAAAGAGAGTAGGTAGAAGAAAGAAGAAAATTAAACAAAATAGAATCTTACAGCGGACTGAATAACATATAATAAAAATAGTTCTTTACACAAATCAAAACTGTAATATACATATCTCACATCAGTGTACATAAATCAATAGTTACCAGCCTTGACAGTTATAACAACCTGCCCTCACGATTGCTGGTAATTTCAACAAACACTGCAGCAGAATAAACAAGTACGAGAATACATCTTAGTCTCCATCTCGTCTCCTGAGCTCCATCGCATCCTAAGCTGAACCTGTAATACTCGGTCTGACCTGAGCATTATGATAAAATAACACCCGAGCCAGTCTGGAAAATCAGCGTAAGAAAATACACTCAATTAGAATTATTAAAGTTTTCAAAATCCTTTGAAAATCAAAGGTATCTTGTAAGACCACGCCACCCATACACACGACGGGTTTTTACCTTACGATAACCAAAACATTTCATATCAAAACCTCTAAAATTATAATAGTGTCTAAGTACAAATACTTATTCAAATAGCTAAAATTGTTACATTAATTAAATTCCAGCATACTAGGCTCTACAATCAAAACTGTAAAGGTACGTATTGGAGAATGGATTACATACGAATGACTAGGCACTAGGGTACCACCTGTCACAGTACACGTCTAGAAACAGCGTACCGAGGACCATGCCAGGATCCCCTTGTGACGACCGCCCATGACCCCTGCACTGAATCTAGAGAAAATGCGCTGTAAAGTGTGCCAGGCAACCATGGACGATTGTCAAGGTAAATTAAAACAACAGAATCTATCGTATTACTCACAGCGCATGGACAAAATACAATAGAACATATGTATAGTGAAGCTTTACAGAATAAAATGCCATCATATAAAACTCCATAATAGTTGAATACAAGCATCCGAATAGTCAATACATCAAGCCTCACTACATAACACTCAGAGAATACAAAGCAGCGGAACATCCAGTACATATAAGAAGATAATATGCAACCCTCTAGCTCGTCTTCGATATCAGCATCGTGAGAAGAGAACAGCACCTGTCACCTGCTACCTAGTCTGCCCGTCCCAAAATGGACGAACAGCCCAAGGCAATAAGAGTTAAAAACATAAAGCCTTGAGTCAGACAACAGTCTTAGTGAGCAGTAAACTAACTAACAACATACCAAAAGAGTACAAAGGAAAAAGGAATAGGAATACAACCCTCCCACTCCAACCTCTTTCTACAGTGATAGCCCCCAGATACACACTAAATAGAAGCAAACATAGCAGAGCATACAATTTAAAGTAGAGTAATAATCATTCGAGTCAAGGGCGATGTTTTCCAAGTACCAAGGCCTAAATCAGATAAGCACCCAGAAAATACCGCTCTTGAGTCCGAATGACGATACAACCAAACATCCATGACTCTGGCTATCACTGTTATCGTTGCCTTGATATCACCGTTAATTGAATGACCGGCACATTCTTTCAGCCGTCCGTCAAGGGCTAATGGAAACCCCGGTTCTAGACATAACTCCTGCACGTCATCATGACCCGTGCCTAGGACTATCTAATCTGCCCAGAGTACTTGACTATCAAACATTAGCCTTCAGGGACTATCTAATCTGCCCAACGTACTCTTGCTTTGAGCATGCTAGAACCTTCAACAACGATGAGATCTCAGCCTCCTAGTCATCCTCCTTGACGACTATTTCCATACTAGCTCAAGCGCCTCTCGAGCAACCATTACCCTTAACTCGAATCATATCACCGAGTTACCAACGTGCTTGGAATGATCCCGTCTGGATTAGACCAAGTCTTCATCACATGATGCCTCGCTTCATTACATCCTCGCAAAGCCTCATCTCAACATCACATCATCAAATCTATGCATAAGAGCTTCATCATCCCGCTACATATGCCACGAGAAGCTTTCCCAATTCAAGAGCCTTTCCCTTAGCTTTTGAATCATCTTCGACCACCTTGTCTAAAACCAATCAACAATCATCTAATTCACAGCAATCAATCATGTCAAACATCAATCCAAGTAACCAAGCATTCAAATATAAGCAAAATGGACAATTATAACAATAATGACAATTTCGTAATTAAGGAGTTGAAAGTCTAACAAGCATGAAAACATGAGAATTATCTCTACAACTTGATGAATGAACTTGCATAGGTTAATCATATACAAAAATGGTTGTCAAATCATCATGAACAATGGATCTACATGGATCTACACTTAGGTTTACAAAAATGCATAGAAATCACTATTTTTACACCAATCAAGCCAACAATCCGATCTACTCCTTTGGATCCGTGTGAGAGATAATCACCACTCACCAAATTACCAAAACAAACCCAAATCAACACGCTTCAGATCTGGACAGCAAAGGATCAAGCTTGATCTATCACCAATCCGCTTCAAACGATGAAATCTCTCTAGAAAAGATGAAGATCTTCAATCTAAGCTCTTGAATCTTCAATTTGATCTTCAACCTGGATGGATGGAAGCACTAGATTAGAGTGGAGAAAAGAAGTGAAGAAGTGTAGAAGTCGAGCTCTCAAAATGGCAGCACTTCGTCGCTTCAAAATCCGGATTCCAAAAAGTGAGCAAAACCCTTCCTATTTATAGCTGAAAATTCACTAAGTCGCTCGGAGTTAGGTCGTCCACGACCTACGACCTAAAACCTACCGACCTAAAGACTTACCAACCTACGACTTAACAAAACCCCCAGCCTCTACGACCTAACCTAACGCGCACCTGCGACCTAGCGCTTAAGCACATCTTCGACCTAACTGCTAAGCCTTACGCGACCTAACAAATAACTGGGCTACGACTTAAAATAGACCCAAGTCTCTACGACTTAAGACTTAACTTCCCTAAGTCGTCTACGACTTAACGCGTGCGCCTAACTCCTAACAACTCAACAACTAACCCCTAAGTCGGTTACGACTTAACTGGGTATACGGCTTACGACCTAACTACAAGGCCATACTCAGCGACTTAACAGATATGCACGCGCGCCCCAACTCCTAGGTCGCTCACGACCTAACGGCTTAGCAGAACTCCACGACCTACGACATAAGGAAATCTCAAGCGCGCGACTTAACTTACACGCGACTTAACACGTACGACTTAACTCCTTAAGTCGCTCACTACTACTTAGGTCGTTGCCGACCTAACTACACTAACTCGCTAACCTTCTTAAGTCGCTGCCTATCCTTAAGTTCTTAAGTCGCTCAACCCTATAGGTCGCTAACTCCTATAGGTCGCTAACTTCTATAGGTCGTCCCACCCGACCTAACAACTTAATCACTAAGTCGCTAACCCGGAATCACTAGGTCGCTAACTTTCCCAGCCGACCTAACACTTAACCAAAACTTAGGTCGCATAATTCTATAGGTCGCTCTAACTAACCCACGACCTAAACCACCATACGACTTAAGACAATACGACCTATTCCTTAACTCGGTCAAAACCTTAAGTCGGCAACTCGACCCAGACTTTTATCTCTTAACTCGTCCAAACCGACTTAGGACTTAGAAAAATTCTGAACGACTTATCAACAATGCAACCAATTGTTAATTATTTTATGATGTTTCGATCCGTAAAATACGGGTCGTTACATTCTCTCCCCCTTAGGAATTTCGCCCCCGAAATTCCAAGCAAACAAAGCAATCAATGACTATTATGTACGCCTACCATCCATAGCAATCAACAAACCATGCATCCAATTCTAACTTAGCGTACAGAATTCTAAGACTTAGAACAAGTTACAATATCGCGAGATGAGACGACACCTTAGGGCCATACCTTGAAGAGTTCAGGATGAGCTGCCTTCATCCTCTCTTCTACCTCCCACATACAGTCGTTATCATCATCACTCCATTGTATCTTGAGCAACTTAACTACCTTCCTCCTAAGCTGTTTCGTGTCGGTTTCAACAACACGAAGCGGCTTACGAGGTCTTCTACCAACTGGATCAACTTCAAAATCTTCACAGCTATCAGCAGAAACCACCGTACTCGAGTCGTGCACATACTTCCGTAGATATGATACGTGAAAAACATTGTGCACACTCGACATCTTCTCAGGTAACTCCAGTCTATAGGCGAGCTTTCCAATTCGCTCGATGATCGGGAATGGTCCAACAAATCTCGGAGTCAATTTTCCTTTCTTCCCGAATCGAATAACATTCTTCAGTGGAGAAATCTTCACAAAAACCATATCACCTACGTCGAACTCCAAATCCTTACGACGCTTATCAGCATAACTTTTCTGACGGTCTTGGGCTGCCTTCATTCGTTGCCGAATGATCTCTATACAATCTGAAGTCTGTCGAATCATCTCTGGCCCAAGTAACGGCTTTTCCCCAGTCTCTATCCAACACGTCGGAGAGTTACACGGTCTTCCATACAATGCCTCATACGGTGCCATACCAATACTTGACTGGTAACTGTTGTTATATGAAAATTCCACCAAATGAAGGTGATCTTCCCATGATCCTCCGAAGTCCAAAACACATGCTCTAAGAAGATCTTCCAAAACTCGGTTGACTCTCTCGGTCTGACCATCTGTTTGAGGGTGATAAGCTGTACTCAAACACAACTCGGTTCCCAAAACTTCCTGGAAGCTCTTCCAAAATCCACTAGTGAACAATGGGTCTCGATCGCTCACTATACTTTTCGGAATACCATGGAATCGAACTATCCACTTAACATACAACTCAGCCAACTTTGATGCAGTCCTAGTCGATCGAACAGGAATAAATCTTGCACTCTTAGTCAGGCGATCTACAATGACCCAAATCCCTTCATTTCCCGTTCTGGTTCTAGGCAATCCATCAATAAAATCCATCGACACTTGCTCCCACTTCCATGTAGGAACTTCTAATGGCTGAAGCAATGCACTTGGCTTCTTCTGCTCGGCTTTTACCAACTGGCAGTTCATACACTTGGAAATAAAATTTCCAACATCCTTCTTCATACCTTCCCAGTAGTAGGTTCTCTTCATATCCCGATACATCTTATTTCCACCTGGATGAATTGTCAGCTTCGAGTGATGACTTTCCTTCAGAACTTCACTCCTCGATTCATCTATATCGGGAACAACTAGTCGCCCTTGCTTCCGAAGCCAACCTTCTCGATCGACCTCGAATCCTTTATCCTTTTCTGGATCCAATCCAGATTCCAAATCACGGATAATCTTGACAAGCTTATCATCTCGCTTTTGGCCCTCGCCAATCCTTTCCATAAGAGTGGGTCTTATTGATAATTTTGCCAACATCTCAGGCTCCAATTCACATCTAGGCCTGAAGTCAAATCCAGCTAAATACTCGAGATTCTTCCATTCTGAAAACATGACTCCCAATCCTGCATGTCTTCGACTTAACGCATCAGCCACTACGTTACCCTTTCCTGGAGTATAAGCTATACCAAAATCATATGATGCCAAAAACTCTAGCCATCGCTGCTGCCGAAGATTCAAATCCTTTTGGGAGAAAAGATACTTCAACGACTTATGATCTGTAAACAACTCAAATCGAACTCCCAATAGATAATGTCTCCACATCTTCGGAGCAAAAACAATCGCCGCTAACTCCAAATCATGAGTTGGGTAATTCCTTTCATGCGGCTTCAGTTGTCGACTTGCATACGCAACAACTTTATCTCTCCGCATCAGTACTGCTCCAAGTCCAGTACCACATGCGTCGGTGTAAACCACCATCTCATCATTCCCACTAGGAATAGTCAGAACAGGAGCACTCGTCAATCTCTCTTTCAGGATTCCAAAAGCTTGCTCACACTTATCATCCCATCTGAACACTAGGTTCTTCTTCGTCAATCCTGTTAACGGTGCAGCTATCTTGGAGAAGTCTTTGATAAACCGTCGATAATATCCTGCTAATCCAAGAAAACTCCTCACATCTGATGCATTCTTAGGTCTGACCCAATCCTGGATTGCTGCCACCTTAGCGGGATCAACCGCTATTCCATTTCCAGAAATCACATGGCCTAAGAACCTCACTTCACTCTTCCAGAAGTGACACTTCGAAAACTTAGCCTTCAGCTGATGTTTCCGTAAGATTTCCAAAACAATACGCAAGTGCGTCTTGTGCTCTTCTTCCGTTCTGGAATAAATCAGAATATCATCCACGAACACAAGTACGAACTTGTTCAACTGATCTCTGAACACTCTATTCATAAGATCCACAAAATATGCTGGCGCGTTAGTCAACCCAAACGGCATTACCAGCCACTCAAAGAAACCGGATGGTGTTCGAAAAGCAGTCTTCGGCACACTATCCTTAGCTACTCTCAACTGGTGAAATCCTGTTGCCAAATCCATCTGGGAAAACACCTTAGCTTCGTGAAGCTGATCAAACAAGTCATCTATTCTCGGCAATGGATACTTGTTCTTCTTAGTCACCTTATTCAGCTCACGATAATCCACACACAATCTCAATGACCCATCTGCCTTGGTTGCAAACACAACTGGTGCACCCCACTCGGACACACTACGCCGAATGAATCCTTTCTGCAAAAGATCATCAACTTGCACCCTCAATTCCTGCTGTTCCCTATGCGCCATCCGCCTAAGAGGCATCACAACAGGTCTGGCTCCTTCAACTAGATCTATACGAAACTCGATCTCTCTATGCGGCGGCAACCCTTTGACTTCGTCAAAGACATCCTCGAATCCATTAGCGATCGGCACTGATGACAGTCCATCCCGTGGAACAACCAATGAATACATGAAGCTCATGAAGATGCCTTCTTCATGCTTACATCGTATCACAACCTTTCACCCCTCCACATTCTCGACTGTCACTTCCAACCTTTCGCAATCAACCTTAGCCGCATGCTTCCTAAGCCAGTCCATACCCAAAATAATTCCGAACCCCGCAAAGTTCAGAACAAAACAATCACAAACAAAAGAGCAACCATGACTCGACACAATCAGACCACGGCATAACATACACAAACAAGACGAACCCCCAACTGGATTAGTCACAACCAATGGCCTAACAACAATATCCGGTTCCAAACCTAACCGGCCTACGAGTTCACTACAAACAAACGAATGCGACGCTCCAGTATCAAACAGAAATCTAACTGGAACACCACATAGGAAAAGAGTACCTTGAACCACCACACTCTTTCCCTTCTCTTCAGCGGAAGGAGCTTTTGAAGACGAAGGAACAGCTTCCAAAGCATAAGCTTGCACAATCTGCTTGTCCTTCCTCGGTTCTGGACAATTCTTCCTGATGTGCCCTGGCTTGTCACAGTTATGACACTTCATCGGTGCCTTCGGATTCTTACAATCCTTAAAGAAATGGCCCTTCTGCTGACAGTTGTAGCAAATCACCTCGCCTTTCGGCTTCTTCTGGCCATCCCTTCCCTTCTGCTGCTGCTGCTGCTTCCTCTTCTTGTTTCCACCCTGCTGGGGTTTAGACTCTTCCCTGGTAACAGCAACAACAGATCCTTCCTTAGGAAACAGACTCTCATGCCTAAGAGTTTTCTCCACAAGCTTCTCAAATGAATCGTCCAAATGATCCACCAACTGTCTCCCAAGATAACTGTCCAAGCCTGTCACAAACTTCTCATTCTTCTGATAAGCAGATTCAATATATGACCTGGCATACTTGGACAAAGCTTCGAACTCAGAAACATACTCAAGAACTGGTCTTCCACCTTGCTTGAGCTCCACAAACCTCTTGAACAGAACTGACTTCTGAGCTGTAGAAATGAACTTAGCTTCAAATCTAACTTGGAATTGCTCCCAAGTAATCTCTTCCTCCGGAGTATTGATGGTAATAGAGTTCCACCAATCAGAAGCTCTCCCTTGAAGCTGCCTTGATGCCAACTTCCTCTTAGTTGCATCATCAATTCCCAAATCACCAAAGATCCTTCTACAAGCATCTATCCATCTCTGGACCTCAATGGTAGATTCTGTTCCCAAGAAAACCTTCCCTCCAAGAGCAGTATAATCCTTGCACAACTTAGCAAAATCCACTGGTTTCGGAGTTTGGACTTGAACTCCAACATCTACTGCTGCCCCTGGAACTGGTATCCTTCTCATGATCGAAGTCATCATAGCTTCGAACATAGCTGCATAATCAGCAGCCCCCTCAGTAGCACGGCCTTCCCTAGCAGCTGGCCTCCCTCTTCGACTCATTCTCAATATCTATAAAAAGGAATGATTAGAACTTCTAGAGAAACAACTGCATAAAGGACTCAAACTCTACTAAGCTACCATATTATATATAGTAATCATCCATCAAAATACAATTACGTCTCTCATACGTAGTTACGTCAGCGAACGTTGGGTAAAATCGATTAACCAAAGCTCTGATACCAAATGTGACGACCGCCCATGACCCCTGCACTGAATCTAGAGAAAATGCGCTGTAAAGTGTGCCAGGTGACCATGGACGATTGTCAAGGTAAATTAAAACAACAGAATCTATCGTATTACTCACAGCGCATGGACAAAATACAATAGAACATATGTATAGTGAAGCTTTACAGAATAAAATGCCATCATATAAAACTCCATAATAGTTGAATACAAGCATCCGAATAGTCAATACATCAAGCCTCACTACATAACACTCAGAGAATACAAAGCAGCGGAACATCCAGTACATATAAGAAGATAATATGCAACCCTCTAGCTCGTCTTCAATATCAGCATCGTGAGAAGAGAACAGCACCTGTCACCTGCTACCTAGTCTGCCCGTCCCAAAATGGACGAACAGCCCAAGGCAATAAGAGTTAAAAACATAAAGCCTTGAGTCAGACAACAGTCTTAGTGAGCAGTAAACTAACTAACAACATACCAAAAGAGTACAAAGGAAAAAGGAATAGGAATACAACCCTCCCACTCCAACCTCTTTCTACAGTGATAGCCCCCAGACACACACTAAATAGAAGCAAACATAGCAGAGCATACAATTTAAAGTAGAGTAATAATCATTCGAGTCAAGGGCGATGTTTTCCAAGTACCAAGGCCTAAATCAGATAAGCACCCAGAAAATACCGCTCTTGAGTCCGAATGACGATACAACCAAACATCCATGACTCTGGCTATCACTGTTATCGTTGCCTTGATATCACCGTTAATTGAATGACCGGCACATTCTTTCAGCCGTCCGTCAAGGGCTAATGGAAACCCCGGTTCTAGACATAACTCCCGCACGTCATCATGACCCGTGCCTAGGACTATCTAATCTGCCCAGAGTACTTGACTATCAAACATTAGCCTTCAGGGACTATCTAATCTGCCCAACGTACTCTTGCTTTGAGCATGCTAGAACCTTCAACAACGATGAGATCTCAGCCTCCTAGTCATCCTCCTTGATGACTATTTCCATACTAGCTCAAGCGCCTCTCGAGCAACCATTACCCTTAACTCGAATCATATCACCGAGTTACCAACGTGCTTGGAATGATCCCGTCAGGATTAGACCAAGTCTTCATCACATGATGCCTCGCTTCATTACATCCTCGCAAAGCCTCATCTCAACATCACATCATCAAATCTATGCATAAGAGCTTCATCATCCCACTACATATGCCACGAGCAGCTTTCCTAATTCAAGAGCCTTTCCCTTAGCTTTTGAATCATCTTCGACCACCTTGTCTAAAACCAATCAACAATCATCTAATTCACAGCAATCAATCGTGTCAAACATCAATCCAAGTAACCAAGCATTCAAATATAAGCAAAATGGACAATTATAACAATAATGGCAATTTCGTAATTAAGGAGTTGAAAGTCTAACAAGCATGAAAACATGAGAATTATCTCTACAACTTGATGAATGAACTTGCATAGGTTAATCATATACAAAAATGGTTGTCAAATCATCATGAACAATGGATCTACATGGATCTACACTTAGGTTTACAAAAATGCATAGAAATCACTATTTTTACACCAATCAAGCCAACAATCCGATCTACTCCTTTGGATCCGTGTGAGAGATAATCACCACTCACCAAATTACCAAAACAAACCCAAATCAACACGCTTCAGATCTGGATAGCAAAGGATCAAGCTTGATCTATCACCAATCCGCTTCAAACGATGAAATCTCTCTAGAAAAGATGAAGATCTTCAATCTAAGCTCTTGAATCTTCAATTTGATCTTCAACTTGGATGGATGGAATCACTAGATTAGAGTGGAGAAAAGAAGTGAAGAAGTGTAGAAGTCGAGCTCTCAAAATGGCAGCACTTCGTCGCTTCAAAATCCGGATTCCAAAAAGTGAGCAAAACCCTTCCTATTTATAGCTGAAAATTCACTAAGTCGCTCGGAGTTAGGTCGTCCACGACCTACGACCTAAAACCTACCGACCTAAAGACTTACCAACCTACGACTTAACAAAACTCCCAGCCTCTACGACCTAACCTAACGCGCACCTGCGACCTAGCGCTTAAGCACATCTTCGACCTAACTGCTAAGCCTTACGCGACCTAACAAATAACTGGGCTACGACTTAAAACAGACCCAAGTCTCTACGACTTAAGACTTAACTTCCCTAAGTCGTCTACGACTTAACGCGTGCGCCTAACTCCTAACAACTCAACAGCTAACCCCTAAGTCGGTTACGACTTAACTGGGTATACGGCTTACAACCTAACTACAAGGCCATACTCAGCGACTTAACAGATATGCACGTGCGCCCCAACTCCTAGGTCGCTCACGACCAAACGGCTTAGCAGAACTCCGCGACCTACGACATAAGGAAATCTCAAGCGCTCGACTTAACTTACACGCGACTTAACACGTACGACTTAACTCCTTAAGTCGCTCACTACTACTTAGGTCGTTGCCGACCTAACTACACTAACTCGCTAACCTTCTTAATTCGCTGCCTATCCTTAAGTTCTTAAGTCGCTCAACCCTATATGTCGCTAACTCCTATAGGTCGCTAACTTCTATAGGTCGTCCCACCCGACCTAACAACTTAATCACTAAGTCGCTAACCCGGAATCACTAGGTCGCTAACTTTCCCAGCCGACCTAACACTTAACCAAAACTTAGGTCGCATAATTCTATAGGTTGCTCTAACTAACCCACGACCTAAACCACCATACGACTTAAGACAATACGACCTATTCCTTAACTCGGTCAAAACCTTAAGTCGGCAACTCGACCCAGACTTTTATCTCTTAACTCGTCCAAACCGACTTAGGACTTAGAAAAATTCTGAACGACTTATCAACAATGCAACCAATTGTTAATTATTTTACGATATTTCGATCCGTAAAATACGGGTCGTTACACCCCTACAACACAAGACCGGACTATCCCTAACCTGGATAGACCGAATATGCTATCACCTCGGGTGTTCCCACCCTCTCTCGAGCTCCTTCCATATACCGTAGTAATAAATAATATCCAAGGTTATCTAGAAAGGTGATAAACATAACCTAATTGGGTGCGACCCACTTAGCCTTGCTGCATCTCCCCTGATTTTCAGTCATTCTCGGTTGATAAGGATAGAGGCTACAATTACCTTTTCAAGGAATTTTTCACTTAGAATGCTCATTGTCCTCCAATGACAATGTACTGATAGCATTCCTCCATACAAGTCCGTTCTGGGTCCGAAAAGAACCAAAGGAACTATTTCTACTACATCCATTTTGGAACAATCCTTAGGATTAGTAGCGATTAGCCCTTGCACTTCACTGCTCCATCTTCGACTCCATGCTCTTGTTTTCATTTCGAAAACGTACTCGTTGGATCGAAGTGGTTTTCGGATAATTTATCCGATCCTGGTCTCTTCGAAACAACGTTTGATATTTTCTGGTAAACTCAACCCTGGTTCTTTAGGAAATAAACAAACAAAATAAGATCGGAGATCACCTCCTAACAGTTAGTGGACGGATTTCCTTATAAACTTCCTAGAAGAACAAGACGAGTTTATACGTACAGTATAGCACCTCGAACGGTAACTGTACCATATAATTCTCGTATTCCTCCTAGATATTCCCAAAGTTATATTTTGGGTCCAGATTTGATAGTCGGTTATTTAACTATCAAATAAACAATCATTTAACCAAATATTCCATTTTCCACTGAAAAACCCCAAATCTCTTTTTAATTTAATTTTAATAAATTAAATCTCTTTATCCAAAATATGTGTACTTATCTTATCGAATTCAACAAGTTTACAAACTATCCTTCAAATATATTTGAAACCCTTTTTGAAAACAATGTGGAAAGTACCACTTCGGTATCAACAATGGATTCGCAACTCAATGGTTACGTATCTATCCCAGAGAAATCAAAGAACTAACTGCAGGCACTCACTACCTCCGATTTCGCCATGCGAGTATACCATTACTTCCCGAAAACTTTATTTAATAATTATCTCAAATAATGCTTATAAGTTTCGAAAATAAATTTCCAAGTTTAATCTATGCAAATATACTTCAATAAAAGTTATTATACAAAGACATATTAATATTTAATAATTTTATCTTTTAAAACAACAATGCTGACTAATTCTTAAATAATAATAATAAATCTTTAACAATCATTATAAGGTAACTAATTAATAATTAAATATGCTTTAAACAATTTAAAATAATCAAATAACTAGTTTCCAGAATATTTTAACACTTTTAAAGTTACCAAGTTAAAAATTAAAAAAAATCCTCTTTTTAAAACAAGCCCAATTCCTCGATTCTAATTTCATTTCGTAAATTTGGAAATCTTAATTGAGCTCCAATATAACCAATTTTATACTTATTTCCAAATTCACTTCCGTCCTTCCAATCTATTAAAAATCTCGATTTTTAAACCATTTTATTTAATCAAGTACCACATAAGAATTTATTATTTAAAATCCTTTTATATACCTTATCCTAAAATCTCTATTTACAATATCCCGAATTTGTTAAGTACATATTTCAAAACCATTATTTATCATATCAATTAACCCAAAATTTCTAGATAAATATTTCACTTCAACAATCCCTTTAAAATTCTTTTCAATTCAAGCCATATATTACTGGTATTTAAAAATACCAAAATCTAGGCTAAAACTGCCATAGCATTCAATAAATCCAAATCACATGATAATCTATCACAGAATTATTCAAACAAACATATATCACTATATAGGAAATTAAATTCAACATTTTGAGGAATCCAGTTGGATCCCTTCAACCTGTTTCCCTGCATCCACAGATGCTAATACAACAATAAAAATACCAATTCCGCTTCGAGGCAGAATATAGCAGTATATAGGGTCATCCGCTATTATATGGAGCGCATAGTGTTTCATCTGCTATATATATGTGGGAATATCAATCACTCCAATACATATATACTACTATATGTAATATCACATTCGACTGATTAAAATGTATCAATTCAACCAATCAATCATTAATTAATTTTAACTATTTAAAATTAATACCAACAGTCCAAAATTGAGTGAGATTAACTCACCTTGAGTTTTAATTTGCCAAACGTTCAAATTTTTAAATTAAATCAAACATGTTCGATTTAACCTAAAATTTTAACTCGCTCCAAACATCTCCAGATCTATTCCAGCATGTATTGCTCGTCGCCACGATTCCAACGCCGCTTGTTTCATCTTAATCGGACCTCACACGTGAAAGATACACGTTTTTAAACATTTGAATATAAATTATATAAATAAATCTTTTTTTATTTATACAAACCCCACAGATCCTAGACGTTGATTTCCAGCAACACAATCTGGGCCGTGCCTGCGTTCTTCTTCACTTCTTCGTTCACGAAGAACATACGAACCCATAGCCGCCTCTATCATCGAATTATTGCGACCACCACATCGAGCGAAAAGTCGATCAACCACCATTACTCGAAACGCCAACACGAGCTCCACCTTCGGCCATAAGCACGTGGCACTCGGCCCCATCTATATCTCGAAAATTGCACACGAACGTAGATCAAACGCAAGCCTATTTCTCCTCCCTCGCTGCAAATCAGGCGACCTCCCCCTTTGATGTCATAAAGCTTGTCGAGCTCTACAATATTGCTTCAGAAGTCAAAGCCTAATTGTTGATGGATGTAGAGAAATCAAGGGTGGAAGCTTGGGTATTTTTGGCCATTGAATTGTAAAGAGGCGGCGACTGCATTATCTCTAGGGTTAGGCTACTGTGCTAGCGTATATATATATACGTATATGCATATTATTTTAATATTATTTCCAAAATTTACATGCTTTTCCGAACGAACTCCAATCGAGACGTGATGCTTGGCGTTTATAATGTTTTACCCCTATTCCGAACACAATGGAACATGTTTCGAGCCCTAATTCGATCGTATGTGGAAGATAGCTTTTCGAATCGAATTAAAATATTAGATTTTCGATATTAAATTCAACGCGTTTCTATCTCGTACGACCAAACGGTAACTCCAAACGCTACGAAATTTGAAATCCGATAATAATACACTATTATGGATCCAATGGAACTAGTTTCGTCGAATTTTGAGACTGTGCGCCAGAAGGCTATTTTAACTCGGCAATTAAATCGAGCGATTTTCAAAATTAACGGAATTGCTTGAAATTTCAATTTTAAAAACTTACCAGCTCAACTATAATTCAAATATAATTTATATTTATATTAGAAATCATTTCATTTATATTAAATCAAAATTCCATTATTCACACTATTACCATATATTAAATTTCACTATTAAATTAATATATAAATTTCAAACTTTAAATTTATCGACTTTTAATCCCATCCAAAAGTCCAATATTATAATTCTAATCCAAATAGAATTTAAAACAACTTAGAAATCATTTCCATTCACATTTAACACCAAATTCACATATTTACCCAATTTCAAATATTAAATTACTATTTACTGAATCCGTTAATCGCTATATTTGAAATTCTAAACCATTTTACTAATTCAACCAAAACCTCCATATTCAAAATCACTTAATAATTCAAATTCAACACTTAAAAATGAATTAAACGTTCAAAATTAGACGACTAAAATTCCGAGTCGGTACATTTCTCCTCCCTTATAAAAATTTCGTCCCTGAAATTGCTAAGGTAGGAAAAATGCTCCAAACCCATTGACTTTTCTAAAACCCACTTAATTAAAATCCTACATTCACTTCCTTAAACCCCTTTAGTTTTTATCCAAATTTTTTTTGTTTCCATTACTAACTCATAACCTTTTATTTTAATTTCCATTTAAAACCCAACTTTTCTAGTTAACAAAAATTTTCCAAAAATTTTCAAAATTTTTCTAACCCCCTGAATTTCCGAAATTTTTTGACAGAGTCTCCTTTATACGGAGAGCCTTTTGCAATATCACAAATATGATAAAAATATATACATCGACCCACACGGTCGAAAAACAAAATATATATAAATATATTATCATTTCTTCATTTTACAGGCGTACCTTTATTTTAGTGTTTTTAAGTGAGCGGCTTATTTTTATGCATTTACGCAACCATAATCTATCCTATAGCTCCCTATACCTATACTTACTCAAAATAAGCACGTAAGTTTCATAGACATGAAATTTTATAACATATCATTCCTTTAACTAGCTAAACATATAAACTTCATAACCCAAACATGTCAATCATATATATTACAAGTAATTATAAGGTTCCAACACTAATTTAATTTCTTTCCATGGGTCCATATACCATTTCATTCAATTTGAAATGATTTACAACCAAATTTATTGCATTCCATTCATATTTACAACAGCAAACTCATATCCATTCCAAATAGATTTCAAAATCAATTTATTCACTTTCTATTCAATTTCAAATTGATTCACAATTAATTTATTTGCATTCCCTTTATATTCATTTCCATTATATGCCGATTCACTTTATCAGCTTTTATTTTATCCTTTTTAAATTGACTCTAAATCAATGTTTCTATTTTCCATTTGATTCCTATTCAGGTTATCCACCAAACTTTATTCGCTTCACGTTGTATTAAACAACATTCCAATCCATGTTAATTTATTGATGAATTCATTTCATAAATAATCACTTGAGTTAAGTTTTCATGGCAATCAAGTTCTAATTCATTCTAAATTGATCTCATTCAATTTATTCACTTCCATTTACTTAGTATACACAATTTTATACTATCACTTGGGGATCATTCCATGTAATCGATCCTCAAACAATTTATTATATCATAACATGGTTCCTGCACTTGCATTTCTATTAACTTTACTTCCAACTTATATTACATCTTTTCCATTCACTTTCATTAAATTCACATATTGTTATTCACTTCATTTTCACAGTGAACGGCATTTCATTTTAGGCAAATTTATTTATAAACCATTTTATAAAGTTATCTCTAAGGTTTATTGTAAACATTCCATATCGCTATTTAAGTTCATATTCAACTTTATAACTTAAGTTCATGCCCAATCCATACTCCAAAATCATATTTCAAAAACATATTCAATTCATTTACCCTTAAATTGAATTCACTCCTTGTTATCAATTACTTAACCATTTTAACTTGGTCATACTTTTCCACTTTTCTAGTTTAATAAGTTATACCAACTTATTTATTCACCATTCCCTGAATTTCCACTTAAGTCTTTCCACATTCAATATTTACAACATATAGTTATATAATCACTTCACCATTCATCTTTATATTCAATTTACTCCATTCCGATTCACTCTCCATTTAAAATTCAATTTTTATGAATTTCCATTCTTTTACCATAATATCAAACCATTTTCATTTTGGTTTAATATTTCATTTTCTCAATTCATAAGTTCAAAAACTTACTTACTTAAAATCCCATTTTACTCACTTGATGTAACGGCCCGATATTTTGGACCATTCGCGTCCATTATAAGTGTATAGGTAGACACTCATGCCGGAGTTGAATTGCTCAAAATACCGTGTTGTTAATTTAAATTTGGCAAAACTGAACATATACAGTAAATAAATAATCACAGAACACAGACACAGAGTAATAATTGCAGCGGAAATAAAAGAGATAGTAGTTCATGAAGTTACTATATGAATATATAAAATACATCAGAGTTTACAACAGAAGAGTAATACGATACATCAGAGTTAAACCAGATACAACGGAAGAGTAACACGATACATCAGATACAAATCAGAATGCATCACTGGAATCATCGAATACTGAAAGCAGAATAGATGGCTGGATCTTCAAGCAAAGCTCCAACTTCAAAGGTGAGTCTTGGATACTGGTACACTCAGTCTGACCCGAGCGTAAAGCAAAACACAAAACACTCGAGTCAGGATTAACATTCTTATATTAATAAATCCAACTCAAGTGAAATAGCAATTGAAATACAAGTAACTTAAAGGATGTTTGGAATAACCATCCTTTAAGGATCCGTCAAACTATATACTATGTAGTAGTGTACGATAAGTAGATAATGTCTATCAGTAATAATAAGATATCAAAATAGCGTTAAGTCATGGCCTATTCCACCTTAACACATTTTTATTCCCAAAAGCATATACAAGACCGTAGTTTCCCCAAAACCGGAAGTCACCAGAGGGCAATCCATATACTAAAGGTACAAATCAAAATCGTAGTGGTCGCGTATAAATGGAATACAAGTATGACAAGGCACATGAGGCAATACCCAAGGTAGTGATACTACCGTTCGCGTGATCCGGACTGGTGAGAACGCAACGCCGCAGCGCCCGCAACACCGTGAAACAACACTCCCAAAATCAAGGGTGCACCAATCGACAACAAGTATAAGTAGTTCGAAGAAGTGTGTCCACTTGAGGTAGCTAATCCTCCATTGGCCCGGCACAGCTCCTGTTTTAGTCATTTCTGTTTGCACAAAAAACGGACAAACACCTCAAAGTTGTATGGTTTAGTAGATCTTATGTAGTTCTTAGTGATTTGGGTGATTTATGCAAATATATGAAAAGCAGGGGCTAAACTGTAAAAAGACATGCAGATTTATAGTGGTTCAGCCAGAATATGCCTACGTCCACTTTATATGTTATTCCTCTTCTCTTGTTTTGATTATAAGTACAAAGCTTTGATATAAGTAAAAGAAAGTTGTTTGAAAGTTCTCTCCGTGCTTGAGCTCTCCAAACTTGTCCCCATTGTTGTACCCCTGCCCCTCTATTTATAGAGTGAGGCTGGGGGCAGGGGTCTTGGATGTATATAGCTGCCTGTGGGCCTTGGCTGGAGCAATCCGGCCTGGCAACGTTCTGGTTCGGCGAGGCTTCATTCGGTAGTGGTTGGAGCAGTGGTGGTTCGGTATGTAGTGCTTTGATTTGGTTCGGCGAGGCTTCATTCGGCATGGGTTGGAGCAGTGGTGGTTCGGTATGTAGTGCTTTGATTTGGTTCGGCGAGGCTTCATCCGGCATGGGTGGAGGAAGCTGATTCGGTAGCTCCCTGGTTCGGCGGTAGTTGGGATAGGTCTTGGTTCGGCGAGGGGGATATGCTTGGTTCGGCTGTTGTTTGGACCGGTGGTAGGAGCTTGGTTGCTTGGTTCGGCTGTTGTTTGGACCGGTGGTAGGAGCTTGGTTTCTTCTGGCTCGGTAGGGGTGAAAACACACCCAACATTTGCCCCCCAAAGCGAGGTATATGCTGGTATATAGCTTGCTTTGTTTGATCCTGGTTGCTCTCGTTCGGTCTTGTGCGCCGAATGCTTTGGTTCGGTGGCCTTTCCCTTATAAATATGGGCGCTATGCTACCGTCGTCTCCTCACCGTTTGAGATAGCCAAAACGATTGACTTTACCGAATCAAAATTTCTGCCTTCTGCCGAATCAGCTGTGCTAGCCGGACCAGGTGATTTTTCTTAACCGCCAAACGAACCTTTGTTACCGAATGGGTCTTAGTCCTACTGAATGAAAATGGGAGTGTGTGATCGCCGAATGAACATTAGGAGTTCGAATACCGAACGAACCTAACACCAAACGAACTTAACACCGAACGAACTTAAAAACTTCCCGTGTCGAATGGACTTGAGAATTTTTCTGTACCGAATGATTTTTTATGCTTCGAATGACAAATTAAATTCCAGAAATCATATACTTGCTTGTTTTATACTTTCGTATCTTTTGTTTTGCAGATAAATGTCTCGCAAAGTGGAAACTCGCTCGGATAAAAGGAAGTCCGGGGGCGAAGGAGAGTCCTCGGCCGTGCCCCAAGCTCAATCAGGATCGGAGCGTCATGGGCCCGCCCCAAGGTCATTAGTGGATGGACATGGTCCCCAGGAGCTACTGGATTCCCCGCCTGACTGCTTTCCTAGCTCTCTCAAAGAGGAGCAGCTCGATGTTATATCTCGTTCCTTTGGGATCGATAGAGCCCTCATGCTGTTGCCGGGCCCAGGAGTCATGCCATACAATCCTCCCGAAGGGTACTTTGCTTATAGTAGGTACCATTGTATGTGTGGTGTTATCCCGCCTCTCAATGCTTGGGTAGTCAGCTTCCTCACGTATCTAAAGGTGGCCCCATTCCAGCTTCAGCCCAACTCTTATGCCATACTGGCGAGCCTTTTCGTCATCTTTCAGAGGAAGTACGGGCGCCCTCCTTCCAACCGGGAGATCCGGTACTTATATAATTTGAGAGGCTACAAGAAAGGATCCCCATACATTAGCTTGGAGTCAGCTGTGACCTTCAAGCCGGTCTTGGACCTGTACTCTAAATTCAGCATGTTCAAGAAAGAGTGGTTCTTTGTTAGGGACGACTCCGTCTCAATCCGGCGCTTTACCTCTGGATGTAAGTTGATGCTTTTACTTATAATTTCTATTCTGATTGCGATGCTTCTTCTCATACTTTCTCATTTTTGCTAGCGACAGGTGGCTTTCCGGTTGTGGAGACTGATCGCCTGGTTCAGACGGCGGCTGAGATAGAAGCCATTCTTGGGAAATATAGATCATCTGCCTTCTTGATTAGAAATGCGATTCTTCTGGAATATAACCTAATCCTTCCGCAGCAGTCTGTAGTTAAGTTGAGGGAAACGGCGGAGGAGAGGGCGGCTGCTCAGACCAAGGAGGGTGTTACGGCAGAGGGTAGCAAGAGGAAACCTTTCACAAAACCTCCAGCTGTCGGAGGTAAGAAACTCAAGAAATCGGACGGTCCTTCCCCCAACAATTGTCCACTTACCCGGGAGGAGGAAGACATAGAGGAGGAACGAGGCGAGGGTGGAGATGGTCGGGACGGTGACAAAGGTGGCGATGGCGTCGAGGCCCTACTTCCTGGGCAAGCGGGCGAGATTCAGGAGTGGACGGATGATGCGTTCCACCAGGCTTTTGAGGGGTTGGATGAGGATCCGGCTTTGGCAGAGAAGATCGGGAAGGCGGACAAAGCCGGGACTGGTGCAAGTGAGTCTTCTCCGACCATTCCAGCCAAGGTGGCTCCGACGACTCAAGGTGAACTCTTGACTCCTGCATGCTTCATTAATGATAGGGACTTAGGAATATTTTATGACCCGCTCCCGTCCTGGAATGAAATCCAGGACTTATTGCAGTATCCCACTCCTCCCCAGGGTTTGTACAACCACAGCTGTTTTTCCTTTTTTAACTTGTAATTTACCGCGTTTCTTGAATCGTATAGTAATGTAAGATTGTGACGCTTGTTCTTTATATCAGGAGCAGGCAAGACGCCCAAAGCTTCAGACCTTCGACACAGGCTTGAGCAATATAAACTTTCCAAAATTTCTGCTAAGCCGAAGCCCTCAACCCAACGCTCCGGGGATGTAGTCGGATACCGTCCTCTTCTTGGGGTCATCGAAGAGGGTATTCAGCAGAGGAAGAGGAGTCATCCTTTATCCGAAACTTCGCCCGGTCCTCAGCCTCCGGCTCAGCCTATTCATGATATTACTGAGGAGGGTAGCGAGTTTGCACCTTCTCCGCACCCATCCGAAAACCCTTCTGTTATTCATATCGACCGTCCCGACTTGGCCCGTAATCCATTTGCGAGTCATCCTGATCTGGATCCAAGTTCTCATGATATTACTTTTGACGAAGTCACTGGCGAACACCTTCTCCCCCGTAACCCCATGGTACGAGTACTTGATGAAGCCAAGTCCTTAGATCTCGATCTACTCACTACTCGTATAGTCACTATGGGAGACGAGGCCAAAGCTAATATTGATCGGGTGGCAGAAGAGACCAAGAAGCTGATGGGGCATCATGCTCGGCTGGTTAAGGCCGGAGAGGAGATTGGGAGCGCCAATATCCGACTTCGATTGGTGGTTTCGGATCAGGCCAAACAGCTTGCGGATCAGGCTATCCAGATTTCTCAACATGAGGCTGCTACTGGGCGACTAAGGAAAACCATGGAAGAGGCCAGTCGGGCCGAATTGCGGAAAATGGAAGCTGCTTGCAAAGAGCGGATTGACATGGCTATTGCCACGGTGGATGAGGTTCGGAGAGCGGATCTCGAGCAGGTGGAGGAATTGTCCGAGAAACTTGAGGCTGCAGAGCTTGCTCAAGCTAAGTTGAGGGAAGAGATGGAGGTGATGCGGAGGTCCCTTCAGGCTGATTGCTCGAGATACAGATTGGAGAGAGATGCTGCCGTCGAAAGGTTGTCGGCTTCCGATGCCCGGATGAGGGAGTTTGAGGAGAATGAGGGAATGATGGATGACATGCTCCAGGACATGTATTTCCGAACTTGGAAGCAGGGCAATCTCTCTTGGATGGATGATTATCCCAGGGTCATGGCCAAGATCTATCTTCGGGCTTTGGAGGAGGCTAAGGCTGATGCAGATAAAGAGGGTGGAACGGTCTTCAGTATGGATGTGGTCACTGCCCAGTTCACCAAGGAGGAGAAAGTGGCGGTAAAGGAGGGTATGCGGCTGCTTGCTGCTGAAGAGGCAGGTGTGCAGGTAGAGGATGACGACCAGGACGGTCAAGAAGCAGGTGCTGGTAAGCCTTCCTTTCTAGTCTTTCCGTTAATTTGGTTACTTATCACTAATGAATCCTTTTTATGACCGGACAGGCGGGCAAAAGAGCAAGGACAAGACTTCGACGCAACCGGCTCCCTGATTAGACCTGGAAAATTCTTTTTGTAGGCTTGGCATTGTTGTATCTGTTAGTCTTAAGACAGTATAGTAACTTCTAAGTTGTAATTCTTGCTACTTGTAATAATCAACATTATTCTCGACGTGTAATTTTTTAACTTAAGCTGATTTTGTCGTTTCTTGAATATTTGTTGTTATTTCGACATATCGTATGAGAATTGTAGCTATGTATATTCTAGTAATTAGATTGTGTTTGATGTGAGACTCTGGTTCTACACCATAATTTTATGACTTGCAATATTAGCGTGTGGTGTGAACAAATTATAGTCATGTATTTGTACATAAAAGAAGAAAATACCGCCTTTCATGTTTTAATCGTAGATGTCAGTCTTGAATATCTCGTAGGACCGAGCATAGAATGTAGTCGAATGTCCTGCCACTGTGAGTCCCTACACCCATTGGCGAGTATCTCCTACTCTGTATCATGTACTTTAGGGATTGTTATAGGGGATAGGAAAAAAAAAGCTTTTTAAATAAAATTGAAATACGTGAAATAGTAAAACTTCCAATCACGGAAGGCCTTCGATGTGCTTAAGTTCGTGGCAAACGGGTTTTGTAGTTACTTTCCCTAACTGTGGGTCTTGGAGACATTTGTCACCCATCTTACGCCTCCGCGGGGAGTTAATTCTTTTTTACCACAGCCGCACTTAAGACACATCGGAGCCGAGATCGCGCACAGTAACTACCCGGGCCATTATGGCCCGTAATCGTGGGTATTATTCGATTTACTGTGGCCGGCTAGCGTGGGTGTCGATCGTCAACTGTGAACTGCCCCTGGCTGGCCACACCTTATGTTGGGGCTTATAGTCGGTTCACAGTTGCCGGCGAGCCTAACGCCGTAATGAGCTGCCTCGGCTATAGTCGGCCTCCTCGGTGGCTTATAATCGGCTCATTACAGTTGGCTTTAAGGGCCGTCGCGAGCAATGAGTTAACCCGCAGCAGAGGGATGCTGGAGCAAAAGTGTCTCATTGGCGAGGGCATAGATTCGCATAGTACCTGTTAGGTCTTGTCCAGGTGAAGTTGTGTTGTGGAGCGCTTTGAATAGAAGTGTTGTATACTCAGGATTTTGTTCAATAGAAAAGGATAAAGTTAACAAGCAGCCAAGATACAAAGGAACCAAAAAAAAAGAGACAAGGTTTTTTAAAGTGGTTCGGCACGAAAAGGCCTACGTCCACTGATTCTCTTTGTTAATTCACTTCATATGGGCAATACAAGTTAAGAAAAGTATCGACGGAGGTGTTGGATGTTCCATGCCCTCTGGAACACCTCTCCGTGCACTGTTGACAAAATATAGGCTCCGTTGTGGAGATCTTTATGAATTATATATGGTCCATCCCAGATTGGGTCTAGTGCTCCGGGGCGAGGGAAGATTCGCTTGAGGACAAGATCCCCTTCTTGTAAGGTACGATGCTTGACTTTGGAGTTGTATTGTGCTGCCACTTTTTGCTTGTGGGCTGCTGTTTTGAGAATTGCATCGTTTCTTCTCTCCTCGATTAGATCCAAAGACATGTGAAGGAGTTCTTCGTTCTCTTCTGGGTTATAGTGGATCCGACGATGGGAAGGCACAATAGTTTCAACTGGGAGCATAGCCTCCGATCCGTATGCCAAAGAGAAAGGAGTGTGCCCTGTCGATGTTCTAAAAGATGTGCGATAGGCCCATAGTGCCGTAGGAAGTTCATCCACCCAAGCGCCCTTTGACTTTTCGAGCTTCTTTTTTATTAGAGTTTTCAGAATTTTGTTGACCGCTTCGACTTGTCCGTTTGCCTGGGGATATGCTACGGATGAGAAGCTTTTATGAATTCTGTGTTCTTGGCACCAGTTGGCGAATTCCTCGCTGTCAAATTGAAGTCCATTGTCTGATATGATTTTGAGTGGGACTCCGTACCTGCACAGAACATTTTTGATCAAGAAGTTAATAACTTTTGCTGAAGATACTTTATTTAGAGGTTCTGCTTCCACCCATTTGGTGAAATAATCAACTGCCACTATAGCATATTTGGCCCCGCCTCGGCCCATTGGTAGCTCGCCGATTAAGTCAATTCCCCATATCGCGAAGGGCCAAGGGCTGGTCATCTGAGTAATCTCGGTTGTTGGTAGCCGAGGGATCTTAGCAAATTTTTGGCATCTGTCACACTTCTTGACGAAATCTAAGGCGTCCTTGCTTAAGGTGGGCCAGAAATATCCATATCGGAGTATCTTTTTTGCTAATGTTTGCCCCCCGGTGTGATCTCCACAGCTCCCCTGATGGATGTTGGATAAGATTTCCTTGGCTTCCCTTTCGGCGACACACCTTAATAATGGGTTGGAGAAACCGCGTCGATAGAGGATGTCTTCTTGTATCGTATAGCGGGACGCTTTCCTCAAGATTTTCTTGACTTCATTGCGCCCGTTGGGTAGTGTGCCACCTTGTAGGTAGTCTCGGATGGGAGTCATCCAAGTTGCTTCTTCGGCTGCGGCTATCAGATTCACTTGTTCAAAACTCGGGACCGTTTGCTTTGAGATGGTTACTGCCCCGAAGATGGCGATGTCTCTCATACTCGCTTGCTTTGCCAATTCGTCGGCCTCTTGGTTCTCTTCCCGAGGGATGTGTTTGACTAAGTACTGATCCAATCGGCTGAGAAGCAACTTGGTCTTCTTTAGATATGCGATGAGTCGTTCCTCTCGAGCTTGGAATTCCCCTAGTATTTGATTAACAATAAGTTGAGAATCGCTGTGAAGACACAAAGAATTGGCTCCGATTTCTATGGAAATTTCTAGTCCAGCTATCACTGCTTCATATTCTGCATCGTTGTTGGTGGCAGCGAACTCCAACCTTATAGCGTAGTGCAGTTTATTTCCCTTGGGAGTGATTATTACCACACCTGCCCCCGAGCCTTGTTCGTTAGATGCACCGTCCACAAAGAGATTCCACTTGATATCTTCCGTTATTTCCAGTTGCTCCTTATCCTCGTTGGTAGTGAATTCTGCAATGAAATCAGCCATGGCTTGTCCCTTGATGGCGGTGCGAGGGTGATAGGTGATATCATATTGACTCAGCTCAATACACCATTTAAGTAGTCGCCCGGAAGTGTCGGGACAATGGAGTACCTGCCTCAGTGGTTGATCGGTCAGAACTTTGATGGAATGGGATTGGAAGTACTGACGTAGTTTTCGTGAAGTGATTAGTAAACAGTATGCTAACTTTTCAAGCTTAGGATATCTGACTTCTGCCCCAGTAAACCTTTTACTGACGAAGTAAACTGGTCGTTGCGTGCGGTTGTCTTCCCTTACCAAGGCAGCGCTTAGAGCGTGAGATGACACAGCAAGGTATAGGTATAATTCTTCGCCTTCGCTTGGGGTCGAGAGTACCGGTGGTTTCTGGAGGTGTTCGATTAGGTTAAGGAAAGCGGTTAAGCATTCGTCCGTCCATTCGAACTTTCCTTTATCTTTCTTTAGAGCTTCGAAAAAGGGGACGCACTTGTCCGTTGCTTTGGAGATGAATCGGCTTAGGGCAGCCACTTTTCCATTTAGGCTTTGCATTTCCTTTCGGGTGGAAGGTATCTTGATGTCCCTTAATTCTCGGACTTGTTCAGGGTTTGCTTCTATCCCTCGGGCATGGACGATGAATCCTAAGAATTTTCCCGATGACACTCCGAAGGAGCACTTTAGTGGATTCAACTTCATGCCATACTGTCGAAGTACCTGGAACATTTCGCCTAGGTGGCTTACGTGATCTTTGGCTTTCCGTGATTTTACCAGCATGTCGTCTACATATACTTCCATTGTTCGTCCTATTAGCCCTGCAAACATTTTGTTGACGAGGCGCTGGTAGGTGGCTCCTGCATTTTTAAGTCCGAAGGGCATCACTTTGTAGCAGTATAAACCCCGGTCGGTGATGAAACTAGTGTGGTCTTGGTCGGGAGCATGCATAGGAATTTGGTTATATCCTGAGTATGCATCCATAAAAGACAGGAGCTCGTGCCCGGCTGTGCTGTCTACAAGTTGGTCGATTCTGGGAAGCGGGAAGCAATCCTTTGGGCAGGCGTCGTTTAGGTTGGAGAAGTCAATGCAGGTCCGCCACTTCCCATTAGCCTTCTTTACTAGTACCGGGTTGGCGATCCATTCTGGGTAAATAGCTTCTCGTATGAAGTCATTGGCGAGTAGATTCTTTACTTCTTCATCGAGGGCTGCTGATCGCTCTGCCCCCATACTTCTCTTTTTTTGTTTTACAGGCGCCTTGGTAGGATCAATGTTTAATACGTGGCATGCTATGTCGGGGGAGATTCCGGTCATGTCAGCGTGTGATCAAGCGAACACATCCAAGTTGTGGCGGAGAAAATCAATGAGTTGTTCCTTCAATTCAGCTTTCAGCTGCGACCCAATTTTCAGTGGCCTACTTGAGTCGCACTTGTCTACAGATATAAACTCCATAGCCTCTGCAGGCTCGGCGGTGGCCTCCTCCTCTTTGTCCCTAGGGTCTAATTCATTGAAAGGGTCGCTGGTGTATCGAAGAGGAGGGGCTTTCTTTAGTTGCTATGCTTCAAGGCTTTTTGTGCAGAGGGCAATCTCTACACCTTTCCCTTTATCTTTCCTATGGTTGTTGCGAAGTTCGGTTACATAGCAGTCTCGTGCAATATCCTGGTCTCCTTCCACTTCCCCTACCCCATTGTCTGTTGGAAACTTCATTTTCAGGCACCATGGGGCTAGGACAATCTGGAAGTCAGACAAGGCTGGTCTTCCTAAGAAGGCATTGTAGGCCGAATGGTTTTCTATCAGCACAAACGTCTGTTTCCTTACAACGGAGCGGGGATGGCTTCCAATCTCAACAAAGAGGTTCAGCTGCCCGAGGGGCATCTTCGCATCTCCAGTGAAACCGTGTAGTGGTTTATCGCAGGGAGATACATCCTTCATTGATAGCTTCATTTTGTCGAATGCGTGTTTGAACAGGATATTTACAGAGCTTCCAGTGTCTACCAGGATTCGGTAAACTTCGGCGGGACCGAGTCGAGCAGAGATAACCATGGGATCCATGTGAGGGTACTGTCTTCCTTCTAGGTCGCGTTTACTGAATGTGATGTCATCACTTTCTTTCCGCTTTGGGTGGCGCTCTTCTATAACCGTATTGACACAGTCTCTATTGTCTCTAAGCGACTTCCCATATCTTTCCATCTCTCTCCAACTTCTGTCTGCGATGTGCGGACCTCCTGAGATGGTATGGACCACTATCTTCTCTTGACTAGAGCTGCTAGCGTTGCGGTTTCCTCTGTCGGTCCCTGGTGAGGGTAGCCTTGGGTTTTCATTGGCAGGAGCTGGAGTTCTGTCTTGACTTTTTACATAACGCTCCAGTTTCTTCCTTCTGATGTGTTCCTCAATCAGATCTCGGAGATGATGGCATTCGTTGGTATCATGTCCATGAGATTCGTGGAAGCGGCAGAATTTTCCAGACTTCTGTGCGTTATCTGATTCCTTCTTGTATGGTGGGCGTTTATATCTAACTTCGCCTTGGGTGGGAAGGAAGATATTTTCGACGGTCTCGTTCAAAGGGGTGTAAGTGTCGAATCTTGGTCCTGGCCGATATAGGCGCTTTTCTACCTTCTTGCCCCCAGCATTGTCTCTGGAATCATTTCTTCGAACGTCCCTCGCCACAGCAGGGGCGTTGCCATGGGTCGTCTTACTTTGCTGTCCTGACTGCCCCTCAATGGCAGCATCCTCAAGCCTCATGTATTTCCCGGCTTCATGGAAGAAATCGGGTAAAGTAGCTGGTTTTTCTTTTGTCAACCTTCTAGCAAATTTAGTGTCTGGATGCACCCCACTGCAGAGGGCCATTAGGATAAGCTTCTCATCGGCATCTTGAACTGCGGCTGCTGCGGCGTTGAATCTGGTTAGGTATTGCTGCAGCTTTTCTCCAGGTTTCTATTTGACGCTGGATAAGGAATAAGCGTCCTTAGGTTGCTCCACATGGATGCGGAACTGACTGATAAATTTTTCTTTCAACATCTCCCATGAGCTGATGGATCCTTGGGGTAGATGACAGAACCAGGAGGTAGCAAGATCTGCTAAGAAGAGCGGAAAGCATTTGCATAGTACTCCCTCTGTTGCTCCACTCATGAGCATATGCTGCGTGTACCTCTGTAAGTGTACAACGGGATTGGAGGTTCCTTTGTAGGGTTCCATTGTTGGCATCTTCCATTCTCGGGGGGTGATAGCAACTTCGATATTGCGGGCGAAAGGGCTGGTTACCCTAGCGCCTATCCCTCGATCTCTTTGCTCCCGCTGGACACACTCTCTGAATAAGCGTGCCATCCTTTCATCAGAACTTAGAGCGGATAAAAATGAGTTTGGTTCTGTTCTGTGGGATTGATTCCGTCCAGACGACCTATAGGGATGGTACCGTCTATCATTCCTCATATTTTCCAGTGGCTGCCTTTGATCTTCTGGGAGCATGCTTGGGTCAGCTATAGTTGGCCCTTGCCTTGATCTTCCCCTGTTGGGTTCTGATCTAAGCACTTCCTCGGGTCCAACTTCGGGCTGAACTCTAGCTCGGCCCCGGTCACTGGTGTTTCTGTGGTTAGGCAGCATGACAGGCTCAGCTACAGTTGACCTTCGCCCGGTACCTTCCCTGTTGGGTTCGGTACCAAACGTTTCCTCAGGCCTAACTTCGGGCTGTGCTCGGTCTCGGCTCCTACCACGGCTACTTCTACCGTTAGCTCCTTCGAAGAAGGATGATCTTTGCTGTCTCTGAGATCCTCCAGACTGGGACTCCCCCCATGATTCAGTGTTGCGGTTGGATTCTTCAGCGTCCCTCAAGTGTGACATGAGATGGTCCACCAAGGCTTCCTGCTGGGACGTGAAGCGGTTAGTTACTTCAACAACAACTCTGTCCAAATCTGCCCTAGTGATTGCTGCAGGCTGTTCTGTGGCAGGAGTGGTTGGGTTACCCTGTCCTTCATTTGTTACCGTTGTTGGAGGAGGACGATTCACTTGATTCGTGACAGCTGGATCTGGAAGACTGCTGGATGCGACGTTTTTTCCTTTGTTAACATCTTTTCTCTGTTTGGGAGGCATGTTTTCCAAGTGGCGGACGATGCCGTTAGGAAAACTTGTTAAGTAAATGAAGCTGAAGCTTCGAGCTTTTAGCTCTCAATGAAAGCACCAAAAATGTTTGCACAAAAAACGGACAAACACCTCAAAGTTGTATGGTTTAGTAGATCTTATGTAGTTCTTAGTGATTTGGGTGATTTATGCAAATATATGAAAAGCAGGGGCTAAACTGTAAAAAGACACGCAGATTTATAGTGGTTCAGCCAGAATATGCCTACGTCCACTTTATATGTTATTCCTCTTCTCTTGTTTTGATTACAAGTACAAAGCTTTGATATAAGTAAAAGAAAGTTGTTTGAAAGTTCTCTCCGTGCTCGAGCTCTCCAAACTTGTCCCCATTGTTGTACCCCTTCCCCTCTATTTATAGAGTGAGGCTGGGGGCAGGGGTCTTGGATGTATATAGCTGCCTGTGGGCCTGGGCTGGAGCAATCCGGCCTGGCAACGTTCTGGTTCGGCGAGGCTTCATTCGGTAGTGGTTGGAGCAGTGGTGGTTCGGTATGTAGTGCTTTGATTTGGTTCGGCGAGGCTTCATTCGGCATGGGTTGGAGCAGTGGTGGTTCGGTATGTAGTGCTTTGATTTGGTTCGGCGAGGCTTCATCCGGCATGGGTGGAGGAAGCTGATTCGGTAGCTCCCTGGTTCGGCGGTAGTTGGGATAGGTCTTGGTTCGGCGAGGGGGATATGCTTGGTTCGGCTGTTGTTTGGACCGGTGGTAGGAGCTTGGTTGCTTGGTTCGGCTGTTGTTTGGGCCGGTGGTAGGAGCTTGGTTTCTTCTGGCTCGGTAGGGGTGAAAACACACCCAACAATTTCCAATTTGACACAAGTGTCAAGGCTATCCATTATCGTTCTCTTTCTTCAGTCATCACATACATCATTCCAACCACTTCATTCTGGATCATCACTTCGCGTATAGTTATTAAAGTGGTTTTCGGTTTAGATAGAGAGTATATCCATAACCGAATTCCGGTCTCTTTAATAACTTTCGTAATTATTACACCGATTGGTCGTTTAATATATTTCAAAACCAAATCAATTTCAATTCAATTAGAATTCGTAAGTCAACATTTCATTTGTCTTTCTAAACCAATTTCCAATATTTACGTTTCAAAACTTCCAAATTCACAATTTCAAAATCTTATAATTCAATTTCAATTTCTATTTAAAACAATTCAAATATTGATTCAAATTTGTATATAAGTTTCATTCCGAAATCATTTAAATTAATTTAACATTCAAATCTATTTAAATCCATTTATCAATTTCATTCAAAGTTCATTAAGTAAATTTTGCCATTTAAAACAATTTCTATTAAATCCCCAATTCATTAAATCCATTATTTAAATTCAACTTCATTATATCAAAACTTACAAATTGAATTAAATTAAATTAAATTCATCAACTCAATTTCTTAAAATTTCAAGTTTTAAATTAATTTCAATATATCATATTTTATTTCTTGTTAAAGAAATTCAATTTCACTTATTTACTTACTTAAATAATTTTCCAAAACTTAATTAATAAAGAAACTCAATTTCAATTATTTACGAAGTAAAAGAAAAATTTACTTATTCAAAAGTTCAATTTCACTTATTAAAGAACTCAATTCAATTTAATCATTAAATAATCCGATCTTATTTAATTATTGAATAATTCAAAACTTAATTATTAAATAATTTCAAATTTTAATAATTTCCAAAACTTAATTTTAATTTCAAACTTAATTCAATAATTTCTCAAATTAAACAACATTCTTTCATCAACTACATTTTTAATATTTTTTTTTCAGTTTATTAAATATTAACATTTCCTTTCATTAAAATTTAAATTTCAACTTCATTTCAAAAACATATTCTTTATTCAAATAAAATCTTCGTTTTATTTTAAATCAAATTATTGACCAATCGGGTTTTATTTAATTTCCTATCCTAGGTCAAAGTTCAATTTGGGTATTTATCATTTCAACCCGATTCCAATTCAATTCAAAATCATAGCATAGCAAAGGGAACTTGCAGTGTGATAACTGGGATGATGTCAAAGTAAATAAACAAGCAATAACAACAATCAATATCAATCCAATAATCAATTCAAATAATCCCGAAATAACCGTATTAATTCGCATTGTTATTTGTACGAATTAATATAATTATTTCTAGAATCTACACTATCATTTCATGTAGATTAAAGATTATTACATTACGGTTTTTCACTTGTCGTTCAATTTCAAATTTTACACTACAACAATTAATCCAATATACGTCGATGGTTCAAAGTGTAATTATCACTATTCTATATGTCAATTAATTTAACAATTAAAAGGGGTCATATTCACTAATCAATTTTAACATATAAATCAGTTTTAAAATTTTTAACTATCCTATATCCATTTCAATTTTTGCATACTATTTCATTTAACACTAACAATTTAACGTCCAATATAAACATCAACAATCAATCAATTATCAGTCAAACTGTATTATCATCACATAAATAAATAACAGATAATGGTGTCAAATGTCACAGGTGAACTGATACTGGCAATAGCATATATAACAGTGTAATTAACTAATAGCAGTATATTTCAATTGTAGTTTCAATCGAAATCAAATTTAATAAATAAAGAACGTTAATCGTGAGTGAGTGCTCACCTTTCGAGGCTAGAGAATTTGACAAAGAAATGAGCGACGAATCCAATCATAAATTCCAAAGTAAAACAAAGTTGGCACGAATTCGACAGACAAGCTGAAAGATACGGAGTCAATGAAATAAATCAGAATCTGCTTGATAGAGTTGTAACGGAACATATATATATTATTATTATATTATTTCTGAAACTAATAATAAATTTGAAACCCATATTTAAAAATAATATATACATATACATTAAAATATATAAACATATATAACTATATACACTCTAAAATTTACAATATATTTTCAACTCAAGATCCAACAGGTTATATATTTCAAATAATAGATTTTATGCAACTTACTAATCCATTTTATAAAGTTATATAACCTACGTATATTAGCCAAAAAAATAATAATATAAATATAGCAAAGACTCACCTTATAACACACAGCAAATATATCATACGAAAACGTTATGATCTTTTACCCTAACAAATGAAATCTACAGTTTACATAAAGTATATTTTATATTACAAACAAACAGAACTTGCTATATATGAATACACTTAAGATATTTCAAACTGTTATATATAAAATATTTATCCATATATATTGAAACCAACTCATATGCAAATGTGTTTTAAAACAAATAAAAAAACAGAAAACAAAAATATACATCTTACAATATATATACGCATGGATGCACTCGGCTACAGGTGGGGAAAAGTACCGCGTGTGTTCACTTGGAGGGGCTACCGGCGGAGGGATGATGACGGAAAGGCGGAACGAACTGGTGGCCCAGTAGAAGAGCACGCATGGGCAGGGGTAGGCTCGCCTATGTGGTGCTCGACTGGAGAGGGTGAAGGAGCAGCACAGGCGGGAGGAGGTGATCACGGTGGAATGGATAGCAGCTTTGGGTGAAGTGGGTAGGTCGAAGGGTGGGTTCCGGCCGAGGGAATGAACAGGAAGGCGGAGCCATGCATGCGGCTTCCTGGAAATGGGTTTGTTGTTCGGTTTCAGGTGGTATGGCGACCGTTCGGAGGGTGGTGCTTCGAGAAAAGGAGGTGCGATGGTCTTTGTGGCGGCACTTGCTGTGGTGGAGGCCAATGGGGGAGAAAGGCTGGTTGTTGCATGGTTGCGGGCTTGGTTGGTCGTGCATTTGGGAGCGGAAGAGCATGGAGGGAGGTGTTCGTCGTGGTGGTGTAGGTCGGAAGAGATGTGGGTGAGGCCGTTTGCTGCTGCATAGGTTAAACAAAATGATGATGTGGGGAGAGTGGGAGGGGAGGAGATGGAAGAGGCGTGAGCAAATATATTTCTCAGCCATGGGGAAATAAAGTGACAGAGAAGATAATAAGCCTTAAGATAAATAGAATAAGCAGAAGCTATAGGCAATAACGTGTAGGAACCAATATTAATAAATGGAACGTTGGGAATAGAAATGTTCACCCATAAATTCCGGAAAATTAAAGCAACGGAGGTTACCATTCAGCTGAAAGGTTAAAGCAAATTATTATTGCGGTCCCCGCTGTACGTTTCAAATTTGAAAAGCACAGGGAAGTTAAAAGTCGCAATTTAGGGTACCGATACGACGAACAGTTTATTGTTTTCGTCGCGTACCGGACCTCAAACACAGAGTTGAATATACCGCAGAGATCAGCATGACGAGACGATCACAATGGTATACATATATCAGTGGTATGATTAAATTATAAAATTTCAAATTTTTCTACTAGTGGAAAAATGCAAGAAAAACGCTGAAAAATAAGATCGACGGAGCCAAAGATGTCCGAATTTGAAAAAACGACAAACTGAAATCTTGCTCAGAAGATGTTTTAGAATTTTTCTATGTAAAAATATTTAGGTTTCGAAAACATTTTATTTTCATCGCTTTTTAACTGATTAAATTGAAGTGAATTTACGCGCGAAATAAACTTCCATATTTTCGGACGAAAATTTACCAGTTGCTATGTTTAACTAGACGTATTCCTAATATTAAATTTTATTTCAAAATTTTATCGTTTAAAATTTCACAAAATTTCAACTAATTACGTTATTAAAACAGTTGAAATTTACGGGTCGTTACACTCTCCCCCACTCAAAACTTTTCGTCCCCGAAAAGGAACGAGGTAGGAGAATAGAAACAACCAGAAAGAAAACAGATTTGAAATACAAAATAACAATTAATTTAAACCATATAAATTCAAATTTAAATTAATTGATATTCAATAATTGATTTAATCCATTTGATTTTACTAAAATCAATCTCAACTATTTCTAAATTCATTATCTTATTATCCCATTTTCTTCAATTTTAAAATTTCTAAAACCATATATTTGAATAGTCTTTTTATTATAATCATATTTTCTTCATCAGTTTTAAATTCTTCTTTATTCCAAATTACTGTCAAATTTATTCTACTTAATATATCTACTCACATATATTTAACTCATATAAATTAATTTAAAACATAAAAGTTTCGATTTAAATTAATTTACATCTATTAATTTCTTTTAAATTCAAGGTATTTTCATATGATGATCAAATTTCAATTTATTAATTCTTTCAAAACAAATTTATTAATTTCTCTGAAAACAAATTTATTTCATTATTAACTGAGTTTTTCTTATTATCCTATCCAACTCTGTTAACATCTTTATAATCAAAATTTAGTGTATAACATTTATTATAAACACTCAGATTTTATCTAAATTCAATTTATATTATATATTATCCAATTACATATTCAACTTCTGAATGAGTTAGGTAAGTTGTATTAGAATGCAGTTGAACAATATACAAATAAAATCTTCCCAATTCAATTATTCAAGATTAAATATTTATTCAAAATTTAGCTTTATTTATAATTGAAGACATCTTTTAACAGGATTTTTAAGAATCAAATTTCCATTTAGTTTCAAACCTTTTAGAAATAATTTTGTATATACTATATATATTAAATCAAATTAAATTTTAAAATAATATACTCACATATATATAAAAATCAAGTCATACTTAAGAAACTCAAACCAAAAATATTTTTCCAAAACAAAACTGTAGCAAAGCTACAGAATGGTTTCTCCACTTCGAAACTCGAAAATGAATGTCGATGATGCGGCCGCCATCACCGAAATTATTTTCCAGCGACAAAGAGAAGAGCACTGATTTCAACATTTTAAAATTCTTTGAAAATGATTTCTATTCGAAAATACTTTCAATAATATATACTTTAAAATTTTAAAACCAAAGTTCGAAATCACCGGAAACTAAATTCTCAAATTTCTGAACTAAATTCATTTCAAATTCTAAATCAATTTATAAACCGTATTTATAAATTTATTTAGAACAATAAATGATAATCAAATATTATCATTTCAAACAAACAATTTAATTAACCTATTAAATTCTAGAAAATTTTACTTATATTTACACAATATAATCAAACAAACTTATTTCATTTTCCAAAATTTGAAAATAATATTGTGTCAATTTGCTCTGTTCAAGTGTTTTGGAAATCCTATCGATAGCGTTGATCAGACGAATCGATTGGAAACCCAAATCAACATCAACAACTCAAACAACACAGTATATATTAAAACATTTTAAATATTAATTTACAAATACACTTCCTCGCTCGACTATATAAGAATAGATTTCAAAGCAAAGACAGAGGTTCAAATTTGATGGACTCAAATCAAAGAGAATTTTGATTCTAGGATAAGTTCGAAACAAAGATATGATGATTAATAATCAAAACAGAAAGATGAATAAGTTATTAGATCGCGGGCAACTTTAACCGGGTCGACCGCGACTTCAAGAATAAGATCGATGCAGAATTCCGAGGTAAATCGACATTCGATCTCAAGAAATAGAATTCAGGTATAGCAGGAGATAGATAGCATCGTAAACCGAGGATACAGAAATCTCCAGTAAATCAATGCCTATTGTAAAGGAGTTTCACCCCTATACAAATCATTCGAAGTTTGGCGAGATCGCCGATCTATTATAGATATCATTCAAAATGGAGTTATGGGGTGCTCCAGAATTGAAAGAAGACGAATAGTGAAGGACACGAATGAATTTCGGAACCGAGGGGAACGTTCCAAAATTCTAAGAAATCGAGTCAAAAGGAAGAGATTGAAACTCGAATGAGAGTGATTCTGTAAATACATTTACCGTATATGCTAAGTTTTGCCTAGAACTACCAAAGCTCTGATACCAACTGTAACGGCCCGATATTTTGGACCATTCGCGTCCATTATAAGTGTATAGGTAGACACTCATGCCGGAGTTGAATTGCTCAAAATACCGCGTTGTTAATTTAAATTTGGCGAAACTTAACATATACAGTAAATAAATAATCACAGAACACAGACACAGAGTAATAATTGCAGCGGAAATAAAAGAGATAGTAGTTCATGAAGCTACTATATGAATATGTAAAATACATCAGAGTTTACAACAGAAGAGTAATACGATACATCAGAGTTAAACCAGATACAACGGAAGAGTAACACGATACATCAGATACAAATCAGAATGCATCACTGGAATCATCGAATACTGAAAGCAGAATAGATGGCTGGATCTTCAAGCAAAGCTCCAACTTCAAAGGTGAGTCTTGGATACTGGTACACTCAGTCTGACCCGAGCGTAAAGCAAAACACAAAACACTCGAGTCAGGATTAACATTCTTATATTAATAAATCCAACTCAAGTGAAATAGCAATTGAAATACAAGTAACTTAAAGGATGTTTGGAATAACCATCCTTTAAGGATCCGTCAAACTATCTACTATGTAGTAGTGTACGATAAGTAGATAATGTCTATCAGTAATAATAAGATATCAAAATAGCGTTAAGTCATGGCCCATTCCACCCTTAACACATTTTTATTCCTAAAAGCATATACAAGACCGTAGTTTCCCCAAAACAGGAAGTCACTAGAGGGCAATCCATATACTAAAGGTACAAATCAAAATCATAGTGGTCGCGTATAAATGGAATACAAGTATGACAAGGCACATGAGGCAATACCCAAGGTAGTGATACTACCGTTCGCTTGATCCGGACTGGTGAGAACGCAACGCCGCAGCGCCCGCAACACCGTGAAACAACACTCCCAAAATCAAGGGTGCACCAATCGACAACAAGTATAAGTAGTTCGAAGAAGTGTGTCCACTTGAGGTAGCTAATCCTCCATTGGCCCGGCACAGCTCCTGTTTTAGTCATTTCCAATTTGACACAAGTGTCAAGGCTATCCATTATCGTTCTCTTTCTTCAGTCATCACGTACATCATTCCAACCACTTCATTCTGGATCATCACTCCGCGTATAGTTATTAAAGTGGTTTTCGGTTTAGATAGAGAGTATATCCATAACCGAATTCCGGTCTCTTTAATAACTTTCGTAATTATTACACCGATTGGTCGTTTAATATATTTCAAAACCAAATCAATTTCAATTCAATTAGAATTCATAAATCAATATTTCATTTGTCTTTCTAAACCAATTTCCAATATTTACGTTTCAAAACTTCCAAATTCACAATTTCAAAATCTTATAATTCAATTTCAATTTCTATTTAAAACAATTCAAATATTGATTCAAATTCGTATATAAGTTTCATTCCGAAATCATTTAAATTAATTTAACATTCAAATCAATTTAAATCCATTTATCAATTTCATTCGAAGTTCATTCAGTAAATTTTGCCATTTAAAACAATTTCTATTAAATCCCCAATTCATTAAATCCATTATTTAAATTCAACTTCATTATATCAAAACTTACAAATTGAATTAAATTAAATCCATCAACTCAATTTCTTAAAATTTCAAGTCATAAATTAATTTCAATAAATCGTATTTTATTTCTTGTTAAAGAAATTCAATTTCACTTATTTACTTGCTTAAATAATTTTCCAAAACTTAATTAATAAAGAAACTCAATTTCAATTATTTACGAAGTAAAAAAAAATTTACTTATTCAAAAGTTCAATTTCACTTATTAAAGAACTCAATTCAATTTAATCATTAAATAATCCGATCTTATTTAATTATTAAATAATTCAAAACTTAATTATTAAATAATTTCAAAGTTTAATAATTTCCAAAACTTAATTTTAATTTCAAACTTAATTCAATAATTTCTCAAATTAAACAACATTCTTTCATCAACTACATTTTTAATATTTTTTTTTCAGTTTATTAAATATTAACATTTCCTTTCATTAAAATTTAAATTTCAACTTCATTTCAAAACCATATTCTTTATTCAAATAAAATCTTCGTTTTATTTTAAATCAAATTATTGACCAATCGGGTTTTATTTAATTTCCTATCCTAGGTCAAAGTTCAATTTGGGTATTTATCATTTCAACCCGATTCCAATTCAATTCAAAATCATAGCATAGCAAAGGGAACTTGCAGTGTGATAACTGGGATGATGTCAAAGTAAATAAATAAGCAATAACAACAATCAATATCAATCCAATAATCAATTCAAATAATCCCGAAATAACCGTATTAATTCGCATTGTTATTTGTACGAATTAATATAATTATTTCTAGAATCTACACTATCATTTCATGTAGATTAAAGATTATTACATTACGGTTTTTCACTTGTCGTTCAATTTCAAATTTTACACTACAACAAGTAATCCAATATACGTCGATGGTTCAAAGTGTAATTATCACTATTCTATATGTCAATTAATTTAACAATTAAAAGGGGTCATATTCACTAATCAATTTTAACATATAAATCAGTTTTAAAATTTTTAACTATCCTATATCCATTTCAATTTTTGCATACTATTTCATTTAACACTAACAATTTAACGTCCAATATAAACATCAACAATCAATCAATTATCAGTCAAACTGTATTATCATCACATAAATAAATAACAGATAATGGTGTCAAATGTCACAGGTGAACTGATACTGGCAATAGCATATATAACAGTGTAATTAACTAATAGCAGTATATTTCAATTGTCGTTTCAATCGAAATCAAATTTAATAAATAAAGAACGTTAATCGTGAGTGAGTGCTCACCTTTCGAGGCTAGAGAATTTGACAAAGAAATGAGCGACGAATCCAATCATAAATTCCAAAGTAAAACAAAGTTGGCACGAATTCGACAGATAAGCTGAAAGATACGGAGTCAATGAAATAAATCAGAATCTGCTTGATAGAGTTGTAACGGAACATATATATATTATTATTATATTATTTCTGAAACTAATAATAAATTTGAAACCCATATTTAAAAATAATATATACATATACATTAAAATATATAAACATATATAACTATATACACTCTAAAATTTACAATATATTTTCAACTCAAGATCCAACAGGTTATATATTTCAAATAACAGATTTTATGCAACTTACTGACCCATTTTATAAAGTTATATAACCTACGTATATTAGCCAAAAATAATAATAATATAAATATAGCAAAGACTCACCTTATAACACACAGCAAATATATCATACGAAAACGTTATGATCTTTTACCCTAACAAATGAAATCTACAGTTTACATAAAGTATATTTTATATTACAAACAAACAGAACTTGCTATATATGAATACACTTAAGATATTTCAAACTGTTATATATAAAATATTTATCCATATATATTGAAACCAACTCATATGCAAATGTGTTTTAAAACAAATAAAAAAACAGAAAACAAAAATATACATCTTACAATATATATACGCATGGATGCACTCGGCTACAGGTGGGGAAAAGTACCGCGTGTGTTCACTTGGAGGGGCTACCGGCGGAGGGATGATGACGGAAAGGCGGAACGAACTGGTGGCCCAGTAGAAGAGCACGCAGGGGTAGGCTCGCCTATGTGGTGCTCGACTGGAGAGGGTGAAGGAGCAGCACAGGCGGGAGGAGGTGATCACGGTGGAATGGACAGCAGCTTTGGGTGAAGTGGGTAGGTCGAAGGGTGGGTTCCGGCCGAGGGAATGAACAGGAAGGCGGAGCCATGCATGCGGCTTCCTGGAAATGGGTTTGTTGTTCGGTTTCAGGTGGTATGGCGACCGTTCGGAGGGTGGTGCTTCGAGAAAAGGAGGTGCGATGGTCTTTGTGGCGGCACTTGCTGTGGTGGAGGCCGATGGGGGAGAAAGGCTGGCTGTTGCATGGTTGCGGGCTTGGTTGGCCGTGCATTTGGGAGCGGAAGAGCATGGAGGGTGGTGTTCGTCGTGGTGGTGTAGGTCGGAAGAGATGTGGGTGAGGCCGTTTGCTGCTGCATAGGTTAAACAAAATGATGATGTGGGGAGAGTGGGAGGGGAGGAGATGGAAGAGGCGTGAGCAAATATATTTCTCATCCATGGGGAAATAAAGTGACAGAGAAGATAATAAGCCTTAAGATAAATAGAATAAGCAGAAGCTATAGGCAATAACGTGTAGGAACCAATATTAATAAATGGAACGTTGGGAATAGAAATGTTCACCCATAAATTCCGGAAAATTAAAGCAACGGAGGTTACCATTCAGCCGAAAGGTTAAAGCAAATTATTATTGCGGTCCCCGCTGTACGTTTCAAATTTGAAAAGCACAGGGAAGTTAAAAGTCGCAATTTAGGGTACCGATACGACGAACAGTTTATTGTTTTCGTCGCGTACCGGACCTCAAACACAGAGTTGAATATACCGCAGAGATCAGCACGACGAGACGATCACAATGGTATACATATATCAGTGGTATGATTAAATTATAAAATTTCAAATTTTTCTACTAGCGGAAAAATGCAAGAAAAACGCTGAAAAATAAGATCGACGGAGCCAAAGATGTCCGAATTTGAAAAAACGACAAACTGAAATCTTGCTCAGAAGATGGTTTAGAATTTTTCTATGTAAAAATATTTAGGTTTCGGAAACATTTTATTTTCATCGCTTTTTAACTGATTAAATTGAAGTGAATTTACGCGCGAAATAAACTTCCATATTTTCGGACGAAAATTTACCAGTTGCTATGTTTAACTAGACGTATTCCAAATATTAAATTTTATTTCAAAATTTTATCGTTTAAAATTTCACAAAATTTCAACTAATTACGTTATTAAAACAGTTGAAATTTACGGGTCGTTACAATTGAGTCCATTTACATTTTATTATCATAACCTTGGATCATATATATATCACTTAATAGCTTAAGTGTATCCATTCCATTCAATAATTATAAATTATAATTACATAATCATTCTACATTTCAAAATTGATATTCAATTCAAATCAATCCCATACAATTTTATTTAACTTATCTTAAGTTAAATTTCAACCCATATTATTCATTTTAACTTACTCAAGTTAAACTTTTAATTCCAGGATTAAAATTCACACTTCCTTTTTCTTATCTATACCAACTTCAATTTATAAGTTCAATAACTGATTCTCTTTGACTTTACAAATCTTTTAAATGGAAATGCCAGAATTTAACCACCCGGTTTTGTTTCAAATCATTTTGAAATCATAAATATACATATATTCCTTGGGTATATCAAATCATACTTCAAAACCACTTAGTTTTCCCAAAACAGTTCCCTTTTGGAATTTCTAAAACGAATTTGTTTATCAAAGAAGTCCAAACAAATAATCACAGTAATCACTACGGTAGCAATCCGTCACTTAGAAACTCAAAAATGAACACCGATGATGCGGTCGTCATCACTAGAATTATTTTCGAGCGACTGAAGTGAGTTCAGTGCTTCCTTACTTCCAAAATTCATTTTAAAACAATTTCTATTCAAAAATGTCTCAAAATAATACCCCATTATTCCCTTCAAACCACTTTAGAAAACATTTCCAAAATTTCCAAGATTTAAAAATTCCCAAACAATAGTTCAAATTCATTTAAAACATTTTCCAAAATTTTCGGGTTTTAAATTCTAGTTTAAATCAAATTTTAGTTATACTCCTCTTGTATAAATCATACTTTTACAATTTCTATTTGGTTATATATATAAAACCATTCCAAATTTAATAATCTATTCTGATTATAATATTAACAACCAAACATTCCAAACATATACACTATAATAATTTCAAAAAATTATTTCTTTTATAACAAAATATCGTTTGGGTAAAATTATTTCATTTACCCTCTTCAAAACAATACTGCATCGGTTTACCTTGTTTAGGAGTTTAGAAACCCCTATCGATACGGTTGTACTTCCCGTACTGACCAGAATTCACAAACACTCAACCAATAAATCAACACAATATAAAAACATTTTATATTCACTAACAATTACATGCTCATATCTATTAATACACTCAACTCATTCTAGAGAGCTACTGACTCTATCTCTAACGAGGAATCCCCACCAAAGCCTAGGTATATCGCCGACCTAAGCTCTGATACCAACTGTGACGACCCGCCCTTTCGACCCTCGAAAATCGACATAAATACGCTCATTGTATAACATGCCGAACGATCGAGTGCCGGAAAGACAGATTGTTGAGGGGGAAAGAAAGTAGGTAGAAGAAAGAAGAAAACTAAATAAAACAGAATCTCACAGCGGACTGAATAACATATAATATAAATAGTTCTTTACACAAATCAAAACTGTAATATACATATCTCACATCAGAGTACAGCCTAGACTGTTATAACAACCTACCCTCATAATTGCTGGTAATTTCAACAAACACCGCAGTAGAATAAACAAGTACGAGAATATGTCTCAGTCTCCAGCTCGTCTCCTGAGCTCCATAGCATCCTAACCTGAACCTGTAATACTCGGTCTGACCCAAGCATTATGATAAAATAACATCCGAGTCGGTATGGAAAACCAGTGTGAGAAAATACACTCAATTTGTATTATTAAAGTTTTCAAAATCCTTTGAAAATCAAAGGTATCTCGTAAGACCACGCCACACATAAACACAATGGGTTTTTACCTTACAATAACCAAAACATTTCATATCAAATCCTCTGATATTATATAGTGTCTAAGTACAAATACTTATTCAAATAACTGAAATTGTTACATTAATTAAATTCCAGCATACTAGGCTCTACAATCAAAACCGTAAAGGTATGTATTGGAGAATGGATTCCATACGAATGACTAGGCACTGGGGTACCACCTGTCACAGTATATGTGTTGAAACAGCATACTGAGGACCACGCCGGGATCCCTTATAACACAAGACTGGACTATCCCTAACCTGGATAGACCGAATATGCTATCACCCCGGGTGTTCCCACCCTTTCTCGAGCTCCTTCCATATACCGTAGTATAAATAATATTCGAGTTTATCTAGAAAGGTGATAAACATACCGTAATTGGGTGCGACCCACTTAGCCTTGCTGCATCTCCCCTGATTTTCAGTCATTCTCGGTTGATGAGGCTAGGGGCTACGATTACTTTTTCAAGGAATTTTTCACTTAGAATGCTCATTTGTCCTCCAATGACAATGTACTGATAGCATTCCTTCATACAAGTCCGTTCTAGGTCTGAACGGAACCGAAGGCACTATTCCTACTAAATCCATTTTGGAATAATCGACAGGATTAGTAGCGATTAGCCCTTGCACTTCCCTACTTCATGTTCGACTCCATGCTCTTGTTTTCCTTTCGAAAACGTACTCATTGGATCGAAGTGGTCTTCGGATAATTTACCCGATCCCGGTCTCTTCGAAACAACGTTCGATATTTTTCGGTAAACTCAACCCCGGTTCTTTTGGAAATAAACAGACGAAATAAGATCAGAGATCACCTCCTAACCGTTAGTGGACGAATTTTCTTATAAACGTCCTAGAAGAACGAGACGAGTTTATTCGTACAGTATAGCACCTCGAATGGTAATTATACCATATAATTCTCGTATTCCTCCTAGATATTCCCAAAGTTATATTTTGGGTCCAAATTTAATAATCGGTTATTTAACTATCAAATAAACAATCATTCGACTAAATATTCCATTTTCCACTGAAAAACCCCAAATCTCTTTTTAATTTATTTTTAATAAATTAAATCTCTTTATCCAAAATATGTGTACTTATCTTATCGAATTCATTAAATTTACAAACTATCCTTTAAAAATATTTGAAACCCTTTTGAAAATAATGTGGAAAGTACCACTTAGGTATCAACCATGGATTCACAGCTCAATGGTTACGTCTTTATCCCAGAGAAATCCAAAACCTAACTGCAGGCACTCACTGCCTCTGATTTCGCCATGCGGGTATACCATTACTTCCCAAAAACTTTATTTAATAATTATCTAAAATAATGCTTATAAGTTTCGAAAATAAATTTCCAAGTTTAATCTAGGCAAGTATACTTCTATAAAAGTTATTATACAAATCCATATTGATATTTAATAATTTTATCTTTTAAAACAACAATACTGGCTAATTCTTATGTAATAATATAAATCTTTAACAATCATTATAAGGTAACTAAATAATAATTAAATATGCTTTAAACAATTTAAAATAATCAAATAACTAGTTTCCAGATTATTTTAACACTTTTAAAGTTACCTAGTTAATAATTAAAAAAATCCTCTTTTTAAAACATGACTAATTCCTCGATTCTAATTTCATTTCATAAATTTGGAAATCTTACTTGAGCTCCAATATAACCAATTTTATACTTATTTCCAAATTCACTTCTGTCCTTCCAATCTATTAAAAATCTCAATTTTTAAACCTTTTTATTTAATCAAGTACCACATAAGAATTTATTATTTAAAATCCTTTTATATACCTTACCCCGTAATCTCTATTTACAATATCCCAAATTTGTTAAGTACAAATTTCAAAACCATTATTTTATCAGATCAATTAACCCAAAATTTCTAGATAAATATTTCACTTCAAAAATCCCTTTAAAATTCTTTTCAATTCAAGCCATATATTACTGGTATTTAAAAATACCAAAATCTAGGCTAAAACTACTATAGCATCCAGTCAATCCAAATCACATGATAATCTATCACAGAATTATTCAAACAAACATATATCACTATATATGAAATTAAATTCGGCATTTTTGAGGAATCCAGTTGGATCCCTCCAACCTGTTTCTCTGCATCCACAGATGTTAATACAACAATAAAAATATCAATTTCGCTTTGAGGCGGAATATTGTGGTATATAGGGTCATCCGCTATTATACGGGGCACATAAGGTCTCATCTGCTATATATATGTGGGAATATCAATCACTCCAATACATATATACTACTATATGTAATATCACATTCGACTGATTAAAATGTATCAACTCGACCAATCAATCATTAATTAATTTTAACTATTTAAAATTAATACCAGCAGTCCAAAATTGAGTGAGATTAACTCACCTTGAGTTTTAATTTGCCTAACGTTCAAATTTTTAAATTAAATCGAACACGTTCCATTTAACCTAAAAAACTCTCTCCAAATGTCTCCAGATCTATTCCAGCACGTAGTGCTCATTTCCACGATTCCAACGCCGCTTATTTCGTCTTAATCGGACCTCGCTTGTGAAAGATGCACGTTTTTAAACATTTGAATATAAATTATATAAATAAATATTTTTTTTATTTATACAAACCCTATAGATCCTGGCCGTTGATTTCCAGCAACACAATCTGGGCCATGCCTACGTTCTTCTTCCCTTCTTCGTTCACGAAGAACATACGAACCCATAGCCGCCTCTATCATCGAATTATTGCGACCACTACATCGAGCGAAAAGTCGATCAACCACCATTACTCGAAACACTAAAACGAGATCCACCTTCGGCCACAAGCACGCGACACTCGGCCCCATCTATATCACGAAAAACGCACATGAACGTAGCTCAAACGCAAGCTTATTTCTCCTCCCTCGCTGCAAATTGGGCGATCTCCTCCATTGATATCACTACACCATTATAAGGTATTAACAACGGGTAAAAACCGTTGTTAAGTCCAAAAGCAACGGGTAAAAACCGTCTTTATTACAGGAGTGGTTGAATTTAGCGACGGGAGAAAACCGTTGCTTTATGTCCAAAAGGCAACGGGTATAAACCGTTGCAAATTGTGGCAAAGGCAACGGGTATAAACCGTTGCAAATTGGGCCAAAGGCAACGGGTATTAACCGTTGCAAATTGGGCAAAATGCAACGGGTATAAACCGTTGCTTTATGGACAATAGGCAACGGGTATTAACCGTTGCTGAATGTACAAAAGGCAACGGTTACAAACCGTTGCTTAATGGACAAAGTCACACATAAAGCAACGGTTAACAACCGTTGCACATAGTGTTTGCTCCTGCTCCTACAAAATCACATATGTAACTCACTATTGCGTATATCTCAGTATATATACCAGAATATCAATATATATCAAAATATGCCAGAATATCAAAATATTGGTACACAAGTACTATAAACATATCGCACATATACCATGCATATAAAATTATCAAACTTATAATTACACTCATTGTTTTGCAAACAGAATGCTACCGTGCCGGAATATCATACTTATTACACTGCATTGTTTATTACACTACAGTAGAAAGATTTCATTAATTACACTACATTGTTTTGCAAGCACTGAAGTCTACATGGTTCATTACAGGGCAAAGCATTCCAGTTTTCAGACTTCAATGTTCAACCTGGTTCATGTGCAACTCGAAGATTAAATTCAGAGGCAGTTCAACTTCATAAATCTGGAAAGAATATTCCACTTCAAAAACAAAAAGCATCTACCTGATTCTACATATGATCAGAACCTCAACCAGACAGTACAAACTCGAGGCAAAATGATTTGCAGTGCAGACTTGAAGTTCAACACAATATAGACCATCAGTGGAGCTACAGAAATGTACCAAGCAACCAGGGGATGAAAACAAAAGTCAGTATATCTGAAGTGAATGCAGAGACAAAGCACAAGAATGCAACTATACTGAAATGCGTAAATAACTGATGCAAACTAACCATCACATGATATACAAGAACAAAATGGTTGGACCAAATGCGTATGGATACTATGCCAGACTGTAAACAAGATCAAAGGCAGACCAGTAAAAGAAACTACAAGTATACATCTACGACAGACCAGGCAGTAATAAAGCAAACTGCACATCTAACTAGAGCCAAGACTACAAGTACAAGGCATATATATACATCTAACTAAAGCCAAGACTACAAGTACAAAGCAATTCAAAGCAAACAACGGTTAGGATAAAGCAAATTTGATCAAGCCTCAATTTCCAGATTTTGAAATCTTTTTCAGGTTCTCTTTCCTCTCTGTCAAACTATCCAGGTGAGAAAACCACCCTTATAAATTCTTAAAACTTGATATATCTATTTTGCATGTGATAAGTCTTGAATGTAAATTGTGAAAGGTGCTTGCATGCTTGTATTTATGTATGCATGACTGTGTGTATGATTGTGTACAGGCAACATGCCTCTGTTTATACATGACAGGTTTGATAAACCTGTCTAAAAATTCATACCACCCAAAAGAATGAATGTTAGGCTTTGATCATTAAAAGGAAATTCCTTGAAATAATGTAATTTCATATATGAAAATAATTTCAGATAAAAATAGGTGCATTGCTATTCTTATATCACAGTTATGTACACAGGCTGCTAATGTTGTTACTTATCTTCTTGTTTAATCAAGAAAAGCATTAGATCTTGGGGTGCATGTTATCATCTGAACATCATTGATGTGGCTGAATTCAATTAGATTATCAACCCTCTTGTTTTTGGTCAGTCTTAATTAGACACTGGATGTAATCTGACTCAGTCCGTGTGACATAAGTATTAATTACCACTAATAGAAGTTGCATTGAATCTTGAATGCAATTCATTATCCAACTTTGAACTATTTCTATTCTATTATTTCGAATATCAAAATAAAATTGGTGAATGTTTGATTATCTTTCTAGCTCAGACTTTGAAATGCAAAGTCAATATAATGTTTTATGCTTTGTACAAGTTGGCAACACTTCTTTCAACTTGCAAATATATAATGTTATAGTAATTTTTAAACACGGTTGTTTTTTAGTTTGAGAGGCATTGAAGGAGAATATAATGGGCTTCAACCTTTTTTTTGGAAGGTAAAAGCTTTACTTCCTAGTATTTTATAAATTGTCGATTATCTTGTAAACAAGACAAACCAGGACAAAATACACATGCATTTGCATATGCAAATTTCATATATAGCAAACAAAAGAAAATCAGCAATATATGCAAAGAACAAGTCAGAAATATCAATACCTCCGACTAAAGATATCGTATCAAACCCTTTTGATGGCTCACATAACCTCCGGCTCCAACATCCCCAAAGGTCTCGGTAAATTGTCGACATATTTTGGCGGTTAGCTCAGCCGGCAATAAAATTTTGTCCAACAACACTTTTTCATATGTGGGTGGTACTGGTTTTCCATGAATTACTAATGCTGTGGAATCTCGGCATATAGTACCTGTTATATAAGCATTTTTGGAGTGAATATATGGAATCACATTTACAGAACTAACAAGCTCCCAAACATTTAAGAGGTGGTATATATGGGCACAAAAGCATAAGTGTGCGCATGAAATAATTTAAATGCAAGGATACGCATATATTAGAGGTGGTATATTTGCATGCTTCAGGGACACTACACACGCAAGAATAAAAGTTTTAAATCTTGGAACCATTTGCCTTCAGAAAATTATACATGCAATATATATCACGCATGCAAGAATTTCCACACAAAAATCAAAGTAAAACACACGTATAAAGCATGTAATTTGCAAAAATTACACACGCAGGTAACAAAGAAATAAACTTGCATGGTTCAGGGGCAGTGCATACGCAGGTCCAAAAGGGTTTACTCGCATGCATCAGGGACAGTGCACCAGATTTTTTTAGGATGAAAACTTATATAAAAAAAAACAAAACTCATGCTACCCAAAACCATTTCACAAACATGCAGCGATGGCCCAAGTTTCATAGCATATGAACTAGACCCAAATTTGCCTAATAATGACTTAGGTTTAATGCCAGAAGTGAATTACAGAGAATTTTTTTGGCAACCAGGCAACATATATATTAAATGCGTGAGTTTCAAACTCACCTGTCTTTACTCTACAATAGCTAGCAACTCAATTTAAAAGGGTGCAGAAGTTTAAACAATATCAGCCATTATTTCTTGACTAACAGCCTCACTATTGTTCAGCTATGTTAAATGAAAAATGTAAAAATGTGTTGAGATATAACTCAGCAAAATTGTGACAGTTCACTAAGCGGATTCAAAACAATATCTAAAATACTGACTGAAATAAAGGATGCAAATACAAAAATATATTACCTTAGCACTGCTGAACTAAAGGGTGCAAATACAATATCTTGAACTGCCTGTCTACCTAAAAACACAAAGAAAGAAAGAATAGTCAAGCTGATCATATGTATGTATGTGTACATGTGTGTATGTATGTGATCATATGTAAGTACCTACAACTACAAACACAAAATGAACTCTTGCAATATATCCATCCTTATGGATCCATCAGGATATTATAATGACACTAATAAAAAATATAATGCATCTATTACTATCATTCACGCTATATTTTACATTTTACACCATTTTAAATAAATATTTTGTTAAGGTACAATAACTGCTCTGAAATACAAAGTTAACATATGCATTTGATAAGATCTTCTAATTTTTCATTGTCTTCAAAAGCTGATTGATAAACGGTGGGAAACTCAGTGTCATCCACATTTATGGTCAACCGTTTTGGTGTATGCAAAACCACAAACCATCCGTTATTTTTTAAATCTTTTGAGTAGAACACTTGACTCGCTTCCGATGCAAGAATAAATGGCTCATCATTCACGCTATCTTTATTCTTCAATTTTCCCAAGTTAACTGTGATCAAGCTTGAAACAGAATCTATTTTACAACCATTGATCTTATCTTCGACCTTTACCCAATCACAATAAAAAACTGTTTGTTTGAAGTCAATGTAATCCAACTCAATTATCTGTTGAATGACTCCGTAATAAGTTGTTTCTGCTTCCTTAAAATTTTTATCCTTCCCACTCGCTCTAAATTGTGTAATTGCTCTCATGCATACACCACTATCCTGTGTTAGCTTTCGCTCTTCATAACTCTTCGGAGAAAATAAAAACCCATTCACTTGGTACTTCATATAACTACGGGCATCAAACTTCGGCCCGTTAACTAACCGCCAAAGAGTTGAGTCAACATCGACGGTCTTCAACAACTACAACAAACACAATAAGTAAAAAAACATTGTCAAGGAGGTGTATGGTCAACTTGAAAATACGTTAAATATTTAATACATATACCTCCTCACGTAACCAAAAAGTGAAATTTTTAATAGCTTCCCCAGATGTACCCCCGCCTCGAGTTTGAGATTTGGTGCTTTGAACATAGGAGTTATACCTCCTACGAAAAACACACAATAAATACTATATATATGAATTGATTTACAATAATAAGAATTCAGAACAAATTCATGAATTTACTTCTTCCATTCATCCAATCCACCGTATTTATCAAGGACCCATTTACGCACTTGTTGAAATTGCACTTGAGTTAACGTTATATCTTTACCATTATCTAGTGCTATTTCATCAGCAAACTCATCATCCTCGTCTAAAAACGCTTCACGGGTATGTTTATGAGTGCCAGCACCTCCTTTTGGCATATACTCCATGCAGTAAAGACTAGCTTCTTGTACAATATATCCTTCTGCAATACACCCTTCAATATATCTTTTGTTGCGCACATATCCTTTATATGTTTTCATCAACCTATGAAGATGAATAATTGTAAAATGTAGACATCAATAGCTATTTAAATCGAATAATTATGTACATAACTAAAATTAGTAATTTACCGTTCAAATGGGTACATCCACCTATATCTAACAGGACCAGAAATCAATGCTTCATCGGCTAAATGAACCATAAGGTGAATACTGATATCAAAAAATGCAGGCGGAAAATGTTTTTCAATAACACACATTGCTTCTACCAAACTAGCCTTTACTTTTAGAAGATGTTCCCTGTTGATCACCTTTGAGCACAAAATGTTATAAAAGAGACTAATGCGGTGAATAGCATTCCGTAGATCCTTATGTTGCGGAAAACAATGCTGAAGCAATACCGGAAGTAAATGTTGCATTATGACGTGGTAATCATGTGACTTCATATTTTTTAGTTCAGGAGGGTTGATGCTCACATTGTTATGGAAGTTCGAAGAGAATTTGCTCGGCACTTTCAAATTTTTCAAAATGGTGCAAAACCGTATCTTTTCTTCTTTGCTCAAAGTGAAAGTCGCATTTGGTATGGTTACTTTACTTGTTTCAGGATCTTCTATCACCCACAACTTTTGTTTTATACCCATGATTTTCAAATCCTTCCGTGCATTGATCCCATCTTTTGACATGTCTTTATGGTTCATAATTGTGTTGATCAAATGTTTCGTGACATTCATCTCCGTATGCATAACATCAATATTATGTCGGGTCAAATTTGTTTTCCAATATGGAAAATCAAAGAACTTCGACCTCCTATACCATGCAGGAACTTCTTCATCGATTGTCTTTTTCCGTTTTCGACCAATTTCCGGTATGTTTTTACCAACTTTCATTTTTATATTCGCTACCTTTTTTTCAACTTGATAACCAGTCAGTGGTTTTGGAGGACGCTTAAGTTCTTGCTCGTTGTTGAAATTTGTCTTATCGTATCGAAACTTGTGTCCGAACGGAAGAAATCTACGATGTCCCATGTAACAAATCTTCTTACTTTCAGGGAGATAAACAGATGTAGTTTCTTCTCCACAAAGAGGACATGCAAAGTAGCCGTGAGTTGTACATCCCGATAAAGTCCCAAGAGCGGGATGATCATCGATTGCCCACAACACTGTAGCTCTTATTATGAACTCAGATTTCATAAATGAATCAAATGTAACGACTCCTTCCCATAACTGCTTTAACTCGTCTATCAAAGGTTCTAAATAAACATCAATATCCTTCCCCGGTTGCTTTGGCCCAGAAATCAACAGTGTTAACATTGAGAACTCTCTTTTCATGCACAAAGACGGAGGAAGGTTATATGGTACTACAATTACTGGCCAACAGCTGTAAGGGTTAGTTAAAGAAGCATTCGGACAGAAACCATCTGTTGCTATTCCAAGCGTGATATTTCGTGGTTCAGCAGCAAACGAAGAATCAAAAGAATCTGTAGTTTTCCATTGAGAAGTATCACGCGGATGACGCATTACGGTTGTACCGGACTTGGCACGACCATGCCAGGTCATCGCTTTTGCTATCCATGGTACAGTATACAGTCTTCTCAATCTAGAAATTAAAGGAAAATGTCTTAAGGTCTTTTGAGGTACTGTGGTAGCTTTTCTCTCTTCGTCGAATGATGTCTTGTATCTTGGTGCGTTGCAATTTGTACATGAAACTTTGTTCGCATTATCTTTCCAGTACAAGATGCAGTCATTAATGCATGCATCATAAGTTATGTAATTCATCCTAACTTGCTTAATGATCTTCTTCACGTCGGGGTACTTTGAAGGTAGCGTGTTACCTTCGGGGAGCAACTCCTTTATGAATTCGAGTACTGCAGTCACACCATTGTCTGAAAAGCCGTATTGGGTCTTCAAGCTATTCAGTTTCACAATGGCATACAACTTTGTAATCTCTTTTGGACAAGAAGGATATAATGGCTCTGTTGCAGTTGCACTATCAAAAAATGATTTATCCGTAAACTGCTCACCAATATTAGCATTATCATGCAACTGACTTGTAGGTTGAAAATGATGGAATCTATCTGCATCATTGATCAAATCCTCCATCCTAATATGTTCGGACTCATCAGTATTTGTGGCATGACTAACCGGTTGTTGTTTTGGCTTCTCCGGTATTCTTTCCCCGTGAAAACACCACACGGTATATGATTGAACAATACCATATCTAAGCAAATGAAAATGAATGTCATTTAATTTGAATGTATCTTCATTTTTGCACCGCGTGCAAGGGCACGAATACTTTTCCTTATTGCCACCGTTTTCAGCAACAAATTTAACGAAATTTCTCACACCTTCCACATATTCTGTATTTCTTCGATTAGATTGATTCATCCATTGTTTGTCTATACTAAAAGACATACTGAAAGAAAATAACAAGAGCTAATAATAAATCATGGGTAACAATATCTTATGGCTTTCCACCAAGTTCAACTCTGATATTAACTAAACAGATGAATATTCTTTTGATTTCACTTGAAATTTAACATTAGCATCAAACTGTTTCCAAAAAATTTGCCATTACAACGGCGCCATTTTGTAGCACCAGAGTAATGTCTATGCATTACCCCTCTCCTGATACTTGGTTTGCGCCATTAACAACAATTTTATCCACTTACTAAATATGGTCTCATATTTAGTAAAACAAAATTCATTGCATCAACTTATACCCTAGTAGTCACTATAAGCAACTATGTCTAACTAGCATGCAGTACAGTACAGTACATTACAATTTGTAAAACAAATCATATATAAATGTAAAAAGATCATCCCTTGCATAACCAATTGTTTCTTGGTTCTCTAACACTGTACACTTAAAACATCAAATATGTATTCTAATGGTTCAGATTAGAAGGTGCATATCTACTTTGGCAAACTGTTAAAGAGTAGTAGATATTGACTATAATCAATCCCCAAAAACTTAATGAAACATCAATCCTAAAAGCAAGGGCGGCCCAAAGAATCGGTTGACCAAGCCCAATGTGAATTTTTTTGCCCCTTACTATATAACATGTCAATTTTTTTTATTTTCTTTTTCATATATAACCATAAAATCACATATAAAACTATAACATAACAAAGTACCAACTTTTTATACAAAAGTTGCCACATTAAGTGGGCTGCAATACTTCTAGTCTCAAATAGTTTACAAAACAGTGTATTTAATTTTTAACGAAATGTATCAAGTTTACAAACTAGTGTATCTAGTTAAGTGTATAGGCAAATCATATTGGGTTCTGCCTAAATGTTTGCGGGTAGACACACACACACTGCAGGAAAAATAGTACATCAATGTAAGTATCAGTTCCTAAATAATTATTAGTTTTTTAGCTTCAGCTTTCAAATTTCAATTCCTAAACGATTATTTACAGAAAACTACTTGTTTATAACTAAATAATAATAAGTTATTAGCTTCAGGCGTTTTCAAGGTTAATGAAATCTAAAGCAGTAAAAGGGCGACTCAATTTTAGAAAATTAGACAACTCAAAACAAGAAATTCGCATACTTAATTAGCAGTGGCAATATAGAGACTGTAGCAGGACTTCAAATCAGCAGTAGAAAATATCACGTAGGAGGCAAGCTTGAGCCGACGATGGCTGATGGAATAGCCGAGTATGCAGCGATGATTATTTAGAAAGCGTTGATTTTTGAAACCCTAGTTTTTTTGGGTTCGAGCAGATCGCCAACATGGAGATTGCTATTGAGCTGTAACTGTGAAGTAAAACAGATTTTGGGTGTTGCCCGGCTCAGTTGGTTGCCCCATCCCAGGGGCTTGGTGGGCTTGCCACTGGGCCGGCTAAAAGATTGGGACGGTTAATAACCGTTGCTAATTAGCTACGGTTGAAAACCGTTGCTAATTGGAACGAAGCGCGCCAAAAATTATGGCGCGAAAGGATGAAATTCACCGCCATCATTTGTCTCCAAAGAAGCTACGGTTAATAACCGTTCCCAATTAGCAACAAGAAAAAACCGTTGCTAACTGAACCAAGACGGTTATTAACCGTTGCTAAATGGAAACGGTTAATAACCGTTGCCAAATGTGCGGATGGTTAGTTGCAAATCTCAGTATTTGGTGTAGTGTATCGTAGAGCTTGTCGAGCTCTACAATATTGCTTTAAAAGTCGAATCCTAATTGTTGATGGATGGAGAGAAATCGTGGGTGGAAGCTTGGGTATTTTCGGTTATTGAATTGTAAAGAGGCAGCGGCTGCATTATCTCTAGGGTTAGGCTAATGTGCTAAGGTATATATATACGTATATGCATATTATTTTAATATTATTTCCAAAATTTACTTGCTTTTCCGAACGAACTCCAATCGAGACATGCCATCTGGCATTTATAATGTTTTACCCCTATTTCAAACATAATGGAACATGTTTCGTGCCCTAATTCGATCGTATATGGAAAATAGCTTTTTGAATCGAATTAAAATATTAAATTTTCGATATTAAATTCAATGCGTTTTTATCCCGTACGACCAAACGGTAACTCCAAATGCTACGAAATTTGAAATCCGATAAGAATACACTATTACGGATCCAATGGAACTAGTTTCGTCAAATTCCGAGACTGTGCCCCGTAAGGCTATTTTAACTTGTCGATTAAATCGAGCGATTTTCGAAATTAACGGAATTGCTTGAAATTTCAATTTTAAAAACTTATCAGCTCAACTATAATTCAAATAGAATTTATATTTATATTCGAAATCATTTCGATTTATATTAAATCAAAATTCAATTATTTACACTATTACCATATATTAAATTTCACTATTAAATTAATATATAAATTTCAAACTTTAAATTTATCGACTTTTAATCCCATCCAAAAGTCCAATATTATAATTCTAATCCAAATAGAATTTAAAACAACATATAAATCATTTCCATTCACATTTAACACCAAATTCACATATTTACCCAGTTTCAAATATTAAATTACTATTTACTGAATCCGTTAATCGCTATATTTGAAATTCTAAACCATTTTACTAATCCAACCAAAACCTCCATATTCAAAATCACTTAATAATTCAAATTCAACACTTAAAAATGAATTAAACGTTCAAAATTAAACGACCAAAATTGTAACAACCCTGTATTTTACAAATATTTTTAAATTGATTTTTCCAGATTCAAAAGCTTTATTTATGAAAAAGAATAAATTTTGTTATTTTAAATATAAACTTTGATTTTGATATGGATTAGAATTACAAATATGACTGAATAGAATAATTTTCCAAAAAGTGAATTTTGGTTAAAATAGTCAAACTTTGACTTTTAAATTTAAATTTTAAATATTTGAAATTATAAATTTTATCTTTTATTATGAAAATAGATTTAATAACATGAATACTGCTTTTCGTTTCGTTGAAAACGGAGTTAAACTGCAAAAGATATGTACATTTCAATTTTGAGTATTAATTGTTTATTTTGCAATTTTGTTATTTTAAATTGAATAAATTATATTTTTCTTTGTCATATTTTATTTTAATATGTGTTAATATGTTATTTTATGTATATTTTGTCTTTTAAATATTTATAAAGCGATGTTTGAATTTTTCCAAAGCTCATTGAATTTATTTTCTATTTTTAAAGGTAGTTTCCATTTTTCTGCTATTTTCTTCATTTAAATTATATTTAATTAAAATTTATTTATTCATTTTTATGTATGCATTTTTTTTAATGTTTTTATCTTTATTTATAAATATTTTTCATGTACATACAATTTTCCCAAAGTTCATTTCATTTATTTTCAAATTTTCAAGCCTAATTTACATTTTCTTTGTTATTTTCTTAATTTAATTATATTTAATTAATATTTATTTATTTATTTTTGTTTATTTACTATATTTTCGTGTTTTATCTGTATTTATACATATTTTACATGTATTTAAAATTTAAAAAGAAATGGTGGAAATTTGAAAGGTTTTATAACTCTTGTAACTCCAATGTCCTTTTATCTACCGACCTTTCATTTCTCAACCTCCTCTTTATTGATTTTTGGCCGTACCTTTACTCCATCTTTCAGCCACATTCCTCACTCTTTCTCACGAAAATTTTATCATCTTTCTTGAGAAAAAAACTCACGGCCATTTGTTTTACAAAAATTTGGTAAATTCTATCATCTTTCTTCTTGTTTTTATGATTTTTCTATTGATTGTTGCATTGATCCTTCTTGTGTTTTGCTAGGCCTAGCCTCTACCACCACCACCACCATCCTCTCCACCATCATTTGCAGCAGCTCCTCCTCCTAATCCTCTGCCATGATCATGCCATACCATTCCCTTGACCAAAATCCCACAAAAACTTGCACAAAACTCCTTAAAACATTGCCTAGACCACACATATCATCACCTACCCTCCATATCTTGCTTTGGCCGCCACCTACTCCACCTCCACCACCAATAGACGACCTGAAACCCACTACCACACCTGTACCTAACCCCCTACAGATCTGGCCGTGCCTAAGGTTGCCTTGGCCGTGGCCTTTGGTTGCATGAAATCATGTTTGTTTGCCCTATAGTTGTAGTTCCATGCACACATACCTTTGCATCATCTTTTCCTATGTATGGACGACTTGTTGAACCCAAAACCTGATCCAAACCTGATCCAAAACCCTTCCATTACAGTGCTTTTACAGCCCATTGCTGAAGCATATGAGGTAAAAAGCAAGTGCAAGCATTTCTATTTGATTCTGTGCAGTCTATTCTAGTGTAGTTTTGATCGTAGCTGATTTGAAACTCATCGTTGTTATATTGTTTTGTTTGACTTGTATTCAAGGGATTTGATACTTTGGCTCCTCCACTCTTATTTGAATCGTGTTATCGTGCTTGTTTGGATCTCATTCGTGCATTCGTCGTTGTGTCTCCAGCACAAAACGGTGAGTTATTCTCACCAGACAATATGTACCTATATAACTAGTAAATTGACACCCTGCGAATCTGTAGAAATATATTATCATGTTATATATGCTTATATTATTATCATATGATGTTCACACCTGTTATTACATCTGTTATATCATATGTTACTGTTATTTAATGTTATTCTGTTATTTATATCTGTTATCACACTGCAAGTTCCCTGTAGATTAGAATCACTATGGGTTGAAATGATACATACCCGAACGGACTTTAGAATAGGGAAAAAACGTTATGGGCTGAAATGATAGGCCTGAACGATTTTTATTTAAATTATTTTAACTTGGGATTGCGGGTTTGAAATGATAGAACCCGGATTTTTCTTTTTTTTACTGCGGATTGAAATGATACATATCTGTATCACTTGACCTAAGTTAGAAAATTATATACAGGCCCGTGGTTATTTTATAAAGTGTTTTGGATATTTTTAAGTATTTTAAAAATTATAAATTTATGAGATTTGATTTAAATAGATTTTGAAATGTTTTAAAATAAAGAAATTATGATTTTTCTATGTGTTAAAAATGTAATTAATGAATGGTTTAACTAGGTTTTTGAAATATAACTTAAGTTGGAAATTTGGAATTTGGTTAAAAATGATATTTAAGTTGTATAAATAAAATGGATATTAAATTTTATTTGGAAATGGTAAATATGATAATTTGATTAAATTTGAATTTAAGTGATTTATTAAAGTATTATTGATTTTTCTATGAATTTAAGTGGTTAAATAAATGAATGTTTAAAAGTGATCTTTTAAAATATAACTTGACTTGGAAATGTGAAATTTGGTTTTAATTAAAGGTTTAAGTTAATTAAATAAAAATTGGAAATTAAATTAAATTGTGAAATGGTAATTTAAATTTGAAGTGTTAAGTTTATTAGTTGAAAGGTGAAGAATTGGACACTTTTACACTTAAATTTATTAAGTAAATTGTTGAAATTGGATTTGATTATAAGAAATTTATTGTGAAAAGATATATGTTAAATAATATGTGAATGAACATTTTAAATGTTAAAATATGATTTTTTTAAAATGTTTATGTGTTTTAAATTAAAGTTATTTAATTGCTGGAAATACACTAACACCTGAAATTAACTTTTAATAGCATTCAGAAATGTTATAGATTCTGTTTTGAACTAAATTTGTGTAAAAAGAGCTATTACAGCATTTCTGAAATGCTGTAGTTGCTGTAATTGAACTTATAGGCTAATATTGAACTCAGGTCTATTATAGCATTCTCTGGAAATGCTATAATGGTCTACAGTCTTTACTGAAACCAAATTTAACCCTTGTTTTGAAATCTGAACTATCGCAGCACTTCTGAAATGCTGTCTTTTCTATTTTGAACTATAATTCAACTAAAACTGAGTTTTAACAGCAGTTTTAAGTGCTGTCTTTGCTGAATTAAAAATTTTCAAATATAACTTATAGCAGTTGTTTTTAAATGCTGTGAAATGCTGAAATTTTAATAATTAGGGTTTTTGACTTAGTAAACGAACTCAGAATGGTTTGAAACTTTGGAAATTGAATACTTGATTTGAAATTATAATAATTACACTTTTAAAAGGTTTAAATGAATTATTTTGATTGGAATATAAACTATTTAAAGGTGATTTGAAATGATAGTAAATGAACGATATCTTTGAATTTAAAAGGTATTTAAAGTTGAATATTTGGATTTGAACTGATAGGATATTTTATTTTATTAAAATGATTTGAAATGAAGTTTTGTAAGGATATGATATTTTATTATGTTAAAATGATTTGAAATGAAGTTTTGAAATGATATGAAAATTTAAAATATATGGAAATGGTTTGGAATTGATTTAATCTTTATTTTGATAAAGATATGGTTTGAAATGATATTTTATTTTGAAGTAAAGTATTGTTTTTAAAAGTTATAACCACGGGTTATAATAACGATTGGTTGGCAAAGAGACCGGGATCGGATATGGACATACTCTCTGTCGATACCGAAAACCACTTTGACAACCGTGTACGCGGTGGAGATTCCAGAATGAAGTAGGATGGTGGCGACGTTCTTAAGGTATGTTACGTGGACCCAACTCCCGTGAGTTGGCATAAGGTGGCTAAAACAGGAGCGATCTCGGACCAGTGAGGTAGCACCTCTTCTCGGACACATTTCTTCGATATTATACTCTTACTTGTGATTGATTAGATGGCCATCCTCCGATTTGGGAGTGTTGTTCGAGGTGGAACGGTAGTGGCTGCTATGCGTATCCATCAGTCCGTGTGCGTAATTGGTATATCTACCCTGGCATTGCCTAGTTGTGCCGTGTCACCTACCATATCGAGCTTTACTACGATTATGATTTTAAGATCCGACCGCGTTAAGGTTCTCCATCCCCTTAACGCTATTTTCTATATGACTATACTTTACTTTTTAGACATTATTATAATAGCGAATATTACTACATAGTAGATATTTTAACGGATCCTTAGAGGAAGGGCGGTCCCAAGCATCTTCTAAGTTACTTGTACCTTTATTACAGTTCACTTGAATTGGTTTACATTATATAAGTATATATTGTCCTGACTCGAGTGTTTTGTGTTTTGCTTTACGCTCGGGTCAGCCTGAGTATTCACAGATTTGGATTTCCACCTTCTGGAGATTTGAATCGCTGGAGATTATTTGCTAGTCTTGTTCTATCAACTTCGGTTCCGTTGTTCTATTCAGCCTGTACTTGGTTATTGTATTGAGACTTCTGCTGTACTTTATTTCTTATGTTGTATCTTATGTAACTCTGATATATTTTCATAGTAGCTTCATGAACTACTATTTCTTTTACTTCCGCTGCATTATTTTACTCTGTGTCTGTGATCTGTGATTATATTTATTTACTGTATATTCTGAGATTTGCCAAATTTTATTTACAACGCGGTATTTTGAGCAATTCAACTCCGGCATGAGTGTCTACCTATACACTTATAATGGATGCGAATGGTTGAAAATATCGGGTTGTTACAGTTGGTATCAGAGCTTTGGCTTTGAGGCAAAACTCAGCATATGGAGTAGATTTATTTACAGAATCACTTTCGTTCGAGTTTGAATCTTTTCCTCTTGATTCAATATTCCTTTGAATTTTTGGAACGTTCCCTGCGGTTCCAAAATTCATTCTTGTCCCTCACTATTCATCTTCTTTTGATTTTGGAGTATCACATAACCCCACTTCGAATGATCTTTATAGTAAATTGGCGGTCTCGCCAATATTCTAATTTTCTTGTAAAGGGGTGAAAATCCTTTACAATCAGCATCGATTAACCAGAGATTTATATTTATCCTTGGTTTAGATTCTAATATCTTTTGTTATTCCAAACTCTATCTCTTGAGATCGAAGGTCGATTTACCCCAGAAAATCCACATTTGATCTTATCCATTAAGTCACAGTTGACCCGGTTAAGGTTGTCCACGATTTATCTAAGCTTACCCATCTCTCTACTCTGTTTAATCATCTTGTCTTTTGTTCCAATCTATCTCCAAACATTTTGAACTGTACTTGTAAATTAATGTTTTGCTTTATATTGTGTTGTTTGAGTTGTTGATGTTGATTTGGGTTTCCGATCGATTCGTCTGATCAACGCTATCGATAGGTTTTCTAAAACACTTTGACTGAACAAACTGACACAATATTATTTTAAAATTTGGTTTATGAAATAAATTTGGATATATAATTTTATGGAACTTAATAAATTGATTTAAATTGATAATTTGAAATGATAATACTTGATTTATCATTTATTGTTCTACAAATGAATTTATAAATAGTTGTTTATAAATTTATTTGGGAACTGAAATGAATTTAAAACAAGAAAGTTAAAGAATTTAATTTCCGATGGTTTCAAACCTTGTGTTTAAAATTTTTAAAAGGATATTATTTAAAGTATTTTGAATAAAAATTTGTTTCTAAAGGATTTTAAAGTTTAAAAATTTAGTGCTCTTCTCTTTGTCGCTGGAAAATAATTTCGGTGATGACTGCAGCATCATCGACGTTCATTTTCGAGTTTCGAAGTGAAGAAACCATTCTGTAGTCTTGCTACAGCTTTGTTTTGGAAAATCTGATTGATTTGAATTTCTAAAATATGACTGGATTATAATATATATAAAGATATATGATTTAAATTTGATTTAACATATTATGTATATATAATTACTTATCTCCAAATGGTTTGAAGATGTTCGAAGATTCAAATTCTTAAATTTTATCTTGAAGAATAATTTCAATTATAAGAAGAAAAAATAAAAAATTTGGATAAATGATTCAAACTTGAGATAATTGAATTGGAAAGTTTTATTTGTATAATACAATTGCATTCAAATATAACTTACCTTAAATTTTTTTTGAAGTTAACAATGTAATTGGATAATATACAATATAGAAAGGATTTTATAAATAAAATTTGAGTGGTTATAATAAATATTATACACTTAAATTTTAGTTATAAAGATTAACAGAGGTAAATAGTGAAAAAGGAATTTAAAGAGATTTTATTTAAATAACTTAATAATCAAATTTGATTTACTATGGAACCTTAAGTCTAACCTAGGAATTTTAATAAAGGCTATTTCCTAAAATGAATATGTTGTATAATAAATAATGTATCTTTGAATAGATAAAATAAAATACATTTGAATTGGACTTTTGGTAATAAAGTTTATTTAACTTGAATTCATAGTTTAATTGATGTCTAAATGAATAAATGTGTAAAGAAATTTGATTGTTATATTTGCTATGATAAATACTTTATTTATGAAATTGATATGTCTTGAAAAATGAATAATTATGATTTAAATAGTTAAAATGTATTTTAACATCACTAAAACTTGATAATTGAGAATTTGGTTTTCAAATGGAAATTTTAAGTGTAACTTATTAAAGGAATATCTATTTATGAAATGGGTATTTTAAATAAAGTGTTAGGTTATGTGTTAAATTAAGAGCTAACTAAAATAGTGAACTTTTAACTTAATAAATGAAGTATAGTTTGATTTGAATATTCCATTCATAAAAGTTTGTTTCAATAAGTCATAAGTTAAATGATATCCAAATGAATATTTCTGATATTAAACTGATTTGAAATATTAATATATCTACTGTAGCATTTTATAAGTGCTGCTGTTTTGAAAATACAGTGTTTTGGAAATTTTTATAATTGAATGAACTTAGAAATGTTACAACTTTAAAATGAATATTGTTTGATCTTGGATTAAAATGGTTTAAATGAAGATTATTTTTAAAAAGGTGTTATGATTTTCTAAGTGTTATGTTTTTTTTAGGATAACATTTCCAAAGTGTTATGATTTTAGTAGTATGATTTCCAAATGATAAACATCCCTAAATTGTTATGATTTCAAAGCATTATGGTTTCAAATTTATTATCTTATTTTGTTTTTTTTTTTTCAAACTATCTTTTCGTTGTCCTTATTTCTCTTATCTTGTTACAGAATGGGAAGGCTATTGCTTATACCAGTCTGTTTAGAAATCTTTCTATAATCTTTGTTACTCATCTGGATCTGAACACTGTTTTTCAATTCATATTCCATCGGTCAAGTGAAAAGGGAGATTCAGACTCTAGGGGATCTTTTTCGTGCTTATATTCTTGATTTGATCACATCCATCTTGTTAAACTTACCTATAACAATAGTTATCAGGTGTAATTCCAATCTTCTTATCATCTTGTCTTAATTCTATTTCATTCTATCTTTTTCTGTGCTTTCCCGTACATCGTTCCTTTTCGGGGACGAAAAGCTTTGAGTGAGGGAGAGTGTAACAACCCTGTATTTTACAAATATTTTTAAATTGATTTTTCCAGATTCAAAAGCTTTATTTATGAAAAAGAATAAATTTTGTTATTTTAAATATAAACTTTGATTTTGATATGGATTAGAATTACAAATATGACTGAATAGAATAATTTTCCAAAAAGTGAATTTTGGTTAAAATAGTCAAACTTTGACTTTTAAATTTAAATTTTAAATATTTGAAATTATAAATTTTATCTTTTATTATGAAAATAGATTTAATAACATGAATACTGCTTTTCGTTTCGTTGAAAACGGAGTTAAACTGCAAAAGATATGTACATTTCAATTTTGAGTATTAATTGTTTATTTTGCAATTTTGTTATTTTAAATTGAATAAATTATATTTTTCTTTGTCATATTTTATTTTAATATGTGTTAATATGTTATTTTATGTATATTTTGTCTTTTAAATATTTATAAAGCGATGTTTGAATTTTTCCAAAGCTCATTGAATTTATTTTCTATTTTTAAAGGTAGTTTCCATTTTTCTGCTATTTTCTTCATTTAAATTATATTTAATTAAAATTTATTTATTCATTTTTATGTATGCATTTTTTTTAATGTTTTTATCTTTATTTATAAATATTTTTCATGTACATACAATTTTCCCAAAGTTCATTTCATTTATTTTCAAATTTTCAAGCCTAATTTACATTTTCTTTGTTATTTTCTTAATTTAATTATATTTAATTAATATTTATTTATTTATTTTTGTTTATTTACTATATTTTCGTGTTTTATCTGTATTTATACATATTTTACATGTATTTAAAATTTAAAAAGAAATGGTGGAAATTTGAAAGGTTTTATAACTCTTGTAACTCCAATGTCCTTTTATCTACCGACCTTTCATTTCTCAACCTCCTCTTTATTGATTTTTGGCCGTACCTTTACTCCATCTTTCAGCCACATTCCTCACTCTTTCTCACGAAAATTTTATCATCTTTCTTGAGAAAAAAACTCACGGCCATTTGTTTTACAAAAATTTGGTAAATTCTATCATCTTTCTTCTTGTTTTTATGATTTTTCTATTGATTGTTGCATTGATCCTTCTTGTGTTTTGCTAGGCCTAGCCTCTACCACCACCACCACCATCCTCTCCACCATCATTTGCAGCAGCTCCTCCTCCTAATCCTCTGCCATGATCATGCCATACCATTCCCTTGACCAAAATCCCACAAAAACTTGCACAAAACTCCTTAAAACATTGCCTAGACCACACATATCATCACCTACCCTCCATATCTTGCTTTGGCCGCCACCTACTCCACCTCCACCACCAATAGACGACCTGAAACCCACTACCACACCTGTACCTAACCCCCTACAGATCTGGCCGTGCCTAAGGTTGCCTTGGCCGTGGCCTTTGGTTGCATGAAATCATGTTTGTTTGCCCTATAGTTGTAGTTCCATGCACACATACCTTTGCATCATCTTTTCCTATGTATGGACGACTTGTTGAACCCAAAACCTGATCCAAACCTGATCCAAAACCCTTCCATTACAGTGCTTTTACAGCCCATTGCTGAAGCATATGAGGTAAAAAGCAAGTGCAAGCATTTCTATTTGATTCTGTGCAGTCTATTCTAGTGTAGTTTTGATCGTAGCTGATTTGAAACTCATCGTTGTTATATTGTTTTGTTTGACTTGTATTCAAGGGATTTGATACTTTGGCTCCTCCACTCTTATTTGAATCGTGTTATCGTGCTTGTTTGGATCTCATTCGTGCATTCGTCGTTGTGTCTCCAGCACAAAACGGTGAGTTATTCTCACCAGACAATATGTACCTATATAACTAGTAAATTGACACCCTGCGAATCTGTAGAAATATATTATCATGTTATATATGCTTATATTATTATCATATGATGTTCACACCTGTTATTACATCTGTTATATCATATGTTACTGTTATTTAATGTTATTCTGTTATTTATATCTGTTATCACACTGCAAGTTCCCTGTAGATTAGAATCACTATGGGTTGAAATGATACATACCCGAACGGACTTTAGAATAGGGAAAAAACGTTATGGGCTGAAATGATAGGCCTGAACGATTTTTATTTAAATTATTTTAACTTGGGATTGCGGGTTTGAAATGATAGAACCCGGATTTTTCTTTTTTTTACTGCGGATTGAAATGATACATATCTGTATCACTTGACCTAAGTTAGAAAATTATATACAGGCCCGTGGTTATTTTATAAAGTGTTTTGGATATTTTTAAGTATTTTAAAAATTATAAATTTATGAGATTTGATTTAAATAGATTTTGAAATGTTTTAAAATAAAGAAATTATGATTTTTCTATGTGTTAAAAATGTAATTAATGAATGGTTTAACTAGGTTTTTGAAATATAACTTAAGTTGGAAATTTGGAATTTGGTTAAAAATGATATTTAAGTTGTATAAATAAAATGGATATTAAATTTTATTTGGAAATGGTAAATATGATAATTTGATTAAATTTGAATTTAAGTGATTTATTAAAGTATTATTGATTTTTCTATGAATTTAAGTGGTTAAATAAATGAATGTTTAAAAGTGATCTTTTAAAATATAACTTGACTTGGAAATGTGAAATTTGGTTTTAATTAAAGGTTTAAGTTAATTAAATAAAAATTGGAAATTAAATTAAATTGTGAAATGGTAATTTAAATTTGAAGTGTTAAGTTTATTAGTTGAAAGGTGAAGAATTGGACACTTTTACACTTAAATTTATTAAGTAAATTGTTGAAATTGGATTTGATTATAAGAAATTTATTGTGAAAAGATATATGTTAAATAATATGTGAATGAACATTTTAAATGTTAAAATATGATTTTTTTTAAATGTTTATGTGTTTTAAATTAAAGTTATTTAATTGCTGGAAATACACTAACACCTGAAATTAACTTTTAATAGCATTCAGAAATGTTATAGATTCTGTTTTGAACTAAATTTGTGTAAAAAGAGCTATTACAGCATTTCTGAAATGCTGTAGTTGCTGTAATTGAACTTATAGGCTAATATTGAACTCAGGTCTATTATAGCATTCTCTGGAAATGCTATAATGGTCTACAGTCTTTACTGAAACCAAATTTAACCCTTGTTTTGAAATCTGAACTATCGCAGCACTTCTGAAATGCTGTCTTTTCTATTTTGAACTATAATTCAACTAAAACTGAGTTTTAACAGCAGTTTTAAGTGCTGTCTTTGCTGAATTAAAAATGTTTTCAAATATAACTTATAGCAGTTGTTTTTAAATGCTGTGAAATGCTGAAATTTTAATAATTAGGGTTTTTGACTTAGTAAACGAACTCAGAATGGTTTGAAACTTTGGAAATTGAATACTTGATTTGAAATTATAATAATTACACTTTTAAAAGGTTTAAATGAATTATTTTGATTGGAATATAAACTATTTAAAGGTGATTTGAAATGATAGTAAATGAACGATATCTTTGAATTTAAAAGGTATTTAAAGTTGAATATTTGGATTTGAACTGATAGGATATTTTATTTTATTAAAATGATTTGAAATGAAGTTTTGTAAGGATATGATATTTTATTATGTTAAAATGATTTGAAATGAAGTTTTGAAATGATATGAAAATTTAAAATATATGGAAATGGTTTGGAATTGATTTAATCTTTATTTTGATAAAGATATGGTTTGAAATGATATTTTATTTTGAAGTAAAGTATTGTTTTTAAAAGTTATAACCACGGGTTATAATAACGATTGGTTGGCAAAGAGACCGGGATCGGATATGGACATACTCTCTGTCGATACCGAAAACCACTTTGACAACCGTGTACGCGGTGGAGATTCCAGAATGAAGTAGGATGGTGGCGACGTTCTTAAGGTATGTTACGTGGACCCAACTCCCGTGAGTTGGCATAAGGTGGCTAAAACAGGAGCGATCTCGGACCAGTGAGGTAGCACCTCTTCTCGGACACATTTCTTCGATATTATACTCTTACTTGTGATTGATTAGATGGCCATCCTCCGATTTGGGAGTGTTGTTCGAGGTGGAACGGTAGTGGCTGCTATGCGTATCCATCAGTCCGTGTGCGTAATTGGTATATCTACCCTGGCATTGCCTAGTTGTGCCGTGTCACCTACCATATCGAGCTTTACTACGATTATGATTTTAAGATCCAACCGCGTTAAGGTTCTCCATCCCCTTAACGCTATTTTCTATATGACTATACTTTACTTTTTAGACATTATTATAATAGCGAATATTACTACATAGTAGATATTTTAACGGATCCTTAGAGGAAGGGCGGTCCCAAGCATCTTCTAAGTTACTTGTACCTTTATTACAGTTCACTTGAATTGGTTTACATTATATAAGTATATATTGTCCTGACTCGAGTGTTTTGTGTTTTGCTTTACGCTCGGGTCAGCCTGAGTATTCACAGATTTGGATTTCCACCTTCTGGAGATTTGAATCGCTGGAGATTATTTGCTAGTCTTGTTCTATCAACTTCGGTTCCGTTGTTCTATTCAGCCTGTACTTGGTTATTGTATTGAGACTTCTGCTGTACTTTATTTCTTATGTTGTATCTTATGTAACTCTGATATATTTTCATAGTAGCTTCATGAACTACTATTTCTTTTACTTCCGCTGCATTATTTTACTCTGTGTCTGTGATCTGTGATTATATTTATTTACTGTATATTCTGAGATTTGCCAAATTTTATTTACAACGCGGTATTTTGAGCAATTCAACTCCGGCATGAGTGTCTACCTATACACTTATAATGGATGCGAATGGTTGAAAATATCGGGTCGTTACAAAAATTCCGGGTCGTTACAAGACCGGGATCGGATATGTTATCCAAAAACCACTTCGATCCAACTCAAGCGTTTCGAACTAAAAACATCTTGAAGATGTCGGAAATTGAAGACGAAGCTGTCACGTGTTTCATTCAGTCCTAGAACGAATTTGTATGGATCAATGCTGGTATTGCATTGTTGCTTGGAGGGCAGTGTTAGCATTCCAAGTGGGAAGTGCTATATAAAAGGTAAAACGTAGCCTCAAGCATCATCAACCGGAAATGACTAAAACAGGGGAGATACAGCAGGGCCAAGTGGGTCGCTCACAAATAGCATATGATCATCCCTATCTAGAATCGATATTATCTCTCATTTGTATGCTTCGGTACCCATTAACGGAGGGGTGATCAAATTCGGTACTATCTAACAAAGGGTAGGTCGGTCGTGTGTTGGCAGGGGATCCAATTAAGGTCCTCGATGTTATTTAATCCAGAGATGCACAGTGACAGGAGGTACCCCAGTAGCCCAGTCATTGTATGGAATCCCCTTCTCCAATAGGCGACGCATGGACTTAGTTTTTCCCAACTATGCTAAAACATAAGATGCAAGCATTTCAGCTATATTCATATTTTACTTTGACCCCTAGACATTATTATAATATAATTGGATTTTTCTATAGAAATTGTTTTGGTTTTCGTAAGGTAAAAACTCATCCATGTTTATGTGCGGCATGGTCTTATGAGATACTTTGGATATAACGATCCTCCTTTCTTACTACCAAAGAGGACACTTAATACATCCTCAGTATTCATGTGCCGATAATTTAGTCATCCGAAAGACATGTCATTAGGGGTGAAAGAAAGAAAAAGATAGAAGAGAAGAATCTAAACAATACAGAATCTCACAACGCAATGGAACAATGTATATTACTCAACATAATATATTACAAAGTCAGTTCAAAAATGTTACATCAGAGTCATACTAATACAAATTCTAACCTAGGACAGTTATAACAGCATATCCGTACCTAACTGATACAATATACATATAATACAGCAGAAACAAGAAAATAAATAGCTACGGATGAAGCCACCTGCTCCAAGCTCCTCCAAAATGAATCTACGGAAAAAACTGAACTACTTGGTTGCCCATTCAAATTTGAGCACTCAAGAGTTTAGGAAAAGGAAAATAAACTCTTGGTTAGACATGGGTCCGGTGTGAGTAAAGCATAAATTTTTAACTTTATAAAAACCTTTATATCGGAGGCATCTCATAAGACCACACCGCACATAAACACGGATGGGTTTTTACTTATGATAACCAAAACATTTGTATATAAACATCCAGTGATATTATAATAATGTCTATGGTTTCAAATAAATATCAAAATAGCTGAAATTGTTACCATATTAAATTCCAGCATACTAGGCTCTACAGTCAAAACCGTAAAGGTTCGTATTGGAGATTGGATTCCATAATATGGCAAGGTAAGAGACTACCTTCCGATGGTACACCACTAGAAAATGCACCAGAGTCTGACAAGAACTTCTTGTACCCCTATTACATAGAGCCAGCTGCCCCTTTTTGGTGAACTAGATTACCTCATCCCTTTTTGACACCAGGGCCTTATATTACCACGATGTTTGCGTGCAAAACAACTTGAATATGGACAATCTAGAATGGGATGGCGGCTCCTAACGGTAGCTGGCCACATAGCTACTGCATACCCTGTTTTTGTCATTTCCGATTTTGTGAGGCTCGTGAGGTCACGTCTTTACCTTCTTCCTCTTAGCAGACCATCCTGGAATTCTAACACTACTTTCTAGGCAGAGATACAATGCCGGCATTCATCCATGCAAGTAGTTCATGGATCGAACAAACATTCCACATTACTATCTTCCATTTTGTAATCACTCTTAGGAAGAAAGGTATAACTCCACAACATACTTCAATATGATTTAACATCGTTCGTTATTAGTTTGGAGTGGTTCAGATAAATCCGAGAACCGGTGTCTCCAAAACTAAGCGATAATTTCCGACTAACTCAATTTCGGTTCTGTTGGAAGCATGCACTAAGAAATCGAGTCCTCACCAAGGAACTCGAATATACCCGACATATCTCCTGAGTTAAAACAGGTCAAGTTTAGATAGTCGGTTATTTAACTATCAAAATAAAGAAACAACAACCAATTCCATTTGAGGTTTATTTATCCATAGCAACCACTAAGCCTCAAAACAAATCTTTATTTAATAAATATCTTTTTAAAACTTTTGTCTAAAACATACATATACTTATCTCTCTGACATAAGTATATTCATAAAACATTTGCAAATAACTTCTTACTTACAAATCATGTTAAAAAGGATTAAACAAATGTTGTTTAAATTGGAGGTAAAGACAACCCTAACACTATCCCTTCGTTTTAAGTGTGGAACGGATGTTCCATACCACCATTTTTAAAAGTCAGTTTAGAGAAACCTAGATCTCAAATTCTTTTTATACTTTTTTCGATAAATCTTTTTTAATCAAATCTATTTCATTCATGAAATCTCTTTATCTTGAATGTAAATCGATTTCAAAATACTTTCCAACTTCCCAAATTCATTTATAAAACCCTTTTATAAATATTCAAAATCATTTATATAAATTTCTTTCATAAATATCCCAACTTTTTATATAAATTTCTTGTAAATATCCAAACCTTTTTAAAAACTCCCTTTATGATTATCCAAATCATTTTCTAAAACTTCTTTTATAAATACCCCAAATCATTTAAAAAACTTCTTTATAAACCTTTCATGTTTAAAAAACTTCTTTAATAACCTTAATTCAATTTAGCTTCCTTTAATAAGAAAATACATTTTATAAATCTTCCTTATTTATGACATCTTCTTTGCTTAAAACTCAAATCCATTTACCTAAAAACACCTTATCAATTTCCAAATTCCTTTATAAAAATTTCTTTTCATAACATGGAAGACCATTTCCATTTGTTAAAAACATCTTTAGTAAAACCATTTGTCAAATCATTCTTTAAATATCTTATTCAAAGTGAAATAAATTTGAAACCGTTTTAAAAACAAAATGAAATATTTATCCTTACAAAATCAATGGAGGCTTAGCGACCACAATGTGCTTTTAATTTGGTTTTACTTATCCAGTTTAACATGGCATTACATAACAATAGGTATATAATGGATCGGCACATAACCTTCGATCAACTTAAGTAAATGTCCAAGTTAATTGCAATAGCAGAATATTGTTTTGTTTTACTAATAGATGTTATTTAGTTTTCCTAATCATATGGGGTTACTTAAGGGCAAGCGACGTAGAAATCCCTTGCTTTAAAACAAATTTGAAAAGAAAACAGTTTACAACAAAACTGATTACTTAAACTCAAAGCGATTTTAAAACAATTAAAATCTTATTAATTTGAATCAAATCCTTGTTAAATAGTAATTATACTTTAATTAAAAGTAATTAAACTTAATTGCACCATATTAAAATATAATTAAATTTAATCAAAGATTAAATAATTAGAACCCGTTTTTAAATATAATAATTAATTAATAATTATCTTAAATAAATAATTAAACAATAATTAATTAATACTTAATTAATAATTTAATTTAATTAAGTAACAAATCAAGATTAACTTAATTAATTAACATTTAAGTTTAAAAACCATTATTAACAAATGATTAAGTACTAATTACCTTTATTAATTAATAAATTAATTAAATAAATAAATAATTATATAATTGTTCTCTAATTACTAAATTAAAGTTAGAAAACATTTCCTAAAAATATTTTAAGTTAAAATAAGCTTAGATTTGAAAATAGTTAGGTTTTTGCTAACTGCGCGTATAACGACTATCGCTGTACGGACCTATAATTTCACTTTTTGAAATTTGGATTCCTAAGCTTTAAAAACGTCAACTTTGAACTCTTGTCTTCTTTAAAACATGAAAATAAACTTTTGAAACCAAAATCAAATATTTAAATGTGAAAACTTTTCACTTTGAAACAAAATCAACCTTCGACAAAAAACGGATTTCTACGTCGGTTTTGGTTAGCTAATCGCTACTTTTGTGTCATGAACCCACATACAACACATACAACATTTAACCACAATACACATCATAACATTATAGCACAATCATAAGCAAGAATAATACTTCCCAATCACCAACCAACTTTTTATCCTATATTCAAGGTATAGTTTTTATCACCTACTCAAACTTCGGCATAAGCAATCAACACCGAATCAACATATATGCATGCATACACAACATATAACATTACCACATACTTAAGCAACATTTTAAATCATAATTTACAACTTTAAAAAGTTAGTAACTTGAGTTTTAAAAACACTAACTTTACTCACCAAACTTTCACTAAATCAAACTAAACTTGCTCTTGACCTAGCTCACTTGCTCCTAGCTCAACAAAGTGGAGATGTGGACCCTTGGAAGGCTAAATGGGCTTGGCCTTGGACCATTTTGGCTCGGCCATGGCTAGAAAAAGGCTCGGCCTTGGTGGTTTTGTGGAGTATAGGACCATGTTTAGTAGAGAATGGGTTTAGAATTGAAATGGAGGAGTTTTTACTAGATTTTTGAGTAAATAAACCAACTTTTTCACTTAGGAATTTTGAGGTGGAAGCCATGGAAATACTTGAAGATAAGAAGAGGATAGAAATGAATATGGATATGATGGTGTAAAGGAAGAATGTGTAGCAATAGGAGGTATTTATAGGCAATGAAAAGAATTAATAGTTTAAATTAACTTTACACTTAAAATATATTAAATGTTATCATGTAACATGCTTGCCATACCTCCCCCCATCTCTTTCCACACATCCCCCCCCATACTCTCATGTACTAACCTAGGTGCTTTAGGTAATGTTTAGGTACTAACTTAGCTTATATTATATATATGTATGTATGTATGTATGTCTGTATGTATATAAATATGCATAAATAGTCATATCATGAATGTATATGTATATATTATTAAGTATTCATGTATGTATACATGTATATGCATGTATATTATTTGTAAATGTGACCAACACTAGTTTTAATAAGTGTGTGCACATTTCTCCAAGTGTGCACAATGTTCCCGACGACTTTTAGATATCGAAAAGTCAAAATTTTAGGAAACATTATTCGATCACATTTTTTATTTTATTTGAACTATCTATATTGGTAAACATATTTTGAAAAGTATTTTATCATCATTATTAAATTATTAAAATAGGGTTATTTGCAAATAAAAATCCATTTATTGATTATATAAAATATATTTAAATAGCCTATTTCAAAGTGGCAAAATCTTTTGGTCGTTACAAATCTATTTTTCCATCATTAGTTATTATTTAAAAAAGTTATATTTTAATTTTAAATCCTATTATTTTAATATTTAAAATATATTAAATATTCGCAAATCAAGGCGGTAAATTCCGGATCATTACACTCTTCCCCCTTAAAGAATTTCGTCCCCGAAATTGTGCCACAACCGAAATTCCCAAAAATACTTAAACTATTCAAAAGTCTGTATGATGTACATAGATCATTCCTATGTAAAATCTGGTTTGATCATTCACTCAAAAACATAACTTCACTTCTGAATTAGTATTACTAACCCGACTTCCTAGTGCAGACTTTGACCAGGCCTCCTAATTAGAAATCTCTATTCTCCTTGCGTAGCCAAAAACTATGATAGACAACTTTTGATTCCACGTAAGAACCCTCACCAACGCTCGCCATCAAAATCGAGTGATAAATCCTTAATCTACGTACAACCTACGTTCTGATCTAACAATTCTTACAATCTAACTACTTTCTACCCTCCTACCATGCTTCATAAGAACCGATTATTAAATTTATTAACTTATATAATACTCTTTACATCCTAAGAGTATATTCAAACATCTTATTTTTAATTATACTATTTCTTAGACAATTCTATGGTAAAAATGTCTATTAGCCGGCCTAATAACATCAAATAATTCTTCACATCCTAGATGTTAAAATCAAAAGGCAATAAACAAAGTGTATTAAATCTCCTTTTTAAATTTAACCAAATTAAAACTTTGTTTATTAATCCACCTTCAAAATATCTTTTTATTTTAAAAACTCTCCCTTTTAAAGGATCCAAGAACACAATACCCGGGTTTTATTTCAAAAACATTTTGAAAACATACATATAGCACGAGTAACTCCAAAACAATGTCAAGGAACTGGGTGCTACCAAATAGTACCATTTACCCCTTTACTAAGAACGGCGATACTTAAGAGAAGAGTTTGTCATCCGAACACATCTCTTACCCATTCTTAGTCATTTCCGAGACTCTCGAACTAGTTAATAAGAAAAATTCCAAATTTCTTCTCGAAACTATACTATTTATAGACAAATAGTTTTTTTAACAAAATCATTCACTTGCTTTGGATCATTCAGATTTGAACTTGTTTTGATTTGCACAATAACAAAGAGAATAATTTGCTAAGTGCACCATCATATCTGCCTAAGCAAACATTCGATTGTCACTTAGAAGATTATTCTGATCATCACAAAATAGATTAAGACTTATTTCCGAACTGTCCAAAGAAAACCTTACTCTCAAAATTTATTTTAAAATATCTATATCTTAAAAAAAATTTAAGAAAGATTCCTATTATTTTCCAAAATCATTTGGAATTTATCAAAGCCACCAGGATTTAACATTCTCAAAACCCTTTTTCATTTTTAAAACATATTTAATAGTTATGATTTGTAAAATCATCTCTCTTAATTCATCTTATAAAACTATTTGAAGTTTTTTTAATAAAACCTGTATTAAAATTCAATTTTTAAACCTACATATCGTCGAACGCCTTATAGTCAAATTGTGAAACTTAATTCACAAGGTGTTCGATTCAATGTTCCTACAAATTCTATCTACCCAATCCATAATGGAAAAGGAAATCTACTATTAAATCTGACAATTGTCAATGCTCAAAACTGGATGAGCATGACTAGTTAAACCCTAAATGCTTTTAGATATTATTTACTCCTGTAACGACCCGTAAATTTTTAATAACTTTATTTGCTTTAATAATATATTTAATTGAATTTTTTGTGAAATTTTAAATAATAAAATTTTGAAATAAAAATTTAATATTTGGAATACGTCTAATTAGACATAGCAACCGGTAAATTTTCATCTGATAATATTGAAGTTTATTTTCTACTGTAATTTTATTCCAATTTTTATCAGTTAAAATTGATGATAATAAAATGTTTTCCAAACCTGAATATTTTTATATAGAAAAATTCTAATCCATCTTCTGGCTAAGACGTCATTTTTCATTTTTCCAAATTCGGACTTCTTTAGCTCCGTCGATCTTATTTTTCTGCGTTTTTGCTGCATTTTCCGCTAGTAGAAAATTCGAATTTTTATAGTTCAATCATACCACTGATATCTTTATACCGTTTTGATCATCTCGTCGTGTTGATCTCTGTGGTATATTCACTTCTGTGTTTAGGAGTTCCGGTACGTGGCGGAACTCGCAAAACAGCAAATCTTATCGATACTCATTGAACTATTTTTTTCTGACCTTTCAATTGCCCAGTTGGGAGAATGAATAGCCACTTGTTATCAATATTTCAGCTATTCCAAATTCTGACTTTTGGTATTTTTCTCTGTTTAACACATAGGGATGGTTCATTTTCTTCATCCTCTAGTTTCATTTAAAATAAATATTAAAAAGTGCATACGCTCACTGTTTGTTCATTTTGTTCATGAATCATCATTCGCTTGTTCTCCTCACTGCCACCAAATCGTTCCAAAGCAACTCTTCATTCCACCACTTACGGCAAACCCAACCCATCCCCTTCTCTTTGTAACTCACGCCTGCTCCTCCAATGCAACCAAATTCATCAACCTCGCAGCCATCAAACTAATGGTCGAACCCATCCCCTCTCTACATGCTTCCGCCCCATGGCCAGCATCTCCACCCGAAGCCTAGAACAACGTCAGCCATTATATTGCCTTGCTTCCCTCCTTACTTAGCATCGGCCACCCAATCTCCCCACGACCGACCACATCCACCACTGCATCCAGCCTTTCGGCCTTGCTCCTCTCGTTTATTTAGAGGTATATATATATTCATAAGTTTATACGAATCTGTTACCTGAACTTGCTTTTAAATGTTTGCTTATATATATATATATATATATATATATATTGTTTCGTTCCTATATATATTTTACTTCAGGCTAAGGTATGCATGTACTTCTATATCTATTATAATATATACGAATGTATATTAAATAGAGTTGCTTTTATATGACCTGGCAGCTAGTATATTATTTCATATTGAATCCTGACCATATATTTTTGAAAAGAGTATTATATATATATTTTTCTTTGATCTGGAAATCTTGAAGGAAAATTGAAGTACAGGTTTCGTATAACTTAGTTGTAACCTGATTTCATATGCTTGTTGATAAGTATGTATATTATATGATTTGTTATATATATTTTTTCGGTTTATTCTTTTATATATATATGATACTTGTTTATGTCGTTGTTTATGATATGTTTAAAATTAGATTCATGTGTGTTTTAATACTGTTTTGTTCCTATAGTTTCACATTTACAGTTTTCATATATATGAATAATATGTAATTTTATATGTCAGTTATTGTTTATTAATAAAATTTTGTTTAAAGAATATAAGTATAAATGAGTTTGGTTTTATATTTGCATGTTTAAAGTATTAACGTTTATGTAGATATATATATATATATATAGTTTTTACCTGGGTACTTATATTTTTAAAGATATATATGTTGTGTAAACTAAGTTATGTTTCGTTTATGCAGTCTGATATATGTGTAAGTGGTATACAGGGGTATCTATAGATATAGCATAGTAGTCTGGTTTTGTTGCAAAAAAATATATTATGCAAGCTGTATCTAGTTGTATGTTTGGAACGGTTGGATGATGATAATATGCAATCTGTATATATATAGATATTACTGGGTACATGATATTTCAAGTTTTGTATGATTTAGTAAAGTGTAAATATAAATAATGAGTAAGTTTATACTGTTTATGATAAATATTGATAAATGTATGAATTATAAGTTTCATATGTATTAGTTTATGTTTGTAGAGTATGAATATCAGCTTGTACAGGTGTAGATATGACCTACTTATATATAAAAGTAACTAGATTAGTACACATGTGAGTTATTGATTAGTTTGTACAACATACAGATATTTTAAAGGAGTATTCATATGCTAGTGCGTATGTTAGATCATATGAAATTTTAAGTTTTGCTTGCCAGTACATATATATATATATATATATATATATATATATATTATGTGTAATTAATTGAGTAATGATTTCGAAATTTTTATGTTATTTTAATATTTGTTTGAAACTAAATATTGGTTCCATGGAAATAATAATAATAATATATATATCATTGCTGCTCTATCAAATTGAGTCTAATTGTTTCATTGACTCCTTATCTATCAGCTTTGTTCGTTGAGTCGTGTCCATCTAGCTTTCTCGTGCTTTGATTCGTAACTCGTTTCATTTGTCAAATCTCTCTATCATCGAAAGGTGAGCAATCACTCACGATTAATGTTCTTATATTTATTAAATTTGATTTCAATTGAAACGTCAATTAAAATATGCTGCTGTTAGTTATTTATATTGCTATATATATGCCATTATCTGTATATGTTCACCTGTGACATCTGACACCATTATATGTTATTTTTCACTGATGATATATGCCTATTACTATTGTTATTTTATTATGATATCTGTTATCACTCTGCAAGTTCCCTGTTAGTATAGAATCACTATGGGTTGAAATGATACATACCCAAACGATCTTGTAGAATAGGAGAAAATCGTTATGGGTTGAAATGATAAACCCAAGCGATTTTCAATTAATTGAATTTGGGATTACGGGTTGAAAAGATATATACCCGTATATATTTATATTGCGGATTGAAATGATAAATATCCGTATCACTTGACCATAGGATAGAAAATTTTATACAGACACCGTTGGTCTATATATATAAATACTTTGAAAATGATTTCTATGGTTTGAAAAGAAATATATGGCTTTGATAAATACTGATTTTAAAGATTCATTAAAGTTGATTTAATAAAGTTGGTAAATAATATGTCTAAGTATGTATTTAATATATATATTTTTAAATATAGAGTTTATAATGATTTGAAATTGATTTGAAATTATATTTATTTAAGAATTATACTTAAATAAGTTTGATTTGAAATGTATTGAATTTGAAATTTAAAGAAGTGTTTTACAACTTGAAATTTGATTAAAGGTGACTTAAATGGATATTTCAAACTTATATATATTTAAATGGGATATTTTGTTTATTTAAATTTGTAAATTGAAGTTGTTTTCAGATGTTATTGAAATGATTAAGTAAGTGTTTCAAAACTAAATAATAGTTAAGTGAATTTGATATATATATATAAGTATCGAATTTAGTTTTGAAATGTTGAATATTTAAAGCTTTGAAATATATTGAAATTGAAATGGCTTATTTTATGGTTCAGATATGTATTTGAAATCGATAATTTGAAATGCATTATTGAGAAGCTGAATCGAGTTGAAATTGATGATTTGAGATTTGATTAAATTAAAATTTTGGAATTCGAGTTGATTTGAATCGATTTGTGAAATTTGAGGAAACTATTTTATTTTATAAAGTAATTTTAAATTATATTTAAAACTATTGATATTTTATTTTATAAATTATTTTAATATAAACTATTTTAATATAAATCATTTTTAATATAAATTATTTTTAATGTAAATTATTTTATTTTAAACTATTTTAACTTATAACTATTTATATAAACTATCTTATTTATAAACTATTTTATTTTATATATACTAATTTTAATATCTAAACTGTTTAAAAGAAAAGTGTTATGATTTCCAAAATGCTATGATTTCAAAGCTGTGATTTCCAAAGTGTTTTGATTTTAAAAGACTATGATTTCGAAAGCGTTATAACTTTGGAAAAGTACTATGATTTTGGAGGTGAATATTTTTGAAATGAAAATGATATCGTATTGATTTGGTTTTGAATAGAAATGATATTTGGTTTTGAAGTATAAACTATTTTGAAATGACCACGGTGTTATAATAACGATTGGTTGTTAAAGAGACCGGGATCGGATATGGACATACTCTCTGTCGATACCGAAAACCACTTTGACAACTGTGTACGCGGTGGAGATTCCAGAATGAAGTAGGATGGACGCGACGATCCTAAGGTATATACGTGGACCCAACTCCCGTGAGTTGGCATAAGGTGGCTAAAACAGGAGCGATCTCGGACCAGTGAGGTAGCACCTCTTATCGGACGCACTTCTTTGATACCATTCTATTACTTTGTGATTGTTTGGGTGCACCCCTTGATTTGGGAGTGTTGTTCGAGGTGGAGCGGTAGTGGCTGCTATGCGTTTCCATCAGTCCGTGTGCGTAATTGGTATATCTACCCTGGCATTGCCTTGTGTACCGTGTCACCTACCATATCGAGCTTTACCACGAGTTGTGATTTCTCCCGTAGCCTGTGGAGTATCGAGGGTAGCCTCCATTTTGGGAGTATGCTAATACTGGATAGACTACTGGGACTATTACGTGTTAAGGGCTATATGGGTAACCCTTTGACGCTATTAAAAAGTATGTTTATTTTATATTAGACATTATTATAATAGCGAATATTACTACATAGTAGATAGTTTAACGGATCCTTAGAGGATGGTTATCCCAAACATCCTTTGAGTTACTTGTATTTCAGTTGATATTGCACTTGAGTTGGATTTATTGATATAAGAATGTTAATCCTGAATCGAGTGTTTTGTGTTTTGCTTTACGCTCGGGTCAGACTGAGTGATACAGCATTTGAGACTCACCTTTGGAGTTGGAGCTTCGCTTGGAGACCCAGCTATTTATCTATCCTGCTTCAGTTATTCAATCGATTCCAATGATGCATTCAGATCTTGTATTTGTTTATTGTATTGAGACATCTATGTACTCGTGACTTTTGTTGTATCTTGTTTAACTCTGTTATATATATGTAGTAGCTTCATGAACTACTATTCTTTTGTTTCCGCTGCATTACTGTTATATTACTCTGTGTCTATGATCTGTGATTATTTTATTTACTGTATACTGAGTTTTGCCAAATTTTATTTACAATCCATTGTTTTGAATTATTCAAGTCCGACATGTGTGGATTTATTGTCGATTTGAATGGTCCAAAACACTGGGTCGTTACAACTCCTAACCCACTCTCCTCATAGATAACTACATAGATTTTGAAAATCGTCCCTTTTATATATAGAAAATATATTCCTTGGTAAAATTATTTCATTTACCAAATTTAAAACAATATTATGTCAGTTTAACTTATTCAAGTGTTTAGGAAATCCATATCGATAATGTTGATTAGGCGCATCGACCAAAATTCTAAAGCACTCAACTGGTCAAACAACACAATATAAAAAAAATTATTCACTAACAAATACACACTCATATATATACATATATACATATTACACTCAACCTCATTCTAGGGCATTACTGACCCTATCTATAATAAGATTAACCCACCAAGCCTAGGTGTTCACTCAACCTAAGCTCTGATACCAAATGTAACAATCCGCCTTTCTTACTACCAAAGATGATACTTAATACATCCTTGGTATTCGTGTGCCGATCATCTAGTCGTCTAAAAGACAGGTCATTAGGGGTGAAAGAAAAAAAAAGATAGAAGAGAAGAATCTAAACAACACAGAATCTCATAACACAACGGAACAATATATATTACTCAACATAATATATTACAAAGTCATTTCAAAAATGTTACATCGAAGTCATACTAATACAAATTCTAACCTAGGACAGTTTTAACCGCCTGTCCCTACCTAACTAATACAATATACATATAATGCAGTGAAAACAAGAAAATAACTAGCTACCAATGAAGCCACCTGCTCCAAGCTCCTCCAAAATAAATCTTGAAAAAACCTGAACTACTTGGTTGCCATTCCAATTTGAGCACCCAAGAGTTTAGGAATAGAAAAATAAAATCCGAGTCAGACATGGGTCTGGTGTGAGTAAAGTATAAGTTTTTAACTTTATAAAAACCTATAAATCAAAGGCATCTCGTAAAATCACGCCGCACATAAACACGGACGGGTTTTTACCTTATGATAACCAAAACATTTGTATATAAAAATCCAGTGATATTATAATAATGTCTATGGTTTCAAATAAATATCAAATAGCTGAAATTGTTACCATATTAAATTCTAGCATACCAGGCTCTACAATCAAAACCGTAAAGGTACGAATTAGAGTTTGGATTCCATAATATGCAAGGCAAGAGACTACCTTCTGATGGTACACCCCTAGAAAATGCACCGAAGTCTAACAAGAACTTCTTGTACCATTGTTACACAACGCCGGCTGCCTCTTTAACATGGAAAACCGGATTACCTCATCCTTTTCTGACACCGAGGCCTTATACTACTACGGTATTTGCATGCAAAACACCTCGAATATGGACAATCTAGAATGGGATGGTAGGTCCTAATGGTAGCTGACCACATAGCTCTACTGCATACCATGTTTATGCCATTTCCCGGTTTGTGAGGCTCGTGAGGTCACGTCTTTACCTTCTTCCTCTTAACAAACCATCTTGGAATGCTAACATTACCTTCTAGGCAGAGATACAATGCCAGCATTCATCCATGCAAGTTATTCCGGGATCGAATAAACATTCCACATTACTATCTTCCATGTTGCAATCACCCTCAGGAAGAATAGTATAACTCCATAGCATACTTCAATATGATTTAACATCGTTCATTATTAGTTTGGAGTGGTTCAAAAAAATTCGAGAACCGGTTCTCCAAAACTAAGCGATAATTTCTGGCTAGCTCAATTTCGGTTCTTTTGGAAGTATGCACTAAGGAATCGAGACCTCACTGGGGAACTCGAATATACCCGACATATCTCCTGAGATAAAATAGATCCAGTTTTGATAGTCGGTTATTTAACTTTCAAATAAACAAACAAAAACCAATTCCATTTGAGATTTATTTATCCATAGCAACCACTAAGCCTCAAAACAAATCTTTATTTAATAAATCTCTTTTCAAAACTTTTGTCTAAAACATTCATATACTTAGCCTCAAAACAAATCTTTATTTAATAAATCTCTTTTCAAAACTTTTGTCTAAAATATTCATATACTTATCTCTCTGACATAAGTATATTCACAAAACATTTGCAAATAACTTATTATTTCCAAATCATGTTAAATAGGATTAAACAAATGTTATTTAAATAGGAGGTAAGGGCAACCCTAAACATTATCTCCTCGGTGTTAAGTGTGGAATGGATATTCCATACCACCATTTTTAAAAGGTCAGTTTAGAGAAACCCGGATTTCAAATTTGTTTTATACTTCTTTCGATAAATCCGTTTTAATCAAATCTATTTCATTCATGAAATCTCTTTTACTTGAATAGAAATGCATTTTAAAATACTTTCCAACTTCCCAAATTAATTTATAAAGCCCTTTTATAAATATTCAAAATAATTTATATAAATTGCTTTCATAAATATCCCAACTTTTTATATAAATTTCTTATAATTATCCAAACCTTTTTATAAATTCCCTTTGTGAATATCCAAATCATTTTCTAAAACTTCTTTTATAAATACCCTAAATCATTTATAAAACTTCTTTATAAACCTTTCCTGTTTAAACAACTTCTTTAATAACCTTAAATCAATTTAGCCTTTTTAAATAAGCAAATCCTGTAACGACCTACTTTTCTGTACATTCTAAGCTGACAAATAACAGCACATGTCAACTCAAAATTTAACAAAAAGGCGGATTGTTAGGGGAAAAGAAAGAGAAAGATAGAATAAAATAGAAACAATAACTCAGAATCTCACAATCGTAGCGGAACCATTTACAATAGATAATAACATATCTTTATACAAAAAGAACTATAACTGTTATATATACATACCATCATCAGAGTACAACAATCAATAAATCAATATGGACAGTTATTATAACTTATCCTCACCACAGTTGACTATACAACCTGACACACACATTGAAATATACTCAAGTATGTGAAATACGTCTCTGTCATTCAACTCGTCTTATGAGCTCCATAGCATCCTAACCTGAATCTGTAATACTCTGTCTGACCCGAGCATTATAATAAAATAACACCCGAGTCAGTTTGGAAAACCAGTGTGAGAAAACACACTCAATTTGAATTATTACTTTTCAAAATCCTTTGAAAACAAAGGTATCTCGTAAGACCACGTCACATATAAACACGACGGGTTTTTACCTTACGATAACCAAAACATTTTATATCAAAATCATCTAATATTATAATAATGTCTAGAGAAAGTAAATTAGAAAATAGCTGAAATGCTTGCATCTCACGTTTCAGCATAGTTGGGCACAATCAAAACCGTACAGCCTCGTAGTGGATATTGGATTACATACAATGACTGGGCTACTAGGGTACCGCCCGCCACAATACACCTCTAGAAAAATGTACCGAGATCATACCTAACAATCCCTGCCAACACAGGACTGGCCTACCCCTTACTGGATAGTATCGAATATGTTACTACCCTGGGTGTTCCCACCCTTATCGAGCGCTCCCTTTTCCATGCACAACCATATCCATAATTTTATAATATATCCGAGGGTATCCAGAAAAGTGATAACATACCCAAATTGGATGCAGCCCACTTAGCCCTGATGCATCTCCCCTCTTTAAGTCATTCCCGGTTGATGAGGCTTGAGGCTACGTTTACCTTTTTGAATAGCATTCATACTTGGAATGCTAACACTGCCTTCCAAGCAACAAAGCAATGATAGCATTCATCCATAAAAGTTGTTCTAGGTCTGAATAAACCGAATCTCCAAAATCACCATCTCCATTATCCTTGAGATATCACAATTTGTAACACACAAACCGGATCGAAGTGGTTTTCGAATAATTAAATCCGATCCCGGTCTCTTCGAAACGATCAAAGAATTTGGCCATATTTGATAGTCGGTTATTTAACAATCAAATAACATCCATAAGCAGTCACTAGACCCATTTTATAAATTTTCAAAACATTAATTTCAAAATATCTTTACAAAGATTTATATTTAATTCCTTCCAGTACTTCAATATTTGGAAAGGATTTCAAATTCTTATATCCATAACAGGATTTTTAACTCATATCAACACTTAGGAATATTTCCAAATCCAACTTATAATTCATTACGTAGAAAATATTTCTATATAAACAATTTTGTGGTTAGAATATTTCCAAAACCATTTTATTCCAATACTTAGGAATATTCCGTCTTATTTCACAAATCTCCGAAATTTTATTAATTCATTTTACAATTTCCAAAATTTATCGATTATACTTATTTAAAATCCAACTAACCATTTATAATTCCATTTATGAATTTAGATTTATATTCGAAGTTCTCGAGCCTAACTATTTTGGAAAATTTCTTTAAACTTCCAGAATTCCAATTATAACATTTTACTTATACAACCACATTCGTTCAATAAAATCCAGTTTACAATCTCGAGAGTGTTTATAAATAAATTACAATTACTTACTTTTAAATTATATACATATTTATATAATAATAATTTTAAAAAATGGTTAAATAATCATTTAAAATATTAAGCAATTTTAAAATAAACATCAATAACTAATTTCAATTTATTAATAAAATTCTAATCGATTTACAACTTGTTTATAACTTAGAATTCATTCAACAAATTTAAATATTTAACTAACTAAATTTCTGTAATATTCTAATCCAATTAACAGTTTTAAAACTACATAGTTTAATAATTAAAAATCTTCTTTTTAAAACAAACCTTAACTTCTTGTGAAAGCCATTTCTTTAAAATTCATCATATCCAATTTATTAATTATAAATCTCTCTCTCGATTCATCACAAATCGATTCACATTTCCAATTTCATAACTATTCCCAAATTCCAATATAGAATCCACTATTTCTCTCTAATCCGATTTCCCGATCTCATTATAAATTCTCACTGTGAATTTTATATTTCCAATTTACCAAATGAAAATCACTTCAATTTCTTTATAAACATCGTTTATAACTTCAAAATCTCATTTCCAGTTTACGATGGTTTCCTACCATTTAAATTCATTTATAAACCAATTCCTAATTAAAATTCCATTAATAAATCTATTTCTCAAATAATCCAAATACCAAAACCAAAATAATCTCGATTTTTACTTCCATTTTATAAATTAAAAATCTTATTTAAAATCTAGTATAACCAATTTTATATTTATTTCCAAATTCCTTTATTCTCCCAACCTATTTAAATCTCGATTTTTAAAACCTTTTTACATTTAAACAAATATCACTTAAGATTTATTATTTAAAATCCTTTATATACATTATTCCAAAATCTTTATTAAAATATCACGAAATAGTTAAGTACATAGTCAAACCATTTATTTTATCCAAATCAATTTCTTTTAACTAATCAAAAATTCAATATAAAATTTCACTTCTAAATCGCTTCCAATTTTCTTTCAAATCCAAAAGTAATATTTATAGTTTTAAAATATTAAAATTAAGGCCAATGCTACCATAGCATTCAATAAATTCAAATCACACCATAATCTATCACAGATTAATTAAACACATCATATATCACTATATATGAAATTAAAATCAACATTTTTTGGAGGAATCCGGTTGGATCCCTCCAACCTGTTTCCCTACAACCATAGACGTTAGATAACATAAAATACCAATCCGCTTCGAGGCGGGATATCGCAGTAATATAGGTTCATCCACTATTATGCGGGGCGCATAGGGTCTCATCCGCTCCAATAGGCGGGAAATTATATCCAACTACTAATATTATACTACTATATATAATATCGCATTTAATTGATAATGATATATCAATCCAACTAATCATCCAATAATTAATTTTAATTATTGTAAATTAAATCCAAAAAAACAAGATGAGTGATATTTACTCACTTTGATTCCAGTTAGCGCTCAAGCGTTCCGGTTCCGATTAAATTCGAATGGAGTTCGAATTTAACTGAAAATTCTACTAGCTCTAAATTCAACCAAATTGATTCCATAGTAAAGATCTTGTTAATACGAACCCAACGCGACTAACCGCGTTAGATTTGGACCTAAAAAGAATGAGTTACTCAATTTATAAATTATTAGATTTTAAACTAAAATAGATTACTTAACTATATTACTTATTTAATTACCCATCAAAAAGAAGGCCCGGTCCAATAATGCTTCTTCCTCTTCAATTCGTTCATCTACTGAAAACACAGCGTGCACTCTCTCGAATCCTTCTCCCTCTACCAATCAGCGAACCACCAAGACGAAAACATCATGCAACTATCTTTCACTAGAGCTTCGCATTGATGCTCGACCTCCAAGTCCACACCACCATACCAGAATTCGATCAGAAACTCACCTCGCAGCCACAACGTCAGATGACACAACCCAGCACTAGAGCGCCTCTAACCATCGTCACATGACTCGTCTCCATGCCACAAGCTCTAAACAAACCTCGATTTCACCTCAGGAACACCTGAAACAGACCCAAGATGGCACTCCACCCACTGACTCAGAACGAACGCGCACCCCTATCTACCACTGTGACTCACGACATCACTGCGGAACCACCCGAGTATAGCCACGAGCTTCCAAAAACCCATCAAAGATCAAAGCTCTTGATTTCTTATTTGATTTTTTTTTTCATTAAACGATTTGGAGGTGAAGCTAGAGACGAAGTGATTTTAGAAGATGAAGTTACGGGATTTGATGGCGGAAATGATTTGGCCATACGAGATGAAGATTCTGTGAAACTATAAAAGTGGATGAGAAAGAATAAAGGAGGAAGATTTTTTTTCTTTTTTATATCTGTAACCAGTGTTTGAACAAAGAGGGACATGATTATATAAGTGAAATAAAAATAGATGTAGGCATAAAGGGTGGCTGATAGGTGTGCTGATGGAAAGTTTGCGGGCTGATGGGAAGGTATGGTCAAATCAATATATACATATATATATATTATTATTTAAATTCAAATATCTAGATATTTATTTGGAACCCCTATCGATACATGCCGCCAGGCGTTTCTAATGTTATACCCCTATTTCGAACGCAATGGAAGAAGTTTCAAGTCCCAATTTGATCGCATGCGAAAGGTAACTTTTTAAACCCAATTAAAATATTAAATTTTCGATATTAATTTCAACGCGTTTCTATTCCGTACAACCAAACGGTAACTCCAAACGCTACAAAATTTAAAATCCAATAATAATACACTATTACGGATCTAATGGAACTAGTTTCGTTGAAATTCGAGACTATGCCTTGGAAAGCTATTTTTATATGTAAATTAAAAACGAGTTATTTTTAAAATCAAGTAAATCACTTTTATATTCAATCCAAAGGTTCTATTACCTTCATTCTTATGAATATAAATTTAATAAGCTTTTAAACAATTTTTATCCATATAAAAATCCAAGATTTAAATTATTTCAACGATTTCAAATATTTAATTCAACAATTAAATCCTAAATAAATTGATATATTTGAAATTCAAGCTATTAAATCTATAAAAATAACTTTAAATATTTAAAAATCAATTAAATATCCCAATCCAACATTACTATAATTCTGGGTCGTTACATTCCTCCCCCCTTAAAAGAATGTCATCCCCGAAATTGCCAAGTTAAGAAGAATGGCCCAAAACCCATTAAGTTTCCCAAAACCAACTAGTTGAAATACTCCCCACAATCAATTTGTTGAAACCATGCTATGATTTTTACTAAGTTACCAAATTCATCCATAGATTCCGAATAATATTATTTACTCAATCATTTCAAGTTATAATCCAAAATCAAATTTTAGTTATTAAAAATTTTCTTCAAAATTTTCTAACTCCTTAAATTTTCGAAAAATTTCACCAGCGTCTCCTTTGCGCAGCTAGATCGTTACAACTACAAATTCGCCACTACGGGCTCAAATCAGCAAAAGAAAACAAAAGCCAAGTGGCTCAATCATAAAACCATCAAATCAAACAACAATTTAAACATGTACCTTTTTGTTGGGCAACTTAGTTTTACTTATGAAACCTAAGGCATCAAATTAGCTCTTGTTTTTATATACATGCATCTTATATACCAGTGGTATCCAAACATTTAGGAATATTCCCATAACAGGATTTTTAACTCATATCAACACTTAGGAATATTTCCAAATCCAACTTATAATTCATTACTTAGAAAATATTTCTATATAAATCATTTCGTGCTTCGAATATTTCTAAAACCATTTTATTCCAATACTCAGTAATATTCCGTCTTTTTTCACAAATCTTCGAAATTTTATTAATTCCTTTTACAATTTCCAATATTTATCGATTATACTTATTTAAAATCCAACTAACCATTTATAATTCCTTTAATGAATTTAGATTTATATTCGAAGTTCCCGAGCCTAACTATTATGGAAAATTCCTTTAAACTTCCAGAATTCCAATTATAACATTTCACTTATACAACCACATCCGTTCAATAAAATCCAATTTACAATCTCGAGAGTGTTTATAAATAAATTCCAGTTACTTACTTTTAAATTCTATATATATTTATATAATAATAATTTTAAAAAAATGGTTAAATAATTATTTCAAATATCAAGCACTTTTAAAATAAACATCAATAACTAATTCCAATTTATTAATAAAATTCTAATCGATTTACAACTTGTTTATAACTTAGAATTCATTCAACAAATTTTAATATTTAAATAACTAAATTTCTTTAATATTCTAATCCAATTAATAGTTTTAAAACTACATAGTTTAATAATTAAAAGCCCTTTTTTAAAATCAAACCTTAACTTCTTGTGAAAGCCATTTCTTTAAAATTCATCATATCCAATTTATTACTTATAAATCTCTCCCTCGATTCATCACAAATCGATTCACATTTCCAATTTCATAACTATTCCCAAATTCCAATATAGAATCCACTATTTCTCTCTAGTCCGATTTCCCGATCTCATTATAAATTCTTACTGTGAATTTTATGTTTCCAATTTACCAAATGAAAATCACTTCATTTTCTTTATAAACATCATTTATAACTTCAAAATCTCATTTCCAGTTTACAATGGTTTCCTACCATTTAAATTCATTTATAAATAAATTCCTAATTGAAATTCCATTCATAAATCTATTTCTCAAATAATCCAAACTATATACCGAAACCAATCAAATCTCGATTTTTACTTCCACTTTATAATTTAAAAATCTTATTTAAAAATCTATTATAACCAATTTTATATTTATTTCGAAATTCCTTTATTCTCCCAACCTATTTAAATCTCGATTTTTAAAACCTTTTTACATAACAAATATCACTTAAGATTTATTATTTAAAATCCTTTATATACATTATTCCAAAATCTTTATTAAAATATCATGAAATAGTTAAGTACACAGTCAAACCATTTATTTTATCCAAATCAATTTCTTTTAACTAATCAAAAATTCAATATAAATATTTCACTTATAACTCGCTTCCAATTTTCTATCAAATCCAAAAATAATATTTATAGTTTTAAAATATTAAAATTAAGGCCAGTGCTACCATAGCATTCAATAAATTCAAATCACACCATAATTTATCACAGATTAGTCAAACACATCATATACCACTATATATGAAATTAAAATCAACATTTTTTTAAGAATCCAGTTGGATCACTCCAACCCGTTTCCATGCATCCACAGACGTTAGATAACATAAAATACCAATCTCGCTTCGGGGCAGGATATCGCGGTAATATAGGGTCATCCACTATTATGTGGGGCGCATAGGGTCTCATCCACTCCGATAGGCAGGAAATTATATCCAATAACTAATACATATACAACTATTTATATAATATCATATTCAAGTGATAATAATATATCAATCCAACCAATCATCCAACAATTAATTTTAATTGTTATAAATTAAATCCAGAAATCCAAGATGAGTGGGATTTACTCACTTTGATTCCAGTTAGCGTTTAAGCGTTCAAGTTCCGACTAAATTTGAACCGCGTTCGAATTTAACTGAAAATTCTACAAGCTCTAAATTCAACCAAATTGATTCCATAGTAAAAGATCTCGTTAATACGAACCCAATGCGACTGACCGTGTTGGATTTGGACTTAAAACAAATAAGTTACTCAATTTATAAATTATTAGATTTTAAACTAAAATAGATTACTTAACTATATTACTTATTTAATTACCCATCAAAAAGAAGGCCCGGTCCAACAATGCTTCTTCCTTTTCAATTCGTTCATCTCCTAAAAACACAGCATGCACTCTCTCGAATCCATCTCCATCTACCAATCACCGAACCACCAAGACGACAATACCATCCAACTCTCCTTCACTAGAGCTTCGCATTGATGCTCGACCTCCAAGTCCGCAACACCGTACTAGAATTCGATCTGAAACTCACCTCGCAGCCACAACGTCAGATCACACTTCCCATCACTAGAGCGCCTCCAACCATCGTCACATGACTCATCTCCACGCCACGAGCTCTAAAATAACCTCGATTTCACCTCTAGAACACCCAAAACAGACCCAAGCTGGCACTCTACCCGCTGACTCAGAACAGACATGCACCCATATCTACCACTGTGACTCATGACATCATTACGGAATCGCCTGAGCATAGCCGCGAGCTTCCAAAAACCAATCAAAGATCAAAGCTCTTGATTTCTTATTTGATTTTTTTTCATTAAACAATTTGGGGGTGAAGCCAGAGACGAAGTGATTTTGGCAGATGAAGTTACGGGATTTGATGGTGGGAATGATTTGGCCATACGAAATGAAGATTCTGTGAAACTATAAAAGTGGATGAGAAAGAATAAAGGAGGAAGATTTTTTTCTTTTTTATATCTGTAACCAGTGTTTAAACAAAGAGGGACGTGATTATATAAGTGAAATAAAAATAGATGTAAGCATATAGGGTGGCTGATAGGTGTGCTGATGGAAAGTTTGTAGGCTGATGGGAAGGTATGTTTAAATCAATATATATATATATATATTATTTAAATTCAAATATCTAGATATTTATTTCGAACCCCTATCGAGGCGTGCTGCCTGGCATTTCTAATGTTATACCATTATTCCAAACGCAATGGAACAAGTTTCAAGTCCCAATTTGATCGCATGCATACGATAGCTTTTTGAACCTAATTAAAATATTAAATTTTCGATATTAATTTCAACGTGTTTCTATCCCGTACGACCAAACGATAACTCTAAACGCTATGAAATTCAAAATCTGATAATAATACACTATTACGGATCTAAAGGAACTGGTTTCGTTGAAATCCGAGACTATGTCCCGGAAAGCTTATATGTAAATAAAAAAGAGTTATTTTTAAAATCAAGTAAATCACTTTTAAATTCAATCCAAAAGTTCTAATACCTTCATTCTTATGAATATAAATTTAACAAGCTTTTAAACTATTTTTATCCATATAAAAATCCAAGATTTAAATTATTTCAACGATTTCAATTATTTAATTCAATAATTAAATCATAAATAAATTGATATATTTGAAATTCAAACTATTAAATCTATAAAAATAACTTTTAAATATTTAAAAATCAATTAAATATCCCAATCCCACATTACTAAAATTCTGGGTCGTTACAAATCCATTTTATAAATCTTCCTTATTTATGACATCTTCTTTGCTTAAAACTCAAATCCATTTACCCAAAAACACCTTATCAATTTCCAAATTCCTTTATAAAACTCTTTATAAAAACTTTTTTTCATAACATAGAAAACCATTTCCATTTTTTAAAAACATATTTAGTAAAACCATTTGTCAAATCATTCTCTAAATATCTTGTTCAAAATGCAGTAACTTCGAAACCGTTTCAAAAAGAAAATGAAATATTTATCCTTACAAAATAAATGGAGGCTTAGCGACCACAATAGTGCTTTTAATTTGGTTTTACTTATCCAGTTTAACATGGCATCACATAACAATAGGTATATAAGGGATCGACACATAACCTTCGATCAACTTAAATAAATGTCCAAGTTAATTGTAATAGCAGAATGGTGTTTTGTTCTACTAATAGATGTCATTTAGTTTTCCTAATCATATGGGGTTACTTAAGGGTAAGCGACATAGAAATCCCTTGCTTTAAAACAAATTTGAAAAGAAAATAGTTTACAACAAAACTGATTACTTAAACTCAAATCGATGTTAAAACAATTAATATCTTATTAATTTGAATCAAATCCTTGTTAAATAGTAATTAAACTCTAATTAAAAGTAATTAAACTTAATTGCAACATATTAAAATATAATTAACTTTAATCAAAGATTAATTAAACAGAACCCTATTTTAAATATAATAATTATCTTAAATAAATAAATAAATAATAATTAATTAATCCTTAATTAATCATCCAATTCAATTAAGTAACAAATCACGATTAAATTAATTAATTAACATTTAAGTTTAAAAACCAATATTAGCAAATGATTAAGTACTAATTACCTTTATTAATTTATAAATTAATTAATTGTTCTCTAATTACTAAATTAAAGTTAGAAAACATTTGCTAAAAATATTTGAAGTTAAAACAAGTTTAGATTAGGAAATAGTTTGGTTTTTACGAACTGTGCGTATAGCGACTATCGCTATACGCACAGTAATTTCACTTTTTTAAATTTGGATTCCTAAGCTTTAAAAACTTCAAGTTTGAACTCTTGTCTTCTTTTGAAACATGAAAATAAACTTTCGAAACCAAAACCAAAAATTTAAACATGAAAACTTTTCGCTTTGAAACAAAAATCAACTTTCGACAAAAAGCGGATTTCTACGTCTCTGTTGGTTAGCGAATCCTACTTTTGTTCATGAACCCACATACAACACATACAACATTTAAGCACAATACACATCATAACATTATAGCACAATCATAAGCAAGAATATTACTTCCCAATCACCTACCAACTTTTTTCCAATATTCAAGGTATAATTTTTATCGCCTACTCAAACTTTGGCATAAGCAATCCACACCAAACCAACATATATGCATGCATACACAACATATAACATTACCACATACTAAAGCAACATTTTAACATATAAATTTACACCTTTAAAAAGATAGTAACTTGATTTTTAAAAACACAAACTTTACTCAGCAAACTTTCACTAAATCAAACTAAACTCGCTCTCGACCTAGCTTACTTGCTCCTAGCTCAAAAAAGTGGAGATGTGGACCCTTGGAAGGCTAAATGGGCTCGGCCTTGGATCAATTTGGCTCGGGTATGGCTAGAACAAGGGTCGGCCTTGGTGGTTTTGTGGAGTATAGGGCCATGGTTAATAGAGAATGGGTTTGGAAGTGAAATGGAGGAGGTTTTACAAGATTTTTGAGTGAATAAACCAACTTTTTCTCTTAGGAATTTTGAGGTGGAAGCCATGGAAATACATGAAGATAAGAAGAGGATAGAAATGAATATGGAAATGATGGTGTAATGGAAGAATGTGTAGAGATTGGAGGTATTTATAGGCAACGAAAAGAATTAATAATTTAGATTAATTTTACACTTAAAATATATTAAAAGTTATCATGTAGCATGCTTGCCATACCTCCCCCCATCTCTCTCCATACGTCCTCCCCCCCTCCATACTCTCTTGTACTAACCTAGGTGATTTATGTAATGTTTAGGTACTAACTTAGCTTATATTGTATATATATGTATATATGTATATAAATATGCATAAATAGTTATATCATGAATATATATGTACATATTATTAAGTATTCATATATATATATATATATATATATATATATATGTTTGCGCCAAAAATGGTCATAAACCCCAAGTATTGTGAAAGCACCAGTGTATGAATACAAATCAGCAATATTCAAACACAAATCTCAGATCTAAGCAAGCAGCAAACAGCAATCCAGAAATAATGAACAGTGACACACAATTTATAGTGGTTCGGCTATCTCCGGCCTACATCCACTTCAAGGTTTTTATCTTTTATTGATTATCCTTGCTGGTTACAGATGATTACAGCAGATACAATGAATGAATTTGAGTATATTAACAATGGAAAGAAGTAGAATTGAATCCGGCAGAGTCTGGACGTTGAATGCCCAAAAGATCCCCTTTCTGCAGGCTTCAGGGGGCTATTTATAGGCGTAGGAGGCTGAGATCGCGCTCAAACTTCGGGAGACTCCTTCTGGCACGTGAGGGGGCCCACGCGACCGACCCCACCAAGTTTCAACTCGATCTGCGATCGATACGAAGCAATTTTGTATCCATCAAGAAATGATCCAATCGAGCTGAAACTTGGCAGGATTGTTCTTTACCTTGTATGCAAGCTACTGTGAAAATTTCGTTGCATTTGGATCAATGGTTCGTGAGATATGATCGATACAATCTCGTGTTCTTCGTAGGCTGCATATTTCGAATCCATTGGTTCGAATCCATCCCCTTCGTGTCATTCTCAAGCACGTGCTCGCTTGATGACGTGGGACGATAAACCAGGGGAGATCCATAGTATTCGCCGTGTTGACCGAGGCTTCATCCCCTCTTTCGCACCCAACGGTAACCTTCTACTCGTACCCATTTGACCTAGCCCACGTTTTCTTTGATGAGATGTCTTTCGTATTGGTCGCTGTAATATGATCGATACGAAGTGACTTGTTTATGAATAGGAACGAGGGCCACACGCATATGGATACGAATAGCATCCATCCCATGATCGTTTGCGAATGCAATCAATTCGAACAACCATGAACCGTTTGAATACTAGAGAGGGCTGTGGAGTGGATGGATACGAACCAATTTTACCTATACTCGTTATGAAAGCATGGATTCGAAATATGCCACCTGCCTCCAACCTGATCAACATGAATGTTATCGAATCGAACCAGAGCTTGATCGATTCGAAATTGGGCAGTATGATGGATACGAAATCCATCGACTCGAACAAGACAATATCATTCCTGATGGATGCGAATTCTGATGGCCTCCCATGGATACGAAAGTGCCAAATCCTTCCAGTCTTCCTATCTGATTGATACAAAACCATCGAGTTGAGCCCATGCTGATCGATACGAAATGGATCAAGTCGAAACCTTGCTTGACGATCGATACGAAATGTATCGACTCGAACCACCATCTGCTGATCGATGCGAATTGCATCGATACGAATCATGCCTTATGCACTTTAATCCATCCATATCTTGTGCATACAACCTCCAATTGATCTGAAACTTGAAACATAGCCTCTCCTAGTCCTGACCATCATCTCCAATCGATTCCGTCCCGACTGTAGCCCAGCCAAATTTCGACGACATCCATTGCAGCATTGTTTTCAATTGATCTCCAATCCTGATATCCGTCCTTCCTTTGCCAATTTTGTTGATATTCCGACTTTGACCAAAATGTGGGATAACAATATATATACATGTATATTCATGTATATTATTTGTAATGTGATCAACACTAGTTCTAATAAGTGTGTGCATGTTTCACCAAGTGTGCACAACGTTCCCGACGACTTTCGGGTGTTGATAAGTCAAAATTTCAGAAAACATTCTTCGGTCACATTTTCTATTTTTATTTGAACTATCTATATTGGTAAACACATTTTGAAAGCTATTTTATCATCATTATTAAATAATTAAATTAGGTTTATTTGCAAATAAAAATCCATTTATTGATTATATAAAATATATTTAAATAGCCTATTTCAAAGTTGTAAAACCTTGGGTCATTACAAATCTACTTTTCCATCATTAGTTATTATTTAAAAGAGTTATATTTTAATTATAAAACCTATTAGTTTAATATTTAAAATATATTAAATATTCACAAATCAAGGCGGTAAAATTTCGGGTCGTTACTCTTGATTTCAAAGGTCTTTTTTTATAACTTTAAAATCTAGTTGGGTGTGTTTTTTCACGCTAGTTTTCCAGACTGACTTGGGTGTTATTCTATTATAATGCTCTGGTCAAACCAAGCATATTTATAGATTTCTTTGGATGCATTGGTGCCCAGGAGACGAGTTAGAGGTCTTCAAGTCGTATTCATGTATATGTTTATTCTTTGCTGCTTATTGTTGAAATCATTAGCATTTGTGAGGACAGGTTGTTATAACTGTCCAAATTGATGACTTTGGTTTGTTGTTGTACTCTGACAGATATGTATGTATATATCAGTTTCTCTTTTGTAAAGATCGTTGATATTATATTATATGTTGTCCTGCTACGATTGTGAGATTCTATGTTGTTTGTTTTCTTTCTCTCTTCTTTCTCCTTCCTTCTTTTTTTTCCTTTTCCCCTAACATTCGGGTTTTCCGACACTCGGTATTAGTGTCGATTTCAAGGGTCGAAAATCCCGACTGTTACACCTATATATATGTGGTGCTATTAATATGTGAAAACAAACCATATGCATATATTGTTGTATAGGTAAACATACGTATACGCTTAGGCATTTATATTCTCGATATGCATATAATTTTTAATATGTATATGTAATTATAATATATATGTATATCCAATTTATATAAATCCTAATATCTATATGTATATATATAGTTATACACATGCTTATAGTCTCTATGTTATCTATCATCTTATGAGTACATATGATATATATTCAAAAAAGATTAAATTATTTTAATTAATATGATTAATTAAACAAATATAAAATAGTAAAATATGTTTTTACTTAAACAGATATATTGGATCTAATGTTAGTAAATAAACTACATAGGCCCATTAAGATCCAAATAGGGGAATTTTTCTTAAAATATACTCATTTCGCCCGTTGTGAAATAGACCAGGTTCGAACATTTGTATTATAGCCGGTATAGTATATTCGGTCCAATTACCTAGTATTAGTGGCAACTAATAAACTTTTCTTTCTAATGGGCGTCTATAATAGTAGTATTTAGGCTTAGGTTGGATAAAAAGTGTTATCCCCTCCCTACCTACTACCTTGGCACAAAGGATGGAGTAAGTCCCAAAAATTAGCCCAAATTTAAGCCCCGTATTTACTTTGGGCTTGGGCTAATTTTCAAGTTAATAAAATTTGAATTATATTTGAATTAAATAATAAATTTAAAATATAAAAGAAGGTTTTATAAATGTTATAAAATGAACTTAAAATATTTCAAAATTTTTTTAGAAATTAATTTCACATTTTTTGAAAATTTTAGAAATATTTAACTAATTTAATTAATTAAATAAGTTATTAATTTTTATATATATTGATATACATACATATGGCTATAAAGGTTATAGTTGGAAATTTATCTTGAAATTGTTTAAGTTACATTAAATAAAGGTTTCAAAAGTTATTATTTAATTAAAATGTTTAATTTAATAAATGATTTATTTAATAAATATTATATATAAACGGATATATAAGTAAATAAAACTATAAAGTTTATAGTTTAATATTCTTCTTAAACGGCTTTTTAAAAGCAACAATAATAATAAATTTTTGGGAAATATAGCGAAAGTTTTAGTAAACATATGGTCCTTAGGTTTTTTCTTAAGAAATAGAATAAAGATGTTTTAGTAACATTAGGGTTAAAAAAAGACAAATTACTTACTAAAATTTTAAAATTAAAAATATTAAAAGAATCTAGAATGTTAAACATTTCTAAGCAAAATGTTTTGCCAAATCTTAAAGAAGAACTAAATAAAGTTATTACGTAAGAAGAAATAACATGGAAGTAGAGATCTAGGATCCAATGGATAGGGAGAAATGAGTACCAAGTTTTTTCATAGAATAGCTAGTGGACGTAAGTGTAGTAATACCATAAACCCTTTACTTATTAATAATGTTGAAATTCTTAATCAAAATGAGTATAATAATGCCTTCACTTGCCACTACAAAAAAATTGAAACTAATAAAGGTCATATAATTAATGCTAGTTGGATTGATTTGTACCTTGAAAATACAAGGATTGTTTTAAATGATTTAGACATGTCATTCTCAAAAGCGGAGATCCCGATAGCCATTGAAAATATGCCTAGTGACAAATTGTCCATAGCAGATGGATTTCTGATCTTGTTTTATGAGAAATTTTAGCATGTCTTAAAATTCGAATTAATTGAAATGTTTAACGATTTTTATAATGATAACTTACAATTAGGAAGATTTAACTTTGCTAACATAATAATCCTGCATAAAAGGTGGGTGCAATAGAGCTTGAGGATTTTAGATATATTTAGTTAATTAATTGTTTTGTTAAAATTACTTTAAAGGTTTAGCTAAAAGGTTAAGTGCTAAAATGGATAATTTAATCGATATCACTAAATTAAATTTATCAATGGAAAAAATATAATGGATGAAGTATTTGTAGTCCAAGAACTTATAAATTATTGTTGTAAAAGTAATATCACTTGTGCTCTTTTTAAATTTAATTATGCTAAAGGCTTTGGTTTTATTGATTGGTTTTTTATAATGATTTACTGTTGGCTAAGAGGTTTAGCTTTAGATGGGTGGGTTGGATTATGTCCTTACTTCCAACATTAACTGCAATGTTTTCGACGCTCGTACCAATTTGCTTCACAGCAACGTTGCTCTGCACAATTTAGTTGATGGTCTCCCACCAACCTTTCTAGCGACTATATTTTCCTCTTTCAAGCATGAAAACTGCATCACTCGACGATAAAATTCCTCCATGGTGGGTGGCTTCAACATCTTCAGCCATCTACCGAAATCCGCGTCTGAGTGTATCCCCCGGATCAATGCCACCAACATGATATCCTCCTTTGCATTACTCACTTCAGTCATAGCTATACAAATCTACTCAAGAAATTCTTCAAAGTCTCCTTGGGACCCTGAAGGATACTCGACGAGAACATTACGTACTTTGGGCGAGTAGTGTGGAGCTTAAAATTCTCAATAAACTTCTAGCCAATTGATTCGAATGAAGATATGGATTACGGCACAAGCCGAGTGAACCACATCGTAGTACTCCTTCAAGGAATATTAGGAATCATCTTATGACGTCGATCTCCTTGGCACCATCCAAGTTCCACTCGTACTTTAAAAGATGTTGCCTTGGATTTGTTGTTCAATTATTCAACAGCATCGTAGGAATCACAAACTCCTAGGATAATCTTCTTGCAAAATATTCTCCTTGAATGTGATCCTACTTGGTGACGAACCCCAATCATCATTGCTTTAGTGTTGTTCTCATTCATCACCTTCCTTACCATATTAGCTATATATTCTGGATAAGCCTTATTTACTGGACGGCGATCATTAAGGATTATCCAAGTGTTTGGCTTTGCAAATGCTCTGTTAGTTCCGTGATGTCTGGGTTCCGCTGACTCCTGGAGAACCGTTCGTCCAAACATTCGTTGTCTATGTTCTCCCTATGATGGTCTGGTAGCATCTGTGTAATGAATCGGGATTTTCGGCCCTCGAAAATCAACATCAATACGTTCTCTGTATAGCATGCTGAGAAATCGAGTGCCAGAAATACCAGATCATTAGGGGTGAAGAAGAAAAGATAGAAGGAACAGAAATAATAACATAGAATCTCACAAAAGCAGTGGAACAAAATATAATATATAATATCAGATTTTTATACAAAAGAATCCGTAACTATTAATATACACACAATAATCAAAGTACAAAAAAAATCAACAATCAATCTGGACAGTTATAATAACTTGTCCTCACAAATACTGAACATTCAGTTTAACACACACAGCGGAATATAATCAAGTACGAGGAATACGCCTGAGTCTCCTCCAGCTCGTCTCCTGAGCTTCATAGCATCTGTGACGCCCCACCTCTATACTCACACTAGCCAAGGACACTACGAGGTAAAGTCGTCGACTAGCGCGAAGAATAAGGCTGTTGAGGAGCGACCATCTGTGTAATTGCTTTGTGCGAGTACCGATATGTCAGATAGTATGACATGCATTTCGTTTCAAGAGGAAATCCGACATATCAAATACAAACTCAAAGCTACCACACAGTGGCTATGTGGCCTTCAAAAACAAATATAGAAATAAGCATAACACAAACCAGTCACAGATATTCATATCACTAAGGCGGAAACAGATATGAATATAACACATAGAAGTGTACATCGAAGTAGTGGTCATATAAGATCCACTACATCATAAAAGAATAGGTACAAGTGCAAGACAAAAGAATATGTATACATCAAGGAGTCTCTATCTCGAATGTATAAAAACAAAAACTACTAAGCTAAAGTAGTTAGCCAAAAGACAGAAGCTAGTCCCCGCTAAGAATTCAAGTGGAAGGACGTGAAACACCTCGGTCTGACCCGAATATTATTTAAGAAGAAAATTAATAAACGGATCAGTCTAGCTATAAATATCATATAAAATGAGGTAGGATAAGAGATATAACAGAAATATATGATAATAATGAAAATCATACAATATCTCAAATCTTCTCAAAACACCAAAAAGAATGTCAAATTCTTTAGCTTATTCACCAAACCTCAAATGTTGACAAAACATATCAATGCAAATCGCAATAAATGGTAAAACGTATATTCCAGAAATCCATAATAGAATATCCAGAAAACATAAAAGGGGGAGGCCTATCACAAACGGGAGCATGAAAACTCACCAACACGTGTATCACAAATGGGACGCTATCCCATAAAATGAGCCAAAGCTCCTCCTGATAGTGTATAGTCCCCCTTTGTGGACTATGAGCCGAAGCTCCTCCTATAAGCCAAAGCTCCTCCTAACAGGTATAGTCCCCCTTTGCGTCCTCCTAACAGGGTATAGTCCCCCTTTGCGGACTATGAGCCGAAGCTCCTCCTAACATGGTATAGTCCCCCTTTTGCGGACAAAGAGACATCGCATATCGCTAGTCTAAACCACAAAATGATCATCATTGATCGATAAGTGTAAATTATACTAAGCTAGTAAATAAATGAGTTTAGCTTCATGTCCCATAACCACTGGCTTAACTTAAATATTTACGAACAAATTATAGATTTCCACTCGAAAATACAAAATGATCATCATTGATCAAAAAGAAGTGTAAATTACATTAAGCTAGTAAATAAATGAGTTTAGCTTCATATCCCTGTTTCCTGGAGATTTGACCAGGCAACTGAGTACTCGGCATACAGGACGACTCGGTGTCAACTAGTGATCGGCATCTCATAGTACTCGGCGTAGTGCTCAGCATCTCATAGTACTCGGCGTAGTACTCGGCATCCATGGTACCCGTCATCAAGGAGTACTCGGCGTAGTACTCGGCATCCAGTGGTACTCGGCGTTAGAAGACGTTCGGCGTATATAACTACTCTACATGGCAGCATCGTTAGGCCAAAGGATCGTTCGGCTTCGACTGACAACTGTTCTGCACTTCCCACCCATCAAACGTACCGTTCGGCATTGAGAAGGTGGTTCGGCGTCAACGTGTTCGGTCTACTTGGTTCGGCATATAGCGACCACTACACTTGGGCTAGAGTGTTCGGCCACCAAGCCCACCTGGGAAGTCCAGCCCATATTTGTTTATAAATAGAGGGGCAGGGTCACAGTGAAAAAGGATCCTTTTTTGGGAGAACAATGGGGAGACTCTGCCATTTTTTATACTCTCCTCTTTTTAACTAAAACTTGTATTCAAGTCATTAATATATGGATTGTATCTGTATTCAACTACTTATGAAAGAAATAAAGATCAAAACTCAAAGTGGATGTAGGCAATTACGCTGAACCACTATAAATCCGGTGTTCTTACTTTCTGCATTTAAATTAGCATTGTCTCCTCTGTTTAATTTACTTTCATCACTTATATCTCTACACAATCTTTCTGAACGAGGTTAGTGACCAATTTTGGTGCTAACACTTTGGTGCTTTCACTGAGAATTGAATTCTCAGACCTCAAGGATCTGCTTTGAAGCTACTGGATTGAATAAATCCCCCAAAGAAGATCCGACTCACTGATAGGACATCCGTTGATTCTACTCAGAGTTCATACCGATAACTCTACAATGGCAGGACCACGTACCAGGTCAGCTTCTCATAATGCGGATGCCCGCGAGACAGCTAGCGTGCAACAAGACTGAAGCTGCTGACAGCTCTACTTCCTCTGATGAACCTCCCAGGCGCAGACGCCGCAAGACTGAAGCTGTTGTTCAAACAACTGGAGTCCGTGACCAAGCAAGAGCTGGAAACTTCAGGACAGGAGTACAAATGGAGGCTGGAGGCCCAGACCATCAGAACGCTCCAGAAAAGGCGTATGCCGAACGCTCCAGAAAAGGCGTATGCCGAACGCTCCAAAAAAGGCGTATGCCGAACGCTCCAGAAAAGGCGTAGGCCGAACGCTCCAGAAAAGGCGTAGGCCGAACGCTCCAGAAAAGGCATATGCCGAGCGCTCCAGAAAAGACATATGCCGAACTCTCCAGAAAAGGCATATGCCGAACGCTCCAGAAAAGGCATATGCCGAACTCTCCAGAAAAGGCATATGCCGAACGCTCCAGAAAAGGCATATGCCGAACGCTCCAGAAAAGGCATATGCCGAACGCTCCAAAAAAGGCGTAGGCCGAACGCTCTTCCAGGCCGAACATACCTCTAGGCCGAACGCTCTTCCAGGCCGAACATACCTCTAGGCCGAACGCTCTTCCAGGCCGAACATACCTCTAGGCCGAACGCTCTTCCAGGCCGAACATACCTCTAGGCCGAACTCTCTTCCAGGCCGAACGTACCTCTACACCGAACGCCCTAATCCCGAACGGTATTGTATGCCGAACGACTCGGTTGTGCCGAACAGTGTGGATGCCGAACAGCTTTGGCCGAACCACTTCTGGACGATTCACTTTGGACAAACAGCCTTGGCCGAACAGCTTTGGCCGAACCACTCCAGGCCGACCCACTTTGGCCGAACAGATTTGGCCGAACCACTCCAGGCCGACCCACTTTGGCCGAACAGCTTTGGCCAAACCACTCCAGGCCGATCCACTCTGGCCGAACAGCCTTGGCCGAACAAATTTGGCCGAACCATTCCAGGCCGACCATACCTCTAGGCCGAACGTTCTTCCAGGCCGATCCATACCTCTATGCCGAACACCTCTGTAATGCCGAACGGTATTTTATGCCGAATGCTCATCAATTCCGAACGGTATTGTATGCCGAGCACCTCTGGAATTAAGTTACACCGGGTACGACCCAAATTTCCAAAAAAGAGGCTAAATTTTTTTTTTCGGGGGGCAGGCCCCCCGAACCCTAGCCACAGCGCAGTGCCTCCGGATAATGAGTTCAAAACTCAACTTAGTAAAGGAACATTCTATCCACTTCCCTGACATCCCATGATCGACCAGGGCATAGAGGATCTAGCGGCTGCTTATGAACGGCAGCAAGGGAACAGACAAGCAACCGCTATTCAAACGGTACTCCCAAAGGTTGGAGAACATAGATGATATGACTCTAGCAAATGCCAAGATGGCTCTGAGCACCATTCTTCGCTGACCCAGCACTTCGAATTTAATGACCCCAAGCAAACCAATGCTCTAAACAATTTATTCCAAATACTAACAAGGGTATCATACTGATCGCGTTTGAGGAAAGTCGACCTCTAGATATATTTTGGCAGCTAGTTAGCTAAAGAGCCTCCTACGACTATGGATCGTTTCTTCTACAAAATGAATCAGAACTAAAGTGAGGAGGAGTGGAGCAGACTAAGAAAAATAACAATGAAGGCCCGTTGGCTAAGGATGTAGATCCCAGTAGCCGAAACAAGACTTCAGAATTCAGCTCATATGCTCTTTGAAAGATTCAATTGACAACCTCTACTTGAAGACTCACGACTCGGAGTGGTACTGGAAACCAACCTCGAGAGAATACACCAAAGTCTAAAGAAAATCAGGGGAATGTTGTATATTCCCGGATGCTCACTGATCCTAACATGGGCGATTACAAACACCTCCGAGGGGTGATCGAAAAGATGACCTGGAAAGGAAAGCTTCAATAGTATGTACAAGTCCTGCAGAATGGAGGGAAGCGAATATCTGATGCCTATTAATAAAGGGCTATGATTATCAATTGGATGGTTGACGGCCGACATCCCTTTGAAAGGAGCCAAGGGCGGAGTCGAATAGCGAGCACACGATGCTGCTTCACATATCAATGAGATTTACCATAATCTTCTTTGAATTATTTCCATTTCCATCTCTATTTCAATTGTTCTATGAACTACGACTAGCTTGAACTAAACTACTTTCAAAACGATGCAGGTGACCAGGTACTCAGATTTGGTTGCCAACCAATCTACGCAGACCATGATCGGACGTGTGGAGTTACATCTGGACGAGCATAATTCTATCGCTCATCATCAACCATATGCCTTTGATATGGGGCTATGGGTTAAATACAATGTACAACATCATGATGCACGGAGAGCTGAATTCCATCCTGCAAGTGGAATTTATTTAAGTAGAGAGCGGTCGCGACACGGCCGGCCACTCGCTAAGTGAAACTCGAGCTCGGGGGCAAGCCATCACATCATGGCTAAAAATTGGTTGATACACGACGATCCTTCGCACAACTCCATACTCCCAAAGTGCGAGATGGAGTATAAACATCTACACAACTCCGTACTCCCAGAGTGCGAGACGGAGTATAAACATTCATCAACTCCGTACTCCCAGAGTGCGAGACGGAGTATAAACATTAATCAACTCCGTACTCCCAGAGTGCGAGACGGAGTATAAACATTAATCAACTTCGTACTCCCAGAGTGTGAGACGGAGTATAAACATTCATCAACTCCGTACTCCCAGAGTGCGAGACGGAGTATAAACATTAATCAACTCCGTACTCCCAGAGTGCGAGACGGAGTATAAACATCTACTCAACTCCGTACTCCCAGAGTGCGAGATGGAGTATAAACATACATCAACTCCATACTCATCCCCAAAACTGGGGGCAGAACCAAAGCAAAGCATGCTAGTTGAACATTTGTCTAAAAGAGGATTGCAACGAAACGATTAAGAGACGACTGTCAAGCAATCAACTGAACGAAAATATTCAGCATGTAAGACTGCGGTTTTTCAAAGCACGTCATGTTTACACAAGACGTCCTTTGGGGGGCAAATGTTATCCCGCCTTTTGGCAAGGCCGTGACACCAAGAACTTGATTAGAAACCAGTGACAGTTCGTCTTGGAGATCGGTTACACAAAGGCTCACTATGGATATCGATGGATTTTGTTCGAGTCTGGATCGAGCCACGATTAACAAGACATAACAATCAAAGCCAGGGAAGCCAATGTTCCAAGTTTCAAGACGATCCGAGTTCGTATGCTCAACTTATGATCGATTCGAACAACCGACCATACATCCATCAACCCCCACATTTGACTTGGAGACCTAAACTGCTTGGAATGAATATGGCCCGATCATCCACTCCAATCGAGTCATAGAACAAAGTTCGACAAAATACAGATACCCCTCATGAAGCCCAGTGACGCCGGGATCCGTCAAAAGTGGACGTGATTTGATCATCTACACATCAAATCCTACCCTGAACACGAAAGGTTGTTCGAAAGCCCAACTTGAAGTAGCTATGGTAGACTACGTACTCGCTAACCATCACTGTCAATATATGGACACGACTGCACCTTGGAACATATGCAACTTACTTTGTCTACTCAACAATCTATTATCCTTATTTTCTAGAAGGAGATACAGAGCAAATTGTAAGAGATTTGGCTATCTAACCCAACATGGATGTGATTCAACCATCTGTCATATACCTCCTTCCTTGACTTGATTGGAAGAGCTATAATCACCAAGCGGACGAGAATCGATCGTCCATTTTTCAAATTTCATCCCTCATCCTGGGGGGCAGAATCTCATTCCGTGAGCAAACGTGGTTCGATTGTTCATTCGACGACATTAGCCTCGATACAGTAGATGAATACAAATTAAAGAGTGGAAATACGACTGCTCTCAACTTAAACCTCCAAGTCCCCAGAGCGCGGACTGGAGTACTCTAAGTCCCCAGAGCGCGGACTAGAGTATAAATGACTAAAACCTCCAAGTCCCCAGAGTGCGGACTGGAGTACTCTAAGTCCCCAGAGCGCGGACTAGAGTATAAATGACTAAAACCTCCAAGTCCCCAGAGTGCGGACTGGAGTACTCTAAGTCCCCAGAGCGCGGACTAGAGTATAAACGACTTAAACCTCCAAGTCCCCAGAGCGCGGACTGGAGTACTCTAAGTCCCCAGAGCGCGGACTAGAATATAAATGACTTAAACCTCCAAGTCCCCAGAGTGCGGACTGGAGTACTCTAAGTCCCCAGAGCGCGGACTAGAGTATAAACGACTTAAACCTCCAAGTCTCCAGAGTGCGGACTGGAGTACTCTAAGTCCCCAGAGTGCGGACTAGAGTATAAACGACTTAAACCTCCAAGTCCCCAGAGTGCGGACTGGAGTACTCTAAGTCCCCAGAGCGCGGACTAGAGTATAAACGACTTAAACCTCCAAGTCCCCAGAGTGTGGACTGGAGTACTCTAAGTCCCCAGAGCGTGGACTAGAGTATAAACGACTAAAACCTCCAAGTCCCGAGAGTGCGGACTGGAGTACTCTAAGTCCCCAGAGCGCGGACTAGAGTATAAACGACTAAAACCTCGAAGTCCCCAGAGTGCGGACTGGAGTACTCTAAGTCCCCAGAGCGCGGACTAGAGTATAAACGACTTAAACCTCTAAGTCCCCAGAGTGCGGACTGGAGTACTCTAAGTCCCCAGAGCGCGGACTAGAGTATAAACGACTTAAACCTCCAAGTCCCCAGAGTGCGGACTGGAGTACTCTAAGTCCCCAGAGCGCGGACTAGAGTATAAACGACTTAAACCTCCAAGTCCCCAGAGTGCGGACTGGAGTACTCTAAGTCCCCAGACGCGGACTAGAGTATAAACGACTTAAACCTCCAAGTCCCCAGAGTGTGGACTGGAGTACTCTAAGTCCCCAGAGCGTGGACTAGAGTATAAACGACTAAAACCTCCAAGTCCCCAGAGTGCGGACTGGAGTACTCTAAGTCCCCAGAGCGCGGACTAGAGTATAAACGACTAAAACCTCCAAGTCCCCAGAGTGCGGACTGGAGTACTCTAAGTCCCCAGAGCGCGGACTAGAGTATAAACGACTTAAACCTCCAAGTCCCCATAGTGCGGACTGGAGTACTCTAAGTCCCCAGAGCGCGGACTAGAGTATAAACGACTAAAACCTCCAAGTCCCCAGAGTGCGGACTGGAGTACTCTAAGTCCCCAGAGCGCGGACTAGAGTATAAACGACTTAAACCTCCAAGTCCCCAGAGTGTGGATTGGAGTACTCTAAGTCCCCAGAGCGTGGACTAGAGTATAAACGACTAAAACCTCCAAGTCCCCAGAGTGCGGACTGGAGTACTCTAAGTCCCCAGAGCGCGGACTAGAGTATAAACGACTTAAACCTCCAAGTCCCCAGAGTGCGGACTGGAGTACTCTAAGTCCCCAGAGCGCGGACTAGAGTATAAACGACTTAAACCTCCAAGTCCCCAGAGTGCGGACTGGAGTACTCTAAGTCCCCAGAGCGCGGACTAGAGTATAAACGACTTAAACCTCCAAGTCCCCAGAGTGTGGACTAGAGTACTCTAAGTCCCCAGAGCGTGGACTAGAGTATAAACGACTAAAACCTCCAAGTCCCCAGAGTGCGGACTGGAGTACTCTAAGTCCCCAGAGCGCGGACTAGAGTATAAACGACTAAAACCTCCAAGTCCCCAGAGTGCGGACTGGAGTACTCTAAGTCCCCAGAGTGCGGACTAGAGTATAAACGACTTAAACCTCCAAGTCCCCAGAGTGCAGACTGGAGTACTCTAAGTCCCCAGAGCGCGGACTAGAGTATAAATGACTTAAAACTCCAAGTCCCCAGAATGCGGACTAGAGTACTCTAACTCCCCAAAGTGCGGACTGGAGTACTCTCGGTCCCCAGAGCATGGACTAGGTTATAGACGACTTTAGAAAAATCTCTAAATCCCAGAAGCGGACCAGATTACTCTAAGTTCCCAGAGTGCGAACTAGAGTATAAACGAGTTGACGAAAATCTCTGCGTCTCGAACTGTGGACTAAAGCGTAAACTGTTTGACAAATCTCTAAGTCCCCGGAGCGTGGACCGAAGCATGAACACAAATTGGGTGCGAGTCAACCGGGGGGAGAATAACACTAAGTCACCAGAATGCAGAGTGGTATATAAACATCGATAAATAGACGAGTGGATTCCGACCATTTTCTATTCCGCAAACTTCGACCTGGAACCGACAGGAGGATTATTAACCCGATGAGGATGGAGTTCGACCATCCAACCAGTGACCTGGCCAAATCATTACTGGGGGCAGGGGTACAAAACACTAAAAAGCTGAATACGACAGCTTATTGTAGCTCTAGCGTGGCGTTCTTTATAACTTGAGGCAGCAACTGCAGGGAGGCCTCAATATAGAGCCAATCGAAACGGCATCCAAAGCTACGAGCAACCTACTACATCATACCTCAGACCAAGGGTCAATGCCGATCCGCACCAACCACATACGAATGTGACTCGGATGTTTTTTGAAAAACTATGACCCCCAGAGTATGGAAAATAGGGTAAACCACGAATACTTGGTCAAAAATTCTCCAGCACCCTCGTTCGATTCGTCAGGAGGAGTATGAAACTGGATGAGCATAACTCAACTGCATTTGTAGCCAACTTTACCTCGAGATCTGATTACAGAGCATGAACCAAAGTGGACGTGGATGACCATCCATTGTCCAAATTACGCCATGAAACTTACGTGGCATCGAAGTATTCCTCTTGGAATGAAAAACCACGATAAAATCCAAGATAGGCGAGACCTAGTCTCCCATCGACTGACATGATCCCACGATTCAACGGGAAAGAGAGTAAAGCTAAAGTGGACGTAGTTGGCCTTCCTACTTATCAGTATATGCCCCAGACCTGGGGGCACGAGCAAGAAGCAAGGTGAATGTGAACCGACTTTTCACCAATCACCTCTATGTCTTTGGAGTTTAGGTGAAAAAATATACATAGCTAGGACGAGACTCAACCGTCCATGCAGTACATTTATCAACCCGAGACTGGGAGAAGACGCATGGTCATCCAAAAATTGGCTACGATAGCTCAGTATTAAAACTTGTGTATAGTGCTTACAGCTACTCAAGGCAACGACCGAAAGGATGCCTAAAGGTAGAATCATTAAATCAATGCCAAAGCTTGTGGGCAACTGACTGTCACTCCAACCCGAAGGGCGAGTGAAGGACCATGAATGCATTGAATAGAAAATGCGTTACTCGAATATACAGGCAAATTCAAACTCATGGCAAGATCCAGCTATGTAGTTGCACGCAACTCGAGGCTGGCCCCTACTCGACGTTTCCTTCAACGCGCTTTTAAGCCTGATCTTTGGCCATTTGCTGATAATCTATTAAAGCATTCAGAGCCCTTCGCTATTAGGCTCAATAACTCATGACAAGACTCTAGGATTCGACTAGAGTAACCATCAACTTTGGCCGTCCCAACCATATTTCACATTGAATGTTATGATAGTTACATCTTTACTCAAAGAATCTGGGATGGCACCTGCTAATCTGACGGTCGACATTACAACCAGCCATGGCGACCCTTTCCGGGCGCTGAATATCGGATCACAGCTCAGTGCAGTGATGATAAAAGAATTAGTTGAATTTTTCTGAATAAATGATGATATCTTCCCTTGGACCCATTCTGACATGCATATGTGATTTCATTAACTATCGCGAGCCATGCATTGGATATCAACCCGAAGCTACAAAAGCTAGCACAATCTCTATTGATTTCTTCATGAAAGCTCCACTCTTACTTTTAGGCTCACCCCATCAACGCCTATGCCCACCAGCCATTGCGACAGGGCATACGATGGCCTGAGACGTCTGAAAGACTATTTAAATAGAATATCGAACTAAGCTAATTCGATATCACTTATTTCCCACGAAGGGCTATCCAAGGACGGAAATTAGCAGACCTCACACCCAAATTCACTACCTCAGATGACTATTCAAAGAGTAGCAGAGAACCAACCATAAGATGGAAAATGTACGCGGATGGAGCACCCAATGATCAGTGTTATGGAATAGGAATCATGATAATGACTCCTGAGGAACGATCAATCTGCTACGTCCTAAAACTCGATTTACCTGTAACAAACAACGATGCTTAGTATGAAGCCTTGACTGCCAGCCTCAAATCTGCTAAAGGATTTGAAGTGAAAACTTTACATATCTTTTGTGGTTCTTGATTGGTAGTATACAAATTTAAGAAAGTTGATCTTGCTAGGGGGCATTGTCTTGCTCCTTATCTCGGCCAAGTCCAAGAGCTACTAACCGACTTCACGTATTACATCATTACACACGAACTCAGTGAACAAAATGAAAAGGTGTCATGGTTGACTCCTATCAAAGACTATCTACAATAAAGAATTCTTATTGAATGGAGGAATGGAAAATGACAAATCCTCCTCAAAGCTTCACGCCAAATCATCTAAGAATAAGTCGTGTGTCAAAAGGAGTTTATCCATCCCCACGCTTCGGCATATCGCCCATGATGATATCTTGAGCAAAGTCTATGAAGAAGAACGCGGTAATAACATCAGGGGGAAAACCATGATAAAGAAGATACTCTGCTACAGGTATTACTGGCCAACTATTAACCCAGAAGCGGTTGATCATGCTAGACAATGTGACGAGTGCAAGATGTTTGCAAAAAATCCGGGAACCCCGCCGACGGAAATTAGTCAAATGGCTAGTTCATAGCCGTTTGCCACTTGGGGGCACTGAAATCATCTTCTTGTCGATCCCCAGATGGTGCGAAATACACCACCATAGCAGTTGATTACGTCACCAAATGGGCAGATGAAGAACTCTAACCATGACCAAGATGAAGAAAATAATCAACTTCTTTATCCGTAACGTCATCTGTCCTTATGACCTTCCATGATCCATTATAACTGCAAATGGACAGGTTGAAGCTGTGAACCAAATCATAGAGTCAGTACTAAAGAGAGGTTTGGAAAACTCCTCAAGTGGCTGATTGCAACCCTTATTTCACAGAAAATACAAACAAGGAATCACGATTGAATTGCAATTAAACTAGATGGAGTTGGTGACGACTTATGAGCATATAAAACGCATCCGAGAGCCAATGGCAAGAACATGTACCCGAACGTGCATGTGTACATCCTTAAAAGTTCGACTTCTTGACATCAACAGAAATTGAATTCTCACTAAGGGTTATTAAGAAAAGACTAGATCAGATAGCCGAAGCTTATTAGCTCTGCAGAATCAGTCATGTATGGCCACTAATGAACCACAACCCTGGATTTATAATATTGGGAATCGACCAAGCATCACGATGACCTTAGAAGGATACAACACCTTGGGAGGATAATGATTATTCAAGAAACATGGTGGATTTCTTTCTGAAGACAAGGAATACTCGCTGATTCAAAGCGTGTTGTGTTGCTTCACACGACACACTTTGGGGGGCAAGTGTTTCCTGGAGATTTGACCAGGCAACTGAGTACTCGGCGTACAGGACGACTCGGTGTCAACTAGTGATCGGCATCTCATAGTACTCGGCGTAGTGCTCAGCATCTCATAGTACTCGGCGTAGTACTCGGCATCCATGGTACCCGTCATCAAGGAGTACTCGGCGTAGTACTCGGCATCCAGTGGTACTCGGCATTAGAAGACGTTCGGCGTATATAACTACTCTACATGGCAGCATCGTTCGGCCAAAGGATCGTTCGGCTTCGACTGACAACTGTTCTGCACTTCCCACCCATCAAACGTACCGTTCGGCATTGAGAAGGTGGTTCGGCGTCAACGTGTTCGGTCTACTTGGTTCGGCATACAGCGACCACTACACTTGGGCTAGAGTGTTCGGCCACCAAGCCCACCTGGGAAGTCCAGCCCATATTTGTCTATAAATAGAGGGGCAGGGTCACAGTGAAAAAGGATCCTTTTTTGGGAGAACAATGGGGAGACTCTGCCATTTTTTATACTCTCCTCTTTTTAACTAAAACTTGTATTCAAGTCATTAATATATGGATTGTATCTGTATTCAACTACTTATGAAAGAAATAAAGATCAAAACTCAAAGTGGATGTAGGCAATTACGCTGAACCACTATAAATCCGGTGTTCTTACTTTCTGCATTTAAATTAGCATTGTCTCCTCTGTTTAATTTACTTTCATCACTTATATCTCTACACAATCTTTCTGAACGAGGTTAGTGACCAATTTTGGTGCTAACAATCCCATAACCACTAGCTTAACTTAAATATTTATGAACAAATTGTTGATTTCCACTAGAAGATTGTCATGAGATTTCAATCGAACAAGTCCAAGAATTAACCGACGAAGTGAACGTAAGCGTTTCATACCACTTGTTTTGCTAAGTCGTTTAATTAGATTTCTCATACGAATGAGGTAAAGGTTTGTAGATACTAATAGATTGGAAAATGGTTTTACAAACAAGCTTTGTATTAAAAGTAACGTTGAAGACTGATAGTACTGCAGATACACAATGGTTACGCCTGGATCTCCCAGGAAACATCCATACCCTAGGCTCTCGCAGCCCCTGTTGATTACGCTACCAAGCAACCCAATAGATCGCAGATACACAATGGTTACGCCTGGATCTCCCAGGAAACATCCGTACCCGTAGGCCACCCCCTAACCCTGCGATTATGCCATGAAGTTGCGCTCGTAAGACCATGGAGATTTACATGGAATTCGATGGAAACTCGAGTATCATATCCGGAAAACCAAAATCAGAGAAATATCGATAGAATGAATCCACAATGTGGCCACAAAGTGGATATCAAGCAGAAGGCACTTTCCATATCTTTACTTCAAAAATATGTATCATATAGTACCTTTTCAAATCACTTTCAAATATCATACTTATATAAAGTCCATTATATATAAGATTTTATTTTCAAATCAAATACCTTTCCAAAGTCAAAAGTATATCAAATCACACTTATATAGACTTCAATTATATAAGATTTCACTTTTCAAATTGAGTACCTTTTCAAATCCATAGTTTTCGAATGAACATCATACTTATACAAACCAATTTTCATATAAGTTCGATAACTCCGAAATCAAGTATTTAGTAACACAAGGTTCTCAATTTCAATTTGTTTCAATATCAATACAGTTTCCAAAATCATATACAATTCCACCAAATTATTCTTCCAAATCAAATATCTTCAGTTCCAAAGTTTCCAAAATAATAAATTTAGAAAATAAATCCAAATTTCCAAATCAATATAATTTAAGTCAACAATTCATTTCCAAAATCATCTTATGTTTACATAAAGTTCATCTTATATAAGGATCAAAAATTTTCAAAAATAAATTTCGCTGCATGAAGAGCTATATGGGATTGAACATCTTTGCTTTATAAAAGTTTTTTATTTATTTAGAATAGTTTTGTATATAAAATATTTTGTATGTAAAATAGAATAAAATAGTTTGTTTAAGAAGAACAAAAGAAAAATAGTTTCCGAAAAATGGTTTTAAATTGATAGTAGTTTTTCATAAAAGAAAATTCCAATTAAATTACAAAGATATCCAACCCAACAACTTCAAATTTCAGCATCAAGTATTAGAATATAAGTCGTACATATGTCATCATTTCACAAAGTCACATTCGATCGCTCGCTCGATCACACAAGTTCGCTTTCGAACTAGTATTGTCCATTCGACTTCCCTAATGCGGATTTCGATATGGTTTCTCAACTAGAAACCATTAGTCTCCTGGCATAGCCATATACTATGATAGAGAATTATAGAATCAAGCCCAAAATCCATATCAAATATTTGCCATCAAGAATCAAATGAAAAATCCTAACACGAAATGGTGTAATTCACCTCGAACTTGTGTACTCAAACTTGGATCAATTTAATTATGCGAATAAAACAGCATACGTACAACTTATGTATCTATTCCAACTTTTTAAATATATAGTTTCATAAAGATGTTACTAAGTTAAGCATTTAAACTAAATTTTATTCAAAATATTTTGAAGACCAAATTCTTCTCAAAACATTTCAAATCTAAATTTCATATTAGAAAAAATTCAAAATAGCCTTATTCATTTTCTTAACAAAACAGTTTCAACCTATTTAAATCATATTACTACATACTTTAAACATACATACCAAACTTATATACTTTATACTTTTCAAAATTACTTAGCTTTGAAAAGTTAACTTTGATTTGGAAGTGCTCGAACCTTCAAAATAGTCAAAGAAATCATATTTCAATCCAAGAGTTGGAAATCACAATTAAATCAGTAAATCAATTCCAAAATTGGGGTTATATCAAATCAAATCCAAAACTCAAGGACTGAACACCAGCTCATTTCAAATTGTTTCAAATATATATACATATATCTTTCGAATATCAAATCACACTTCGGAATTTGGAATCAAAATTGGTTTCACAAGTCAATTGTTTAACAAAGCTACCGAAGTGGCCTCTCCCCCACTCTGAAACTCGAAAATCCATGTCGATGATGCATGCATTCATCACCGAAATTATTTTCCAGCGACATAAATGGGTTCTAGACTTCTATTTTCTCAACTTCTTTTGAAATTTCTTCGAAATCATTTGAAACTCATTAAAATCATTGGAAACATTCCATATTCGGAAAATACTTTCAAATCATATTATTTATTATTCCAAAATCTTAAAACCAGTTTCAAAAATGGCGGAGTTCAATCACTCAAATTCAGATTCAAAACCTTCAGTGATAAATTATTTTATATGAAACCATTTCTTATAAAATTTTCACAATTTCAAATCCTTTCGAAACTTCAAATTCTCGTTTTAAAAGGGTATATAATCTTTATCGAAAACATTTCACTTATATATATAAAATATGGTCACCCTTATCAAAATAACAATTTCGATGTATACACAAATTCCAAAATACAATCAACCTCAAATTTTTCAAGGGATGATTCAAGGATGGATTTCAAAGAAAAACAGAGATTCAAATTTAGAGGAACTCTAATCAAATAGAATTCTGATTCAAAGATAAGCTCAAACGAAGATAAGATAATTAAATTACCAAATAGAAGATGGATAGGCCCATATAGATCGCGAGCGACCTTAACAGGGTCAACCGTGACTTTAGGAATATAATCGATGCGAAAATCTAAGGCAAATCGACCTTCGATCGCCAGTGATAGAATCTAAATATAGTAGAAGATAGAAAACATCGTAAACCGAGGATACAGAAATCTCCGGTGAATCTATGCCAATTATAAGGGAGTTTCACCCTTTTCAAAGATTGGCGGAATCACTGATTTTTATAGAGGTCATTCAAAGTGGAGTTATGGAATGCTCCAAAAATCAAAAGAATACAATTAGGGGAGACAGGAATGGATTTCAGAACAAGTGGGAGCGTTCCAAAATTCAAAGGAATCCTAATCGAAGAAATCCAAACTAAGATAGAAGTTCAGAATTTTAAGGAAATCCTAATCAAAGAAATTACTAACAAGGTGGATATGAAAGGGATAAAGTCCAGAAAATTTTCTTTCAAAACAAGAAAATTTTATATCAAAATAATCTTTAAAAATCCTTTAGAAATCATTTGAAAAAAAATTTATACTTTGAAAATACGTTCTCTCACAAAGGTATGATTATGAGATTGATTTCACTCATTCTAGGGTATTTCTACCCTATCTCAAATGAGTTTTTGCTCCATAGGCTAAGGTTTGCCTAAAACCAAAGCTCTGATACCAATTGTAATGACCCACTATTTTGGACCATTCAAATCGACAATAATCCACACATGTCCGACTTGAATAATTCAAAATAACAGATTGTAATAAAATTTGGAGCAAATGAAATACAATCACAGAATCACAGACACAGAAATATCAGAATAACTCGCAGCGGGAATTAAAATACCATAGTAGTTCATGAAGCTACTATAACAAACTCTCAAAACAAAATACATAATATCAGTCTGAAAACATATACAATAGAAATCTCAAATACATAGAAGTTTATAATACCATAGCTGAAATAGAACAACTGAAACTGAAATGGAATAGATAATCTAGGCAAGCAGAATCTCCAGCAATTCCTAGCTCCAGAAAAGAAATCCAAAGCTAAGCTGTAAATCTCAGGCTGACCCGAGCGTAAAGTAAAACACAAAACACTCGAGTCAGAACAATATATACTTATATAAGATAAACCAACTCAAGTTAACTGTAGAAGTAATGCACAATAGCTTAAAGGATGCTTGGGATCGCCCATCCTTTAAGGATCAGTTAAACTATAAATTAAATACATCCCATGGTTAAAATTACAAAATGGTATTTTATACTTCGAAATCAGATATCATTTCAAAAATTCAATATCATTCAAAACCCCATTTCAAAATATCAAATACTCATATCTTCCTAACCACATTAATTTATTTAAAATACCATTTCAACACACATTACAAAATAGTTTATATTTCAAAACAAATTACTTCATTCTAAATAAAAAAATGAAGTTATTATATTTAATAATTTAAATTATTAAATTTCCAAAATTTTACCTTTTTCTAAATTCATTTATTCACTTAAATTTATCAAAACAGTGAAAATTCACTTTTCACAGCATTTAGAAAATGCTACGGAAAGTTATATTCAAAACAGTTCAATTTAACAAAAGAGAGCATTTAAAAAAATGCTGGAATAGGGTTACATTAGTTTTAAAGAAAACTTAGTTAAATTCAACAATTATAGTACTTACAAAAATGCTATAATAACCTTTAATCCAAATTTGCTTTTTAGTTCATAATTATCAACTACAGCATTTACAAATGTTGTATTATCATTTACATTTGAATTAATAGCATTTCAGGAATGCAGTTAATTAACTACAAATATTCAATATAATTTCACAAACAATTATATTTTTATTTAAATCATTTTTAACTTATAAAATCATATAAATTCACTTTTATAATCATCATTTAATTTTTCTTAAATTCATGATTTTATAAAGTTAAATTTCCATAAAAATCAATATTTAATGATAATTCACTCATTAAATTCCAACATTCAATTTTAAATTCATTATAATTAAATTTTTAGCTTAACAGTTAAGTTTAAATTTCCAAATATAACGTATTTCCATTTTTATTTACTTAAAATTCGTTTTTAAGCCAAATTCACAAATTTCCAATTTTAGTTATATTTCAAAATTTCGACTTAAATATTCATTCATTTCACATTTTAACTTTATTCAAAAATCATTAATATATTATAAAATCATTTAAATTCACTTTAATCCAAATTATCATGAATTTATCATATTTCATACTTAATTTAAATTCCAATTGTCACCAAATTAAAATTTCCCAAAATAACTTACATTTCAGATTTTCTAACTTTACCATTAATTTATTTCACTTATAAATTTTCAGAAAATCAATAATGCTTTACAAAAATCATTTTAAATCAAATTTAAATCAAAATATTATAACATTTACACTTCTAAAATATTTTAAATTTTTTTAGAAAAACATATTTTAACTACGGCTCTGTATTTCATTTTTAGCCTAGGTAAAGTGATACGAGTAATATATCATTTCAACCCGTAATTTTTGAAGAAAACCCGGGTTTGATCATTTCAAACCCGCAATCCCAAGTAAATGAAAATAATTGAAAATCATTCAGGCCTATCATTTCAGCCCATAACGATTTTCTCCTATTCTAAAGTCCGTTCGGGTATGTATCATTTCAACCTATAGTGATTCTAATCTAAAGGGAACTTACAGTGTGATAAACTGATAAAAAATAATAGAACAACATAATATAACAATAACATATAATATAATAGTTGTTTAAGCGTGGGTGAACATCATAAAATCATAACATAGCAGGTGTAACATGATAATGCATTTTTACAGATTCAAAAGGGGTCAATTCACTAGTTATATATGTACATATTGTCTGGTGAGAATAACTCACCTGTTCAGAGCTGGAGATAGCTACCAAAGCAAACAATACTGACACAACGAAGGCATGACAACACGGAAATGACTTGAGAGTGGAGGGCCAAAGCTAATGGCCTTGATAACATTTACACAAAACCATACAAACAGCATAAGTTTTCAACCCAAAATTTCAACAAAACATTGTTAGAAATGACTGCATAAAACAAATCCAAAGCTATTGCACTTCTTTCAACCACATATGGTCCAGCTATAGGTCTGAAATGTATGGCTAAGGGGTGTATTTGGATCTGGTTTTGGGTTCATAGGTCAGCCATTGCCTGGATATAAAGGAGTAGAGAGATATGTGCAAAGGTATGAGCATGACACTACACTACAAGGCAACAAAATAATGGTTTCAAGGCCAAACAAGCCACGACCAAAGGCAAGTGGTCACAGCCAGGTCTGGTGGGGTCAGTAGGATGACATGGCAGTGGTGTCAGGTCAGGAATTTTCTGGAGATGGTGGTGCAAGTGGCGGCCAAGGTGATGGTTTGAGTGGTGGAACAAGATTGGTGCTTGGCTAGGTTGAACAAGTGGAGTGTTTGCATAAACTTTGGTGGATCTAGTCATAGATGACCACAGTATGGCTTAGTCAGTGCGCCGGAGGAGATGGTGACCTGATGTGGTGATGGTGGAGGCGGCTATGGTGGTGGAGGAGCAAGGGCTGAACCATGGAAGGTAGAAGGCAAGTGCAAAAATTAAACAACAAGTAGAAAAAAAAATGGAAAAAGAATATGAAAGTTTACCAAATTTTCTTTGTTCAGATGGAGACCGAAATTTTTGAGGTGAGAAGTGTTTCTATACATGAAAAATGAATAGGAATGCAGCTGAAAGAATGAGATAGGGTCGGCTATCAATGAATGCAAGAGTTTAGAAATGAAAAGGTGGGAAAACCAAGAGACTTAAGCAACTAAAGGGTCACAAACCTTTCAAATTTCCATAATTCTTTTTGCAATTTTAAATAACTGAAAAATGAATATAAATTCAGATAAAAACATGAAAATTTAGTAAATAAACAAAAATAAATAGATAAATATTAATTATATATAAATTAAATAAATAAAAACAGTAAAATTTGCAAACTAGTCTTGAAAATATGAAAATAAATGCAATGAACTTTGGAGAATTTTTATGTACTTGAAAATATTTATAAATAAAAATAAGAACAAAAAATAAAGTGAATTCACAAAAATAAATAAATAAATTTTAAATTAAATATAATTTTAATGAAGAAAATAGCAGAAAAATGGAAACTAGCCTTTAAAAATAGAAAATAAATGCAACATATTTTGGAAAAATTCTATTATCACTTTAAAAATATTAAAATACAAAAATATACATAAAATAACATATTAACACATATTAAAATAAAATATGACAAAGAAAATGTAATTTATATAATTTAAAATAGACAAAATTGTTAAATAAATCAAATTGCACTCAAAATTGAAATGTACATAACTTTCACAATTTAACTCCGTTTTCAACGAAACAAAAAGCAGTGTTCAAGTTACTAAATCTATTTTCATAATAAAAGATAAAATTTGAGAAATTTAAATATTTAAATTTGAAGTTTAAAAAGTCAAAGTTTGACCAGTTTGACCACAAATCCATTTTTACAGGAAGATAAACAATTTATACCAGTTTGAAATTAAAATTCACATAATAATCAACATTTATTTTAAAAAATGAAATGTTTGAAATAAAACAAGTTTTAAATAGTTTTCAAATTAAAATAAAGTCAAATAAAATATATACAAAAATCTAGGGCTGTTACACTCTCCCCTACTCAAATCTTTTCGTCCTCGAAAAGGAAGGAAGCGGAGAACAACTAGAAAGAATAATAGGTTGGAAGACATCCGAAAAGAAGGTAGGGAAAAAGTAGCTAGGAGGGAAAACAGGTTTAACGACAAGGATGAACCATTATTTAACCCATTATACATTTCAATTAAAATTTCATAACATTTAAACATTTTATAATATGATAAATAGTCCTTTGATTTAAACCTGATAGTTCAAAGTAAACAATATTTAAAACATCTTAAAATCTTCAGAAGGGAAAATAACTGATCAAAATATTCTTTATATAGTACTTTATCAAAATACTTTTATAACTCGATGTCTTAACAAGTTTATCCTCGTTCCTGCAGACTCTGGCAGTGCGTTGTTCAGCGCAAAGCTAGAATTCTCCAGGTACTTAGTAGACTTGTTTCAACACCCAGTGAAAATACTGGAAATCTTTTAAAAATAGATATGGAAAGTACAATCCAAAAACAAAACAAAACATGTCGATCATGGATCGCGGATACACAATGGTTACGCCTGGATCCCCCAGGAAACATCTGTACCCGTAGGTCACCCCCCAACCTTGCGATTACGCCATGAAGACTGGTAGTACTGCAGATACACAATGGTTACACCTGGATCTCCCAGTAAACATCCGTACCCTAGGCTCTCGCAGCCCCTGCTGATTACGCTACCAAGCAACCCAATAGATCGCAGATACACAATGGTTATGCCTGGATCTCCCAGGAAACATCCGTACCCATAGGCCACCCCTCAACCCTGCGATTACGCCATGAAGTTGCGCTCGTAAGACCATGGAGATTTACATGGAATTCGATGGAAACTCGAGTATCATATCCGGAAAACCAAAATCAGAGAAATATCGATAGAATGAATCCACAATGTGGCCACAAAGCAGATATCAAGCAGAAGGCACTTTCCATATCTTTACTTCGAAAATATGTATCATATAGTACCTTTTCAAATCACTTTCAAATATCATACTTATATAAAGTCCATTATATATAAGATTTTATTTTCAAATCAAATACCTTTCCAAAGTCAAAAGTATATCAAATCACACTTATATAGACTTCAATTATATAAGATTTCACTTTTCAAATTGAGTACCTTTTCAAATCCATAGTTTTCGAATGAACATCATACTTATACAAACCAATTTTCATATAAGTTCGATAACTCCCAAATCAAGTATTTAGTAACACAAGGTTCTCAATTTCAATTTGTTTCAATATCAATACAGTTTCCAAAATCATATACAATTCCACCAAATTATTCTTCCAAATCAAATATCTTCAGTTCCAAAGTTTCCAAAATAATAAATTTAGAAAATAAATCCAAATTTTCAAATCAATATAATTTAAGTCAACAATCCATTTCCAAAATCATCTTATGTTTACATAAAGTTCATCTTATATAAGGATCAAAAAATTTCAAAAATAAATTTTGCTTCATGAAGAGCTATATGGGATTGAACATCTTTGCTTTATAAAAGTTTTTTATTTATTTAGAATAGTTTTGTATATAAAATATTTTGTATGTAAAATAGAATAAAATAGTTTGTTTAAGAAGAACAAAAGAAAAATAGTTTTCGAAAAATGGTTTTAAATTGATAGTAGTTTTTCATAAAAGAAAATTCCATTTAAATTACAAAGATATCCAACCCAAAAACTTCCAATTTCAGCGTCAAGTATTAGAATATAAGATGTACATATGTCATCATTTCGCAAAGTCACATTCGATCGCTCGCTCGATCACACAAGTTCGCTTTCGAACTAGTATTGTCCATTCGACTTCCCTAATGCGGATTTCGATATGGTTTCTCGACTAGAAACCATCAGTCTCCTGGCATAGCCATATACTATGATAGAGAATTCTAGAATCAAGCCCAAAATCCATATCTAATATTCGCCATCAAGAATCAAATGAAAAATCCTAACACGAAATGGTGTAATTCACCTCGAACTTGTATACTCAAACTTTGATCAATTGAATTATGCGAATAAAACAGCATACGTACAACTTATGTATCTATTCCAACTTTTTAAATATATAGTTTCATAAAGATGTTACTAAGTTAAGCATTTAAACTAAATTTTATTCAAAATATTTTGAAGACCAAATTATTCACAAAACATTTCAAATCTAAATTTCATATTAGAAAAAATTCAAAATAGCCTTATTCATTTTCTTAACAAAACAGTTTCAACCTATTTAAATCATATTACTACATACTTTAAACATACATACCAAACTTATATACTTTATACTTTTCAAAATTACTTAGCTTTGAAAAGTTAACTTTGATTTGGAAGTGCTCGAACCTTCAAAATAGTCAAAGAAATCATATTTCAATCCAAGAGTTGGAAATCACAATTAAATCAGTAAATCAATACCAAAAATGGGGTTATATCAAATCAAATCCAAAACTCAAGGACTGAACACCGGCTCATTTCAAATTGTTTCAAATATATATACATATATCTTTCGAATATCAAATCACACTTCGGAATTTGGAATCAAAATTGGTTTCACAAGTCAATTATTTAACAAAGCTACCGAAGTGGCCTCTCCCCCCTCTGAAACTCGAAAATCCATGTCGATGATGCATGCATTCATCACCGAAATTATTTTCCGACGACATAAATGGGTTCTGGACTTCTATTTTCTCAACTTCTTTTGAAATTTCTTCGAAATCTTTTGAAACTCATTAAAATCATTTGAAACATTTCATATTCGGAAAATACTTTCAAATCATATTATTTATTATTCCAAAATCTTAAAACCAGTTTCAAAAATGTTGGAGTTCAATCACTCAAATTCAGATTCAAAACCTTCAGTTATAAATTATCTTATATGAAACCATTTCTTATAAAATTTTCACAATTTCAAATCCTTTCGAAACTTCAAATTCTCGTTTTAAAAAGGTATATAATATTTATCGAAAACATTTCACTTATATATATAAAATATGGTCACCCTTATCGAAATAACAATTTCGATGTATACACAGATTCCAAAATACAATCAACCTCAAATTTTTCAAGGGATGATTCAAGGATGGATTTCAAAGCAAAACAGAGATTCAAATTTAGAGGAACTCTAATCAAATAGAATTCTGATTCAAAGATAAGCTCAAACGAAGATAAGATAATTAAATTACAAAATAGAAGATGGATAGGCCCATATAGATCGCGAGCGACCTTAACAGGGTCAACCGTGACTTCAGGAATATAATCGATGCGAAAATCTAAGGCAAATCGACCTTCGATCGCCAGTGATAGAATCTAAATATAGTAGAAGATAGAAAACATCGTAAACCGAGGATACAGAAATCTCCGGTGAATCTATGCCAATTATAAGGGAGTTTCACCCTTTTCAAAGATTGGCGGAATCACTGATTTTTATAGAGGTCATTCAAAGTGGAGTTATGGAATGCTCCAAAAATCAAAAGAATACAATTAGGGGAGACAGGAATGGATTTCAGAACAAGTGGGAGCGTTCCAAAATTCAAAGGAATCCTAATCGAAGAAATCCAAACTAAGATAGAAGTTCAGAATTTTAAGGAAATCCTAATCAAAGAAATTACTAACAAGGTGGATATGAAAGGGATAAAGTCCAGAAAATTTTCTTTCAAAACAAGAAAATTTTATATCAAAATAATCTTTAAAAATCCTTTAGAAATCATTTGAAAAAAAATTTATACTTTGAAAATACGTTCTCTCACAAAGGTATGATTATGAGATTGATTTCACTCATTCTAGGGTATTTCTACCCTATCTCAAATGAGTTTTTGCTCCATAGGCTAAGGTTTGCCTAAAACCAAAGCTCTGATACCAATTGTAATGACCCACTATTTTGGACCATTCAAATCGACAATAATCCACACATGTCCGACTTGAATAATTCAAAATAATAGATTGTAATAAAATTTGGAGCAAATGAAATACAATCACAGACACAGAAATATCAGAATAACTCGCAGCGGGAATTAAAATACCATAGTAGTTCATGAAGCTACTATAACAAACTCTCAAAACAAAATACATAATATCAGTCTGAAAACATATACAATAGAAATCTCAAATACATAGAAGTTTATAATACCAGAGCTGAAATAGAACAACTGAAACTGAAATGGAATAGATAATCTAGGCAAGCAGAATCTCCAGCAATTCCTAGCTCCAGAAAAGAAATCCAAATCTAAGCAGTAAATCTCAGGCTGACCCGAGCGTAAAGTAAAACACAAAACACTCGAGTCAGGACAATATATACTTATATAATATAAACCAACTCAAGTGAACTGTAGAAGTAATGCCCAATAGCTTAAAGGATGCTTGGGATCGCCCATCCTTTAAGGATCAGTTAAACTATAAATTAAATACATCCCGTGGTTAAAATTACAAAATGGTATTTTATACTTCGAAATCAGATATCATTTCAAAAATTCAAAATCATTCAAAACCCCATTTCAAAATATCAAATACTCATATCTTCCAAACCACATTCATTTATTTAAAATACCATTTCAACACACATTTCAAAATAGTTTATATTTCAAAACAAATTACTTCATTCTAAATCAAAAAATGAAGTTATTATATTTAATAATTTAAATTATTAAATTTCCAAAATTTTATCTTTTTCTAAATTCATTTATTCACTTAAATTTATCAAAACAGTGAAAATTCACTTTTCGCAGCACTCAGAAAATGCTACGGAAAGTTATATTCAAAACAGTTCAATTTAACAAAAGACAGCATTTAAAAAAATGCTGGAATAGGGTTACATTAGTTTTAAAGAAAACTTAGTTAAATTCAACAATTATAGTACTTACAGAAATGCTATAATAACCTTTAATCCAAATTTGCTTTTTAGTTCATAATTATCAACTACAGCATTGACAAATGCTGTATTATCATTTACATTTGAATTAATAGCATTTCAGGAATGCAGTTAATTAACTACAAATATTCAATATAATTTCACAAACAATTATATTTTTATTTAAATCATTTTTAACTTATAAAATCATATAAATTCACTTTTATAATCATCATTTAATTTTTCTTAAATTCATGATTTTATAAAGTTAAATTTCCATAAAAATCAATATTTAATGATAATTCACTCATTAAATTCCAACATTCAATTTTAAATTCATTATAATTAAATTTTTAGCTTAACAGTTAAGTTTAAATTTCCAAATATAACTTATTTCCATTTTTATTTACTTAACTTAAAATTCGTTTTTAAGCCAAATTTACAAATTTCCAATTTTAGTTATATTTCAAAATTTCGACTTAAATATTCATTCATTTCACATTTTAACTTTATTCAAAAATCATTAATATATTATAAAATCATTTAAATTCACTTTAATCCAAATTATCATGAATTTATCATATTTAATATTTAATTAAAATTCCAATTGTCACCAAATTAAAATTTCCCAAAATAACTTACATTTCAGATTTTCTAACTTTACCATTAATTTATTTCACTTATAAATTTTCAGAAAATCAATAATTCTTTAAAAAAATCATTTTAAATCAAATTTAAATCAAAATATTATAAAATTTACATTTCTAAAATATTTTAAATTATTTTAGAAAAATATATTTTAACTACGGGTCTGTATTTCATTTTTAGCCTAGGTAAAGTGATACGAGTAATATATCATTTCAACCCGTAATTTTCAAAGAAAACCCGGGTTTGATCATTTCAAACCTGCAATCCCAAGTAAATGAAAATAACTAAAAATCATTCAGGCCTATCATTTCAGCCCATAATGATTTTCTCCTATTCTAAAGTCCGTTCGGGTATGTATCATTTCAACCCATAGTGATTCTAATCTAAAGGGAACTTGCAGTGTGATAAACTGATAAAAATAATAGAACAGCATAATATAACAGTAACATATAATATAATAGTTGTTTAAGCATGGGTGAACATCATAAAATCATACATAGCAGGTGTAACATGATAATGCATTTTTACAGATTCAAAAGGGGTCAATTCACTAGTTATATATGTACATATTGTCTGGTGAGAATAACTCACCTGTTCAGAGCTGGAGATAGCTACCAAAGCAAACAATACTGACACAATGAAGGCACGACAACACGGAAATGACTTGAGAGTGGAGGGCCAAAGCTAATGGTCTTGATAACATTTACACAAAACCATACAAACAGCATAAGTTTTCAACCCAAAATTTCAACAAAACATTGTTAGAAATGACTGCATAAAACAAATCCAAAGCTATTGCACTTCTTTCAACCACCTATGGTTCAGCTATAGGTCTGAAATGTATGGCTAAGGGGTGTATTTGGATCTAGATTTGGGTTCATAGGTCGGACATTGCCTGGATATAAAGGAGTAGAGAGATATGTGCAAAGGTATGAGCATGACACTACACTACAAGGCAACAAAACAATGGTTTCAAGGCAAAACAAGCCACGACCAAAGGCAAGTGGTCACGGCCAGGTCTGGTGGGGTCAGTAGGATGACATGGCAGTGGTGTCAGGTTAGGAATTTGCTGGAGATGGTGGTGCAAGTGGCGGCCAAGGTGATGGTTTGAGTGGTGGAACAAGATTGGTGCTCGGCTAGGTTGAACAAGTGGAGTGTTTGCATAAACTTTGGTGGATCTAGTCATAGATGACCACGGTATGGCTTGGTCAGTGGGCTGGAGGAGATGGTGACCTGATGTGGTGATGGTGGAAGCGGCTATGGTGGTGGAGGAGCAAGGGCTGAACCATGGAAGGTAGAAGGCAAGTGCAAAAATCAAACAACAAGTACAAAAAAAAATGGAAAAAGAATATGAATGTTTACCAAATTTTCTTTGTTCAGACGGGGGCCGAAATTTTTGAGGTGAGAAGTGTTTCTATATGTGAAAAATGAATAAGAATGCAACTGAAAGAATGAGATAGGGTCGGCTAACAATGAATGCAAGAGTTTAGAAATGAAAAGGTGGGAAAACCAAGAGACTTAAGCAACTAAAGGGTCACAAACCTTTCAAATTTCCATAATTCTTTTTGCAATTTTAAATAACTGAAAAATGAATATAAATTCAGATAAAAACACGAAAATTTAGTAAATAAACAAAAATAAATAGATAAATATTAATTATATATAAATTAAATAAATAAAAACAGCAAAATTTGCAAACTAGTCTTGAAAATATGAAAATAAATGCAATGAACTTTGGAGAATTTTTATGTACTTGAAAATATTTATAAATAAAAATAAGAACACAAAATAAAGTGAATTCACAAAAATAAATAAATACATTTTAAATTAAATATAATTTTAATGAAGAAAATAGCAGAAAAATGGAAACTAGCCTTTAAAAATAGAAAATAAATGCAACATATTTTGGAAAAATTCTATTATCACTTTAAAAATATTAAAAGACAAAAATATACATAAAATAACATATTAACACATATTAAAATAAAATATGACAAAGAAAATGTAATTTATATAATTTAAAATAGACAAAATTGTTAAATAATTCAAATTGCACTCAAAATTGAAATGTACATAACTTTCACAATTTAACTCCGTTTTCAACGAAACGGAAAGCAGTGTTCAAGTTACTAAATCTATTTTCATAATAAAAGATAAAATTTGAGAAATTTAAATATTTAAATTTGAAGTTTTAAAAGTCAAAGTTTGACCAGTTTGACAACAAATTCATTTTTACAGGAACATAAACAATTTATACCAATTTGAAATTAAAATTCACATAATAATCAACATTTATTTTTAAAAATGAAATGTTTGAAATAAAAAAAGTTTAAAATAGTTTTCAAAATAAAATAAAGTCAAATAAAATATATACAAAAATCTAGGGCTGTTACAGCTATAGACATAGATGTGAGTTCAAGAACTCACCTTTAAACCCAAATATAGAAATGAGAAGCTCTAAAACAAGCAAAGATTGATTTCTCTTCAACAACACCTCTAGAATCTTCAATCTATTATCAAAGGTGAAGTTTTTCCTAAGTTAGGTTATAGGAATTTCTAAAAATTGAAGAGAGATTGAGATGGAGAAGATGAAGAGGATGCTTACCTAAGCTTCTCTTTGATTTTGGAGCTTGAATCTTGAATTTCCTAGTAATCTAGGGTTTAGGAATTTTAATTTCCCTTTCTTTCCTCCATTTTCCTTTAGCTTGAGTATTTGGAAATAATAGAATGAATGAAGAGGAGTTAGAGGAGTTAGGGTATTAGATGAGTTGGTGGGCTGAAACCCAAACCCAAAGCCCAATAGAAAAATAGCAAAAATTCTACTCAACTCCAAACATATCGATGTTTATACTCAAAAAGGTCACAAACGCCATTTTAGACTCAATGGAAGTGGTCTCGAGTCTGGATTCGACTGTTTACGAAAATTCACGTTTTGGACTTTTAAATTCAATAAACGATGCTATATTTAAATAAATCATTTAAATATATTATCGTAAAAATATGCGGGTTGTTACAGACTCCCCTCCTTAAAGAAATTGCGTCCTCGCAATACTTAAGAAGAAAATAAAAAGTAACAGCCATACTAAGGCATAACAACACAAAAGAAGAAATTTTGAAATGAGAAGTTCACCTTAAAGAGCACGAGAGAGTAAGTCCGGATGTGTTCGCTCGATGAATCCTCTGGATTCCCAAGAGTAATCCTTAGGATTTGAGGACCATTGAACTTTCATAAGCGGAACATCTTTATTTCGAAGGCGTTTAACCTCCATAGCAATGATACGAATAGGATGTTTCTCATAAGTCAAATTAGGTGAAACTTCAATTTCTTCAATAATACCGGGCTCAAGAATAGAATCGGAATCTCTAAAGCATTTCCGTAGTTTAGAAACGTGGAGTACATCATGAATAGTAGAAAATTGAGCCGGTAATAAAAGGTGATATGCCACGTAGCCAATGCGTTCGGTGATGGGAAATGGGCCAATATATCGAGGTGCTAATTTTCCCGATCGATTGAAATGCACAACACCCTTCATAGGTGAAACATGAATGAACACCAAATCTCCCACAGAAAATTCTAAATTCCTTCTTCGATTATCGGCATAGGATTTTTTCTACTTTGAGCTTCTTTCATCCTATGATGAATAAGGTCAATCTTTTCTATGGAATCACGAATAAAATCGGGACCTAAAACCAGCTTCTCACCGGCTTCAAGCCAACACGAAGGAGATCAGCATGGCCTTCCGTAGAGTGCCTCGAAAGGTGCCATACCAATACTAGATTGGAAGCTATTGTTGTAAGAAAACTCAATAAGAGAAATATGATCTTCCCAACTTCCACCAAAAATCAAGAACAAATGCACGAAGAAGATCTTCAAGAGTTTGATTCACACACTCTGTTTATCCATCGGACTGAGGATGATAAGCGGTGCTAAAATTAAGCTTTATTCCCAAAGATTTTTGAAGACCTTTCCAAAATCCACTAGTAAATAATGGATCACGATCGCTAACAATAGAAGTAGAGACTCCATGCAATTTAACAATTTCTTTGACATAGAGTTTAGCCAAAAGAGGTACGGTCCGATTGGACCAAACGGGAAGAAAATGGGCGGATTTTGTAGCTCTATCTACTATCACCCATAGGCTAGCATGACCTGAACGAGAACGGGGAAGACCGTCAATAAAGTCCATAGAGACTTGATCCCACTTCCAAACGGGAATGTCTAAAGGTTGCAATAACCCACCGGGCCTTTGATGCTCGGCCTTTATGAGTTGGCAAGTTATGCAACGCTTAATAAAGTTAGCAATATCAGATTTCATTCCATCCCAATAATAAAGTTGCTTCATGTCCGCATACATTTCCCTACTATCGGGATGAATGGTAAATTTAGAGCGATGAAAATCTTCTAAAATGTCTTTACGAAGATCACAAATGTTTGGCACAGTAAGTCTACCAAACTTTTGAATACCTCCATGAGCATCAATATCGAAGTCTTTCAAACCATCAACCTTATTTTTATCCCTACAACTTTGGCTAAGAAGAACCAATTCGGGATCTAGCTTTTGAGCTTCAAGGATGCGGTCTAAAAGAGATGGATGAGCCTCAAGGCTACATAAAACAAGAGATGAACATGAATCGGGTTCACGATCTCGAATCTCACAAGTGGACAAAGTCTTGAGATCATTCCATTCGGATATCATCATGGAAACAACCGCTTGTTGCTTATGATTAAGGGCATCGGTAACACGATTGCCCTTTCCGAGAGTATAGAGAATATCAAGATCGTAAGATGCAAAGAATTCGAGCCAACGTTGTTGACGTAAATTAAGTTCCTTTTGCGAAAATAATGTGGTGACCCTCACTCTATAACACATAGTTTTTTTTTTATACAAGAGGCATTCACCACTAAACCCCAATTCTTTTATATTTGAATATTTATATAATTTCCAAATATTTTTCCCAAGACCCTGGTTTTACCAATATAATCATATCAGTGTACAAACAAACTAAGACAATTGTATATTTGATGATATACAATTGTTTCTTTATTATTATTATATTTTTTTTTATCAGAGGGAATTTAAATCAAATAGAAATCAAACTACCATACAAGCTATTGACATAGCCACTTATTTCTTTTCTAAGTCTTGTTCTACTGCCATAGGTGCACTTTGACAAATTCTAACACTTATATATATTTATCTTGCCTAGATAATTCTATTTAACTCTAAAATAGTATTTACTTGATCTCATGATAGTTATCAAAGTTGATAATAATTAATAACAATAAGTTGGATTGACAAAAATCGATAAACCTTGGAAATTTACTCGAAAATAGGCAAATTAGGCAAAATCAGCAGTTCAGACGTCTAAATTTTTATGACAGACGTCTAGATTCGATCTCAGACGTCTAAATTTTTATGACAGACGTCTAATTTGATCTTAGACGTCTAAAATTGTTGACAAGTTTTCTCAGAGGTTAAACTTAAATACTCAATTACTTACAAATTTCCAGAATTCGTGCATATGCAAGTATCACTTACCTGCCATGCACAAATTCATCTCACTTGAATATTCTACTAAAATCTTGAGTGTTCATTAAAAATCAATCCCCTTAGCTTTTTAATTTCCATAAGGCAAAACATAAGCAATAAAAATCAGAGTTCAAATATATATATATCCATATCATATGCATATGACATGTCTAACTCCTTATTTTCTCCAAATCAAACATTCATAAAATAAATTTGTAGTTAACCAACCATCATCCATGATCACTCATAACAGGTTTTGATTAAGTACATATCTTCAACTCAAAATACTTAAAAAGTTTCCTAAAAGTAACTTCAATTACTGAAAATAAAATGTGTCTAGTGATTTCATTACAATGCATCTGCAAATTTTAAAAAAAACAAGTCTCTCTTATTTATTCTAGCAGCCAATGCCTTCTCTACTCATCAAGCCAACTTCAATTTCCTGCAAGCAAATCATTTAGCTGCCCCAAAGAATTTTTGAGACACCCAGATGATTGCAAGGGCAACCAAAAGGGTCGGTTTTCACTGGTATGAGCATTTATCAATTTTGTATACATATTCATAATTTTAAAACATAATCTTGCAGTGCCTTCCTAGTTTAACAGATGTTTATACTTAGCATGTTTTGGTTCATACAAGGTAATACAAAAAAACACATTCATCTATTCAAACAAATACACAGCAAACAGTAAAGATAAACATATGTATAATTCTTGATTTATTCTCCCCAAATCTAGATAAATAAACCCAGGTTTTATACTCCAAATTTTCACACAGCAACTAATCAATGAACAAGTTTAACTTGATTAAATTAACACCATATCTGGATATTTATAACCCAGATTTTTAAACCCCTGTCCCCATTTATTTTATGGTCTTTAACTCCTTGTCAAATGAATACTATGTATGCATTGTGAAGGAAACTCCTAGGTTGTTTAAATTATTCCAACACACAAAGGCCTCAGGGTGCAGTTGCACCATGCATATACTTGCTTCCACCTGAAGTAAGCAAATCATTGACTAACTCCCAAGTGACCAATTTAGTTTTTCTTTCATTCATATTTCAGAAAGATATAACTGCTTGTATATTTTTCTAATTCAACCCCATGTTCCCCTGTTTAATCTATATCCATCTTTAATGATACTAAGATAGAACAAGAATGCTCCAATCATGTTAACACCAAAAGCCCACTTACAGATTAATACTCCAAACAAACAAAAAAAATGCACAAACAAACATCCATATCACCCATAACAAAATTAATTCAGAGATTTAAATGTCTCATAATATTCTAGGCTGCCTGCAATAGGACTTAATGCCATTGCATACAAAGGATAAATACTCACATAATGTTTTCCCTTTTACTGCCTTAATTTCTTAGAACAGCAAATCCCCCAAAGCCTCAAGCTAGTGTTTCTTCCTTGTTTATTTTATTTTGTTTTTGATCCCGAGAGAGTGATGGTTTTGGCTATGTGCAGTAATTTATAAATCCATTCTAGGGTTTAAGAAAATGGGTAATTCTCCTAATACCCTTAGCTGTTCATGCATACATCTCTTTCCTGTGTGGTCCTAAATGGGAAATGCACACATCAGGTTACTTTAATTGGTTATTTCGGGAGTTGAACATTTTAAACACTGCATGTTATTTTCATGTTTCTATTTTGTTCATGCCATATGCATGTGATCCTTTATTCATTTCTTTTTATAAGTTTAAGGAATCTGAAAATCTCCTTTGTATTTTCTACCTATCTATTACCTCCATTCAATCATGCATACTAACATACCTTATTAAAATCATTCACTCATATTATTTGCTTGAAATAAATAAGATATGGAAATTTTTATTTGATTTTGTATGTATACATATGTATATTTCTACCTCTTTGTCAGATCAGTAACTCCTTCTATATTTAAATAAAAATCACATATATTATGCTAATTATTTTTAGCACAACTATAAGACTTATAAACCTTTTTATTAATTTAATTTTTATTCTACCTTTATATAAAACAGAAAACACCCCATTTGTATATATTTACATAATTCTTTGGACATAAAGCTATACTTATTTTTGAGTTCCAATTCCTTTCTTAATTACCTTAATTCCTTGCATTTTATCAAACAGAAGCTCCCATGCAATTTTATTTATTGCCAAATTCTTTTCTGTTTTAAATGCAATATATATACTTATATATATATATATATATCTCAGAATTTTCTAATATAAATATATATCATTTTATTTTATTTTATTTTAGGGTCATTACATACCCTCCCCCTTAAAGGAATTATGTCCCCATAATTTCACCTATTTTCTCCAATTAAAAGCACTAATCCATAGCCTGTTTTAACTCCATAACCCCATACTCATATTTTATGGAAACAAACAATATATAAATACATTTAGAAAAATTATCTTAGGCTGCTTAAACATACCTATCCACCAGTAAACAAATTAGGGTATTTAGCCCTCATTTTGTCTTCAACCTCCCATGTACAATCATTAGTGTCCAAGCTCCATTGGATTTTCACCAGTTTGATCACCTTGTTCCTCAACTTTTTCTCTTCCTTGGCAACTATCCCTACTGGTTCATTTGTATAAACCAAATTCTTCTGGACTTGAACTTGAGTAGGTGACTCCAGAATTGCTCCTTCATCATGCACCCATTTTCTCAATTGAGAAACATGAAATACAGGATGCACACCACTCAACTCCTCAGGTAACTTAAGTCTGTAGGCCATAGCACCAATTCTCTGCATAATTTCATATGGTCCTACAAATCTTGGTGATAGTTTACCAGATTTTCCAAACCTGAACACTTTCTTCATTGGTGATACTTTCAGAAAAACATGCTCTCCTACTTCAAACTCCATTGGCTTCCTTTTTCTATCTGCATAAGACTTTTGTCTTGATTGTGCTGCCTTCATTCTATGCCTAATCAATTCAATCATGTTGGAAGTTTCTTTAACATGGTCTGGCCCCAACATTACACCGTCTCCTGCTTCCAACCAACAGGCAGGAGACATGCAAGGTCTCCCATACAAGGCTTCAAAGGGAGCCATTCCTATGGTTGATTGATAGCTATTGTTGTAAGTGAATTCTGCCAAGTGGATATGATCCTCCCAATTACCCCCAAAATCAAGCACACATGCTCTAAGTAAATCTTCCAATATTTTATTCACTATCTCTGTTTGCCCATCACTTTGAGGATGGTAGGCAGTGCTTAAACAAAGTTGTGTTCCCATTGCTTCTTGGAAACTTTCCCAAAATCTTGAGGTGAACAAAGTGTCTCTATCACTTACAATAGTCTTGGGTATGCCATGTAGCCTCACCACTTCTTTAATGAACAATTGTGCAAGTCTAGATGCATTTCTATCTGACCTGACAGGAACAAAGTGAGCTGATTTGGTTAGTCTATCAACAATTACCCATATACTATCATTGCCTTTCTTAGTTCTAGGCAAACCATCCACAAAATCCATGGAAATGCTTTCCCACTTCCACTGAGGTACCTCCAAAGGTTGCAACATGCCAGAGGGCTTTTGGTGGTCTGCTTTAATTTGTTGACATGTGGAACATTTTGCCACATATCTTGCCACTGCTTGCTTTATTCCTGCCCACCAGTAGCCTCTTTTTAAATCATGATACATTTTAGTACCACCAGGGTGTATGGTGTACCTGGTCTTGTGATGCTCATTCATGATTTCTTCCTTCAATTCTGCAATGTTTGGTACACAAAGATTATCATTTTTCCTCAAATAACCTTGGGAATCTATTTTAAAATTCTTTGACTCAATGTTATTTAATAACATTTCTTTCTTCTCCTTTAGACTTTGATCTTGATCTTGCATGCTACCAACTTTCTCCACCAGATTAGACTTCACTGTGATTATTCCCAGTGTACCATACTCCACCATATCACCATGTTCTTTAAAATTCACTGCATCCTTGCTGTATATATCTGCCTCCCCAAGCACTGCAAGATTTTTAAACTCATCAATCATCAAACTGGCTAATCTAACATGATTTCTGCTCAAAGCATCTGCTACTCTATTAGCTTTTCCAAGAGTGTACAATATATCTTAATCATATGCAGCTAGAAACTCCAACCACCTTGCTTGCCTCATATTTAAATCTTTTTGAGAAAATAAATATTTCAATGCTTGATGATCTGTGAATAATTCAAATTTTGCCCCAAGCAAATAATGCCTCCATAGTTTTAGTGCAAACACTATTGCAGCTAATTCTAGATCATGAGTTGCATATTTGGTTTCATTAGGTTTAAGCTGTCTTGATGCATATGCCACTACCTTGCCATGTTGCATAAGCACTGCACCTAACCCAGGTCCACTAGCATCAGTGTATACAACCATTCCTTCATTTGCTTCTGGGATTTGTAGGACAGGAGCTTCCACCAATGCTTGCTTCAATTTCTCAAAAGCTTGTTCACACTGCTCAGTCCACACATATGGTTGGTTCTTCTTGGTTAGTTTGGTCATTGGTGCGGCTATTCTTGAAAAATCCTTGATGAACCTCCTATAATACCCTGCCAAACCTAAGAATGACCTCACCTCAGTCACTGTTTTGGGTCTACTCCAGGATTGAACTGCAATGACCTTGCTTGGATCTACACTTACTCCCTGCTGTGACACTATGTGTCCTAAGAATTTTACTTCTTGTTGCCAAAATGCACACTTTGAATACTTGGCTTTTAATTCATGCTCTCTAAGTCTGGATAATACTAAATGTAGGTGCATAGCATGATCATTTTCTGACTTTGAATAAATTAATATGTCATCTATAAATACCAAGACAAACTTATCCAAAAAGTCTCTAAAAATTCTATTCATCAAGTCTACAAAATAGGAGGGAGCATTGGTCAAGCCAAATGGCATTACTAGAAATTCATAAAGGCCATACCTTGTATTAAAGGCTGTGTACTCAATGCTTTCCTCTGCAACTTTCATCTGATGAAATCCAGAGGCTAAGTCTAGCCTTGAAAATATTCTAGCCCCATGCAATTGATCAAATAGATCATCTATTCTAGGCAGTGGGTACTTATTTTTAATAGTTACCTTGTTTAAATCCCTATAGTCCACACACAACCTCATTGTTCCATCATGTTTCTTAACAAAAAGCACTGGGGAACCCCAACTGGAACTACTTGATCTTATGAATCCTTTCTCTTCTAATTCTTCTAGTTGATGTTTTAATTCTACCAACTCTTTTGGACCCATTCTATAAGGCTTCTTAATGATTGGATTTGTTCCTGGCATTAATTTTATTTTAAATTCAACTGGTCTGTTTTGAGGAACTCCCTTTACTTCTCCAAACACATCTATATATCCATTTACTACTGGGATTTCCTCTACTTTTAATTCCTTTTGAACTTCATTAATACTCCAAATTTTATTAAAACATGCATTCTTTGCTATTTCACTTAAGATGGTAATTCTTTTGCCTTCATTAGTTTCCAAAGAAATAGTAAGGTTTTCTAAATTTAAAATTGCTTTATTTCTCATTAACCAATCTACCCCCAAAATAATCCCAATACCAGGATAATTTAAGGTGTATAGATCTGAATTAAATTCATAACCCCCTATAATTAATTTCAGACCCATGCACTTCATCCCCAACATGCAATGACTCCCTATGGGACTGTGTACAATTAAGGGCTGATCAATAGAAACACAAGCAAGTGTTAACTTCTTTACAATTTCCAAAGATATTAGTGAATGTGAGGCACCAGTGTCATATATTACTGATATGGGTTGGGTATGAATAAAAATTATACCTTCAAGTTGCCCAACATTCCCAGTGTTATTTGTTGCCAAAGCTCCTACCCTTGCTGTTCCCCTATTGGTTTCTGGGCAATCCTTCTTGAGATGACACATCTTTCCACAATTATAACAGCCTCCTCTAGGTATTTTAGGGTCAGGGCATTGGTTACTATAATGTCCAGCTTTTCCACAATTAAAACAATGAGTGAATTTCTTGCTTTCAGGTGCTATTGCTCCTTCCCCTTTCTTAACTCCTTTACTTACATTTCTCTTTTCATAAGGTTGCACATTGTTCTGGCCACCCTTCTTCTTATTGAGCTTCATATTCCTGAATTTCTCTCTTGCAGTGTCATGTTGCTCAAATGAGAGAGTTAGATCAATTACTTGATCAAAAGTTTTGTCCTTGTATGGAAACATTGCCCTTGACAAACTAGGGTTCAAGCCTTGAATGTACCTTGCATTCTTTGCTTCTACATTCCCTATTAATACCAGTCCATACTTGGATAATGCTTCAAACTTCTGAGTGTATTCATTCACACTCATGCTTCCTTGCCTTAATCTAATAAAGTCTTCAAGCAGTGTAGCCTTGGCAGATGCTGGGACAAATCTGGCCTCAAGCATGTCTTTGAAATTATTCCAAGTGATAGTATCCTCTTGTCTTCCTGCTATCACAACTTCCCACCAATCCAGTGCAACCCCCTTCAATTTCCTTGAAGCTATCTGTCTCTTCCTTTGGTCATTGATTTGCATATCTGTGAAGACCCTCTCCATAGTTCTTATCCAAGTTTGAACACCTATAGCTCCTTCAGTACCTTCAAAATCCTTTCCTCCCAAAGTGGTACATGTCTTAAGCAGTTTGGAGAGTTCTTCATGAGGATTGTCTTGCCTTGGTGCCATTCCATCCCTTAAAGCTCTCACAAAATCCTCCATGCTCATCACAGGTGGCTCTCATGATGATCCTGCACCTGTATGGTGCCTTGGTCCTACCATAATGCTATAAATATGATTGTTATGTTAGTTTATTTACCCCTATCAGTTTTTGGTGTCTTTATTTGGTTCATTTTCATTTCTGTGCACACTGTGCATGTGTCACATGTACACACATATATTTCTTGACATAAAGCAAAAACATTCAACACCAACAATTCAAACAATGCATTCAAACATCCAAATGCATACAACAACATTTACTATGTTATTTAAAATATGGCTCTGATACCAAACTGTGGTGACCCTCACTCTATAACACATAGTTTTTTTTATATACAAGAGGCATTCACCACTAAACCCCAATTCTTTTATATTTGAATATTTATATAATTTCCAAATATTTTTCCCAAGACCCTGGTTTTACCAATATAATCATATCAGTGTACAAACAAACTAAGTCAATTGTATATTTGATGATATACAATTGTTTCTTTATTATTATTATATTTTTTTTATTTTTTTTATCAGAGGGAATTTAAATCAAATAGAAATCAAACTACCATACAAGCTATTGAAATAGCCACTTATTTCTTTTCTAATTCTTGTTCTACTGCCATAGGTGCACTTTGACAAATTCTAACACTTATATATATTTATCTTGCCTAGATAATTCTATTTAACTCTAAAATAGTATTTACATGATCTCATGATAGTTATCAAAGTTGATAATAATTAATAACAATAAGTTGGATTGACAAAAATTGATAAACCTTGGAAATTTACTCGAAAATAGGCAAATTAGGCAAAATCAGCAGTTCAGACGTCTAAATTTTTATGACAGGCGTCTAGATTCGATCTCAGACGTCTAAATTTTTATGACAGACGTCTAATTTGATCTTAGACGTCTAAAATTGTTGACAAGTTTTCTCAGAGGTTAAACTTAAATACTCAATTACTTACAAATTTCCAGAATTCGTGCATATGCAAGTATCACTTACCTGCCATGCACAAATTCATCTCACTTGAATATTCTACTAAAATCTTGAGTGTTCATTAAAAATCAATCCCCTTAGCTTTTTAATTTCCATAAGGCAAAACATAAGCAATAAAAATCAGAGTTCAAATATATATATATATATATATATATATATCCATATCATATGCATATGACATGTCTAACTCCTTGTTTTCTCCAAATCAGACATTCATAAAATAAATTTGTAGTTAACCAACCATCATCCATGATCACTCATAACAGGTTTTGATTAAGTACATATCTTCAACTCAAAATACTTAAAAAGTTTCCTAAAAGTAACTTCAATTATAGAAAATAAAATGTGTCTAGTGATTTCATTACAATGCATCTGCAAATTTTAAAAAAAACAAGTCTCTCTTATTTATTCTAGCAGCCAATGCCTTCTCTACTCATCAAGCCAACTTCAATTTCCTGCAAGCAAATCATTTAGCTGCCCCAAAGAATTTTTGAGACACCCAGATGATTGCAAGGGCAACCAAAAGGGTCAGTTTTCACTGGTATGAGCATTTATCAATTTTGTATACATATTCATAATTTTAAAACATAATCTTGCAGTGCCTTCCTAGTTTAACAGATGTTTATACTTAGCATGTTTTGGTTCATACAAGGTAATACAAAAAAACACATTCATCTATTCAAACAAATACACAGCAAACAGTAAAGATAAACATATGTATAATTCTTGATTTATTCTCCCCAAATCTAGATAAATAAACCCAGGTTTTATACTCCAAATTTTCACACAGCAACTAATCAATGAACAAGTTTAACTTGATTAAATTAACACCATATCTGGATATTTATAACCCAGATTTTTAAACCCCTGTGCCCATTTATTTTATGGTCTTTAACTCCTTGTCAAATGAATACTATGTATGCATTGTGAAGGAAACTCCCAGGTTGTTTAAATTATTCCAACACACAAAGGCCTCAGGGTGCAGTTGCACCATGCATATACTTGCTTCCACCTGAAGTAAGCAAATCATTGACTAACTCCCAAGTGACCAATTTAGTTTTTCTTTCATTCATATTTCAGAAAGATATAACTGCTTGTATATTTTTCTGATTCAACCCCATGTTCCCCTGTTTAATCTATATCCATGTTTAATGATACTAAGATAGAACAAGAATGCTCCAATCATGTTAACACCAAAAGCCCACTTACAGATTAATACTCCAAACAAACAAAAAAAAATGCACAAACAAACATCCATATCACCCATAACAAAATTAATTCAGAGATTTAAATGTCTCATAATATTCTAGGCTGCCTGCAATAGGACTTAATGCCATTGCATACAAAGGATAAATACTCACATAATGTTTTTCCTTTTACTGCCTTAATTTCTTAGAACAGCAAATCCCCCAAAGCCTCAAGCTAGTGTTTCTTCCTTGTTTATTTTATTTTGTTTTTGATCCCGAGAGAGTGATGGTTTTGGCTATGTGCAGTTATTTATAAATCCATTCTAGGGTTTAATAAAATGGGTAATTCTCCTAATAACCTTAGCTGTTCATGCATACATCTCATTCCTGTGTGGTCCTAAATGGGAAATGCACACATCAGGTTACTTTAATTGGTTATTTCGGGAGTTGAACATTTTAAACACTGCATGCTATTTTCATGTTTCTATTTTGTTCATGCCATATGCATGTGATCCTTTATTCATTTCTTTTTATAAGTTTAAGGAATCTGAAAATCTCCTTTGTAGTTTCTACCTATCTATTACCTCCATTCAATCATGCATACTAACATACCTTATTAAAATCATTCACTCATATTATTTGCTTGAAATAAATAAGATATGGAAATTTTTATTTGATTTTGTATGTATACATATGTATATTTCTGCCTCTTTGTCAGATCAGTAACTCCTTCTATATTTAAATAAAAATCACATATATTATGCTAATTATTTTTAGCACAACTATAAGACTTATAAACCTTTTTATTAATTTAATTTTTATTCTACCTTTATATAAAACAGAAAACACCCCATTTGTATATATTTACATAATTCTTTGGACATAAAGCTATACTTATTTTTGAGTTCCAATTCCTTTCTTAATTACCTTAATTCCTTGCATTTTATCAAACAGAAGCTCCCATGCAATTTTATTTATTGCCAAATTCTTTTCTGTTTTAAATGCAATATATATACTTATATATATATATATATATATATATATCTCTCAGAATTTTCTAATATAAATATATATCATTTTATTTTATTTTAGGGTCATTACAAATAAATACTTCAAAGATTTATAATCGAAGTAGAGAACAAATTTCTCTCCCAAAAGATAATAACGCCAAACTCTAAGGGCAAAAACAATAGCCATGAGCTTTAAATCATGAGTGGCATATCTAGTCTCGGCAGGCTTTAATTGCCTAGAAGCATAAGCGATAACATGTTCCCTTTGCATGAGAACGGCTTCCAAACCAACACGACTAGCATCGGTATAAACAATAAAGTCTTGGTTCCCTTTGGGAATCACAAGAATAGGAGTATCGGAAAGGACTTCTTTTAAATGATCCTCTTTCCCGAAAAGCTAAGACATTCAAAATTATAATGAACTTTATGTAATCATCTTTTTATAAAAATTTACTTTTTACAAGTCAATTTATTGTGTCTGACTGTCTCATCATAGCGTTTAGGAGATTCCTATCGATAACGTAGATCAAGCGCATTGACCAGAATTCTTAAAGCACTCAATGGGCAAAACAACACAAAATTATCTTCTATATGATAAACATGTCTCTTAAAAATTTTACAAATATTCTTTGCTCGTTTTAAGAACAAAATCCAATTATACTTATAAATCTCTTATTAAAAAGATTGGAAAATTTTAAATTGTTGTTTTCATCCATAATCAATGAATATAAGGATGGTCTCATCGAGATACTCGCAGAATACTCGATTCATAAGATGGATGAAATAAGCTGGACAAACCAAATGACATCACGAGTCACTCATAAGAATCATAACGAGTGTGGAATGCAGTAAGTGGAATGCTACCCTCCGCAACTCATAGCTGATGAAAACCGGTGGCAAGGTCAAGCTGAAAAGACCTTAGCACCACTCAATAGATCGCTTAGGTGGTAATCCTAAGACAAGCTCAAAAATACCATAAAATTCACAAACTACTTGAATGAGAGAAATAATATTTTCCTCATCATGTGGGTTTAAAGAATAAAATGATGCCACCGAATTTGGAAATCAAAATCATTAAGAACAATAGAGATCTGCTTAACAGATTGAGAATGTCGAAGATGGATAGTCCTCACGGGACATAGGATGTAGGCTTTATAATGGTTAAGCCAATCCATTCCAAATCATTCTGAAACCTAAGTAACGCATAATATGCAAATCGGCATGGAAAGCATAATCACATAAAATAATCTCGACATTTTTACAAAGTAAACTGAGTGTTGCGGATCCACCAACCGGATTCGCAATTCTCAGTGAAGTCATCAAGCCCATAATATTTAAAGAAAAAGTAGCAACAAGTTCTTTTGATATAAAAGAAGGAGACGCACCCGTATCAAAAGAATTCGAATAGGATAATCACGAAACAAAATAATGCCATCAAGGACAGAATGAGAAATACCTTGACCAAGAGAAGTGTTACTAGAAGCTTGCGCAACATTCAGCTTACCCTCTTTCTTGCCTTGAAGTTTGGAACATGAAGATAAAAGATGACCCAATCTTTTGCAATACCGACAAGTAAGGGGCTTCAGACACTTATTTTCATAGTGGTCCTTAGAACTACAATTTTAGCATACTCCACGATTAGGGATTAGAGTCTTTACTACCGAAGTTGCTTGCTTTACTTTCTTGTTGGGATTAGGGCATTTGAACTTAATATGCCTCTTCTTGTTGTTATTAAGGCTTTTTTTGGATCCTCCAACATCACTATCACTTCCTTTATCGGCTTTTTCTAGTCGTACAAGCTGATCGAAAGGAACTTCTAGTTTCAAAGGTAAAACCTTTTTGGGGCTCTTACTCAAAGCACAGATAAACCTTTGATTCTTTACAAGATCCAAAAGTTGTTGGGCGGACATGAATACACCATCCAGAGAAGGACTACTGGATTAACCAGCGCTAGGACTGCCAGATCTAACCATTTCTCTTCTTTAAGAAAGAAAGAAAGAAGAGGAAAAAGGTTATTCTCAGAATGAATATCAAACAAACTTGATTGATAAAACAAGGCATCATAAAAGAAAATAGGATAGAATGGGTACTGTGACTCGAACTAAATCCTAAGGCACGATTCCTAAGAGAGACTTAGGACAATGATCCTTGCTAGATTATTCTACATTGTTCCGAAGTTTGGCTCTGATACCAAGCTGTGACGCCCCACCTCTATACTCACACTAGCCAAGGACACTACGAGGTAATGCCGTCGACTAGCGTGAAGAATAAGGCTGTTGAGGAGCGACCATCTGTGTAATAGCTTTTTGTGAGTACCGATATGTCAAATAGTATGACATGCATTTCATTTCAAGAGGAAATCTGACATATCAAATACAAACTCAAAGCTACCACAAAATGGCTATGTGGCCTTCGTAAACAAATATAGAAATAAGCATAACACAAATCAGTCACAGATATTCATATCACTAAGGCGGAAACAGATATGAATATAACACATAGAAGTGTACATCAAAGTAGTGGTCATATAAGATCCACTACATCACAAAAGAATAGGTACAAGTGCAAGACAAAAGAATGTGTATGCATCAAGGAGTCTCTATCTCGAATGTATAAAAACAAAAACTACTGAGCTAAAGTAGTTAGCCAAAAGTCAGAAGCTAGTCCCTGCTAAGAAGTCAAGTGGAAGCACTTGAAACACCTCGGTCTGACCCGAATATTATTTAAGAGGAAAAATAATAAACGGATCCGTCTAGTTATAAATATCATATAAAATGACGTAGGATAAGAGATATAACAAAAATATATGATAATAATGAAAATCATACAATATCTCAAATCTTCTCAAAACACCAAAAAGAATGTCAAATTCTTTAGCTTATTCACCAAACCTCAAATGTTGACAAAACATATCAATGCAAATCGCAATAAATTGTGAAATGTATATTCCAGAAATCCATAATAGAAAATCCATAAAACATAAAAGGGGGAGGCCTATCACAAACGGGAGCATGAAAACTCACCAACACGTGTATCACAAATGGGACGCTATCCCATAAAATGAGCCGAAGCTCCTCCTAACAGGGTATAGTCCCCTTTTGCGGACTATGAGCCAAAACTCCTCCTATAAGCCGAAGCTCCTCCTAATAGGGTATAGTCCCCCTTTGCGGACTATGAGCCGAAGCTCCTCCTAACAGGGTATTCCCCTTTTGCGGACTATGAGCCGAAGCTCCTCCTAACAGGGTATAGCCCCCCTTTTGCAAACAAAGAGACATCGCATATCGCTAGTCTAAACTACAAAATGATCATCATTGATCGATAAGTGTAAATTACACTAAGCTAGTAAATAAATGAGTTTAGCTTCATGTCCCATAACCACTGGCTTAACTTAAATATTTACGAACAAATTGTAGATTTCCACTCGAAAATACAAAATGATCATCATTGATCAAAAAGAAGTGTAAATTACATTAAGCTAGTAAATAAATGAGTTTAGCTTCATGTCCCATAACCACTGGCTTAACTTAAATATTTACGAACAAATTATAGATTTCCACTCGAAGATTGCCATGAGATTTCAATCGAACAAGTCCAAGAATTAACCGACGAAGTAAACGCAAGCGTTTCATACCACTTGTTTTGCTAAGCTGTTTAATTAGATTTCTCATATGAATGAGGTAAAGGTTTGTATATACTAATAGATTGGCAAATGGTTTTAAAAACAAGCTTTGTATTAAAAGTAACATTGAAATCATTTTTGTGAAAGAGTTTGAGTATTTACTACTAGTATAGAAACCTTTGTATTTAAAAGCGACAAATCACAGAAATGATTGTAAAAACAATCTATCACCAAAAATCCACATTCGACGATGTGAATTCAAACCATAAAAATCGATATCAAATCCAATCAAATGGATATTCCCAAAAATCCATAAATGAAGTCATCAAAGTCGATAATAATTGACAACAACTAACCGGATCAACAAAAATCGATAAAAATTGGCATTCCACTCAAAAACAGGCAAAATAGGCAAAACTGCACAGGACCAGACGTCTGGTTAAAAATCCAGATATCTGGATTTTGTCTCTGCCTTTTTTCTTTTTCCAAGGACCCCTTCCAAAAGTCTTGATTTTTCAACCAGACGTCTGGATTTTCTTTCAGACGTTTGGATTTTCCTGCTAGGCAAAAATCAGCCTAGCCCAAAAAGGGAAAATATCCAAACTGGAGGCGATCGAACGAGCGATGGAGGCTAGGGAATTATGCCAAGCGACAACCCAGCCTTATAGGCTCTTCGATACACCCTAAATAACATGTCAAAACGTCCAAGGTAGGATCTTTAAAGATTTGGTCTTCAAAATACCAAAATTGGAAAATTCACTAAATCAATTCAAATCAAAAGCAATTGGACATGAAATAGATGTTAGGCATTCATACCTAACAACAATGAAAGCTATAGACATAGATATGAGTTCAAGAACTCACCTTTAAACCCAAATATAGAAATGAGAAGCTCTAAAACAAGCAAAGATTGATTTCTCTTCAACAACACCTCTAGAATCTTCAATCTATTATCAAAGGTGAAGTTTTTCCTTAGTTAGGTTATAGTAATTTCTGAAAATTGAAGAGAGATTGAGATGGAGAAGATGAAGAGGATGCTTACCTAAGCTTCTCTTTGATTTTGGAGCTTGAATCTTGAATTTCCTAGTAATATAGGGTTTAGGAATTTTAATTTCCCTTTCTTTCCTCAATTTTCCTTTAGCTTGAGTATTAGGGAATAATAGAATGAATGAAGAGGAGTTGGAGGAGTTAGGGTATTAGATGAGTTGGTGGGCTGACACCCAAACCCAAAGCCCAATAGAAAAATAGCAAAAATTCTACTCAACTCCAAACATATCGATGTTTATACTTAAAAAGGTCGCAAACACCATTTTAGACTCAATGGAAGTGGTCTCGAGTTCGGATTCGACCATTTACGAAAAGTCACATTTTGGACTTTTAAATTCAACTAACGATGTAATATTTAAATAAATTATTTAAATATTGTGACGACCCTGAATTTTGGACATTTGAAATAGAAATATTTAATTGATTTTAAATATTTGGAAGTTAGTTTAACTTGAATTTCAAATATCACTATGAATTTGGCAATTTAATTATTCAATTTAATTATTGAAACTGGGTAAAATATTGTATCTTCAGTTTTGAGCTTGTTAAAAATAATTTGAAGTCCTGTAAAATCTATATTGATAATACTGAAGGAAATAGAACTTTTAAAAGTTAAATTTAAAAAGTGTTTTGTTCAGTTTTGAATTTATATTGTTTAAATCGATATTTAAAAAGAGCCTTCCGAGGCACAGTCTCGGAATTCGACGAAACCAGTTCCATTGGATCCATAATAGTGTATTATTTTCGGATTTCAATTTTCGTAATGTTTGGAGTGGTCGTGTGATCGTACGGTTAACAAACGCGCTGAATTTATATCGGAAAATTTAATATTATAACTGGTCCAAAAGGCTGTCTTTTCCATACGATCGAATTTGGACTCGGAACCTTTTCCATTGCGTTTGGAATAGGGGTTTAACACTATAAACGCCTAGCGGCACACTTCGATAGGATTTCGAAAATTTAGGTTGCGTAATCGAGATGATTTGAATTTAAATTTAAATTGAATATATATATATATATATATATATCTAATCACATGCATTAGACAATTTCACACATAGAGAAATTTTGGACAAGTGTTTTCTCTAATTGTACATGCGTTCGTTTATAAAAAATATGATGCATATCTCGTTCAAACAAACGAAATCATTTTCGTTCAAAAAAATGCATAAGTAAGCTTCAAAAGTAATCATGGCCGAGTTTTAAATTTCAATCTCCAGATTTCTTCACTCGATCCTACCTTTCAAATTCAAGAACGGCTCCTAATTCCTCTTCTCAAATCGATTCGTGCTCGAAGGAATGGAAATTGCGTGCTTCAATCCTCAATCGATTTCTCTTCACATAATCGATCGCGAGGAGAAGGGGCCGATATTTGGGGGTTTCAATCGCGTTCGTAGGGTCGAAGCTGCAGGCGCTTCAGGGAGAAAGCGCGACGATGTGGGTCGCGCAAGGCGAAGCCATGGAGGGTCGAGCCGATTGTCGTTCGATGGAGACGTGTGGGTGTAGAAACGCGTGCGGCTACGAGCCAGAGGAGATGGCGGCGAATTTGGGTGAAGCAGCGACGAGCTAGGGTTTCGTGTTCGTGGGAAAGGGAGACTCACGATGGGTTCTCTGGCCTGGGTTCGAATGTCAGAAAGGTATAGGATTTTTATTATATATTTATATATATATATATTTATATTTATACAGTGAAGAAAACCTTTATTACTGAAAAAAAGAAGATATAATTATAAACCAGACTTTGAGAAAAATATAGAAATTTTTAAGTGTAAAGTTATGTAAAATCAGTTTTTATCTGTAATTTATTTTTAAGTATATGTATATATGTATTTTCAAAATGGAAATCAAAATAAAATAAACATACCTATATACATTTCTTATCTACTAGTTTATTTTCAAAAATAAAATGTTTTGGTGATTAATTTTAGTTACTAAAAATATTTATTAAAGGGAAATTAGTTAAATTGAATTATTAGTTAATTAATTCTAATAAAAAGGAAAATTTATTGTTCGATTTATTTCGAATATTGATAAACTGTATAAATATTTATACAAGGTCAAACGATCGTGAAAAAACAAACTGGGATGGAAATGGATTTCATGCATTGTTAAAGGTGAGATCTTCTCGCTCAATAAAAAAACATTTGATTTTCAGTTATTGATTAATTATTTGGATGTGATAGTATATATGATAGTGTGTGTGTGTGTGTGTGTGTGTGTGTGTGTATTTGGAGTGATTGATTTCCCGCATTGTATAGTGGATGAGACCCTATGCGCCGCATAATAGCGGATGATATTATATAAATCCCATATACCGCGATATTCCACCTCGAAGTGGAATTGGTATTTAATTATTGTGCTAACATCTGTGGATGCAGGGAAACAGGTTGGAGGGATCCAACTGGATTCCTCAAATTGTTGAATTTATTTCATATGTTGTGATGCGATTATTGATAATATGTGAATGATTATATTGGTATTTGAAATTTATTGAAGGCTATAGTTTGGCCGAATATATTCTGGTATTTTAAAATACCAGGATATATAATTGGATTTTTAGAAATTAAAGTAGAAACTTTTAAGTAAATTAATTTTAGAGGATTGGATAAATTTAAAGGAAGGGATTTAAAAGTATTAAAGTTGATTTTTGTAATCCTATCAAATTAATTCCAAAATATGGGTAAAAGATTTTAATAAATGGATTTTGAGTGATATTATTTAAAAGTTGAAGAATTTATTTAAAATTTCGATTTTAAATAGTTTGGGAGAAATAAAGGAATTTATTTTAAAAGATAATAAATTTAGAAATCAATTTGAAATTTGGTTTGGTGTTTGAAAGTGAATATTTGGAAATCGATTTGAAAATCGTATATCAGTGGATATTTGGAAATTTAAATTCACAAAGGGAGATTTGTTTTAAAAATAAATATTGGTTTATTTTTAAAAGTGTGGAAAGAAATTTATGGATTTGGAATGTAAATTGAAATAAATCGAGAAGGGTTTATTTATTTGGTTTAAATGGACCATTTTGAAATGGAAAGTGTATTTTCCCTGGAAAGCCGAGTATATTTTCAAAGTAGCTTTTAAAGTATAAATTAAAAGTTCTAGAGATCGTTTTAAAAGAATATTTTGGAGAAATTATTTTCTTAAGTTATTTTGAAAATCTTTAAAGCAAAGATTTATTTAATTAATTATAGAAGTGATTATTTAAAGATTTAACTGATATTTGTTTTAGAAAATGGTTATTTAAATATTTATACTCTATCTACTAATTTATTTTAAAATTAGTTTGGACTTAAAGTTTATATGTGATATTAGAATAATGTTTTTCATAACTAATATTTAAGCAAGTGTTTAAAAATAGTTTTATTTTAAAATGTTTCCAAGTATATTTTTGGATAAATGATTTAAAATGTTTTAAAATATTCAGACATGGCAGATTTTCAGTGGAAATAAATAATATCGGGAATTTTATTCCACGACTGAAAAGTGATTTGAAATTGGTTTTCAAAGTGTTGAGGTGCTAAAAATATATCTTGCGAAGATATTTTGAAAATAAGTAATTGGGGAAAATTATTTAAATCTGGTGATTGTTGTGAATATTGATTGATAGTTAAATAACCGACTATCAATATTGGCCTTTGAAATGGCACTTGAATTTGTTTTCAAAAACAAGCGCTCATTATTCGGTTAAGCCGGGAGAGGACTTTATGTCATAAAACCCATTCCGAATAATGATACGACGAAATGGGATTGCATTTGAAGATGGTGTTGAAGACCGGGTATTTTCGAAAGCGAAAGGATTACCTGTCGAATGTCTCTGCACCGAGTTGCTCGGGTATAGAGATTTGATCACCCTTTGTGATGGGGAGTCCGTACGTGATTAGGGATTATCCGGATTACAAGGGCTTCTTTTGAAGTGCCTTCGGTTCTGTTCGAACCCGGAACAGACTTGTATGGATGTTTGTCTGACGTTACACTTTGAGATATAAAGCTGGTTTCTATCAAATACATTTCTGTTGGTGGTGGAGGATTTATTCTCTTAGCTTAACAACCTTCTCTGAGACGTACGAGCTCAGAGGTTATTTAGTTGATGGTTACTAGTGATATATTCTCAATTTGGTAATATGGCATATGGAGTGTTGCTGATCATTTGTTGATCGAAGCATGGCTTTTGTGAAAAGCGTAGCTTTGTGGACGAGACTTCATCCAACCTCACACCTCGGAAATGGTCGAAACAGGAAGGATGCGGCAAGGTTATGGGGGTCGCGCCCCTCAGGGTATGTGCATTTCCTTCTGGATAAAAAGTGGTATTTGGTATGGAGTCCAGATATTTAACTTATGTGGATTTAAAAGTGGTTTTCTGGTATGGAGCCCAGATTATTTACTTATGTGGTTGTTGGTTGTCGGGATCATAGATTAAAGGTTGGTTACGACCGAGGGATGGCATACTCAGGTTACTTCCGAGCGGGGGTAATCCGGCTTTGTGTTGGCAGAGAGCCAGGGTGGTTCTTGGGGCGTCCCTTCAGAGGCGTTCCCATTCGGTAAGGAAGTTCATTAGCCTGACCATTTGTTAGAAATCCAAAGAAACAATACGTGCCCTGTACGGTTTTCGTTGTATAACCTTCCATTTACTTATGGTGGTGACCCACTGTTTAGATGGTAGCTATAGTAGGCATACTACGAAATGTGTATGCTGGCTAAGATTAATATTATACTTTCGAAATGTTTTCCACACTATGCACTAATAATAATACTAAAAAGGATTTTTTTGCGTATTAAGCATGTTTGACTATCATAAGGAGAAATCTCCTCCAATTCTGCGTTTGCATTGTGTGTGTGGCGGGAGGCCTTATGGTAGTTTCATTTTCCAAAAGCATTGTGGATTTCTTTTCCTTCCTTTTGTGCAATTAACTGTTTTAAGATCTCACACCAGTCCCATGACTGACATGGAGTTTATTGTTCCCTTTCTAAACTCTGGGTGCCCATAATTTTCCACACGGGCAGCCTAGAGTCAGGTTATCAATTGGATCGGGATGGATTGTTGTGAAGCTCAAGAGATGAGCTAGATGATGAGACGTATTATCTATACTATGTAGTATCTGCTACGTTCGGGTTTGTGTAAGACAAATTTCTATGTAGGCAAGTTATTATAACTGCCAGTGTTGTGTGTTGTTGTTGTAAACTCTGATGATGTATTGTAATAACAGATATGATTCTTTGTTTTAAAGATTATTCATTTATATATTATATATTGTTCCACTGCGAATGTGAGATTCTGATATTGTTTCTGTTTCTTCTTCTATCTTCTTCTTCTTTAACCCTAATGGTTCGGTTTTCCGATGTTCGACTGTTCGGCAGTTGATAAAGTGGACGTATTAATGTCGACTTTCGGAAGTCAAAAAATCGGGTCGTTATAAAGTGGTATCAGAGCAATTGGTTAAGCGACAACCTTGGCTTTGGTAAGGATTACTCATTAGAAATAGAGTTAGTAGTACTCTAGAATGAGTGTGAGTGTAATAATAGATATGAGCGCGTATTTGTTAGTGAATATAAAAATTGTTTTATATTGTGTTGACTTATCGGTTGAGTGTTTATAGATTTTGGTCGGTACAGTCTATACAACTATATCGATAGGGATTTCTAAACTCTTAAACTAGGCAAGCCGACACAGTATTGTTTTAAAAATAGGGTAAATGAAATAATTTTACCCAAATTATTTTTTGTATATAAAAAGGAAATAATTTTTGAAAATATTATAGTATGTGGATGTTTGATTGTTAGGAAGCAATAATAATCATTGTTATATGGAAATTGAATAAGGAATTGAAATCAAAACCAAAGGTTAAGAAATAAATCCATATACAAATGGGATTTGTAAATATAAATTGTAAATGTGATTTATAATTTGAAATAGAATTCCAGAGAAATATTTGAAAGAATTTGAAAGGATTTGAAAATTTTGAAATTTGGAAAGGATTAAATTCCTTTGGAGTTTGGAAATGATTTTCAAAGGTTTTCGAAAAATGTTTTTGAAGGGATGAAAGCACTAAACTCTTTCGATCGTTGGAAAATAATTCCGATGATGATCGCGACATCATTAGTGTTCATTTTCGAGTTTCCAGGAGAGGAATTGCTGCCAAATTGTTTTAAAATGGAAGTTGTTTGGAAAACTGGGGTTGGTTTTGGAAATTCAAAAGATAATTTGAATTGATTTCAAAAAATGGTTTTGAAAAGATGGAAAGACTCTAGAATCCTATATAAAATATTTATAGAATAAAAATTGAGTTTGGCAACTTATAAATTTGAAATTGTTAGAATAAAATCTAACTTGAAAGGAGCTAAAATTTAATTTAAGTGTGAAATGTAAATAAGTTGGAAAACTTATCGAAGCTTAAAAAATTTGAATTCATATGGAATTTGAAATCCAGTTTAAATATAAGTGATGAAGTGAAATAAATATAAGAAGTATAGAATATTTATATTGAACTTAAGAAATAAATGGCGAAATTCTTAAGTAAAATATGGAATTGAGGAAATATTCTAAGTTAATAAGTGAATGAAGATTAAACTGGAAGTTGTAAAATGGTGATTGTGAATAAGTGGATAAAAATAAAAATTAATGTGAATGAAAGAAAAGAAAATTGATATAGCTAATAATCAATTGGAATAAAATACGTAGGATTTATGTATATTACTTTATTCGCATAACGATTTGATCCAGAATTCGAGCATAGAATCTCGAGATAATTATATCGATCCGAGTTGGGATTTTTCACTCGATTTTCGACGACGAACCTGGATATGGATTTTTGGTTGAGTCTGGAAATTCTCTATCATAGTTTACGGCTATGCAAGGGGAATGACGGTTTCTGATCAAGAAACCAGATCTGAGTCCGCACTAGATAGTCGGGTGGACGATACTAGTTCGGAAGTGAAATTGGGTGATCGAGTGAGCGATGGAATTTGATATTTCGTACGAATGATATGTGTGCATCGTACGAATTTGAATGAAATAGATACTGGAACTTTTGTAAAGAAATGTGTGAAATGATTTTTAAGGCTATAATTGGACATTATTGCTAAATAGATACACAGGTGTGTTAAAGGAAAATGGAATTGGGATTTTGATTTCGAAGATAAATTTAATTGCTCGACAAAGGTATGTATTTGAATTTCTATATGAAATTTGATCCTTTTCTGATCTAGCCGCTTGGCATTTTGTTTTCTTTTGAAATCTGGGGGTCCGTAGGGACATTTTTGTAGTCGTACCGAGCTAGCCACGCAAAGGAGATGCTGGCGAAATTTTTCGAAAATTTAAGAGTTCGAAAAAATTTTAAGAAAATTTTGAAAATTTAAAATTTGAATTTAAATTTGAATTGTGAAGTAAATAAAATTGTTTGAAAATTATGGAAGAGGTTGAAAAGTTAGTTGAAGTGATAATGGATCTTTAATATAAAAAAATTGTTTGAGAAGTTGATAAAACTGTTTGGCTTTGGGAAAATGATAAACGGGTTATGGATCATTCTTCTTAACTTGTAATTTTGGGACGAAATTCTTTTAAGGGGGAAGAATGTGACGACCCTGAATTTTGGACATTTGAAATAGAAATATTTAATTGATTTTAAATATTTGGAAGTTAGTTTAACTTGAATTTCAAATATCACTATGAATTTGGCAATTTAATTATTCAATTTAATTATTGAAACTGGGTAAAATATTGTATCTTCAGTTTTGAGCTTGTTAAAAATAATTTGAAGTCCTGTAAAATCTATATTGATAATACTGAAGGTAATAGAACTTTTAAAAGTTAAATTTAAAAAGTGTTTTGTTCAGTTTTGAATTTATATTGTTTAAATCGATATTTAAAAATAGCCTTCCGAGGCACAGTCTCGGAATTCGACGAAACTAGTTCCATTGGATCCGTAATAGTTTATTATTATCGGATTTCAATTTTCGTAATGTTTGGAGTAGTCGTGTGATCGTACGGTTAACAAACGCGCTGAATTTATATCGGAAAATTTAATATTATAACTGGTCCAAAAAGATATCTTTTCCATACGATCGAATTTGGACTCGGAACCTTTTCCATTGCGTTCGGAATAGGGGTTTAACATTATAAATGCCTAGCGGCACGCCTCGATAGGAGTTCGAAAATTTAGGTTGCGTAATTGAGATGATTTGAATTTAAATTTAAATTGAATATATATATATATATATATATATATATATATATATATATATCTAATCACATGCATTAGACAATTTTACACGTAGAGAAATTTTGGACAAGTGTTTTCTCTAATTGTACACGCGTTTGTTCAAAAAAAATATGATGCATATCTCGTTCAAACAAACGAAATCATTTTCGTTCAAAAAAAAAATTAAAAGCATAAGTAAGCTTCAAAAGAAATCATGGCCGAGTTTTAAATTTCAATCTCCAGATTTCTTCACTCGATCCTACCTTTCAAATTCAAGAACGGCTCCTAAGTCCTCTTCTCAAATCGATCCGTGCTCGAAGGAATGGAAATAGTGTGCTTCAATCCTCAATCGAGTTCTCTTCACATTATCGATCGCGAGGAGAAGGGGTCGATATTTGGGGGTTTCAATCGCGTTCGTAGGGTCGGAGCTGCAGGCGCTTTAGGGAGGAAGCGCGACGATGTGGGTCGTGCAAGGCGATGCCGTGGAAGGTCGAGCCGATTGTGGTTCGATGGAGACATGTGGGTGCAGCAACGCCTACGGCTACGAGCCAGAGGAGATGGCGGCGAATTTGGGTGAAGCAGCGATGAGCTAGGGTTTCGTGTTCGTGGGAAGGGGAGACTCGCGATGGGTTCTCTGGCCTGGGTTCGAATGTCAGAAAGATATAGGATTTTTATTATTTATTTATATATATATACATATATATATATATACAGTGAAGAAAACCTTTATTACTGAAAAAAAAAGATATAATTATAAACCAGACTTTGACAAAAATATAGAAATTTTTAAGTGTAAAGTTATGTAAAATCAGTTTTTATCTATAATTTATTTTTAAGTATATGTATATATGTATTTTCAAAATGGAAATCAAAATAAAATAAACATACCTATATACATTTTTTATCTACTAGTTTATTTTCAAAAATAAAATGTTTTGGTGATTAATTTTATTGGTTAAATTGAATTATTAGTTAATTAATTCTATTAAAAAGGAAAATTTATTATTCGATTTATTTCGAATATTGATAAACTGTATAAATATTTATACAAGGTCAAAAGATCGTGAAAAAACAAACTGGGATGGAAATGGATTGCATGCATTGTTAAAGGTGAGATCTTCTCACTCAATAATTTTTTATTTTTTTATTTTCAGTTATTGATTAATTGTTTGGATGTGATAGTATATATGATAGTATGTATATATATATATATTTGGAGTGATTGATTTCCCGCATTGTATAGTGGATGAGACCTTATGCGCCGCATAATAGCGGATGATATTATATAAATCCCATATACCGTGATATTCCACCTCGAAGTGGAATTGGTATTTAATTGTTGTGCTAACATCTGTGGATGCAGGGAATAGGTTGGAGGGATCCAACTGGATTCCTCAAATTGTTGAATTTATTTCATATGTTGTGATGCGATTATTGATAATCTATGTATGATTATATTGGTGATTGAAATTTATTGAAGGCTATGATTTGGCCGAATATATTCTGGTATTTTAAAATACCAGGATATATAATTGGATTTTTAGAAATTAAAGTAGAAACTTTTAAGTAAATTAATTTTAGAGGATTGGATAAATTTAAAGGAAGGGATTTAAAAGTATTAAAGTTGATTTTTGTAATCCTATCAAATTAATTCCAAAATATGGGTAAAAGATTTTAATAAATGGATTTTGAGTAATATTATTTAAAAGTTGAAGAATTTATTTAAAATTCGGATTTTAAATAGTTTGGGAGAAATAAAGGAATTTATTTTAAAAGATAATAAATTTAGAAATCAATTTGAAATTTGATTTGGTGTTTGAAAGTGAATATTTGGAAATCGATTTGAAAATCGTATATCAGTGGATATTTGGAAATTTAAATTCACAAAGGGAGATTTGTTTTAAAAATAAATATTGGTTTATTTTTAAAAGTGTGGAAAGAAATTTACGGATTTGGAATGTAAATTGAAATAAATCGAGAAGGGTTTATTTATTTGGTTTAAATGGACCATTTTGAAATGGAAAGTGTATTTTCCCTGGAAAGCCGAGTATATTTTCAAAGTAGCTTTTAAAGTATAAATTAAAAGTTCTAGAGATGGTTTTAAAAGAATATTTTGGAGAAATTATTTTCTTAAGTTATTTTGAAAATCTTTAAAGCAAAGATTTATTTAATTAATTATAGAAGTGATTATTTAAAGATTTAATTGATATTTGTTTTAGAAAATGGTTATTTAAAAATTTATACTCTATTTACTAATTTATTTTAAAATTAGTTTGGACTTAAAGTTTATATGTGATATTAGAATAATGTTTTTCATAACTAATATTTAAGCAAGTGTTTATAAATTGTTTTATTTTAAAATGTTTCCAAGTATATTTTTAGATAAATGTTTTAAAATATTCGAACATGGTAGATTTTCAGTGGAAATAAATAATACCGGGAATTTTATTCCGTGAGTGAAAAGTGATTTGAAATTGGTTTTCAAAGTGTTGAGGTGTTAAAAATATATCTTGCGAAGATATTTTGAAAATAAGTAATTAGGGAAAATTATTTAAATCTGGTGATTGTTGTGAATATTGATTGATAGTTAAATAACCGACTATCAATATTGGCCTTTGAAATGGCACTTGAATTTGTTTTCAAAAACAAGCGCTCATTATTCGGTTAAGCCGGGAGAGGACTTTATGTCATAAAACCCATTCCGAATAATGATATGACGAAATGGGATTGCATTTGAAGATGGTGTTGAAGATCGGGTATTTTCGAAAGCGAAAGGATTACCTGTCGAATGTCTCTGCACCGAGTTGGTCCGGTATAGAGATTTGATCACCCTTTGTGATGGGGAGTCCGTACGTGATTAGGGATTATCCGGATTGCAAGGGCTTCTTTTGAAGTGCCTTCGGTTCTGTTCGAACTCGGAACAGACTTGTATGGATGTGTGTCTGACGTTACACTTTGAGATATAAAGCTGGTTTCTATCAAATACAATTCTATTGGTGGCGGCGGATTTATTCTCTTAGCTTAACACCCTTCTCTGAGACATACGAGCTCAGAGGTTATATAGTTGATGGTTACTAGTGATATATTCCCAATTTGGTAATGTGGCATATGGAATGTTTCTGATCATTTGTTGATCGAAGCATGGATTTTGTGAAAAGCGTAGCTTTGTGGACGAGACTTCGTCGAACCTCACACCCCGAAAATGGTCGAAACAGGAAGGATGCGGCAAGGTTATGGGGGTCGCGCCCCTCAGGGTATGTGCATTTCCTTCTGGATAAAAAGTGGTATCTAGTATGGAGTCCAGATATTTAACTTATGTGGATTTAAAAGTGGTTTTCTGGTATGGAGCCTGGATTATTTACTTATGTGGTTGTTGGTTGTAGGGATCTCGGATTAAAGGTTAGTTACGACTGGGGGATGGCAAACTCGTGTTACTTCCGAGCAGGAGTAATCCAGCTTTGTGTTGGCAGAGAGCTACGGTGGTTCTCGGGGCGTCTTTCCAGAGGCGTTCCCATTCGGTAAGGAAGTTCCTTAGCCTGACCATTTGTTGGAAATCCAAAGAAACAATACGCGCCCTGTACGGTTTTAGTTGTATAACCTTCCATTTACTTATGGTGGTGACACACTGTTTAGATGGTAGCTATAGTAGGCATACTACGAAATGTGTATGCTAGCTAAGATTAATATTATACTTTCGAAATGTTTTCCACATTATGCACTAATAATAATATTAAAAAGGATTTTTTTGCGTATTAAGCATGTTTGACTATCATAAGGAGAAATCTCCTCCAATTCTGCATTTGCATTGTGTGTGTGGCGGGAGGCCTTATGGTAGTTTCATTTTCCAAAAGCATTGCGGATTTCTTTTCCTTTCTTTTGTGCAAAATAATTGTTTTAAGATCTCACACCAGTCCCATGACTGACCTAGAGTTTATTGTTCCCTTTCTAAACTCTGGGTGCCCATAATTTTCCACACGGGCAGCCTAGAGTCAGGTTATCAATTGGATCTAGATGGATTGCTGTGGAGCTCAAGAGACGAGCTGGATGACGAGACGTATTATCTATACTATGTAGTATCTGCTACGTTCGGGTTTGTGTAAGACAAATTTCTATGTAGGCAAGTTATTATAACTACCAGTGTTGTGTGTTGTTGTTGTAAACTCTGATGATGTATTGTAATAACAGATATGATTCTTTGTTTTAAAGATTATTCATTTATATATTATATATTGTTCCGCTGCAAATGTGAGATTCTGATATTGTTTCTGTTTCTTCTTCTATCTTCTTCTTCTTTAACCCTAATGGTTCGATTTTCCGACGTTCGACTATTCGGCAGTTGATACAGTGGACGTATTAATGTCGACTTTCGGAAGTCGAAAAATCGGGTCGTTACAAATATATTATCGTAAAAATATGCGGGTTGTTACAACATCTTAATCTGAATCTGTAATACTCAGTCTCACCAGAGCATTATAATAAAATAACACTCGAGTCAGTCTGGAAAAACCAGCATGAGATAAACACGCTCAATTTGAATTATTACAGTTATCAAAATGCTTTGAAAACTAAGGTATTTCGTAAGGTCACGTCACACTTAAACACGACGGGTTTTTACCTTACGATAACCAAAACATTTTATATCAAAATCATCTGATATTATAATAGTGTCTAAATACAAATACTTATTAAAATAGCCGAAATTGTTACATTAATTAAATTCCAGCATACTAGGCTCTACAATCAAAACCGTAAAGGCTCGTAGTGGATATTGGATTCCATATAATGACTGGGCTACTGGTGTACCGCCCATCACAGTAAACCTCTAGAAAAATGTACCAAGGACCTCGCCTGGATCCCCTGCCAACACAGGACCGGCCTACCCCTGACTTGGTTAGTACCGAATATGTTATCACCCTGGGTTTTCCCACCCTAATCGAGTGCTTTCTTTTCCATGCACACCCATATCTATAATTATTTTATAATATATCCGAGGGTATCTAGAAAGGTGATAACATACCCTACTTGGGTGCGACCCACTTAGCCCTGCTGCATCTCCCCTATTATAGTCATTCCCGGTTGATGAGGCTTGAGGCTACGTTTTACCTTAAGAATAGCATTCATACTTGGAATGCTAACGCTGCCTTCCAAGCAAGCAATGTAATGATAGCATTCATCCATACAAGTTTTCCTAGGTCTGGACAAACCGAATCTCCAAGATCACCGTCTCCATTATCTTCGAGATATCACAATTCGTAACGCACAAATCAGATCGAAGTGGTTTTCGGATAATTAAATCTGATCCCGATCTCTTCGAAACGATCAAAGAATTTTGCCAGATTTGATAGTCGGTTATTTAACTATCAAATAACACACATAAATAGTCACTAGGCCCATATTATAAATCCTTTCAAAAAACATTCATTTCAAAAATACCTTCTCAAAGATATATATATATATATATATATATTCCAAGCTCTTCCAGTATTTCAATATTTGAAAACAATTTCAAATACTTATCCATAACAGGCTATTTTATCTACCATTTCAACACTTAGAAATAAATTCAAATTCAAGTTATAATTCAATACTTAGGAACATTCCTAGATAAATCATTCCATTGTTAAAAAAAATTCAAAACCTTTCTTTTCAAAACTTAGGAGATATTATAAGAAATTTCCAAAACCCATTTATTATATTAATACTTAGAAATATCTCTAATTTTCAATTTCCACCTATAATTCAACACTTTGAAATATCTCTATGATAATAATCTCGCAGTTAAACATTTCATACCCTTCCAGTTCAATACTTTGGAAATATTTATAAGTTTATTTTTTCCAAAATCATTTATTTCCAATACATAGGAAATATTCCATTATTCCTATTTCTCAAAATCTTTTACAATTTATTTGTAAATTCCTTAACTTACTTATAATGACTTCTATAAGTTTCCGGAATTCATTAATCAATTTCCTTTAATATTTCCAAAATTGATTACACTTGTCTATAATTACAATATCCATTTCTAACCTCTTTTATGAATTCTAATTCATTTTCCCACGTTCTCTTATTTCAACGATTCGGTAATTTCCTTAAGTTTCCAAAATTTGACTATAAGATTCCTTTTATATAATCATATTCGCTAAATAAACCCCGTTTACAAATCTCGAGAGGATTTTATAAATAATTTACAATCATTCAAAACTCTATATATATGCTAAGTATTTTTAATGAATAATAATTTATTTTTAAAACATGTTTAAGTAATTATTTAAAATATTAAAACATTTTAAATAAACATTGATGACTCATTCCCAACTCATTTTTAATAAAACTAATCAATTTGCAAAACTGATTTTAAAATTAGAATTTTCTTCAATTAATATTAGATATTTGGAAAATACACTTTCCGAAGTATTTCAATACCTACAGCTTAAATTTACATAGTTTAATAAATAAAATTTTCCTTTTAAAAACAAAACTTAACTTCTTAATAAAAATATTTTTTTAAAATTCCAATAACAAATTTCAACTTATAAATCCCTCTCGATTCATAACACATCGAATTCATTTCAATTCCCAAAACATTCTCACATTTCTAAAATAAAATTTACTACTTTTCCCAAAATCGATTTCCATATCTCGATATAAATTCACACTGCGAATTTATTTCCCAATTTATAACTAATATCATTTTCCTTATCTATAAACATCGTTTATAAATTTATAAACTACTTTGAGTTTTCACTTGTTTGTAAAACTAATTTCATTTATAAAATCTCATTTTACGAATCCATTCCTTAATAAATTCCATCTATTTTTCAGATCTATTTTTAATATCGATTTCAACTTCTTGTCCATAAATCAAGAAATATCACTAAAAAATCCACTGTTAAAAATCCTTTATATAATTTATTTTAAAATCTCTATTTAAAATATTTTTACGAATATTTAATTACAACCCAAAATCAATTATTGTTTTATCCAAATCAATTTCCTTTAAAAATAATCCAAATTTCAATATAAATATTTTTATATCCAAAATCTCCTTTTATTTCCTTCAAATTAAAAAAAATTTATGGTATTCAAAATACCAAAATTAAGGCCATTGCTACTATAACATCTAATAAATCAAACATATCACAATCAGTAACATGATATTCACACACATCATATATCAATATATATGAAACAATCAATATATTTTGAGGAATCTAGTTGGATCCCTCCAAATTGTTTCCCTGCATCCAAAGATGTTATATAACATAAAATACCAATCCCGCTTCAAGGCGGGATATCGTGGTAATATAGGGTCATTGCTATTATGTGGGGCGCATATGGTCTCATCCGCTCTAATCGGCGGGAAATATATCAACTACTAATATATATACTACTGTATATAATATAACATCCAACTGATAATAATTTATAAATTCATCCAATCATTCAATAACTAATTTCTAACAATTTAAAATAAAACAGTAATCCAAGTTGAGTAAGATTTACTCACCTTGATTTTTATTTGCATATCCGTTCCAATTTAATTAAAAATCCTAGTTGACTTCAAAAATCTCCAGATCAATCCTATCGCGTAGATTTCACAGCTACGAGCCGCACTCAACTTGTTTTCATGATTTTTGGACCTCGTATGCAAATTTTATATGGATTAACAAACTTCGAAATAATTTAGTTTACAATTAACTTAAATTTAAAATTTTGTTTTTAAATAAAATTACCTAATCACAGAAGAGAATTTTTCATCAAGCGTACGTGATTTTTGTTCGCGACCAAGCTCCCTGGATCGCGACTCGTATCCACATCTCCAGGCTCGAACGACATCGCCACTTCCCATCAAATTCCTCCACCCTCACCACGCTGGAGGCCATCCTACTTCACCAGAGCCAAACCCTACATGCACTCGCGCTCGAAGCTATCGCAGCGCCTTCCCTTGTCATCGCTCCACCACTCACGCAACCCAAGAACGAAATCAAACCCGAACGTCGTCGCTCTCTTCCTACTATCGCCGCTTCCAAATTTGAACACGACTGCCTCCCCCTCATCATCGCAAATCGTCGTTCCATCCTCACCTACGTGCGCAAAACCCATCATGACTCGCTTCTGCCACTTCAACCCCACCCACATGCTTGCGGCCCAAATCGATCGCGATTCTATAGCGAAATCTTTTTTTTCTTTTCGAGATTTCGTTTTCTGAATTGAAGAAGAAAGCAGGAAAGAGGGTGGATCGGGTTTTTAAAATGGAGGGGGGAAAGGCTCGTACGTGTAGGGTGGCGGTACAGATATAGGGTGGCTCATGGGTGAGTAGTTCAGCTAAAAGTTTGACCTTTGATCGACTTATAATTATTTAAATATTCGAAATATCTCATTTGCATATCTCGAAATTTTGAACCCCTATTGAGGCATGCCGCCTGGCGTTCCTAATGTTATAACTCTATTCCGAACGCAATAGAACAAGTTTCGGAACCTAATTCGATCGTACGTGGAAGATAGCTTTTTAAATCGACGATTTTTATTTAAATTAATCATGTGCATTTTCAGCTCGTACGACCAAACGGTAACCCCAAACGCTATGAAATTATAAATCCGATAATAATACACTATTACGGATCCAATGGAACTAGTTTCGTCGAATTCCGAGACTGTGCCCCGGATCGCTATTTTTACGCATCGATAAAATCGACGATTTCAAAAATTTACGAAATCACTTGAAATTTCAGTTTTAAAACTTATTTACTCAATGCTAATTCAAATAGAATTTAAATCAACATTAGAAATTGTTTCGATTCATATTCAACTAAAATTCCTATTATTCACCATTCCTATATCACGATAAAGCGCTATATTTTGAAATTTAAATTAATTCTATAATTTCAACCAAAATCTTCATCTTCAAAAATCCATTTATATTTCAAACCCAACATTTAAAACCATTAAATATTCAAAATCAAACGATGGAAAATTCGGGTCATTAAAATTTGCTTGAACATCAATACTCTGACCACTAGCATCATGTTCAACATCAGCATCAACCACCTCAAACAACACATCATCCATGTCTCCAGTCACAAGTCGGGGTTTCAACTCGGTACCGAGTTGAGAAGGAAAGGTGTCGAGTTGTGACTTGTCCATCGAGGATTTTCCGCGCTACATTTTTAATGTCCTAGATTCTCCTTTGTCCATCTTCTGGTTTCCATCACTTTATTTTTTGTTTGACGAAGAACTTTCCTCTTTCGAATAAAAGATGATAACTCGTTATGACTCTTTATTTGCTTCTAGGGTAACTAAGTTATCAGATCAATATTTTCCCTATCTTCAAAATAGCATGCGGGCTCTTTATCATCGTTCTATTCATCTCCATCATAATTCTATCCAAATCTACCCTAGTCACCATCTTTGGTGCACTTGAAATTTCTATAGTAATGGGTTGATTTGTCTTTTCCTCATGTTGAGAGCACTCGTTTTTAGCATTTAGTGGGCCTGGAGGCGGTTGATTTCTCCTTAGCATTTCTAGGTGCCATAACTTTTTAGGACTTCTTTTTAATTCAAGTAGTCAAGGGTCTTACAACTACTACTCTCTAGGTCTAACTTGTGGATAGGTAAAATCCGAAGTGTCAAGTAGATCTATCGGTAAGAACTTTAAGAAACTCTTAATGAAAACACCAAAATGGTTGTAACAAAAGTGGGACAAACACCTTATCAATGCGTAAGTAGTAGTTATAGAAATAAAGAAATTGAAAATGAGGAAACAACACAAGAAATTTATTGTGGTTCGACAAATACTCTGGCCTACATCCACTATCAACTTTGTTAATAATCTCTAACTTTCATAATAGCAAGTATTTTACAACTCGGTTGCTTACAATTCGGGTAAGAATCCAATAGAGTATCGGTGTAAAATCCAATAAGTCAAAAAGGAAAAAAGATCTTGTTTTTTTGCACTTCTCCCTTTATTCATAGATGTAGATCAGTGAAATAAGCTTTGCAACCTTCTCCCTACGTTCTATACGTCTAGCAGGAGGCTCCAGAAGAAGATCATGGCCAACTCTGCATCTGAATTCTCAATTCGGTATCGAGTTAGTCAGAATCAACTTGTGGTTTCTTCTGACTTTTTACTTTGCTTCACACTTGTCTTTAAATTGTTGAAAAAGGAGTGTCAATTTATCGTACTTGGTTTCATACTTTTTTTCCTTAGTTGTTTCTTCACTTTATTTGAACATGGCGTATTGAGTCAACATACTTTACTCGGTACCGAGTTAAGAGGCTTAAGTCGGTGCCAGGTTGTGGAATTAGTTGATTTTTCACTACTTTTTTCTGGCTTATTGACTTGTCTAAAGAGTGATGTGTTTTTTTAGTGGCAAGCGAGCTTCGATGTCGATTCTTTGGAATTTATTGAATTTGATTTCTAGGCTTGAACTTCTGGTTTTATTTCGCGGCCGTTCGGTGGTTCTGGTTTGTCAACTATTGGTTGGTTCAAAGGTAGGATAACACTTGCCCCCTAAAGTATGCCTTATATTAACAAGGCATGTTTTGGATCATGACAAGCTATCTACTTCGAACTATGATATGCATAGATGTCTTCGTCCTCTGAACTGTTTTCACAAAGCAATACATCTTCTCTGGATCGTCACGTCACTTTGAACAGTTACAAGTTCAAATCATTTGTATGATATAATATATGCAATATTCTACCGAGAGTTGTTAATTGGGTCTGGGAATTATAGAAGTCCTTTCTTTTAAACAATCAGTTAGGTAGGATTCCATTATTCTATTTTATGTCTTTCCATTACTTTTTCCATTACTAGCCATTCTTTTCCATTTCATTTTATTTCTTCTTCCCCCTCTTTTATTAAAAAGTTCAACTCAGCACTGAGTTTTGAAGTACAACTCGATACCGAGTTTTACTACCACCTTTGAGTTTCAATTTATAATTAAGTGATTTTACACTTCACTTTCTCACTTCTATCTTTCATTATCATTTACGAGTTTGACTCTGGGCTTTCTCCAACCCTCCATTTGAACTTCGATTTTCACCACCGCCAGCCTACAACATCACTACACATCTCATATCATCGCCACCAACTTCTTTTCGACTCAACTCCAATTCAATGAACTTGCCCTAATCTGATTCAAGTTTAGCTCAATATCTTTGCATTTAACATTGCCATCTTCACTTGCTTCAATCTTAGGTAGGTGGCGCTGCCTTAAGGGTTGCCATTGTCGATTAGGGATTGTCGGCTGCATTTGGCCATGGCTGGGACTTCATCTTCCTCCTCGGTTCTGATATGGGCATGGAAAGAATTTGAATGGCATTGAAAAATCGAGGTTGACATTAATTTTTTCAACAAAGTTTCTAGGAGCAACTCAGTTTCTCCTATTTCTCATATGCTTCGAGTTGACATTGAGTTTTACTAAGCCGCGACCTAAGCTTTTTGTGTGGCCTTGAATCTTTAAAACTTTTGGCTAAAGTTTTCTAAGTACAAGGAGGAGGATTAAAAGCTCTAGTGATTCTTGGCCGAGTGTGGATCAATGAGTGAAATATGGTGAGACGGTTTCAGATAATGGTCACATCAAGCATGCTCCAGCATTCAATAGACTTTCTTATTACTGCTTTAAGTCGGGCACTTCACTCCGGTGTCCTTATAAAGAAAAGTTCCATATTGCTTTGGGCGAGATTCTGTTATCGTAAGTCATACGATAACGGGTAAGATCCAACACATAGTTTCGTAGAACGACAGAGCTCTTTTGCCAGCAACACGAGTGATCTATCTACAAAGAGTGTTTGTGCATTCACCATGCTCTAGAAACAGGATGCATGGTGCATAAATTAAATTGCATATATTAATTCCATCAATGTATATGATGCGGTCAGTCAATAGACCTTGACATCTGTGACGACCGCCCATGACCCCTGCACTGAACCTAGAGATAGTGCGCTGTAAAGTGTGCCAGGCGACCATGGACGATTGCCAGAGTAAATTAAAATAACAGAATCTATCGTATTACTCACAGTGCATGGACAAAATACAATAGAGCACATACATAGTGAAGCTTCACATAATAGAATCTCATCAATAAAACTTCATAATAGTTGAATACAGACATCAGAATAGTCAATACAACAAGCCTCACTACATATCACTCAGAGAAAATACAAACAGCGGAACATCCAGTACATATAATAAGAAGATAATATGCCACCCTCCAGCTCATCTTCGATATCAACACCGTGGAAAGCTAGAACAGCACCTGTCACCTGCTACCTAGTCTGCCCATCCCAAAATGGACGAACAGCCCAAGGCAATAAGAGTTAAAACATAAAGCCTTGAGTCAGACAACAGTCTTAGTGAGCAGTAAATTAACTAACAACATACCAAAAGAGCATAAAGGAAAAGGAATAGGAATACAACCCTCCCACTCCACCTCTTTCTACAGTGATAGCCCCCAGACACACACTAAGTAGAAGCAATCATAGCAAAGCACACAATTTAAGGTAAAGCAATTATCACTCGAGTCAAGGGCGATGTTTTCCAAGTACAAACCCCCAAGGCCTAAACCAAGATCAGATAAGCACCCAGAAAATACCGCTCTTGAGACCGAATGACGATACAACCAAACATCCATGACTCTGGCTATCACTGTTATCATTGCTTCGATATCATCGTTAATTGAATGACCGGCACATTCTTTCAGCCGTCCGTCAAGGGCTAATGGGAACCCCGGTTCTAGACATAACTCCCGCACGTCATCGTGACCCGTGCCTAGGACTATCGAATCTGCCCAGAGTACTTGACTATCAATCATTAGCCTTCAGGGACTATCGAATCTGCCCAACGTACTCTTGCTTTGAGCATGCTAGAACCTTCAACAACAATGAGATCTCAGCCTTCTAGTCATCCTCCTCGACGACTATTTCCATACTAGCTCAAGTGCCTCTCGAGCCAACCATTATCCTCAACTCGAACCATATCACCGAGTTATCAACATGCTTGGAATGATCCCATCTGGATTAGACCAAGACTATCTCATATCATGCCTCGCTTCATCACATCCTCGCAAAGCTTCATCTCAACATCATCATCATCAAATCTATGCATAAGAGCTTCATCATCCGCTACATATGCCACGAGCAGCTTTTCAATTCAAGAGCCTTTCCCTTAGCTTTCGAACCATCTTCGACCATCTTGTCTAATTCAAATCATCAATCATCTAATTCATAGCAATCAATCAAGTCAAACATTAATCCAAGTAAAACAAGCATTCAAATATGATCTAGAAAGACAATTATAACAATAATGGCAATTTCGTAATTAAAGAGTCGAAAGTCTAACAAGCATGAAATCATGAGTAATGTCTCTACAATCTTGATGAATGAAATTGCATAGGCTAACATGTAGTAAAATGGTTGTCAAATCATCTTAACCAATGGATCTATATGGATCTATACTTAGGATTAGGAAAATGCATGGAAATCACTATTTTAACACCAAATCAAGCCAACGATCCGATATACTCCTTTGGATCCGTGTGAGAGATAATCACCACTCACCAAATCACCTAAACAACCCAAAATCAACACACTTCAGATCTGGACAGCGAAGGATCTAGCTTGATCTATCACGAATCCGCTTCAAACGATGAAATCTCACTTCAATGGATGTAGATCTTCAATCTAAGCTCTTGAATCTTCAATTTGATCTTCAACTTGGATGGATGGAATCACTAGATTGGAGTGGAGAAAAGAAGTGAAGAAGTGTAGAAGTCGAGCTCTCAAAATGGCAGCACTTCGTCGCTTCGAAATCTGGATCCCAAAAATGAAGAAACGAACGAGTATTTATAGCTGAAATCCTCCCTTAAGTCGTCACTCGAAATTAGGTCGTACACGACCTATAGAGCCACGACCTACGACCTATACAATCTCCGACCTAACACCCACACGACCTACGCCCTATCATGCGCGCGCGACCTAACTGTTGCCGACCTAACAGGGTCTCCGACCTAACAATGCGCGGGACTTATCGAACCAGGACTCATCGACCTAACACCTAGGTCGCTCGCGACTTAACAACACATCGCGACTTAACACGGTAGCCAACCTACGACTTAACTGGGTATACGACATAACGACTCAACAACAGGTGCGACCTAACTAAACATGTCCAAGCGACTCAACGACTCATCACCCTATTTCCTTAACTCGGCCACGACTCAACTGAGTTACGACTTAACTACGCGCGTGACTTAACTTCCTAACTCGTCCACGACCTAACCCCTAGGTCGCTCACGACCTAACACCTTAAGCCAACACGCGACCTAAAACAACACGCGATCTATGACTTAGCAAACATGCGACCTAACTAAAAACAGAGCTCACGACCTAACTCTTAGGTCGTCTACGACCCAACTACGCTAACCACTAGGTCGCTAACTACTGGTTTGTTAACTCGCTAACTCTTAGGTCGCTAACCTATAGGTCGCTCCAGACTAGCACACGACCTAAACTAACACAGAGTCTTACGACCTAACCACGCTAACTCCTATAGGTCGTTGCCGACCTAACTTCCTTAGGTCGCTCAAAACCTTAGATAGTCTATCTCTTAGGTCGTGCACTTCCTAAGTCTATCACTCGACTTAAGCCATCCCATACGACCTAAGCCATCCCATACGACCTAAGACTTAGACTCTAGGCAACTTATCAACAATGCGACTACTTGCCAACTGTTCTACGATGTTTCGATCCGTAAAAATACGGGTCGTTACAACATCCATTGGGTCTTATACATCAGTTACATAGGGTACAATTTTAGCATGAAGATTAGAGTTAGTTTCTACCTGACTTTGCTCATCCATGGAGTTTTCCAGTAGTCATGAACTGTAGACGTTCCTCACGTTTCTCTATGATGGGTACAAGTCCATCTACATTGGAGTTTTTCTCGACTGCAACTGATTCAGCTTCTGCATCAGGATCTACTATGTCATCTACCTTATCGTCTTTGACCTCAACCACCTCATTGTTTGGCAAGACAATCTTTGAAGGTGGTCCCTTTCGTAATGGTTGATGAAGCTTATGCGAGGGTTGACCCCGATATCAACCTTGAAGGTGCCTTAATCCTCGATAACCTCCAAGATTCTCCTGCATCTACTCTAAATGAAGGGGGCTTAGGAGAATCCGTAGAAGGCATGAATTTCCCATTGAGGACATTTTGGTCCCGCGGTCCTTTCAATGGGCACATGATCCACCTAAGGGCTATGCTGCATGCAATCGTTATATGTGCCTCTCAAGAGGTGTTCCTCCTTTCAATCACTTCATCTGACTCGTCCTCCAGTTCATGAAGCTTGCCTATGTTCAGCTTCAGCCAAATAATTATGCTTCTCTAAACAATATATGTATGGTTTACCTTCATCATTTGGGAAGGATGCTCACACTAAGGAGATTCGATATCTATATAGCTTCAAAAAGCAAAAGGAAATCCATTCTCTGACTTACTTGGAACCATCTAAAGGTTGTTGTGTAATTATCGGTCTTTGGAACGAGCTCGGCTATTTCAAAAGATGAATACTTCTTTGTACGTTATTCACCTGGCCTAGAAATAGTTATTGGGAGGTAAGTTCTACTACCGTCCTTAATTTCGATAGAGTTAATTCCACTCAAATTGCTAACTTTATTAATTCATACATCTACAGATGTTCCAAGGAGAACAGACAGTGAAGCATTAGCATGTACTCTTCAAGATCTACAAGCCATTCTATCGAAGACCAAAAAATGAAATTTCTTATGACGGATGAAAGGATGTGGCAATTTCATCTTCTTGATAATGATTGTAGACTTGGACTCATTTGTAACGACCCATATTTTACGTATCAAATGATCGTAAATATTTTTATTTAATCCACATGAGGCTATATGACTCTGATATTTTGTGTAATGACTTTTAGGGACATTTTCCACACCTATGATTTTTATCGAATTTCTATGTGACCATTTGGCCCTGAAATTATTGTTGGCCTATAACTTTTTATATGAGCCGTGGTTGGATTTAAAACCACTTCCATCACTTTAGAATGATAGTTTCGCATTTCATAGAGTGGTCATAATAGTAAAACGGACTTACTGTTTGTAAGTTATGGCTATTTTAAGTTTTGGCTGCGGTTGGCCAGTATTATCGAGTATTTAAACTAAGACATACTTATGCCTACTAACCCATTTCAGGATTGGAGCCTAAGGAGGACTGATGGGACTATTCAAAGTCATTTCCATCTTCCCTTAAATAGTTAAACTCCATTAACCCTAATCTCTTCAAAAATCATCTCTTTTCCTTACTAATCTTAGTTAAATCATCATTAGAAGGGTAATTAGCAAAGGAGATTGTAGATCTATCACTTTGGTGCTTGGGAACTCATTTTTCTTTGCTATTCATCTCGATTCCAAGGGGAAATAATTGTATTTTGGACATTTGGTGAGTGGTTATTGAACTCTAACTATTCTATGCATGTTCATATAATTAAATTAGGTGTTTTTAACATGATTTTGGTCCTAAAACATTTTCTAACATTAACCACATCTTTATACATGTTTACAATCGAAATTAAAATGATTTAAAATGGTTTGTAAATGGTTTTCCAACTCCTTTTGATCATATTAACATGCTAATGTAAGTGTTAGATCTAGATTAGTATTTGTATAATTATCATGTTTTGATGAATTGCATGTGTGTATGGATGCTTATGTTTGATATTTTAGTTTGGTATGTTATGCTTTGACATAGTTTGCTATTGCTTTTAGGTAGTTAGGAAAGAGGTTGTCGAGTTGGGAAAATCGAAGCCAAAAGTGGTTGAAATTGGATGAAACATGGAGGACAAGATCTAAAGTAAGGGAGGAGCCCATGGTGGGATGAGCATGAAATTTGGCACGGTGGATTTTAGTCATGACGACTTAAATCAAATCGATAGTGGAGCTTATGGTCGGTGGAATTATGCTTTGGGTCGTGTTTCTGGCAATTTGTTGGAAATCTTGGGATTGACTTCGGGTAAGTTGTTGAAGGCCTGAGGTTCAAGTGGTGGACAAACCAGCATGGTGGGATTTCACTTCGGTACTTGCTTAGGGAAAGTACTAGAATGCTTCGGGCTTGGCTTCAAGATGGAAGAAAGTGGAACTGGGAAAAATTAAAGGCTAAATTTTGGCTAAGTGTTCAGGTCAGTACCGACTTGAACTGTGAAGGGTTGGGCTTAATTTTTGGCTTAGGGACTTCAGAAAGGAGAAGAGGAGTTCAAGCAAAGGTCAAGGACCAAGATTGGGTCAAGTGCTCAGATCGATACCGACCACTACAGGTCAATACTGATTTGAAAGATTTGTTTAAATCGGGGTGAAACTTCTAGGAGGCGAAGTATGTTGTCTCTAGGTCATGTTGGAGGTGTTCGTTCATTCTTTGTTCAGTGGAGATGTGATAGCATGATGAAAACCGATGGTTAAGAAACAAGGCGATATAGGAGAGCTTTGATATAATGGATTTGGAACTTTGATGATGGTAACTCGATGGTGAATGGAGTTAGATTCCAACGATAGTGGCTCAATGATTGGATCTGAAGTGATGATCCAAAGGGCGGGATCAATATGGGGAGGTCTTGAGTGGAATTATAATAATGTTCCACTATAGATGTGAGTAGAATCGAATTATGACTGTGTTCCATTATTATGGTTTTACACCTGCATTTCTCGCTTTATCGTAAGGAGAAACAAATAAGGTGCAGAGCTGAGAAAGCTGCCTCTGCAATTAAAATCAAGATAAAAGGAGTAAAAATTAAAAGCAGTCCAACGCTACTGCACAGAGAACCGACCTGTGGTCATTACACTTAACCTTGGCCGGAGGATCCGTAGCCGAAATAAGCAAAAAAGGGTATGAAATACTGCGCACAAAAGATAAGCCCCAAAGATGGAGCAAGAGGAAATTATAATGCACAAAGCCAAAGCAAAATATGGATATTGTGCTGCAATGCTATCGGCAGCTTCGAAAATACGACGCATCCCAGGAAAACAAACAAGGCTGTGCATGAGCAATGATACGTTGCACGCACAAGCAAAAGAGACTGATAACTATACTGCGCTGTCAGCAAAACTCATATTATATTAATACCTTCAGGAGTGGATTTGTACTTCACATATTGAGGGCAACCTAAGTAGTGCGATAAGGAGTTAAAGAGCACTGTAGAGGACTATGTACAAAACCACTCAAACAGTGCTCCAACGTAGATCCATACTCATAGGAAGATGTTAGAGATACTAACTCCTCCACCTCGATCAACAATCTGCGCACATCAACAACGAGGTCAGCTTGAATCACATCGAGCTCAGGTCATGTCCACAAGCATAGCAAACTAACACCCAAGATAAGGTAGGGCAGTGCAACTTCACCTTGATATGATGTCAAACAAAAAAGTGCAAATCAAATAAGCAGCAAAGTTACAAGCACCACAACATCATGTGAGAATCATACATCAGTTAGTACAGATGTGATGGCGGTATCTCAAAGCCAACGAGTATCACTTAACGTCTCCCCTAAGGATTCACATGCAAAGCTAATTCAAAGCTAAATTCTCCCACCACAATTTGGAATGTTCCCGCTCTAATTTCAGGAGTTCCAGCCTTCTACTCAAGCTTCCCACCAAAGACACATCAGCAATCAAGATTTATCGAACAGGCAAAACGGATAGATGACATCTGGTAGAATACAAGGGCTGAAACATAACGTCGAGAAAAGAATTCTAGCAATCCGTGTACATCCCAATACTATAAATAGAAAAATCATCATTGCATGAAAGGGACTATTTTCACCTTTTTTGTCTTTTTGGAATACATTTAAGGTTTCACTATACTCTCTGCCATGGAAACTTGTACGAAACTAATGAAAAATGAAGAAAGGGAAATTCCTTCCATGGGCCTAGGATTCCTTTACATCCGACTACGTAAATTCCATGTGTCCATTACTATTTCCTGCTTTTGTTATTTACCTACTTAGTTTTTAGTACCAAATCTTACCTTATTTGTGTTTGAGTTAAATACTAGTTGGATTTGACATTTTAACAAAAAGTTAAAGTGCAACTACCTGATTGTGTAAGCATCCTACAGCATAGTCAGTACTTCACGGCAAATTTAATACTACTTAATTTTGCTAATTCAAATCACTGAGGTATTTGGCATGCTAATTACTTCACACTTAGTTGAGGAGTTGGGAGACAAAAAAGTACACCAACATCTTTTGGGGCTAGAAGGAGGGCCAACCTCCGTTCATTTCCTACATCTAACAAAACTTTACACCATGTACCATGAATCCCATCAATTCACTATCCCTACCGTCTAAGAAACTTTACACTTGGCTGTAAAGACTTTTAATAAACCAATTATACATTCAAAAACCCAAGATGAAGCAGGGGCTTCAACCGTGGTCCTCGTAGACCCTATCCTGGTCGCATTCCAATCCTTCACACACCAAATAGACCAATGCATGAAAGGATTAGAAAACACAATGACCCAACACGTCATTCATATACCATCTTCACCTTCCCACTCCACAACTCACTGCCTTCGTTCCTTTACTGCGCTAGGCATTCAACAAGGGAACGATAAAGCCAACATAAACCCCCGCTGCTAGAAAAAAACCCAATCTGCCAGAGATGATGAGAACACCACATATGATGATAATTGATCCTAGATTGACCCAATAGAACGTAAAATCCATCATCTAAAAACTCGAGTAGAGAAACTAGCAAGGATTTTCCAGTAGAATACTGGAGAAAAAAACAAAGGAAGGAATTTGCTTCCCCTTCAATGTGATCGTTATTGAGGCAAATTTTGCCAATAACTTCAAAGCCACTTCAATTAACATGTTTGATGGAACTCCCAACCCCGAGGATTACCTCAGCACTTTCAAATATTTCATGGACATCCTGAAGATCGGAAGGATGGCCCGATGCAAATTGTTCCCCGTATACTTATATGGTCCAACCTCATGGTAGTTCAGAAGATACGTACCAAGAGAAGTTGGGTCTGGGAGACAATTATCTATCAATTTTCTAAGACAATTAAATTCGGGAAGAGAAGCCTCTCCAGATGCTAATACCATGTCGTGTGTAAAGTGAGAATGAAAGCATGTGAAGTTTCATTAAGTGCTTCAAGGCAGAAGCCCTCTGAATTGGGATGACTAGCGAAGAAGCATTACGTATAGCGGCTCATGCCAGAATTAGGAGAGGAACCACTGTGTAGGACAAAAATAGCATAAAGTCTTGCCATAGCATGAAAGCTTTCTACGAAAGGGTGGCTGGTTACATCAGGATAGAGGAAGCTGGGTCTGTAGCACAATCTCATGGAATATCTGTCCCTAGTTATGACAAGAAAAGGGGAGCAAATGGTTATCACCTACATGCGAAGCAATAGAAGGAGTTAAACCTCACTACAAAAAACCCCCCTCATTCACACCCTCGGATAGATATATGACATGACCTAGGTTAAGCTAGCATACAATTTGCCGAAAAAGGGAAAGAAGCCAAAATAAAACTGAGGTGGAGCATATTGTCGATTTTACTGAGCAATTGGTCATCGTACCATCAACTGCCGACATCTAAAGAATGAGATAGAGAGGTTGATGGAGAAGGGTTACTTGGGTTGCTTCTAGAGGAGAAATGGTAGTGACAGGATAGGAAATCTAACTCCAGACCTTAATGAACACCAAGCGGGGAACCCTTCAAACCTATTAGCCTTAATCCATGGGGGACCACACCTTGTTGGCATAAGCAAAAAGGTACAAGAGGTATATGTGCAGGAGGTCAAGATCCAGAAAAAGACAATTTTCTATGTCAAATAGAAACCTGCACTAGAGATAACCTTTACGACAGCCGATGCGGTGGGAATTGTGTTCCCACACCAAGACCCACTTATCATCACCATACAGATATCAAACTGTACTATAAAGAAAGTCTTTGTCGATTCTGAAAGCTCAGTAAACGTCATCTTCAAGTTTCCTTATGATCAAATGAAATTACCATCAAATATCTTAAAACCGAGTCCTGAACCAATCTTTGTTTCAACAACATCGCTACCAATCTAGTGGGGTCACTGCGTCTGCTCATTAAGGTTGGAAGAGCCCCATTACACAAGTCATTTTATGCAAGTTTCTTGATTATCAATCAGCCATCAATATACAATGCTTTCGTGGGAAGGTCCACTCTGATTGATCTGGGGGCAATCATCTCTTAAAAAAACATGCTCATGAAATTCAGCACATCGATGGGAATAGGATTAGTGAGAAGGGAATAATTTTTAGCTAGAGAACTATACAATGTAACTCTTAACTATAGCAAGAAAATTATTCCAAATTATTCTGCTGCCTCTTTTGATATTTGTAATGATAACAAAAAAAAGAAGTCAAGCCGGTATATAAAACTGCACCGGTATCAGATACTCGAACTAACATTGAAGTAAGTAACCTTAAACCCCTAAAACCTGACAATAAAGAGAAGAGGATATATATGCACATGATAGGTGCTAATGAATATAATTCAGTTTACATGTAGTATTTCTTTGAGGAAGCTCATAAACAAGCATCTTCTGTGAACTCACCACTAGGAGAGGAATCAGAAAGTGAGATAGACCCGAGGTTAGGGCGACCAGGAAAGAATTAAAGTTGGTAGATGATCTTGAAGACATACAAATAATCCAGAGGACCCCACAAAGGTGCTCAAGAAAGGAAATACCTTAGCGTAGATGCATGGGATGAATTGATAGAATTCCTAAAAAGACCAATAGATGTATTTGCCTGGACTCATTCAGACATGGTAGGAATAAACCCAGCCATCATCTGCCATGCACTGAACATCGACTTGGATGCTCACCCGGTCAGACAAAAGCGCGGAACTCTAGACCAGGAAAGATATAATGCTCTACACGAGGAAGTTAAGAAGTTAAAGGAGAATAGGTTCATTAGGGAGTTATACTACCCGAAGGGGATTTCCAACCCCGTCCTTGTAAGAAAGCCTAACGGGAAATGGAGGACTTGCATAGACTTTATCAATCTCAATAAGGCTTGCCTGAAATACAGTTTTCCCTAGCCAAGGATTGATCAACTAGTAGACACGACTAGTGGGCACGAATTACTCTCATTCACGGATGCATATTCGAGGTATAGTCAGATAGCTATGTTTGAACCAGATCAGGAACACACTAGTTTTGTGACAAATAAAGGATTATATTGCTACCAAGTCATGCCATTTAGGCTCAAGAACGCAATGGCAACCTACCAGAGGTTGTTTGATATCATGTTTGCCGAATGGATTAGGAAGAATGTGGAGGTATATGTGGATGATATGTTAGTTAATTTAAAAGTAGCATCATACTATGGCTAAGACTTAGAGCAGACATCCGTAGTCCTAAGGCAATATAATATGATGCTGAATCCTTTGAAATGCACCATCGCCATCCAATTAGGCAAGTTCCTAGGGTATATAGTGAGTGCACGTGGAAATTGAAACATACCCTGAAAAGATTAAGGCCATAAGAGGAATAGAAATCCCAAAGAAGCCGAAGAATCTGATGAGTCTAAATGGCAGGGTAGCAGCCCTAAGCAGATGTACATCCAAACCAACTGACAAGTGCATCCCGTTCTTCGACCAAGTGAAGAAGAGCCGATACTTCGGATGGACTGAGGAGTGCGAGGCTGCATTCCAAAACCTAAAGGATCATTTGGTCAATACTCCTATATTATCAAAATCAGTGGCAGGTGAGAACTTATACCTTTACTTAGGTGTAACTCATAAAGCTATTAATATTGCAGTGGTACGAGAGGATGAAGGGATGCAAAGACCCATCTACTTTACAAGCAAATGTATATCAGGGGCAGAGCTAAACCACTCAGTTGTTGAAAAGCTTGTGTACAACCTACTCCTTACAGCAGGAAAGCTACGGCTCTATTTCCAAGGGCATCTCATCAAAGTCCTCAGAGATAAACCTCTTAGGAAAATACTATAGAAGCAAGAGACAATGGGCCGCCTATTAAAATGGGCAATGGAGCTTAGCCAGTATGACATCACCTATTATCCTAGGAAGGCAATCAAAGGTCAACCACTTGCATATTTCATCGTAGAATGCACCTTACCAGCTGAACTCCATTCAAAGGAAGAAGTAACCACCCTACAGTCCTAGTATTTGTTCATAGATGGAGCATCGAATGAACAAGGGGAAGGAATTGGATATGTACTGATCACCCTGAATGGGCAGAAACTGCATGGAGCAGTACAACTTGGTTTTACAGCAACCAACAACGGGGCAGAATATGAGGCTCTCCTCCCAGGCCTAAGAATGACCCAGGTAATGAAGGTAATCCACATTAAAATTCACGGTGATTTCCAATTAGTTGTGAACTAAGTAGAGGGTAATTACCAAACGAAGGAACCAACCTTAGCTAAATATGTAGAACTATCTAAGAAATTAGTAAAGTAAGTCGAACAATCTGGGATAGAACAAATCCTATGTGAAAGCAACTCATCCGCCGACTCCATAGAAAAACTAGCTAGTACCAAGATGGCAAATGAAATGAAGGTGATACCAATTGGGCATCAAGTAGAGCCAAGAATAAAAGAAGAGAATCAAATATTAGTCCTGACCCGAGCCCAGCGGCCCGCCATTCAAGGTACACAAAATCAGGTTACAACGAAAAGTAAAGAGCTGCCCATAAACTCCCATCTCAACAAACTGAGGAGAGTGACTGGATGGCTCCCATCAAACAATTCCTCATAAACGGAGTTTCACCTCAGAATAGGAATGAGGCTCGAAAGATAAGATACCAGGCTCTATACTACTTCTTCATCGATGACACATTATATAAGAAAGGGTACTCTACCCTTTATCTTAGGTGTTTTTCCAAGGAAGAGGGGGTATGGGTCATAAAGGAAGTACATGAGGGCCGATGTGGAGATCACTCTGGGGGAAAGAAATTTGCAAAAAAAATATATTGAGACACAGCTAATATTGGCCTACCTCGCTCCAAGATGCAAAGGAATTTGTGAGGAAGTGCGATAAATGTCAACGATTTGCAAGTATCCTCGGACGACCATCCCTTGAGCTCATCCCACTCGCAAGTCCATGGCTATTTGACATATGGGGCATAGACCTGATAGGAATACTTCCAATGTCAAAAGGAGGAGCTAAATATGCCATAGTGGTCATAGATTACTTCACCAAATGGGTGGAGGCCGAACCCCTAGCCATGATTACTACAAAGAAGATAGTCACTTTTGTAGTAAGGAACATAATCACTAGATATGGGATACTGTACGATCGAATTAATCCTAGAGGGAGGTGAATAGGGTTTATAAAAAAATCACAGATAAATAAAAATTGCAGCACAGATAATAATAGAGTAAATGTGGAAATAAAAGTGATACACAAATTTTACCCAACTTTGGCAAAACCTGCCTACTGTTATCTCTAAGATTTCTACTAGGAATTAAACAATCTGATGCTTATTGATTCTGTAAACTCGCGACCCTTGCTAACTTGATTTTTCAAATGCTACGCTCAAAATGCTACCACAACTCACTGAGTTGCAAATTCTCGAACTACGCCCTGTAGTTCATACCTAGTTAAAAATTAGAGTTTTTATAAAGTTAAAAAGAAGAATTACAATTAAATAAAATTAGAAACCCTAATAAATTAATAATCCACAAAAATACACTGCTCAAATAAAATATAAAAGTGCATTCTCCCTTTTCATTCCTTTGGTCTGCTTTCACTTTAATTCTAATCGAAATCCTCTTTTGGCTTTGCTCTGATTTAGGGTTTCTTTAACTTGAAGCCGCCGATTCAGTTGTTCAGTCAATCGGAGAGAAATTTTTTCCTTGATGCTTTGTCGATCGATTTGCTTGCTTGATTCCTCTCGTTCGCTTCGTCGTTGAGTTGGATGATATAAAATTTGGTACGTGATTTTTATGCTTTTCTGATTTTGATCGAACTCGATCAATTTGAATGCCGATGATGATATGGGATTTTGTAGGGAATGATTCCCTATATTTTCGGTTTGAGATATTCAAATATTCTGATTTCTGTTTTAGGTCGATTGTGGATTTTTATTGTACGACTTTGAGGTTCCTGACTTTGTCACCATACAAATATATTGATTTCTCTAATATATTCGTTTGAATATTTTGTTTATATTTTTGAATGCAATTGCCCCTGGTTGATTTTAATCTCTACCTTGACTTTTTTAATTCTTTTTTGGCCTTAAGTGATATGTTGATGCTCGACTAAGACCATGCTTGTTCCCTTTTTTCATTTGTTGTATATGCATGTACTCGTCTTTTTACACATGACTGCTCTTGTGTTGCTTTCCATACCTATCATCTTGCTCGTTATGGCAATGTGCATGCCAGAGCTTCCATGTATATACACACATACATATGTATGTATGTATATGTGAACTTTTTATGGATTGCGCTTTTTAGTATTAGATGCTCTGTTCATCCTTGCTGAAACTGGACTTTGGTCTAAAATTCGACTTTGAATTGTGCACTTTCGCCTTGCTGCACTCTTGTTATCTTCTGGTTTACATGTTCATATGCTTTCCTATGTTGATCTAGTTATGCCATTGATCTAATTGTGCCTTGAGTCTGAACTTGTACTTTGCTGCACCTTTACCTTGTGGTTATTGATATGTGTGCGTGCACTTATTTCATGTTGAACTGCTACTGTCAATTATATATGTGCATAAAGTTGTATGTTCATCTGTATACTTGAGATTCATATGCGTTACCATGTCTTGTTGTATTATTGATGGTTTGGCTAGTTCCACTTGTATATGTGCACTGGACTTTTCATGTATGTACCTGAGTTAAGCCCGAGCCTGCTTTGGCTTAACCTTGTGCGAACTTGCACTATGCTGAGCCTTTAAGCTTGACCTTTATAATTATCCCTGAAATTTAATTGATGCTCGGCCTTGCGATATTCACAGTGATACACCGTGCATATCATAAGAGGCTCGTGCACACTTAATTTTTGTCCCTGTCTTAAAATAAAAATAAACAACCCATAAACTGAAAAAATATCAATATTCAATTATAATTTTATTTTTGCAATTTAGGTTTGTTTCCTTTTCCATTTTACTATGTTGTTTATTTGATAGGTATAGTAGTTAACTGGACACAGGTTGGATCAAGAAGATATCAAATTTGAGTGTAAGTGAGTGAAAGTAAAAAAATATTGTATATGAGAGTGTAGAAATGTGTTGTATTTGAAAATGTAAATATAGTGGAAGCTAAATGTGTACTATTTGAATTTGTAATAAAATATTTGTTTGAACCAAATATTTGTGTAAATAAAATTATGTTTTATTTATTTTATTATAAAATATTTATTTCATTCTATGAAATTGCAATAACAAACACATTTAACGAATATATATATATATATATATATATATATATGTGTGTGTGTGTGTGTGTATGTATGTATGTATGTATGTATGTATGTATGTATGTTTATTATTATCAAACAAAAATCATAAATTGTTATATTCTACAATCTCCCCCTTTTAATAATAACAAACATACATTAAGATTTTGAATTTAAATAAATGTGCTTCGTGTGATGTTTTCAAGCTTCCCCTATTATATACTCCCCCTACAACTAGACTCCCTCTACACAGATGCATGCAAAATAAAAAATTGATTTGACAAAATAATTGCAAAACAACTTTTGAATAATAAAAGGAACTCTTGAATATCAGTAAGGTTATTACTCAATCACCAAAATCTTAACCTCTCTCTCCCTTTTGTTAACATCAAAGGGAATAATAATAATTGAAATAGTGATGAAACTTGATTAAAATCATAAAACATATAGAGAGGAACATATATTGCAAATTTCAATCAATCAAACAAAAATCATAATATTTCATTTATTAGACACAAATTCCAATTTAGAGTGACGATTGGATTATGGTTTAGGGGAAATTTATACAGTGGCAGCAGTTTGGTATTTTTAGTAAAGTAAAATTTCGTAAATTACCCCTTTTAAATATTACACAAAAAAATTGTTAAGAACTTTCTAACCATGCATAACTGTTAGGACTTTTAAATGAGGTTCGTAGTTACTTAAAAAAGAATGCTAAGTATTTTCTAACCATACATAACCGTGAGGACTTTTAAATGAGATTAGAAGTCACTTTAATTTTATCCCTCTCTTATATTAGTCTCATCCATACATAACCGTGAGGACTTTTAAATGATAATGAAAGAACATATATAGAGATTAAAGTAATTCACTCATGCATAACCCTGAGGACTCTTAAATGAGAGTGAATACTTTAGGATCGAATTATAAATTACATTTTGTTTGCACCAAAATTGGTCACAAACACCCAAGAATAGATTTATGTAAAGAAGTAGGTGAAGAAAGTAAAATTAAAACCGAGGAATATATTAAACTAACAACAAATTGAAAGCAATAATTAGAAACACAGATATTTATAGTGGTTCGACGTTGTAGGCCTATATCCACTTTGAAGATTAACTTTATTGATCACATATGAATCTGATTACAATAGCAAAGAATAGAGAAAATTGATTACAATAAAGACTAAAGTAACCAGCGGTGTAAAGATCACTAAAATAAACCATAAGGCCTGTATTTATAGGGAGAGATGATGAGATATTTCACTAAGATTTCGACAGAAGGCTCTTTAGGTCCATAGGAGCCCAACATAACGATCGATGGACTTAACTCGATAATCAATAATGATCGGCCAAATGTTAACCGATCGTTTTTCTTGCATCCAATTCTAGTGCGATCGTTTTTGGGCGGTCCCACATGCCTCTTGACATTGCTCCTCAAATATGGAATCATTCTGACTTGTAACTTGGGAGATACGGATCGGTCTTTGTTGAACTTGGATCGTGCACTGAAATATGCCGATCATTTTTATGGCTTGGCAAAAACGATCGGTTAACAACGATCGGCCAACCTCTAATTTCAACTTTATGGCCTACGATCGGTTTTGTAGGCTTCCATCTTCATTTTATTGATGCCTTGGAAGTTTCAAATGAATTAGCCTTGTAGATCTCAAGATATTGATCGTTCTCCGATGATTTGAGCTGTTTTATGGATCATTTTCAATTGACCCATGCAAATCCTTGCTTCGTCTGCAACTCAAGCATAAGAACTCCAATCGACTCCAAACTTGAAATATAACTTCATGGGGCTATGCCAATCATTTCATGTTGATTACACCTTGATTGGGACCCGGTCCGAATCTGCCTGACCATTGTCTATAGTATTGTGATCGATTCCAAATGCTGATGACCATCCGTTCTTAGTCAAGTCGATGATATTAGGCCTTTCCAAAAGGCGGGATAACATTTGCAGCCACCCCCCAAAGTACGCCTTGTATCATACATGACGTGCTTTGAATCGTCGCAAGCTAGAGTCGCTTAAAAGAAACCCATCTGGTCATTGAATAGTCATTATCCTTTCATTGAGCCATTTTCTTATGAAGGTTGTATTTTCCTTATTCGTCGTGATGATTGGTCGTTTTCCAATAGCATAAACATGAGATCACTACTTGTTAGCAATCATCTTGTTTTAACTCTGGCAATCCCTAAGCTTTAGCAACTTAGCTTTTGTTTTTTCTTTGGATGACTCCAAGTGATCATTCAGTTTTTTATCGATTTCATAAAATTAAATTTTGAAACGTATACTTGTACGTAGGCTTGCCAATGGTACGAGTTTCGGCCCGAGCCCGACCCGAACCCGCTCTATTTATGCGAGTACGGGTTTTGCCTTTTACTACCCAAGCCCAACTCAGGCCCGATACGGGTCGGGTACGGTTTTATCAAAACCCGGCCCGGTTAGGGCCCGACTAGACTATTAGTTTTTCGTCATATCAAAACATGAGTGTGTATGTTATTTATTTCCATTTTGTTTGTTTATATGTAGATGTTTTTGCATACTTTTGTTATGAGCTTGACTACATCACCGTCCAATTTATATGTTAACATTGTTTGTATACAAATTTTACTAAAATTGCAGTTTTAACATATGGTTTTAACATAAATATTCTAAGTTAGGTATATAGTTATTACCCAACGGGCTTAAAAAGCCCGACTGGCCGGGCTCGGATATTGGGTTGAAATACCCTACGGGTTCGGGCCGGGCTCGAGTTTTAATTATTGTAATTGGACTCGGGTCCAGGTTTTATAATACCTGGACCGAACCCTGCCCATTGACAGGCCTACTTGTACATATACGTGCATGTACTTGACCCCCGATCACGTTTATACGTTCACGAGTCGTTATCAAGTTTAAGGAAATAACTTTCTATAAATAGTTTCCACCAGTCATCATTCTTTCATGCATGTTCTCTTCGTTTTTTACTTTATTTTTTATATATCCATAATCCTCCCTTTCTCAAAAAATAAATTTCAAATCATTCATGATTATGAAACGATCGGCATATGCTAGGTTATGGAATGATCGACATATGGTTTGGATAAAGAATGATCGGCATAGAGCTTGGAGGTGGATCGATCAGCATAAAGCTTGGAGGTTCATCGATCGGCATATGACTTGGATATGGAACGATCGGCATAATCTTTGGGACCGATAACAATCGGCATAGACCTTTCGTATATAAGCTTCGACACTTAGCCACTTCCTTTCACTTACTTCATATCGTTCCATTCTGAAGCAAATAGAAACGCATCTCTTTTTCTTCATTTTTCCGATCCAAACAACGATCCAACATCTCAAAAAATCATCGCCCTCCTTCGGATTATTCTTCGAATCAATTTCAAATCTTCCTCCTTTCCCAGATTTCAAACTTAGGTAGAATGAATCTTAAACTTGCTTTATAATTTCGAGAATGAAGCTTTTAACTTCATTGGCGTTATGATAACTGATTCATTTGGTTGATGCTTTTATCTTTTCCCATTCTTACGATTGTATGCAAAGGAATGACGTGACTTGTCTTGATGAGGGATGATCGAATTGTAGCCTTAGCCGATCGTTTGTTGAGGAAGATGGTGCAGTGGATATAAAGAAGTCATATAATCGATTGTTCATGGTCGTTTTTGGATGATCGGGGAAGCCTTGGGTCGCTGGAGCTTGTGCATTGCCTACTAACGATCGATAATGCTTTGGTGTTGGAGGCTCACAAGAACGATCGATGGAAGTGGCTTATGTGAATGATTGGATGACGCTGTTTAGGGAAACGATCGACCTTGTTCACATTCACGAACGATCGGCCTTGTTTGCATTCACGAACGATCGGCCTTGTTTGCAATTGTACCCTTTTTTCAAAAAATGGAACTTAAATAAGTAAACTTGAACTAAATGATGAGCTTTGGCTTTGCATACTTGAATAGACATTAGGATTTTCATATGGCTTGCATATGATTTGAACTGCATATTTGGTAACAAATGGCCTTAGAACCATGACACGAACCAATGTCTTTGACTATCATCTTGAAGCCCATCAGTAACTTAGATAAAAACCAAACTCTTGCTGGCCGACGATCAATCGCAAAACTCAAGCTGCATCATTTTCCGATGACACACAGAAACAGTTGAGATAGTCAGGAATGGCGTTCTCTCCAGTTAAACCTCAAAGTCTCGTCATCTTCTCTGTCTTCAGTTTTGTACAGCTTATTACCGTACTGTATAGCACTTTATCGCATCACACTGGCATTCACTATACACTGGGGGGAACAGATTACTTTATCTAACCATAATTTTTACTAAGTTTAATAGCAATGGGTTCTAGACGCTCTGGGTGCTTCGCAGCTATGCTAGCTCGATCATCCTCTCAAAGGGATAACTCTGACGTAGAATCAAGTTTGGCAACTGAATCCGATAATCCACCATCTGGTCACCATTTAGAATAACCGAAAAGTTCAGGCCCTCAATTTGATCTCTTTGATGTTGTTCCCATCTTTCCACCAGAGGTTATCGATCCTGCTCCTGACACTCTAGAAGATGCAATCATTCTGGAGAATCCCTCTAATTTGGTAGCTTCAAAAATTAAGGAAGATGTCCTCCAAAGGATCTGCGTAAGGGACGGAATTTCTTTCAACGACGTGTTGGTTCCATCGCGGGATGATAGGGCTCACGGGCCCCTAGAAGGGTATAATGCATGCAACAAGTTTCTGTGCTGGGCCGGATGCATCCCGCCATTTAATTCATACATTCGGGAGATTCTTCATTATTTAAGGATAGCTCCAGTGCAGCTTCACCCAAATGGTTACGCCCTTCTTAATTGTACTTATATGGTATTTATAGAGTTCCTGCACCGTCCTCCAACCATCAAAGATTTTCGATTCATTTTCACTTTCAAGTGGCGGACAGGGAGTCTCTTGTTTACATTTCTTGAATCGGCAAAGAGGTGCTAGATTTTGACTAGCGCGTGGAACAAGTTAAGTGCCTTTAAAAGCGAATGGTTTTTCGTTCGCTGCCTGCCCGGTTTTGCTCGACAATGGCTGGAAAGATGTAAGTGTTATCTACTATTTTCATGTTAGCATGGAAAAACGATATCCAGGCTGTATTCCTGACTGTGTTACTCCTTTACAGGTGTCATCACCCAGCCCAGTGGCAACATTTATAAACAGGCGATCGCAGTTCTGAAAAATTCTCTACTTGAGGACAGGAACATCGAATATTTTCTTATGGACGAATGTCTCGTCACTTTTTGTTTGATAGAAGAGGGTCTTAGCATGGGGATAACCAAAGTTTATCAGACAGCAGGGATAAGACCATAGGCTGCAGTCGGTCAAAGGGATAATCGAACCGATTCCGTGGTGCCCCTAGTTATGAGTGCCTGAGGATTTACCGATATTGATGTCGGAGGATATAGAGGTGATGTAATCGGTCATAATGGTGACAAATCCGATTCTGGGGTTGATGTCGGATCCTCGCAGGCCTCACAACCCTCGGTTGCTGATAGGAGAAAGAAGAAAATGTTCATGCATAAATCCCCAAGAAGTCGTCTCTCTGACCAATCCAAGTCGTTGATGGCTCCTAAAGTTGTTCAAGATGAATCTTCTTCCCAACCGTCAGAGCATTTAAGTTTACCACTTGACTCTTTGTCTAGTCTATCAATTCTACATGATCTTGACGCTTTCCACTTTACTGATGTGAGCATTGAGGGGTCGGAATTTCCCACCAAAATTGGCACTGAGATTCCTACTTCTAGAGGAGAAGTTACACCAATGAGCAAGGTTCCTGCAACTGGTTTGTCGGGGGGTTACACAAGGAAACTTGCATACACTTGCAACCCTCAACATTGCATTATACTTGACGTTGTGCTCTTTAACGCTTAAAGTTGACCGATTTCTATTTTTCTTTGCAGAAATGATGGCGAGGAAGAGGAATATGTTTGATTCCCTCCGGGATATACACCACCAATCATCAGGTTCATCCTCTGGCTCTTACCATGGCAGTTGAGATTATTACGATTCCAGCTATTGCCCCAGCCGGGACCGGGGTCATCAAGATAGAGGTGATAAGGGTAAGCCATCCCAAGACAAACATCGATCGAGATTGAGATCACCTCCTTCAAAGGGTCCTAAAAAGCCAGCTGATTGTAGGGAGCTTCCTACCAATCCTTCTCATGGTCCTCCTATTACTTTAGTGCCTCCTTGGCCTTTAGTTCCATCTCATCCTCAGTGGCCGAGCGATCGTCATTACCATGGTGAACAAGCTGTTGTCCATAGGCCCAGCAAAGAAATAACTGAAGTTGAAACTGCTAATGGAGATTCTACGATCAATCCAACTGCTCGTATGGCACTGTTTCGTGAAGAATTTCCGAACTTATGTTTTTAAGGGTTCTACTTTCTTCCCAACTTGAAAAGGGTTTCAAACCATGTTCAGAAGATGACTATTGACTGTGTCATCGACATCCACATGCAGTATCGCAAATGGATGAAGGCAGCAGAAAAAATGTCAAAAGTCTCGTTCGAGCGTGCAGCGGAGATTGAAAAACTATAATGCCAGGAAGCTCAAGATAAAAGAACCATTGACACTTTGACAAATGAGCTAGAAGGCTCTAGAACCTCCTTAGCGAAAGCCAAAGGAAAAGCTAATGCTACTGTGAAATCCATGGAAGAGATAAAATCCAGCCATCTTGATATGGTTCAAGTATTGCATCATCGAAACCAGGAGATAGCGCTTCAGCTGGATACAGCTCGGAATAATGAATCCGCGGCGTTGAAGGAGATAGAGGATCTCAAGGCCAAGCTAGAGTATGCAAATAAAGAGAAAGATGATGCCCAGAAGATCGCTCAAGATGCTTGCGATGAGCTAGTAAACATAAGACTTGAGAGGGACACGGTTGTCGAAAAGGCCAAAAATGTCGATGCACTTATACAACATGAAATGGAAGCTACCAAGGACAAAGTCAGGGAGGAGATAATGAATGATCTTGGCCCACTTCTCGTTCTTTACAATGCTAACGTTCTCAAGCATAGGAATTTGACATGGCTTGGTAAAGATTATCCCTACCAGCTCTAGCACGCTTGGGAATTTCTCGTTGCGGAAGAGAAGAAACTTCTTAACTCAGAAGATATCGATCTATCTAGGCTTGAAAATGAAATGCTATTGGGTGACGAACCCAAAACATTGCACGATATTGAGCTCTCACTTCAGAAAGAGTCTGTAGTTGTGTAACGACCCGTAAAATTTAATGGTTTTAAAAGTATATTTAACTGGAAACTGTGAAATTTTAAACAATAAAATTTGAAATTAAAAATTTATTATTTGGAATACGTCTATTTTAATATAGCAACCGGTAAAATTTTCATCTGATAATATTGAAGTTTATTTTCCTGTGAAATTTCATTTCAAATCAAACCGGTTAATAACAGTGAATTTAAAAGTTTTCCGAAACCAAAATATGTCAACAGGAGAAAATTTATTCAGATCATTCTGAATCAGACTGCGAAATTCGTTTTTCCAAATTTGGACTTCTACTGCTCCGTTTATCTTAATTCTGGCCAAATAGCAGCATTTCTGGTACCGATTATCGACTTTTGATCGGATGATCTTACCACTGATATCTGTATACCGTTTTGATCGTCTCGTCGTGCTGATCTCTGCGGTATAATTATTTTTTGTGTTTTGAAGTCCGGTACATAGCGAAATCCACGAAACCGGTAACCGTATCGGTACCGGATCCGTGACCATTTGATTTCTTTTGCGTTTCAAATTTTAAACGCGCATCAATCAATTGCTTTAAAATTTTGTCAGCTGAATCAATGGGAGACTCTTGCCTTTTTCCTTTTCCTTTACCGTTGCTTTTATTTATTTCAAACGTTTTTCTCTCTCTGCCTATTTTTGACAAAAGCTGTACATTTAGATCTGCTTCTACCCTCCTCTTCCTCTATTCTTATTCCCCTGTCCTTTTCTTTTGCCTGAGACTTATTCCCCTTCCTCTAAAAATGTTCCCTTCCCCTACTAGTTTTCGGCATCCAACCTCCTCCCCTTGCCGAGCCCAGACCCAAACTTGCAGCCGAAGCCTTCTCCCACTGCTCCCGTGCCACCACCCGAGCCAAAGCCCACAACCACCACCAACCTGGCAGCTCGCCCACAACTCAGCACGCATCCATCTCCACCCCCTCCCCTCTCGACTTTGACCGCCTCCACCCTGATTCATCTCGCTCTCATGCGCTTACCACCGAGACAAAGTACACCCGAGCCGCTACCCCTGTCCCCTCAACCATGACCAACGGCCACCTCACAGCCCGAGCTCCAGCTTCTACCCCACCATCCTCCGCCTTCTCTTTGTATAGCTTATCATCACCGAGCATCACCGACCTAGGGTGCACGCAGCCTATATATAGTAAGTTCTATATATTTATAAACTATATATTTTATATGTATTCATCCACTTGCTGTTGCCTCATTTTTGTATTTGTATAAATTTGTAAACAAAGATATATTTATAATATAAGCTATATAATATATATGTTTTATGTTGAGTTGTACTCGGTAATACATTTGCATATATAATTTCTGCGTTATGTACATAAGTGATAAAATTCTATATTGAGCTGTATAAACATTTGTAGATCTGATATGGAAGTGATATAAGAATTACTATATATAAACAGTATATATACTTTTGGTCAATGTCTAGTTTATGTTAATAAAGTATATAAGTTTATATTTTATATGTAAATGTAATACAGTAATATAGATGTGTGTACTTATACATAGTAGTCTCATTTAAAATATTATCATACTTTAAGGAAAATATTTTCGAAACAATATATATAATGTTTTGCTAATATTTGTTTTGAAAATCTGATGTTGGGTTCTGAACAAATAATATATATAGGAGCGGCTCTGATAGGTGTACCAAATTGAACTTTATAAGCATTGATTTTGAAATTTAAATAAAGTAAGTGTTTTGTTCTATATGTATACTTAATTGTAGCTTACATCTACAGTTTGCATTTTTGTTGAGTAGACATATATATATATTTATATATTTGTTCTTGCTTTTACAATCGCATATCATATATTTGTACAAGTTCTGGTAAGTGTCTGTGTATATATAAATAGGTAATATTGGTTATGTATAACATGTATATTTTATTCAATACGTACTTTAATGACTGTTTTAAGTATTGTTGGTTAGAATATATTTTTAAAAGGTTACTATATATATAAGGTTAGGTTATGGGTTAAGATAAATGTAAGTTTGCAAGTGGCATTTGCTGTTTGTTTATGTATATTGATTTTATAATAAATTTTGATTTGAAAATTTTAATAAGTGTATATATAAGTAAGTTATATAATTTATTACACATAGGTTTTAAACCATTCAAATTCTGTTAAGTTTTATACATATCTTCATCGATCCAATTCTGATTTGATTTCGACAATTCCTTGTCATCAGCTTTGATCGTCAAATTCGTGCCCATCTGACCCTGCTTTGGATTCGCAACTCACCCCATTCTCGTTCATCTCTAGCCTCGAAAGGTGAGCAATCACTCACGATTAACGTTCTTTTATTATTTAAATTTGATTTCAATTGAAATAGCAATTGAAATATGCTGCTGTAGTTATTTAAGTTGTTATATATGCTATTATCTATAACTGTTCACCTGTGACATCTGACACCAGTATCTAGTATTATATGCCTGTTATTACTATTATTTGTATCTGTTCACCTGTGACATTTGACACCAGTATCTAGTATTATATGCCTGTTATTACTATTATTTGTATCTGTTCACCTGTGACATCTAACACCCGTATCTGTTATTTATACTGATGATATATGCCTGTTGTTATATTTTAGTATCTGTTATCACTCTGCAAGTTCCCTGTTAGTATAGAATTCACTATGGGTTGAAATGATACATACCCGAACGGACTTTAGAATAGGAGAAAATCGTTATGGGTTGAAATGATAAACCCAAGCGATTTTCATTTGAATTGAAATTGGGATTACGGGTCGAAATGATATCTACCCGTATATATTTAAATTTCGGATTGAAATGATAAATATCCGTATCACTTAACCATATGATAAATATATATACAAACACCGTTGGTCCATATATATATAAATATTTTGAAATTGAATTCTATGGTTTTGGAAAGAAATATATGGTTTTAACAAATGTGGATTCTTAAAATTTTATATATAAATGGTAATGATATATATAGATTTAATAATGATATTTAATTTAATTAAGATGGATTTAATACATATAATATGTTGAGTATTTAAAATATATTTCAAAATAGATTTTGGTAATAATTTGAATAAGTTAAGGTTAGAAAGATAATTTGAATTTAGTTGAAATTGTATTTAATAAAGAATTTTATTTAATTAAACCGATGTGAAACTTATTGAAATTGAGATGTAAGATATGATGTATAACTTGTTTGATTTATAAGTAATCTAATGAATATTTCTTGTTTAAATAAAGTTTAAGGAAATATTTAGTAAAAGTGCAATTTAAGGCTAGTTAAATGATATTAAATTTATTAAGTGAATATTCCTGATTAAATAATAAATGAAGTTAAATCAAGAGCTATATGAAACTGTCAAAATTAACTTTGAAAGTGTTGAATATTAAAGCTTTGAAATATATTGGAATTTAAATGGTTTATTTTGTGATTTAGATCTGTATTTGAAATCAATTTGAATTGAATTTGTTATTTAGAACTGAATTGAATTAAAATGGGAGAATTTAGATTGAATTAAATTAAAATTTGGAAATGGAGTTGTTTTGAATCGTTTGTGAGACTTGAGGAAATTAAATACTTTACTTTTTAAATCATTTAATATATATATACTATTTTGGAAAATAAATATATTTGAAATGAAATGATAATTGGGTTTTGAAGTATAAATTAAATTGTAATGACCACGGTGTTATAATGTATATCTCCACCTTGTAGATAGTTCTGAAGATCCTTAGAGGATGGTTATCCCAAACATCCTTTAAGTTACTTGTATTTCAGTTGATATTTCACTTGAGTTGGATTTATTTATATAAGAATGTTAATCCTGACTCGAGTGTTTTGTGTTGCTTTACGCTCGGGTCAGACTGAGTGATACAGCATTCGAGACTCGCCTTTGGAGTTTGGAGCTTCGTTTGGAGATCCAACTTTTGATTCAGCTTCCAGCTTTCCAGTTGATTCGTTCACAGAAGTCATCTGTTTGGATTGGAGACTTCACTGTATTTGAGATATTCTGTTGTATTTTATTTCTAACTCTGATGTTTATATAGTAGCTTCATGAACTACTATTTTATCTATTCCGCTGCGTATTATTGTATTACTCTGTGTCTGTGATTCTGTGATTGATTTATTTACTACATATGCTGAGTTTTGCCAAATTTAAATTAACAATCTGATATTTTGAATTATTCAAGTCAGACATGTGTGGATTATTGTCGATTTGAATGGTCCAAAATAGCGGGTCGTTACAGTTGGTATCAGAGCTTTGGCTCTAGGCAAAACCTAGCATATATAGTAAATTTATTTACAGAATCACTTTCGTTCGAGTTTGAATTTCTTCCTTTTGACTCGATTTCCTTTGAACTTTGGAACGTTCCTTGCGGTTCCAAAATTCATTCTTGTCTCTCCCTATTTGTATTCTTTTGATTCTGGAGTATCCCATAACTCCACTTCGAATGATCTCTATAAGAATAGGCGATCCCGCCAATCTTTGGATGATTTGTAAAGGGGTGGAACTCCTTTTCAATTGGCATTGATTCACCGGAGATTTATATATTTTTGGTTTAGATACCGCTATCTCTTACGATCGAATGTTGGTTTTTCTAGGAATTCTGCATCGATCTTGTTCCTGAAGTCACGGTTGACCAGGTTAAGGTCGCCCGCGACTTGTATAAGTATATCCATCTCCTATTTTGTAAGTTAATTGTCTCATCTTCGTTCAAGCCTATCTTCGAATCAGAAATTTTATTTGATTAGAGTTCCTCTAATTTGAATCTCTATCTTTGTTGAAATCCATTCTCAAATCATCTTTTGAAAATCGGGTTTTGTATTCTAGAAATTGTTTTCTAAACCGAAATTATTATTTTGATAAGTATGATTTTATTCTATATATAAAATTGAAATGTTTTCGATAAGGATTATATACCCTTTTAAAATAAGAAGATGAGGTTTTCGAAAGGATTTTGAAAAAAAAATTATATAAGAAATTTGATCTATCTAAAAATGATTTATAACTAAAGGATTTTAAATTTGAAATTCGAGAGTTGAACTCCGGTATTTTGTAACTGGTTTTAAGATTTTGAAATATATAATAATAATATGATTTAAAAGTATTTTCCAAATAAGAAATGTTTCAAATGATTTTAATGAGTTTCGAATGATTTCGAAGAAATTTCAAAAAGAAGTTTGAGAAAATAGAAGTCCAGAACTCACTTATGTCGTTGGAAAATAATTTCGGTGATGAGTGCACGCATCATCGACATTGATTTTCGAGTTTCAAAGTGAGGGATAGGCCACTTTAGTAGCATCGCTACGCGAGTGATTTTGCGAAACCAATTTTGATTTCAAAATTTTGAAGTATGATTTGATATTCGAAAGATATATGTAAATGTATTTGAAACGATTTAAAATGAGCCGGTGTTCAGCCCTCGAGTTTTGGATTTGATATAACCCTATCTATTAAAATTGATTTACTAATTTGTTGCTGATTTCCAACTCTTGAATTTGAAAATGATTTCTTCAACTATTTTGAAGGTTCGAGCACTTCCAAATCAAGGTTAACTTTTCAAAAGCTAAGAATTTTGAAAAGTATAAAGTATATAAATTGGTATGAATGTTAAAGTATGTAGCAATATGATTTAAATAAGTTGAAACTGTTTGTTAAGAAAATGAATAGGTCAATTTAAAAATTTTCTAATATGAAATTTAGATTTGAAATGTTTTGAAAATAATTTGGTCTTCAAAATATTTTGAATAAAATTTAGTTTAAATGTTTTAACTTAGTAACATCTTTATGGAACTATATATTTAACAAGTTGGAATAAATATATAAGTTGTACGTATGCTGTTTTATTCGCATAATTAATTTGATCCAAGTTTGAGTACACAAGTTCGAGGTGAATTACACCATTTCGTGTTAGGATTTTTCATTCGATTCTTGATGGCGAATATTTGATATGGATTTTGGGCTAAATTCTAGAATTCTCTATCATAGTATATGGCTATGCAAGGAGACTGATGGCTTCTAGTCGAGAAACCATATCGAAGTCCGCATTAGGGAAGTCGAATGGACAATACTAGTTTGAAAGCGAACTTGTGTGATCGAGCGAGCGATCAAATGTGATTTTGCGAAATGATGACGTATGTACATCGTATATTCTAATATCAATGATATATTTTGACGCTGAAATTGAAAGCTGTCGGGTTAGAATATCTTTGCTTACTAAAAGAAAACTTTAAATTTAAATTACAAAGATATATAACCCATAAAAGCAAAGATATCCAATCCCATATGGCTCTTCATACAGCGAAATTTATTTTGTAAAGATTTGATCCTTATATAAGATGGACCTTATGTAAGTATAAGATGATTTTGAAAACATTTGATTTTGGAAATGAATTGGTTGACTTAAATTATATTGATTTGGAAATTTGGATTTATTTTCTAAATCTATTATTTTGGAAACTTTGAAACTAAAGATATTTAATTTGAGAAGAAATAATTTGGTGAAATTATATATGATTTTGAAATTGAACTGATATTGAAACAAATTGAAATTTGAGAACCTTGGCTACTAAATACTTGATTTGGGAGTTGTCGAACTTCTATAAAATTGATTCGTATGAGTATGAAATTGATTCGAAAACTATAGGTTTGAAAGGGTACTCAATTTGAAAGTGAAATCTTATATAATTGAAGTCTACATAAGTATGATTTGATATACTATTGATTTTGGAAAGTATTTGATTTGAAAATTAAATCTTATATATAATGGATTTTATATAAGTATGATATTTGAAAGTGATTTGAAAAGGTACTATATGATACATATTTTCAAAGTAAAGATATGGAAAGTGCCTTCTGCTTGATATCCGATTTGTGGCCACATCTTGGATTCATTCTATCGATATTATTCTCTCTGATTTTTGGTTTTCCGGATATGATACTCGAGTGTCCTTCGAATTCCATGGCGTTACCCATGGTCTTACGAACTCGACTGCATAGCGTAATTCGCAAGGTAGTGATTGCTTAAAAGGTACGGATGTTTCCTGGGGGATCCAGGCGTAACCATTGTGTATCTGCGATCTATGGTCGTGTTAGTGGCGTAATCCGCAAGGCAGAGATTGCTTAAGGGGTATGGATGTTTCCTGGGGGATCCAGGCGTAACCATTTTTATGTATCCTGCGGTCCACCGTTTTGTTGCATGGCGAAATTCGCAAGGCAGTGAATGCTTAAAAGGTACGGATGTTTCCTGGGGGACCCAGGCGTAACCATTGTGTATCTACGATCCATGATTTGATTCGTTTTGTTTTGTTTGGATTGTACTATCCATATCTGTTTTTAAAAGTTTTTCCAATATTTTCACTGGGTGTTGAAACAGGTCTACTAAGTACCTGGAGAATTCTAGTTTTGCGCCTGATCAACGCACTGCCAGAGTCTACAGGAACGAGGATAAACTTGTTGAAACATCGAGTTATAAAAGTATTTTCGGAAGGAAAATTTGTTTCGATGTAAAAGTATTTTATTATAAAGATATTTTATTATAAGAGTATTTCCAACAAAGAAATTCTGTACTAATATTCGAAATTGAAATTCTCATGGTTTAAATTAATTATTCGTGCCCGATTCTATTCTTTTGAATCTACCTTATCTGCTCAGCTTTATTTATTCACCTATATTCTGTTTCCAAATCCTCCTTCTTTTCCTTGTTGACTATATTCTTTTAAGTATTGTTTAATTATAGACTAAAAAATATTTTGAGGTTATAAAACATATTTAAAGTAAATGATTATTGATTATTAATAATATTTGAAAGGTATCTTGAGATAAAAAAAATTTAATAAATTATGAATTATGGATTTAATGTTTTCAAATAGCTTCTTTGTAAATATAAGTAATAATGTAAATAATTGTTTTCAAATAGTTTTCATATATCTATAAAGTTGTTATTTAAGCATATAAATGGTAATTGTAAGGAAGCAAGAAATTTTACAAATGGGTTTTGGAAGATTTTAAAGTATTAAAGGTAATTGCATTGCAAACGAAGTTTTCAAATGAACATTTCAAGTAAAATTTATATAGTTTAAATTAATTGTTTAATCTTGACTTTCAATCTATCTTTTCTGTCTGGTTGTTTCTATTCTTCTACCTCCTTCCTTTTCGGGGACGAAAAGTTTTGAGTGGGGAGAGTGTAACGACCCGTAAAATTTAATGGTTTTAAAAGTATATTTAACTGGAAATTGTGAAATTTTAAACAATAAAATTTGAAATTAAAAATTTATTATTTGGAATACGTCTATTTTAATATAGCAACCGGTAAAATTTTCATCTGATAATATTGAAGTTTATTTTCGTGTGAAATTTCATTTCAAATCAAACCGGTTAATAACAGTGAATTTAAAAGTTTTCCGAAACCAAAATATGTCAACAGGAGAAAATTTATTCAGATCATTCTGAATCATACTGCGAAATTCGTTTTTCCAAATTTGGACTTCTACTGCTCCGTTTATCTTAATTCTGGCCAAATAGCAGCATTTCTGGTACCGATTATCGACTTTTGATCGGATGATCTTACCACTGATATCTGTATACCGTTTTGATCGTCTCGTCGTGCTGATCTCTGCGGTATATTTATTTTTGTGTTTTGAAGTCCGGTACATAGCGGAATCCACGAAACCGGTAACCGTATCGGTACCGGATCCGTGACCATTTGATTTCTTTTGCGTTTCAAATTTTAAACGCGCATCAATCAATTGCTTTAAAATTTTGTCAGCTGAATCAATGGGAGACTCTTGCCTTTTTCCTTTTCCTTTACCGTTGCTTTTATTTATTTCAAACGTTTTTCTCTCTCTGCCTATTTTTGACAAAAGCTGTACATTTAGATCTGCTTCTACCCTCCTCTTCCTCTATTCTTATTCCCCTGTCCTTTTCTTTTGCCTGAGACTTCTTCCCCTTCCTCTAAAAATGTTCCCTTCCCCTACTAGTTTTCGGCATCCAACCTCCTCCCCTTGCCGAGCCCAGACCCAAACTTGCAGCCGAAGCCTTCTCCCACTGCTCCCGTGCCACCACCCGAGCCAAAGCCCACAACCACCACCAACCTGGCAGCTCGCCCACAACTCAGCACGCATCCATCTCCACCCCCTCCCCTCTCGACTTCGACCGCCTCCACCCTGATTCATCTCGCTCTCATGCGCTTACCACCGAGACAAAGTACACCCGAGCCGCTACCCCTGTCCCCTCAACCATGACCAACGGCCACCTCACAACCCGAGCTCCAGCTTCTACCCCACCATCCTCCGCCTTCTCTTTGTATAGCTTATCATCACCGAGCATCACCGACCTAGGGTGCACGCAGCCTATATATAGTAAGTTCTATATATTTATAAACTATATATTTTATATGTATTCATCCACTTGCTGTTGCCTCATTTTTGTATTTGTATAAATTTGTAAACAAAGATATATTTATAATATAAGCTATATAATATATATATGTTTTCTGTTGAGTTGTACTCGGTAATACATTTGCATATATAATTTCTGCGTTATGTACATAAGTGATAAAATTCTATATTGAGCTGTATAAACATTTGTAGATCTGATATGGAAGTGATATAAGAATTACTATATATAAACAGTATATATACTTTTGGTCAGTGTCTAGTTTATGTTAATAAAGTATATAAGTTTATATTTTATATGTAAATGTAATACAGTAATATAGATGTGTGTACTTATACATAGTAGTCTCATTTAAAATATTATCATACTTTAAGGAAAATATTTTCGAAACAATATATATAATGTTTTGCTAATATTTGTTTTGAAAATCTGATGTTGGGTTCTGAACAAATAATATATATAGGAGCGGCTCTGATAGGTGTACCAAATTGAACTTTATAAGCATTGATTTTGAAATTTAAATAAAGTAAGTGTTTTGTTCTATATGTATACTTAATTGTAGCTTACATCTACAGTTTGCATTTTTGTTGAGTAGACATATATATATATATATTTATATATTTGTTCTTGCTTTTACAATCGCATATCATATATTTGTACAAGTTCTGGTAAGTGTCTGTGTATATATAAATAGGTAATATTGGTTATGTATAACATGTATATTTTATTCAATACGTACTTTAATGACTGTTTTAAGTATTGTTGGTTAGAATATATTTTTAAAAGGTTACTATATATATAAGTTTAGGTTATGGGTTAAGATAAATGTAAGTTTGCAAGTGGCATTTGCTGTTTGTTTATGTATATTGATTTTATAATAAATTTTGATTTGAAAATTTTAATAAGTGTATATATAAGTAAGTTATATAATTTATTACACATAGATTTTAAACCATTCAAATTCTGTTAAGTTTTATACATATCTTCATCGATCCAATTCTGATTTGATTTCGACGATTCCTTGTCATCAGCTTTGATCGTCAAATTCGTGCCCATCTGACCCTGCTTTGGATTCGCAACTCACCCCATTCTCGTTCATCTCTAGCCTCGAAAGGTGAGCAATCACTCACGATTAACGTTCTTTTATTATTTAAATTTGATTTCAATTGAAATAGCAAATGAAATATGCTGCTGTAGTTATTTAAGTTGTTATATATGCTATTATCTATAACTGTTCACCTGTGACATCTGACACCAGTATCTAGTATTATATGCCTGTTATTACTATTATTTGTATCTGTTCACTTGTGACATCTGACATCAGTATCTAGTATTATATGCCTGTTATTACTATTATTTGTATCTGTTCACCTGTGACATCTGACACCCGTATCTAGTATTATATGCCTGTTATTACTATTATTTGTATCTGTTCACCTGTGACATCTGACACCCGTATCTGTTATTTATACTGATGATATATGCCTGTTGTTATATTTTAGTATCTGTTATCACTCTGCAAGTTCCCTGTTAGTATAGAATTCACTATGGGTTGAAATGATACATACCCGAACGGACTTTAGAATAGGAGAAAATCGTTATGGGTTGAAATGATAAACCCAAGCGATTTTCATTTGAATTGAAATTGGGATTACGGGTCGAAATGATATCTACCCGTATATATTTAAATTTCGGATTGAAATGATAAATATCCGTATCACTTAACCATATGATAAATATATATACAAACACCGTTGGTCCATATATATATATAAATATTTTGAAATTGAATTCTATGGTTTTGGAAAGAAATATATGGTTTTAACAAATGTGGATTCTTAAAATTTTATATATAAATGGTAATGATATATATAGATTTAATAATGATATTTAATTTAATTAAGATGGATTTAATACATATAATATGTTGAGTATTTAAAATATATTTCAAAATAGATTTTGGTAATAATTTGAATAAGTTAAGGTTAGAAAGATAATTTGAATTTAGTTGAAATTGTATTTAATAAAGAATTTTATTTAATTAAACCGATTTGAAACTTATTGAAATTGAGATGTAAGATATGATGTATAACTTGAGTTTGATTTATAAGTAATCTAATGAATATTTCTTGTTTAAATAAAGTTTAAGGAAATATTTAGTAAAAGTGCAATTTAAGGCTAGTTAAATGATATTAAATTTATTAAGTGAATATTCCTGATTAAATAATAAATGAAGTTAAATCAAGAGCTATATGAAACTGTCAAATTTAACTTTGAAAGTGTTGAATATTAAAGCTTTGAAATATATTGGAATTTAAATGGTTTATTTTGTGATTTAGATCTGTATTTGAAATCAATTTGAATTGAATTTGTTATTTAGAACTGAATTGAATTAAAATGGGAGAATTTAGATTGAATTAAATTAAAATTTGGAAATGGAGTTGTTTTGAATCGTTTGTGAGACTTGAGGAAATTAAATACTTTACTTTTTAAATCATTTAATATAATATATACTATTTTGGAAAATAAATATATTTGAAATGAAATGATAATTGGGTTTTGAAGTATAAATTAAATTGTAATGACCACGGTGTTATAATGTATATCTCCACCTTGTAGATAGTTCTGAAGATCCTTAGAGGATGGTTATCCCAAACATCCTTTAAGTTACTTGTATTTCAGTTGATATTTCACTTGAGTTGGATTTATTTATATAAGAATGTTAATCCTGACTCGAGTGTTTTGTGTTGCTTTCTGCTCGGGTCAGACTGAGTGATACAACATTCGAGACTCACCTTTGGAGTTTGGAGCTTCGTTTGGAGATCCAACTTTTGATTCATCTTCCAGCTTTCCAGTTGATTCGTTCACAGAAGTCATCTGTTTGGATTGGAGACTTCACTGTATTTGAGATATTCTGTTGTATTTTATTTCTAACTCTGATGTTTATATAGTAGCTTCATGAACTACTATTTTATCTATTCCGCTGCGTATTATTGTATTACTCTGTGTCTGTGATTCTGTGATTGATTTATTTACTACATATGCTGAGTTTTGCCAAATTTAAATTAACAATATGATATTTTGAATTATTCAAGTCAGACATGTGTGGATTATTGTCGATTTGAATGGTCCAAAATAGCGGGTCGTTACAAGTTGCTTCTTCACATGAAGTGGGTGAAGGATCCGGGTCAGCGCAACCTGATATTACGACTGAATTGCTCCCTGCACCCCAGGTCATCTCTAGCTCCGAAGCAGGCTCTTCAACCATTCCTGGGTATGATCTAGACGAGCCACAACTTTCTCTAATTCCCGAGCGCAGTTCTGAGGATGCTTCGACTCAACCTGGAAGCCATACCGAGAAAGGTATTCCGTCGACTTTTCCCGTCTTTCACAAAGTTGGTTGTTATCATTTGATATTTCTAATCTTTTCACTTATTTTTTCTCAGATTTGAATCTATCAGGTGTTGCTCCTCTTCCGTCTCAAGAGCCTCAGTTAGAGTCACAAGCAGTCGTGATAGAATCCATTAAAGTTGCAACTTCGGTCGCTACTTAAGGCGCTCAAGAAGAAGCCTTTGTTATTGATGATCAATTCATGGAGACATTATTCAAGGAGGGAAGCGACCTACACCATGAAATTCTTTTTGATGAAGATGTCATGATCGCAAGTTTTTCCGACCCCACTTGGGAGCTTAACATGAAAGAGCGTATTGAGAGAGAAGAACTGTTGAAAAAGAAGGTGAAAAATGAGCCTGATGATTCGGGCTTTGATGAACTGATTCCTGTGCTGCTCCAGATGATCCCTCATAGCAGAACAATTCCCCGGGATGATATCCCCCCTGTTTTTGGTGCTGAGAGTGCCTCCATCCCTCCTGCTTCCAAATATGATACCACCTCGATTCATACAACTGAGGATACTTCTTCGAAGAGAAGTCAAGGTGGAAAAGGGTCGAAGAGTGGGTCTAGCGGTAGTTCGGAAGACGCCACTCCAAAGAAGCAATGAAAAGATAGAAAATCCAAGAAATAATCTTTGGATTGGGACGATATGTAAATATCTTAGATGATAACATTTCATTTCCGTTGGCCGTGCTTGTTTGGGCATGTCCCTCCACTTTTGTCTTGCATTTTGGGATAAACTTATATAATGTACATCAAGTTTTGTGTAAATAAGAATTTGGTTATTCTTGTGTGTGATTTCTTTTATTCACTTATTCAAATGTTCAAGCTATCATGTTTACTTGTAATTCATTGCTCGTCTGATCGGATATCGATTTGATTCATCCATCCTAAGGCATCCCTAAGGTCGTGGCCTCGAGTCGTATCAAACTCTAGGCTCGAACCTTAGTGTTACGCCGTCGAATTTAGCAGTTTTTTGAGTAACTATACTCTTGCCCCCGGTTTTAGGCTAGTAGGGTTAGATGTCGGATGTTCAAATTCCATCCTTAGCGAAGTTGTACTCCTCCCGTCGGTTTCAGGCTGGAGTTCGTAGAATAATGTATGGTTGAACTCCACTCATCTATTCATTCATGTTCGTATCCTCACTCTAGGGATAAGATTTAGTTGATGGATGGTCGAATCGCACCCAGTCTATGTTTATACTCAAGTCCGCACTCTGAGGACTCAAAGTTATCTTACGAGTGGTTGATTCACGCCTGAGTTACGTTTATACTCCAGTCCACACTCTAGGGATGTAGAGTTATCTTGCGGTTGGTCGGTTCACAACCGAATTATGTTTATACTCAAATCCACACTCTGGGGACTTAGAGTTATTTCGTGGGTGGTCGGTTCACAGCCGATTTATGTTTATACTATAGTCCACACTATAGGGACTTAGAGTTATTTCGCGGGTGGTAGGTTCACATTCGATTTGTGTTTATACTCTAGTCCGCACTCTGGGGACTTAGAGTTGTTTCATAGGTGGTCGGTTCACACCCGATTTATGTTTATACTCCAGTCTGCACTCTGGGGACTTAGAGTTATTTTAGAGGGCAGTCGGATCGTACTCTCTTTGATTGATTGATTTTCCCTCCAGGATTTGGGGTTTGGTTTAACGAGCGATCGGTCATGTCACGGTCGCTCTGATTTTATCTCAGTTCCAGAGTTGGGCAAGAGTTATTCGATCATCAGATTTTCGGCCACATTCATTCCTTATTGTGTATCTCATCCTTTGGATTGTGAATGAGAGTTCTTAAATGAACAAGTAGATTGATCTCATCTTGTTTAATCCCATTGGGAGTTAGCATGATTGATTGATTTCAAACTCTGGGAGCATGTTCATACATATCGACATCAATTAGTTTCACTATGTAATTAGCATACAATGCAATAGCAAACTTAAATATAAAGGAAGCCTGAAACTTTATTCATTAAATGAAAAGGAATAACATAAACTGTCTTATTACACATTCGAAAAATCAAATTCTAAAACTAATTCTGAAAGTAAATGCAATTGAAATGTAAAGGAAATAAACTAAGTGAAATAGCGTCGAGATGTTCGCTATTCCACGCCCTTGAAAGTGTAATGCCATCGACAATCGCTAGCTTGAAAGTTCCTTCTCTAATCCTCTATTCAATGACATATGGTCTTTCCCAGATTGAATTCATGTGTGATGGGGCAGTAAAAACCTATTTCAGGACGAGATCGCTAATTTCGAGGTTCTAGGTCGAACTTTAGCATTGTAATACCCGGCGACTCGATGTCGATGTGCAACTACCCATCAGATCAGCTTCTTCGCGCTTCTCATCTATAAAGTCAAGAGATTCCAAGAGGAGATCTTTATTTTTTTTAGGATCGTAGTAAGTTACTGATGAGAAGGAACTTCGAGTTCAATAGGAATAATGGCTTCGGAACCGTAAGTGTTGGGTAAATTTCTCACCCAGGAGATCTCAAGACCATGGAGAGCTAGGCTTCATTCGGCATCCTCACCACATCCGAACCAGCCACCACCGAACGAAAGACACTTACCTCTACCGAATCAAGATTCCTACCGAACCATACTTCCCACCGAACCAAGCTTCCTACCGAACCATACTTCCCACCGAACCATCTCCAGTCACCGAACCAGAGTAAACCGGACCAAGCTACATCGACTACCACCGGACCAAGACGATGCAGAACCAGATTTGCCAGGCCAGATTGTATCAGCCCGGGCCCATCAACAGCTGTATACATCCAAGACCCCTACCCCCAGCCTCACTCTATAAATAGAGGGGCAGGGGTACAGCAAATAACGAGTTTGAGAGCTCAAGCACGGAAGGAACTTTCAAACAACTTTCTTTTACTTGTATCAAAGCTTTGTACTTGTAATCAAAACAAGAGAAGAGAAATAACATATAAAGTGGACGTAGGCACATTCTGGCTGAACCACTATAAATCTGCGTGTCTTTTTACATTTTAGCCCCTGCTTTTCATATATTTGCATAAATCACCCAAATCACTAAGAACAACATAAGATCTACTAAATCATACAACTTTGAGGTGTTTGTCCATTTTTTGTGCAAACATTTTTGGTGCTTTCACTGAGAGATAGAAGCTCGAAGCTTCAGCTTCATCCGCTTAACAAGTTTTCCTAACAGCATCGTCCGCCACTTGGAAAAATGCCTCCCAAACAGAGAAAAGATGTTAACAAAGGAAAAAACATCGCATCCAGCAGTCTTCCAGATCCAGCTGTCACGAATCAAGTAAATCGTCCTCCTCCAGCAACAGTAACAAATGAAGAACAGGCTAACCCAACCACTCCTGCCACAGAACAGCCTGCAGCAATTACTAGAGCAGATCTGGACAGAGTTGTGGTTGAAGTAACTAACTGCTTCACGTCCCAGCAGGAAGCCTTGGTGGACCATCTCATGTCACGCTTAAGGGACACTGAAGAATCCAACCGCAACACTGAATCATGGGGCGAGTCCCAGTCTGGAGGATCTCAGAGACAACAAAGATCTTCCTTCTTCGAAGGAGCTAACGGCAGAAGTAGCCATGGTAGGAGCCGAGACTGAGCACAGCCCGAAGTTAGGCCTGAGGAAACGTTTGGTACCGAACCCAACGGGGGAGGTACCGGGCGAAGGTCAACTGTAGTTGAGCCTGTCATGCTGCCTAACCACAGAAACGCCAGTGAACGAGGCCGAGCTAGAGTCCAGCCCGAAGTTGGACCCGAGGAAGTGCTTAGATCAGAACCCAGCAGGGGGAGATCAAGGCAAGGGCCAACTGTAGCTGACCCGAGCATGCTCACAGAAGACCAAAGGCAGCCACTGGAAAATATGAGGAATGATAGACGATACCATCCCTACAGGTCATCTGGACGGAATCAATCCCACAGAACAGAACCAAACTCGTTTCTATCTGCTCCAAATTCTGATGAAAGGATGGCGCGCTTATTCAGAGAGTGCGTCCAACGAGAGCAAAGAGATCGAGGGATAGGCGCTAGGGTGACCAGCCCTTTCGCCCGCAACATTGAAATTGCTATCACCCCCCGAGAATGGAAGATGCCAACAATGGAACCTTACAAAGGAACCTCCGACCCCGTTGTACACTTGCAAAGATACACACAACATATGCTCATGAGTGGAGCGATAGAGGGAGTACTGTGCAAATGCTTTCCACTCTTCTTAGCAGATCTCGCTACCTCCTGGTTCTGTCATCTACCTCAGGGATCCATCAGCTCATGGGAAATGTTGAAAGAAAGTTCATCAGCCAGTTCCGCATTCATGTGGAACAACCTAAGGATGCTTATTCCCTATCCAGTATCAAGCAGAAACCTGGAGAGAAGCTGCAGCAATACCTAACCCGATTCAATGCCGCAACGGCCATAGTCCAAGATGCCGACGAGAAGCTTATCTTAATGGCCCTCTGTAGTGGTGTGCATCCGGATACTAAATTTGCTAGAAGATTGACAAAAGAAAAACCAGCTACTTTACCCGATTTTTTCTATGAGGCCGGGAAATATATGAGGCTTGAAGACGCTGCCACTAAAGGGCAGTCGGGGCGACAAAATAAGGCAGCTTACGGCAGCACGTCCGCTGTAGCAAAGGACGTTCGAAGGGATGCTTCTAGAGACAATGCTGGGGGCAAGAAGGGAGAAAAGTGCTTGTATCGGCCAGGACCGAGATTTGACGCTTATACTCCTTTAAATGAAATGATCGAAAACATCTCTCGGGACACTCAAGATGAAATTAGATACAAACGCCCCCCGCACAAGAAGAAACCAGATATCCTAAACTTGAGAAGCTAGCCTATTGCCTACTAATCACATCACGGAAACTGCGTCACTATTTCCGATCTCATTCCATCAGAGTTCTGACCGATCAACCACTAAGGCAGGTACTCCATCGTCTCGACGCTTTTGGGCGACTACTTAAATGGTACATTCAACTAAGTCAATATGATATCACCTACCCTCCTCGCACCGCCATCAACGAACAAGGCTCGGGGGCAGGTGTGGTAATAATCACTCCCAAGGGAAATGAACTACACTATGCTATAAGGTCAGGATTCACTGCCACCAACAACGATGCAGAGTATGAAGCAGTGATAGCTGGATTAGAACTTGCCTTAGAAATCGGAGCCAATTCTTTGTGTCTTCATAGTGATTCTCAACTTATTGTAAATCAAATACTAGTAGGATTCCAGGCTCGAGAAGAACGACTCATAGCATATTTAAAGAAGACCAAGTTGCTTCTCAATCGATGGGATCACTATTTAATCAAACACATCCCTCAGGAAGCAGAACCCCTAAATAAAGTATTTTTAGCAAAAGTTATTAACTTCTTGATCAAAAAATGTTCTATGTAGGTACGGAGTTCCATTCAAAATCATATCGGACAATGGACTTCAGTTTGACAGCAAGGAGTTCGCCAACTAGTGCCAAGAGCATGGAATTCACAAAAGCTTCTCATCCGTAGCTTATTCCCAGGCAAACAGAAAAGTCGAAGCCGTCAACAAAATTCTCAAAACTCTAATAAAAAAGAAACTCGAAAAGTCAAAGGGCGCTTGGGTGGATGAACCTCCTACGGCACTATGGGCCAATCGCACGTCTTTCAGAACATCAACGGGGCATACTCCTTTTCTCTTTGGCATACAGATCGGAGGCTATGCTCCCAATTGAAACTATAGTGCCTTCCCATCGTAGGATCCACTACAACCCATAAGAGAATGAAGAGTTCCTCCTCATGTCTCTGGATCTAATTGAGGAAAGAAGAAATGATGCAGCCCCCCAGGGCAGCAGCTCACAAGCAAAAAGTGGCAACGCAATACAACTCCAAAGTCAAGCATCGTAGCTTACAGAAAGGAGATCTTATCCTCAAGCGAATCTTCCCGCGCCCCGGAGCGCTAGATCTAATCTGGGACAGACCATATGTAATTCATAAAGATCTTCGCAATGGAGCTTATATTTTGTCAACAGTGGACGGGGAGGTGTTCCAGAGGGCATGGAACATCCAACACCTTCGTCGATACTTTTCTTAACTCATACTTCCCATATGAAGTGAATTAACAAAGAGAATCAGTGGACGTAGGCATTTTCGTGTCGAACCACTTTAAAAAACTTGTCTCTTTTTAACTTTTTCCTTCATATCTTGGCTGCTTGTTAACTGTATCCTTTTCTGTTGAACAAAATCCTGTGCAAATAGCATTTTCATTCAAGGCGCTCCGCAGCGCAACCTCTCCTGGACAAAACCTAACAGGTACTATGTGAATCTATGCCCTCGCCAATGAGACACTTTCGCTCCGGCATCCCTCTGCTGCGGGTTAACTCATTGCTCGCGACGGCTCTTAAAGCCAACTGTAATGAGCCGATTATAAGCCACCGAGAAGGCCGACTATAGCCGAGGCAGCTCATTACGGCGTTAGGCTCGCCGGCAACTGTGAACGGACTATAAGCCCCAACATAAGGTGTGGCCAGCCAGGGGCAGTTCACAGTTGACGATCGGCACCCACGCTAGCCGGCCACAGTAAATCGAATAATACCCACGATTACGGGCCATAATGGCCCGGGTAGTTACTGTGCGCGATCTCGGCTCCGATGTGTCTTAAGTGCGGCTGTGGTAAAAAAGAATTAACTCCCCACGGAGGCGTAAGATGGGTGACAAATGTCTCCAAGACCCACAGCTAGGGAAAGTGACTACAAAACCCGTTTGCCACGAACTTAAGCACATCGAAGGCCTTCCGTGATTGGAAGTTATACTATTTCACATGTTTCAATTTTACTTAAAAAGCTTTCCTCTTATCCTCTATAACAATCCATAAAGTACAGGATACAGAGTAGGAGATACTCGCCAATGGATGCAGGGATTCACAACCGGATGGCAGGGCATTCAACTGTTTTCCATGATATTCAAAACTGCCATCTACAAACAGAACATGAAGGGCGGTATTTTCTTCCTTTATGTACAAATACATGACTATAATCTATTCACACCACACACTAACATTGCAAGTCATGAAATTATGTCTTAAACCAGAACCCGACATCAAACACGATTTAATTACAAGAATATACATAGCTATATTTCTCATGCGACATGCCAAAATAACAGCAAACATTCAAAAGACGACAAAATCAGCTTAAGTTAAAGAATTACACGTCAAAAATAAGACTATTTATTACAAGTGGCAAAATATTACAACCTAAAGGCTACTTTACTATTTTTCGACTAACATATACAACACTGTCAAATCCACAAAAAGAGTTTTTCCAGGTATAATCAAGGGGTCGGCTGCAGTGGAGCTTTATCCTTGTCCTGTTGACCCCCTGTCTAGTCAGAAAAAGGATTCATTAGCAATAAGCAACCAAGTTGATGGAGAAACTAAAAAGGGAGACTTACCAACGCCTACTTCCTGACTATCCTGATCATCATCCTCTACCTGCACGACCATACTTCCTCTGGAAAATGACGAAGAGGCTCACCAGTATAGCGTAGGAGTTGGGTTGAAGCTGGAATGGGGCCACCTTTAGATATGTGAGGAAGCTGGCTATCCAAGCGTTAAGAGGTGGGATGGCACCGCACATGCAGTGGTATCTGCTGTAGGCGAAGTACCCTTCAGGAGGATCGTACGGCATAACTTCTCTCCCTGGCAACAGCAAGTGCGCCCTATCAATTCCAAAAGATCGGGAAATGACATCAAGATGCTCCTCCTTGAGGGAGCTAGGAAAGCAATCGGGCGGGGAGTTCAGAAGTTCCTGAGGGCCGTACCCGTCCACTAGTGATCTAGGGGTTGGTCCGTGACGTTCTGGATTCGGCTGAGCTGGGGGCACGGCAGAGGAACCTCCTTCGCCCCCGGATTTCTTCTTGTCTGATCGAGTTTCCTCTTTGCGAGACATTATCTGCAACATAGAAAAGCGTGCTGTTAGAACGGAGGAGGTAAACAAATAAACATCAATAGCCCATTCGGTAATATGTAGTATAAGCTTTCATTCGGTGGTAAAGCAACTCACATGATTCGGCACGAGTTGATTCGGCAACACGTAATTCGGCAACACGTGATTCGGCAACACGTGATTCGGCTACAAGTGATTCGGCGCGAGTTGATTCGGCTACAAGTGATTCGGCGCGTGTTGATTTGGCTGCAAGTGATTCGGCTACAAGCGATGTTCGGTGAAGAAATACAATGGCCTAAGCCTCCCATTTATAGGAGGAGATTGAATCACCGGACCACATGGTTCGGTTCTGGAGCCGGATGTGATTGCTCAAACTCAAACAAAGCAGGACATGCGCATGCGCACGTCCTACTTTGGGGGGCAAATGTTGGGTAAATTTCTCACCCAGGAGATCTCAAGACCATGGAGAGCTAGGCTTCATTCGGCATCCTCACCACATCCGAACCAGCCACCACCGAACGAAAGACACTTACCTCTACCGAATCAAGATTCCTACCGAACCATACTTCCCACCGAACCAAGCTTCCTACCGAACCATACTTCCCACCGAACCATCTCCAGTCACCGAACCAGAGTAAACCGGACCAAGCTACATCGACTACCACCGGACCAAGACGATGCAGAACCAGATTTGCCAGGCCAGATTGTATCAGCCCGGGCCCATCAACAGCTGTATACATCCAAGACCCCTACCCCCAGCCTCACTCTATAAATAGAGGGGCAGGGGTACAGCAAATAACGAGTTTGAGAGCTCAAGCACGGAAGGAACTTTCAAACAACTTTCTTTTACTTGTATCAAAGCTTTGTACTTGTAATCAAAACAAGAGAAGAGAAATAACATATAAAGTGGACGTAGGCACATTCTGGCTGAACCACTATAAATCTGCGTGTCTTTTTACATTTTAGCCCCTGCTTTTCATATATTTGCATAAATCACCCAAATCACTAAGAACAATATAAGATCTACTAAATCATACAACTTTGAGGTGTTTGTCCATTTTTTGTGCAAACAGTAAGCGAGGGCGAATGAATTATACCCAGTCGCGGACTTGTGAGTGGTTCTATAAGCCCACAATGCTATAAGGAGTTCATCCACCCACCGGCCTCTAGCCATCTCCAAACGCTTCTTCAGAATGGACTTTATGATCTTATTTACAGCTTCAACTTGTCCATTTGCCTGAGGGTGAGCGACCGCTGCAAACCCCTTTTCAATACGTTATCTTTGACAAAAGTCTTGAATTCAACACTGTCGAATTGGGTCCCATTATCTATTACAATAGATCGCCGAAGACCGAAGCGTCATATGATGTTTCAGACAATAAACTTGGTTACTTTCTTGGTTGTGACCATGGCTAAAGGTTCTGCTTCGGCCCATTTGGTGAAGTAATCAACTACAATGATAGCGTTTGTTCTACCTTTAGAGATCAGTAGGGTCCAATAATGTCTGTACCCCGTATGGTGAGCGGCCATGGGCTGACTATTTGCATGATTTATATTGGCGGAGCTCTTGGGACGTTATCATATATCTGGCATTTATCACATCCTCTCGCATAATCAGCTGTGTCCTAATTTACGGCCGACCAATAATACCCATATCAGAGTATTTTCTTTGCAGAGTTTGCCCCCCAGTGTGATCACTGCATTCCCCTTCATGAACTTCTCTTAGAATGCGTTTTATCTCAATATGAGAGACACACCGGAGTAGGGGGACCGAGAAACCTTTCCTGTACATAATTACTTCCTACATAATATACTATGAAGCTTTGCAAAGGACTTGTCTCTTTTCATTTCTTTTATCTGGTAGGATTCCATATGCAGTAAATAGTCTTTGATTGGAGTCATCCACGATTCCCTTTTAGGCTTCGCTTCCAGTGTCCAATCAATTTCTATCATGTTTATACTTGGGGTATTTAATACTTTGACCGGAACCAAACCCATCTGTTATGCATCGCCGGTTCTAGCAAATTTTGCTAATGAATCATCCTTTCTGTATCGATCTCATGGAATATGATAAATGTCATAGTACATAAATTCTATCAATAACTCTTGGACTTGGGTTAGGTATGGGGCAAGCCGTTGTCCCTTAGCCTGATAATCTCCCCTAACTTGACATACCACCAACTATGAATCGCAAAAGATTTCAAGGGACTTTATTCCAAGCCCTTTAGCAAGTTTGTAACGACCCGTATTTTTAACCACTTTAAATTATCAAATTTAATGTAATTATTAAATAAAAATGGTTAAAAATGAAAATTTAATGATTTTGAATGTAAGTTATTGGATATGGACTTGAATAAATTTTGAAATAAACTAATTTCGAAGATTTAAGTAATAACAAGTATTGAAAGGTAATGATATGTATTGAATGGGTTTACAATCAATAGTTGGATTAAATAATAAATGTTGAATTCATTAGATGTAAATAAAGTAATTGATTGATAACTAAAATTCATTTAAACTCTAATATTGAAATTTGTTGAATATTGAGCAATTAAATTGTTTAAATTTAATAGTGGAAATTATTTGAATAATTGAATTCTGAATTTAATATGATTGAAAATGATATCAGAAGTTGATGTAAATTTTATTTAAACAACAATGAAGATTGTTAAGAGTTAAAATTGGATTTAAAAGTGAACAATTAGAAATTGGAAATTTTATATTATAATCGAGACGTTAAAAATAGCGATCCGGGGCACAATCTCGGAATTCGACGAAACCTGTTCCATTGGATCTGTAATAGTGGATTATTATCGAATTTCAAATTTCATAGTGTTTGGAATTATCATTTGGTCGTACGGAATAGAAGCGCGACAAAATTTATATCGAATATTCAATATAATAATTGGGTTCGAAAAGCTATCTTCTCCATACGATCGAATTAGGACTTGAAACATATTCCATTGTGTTCAGAATAGGGGTATAACATTATGAACGCCTAGCGGCACACCTCGATAGGGGTTTGAGATTTTGAGTTGCGTAAATCGAAACATTTAGAAAATTAATTTAATATATATATTTTCAACCCTTCAAATCTGTCTTTCCATCAGCCTCCTATGATTCGATCTTGACCTTTACCCATTCTAACATGCCATCTCCTTCTTTTATATGCGTCCTCTCCTTTGTAGTCTCAAGCAAACATTTATAGTGAAGAAATAAAGCTATGAAACTTAGAAAAATCGTTTCTCTCATTTTATTCAATGGAAAAATCGCAAACCTCTTCCTAAAATCTAGTTTTAGCTTTCTCTTCGATCTGGTATAACTTTTGTATTGTGCGGCTAATGTTTTGGAAGCTCGACATGTATTGGACGCATGGCAGTTTCTAGGGTTCGCGATTCTCGGAGATTTAGGCTTCGATTCGTATTTTGGTTGTCGTTTTTAAGTTCGTGGTGGCGAATAGCATCTCGAAGGGAGTTCTTGAAGGGTGTGGCTTCATGTGGTGGTGTGCGACATTTCGTACAGGTGTGATGGAATAGGCAGGTCGCATTTCTCTAGGGAGGGCCGAACTCGAGGCATTTGGTATGGTCAGATGGAGATCTCGACAAGAAAGACGATGGCGAAGACGGAATTGGATGTCATATATCATAACTCCGTATCACCAAAATTATGCACAACTTTGTTTTGTTCGTGTACATTTCGGCCTTGGCTACAGGCTTCTTTGGGAAGATGACGTTTGGGCCTTGGGCCGTATGGAGTGGGTAATGTCTTTAGATGATTGTTAATAACTCACGCGTACGAGGTCCGTTTTAGACGAGACTTTTTGCATTGCATTATTGATGACAAGAGCTTCGCAATCAAATTTGTTTGGATGAATTTGGAGACAGTTGAAATTTGGACTAAAATCGGACGTCGTCTGGTTTTAGTTCCAAACCGGAACGACTCGACGACAACAGAAACTCAAGGTGAGTGTTTTATAATGCTCACACGAACTAAAATATTTTTATGCTAGTTAAATTCGAAATTATGAAGTGATATGAATTTGCTGATTGTTGTTTGATAAATTTAATTGTCACTAAATTAGCTATTAGGAATCAAAATTGACAGTTAAATTTGAAATTGGAATTGAATTGCCAGTAAAACACCCAATTTTAATAACTATGAAACTGTTGTGAATTATATTGACTGTTTGGATGATTGATTGTGATGGATGCTATTGGTTGATATTTTGGATGATTTGGATGTTTGTTTATTCTGATATATCCTATTATCACCCTTTATGTTATTTACAGTATATAGGCTGTAAATTGCATTCTTTCGAATAAATTAAGAAATAGGTTGAAATGATATATACCTATGACACTGTGATTTGGGGTGAAATGATATATATCCATCCCTAAAATTAAATTGAAATAACTGATCACTTGGCCATAAGATAGAAAATTATATACGGACACTGGATTGGTTAAATTAAACAATTTTAAAGTTCTTTTTTGGAATTATTTAATGATTTTAAATTTAAAGAAATGAAAAATCAAATTTTTGAAATTTGAATTAATCACGACTTCGGGTTTTAAATGTTAAAATTAATTTTGGTTAAGAGAAATTGTTTAAATACTTGAAGTTGAGATTTTGAAGTTATAATCGAAATAAAATTTGAATTTTGGAAATCGACTTGTTTTTAAAAGATTGGATTTTTATTCGAACTTTAAATATTACTAACTAAAAGCGTTATTCGAAATTGAGCTCGGAATTGAATTATATTTGAAAATTGGATTTTAAACTGAATATTGAAGGATAACTTGGTTAAGTATTTTAAATCGATATTTTGAAAATCGAGCTCGAAATCGATATAAATTGAAATTGAAATTGAATTAATTGGATTTGAAAGTAGAATTGAATTAATTTGAAATCAAAGTTGAAATTGATTTGAATTGAAATCAAAATTGAATCGATTGAATGGAAATTGGAATTGATTTAAATTGGGAAGTTGGAATTGAATCGGTTTGACTTTGAAAACTATTTTCAAATAATTATTTAATATAAAACTATTTAAAAGCTATCTTCTTAAACATACAAATTATTTTGGTTTTCCAAATTATTTTACTATATAAACCATTTTAATACTTAAACTATTTTATATTAAACTATTTTAACCATTTAAACTATTTTTAACTATTTTAACCATTTAAACTATTTAAACCATTTATACTATTTTTAACTATTTTAATTATTTATACTATTTTAAAACTACTTAAACTATTTTCTAAAAATTCAAACTGGTAGAGCGGGTGGAATGTTTATATTTAAATCTTGGGTTTAAATACGAATTGGGTTAAATTGAAGTTATAACCTAAATTGAAATTCGAAATGATTTTGGAAGTGAAACCGAGATATTAAGGCGAAAATGATTTTTTGAAATGGAATGGTACATTTTGAGTAAATATAATGATTTCGAAATTGATTTTATTTTGAAACGAATATGATATTTTGATATCAAGTTTGAACTGTTCTCGAAATGCAAAAGTACCAACCGGTGTGTAAAACGACGTTTGGTTGCTAAAGAGAACGGAGCCGGATATAGGCATACTCTTTGTCGATACCGAAACCACTTTAACAACTGAGAACGCGGAGGTGACTCCAGAACGAAGTGGTTGGATTTGGCATCGTTTGCTGGATTTGAAGAAAGAAAACGATGATGGATTAGCCTGACACTTATGCCAATTTGAAATGACTAAAATAGGAGCTGTACCGGCCAAGTGGGCTAGCTACCTCGAGCGGACGCACTTCTTCATATTACTATCACTTACTTTGTGATTGATTGGTGCGCACCCTCCGGATTATGGGAGTGTTGGACGCGGTGGGCGGTCATAACTATGATGCGTTACCACCCACCGGGAAGGGTAAACTGGTAGTATTCTTCCTTGGGCATTTCCTAACGTGCCTTGTCATACTTTTATCCCTAAACGAGACCCATACGATTTTGGTTTAGTGTTGTCGTATCGCGACGCATCCCTATCCACCGACCGTTTAACTGGTGTTTTATATGCAAACTGTACGACAATGCTTAAAAACGCGTTAAGGGGGATCAATGTAAAGCCTTAACGCTAAAAAAATTATTTATTTTATTGATTAGACATTATATATGTAGCGTATTCTACTACATATAAATATTTTGACGGATCCTTAAGAGATGGAAAATCCCATAACATCTCTTAAGTTATTGCACGCACGTTATACACTGGATAGGAGATGTGAAAAACCGTAAACATCTATGATGCCATTACACTCATGTTATATGCGATATCAATTTGACTTACATAAGGATATTTTAGTCATGACTCGAGTGTTTTGTCTTTTCATTATGCTCAGGTCAGTCCTGAGTTTTTCAACTTTTTGAAGATTCATTCTGGAGGACGAAGATGAAGTTTGGTATATTATTACTATTAGTATGCCTGCATCATGTTGTCTGCTGCATTATTTATTTATCTCTGATGTATATATATAACTCTGATAAATGTTGTATTGAATATAATCAAATGTATAATAGAAACATCTTCATGAACTGTTTATTTAATTATTGTATTTTATCGTTCCGCTGCGAGATTCTGTGTTTGTTTTCTTCTTCTGTTTTTAGTTTTCTTAACTAACCTCATTGATTATCCATATTCCGGATTTTTTAAGTTGGACTTGTATGGATTATTGTCAATTTAAACCTTCTGAAATGTGGGTCGTCACAGTTGGTATCAGAGCTTTGGTTTAGCGATAACCTTAGCTTTGAAGGGTAACTCATTAGTGATAGGTTCAGTGGCAACCTAGAATGAGTTTGAGTGTATTAATAGATATGAGCGTGTATTTGTTAGTGAATAAAAATTGTTTTATATTGTGATGGTTGATTTGTTGAGTGGCTTATGGATTCTGGTCAATACGAGTAATTAGCGTTATTGATAGGGATCTCTAAACACTTGAGCAGAACAATTCGACATAGTATTGTTTTGAAATGGGGTAAATGAAATAATTTTACCCTGGTTATATTTTGTATAAAGGAATAATTTTTAGAAATTATTATGGTATATATATAGGGTGAATAGGTTGTTAGAAATGATAATATTGATCATTATCATTTATTGTTTGAATAGTCAATATTCCTAAACTATTAGCAATTATATGATTATAAGAAAATGAAATTGTATAAATGTGATTTATAAAATATAAATTGCAAGTAAAATGAATATAAAGTTGAGAATTTGAGAAATTTAAATTCCGGTGTTTCTGAAAAGGTTTTCAGGGTTTGGAAAATAATATTAGTATTTTATAAAAGAATATACAAATACAAATTGTTTTCAAATAAATTTTAAAAGGAATGAATTCAGTACTCCCCTCTTCTGTCACTAGAAAAAAATTTCGGTGATGACTGCGCAGCATCATCGACGTTCATTTTCGAGTCTTAAAGTGGGGGAGACTTGTGACGCCCCACCTCTATACCCACGCTAACCAAGAACACTACGGTGTAGTGCTGTCAATTAGCACGGAGATTAAGGCTGTTGAGGAGCGACCATCCATGTAACTTCTTTGTGCGAGTACCGATATATCAAATAGTATAGAATGCATATCATTTAAGGAGGAAATCCGACATACCGATACAAACTCAAAACTATCACACAGTGGCTATATATAATCTTCGAAAACAAACATAGAAATAAACATAACATAAATCAGTCGCAGTCATCCATATCACAAAGGCGGAAAAAGATATGAATATATATAACACATGAAAGTGTACATCAAAGTAGTGGTCAGAAAGATCCACGATAATACAAAAGAATAGCAACGCGTGCTACACAAAAGAATACATCTATGAGTCGGTATCTCAAATGTATACAACAAAAACTACTAATCTAAGTAGTCTGCCAAAAGTCAGAGTAATAGGTCCCTGGAGAGAAGTCAAGCAGAAGCACCTGTAACATCTCGGTCTGACCCGAGTATTATTTCATAAGAAAATAATAAACGGATCAGTCTAGCTATAAATATCAGATGACATGATATAGAATAAAAGATATGGCATAAACATATAATAACCATAATGGCATACTACTATAAGTATGTAAATGATAATCAACAAGAGATTAATCAATATCACAAGAATATTCTCAAAGATCCAAATCCACAAAAAGGGTAATGACACACGAATTCACCAATACACAAGAATTGATAAAACATATCAATGAAAATCACGAAAATTGGTGAAGCGCAAATTCCAGAAATCAACACACGAAATCCAGAACAAATTCCAGAAATCAACACACGAAATCCAAAAATCACAAAAAGGGGGAAAGCCTATCACACGAACGAGAAGCTATCTCATGGAAGCTAACCATATAATTTTTCGAACATACGAATGGCCCGAAGACCTTTGAACACACGAACGGCCTGAAGACCATGGGGCGCTACCCCATATATGTGAGTAGAAACATCACACAAGCGGGGTCTAGTCTCCCTCGCAAACAAAGAGACATCGCTTAATCGCTAGTCTAAATCACAAAAATGATCGTCATGATCATCAAGAAGTGTCAATCACACCAAGCTAGTAAATATATGAGTTTAGCTTCATGTCCCATAACCACTTGCTTAACTTAAATATTTACGAACAAACTATAGATCTTCACTAGAAAATTGTCACAAAAGGTTCAGTCGAACAAGTCCAAGAATTAACCGACGAAGTGAACGCAAGCGTTTCATACCACCTGTTTTACTAAGCCGTTTAATTAGATTTCTCATCCGAGTGAAGTAAAGGCTTGTATATACTAATAGATTGGAAAACGGTTTTAGGAAAAAGAGCTTTGTAATAGTGTTGAAATCGCTTTGATGAAAGAGTTTTGATATTTACTACTAGTATTGAAGCCTTCATATTTTTAAAGTGACGAATCACAAAATGATTGTTAAAACAAATCGAATCACAAAATTCACATTCGAAGACATGAGTAAAGTCCAAAGAAATCAATATGAATCCATCAAAGTGGTAATACGATGCAGCGCATCACAAGAATAACTTTAAATGGCGAGCTAGGAGTGAGTCGTGGCCTAACAAAGTAGCGCTCCAGGAATCACGACCTAGAACCAAGGAGTTGCGACCTAAAACCAACAAGTTATGACCTAACTCTTGGCCGAGCTAAACAGTTGACAGGGGCGTGCGACCTAAGGGGAAGATAGGTCGAGCGACCTAACTCATGTCCGAGCTAAGAAAAAGGGTCGAGCGACCTAACGTAAAAACAGGTCGAACGACCTAAGGACATATCATGTCGAGCGACCTAGGTGAAACGAGCTAGTGCCAAGCTAGCATGGCCGACCTAAAAGGGTGCGACCTAAGTAGTGGAATGACCTAATGGCCGAGCGACTTATGGGTGAACGACCTAAGTAGTTAGCGACCTAAACCTTCACGAGATGTAGCGTCCTATCACGTGGCGCGACCTAGTGGTTGTCTGTGCCACGCGACCTAAAGTGGAACGTGTTGACAGGGGCGAGCGACCTAGCATGCAAGCGACCAAGCATGCATGCGACCTAGCATGGCCGAGTGAACTAACGACCTAACTGCAGGCGAGCGACCTAAGTCCAGAACGAAAATATGCAGGCAGTGACTTCGAGGCAGTGCGACCTAAGACCCAGAATTTGCCAAAAACGCTGAAAAATTGGGTTTTTCACCAATTCAATCCAAACCAAATGCAAATATCCATGCTAAAGTGATAGGAAGTCATTCCCAACAATCCAAGATAGTTATAGACAAGAATGCGAGATAAAATTCTCACCTTTGCACCAAAAATCAATGAAGATGAAGCTTGAAGCAAAGCAAGGACAACAACAAGCTTGAATCAATGTCTTCACTTGAATTCGGAGTAGATGTTGGATTAGCAATGAAGATTAAGACTTTGGAGTTTTAATTTCCTATTCCCTCCACCATTTTTGAAGAAGCTTTAAGTGTTAGGAAAATAAAGAAGGAATTAATGAAGAGGAGAGGGGGGTTGGGCTGATTTAGTAAGTAGTTCAGCCCAAACCAAAGCCCTGGACGAAAAAGTGGCGAAAATTCCACTATCTCCAAACACATCGAAGTTTACACTTAAAAAGATCGCAAACGTCATTTTGAACTCAATGGGGGTGGTTTCGAGTCCTAATTTGACCGTATGCAAAAAGTAGCTTTTTGGACTAAAAATCCAACTGATGATAAAATATTTAAATAAAATATTTAAATATAAAATCAATAAATATGCGGGTTGTTACACACTCCCCTCCTTAAAGAAATTGCGTCCTCGCAATATATAAGATGGAAATAAAAAGTAACAACCATAAAAGCATATTAACATAAAAGAACTTTGAAATAAGAAGTTCATCTTAAAGAGCATGAGAAAGTAAGTCCGGATGTGTACGCTCGATGAATTCTCTAGATTCCCTAGAGCAATCCTTAGGATTTGAGGACCATTGAACTTTAACAAGCGGAACATCTTTATTTCGAAGTCGTTTGACCTCCGAAGCAATAATTCGAAAAGGATGCTGCTCATAAGTTAAATTAGGCGAAACTTCAATCTCTTCCACAACACCGGGCTCAAGAACAGAATCGGAATCCCGAAGGCACTTCTGTAATTGAGAAACGTGAAACACGTCATGCATGGCAGAAAACTGAGCCGGTAATGAAAGGTGATAAGCCATGGAACCAATACGTTCGGTGATGGGAAATGACCCAATATATCGAGGCGCTAACTTTCCCGATCGACTGAAATGTACAACACCCTTCATAGGGGAAACACGAATAAATACAAGATCTCCCACAGAAAATTCTAACTTTCTTCTTCGGTTATCGGCATAGGATTTTTGTCTACTCTGGGCTTCTTTCATCCTATGACGAATAAGATCAATCTTTTCTGTGGAATCTCGAATAAAATCTGGACCTAAGACCAGCTTCTCACCGGCCTCAAGCCAACAAGAAGGAGATCGACATGGCCTTCCATAGAGTGCCTCGAAAGGTGCCATACCAATACTAGCTTGGAAGCTATTATTATAGGAAAATTCAACAAGTGAAATATGATCTTCCCAACTTCCACCGAAATCAAGCACACAAGAACCAAGAAGATCTTCAAGAGTTTGATTCACACGCTCAGTTTGTCCATCGGACTGGGGGTGATAAGCGGTGCTAAAATTAAGCTTTGTTCCCAAAGCTTTTTGAAGACTCTTCCAGAATCCACTAGTATATAATGGATCACGATCACTAACAATGGAAGTAGGAACTCCATGTAATTTAACAATTTCTTTGATAAAGAGTTTGGCCAGAAGAGGAACGGTTCGGTTCGACCGAACGAGAATAAAATGGGCAGATTTAGTAAGTCTATCAACGATCACCCATAAGCTATCATGACCCGAACGAGAATGGGGAAGGCCATCAATAAAATCCATGGAAATTTGATCCCACTTCCAAACTGGAATTTCCAAAGGTTGCAATAACCCACCGGGCCTTTGATGTTCAGCCTTGACAAGTTGGCAAGTCATGAAACACTTAACAAAGTTAGCAACTTCAGATTTCATTCCCTCCCAATAATAAAGTCGCTTCATATCCGCGTACATTTTACTACTACCGGGATGAATGGAATACTTGGAACGATGAGAATCTTCTAGAATATCTTTACGAAGATCACTAATATTTGGTACGATAAGTCTACCAAATTTTTGAATGCCGCCACGAGAATCAATATCAAAGTCTTTCAAACCTTCAATATCAACTCTATCCTTAATATTTTGGCCAAGATGAGCCAATTCGGGATCTAGCCTTTGAGCTTCAAGAATGCGGTTTAAAAGAGAAGGATGAGCCTCAAGGCTACATAAAACAAGAGATGAACATAAATCGGAAACACGATCTCGAATTTCACAAGTGGATAAAACTTCGAGATCGTTCCATTCGGATATCATCATGGAAACAACCGCTTGTTGCTTGCGACTAAGTGCATCGGCAACTCGATTTCCATTTATGGGAGTATAAAGAATATCGAGATCATAAGATGCAAGAAATTCGAGCCAACGCTGTTGACGCAAATTAAGTTCCTTTTGAGAGAATAAATATTTCAAAGACTTATGATCAGTATAAAGTATAAATTTCTCTCCCAAAAGATAATGTCGCCAAATTCGAAGGGCGAAGACGATATCCGCGAGTTCTAAATCATGTGTGGCATATCTAGTCTCAGCCGGCTTCAATTGCCTAGAAGCATAAGCAATAACACGTTCTTTTTGCATAAGAACGGCACCCAAACCAACACGACTAGCATCGGTATAAACAACAAAATCTTGATTCCCTTCAAGAATAACAAGAATAGGAGCATCAAAAAGGAGTTCTTTTAATTTCTAAAAAGAAGTTTCACATTTGTCCGACCAAATGTATTTAACACCTTTCTTTGTTAAGCCAGTAAGAGGGACGGCAATTTTAGAAAAGTCCTTAATGAAACGACGGTAATAACTCGCCAATCCAAGGAAGCTATGGATTTCAGTCATGCTTTCCGGTCTCTTCCAATTTTGAATCGCTTCAATCTTTGAAGGATCCACTGATATCCCGGATTCAGAAATTATATGACCGAGAAACTTCACACTATATTGCCAAAAGTGGCATTTAGAAAATTTTGCTTTTAACTGATTACTCCTAAGAGTTTCTAATACAATCTGAAGATGCTTTTCATGTTCCTCCTCGGTTTTAGAATACACAAGAATATCATCAATAAAGATGAGAACAAACCGATCGAGGAAATCTTTGAAAACTCAATTCATAAGATCAACGAAATAAGCCGGAGCATTCGTTAAACCAAATGGCATAACTAGCCATTCATAAGATCCATAACGTGTACGAAACGAAGTCAAAGGAATACTATCCTCTGCAATACGAAGCTGATGGAAACCGGTAGCCAAGTCTAATTGTGAAAAGACTCTAGCACCACTAAGTTGATCAAATAGATCATCAATCCGAGGTAAAGGATATTTATTCTTAATAGTAAGATCATTAAGTTTGCAGTAGTCGACGCAAAGCCTAAGTGTACCATCGGATTTCTTCACGAAAATTGCTGAAGCTCCCCAAGGCGAGGAACTAGAGCGAATAAATTGCTTCGTCTCCAATTCGGATAATTGTTTGCGCATCTCTTCATTCTCCTTATTGGACATGCGATAAGGAGGACGAGTAATAGGTTGAGCTCCAGGTATAAGATTAATTTTGAACTCAATTGCTCGCTTAGGTGGTAATCCTAAAACGGGATCAAATATGTCGAAAAATTCACGAACGACGTGAATACGAGAAATGACATCTTCCTCGTCATCATCATCATCACGAGGATTTAAAGACTATAAAGATGCAGCCAAAGTGGAATCCGAATCTTTAAGAATAATAGAAATCTGCTTAACAGATAGTGGATGTCGAAGATAAATAGTCCGCTCAGGACATAAGATATGAGCTTCATAACGGCTAAGCCAATCCATACCCAAAATCATTCCAAAGCCTAAATAACACATGACATGCAAATCGGCTAGGAAAGGAAAATCACACAAAATAATCTCCACATCTTTACAAAGCAAACTAATAGTTGCGGATCCACCAACCGGATTCGCAATTCTTAAAGAAGTCATTAAAGCAACAACACTTAAGGAAAAAGTATCGACAAGTTCCTTTGATATAAAAGAATGGGATGCACCCGTATCAAAGAGAACTCTAATAGGTTGATCATGAAATATAATAATACCATCAAGGACAGAATGAGATATACCTTGACTGCGAGATGTGTTGCCAGGGGCTTGAGCCACGTTTAACTTTCCCTCCTTGCCTTGAAGCTTAGGGCATAGATGCATATGATGATCTTGACTTTTACAATAGCGACAAGAACAGGGCTTTGAACACTTGTTCGCAAAATGGCCCCTAGCACCACAGTTGAAGCATTTCCCATCACTAGGGGAAAATTTCTTTGCAGCAGGAGTTGCTTGTTTCCCTTTCTTATTTGGATAAAGGCCTTTGGATTTGTTTGGCCTTTTCTTGTTGTTGAAGTTTGGTTTGGCACCCACCACTTCAACATCACTTTCCCGATCCGCCTCTTCAAGACGAAGAGTGATATCAATGAGTTGGTCGAAAGAAACTTCTAATTTTAGAAGTAATGGCTTCTTGAGATTCTTATTTAAGCCATAGACGAATCTTTGGTTCTTCTTCAATGGGGTGTTGATGTATTCAACCCCATATTTAGACAGTGACTCGAAGGATGCGACATAATCTGTCACAAAGGACTCACCTTGAACAAGGTCTATGAAACATCGAGCCAATGTCACTTTCTCTGCTTCTGGTACGAATTTTAATTCGAAGCGTTCCCGGAATTGCTCCCAGGTGAGATCCGCTTCATTAATTTCAGAAATAAGAAGTTCGTACCAATCCAATGCTCTCTCTTGGAGCATACTGGAGGCCACCTGAACATGGTGAAGATCGATAAGATTCATGCGAGAAAAGATTCGTTCGCATGTTCTTAACCAAGCCTGGACTTCAATAATAGTTTCGGAACCTTTGAATGGTTTCCCACCCAAGTTGGTATAATCGTTGCACAAGCGTGCAAATCCAGACTTAGGATGAGTAGGTTCCTGATTAGGACCAGCTGCTTGAGCATTCTTTACTAAATCAAGAAGTTGTTGAGCGGTCATAAAAACTCCATCCTGGGGAGTAACAGTAGATGGTCCATCTCTGGGACGGCCTGGTCTAGACATTCTCTTCTTTAAGGAAGAGAAAAGAAGAAAAGTTATTCTCCAAATAAATATCAAGCAAATCTTGATAGATAAAACATGGATACATAAAAGGAAATAGGATGAGTCGGTTCGAAGACTCGACTTAAATCCTAAAACACGACTCCTAAGTTGGACTAAGGATGATGATCCTTGTTAAGTTATTCTACATTGTTTCGAAGTTTGGCTCTGATACCAAGCTGTGACGCCCCACCTCTATACCCACGCTAACCAAGAACACTATGGTGTAGTGCTGTCAATTAGCACGGAGAATAAGGCTGTTGAGGAGCGACCATCCATGTAACTTCTTTATGCGAGTAACGATATGTCAGATAGTATAGAATGCATATCATTTAAGGAGGAAATCCGACATACCGATACAAACTCAAAACTATCACACAGTGGCTATATATAATCTTCGGAAACAAACATAGAAATAAACATAACATAAATCAGTCACAGACATCCATATCACAAAGGCGGAAAAAGATATGAATATATATAACACATGAAAGTGTACATCAAAGTACTGGTCAGAAAGATCCACGATAATACAAAAGAATAGCAACACGTGCTACACAAAAGAATACATCTATGAGTCGGTATCTCAAATGTATACAACAAAAACTACTAATCTAAGTAGTCTGCCAAAAGTCAAAGTAATAGGTCCCTGGAGAGAAGTCAAGCAGAAGCACCTGTAACATCTCGATCTGACCCGAGTATTATTTCATAAGAAAATAATAAACGGATCAGTCTAGCTATAAATATCAGATGACATGATATAGAATAAGAGATATGGCATAAACATATAATAACCATAATGGCATACTACTATAAGTATGTAAATGATAATCAACAAGAGATTAATCAATATCACAAGAATCTTCTCAAAGATCCAAATCCACAAAAAGGGTAATGACACACGAATTCACCAATACACAAGAATTGATAAAACATATCAATGAAAATCACGAAAATTGGTGAAGCACAAATTCCAGAAATCAACACACGAAATCCAAAAATCACAAAAAGGGGGAAGGCCTATCACACGAACGAGAAGCTATCTCGTGGAAGCTAACCATATAATTTTTCGAACACACGAATGGCCTGAAGACCTTTGAACACACGAACAGCCTGAAGACCATGGGGCGCTACCCCATATATGTGAGTAGAAACATCACACAAGCGGGGTCTAGTCTCCCTCGCAGACAAAGAGACTTCGCTTAATCGCTAGTCTAAATCACAAAAATGATCGTCATGATCATCAAGAAGTGTCAATCACACCAAGCTAGTAAATATATGAGTTTAGCTTCATGTCCCATAACCACTTGCTTAACTTAAATATTTACGAACAAACTGTAGATCTTCACTAGAAAATTGTCACAAAAGGTTCAGTCGAACAAGTCCAAGAATTAACCGACGAAGTGAACGCAAGCGTTTCATACCACCTGTTTTACTAAGCCGTTTAATTAGATTTCTCATCCGAGTGAAGTAAAGGCTTGTATATACTAATAGATTGGAAAACGGTTTTAGGAAAAAGAGCTTTGTAATAGTGTTGAAATCGCTTTGATGAAAGAGTTTTGATATTTACTACTAGTATTGAAGCCTTCATATTTTTAAAGTGACGAATCACAAAACGATTGTTAAAACAAATCGAATCACAAAATTCACATTCGAAGACGTGAGTAAAGTCCAAAGAAATCAATATGAATCCATCAAAGTGGTAATACGATGCAGCGCATCACAAGAATAACTTTAAATGGCGAGCTAGGAGTGAGTCGCGGCCTAACAAAGTAGCGCTTCAGGAATCACGACCTAGAACCAAGGAGTTGCGACCTAAAACCAACAAGTTACGACCTAACTCTTGGCCGAGCTAAACAGTTGACAGGGGCGTGCGACCTAAGGGGAAGATAGGTCGAGCGACCTAACTCATGTCCGAGCTAATAAAAAGGGTCGAGCAACCTAACGTGAAAACAGGTCGAACGACCTAAAGACATATCATGCCGAGCGACCTAGGTGAAACGAGCTAGTGCCAAGCTAGCATGGCCGACCTAAAAGGGTGCAACCTAACTAGTGGAACGACCTAATGGCCGAGCGACTTATGGGTGAACGACCTAAGTAGTTAGCGACCTAAACCTTCACGAGATGTAGCGTCCTATCACGTGGTGCGACCTAGTGGTTGTCTATGCCACGCGACCTAAAGTGGAACGTGTTGACAGGGGCGAGCGACCTAGCATGCAAGCGACCTAGCATGGCCGAGCGAACTAACGACCTAACTGCAGGCGAGCGACCTAAGTCCAGAACGAAAATATGCAGGCAGTGACTTCGAGGCAGTGCGACCTAAGACCCAGAATTTGCCAAAAACGCTGAAAAATTTGGTTTTTCACCAATTCAATCCAAACCAAATGCAAATATCCATGCTAAAGTGATAGGAAGTCATTCCCAACAATCCAAGATAGTTATAGACAAGAATGCGAGATAAAAATCTCACCTTTGCACCAAAAATCAATGAAGATGAAGCTTGAAGCAAAGCAAGGACAACAACAAGCTTGAATCAATGTCTTCACTTGAATTCGGAGTAGATGTTGGATTAGCAATGAAGATTAAGACTTTGGAGTTTTAATTTCCCATTCCCTCCACCATTTTTGAAGAAGCTTTAAGTGTTAGGAAAATGAAGAAGGAATTAATGAAGAGGAGAGGGGGTTGGGCTGAGTTAGTAAGTAGTTCAGCCCAAACCAAAGCCCTGGACGAAAAAGTGGCGCAAATTCCACTATCTCCAAACACATCGAAGTTTACACTTAAAAAGATCGCAAACGTCATTTTGAAATCAATGGGGGTGGTTTCGAGTCCTAAGTTGACCGTATGCAAAAAGTAGCTTTTCGGCCTAAAAATCCAACTGATGATAAAATATTTAAATATAAAATCGATAAATATGCGGGTTGTTACAAGACTTCTGAGAAGCTTTGCTATAAAACTGTTTTGACAAACAGATTTTGGTTTAAACTCCAAAAGTATGATTTGATATATAAAAGAGATAAGTATATATACTTATTTCAAATGATTTGAAATGTACACGATGTTTAAATTTTTAAATTCTGTTAATTAATAATCTTCAAATTATTTGAATGAAATGAAATATTTGAATAACCAGAACGTATAAAATAAGAGAATTAAGAAATCTAATCTAAATTTTTTAAGAAATTTTAGAGTTGAAGTATGCAACCCTAAAATTGAAAGTAAGGCAAATTTAAACTAGCTAAAATTGTGAACATTCTTATTAAGTAAAATGAATCAGATTAATTTGTATAATACCAAATTGCATTCTAATAACATATAATAAGACTTAACAAATGTTAAAAGTTAAAATGATGATTGGATATGTAACGGGATATTATACAAGTAAACAAAACTTAAAAGTAAACAAAATATATATAAATGGAAATTTAGTTGTAATAATAATGCTATATAGTTAATTGGTATATTATGAAATGATTAATGATTAAATGGAACAAGTAAGTGAACTTAAGAAAGAAGACAAATGAATCAAATAATATCTTTGTAAATTGGCTATAGAATTAAATATAAAGTTGCAAAGGAATTGTGAAATTGAATTTGTAACTTTTGAGATAATTATAAACTTAGATAAAGTCCAACTTCTTATATATAACTTTTATAGAATGATTATAAACTAAAGTGATGATTAATAAAATGTTTCACAAATAAATCTGTTATTAAAGGAAATTATAAAAATGAATGTGAATAAAAAGGATTGGGTGTAACTAAGAATCAATTGGAAAATGAAATTGAATTTAATTAAATTGTATCGAATGTTTAAAATGAACTTAGGTAAGAAAATTCTATGGAATGATGTTTAAGAAATGATAGTATTAAAGAATATGCTATGTAAAGAAATGGACGTACTAAGTAAATAAGGGATATGAATAAAGGATTGTGAATAATTGATTGTAAATGAAATGAAGGTAAGTAAAAGAAATTTAATATAGATGAATTGAATAGAAATCTATTGAAAAGTTAATACGTAAGTTGTACGTATATTATTTTATTCGCATAACGATTTGATCCAGATTCGAGCACGAAATTTTGAGATAATTTATATAGATCTGAGTTAGGATTTTTCACTCGATTCTGGGCGGCGAAACCTGGATATGGATTTTTGATTTGATTCTGGAATTCTCTATCATAGTATATGGCTATGCCAGGAGAATGACGGTTTCTGATCAAGGAACCAAATCTGAGTCCGCACTAGAGAGTCGTGTGAACGATACTAGTTTGGAAGTGAAATTGTGTGATCGAGTGAGCGATCAGATTTGATATTGCGTACGGATGATATATGTACATCGTACGAGCTTAAGTGAAGCAAATATTGGAAATTGAAAATGCAAAATATAAAATGATTTTAAATTATACGATTGGATATCATTGGTAAATAAGATGCAGGTATTTAAAATCAAGAAAATTTGGATTGTCCGACAAAAAGGTACATGTTTATTTTGTCATTGGATTTGATGGTTTTATGATTGAGCCACTTGGCTTTTGTTTTCTTTTGTTGGTTTGGGGCCCACAGAGGCATTTTGTAGTTGTTTCGATCGAGCTGCGCAAAGGAGACTCTGCCAAAAAATTTCATAAATCCGGGTCTAAGAAAAATTTTGAAGTTTTAAAATTTTTACAACTTGTTTGCTAACTAACTTGTAAATTCCATAAGCCGATCGGAGTAGCGTAGTAGAAACGTAGTAATGGTTTTTAAATGAGATCTTATTGTTTTATATGTTGATTATTTTTAAAATATATAAAATGTTAAATTCTTTACTTAACGTCTTCTCGAGGACGAAAAGTTTTGAGTGGGGAGATTATAACGACCCGTATTTCTAACCACTTTAAATTATCAAATTTAATGTAATTATTAAATAAAAATGGATAAAAATGGAAATTTAATGATTTTGAATGTAAGTTATTGGATATGGACTTCAATAAAATTTTGAAATAAACTAATTTCGAAGATTTAAGTAATAACAAGTATTGAAAGGTAATGCTATGTATTGAATGAGTTTACAATCAATAGTTGGATTAAATAATAAATGTTGAATTCATTAGATGTAAATAAAGTAATTGATTGATAACTAAAATTCATTCAAAATATAATATTGAAATTTGTTGAATATTGAACAATTAAATTGTTTAAATTTATTAGTGGAGATTATTTGAATAATTGAATTCTAAATTTAATATGATTGAAAATGATATCGAAGTTGATGTAAATTTTATTTAAACAACAATGAAGATTGTTAACGGTTAAAATTGGATTTAAAAGAAATTGAAAATTTTATATTATATAATCGAGACGTTAAAATAGCGATCCGGGGCACAGTCTCGGAATTTGACGAAACTAGTTCCATTAGATTCGTAAGAGTGGATTAGTATCGGATTTCAAATTTCATAGCATTTGGAATTATCGTTTGGTCGTACGGAATAGATATCGCAAACCTCTTCCTAAAATCTAGGTTTAGCTTTCTCTTCGATCTGGTATAACTTTTGTATGGTGCGGCTAATGTTTTGGAAGATCGACGTGTATTGGATGCACGGTAGCTTTTCTAGGGTTCGAGATTCTCGGAGATTTAGGCTTCGATTCGTATTTTGGTTGTCGTTTTTGAGTTCGTGGTGGCGAATAGCATCTCGGAGGGAGTTCTTGAAGGGTGCGACTTCATATGGTGGTGTGCGATGTTTCATACAGGCGTGATGGAATAGGAAGGTCGCATTCCTCTAGGGAGGGCCGAGCTCGAGGCATTTGGTATGGTCAAATAGAGATATCGACAAGAAAGACGATGGCGAAGTGGAATTTGATTTCGTATATCGTAGCTCCGTATCACCAAAATTGTGAACAGCCTTGTTTTGTTCGTGTACATTTCAGCCATGGCTACAGGCTTGTAACAACCCGCATATTTATCGATTTTATATTTAAATATTTCATCGTTAGTCGGATTATAGCCCGAAAAGCTACTTTTTGCAAACAGTCGAATTAGGACTCGAGACCACCCCCATTGAGTTCAAAACGACGTTTGCAACCTTTTTGAGTATAAACTTCGATAGTTTGGAGTTAGTAGAATTTTGCTACTTTTTCACTTTGGGTTTAGGTTTGTGTTTCAGCCCATCAACCTTCTAATATCCAAACTGAACCGCTCTCCCTTCATTCACTTTCTTTTCCTAATACTTTCAATTCTAAAGAGAATAATGGGGGAAAAGATTGGAAATTAGAATTCCCAAGCCCTAGTTTCCATTTGCAAATCAAGTTCTAGCTCCAAATTCAAAGAGAAGCTATTGGTAAGCTCCTCCTCTTCTTCTCCAACTCTTTCTCCTTTCAATCTCAGAAATTCCTAAACCTAACTTTAGGAAATAATTCTCTTTTAAGCTTAGATTCAAGCTTGTTGAGTTGGAATTGAAGAGTGATTGTCCTTGCCTTGCTCTATAGCTTCCTCTTTATTGTTTTTTTGTAAAAGGTGAGATTTTATCTCACATCTATGTTTATATCTATCTTTGTTGTTAGGTATGAATTCCTAACATCTATTTTGTGTTCATTTGCTGTGATTTGAATTGGTTTTGTGAATATTTCAATTTTGGTGTTTTGAAGTTAAAATCTTTAAAAATCCTTTTATGGATGTTTGAACATGTTTTTGGGGATGCATCGAAGTGCCTATAGGGCCGGGTTGCCGATTGGCGTAAACCCTTAGTGCTCGTCGCTCGTTCGATCGCATTTTGGTTTGGATTTGTCGTTTTTGAGCTAGGCTTTTTTTTTGCCTAGCAGAGAATTTCAAACGTCTGAAATAAATTTCAGATGTCTGAAACCAAATACAGACGTCTGGTTGAAAAATCCAGACGTTTGGAAAGGGGCCTGGAAATGGCAGTAACAAAATCCAGACGTCTGAAACAAAATCCAGACTTCTGAAATCAAATTCAAACGTCTGGTTGAAATTTTCAGACGTCTGAAATGGCCCAGAAATTAAAAATAAAAGGGAGAAAACACTTAAACTTCCAGAACCTTGGGCCAGACGTCTGGGAACACCTACCAGACGTTTGGAACTGTTGATATTGCCTAATTTGCCTATTTTCGAGTAAATTTCCAAGGTTTATCGATTTTTGTTGATCCGACTTATTGTTATCAATTATTATCGACTTTGATGACTTCTTTTTCGGGGTTTATGTGAATATCCATTTTGATGGATTTATTATCGATTTCTTTGGATTTGATTCACTTCTTCGTATGTGAATTTTGATGATTGATTGTTTCTACAATCATTTTGTAATTTGTCACTTTAAAAATATAAAGGTTTTCTATACTAGTAGTAAGTATCAAAACTCTTTCATCAAAACGATTTTGACACTATTTTAATTACAAAGCTCGTTTCTTAAACCGTTTTCCAATCTATTAGTATATACAAACCTTTACCTCATTCGTATGAGAAATCTAATTAAATGGCTTAGTAAAACAAGTGGTATGAAACGCTTGCGTTTACTTCGTCGGTTAATTTTTGGACTTGTTCGATTGAATCTCTTGTGACAATTTTCTAGTGGAGATCTACAATTTGTTCGTAAATATTTAAGTTAAGCAAGTGGTTATGGGACATGAAGCTAAACTCATATATTTACTAGCTTAGTGTAATTGACACTTCTTGATGATCGATGATGATCATTTTATGGTTTAGACTAGCAATGTGCGATGTCTCTTTGTCCATGTGAAGGACTGTACTTCATTTTATTGAGCTTCGTCTCATTTCTTTGTGGGCTAGCGACCCATGTACTTTTAATGTGTTTCGATTCATCTGATGTACCGTTTGTACTACATCGATGTCTCGACTTTCCGGTTCATTGGACGTACTGTTTGCACTGCGTCAATGTTCCGAATTGTATTGTGTTTTGATTCATCTGATGTACCGTTTGTACTACATCGATGTCTCGGCTTTCCGGTTCATTGGACGTACCGTTTGCACTGCGTCAATGTTCCGAATTGTATTGTGTTTTGATTCATCTGATGTACCATTTGTACTACATCGATGTCTCGGCTTTCCGGTTCATTGGATGTACCGTTTGCACTGCGTCAATGTTCTGAATTGTTTTGTGTTTCGATTCATCTGATGTACCGTTTATACTACATCGATGTCTCGACTTTCCGCTTCATTGGACGTACCGTTTGCACTGCGTCAATGTTCTAAATTGTTTGTGAGTTTTCATGCTCCCGCTTGTGATTGGCCATCCTTTTCTTGTGATTTCTGGATTTCTAATTATTGATTTCTGGGATTTATGTTTCACCACCTTTTTCAGTTGGCATTGATATGTATGTCATTTATTGTGGCTTGGTGAATTAAATTAAGAATATGACATTCTTTTAATCTTTGAGAAGATTCTTGTGATATTGATTAATCTCTGGATTGATTTTCGATTAGATAATTATCACAATATGACTTTATGGTTATCATACGTATTTTTCATATCTCTTATTGTATATCACTTTATCTGATATTTATAGCTAGACTGATCCATTTATTATTTTCTTCTTAAATAATACTCGGGTCAGACTGAGATTTTACAGGTGCTTCCTCATGACTTCTTATCTGGAGCCATCTTCTGACTTTTGGCTAACTACTCTAGTTTAGTAGTTTTTTGTTGTATACATTTGAGATTTAGACTCCTTGATGTATACATATTCTTTTGCCTTGCAATTGTATCTATTCTTTTGTGTTATTGTGGATCTTATTTGACCACTACTCTGATGTACACTATCATGTGTTATATTCATATCTATTTCCGCCTTTGTGATATGAATTGTCTATGACTGATTTGTGTTATGTTTATTTCTATATTTGTTTCCGAAGTCCATATAGCCACTGTGTGGTAGCTTTGAGTTTGTATCGGTATGTCGGATTTCCTCTTGAGATGAAAAGTTATATTTTTATCTGGCATATCGGTACTCGCACAAAGCAATTATACAGATGGTCGCTCCTCAACATCCTTATTCTTCGTGCTAGTTGACGGCATTACCTCGTAGTGTCCTTGGCTAGCATGGGTATAGAGGTGGGGCGTCACAGCTTGGTATCAGAGCCAAACTTCGGAACAATGTAGAATAATCTAGCAAGCATCATTGTCCTAAGTCTTTCTTAGGAATCGTGCCATAGGATTTGATTCGGGTCTTCGTACCGTTCTATCCTATTTCATTTTATGATTCCTTGTTTTATCAATCAAGTTTGTTTGATTTTCATTCTGAGATTAACCTTTTTCTCTTTTCTTTCTTTCTTAAAGAAAAGAAATGGTTAGATCTGGCCGTACCAACGTCGGTCAATCCAGTGCTACTCCTCAGGAGGGAGTATTTATGTCTGCCCAGCAGCTTCTAGATCTTGTTAAGAATGCTCAAGCTATCGGACCCATTTCAGAGCCTACTCATCCTAGATCCAGTTTTGCACGCTTGTGTAGAGATTATACCAATTTGGGTGGAAGGCCATTCCGGGGATCCGAGAGTGTTATTGAAATCCAAGCTTGGCTTAGATCATGCGACCGCATCTTTTCTCGCATGAATCTTGTTGATCTCCACCGAGTCCAAGTGGCTTCTAGCATGCTCCAAGAAAGAGCATTGGATTGGTATGAGCTTCTTATTTCTGAAATCGTTGAAGCGGATCTCACTTGGGAGCAATTCCGGGAGAGATTCGAATTGAAATTTGTGCCGGAGGATGAAAAAGTAACCTTGGCCCGGCGTTTTATCGACCTTGTTCAAGGTGAATCTTCTATGACGGACTACGTCGCATCTTTCGAATCTCTTTCTAAATACCGGGTTGAATACATTAATACCCCATTGAAGAAAAATCAGAGATTTGTTTATGGCTTTAACAAGAATCTCAAGAAGCCATTACTTCTAAAATTGGAAGTTTCTTTCGATCAGCTTATTGATATCGCTCTTCGTCTTGAAGAGGTCGATAAAGAGTGTGATGTTGAAGTTGTGGGTGCTAGACAAAACTTCAACAACAACATGAAAAGGCCTATCAAATTTAAAGGCCCCAATCCCAATCCCAACAAAAAGGGGAAGCAAGAAACTTCGATAACAAAGTCTCGTACCTCTAGTCATGGGCGATGCTATAATTGTGGTTCTACGGACCACTATGCAAATGAGTGTCCTAAACCATTTTTTTGTCGTTATTGTAAAGGTTTGGGACATCTTTTATCTTCATGCCCCAAACTTCCAAACAAGAGAGAGGGAAAGCTAAATTTTGTTCAAGTCCCTAGTGACTCTTCTCTTGGTCAAGGTATCCATTCTATCCTTGATGACATTTATTTTGTGATCATTTTATTCGAGTTCTTTTTGATATGGGTTTCGTCTCATTATTTTATAACAAAAGAACTTGTTGATTCCTTTTCTTTAGACATTTTTGGGCTTGTTGACTTCTTTGAGGATTGCGAATCCGGTTGGTGGATCTGCAACACTCAATTTGCTTTTTATTGATGTCGAAATTATTTTATGTGATTTTTCTTTCCGAGCCGATTTTTACTTATGCTTCGGAATTGACCTTTGTAAGGATTGGCTTAATTATTATGAAGTCATATCCTTTGTCCCGTGTGGACTATTCATCTTCGACATTTTCAATCTGTTAAGCAGATTTCTGTTTTTCCTTTGTGATTTTGATTCCAATTTGATGGCATCATTTTATTCTTTAAAGCTCACCTGATGAGGAAAGTATTATTTCTCTCATTCATGTAGTTTGAGAATTTCCGGTATTTTTGAGCTTGTCTTAGGATTATCGCCTAAGAAATCTTTTGAGTGGTGTTAAGGTCCTTTTAGTTCGACCTTGCCACCGATTTTCATTTGCTACGAGTTGCGGGAGTTAGCATTCCATTTACCGCATTCTGCACTCGTTATGAAACTTATGAATGACTTATTATGTCATCCAGTTTGTCAAGTATATTTCATCCATTTTATGAATCGAGTATTCTACGAATATCTCGATGACTTCATTTTTGTATTTATTGATTTTGGATGGAAATAGCAATTTAAAATTTTGCAAATCTTTTTCATAAGATTTATTTATAAGTATAATTGGATTTTGTTCTTCAATGAGCAAAGAATATTCTTAAAACTTCTAAGAGATATTTTTATCATATGGATTATGATTTTGTGATTGTATTACCCATTGAGTGCTTTAATAATTCTGGTCGATGCGCCTGATCAACGTTATCGATAGGAATTTCCTAAACGCTTTGATGAGACAATCAGACATAGTAAATTGACTTGTAAAAATGTAAATTTCTCTAGAAAGATTATTACATAAAGATAAATGTAATTTTGAAAATTTTAGCTTTTCGGGAAAGAAGAAGAAATTCTTTCTTTTCGATACTCTTATTCTTGTGATTCCCGAAGGGAACCAAGACCTTATCTTTTGTACCAATGCTAATCGTATTGGTTTGGATGTCCTTCTCTTGCAAAAGAGAACGTGCTATCACTTGTACTTCTAAATCATTAAAGCCGATCGAGACTAGGTATGCCACTCATGATCTAGTGCTCGCGGCTATTGTTTTCGCTTTTAGAGTTTGGCATCATCATTTTGGGGAGAAATTTGTTCTCCACCTCGATCATAAATCTTTGGAATATTTATTTTCTCATAAGGAACTTCATGTTGACTCGAGTTCCTGGCATCTTATGATCTCGGTATTCTTTTTATTCCCAGAAGGGAAATCATGTTGCCAATACGCTTAGTCGTAAGCAACAAGTGGTTGATTCTTTGATGATGTCTGAATGGAATTATCTTTTTATCAAGTTCATCGGACGTTTTGATATACTTCGTTTTATTGAGTTTTATCTCATTTCTTATATGGACTAGCGCCCGATGTTCTTTTATGGTGTTTGGTTCATTGGACGTACCGTTCTTGTACTACGTCGGTGTTCCGAATTATTTGAGTTTCCGTTCATTGGACGTATCGTTATTGTACTACGTCGATGTTCGGAGTTATTCGTGTTTCCAGTTTCTCGGGCGTATTGTTAGTATACTACGCCGTTGCCTGGGCTTAATTTTCTGTCTTGACGTTTTCCACGTCTTTTAACTATGGAAATGATTTTTGGTTTTCAATTTTTATTCTTGAGCCTGGTGTTATAGTAGGAATTGAAGTTTCACCAGATTTGACTTTTGAGCAACATTCTATTCGCATCATTGCTTCGTAGGTTGAGTGCCTTCGAAATAAAGATGTTCTTCTTGTGAAAGTTCTATGGTTCTCAAATCCCAAGGATTGCTCTTGGGAAATCTAGAGAATTCATTGAGCGAACTCGTCTGGGTTTACTCTTTTGTGCTCTTTATGGTGAACTTCTTATTTCAAATTTTCTTTTATATTGATATGCTTCTATGGTTGTTACTATTTATTTTCTTCTTAAGTATTGCGAGGACGCAATTTCTTTAAGGTGGGGAGTCTGTAACAACCCGCATATTTATAGATTTTATATTTAAATATTTTATTTAAATATTTCATCGTTAGTCGGATTATAGCCCGAAAAGCTACTTTTTGCAAACAGTCGAATTAGGACTCGAGACCACCCCCATTGAGTTCAAAATGACGTTTGCGACCTTTATGAGTATAAACTTCGATATGTTTGGAGTTAGTAGAATTTTGCTACTTTTTCACTTTGGGTTTGGGTTTGGGTTTGTGTTTCAGCCCATCAACCTTCTAATATCCAAACTGAACCCCTCTCCCTTCATTCACTTTCTTTTCCTAAAACTTTCAGCTCTAAAGAGAATAATGGGGGAAAAGATTGGAAATTAGAATTCCCAAGCCCTAGTTTCCATTTGCAAATCAAGTTCTAGCTCCAAATTCAAAGAGAAGCTATTGGTAAGCATCCTCTTCTTCATCTCCAACTCTTTCTCCTTTCAATCTCAGAAATTCCTAAACCTAACTTTAGGAAATAATTCTCTTTTAAGCTTAGATTCAAGCTTGTTGAGTTGGAATTGAAGAGTGATTGTCCTTGCCTTGCTCTATAGCTTCCTCTTCATTGTTTTGTGTAAAAGGTGAGATTTTTATCTCACGTCTATGTTTATATCTATCTTTGTTGTTAGGTATGAATTCCTAACATCTATTTTGTGTTCATTTGCTGTGATTTGAATTGGTTTTGTGAATATTTCAATTTTGGTGTTTTGAAGTTAAAATCTTTAAAAATCCTTTTATGGATGTTTGAACATGTTTTTGGGGATGCATCGAAGTGCCTATATGGCCGGGTTGCCGATTGGCGTAAACCCTTAGTGCTCATCGCTCGTTCGATCGCATTTTGGTTTGGATTTGTCGTTTTTGAGCTAGGCTTTTTTTTTGCCTAGCAGAGAATTTCAGATGTCTGAAATAAATTTCAGACGTCTGAAACCAAATCCAGACGTCTGGTTGAAATATCCAGACGTTTGGAAAGGGGCCTGGAAAAGGAAATAACAAAATCGAGACGTTTGAAACAAAATCCAGACGTCTGAAATCAAATTCAGACGTCTGGTTGAAATTTTCAAACATCTGAAATGGCCCAGGAATTAAAAATAAAAGGGAGAAAACACTTAAACTTCCAGAACCTTGGGCCAGACGTCTGGGAACACCTACCAGACGTCTGGAACTGCTGATTTTGCCTAATGTGCCTATTTTCGAGTAAATTTCTAAGGTATATCGATTTTTGTTGATCCGACTTATTGTTATCAATTATTATCGACTTTGATGACTTCTTTTTCGGGGTTTATGTGAATATCCATTTTGATGGATTTATTATCGATTTCTTTGGATTTGATTCACTTCTTCGTATGTGAATTTTGATGATTGATTGTTTCTACAATCATTTTGTAATTTGTCACTTTAAAAATATAAAGGTTTTCTATACTAGTAGTAAGTATCAAAACTCTTTCATCAAAACGATTTTGACACTATTTTAATTACAAAGCTCGTTTCTTAAACCGTTTTCCAATCTATTAGTATATACAAACCTTTACCTCATTCGTATGAGAAATCTAATTAAACGGCTTAGTAAAACAAGTGGTATGAAACGCTTACGTTTACTTCGTCGGTTAATTTTTGGACTTGTTCGATTGAATCTCTTGTGACAATTTTCTAGTGGAGATCTACAATTTGTTCGTAAATATTTAAGTTAAGCAAGTGGTTATGGGACATGAAGCTAAACTCATATACTTACTAGCTTAGTGTAATTGACACTTCTTGATGATCGATGATGATCATTTTATGGTTTAGACTAGCAATGTGCGATGTCTCTTTGTCCATGTGAAGGACTGTACTTCATTTTATTGAGCTTCGTCTCATTTCTTTGTGGGCTAGCGACCCATGTACTTTTAATGTGTTTCGATTCATCTGATGTACCGTTTGTACTACATCGATGTCTCAACTTTCCAGTTCATTGGACGTACCGTTTACATTGCGTCAATGTTCCGAATTGTATTGTGTTTTGATTCATTTGATGTACCGTTTGTACTACATCGATGTCTCGGCTTTCCGGTTCATTGGACGTACCGTTTGCACTGCGTCAATGTTCTGAATTGTAATGTGTTTTGATTCATCTGATGTACCGTTTGTACTACATCGATGTCTCGGCTTTCCGGTTCATTGGATGTACCATTTGCACTGCGTCAATGTTCCGAATTGTTTTGTGTTTCGATTCATCTGATGTACCGTTTGTACTACATCGATGTCTCGACTTTCCGGTTCATTGGACGTACCGTTTGCACTGCGTCAATGTTCCAAATTGTTTGCGAGTTTTCATGCTCTTGCTTGGGATTGGCCATCCTTTTCTTGTGATTTTTGGATTTCTAATTATTGATTTCTGGGATTTATGTTTCACCACCTTTTTCAGTTGGCATTGATATGTATGTCATTTATTGTGGCTTGGTGAATTAAATTAAGAATATGACATTCTTTTAATCTTTGAGAAGATTCTTGTGATATTGATTAATCTCTGGATTGATTTTCGATTAGATACTTATCACAATATGACTTTATGGTTATCATACGTTTTTTTCATATCTCTTATTCTATATCACTTTATCTGATATTTATAGCTAGACTGATCCATTTATTATTTTCTTCTTAAATAGTACTCGGGTCAGACTGAGATTTTACAGGTGCTTCCTCATGACTTCTTATCTGGAGCCATCTTCTGACTTTTGGCTAACTACTCTAGTTTAGTAGTTTTTTGTTGTATACATTTGAGATTTAGACTCCTTGATGTATACATATTCTTTTGCCTTGCACTTGTATCTATTCTTTTGTGTTATTGTGGATCTTATTTGACCACTACTCTGATGTACACTTTCATGTGTTATATTCATATCTATTTTCGCCTTTGTGATATGAATTGTCTGTGACTGATTTGTGTTATGTTTATTTCTATATTTGTTTCCGAAGTCCATATAGCCACTGTGTAGTAGCTTTGAGTTTGTATCGGTATGTCGGATTTCCTCTTGAGATGAAAAGTTATATTTTTATCTGGCATATCGGTACTCGCACAAAGCAATTATACAGATGGTCGCTCCTCAACATCCTTATTCTCCGTGCTAGTTGACGGCATTACCTCGTAGTGTCCTTGGCTAGCGTGGGTATAGAGGTGGGGCGTCATAAGGCTTCTTTGGGAAGAAGTCATTTGGGCCTTGGGCCGTATAGAGTTGGTAATGTCTTTAGACTGTTATTAGAATTTAAATTTAATTATAATTATCGATGAACTTATAAAATTAATAACTCTTAGATACGAGGTCCGTTTTAGACGAGACTTTTTGCATTGCATTTGTGATGATGAGCGCTTCGCAATGAAACTTGTTTGGACGAATTTGGAGACAGTCGAAATTTGGACTAAAATCGGACGTCGTTTGGTTTTAGTTCCAAACCGGAACGTCTCAACGACAACAAAAACTCAAGGTGAGTGTTTTATAATGCTCACACGAACTAAAATATTTTATGCTAGTTAAATTCGAAATTATGAAGTGATATGAATTTGCCGATTGCTGTTTGATAAATTTAATTGTCATTAAATTAGTTGTTAGGAATCAAAATTGATAATTAAATTTGAAATTGGTATTCAATTGCTGGTAAAACACCCAATTTTAACAACCATCAAATTGTTGTGAATTATATTGACTGTTTGGATGGTTGATTGTGATGGATGCTATTGGTTGATATTTTGGATGATTTGGATGTTTGTTTATTTTGATATATCCTATTATCATCCTTTATGTTATTTGCAGTATATAGACTGTAAATTGAATTATTTAGAATAAATTAAGAAATAGGTTGAAACTATATACACCTATGACACTGCGATTTGGATTGAAATGACATATATCCATCTGTAACGAATGCGATTTTTCGTCGGTCGAAAATCGAAATTAATACGTCCACTGTATCAACTGCCGAGCAATCGAATGCCGGAAAACCGAATTGTTATGGAGAAAAAGAAGAGGTAGAAGAAGACAGAAGAAAAAGAAAGAAGAAACAACAGAAAAACACAGAACAACATCAGAATCTCACATTCGCAGCGGAACCACATATAATAGATAAATGAATAATCTTTTAAAACAAAGAACTATATCATTTTATACATTACATCATCATCAGAGTTTACAACAACAATATACAACACAACACTGGATAGTAATATAAATTTGTCCTCATACAGAATACACAGCGGAATAAATAATATCGTATACAAGTGATACGTCTCACCATCCAGCTCGCCACTGAGCTCCACAGCATCTCCTGAATCCAGAATGACTTGATAACCTGACTCTAGACTGCCCATGTGGAAATTGGTGGGCACCCAGAGTTTAGGAAGGAAACAATAAACTCCAGGTCAGTCATGGTGACTGTGTGAGAACTTAAAACATTTATCTATCTTTAAAAACAACAACAACAAGGAAGTGGAAATATCCGCAATGCTTTTGGAAAATGAAACTACTATAAGACCTCCCGCCACACACACAATGCAAATGCATCATTAGAGGAGATTTCTTCTTATGATAGTCAAACATGCTTACTACGCAAATCATTGGATTATTATTATTAGTGCATAGTGCAGAAAACATTTCGAAAGTATAATATTAATCTTAGCCAGCATAGACATTCTGAACTATGCCTACTATAGCTACCATCTAAACAGTGGGGCGCCACCATAAGTAAATGGCAGGTTCTACAACTAAAACCGTACAAGGTTCGTATTGGAAGATGGATTTCCAACAAATGGTCAGGCTAAGGAACTTCCTATGCCACGTAGGAACGCCTCTGGCGGGACGCTCCGAGAGACAACCTGCTCTCTGCCAACACAAGGCCGGGTTACCTCTGGGTATAGGTAACTACTACACGAATATGCCATTCCCCGGTCCTTTGGGACCTTTATCCCAACGCTCGGTAACCAACATCACACATAATTAAAGTGTGTCCACATGAGTAAGTATCTGGGCTCCATACCATGATACTACCCTTTTCCAGAAGGAAATGACATACCCTAAAGATCGCGACCCTCATAACCTTGCCGCATCATTCCTGTTTCGACCATTTCCGGGTTGTGAGGTCCAAAGAGGTCTCGTCCACAAAGCTATGCTTTTTCCCAAAGCCACGCTTTTATCACAAATGATCAATAAATGATCATCACATAGCAACACTCAACATGCCATATTACCAAATTGGGAGTATATCACTGATAAATTTCAACTACATAACCTCTGAGCTCGTACGTCTCAGAGAAGGGTGTTAAGCTAAGAGAATAAATTCTCCACCACCAACAGAAATGTATTTGAAAGAAATCAGCTTTATATCTCAAAATGTAATGTCAGACATGTAACCGTACAAGTCTGTTCCGGGTTCGAACAGAACCGAAGGCACTTCCGAAGAAGCCCTTGCAATCCGGGTATCCACAATCCCGATAAAACTTCCCATCACAAAGGAAATCTCTATACCGTAGCTAACGGTGCAGAGACAATCGATAGGTCATCCTATCGTTTTCACAAATACCCGGTCTTCACCACCGGTCTTCAATACGATCCATAACGTCGTATCACCGATTCGGAATGGGTTATATGACACAAAGGTTTTTTCCCGGCTAACCAGAATAGTGGGCACAATATTTCAAAACATCTGGATATGGGATTTCAATTAAGTCACAACTTATTACCCAAATCATTTCATTTAAATGGTTTAAACAAATTACCATTTTAAATCTTTAAACAAAAAGATTTACTTCACAAAGTTTACCCAGTTTCACAAAGATTCATTCACAGATTCCCAAATCATTTCCATTTAAATTGAATTAACCCATTAAATCTTTAAATTAAGATTTAATTTATAGCTTTCAAAACTATTCACAATTAAATTCTTTTATAATATAAAAGATATGCCATTTAAAATCGTCTTAGATTTCAAAATAAAGTTTAATCATCTTCACAAAGGTTAATTCATAGTTTTCCAAACTATTTACAATTTCATTTCAACTAGAGATGTTTTCGATACAAATTGGAAATCTATTCACTTTATGAAAGCCATTATTATTTGAAAACAAATAGTTTTCGTTTTGGGAAAAACTGGTTACTTTTATACAAGTTACGGCCATTCAAGTATAACACTTGAATATAAATTTAAATTTCCAAAACCATATTTTAAATGGTTAAAAACCCATATAAACACCTTTTATAATTTGTAAAATCCTTTAAACCAAAATTCCCAAATTACTGAATTCAATTTTAAAATATTGAATTCAAAATTTAAATCAAATTATTTAAATTTAAATTCTATTAAGTTATTTAAAATAAATTTTATTTTTGAAGCTCATTTTCAAAAACTTTCCATTCCAATTCCAAAACTATTTTGGATTCAGAAATTCAATTTTTTAAATTTTATAAAAATCTGTGACTTAACCGATTTCCACGTGAAATCCACATTTGTGTGTGTATTGTGTAGTCCGAGGGTTTAACACAATAGTGCAACAACATCCAATCATCATAGATCAAATATAACAATATAATTGATAAGCGGTAAAAACTATAACGCTTATCTTTCATTCACAGATTACAAATATATCATATCACAGATAAACAGTTCACATATTACAACACAAATCAGGATATATCACAAACATCACACATCAAAGATGTCAAACAATTCAACATCCAATATAATCCAAATATCCATAGATAGGATTAATTAAATTATCTGATTAATTCAAATCAGATAAATTTCTATAGATAAATTTTTATTAGTTATAGTAAATTAAAATCAATTAATTACCAAAACATTTTCAAATTCATTTCAAAATACCAAATCAATTTCCAAACATTTCCAAAAGATTTATATTCAATCACCAAAAATCAATTACCAAATGGATTTCTAAATTTATTTCTTTTATAAAATAAATTCCCTTTTAAGAAGATAAATTTCTTTACTTTCCAAACTATTCAAAAATCCGAATTTTAAATAAATTCTTCAACTTATAATAATATTTTCGAAATCCATTTATTAAGCTTTTTATCTTTTAAAACCCCTTTTAAATTTATCCAATTATCAAAAATAAATTTTTCGATCAAATTTCAACTTATATTTTCAAAATCCAATTTTATTTATTTTCGGTATCCAACGATACCAAAAATACCTTCGGCTAATTTATAGCCGTCTACAGATTTAATCACAATATAATCACACGGCGATTACAAATAAATCAACACACAACATTGAAATAAATCCAAATGTTTGAGGAATCCAGTTGGATCCCTCCAACCTGTTTCCCTACATCCACAGATGTTAGCACAATACCAATTCCACTTCAATGTGGAATATCGCGGTATATGGGATTTATAAATATTATCCGCTATTATGCGGCGCAATAGGGTCTCATCCGCTATATAATGCGGGAAATCAACTCCAAATACATATATAATATCAATTCCACTTCAATGCGGAATTATCGCGGTATATGTTTTTAATAAATAACCTCCGCTTAATATATGGCGTATAGGGTCTATTTAACACAATAGATAACAATTTATCATTCAATCATCACAATCAATCACTATCAACAATTTTAAATCTAACTATTTAAAATTTAAATCGAAACAATTATTCGATTGAGTGGGAAATTCTCACCTTGCTTTTGTCGAACGTTTCAAATTTTAAATTAAACCGAACCGTTCGATTTAATCAAAAATTCTCGCTTGCTCGGAAAAATCCTAGAATATCTCCACTGCGTAATACTCGTCGCTGCGATTCCAGCGCTTCTAGTTTCGTCAAATTCTGATCACGCATGCAAAAGATATGTTTTTTCAAAGTTTATACTATTTTTAAATATAATAATTTACAATTTTATTTTTTAATTTCTAACCCTAGAATCAATCAGAGCCACACGTTCCTGGAAATGAAATCAAGGCCGTGACTTTTCCTTTCTTCCACGCGTGATCCTCCTAGGTTGTTCGACGAGAACAAAACCCATTGCCGCCACTTGTTTTCGAATTTACGCGACCACACCTATCACCTTCATGTCGATCGAACCACGCCACGATGAAGCTCGCCTCCTCACGCACTGTAACGACCCCAAATTTTCGACCAAATTTAAAATTTAAAATTTATCGTTTCAATAAAAAAAAAATTGAAATTATAAACGATCTCAATTTACGTCCAAACTTTATTTATGACATACGTCTAGTTAGATATGGACATAGAAAAAGTTTCGTTACAAATTATTACAGTAAAATCCGTTCGCGTTTTACTGTATATCAGTCCATATAAAGCTGCATAAAATTTATCTTCCAAACCCAAATATTTTTACACAATTATGTTGTAAAAATTATTCTAATCAAGATTATGTAATTCGTTTCGCCTAAAACTGTCATCGCCTGCTCCGTTTAAATTGTTTTGCAAATCGTACAATTTAAGCGGCGTAAATGCAAATTTTATAAAATCATCGTATCGCAATAATCTGTATACCGTTGGAAGCGTCTTGTCGCGCTGATCAAAATGGTATATTAATTTGCACAAATCGGAGTTCGACGTTAAGCGTTGCGCTAATTTTACCGTTCCGGACGGACCGGTTAAGTAAAATCTCAGCCCAAATTCTTTAACCGTTTACAAAAGGAAGCTGAAAATAAAAGTCAGCTGGTGCATTTATAGGGTAGTTGGAAGCTGGGGGGGGTTAACTTGGAAATGGGCGTGGCTCCTCGTTTCCATAAAAATTAACGTTCACGAATTTAAAGGCAGATATCGTTTCATTTGTGTCACTGTTACTTCTTCCTCTTATTCTAACTTGCCTTCTGCAAACAAAAATTTAAACAAATCCTAAAGCAACAGGTACGTGTGTCCTTTCTTTATCCCATTTCCTTCTTCTTCTTTTTTTATCTCTTCAGTTTTGAAAAATTGTAAAACCCATCCATCTCCATTCGCACCTCCCTAACCGCCTGCACCCGCTCCTCTCTGCCAAACCCTGCTCTGCCCACTTCCTGACCCAACCGCCTCAACCACCACGCAGCCAACCGCCTACCAGCACCCAACTACCTCGCTCTTCCCGCCAGCAACCCCAGCCTACCCACTGCCCTTCGCACCACCCAGCCTCCACGTGTTCACCACCTCGCCATCACCCCGACCACCCCGCGCACCAACCAAAGCCACCGCCCTCCACACCAGAACCAATCGCCTCCCATCAACCGAATCAACCCCATCGAACCGCACGCGCCACTTCCACCACACCCACAACCGAAACTGACCTCACCACCCTGGCGTCAACCGCACACCTCACTCAGGCCGCACCACCACCTCCCTTAGCCTATGCGTTGCGTGTGGTGTGTACGTGGAGTTGAATGAAAGGGTGCATGTGTTGGTGTATACGTGGAGTTTGTTGAAGGCATAAAGTTGTTTTATAAATGAGTGCGTGTGTTCCTTTATGGAAAAAAAAGGAAAAAAAAGAAAAAGAAAAAGAAGAAAAAAGAAAAAAAAAGAAATTGAACGGTATCGATTTGTTGAGTAATTAGTAACCGACTTTTCCTCGCTTGTTGTGTGCAGAAGCTACCGACTGATTTCTTTCGCAGCAGCATCGATCTTCAGCTTTTGTCTTTTCTCCGTCGTCGGTAAGCGCATTTATATAAATTTAAACATTATATACAAACGTTCATTGTATTAATATCGTTTTCATTTGTCGATGTTTGCAGTGACCGTTGTTCGTGACATACCGATTTCTTTCGTGCTTCTTTTGCTTCGTCGTCAAATTTCTTTATCCACGAAAGGTGAATTAATTTTCACGACTATATTCTTATGCAAGTTTGAATTAATGAATGATTGCTATGTGATAATGAATTGGATGTTAATTGTTATTGTTAAGTGATAAATTATTTGCAAGTTAAAATTGGATATAGGATAGTTAACAATTTAAAATGAATTATATATGTCGAATTTTGATTGTTAACTTGACCCCTTTATATGATGAATATTGATTAGTTAAATATGACCCCTTTTAATTGTTAAGTTAATTGACACGTAGAATTTGATAAATTTCACTTTGGACCTTTGAACGTATATTGAATTAACTGTTGTAGTTGAAATTAAACGACAAGTGAAACCGTAATGTTATAATCTTTAATCTACTTGAAATGATAGGGTAGATTCTAGAAATAGTTATATTAATTTGCGTAAATAACAAACGCGAATTAATACGATTATTTCGGGATTATTTGAAAATTGTTGAATTGTTGTGAATGGATGTTATTGCTTGTTTATTTACTTTGACACCATCCCAGCTATCACACTGCAAGTTCCCTTTGTATGTTTGATTTTGAATTGAAATGGAATCGGGTTGAAATGATAAATACCCAAATAATTTTGACTTAGGATAGAAAATTAAATTAAACCCGATTGGTCAATGTTTTGATTTAAATAAAATAAAGTTTTATTTGACAAATAACAAGGTTTTGAATAAATTGGAATTTAAATTCGAATGAATGTAAATGTGAGTATTTGAATTTGAAAACAAATATTAACGTAGTAATTGACAAAAAGAATGTTGTTTAAAATTTAATTATTTAATAATTAAATTTAGAATTATTTGATAATAAATTTTTGAAATTATTAATAATTAAATTTTGAAATTATTAATAGTTAAGTTGTGAAATTATTAATAACGAAGTTTGAAATAATTAATAATTAAATTTTGAATTTATTAACGATTAAGTTTGGAATTATTAATGAATGAGTTTGGAATAATTAATAATTAAGATTTGAAATTATTGAAAATTTTGATGAGATCGAATTTTAAATTAAATTGAACTGAATATCTTTATTAAGAGAAATTGAATTATTGAACAAGTGAAAATAAGTTTTTAACTAAGCTTGAAATTTGAAAGGAATATCTTTGATAAGAAATAGAATGCGCTTTATCGGAACAAATGAAAGACTTGTAATTTAAAGAATTGGATTTGACAAATGTAATTGTAAATAGGTTGTAAACTTTGATAATGAAATCGAACTTAAGATGTAACGTAATGAATTGGGAATTTAATTGAAATTGTTTAACGATAAATTCATTTAATGAATATCGAATGAAAGAGATAATTGATTTAATCATTTTGAACGTTAAATTTAGTTAAATGAACTTATATACGAAATGCAATGAATATTTGAATTGTTTTAATTAAAACATTGAAATTGAATTATAGAAATGTTGAAATTGAAATTGGAAAGTTTGAAACGTGATTTTTGAAATTGATTTCGAAAGACTAACGAATTGTCGATTTACGAACTCCAATTGAAATTGAAATTGATTTGATTTTGAAATATATTAACGACCAATCGGTGTTATAATTACGAAGGTTATTAAAGGAACCGGAATCGGTTTGGGACATACTCACTGTCTAAACCGGAAACCACTTTAATAACTATACGCGAAGTGATGATCCAGAATGAAGTGGTTGGATTGACGAACGTTGATGATTGAAGAAAGTGAACGATAATGGATAGCCTTGACACTTGTGTCAAATTGGAAATGACTAAAACAGGAGCTGTGCCGGGCCAATGGAGGATTAGCTACCTCAAGTGGACACACTTCTTCGTAAACTATTCATTTACTTTGTGATTGATTGGTGCGCACCCTTGATTTGGGAGTGTTGTTTCACGGTGTTGCGGGCGCTGTGGCGTTGCGTTCTCACCAGTCCGGATCAGGCGAACGGTAGTGTCACTACCTTAGGTATTGCCTCATGTGCCTTGTCATACTTGTATTCCATTTATGCGCGACCACTACGATTTTAATTTGTACCTTTAGTATATGGATTGCCCTCTGGTGACTTCCGGTTTTGGGGAAACTACGGTCTTGTATATGCTTTTGGGAATAAAAATGTGTTAAGGGTGGAATGGGCCATGACTTAACACTATTTTGATATCTTTATATTATTGATAGACATTATCTACTTATCGTACTCTACTATATATAGATAGTTTATCGGATCCTGAAAGATGCTTATTCCAACCATCTTTGAGTTATTGTTATTTCAAATTTTTAACCATATTATCTGTATAAGAATATATGTCCTGATTCGAGTGTTTGTTTGTGCATATGCTCGGATCAGACTGAGGATTGCTGTTGTTGCTTACTTGGAGCTGAAGACTTGAAGACTATCTTATCTTTATCAGTATTGTTCTTTCCATTTGGACTATTTGGACATCTATGTTGTTGTATTTCTTTTATTGGAGACATTGTTGTATTTACTTAGTAGCTTCATGAACTACTATTATGACATTGTTGTAATTCCGCTGCACTATTCTGTTATGTTATATTTCCTGTGATTCTGTGATGACTCTCATTTATATACTTAATTATACTCTATTAATGATTCGTGTTATGCACTATTTAAGTTGACATGTGTGGATTATTGTCAATTTAAATGGTCCAAATATACGGGTTGTTATAGTTGGTATCAGAGCTTTGGTTCCCGATAACCTTTGCCTGTGGAGTTTAAAGCTCATTAGAGATGGGGTAAACATACCCTAGAATAAGGAGAATCATTTCAGAATCCACATCCTTTGATTCGTCTTTCTTATTGAAATCGTTGAATAGAATTTCCTTAAGTTCTATAAATTTCTATCTTTGATTCTAAATCACTTTTGGTATTCCAGGATGGCTACCAGAAGAAATGTTAGGGGCAGGGGTGGAAATGCTCCTGGTCCACATGCTCCAGCTCCCGCAGTCCGATTCTCCACTCTTAGCAAGGAGTATACTCAGCTTGGGGGAGTCAAATTTACTGGCTCCGAGAGTATTATCGAAGCACAACAATGGCTAAAGAGTTTGGAAAGGATCTTTTCTGGCTTAGAGATCGCAGATGCTCAGAAGCGCAAGTTGGCCGCTTGGCAGCTTCAGGATGCTGCACAAGATTGGTGGGAATCAGTCACTTCTCGAACTGATGAGGAAACTATTACTTGGGCCCAGTTTAGGTAGTAATCTATCTAAATTCCAACTAAATAAATTTCTCTCTTATCCCGTCATAATTTTGATTCGTTTCATATCATTTGTAATAGGGATTCCTTTATGGCTCAGTGGATGCCAGCTGCTGGGAAGGCCCAACTCTATCGGTCTTTCATGGATCTCAAGCAAGGCAACATGACCTTCACTGAGTACGAAAGGAAGTTTAACGAACTCTCCAAGTTCGGACCTGGCTTGATCGACACACCTCTGCTTAAGAATGAGAAGTTCATACATGGCGCACACCCAGAGTATTACGAGCTCCTCACCGCTCATGTCCATGGAACTTTCACTGAGTTGATGGATTTTGCTCTTCGATACGAGGGAAAGCCTATGGGAACATCTGTCCCCAAAGCTCCAGTTACTCAGACACCAGCTAATCAGTCGGGAAAGAGGAAGCAAAATTTTGAGCAACAGAAGAAGAATTGGCAGCAGAAATCTGGGCTTGGCTATTCTCAGAAGAAGCCTATTGACTTATCCTCCATCACTTGTTTCAAGTGCGACCAGAGGGGTCACTACGCCAACAGCTGTCCAACATCTGCCGGTGCCGCTGTTCCGCCTCCTCAGAATACCAGGAACGACCTCTGTCACGTATGTCTGCAGCCGGGCCATTTCAAGAGGGATTGTCCTATGTATAAAAAGGGAAAGACGGCCGGGGTATTTTCTATGACTTCTTCCGCCCATGATCCACCTACCCCACCTGCTCCTACTGATAACCAAGGTACATTACAGGGTATTTTTATGTTGCATACTTTACCAGTTAAAGTTCTATTTGACACCGGAGCAACACATAGCTTCATATCTATTGATTTGTGCAATAAACTTGGTTTGGAACCCATTCTTTCATCTACCTTCTTATGTGTATCAAACCCTATTGGAGGGCCCGCTAACCTTAAAAGGGTTTGTAAATATGTCACTCTTATGCATGGCATTCACCACTTCACTTGGGATTTCTATGTCCTCGGATTTGAAGCATTCGATATACTATTAGGCATTGATTGGCTACGGAAGTTCGAAGCCAATATCTCATGCAAAGCTCGAACAGTCTCTCTCATCGATGACAAGAGCATGCCTTTGGTTATAGAAGGCAAATCACCTCAAGAATATGCTGGGAGTTTTATATTTTCACTTGACTCCCATCCAAATGAACTAAGCTCTACTCTAGTGGTCCAATCCTTTTCTGATGTATTTGGAGAAGTCAATTCTCTACCACCATCCTGGGAAATCGAATTCCGCATTGACCTTATTCCTGGTGCCCGACCAGTAGTTCTCCCTCCCCGGAGAATGGCTCCTAAAGAAAAGGCAGAGCTGAATGCTCAAATTGAAGACTTATTTTCTAAAGGCTTGATTCGGCGAAGTCATTCAGAATGGGGTGCTGCAGTAGTGTTCGTCACAAAATCAGATGGTTCCCTCAGAATGTGTGTGGACTATAGAGAGCTGAACAAGCTCACACACAAGAACAGATATCTGATGCCCCACATCAACGATCTATTCGACCAGCTCCATGGAGCTAAAGTATTCTCTCAACTCGATCTGGCTACTGGCTTTCACCAACTCAGAATTGCTGAGGCGAGTATTCCTAAGACAGCATTCCGCACTGAGACTGGTTTCTTTGAATGGCTGGTTATGCCGTTCGGTCTCACTAATGCTCCAGCTTATTTCGTCGACTTAATGAATAGAGTTTTCTGGGATGTTCTTAACAAGTTTGTTCTTGTTTTCATCGATGACATTCTCGTCTTCTCTAAGGATGAGGAAGAGCATAAGTCACATTTGGCTTTTGTTCTTGAAACTCTACGCAGTCATCAGCTTAAAGCCAAGTTTTCAAAATGTCACTTTTGGAAGGATGAAGTTCGATTTCTTGGCCATATTGTTTCAGAGAATGGGATTTCGGTCGATCCAGCTAAGATCGCCGTAATCAATGTAAGTTCTATTCTTACTTACCAATTCTATCAAAAACAACTTATCAATTTCTTAACTCGAATTTTTGGAATTTGTAGGATTGGGAGACTCCCAAAACTCCTACAAACATCCGCAGTTTCTTGGGTTTGGCCGGCTATTATCGCAGATTCATAGAAAACTTTGCCCGTATTGCCGCAACACTTACCGCACTGACCAGAAAGAATGTGAAATTTATTTGGAGCGAAAAGTGCGAAGCAGCTTTCAATGAGATGAAGCGAAAGTTGACCTCTGCCTCGGTTCTTACAGTTATTGATGGTAGCGAAGGATTGACCGTCTATACAGATGCCTGTTGTGATGGACTTGGAGCAGTTTTAATGCAGAAAGGAAAAGTTATTGCCTATGCGGGTCGTCAGTTAAAGACCCATGAAACAAACTACGCAACCCACGATTTAGAGCTTCTTGCGGTTGTATTTGCTCTTAAGCTATGGAGGCACTATCTATTGGGAACAAAATTCGAGTTATTCACTGACCATAAGTCATTGAGATATATCTTCTCGCAAAAGGATTTGAATCAGAGACAAGTCCGATGGCTCGAATTTCTAACTGCATATGATCTTGATATTAACTACACTCCGGGGAAAGCAAATGCCGTAGCTGATGCTTTGAGCAGAAACCAAGCTATGATATGTTGTAATCTTGTCGAAGGAATGTTATTCCAGCTTTCCGTCTCCCCAGCTCTTATGGATCGTATTATAGCCAAACAATACGAGGACACTTTGCTTTATCGCATCAAAGAAATAGTTCTTGCCAGAGTTGAAAATGCTGATAATAAAGTGGGTGCACATGTTGATAGTAATGGAATCTTGAGGATTGATAATCGAATATGTGTTCCTAATGTTGATGGTCTTAGACAGGAAGTGCTGAGAGAAAATCATAAGTCTTCGCTTTCATTTCATCCCGGTGTCACTAAAATGTACCAGAATATGAAGAAGTTATATTGGTGGAGTGAGATGAAGCGCGATATTTCTACCTATGTTAGCAGGTGCACTACTTGCCAACAAGTTAAAGCTGATCACAGAAAGACAGCAGGATTGCTTCAACCTCTAGAGATTCCAGGTTGGAAATGGGAGCAGATTTCTACGGACTTTATTGATGGGCTGCCAAGGACTAGAAAGGGTAACGAAAGCATATGGGTGATTGTCGACAGACTGACGAAGTCCGCTCACTTTATTCCAGTCAAGACCACTCGTACAGCTTCGAGTTTGGCCGAGATATATATGAGGGAAGTTGTTAAACTTCATGGTGTACCATCTAGTATTGTATGCGATCGAGATCTTATTTTCACTAGCAAATTCTGGAAGGCATTTCAGGATACTTTGGGCACCAAGCTGAATCTGAGCACAGCGTATCATCCTCAGACAGATGGTCAAACTGGGAGGGTAAATCAGATTTTAGAAGACCTTCTCCGAGCTTGTATTATTGACTTTGGTGGATCTTGGGAAGACCATCTTCACTTGGTTGAATTCACTTATAATAATAGTTACCAGGTAAAGAAATTGAATTTTAAATTTGAATAAGTATATATTGAATTTGAATTAATTATCTTCAATAACCAGGCAAGCATTGGTATGGCACCATTCGAAGCCTTATATGGACGGCCGTGCAAATTGCCAGCTTGTTGGATTGAGTCTGGTGATCGATTAGTGCTTGGACCAGAAATGATTATGGAAGCTTCTGAAAAAGTCGAAGAAATCAGGGAGAAGATAAAGACGGCACAGGATAGACAGAAGAGCTATGCTGACAAAAGGAGAAGGGATCTCGAATTCAGTATAGGAGACAAAGTATTTCTGAAAGTGTCGCCTTTGAAGAATATTGTTCGATTTGGAAGGAAAGGGAAACTAGCTCCCAGATTTGTTGGTCCATTTGAGATTACCGGAAGGGTCGGAACATTAGCATATAGAGTTGCATTGCCAGAGAAGTTCGCCGGTGTGCACAACGTATTTCACGTCTCACATCTTCGGAAAGTTGTACACGATCCATCTATGACCATCCCTACTGCTCAGTTGGATGAGATAGTTATCGAGCCAGACTTGACTATTGAGCGAAAGCCGCTTTGGATAATTGATCGTGAGACAAAACAACTCAGAAGGAAGTCGGTAAATCTCGTCAAAGTACAATGGAGTGCAGATGAGCGAGATTGCACATGGGAAACTGAGGATAGTATTCGGGATTCAAACCCCGAACTATTAATTTCAGGTATTATTCAAATTTCTCGAAATCTATCTTGACTTTCCTACTTATTTCATTTCTACTTCACTCTTCTCGTTCCTTTTCGAGGACGAAAAGTTTTGAGTGGGGGAGATTGTAACGACCCCAAATTTTCGACCAAATTTAAAATTTTAAATTTATCGTTTCAATAAAAAAAACTGAAATTATAAACGATCTCAATTTACATCCAAACTTTATTTATGACATACGTCTAGTTAGATATGGACATAGAAAAAGTTTCGTTACAAATTATTACAGTAAAATCCGTTCGCGTTTTACTGTATATCAGTCCATATAAAGCTGCGTAAAATTTATCTTCCAAACTCAAATATTTTTACACAATTATGTTGTAAAAATTATTCTGATCAAGATTATGTAATTCGTTTCGTCTAAAACTGTCATCGCCTGCTCCGTTTAAATTGTTTTGCAAATCGTACAATTTAAGCGGCGTAAATGCAAATTTTATAAAATCATCGTATCGCAATAATCTGTATACCGTTGGAAGCGTCTTGTCGCGCTGATCAAAATGGTATATTAATTTGCACAAATCGGAGTTCGACGTTAAGCGTTGCGCTAATTTTACCATTCCGGACGGACCGGTTAAGTAAAATCTCAGCCCAAATTCTTTAACCGTTTACAAAAGGAAGCTGAAAATAAAAGTCAGCTGGTGCATTTATGGGGTAGTTGGAAGCTGGGGGGTTTAACTTGGAAATGGGCGTGGCTCCTCGTTTCCATAAAAATTAACATTCACGAATTTAAAGGCAGATTTCGTTTCATTTGTGGCACTGTTACTTCTTCCTCTTATTCTAACTTGCCTTCTGCAAACAAAATTTTAAACAAATCCTAAAGCTACAGGTACGTGTGTCCTTTCTTTATCCCATTTCCTTCTTTTTTTTTATCTCTTCACTTTTGAAAAATTGTAAAACCCATCCATCTCCATTCGCACCTCCCTAACCGCCTGCACCCGCTCCTCTCTGCCAAACCCTGCTCCGCCAACTTCCTGACCCAACCGCCTCAACCACCACGCATCCAACCGCCTACCAGCACCCAACCACCTCGCTCTTCCCGCCAGCAACCCCAGCCTACCCACTGCCCTTCGCACCACCCAGCCACCACGTGTTCACAACCTCGCCCTCACCCCGACCACCCCGCGCACCAGCCAAAGCCACCCCCTCCACACCAGAACCAATCGCCTCCCATCAACCGAATCAACCCCCTCGAACCGCGCGCGCCACTTCCACCACACCCACAACCGAAACTGACCTCACCACCCTGGCGTCAACCGCACACCTCACTCAGGCCGCGCCACCACCTCCCTTAGCCTATGCGTTGCGTGTGGTGTGTACGTGGAGTTTAATGAAAGGGTGCATGTGTTGGTGTATACGTGGAGTTTGTTGAAGGCATAAAGTTGTTTTATAAATGAGTGCGTGTGTTCCTTTATGGAAAAAAAAGGAAAAAAAAAAGAAAAAGAAAAGGAAGAAAAAAGAAAAAAAAGAAATTGAACGGTATCGATTTGTTGAGTAATTAGTAACCGACTTTTCCTCGCTTGTTGTGTGCAGAAGCTACCGACTGATTTCTTTCGCAGCAGCATCGATCTTCAGCTTTTGTCTTTTCTCCATCGTCGGTAAGCGCATTTATATAAATTTATACATTATATACAAACGTTCATTGTATTAATATCGTTTTCATTTGTCGATGTTTGCAGTGACCGTTGTTCGTGTCATACCGATTTCTTTCGTGCTTCTTTTGCTTCGTCGTCAAATTTCTTTATCCACGAAAGGTGAATTAATTTTCACGACTATATTCTTATGCAAGTTTGAATTGATGAATGATTGCTATGTGATGATGAATTGGATGTTAATTGTTATTGTTAAGTGATAAATTATTTGCAAGTTAAAATTGGATATAGGATAGTTAACAATTTAAAATGAATTATATATGTCGAATTTTGATTGTTAACTTGACCCCTTTATATGATGAATATTGATTAGTTAAATATGACCCCTTTTAATTGTTAAGTTAATTGACACGTAGAATTTGATAAATTTCACTTTGGACCTTTGAACGTATATTGAATTAACTGTTGTAGTTGAAATTGAACGACAAGTGAAACCGTAATGTTATAATCTTTAATCTACTTGAAATGATAGGGTAGATTCTAGAAATAGTTATATTAATTTGCGTAAATAACAAACGCGAATTAATACGATTATTTCGGGATTATTTGAAAATTGTTGAATTGTTGTGAATGGATGCTATTGCTTGTTTATTTACTTTGACACCATCCCAGCTATCACACTGCAAGTTCCCTTTGTATGTTTGATTTTGAATTGAAATGGAATCGGGTTGAAATGATAAATACCCAAATAATTTTGACTTAGGATAGAAAATTAAATTAAACCCGATTGGTCAATGTTTTGATTTAAATAAAATAAAGTTTTATTTGACAAATAACAAGGTTTTGAATAAATTGGAATTTAAATTCGAATGAATGTAAATGTGAGTATTTGAATTTGAAAACAAATATTAACGTAGTAATTGACAAAAAGAATGTTGTTTAAAATTTAATTATTTAATAATTAAATTTAGAATTATTTGATAATAAATTTTTGAAATTATTAATAATTAACTTTTGAAATTATTAATAGTTAAGTTGTGAAATTATTAATAACGAAGTTTGAAATAATTAATAATTAAATTTTGAATTTATTAACGATTAAGTTTGGAATTATTAATGAATGAGTTTGGAATAATTAATAATTAAGATTTGAAATTATTGAAAATTTTGATGAGATCGAATTTTAAATTAAATTGAACTGAATATCTTTATTAAGAGAAATTGAATTATTGAACAAGTGAAAATAAGTTTTTAACTAAGCTTGAAATTTGAAAGGAATATCTTTGATAAGAAATAGAATGCGCTTTATCGGAACAAATGAAAGACTTGTAATTTAAAGAATTGGATTTGACAAATGTAATTGTAAATAGGTTGTAAACTTTGATAATGAAATCGAACTTAAGATGTAACGTAATGAATTGGGAATTTAATTGAAATTGTTTAACGATAAATTCATTTAATGAATATCGAATGAAAGCGATAATTGATTTAATCGTTTTGAACGTTAAATTTAGTTAAATGAACTTATATACGAAATGCAATGAATATTTGAATTGTTTTAATTAAAACATTGAAATTGAATTATAGAAATGTTGAAATTGAAATTGGAAAGTTTGAAACGTGATTTTTGAAATTGATTTCGAAAGACTAACGAATTGTCGATTTACGAACTCCAATTGAAATTGAAATTGATTTGGTTTTGAAATATATTAACGACCAATCGGTGTTATAATTACGAAGGTTATTAAAGGAACCGGAATCGGTTTGGGACATACTCACTGTCTAAACCGGAAACCACTTTAATAACTATACGCGAAGTGATGATCCAGAATGAAGTGGTTGGATTGACGAACGTTGATGATTGAAGAAAGTGAACGATAATGGATAGCCTTGACACTTGTGTCAAATAGGAAATGACTAAAACAGGAACTGTGCCGGGCCAATGGAGGATTAGCTACCTCAAGTGGACACACTTCTTCGTAAACTATTCATTTACTTTGTGATTGATTGGTGCGCACCCTTGATTTGGGAGTGTTGTTTCACGGTGTTGCGGGCGCTGCGGCGTTGCGTTCTCACCAGTCCAGATCAGGCGAACGGTAGTGTCACTACCTTGGGTATTGCCTCATGTGCCTTGTCATACTTGTATTCCATTTATGCGCGACCACTACGATTTTGATTTGTACCTTTAGTATATGGATTGCCCTCTGGTGACTTCCGGTTTTGGGGAAACTACGGTCTTGTATATGCTTTTGGGAATAAAAATGTGTTAAGGGTGGAATGGGCCATGACTTAACACTATTTTGATATCTTTATATTATTGATAGACATTATCTACTTATCGTACTCTACTATATATAGATAGTTTATCGGATCCTGACAGATGCTTATTCCAACCATCTTTGAGTTATTGTTATTTCAAATGTTTAACCATATTATCTGTATAAGAATATATGTCCTGATTCGAGTGTTTGTTTGTGCATATGCTCGGATCAGACTGAGGATTGCTGTTGCTGCTTACTTGTAGCTGAAGACTTGAAGACTATCTTATCTTTATCAGTATTGTTCTTTCCATTTGGACTATTTGGACATCTATGTTGTTGTATTTCTTTTATTGGAGACATTGTTGTATTTACTTAGTAGCTTCATGAACTACTATTATGACATTGTTGTAATTCCGCTGCACTATTCTGTTATGTTATATTTCCTGTGATTCTGTGATGACTCTCATTTATATACTTATACTCCATTAATGATTCGTGTTTTGCACTATTTAAGTTGACATGTGTGGATTATTGTCAATTTAAATGGTCCAAATATACGGGTTGTTATACGCACCAACGCCCAGAAGGACGTCGAACTCGGTCGCATCTAGGGCTGAGAAAATCATGTGCGAACGTACGTCTTTGAACGCAATTTGTCGTTGATTTATTGCTCCATTTCCGATCGTAGCCGTTGAATCTGTAGAGATCGCAGAGCTCTACAACATTGTAGTTGAAGTTATCTAGTAATTGTAAATAGATTTGAAGAAATTCAAGGAAGAATAAAGAACAATTTCGGCCATCGAAATAGAAGAGTGGCGGCTGAAGCTTTGAAACTAGGGTTTAGCAAATGGAGATGATGAAGGGTTCCTTTTATAGAAATTTCAACGAAAACACTATTCATCGAAAAATTTCCGAACTCGAAATCAAGCAAGCCGACTGACGTTTCTAAGGTTTCACCCGTGTTCCGAACACAATGGAACGTGTTTCGGGAGCTAATTCGATCGTATGTGAAAGTTACGGAAATAAACGATCAAATTTAAATCAAATCGATTTAAACCAATTTCGATGCGTTTTGGCTTGCCCCGGACAAATGACAACTCCGATTGACACGAAATTTGAAATCTTACAATAATTTCACATTACGGATCCGATGAAACTTGTTTCGTCGAAATCCGAGACTGTTTGAAAAATGGTCATTTTTACTCGTTAAATAAATATTAAAATATTCAATTTTCACAATTTAACTTTTAATTCCATTTTAAAAGTTCACAAACATCATTATAAATCCAATATGATTTAATATAACTTTATAAATCATTTTTATACACATTAAACCCAATTTCCAATTATTTCTGGAATTTCAAATATTAATTAAATAATTTAATTGTCCAATTAAATCACTATATTCGAATTTAAATTTATTCGACTTGCAAATCTTACTTATTAATATTTGAAATCAATTAAATCTTCAAATTTCAAATGACAAAAATTATGGGTCGTTACAAACTTCCCCACTTAAAAGAATTTCGTCCTCGAAATCGCAAAGTAAGAAAAATACTCCAATTTCATTAACTTTTCAGAAATCCATTTCGTGAAAATTTTATATTCACCTTTTTCCAAAACCTTTAACTTCAACCAAAATAGTGGTTTCCATTTTCTAGTTCAATTCCTATATTTTATTACAATTTAGAAATCAACTTTTCATTAACAAAAATTTACCGAAAATTTTCTAACGCCTTAAAATTTTAGAAAAATTCGCCAGCATCTCCTTTGCGCAGTTCAATCGTAGTAGGATCACAATAGATATAAATATATATACATCAACCCACACGTCGGAAAAGCAGAAAAACAGTTCATATTTCCTATTTTTATTGCGTAGGCGTACCTTTTTAGCATTTTTAAGCAAAGCAGTTATTAATTTAGCATTTTAGCGCAACCAAACCAGCCGAACGGCAGCCACGGCACCTGTACTTACTCAATTTAGACACGTAAGTGACATATATAGAAAGTTATTAACAATTTTACTCTTTTAAACAACTACAACATATGCATATTAAAAGAAATGCATACTAAACAAGGTTTATAAGCAACTTGTATGATTTCAAAACGAATTCGAATGCTTTCAACAAAATTTCCAAACCATTCATGTATTCATTTTCAATTAGTTCACATTCTCTAATTTGCATTCAAGTTGGTTCACTTTCAATTTAAATCCAATTACATAGCTTTCAATTTTTATCAATTCAATTTCGTTAATACTTAATGAATTATTTCATATACAATCAACCAACAATCATATAACAATCAAATCAAAATCAACATAACCAAATTCATTCAATTTACTTTACTTCAATTTGGTTCAACACTTTTAATTCCAATTGGTTTAATATTAAATTGACTTCCATTCAATTTCCAATTTATTAGCTTTAATGAATTAACACTTACATTCATTATTCCATATCAATTTATGTACATTCGATTGATTAACATTCAATTCATTTGTTCAATTCAATTGCTAATTCATTTTACAAATAAAGTTGAATTTCTTACCTACTCAAGTTCACATTCATTTAATAAATTCACTTTATTAATTTACTTCAACACCAAAATCAACTTCATTTAACATCACTTAAGTTATATTTCAATTAAACATCATTTGTTTAACTTAACTTAAATTCCCACTTATAAGTCCAATTCAGATTCCAATTCTAAAGTAAATTCTATTTAACTTTTACCAAAGTCAAATTTCATCAACTATTCAAATTCGTATCTCATTTTGCTTAACAAATTGTTTTAACCATTTCTCTTACAATTGGTTTCACTTATATTCATTCATTTTATAAGTTATACAACTTATTTATTTAACTTCCAAATCATATTATAAGTATAAAACTCATTTCACTTATAACAATTTCAACTTGGATTTTCATTTAAATTTTTGTTTATCACAACAAAACTTCAATTTCAATTTATAATGGTAGCAAATCCATCACACAGAAACTTGAAAATGATACTGATGATGCTGCAGTCATCACCCTTATTATTTCCCAGTAACAGTGAATTCAGTGCTTAATATTCTTTTTTTTTTAATTTCCTTTTTATTTATAAATCACATTTATAAATCTTCTTCTCATATAATCTCACTATTTTACTTTACTTATGCAAGATTATTTCACAACTGCAAATCATATTAATTATAATTCCATACTTATACAATTGTTGCTTTTATTTAGATTATTCAAACAACTTTCATAAATTTATATATATTCACATTTTCAACAACCAAACAATTCAATTTATATACACTTTAACAATTTTTGAAAAGTTATTTCCTTCATATACAAAATATAATCGAGGTAAAATTATTTCATTTACCCAATTTAAAATGATACTATGTCGACTTGCCTCGTTTAAGTGTTTAGAAACCCCTATCGATAATATGATGTCCCACATACCGACCAGAATTCATAAACAGCTCAACGGATAAGCAAACACAATATAAAACAATTTTATATTCACTAACAAATACGCACTCGTATTTATTATTACACTCACACTCATTCTAGAGTACTACTGACTCTATCTCTAATGAGTAATTCCCAATAGAGCCAAAGTTATCACTTAACCATTTGCTCTGATACCAAATGTAACGAACGCGATTTTTCGTCGGTCGAAAATCGACATTAATACGTCCACTGTATCAACTGCCAAGCAATCGAATGTCGGAAAATCGAATTGTTATGGAGAAAAAGAAGAGGTAGAAAAAGACAGAAGAAAAATAAAGAAGAAACAACAGAAAAACACAAAACAACATCAACTATATCATTTTATACATTACATCATAATTAGAGTTTACAACAACAATATACAACACAACACTGGACAGTTATATAAACTTGTCCTCATACAGAATACACAGCGGAATAAATAATATCGTATACAAGTGATACGTCTCGCCATCCAGCTCGCCAATGAGCTCCACAGCATCTCCTGAATCCAGAATGACCTAATAACCTGACTCTAGACTGCCCGTATGGAAATTGGTGGGCACCCAGAGTTTAGGAAGGAAATAATAAACTCCAGGTCAGTCATGGTGACTGGTGTGAGAACTTAAAATAGTTATCTATCTTTAAAAACAACAACAACAAAGGAAGTGGAAATATCCGCAATGCTTTTGGAAAATGAAACTACCATAAGACCTCCCGCCACACACACAATGCAAACGCAGAATTGGAGGAGATTTCTTCTTATGATAGTAAAACATGCTTACTACGCAAATCATTGGATTATTATTATTAGTGCATAGTGCAGAAAACATTTCGAAAGTATAATATTAATCTTAGCCAGCATAGACATTCCGAACTATGCCTACTATAGCTACCATATAAACAGTGGGGCGCCACCATAAGTAAATGGCAGGTTCTACAACTAAAACCGTACAAGGTTCGTATTGGAAGATGGATTTCCAACAAATGGTCAGGCTAAGGAACTTCCTATGCCATGTAGGAACGCCTCTGGCGGGACGCTCCGAGAGACAACCTGCTCTCTGCCAACACAAGGCCGGGTTACCTCTGGGTATAGGTAACTACTACACGAATATGCCATTCCCCGGTCCTTTGGGACCTTTATCCGAGCGCTCGGTAACCAACATCACACATAATAAATAAAGTGTGTCCACATGAGTAAGTATCTGGGCTCCATACCATGATACTACCCTTTTCTAGAAGGAAATGACATACCCTAAAGGGTGCGACCCTCATAACCTTGCCGCATCATTCCTGTTTCGACCATTTCCGGGTTGTGAGGTCCGAAGAGGTCTCGTCCACAAAGCTACGCTTTTTCACAAAGCCACGCTTTGATCACAAATGATCATCACACAGCAACACTCAGCATGCCACATTACCAAATTGGGAGTATATCATTGATAAATTTCAACTACATAACCTCTGAGCTCGTACGTCTCAGAGAAGGGTGTTAAGCTAAGAGAATAAATTCTCCGCCACCAACAGAAATGTATTTGAAAGAAATCAGCTTTATATCTCAAAATGTAATGTCAGACATGTAACCATACAAGTCTGTTCCGGGTTCGAACAGAACCGAAGGCACTTCCGAAGAAGCCCTTGCAATCCGGGTATCCACAATCCCGATAAAACTTCCCATCACAAAGGAAATCTCTATACCGTAGCTAACGGTGCAGAGACAATCGATAGGTCATCCTATCGTTTTCACAAATACCCGGCCTTCACCACCGGTCTTCAATACGATCCATAACGTCGTATCACCAATTCGGAATGGGTTATATGACACAAAGGTTTTTTCCCGGCTAACCCGAATAGTGAGCGCAATATTTCAAAACATCTGGATATGGGATTTCAATTAAGTCACAACTTATTACCCAAATCCTTTCCTTTAAATGGTTTAAACAAATTACCATTTTAAATCTTTAAACAAAAAGATTTACTTCACAAAGTTTACCCAGTTTCACAAAGATTCATTCACAGATTCCCAAATCATTTCCATTTAAATTGAATCAACTCATTAAATCTTTAAATTAAGATTTAATTTATAGCTTTCAAAACTATTCACAATTCAAGTCTTTTATAATATAAAAGATACACCTTTTAAAATCGTCTTAGATTTCAAAATAAAGTTTAATCATCTTCACAAAGGTTAATTCATAGTTTTCCAAACTATTTACAATTTCATTTCAACTATAGATGTTTTCGATACAAATTGGAAATCTCTTCACTTTATGAAAGCCATTATTATTTGAAAACAGATAGTTTTCATTTTGTGAAAAACTGGTTACATTTATAAAAGTTACGGCCATTCAAGTATAACACTTGAATAAAAATTTAAATTTCCAAAACCATATTTTAAATGGTTAAAAACCCAATAAACACCTTTTATAATTTGTAAAATCCTTTAAACCAAAATTCCCAAATTACTGAATTCAATTTTAAAATATTGAATTCAAAATTTAAATCAAATGATTTAAATTTTAATTCTATTAAGTTATTTAAAATAACTTTTATTTTTGAAGCTCATTTTCAAAAACTTTCCATTCCAATTCCAAAACTATTTTGGATTCAGAAATTCAATTTGTCAAAATTTATAAAAATCTGTGACTTAACTGATTTCCACGTGAAATCCACATTTGTGTGTGTATTGTGTAGCCCGAGGGTTTAACACAATAGTGCAACAACATCCAATCATCATAGATCAAATATAACAATATAATTGATAAGCGGTAAAAACTATAACGCTTATCTTTCATTCATAGATCACAAATATATCATATCATAGATAAACAATTCACAGATCACAACACAAATCAGGATATATCACAAACATCACACATCAAAGATGTCAAACAATTCAACATCCAATATAATCCAAATATCCATAGATAGGATTAATTAAATTATCTGATTAATTCAAATCAGATAAATTTCTATAAATAAATTTTTACTAGTTATAGTAAATTAAAATCAATTAATTACCAAAACATTTTCAAATTCATTTCAAAATACCAAATCAATTTCAAAACATTTCCAAAAGATTTATATTCAATCACCAAAAATCAATTACCAAATGGATTTCTAAATTTATTTCTTTTATAAAATAAATTCCCTTCTAAGAAGATAAATTTCTTTACTATCCAAACTATTCGAAAATCCGAATTTTAAATAAATTCTTCAACTTATAATAATATTTTCGAAATCCAATTATTAAGCTTTTTATCTTTTAAAACCCCTTTTAAATTTATCCAATTATCAAAAATAAATTTTTCGATCAAATTTCAACTTATATTTTCAAAATCCAATTTTATTTATTTTCGGTATCCAACGATACCAAAAATATCTTCGGATAATTTATAGCCGTCTACAGATTTAATCACAATATAATCACATGGCGATTACAAATAAATCAACACACAACATTGAAATAAATTCAAATGTTTGAGGAATCCAGTTGGATCCCTACAACCTGTTTCTCTGCATCCACAGATGTTAGCACAATACCAATTCCACTTCAATGTGGAATATCGCGGTATATGGGATTTATAAATATTATCCGCTATTATGCGGCACAATATGGTCTCATCCACTATATAATGCGGGAAATTAACTCCAAATACATATATAATACCAATTCCACTTCAATGTGGAATTATCGCGGTATTTGTTTTTAATAAATAACCTCTGCTTAATATACGGTGTATAGGGTCTATTTAACACAATAGATAACAATTTATCATTCAATCATCACAATCAATCACTATCAACAATTTTAAATCTAACTATTTAAAATTTAAATCGAAACAATTATACGATTGAGTGAGAAATTCTCACCTTGCTTTTGTCGAACGTTTCAAATTTTAAATTAAACCGAACCGTTCGATTTAATCAAAAATTCTCGCTTGCCCGAAAAAATCCTAGAATATATCCACTGCGTAATACTCTTCGCTGCGATTCCAGCGCTTCTGGTTTCGTCAAATTCTGATCACGCATGCAAAAGATATGTTTTTTCAAAGTTTATACTATTTTTAAATATAATAATTTACCATTTTATTTTTTGATTTCTAACCCTATAATCAATCAGAGCCACATGTTCCTGGAAATGAAATCAAGGCCGTGACTTTTCCCTTCTTCCACGCATGATCCTCCCAGGTTGTTCGACGAGAACAAAACCCATTGCCGCCACTTGTTTTCGAATTTACGCGACCACACCTATCACCTTCAAGTCGATCGAACCACGCCACGATGAAGCTCGCCTCCTCACGCACCAATGCCCAGAAGGACGTCGAACTCGGTCGCATCTAGGGCTGAGAAAATCATGTGCGAACGTACATCTTTGAATGCAATTTGTCGTTGATTTGTTGCTCCATTTCCGATCGTAGCCGTTGAATCTGTAGAGATCGTAGAGCTCTACAACATTGTAGTTGAAGTTTTCTTGTAATTGTAAATAGATTTGAAGAAATTCGAGGAAGAACGAAGAACAGTTTCGACCATCGAAATAGAAGAGTGGCGGCTGAAGCTTTGAAACTAGGGTTTAGCAAATGGAGATGATGAAGGGTTCCTTTTATAGAAATTTCAACGAAAACACTATTCATCGAAAAATTTCCAAACTCGAAATCAAGCGTGCCGGCTAGCGTTTCTAAGGTTTTACCCACGTTCCGAACACAATGGAACGTGTTTCGGGAGCTAATTCGATCGTATATGAGAGTTACGGAAATAAACGATCAAATTTAAATCAAATCGATTTAAACCAATTTCGATGCGTTTTGGATTGCCCCGGACAAACGACAACTCCAATTGACACGAAATTTGAAATCTTACAATAATTTCAAATTATGGATCGGATGAAACTAGTTTCGTCGAAATCCGAGACTGTTTGAAAAATGGTCATTTTTACTCGTCAATTAAATATTAAAATATTCAATTTTCACAATTTTACTTTTAGTTCCATTTTAAAAGTTCACAAACATCATTATAACTCCAATATGATTTAATATAACTTTATAAATCATTTTTATACACATTAAACCCAATTTCCAATTATTTCTGGAATTTCAAATATTAATTAAATAATTTAATTGTCCAATTAAATCACTATATTCGAATTTAAATTTATTCGACTTGCAAATATTACTTATTAATATTTGAAATCAATTAAATCTTCGAATTTTAAATGACAGAAATTCTGGGTCGTTACAAACTTCCCCCCTTAAAAGAATTTCGTCCTCGAAATTGCAAAGTAAGAAAAATACTCCAATTTCATTAACTTTTCAGAAATCCATTTCGTGAAAATTTTATATTCACCTTTTTCCAAAACCTTTAACTTCAACCAAAACAGTGGTTTCCATTTTCTAGTTCAATTCCTATATTTTATTACAATTTAGAAATCAACTTTTCATTAACAAAAATTTCCCTAAAATTTTCTAACGCCTTAAAATTTCAGAAAAATTCGCCAGCGTCTCCTTTGCGCGGTTCGATCGTATAGGATCACAATAGACATAAATATATATACATCGACCCACACGGTCGGGAAAGCAGAAAAATAGTTCTTATTTCCTATTTTTATTGCGTAGGCGTACCTTTTTAGCATTTTTAAGCAAAGCAGTTATTAATTTAGCATTTTAGCGCAACCAAACCAGCTGAACGGCAGCCACGGCACCTGTACTTACTCAATTTAAACACGTAAGTGATATATATAGAAAGTTATTAACAATTTTACTCTTTTAAACAACTACAACATATGCATATTAAAAGAAATGCATACTAAACAAGGTTTATAAGCAACTTGTATGATTTCAAAACGAATTCGAATGCTTTCAACAAAATTTCCAAACCATTCATGTATTCATTTTCAATTAGTTCACATTCTCTAATTTGCATTCAAGTTGGTTCACTTTCAATTTAAATCCAATTACATAGCTTTCAATTTTTATCAATTCAATTTCGTTAATACTTAATGAATTATTTCATATACAATCAACCAACAATCATATAACAATCAAATCAAAATCAACATAACCAAATTCATTCAATTTACTTTACTTCAATTTGGTTCAACACTTTTAATTCCAATTGGTTTAATATTAAATTGACTTCCATTCAATTTCCAATTTATTAGCTTTAATGAATTAACACTTACATTCATTATTCCATATCAATTTATGTACATTCGATTGATTAACATTCAATTCATTTGTTCAATTCAATTGCTAATTCATTTTACAAATAAAGTTGAATTTTTTACCTACTAAAGTTCACATTCATTTAATAAATTCACTTTATTAATTTACTTCAACACCAAAATCAACTTCATTTAACATCACTTAAGTTATATTTCAATTAAACATCATTTTTTTAACTTAACTTAAATTCCCACTTATAAGTCCAATTCAGATTCCAATTCTAAAGTAAATTCTATTTAAATTTTACCAAAGTCAAATTTCATCAACTATTCAAATTCGTATCTCATTTTGCTTAACAAATTGTTTTAACCATTTCTCTTACAATTGGTTTCACTTATATTCATTCATTTTATAAGTTATACAACTTATTTATTTAACTTCCAAATCATATTATAAGTATAAAACTCATTTCACTTATAATTATCAATTTCAACTTGGATTTTCATTTAAATTTTTGTTTATCACAACAAAACTTCAATTTCAATTTATAATGGTAGCAAATCCATCACACAGAAACTCGAAAATGATACTGATGATGCTGCAGTCATCACCCTTATTATTTCCCAGTAACAGTGAATTCAGTGCTTAATATTCTTTTTTTTTAATTTCCTTTTTATATATAAATCACATTTATAAATCTTCTTCTCATATAATCTCACTATTTTACTTTACTTATGCAAGATTATTTCACAACTGCAAATCATATTAATTATAATTCCATACTTATACAATTATTGCTTTTATTTAGATTATTCAAACAACTTTCATAAATTTATATATATTCACATTTTCAACAACCAAACAATTCAATTTATATACACTTTAACAATTTTTGAAAAATTATTTCCTTCATATACAAAATATAATCGAGGTAAAATTATTTCATTTACCCAATTTAAAATGATACTATGTCAACTTGCCTCGTTTAAGTGTTTAGAAACCCCTATCGATAATATGGCGTCCCACATACCGACCAGAATTCATAAACAGCTCAACGGATAAGCAAACACAATATAAAACAATTTTATATTCACTAACAAATACGCACTCGTATCTATTATTACACTCACACTCATTCTAGAGTACTACTGACTCTATCTCTAATGAGTAATTCCCAACAGAGCCAAAGTTATCACTTAACCATTTGCTCTGATACCAAATGTAACGAATGCGATTTTTCGTCGGTCGAAAATCGACATTAATACGTCCACTGTATCAACTGCCGAGCAATCGAATGCCGGAAAACCGAATTGTTATGGAGAAAAAGAAGAGGTAGGAGAAGACAGAAGAAAAAGAAAGAAGAAACAACAGAAAAACACCGAACAACATCAGAATCTCACATTCGCAGCGGAACAACATATAATAGATAAATGAATAATCTTTTAAAACAAAGAAATATATCATTGTATACATTACATCATCATCAGAGTTTACAACAACAATATACGACACAACACTGGACAGTTATATAAACTTGTCCTCATACAGAATACACAGCGGAATAAATAATATCGTATAAAGTGATACGTCTCGCCATCCAGCTCGCCACTGAGCTCCACAACATCTCCTGAATCCAGAATGACCTGATAACCTGACTCTAGACTGCCCGTGTGGAAATTGGTGGGCACCTAGAGTTTAGGAAGGAAACAATAAACTCCAGGTCAGTCATGGTGACTGGTGTGAGAACTTAAAACAGTTATCTATCTTTAAAAACAACAACAACAAAGGAAGTGGAAATATCCGCAATGCTTTTGGAAAATGAAACTACCATAAGACCTCCCACCACACACACAATGCAAACGCAGAATTGGAGGAGATTTCTTCTTATGATAGTCAAACATGCTTACTACGCAAATCATTGGATTATTATTATTAGTGCATAGTGCAGAAAACATTTCGAAAGTATAATATTAATCTTAGCCAGCATAGACATTCCGAACTATGCCTACTATAGCTACCATCTAAACAGTGGGGCGCCACCATAAGTAAATGGCAGGTTCTACAACTAAAACCGTACAAGGTTCGTATTGGAAGATGGATTTCCAATAAATGGTCAGGCTAAGGAACTTCCTATGCCACGTAGGAACGCCTTTGGCGGGACGCTCCGAGAGACAACCTGCTCTCTGCCAACACAAGGCCGGGTTACCTCTGGGTATAGGTAACTACTACATGAATATGCCATTTCCCGGTCCTTTGGGACCTTTATCCGAGCACTCGGTAACCAACATCACACATAATAAATAAAGTGTGTCCACATGAGTAAGTATCTGGGCTCCATACCATGATACTACCCTTTTCCAGAAGGAAATGACATACCCTAAAGGGCATGACCCTCATAACCTTGCCGCATCATTCCTGTATCGACCATTTCCGGGTTGTGAGGTCCGAAGAGGTCTCGTCCACAAAGCTACGCTTTTTCACAAAGCCACGCTTTGATCACAAATGATCAATAAATGATCATCACACAGCAACACTCAGCATGCCACATTACCAAATTGGGAGTATATCACTGATAAATTTCAACTACATAACCTCTGAGCTCGTACGTCTTAGAGAAGGGTGTTAAGCTAAGAGAATAAATTCTCCGCCACCAACAGAAATGTATTTGAAAGAAATCAGCTTTATATCTCAAAATGTAATGTCAGACATGTAACCATACAAGTCTGTTCCGGGTTCGAACAGAACCGAAGGCACATCCGAAGAAGCCCTTGCAATCCGAGTATCCACAATCCCGATAAAACTTCACATCACAAAGGAAATCTCTATGTCGTAGCTAACGGTGTAGAGACAATCGATATGTCATCCTATCGTTTTCACAAATACCCGGTCTTCACCACCGGTCTTCAATACGATCCATAACGTCATATCACCAATTCGGAATGGGTTATATGACACAAAGGTTTTTTCCCGGCTAACCTGAATAGTGAGCACAATATTTCAAAACATCTGGATATGGGATTTCAATTAAGTCACAACTTATTACCCAAATCCTTTCCTTTAAATGGTTTAAACAAATTACCATTTTAAATCTTTAAACAAAAAGATTTACTTCACAAAGTTTACCCAGTTTCACAAAGATTCATTCACAGATTCCCAAATCATTTCCATTTAAATTGAATTAACCCATTAAATATTTAAATTAAGATTTAATTTATAGCTTTCAAAACTATTCACAATTCAAGTCTTTTATAATATAAAAGATACACCTTTTAAAATCGTCTTAGATTTCAAAATAAAGTTTAATCATCTTCACGAAGGTTAATTCATAGTTTTCCAAACTATTTACAATTTCATTTCAACTAGAGATGTTTTCGATACAAATTGGAAATCTCTTCACTTTATGAAAGCCATTATTATTTGAAAACGGATAGTTTTCGTTTTGGGAAAAACTGGTTACATTTATACAAGTTACGGCCATTCAAGTATAACACTTGAATATAAATTTAAATTTCCAAAACCATATTTTAAATGGTTAAAAACCCATATAAACACCTTTTATAATTTGTAAAATCCTTTAAACCAAAATTCCCAAATTACTGAATTCAATTTTAAAATATTGAATTCAAAATTTAAATCAAATGATTTAAATTTTAATTCTATTAAGTTATTTAAAATAACTTTTATTTTTGAAGCTCATTTTCAAAAACTTTCCATTCCAATTCCAAAAATATTTTGGATTTAGAAATTAAATTTGTCAAAATTTATAAAAATCTATGACTTAACCGATTTCCACGTGAAATCCACATTTGTGTGTGTATTGTGTAGTCCGAGGGTTTAACACAATAGTTCAACAACATCCAATCATCACAGATCAAATATAACAATATAATTGATAAGCGGTAAAAACTATAACGCTTATCTTTCATTCACAGATCACAAATATATCATATCACAGATAAACAATTCACATATCACAACACAAATCAGGATATATCACAAACATCACACATCAAAGATGTCAAATAATTCAACATCAGATATAATCCAAATATCCATAGATAGGATTAATTAAATTATCTTATTAATTCAAATCAGATAAATTTCTATAAATAAATTTTTACTAGTTATAGTAAATTAAAATCAATTAATTACCAAAACATTTTCAAATTCATTTCAAAATACCAAATCAATTTCCAAACATTTCCAAAAGATTTATATTCAATCACCAAATCAATTACCAAATGGATTTCTAAATTTATTTCTTTTATAAAATAAATTCCCTTTTAAGAAGATAAATTTCTTTACATTCCAAACTATTCAAAAATCCGAATTTTAAATAAATTCTTCAACTTATAATAATATTTTCGAAATCCATTTATTAAGCTTTTTAAAACCCCTTTTAAATTTATCCAATTATCAAAAATAAATTTTTCGATCAAATTTCAACTTATATTTTCAAAATCCAATTTTATTTATTTTCGGTATCCAACGATACCAAAAATATCTTCGGCTAATTTATAGCCGTCTACAGATTTAATCACAATATAATCACACGGCGATTACAAATAAATCAACACACAACATTGAAATAAATTCAAATGTTTGAGGAATCCAGTTGGATGCCTCCAACCCGTTTCCCTGCATCCACAGATGTTAGCACAATACCAATTCCACTTCAATGTGGAATATCGCGGTATATGGGATTTATAATTATTATCCATTGTTATGCGGCGCAATAGGGTCTCATCCGCTATATAATGCGGGAAATCAACTCCAAATACATATATAATACCAATTCCACTTCAATGTGGAATTATCGCGGTATATGTTTTTAATAAATAACCTCCGCTTAATATACGGCATATAGGGTCTATTTAACACAATAGATAACAATTTATCATTCAATCATCACAATCAATCACTATCAACAATTTTAAATCTAACTATTTAAAATTTAAATCGAAACAATTATTCGATTGAGTGAGAAATTCTCACCTTGCTTTTGTCGAACGTTTCAAATTTTAAATTAAACCAAACCATTTGATTTAATCAAAAATTCTCGCTTGCCCAGAAAAATCCTAGAATATCTCCACTGCGTAATACTCGTCGCTGCGATTCCAGCGCTTCTGGTTTCGTCAAATTCTGATCACGCATGCAAAAGATATGTTTTTTCAAAGTTTATACTATTTTTAAATATAATAATTTACAATTTTATTTTTTAATTTCTAACCCTAGAATCAATCAGAGCCACACGTTCCTGGAAATGAAATCAAGGCCGTGACTTTTTCCTTCTTCCACACGTGATCCTCCCAGGTTGTTCGATGAGAACAAAACCCATTGCCGCCACTTGTTTTCGAATTTACGCGACCACACCTATCACCTTCAAGTCGATCGAACCACGCCACGATGAAGCTCGCCTCCTCACGCACCAACGCCCAGAAGGACGTCGAACTCGGTCGCATCTAGAGCTGAGAAAATCATGTGTGAACGTACGTCTTTGAACGCAATTTGTCTTTGATTTGTTGCTCCATTTCCGATCGTAGCCGTTGAATCTGTAGAGATCGTAGAGCTCTACAACATTGTAGTTGAAGTTTTCTTGTAATTGTAAATAGATTTGAAGAAATTCGAGGAAGAACGAAAAACAATTTCGGCCATCGAAATAGAAGAGTGGCGGCTGAAGCTTTGAAACTAGGGTTTAGCAAATGGAGATGATGAAGGGTTCCATTTATAGAAATTTCAACGAAAACACTATTCATCGAAAAATTTCCAAACTCGAAATCAAGCGTGCCGGCTGGCGTTTCTAAGGTTTTACCCGCGTTCCGAACACAATGGAACGTGTTTCGGGAGCTAATCCGATCGTATGTGAGAGTTATGGAAATAAACGATCAAATTTAAATCAAATCGATTTAAACCGATTTCGATGCATTTTGGCTTACCCTGGACAAACGACAACTCCGATTGACACGAAATTTGAAATCTTACAATAATTTCACATTACGGATCCGATGAAACTAGTTTCGTCAAAATCCGAGACTGTTTGAAAAATGGTCTTTTTTACTCGTCAATTAAATATTAAAATATTCAATTTTCACAATTTAATTTTAATTCCATTTTGAAAGTTCACAAACATCATTATAACTCCAATATGATTTAATATAACTTTATAAATCATTTTTATATACATTAAACCCAATTTCCAATTATTTCTGGAATTTCAAATATTAATTAAATAATTTGTCCAATTAAATCACTATATTCGAATTTAAATTTATTCGACTTGCAAATCTTACTTATTACTATTTGAAATCAATTAAATCTTCGAATTTCAAATGACAGAAATTCTAGGTCGTTACACCATTCCTGAAATTAAACTGAAATAACTGATCACTTCGCCATAGGATAGAAAATTATATACGGACAACGGATTGGTTAAACTAAACTATTTTAAAGTTCTTGTTTTGAAATTATTTAATTATTTTGAATTTAAATAAATGAAAAATCGAATTTTTGAAATTTGAATTAATCACGACTTCGGGTTTGAAATGTTAAAATTAATTTTGGTTAAGAGAAATTGTTTAAATACTTGAAGTTGAGATTTTGAAGTTATAATCGAAAGAAAATATGAATTTTGGAAATCGATTTGTTTTTAAAAGATTGGATTTTTATTCGAACTTTAAATATTGCTAATTAAAAGTGGTATAAATGATATCTCGAAACTGAGCTTGGAATTGAATTGTATTTGAAAATTGGATTTTAAACCGAATATTGAAGGATAATTTGGTTAAGTGTTTTAAATCGATATTTTGAAAATCGAGCTCGAAATCGATATAAATTGAAATTGAATTAATTGGATTTGAAAGTAGAATTGAATTAATTTGAAATCAAATTGAAATTGATTTGAATTGAAATCGAAATTGAATCGATTGAATGGAAATTGGAATTGATTTGAATTGGGAAGTTGGAATTGAATCGGTTTGACTTTGAAAACTATTTTCAAATAATTATTTAATATAAAACTATTTAAAAGCTATCTTTTTAAATATAATAATTATTTTGGTTTTCCAAATAATTTTACTATATAGACCATTTTAATACTTAAACTATTTTATATTAAACTATTTTAACCATTTAAACTATTCTTAAGTATTTTAACCATTTAAAATATTTTTAACTATTTTAATTATATATACTATTTTAAAACTATTTTCTAAAATTCAAACTGGTAGAAAGGATGGAATGTTTATATTTAAATCTTGGGTTTAACTACGAATTGGGTTAAATTGAAGTTATAACCTAAATTGAAATTCGAAACGATTTTGGAAGTGAAACCGAGATATTAAGGCGAAAATGATTTTTTGAAATGGAATGGAACATTTTGAGTAAATATAATGATTTCGAAATGAATTTTATTTTGAAGCGAATATGATATTTTGATATCAAGTATGAACTGTTTTCGAAATTTAAAAGTACCAACCGGTGTGTAAAACGACGTTTGGTTGTTAAAGAGACCGGAGCCGGATATGAGCATTCGAAAGGTCCCGTATTACCTCAAATGACATACGGTCGCGAACGATTGTCATTCGTGGTCAGGAAAGACTATCAAGTTCTTTACAGGTCGATGATAGGATATGAACATCCAGCTTATGGAACTACAAAACACACCTTCCTATCGCAAGGCATGTTTTGGGAGGGCAAATGTTATCTCGCCTTTTGGCAAGGCCGTGACACCAAAAAGTTGACTGGAAAACTAAAGACAGTTCGTCGTAAAAGTTCGTTATACACTGTTTCACCATGGATATCAATCAATTTTGTCCGCGCCCGGATCAGGCTATAATTGATAGGACACGACAAGCAGAGTCATGAAAGCCAACACTCCAAATTTCAAGTCAATCCGAGTTCGTATGCTCAAGTTATAATCGATGCAAGTTGGAAGAGAACACCCTATTTTCGTATCCATCGCGGACCCAAAGTTCGAATCGATTGAGTTTGCATCTATCAGAGTGGCCTTAAGCTCGTATCCATCAACAAGATGTTGTTCGAATCCATTGGAGGCGCCCATGTTCGAATCCATCACGTTAGCACCACAACCATCTGGTTCGAATCCATCAACGATGATTCCTTCGTATCCATCAAGCTTGGAGGACCTTCGAATCCATGAAGATACCTCTCTTCGAATCCAACCAGTGCTGTCGTTTCATATCGATCAGCTGAAGTGAGATATGACCGATACGAACGAGTCTCAGTTCGAATCCATGCATGAGTAAAGCCTTCGAATCGACTGAGTCAAAGTGGCGAAATTCAAGGGATGACTCTATCAACTCGGCGAAAAATGTGGATCGATGCGAAGAATGCGCGCCACGTCAACCTGCTGGCGCGTGCTTGGATCGATTCGAAGCAATGGATTCGAAGTCGTCGATTTGAACAGAGCGTTGCAACCGGAAAAGCGAATTCGTATCGACCATATCTCATGATCCCCAAATCCAAATGATATGAAATTTTCACAGGAGCTTAGGCACATGTTGAAGAATGTCCACACCAAATTTTAGCTCGATTGGATGATTTTTTGATCGATTCGAATGGAGTTCGAATCGATCCCGAAGTGGGCCCAATTTTCTTGAGGCCGGGCGTGTGGGCCCCCTCATGAGCCAGAGCTGGTTTCCCGAAATTTAGGCGAAATATCAGCCTCCTACACCTATAAATAGAGCCCCAGGTCATTCAGAAAAGGGGATCGGGATTCAGAAGCACCCAGACTCTACCGGATTCAGTTCTACACTTCATCATCGTTGTTAAGCTCGAATTTCTTCATTGTAATCGCTGTAATCAACTGTAATCAGCAAGGATAATCAATAAAAGATAGAACCTTTGAAGTGGACGTAGGCCGAAGATAGCTGAACCACTATAAATCTCGTGTTTCTGTTCATTATTTCTGAATTGTGATATTCTGTTTGCTTAGATTGGAGATTTGTGTTTGAATACTTGTTGATTGGTATTCATACACTGGTGCTTTCACGACATTCGGGGTTTGTGACCAATTTTGGCGCAAACACTTTGGTGCTTTCACTGAGAGTTAAACTCAGGAGTTCTACAATTTAGAAGTTGAATTTGAAGACTTAAGAGCTCAGATCTGAGAAGATATGACAAGGCAAACTAGTAAAAGACAAAGACCAGAGCAAAGTCAGCATGAAGGGAGTCAAGAGGCTTCCTCGGGGGAAAACCAAGCATCGATCTTCATCACCAGGGATGAGATGGAGACAATGATGAAGAGACGGAAGGAAATGATCCAGAATTTGCTTCAACAGATTGGACAACTTGGAGCGCAAAATCAGGGAGCAACCAGAGTCCAGAACGGAGCAGGACCATCTGGCGCAGCACCGGAGCTGGGGGGCACGCACTTAGAGCATGTTGATCCAATCTCGGGAAGAGATTCAGGGACATCCGAGCAACCTGGTGGCAATAGAGGGATGAACGCTCAGCTAGGGGGGCAGAACGAAGGTGACACTCAAAGATCACAGCCTGACGACAACGACAGGTTGGCAGAGATGGTCAGACGGGCCATGAGAGGCGGACTAGTCAATAGAGATCTGGAGGATGTACATAGGAGTCCCTTCACTCCTATGATCAGGCAGGCCAGGAATCCACCAAACTTCAAGCTACCATCGGTGGAAATGTATGATGGGCGGACAGATCAGTGGTCCATCTAACGAAGTATATGAGGTACATGGAAGTGCTGGGGGCATCATAGGAAGTCATGGCCCGGTGCTTTCCATTGTATTTGACGAACATTGCAGCGCTATGGTTTAGACAACTGGAGAGTGGCTCCATTGGGACTTGGACAGATTTGACGAAAAGGTTTATGAGATAATTCAGGGTTCATATTTCGAGACCCAAGAACGTGATGAGTTTGGCGACTCTAAAGCAAAAGGTCGGGGAATCTTTGAGGAGTTTTCTGACGCGATTTAATGCGGCAGCAGCATCAGTAGATCGACCAGATCCATCTATGGTCATGTTGGCATCTGTATCTGGAATATCTGATGGCACGGAGTTCAAGAATTCACTAACTAAGGATCCACCTACGGACCTGGGAGAGTTTTATCATGAAGCCGAAAAGTTTTTGCGATTACAGGATGCTCGTACGGAGAGAGAAGAAGAAATCGATGTTTACACAGTTAGAGGCGGTAATTCACCTGGAAAGGGTGCAGAGACTGGTAAAAGGAAGCGAAAGGCTGAAGAAAATGATGACAGGTCAAAGCGGCAACGGAGGGAGCCGCGATTTACCACCTATTCAGAACTGAGCGAGGGTTTGGAGCGAATCTACCAAGACACCCAAGAGCAAGTTGCCTATCGTAGACCAATGCGACGGGATCCAACTACCGACGAGAGAAAATCAGACAAATATTGCTTATTCTACGAGCTGAATGGACATAGCACAAACGATTGTAGACACCTGAAGGATGAGGTAGAAGGGCATATCAGGAACGGTAGGCTACTTCAGTATGTGAGAAGGCGAGCTCCAACGGTGGAACCAGAGCGGCCACCATCTACATCAGCTAGGGGTAACCCCGAGCCGGGGCACCGTATGGTTATCAATTGATTTAAATAACGATGAACAAGTCGTAAACTTCTCATTAACACGGTTAAATCATTTACACATATGGGAGATCGCGAACGATCCACAGACATGCTTTGAACGACCATTGGCCATATCGTAATAAGGATTTACACTTTGACATCCTTGCTTTGCTATTATTTTGTTTTGATTCAAACGTTTGGACTTAGTTTGTTTGGACATTTCTACTATGAAATTCATGTGAACGTTAATTTCATATTTGCAATTCTGAAGAAGAAGTTACTCGCGTATGCTTTGGATCGCGAACGGTCCACAAGCACACCTTATATGGCGACGAACCGCCACGATCGCTGATTCAGAAATTCACCCGAACGTGAACCTGACATCGACAATGCAGAATGATTTGCCGTATCGGTTCCGTATTTGGCCTTTCATCTATCTGCCATGCCAATCAATAGCGATCTGCTTTATTTATTGTTTATAATTCAATACTCTATCTTTCACTATTCCTTTGAATCGAACATTTATATTGGTTCATCTTCTCTGCCTTGTCTCTTTGTGGTTCACGTTCATGCTTTTGGAAAAAGGAAATATAAAATAAGTTTATATTTGCTTCTGATATCCATCTTCTCCTTCTTTTGTGAACTGCTCTCCCATTTTTCTCCTCCTTCATATTCGTTCTTTGCCCATTCATGAATATATATATATATATAATACATATAAAAGTATATGTATATTTGTGATTCGAGCTCGTTCTTTTGCATGTGACCTGCTTCTTCCCTTTTTTTTCTTTACCAAGCTGCTTTAGCCGTCCACACCACCATGTGTCAGCACCTTGCTCACCCATTCAAACTGCCACAGCCTCCACCGATTCACCACCATCCCACGTCTTCTGCTCCAAGCTCACGCAAGCAGCCTCAGATGCACTCCACCCATCTCCGCAGCGACTGACCCAAGCACACCACAAACCCGGCCTTCCCTTTTCTCTCCACCATCAGTCGCCTACTACACTACCGTACACCACCACTGCCCCTTGAAACCCACGCCAACCCAGTCAGGTCCCAATCCCATTCACCCACGTCCCTCTCCTCCACATCGCGACAGCACCAACCAATGGCCCACAACTCCATACCACCTATGGCCGATCACCCTCCACCTGACAGTGCCGCCATCACCTTTATTCCAACGAACCCACTGACCAGCAACGCCCCCACAGCCGTGCAAAACCCAACGCCGTAAACCCCTGCCAAACCCCAGTGATTCACCATCCACTCTTGGCAGCCAATCCACCATCAGTCTTGTACCTTGTGCGCAACCTCACTTCCACCTATTGACGAGCTTAGCCACCATCTGCAGCCTTCTGTTGCTTTATAGAATGGTATGTGTATATATTATATATTTTAAAGTATCAAAGTTTTGTAAATATGTTATAACAATATATGTACAAATATATATATTTTATGTTTATTTTTCTACAACATCAAAGTTTTGTAAATTTGGTTTCATGTATCTTGAGAAATGATATAACAATATATATATATATAAATGAATATAATGTTTGCTTATTTTCATTGAACGTATATATATATATAACATATGTTTAAAGTATTTTTGAATTTGGAGATGTATAAAAATTGGGTTTTAAATAAATGTTGAAAAAAGAGAAGGAATGTATATATATAATATGGAGATTTTATTTTAAATATGTATTTTAAAATTGAATATTGAAAAAAAAATATACATTTCGTTTTAGTTTATATCAAGCTGATTTTGATTCGTTTCATCGATTCCTAATTATCAACTTTGTTCGTCGAATCCGTGTTCACCTTGCTTTGCTTTGAGATTTGTCGTTTGGATTGGTCGATTGTCGAGTTCATGATTCAATTCGTGGCTTATCATGTTTTCTAATTCCTCTAGCCTCGAAAGGTGAGCAATCACTCATGATTAACATTCTTATATTTTAGTAAATTTAATTCACATGAAATGACGATTGAAATATGTTGTTAAATGTGAATTGTTAGTTATTTAATTGTTAAATATGATATGCCATTATCTGCAATTGTTTACCTATGACATATGACATCATAACCTGTTGTATATATTATATTTGAATTATATATGCCTGCTATTGATATGTATGTCATTTTATAATATTATTTTATTGTTCCCACTTTGCAAGTTCCCTGTTAGTTTAGAAATTCCCTATGGGTTGAAATGATACATACCCGAATGATTTTATAGATTAGGGAAAAATCGTTATGGGTTGAAATGATAAACCCAAGCGATTTTTATTGAATTTGAAATTTTGGGATTGCGGGTTGAAATGATATATACCTGTAAATGTTAAATTTATATTGCGGATTAAAATGATAAATATCTGTATCACTTGACCATAAGATAGAGAATTATATACGGACACCGTTGGTCTATTTTTGAAAAATGCTTTCCAAAGTTTTGAAAGGAAACATATGGGTTTTGATAAATATTGATTTTTAAATATAATATAAAGATTTTTAATATGTGTAAAAAAATTAGACTTTTAAAATTATATGTTTGGAAGTTTTAAAATTATAAGTTAAGTTTGAAATTGTAAATTATAAAATTTTGCTTATAACTTTATTATTTTTAAAATATATAAAAAAGGATTTAAAATAGATTAAATTATAATAAGATTTAATTTAATAATATTTAATATAATAAAATTTAATAAAATTTAATTTAATTAATATATATAATATGTTTTAAAATAATTATTTAAGATTTATATTAATATTTAAAAATAGATTTCTAATAACTTTAATGAATAAAGGTTAGAAAGATAAATTAAAGTTGACTTGACATTTAAATCGGTTAATAATTGAATTTAAATAAGAATTGATTTGTAATTAATTTAAATTAGAACTGATTTGAAATTTAATTTAAATAAGAGTTGATTTGAAACTTATTGATTTTAAGATTTTTAAAGGTATGATGTTATAACTTAATAACTTGGTTTTATAAAGGTGATTAAGTGAATAATTTAAAATTAGATATAATTGAAGTTAGATATTTAATATTGATTTAAATTTGTAATTTGAGATTTTATTTAAACGTTAATAAAATGATTAAGTGAATTTGATTAAGTGAATGTTTTCAAATTTAAATAAATTTAAAGTTGAATTTTGAAATATAAATGAAATTTATCAAATTGAGTTATTGTAATGTTTGAATATTTAACTTTGAAACCATTGAATTGGAAGTGGCTTAAATTGATAGTTTAACCTGAATTGGAAATCGATATAAATTAAATGGTTTTAATAAGAATTTGAATTGAACTCTTAATTGAAATTGTTGGACTAAGGTTGATTTAAATTGAATTTTGAATTAAAGTTGATTTGAATTGATTTGTGAAATTGGAAGGAACAATTTTAATTTGAAACTATTTTTCGACATAAACTATTTTTAAATATATATAAACTATTTTTAAATATAAACTATTTTAATTTATAACTATTTTAATATATAAACTATTTCAATATTTAAATTGTTTAAGTAGGAACTGTTATGATTTAAAGCGAATATTGTTTTCAAAAGTGATATGATTTCGAAAGTGAATATGATTTCGAAAGTAATATGATTTTGAAATGACTATGATATTTTGATATGAAGTATGAACTGTTTTAAAATGATTATTGACCATGGTGTGAAATAAGCGTTTGGTTGTTAAAGAGACCGGGATCAGATATTGTCAAACTCTCTGTCAATGCCGAAAACCACTTTAACAACTATGCACATGGTGGAGATTCCAGAACGAAGTATGATGGTTTGGCGACGATTCTATATGAGGTATTAACGTAGCCCTGACTCCCACGAGTCAGCTTTATGTGACTAAAACAGGAACCGGGCCAAGGGAGGTCGCACCTTCGATCGAGCATGCTTCTTCGAGACTATTCTATTACTTTGTGATTTGATTAGGTGCACCTTTGATTATGGGAGTGTGTCTCGAGGTGGGCGGTAGTAGCTGCTATGCGTTACCACCAGTCCGGATCCAAAAAACGGTAGTATCCTACCTGGGCATTGCCTCGCGTGCCTTGTCACATGCCTTATCGCACCCTCTACGAGTTTGGTTTGTACCGTACCTATGGAGTGCCCCCTGAAAGCCCTCCAGTTTATGGAGGAATTACGGTACTGTATAGACTACGGGAATATATAAAAATGTGTTAAGGGGGAGATGGGTAATGCCTTAACACTATTTTAATAGTTTATTTTACTATAGACCTTATCTATGTAGCATATTGTATTATGTATGTAGATAGTTTAACGGATCCTTAAAGGATGGGAATCCCAAACATCCTTTAAGTTATTTTATATTTCTGTTGACATTTCACTTGATTTTAATTTACTGGTATAAGAATGTTAATCCTGACTCGAGTATTTTGTGTTTTGCTTTATGCTCGGGTCAGACTGAGTGTCACAACATTTGAGATTCACCTTTGGAGTTTGGAGCTTTGCTTGAAGATATGTCCTATATCTATTCAGCTTTCAGTCGTTTCCAGTTGTTCCAGTTGTTTATGTTCAGGTTTGTCATTTGCTTTGTATTGAGACTTCTATGTTTTAGATTTCTGTTGTATTAGACTCTGATGTTTATATAGTAGCTTCATGAAACTACTATTTATCTATTCTGCTGCTTATTTTATATTACTCTGTGTCTATGATTCTTTGATTGATTTATTTACTGTATATGTTGAGTTTTGGCCAATTTAAAAATTAATAATCTGTTGTTTCGAGCAATTCAAGTCTGACATGTGTGGATGATTGTCGATTTGAATAGTGCAAAATAGCAGGTTGTTACACAAAGTTTCTTTTTCCTTTCCTAATCAAATAGAAGAAAGGAATGCATTTGTCGGTTGCTCTGGGGATAAATCGACTTAATGCAGCAACTTTTCCATTCAGACTCTATACTTGTTTAATAGATCTTGGTGCTTGGATATCACGAATAGCCTGAATCTTCTCGGGATAGCTTCTATTCCACGAGCATTGAAAATAAAACCTAAGAATTTCCCTGATGCAACACCAAAAGAATACTTCAAAGGATTGATTTTCATCTTGTAATGTCGAAGGATGTCAAACATTTCCTCCAAGTCTGCAATGCGGTCGCTTGATCGTCGTGACTCCACGAGCATATCATCCACATACACTTCCATTATCTTTACAGTCTGATCTTTAAACATTATGTTGACCAAACGCTGATAAGTAGCTCCTGCTTTTTTAATCCAAACGGCATTACTACATAGCAGTACAATCAAACATCGGTAATAAAACCGGTGTGCTCCTGATCGGGGATGTGCATCGGGATTTGGTTATAGCCCAAGTATGCATCCATGAAAGATAGCAATTCGTGTCCTACGGTTGAATCCACCAGCAGGTCAATCCTCGAAAGGGGTAAACTATCTTTTGGACGTGCCTTGTTCAAATCTGAATAATCAATGCACGTTCTCCACTTCCCATTCGCTTTCTTCACAAGTACAGGATTAGATACCCATTCAGGGTAGAGGGCATCGCGGATAAACCCGTTGACTTTTAGTTTATCCACCTACTATTTGAGAGCTATAGATCTCTCCAGATTCATACCGCGTCTTTTTTGCTCCACCGGGACATACCTAGAGTCAATATTCAATGCATGGCTTACAATGGCAAGCGAGATTCCACACATATCAGAGTGAGTCCAAGCGAATACATATAGATTCACTTAGAGAAAACCAGCAAGCTCCTTCATTATCAGAAGGCTGAGCTGTAATCTAATTTTTAGGACTCGTGATGGGTCATTATGGCTGACCGCGATATCAATCGTCTACTCAATCGGTGAAACCTTGGTCTTTTTGGACTCTTCTTCGTCATCTCTCGGATCTATATCTCTATAGAACCGACTGTGGCACCCAAGCCAAGGCTCAGGCGCTAGTTGTCAATCTTCGATGGCTTGGATGTGGATAGTCTTCTCCACACCCTTACCTTTTTCTTTGTGCTGAGCTTCCCTCAACTCAGCTACATAACAGGCACGTCTGGTCGCCTGATCGCTTGACTGCCATGAACAACTCCTACACCATTATCCGTTAGAAATTTCAAAGTCAAACACCATGGGTCAAGAGCTGCCCGGAATTCAGCTAGGGCCGGTCGACCTAGAAATACATTGTATGGAGAGTCAACATCCAGAACAATAAATGGCAAGATCCGCTTCCTCCTTCATTCACCTTCTCCCAATTCAATGGGTAATTCCATATAACCAACAGCCTTAGTTACAACACAATTAAAACCATGTATACGAGCTTTAGACGGTTTTAAATCTTTGGCTTCCATCCTTATCTGATCATAAGCTTTTTTGAAAATTATATTCACCGAACTTCCATAATCAATCAGGATCCTTCTCACCAAAGCAGGACCAATCATGGCTGAAATGACCATTGGTTCGATTGTTGGAGCCTCTACCTTATCCGCATCTCTGTTCCTAAATACAATATCATCCACCATTGTACGTTGTTGTTTCGTTGGAGTTCGAACAACATTCAAAGTCCACATGCCGTATTGCGCTAGCATACCACTCCATCTCTTGCTGACTCTTATCTATCGGGTGCGGTCCCCCGACTAACGTATTTATCACCAGCCTTCCACCAGTCCGCGCAGGCTCCTCAGCCCTATGCGGCGATTGTCCTCGGTTGGGGTCAGAAGTCCCATGCCCGCAATCTTGAGGGTCTTTCACAAACTATTGTAACTTCTTTCCTCGAATCAGTTTTTCTATAACATCCTGGAGATGCCTGCATTCATTTGTATTGTGCCCATAACACTCGTGAAACCAACAATATTTTCCAGTCTGCTTCTGCCTCTTTGTTAACTCTTTTGGGGCAGCTTTTTGTATTGCATGGTATTGCAAGTAGACAGATAGATATTCTCCAGGGACGTATTCAACGACGTGTAATTATCATACATTAGAATCCTAGGCTTCAACCTTCCAGAATCCCTCTTTCGTTCTTAGTTCCTATCTCTGCCACTCTTTTGCTGATTTGGTTTATTCTGAACATTCACTTGGACTTTCCCAGAACTGTCATCGGACTATTTTATTGCAATGTTACTCTGTACTCCTTCTCCACTTAGTCCCACAACATTCTTTTTTCTGGTAGACCTGGATTCCTCCTTTCTCAAAAACTGAGCCGCCTTTGCGTAAAAGCACTCCAACGTTGCGGGCGGCTTACCAGCTAACCAATCGCCAAAATCAGATTCTGGGTCAATCCCTCTCGTCACGGCCATGAGTATCACATGGTCATTTGGATTACTAAACTCGGTAACAGCTGTATGAAATCTCTCCAAATAATCTTTCAACGACACTCTCGGAGCCTGAATCATACTAGAAAGGGACATCATGTCTTTTGGATGATTCACGTGCATCCGGAATTGCTCCACAAACTTGGTTGCCTAATCTTCGAATCTAGAAATTAATCGCGGGGGTAGTCTCGTGAACCACATCGTCGCTATTCCAAAGAGAGTTATGGGAAAGAATCTGCACTTGGTCGCATCATCGGCTCGTGTAGAATCCATTAACCATTTGTATCTCATGATATGCTGCTTGGTGTCGGTTTTTCACTCGTAGGCAGGCATCGATGGCATGTTGAACCTCCTCGGGTTCTCTACGTTTAGAACATTATCAGTGAATGGGGTATGGATTCTCAAGATTCCCCAGTCATCATTAGTCAAGCCCTGGTTCTCCCTCACCAATTGTTTGACCATTGCCGATAAGTCCGGGGTTTAGATAATTGGTGCCCAGCGGTGGTCATGTTTCACCTCGCATGAATGGTCTGATCGATGTCTGTGGGACGTTTCATACCTTCTTGGATCTATATCTTCCCAACGCGCATCAGAACATTGATTTCACCATCATTATAGGGAAGAACCCGGTCAGCGTTCAATCAGATTCCATCATCCAAACTAAACATAGCAGCTCCTGTTTGAACCCCAGAGTGCATAGGTAAGTTTCCTTATCTAGCGAAGGGACCAGCACTGATCATCCTTGGCAAACCACGATGGTCTACCTTTTGACGCCCTGAAGTTTCTGCATGATATTCGTCAGTTCTGCGATGCATATGTCTGTCGTGTCCATCCGATGAACTAGATCTTTCAGACGTCGAGCAAGGGGTGGGGTACCTCCTAGCTTCGCCCCGTTACTGCTGATTGATTTGGTTCATAAATTCGATATTGGTCTGAATGTGCTGATTTAGCTATCGACGGCTCTCCATCAGCTCTCCCATTAAATTATGAAATTCAGCTCTGGTAATAGAATTAGTGGAATTCTGAATTTCAACCGGATCAACATTCACGTCTGTTAGTTGACTGCTTGGGTCTCCTTGCTGAATGCCAGCAGTCTCATTTCCATCCATGTTCTGAGAAGTAGATCTAGTATGTCTCACCATTATCAATCTCCTTACTTAGATTTAAGCAAATCTAAGTAGTATAAGCAACTTTATGAAGATAACAACGGATCTCCTTTGGGGGATTTATCCAGTAGCAAAAAAGGGGATCCTAGCAAGCTGAGAATCGGGTTCTCTATGAAAGCACCAAAATGTTTGCACTAAAATTGGTCACAAACACCCAAGGATAGATTTATGTAGAGAAGTAAGTGAAGAAAGTAAAATTAAAACCGATGAATAGATTAAACTAGCAACAAATTGAAAGCAATAATCAGAAACACCGAGATTTGTAGTGATTCGGCATTGTAGGCCTATGTCCACTTTGAAGATTAGCTTTATTCATCGCTTATGAATCTGATTACAACAGCAAGGAATAGAGAAAACTTAATTACAATAAAGACTAAAGTAACCAGCACCGTAAAGGTCCCTAAAATAAACCATGAGGCCTGTATTTATAGGGAGAGATGATGAGATATTTCGTTAAAGATTTCGGCAGAAGGCTCTTTAGGTCCATAGAGGCCCACCATAATGATCGGTGGACTTAACTCGACAATCAATAATGATCAGTGAAATGTTCACTGATAGTTTTTATTGCATCCATTTTAAGTACGATCGTTTTTGGGGGGTCCCATATGCCACTTGACATTGCTCCTCAAAAATGGAATCATTGTAACTCGTAACTTGGGAGATATAGATCGATCTTTGTTGAACTTGGATCGTGCACTGAAATATGCCGATCGTTTTTATGGCTTGGCAAAAATGGTCGGCCAACGACGATCGGCCAACCTCTAATTTCAACTTTATGGCCTACGATCGTTTTTGTAGACTTCCATCTTCATTTTGTTGATGCCCTGGAAGTTTCAAATGAATTGGCCTTGTGGATCTCGAGATATTGATCGTTCTCTGATGATTTGTGTTGTATTATGGATCGTTTTCGATTGACCCATGCAAATTCTTGCTTCATCCATAACTCGAGCATACGAACTCTGATCGACTCCAAACTTGAAATATAACTTCAAGAAGCTATGCCAGTAACTTCATGCTAATTGCACCTTGATTGGGATCCAGTCCGAATCTACCTGACCATTGTCTTAGTATTGTATGTAATCGATTCCCAATGCTGATGACCATCTGTTCTTAGACAAGTCGATGATATCACGGCCTTGCCAAAAGGCGGGATAACACATTTAAAATATAATTCTTTATTTTTGAAATACCAAATTCTGCACACTATATTAAATTTTGGTGTATGGATTGCAAGAAAGGTGATAGTGATAGAAATGATCATGGAATAAGCGCTAACTAAAAATATGATAAAATTTGCTTAATTTTCATGAAATTTTTAAAATATACTTCCACTCGCTATGAATTATAATTTAATCACCATCCATCATTTCTCAAACACTATTAATAATTTTGATAAGTTTCAAAAAGGTTCAATCAGTCAACAATCATCTTTTCTAGAGTAAATCCCTTACCAAAATGAACAAGAGTATTTTCATCCAAGTAAAAACTCGAGTTATTTAAAAAAAATTAAAATATATGAAAATCAGTTTTCTGCAGGGGGTTTTGTGAAAATGTCTACTAGTTGTAAATCAGTTGAAATAATCAATCAAATGTAAATATGATTTCAACATGATGTTTTATACCATTTGTATTCGACTGCCCAAGGTGACATATAGTGGTATATAAGAAAACAAGAAAAAACATTTAATCCTCAAAATCACTCGAACTGATTTTCAAAATTTTCATCACATCCATTTATATTAATCAAAGGCAAAAACATTTATATTGAGGAAAAAATATATACATTTCTCCAACCACTAAATTGTTAGTTATGGACAAGACAATGAAAGTTAATCATTCTACCAAAAATAATCAAAAATCCATGTTTTGAAAATTCAGTCCATTTGAAACCACTATTTGAAGGCTTTAAGTCTGTAATTTGATTTAGCACAAAACATTAAAGTTTTAGATACTCAAAAATTCTACTTATCAAAATTGGTTTCAAGTTAAAATGATAAATTGATTAAAAGTTATGACTGAAATACTACCACCTGTTTGTGTAAATCAGAAATATCTTTCAAGTAATGTGATGAAATGATTGCTTTTTTCAATATTTTCTATGATGAATCAGCAAAAACTCAAAAGAGTAAGGTTGTAGTGTTATCAGTTAAAACTTCAAAAATTTCTAAAATATGAGTAAAGATGAGCAAGTTACGATTGAATTACGACAGATGTTTTAAGAGGTTTTGAAACTATTTTCAAACAATATTCTGAATGATTTGCGATTTTTCAATGGTTTAAGCTCAAATTCTAGAAAAAACATAGCATAAAACTTATAGAGTTTCCTGTCTATTCCCATATCATCTTGAATTTTGCAAATCGGAGTCAAGAAGCTCAAGATATGGCAATTATACTAAAGCAATGTCAATAAAAACAGAATTAACAATAACAAAATAGAGTTTAGAGATCATACCTTACTTACCTTCGATGTCGTGGTATCCAAAATGTGTAGATCTCCCCCTCGTTTTTTAGGCTAAGGAACATTAGAATTTTTTCTCATCAACTATATAGAACAACTCAAAATCTATCTCTATCGAAGTTGTTCCTTAGCCTGCTTCTATACCTAAATTTTGGAGGAGGCGAGTGGCCTAACAAAGGATGTAAGACCGCTTTCATTTTCGATCGAAAGTTTTGGTACCTAAATTTTTTTATATGGCAAACCATTAAATTTAAAAATTATACCTTAGAAACCCAAACTTGTTTAAACTTAGCAAAATTTATATTTGCACCTTTTGGAATACCCATTTGTTTAACGGTTTTTTGTGTTTTTTCTTTATTTCTACAATTATTATTGTTATGTCCTATATTTCCACACTTTATGCATTTGGGTATCACACTTCTTCCCCTAGTAGTGTTATTAGTCATTTATATATTGACACTTTTTCAAATCCAAGTCATTTGCCGTTATTCACGAAATGTTGATTTCCTAATAGCATATTAAATGATTTCTCTCCGGTGGAAAATTTCCGAATAATCAATTCAAGTTCATTAACTTTGATTTTTAAAAGTTTATTTTCATTCATTAGTTTTGAAAAACGACTAATAGCATTTTTCGCTTTTAAAGATCATTTCTTTTTAAGACCAAATTTCATTTTCAAGCTCTTTTATTTTGTTCTTAATTTCTAGCATTTCAGTTTCAAAGAGTTAGCTTTTTCAAATTCAAGTTTTTCAAAAATCCTTGATTTTCTCGATCTCCTTTTCAAATTCGTGGTTTATTCGAACATTTCATATTTGCTATTTTTCAAAATCACGTTTACTTTTTCAAGGGTTTTGAAATTATCTTTGATCTCATTTAATTCCCTTTCAAAACTCGCGCATTTGGATTTTTCTGACCTCTTAAAACTTTCCAACACCTTTTGTAAAATGTTATTTTTGCAAATCAATTCGGTTTCATTTTTTGCCAAAATTAAAATTTCCTTTTCTAGCTTTTGAAAATTTTGATGAAAATGAGCAAACTCTTTTTCGTAATTTAAGCAATTTTTGCAATTAGAATTTTTAATCTTCTTAATATTTTTTAAGCTCATTTTCCAAATCATCATTTTTTTGATGCAATTTTTATATTTTTCACTTATTCACTTGTTATTTTTCATCTCAAGGTCATCGTTATTTTTAATTAATTTTTGACACAAGAAAACTATATCTTTGAATGAAAAATAACTTATCTCGTCAGTTGTTGTGTCTTTGTCACTGCCATCTTTTGTGAATCCCATCAAGCAAATTTCTTTAGCTGGGTTGATTTTAGAGAATTTCTCGCAATTGTTGTCTTTTCTGCCATATATTACATCAAGAGTATTCCAGATTTCCTGAGCAGTTAAACAATGAGAGATATGGTTAAATTCATTTCGATTAATTAGAGAATAAAGTATATGCATAGCAAGAGAATTAATCAAAATATTTTTCTTATCTAGCATATAACACTCATTTCAATAATATCCCAACGTTCAAAATTAACAGATTTTAAATAAAATTCTATTTTTGATTTCCAATTTAAAAATATGTTCATCAAAAATAGCAAGACTAACACTGGACAGACTCTCGCTAGATCTGCAACTAGGGTTAGACATCTATGCTATTAATTGGGCTCTGATACCAATTGTAGGATCAAATTAACCCTAGAGGAAGGATTTATAAAAAGTTCACATATAAATAAAAATTGCAGCACAGATAATAATAGAGTAAATGAGGAAATAAAAGTGACACAAATTTTACCCAGCTTCAGCAAAACCTGCCTACTGCTGCTTCCAAGGTTTCTATTAGGAATTAAACAATCTGACGCTTACATATCCTATAAACGCATGACCCTCGCTAACTTAATTGTTTTAACCTATGCTCAAAATCCTCCGACAACTCAGCCGTTGAGTTGCGAATTCTCAAACTACGCCCTGTAGTTCGCACCTAGTTAAAAACTAGAGTTTTTATAAAGTTAAAAAGAAAAATTGCAATTAAATAAAATTGGAAACCTTAATAAATTAATAATCCACAAAAATACACTGCCCAAATAAAACATAAAAGTGTGTTCTCCCTTTTTTATTCCCTTGGTCTGCTTTCACTTTCATTCTAGTCAAAATCCTCTTTTTACTTTGCTTTGATTTAGGGTTTCTTTAACTTGAAGCCACTGATTCATTTGTTCAGTCGATAGGAGAGAAATATTTGTCTTGATGCTTTGTCGATCGATCTGCTTACTTGATTCCTCTCGGTCGCTTCATCATCGAGTTGGAAGATATAAAAATTGGTATGTATTTTTATGCTTTTCTGATTTTGCTCGAACTTGATCAATTTGAACGCCAAGGATGATATGGGATTTTGCGAGTTTTGATTCCCTATATTTTCGATTTGAGATGTTCAAATATACTGAATTCTATTTTAAGTACGGCTATGGATTTTTGATCATACGACTTTGAGATTCCTGATTTTGTCACCGTATGAATATATTAATTTCTCTAAAATATCCATTCGAATATTTTGCATATATTTTTGAATGCAATTGACCCTGGTTGATTTTAATCTCTGCCTTGACTCTTTCAATTCTTGTTCGGCCTTAAGTGATATATTGATGCTCGATTGAGACCATGCTTATTCCCTTGTTTCATTTGTTGTATATGCACTTACTCCTCTTCTCACATATGACTACTCTTGTTTTGCTTTCCAAATATGTCTTCTTGCTCGTTATTGCTATGTTCATGCCTAAGCTTCCATGTATATACAGACATACATATGTTTGTATGTATACATGTGTGAACTTTTCTGGATTGCGCTATTTAGTATTAGATGCTCTGTTTATCCTTGCCGAAACTGGACTTTGATCTAAAACTCGACTTTGAATTCTGCGCTTCTGCCTTGCTGCACTCTTGTTATCTTCTGGTTTACATGTTCATGTGCTTTCCCTTGTTGATCTAGTTATGATATTGATCTGATTGTGCCTTGATTCTGGACTTGTACTTTGCTACACCACAGCCTTTACCTTGTGGTTGCCGATATGTGTGCATGCACTAGTTTCTTGTTGAACCGGTGTTGTTAATTATGTGTGTGCATGAAGTTGTATGTTCATCTGTCTACCATATTCCATTTGCATTACAATGTCTTGTTGTATTCTTAATGGTTTGGCTTGTTGCACTTGTATATGTGCACTAAACTGTTCATGTATGTACCCGAGTTGAGCCCGAGCCTATTTTGGCTTAACCTTTTGCACACTTGCACTATGTTGAGCCATCTAGCTTGACCTTTGCAGTTATCCCTGAAATTTAATCGATTCTCAGCCTTGTGATATTCATAATGATACATTGTGCATATCATAAGGTGCTCGTGCACACTTAATTTTTGTCCATGTCTCAAAATGAAAATGAACAACCCATAAACTAAGGCAATATCAATATTCAATTATAATTTTATTTTTGCAATCTGGCTTCGTTTCCTTTTCCATTTTACTACATTGTTTATTTGACAGGTATAGTAGTTGCCTGGATATAGGTTGGATCAAGAAGATATCAAATTCAAGAGTGAGTGAGTAAGAGTAAAAAAATATTGTATATGAGAGTGCTGAATGTGTTGTATTTGAAAATGTAAATATAGTAGAAGCTAAATGTGCACTATTTGAATTTGTAATAAAATATTTGTTTGAATAAAATATTTATGTAAATAAAATTTTGATTCATTTATTTTATTCTGCAAATATTTATTTCATTCTGTGAAATTTTAATAACAAACACATTTAACGAATATATATATATATATATATATATATATATTTGTGTGTGTGTTTTTATTATCATCAAACAAAATTCATACACCGTTATACTATACAGATGCCTTCCAAAATCATTCTGACAATGGTACCCAGTTTGAAAGCAAAGAATTCATAGAGCTTTACGAGAAGAACGGCATAGTAAAATGTTTCTCCTTAGTCGCTCACCCACAAGTAAATGGATAGGTCGAAGCTGCAAACAAAACCATCAAAAAATTCTCAAGAAAAGGCTGCAGAAAGCTAAAGTGAAGTGGTCTTAGGAGCTTTCTTAGTATTATGGGCCTACCGAACTTCAACCATATCTCTGACAGGCCTTACTACTTTTGGCTAACCTATGGATATAATGCCACGCATCCCGTCGAAGTGGAAGTACCACCAAAGAAGAATATCATAGAATAAGAAATTGAAAGAAGTTGCCCTAGATCTCGTCCAGTAAAGAAGGGATTAGGCGAAGGTGATATCAGATGCATATCGAGAAAGGATGGCAAAGAATTATAATGCAAGACTAAAAGAAAGAAACTTCTACAAAGGGGACTTGGTATTGTGGAGAGTGATGGTCAATACAAAGGATCGAACAGATGGGGCGTTAAGACCATATTGGGGAGGTCCACTAGTCATACAGAAGTTTTAGCGAACGGGGCATATCGGTTATCCAGACCTGATGGAAACCTAGTTCCAAGAACTTGGAACTCAAAGCACCTTGGACCTTACTTTATATGATCTACAGTGTTTATGTAATGTACATTGTAGTTATTATAAAGAAGTAACAATATAATGAATTGGATGTAGGGATATTAGACCGCCCAAACCAGTATAAAATCTTTTTGTGTTAATACTCTTTAACATAGTTGAATAATCTTCCCATGCACATTTGCAGTTCACCATCAATAGCCATTGATCAAGTAAAGCGCGAGGTCGGTAGGAAAAAATGGCAATCTCAGCGATGAGAATTGTGAAACTGGACTTAAACACTTGGAATTGCATCAACGCAATCCGACTCTTCAGCCAAATTACTGCACTGGATGTAAGGATAATAGACTGTTCGAACCAATTATCAAAATGGAGCTGCATGCAATGCGGCTCGGCTATTCAACCTAACTGGTCATAGGGATATTGAATGGCCCAAACCAGTATAAAAACCCTCTATGTTAGTACTTCTAACATAGCACACTGAACGTACGAATAGTAGACAGGTAGAACCAGTACAAAAAATCATGCACATGCGAAGGTTACAGTTACATGACCAGACTTCATAATCAAACATCAGTCCTCCCCAAAACAGTGGGAAAGACCGAGCCAAGTGCACGAACAGATTTCTCACAGCTCACCCCCATCATTCAATAGTTGTCATAAAATCATAACATATGAGCGACAACGACAACCTTAGAAATGAGAACAGTGATGTTGGATTTAGACCTTGCTAGGCGCACGAACAAATTTCTCACAGCTCGCCGCCGTCATTCAATATTTGTGATAACAACACAACATATAAGCGACAACAACAATATTAGAAACAAGAATGGTGACGTTGGATTTAGACCATGCCAAGCAAACGAGCAAATTTATCACAGCCCACCACCGTTGCTTAATGGTTGAATTAACCAAACCAGAACGATAACTAGGGCTGTTAATAGATACCCAAAAAATCAAAAATCCATCTGCATCCATATCTGAAAAGTGGATAAATATCCGATATCCAGAAGAACGGATGTGGATGCGGATATGAGAACATCCGCATTCAAAAATTATCCGTCCGGATTTTGCTAAGATCATAGTTTAAGATATGTGTATTTTAGTACAATGAAAGATATTTATTTATTGTTTTATTAAGTTTCTGGTTTATATTATATGCATTTAGTGCATATTAACTGCTCAAAATTATTTACTATCATCATATTTTTTTATTTCAACACTTTTATAATCAATGAGATTGAAAAAAGTTATGTTAAACTAAAAAAATTTATTTATATTTCTTAATTTATCGGTCGTTAGCGGATTGAATAATTATCTGGTATTCGTCCGTATCCACGGATGCGGATATCCGATATTCGAAATAAATTTAGGATGCGGATGCGGATATAGCACTATTCGTATCCGAAAGTATCCGTTGAAAGGCCTAACGAAAACGATAGTCTCAGAAATGAGAACGATGGCGCTAAGCTAAAAGTTATATGAAAATATCAAAGCAAAGGTCAAAGCACAACAAACCTACATCTTGGGAAGTAGGTAAAGATAAATCTACACTGAGCTATGATCGCTGCAAACTTGGGGGGCAAATGTTAGACCTGCATTTCTCGCATTATCATAAGAAGAAATGAATAAGGTGCAGAGCCGAGAAAGCTGGCTCTGCAATTAAAATCAAGATAAAAGGAGCAAAAATTAAAAGCAGCCCAAATGATACTGCACGGAGGACCGACCTACGGTTATCACACTTGACCTTAGTTGGAGGAAACACAGCCGAAATAAGCAAAAAATGGTATGAAACACTACGCTCAAAAAACGAGCCGCAAAGATGGAGCAAGAGACAATTGTAATGCACAAAGCTAAAGAAAAACATAGATACTGCGCAGCAATGCTATCAGCTGCTTCGAAAATATGACGCAATCCCAGACAAATAAACAAGATTGTGCATGAGCAATGATACATTGTACACACAAACCAAAGAGCATAGGTAACACTACTGCACCGTCAGCAAAACTCATACTCTGTTAACACCTTCGAGAGCGAATTTGCATTGCACATGTTGACGGCAGCCTAAGCAGTACTTTAAGGAGTCAAAGAACATTCCAGAGGACTACTCACATGGCCACTCAAACATAGATCCACGTTGATAGGCAAACAGCAGAGATACCAACTCCTCCACCTTTATCAACAATCTCTGCACATCAGCAACGAGGTCAACCTATCACATCCAGCTCAAGTCACATCCACAAGCATAGCAAACTAACACCTAAGGTATGGTAGGACAGTTCAACTTCACTCTGATACAATGTCAAACAAACAAGTGCAAATCAGATCGGCATCAAAGATACAAGCACTACAACATCATGCAAGAATCGTATATCAGTTAGTAAAGATGTAATGGCAGTATCTTGAAGCCAATGAGTAACACTTAACGTCTCCCCCCAAGGACTCATATGCAAAGCTAATTCAAATTTGAATTCTCCCACCATAATTTCGAATGTTCCCACTCTAATTTCAGGAGTTCCCGCTTTCAACTCAAACTTCCCACCAAAGACACATAAGAAATCTGGATATATCGAATAGGTAGCATGGATAGATGACATCTAGAAGAATCCAAGGCTAAAGCATAATGACGAGAAAAGAATTCTAACAATCCGTGTACATCCCAATACTATAAATAGAAGAAGCACTGTAGCATAAAAGGGACATTTTTCACCTTTTTCTCTTTTCCAAATACACTTAAGGTTTCTTTGTACTCTCTGCCATGAAAACTTGTACCAAACTAATGAAAAAGGAAGAAAAAGAAGTTCCCTCTATGGACGTAGGATTCCTTAACATGTGAACCACATAAATTTCCTATGTTCTTTACTATTTCCAGCTTTTGTTATTTACATACTTAGTTTTTAGTACCAAATCTTAACTTATTTGTATTTGAATTAAATACTATTGGATTTGACATTTTAATAAACAGTTAAAGTGCAACTACTTGATTGTGTAAGCATTCAGCAGCATAATCACTACTTACAGCAAATTTACTACTACTTAGTTTTGCTAATTCAAATCATTGAGGTAATTAGCACGCTAATTACTTCACACTTAATTGAGAAGTTTGGATACAAAAAAGTTCGCCAATAGAAGGCATATGTAATGGGATCGTAGATACTCAGAGGTTTCCTGTGTGCTAATGTATAGGGTATTTGCATATATACATGGGGACGCCCACTTGGATTATGACTATGTCCAGATCTTATGACCGCGGATTACCTTAGACCTTATGACTATGGGTTTATTTCCTAGCTTTACGAAGTGGAATGGATTGAGCACCATGGAATTGAGATTTGATTGGGTCTTTGGCTTATAACCATGTCATACGAGTTGTCTTGTATCCAAGCTCAATCGCTTTACATTCATGAAGAGATTTTATGCATGTTTAGGGTATTTGCATATATACATGCATGGTACAATCACACATTCATGCTAAGGTTGAGCTCATTTATAACATGTCTGTAGTAGATTAGAACCTTGCACTTTGGTTGAGTAAATTATTTTGTAGATAACTTGATTGCATAACATGGATGTTATTACGCATTATGCTGTTCGCACCTAAGGACGATTTCGAGGACGAAATAATTTTTAAGGGGGAAGAATGTAACATCCTGTAAAATCAACCATATGTAAATAAATTAAATAATGGTAAAGATGAAAATTTTATAAAAGTTGGAATTTGGCCATGAAAGTTTTACCATTGCGTTAGTGGCAAAATTTCGATCAATATCCATATATAATATGCTGAAAACGAAGCCCGAACGAAGAAGTTATGAGCATTTGAGATTTTTAGGTTTAAAATAGTTTAAATAGAATCAAATTTAAACAAAAAATTAGTTCTCAAAATTTGAAATTTAAAAATTAGCTGTGATTAGACATGAGGGTAAAGTAAACGTTAAAGTTAACATGAATGTTAAATATAATCAAGGAATAAAATAAATTAAGCAACGGAAATAAATAAACGCTTCAAAAACTACTAGGGTGGTCAACCTATAAACCCAACCGGACGACCCCTAGTAGTCGACCGATGCGTATGGGGCAGTCGATCGCTGCTTTTGGTGGTGGCTAGGATTTCTGAGGGAACAAACGTTTCAGATTTATCTGTTTTTAACATATTTTCATCCTACAGTTCTAGTGCGTTTCAACCCTGATAAATAAGACCCTAGACCCTTCTCTTTTGTTCATAAATATTTTGGAAACATCAGTGAAGCTCTATCAGTTCATCTCTTCTTAGATTCAGAAAACTCCATTAAGGTTTTAGGTAAGTAATTCTATATACCTATCTTTGTTTATTATTTAATTTCTTCTCCTCCAAACTTTATGAATATAATACACACATATACACACAAATCCTTTGTTGTACATATCAAAAGGAAGAGATTTAAGGAGATTATAATAGGCATTTCTAATCCAAAGAAAAGCAAAGCTAAGGACCAACTATGAGTGCAAATCTTAGTTTTTTATTTTAGTAATTGATTTGTATATGATGGATTTGGATATGCCTTAGGGGTATTGGGATTTCGAAAACAAAACATTATTAAATCCCCCAAAACTCCTTTAATTCGAAATGTCAATTCTCGTTGAAATTCTTAATTGTTTACATTGAATTATTGGAATTATATAGTTCTTGCAGTTTTTGGTGATTTAAAATTATTTTCTACTCCTCTTTAATTCTAATTTGATTATGAAATCTCTATTAAGGAATAGGGTGTAACGTATGGATTTATTCGTAGTTTATACCATTTATTCCATATGATAATAAAAGAGAATTTTGTTGTTTAATCCTTTGTAAAAGAGGGGTTGAATAGAAGTTGAAACTAGAATTGAAATTTCTATTTTTGAGAATATTCCATTAATTTGATGTGATAGATTGAGTGAAATTTTTATTATGTACAAGTCTATTTATTACAAGTTTTGGATATAAATGTTGAATCATTTGTTGAGCATATTGAAATTTCTTGTTATGGATATTGAAAATTTGGCACCATTGATAATATAAAAAATGACTTATATTATTATTGTTAAAAAAGAATTGACATTTAACGTTAGTTAGAGCATGATCTCAGCACGCATAGAAAATAATAAATGTGTATTTATTTATATATTAATTACTATAAATAGCATATAATTATATCCTATTAATTGCGTAGTTAATTATGTAATAATTGTCATTAAATCTCCCTTAGGAAAGTAATTAATTGTTAAGGTAAAATAAGTAGGAATTCTTTTGCAGCCTAATTAATGGACACAGTGAGGTGTGTGATAATATATTAAGAGTGCTATAAATATGACTAAGTCATAGTGATGCAAGGTCAGTCAAGAGACACACAGAAGTCTGTCCAGCTAATCTGGCTACTAGTAATATGACTTTGGAGCTGATATGAGACATCACCTATGATAAGTAACTCTGATGACGCGAGGTTAGTCCCAATTCTGTAGGGTAAATCCACTCAGCTAATATGGCTACTGGTACCTACAAATAGTTGGACTAATGTGAGACGTCACTGTGGGGTATGGGTCATAAGGAAAAGGACCTGCTTTAGAGTTTTGAGGTATTAAGTGGTTGTTTGAGGGCCCGCCTCTTTTTCCAAAATAAAGTATTAAATGGTTAAGGGTTAGTTATTAGGCATCGTAGATGATATCTCGGAAAGGGTCCGCTTCGGGATAAGGTATCAAGTGGCTGTTTAAGGGCCATCCTACCCATACAGAAGTATAAAGTGGCTCGAAGAGATTCCATGCAATGTCTGCTAGATAGGCATCGATAAGGAGTCTACCTTGGGAATAGGTATTAAATGATGGGGGCCTACCTCAATTGAGGTCTTAAATGGTCAGAGTTTGCTTATTTTCGGTAAAGGGTATTAAATGACTTGGGTACTATCTCTCGCATTGTTAGACATTTATGACTTTGGGATTAGGAAACCTGCTTCGAAAATGAAAGTTATTAAGTGGTTGCTTTAGGGCCAGCCACCTTTCCTTGTATTAAGTATCAAATGATTTCAAAATACGTAAGACATATTCTTATTTGGAAATATAATGTCTAAGTACAGAAATATTAAGGCTCGAGGTTTTTGTTCCTCGGACACTTGTTATGACTCCCTCCTCATTACGACAAAGGTTAGAGAAGAAGTTAAAGATGGCGAGAGTGAAGTTTGTGGCAGTTGTTATCTATCTTTTCATGTTATTTTCTATTATACCCATAAAATGTATTTTTGAATGAAATGCTGTAGCGGTTGACATTATGTTATGTTTTGTGACATTTGAAATGATTGAAATAAATGGGTATTATTATTGCTATTATATTTTGTTTCTTCCACTGGGAGTTCTGAATGAATAGATATATAGCTCTGTATTTTTATTTTTACCAACCAACGACCAGCTTTGGAATGGTCTAAGTTTCGATGGGCCTTTTCTGGGTCGGGATTTGGGCTTGTTTCGGGGTGGGTTGTTACATATGGTATCAGAGCCTAGGTTACCCAATCAATGGGGAAAAGTATACGTATAAGTGGCATGCTTGTTATTTATCAAAAAGTTTTACTATAAATATATATATACTTATTTTAATGCGCCTGGCTCTATAAATTCCAACTATGGAAGTAATTACGATCATATTCCAAAAGGGTGGGCGAAGCAACTATGAATTAGAAAAACAAATAGAATTAAATTTATACTCCTACTCTGATTACTCATGGAGTAGAGATCGTATCGTAAGGAGTGGACTAAGGAAGCATGACCATAACATATGAAAGCACCCCAGAAACTGAATGGTACTTTACTCCTTTGTTAGACCTAGATTTCCTTATAATTATGGACCCTATAAGCATATTAAGTAACAGGGGTAGAAAACATCGAAGGAAAGGTTGTAACTCTAAAAATTCAATAGACAATTAATGTGCAATAAGTAAGGAGTTACGAGAAATTAAATAGATTAATGAGACCATTATGGTAATTATGGAAAGATAAGGAAGAAGTTAAATAGATAAAGTTTGAATTAGTAAATAAATGTCTTTATGAAACGTTCATTAGGATAATAACCATTTAATATGGACCAAGTGAAATTTATGGAAATAATAAATGAAAATGTTAGCTATTAATTAAATATTATAAGGCAGAATATTTGTAAACATCCGGAAGTAAGATGTAAATAAGGAATGGAATAAACTTCTGTAAGGAGGTATATATTGGTCGCCACAAGAAGATAACCAGATTTTTAAGATGATTGAGTGGGCAAGTTCAAAGGAAAGAACAATTAAAGCATTTCTAAATCCTACCCTATGAGAAAGAATTTGATAAAAGGGTTTTTTTGAAAATTCCTTGAATGTTTTGAAAGAGTTATTCAAAAGATTATTAAATGAAGATCTTATGTATTATAAGTTGAATTTTTTTGATAGAAAATGATTTTAGACGGATTTGGAAATATACTACCATTTTTTATGTGAAAAGTTCGGAAAAGAAACGTAATTATAAAATGGTGAAATATTTAAAAAAAATGGTGGATCGGTTTTGGAAATCAAATGACTTGAAAATTTGAAAAAAAGAGGAGAGAAGGTTTTCAATTGTTAACTTCTCGGTTTAAAATTCATTGAATTAAAAAGTTTTCTACTTTTGGATTCTTTGTTTGTGGATTCTTCTATTCTCTATATGATTTCTCCTATTCTATAATTTTGAAAGTTCTTTACTTTAAAATTCTTTTTAAAAGGGTGTATAAATAGAAATGACACATAACTGAAATAGGAAAAATAGAAGGATAAGAATTGAAATGACCCTCCTATTTCTACTCTAATTCCATAAGAAATTTTTTTTTTTTCTTTTAAGGTAAAGAGGATATATATATATATATATAGATAGATATATCATCCATTGCAATATAATTCTCAGGGTCAATATCTTTCTCCAATAAACCAAATATATCCAGGATCACAATAATCAACCAATATAAATATATCAGTACATTCACAAAGGTAAGCACATACATGTGAGGATGTATATGCCTCTCTTGTTTGAATCAGAGTTCTGGAAAACAAGAGGATATTGGATTGCTAATTTTTTTTTTTGACCAAACAATCCACTGGTAACATACACATTAGTCTGTTTATCCTAACTAAGAAGTGATCAAGTAATAATCAGTAGTAAACAAGCTTTTAATATAGATGTTTGTGTTAAAGTCTGGATAATATCAAATTCAGTATAAAAGAAAGTGGATCCTAAGTGAACACAAGCAACATCTAGGCGTAATGGAAACGCGCCTAACTTATACACAAGAGATCACGAGTTCGAGTACTATGCTGGTTGGTTCAAACACAATTTTTGTTTTTTTTTCATTTTTCTTCTGTACAATTTGGAATCTGTTATTTACCTATATCTGCACATATATGTTTTATTTTTGCCTATATTCCAACATACTAAACAAATATCCTTGCTTAATTATTTTTGAAATCCATTCCTACAACCTAGAAGGCTTCATGATTGATGTAAATTAGGGGTCTGTTGCTTAGGTTTTGAAAATGATAAGAGTGTTTATCATTATTCAGGTTTGTATTTCTTCTTATAAGATCTGTCTGGCATTTAAAATGCCTTTGGTTAAAATCTGAGTGAAATTCAGATTCCTATTACAAGTGCAAAGGAAAAAGGTGTGTTGATATTTGCACAAAACATGTTTATGTGCATATATATCTGCAACTATTTGGATCTGGCTTCCATCTACCTTACTACAGATTCTTTCTTTATTTAAAAATAGGACATGAAACAATTGTATGGAACAAGTTAAATTATGAAAACCTTGCAGCCATATAAAACATTCAACCTATGTCTATTTTCTTTTGTATTCATATGCCATAGTAGAAAACAAAACCATTTAATTTTCTGAGAATCAACTACCCAGATTTTCTAAAACTTAAGTTCTTTCCAAAGACTCAAGATTGACTAATACATTTATAAAATGTAATCATTCAACTTTAACATAGTGTTCTTGCTAAATCCACTTACAAGATTTGATTAAAATTCTTTTCAAACATAACAGATATTTAACTTAGTTCATAGATTCCAGATACAAGTCAGTCTCTTAACAAAAATACCTAACAAAATATCCATCCAATATTCAACACTTAATACAAGTAGCAATTTAAATTGTCAATACATGCAGATTTCAACATTTAGGCTCTTATCTAACTAAGTTTTAGCATGCTATATCTTCTTCTCAAGGCCTTGCTCCTACCCTTACTTAGTTGCTGCAATCCCTGAAAAAGCATTTGAAACTGCCTCATTTTAAATGAGACACCCCAGATGCCATTAGCACACTAGGGTCAGACACATGTCTGGTATGAGAAAATTCACAAAAGCAATTTGTTAATTAGGTTAAAATCAAGTTAAATACTTATACATATGGTTCTGTCCTTTGGAATCAGGTAAATACTTGTGTGCATGCTCTGTGTCATTGTGCATGTGCACACTTTAATTTTCTTTCCAGAGACTACATATATAAATATGGCACATACACTCAAGCATACAACTCAGTCATAGACAACCAATCATTCATACCAAACAGGAAAATAACTAATATGAGTTAAATCATTTATTCAATTCTCATATTTCAAATCTGGGAAAAACTCTAGTTTTCTCATCTGCTCAAGTATTATTTCCTTGGTATATTTATCTATCCTTGGTCTCATCTGCAATATTTATGAATCAATGGACACACTGTAATGAACTAATTCACTCCATTACACAAAGATCTCAGGACTTAAACAAGCCATGTGTCAACTTATGTTACTCAAGCACACAAGTCATTCCTGCAGTGTTCTTGACCCCAATTTCCTAATCAGGTTTAAGTTAATAATAACTCTTTTGATTTTTCATGACAAAACCATTCAGTGATTCATTTTATTAGCTAGAACATCCATAACATGGCATCTCATATTATTCATAACCATACAGAGGCAAACAAGCAACAACCATTTGTGATTACAAATTAAGGTTCTGTATATATATATATATATATTCATCCTGGTATATTTTTCTTTAAAGGAGTTTAGGCAGCTAACATTGGTTTATGGCTTCTGGGGGAGTTTTTCTTTTTGCAACCATTTGTGCTTGAGTTAAACTCAGAATAATCTGGTTTCACTGAATCACAAAATTTTGTTTGCTATGCATTTTATTGAATCAGGAGCATCAGCACATAGGCAACCCTATTGCACCCCTAATTCCTTTCTATTTCAAGCCTCAGCACTTATACATGAGTATATTGCAGCTCAACATTATTTGCATTTTTCTGGGTTAAGCCAAAACCAATACTACTTGCCTATTCTCAACATTTTATTTTCTGGGTATTTGTTTATATCCCTAAACATTAACATATCAGAGATCTGAGTGTATAAAACAGACATGTATACTAACAACACTTAAAACTTTGTTATAATAAAACAAGTAATCAATCAAAGAAAATCAAAACATTTTCAGATTTAAATTCACAGATAAACATTCATATATGAGAATACTCTTTTAAGAAAATACTTTTAACTGGCTGCCTACATTAGGACTTATTGCCTTAGATTTTTGAGTGAGTTTTCTCACCTAGCTCTCTCCTTTGTTTCCTTAATTAACTGATGAACTCCTGCTCTTATCCTCAAGCTCTCTTTCTTCCTTTGTCTTATGATTTCTGTGGTGTTGTTTTTCTTCTCTTTTTTTTTCAAAATTCCTTTCTAAGGAGAAGAGGAGGCTGCTGCATATGCATGTATATATATACAGGGTCTCTCTCTTAGGGTTTTGGGTATTGGCTAAGTCCATTTTTGCCCACCAGAAAATCATGTTATCTGCATTTTTTAAACCCAAAGTTTTACCCTTCCCGGCTTAATTTGGGTGAAGAGAAAAGTGGTTACACATTTTTTTCAGAAATTTGCTTTTCAGAAAATACTTTTCCCCCTTGTCTACAATCATGCTAAAAATGTGACTTGATTTTTATTATTCATTAAATACTCTTTTCTAATTCTGCCTATACCAAGAACTTCTCTGTTTTATCTTATTTTCCTATTTTTAGCTTTCATGTAAATGGCATGTACTTCCTTTATTTATTTATAAGAGGATTAGTTCTTTTTATATCTTCTTTCTTTTTATTTCTGCTTATATTAAAATATGTCTATATATATATATATTTTATTTCACTAGTTTGAACTCTAGTATTTTATTAACACATATATATACATATTTATATATATATATCATTCTGTATTGACACACACATGCACATGTATACTTAAGAAAATATTCAGTAGCATACATATATTTATATTTACTTATGCATTCAGCTTTTTAAAGATTTAATATATATATATATATATATATATATTTATATATTCCCATACATATCAATATGTATTTATTCTTCAGAGATTTTTAGCTTTAGTTCATGTGTATACCCTGTGCACACATGTACACACATACTGATACACTATCAAGCCATAACAATCTCCTTCCAAAATTAATTTAAAAATTATTTTAAATTTATTTATATTTTTCAGGATAAATTCCTAAAATCTTGGGTCATTACATACACCCCTCCTTTTAGAAATTGTGTCCCACAATTTTCCTAAGCTTAAAATAAATTTTAAACTCAATTCAGAGAACAAGTATATTCTCTACCAAATAGATTCTTAGTTCTATACTAACTAAAAATATATTCATCCAAAATAAAGAAAGCAATCAAAAATCAGAATTACCTTAATCTGAAAATAGCTTAGGATAATTCATCCTAACTTTGTCTTCTAATTCCCATGTGCAATCACTAGGATCTAGACTCCACTGTACCTTCACAAGTTTCAGAGATTTATTCCTCAACTTCTTCACATCTTTTGCCAAAATTCCCACTGGATCCTTTTCATAAATCAAATTAGGGTTTATCTGCACTTGGGTTGGGGTTTCAAGAATTTTTGCCTTGTCATGGACCCACCTTCTCAATTGTGATACATGAAAAACATCATGTATGCCTTGCATGTTTTCTGGTAATTCCAACTTATATGCCAAGGGACCAATTCTCTCCAGAATTTTGTATGGTCCAATATATCTTGGGGTTAATTTGCCTTGTTTTCCAAACCTCAGCACATTTTTCATGGGTGAGATTTTGATGAAAACAAAATTTCCCACTTCATATTCTACCTGCCTCCTTCTCATGTCTGCAAATTTCTTTTGCCTATCTTGAGCTGCTGTCATTCTTCTTCTTATCAACTCAATTTTCTCCTTGGTTTCTTGTATGTACTCAGGTCCTAAAATAGACCTTTCTCCTGCTTCTACCCAGCAAACAGGTGACAAACATGGTTTACCATATAAGGCTTCAAATGGAGCCATTCCTATGGTGCTTTGGTAGCTGTTGTTGTATGTAAATTCAACTAGATGAAGATAATCTTCCCAGTTGCCCCCAAAATCCAGTATACATGCCCTCAACATGTCCTCCAAAACTTTGTTTACCCCCTCAGTCTGCCCATCTGATTGAGGATGGTAGGCAGTACTTAAACATAGTTCACTTCCCATTGCTTCTTGAAAGCTTCTCCAGAATTTTGAAGTGAAGATGGTATCCCTATCACTCACAATGGTTTTGGGAATGCCATGTAACCTTACCACTTCTTTTATAAAAATTTGAGCTAGTTTTGGTGCTGTTCTTTCTGACTTGACTGGGATGAAGTGTGCTACCTTGGTTAGCCTATCAACTATCACCCATATGCTTGTATTACCTCTCTTAGATCTAGGCAGTCCATCTATGAAGTCCATAGATATGTCTTCCCACTTCCACTGTGGTACACTAAGAGGTTGCATCAACCCTGATGGTCTTTGAGTTTCAGCCTTGACTTGTTGGCAAGTCATACATTTGGCAATGTACTTGGCTATATCAGATTTCATCCCCTTCCACCAGAAGTCTCTTTTCAAATTTTGATACATTTTTGTGTTACCTGGGTGAATGGAGTATTTACTCCTGTGATATTCATTCAATATCTCCCTCTTCAATTCTATGTCCTCTGGTACACACATCCTATTCTGGTACCTCACATAACCATCTTTATCAATGTGGTGATTCATTACTTCCTCCCCTCTTGAGAGGAGCATTCTCTTCTCTAATAAGTGAGCATCTTGTTCTTGCATTTTTCCTACCTTCAGAATTAAATCTGGTTGAAGTGTCATTAAGCTTAACTTCCCTTTATCTTCTTGTGCACCATGCATCTGCACACAACCATTCTCCTCAATCTCTAACTCAGTTAGCAAAGACAAATCTTTAAATTCTGCTATCATCATCATAGCCAATTTAGCATGCTGTCTACTTAGAGCATCTGCCACTTTGTTTGCTTTCCCTGGTGTATAAAGTATGTCAAAATCATAGGCAGCTAAGAACTCCACCCATCTATGTTGCCTCATGTTCAAATCTTTTTGTGAAAATAAATATTTTAGAGACTTGTGGTCAGTGTAGAGTTCAAACTTTGTGCCTAATAAATAATGTCTCCAAAGTTTTAAAGCATATATCACAGCTGCTAATTCGAGATCATGTGTGGCATACCTTACTTCATGGGGTTTAAGTTGTCTGGATGCATATGCAATGACTTGGCCTTGTTGCATCAACACTGCACCCAAACCAAATCCACTAGCATCAGTGTATACCACTAATTCTTCATTTCCATGTGGTACCTTTAGAATTGGAGCATTTACCAATGCCTCCTTCAATTGTTCAAAAGACTTTTCACATTTTTCTGACCAAACAAAAGCTTGGTTCTTCCTGGTTAGGTTAGTGAGTGGTGTAGAAATTTTTGAAAAATCTTTTATAAACCTTCTATAATACCCTGCCATCCCCATAAATGACCTCACTTCACTCACAGTGCTTGGCCTCTTCCATGCTTGAATAGCCACTACTTTATTGGGGTTCACAGAAATTCCTTTGGCAGATATAACATGGCCAAGAAAATGTACTTCCTCCTTCCAAAACACACATTTTGAAAATTTTGCCTTTAAATCTTTTTCCCTTAGTCTAGACAAAACTAGGTGCAAATGATGCTTATGTTCTTCCACTGTCTTGGAATAAATCAAAATGTCATCTATGAAAATAAGCACAAACTTGTCTAAACAATCTCTAAAGGTTCTGTTCATTAAATCTACAAAGTAAGATGGTGCATTGGTCAAGCCAAATGGCATAACCAAAAATTCATACAACCCATACCTAGTGTTAAAGGCAGTGTACTTGATGCTTGATTCTTCCACCTTCATTTGATGAAAACCAGATGCTAAGTCTAGTCTAGAAAATACTTTTTCCCCTGCTAATTGATCAAAAAGATCATCTATTCTTGGCAATGGGTATTTATTTTTAATAGTCACTTTGTTTAATTCTCTATAATCTATGCAGAGTCTTAAGGAGCCATCTTGCTTCTTAACAAATACCACTGGTGCTCCCCAGCAAGAATTACTTGGTCTTATAAAACCCTTTTCTTCCAATTCTTCTAACTGTTTCTTTAATTCTTTTAGTTCATTTGGCCCCATTCTAGTTGGCTTTTTAATCACTGGGCTTGATCCTGGAACTAGATTGATCTGGAATTCTACTGGTCTATGGTGTGGAATACCCTTGACCTCACCAAACACATCCAAATATTCATTGACTATGGGAATTTCTTCAATGGTTAGTTCACTGAAATCTTTTTCTGAGTCAACTAAATGATATAGTTTTCCTTCCTTAGCTACCTCACATAAAACTGTGATTCTCTGGCCTCTAGAATTTTGCAATGATATGGTGGATGAGTCTAAATTAATTATGGCTTTAAATTGCCTTAACCAGTCTACCCCCAATATAACACCTATATTTGGGTAATTCAAAACATATAAATTGGAAATAAAAATATTTCCTCCTATGTTTAACTCCACATCCACACAAATCATATTTAAAACACTAGAACTTCCCAATGGACTTTGTATATGCAATGGGGTTTCAACCAATATGCAATTCAGTTTTAGCATTTTAACCAATTCATAAGAAATTAAAGAGTGAGTTGCCCCAGTATCATATACTACTGCTATGGGTATGGTACAAATAAGTAATGTACCTTCCACTTGGCTATGGTTTACAGTGTTACTCTCCACTGTGGCTTTGCCTTTCCCTTCCAAATTTGCCAATTTGCCTTGCTGTTTATACTCAGGACAATTCCTCTTCATATGCCCCTCTTTCCCACATAGATAGCATTTGAAAGCTCCTCCTTTCAATTCTGGACATTTTGGTTTGATATGCCCTTCCTTTCCACACTGATGGCACACAATTTTCTTCTTGTCTTCCTTAGCTTTGACATCTCCAGTGCTTTTGTTACTAGCCTCTTCTTTCTTCTTATCATAAGGGTGATACCTCCCCTTACCTTTCTTGTTATTATTGCTCTTAAAATTTCTGAACTTCTCCCTTTCCTTGTCATGCTGCTCCAACCTCAAAGCTAAGTCTATCACATGATCAAAAGTCTTGTCTGCATAGGGTAACATGGCTCTACTAAGTCCTGGATTCAAACCTTTTATGTACCTATCATTTTTAGATGCCTCATCTGCCACAAGCATTGCTCCATATGTGGAAAGCCCCTCAAACTTTTGAGTGTATTCTGTGACAGTCATGGTTCCTTGTCTAAGTCTAATGAATTCTTCTAGCAAGGTAGTCTTTGCTGATGCTGGTACAAACCTTGCTTCCAACATCTCTTTGAATTGATTCCAAGTGATTTCATTCTCATTTCTTCCTGCAATGATTACTTCCCACCAGCCTAAAGCTACTCCTTTTAGCTGTCTTGAAGCCACTTGCCTCTTTCTTTGATCATCAAGTTGCATGTCATTGAAAATTCTTTCCAATGTTCTCAACCATGTTTGAATTTCCATGATACTCTCTGTCCCTTCAAAGCTTTTGCCTCCTAAATGAGTATATGTCTTAAGTAATTTTGAGAGTTCTTCATAGGGATTTTCTTGCCTTTGTCCTGCCCCATCCCTAAATGCTCTCACCAAGTCTTGCAGATTGACCACTGGTGGTGCATGGGAAGATCCTGCTCCCTGATTTGGTGGTCTCCCTACCATAGTTTGCTAATAATAATTTGCATAGCTGGTTAGTTTGATATTTAGTTCCTTTTAATTTTTATTTCTATCTAAGAACTTGATCCTTACTTCTACTATGTTGAATAACATAGCTCTGATACCAACTGAAATGACCCTCCTATTTCTACTCTAATTCCATAAGAAATTTTTTTTTTATTTTAAGGTAAAGAGGATATATATATATATATATAGATATATCATCCATTGCAATATAATTCTCAGGGTCAATATCTTTCTCCAATAAACCAAATATATCCAGGATCACAATAATCAACCAATATAAATATATCAGTACATTCACAAAGGTAAGCACATACATGTGAGGATGTATATGCCTCTCTTGTTTGAATCAGAGTTCTGGAAAACAAGAGGATATTGGATTGCTAATTTTTTTTTTGACCAAACAATCCACTGGTAACATACACATTAGTCTGTTTATCCTAACTAAGAAGTGATCAAGTAATAATCAGTAGTAAACAAGCTTTTAATATAGATGTTTGTGTTAAAGTCTGGATAATATCAAATTCAGTATAAAAGAAAGTGGATCCTAAGTGAACACAAGCAACATCTAGGCGTAATGGAAACGCGCCTAACTTATACACAAGAGATCACGAGTTCGAGTACTATGCTGGTTGGTTCAAACACAATTTTTGTTTTTTTTTCATTTTTCTTCTGTACAATTTGGAATCTGTTATTTACCTATATCTGCACATATATGTTTTATTTTTGCCTATATTCCAACATACTAAACAAATATCCTTGCTTAATTATTTTTGAAATCCATTCCTACAACCTAGAAGGCTTCATGATTGATGTAAATTAGGGGTCTGTTGCTTAGGTTTTGAAAATGATAAGAGTGTTTATCATTATTCAGGTTTGTATTTCTTCTTATAAGATCTGTCTGGCATTTAAAATGCCTTTGGTTAAAATCTGAGTGAAATTCAGATTCCTATTACAAGTGCAAAGGAAAAAGGTGTGTTGATATTTGCACAAAACATGTTTATATGCATATATATCTGCAACTATTTGGATCTGGCTTCCATCTACCTTACTACAGATTCTTTCTTTATTTAAAAATAGGACATGAAACAATTGTATGGAACAAGTTAAATTATGAAAACCTTGCAGCCATATAAAACATTCAACCTATGTCTATTTTCTTTTGTATTCATATGCCATAGTAGAAAACAAAACCATTTAATTTTCTGAGAATCAACTACCCAGATTTTCTAAAACTTAAGTTCTTTCCAAAGACTCAAGATTGACTAATACATTTATAAAATGTAATCATTCAACTTTAACATAGTGTTCTTGCTAAATCCACTTACAAGATTTGATTAAAATTCTTTTCAAACATAACAGATATTTAACTTAGTTCATAGATTCCAGATACAAGTCAGTCTCTTAACAAAAATACCTAACAAAATATCCATCCAATATTCAACACTTAATACAAGTAGCAATTTAAATTGTCAATACATGCAGATTTCAACATTTAGGCTCTTATCTAACTAAGTTTTAGCATGCTATATCTTCTTCTCAAGGCCTTGCTCCTACCCTTACTTAGTTGCTGCAATCCCTGAAAAAGCATTTGAAACTGCCTCATTTTAAATGAGACACCCCAGATGCCATTAGCACACTAGGGTCAGACACATGTCTGGTATGAGAAAATTCACAAAAGCAATTTGTTAATTAGGTTAAAATCAAGTTAAATACTTATACATATGGTTCTGTCCTTTGGAATCAGGTAAATACTTGTGTGCATGCTCTGTGTCATTGTGCATGTGCACACTTTAATTTTCTTTCCAGAGACTACATATATAAATATGGCACATACACTCAAGCATACAACTCAGTCATAGACAACCAATCATTCATACCAAACAGGAAAATAACTAATATGAGTTAAATCATTTATTCAATTCTCATATTTCAAATCTGGGAAAAACTCTAGTTTTCTCATCTGCTCAAGTATTATTTCCTTGGTATATTTATCTATCCTTGGTCTCATCTGCAATATTTATGAATCAATGGACACACTGTAATGAACTAATTCACTCCATTACACAAAGATCTCAGGACTTAAACAAGCCATGTGTCAACTTATGTTACTCAAGCACACAAGTCATTCCTGCAGTGTTCTTGACCCCAATTTCCTAATCAGGTTTAAGTTAATAATAACTCTTTTGATTTTTCATGACAAAACCATTCAGTGATTCATTTTATTAGCTAGAACATCCATAACATGGCATCTCATATTATTCATAACCATACAGAGGCAAACAAGCAACAACCATTTGTGATTACAAATTAAGGTTCTGTATATATATATATATATTCATCCTGGTATATTTTTCTTTAAAGGAGTTTAGGCAGCTAACATTGGTTTATGGCTTCTGGGGGAGTTTTTCTTTTTGCAACCATTTGTGCTTGAGTTAAACTCAGAATAATCTGGTTTCACTGAATCACAAAATTTTGTTTGCTATGCATTTTATTGAATCAGGAGCATCAGCACATAGGCAACCCTATTGCACCCCTAATTCCTTTCTATTTCAAGCCTCAGCACTTATACATGAGTATATTGCAGCTCAACATTATTTGCATTTTTCTGGGTTAAGCCAAAACCAATACTACTTGCCTATTCTCAACATTTTATTTTCTGGGTATTTGTTTATATCCCTAAACATTAACATATCAGAGATCTGAGTGTATAAAACAGACATGTATACTAACAACACTTAAAACTTTGTTATAATAAAACAAGTAATCAATCAAAGAAAATCAAAACATTTTCAGATTTAAATTCACAGATAAACATTCATATATGAGAATACTCTTTTAAGAAAATACTTTTAACTGGCTGCCTACATTAGGACTTATTGCCTTAGATTTTTGAGTGAGTTTTCTCACCTAGCTCTCTCCTTTGTTTCCTTAATTAACTGATGAACTCCTGCTCTTATCCTCAAGCTCTCTTTCTTCCTTTGTCTTATGATTTCTGTGGTGTTGTTTTTCTTCTCTTTTTTTTTTCAAAATTCCTTTCTAAGGAGAAGAGGAGGCTGCTGCATATGCATGTATATATATACAGGGTCTCTCTCTTAGGGTTTTGGGTATTGGCTAAGTCCATTTTTGCCCACCAGAAAATCATGTTATCTGCATTTTTTAAACCCAAAGTTTTACCCTTCCCGGCTTAATTTGGGTGAAGAGAAAAGTGGTTACACATTTTTTTCAGAAATTTGCTTTTCAGAAAATACTTTTCCCCCTTGTCTACAATCATGCTAAAAATGTGACTTGATTTTTATTATTTATTAAATACTCTTTTCTAATTCTGCCTATACCAAGAACTTCTCTGTTTTATCTTATTTTCCTATTTTTAGCTTTCATGTAAATGGCATGTACTTCCTTTATTTATTTATAAGAGGATTAGTTCTTTTTATATCTTCTTTCTTTTTATTTCTGCTTATATTAAAATATGTCTATATATATATATATTATTTCACTAGTTTGAACTCTAGTATTTTATTAACACATATATATACATATTTATATATATATATATCATTCTGTATTGACACACACATGCACATGTATACTTAAGAAAATATTCAGTAGCATACATATATTTATATTTACTTATGCATTCAGCTTTTTAAAGATTTAATATATATATATATATATATATATATATATATATATATTATATATTCCCATACATATCAATATGTATTTATTCTTCAGAGATTTTTAGCTTTAGTTCATGTGTATACCCTGTGCACACATGTACACACATACTGATACACTATCAAGCCATAACAATCTCCTTCCAAAATTAATTTAAAAATTATTTTAAATTTATTTATATTTTTCAGGATAAATTCCTAAAATCTTGGGTCATTACAAGAATATTCGATAAGGTAGGTAAAATGAACATTCCCGTAAAAGGCAATACGAAGAATTCTAGTTGAAATTTAGGTAGTAATAAATTGGGAATTTTAATGTGATAAATGATATAGTAGAAGAGTAAAAGGAATAAGATAGAAGTTATCTTTGTCTACGCCATTTTTCCATCATTTAAAGGTATATAAGCGGTTTTTAACTATAGAATTGAATTAAATGATGGTAATTAATGAATTATATAATTTTGTAAAGCATTTATGTAAAGATAAGAATTTTATATATACGTTTTTCCTATTCAAATTTGGGACTCGTTTGAATAAGAATATTATTGGATTTAAAATGGCAATCAAATAAATTGCAATTGATAAAGAAAAGGTTTATGAAAGATTATGAAAGTTGTAAACAAAGTTATAAAAAGTATTTGGTTAAATGATAGTATATTTTGAGTAATAAAGCAATAGATGTTGATGTATATTTTAAAATGATATAATTGTCTTATAACTAGAAAAATCTTTGAAATAATAAATGTCTAATCTATTATTTTGGAATGATAATTGGGTTTTGAATGTTGTGTTAAAGGTCCTATTTTCAAAAGGAATAACACTTTATCATAGTAAGTCATTGAAAATGGAAGTTTTTCATAGTTCCTCTTTGAAAACCAAGCAATTTTTGAATATTATGAATTAAAAGTCTAACTTTTAAAGGAATAAATCTTTGATAAAGAAAGTTTTAAAAAGAGAAATTATTTTGCACCTTCTTGAAACTAAGCAATTTTAAATTCTTGATAAAGGTTTCTAAGTTTATATTTTCAAAGGGGGAGATTTTGAATTTGATAGTTCATGTATGTGAAATTTAAGTTTCAAAAGAAATGGGGTAATACATGCTAATTTTGAATCTAATGAAATAAGTTTATTTGTATGAAAATAGTTTATTTAAATTATTCTGTATGTTGTTGAAATTCTAGTTTGATAAAGAATAGTGAAAACCAAGTTTTTATGGAATAGATAGGGATCACAACCTAGGTGGGACAAACTAAAGTTTTCAAATAGGAATAGAATGTACAACCTGATATGGAAATTGGAAATCAGTCCCAAACCTCTATTTGAAAAGTTGGTGAAGTTTAAAGATATTCCAGATCTGTAAATGGGTTGTAAATTAAGTTGTCCTAGATAATTTAGGTTGTAAATTTCCATGTTTCGATTTATTTGGAGGGTTTCCATGTAATTTCCATAAATTACCATATTCCAAAATATGTATAAAAGCACGTTATTTGAATTAACAAAGGATGCACCAAAAAGGGAAAGAGATGTGCAGGATGTGGATTTCCTTTTCATTATTTACACTCTCTTTCGATAAAAGAAAAGAAATAATTCGTTGTAAATTCAAATAAAGCAAAATTTTCATTTGTGGTTAATTTAAGGGAGATTATAATGGTAGTCATGTTTAAGGATAACTTTAATAAATTAAAAATGTGGAAACAAGCGTTCTAGTTTAGAAATTACTATATACATATAACCACGCCTAACAACTAAAAATAAGAATATATATAAATGGCATAAATTACGACTATATATATATATATTAATTATTAATTAACGGATTAGGATTTATGGGCATTAATTACAAATTTAACAGGTAATAAATTTGTAATTAATGAGGGTAAAGAGGAATATAATGAGGACTAATTAGGAAAACTTAATGTGGCATTTATGGAATTGAATCTAAGTAATGGATAGATTTTGAAACCTGAAAAAGGTTAAAGGGATTAAGTAAGGATTAATTGAAGATGTTCTAATTTTGACAATAATGATCAACTACTATGGATACATTGATTGAAGCAATGTATGGACCACATTTGTTAGGAACCAAAATGGAAAGTTGAGGAAAATGGGTAACAATGGAATAACCTGCTAGGACTACCCATCTTAATTTAGTAAGAAGTGTTAGGACCTCAATACCATTTATACCGCTCGATAATAAATGGTAGCTTCTAGCAAAGTTTTCTTTTAGAGTTTTTGGGTTGTAATCGCTAGTTGTCTCCCTTGGTTATTGGAAAAGTGAATAATGTGGTGTAAGATATTTCTCTGTTTATTCCTGTGTTGATTTTATGAATAGGATTAAACCTCTTGATAAATATATACATATTGAAAAGCAATGTAAGTAAAGAAATCTTATGAGGACACTTAACTAGCCATAAACCATAAGTAAAACTGGAAATTAATGAGGAAATTATGTTAGCAACCTAAAATAAATAAATGTTTCAATCCTAAAACTTAGGAATTTTGGAAAAAATAAAATTTGTCTCAAGTCACCATTCAACAACAGAATAAAGTGTATAAACATAAGAGGGGAGTTTTCTATTGAACTAGGATAAAAAGGAAGATATCAAAATTTTGTCCCTATGTGTTTGACTTCATGGAATTGACATGAGACCCTTTTATTCCCATTTTAGGCAATAGGACCGTTGCGTCTCTAGCACAGAATCATATTAAGGAGGTGGTTCAAGTTCATGAAATTTCGGTTAGCATCATTAGTAATAGGGACCCCTTATTTGCTCGCAAATTTTGGAGGAGTTTGCTGGCAGTTATAAGAACTTCGTTAGACCTTAGCACTTACTCTTAGTAGAATTTGTGTATAATAGTAATCACCAATGGACGATTGGTGTGGCACCCTTGAAGCACTGTATGGGAGGCGATACAAATTGCCAAATTATGGGTGGGAAACCACCGACAAAATTCTACTCGGACCAGATTTGAATTCAGAGACTTCGAAAAGTTAGAGTTGGTTAGGCGGCGTGTGAAGATTGTAAGGTCTGGAAAGTTGGAAAAGTTGGCACCAAGATTTATTAAGCCTTTCCCAATATTGGAGAAAATAATGAAACCTGTAAGTTGACAGGATTCCGTGACGTTTTTCATGTTTTGCATTTGAGAAAAATTCCTTCATAGCATAGAAATTATGGTAGATCCTAATCAATTTGGGGATATTGAGATGGAGCCAATAGCGTCCCGTGCCACTGTATGCATTGCGGAGCATGGAACCAGGTAGCTCCGCAATAAAGGAATTAGATTGGTCCGAGTACAATGGGGAGAAAATCCGGTGGAAGGCATGAGGGCTCCTTGTCCTAAGCTTTTCTCCGGTAAACTTTCCTCTTCAAAATTGGGATTTTTGTTGGATTGTGGTTGCTAGATTGGATGGTAGAAGATGGTTGCTATAATTTTTCACAATCAGTTTACACTCATGAAGAGATTTTATGCATGTTTAGGGTATTTTCATACATACTTGCATGACACAATCACACAGTTATTCTAGGGCTGAGCTCGTTTATAGTATATATGCAGTGCATAATCAGATTGCCCTTTGGTTGAGTAGATGGTTGCGTAGATAACTTGGTTGCATAATATGGATGTTATTGTGCATTACGCTATTCGCTCTTTAGAAAGATTTCGGGCACGAAATCAATTTTAAGGGGGGGAATGTAACACCCCATAAAATCAACCACATGTAAATAAATTAAATTAAATGAGATAAGGGTAAAGATGAAAATTTTGTAAAAGTTGGAATTTGGCCATGAAAGTTTTACAGTCGCATTCGTGGCAAAATTCTGATCAATTTCCATATATAATATGCTGAAAATGGAGCTCGAACGAATAGGTTATGAGCATTTGAGGTTTTCATGTTTAAAATAATTTAAATAGAATTCGAATTCAAATAAATAATTAATTTCCAAATTTGAAATTAAAAAATTAACTATGATTAGACTTGGGGGTTAAGTACACGTTTAAGTTAACGTGAATGTTAAAAATAAATAAGGAATTAAATAAATTAAGCAACGGAAATAAATAAATAAATGCTTCCAAAATTACCGGAGCGGTTAACCTATAGACCCAACCGATCAACCCCTGGTGGTCGACCGATGCGTGTAGGGCGATAGACTGCTACTTTTGGTGGCAGCTAGGGTTTTTGAGGGAATAAACATTCCATATTTATCCCTTTTCAATCTATTTTCATCCTACGGTTCCGGTGCATTTCAACCCTTATAAATAAGACCCTAGATCTTTTATTTTTATTCACAAATATTTTGGAAACATCAGCGTAGCTCTATCAGTTCATCTCTTGTTAGATTCAAAAAACTCTGTTATGGTTTCAAGTACAGAGTTAGATGTATGTAAGAATTACGTAATTGCCTATAGGGCATACCACTAACTCTTTTAGCGTTGGCAATATATTTACAGAACTACACATAAGGCAGCTTATATTAAAGATTCATAATCCATTAATATATATTTTGAGTGATATCGATTCAAGTAATAATGTATTTCTTATAAAACACCCACGTGATTCAAGTGTCAAACATATTTGAAATCACGGTATGCGTATCATACATATGTATTTATTTCAAAAATCTAATTTAGGTTTATTTTAGTTTCACTTATATTTTAATTATACATATTATTTTATAAGTTCAATTTATTTATAACTATTACACTTTAATTAACTTATATAATATTTAAATACATCTTATTAATTGAATCATCTTTAATTAATTTTAATACTTAATTTAATTCAACTTTATATTAAAATTTTATAAGTTTTACTTTATTCATCTTAAACTATTTAAGAAGAATATTTAACTATAACCTTTATATTCTTATATATGCATCAAAATATGTGTGTGTGTGTGTGTCAATTACAAAAAATTAACTTAATTAATTAATTACTTAATTAAACATTTTAATTAAATATTTAATAAATTTTAAAAATTCATTTAGTTCAATTTCTTAAAACAATTTTGAGAAAATCAAAACATTTTAAATTATTAAACCATAACCTTTATAGTTTTTATTTACATGTATATCAGTATATAAATTTCAATTAATTAACATTTAGTTAATTATTTATTAACCTAAATCATTTATTCAAGTAAATGTTTTAATTAAAAAAATTAATAATTTTCAAAAAAATTATTTAATTTACCTTAAACAATTCTAAGATAAAATTTCAACTATAACCTTTATAGTTATATATATATATATACATATATATTAAATTTTGATTAATTAATCAATTATCTAATCATAATATTTAAATATTTATAAAAAATTCATAAATTATTACATAAATTTATCGAAACAATTTTGAAATTTGTTAAGTTTATTCTATAATATTTATAGAATTTCCATTTATATTTTAACTTAGCATTTATATTTAAAATATACTTTAAGTTTTCAAGTCTTAATTTGAAAATTAGCCCAAGTCCCAAATAACTCAGGGTTTTACATTTGGGCCATTCTTTTGGATTTTCTCCATCATTGGTCTAAACCAATAGCCAAGGAGGGGAGAATATTTTTTATTCAACCCCAAGCCTGAACATTGTGATTTTGGACACCCATTAGATAGAAAAGTTCATTAGTTGGACCATAAATGATGGCTAATAAGACTGCATAGATCATACGGGCTCTAATACCATTGACGGAGCACAGTCCATTTTGCAGCGGATCAAATGGATAAAATTTCAAAAAAATTCCCTCTATTTGGATCTTAGTAGGCCTATGAAGTCAATTAACTAGTGTTAGGCCCAATCTATCTATTTAAATAAAATGATATTTTATTTAAAATTATTTTATACTTGTTAGTTGATCATATTAATAAATTTAATTGAATGTGTTTCCTGGAGATTTGACCAGGCAACTAGTGCTCGACATCAGGTAGCACTCGGCGTCAGAGAGTGCTCGACATCTAGGAGTGTTCGGCGAAGTACCCGGCTTCCTAGTGGAACTCAGCGTCATAGAATGTCCGGCATCTAGGAGTACTCGGCGAAGTACTCAGCATCCATATTGTTCGGCGTCAGATAGTACTCGGCATACAAGACTGCTCGGCGTCAGCTAGCGCTCGGCATCAATAGAACTCGGCAACGGGACTGTTCGGCGTAACAGGAGTACTCGGCAACGGGAGTACTCGGCATCTGAGAAACGAGAGCACCCGGCATCCAACAGGAGTACTCGGCAACGGAAGTACTCGGCATCCGGGAGACGCTCGGTGTACCTAATCATTCAACATGACACTATCGTTCGGTCAGGGAGCATTGTTCGGTCAAGAGCTTCAAACAGAGTTACGTTCGGCTCCAACTGCAACCACCTTGCACTCTCCACACATCAGATATACCATTCGGCATAGAAAGGACCGTTCGGCATAGGGAGGACAGTTCGGCATTATGACGTTCGGCATGCCTGGTTCGGCAAGCAGCGAACACTACACCTGGGCTAGAGCGATCGGCTACCAAGCCCACTTGGGAAGTCCAGCCCATCTTTGTCTATAAATAGAGGGGCAGGGTCACAGTGAAGAGGATCCTTTTTTCGGGAGAGAACACCGGGGAGACTCTGCCATTTTTGAGACTCATCTTCTCTACTTAACAACTTCATTCAAGCATTTGATTCACGAATTGTATTTGTAATCAACAAGAAGAAAGATCAATAAAGTTTAATCTCAAAGTGGACGTAGGCAATTACGCTGAACCACTATAAATTTGGTGTTCTTACTTTCTGCATTTAAATTAGCATTGTCTTCTCTGTTTAATTTATCTTCATCACTTATATCTCTACACAATCATTCTCTACGAGGTTAGTGACCAATTTTGGTGCTAACACTTTGGTGCTTTCACTGAGAATTGAATTCTCAGACCTCAAGGATCTACTTTGAAGCTACTGGATTGAACAAATCCCCCAAAGAAGATCCGACTCACTGATAGGACATCCATTGATTCTACTCAGAGTTCATACCGATAACTCTACAATGGCAAGACCACGTACCAGGTCAGCTTCTCATAATGCGGATGCCCACGAAACTGCTAGCGTGCAACAAGCAGGACCTAGCAATCAACCAGCGATTCCGAGTGCAGGAATTGCCGCTCAAGAACAGACTCCAGTTGTCACCAGAATAGAGTTTAATGACTTGATGAGAGAACTCAGGGAAAGCAGGAGACAGCTAGGAGAGCAGATGCAAGCTAACGCAACCTGATGGCACAACTCACTCAACAGCAGCAACAGAATGCTGGGGGCAATCCCGCTCCTTACTCTTCATCTGACAGCTCAACTTCCTCTGATGAACCTCCCAGGCGCAGACGACGTAAGACTGAAGCTGCACGAGTAGAAGCTGATGTTCAAACAGTGGAGACCGTAACCAAGCAAGAGCTGGAAACTTCAGGACCGGAGTGCAAATGGAGGATAGAGGCCCAGGCCATCAAAACGCTAACAATGTCGAACCCCAAGGCGCGCGACTGTCAGATCACCAGGAGAGAAGGCATCAGCATGGACAGGCACGTAGAACAGACCTTAACCTCCTGCCTTCCATACAGACACCAGATCTGACAGCCATGATCAGGCAATTGATGAAAGAAAATCAGGCCTTATCGAATGATGACTGGGGAGTGTCAAGAAGTCATACTCCATTCACGGATGTTGTGTTGCAGGCGGCGTACCCCAGGAAGTTTAGTATGCCTACTATCCCTGCGTATGAAGGGAAGACTGACCCTAGACAGCATGTCATGAGGTACGAATGGATGATGGATTCAGCTAGAGCAAATGATGCCACCAAATGTAGATGCTTTCCGATTACTCTCTCTGGGATCGCTACTATGTGGTTCACCCGACTTCCTCCGCGGTCCGTATCGAATTTCGAAGAGTTGGCAAGGAAGTTTATTGAGCAGTTCAGAATACACACTACACGCCCAAAAGACGTAATGTCTCTGTCAAGTGTAATCCAAAATCCCGGGGAGTCGTTGAAGGAATATTTACAAAGATTCCATGTTGCGGCAACTGAAGTCAGTAATCCCAATGACCATGCAATTCTGATGGCTGTAATGAGAGGTGTGGATCCAAATTCTGAGTTTGGAGACTGGTTGGCAGGAAAACCCCCGACTACGCTAGAGCGTTTCTACTCAAAGGCACACCAGTTCATAAGAAGAGAGGAAGCTAGGTGGGTACGACGAGATAAGGCACCAGGACCTGTCCAAGAATCTATGAAGAGCAACATTGCTGTGAAGCAGTCCGGAGACAGCTCGGGAAAGGTCCAAGTCAATGTCCAGAATAAGCCTGGGCAGTCTAAGGAGTCCGGAGGAAGGAATCAAGGGAAGAAGAAAGAAGCGGGGAAGTGGAAGTCGAGAATTCCAAGCTACAGCGAGTATACTCCGCTGAATGCACCACTTGAGAACATTTACCTATCCACCTGCAATACTTTTCAATACAGAAAGCCACGTCCAAAAGAATCAACCGAGGAACAGAAGCGGACCGGGAAATATTGTCGCTTCCATGAGACTTATGGGCACAATACGGAAGAGTGCAGACACCTGCACGACGCTATCGAGAAGTTGATCAGGCAAAAGAAGTTGCAAGAATTTGTGAAGGATCCACAGGAAGGAGGACAGGGAACGTCCAACCCAGGTCGTGCACCAGCTCCGCGTCATCCCGCAGATAAGAATTGGCAAGAGATGGAGCGATATGCAAGCTCCCTGAAGCATGCAGATTTTGAGTGCTGTTCGAACGTGGAGGACGGGACCCCTACTAAGCAGCAGCGCGTAATGACAGACGATATAGTGTTCAGAAACAGAGACGCTGATCAGGTGGAGGCTCCGACCATCGACCCGATGGTCATATCTGCGACGATCGGACCAGTATATGTAAAAAGAATTCTGATTGATTGCGGAAGTTCAGTCAACATCATCTTCAAGAAGGCTTATGACCAGATGAAACTGGAAACAAAGGACCTGAAACCGTCCAAGGCTCGTATACACGGCTTTAACGGCGCAGCGACCGATGCCGTAGGGTATGTTGAGTTACCAGTCGAACTGGGACAAGGCGAGCGTCGGAGGGTGCGAATTCTACCCTTCGTAGTTCTGGATGTGGATTCTCCATATAACGTTTTCTTGGGCCGGCCGGTCCTGGCTGAGTTTAGGGCAGCATTAGCCCCGTGGTGTTTAACTTTGAAGTTCCCGACGGACAAAGGAGTAGGTATTGTTCATGGCGACCAAGCAGCTGGTCGTTCCTGTTATGTGGCTGAGCTCCGAGAGGCCCATCGGAGGGAGAAGGGAAAAGTTGTGGACAATCCCGTCCGCATCCTTAATGCGGATAATTGACAAGTAGTGCCTGAGCCCTGGCTCGGGCATAGTTCTCGGATCTTCGGAGATATAGATCCGAGAGACGACGATGAGAAACCCAGGGAAGAGAAGGCGGCACCGGCTGAATTAACGATTGACATTTCAGTTAGCCGTGACGACCCTTCGCGAATACTAAAGATCGGATCACAGCTTGGCCCCGAGATGACTGAAGACCTTAGCGACTTCCTCCGGGCGAATCTTGATGTTTTCGCCTGGACGCATTCTGATATGTGTGGGATTTCCCCCGCCATCACAAGTCATATGTTGAACATAGACCCGAAATACATTCCAGTTAAACAAAAAAGGAGAAGAATGGATCCGGAGAGGTCCGCCGCTCTCGGAGAGGAGGTGGACAAACTCAAAGCAAATGGGTTCGTCCGCGACGCCCTCTACCCTGAATGGGTATCCAACCCCATGCTGGTAAAAAAGGCGAATGGGAAATGGAGGACTTGCGTAGATTATTCCGACTTGAACAAAGCATGCCCTAAGGACAGTTTCCCGTTGCCTAGGATCGATCAGTTGTTCGACTCCACCGCGGGACATGAGCTGCTGTCATTCATGGATGCGTACTCAGGGTACAACCAAATCCCGATGCATATTCCGGACCAAGAACACACTAGCTTCGTTACAAATGTAGGACTGTATTGCTATGTAGTGATGCCCTTTGGATTGAAGAATGCAGGAGAAACTTACCAGCGTTTAGTGAATCGAATGTTCAAGGACCAACTGGGTAGAACGATGGAAGTCTATGTGGATGACATGCTCGTGAAGTCACGACAGTCAAACGACCACATTCGAGACTTGGTTGAAATGTTCGACATACTCAGGTATTACGGGATGAAGATAAACCCTCTGAAGTGTTCCTTCGGTGTTGCGTCGGGGAAGTTTTTGGGATTCATCGTCAATGCTAGGGGAATTGAAGCCAACCTAGAAAAGATCCAAGCTATTCGAGATGTGCAAGCGCCCAGGACTATAAAACAAGTACAAAGCTTGAATGGAAAAGTAGCTGCGCTAATTCAATTTATATCCAGGGCAACTGACAAGTGCATCCCATTCTTTGATATAATAAAGAAAGGGAAGAGAAATTTTGAATGGACGGCTAGTTGTGAGGAAGCATTCCAGAATCTGGTGAGGCATCTGGAGAGTCCACCAATGCTGTCAAAACCGGTTGACCATGAAATGTTATATGTATACTTGGCTGTATCCCCACATGCGATAAGTGCGGCTTTGGTTCGTGAGGAGGATCGAGTCCAGAAGCCGGTGTATTATGTTAGCAAGCGTTTAACGGGGGCAGAGAGGAATTACCCTAAGATCGAGAAATTGGCTTATTGCTTGGTGATTGCATCACGTAAGCTGCGCCCATACTTTCAAGCACATTCAATCGGTGTTTATACCGATCAACCCCTGAGGCAAGTACTCCAACGGTCGGAAACTTCTGGAAGGTTGCTAAAATGGAACATCGAGTTGAGCCAATTCGATATTGCCTACCTACCACGGAGAGCCATCCGAGGGCAAGCGTTAGCAGATTTCATCGCTGAGTTTACCATACCCGTCAAACCGGATGATCACGACATCATTCCCCCCGTTCGATGGAAATTATACACTGACGGTGCATCAAACGACCGTTGCTCCGGCGCGAGCATAGTTCTTATAACTCCGGAAAACCGATCAATCTGTTATGCCCTGAAGCTTGATTTCCCGGCTACAAATGATGAAGCAGAATATGAGGCACTGACCGCTGGCTTAAAGCTCATCAGGGAACTCGGGATCAAATCAATCGAAATCTTTTGTGACTCACAGTTGGTGGTTTACCAAGTACGGGGAGACTACCAAGCAAAGGGACGAAAGCTCGCTCCGTACCTTGTTCAGGTCCAAGAACTACTCTCGAATCTCGAGCGTTATGACATTTCACATGTCCCGCGCGAACAGAACAAAGAAGCCGACTTATTGGCTAAGTTTGCGAGTACCGGCGATGCGCAGCAAATGGGATTGTATCCCGTTGAAGCCTTGCATGCCCCGAGCATAGACGAGATAAAAGTCGATCATGTGTTGGAAACGGAGATCGAGAAGGAATCGTGGATAACCCCATTCAAACTGTACCTGACGACCGGGGCTTTACCATAAAAAAGGAGCGAAAGACGGCAGGTCCTTCGAAAGGCCGCGCGATACGTAATGCAGGATGGGTCAATGTATCGAAAAGGATTCTCAGTCCCATTATTGCGATGCATCGCTCATGATGAGACAAAGCGGGTCTTAAGGGAGGTTCACGAAGGGGAATGTGGCGACCATACTGGGGGGCAAACGCTAGCAAAGAAGATCCTCCGCTATGGATATTACTGGCCCACCGTAAACCGGGACGCCGCGGACTACGCAAGAAAATGCGACAAGTGTCAAAGATATGCGAAAATCCCGAGGGCTCCATCAACGGAACTCACACAAATGATTAGTCCCTGGCCATTTGCGATCTGGGGAATCGACATAATCGGCTCTTTGCCTATATCCAAAGGTGGCGCGAAATATGCGATAGTTGCAGTCGACTATTTCACAAAATGGGCTGAGGCAGAACCTTTGGCCACAATCACCTCTAAGAAGGTCATTAACTTCGTTGTACGAAACATTATATGCCGCTTTGGCCTTCCACGCACCATCATTACGGACAACGGGACACAATTTGAAAGCAGAGAGTTCAAAGAGTTCTGTTTAAAGTATGGCATCGAGAAGAAGTTCGCCGCCGTGGCACACCCGAAAGCTAACGGGCAAGTCGAGGCCGTCAACAAAATAATCAAGTCCATACTGAAGAAGCGTCTGGAGAAGGTTGGAGGCAAGTGGGTAGATGAACTCCCGACAGCATTATGGGCATATAGAACTACCCACAAGTCCGCGACCGGCCACACTCCATTCGCCTTGGCATACGGCTCCGAAGCCGTTATACCCGTGGAACTTGAAGTTCCATCACACCGAGTGACATACTATGATCCCAAGACGAACCAGAATCTCTTGTTGGAATCACTGGACTGCATCGATGAAAAGCATGAAGAAGCCGAATTAAGGACGGCAGCGCATGGGCACCGAGTCAAGCGCTACTACGACGACAGAGTCCGCCCAAGGATCTTTGATGTGGGTGATCTCGTTCTGAAACGAGTTTTCCCGGTACCATCACGTATGAATCCCAGCTGGGAAGGTCCGTACGCCATTGAACGGAAGCTTGGAGAGGGAACATTCAAGCTAGCGACCGTTGATGGCACGACACTCCCCCGAGCATGGAACAGTGAACATCTGCGGCACTATTACATTTAGCATGTTTCCTTTCTTGTTTTAGGCACTGTTATTTCCTGCATCTTTCCATTCAGTAATAACTTAGTTTCTTTTTAAAAGTTGTAATCGAGCAGTTTAGTTGATTTTCATTAATAAAGGCTTGAAGCCGTACCTTCCATGAATCACTAACGTTTCTATATCTCATAATTGAATGACGAACTACATTATCTTGTACGACGTACGGACTCGTATAAACGATTTCAAATCTCTGAATCCCCAGAGTGCGGAGTGGAGTACTCTAAGTCCCTGGAGCGTGGACTAGAGTATAAACGATTTCAAATCTTCGAATCCCCAGAGTGCGGAGCGGAGTACTCTAAGTCCCCAGAGCGCGGACTAGAGTATAAACGATTTTAGATCTCCGAATCCCCAAAGTGCGGAGCGGAGTACTCTAAGTCCCCAAAGCGCGGACTAGAGTATAAACGATTTCAAATCTCCGAATCCCCAGAGTGCGGAGCGGAGTACTCTAAGTCCCCAGAGCGCGGACTAGAGTATAAACGATTTCAAATCTCTGAATCCCCAGAGTGCAGAGCGGAGTACTCTAAGTCCCCAGAGCGCGGACTAGAGTATAAACGATTTCAAATCTCCGAATCCCCAGAGTGCGGAGCGGAGTACTCTAAGTCCCCAGAGCGCGGACTAGAGTATAAACGATTTCAAATCTCCGAATCCCCAGAGTGCGGAGCGGAGTACTCTAAGTCCCTAGAGCGCGGACTAGAGTATAAACGATTGCAAATCTCCGAATCCCCAGAGTGCGGAGCGGAGTACTCTAAGTCCCCAGAGGCGGACTAGAGTATAAACGAATACGAACCTCTGAATCCCCAGAGTGCGGAGCGGAGTACTCTAAGTCCCCGGAGCGCGGACTAGAGTATAAACGATTTCAAATCTCCGAATCCCCAGAGTGCGGAGCGGAGTACTCTAAGTCCCCAGAGCGCGGACTAGAGTATAAACGATTTCAAATCTCCGAATCCCCAGAGTGCGGAGCGGAGTACTCTAAGTCCCCAGAGCGCGGACTAGAGTATAAACGATTTCAAATCTCTGAATCCCCAGAGTGCGGAGCGGAGTACTCTAAGTCCCAAGAGCGCGGACTAGAGTATAAACGATTTCAAATCTCCGAATCCCCAGAGTGCGGAGCGGAGTACTCTAAGTCCCCAGAGCGCGGACTAGAGTATAAACGATTTCAAATCTCCGAATCCCCAGAGTGCGGAGCGGAGTACTCTAAGTCCCCAGAGCGCGGACTAGAGTATAAACGAATACGAACCTCTGAATCCCCAGAGTGCGGAGCAGAGTACTCTAAGTCCCCGGAGCGCGGACTAGAGTATAAACGAATACGAATCTCCGAATCCCCAGAGTGCGGAGCGGAGTACTCTGAGTCCCTGGAGCGCGGATTAAGGTATAAACGGTTTCAAGTCTCCAAGTCCCCGGAGCACAGAGTCAGCAAAAAGTCCAAGTACTCGAGAGATGTGGGACGAGAGGTACGCCATGTCCAGAAATGTTTGAACAACACGAGAATGGACCGGGAGATAATGCAACTCATAAGAACTTGAGTTATGGCTACAATTAGTCAGCAAACCAAAGAAAGACAAGAGAATCATTCAAACAAAAAGAAACTAAACTTTATTCGATAAGTTCAAAATGGGATTACATGATCACTCCTACAAAACTCAGACCTGACTATACAAACTACAAGCTACGAAAGATAAAAGCAGCTACAAGACTTAAACAAAAAGCTCGTTGAACGAGTGTATCGATTATTTCTTCGATTTCTTCTTCTTGTCTTCCTTTGTCTTGTCCGATGACTCCTCTCCCTCACGCTTTTTCTTGGATTTCTTGCTTGCTAAAGAAGCGGAGTCAGGAGTAGGAGACGGAACATCTAGTGGTTTGGACCTGCCCGGGAGAATGATTTTCAAAGGTCTGTTCCGCGGGTCGGTAAGTTCCAGGATTCCAGGTTCAACCTTGACCTCGGCCTTCTTCTTCTCCTCTGCGGCGAGGCGGTCCTTCATGCTCATATGTGAAGTATGCTCCGAGGCACCAGTGATTTCAATTTCATCACTACCTTCGGCAGGAGATGAAGTGTCAAGCTTATCGTCATCTAGCGCCCCAATCACTTGAGCATCGGGACCAGGAATCACTCCTGCGTGGACAGCATCGCTAGTTTTCTCTGCCTCCTCCTTGGCGTCATCGCTCCTCGGAGTTGGCTCGGCGTCAGAACAACCTACATGAAAACATAAAGGATGGGCGTTAGAACGAGTAACCACCGCTGAAAAATGACGGGATCTTTCAACTTTTAGAGAAAGGAGAATTTCCTACCAGGTTCCGGTTGGCTATCGGTGGCGCGTGGGGTTTCACCCTCCAGGATAAGGGATAGCACATGAGCACCAAGCCCGGGATCTTCGGGGTCATAACCAGCATGCTGCTCGAATGAATCAAGTGTCGGCCGACCGACCGATTGAGCAGCGGGAGGAGCAGCAATATGAGGAGCAAAAGTATTGACCCCGGACGGGCCGGCTTCATCATTTTTCTCTTTTGGAAGGGGAGAGCCTTTGCTGTAAAGTGCCAATGCTACGGATAAATCCGATGGCTCATTCCCCCTAAGGAACTCCTTCACCAAGGCCTCCTCATCGACCTCTTCGGAGCCCGACTCGATCTTCCTGATCCTTATCAAAGTTTCCCAGGCCTCAGCTAGGGATTCGAGATAGTCGTCGCCCAAGAACGTTAAGTCGCGATTCATGAGGACGCGGGCTCCGTATTCAGCAATCAATGGGTCAAACATGCATTTAACCTCTTCCCTGCCGGCTTCTGCGGCCGCCTCGAGGCGAGAATCAATCTCCTCCGCAGCCACTCTTTTGCCCTCCTCACGGGCCTCATCCTTCATTTTCTCAACCCCGGCAAGTTCATCATCGAGCTTCGTTTTCAAGAGACGAGTAGCGACGATTTCATCACAGTATCGCTGCGATTCTTCTTGAGCAGCTACCTTGTCCTCCTTCTCCTTGGAGAGTAATTCTTTCAGCTCTCTGACTTGCACGACGAGCGCATCCCTCTCCTTTTGGACAAAGTCTTTCTCTAGGGCAAGGGCACCGCTGCGCTGGACTGCTTCGTCAAGCTCTTTTTTGTGAGCCGCCTCTAAACGAGTAACTGCCTCAGCAGTATCTTTCGCGCTTTGTTCAGCGGCTTCCAGCTTCGACTTATACGAAGCGAGCTCTACGTCTTGGTGCTCGATGATGTTTTTGTCGCAGCCTGACTCCAGTTTCAGGCGATCAATCTCATGTTGACGCTCAACGGATACCTCTGAGATCTTCTCCACCAAGTGCACAAATGCGTCATGTTGAACATAGACGTCGTTATTGCAGGCAATGGCACTCTGCTTCACATGCCCGGGAATATGATGAATGGCCGGGAGGAACTTCAGACCGTCGAAGCAAATTTTTGGAAACTTGGCCTTAAGATCGACCATTTTTTCCGCAACAGTCGGGTCCACCGCAGGAGTAGGAGGAGGAGGCTTTGAAAGTTCCGCTCTTTTTCGTTGTTCCCGAACTTGCCTCGTACTCGATGAACCGGAGTGTTGTTCTCGAGGAGCATCAGAGTGGTAACCCTTCTGTGAAGTTTTCTCTTTATCCGGCATAGTTGGAGGAAGAGGATCACGGGACTGCGAAGATTGAGAATATGCCTTCTTGCGGTGAGACGACTCACGGGGACGATTGTCTCTATCTTCATAATCGTCTCTGCCCCTGCATCTGCCTGAACCAGAGTCCTGACCAGAGTGATGAAGTATGGAAGATCCATGGAGTCCGTGAGAACGCCCCATATCACCTGCAAAGAATGGAGATAACAACGAGTTAAGAAAAAACCGTGAGATAAGAAAAAAACTTGAAGTGTATGATGGAATGCGTATGTGTGTGTGTGTCCCAGTGTTTCCCCCGACAGACCAGTTCTTTTGTCTTTGCTAATTGGAGTATTGTCTCCTTGAGTCGGGAGTTGAACTCCCGCGTTGCCTTTAGCAGGCGAAGAAAACTTGAGGACTTCAGGATCGTCAAACCCGTAATTAAGAATATCATCGGGAATAGACAGGTTCGACAGGCCCCTAAGGGAACTTTCCAGATGCTACGAGGAAGCCTCTTTCTCAGGCGGGATAGGCATGACTTTTGAAGTGCCACCAACTTTCTCCTTCTGAACTTTATATTTTAACTTCTTCTTTCCCTTCGAAGGGGAGGATGACGTTTCAATGTCTTGGACTTCGACTGCCGGATTCCAAGCGGGACCCACATTCTCGCCTTGAGTCTCAAGAGCTTCGTCTTCTTTGTGCTCACCCTCTTCATGTGTATCGGGAGTGCGGCGCGACGACGATCCGGCCTGTTTTTTCCCTTTACCGGACGGAGGTTTGGGAATGGTGGCACCTTCTGGAAGGCTGATCCGGCGACCAGGGGCTAGCAAGCCAAACCCCGACAGTGATTCATTTGAAATGATAGTCCGGATGTCTCGTTCCTCGGCAGGAAGAGCTCTAATGGCTTCAACAGCCTCAGAATATCCTCGGCCTTCCGGACGCGGGTTGATACCTGAAAAGATGAAACGAAGAGTTAGGAAAAGCATGACTCCGGTTAAATGCGAATAGTGACTCGGCAGAGAGACTTACTGCCTTCAACCCATCTCCTCGCGAAGCCGGGAGGGCAGCGCACATAGAACCATTCCTGTTTGTACAGGGCGAATTTACTGCATGCCCCTGTCAAGATTTGGCATTTGTGGTACGGCTCGAGGAACATAAAGGAAGGACTGTCTTTCCGTCTCTTGATCATATAGATGTATCTGATATCGCCAGCGGTTGGAGGTCTGGAGAAGACGGCCATGAAAAGTAAGTAGGTCCCGTATAGAAACGCATGGTCGTTCGGGTGCAGCTGCGACGGAGCTATGTCAACATACTGCAATACATCCCAGAGAAATAAATTGAACGGAGGCACGCTGCCCATCCAACACATGAACTTGTTACAGGCGGTATACCCGACTGGGGGTAGATGAGGACGATCGTGTCGCGAAGGGACCAACACGTCGGCGAAAGGGATCCCATGAATGGAGCATATCCGTCGAAGAGCGGCTTCGTTGATCTTCGAAGCTTGTGAATCGATCGGATTGTCTAGAAGAATTGCTGCCTCCAAGGCATCAGGTGCTAAGTTGTGAGCAGGAGAAGTCGACGGATTAGAAGTATCAGCAGCTTCTGGCCTTGATGACGGCCTAGGCCTGTCGAATATAGTAGCGGAGCTAGACTTTCTTGACATCCTCAATAAATAACGAACCTGGCTAAGTGCTTGAGAAAACTATACTTAAAAAACGTTGGACGTTAGAATTAACAACACGAGTTCCCCCCCCCCCCATGTGGTGTGTGAACTAGTGCAAGCAATTGTGTACAAGCAATAAGAATCTAAAGGTTTCAAAGATATAAGAATAAGCTTCGAATCATCGCCTTCGAAGACCGTCATTGCTGACCGTCTCAAAGAGCCTGCCTGGTGGTGATTACAGTTCCAGATTCAGAAAACATATAATTTATAAAGTGACCGGCCTAAGTGTAGTTTGACATTTATACTATTCGGCGTTTAAGCTTTGTTCGGCAAAGGCATTGTTCGGCTAAGTCATTGTCCAGTTAAAAAGCTTTGTTCGGCTAAGTCATTGTTCGACTAAAGGCATTGTTCGGCTAAGTCATTGTCCAGTTAAAAGCTTTGTTCGGCTAAGTCATTGTTCGGCTAAAGGCATTGTTCGGCTAAGTCATTGTCCAGTCAAAAAACTTTGTTCGGCTAAGTCATTGTTCGGCTAAAGGCATTGTTCGGCTAAGTCATTGTCCAGTTAAAAGCTTTGTTCGGCTAAGTCATTGTTCGGCTAAAGGCATTGTTCGGCTAAGTCATTGTCCAGTTAAAAGCTTTGCTCGGCTAAGTCATTGTTCGGCTAAAGGCATTGTTCGGCTAAGACATTGTCCAGTTAGAAACTATGTTCGGCTAAGTCATTGTTCGGCTAAAAGCTTCGTTCGGCTGAAGTCATTGTTCGGCCAAGGGAGTATTCGGCAGCCTTCCATTCCTCCATCCGGCGCATGACGACATACGCCGGAGCAGCGCTACGCCAAACAACACCCTTACCTCCTCCATCACCTTCATTCTTTCCTCTTCACTTTAGCCACAGTTCGACACGAAGAAACTAAGACCATAGGTGGACATACTCCTAATCACTCCCCCTCGCCTCATCGTTCGGCAATAAAGACGCGATAGAGACAACCTACTCAAAGGCCTTCTACGTGATACACTCGGCCATCTCGTTTGAAATCTACTACTATCGTACGAGAAAAGGTACCTAGTTTGCAGAATGGAGATTGGGATGGAGTAGTTAAGCTTTAAATCCGGACGACTGAATAGAATTGAAAATCTTCGAGGAACGGCAGAAGTAAAAAAGTAAAGGGGAGAAGAAGGAAAAGGCCTGGTTTTATAAAGAAGGGAGGCGGAAGTCGAAGGGGCTATACCCGGTAGAATCGGTCAATGCCAGAGTGTTCAGCATCAGAGAAAAGTGACGTTCGGCACATGTGGATTATTCGGCTTCGAACGTATAGTTCGGCATCCAGGCCACGCTCGTCACACACCTCCGTCACAGGCATTCTCGAGAAGGCATTACCAAGGAAAGTTGAACTAGATTCAAAGCGCATCACGTTCGGCCATGCGATACACTTTGGGGGGCAAGTGTTTCCTGGAGATTTGACCAGGCAACTAGTGCTCGGCATCAGGTAGCACTCGGCGTCAGAGAGTGCTCGGCATCTAGGAGTGTTCGGCGAAGTACCCGGCTTCCTAGTGGAACTCAGCGTCATAGAATGTCCGACATCTAGGAGTACTCGGCGAAGTACAAAGCATCGATATTGTTCGGCGTCAGATAGTACTCGGCATACAAGACTGCTCGGCGTCAGCTAGCGCTCGGCATCAATAGAACTCGGCAACGGGACTGTTCGGCGTAACAGGAGTACTCGGCAACGGGAGTACTCGGCATCCGAGAAACGAGAGCACCCGGCATCCAACAGGAGTACTCGGCAACGGAAGTACTCGGCATCCGGGAGACGCTCGGTGTACCTAATCATTCAACATGACACTATCGTTCGGTCAGGGAGCATTGTTCGGTCAAGAGCTTCAAACAGAGTTACGTTCGGCTCCAACTGCAACCACCTTGCACTCTCCACACATCAGACATACCATTCGGCATAGAAAGGACCGTTCGGCATAGGGAGGACCGTTCGGCATTATGACGTTCGGCATGCCTGGTTCGGCAAGCAGCGAACACTACACCTGGGCTAGAGCGATCGGCTACCAAGCCCACTTGGGAAGTCCAGCCCATCTTTGTCTATAAATAGAGGGGTAGGGTCACAGTGAAGAGAATCCTTTTTTCGGGAGAGAACACCGGGGAGACTCTGCCATTTTTGAGACTCATCTTCTCTACTTAACAACTTCATTCAAGCATTTGATTCACGAATTGTATTTGTAATCAACAAGAAGAAAGATCAATAAAGTTTAATCTCAAAGTGGACGTAGGCAATTACGCTGAACCACTATAAATTTGGTGTTCTTACTTTCTGCATTTAAATTAGCATTGTCTTCTCTGTTTAATTTATCTTCATCACTTATATCTCTACACAATCTTTCTCTACGAGGTTAGTGACCAATTTTGGTGCTAACAAAATGTTTATTCAAATATATCATATATATATATATGATATATTCATGATATACGAAGATCAGGCTTTTGTTTCAATGGGGACTAGGGTTCCATAATTTCAGCCGATTTTTGCCTCTTTAACTCTTTTCCCCTTTCGCTTTCTTCCAATTTTCTTTAGCTCTCGCCTCACCTCTCCTCTATCCTAACCCTAGCTTTTCTCATTGTTGCAACCTCTTGGTTTAATGTTTCCCTACTTCCAAGCTTTATTTGCTTCCCGTCGCTCGCTGTAACGCCCCCACCTTAATACACACACTAAAAAAGGATATTATTAGGTAATACCACCTGCTAATGTGAAGAATAAGGCTGGTTAGGAGCGACCATCCGTAAATATTGCTTTGGGCGAGTATCGACACGTCGAAATGGATGATGGTATTATTATTTTTCTTTCCTTTCGGATATGAATTCGACGTATATGATTCAGATGCAAAACAATAATATAGTGGCTTAAAATAATTCAAAATAATATATAATATCATAGAAAATAGAATCATAAGAAGTAGCATATACAAGAAATGAGATTTTATACATGCACATAAGACAGATTTACAATTATGGTTATACAAGATCCTACTAATTATATTATAAGATATAAAGCTAGACTCAAATGATTATACATATTCCAAGTCACTATTACAACAAAATGTATACAAATCCAAAGTTTAGGCAAAAGGCATAGATAACATAAATGTGCATCTATCTTCATGCTAAGCCACTCTAGTAGTCGTAGGGGATTAATACTTGGAATCGCAGTTTGACCCGAGTATTATAAAATAATAAATGGATTAGTCTAATTTTAATTCAAATCAATGTGAGATAGTGATGATAATGGTATAATATATCTCAATAATAACACATAAGCAAATAGTGTCGAATCTCAAAAGGAATATCATCATTCTTAAATTTTATTCACCAAAACCTCAAAATCAAATTTAGCTTCTAAAAGCAAACCCCAAGATATTTTGGTGAAAATCTCAAATCTCATAAATCAAGAAATCAATAATAGAAATCCAAAAATCAAAGGGGAAGGCGCTTGAAAATACTCCAAGATTGATGAGCATGAAAACTCACCAAACACATGTGTTACCTCAAGATGGGTATGAAAACCCATAAATCCTCAAGATAGGCATGAAAACCCATAAATACTCAAGGTGGGTATGAAATCCCATAAATACTCAAGGTGGGTATGAAATCCCATAAACTCCAAGTTGGACATGAAATCCCATAAGATCCGCCAGTAAGCGGATCACTCAAGGACGAACCTGTACACTCGTCAGAAAAACCTTATATACTTTCGAATAGTAATCATTCAAGTAATGACCATATATCCCATACCGCATAGGTTTACTTGAGCATTTACTACAAGTCAGTAAATACCACTCGTGCCTCAAGAGTGGTTCGATCGAACAAGTCCAAGAATTAATCGATGAAGCAAACGCAAGTGTTCCATACCACTTGTCTTATTGACCGTTTAATTCAATTTCTCATTCAACTAAGGGCGTGCATTTTTTTATGGAAATAATTTTTCTTTGAAGTATATCTTTGGATATATTGGTTTATAAAAGCTATTATAATATATTTTAGAAAATATTGTTTACTTTCTACATATATATATATAACTTTATAAAATCATGCCTTACAAACAATTTAAAACCATTAATGTGTGTGTGTGTGCGTGTGTGTGTGTATATATATATTTTTTAAAAGTCATCTGTATTAACAAAATACACATTTAGAAGACGATTTGGTTTCGAAAACATTTCTTTGCAAATCAGTTTGAAATCAGTGCAAGAAAATCAATGTGTTGAACTGTATCCATAGAGTAAATTTCTACGGAAATGAAAGCATCAAAAGGGAATTCAAAACTCAGAGATAGTCATTGAAATCATCAGAAAACAACATCAAAACAATGCAAGAACTAGCATAAAACAATAGGGCAAAGTGCAAGGAAAAGAGAGCAAGGAGGGGAGGAAATGGCATGGCCTGGATCAAGCTCCAGGTCCATGACCGATTGACCGGTCTATGTGCACTAGTCGACCGGTGCCACTACTTGGAGCGTGCTCTAGGCAGCACTCGATCCTCCTCCTTCACTCGTTTGTTCTGGTTTGCCTTCCGGTGACTTAAATTTGCATAGGCCTGTAAACGGATGCAATCGGATACGGATAGTGTTGTATCCGTATCCGTATCCGAAAATGAAAATCCGAATCCGTATCCGATATCCGCGACTACCCGTTGAATAGTATCCGTATCCGTATCCGCAAATATTTTCGGATATCCGAAAATATCCATATCCGGCTTAGCGAATACGGATATTTTTGGATATCCGAAAATATCCGTATCCGAACCTCAAAATGTATCCGAAAATATCCGAAAGTAAATCAATATAATGTATATTTCATTTTTTTGGACTGAAAAAAAGATGAAAAAACTTTGTAATACATAAATTACATCAAATTAACAATAGCTAATCCAATCACACAAAATCCATACAATAATATTGCATATATAAATATAATCCATACGAAAAATCCATAGGCTAATTCAATCACAGCAAATCATAAAAGCAAACATGCATCACACATCTTCTTAATTGTAACAAATACCAAAAAATAAAAATCATCTTCATAACATACATATAGCCTAAAATATTGCATTCTTTTTCCATGAAGTGGTTAATGCTCCAAAACCAAAAGATTACCCTGCAAAATACCATGGGTTGTATTTTTGTAAAATGAAGTATATTTATATTAAATTTATGAATATAAAATAACATATTAATATATATATTTAATTTCAAACCGGACGGATATTTATCGGATACGGATACAGCCATATCTGTATTCGTATCCGAAATATGTTTCGGATATCCGCATCCGCTTTTCGGATATCGGATATTTTTCATGTTTTCGGATACGGATGCGGACGGATTTCGGATATTTCGGGTACTCATTGACAGGCCTAAATTTGCATTAACTGACTATTGGTTCAATTGCATGCATATCAACAATCATATATATCAGCAATTACAAGAGGAGATGATGTTTGGTGCTTACTGTAAACAATATTTAGAGCAACAGCAGGTTGAGTATTCAAAGTACAGACAACACAGATCTATAACCAAAGACCATTCAACAAATTATCAACCATTCAACCAACAACAATATGCATGAATCAAAACTAGAATTTGTGAATGTTACTCATCTAAGTCTCTAAAATCCCTTAGCAATATACTTCCGAAAACATTGGTCTTCTTATTTATAGCAAAGCACTAGAACTCAATTTACAGGGAAAACACAAGGGAAATTCAAAGCTTAAACAAATCTGAAATTAATTGAGCAAGAGGATAATAAGGGCTTGAATTAACATACCTTAATTTTATAAGAATTTTCTAGAATTTCTTTGTGTTTAAAAAAATAAGAACTTTGATTGAATTTAAACGAGAAAACAAACCTTAGCTTACATCTGTTTTCTCAGCTACTGAATACATACATAATATTTTTGATTGAGGAAAGGAGAAGGAGACTTCTGTTATTTACTCTAAAATGGATATCTAACAAGGCTCATCCAAATAAAAATGTAAATTATTTTACCTACTTTCCTTTTAAACTCAACATTTACATTATCATTTTCTAACAAATTATTGTCTCCTTTGCTTTATTATATAAAGATCCTATGCCACCATAATAAGTTCTGTATTACCTTGCTGTCACATATAAAACTCAAAATATACAAATTTAAGTCTTTTATAGAACTCCTATCATACAAATTTTCAATTAATAATACTTTCCAAAACGATTCATAACTATTTCGATATTTCATAAATTATTCACAAGTATTTTATTTCCTAAAAATCATATCCCATTTCCATTTAAAACAAGTTAAAATACTTTAAAACATATTTTGGCCTTTATTTGAATATACGCACTAACATTATAACAATATATTTTAATCTAACTGTATCTCCTTTCAATTGTTTACAAAATTTAGAATTCCAATATTAGTTAATATTAACAAGCCTTAACAGCTTTTCAAATTGTCATTCATCACCAAGTTAGGATTATTTCAAAATTTTAATTTATCAATACTAGTTGAAGATTATAAATTTCCCATTAATAATCTTTAACTTCTAACATATTTATATTCCAAAACCATCCCTTTAAAATTGTTAACCTCCTATAAATAATTGAATACTTGGATCCTTAAAGTATCAATATCTTTTAATATTAATTACTTAAAATTAACACCTCTTAACTTCTCTTTATGACAAATATAAAAGATTCCCACATATTCCAATACTTGGAATATCAAAATTTTCTCATTTTAAATTTTCCAATTTAAACTATTATTGCTTTTATTAAAGTAATTTTTAAATCTGGGTTGTTACACTTGCCTTGACAGTTCCAACTCACAATTTCCCCTATGCTTTTTTTATAGTAAATCTGAGATTTCTTAGTGAGATTATTGGCTTGTTTGAAGTAGTAGTTTGTGCTTCGGCTTCATCCTGGTTTAGGCTTTGTGATTTGGCATTTTTTATCTTTGTCGTAGGGTCTTGTGGGTCAGATTTTTGCCATAGGTATTTCGCTTGCTTTTGCTGCGGTAGATTTTCAAGATTCGTTTGCATGTTTTTGGTCTTTGGTCGAGAGTTTGTGTTGTCATCTTTCCGTTACTACAATGGCAGCCTTGGCGATTGCTATAATAATGGAGGTTTTCCACTTGTGGTAGCTTATGGTGCTTCAAAGGGCTTTTTCGTAGACTCTGACTGATTTCTAGCTTCATTCCTAGTGCTTGTGTCTCTATCGTATGGCTGCAAGTATCGATTCTCTACCATGTATGTAAATTCTTCCAATCTCTTGGCTGTTCTTTGGTTGCCAATGAATTATGATCGAAGCTTTGCTTCTTGTTGGAAGAATTTTGGTTTAGCTTGCAAAGTATATTAGTTGCTTGTTGTGTAATTATGTGAAGGTTTTGGTTCTCCTGTGGAACTGCTTTTAGATGCAATGCGGCTTACTTTGGTTATATTATAGCTTGGAATGCAAAGTCCATAGGTGTTTTCTTCTTGTGAGAGACGTCTGGGATGCTGCTATGATGAAACTGGTATGTTCATAATACTGGATAGAATGTTAGTCGTGATGCTTGTTGGAATGTAGAGATGTATTCTTGCACCCTGTGTGGTGCTAGTTAGTTTCACCCTACGTGGTGCTTATGTAGTTACTAAGGTGTAAATCCTCACACCTGTATCTAATTTATTTTTATAGTGGATGGGCTACTTTAAAAACCAATATAGCTGTAGAGGGCTTTCTTTCTCACTTCTGTAATAATTTGTAAAAGTGGTACGACCACTATAATCTAGCTTGTCTATGTAGAATAATAATATTTTATTTTGCTTGCAAAAATATATCATATATTATATTATTTTAACGGTACCAATAGCGACAATAATGTATACACATTCTCTTCCCTAACACTATGTATGGAATTTGGTATTGGTTAAATTTTCAATATTATATATGGGTTCAAATTTTGTATGAGTGTCCGACGTCCAACTTGGCCCAAGGCTGTAACGCATTTGGTCCATGTACCTGCGATTCTCATTTAGGACACGATTTATGATAAGAATTTTTTTCGATATTTTCTATTTTCCAAACATTATCCGTCCATTATGCCGCTCGTATGAACAATGCTTGATCTTAAACCTTGTCCGGTCTATGTCCGTTCAAATCTCTTAAAGGACATGACACGAAGACACCTACATCTAGTTCGGTCCGACCCGTTTAGCCCCTAATATTACCCATATTCAACATAATAGTCCATAAATAAAGTCCTTGGTTAAATAATAATATTTATTATTCATTCGACTTTGGCCATAAATTTTGACTTTGAGTTGACTACAGTTGATCGTGGTACTAACCTCATACAATTGAGGATGTGAATTCTCTATTGAATAGTGTTTTACTTCTAATGCTTTAATTTAGACCTAACTATAGTCGTTTGATGGATCGTCATTTCATGATTTAACTATAATCAAAGTGGAGTATCCACATTGAAGTTCCACTGTATTCTTAAGTTAAGGGAGATGTGTAACATAGTCACATTGATATTTTCTATTACACCTAATTATTATCAACCAACAGGAAGTGAGAAACCCTTGGATGAGCCATTCCATAGTTAGGATTTGCAAACAAAGCGAGGAGGAGAATGGAGCCTAACTATAAAGAGGAGAAAGCTAGAATTACGATGTGTTAATGGTTGGTTAAATCAAGGTAAACATATAAATTAAATCTTGAATTTCTTTTTTTTAACAAGGCTAGTGGGGTTGACTGGTCCCCTACCAGAATTTATTGTAAGATAATAAAATACAAAAAGGCCATAACAAACTTTATGCTTAGAAAAAAGGAAGAAAAAACACTTACAAATAACAAATATAGAGAAAAAAAACATGCACACACACTAGGCAGACAAGACAGAAACACAAGACAATAAAAAATAAGTCTAACTCCAGACTGCAATCAGAGACAAATCAAAGGCAATCCCAGAGTCCCTCATCCCAATGCCAATGTCATGCACAAATTTCATGCCACAAGGCTCTATTTCCTTTAGTTTTGCTGCAAAATACCTTATTGTTCCTTTCATCCCAAATGAACTTTATAAAAGATTTCAAACTGCAAATTAGCAAAAAAGGACTCATGCTTTTCCATCTAGTTGCCATGTGTATCAAGTCCCATTCAATAGGGCTATCCATCACCATGATGTGTCTTCCTAACTTGTTCATCAAATAACCCCATAATCGAAAGACAACATGGCAGTTAAAAGAAGGTGCTAACAATCCTCATTCTCAACATTATAGAGTACACAGATAGGGCTAACAAACATCCCTATCATGTTAAGCTTAGATTAGTGAGAAGAGCTTCCTTTATGACCTTCCATGGCAGTTTGTTCTATCTAGGAGGAGAATCATTAATCCGGATTATCCTACTCCGTCTGAATACAGGCATTGACTCAAAACCAGAGATTGCTTTAAAGACTAAACCAATTGTGTGAGCTTTCTTTTTTCCAGTCCAAAGTACATGTTCAATAGGAGTTGGAGCATACAGTTTTGCTTGTAGGAGCTCCCACATATTTCTTATTGTCTGGTTACTTGAATATGGCAAGGTAAGCACACTGTCTTCAATAAAATCTATGGCCTTAGCATCTTTACTCATCCCAGACTGTTGAATTTGTTGATAAGAGAATTTTGTGGAGATGATCAAGCCTTGCATGGCCTAAGGATCATTCCAAAAGCTAGCACAACCAAGAGATGTAAAGCTTAACTTGACATGAGGAAGAAAAGTCATCCTCGGTTTTAGAATTTTACGCCAAGTCTAGCTGCAATTTTAGGGAGCTTCCATAGTCCATAAATTTTTCTTACCTATATTATGTGCCAAAGTCCACTTAACCCAAATGTTCTCATTTTATTCAACACGGCATCAAAATGTTTACTGAAAGCTATAATATTCTATTCGCAAATATTGTTAACTCCAAGTCCACCATTCTTTTTAGGAGCTTCAAGCTTGTTAAAAGCACAAGGAATAAGTTTTTTTGAATGTATGCTCCTAGTCCAGAGAAACCTATACATTTCACTTCTTATCATCTTTAGGACTTTTTTAGGCAACACAAAAGTCCTAGCCCAATAATGGAAAATGCAACAGATTTGATCAAGATAAGCCTCCCAGCTTAACTCAAGAACCTATTAGCCCAGGAATCCATGGCAGCAGTAATTTTAGAATATAGAGGATAACATTGAGCAAAAGTTATCCTAGAAGTAGTGTAACATCCCGTATCTAGAGGCCAAAAGCTAAGCGCTACAGACGCTGCAGTCATCCATAGTATTATCTTCTGGTGATAAAATACGATAATGCTAATGGTATCCATAATATTAGAAGCACTTGAATATGAACAAAATCACATATTTCCAAAAACAACATTTTACTGATTACATTTCAAAACAAATCCATATCCAAGTTACATAATCGCATAATCGTTCCCTAGATAAAGATCGATTATAATTACAATAATAAGCCAAGGCGACATATGATGATGCCCCCTTGGTTGATCAGAGTTAATATAGTCATATCTGACTTAATATACACAGTGGAATCAAAGCAAAATAAACTGTAACTCCTAAATAGCTATCTGTCAGCCACCTGCTCGTCTCCAGAAGCTTTATTCATCAAAATGACTAAAACCTGAAAACCTCAACCCTCAGCCTACTCAAATCAATTTTGAGCACCCGAGAGTTTGAGGGGAAACAAAAACTTCGAGTCAAACATAAAGCCTGGTGTGAATAATACCTTTACATCTCGGTTTACTGATATAAAGTGAGACCATGCCACTTAGCAGAACGGGTTTCCCCTTACTAATATCCTCTTTAAAACATATATTTTGCAAATCCTTTCCTGCAACCAAACTGGTTAATCAAACTGATATAATAATGATAATAATAGCTAAGTCTGTTAAGCTAAAATCAGGTACTAATGGACTATCTGTCCATAAGTAGTAAATGGACTATTTGTCCAAACACTGGGCTGGCTGACTGCAAATTGGACTAACTGTCCGAATCAAAATGGACTATCTGTCCGAATCATTTTCTTAGGGTTAACTACCCTTAATCTTTTTCCTTGAAAACCTTTTCAAAATGATTTAACCTTTTAAATCATACTTATACAAAGAAAAATATATTCTTAGCTTTATTCTAAGCTACTTTGCCATGTTATATATACTTTACTCAAAATAATGTTGATGAATTTTAATGAGGATTAGCTATCCTTCCAAAACAAGTTAAACCCTTTCTGACTTGAAATTACTTAGGCTATATTGCATATTTAATACATTCGAAACCTTTATTTAAAACCTTTAAACAACCCTTTCGAAACCCTTGAAGGTAACCCTTTCAAAACCATTGAAAGTAACCCATTCGAAACCATTAAGAGCCTTTCCTTCGAAAGCTTCAAAACATTAAACATCCTTCTTTAAAACCTTAAATATTGCCTTTCGAAAACATAGGAAAAACCTTTTCTTTCAACCCTTTCGAAACCTTAGGAAACCACCCCTTCGAAACCATTCATTAAAACCCTTTCGAAAGAATTAAAATACTAAATCTTTTGAAAGCCTTTGGGTTCAATTTAAAACATGTGAAAACCTTTCAAAACCATTCAAGAATTTACCCCTTCGGAACCTTTGAAAACTATTTCGGTCGAAACACTTTGGATTATTCCTTCAAGTAGAGCAAAAGGATCAAAAACAAATTCGAAAGCATTTGTTTCGAAACTATTTAAAACTGTCTCTTTCGAAACCATTTGGGTTTTACTTCAATCATAGAAAAAGGGTCTTTAAAACATTTAAGTCGAAAGCATCTGTTTCGAAACCATTTCCTAAGTAAAGAAGTGATGGTGTCGAAACCATCCCTTCGAAAGCATTGGAGAAGTGGCTATATTTTAAAAACAAAGCAGCCCCTTCAAAACCATCTGGGACGAAACGTAGAAAGAGGCAGTCTTGGTCAACCTGTCCACTATAACCCATATGCTTTTATTTCCCTTATTCGACCTTGGCAACCCGTCTATAAAATCCATAGATATCGAATCCCATTTCCATACTGGAATCTCTAAAGGCTTAAGCAACCCACTTGGCTTCTGATATTCGACTTTCACTTGTTGACAGTTTACACACTGCCTAACCCATAAGCTAATATCCCGCTTCATACCTTTCCAAAAAACACTTCTCTTCATATCCTGATGCATCTTAGTACCTCCTGGGTGAATAGAGAACTTCGAACGATGGCATTCCTCCGAGACTTCTTTCCTTATGTTTCCTAGACTCAGAACACATAATCTTCCTTTTTTTCTCAACCACCCATTCTGGTCAAGACTAAAATCTTTCAAGTCATCGCTCTCGGTTTCTTCTCTTAGCTTCCTGATCCGTTCAGCTAACACTGGATCCTCCTCCTATTTAGAAGCAATCCTTTTGATCATCCCTGGTCGAACTTCCAAACAAGATAACACTATGGTTTCTCCGCTAGACCCAGCCTCAGATCTCCACTGCACTCTGCAATCTGCTAATGCTTCCAAATCTTTCCACTCAGCAATCATCGCCAACACTGCATTCTGATGTTTCCTACTAAGTGCATCTGCAACCTTGTTGCCTTTCCCCGGTGTGTACTTTATCCCAAAATCATAAGCAGCGATAAACTCTAACCACCTCTACTGTCTCATGATCAGCTCCTTCTGAGAGAACAAATACTTCACGACTTATGATCTGTATATAACTCAAATCTCTATCCCAAAAGGTAATGTCGCCACACCTTCAAAGTAAAAATAACTACAGCCAATTCCAAATCATGTGTCGGATACCTAACCTCATGCGGTCTAAGCTGTCTAGAAGCATAGGCAATCACTTTACCTCTCTGCATCAGCACAACTCCTAATCCTGTCCCGCACGCATCCGTATAAACCACCAAATCCTGATTCCCTTCCGAAACAACCAACACAAGTGCATGGGTCAATAAGTGTTTCAAACTTTGGAATGCTTCCTCATATTTATCGGTCCACACAAACTTTACATCCTTTCAAGTTGTCTAAGCTGTCTAGAAGCATAGGCAATCGCTTTACCTCTCTGCATTAACACAGCTCATAATCCTGTCCCGCATGCATCCATATAAACCACCAAATCCTGATTTCCTTCTGAAACAACCAGCACAGGTGCATGGGTCAATAAATGTTTCAAACTTTGGAATGCTTCCTCATACTTATCGGTCTACACAAACTTTACATCCTTTCTCGTTAGCTTGGTCACCAGTGCCGCTATCCGTGAAAAATCCTTAATGAACCTCCGATAATAACCAGTTAACCCAAGGAAACTCTTTATTTCCATCACTGACTCAAGTCTCTTCCAAATATTCACCACTTCAATTTTAGTCAGATCTACTGACAACCCTTTCTCTGAGACTACATGACCCAGAAACTTCACTTCCTTCTTCTAGAAATGACACTTCGAAAACTTTGCCTTTAGCTGATGCTGCCTCGGCGTCTCAAGCACTACTCTAAGATGAACTGCATGCTCTCTTTCATCCTTAGAGTATATCAAGATATCATCTATAAAAACCAATATAAACCTATCCAAGTGCTCTCGAAAAACTCGGTTCATCAAATCCACAAAGAATGCTGGCGCATTAGTCAGTCCGAATGACATAACTAACCATTCGTACGACCCATATCTGGTCCTAAACGCCGTCAAAGGTATACTATCCTCTGCTACTCTGAGCTGATGGAAACCTGTCGCCAAATCTAACTGAGAAAATACCTTGGCTCCACTCAACTGGTCAAATAAATCATCAATCCTCGGCAATGGATATTGATTCTTTATCGTTCTCTCATTCAACTTACGATAATCGATACATAGCCTTAACAATCTGTCCGGCTTCTTAGCAAACACTTCGGCTGCTCTCCAAGGTGAACTACTCGGCCTGGTAAAACTCTTGCCTTCTAAATCCACCAATTGCACCTTTAACTCCCTCATCTCTGTAGGAGTCATCCTGCTCGGTGGCCTACTCACTGGTTCTCCTCCCGGAACAAAATCTATCTAAAACTCAATAACTCGTTTCAGCGGCAATCCAACTACAGGCTCAAAAACATCCGTGAATTCTCTAACCACAAAAACTCGATTTAGCTCATCTTCCAACTCCATAACACCTAACAAAGCATTCACCTCACTATTAGAACCTTCTACGGTGTAAACAATCATGTCTCTATAATCAGGGTGTCTAAGAGATATTTTCCTATCCTAACAAAATATCCTAGCATCGTACTCACTTAACCAATCCATACCAAGAATAATTCCGAACCTCACAAAACCAAACACATGCAAACTGCAAACAAAAGTATAACCTAACAAGTCAAACTCTAATTGGTCACATCTCATTCCTAGAGTTGCATACCCTCCTACTGGATTCGCAACCTGTAAGGAAGTAACTAAATATATGGGTTCTAGGTTTAGCTTATCTATCAAACATATAGATATAAATGAATGTGATGCACCAGTATAAAATAGAACGCTAACAGACATACCATGAATCTACAGCGTACCTCCCAAAACTGCCTTTCCTTTCTCCTGAGCTGTTGGCTTCGAAGTAGCGGGCTCCAATGCATACACTTTACCCTTTCCATCCTTAGCGGGCTCCTTGCACTGGTTCTTATAGTGGCCAATCTGGTCGTAGTTGAAGCACCTGACATTCTTCTTTCCGGCCACCTCCTCTGCCTTTCCAGCATGAAACTCATTAGCAAAATGCCCATTTTGTCGCACTTGAAGAAAACAATCTCAGACTTCCATTTCTTAGCTGCTCCACCCTTCTGAGCACCCTTCTTAGAAAAGAACTTCCTCTTCTGATTCTGCCCAACTTGGACCGCCTTAGCCTTACTCTTCTCTAGAGAATCAAGAATCTCCTCATGCCTTAAGGCCATCTCCACTACAAAATCAGAAGGATATCTAATATGAGGTAATGTAGCCCTTGCTAACTCAGGCTTCAACCCTCTGATAAACTTCCCATTCCTCCTCATTACTGTATCCACTGAAGCATGCCCATATCTGGCCAACTCCTCGAACCTCCTAGCATACTCCAGAACATACATTTCTCCCTGCTCTAACTCAACAAACTTTCTGATCAGAGCTGACTGTGCCATCGCAGACATGAACCTCTCCTGGAACCTCCCCTTGAAATCTGCCCATGTTAAGGTTTCCTCATCCACACCAGCCGTTACACTGTTCCACCAAAACAAACCCGCTCCCTGAAGCTATCTCGAAGCAAGCCTCCCCTTCTGCTCATCATTGAGCCCCAAGTCCGCAAAGACTCTCTCACAGTGCAGCAATCAATTTTCCACCTTTATAGCATCCTCTATACCCAGAAATGGCTTCCCTCCAAGCTTAGTGTAATCTCCACTCAGCTTAGCATAATGGTTAACTACTGGAACTTCCGGAATTCCTACTCCTGCAGCATCTCCTCCTACCACTCCAGCTGCAATTCCAGCTTGCATCATATTCACAAAAAAACTGATACATAGCTCCCATGTCCACTTGCGGGACTCCAGTACCTACATTCTCTGCTTGTGCCTGACCTTGGGTCCTCCTTGCATTAGGTCTGGCATTCCCATCGGTACCCTCCCTTCCAGGGTTAACTCTTCCTCTTCTACCATCCATATCTGTATTCAAACCTAACGAGATATAAGAAAATAACCTAACAAGAATAGAAGACTAGAGATAAAGCGTATACCTATATATAGTAAATACAAGTACGTTAGTGTAGCGTTATCCCATACTCCAATCTTACTCTAATTCTTTTAGATTATGTTTTCAAAATCATTTTTAGTTTAAAGTTTTTCATAAACCTATGCTCTGATAACAAGTTGTAACATTCTGTATCTAGAGGCCAAAAGCTAAGCGCTACAGATGCAGCAGTCATCCATAGTATTAAATTCTGGTGATAAAATACGGTAATGCTAATGGTATCCATAATATCAGAAGCACTTGAATATGAACAAAATCACAGATTTCCAAAAGCAACATTTTACTGATTACATTTCAAAACAAATCCATGTCCAAGTTACATAATCCCATAATCGTTCCCCAGGTAAAGATCAATTATAATTACAATAATACGCTAAGAGCGATATATGACGATGCCTCATTGGTCGGTCAGAGTCAATATAGTCATATCTGACTTAATATACACAGCGGAATCAAAGCAAATTAAACTATAACTCCTAAATAGCTATCCGTTAGCCACCTGCTCATCTCCGGATGCTTTATTCGCCAAAATGACTAAAACATGAAGACCTCAACCCTCAGCCTACTCAAATCAATTTTGAGCACCCGAGAGTTTAAGGGGAAACAAAAACTTCGAGTCAGACATAAAGCCTGGTGTGAATAATACTGTTACATCTCGGTTTACTGATATTAAGTGAGACCACGCCGCTTAGCAGAACGGGTTTCCCCTCACTAATATCCTCTTTAAAACATATATTTTGCAATCCTTTCCCGCAACCAAACCGGTTAATCAAACTGATATAATAATGACAATAATAGCTAAGTCTGTTAAGCTATAATCGGGTAACTAATGGACTATCTGTCCATAAGTAGTAAATGGCATATCTGTCCGAAAACTAGGCTGACTGTCTGCAAACTGGACTAAATGTCCGCAAACAAGATTAACTGTCTGAATCAAAATGGACCATCTGTCTGAATCATTTTCTTAAGGTTAACTACCCTTCATCCTTTTACTTGAAAACCTTTTCAAAATGATTTAACCTTTCAAATCATACTTATACAAGGAAAATATATTCTTAGCTTTATTCTAAGCTACTTTGCCATGTTATATATATTTTACTTAAAATAATGTTGATGAATTTTAATGAGGATTAGCTATCCTTCCAAAACAATTTAACACCCTTTTAACTTGAAATTACTTAAGCTATATTGCCTATTTAATACATTCGAAACCTTTGTTTAAAACCTTTAAACAACCCTTGAAGGTAACCCTTTCGAAACCATTGAAAGTAACCCTTTTGAAACTATTAAAAGCCTTTCCTTCGAAAGCTTCAAAACAGTAGACATCTTTCTCTAAAATCTTTAAATACTGCCTTCTGAAAACATAGGAAAAACCTTTCCTTTCAACCTTTTCGAAACACTGGGAAACCACCCCTTCAAAACCTTTCATTAAAACCCTTTCGAAAGCATAAAAATACTAAACCTTTCGAAAGCCTTTGGGTTCAATTTAAAACATGTGGAAACCTTTCGAAACCATTCAAGAATTTACCCCTTCGGAACCTTTGAAAACTGTTTCGGTCAAAACCCTTTGGATTATGCCTTCAAGTAGAGAAAAAAGATCAAAAACCCATTAAAGTCGAAAGCATCTGTTTCGAAACCATTTAAAACTGTCTCTTTCGAAACCATTTGGATTTTACTTCAATAATAGAAAAAGGGTCTTTAAAACATTTAAGTCGAAAGCATCTGTTTCGAAACGATTTCCTAAGTAAAGAAGTGATGGTGTCGAAACTATCCCTTCGAAAGCATCGAAGAAGTGGCTGTATTTTAAAAACAAAGCAACCCCTTTGAAACCATTTGGGTCGAAAGGTAGAAAGAGGCAGTCAAAAGGGTTCGACTTAGTCGAAAGCAATTATTTAAAACAAAAGCGCAACCCAATCGAAACCATTTCTTTAAATCCATTTGACCTAGTCGAAAGCTACTTAGTCGAAAGCCATTTAGTCGAAAGCAAGCAGGCGCATTTTTAATTTAAAAGCAAAGTGGTGTTTCGATCCCTTCGGAATCCATGGTTTCGACCTCATGCCTTTCGCCTTCTATCCAATTCGCTACGTACCAATATATTGATACCATGCGCATTGGTTTCGATGGAGTTGAAAGCGGAGGGACTTGGTCGAAAGCCAACCAAGGCGGAAGCAGTTGCCGAAAGCAAAAAAACAGTAAATAACATGTAGCAAATAGTTCTTTTCACCTAACCTGCTTTACCTGTCAAATTTTGATTGGTTTCCTCTTTTCTTTACCACTAAAAAGTGCTGCAATTTTCAGAACTAACTATTTGAATTATTTGCAAAAAGCCCCTTCTCCTTTTATAATATATAAAACTTTTAAGTTCTATACCTTAAATAATTTTATATATCCATTAAAACACTTAGGAAAAATCTACAAAAATTCCAGAAAATCTCTTTTAATATGTTTTCCAACATATAAAAATTTCAGACCCGAACCTTTTATTATTTAACCGTAAATAATTTATAACCCAAAATAACATTTTCTTTACTAGAAAATTCATATAAAATCCACAGAAATTCAGAAAATTCTGAAATTGAAACCCATCTCCAAAATAATATTTCTAGTCTATATAAAAATTCGCAAGACATTTGGATGTCATTTAATAGGTTTTCATGTCAAAACATGTCATAAAGTCTACATGAACAACCATAAATCATCAACAAGTGTATATAATCATTTCATCATTCAAAAGCATGGCTAATCAATGCAAAATGTTTTGGATTTCACCTTAAAACCGTAAACAAAAGAAATATGAGATGTAAACATTATTCACCTTAGCTTTATAGATTAAAGAGATTGAGATGTGAATGGATTTGATTTGTTTAAGCTTCTTCGTAGCTTTTCTCTATCTTTTTCCCTTTTCTCTTGTTAATGGTGGCATGCCTCTTATTTAAAAATTTTGATAAAATGAAATGAACGTGTATAGGAGAATGCACAGCCAAGTTTAAGGGATATAGGAATGGCCTCTTTCTTATTTTACCCCTCCTCTATTTCATTTTAACTCTTATTTTAATTCATTGTTTAAATGGCACGGCTACCCTTAATTAAAATCAAATCTCAATGCCCTAATCAATACATTATTTTATTAATTTAACTAATTAAATATCCTAAATAATGTTACCAAAAAATATGGGGTGTTACAAGTAGAGAGAGGGATTCCTAAATAATTCATGCTTTCAAACATTGGTTGAAAGCCTGAAAGGTGAAGAATGCTCTCATTTAGGGTTTGAGGAACACTAGCTATCAAGATATAAGATTTTTGGAGATTCAACTTCAGGCCAGTCATCAATTAGAAGGTTTTAAGGGTTTGTAAAATGCATTGGGTTGAAAATATATCAAGCTTGGTAGATATCATTACATCATCAGCAAACATGAGAGAGGTTACAAGGGGATGTTTGCATTTAGGGTGGAACTGAATTTCTCTTGCTTGGAATTGAGTGTTGATTATTTGAGTAAAAACTTCCATAACAAGAATGAAAAGATAGAATGGTATTGAATCACCCTGCTTTATGCCTTGTTTGCTCCTGAAGTAGCCAAATGAATTGCCATTGAAACCAATAAAAACATGGCTGTTGAAATGCAGGCATATATCCAGGCAACAAAAGGCTTTGGAAAGTGCATCATTGCCATGATTCTAACAATAGATTCCCAGTGCTCTGTGTTATAAGCTTTTGTTATGTCAAGCTTCATTATTGCTCTTGGGGTAATTTGAGCCTTATTGTATCCTTTGAGCAATTATAAAACATTATCCAAGATGCTTCTGTTAGGCAAAAAAGAAGCCTGGTTTGAGGAGATGATACTAGGCAGAACTCTCAGAAGTCATGTTGCTATGATTTTTGAAATTCACTTATATATCACATTGTAGCAAGAAATTGGTCTAACTGAATTTGCTGGAGTGGACTTTGGGACAAGAACTAAATTAGTAGCATTTACTTCTCTAAGCATTCTACACTTTTTGAAAAAGTTTTGAATAGCCTTACACACATCATATGATATAACATCCCAGCAATGAGTATAGAATAAGACATTAAATCTATCTGGTCGTCTACTAGCATTTTTGTTCATTGAAAAGAAGGAGTTCTTTATTTCCTCATAAGTAACGGCAGCAGATAGGGAATTTTTATCATTAATAGAAATCATTGGCAGCTTTAGGTTAGAAATCAGGTTTAAATTAGGAGAGAATTTGTTGGAGTTACCTAAGAGGTTAGTGAAGTGGGATAATAGGGAGTTCTCAACTGCAGCAGGAGAAGACCGGCCCATCCCATTCTCATCATAAATTAAGGTAATCTATTCCTTGGCATGCTTGATCTTCAAAGAATCATAAAAATAGGAGGAGTTCTATCTCCATGCAAATACCATTTTTATCTGAATTTTTGCCTCAACATGCTGGCCTCATTATTAAGAGCTTCGGTTAAATCAGCAAACAACTTGCTTTCAGCAGTAGAAGCATCGGCATCTTCTGGATGATCCATCATGAGGTTCTAGGTAATCTGAAGCTCAAGTTTGATCTTAGTAGATAGCAGCTCCCTATCCCCATACTTATTTTTAGCTTAAACCTTGAGAGCAGCTTTTGTGGCCTTCGTCTTTTTGCACAGAATGTAAATAGGGCTACCATGGAACCTAAAAGACCAAGCAGCAGAAACAATATTTATTAGGTCAGAGTCATTTGTCCAAGCATTAAAAAATTTGAAACTTTTTTCTTTTTCACAACAGGCTGGCCAGAGGATAAAATCATTGGGGAGTGGTCAGAAAGGATAGGCAAAGGGAGGAAACTAGATAGTAAGGGTCAAACTGAAATGGATATAAAATTGCAGAAAACATGATCAATATTTGAGAAAGTTTTAGCACCACTTCTACTTCTATTATTCCAAGTGTATTTAGCACCAAATTTTTTAATTGGCAATAAAGATGAATCAGATATGGCAACATTTAGGTGCATAACATCCCTTGGAGATAAAGGAATACCACCTTTCCTATCGCTTAATTCAAGACAGCGGTTAAAATCCCCTAAGGCAAACTAGAGGTGGGAATCTCGCCTAAGGGAAGGGAGGAGGTCAAGGAGCTGCTGCCTTGAAGTAATTGAGTTATCAGCACACATAATAGACAAGTAGAAGGAAGAAGAAGAGGGGATGTGGATTGCATGAAAATGAATGATTTGCCTTGTAGAAATGATTGTAGTTAAGGTAAAGATGAGGGGGTTGTGCAAGACCATAATTCTCCTATAGAGAGCATCATCTAGGTTGTGAGACAATCTCCATGGAGGATTAATAGAATTAGTAGCACAAGAGGTGAGATTTGGGTTTACTTTAGATTCTAAGATGGCAAAGAGGTGAATATTATGGAGGTCAATAAGGTTTTTAACTTGATCAAGCTTGAGATTACTGTGAGCTCCTCTGATATTCCAAACACCCATATTGTGTAACATAATGGAAACTATGGGGTTTGTAGATTGAGCTTGTGTCTGATGCTCCTTGTTGAAGGAGAATAAGCATGTTTTGATTTAGTATATGGCTAAAAAGAGGAGGATTAGAGGCTTCAATGTTCTCTACACACTTAGAATTCTTCGGTCTTTTAAGTTTTCTGACTTTTTTTATTTGTAGTGCACTTCACATTATAAGATGAATTAGTAGCATTATGAGGGTGCTGCCCAACTAGGAGGGGAGTAGATTAGGTCATAGGGAGAGATTGATTCCTTAACATTGAGCACTAAGTCATCAAGAACTGGAGTTGATTTTTTGAAAGCTTGAGAGATTAAAGAGGTTGTCGAGTTAATATTTGGATGAGGAGAAGAGTTTGAATTAATTGGATTGGTTGCATGCATGGATTCATGCATAATGTTATAATTTTAAGCCCCTTCAGCAAGTAAGGATCGAGTGCTTAAATTGTGGTTTAATTCTAGTTGCAATGAGTCATCTTTCTAGGTGTAGCCAGTGCCCAACCTATTTGCACTGGGTATGGGAGTTTTAAAAGCATGATTTTGAGCTAAAATGTGCACACTTGAACACACTCTTTTGCAAACCAGGATAAGTGTTCATATTCCTAATCAATGCAATTTCCTGAAGACAAAGGAGCACTAACAGGGTTAAACAAGGCTTCGTCACAATTCACATCAATTGCTACCAACTTTTCCCCAATAATTTCACCTATCACATCATCATCATTCTCACCCCTTTCCAGAAACTGATTTTCCTTCCTCCAACTTTTCTCCGCCATTTTCACATTTCTTATCACCATTATGCTCACCCTCCTCAGTTAAGACTTGAAATTTAGTTGAAGTTTCGGTTGCTGTATCAATTCCTTGTCCTGCATCACTACTTTCAACAACAAGGTTAGGTATAGATCCACAAAATTTCCAAGACCATGTTCTTCTACTATCACACTTGCACTACTTTTATCAGGGTTCACTTCCTTTCTGCCATCTAATTTCACTTTGAATTTTCTCTTCATATTAGTGACTCTCTGCTATTTTTGCTTATTTTTCCTCATGTTATTCCCTTCAGCACCTCCTATGTTTCCTGCCACGGTTTCTTTCACCACAACAGGTTGTTTAATTTTTGGCGTCTCTTCACTCTTCTTAGCACTGAGGCAGTTCTGTTTGCGGTGGCCAAACTCTTTGCAAATATACATATTTCAGGCTTCCAAAGATACCATACTTGCACTTGTTGTTCACTTCCATCCATGGTCGAACAGGAAAATGATCAACCAATTCCTTATTTGGTGTCACTTCTATCATACACTTAGCATACTCAATTCTTTTTAATCTCTTGGTGGATTCATCCATACATAAGAACTTGCTTATTCTAGAAGCAAGCCGCTAATGCCGATATAGACCAAGCATACAATGGGATATTATATAACTTTATCCAAACAGGGACAGAATTTATGCTCCTACAAGCATTCCCCTTCGAAGGATCCCAGGTTTTATTATAAACTTTTTTTCCATTAGGATAGGGTCACCTTCGGCAATTTTCTTCTTATCTTCTTCACAAGGCAACAAGAACAAGAAGAGAAAACCCTCTGATTTCACCTTCACCGAACCCTTAAGCTTCCAAACCCTCTTAAGATGCTCAGTTACAGTTGTATAGGACAGTGGCTTATCAAGAAAAAATCTAACAAGGTTATCATTCCAAGCTTGAATCACTTTAGCAGAGGGAATCAAGACATCACCAGAGTAGGTTAATAGAATTTCAACTGGATTGTACTTTCCATCATTTTTTGGTTTGTGCTTGAACAACGAATTCCAAGATAGGGGCGGGAGAGAAGGAGCAAAAGGGGAGGGAAAATCTGATGGGACAAGGAGACAAAAGGAGACGCAGAAGAAGAAAGAGGGAGGGGAAGCTCAAAAGGAGGAGGAGGAACGGGAGTAGATGGAGGAGGAGGTGGAGTAGGCGTAGGAAGTTCGGTCAAGGTCGAAGGGTTTGGGAGAAGCATCAAATTTAAAATGGATGAGGAGAGAGGAACGGGAAAGGGAGCTGCCTTGAATTTCACACACACACATGCATATATAATGCTTTCGAACATCATTTTTTTTATTTCCTTATTTGAATAAAATTATTATTTGTATGTATGTGTGTATGCAAGTATGTATGTAAGTTTGTATGTGTGTATATTCTTGCACACACAGGTACACACACATATGTATATATATACACATCATAAGTAAGAAGGACAAAATTACAACATTTTTCAATCGTCAGGACATGCGCTTAATTTTTGTGCATAGAGGACAAATTTTGTTTCATAATAGAATTGAAGGAGAAAGTTTTTAGACAGGTGGACCCACTAATTTAGGATTGCGGTTTTTCATATGCTAGAGTCTAGATAGAGACTAAAGGATGCAGTAGATCTCTGTAATGTTGTAGCAGCTCTCGATGGTGGCGCACTCAAGCTTGGCGACGACAATGATGGAGAGAGGCACGATGACTTTGACGATGATGGAAGGGGATTGTGATGTAGATCGCCATGAAAATGGTCGAAGAATTAATGTATTACAGCGGTGATGGAGGATGTTTTATATGATTAGAGCTAGAGGTGAAGGAAAAACAACATAAAATTGAGGAAGAAGAATATGACACTGGATAATAATATTGATTAGTATCATTTTTTCTAAAAATAGAATAATTATTTATATTTTTGCTCCTAATTCTATTTTGCAGTAGCATTTGTAGATAACAAAACGTCTATTTTATAGTATCAGTTCATCATTTTATAATATCATTTTTTAGTATCTTTTTAGACGTGTACAGTAATGCTATTGTGTAATATCATTGTTTTTTTCTCAAATAAATTAAATTATGCATATTTCTATTCGTAATGCTATTTAATAGTAGCATTTTATAAATTATGGTAGCAGTTTTTAAATTGTAGTAGTTTTTTTAAATCGTAACAGTAGTTTATATTGTAGCTTCTTTTTAAATGTGTGTAGTAATGATATTGTACAATATTATTATTTTTTTGTTTCTTTAAATAAATATAGTTATGTATATTTCTGTTCATCATGCTATTATATAATAGCATTTTATTAATTGTAGTAGTAGTTTTTGAATTATAGTTGGTTTTTTTTAAAGTGTAGTAGTGTTTTATTAACAATTATAACTTCTTTTTAAATGTGTGTAGTAATAATACCGTGTGGGATCATTTTTTGTATTTTCAACTAATTATAGTTATGTATATTTCTGTTTATAATGCTACTTTATAGTATTATTTCATGAATTGAAGTAGCAGTTTATGAATTGTAGTTGTTTTTAAAAATCGTATTAGTAGTTTATAAAGAATTGTAGTTTCTTTTTAGATGATGTATATATTGTATCTCACAAATTATTTTATAGTAGCATTATGAACTGTAGTATCAATTTATAAAGTATATTACATTTTGTTTTAAATGTATCGCATGGTTTATAAATTGTAGTACCATTTTTGAATTTATAATTTAAATTCCACTTTCTAAAATCATTTTATGATTTTTTTTTGTATATGTGATATCATTTTTATTTTGTTTTTTGAAAGTTTGTAATACAGTTTTTCATAAATTAATTTATAATGCTACTATGTAGCTTTGTAACGCGGTATTATTTTTATTTAATTTTTTGAATATTTATTATTCAATTTTTCATTAATTATTTTATAGTGCTATTGTGTAGTATCTATTTTGTATTTACCAAACTAAAAAAAGAATATAGCAACTATATTTCAATTTTATCGTATAATAGTTGACATTATCTTGTGTTATCATTTTTCGGTTAAACGATATGACTCAATAGCATTTTATAGTTGCTATATTATTTTTTACATCATTTTTTCATATAATGATATTGTATAGTATAATTTTTTACCTATTGCTATTTTTGCATTAGTTGATGATTGATGAGCAATGATGTTGTATGAGCTAGAAGATGTAGCTGGCACGACATATGACGAGTAGAGGCCTAGTTTTTTTTAGGGTTAGGTTTTGAGAGGCGGTTAGGGAGGTGGCGGTTATGGAAGGCAGTGACGATTAGCAGTGGTGGAGTGCAGGTGTAGTACGGCATATGGGGTGTGGAAGCGTGGGGTACGGCGACGTGGGGTGCGGTGGCATGAGAGGCAATGAATTTGGCATGCACGTGAAGTATCCTTGTGGCTAATTTTTGCACATGCTGTCCTAGAAACCAAAAAACTTTGCACGTTTGTCCTTTAAACTAAATTATCATATATATATATATATATATATATATATACACACACACACACACACACACATACATATATACACACACACACACACACATATACATATACATCTATATATACATACATATACATACATACATATATATAAACATACACACACACATATATGGTAAGGATCGGCTACACCTCATTTTTGCTCCACCTCAAATCTTTTTGATTTCAACCACATGTTTCGAATAAATAATTATACTTTATCTCTCTTGTCACTTCATTCTATTATTTAATTTGGAACATGTGGTTGAAAATAAAAAAATTAGGGGGATTTGAGGTGTAGCCGATCCTTGCCCATACATACATACATACATACACACACATGCATATGCTCACACACACACATATGATTATGTTGAAGTCCACTTGAAAAAACTAATATATAGATGTATACTTTTCAAATAATGTTACTAAAAACTTCATTTTACTTCTCCATTTTCAAGAAAAAAAATAGAAAATTTGTTCTTAACCTTAAACAATTTTTTTTCAAACTAAATATATGATTAATATTTGATAACGATAAGTGTAATTTTTATATTTTAAAATTCAAAACATACGTATATGTATATTATGCAATATTAAAATAAGTATATTAAATTTTATAACTTTCATTTAAAAGAAAACATTTTTTTCTCGTGGTCGGAATTAAAATTTAAACAATAAATTTATGTATATCAAATCTTAAACATATTTGTTTGCGTGCATCTGTGCATGCATGTGTATATGTTTGTGTATGTATATATGTACGTGCGTATAAATGAGATTGTTTACATATATTGAAAAAATTAATTTTTTTACTGGACTGTGAGCCTATTTGTTAAACTAAACAAGTAATTATGTAAAGGCCGAAAGTAAATATGTACACATACATTAAATAACACACACAAAATAAAACATATTTATATGACATATAGTTAAACATATACATTATATATATATAGATGATATGATGTGATCGTTAATCCCCATGATCGCATATGTACCCTTTGATTATTTTTATTTCATGCATTATTTTGATTAGTACTTTTGTTTGTTCGTGTATCATGGTTCATCATGAATATGTGAGCTTCTAGTAACTTTTCAAGGTTAAAATTAAAATAACTAAAATTAAAATTAAAATTAAATTAAACCAAATTTAATAAGCGAAATATTAATGTTAAAATCAAATATAAAATTATTTCAAAACACAAAATTCTCTTTTATTGTATCTACATTAAATACATATTTACTATAACTATACTATTCATGATAATACAAATTAAAGATATTATGCAAAATTTAAAAAATAATTTATTATTTAAGTTTAACCATTTTTGCCCGTTGCTAATAAACCTGATCCAACACATAGCACGTGCGCCATTAAGATTATACAAATACACAAAACAATGCCATATCAAAATTCTCTGTTTAAAACCTCACTTCACATTTTCAAATCGCGTCCATCTTCTATAAAAAAATTCTTTTTTGAACCACCAGAATTAAATCTCATCCAAAAACGCACTCTACTCTTATAGCACTTTCAACATTAACAGTTGGTGACTTAATAATGCTGGATAAATTTACTAACTCCACATACCTACCCCTAACACAAAGACTTCACTTTGTTCCAAAAACCCACTTAATCAATTTGTCTAGTATTTCAAATGGCAGATAAAAAGTTTCATGTGCAGATCATAAATTTTCTCTTCTATATTATGATTTAATTTTTTTAACATGCATCGAGTGGAATCGTTTTTTGTATATTTAACTAATTATAGTTATGTATTTTTCTTTTTAAAATGCTACTTTATTGTATCGTTTAATGAATTGTAGTAGGAGTTTATGAATCGTAGGAGCGGTTTATAAAGAATTGTACTTTCTTTTTAAATGATGTATATATTGTGTCTCACAAATTATTCTATACTAGCATTATGAACTGTAGTATCAATTTATAAAGTATATTACATTTTGTTTTTAATTTATCGTATGGTTTATGAATTGTAGTACCATTTTTGTAACGATCCGGAATTTCACTACTTTGATGTGAATATTTAATTAATTTTAAATATTTAATATATAGGTTTTATAATGAAAATAAAATCATTTTAATTAATTAATAATGATGATAAAATCATTTTCAAAATTTGTTTACCAAATTAAATAGTTCGTAGAAAAACAGAAAATGTGACCGAAGAACGTTTTCCGAAATTTCGTCCTTTCGACATCGGAAAGTTGTCGGGAACGTTGTTCGTCTTTGTGCACTATATGTACATATATATAAGAGTCAATTAAATAGATAATATATACTTAGAAATAAATTATCTTATGTTAATTAGGATTAGTAAGTGATGTGACAAGACATAGTTTTAAAAATAATAAACATTTTATATAAATATATATATTAAGTATTGTCACATCCTAGATTTGTAATCAATAACCATAATTATCTCTTGTCACATCTTAGTTAATTAATAATTAAACTTATATATATAAAGTGATGTGACTAAACATAATAATTATATATATATATAAAGAAAGTGATGTAACTAAACATAATTATATATATATATAAAGAAAGTGATGTGACTAAACATAATAATTATATATATATAAGAAAGTAATGTGACTAAACATAATTATATATATATAAAAGAGCGATGTGATTTAACATAATTATATATATATATATATATTTAAAGATTTGTGATGTGACTTGACAAAGTGATTAGGTGTGAAATTTTGCTTATAAATAGCCCATATGTTTCTCCATTTTTCCCCCTCTTTCCACCAACATTTTCTTCCTCATTTCTAACTCAAATGGAGTTTTTCTTTTTCTAAAACCGTGTGAAATTTTAATGGCTACAATATTCTAGTTGACCGCTTTTCAAATTTCTATCATAGCTATGTCAAATTACCCAATCTTTGCAAAGTAGATTTTCATCCAGAATTTCAAGTTCAAAAATTACCCTTCTTCTTTTGATCATAACTTCTTCAAAACAAATCGAAAATGAGTGTTTTTTTAATTGATAGAGAAAAGAAATTCCAATAACTTTCTCTATTAGTGCTTTATAAAATTCCGTGAGTAGGTAGCCCAAAAATCAGTTGCAAAATGACCTATTTTCGGGTTAATTATTGAGAATTCGGTGTTTACCCGAAGTCGCTCCACCTTACCAAACCAAGTCTCGCTTCCTCTTCCCTTCAAGGCCGAGCCTACCTAGTGCATTCAGGGTTCAAGACTCCATCTTGTTACTTAGGATGGAAGTGATATGTCATACTCTAATTTAGCGAGAATTTGGATAGCTTTCGGTGAGTAAATTCCTAATTTGGAAAGAATTTTCCGTTATATGTTGTGTTAATCCTTAGCTATACGTTTGTTATATATATATGTTGTATCTTGGCATGTTTGACATATGATGATAAGTGCAAATTTATGGGTTAGTGTTAGCACTCGAATGGATGTGTTATTGCAAAGTTAGCAATTGTATATATATTGGTATATGTATACAATTTATTGTATGAATGTGATTTGTGAATATAAAGGGTTGATGATGAACTTGACTATAGTCCTGATGGGTTGAATACAAAGTTGAACTTTGTATGTAGTCGTGACGGATTTGAGGTCGGATTAGAAATCAATCTCGTTTCAAGAGTTTAAAGTTTAGATTGTGGTTAAAGTTTGCGTAATTGGTTTTAAAGTGTGAAAATTTACTGAGGTATGTTTCAATCATGAAATAGTATGGTTTTAGTAAAGTGGCTTCGCTTAAAGGTGGGTTAGAGCAAATTGCACTCATAGTGACAATCGCTATGGATGCAGTTCGGCAAAGGTTTGAATTTCTATTTCAAATTTGTTTTATTTTGAAATTAGTTTACCAAGTTTTTCAAACTTAATTAGTAATATTTGAAAAGTAATTAAGTTGTAATATAATTAATGACTATTAATTGATTTATAAAGTTTTAACTAGTGATTAATGGGGTTAAGAAGTAATTAAGTGATTAATAATTATTTAATTAAGATTAATGGTTAATTAATTATTTATTTATTTAATGGGTTATTTAATTAATATTTAATTAATTAGGGTTTAACTCTAAACAATTTGGTTTAACCTTAACCAAGTTGCATAAGGAAGTTAATTAGTGCTTAATCAAGTTCATTAAGCCTAATTAGAGTTTAATTATGATTTAATCTTGATTTAAATTGGATTAATTAAGATTTAGTTAGGGTTTAAGCTAATTAAATATACTTTTAACTTTTCAAAGGTGATTTTAAACTAAACATAATGTGTTTTAATCAACTTTCTTTTTCAAAGTAAATCGATTCCATATCAAAGGATCTCTTGTCCAGACCCTTAAGTAACCCAAATGATTAGGAGAATTAAATGACATCCGTTAGCAGATCAAAACACCATTCTGCTATAGTGTAAGTGATCTGATTATGTGGACATGTGATAAGCAGAATAAATTTCCGTTCTACTATAAATTGATTGAATTTTTTGGACATCTATTTAGCAGGATAATTCACCATCCTGTTGTTATGTTATTTCGACTTATATATGCCAACTGGTTATATTGGCGTGTTATTCCCTGATTGGATATGAACTGTATTTACATATATGGTAGCTTATGTAAATAATTGTTATTCGATTTGGAAATCGAATTGAAATTAAATGGTAGCTTAAATTAGTACCATTGGGATTGTTAAGCCTCGTTTGGAATTTATAAAGTATGGTTTGAATTTGCTTTAATTCTTTAATCAATTTGAGGTTAAGGGTTTATAAATGGTTTTTCAAGTTATATAATTCTTATAAAGGTATTTATAAATGATAACTTGTTTATAGAAAAGGGTTTTTCTAACAAAAAAGGTTATTAAGGTGTTTTACAAATGATGTTTTGTAAATGATATTTATAAAGGATATTTTATAGAGTATAGAAAGGTTTATATAAAGAGTTTTAAAAATAGGAAAAAGGTTTATAAATCATTTCAGAGATTTGGAAAGAGGTTTATAAATTAATTTAAAGGTAAAAAAAGGGGGTTATAACTTTATTTTAAAAGTTATAAGTTAATTGAAATATGAGATGAGCTTTAAAAAGGGAATTTTTGATAAAGGATAAGCAGAATGTTTTATTTGGAAGAATTAATGTTTGGATTTGGAAAGAAGAAAACTTTGAAAAGTTTGTAAATATACTTATACTGATAAGATAATATATGATTTTGTTTCAAGGCATGAAAAGTAAAATGTTTTGGTAATATACTTATACCGTTGAGATAAGTATATAAAGGTTTTCAAGTATAATGGAAATGTAAAGGGTTTGGGAATAGTGTTTTGAAAAGATCTTTTGATCAGATTTTATAGAGTGGTTTTATTAATTAAAGAGAATTAATAAAGGCTTAGTGGATCCCATATGAAAATTAAACCATGATTGGATGTTTGTTTATTTGATAGTTAAATAACCGACTATCAAAGCTGGATCCAAAATGTAACTTTGAAAATATCTAGGAGAAACACGAGAATTATATGGTACAGTTACCATCGAAGGTGCTATACTATACGTATAAACTCGTTTCGTTCTTCTAGGATGAATGATAAGGAAATCCTTCCACAAACGGTTAGGAGGTGAACTCCGCTCTTGTAACGACCCGTAAATTTTAACTGTTTTAATAACGTAATTAATTGGAATTTTGTGAATTTTAAACAATAAAATTTTGAAATATAAATTTGATATTTGGAATACATCTAATTAAACATAGCAACTAGTAAATTTTCATCAGATAATTTGGAAGTTTATTTTCTAGTGTAATTTTATTCCAATTTATATCAGTTAAAATTGATGATAATAAAATGTTTTCCAAACCTGAATATTTTTACATAGAAAAATTCTAATTCATCTTCTGACTAAGACGTCATCTTTCGTTTTTCAAAATTCGGACTTCTATAGCTCCGTCGATCTTATTTTCGGCGAAATAGCAGCATTTTGGAACCGATTGTCGATTTTTGGTCAGATGATCCTATAACCGATATCTGTATGCCGTTTTGATCGTCTAGTCGTGCTGATCCCTGCAGTATATTCAATCCTATGTTTTGAAGTCCGGTACGTAGCGGAAACTGCGTAACGGTCCAATGCATCGGTATCCATTTTAACCCTTTGATTTCTGTGTCTATTCAAATTTTCTCGGTATTAACCCAACGGTCTTTAGTATTTATCTCTCCTTGAATTCGATTCGGTACATTTCTCTATTACCAATGGTTAATAATTGTTGGTTCATTCAATTTCTTCCAGCCCCTTCATTTTCTATTCGGTTCACTTAGAAAACAAGATATACTAAAGAAATGTACTCTTCTTCACTATTGCCTGAGAACCTTTCCATTATCTTCTGCTTCCCTCATTCTACAGCACTCCTCTAATTCGTCCTCTTTTACCTTATCGAAAGAAAAAAAGAAAAAAAAATTTGGAACAAAGCTTTCTCGTGCCAGGCTTGAGAGCGAGTGTGGTTGTTCCTTCTTCCCTCTGCCTGCCGTTCACCACCCTCGCATGCCCGACTCTTCCCTCCGGCCGAACCCACTCAACAACTCATCGCCACCAACGCTCCTCAATCCAGCCTCGCCTGTCCCGTCGCCTTCACCATCCCAAAGCGGGCATCACCTTCTCCACACAGTGCTCCGCCTCTTTTGCTCCACCACACCACATCGGCCTGCCACCACGGCTCCAAGCCTCTGTGCGTAGCCCAGCTCCAACCATCTTTCTCTCACATGAACACTGCTTCCACCTTTACTTTGCTTTCCATGTTTTTTTTTACTTCTCTCGAAATTATATGCATATATAGAAATGTATGCGTGTCATCTTGAAAGATAAATATACATAGATCTGTATATATCATTGTGAAGTTTTTTTCTCTCGCCTACTTCCTTATTAAGTGTACAGATACATACAGTTTGTTTTGTTCCAGTGTATTTATAAGAAGTGAGGATATTGGTTTTAGTATTGGTTTAAGTGATGTGCTTTGCTTTGTTTCTACTGTCACAGCTTTATTTTTTTTCTTTTAGAAGTCACGTGTATATATTACATGTTTTGAATGCTATTTACAATCTATCTTATTATTATTTTTAGAAATATAATTTATATATTGACTCTAACACGGTTGTTGTATATAAGCTTTTAAATCATCTGTTGAGATTATACATAAGTTAATATCTCAATTGCTGTATTGTATTACAAAATGGTAGATCATATTTTAAGTTAGCCTGTTGTAAGTATATATATTATTTTAAGTAAGCTATGTGACAGAGTTACATAATGTTACAGCATACTTGATTTATAAAAGAAGTATAACAGGCACGCAAGTTTTAAATATATATTTGTTATATATTAGTTTATAGATACAGGTTATATTATTAAGTTCCTAGCATGTATACTTGATTTAGTAGCATGTACACACACTTGGATATGTCTGGGATATGTGGTATAGCCTGAATATATGCATTTAGCTGTAATCTTATATTGTGTCTGCATGTATATATATATCTATATCAGTCTGCATATAGGGAGGAACGGTCTGATTTATATATATATATATACATTGTTTTGCATATAAAATAGTATAGTTGGATTACATATATTTGGGTACAATACTGTTACATATATATATATATATATATGTCAAAGGTTTTGGAACTGTCTCGCTATATCTATTTTATTATGTAAATTTAGACTTGTCTATTTAAATCTTATATATATAGTATACTGTATATTTTATATATTAGTATATTTCGCATATGATCTGTTTTGTATATATTGTGGTTGACAAGTTTCGTATATATATGTATTTTTTCACTTGCTCGAAATGATTCCACGTCTGCACCACAGCGAGCTGCTCGTCGCTGCGATTCCGGCGCCACCAAAATCGTCGAATTCTGATAATATATGCAGAAGTTACGTTATTTTAAACATTTATAATTAAATTATATCAATTTATTACTTTTCTTTTTATTATTACCAACAAAAAATCTCGGCCGAACATTCTTTTGAAACACTAGAATCTGGGCCGATCGTAAGCTTCTTCTCCCTCACCAGGTTTCTCACGCATTCAACTAAACCCACGACCGCCACTTTTATACGAATTTTCGCACCCACCTCAACACGTTGGAGCTTGATCAACGACCACTACGAGATGCGCCTAGCCATGCTCTACTACCGCCGCGAATATGGACGAACTCGGTCAACCATCTCTCTCGAAAAATGCGATTGAACGACGTACGTTTGCATGAGGATTGCCGTTGATCCATAGCTCGAAACCCAATCTCGACCGTTGGATTTGAAGTTCTCGACGTTGTCCACAACTTTGTAGTTGAAGCTATTTGCTAATTGTCGATGGATTTAGAGATTTTAAGGGAGAAAGAATCGAAAATTCTGGCCATTGGTTGAGGAAGTGGCGGCTAACCCTAGTTGATTATGTAACGACCCCGGATTTTATAAATATTTAAATTGATAATTTATTGAATTTTTGAATTAAAATTAATGGTAAATTAAAGCGAGTTTCCCCGAATCCAAATAAAAATATAATTAATCATTTTGAATTTAGAAATTGTATATATATGTGTGTGTGTGTGTATGGGTATATATGAGTAAATTTGAATTTTTATATATATACATTGAATTTGAATTTAAATCTTAAATATAAATGGTTTGAAAATAAATATAAAAGTATATTCATTGACACGGGTATAAAATAAATAAATAAGTAATTTTAAAATTTAGAATTGATGGTTAATAATAATTTGAATTTATAAAATAAATATATATATATATAGAGAGAAATACAAGACAATAAATATTAAAGTAAAATTTATAATAATAATCTAAGCTAGAAATAAAATATAAATATATAAGATGAACTATAAAAATAAAAGTGACACTTAAATAAAATTTTAATAACATATTTAAAATGGAAATGATTTATACTATGAAATAATAAGACGAAAGAATAAAATAATAAAATACATTAAATAAAATCCAACAACACATTAAAAATAGAAATACAAACAAAAATTTATAAGTACCTATATACAAAAAAAAAATATAGAGAAGCTTGTATGAGAAGATACCAAAAATATCTTCATATATGTACACAAATGAAATAAAAGAAAAAAAAAAGAGATAAGTGAATTGGTACAAGGCCATTAATGCAAGCCACCAAAGCAACATATCAGCCGAGATCTTGTTTAATAAACCAAAGAAAAAAATAATATGTGTAAACAAGGAAATATATAGGCTGTGACTAAGGAAGGGAAGCCACCACTATCTCATATGTTGGTACAGCCGAAGGAAATAAAAATTTATATTGTACAAGCTAATTAATGAAGCCATCACAACACTATCTATCAGCCTCCAAGTAAAAGAATATCTCTGATCCTATTGTACAAACAAAACATTATCATTTGTATAAAGTAAATTATCACCTTATACAAATTGTATACTCTGTATACTTCATTTTATATATCAAGCTATCCATCTCAGTCTCGTCCATAAAACTAAGAAATCTGAAGTAAGCTTCATCTTCAACTTAAACCAAACAATACAAATTTAACTCGAATCAGAGATCAAAAGAACGGGTTCAGCTTGCAAATTTCAAAGGCCTGTTTCAAAGAAAACTCTGTTCATCTTCTTTATCCTGTGAGTAAACATCTATTTAAAATCCTAAGTAATAACTGTTTTGTTGCTTGTTATATTTCTAAAATGAAATGATTAATGTTTGCATGTGCTAAATGTTTGAAGTGAACTCATGAAGTATGTTTGAAAATATGTATGCACGTTTGTTTTTAAATCTGATTGATGTATATAAATGTGAAAAATCTGTGCTTATCTGGTTAAAATATATATATATATATATATATGTATGTATGTATGTATGCCTCTGTTCATAGATACAGGCTTCATCCCTGTATAAAAATTTAAGATCTCATCCTATAATCTTTTTAAGGTTTAGATGCTTAAATAAAATGTGTTCAAATCAGCAAGATCTTAATTATAAAAATGTTCCAAGCAAAATAAATTTTGATTATTTGAAGAAAAATAAAGAAATACAGTGGAAACTCTGGTATAGGTTAAATTCGAACATCATGGTTCTTTGATTTAACTATGCAATCTAAATCATCTAGGAAAATCATCAATTTTAAAAGTAAAATCAAAATTTTTAAATTGGGATCGAATGAAAAATTTAATGACGACCAGAAAATGGGTTTTTGGCGAATTCTGACAGCCGGAGGTTTTGGGGTGGTAGGAGTTTCGTCTAGAGGTAGCTGGAGAGTTGTCGAGGCTAGGAAAAATGGAGGGGAATTTTTTAGATAATCGGAGTGATCAAGAACGATGAAATAGGGTTTTAGGTATGGGTTTTGTTCGACATAGTTTGCAAAACAATTTCGTCGACCATGGTGGATTTTAGATGAACGGACCGGGGGAAAGGGTTTGTAGGTCATCAAAGCAGCTGGGGTTGTGGTCGCGTGACGTCAGGTGGTCTGTGGTAGCGATACTGGGAAGTTTTTCTGGTGATAGTTGGTTCTAGGATTGATGCAGATAGCTCGATTTCAATTCTTGGTTGAATTCGACGATCTGGGTTTTTGTGATATTGGAGTGGATGTTAGGCGATGCATGGGTGGCGACGAAGTTGATCGGAACGTCGGCATAGTGATGTGCACATGCACTCGATACCCATTGTATCAGCACGAGGAGGAAGAAGAAGGAGGTGGGTTTCCTCGGGACTGTTTGCGTGTAGTGGAGTGTTTGACTCGAAGAATAGTGGGCATGAGATTTATTCGGGCAAGATTCGAAATAACTCGGGATTTCTATAATCTGGCTCGGGTTGTTTGTAAACAGTTTTGATTTCCTTTAAAATTTAAATAAGGTTTTCAAAATTTTAATTAAATCAAGTTTAAACATTTTCTTAATTAATAATAAATGGTTTATACTAGTTTTGGTTAAATAGCTTTAAAAATAATTATTTAAAAAAACAATTAAGTTCAAGTGTTTTAATTCTTTATTTTAAAAGAAAATCTTTAGTTATTTTAAATAAACTTAATATTGTAATTAAGAAGTAAATCGGAAGGATAATTGATGGATTAATAACAATTTGGTTTCAAAGATTAAAGGTTTAAAGATTAAATGTTTTTAAAGTTAATTGAGGTAATTACTTGTGTAAATTAAATTAAAGCTATTTACTTTGTGTAATTACATTTATGTGATAATTAATTAATATGATAAATTTGAGGATAATTAATTAATCACTTAAAGATAATTGCTTAATGAAAGTAACTAAGGATAATTATTTAATGATTTAAGGTTGATAAATCAAGTGTTTAAAGAATAATTAATTAAGGGTAATTAATTAAATGGTAATCAATTAAGGGTTAATAAATTAAATTAATGGGATTAATTTTAACAATAAATCTAGATTAATTAATTTCATAATAATCATTTGTAGAATCGTTAAGTAATTAAAGAATTAATTCTTCAGTATAACTAATTGAGTTACATTGGATTAGCTTAAGTTAATTACTTAAGTTAATTAATTCAGAATCATCACTTGAAAAATTTGGAAATACAATTACTTAGAAAAGTAATTAATAGATAATTACTGGATGTAATAAATTGAATGATAATTTGAAATTTTAGTATAATTATTTGTTAGTAATCAAAGGATTAATTAATGAATGTGATTAATTAAGATCTATTAAATAATTAAAAGTTAATTGATTCATTAATTAAGGATGATTAGTTAATAATTAAAGGTTAACTAATAAATGATGAAAGGGAAATTTATTTCAAATAATTTGTAATTAACTTAGGATAATTTACCCAGATTGATGATTCTTTCATAAGTAATACATCTGATTTAAATTAATCAGTTGATTAATAAATTTACTTGTGAATGCTTGGGTTTGATTGAATAGTTGAATTGCTTGGTATCTTTGATCTGTAATGCTTTGTGATATATTCTGATGTGTGTGTGACTTGCACTATAGTTATTTATTTGAGATGAATGTAAATTATAATCTGTAATATTTATATATCTGTGATCTGTGAATGGAAGATAAGCGTTATAGTTATATCGCTTATCAACTATATTTCTGCATTCTGATCTGTGATGATTTGATGATGTTGCACTACTGTGTGAAACCCCTGGACTACACTTTTACACACACAAATATGGATTTCAGGAGGAAATCGGTTAAGTCACAGATGATTTAAATGTAATATTTTTGAAATTGAAATTTTAATTTCAATTGGTTTTGGAAATGGATTGGGTTTAAAGTGAAAAGCTTTTGAAAAGGAATTTCAAAGATAAAATTTATTTTTGAATAACTTGATGAAGTTTTGAAATTTAAATAATTTGATTTAAATTTGAATTCAAAAATTTAAACTGAATCCTATGATTTGAAACTAGGGATTAAAGATGTTATACAAGTTATATATGGGTTAAACCATTTTAAAGGCATGAATTTGGGAATTTGAATTTAATTCAAGGGTTTTAACTCGTATAAATATAATTGGATTCTTCTGAAACGAAAACTATTTGTTTTCAAATAATAGTAGCTTCCATATAAGAAATGAATTTCCAATTTGTGTTAAAGAATTCCAAGTTTGAAATGAAATAGTTTTCCGAATTATAATTAAATCTTTGTGAAAGATTGTTGAACTTTGTTTTGAAATTGGTAAGATGAATCTTTTATTTTATAAAAGATTCGAAATGGAATTGTTTTGAAAGCTATAAGTTAAATCTTTGATTTAAAGATTTAATGAGTTTTTCCAATTGAAATGGAAATTGATTTGGAAAATCTATGAATGAATCTTTGTGAAACTTGGTGAACTTTGTGAATTGAATCTTTTTGTTTAAAATATTAAAATGGTAATGTGTTTAAACCATTTGAAAGAAAAGTTTTGGGTAATAAGTTGTGACTTAATTGAAATCCCAATATCCATATATTTTTAAATATTGCACTCATTATTCGGTTTAGCCGGGAGAGGACCTTTGTGTCATATCACCCATTCCGAATAATGATACGTCGTATATGGATAGCATTTGAAGACCGGTGGTGAAGACCGGATATTTTCGAAAACGAAAGGACAACTCGTCGAATGTCTCTGCATCGACTGGTCCCCGATATAGAGATTTGATCACCATTTGTGATGAGAAGTCCGGACGTGATTAGAAAATTATTCGGATTTGCAAGGGCTTCTTCGGAAGTGCCTTCGGTTCTGTTTCGAACTCGGAACAGACTTGTATGGTTGTATGTCTGACACTACACTTTGAGATATGAAGCTGATTTCTTTCAAATACATTTCTGTTTGGTGGCGGAGAATTTATTCTCTTAGCTTAACACCCTTCTCTGAGACGTACGAGCTCAGAGGTTATGTAGTTGAAGGTTATCAGTGATATACTCCCAATTTGGTAGTGTGGCATGATGAGTGCTGCTGTGTGTTGTTGATAATCTATTGATCAAAGCATGGCTTTGTGAAAAAGCGTAGCTTTGTGGACGAGACCTCATCGAGCCTCACAGACCGGTAATGGTCGAAACAGGAAAGATGCGGCAAGGTTTCAGGGGTAGCTCCCCTAGGGTATGTCCATTCCTTCTGGAAAAAGGTGGTATTATGGTATGGAGCCCTGATACTTACTCATGTGGACACTATAGTATATTTACTACTGTGTGATGTTGTTGGTGTAGAGAGCTCTTGGATAAAGGTCCTAAAGGACCGGGGGTGGAATATCTCAGGTTTACTACCCGGGAAGGGGGTAACCGACCTTGTGTTGGCAGAGAGCCTGGTGGTTCTCGGGGCGTCCCGCCAGAGGCGTTCCCATGTGGCATAGGAAGTTCCTTAGCCTGACCATTTGTTGGAAAATCCAAAGAAACAATACGAGCCCTTTACGATTGCAATTGTATAACCTGTCTCCTCAGGCGGCAGCTATAACAAACATAATATAATGGTACCTATGCTGGCTAAGATTAATACTGTATTTTCGAAATGTTTTCTGCACTATGCACTAGTAATAATATCAAAAGAGTTTTCCTTGCGTAGGAAGCATGTTTGACTATCATAAGGAGAAATCTCCCCCATGTGTGCGTTTGCATTGTGTGTGTGCCGGGAGGCCTTATGGTAGTTTCATTTTCCAAAAGCATTGCGGGTTTCAATGTTAAAATTCTTTTGTGTTTATTTAAAGATAAACTGTTTTTGTTACTCACACCAGTCCCACGACTGACTCGGAGTTTATTGTTCCCTTCCTAAACTCTGGGTGCCCATAATTTTCCACACGGGCAGTCTAGAGTTGGGTTTATTTTTCAGATAGTCAGGTTTAGTGGATTATCTGGAGCCAGTTCAGTGTTTGGAGTTCACTCACTGACCGACCTTGCTTATCTTGGTGGATGATGATGGTGATTCGAGCTTGATATTGGAGTGGGTGGATTCATTCTCTCTCACTGATCATTTGGAGGTATCATTTCTGTTATTTCCGCTGTATTATTATTTATCTCTGATATTGTTGTATCATATTGATATCATTGTTGTATATCATTCTGGATATTGTATTCATTGGAGTTGTATATGATATCATTTATTTCTTTCTTTCGCTGTGTTGTTATACTTACTGTGTTATAAGCTCCGGTGACCCAAATTCGGCGTTTGAATCTGCGGAATTTTGAGTACAAGTGAAGTACGGGTGCCAATTTTTGAAGGCCGAACTCAGGATCGCTACAGATTAGGTTTTGATGAAAAATGAAAATATTTTGGCCTTATATAGAAAATTGCAAAACACTATTCATCTCGAAATTTTCCGAACTCCAAACGAAGCGTGCCGGCTGGCGTTTCTAAGGTTTTACCCGCGTTCTGGACACAATGGAACGTGTTTCGAGAGCTAATTCGGTCATATGTGCGAGTTACGGAATTAAACGATCAATTTAATAATTAAATCGATTAAAACGATTTCTATGCGTTTTGGCTTGCCCCGGACAAATCGTAAATCCGATTGACATGAAATTTGAAATCTTATAATAATATAACATTACGGATCCGATGAAACTAGTTTCGTCGAAATCCGAGACAGTTTGAAAAATGACTATTTTTAGTCGTCAATTAAATATTAAAATAATCAATTATCACAATTTAACTTTTAATTCAATTTTAAAAGTTCTATAACATCATTCTAACTCCAATATGATTTAATATAACTTTATAAATCATTTTTAATCACATTAAACTCAATTTCCAATTATTTCTGGAATTTTAAATATTAAATTATCGATTTAATTATCCAATTAAATCTCTATATTCGAAATATAATTTATTCGACTTACAAATCTTACTTGTTAATATTTAAAATCAATTAAATATTTGAATTTCAAATGACAGAAATTCTGGGTCGTTACAATCTTCTCCCCTTAAAAGAATTTCGTCCTCGAAATTGCAAAGTAAGAAAAATGCCCCAAATTCATTAACTTTTCAAAAATCCACTTAGTGAAAATTTTATATTCACCTTTTTCAAAATCTTTAACTTCAACCAAACAATGGTTTCCATTTTCTAGTTCAATTCCTACATTTTATTACAATTTGGGAAAACGACTTTCCGTTAACAAAAATTTTCCAAAAGTTCAAAAATTATCTAACTCCCAAATTTTTCGGAAAATTTTGGCAGAGTCTCCCTTGTATGGAGGAGCTTTCACAATTTCACAATAGATATAAATATATATACATCGACCCACATGGTCGGAAAACAGAAAAACAGTTCATATTTCCTATTTTTATTGCGTAGGCGTACCTTTTTAGCATTTTTAAGCAAAGTAGTTATTTATTAAGCATTTTGCGCAACCAAATCCCGCCAAACGGTAGCCCCGATACCTGTACTTACTCAATTTAAACACGTAAGTGACATATATATATAAAGTTATTAACAATTTACTCTTTTAAACAACTACAACATATGCATATTAAAAGAAATGCATATTAAACAAGGTTTATAAGCAACTTATATGATTTCGACATCACTTGTAATTGTCTACAACGACATTCATTTATTCATTTTCAATTAGTTTACATTCACTAATTTATATTCAAGTTGATTCGCTTTCAATTTAAATCCAATTACATAGCTTTTAATTTTTATCAATTCAATTTCATTAATACTTAATGAATTATACTATATACAATCAACCAACAATCATATAACAACCAATGTATATTTAACACAACCAAATTTATTCACTTTGTTTACCTTCAATTTGGTTTAACAATTTTTAATTTTCCAATTGGTTTAATATTCTATTGATTTTCATTGAATTATTCAATTCCCAATTACATTAGCTTTAATGAATTAACACTTGCATCCATTATTCCATATTAATTCATTTACATTAGATTGATTAACATTCAATTCATTTGTTAATTCAATTGCTAATTCATTTTACAAATAAAGTTGAATTTCATTTATATAACTCAAGTTCACATCCATTTAATTCACTTTATTATTTTACTTCGATATCAAAATCAAATTCATTTTATTCAACTTTTACTTAAGTTCCAATTCAGATTTCAATTCTAAAGTAAATTCTATTTAGCTTTTACCAAAATCAAATTTCATCACTTATTCAAATTCATATCTCGTTTTGCTTAACAAAATTGTTTAACCATTTTGATATTTGGTTTTACTTATCTTTTCTCATTCTCCAAGTTATACAACTTATTATTTAACTTTCGAAATCATATTATAATCACTTATCTAATCCTATTCAATTTATTTAACCTTCCTTTAGTTAAATTTCAAATCACATATTTTATTATGCTAACTCAATTTCATTTCAACTTTACTAAAGTAAAATCTTTATTTCATATTATAAGTCTAAAACTCGTTTCACTTATATTCATCAATTTCAATTTGGATTTAAATTTAAATTTTGTTTATCACAACAAAACTTCAATTTATTATGGTAGCAAATCCATCACACAGAAACTCGAAAATGATACTAATGATGCTGCAGTCATCACCCTTATTATTTCCCAGTAACAGTAGTGAATTCAGTGCTTAATATTCTTTTAAAATTTCCTTTTATTTATAAATCACATTTATAAATCTTTTTTACTCATATAATTTCACTATTTTACTTTTAATTTTGAAAAATAACTTCCAAAATAAACAGGATTCAAAATTTTCAAATTCATAGTTCAAATTCATTTTTATTTACAACTCATAATTATAAATATATTCATATAGTTTCACTTCTTATATATAAGATTATTTCACAACTGCAAATCATATTAATTATAATTCCATACTTAATAATTCATTTGCTTATATACTTCATTCTTTTACAATTGTTGTTTTTATTTAGATTATTCAAACAACTTTTATTAACTCATATATATTCTTACATTTTCAACAACCAAACAATTCAATTTTATGTACACTTTAATAATTCTGAAAGAATTATTTCCTTTATACACAAAATATAATCGAGGTAAAATTATTTCATTTACCCAATTTAAAATGATACTATGTCGGTTCATCTTGTTTAAGAGTTTAGAAACCCCTATCGATATAGTTAGCTAGACTGCACCGACCAGAATCTATAAACAATCAACCAATAAGTCAACACAATACAAAACAAATTTTTGTATTCACTAACAAATACGTGCTCATATCTATTATTACACTCAAACTCATTCTAGAGTACTACTGACTCTATCTCTAATGAGTAACACCCAACAGAGCCAAGGTTATCGCTTAACCATATGCTCTGATACCACATGTAACGTTTTTGGATTTTCGACTTCCGAAAATCGACATTAATACGTCCACTGTATCAACTGCCGAACAATCGAATGCCGGAAAACCAAATTGTTATGGTTAAAAAGAAGAGGTAGAAGAAGACAGAAAGAAAGAAAGAAGAAACAACAGAAACAATATCAGAATCTCACATTCGCAGCGGAACAACATATAATAGATAAATGAATAATCTTTAAATCAAGAACTATATCATTTTATACATTACATCATCAGAGTTTACAACAACAATACAACACTGGACGGTTATATAAACTTGTCCTCATACAGAATACACAGCGGAATAATAATATCATATACAAGTGATACGCCTCGCCATCCAGCTCTCCACTGAGCTCCACAGCATCTCCTGAATCCAGAATGACCTGAAAATCTAACTCTAGGCTGCCCGTGTGGAAAATTATGGGCACCCAGAGTTTAGGAAAGGAACAATAAACTCCAGGTCAGTCATGGGACTGGTGTGAGAACTTAAAACAGTTATTATCTTTAAAACAACAACAAAGGAAGTAAAAGACATCCGCAATGCTTTTGGAAAATGAAACTACCATAAGGCCTCCCACCACACACACAATGCAAACGCATTGAGGAGATTTCTCCTTATGATAGTCAAACATGCTTACTACGCGAAATCATTTGATTTGATATTACTACTAGTGCATAGTGCAGAAAAACATTTCGAAAGTATAATATTAATCTTAGCCAACATAGACATTTCGAACTATACCTACTATAGCTACCATCTAAACAGTGGTGACCACCATAAGTAAATGGCAGGTTCTACAACTAAAACCGTACAAGGTTCGTATTGGAAATTGGATTTCCAACAAATGGTCAGGCTAAGGAACTTCCCACCGTCAATGGGATCGCCTCTGGCGGGACGTCCCGAGAACTAACTAGCTCTCTACCAACACAAGGTCGGGTTACCTCTTACACTAGGTAACTACTACACGAATATGCCACCCCCGGTCCTTTGGGACCTTTATCCGAGGCACCTCAACAAAACAACAATCACACAGTAAATGAGATTGGAGTAACCACATAGGTTAAATACCAGGGCTCCATACCTGATACCACCCTTTTCCAGAAGGAAATGACATACCCTAAAGGGAGCGACCCTCATAACCTTGCCGCATCATTCCTGTTTCAACCATTTCCGGGGTGTGAGGTCCGACGAAGTCTTGTCCACAAAGCTATGCTTTTTCACAAAGCCACGCTTTGATCAACAAATGATCAATAAATAATCATCACACAGCAACACTCAGCATGCCACACTACCAAATTGGGAGTATATCACTGATAACCTTCAACTACATAACCTCTGAGCTCGTACGTCTCAGAGAAGGGTGTTAAGCTAAGAGAATAAATTCTCCACCACCAAACAGAAATGTATTTGAAAGAAATCAGCTTTATATCTCAAAATGTAATGTCAGACATGTAACCATACAAGTTTTTTCTGGGTTCGAATAGAACCGAAGGCACTTCCAAAGAATCCCTTGCAATCCGGGTATTCACAATCCCGATCGAACTTCCCATCACAAAGGAAATCTCTATACCGTAGCTAACGGTGTAGAGACAATCGATAGGTCATCCTATCGTTTTCACAAATACCCAGTCTTCACCACCGGTCTTCAAATGTTATCCATATCGTCATATCACTTATTCGGAATGGGTTATATGACACAAAGGTCCTTTCCCGGCTAAACCGAATAGTGAGCACAATATTTAAAACATATGGATATAGGGATTTCAATTAAGTCACAACTTATTACCCAAATCCTTTCCTTCAAATGGTTTAAACAAATTACCATTTTAAATTTTTAAACAAAAAGATTTACTTCACAAAGTTTACCCAGTTTCACAAAGATTCATTCACAGATTCCCAAATCATTTCCCATTTCAATTAGATTAACCCATTAAATTTTTAAATCAAGATTTAACTTATAGCTTTCAAAACTATTCACAATTCAAGTCTTTTATAATATAAAAGATACACCTTTTAAAATCTTCTTTGATTTTAAGATAAAGCTTAATCATCTTCACAAAGGTTAATTCATAGTTTTTCCAAACTATTCACAATTTCATTTCAACTTGAAATGTTTCGATACAAATTGGAAATCTTTTCACTTTATGAAAGCTATTATTGTTTGAAAACATGTAGTTTTCGTTTTGGGAAAAACTGGTTACAATTACACAGGTTAAAGCCATCCAAGTACAAATCTTGGATTTAAATTTAAATTTCCAAAACCATATTTTAAATGGTTAAAAACCCATATAAACACCTTTTATAACTTGTACAATCTTTTAGACCATAATTCCCAATTCATTGAATTCAATTTCAAGCATTGAATTCAAAATTTAAATCAAATGATTTAAATTCCAATTTTTATTAAGTTATTTAAAATAACTCTTATTTTTGAATCTCATTTTCAGAAAAACTTTCAATTCCAATTTCCAAAACTAATTTGGATTCAAAAATTCTATCTTTAGAATTGTCAAAAATCTGTGACTTAACTGATTTCCACGTGAAATCCACATTTGTGTGTGTATGGTGTAGTCCAGGGGTTTAGCACAATAGTTCAACAACATTCAACCATCACAGATCAAATATAACAATATAATTGATAAGCGGTATAAACTATAATGCTTATCTATCATTCACAGATCACAGATATTCATATCATAGATAAATAGATCACAAATCACAACACAGAATAGGATATATCACAAAGCATCACATATTTGGGATATCAAATAATTCAACATCCAATACAATTCAAACATCCATAAGTAGGATTACTTTAATTATCTGACTAATTTAAATCAGGTAAATTTCTATGAATAAATTTTATGAGTTATGGTAAGTTAATAATCAATTAATTTCAAATTTATTTTCAAATTTATTTCAAAACACCAAATCAAATTTTCAACGAATTTCACAATTGCTTCTTTTTTAAAATAAATTCCTTTATCTCTTCAAATCTATTTAAAACCCCAAATTTTTAAATAAATTCTTCAGCTTATAAATAATATTTCCCGAAATCCATTTATTAAGCCCTTTTTCCCAAAATTTGAAATTTAATTCAATATAGTTCAAAAATAAGACTTTTATCTTTTTAAAACTCCTTTTAAATTTATCCAATTCTCAAAAATAAATTTTTCGATAAATTTTCAACTTGAATTTCAAAAATCTAATTTTATTTATTTCTGGTATCCAACGATACCAAAAAATATATACTGCTAAATTATAGCCGTCAACAATTCCAATTCACAAATATAATCACACGGAGATTATAAATAATCAACACACAACATTAAAATAAATTCAAATGTTTGAGGAATCCAGTTGGATCCCTCCAACCTGTTTCCCTGCATCCACAGATGTTAGCACAATACCAATTCCACTTCGAGGTGGAATATCGCGGTATATGGGATTTATAAAATATTATCCGCTATTATGCGGCGCAATAGGGTCTCATCCGCTATATAATGTGGGAAATCAACTCCAAATACATATATAATACCAATTCCACTTCACGGTGGAATATCGCGGTATATGTTTTTAATATAATAAGCTCCGCTTAATATGCAGCGTATAGGGTCTATTTCAACACATCCAATAACAATCATCATCCAATTCACACAATCAAGCAATTTTAAATCTAACTATTTAAAATTTAAATCGAAACACAATTCGATTGAGTGAGAAGTTCTCACATTTGCTTTTTAAAATGTCGAGCGTTCAATTTTTACATTAAATCGAACACGTTCGATTTAATGAAAAATTTTCACTTGCTCGAAATGATTCCACGTCTGCACCACAGTGAGCTGCTCGTCGCTGCGATTCTGACGCCACCAAAATCGTCGAATTCTGATAAGTGGAAATTAGCCACAAGGGCCTCTTTAGCAAGTGGAATTAGTTTCTAGGACACACAACTGAAATAATTACTTTCAAGGACAAAACGTAAAATAATTAGTTTCTAGGGCCTAAAAACCTATGAAATTATGTCCTTGAAAGTAATTGGACTGCTAACTTTGTCCTTGAAAGTAATTATTCTACTGACTTTGGCCTTGAAAGTAATTTCTTTGAATGTGTGTCCTAGAAACTAATTGGACTGCAAAGTTTGTCCTTCTGGTGAAATGCCCCCTCTGATAATATATGCAGAAGTTACGTTATTTTAAACATTTATAATTAAATTATATCAATTTATTACTTTTCTTTTTATTATTACCAACAAAAAATCTCGGCTGAACATTCTTTTGAAACCCTAGAATCTGGGCCGATCGCAAGCTTCTTCTCCCTCACCAGGTTTCTCACACATTCAACTAAACCCACGACTGCCACTTTTATACGAATTTTCGCACCCACCTCAACACGTTGAAGCTTGATCAACGACCACTACGAGATGCGCCTAGCCATGCTCTACTACCGCCGTGAATATGGACGAACTCGGTCAACCATCTCTCTTGAAAAACGCGATTGAACGACGTACGTTTGCATGAGGATTGCCGTTGATCCATAGCTCGAAACCCAATCTCGACCGTTGGATTTGAAGTTCTCGACGTTGTCCACAACTTTGTAGTTGAAGCTATTTTCTAATTGTCATTGGAGATTTTAAGGGAGAAAGAATCGAAAATTTTGGCCATTGGTTGAGGAAGTGGCGGCTAACCCTAGTTGATTAGGTTTTGATGAAAAATGAAAATATTTTGGCCTTATATAGAAAATTGCAAAACACTATTCATCTCGAAAATTTTCCGAACTCCAAACGAAGCGTGCCAGCTGGCATTTCTAAGGTTTTACCCACGTTCCCGACACAATGGAACATGTTTCGGGAGCTAATTCGGTCATATGTGCGAGTTACGGAATTAAACGATCAATTTAAAAATTAAATCGATTAAAACGATTTCTATGCGTTTTGGCTTGCCCCGGACAAATCGTAAATCTGATTGACACGAAATTTGAAATCTTACAATAATATAACATTACGGATCCGATGAAACTAGTTTCGTCGAAATCCGAGACTGTTTGAAAAATGACTATTTTAAGTCGTCAATTAAATATTAAAATAATCAATTATCACAATTTAACTTTTAATTCAATTTTAAAAGTTCTATAACATCATTCTAACTCCAATTTGATTTAATATAACTTTATAAATCATTTTTAATCACATTAAACCTAATTTCCAATTATTTCTGGAATTTCAAATATTAAATTATCGATTTAATTATCCAATTAAATCTCTATATTCGAAATATAATTTATTCGACTTACAAATCTTACTTGTTAATATTTGAAATCAATTAAATATCTGAATTTCAAATGACAGAAATTCTGGGTCGTTACATTTATTGTCAATTTGAATGGTCCAAAATAGTGGGTCGTTACATGTGGTATCAGAGCTCTGGTTTTAGGCAAAACTCAGCAAATGTAGTAAATTCAATTACAGAATCACTTTCGTTCGAGCTTGAATTCCATCTTCTTTGACTCGGTTTTCTTTGAATTTTGGAACGTTCCCTTCGGTTACGAAGTCCATTCGTGTCTCCCCTATTCGTGTCTTTTTAATTCTGGAGTATCCCATAACTCCACTTCGAATAATCTCTATAATAAATCGGCAGTCTCGCCAATCTCTGAATGATTTGTAAAGGGGTGAAACTCCTTTACAATCGGTATTGATTCACCGGAGATTTCTGTATCCTCGGTTTACGATGCTGTCATCTCCTGCTATACCTGAATTCTATCTCTTGAGATCGAATGTCGATTTACCTCGGAATTTTGTATCAATCTTATTCTTGAAGTCTCGGTTGACCCGGTTAAAGTTACCCGTGATTTTATATAAGTCTATCCATATTCCTTGTTTGAAAATTTAAACATCTTATCTCCCTATCGAGTCTATCTTCTAGTATGAGTTCTTTTGATTAGAACCTCTCTAATTTGAATCTCTACCCTTATTTTGAAACCTATTTTGGAATCATTCGAGTGAGGGTGTGTATTTGTAAATTATATTAAAAATGTTTTATATATTGTGTTGTTTGAGTTGTTGATGTTGATTTGGGTTTTCGATCGATTCGTCTGATCAACGCTATCGATAGGATTTCCAAAACACTTGAACAGAGCAAACCGACACAATATGGTTTTCAAAATGATTGTATGATTATAGTATATATATATATAAGTAAAAATTTCTGGAATTTAATAAGGTAATAAAAAAATGGTTGTTTGAAATGATAATATTTGATTGTCATTTATTGTTCTATAAATGAATTTATAATATGGTTTATAAATTTATTTAGGAATTGAAATAAATTTAAATCAGGAATTTGAAAATTTAATTTCCGATGATTCCAAACTCTAGTTTTAAAATTTTAAATGTATATTATATAAAGTATTTTCGAATATAAATGATTTTCAAAGAATTTTAATGTTGAAATCAGTGCTCTTCTCCTTTGTCGCTGGAAAATAATTTCGGTGATGGCGGTCGCATCATCGACATTCATTTTCGAGTTTCGAAGTGGAAAGACCAATTCAGTAGCTTTGCTACATTTTTGTTTTAGAAATTAATTTGATTTGAATTTCTTCAGTATAATTTGATTTATATATAGGTATCTTATTTTAAAATTTAATTTGAATTGATATATTATATATATATATATATTTATCTCTAAATTGTTTGAAGTAAATCGGAGATATAAAATTCTTAAATTTTAGGTTTAAAGATGATTTCAATTATAAACTGAAGTCAAAATTCTTGGATAAATATTTAACTTGAAATAAATGGATTGTAAAAATTTATTTGTATAATACTCAATTTCATTTCAATATAACTTACCTAAATTATTCAGAAGTTGAAATGTAATTGGATAATGTACAATATAATGTCTTTATAAATAAAATTTGAGTGTTTATAATAAATGTGATACACTAAATTTTGATTATAAAGATGTTAATAGAGTTAAATAGGATAATAAGTTAATTGAATAATAGATGAGACAAATAAATTTGTTTTGAAAGAATTAATAAATTGAAATTTGATCAACTTATGGAAATACCTTGAATTTAAAAGCAGTTAGTGAATATAAATTAATTTAAATCGAAAATTTTATGGTTTAAATTAATTTGTATGGTTTAAATATATGTGATAAGATATATTAAGTAGAATAAATTTAACAATAATTTGGAATAAAGAAGAATTTAAATTGTTGAAAAGAAATATGATCATAATAAAAGACTATTCAAATTTATGGTTTTAGAAATTGTAAATTGAAGGTAATTGGATAATAAGATAATGAATTTAGAAATAGTTAAGATTGATTTTAGTGAAATAAAATGGATTAAATCAATTATTGAATATCAATTAATTTAAATTTGAATTTATATGGTTTAAATTAATTGTTATTTTGTATTTCAAATCTGTTTTTTCTTTCTGGTTGTTTCTATTCTCCTACCTCATTCCTTTTCGGGGACGAAAAGTTTTGAGTGGGGGAGAGTGTAACGACCCATAAATTTTAACTGTTTTAATCACGTAATTAATTGGAATTTTGTGAATTTTTAAACAATAAAATTTTGAAATATAAATTTGATATTTGGTATACGTCTAATTAAACATAGCAACTGGTAAATTTTCATCAGATAATTTGGAAGTTTATTTTCTAGTGTAATTTTATTCCAATTTATATCAGTTAAAATTGATGATAATAAAATATTTTCCAAACCTGAATATTTTTACATAGAAAAATTCTAATTCGTCTTCTGACTAAGACGTCATCTTTCGTTTTTCAAAATTCGGACTTCTATAGCTCCGTCGATCTTATTTTCGGCGAAATAGCAGCATTTTGGAACCGATTATCGATTTTTGGTCGGATGATCCTATAACTGATATCTGTATGCCATTTTGATCATCTAGTCATGCTGATCTCTGCAGTATATTCAATCCTGTGTTTTGAAGTCCGGTACGTAGCGGAAACTGCATAACGGTCCAATGCACCGGTATCCGTTTTAACCCTTTGATTTCTGTGTCTATTCAAATTTTCTCGGTATTAACCCAACGGTCTTTAGCATTTATCTCTCCTTGAATTCGAGTCAGTTCATTTCTCTATTACCAATGGTTAATAATTGTTGGTTCGTTCAATTTCTTCCAGCCCCTTCATTTTCTATTCGGTTCACTTGGAAAACAAGATATACTAAAGAAATGTACTCTTCTTCACTATTGCCTGAGAACCTTTCCATTATCTTATGCTTCCCTCATTCCACAACACTCCTCTAATTCGTCCACTTTTACCTTATCGAAAGAAAAAAAGAAAAAAAATATTTGGAACAAAGCTTTCTCGTGCCAGGCTTGAGAGCGAGTGTGGTTGTTCCTTCTTCCCTCTGCCTGCCGTTCACCACCCTCGCATGCCCGACTCTTCCCTCCGGTCGAACCCACTCAACAACTCATCGCCACCAACGCTCCTCAATCCAGCCTCGCCTGTCCCGTCGCCTTCACCATCCCAAAGCGGGCATCACCTTCTATACATAGTGCTCCGCCTCTTTTGCTCCACCACACCACATCGGCCTGCCACCACGGCTCCAAGCCTCTGTGCGTAGCCCAGCTCCAACCATCTTTCTCTCACATGAACACTGCTTCCACCTTTACTTTGCTTTCCAGGTTTTTTGTTTTTGTTTTTATTTCTTTGGAAATTATATGCATATATAGAAATGTATGCGTGTCATCTTGAAAGATAAATATACATAGATCTGTATATATCATTGTGAAGTTTTTTTTCTCTCGCCTACTTCCTTATTAAGTGTACGAATATATACAGTTTGTTTTGTTCCAGTGTATTTATAAGAAGTGAGGATATTGGTTTTAGTATTGGTTTAAGTGATGTGCTTTGCTTTGTTTCTACTGTCACAGCTTTATTTTTTTTCTTTTAGAAGGCACGTGTATATATTACATGTTTTGAATGTTATTTATAATCTATCTTATTATTATTTTTAGAAATATAATTTATATATTGACTCTAACACGGTTGTTGTATATAAGCTTTTAAATCATCTGTTGAGATTATACATAAGTTAATATCTCAATTGCTGTATTGTATTACAAAATGGTAGATCATATTTTAAGTTAGCCTATTGTAAGTATATATATTATTTTAAGTAAGGGTGGGCACAGGTCGGTTTGGTGCGGTTTGAAGTCCAAACCGCTTCCGCACCGCATCAAACGGTTAATCAAAAATACAAACCATTGTACTAATCTTTAAAACGGTTCGGTTTCGGTTCGGTTTGAATATAATACGGTTCGGTTTCGGTCCGGTCTGGTTTGAACACATATTAAATATGAAATAAGAGAATTACTTCCATCAACAATCAATTTACAAAGGCAACTGTGTGAAGCTTTTACACTTAAAGGTTAAAACACACAATGTTATAATATAACTTCTTCCTTTATGACAGCAAATTTTATTAATATAATAACATACGTTAAAAATTGAATATACATTGTTAGAATATAAAATAAGATAGGAGTTGCTTATAATTTTATCATAAGATTACTAGTGAAAATATTCGGTTCGGTCCGGTTTAATATGGTTGGTTCAATCGTCCAAACCGTAACCGAACCGTATCGATGTGGGTCGGTCCAGTTTGGTGTATTTGCTTTGGTTAGAAGATTCGGTGTGGGTTTCCGCACCGTTTTTGCGATTCGGTGTGGGCAGTTTCCATATAGCGGTGCGGTTTATGCCCACCCCTAATTTTAAGTAAGCTATGTGACAGAGTTACATATTTTAGAAGTTACAGCATACTTGATTTATAAAAGAAGTATAACAGGCATGCAAGTTTTAAATATACATTTGTTATATATTAGTTTATAGATACAGGTTATATTATTAAGTTCCTAGCATGTATACTTGATTTAGTAGCATGTACACACACTTCCATATGTTTGGGATATGTAGTGTAGCCTGAATATATGCATTTAGGTGTAATCTTATATTGTGTCTGCATGTATATATATATCTATATCAGTCTGCATATAGGGAGGAACGATCTGATTTATATATATACATTGTTTTGCATATAAAATAGTATAGTTGGATTACATATATTTGGGTACAATACTGTTACATATATATATGTCAAAGGTTTTGGAACTGTCTCGCTATTATCTATTTTATTATGTAAATTTAGACTTGTCTATTTAAATCTTATATATATAGTATATTGTATATTTTATATATTAGTATATTTCGCATATGATCTGTTTTGTATATATTGTAGTTGACAAGTTTCTTATATATATATGTATTTTTTTAGTTTATATCCATCCTGTTTATATATATATTGCTTGTAAAAGTTTTATATATATTATATAAGTATTTTAGTCTCTTTTAAATTTCTAAATTATAGCATATAAACGATCTGGGATATGTTATATGATTTGAAATAAAATATGTAATTGAATATTGGTTTTAAGAAATAATAATACCATATACTTTTCATTTCGATTTTTTATCAAGTAGATTTTTGATTCATTTCCTTAATTTCTTATCTATCAGCCTTGATCGTCGAATTCGTGCCCATCTAGCTTTGTTTTGGAATTCGAGCTTGGATTCGTAACTTAATTTCATCGTCTATTTCTCTAGCCTCGAAAGGTGAGCAATCACTCACGATTAATGTCCTTTTATTTATTAAATTTGATTTCAATTGAAACGAAAAATTGAAATATGCTGATGTTAGTTATTTACACTATTATATATATGCTATTACCTGTATCGGTTCACCTGTGACATCTGACACCATTATCTGCCAACTGAAATATGCTGATGTTAGTTATTTACACTGTTATATATATGCTATTACCTGTATCAGTTCACCTGTGACATCTGACACCATTATCTGTTATTTATATTGATGATATATGCATGTTATATTATTATCATATCTGTTATCACTCTGCAAGTTCCCTGTTAGTATAGAATCACTATGGGTTGAAATGATACATACCCGAACGATCTGTAGAATAGGAAAAAATCGTTATGGGTTGAAATTAAAAACCCAAGCGATTTTCATTTGAATTGAATTTGGGATTACGGGTTGAAAGGATATATACCCGTATATAATTTAAATTACGGATTGAAATGATAAATATCCATATCACTTGACCATGGGATAGAAAATTTTATACAGACACCGTTGGTCTATATATAAATATTTTAGAAATGATTTCTATGGTTTTGAAAAGAAATATATGGTTTTAATAAATATTGATTTTAAAGATTTATTAAAGTTGATTTGAATCAATATAAAAATATGTTTGAGTATTTATGTAAAATTTATATTTTCAAATATAGAGTTTATAATGTTTCAGGTTGAAAGATAAATTTGAAATTGATTTGGAATTCTTAATTATTTAATAATTATACCTAAATAAGTTTGATTTGAAATCTATTAAATTTGAAATTTTAAGATATGTTTTATAACTTGAATTTGATTAAAAAGTGGCTTAAATGAATATTTCAAACTTATATAAATTTAAATGGGATATTTTGTTTATATAAATTTGTAAATTGAAGTTGTATTTAGGATGTATTGAAATGATTAAAGAAATTTCTCAGAAACTAAATGTAATGAAATTAAATTGAGATATAAATGGAATTATCAAATTTAGTTTCTGAAATGTGGAATATTTAAAGCTTTGAAATATATTGAAATTTAATGGTTTATTTTGTGTTTCAAATCTGTATTTGAAATCGTTATAATTCGAAATGATTTATTGAGAAATTGAATTGAGTTGAGATTTATGAATTGAGATTGAATTAAGTTGAATTTGGAAGTCGAGATAATTTGAATCGATTTGTGAATTTGTGGAAGCTATTTTATTTTATAAAGAACTTTTAAACTATATCTACAACTATTTATATTTTACTTTATAAATTATTTTAATATAAACTATTTTATATAAATCATTTTCAATATATATTATTTTATTATAAACTATTTTAACTTATAACTATTTTATTATATACACTAATTTTAATATCTAAACTGTTTAAGAGGAAAGTGTTATGAATTCCAAAATGTTGTTATTTCAAACTATAGTTTCAAAGTGTTATGAATTTCAAGGTTTTGATTTCCAAAGTGTTTTGATTTTTAAAGACTTACGATTTCGAAAGCGATATAACTTTGGAAAGTGGTATGATTTTGGAAATGGATTTATTTGAAGTGAAATTGATATCGTATGGATATGGTTTTGAAATGGCAATGATATTTCGGTTTTGAAATATAAACTATTTTGAAAGTTTATTAAATGACCAATCGGTGTAATAATTACGTAGTTATTGAAGAGTCTGGGATCGGTTAGGGACATACTCTGTCCAAATCGAAACCACTTTAATAACTATTATACGCGGAGTGTGATCCAGAATGAAGTGGTTGGAATGATGACGTTGCTGGATTTGAAGAAAGAGAACGATAATGGATGACCTTGACACTTGTGTCAAATTGGAAATGACTTAAACAGGAGCCGTGTCGGGCCAGTGAGGCTAGCTACCTCTAGCGGACACACTTCTTCGTAAACTACTCATTACTTGTTTTTGATTGGTGCGCACCCTTGAATTGGAAGTGTTGTTTCGCGGTGTTGCGATCGTTGCGGCGATGCGTTCTGACCAGTCCGGATCAGGCAAATGGTAGTTTCACTACCTTGGGTATTGCCTCATGTGCCTTGTCATACTCGTATCCCTATGTGCGACTACTACGATTTGTTTTGTGTTATACCTATGGAGTACTCCCTAATAGCCCACTAGTTTACGGTGGATTTTACAGTGCTGTATAGACTATGATGCTTATATAAAATGTGTTAAGGGGGATAATGGTAACGCCTTAACGCTATTTTGATACTTTATATTACTGATAGGCATTATCTACTTAGCGTACACTACTACATAGTAGATAGTTTAATGGATCCTTAGAGGATGGTTATCCCAAACATCCTTTGAGTTACTTGTATTTCAGTCGTTATTTCACTTGAGTTGGATTTATTGATATAAGAATGTTAATCCTGACTCGAGTGTTTTGTGTTTTGCTTTACGCTCGGGTCAGACTGAGTGTACCAATATTCGAGACTCACTTTTGGAGTTGGAACTTTGCTTGGAGATCCAGCTATTTATTGATTCTACTATCAGTTATCCAGTTGATTCCAGTGATGTATTCAGATCTTGTATTTGACTATTGTATTGAGATATCTATGTATTCGAGACTTCTGTTGTATCTTGTTTAACTCTGTTATATATAGTAGCTTCATGAACTACTATTCTTTTGTTTCCACTGCATATTGTTATATTACTCTGTGTCTGTAATTCTGTGATTATTTATTTACTGTATATGCTGAGTTTTGCTAAATTTTATTTACAATCCATTGTTTTGAATTATTCAAGTCTGGCATGTGTGGATTTATTGTCGATTTGAATGGTCCAAAATAGTGGGTCGTTACAGCTCTTGTCATTTGTCTGTTTATTTCCTAAAGAACCGGGGTTGAGTTACCGGAAAATATCGCAAGTTGTTTCGAAGAGACCGAGATCAAATATGTTATCCAGAAACCACTTCGATCCAACCTAAGCGTTTCGTAATGAAGACATCTTGAAGCATGGGATCGAAGGCGGGGCCATCGAAGTACAAGGGCTGCTTGCTACTAATCCTAAGGGTGATTCCAAAATGGATGTAGTAGAAATAGTGCCTTCGGTTTGTCCCACTACAACATTCAGGGCTTTTAACAGCGTTTAAAAAATGCTATAAAAGGCTTTAATGGCCTTTTTCATGACGCTGTATAACGACATGCAATTAAAAGTCAGGGATCTAACATTGCATTAGACGAAACGCTATAAAAGCATAGCTTTCAATAGCGTTTATGATATGTTATTAAACAATTTTTCATAGCGTTTTTCCAGAGCTAAGAGTATTTTCTTATAGCATTTTGATCAATGCTGAGTAAACTTTTCATTCGTTTACAGACCATTTTTAATAGCGTTTGATGAATGTTGTTAAAGGATCTAACAGCGTTTTTATGTATGATGTATAATATGTCATGGTAGATTCATGGCCTATTATAGCATAAAGGAAACACTATTGTATATTTTCTACGACACATCAAAAACGCTATTGTAGGTTATAGTATACAAAAAACGCCATTATAAATTTTCTATACAATTCAAAAACACTATTTTCTTTACCCCGCTTTGAGTTTACAATAGTCTATCTATACATAAGAACATCTAACAACAAGATATATTTACATCAATTAATGAACAATTCAATCAACTCAAACAACAATAATATAAAACTTTTGATAATCTAAACATATTATATATTATACACAAACAGAATTAAACCAAATTCAATATTGTATATAATAGTTCATAATCGATATTTTTAAACATACATGATAAATAGTACCATTAGGGCTCTATAAAAGAAAATACCCAAATATCATGATCGTAAAATGTCCATGTTTGTCATCTTCAAACATCCAATTACCTAAAAGAAAATGAGAGAGCATTTAAAGCATATGTACGAAAACATATATAAAAGGATATATGAATAAGGCATAAACAAAACCACACATATTAAACATATTGACATGCTTAATGTCGATACACATTCTACATAATCTTATGTCAGATATATAATGCTATCACAGTTAAGGATTGTATTGCTTATTATTCACAATTCAAACTCAAATTAGAATAAATACATGCTGACCTTATATATCTAACGGTCATGTTTTATGGTTGAACTTAATTAATTTTTATGAATTTATTTAATTATTATAAAACTTAGTTAACTTAGTTGATTTTTATATCTTAGTTTACTTTTATAAACTTATTAGTTATTATAAAAAAAATAACTTAGTTAATTTTTATAAACTTATTTAATTCTTATAAAATTTAGTTAACTTGGTTAATTTTATAGATAGGTTAATTTTTATAAACTTATTTAATTGTTATAAAATTTAGTTAACTTGGTTAATTCTATAGATATGTTAATTTTTATAAGATTTAGTTAATTTTTACAAAAAAAATTAAATTTTATAAATTAGATTATTTTTTATAAAATTTAGTTAAATTGGTTAAATTTTTATAAAACCTAGTTAAACTATATAAAAAATAATTAATTTTTATTAACATGGTTATTTTTTACATAATTTAGTTAATTTTTATAAACTAGGTTAACTTCTATAAAATTTAGTTTACTTAGTAAATTTTTATAACATTTAGTTAAATTTTGTAAAACTTGGTTAATTTAGTTAAAATTTTACAAAACTTAATTAATTTTTATAAAACTAGGTTAACTTAGTTAATTTTTTAATGCTAATTTAATTTTTATAGATCTTATTTAATTTTTTATAAATCTTAGTTAATTTTTATAGATCTTGTTTAATTTTTATTAACTTTATAAAATCTAGTTAATTTTTATATAACTTAGTTAATTCTTATAAATGTAATTAATTTTTATAAAAGTTCGTTAACTTGGTCAAATTTTTATAATTTAAATGATTTTTATAAACTTACTTAATTTTATAAAACTTAGTTAATTTTTATAAACATAGTTAAATTATATAAACTTAGTTAACAAGGTTATTTTTTATTAAAATTAGTTAACTTGGCTAATTTTTTATAAAAAATAGTTAACATTTAAAAGATTAGTTATTTTTAAAATTTTAGTTACTATTATGAAACTTATTTAACATAGTTAATTTTTATACACTAATTAATTTTTTATAAAACATAATTAAGCCTTCCAATTAATGTAAGTAATTTCTTTTATAGCATGTGGTGTTAAAAGAAGGTTAGTAAGCACTGTGCATTATGAAAATTCGAAAGGAAGTAGGAAAAGTATATATAAATGTAAGTAGTTAAAGAATGATGATCATTAAATGAGAATGAAATTGCAAGCAAGTTAAAAATACATACATAGATAAATTAATCATTTTTATTTGCATCGATTGATAAGGTAAAGGGAAGTTTCCTTCATGTACTTTTACAATAAATAATGTTTTTTCTTCTTTTATTCTTTTTTGAAGTGAAAATAACAATCAATAGAGTTATTCAATTTTGATCAGATATTGTACACCACTACATGCATATATACATGCCCATGAGAACTAAAACATTATCATAGGGGCATACTTGATAACAAAGATAAATCAATGTCAACATGTATGGTTAACAAAAATTTGCAAGATGATTTTTGACGTAACCAAATCATATAAGGAAAATCATGTTAAAATAGAATTTAACATCATTGATTAAAAACTATATGTTATATAAATGCATAAACAATCATATAATATTACCTCACCTCATGTTGTGTATGGTTTGAAACTAAGCTTACATCCATATTCAACCTACAAAGCCTGCCAAGTACATATCAATGTTGAGATGCAAATAAAAAAAGTCATGTATTAGTTTTTGAAATTAATAATGTCTTATGTACTTACACCGTAATGCTATTGTTTACACTATGATGCTAATCATCATTTTGCTGCGACTACGCTGCTACATTCCTCGATATGTATTTCAGTTTATTGCAATGATTGAAATTTTCCAGTCCCACTTCTTTATTCTCAGACTCTACCGCAATACATCATTTTGTTCTTATATAGCTTCAGCCTCTCTACTATATATTTCTGCCAAACAATGTCAACTCAATTTATGTCACTTAGCTACAGTTAAACAACATCTCATCGCCTGCAATCTTATATTTTGTGATGCACTACGTCTCCATACTTTGTGATAAAGTTTAGAGCCTGCTCCTGCATTTCAGTGCTTGTTGATGCTTCAATTCATCCCTGCATTTCTATGCTTGTACATTTTATTTGATAAACATTCGGGGTTTAAATTGTATTTAGTTTTCACAAGACTGCTACAATGACCACATGCTGCTTCAGTTCTGCTCAGTTTACATCAATTCATTCCACTCACAAGCCGACCGACTTGTATACTAGATTAAATTAGACTACTGGTACCATGCATTTGTGTTGCAAGTGGGAACATATGTTTCATTCATCCATTTTGTAAATCCAAACACGGTGTCTCTTTGTTTACAATGCATGTATATTTTTGACCTTTCACTTACAAAATGACAGTTTCCAAAGTTTTGGTAAATTATTGTAAATGAATATTGGATATTACATAGGGATAACTAAAGAAAGAGATTAGCTTTTAAAAAAAACAAAAAATGAATATTGGATATTACATAGTTTTCAGAAGTAAAACAGAAGTATAATTGCATGTCCATGATGTATAAATGGAACATCACTAAGACTTGCTAGGCTAACTCTGTCTAATCAATTCCACCTTTATTGTATGATTGCATATATATAGTAAAGATATTTAGCCCTACCAATTTGATTGAAATAATCTGCAGGCTCATATTGTCTACAAGTGACAAACACAAAAGGAGATACATAATTGAGAGGTGTAGATATGTATGTTAAGTGTTGTTGTAGTGCACGCTCCGTTTTAATTACACAGCGAAAATATTAGTTCATCTGCAGTTAATCAATTGAAACTAATTTAAGCATGCTTGTGTTGTGTTTCTATATAATATTTTGAAGTATAACTTTGCCTTTGAGTGCTTTGGAACAAACACATTTTATCCTTGATTATTTGACCAACTGCATCAGAAATAATGAAAATATTCAGCTATGTCACCGACCCTACAAAATTAGACATTTATCATAAATAATGTTTACATAGTCGTTAAGGACCTCAAGCTCAAGTTGTTAGAGATGCGACGTTTTAGACAAAAAGGTTCTAAAGGACATGGATTTGAGCCCTGACATATCACAAAGAGTGCTTCGCTTCAAAGTAGCACTCTTGTAATAAAAAAATTGTTTAGCAAGTCAAATTAAAAAAATAATCGTTCGACCTGTTATCAAAATATTTTACGGATTAAGAAAAAATGAAAGAATATGTCTATGCACAACAAAGACATATAACCAAAATCAACTGCAAATTAGCATTTGTCTTCATTGGTATAATCAAGAAAACCATGTTGGTACTGACTATTGTAATAGACTTTAGCATATTTTATTCACATAATACAACCAACCACTCTCGATAATTTATATTGAAACTTGAAAGAAAGAGGAATATGTACAAAATAAGACGTACAATCAATCTTAATGTGAGCGTGGGGAAGTAGGACCTTCTGCCAATTGATAGCTTTCATCTGCAAAGATAGACCACTCTTGTTAACTAAATTTTTTTACATTGGACATATAATAATAATTTAGAGGCCAATCAAGCTAGTGAAAAACCATAAGCTATTGAAGGAAAAAATTGATTTCTTTCGTACTAAACAGGATTGTTAAGTTTTCTTAATTCAATGCATGGGAAAACAAACATAAATATTCACAACCGTCTAAAACTTGAAAACAACCAATACAATTGATAAGAAACCAAAAGTCAAATCCTACAAGATAACCAAATACAAACAAGACAGTGCAATAAAGAGAGAATAAAATATTTCACTATATTTAATAGAGAAAATAGAAGAGTGGTTATAATACAAACAAATTGATTATATAACCTAATTAAAATAGGAGATCAATTCATGATAATTGATTATAATATAAGCGTTGTTGTTTACACCATTATTTATAACAAAAATCACCTATAAAAAAACTAGTTAACAAATAAATGCACAGGAGAATTACATATTTCAAATGGTTATACTTTGTTTAGGTAATGCATAAGTTTCTAACTTTAATTGTCCTAAGCTTCAAACGAATAATATGCATTGGGCATGCTATTAACTTTGGCAAATTCTACTCTAACTCGTCTATAACTGCCGAGCCAACTCTAAAAAATAATTATTATAATGGTTACAAAAATAAATGATTATCATGGTTCTATCAAAGCCGATTTACATTTGCAGATCCAACGACTTCTATTATCTTTCACTAAATCGGAGAATTTAGAAGATATAATATAATTTATTACAATGTTAATGAACACTAAATTGAAGTAATCTCATTAAAAATTTACGTTTAGAAGCCAGTTTGTAAAAGAAATAGCCAATCATCAAAATCCTTAATTCACTAGTTCTAAGATTTCCATTTGATCGCTTGGCTTAATATTGGATTAAATATGAATAATAAAGAGACCTTGACACGCTTGACCATCTTTTGTAGACTTAACCGTCTTCTATTGCTAAAATTGTCATTTTGATTCTAACTTCATCCTATGACCTGCGTTTCACCTCTCGTTATTGCCATTACGTCACATAATTTCGCATCGTCGAAATACCATATTGTACCGCATACTTTAGCAGAGAAGGATAAAACATGCAAAGCTCAAAGATTACTTTTATAAATTTAACGACAGTTGGAATATCAAACTAGCACCTTAATAATAGTAAAGTATATACTCGATGATTGTATAAAAGTCATTATCATGTTTACTACACTAGTCACAAGCTGCGATAATTCCGATGCGACTTTTAGACCGATGTTCTGAATAATGAAATTTAAAACATTGACATGCAACTAACTGAATGTGGACTTTCATCCACCATTTTTAATACGAAGCCACAAGTATCTTGGAGAGCCATACATATTGCACAAACATGAGGATATAAATATTTTTATATTCATATTTGAACCTAAAATAACAATGTAAATATTTAACTCTACTATTTATACCTGTCATTTTTCTGCCATCATTTATAACTGTAATAATGTCAACATGCAAAAGCTGGGGCCCTAATGGTGAATACCTTTTTCAAAAAGGCACAATCTGATTAATGCTTCTTATCACTCTAATATATAAATCCTACTTTTTGACTTTACATGTAATTTGGTTTAACTAACAGTTACTCAAAAGAACCGAATCTATAACAGTTAGTGGAACTGTAATAAAAATGTCAATAAGCATAAGATATAGGATTACTTGAGAGGTGAGAACACTTCGTTAAAATTGCATTATCAAACACGGCCAATTCAAAGTCAGCAAAATATAACTTGCTTAGTAATATCCTACCCCACTATAACTTCCTAATAGGCATTGTATCTCTATATATAGCCCATATCTTCCCACTAATTCTACATATTTAATCAAATATTTCCCCCTCGTAGCTCCATATTTAACTATCATGCCAAAAACAAATATGTTTAAAATATTTATTTACAACTAATCTGCATTGTCGCTTACGCTGACCTTAGCAGTGATGTTGCCATTACTTGGGGAATGGGGACACGATAGAACAAAACAGTCAGGAGACTATCTCCAGCTCAGCCTCGATAGACATTCTGGGTCAGGCTTTCAATCCAAGGCCCAATACCTATGCAGCAGAGTTGACATGGATATGAAACTTATACCAGGAAATTTTGCTGGTACGGTCACAACTTTATATGTAAGAACCATGAAAACTTTTTCACTCGTGCATATTTGAACATTTACACTTCTAGGTACATCTTTAATATCATTACCCTTATGCAACCTCCTCGTCCTAAATTATTCCGACCACCCTAAGTTGAGTCGGCCTTCCATGCCAATAATTTGTTTGTTCCAATATTGGGAAACAAACATTAAACAAGTGTAGACAAATTTATCGTGGCTAGTCACCTTGATATAGTCAGAATAAAAATTATACAGCATTATTTGCCAGACGGTGAAAATGAAATGGTTATTTGCAATTCGGTTTTGCAACTGAGTTGCATTTCAGATTGCAAAACCGAGTTGCAATTTGCAACTCAGTTTGCAACTGAGCTGCAACAAACTGAGTCGCAAATTGCAAATCTATTTTTGCAAACCGAGTGCATTTCAATTTGCAAAACTGAGTTCTCAGTTTTGCAATTGAGTTTTGTTTTGCAATTTAATTGCAAAACTGAGTTGCATTTTGCAGTTCAGTTGAAGTACTGTTATAATACTAAAATATAATTCAATTGTTTTGTAAAATAACCATATACTCTACATAACATAATGATACGACTTTTAACGAAAAATGAATGTTTGTCATTTCAATTTATCCACATTTCATGTATGCCAAAGTTTCAAGTTCTTCCCAATTACACACGCAAGTGCCTAAAATATGTGGATGCTATAAAAACCCATAACTATGTCTATCTTGGTTCATGTATACTAGTGCTCTGAATAAAGAATGGTTGTAGTTCAAGTTCCTTAATAAAATAACATACAAAGAAAAAATAAACAACGCATAGAATATTTTACATGCTGAAGTATAGAAATGAAAAAAAATGAGAAAAATATAGACCTGCACATTGTACTCTTCAGCAACTTTCAGAATAATCTCTGAATCCAAATCATTAGTGTGTCTACGTGGGCATAACATGCGACGTAGTGGGTACCCACCCTGCATCTGCCTCTCTCATCCTAACCACCCATCCTAGTCCTATAACTCTACTGCGCCTCCATCATCAACTCTCCTGCATCGCATCTCTTCTTACGTTTCCCACTGGTTTTAGTTTAGCATCATTCATGTCAGATCAGTACTAGATGAGCTCAATGTTCTCTTCGAGCAAGGTAGGAACAACCAATGGGATTGCTGGAGGATGGGGCAATCTCGGAGGAGGTATCACAGCTTCTAAGGTCATTGTTGTTCGATCTTATTACGAAGATGGGAGCCACTAAATTCATTGCATGGAGGATGGCCTTTTCCATTCCAGGCATCATGCAAATTACGGGCGTTGTTCAGGTATTGACCTTGGATTAAGACTTGCCCAATGGAAACTTCAAGAGGTTGGAAGAGGTTGGAGATAAACACAACAATTTCTCAATTGTTTTTAAGACATGGGAAAAAATTATAGAGTTTGGATTATAGCAATGATATATGGGTACTGTTATTCAAACAGCTAGTAAGCTGATATTTCAGGTCTCTAGCGTCTTTAAATTTAATGATACATCACTGTTAAATCAATGTTGAAGCAAACATCATGAAATTGGAAATTTAAATACATGCAATTGTGTTAAAAACTTGTTAATTCTACAAAATCATCATCGACTTTTGATGCAGCCCAGCCTGAAGATATCCTAGGTCGCAGACGACCTAACGAACTAAAACTGGGGGATAAGTCGTTGGAAGTTAAAGACTTAGGTCGCTCACGATCTAACGAAATTTTAGGTCGCTCACGACCTAGTGAAGGTGGCACGCGAGTTAATGGATTCAGCGTGAAGGCAGGCGAACGATCTAACAAGCTACGACCTAAGTTAGGTCGCGAGATTGAATTACGACCTACTTTAGGTCGTGGAGATAAGATTCGACCTATGCTAGGTCGCTGGAAGATAAGACGCGTGAAGATAGATCGCAGAGTAGATATACGACCTAAGTTAGGTCGTGGAGAAGAGCTACGACCTATGTTAGGTCGCGAAGAGGCGTTACGACCTATGTTAGGTCGCGAAGATATCCTGAAGCAATGTTTTTTAGGTCGTTCGACCTTATGCACTGAGGAGTTAGGTCGCTGCCTTACATTTTTAGGTCGCTCATATGTTAGGTCATAAGCTAGGGGTGTAAATCGGTCGGACCGGACCGGACGGAGGTGTGTTCAGTTTATGTCCTAAATAAAATCGGACCGGACATGGACCGGACGAGATTTATGTTCGTACAAATTTTGTTGTCCTAGCTCGTGTCCTAAATGAAATCGGACGGACTCGTACATACATTTTTCGGACACGGACCCTAACGGACACGGACGGACAATGCTATTTACATCAAATTTTATGTTGTATAATAGAATTTCCATCAGATATACTGAACTATAAAAAATTCGGACGAATTCGAACGAACTCGGACCGGACAATATTTTTTTTCGTACAAATTTTCTTGTCCTAGCTCGTGTCCTAAATGAAAATCGAACGGACTCGGACAGACGTATTTCGGTTACGGACATGAATGGACATCGAACACTCGTACAAAATTTACAGCCCAATCGTAAGCCGTGATGGTTTGTAATGTGTTGAGATGTAAATATTGTAAGTCGTCTGTTGTTCTTATGTTGTTGTACTTGTTGTTTCTTTTAGGTCGCGTCTGTTTTAGGTCGCACTATTTTAGGTCGAAGGTCGTTGCCGACCTAAGTGTTGTCCAGAAGTAAGTCGTGTTGAGTTGTAACTTCTATAAATACGCTGGTGGTGCCATTTGTAATGGGACGTTGATTTGAATAAAAACTTTTGTTTTGTTAGCTTCGTGCTTTCACTAAATTGGTAGTTGAGTGCAATCTCCTATCTCCTCTTTCGGCATTCGAGTGCGCTCGAATCAACGATCGTAGAAGCCAATTCACGGAATCAAGTGCGCTTGATCAACGTCTGAAGAATTGCAGATCTTCTTTCACGGTATCGTGCGCGATCAACATGACGAAGATAGCTAGAATTCGGTATCTTCGGATCAACGAATTTAGGCCATTCAGTATTCTTCATTCCATCGATTGCTACTTTCACAGAATCATCATTTTGTTATTCCGCTGCTGCATCAACTTTGCAAAGATCACATTTTACTATTTTTAGAAATTCAGTAAATACTATGAAAACAACAATCTGATTAGTCATCAAGGCTTTTGGCTACAAATAAATTTCATGAAAATAAGTTGGGAATTCATGTGTACTTTGATAAAAAAGATGCATTCACCAATACTAAGGAATTTCATAGAAAATCATAATCAAACCAACAAAATCAAGTTAATTACTCATTGGAAAATAGAAAATACAAGACCAATCCAAAAGACTAGGAATTTATATAAACTATTAGCTTCCATGATCCAAATCCAACAATAGGAGGTAGAAATATTATAATCACAGTTTAAACCATCATCCAACTATCCAGAGCTTTTTGCCTGTTGTAATTTTCTAAATGGGTTACCTATTCATGAATACAAACACACAATGTAGCATAACCTCAATTAAGAAAGTACATATAGATGACTACATTACTGTACCATGCCTCTATTTATTTCTTAGTGCATGCCTTATTAATTATTCACACAGTGTACATGGATGAGTATTTCTAATGTTCCTATAAACACCTATACCAGATGTGTAATGCTAAGATCAATGAACACCCATACCAGATGCGTAAAAGAGCAAAGCATGAGTATTATGAGAAAATTAGTTAGTTTATGTTCATAATGGAAATTGAGAATTTTGGTTCAAACGTTCGGTAAAAGTGATATTAATCATTTATATAATAACCAATACAAAATAGCTAATGTTCCTATGGAAATTCTTGTTTTACACAATATAGTGGTTCTTAGAGCAGCGAATAACAATGCAAGACAGACAAAATAATAGAACATGAGCATTATAAGAAATATAGTGTATATATGTTCAACACGGAAATCAAATTTATTGGTTCACACATTCAGTATAAGTGAGATTTGTTGGTCATTTTTATAATAGCCAACACATAAAAACAGAACATGAGTAACATAAAGTATAGTGGTTTAAAAGAAGAAACAGGTGTGAAACCACTTGTTTATAATATTTTGAATCTATAATCAATTATCAACTAATATTAAGAGTAATGATCCCTAAACCAAATATTTGAACTGCACCTTAAATAAGTCGAATGCTTCAAAGAAAGTGCTTTTCAAACGCTTACACTACTGTTTATAATATTAGTCAACTTACCTATCCACGATTTTGTTGAATACAAAAAAGTCAGAATATTGCCTTTAGCACAGTTAGCTTAAAAGGGTTATATCCAGAGAAGTTTCATATTTGTGATAAGCATGAAAAGCGTCATCTGTAGTTGGATTCACTCTTCAACAATAGGCATAGAAGGAAGCCGCACAGAAGCTTCAAGACTTGTGCTTTTTCTTTGTCGATGACTAACTTTTGGGCTACTTTTTCCTCCACCTCTACAAACTTCTATTTGCAAATTTCCGACCTCCTGGAATAAAGTCTGTAGTTGAGACGACTTATATTCTGGGTGAGAGAGAATCAGAATGAAAGGAATAAAGTCGAGAGATATCAAATTGGAAAGAGGAAATTTTTAGGGTTTGTTCTTTCTTTTTATTTTGGTTTTCTTCGTTTTAGGGTTTTGGGGGGGAATTGAGATGGAGAAGAGTGAAAAGAACGGCCTAGAAAATGTTTCGCTGAAATTTCAGGGAAGGGTAAGTGGGAACATTCAATAGCGAGACATTATTTGGCTTTGTTTTATTAAATGGCTACCAACAGCATTGATGGTTAAAACGCTGTTTTCTTCAATTATTTTATGCTATGAATAAGGAATTTTATTGTAGTGTCCTTATCATGGACAACTTGTATGGATGAATGTTGGCACTACATTACTGCCGAGACGGCAGTGTTAGCATTCCAAGAGGGACTGCTATTCAGAAAGGTAAAATGTAGCCTCGAGCCTCATCAACTGGGAATGACTAAAACATGGGATATGCAGTAGGGCTATGTGGGTCGCACCCATTAGGGTATATCATCACCCTTCTAGATATATACACAATCATCAATGAATTCATGTACGTGGGAGCGCTTGATTAAAGGTTGCAAAGCAACCGAAGTGATGATATATTCGGTACTATCAGGCAAGGGGTAGGCCGGTTCGGTGTTGACAGGGGTCGTTAGGTACGACCTCGGTACAATTTTCTAGAGGTGTACTATGGCGGGCGGTACCCCAGTAGCCCAATCATTAGTTGGAATCCATTCTCCAATACGTGCCTTACGTTTTCGATTGTAGAGCCTAGTGTGTTGGAATGTGAGATGCAAGCATTTCAGCTATTTTATCATTTACTTTAAACCTAGACACTATGATAATATCAGTGGATTTTGATATAAAATATTTTGGTTAACGTAAGGTAAAAACACATCCGTTTTTATGTGCAACATGGTCTTACGAGATACCCTTTGTTTGAAAGGTTTTCAAATGTAGAAATCAATTTGGTTATTACTTGTTATCGAGTTTTACTCACACTGGTTTACCAGACTGACCCGGGCGTTATTCGATGTAATGCTCGGGTCAGACCGAGCATTTTTTCCTAGGTTTAGCTGGATACTTTGGAGTTGAAGAGGAGCTGGATGGTCAAGACGTATTCACGTATATTTTTCTTCTACTGTATTATAGAGTCTGCATGTTTGTCAATGTAAGGACAGATTTCTATAACTGTCCAAATTTAGGATAAGCCTAGTGTACTCTGATATTATATGAATAAACAGTTTCCTTTTAGTAAAGATCATTGTTGTATTATATATTATTCGTTGCATTGTGAGATTCCGTGTTGTTTAGTTTTCTTCTATCTTCTACCTTCTTCTTCCACCCTAACAAATCGGTACTTCCAGCAATTGAATGTTCGACATGTGATACAATGGACGTATTAGTGTCGATTTTCGAGGGTCGAAAATCCGGTTCGTTACAAATTTTGAATTAATAATTTAAATTCCACTTTCTAATATCATTTTATGATTTTTTTTATATACGCGATATCATTTTTATTCTGTTTTTTTTTTAAGTTCGTAATACAATTTTTCATAAATTAATTTATAATGCTACTACATAGCTTTGTAAATGCGGTATCATTTTTATTTAATTTTTTGAATATTTATTATTCGATTTTTCATTAATTATTTTACAGTGCTATTGTGTAGTATCTATTTTGTATTTACCAAACCAAAAGAAAGAATATAGACACTATATTTTATTTTTATCGTATGATAGTTGACCTTATCTTGTGTTATCATTTTTTGGTTAAACGATATGACTCAATAGGAACCTTATCTTTTGTTATCATTTTTGGTTAAATGATATGACTCAATGACATTATATAGTTGCTATATTATTTTTGACATCATTTTTTCATATAATGATACTGTATAGTATAATTTTTTACCTATTTCTATTTTCGCATTAGTTGATGATTGATGAGCAAGACGAAGTAAGAAATGATGTTGTTATGAGCTAGAAGATGTAGTTGGCACGACATATGACGAGTAGAGGCCTGGTTTTTTTAGGGTTAGGTTTTGAGAGGCGGTTAGGGAGGTGGCGGTTACGGAAAGCAGCGATTATTAGCAGTGGCGGAGTGCAGGTGTAGTATGGCGTATGGGGTGCGGAAGCATGGGGTACGGCGGCTTGGGGTGCGGTGGCATGAGAGGCAATGAATTTGGCCTGCACGTGAAGTATCCTTGTGGCTAATTTTTGCACGTGCTATCCTAGAAACCAAAAACTTTGCACGTTTGTCCTTTAAATTAAATTATCATATATATATATATACATACATATACACACACACATATACATATACATCTATACATACATACACACACACATATACATATACATCTATACACACACACACACATATATAGACAAAGACGCACACATATATGGTAAGGATCGGCTACACCTCATTTTTGCTCCACCTCAAATACATTTGATTTCAACCACATGTTTCGAATAAATAATTATACTTTATCTCTCTTGTCACTTCATTCTATTATTTAATTTGGAACATGTGGTTGAAAATAAAAAATTAGAGGGATTTGAGGTGTAGCCGATCCTTGCTCATACATACATACATACACACACATGCATACATTCACACACATATATGATTATGTTGAAGTCCACTTGAATAAACTAATATATAGATGTATACTTTTCAAATAATGTTACTAAAAACTTCATTTTAATTCTCGATTTTCAAGAAAAAATAGAAAAATTGTTCTTGACCTTAAACAATTTTTTTTCAAATTAAATATATGATTAATATTCAATAATGATAAGTGTAATTTTTATATTTTAAAGTTCAAAACATACGTATACTTATTTTATAACTTCCATTTAAAAGAAAACTTTTTTTCTCATGGTCGGAATTACAATTTAAACAATAAATTTATGTATATCAAACCTTAAACATATTTGTTTGTGTGCGTGCGTGTGTATATATTTGTGTATGTATATATGTACGTACGCATAAATGAGTGTGTTTATATATATTGAAAAAATTAATTTTTCTATTGGACTGTAAGCCTATTTGTTGAACTAGAAAAGAAATTATTTAAAGGCCGAAAGTAAATGTGTACACATACATTAAATAACACACACAGAATAAAACATATTTATATGACATATAGTTAAGCATATACATTATACACACAGACACACACGATATGATGCGATAGTTGATCCTCATGATCACATATGTACCCTTTGTTTTTTTATTTAATGTATCATTTTGATTAGTATTTTGTTTGTTCATGTACAATGGTTCATCTTGAATATGTGAACTTCCGGTAACTTTTCAAGGTTAAAATTAAAATAACTAAAATTAAAGTTAACATTAAATTAAACCAAATTTAATAAGCGAAATATTAATGTTAAAATCAAATATAAATTATTTCAAAACACAAAATTCTCTTTTATTGTATCTACATTAAATATATATTTAATGTAACTATACTATTCATAATAGTACAAATTAAAGGTATTATGCAAAATTAAAGAATAATTTATTATTTAAATTTAACCATTTTTGCCCGTTGCTAATAAACCTGATCCAACACGTAGCGCATGCACCATTAGGACTATGCAAATACACAAAACAATACCATATCAAAATTCTCTATTTAAAACCTCACTTCACATTTTCAAATCGCGTCCATCTTCTATAAAAAATTTCTTTTTTTGGACCACTAGAATTAAATCTCATCCAAAAATGCACTCCACTCTTACATCACTCTCAACATTAACGGTTGGTGACTTAATAATGTTGGATAAATTCACTAACTCTGCATACCTACCCCTAGCACAGAGATTTCACTTTGTTCCAAAAATCCACTTAATGAATTTGTCTAGTATTTCAAATGGTGGATAACACCCTATGATTTTCTTAATGCTGGAAAGGAATGGAACTTTCCATGGGAAAGGCTCCTAGCAATGCACGACTTGTAGATATCCGACTGTCCCGACGTTAGCAGCCAAAATTTGGCATGTTAGCATTTTTGATGCGTCTGACGCATCGCACGTTCCAACGTTCATTTCATCTCCCTAAGCCCATTCGAGCCGTTGAAGGAAAAAGTGTCGTTGGAGTCCGACGCGTCCGACGCCAACGACACTTTTTCCTCCAACGGCTCCTCCTCTTCCTTCATCCTCTTTCTTTTATATAATCTCCCTTCTCAACCTCCATCTTCCCTACTCCAAACCAACAAGTTCAATTTATTTTCGTCAACCCGCTTGACTATTCAGGTAATTTTTAGCATATCTGTCTTTGTTTTTTTTTTGTACGTCATATATTTTTTTTGACAATTTTTTTCAAGCAGAATGAATGGTAAACCGAAGAGCTCCTTATTAGTGGACGTCCGACGCTACTCGAAGTATGCTGAAATGTGCTGTAGAAGCGTATTCTGTCTGCGGTAAAATTAAAAAGAGAGTGTACAAAGTTATAGCGGAAAAGTTAAACCTAGCTGTAGAAGACATTGAGGGTATTGAATCGATAGACGAAGTAAAAATCCGACATAAATACGATAATCTAAAAAGAGATTGAGTTAAATGGGAAAGCTTATGCAATAAAACTGGTGCTAGCTGGGATACTTATAAACAAACTGTTATATGCAGCGAGGAGTGGTGGAGTGATCGTGTAAATGTATTTTTCATATATGCAATTCTTTTGTTTGTAATCTTTTATTAATTTTATTTTACTTGTAGGAATTAAGGAATATTCAAAAATATAGAAAAACACAGCTTGAAAATGTGGAGTTGACACGACAATTGTTTCAAGGGACAAATGCAACTGGACAAACATCGTATACGCCTACTTCTACACAAGAACAACCACAACAATTTACTCCTTCTGTGCCAACCCAGTTTGATATAACATGGGAGGGGTTTTGCAGTCAACTAGATGATACACAAGAACAACCACAACAAATTCTAAATTTGAATTTACAGACCAATCCTCCATTAGAACAAACTCCAGTGCAACAAGCTCGGAACATTGGTTCATCTTTTGGTGCACGTAGTAGTTCGAGAAGACGTCGTGGAGAAGCTGATGAGAAATTGTACGACATCATTGACGTAATGCACGAGACATATGAAAAAATTTCGTATGAGTTTAGACGATTGGAACACAAACAACGTAGACTCAACAGAAAATTCTATAAATTAAGCAGATATGGCTGCTCGCACATCTTGGAGCAGGAGGAGGATTTAATTTTGATGAAGTGGTGATGGTTGTTATGCAGCCCAATAATAAAGATTCATTTAATGCTCTTAACGAAGAAATGACAAAAGAGCGGTTGACGTCAGCGGTTGCAGTCGAACGTCTTTCTGCAAACTACAAATCTTATCTGATAAACCAAGGTGGTGACAACAAATATGATTTTTACTTATTGTATTTCTGTTGTATTATTTATGCATTTTATCAATGTATTTTTTAATGTATTTTAATTAATTTGGATACATTTCAATTTCTGTACTGTTATTTCATGTTCATTAAACTTATATATATATATATATATATATACTACGAATTGGATATTTGAATATAGCATTTAAGCGGGGCATTTAAGTTGTGATTTCTAATTTAATTGATTTATAGTTAACTAATTATTTGTTTGTGATTTAAATTAGAAATCACAACTTAAATGCCCCGCTTAAATGCTATATTCAAATATCCAATTCGTAGCTGCAAAAGCATTATTCGTTCATCAATCTTCCCGTTCAAATATCCCGTTTCCTTTCGTCTGCAACGCTCCCCTAATATGGATATATGGAGAGTGATGTTGCTGTTTAGCTTAACATCAGTTTAAGGTAATCGCACGAAGCCCACCAATAGAATTATAATGAGCCCAACTTTGATGATTAAACCATGGCCGTCCGATTTTAGGTCAATCCAATAACAACTTATAAAATCGTTTGGCCTTCGTTCTCCTCTCTGCGGCTAGCTCAAAGGAAAAAGAGGGGAAAAGGAAAATTTAAAAAATGGTGCAGAGATTAGTGTATAGAAAACGACACAGCTACGCCACCAAATCCAACCAAACTAGGGTTGTTAAAACACCAGGTACGTCACTTCATTTTCTTCTCCTTTACCGATTGAACCAGGTTTAATACAAGTTGTACATGTTTGGATTAGCTGTTCGATTTCGTAGATAATTGTATAGCTTGATTCCTAATGATATTCGTGCAATGAGTTTCATTCGAAATATCTTGCTGAATTGGAGTTTATCATCTATGTCAGCCCACTCTCTTTCTAATCGTTGTTGTGCCGCTTCTATCTTTTTTGTTTGTTTTTTTGTTTGGCCCGCCATATTTCACATTATTTACTGGTAAACTGTTTTTGCCAACGAAATGTTCAGTTTCTCAGCTTTTCAATCTTTTGCAACAAGATTTTTATTTATTTTTTGTCTCATTGATGTGCTTGAAAATTGTTAATTATTTTTTGGGCCACTTATTATGGTTATAACTAACTATAAATTTGCCTGCATAGGTGGTAAACTTACTTATCTGACTGCAAAGAAGAGGGCGAAGGGACCAAGATGTCCAGTGACTGGCAAAAGAATTCAAGGGGTATTTCGTTTCTTACATATGTACCGTTTTACTGTATTTTAGGTTTCACAAATACATTTGTAGACATGTTAGTATAATTAACTCATTGACATCGTATAACTTGTAAGACTGTTATGCTTTGCAATACTAAAAGTTGTTTCTGCCAAGCAATTGCTAAGAGTGGTTAATGACTATCCTGTTTGAGCTTCATGGTTTTGCAAAGCTTTATTTGATATTTTTGTCAATAATCAATAGATAATAGATAATTGGCTATCTGATTCGGCATTAGCATGACACGAACAGGCTAACTCTATTCAATTCAAAGTACTATGATAAAAAGTAGGAATCAAGGAAAATTGCACTACAACCAATTCAAAAATACGAATCTTACTCTATGTTAGGTGCTTAGTATAGTGTATTGTAATCTAATGTAGTCAACAGTTACTGCTATCATTTTGCAAGTACATTTCCATTGGTAAGTTAAAATTGCATACCATTATTAATTTATTTGTATCGCAAAGGTTGGTACATCAGTAAATGGGTAACCATTACATAGTAGAGGTTTTAAAATTCTAAGGCTTGAAAATTTTTATGTTGTAATCGTGTTTCATTTTACAAGGTGCATGGCATCATTTTGATAAAAACATTAATGAAAAATAAACAAGTGCAAGTAAATCATTTGCATGGAATTCATGTACCAAATACGGTCCTTTGTTTGCTTTTAAATGCATGCAATACAACCAACTAATTATGCGAATGCTCATGTATTATAAATAGATTTGTTAAATTACCTCTGCTATCAATTTTAAAAAATATCGTTGATGTTAAGCCATTAAAAATGTTAAATTTACCTTCAGCCTATCGATGATATAGATATTCCAACTTAGCACAAAAATGGAATCCAATCGACTGGTTATGAGCCTCATGGCCATAGTTATGAAAGGCGCGCCAAGACGCTTGCCATGGCGTACGGCGTGGCACATCGTGACATTTGCGTCTTTCTTCCTTGTGGAGCGACGCACATGAAAAGGCGCGGCAAATGGCGCATGGCGCAAAAATGGCGCGCCTTTTCATTATATTATTGTTTTTATTTCCTTTTTATTTGTTTTTCATTTTTTATAATCCAAACTGTATAAAAATTAGCATTCATCATATTATGGAGTATTAAAAAGAAGGTACAATACAACATCTGTGACAACATTGATTCAATATCCTCGAAGGATATTAATGATTTTAATGAATGATTAACGAGAAATATGGATGATGCATCCGATGCTGAAGGTGAGTTTGTATTTGATGATGATAATGATGATAATGATAACAATAACTTGACTGAGGATGTAGCTGCTAGAGCAGTGGGAGTGGAGGAAGCTAGATATTCGAGTAGAAGGACATCTACATCGAGAGATTTTTTCTACACCCGCTTCAGCTCCTTTGCATCTTCACGAAGAAGAAACAAATTTAAATGAGATAGATGAGAAAGATGCTGAAGCTTATGGATCTGATGATGCGGACATTGATTTGAAAAATATAATTGCTGAATCAAATTCAGATTTCTAGTTTATCGGTAATATGCATAATTATATTGGATTTTGGTTTTAGAAAACTATTATACTTGAAATTCTATGTTTATAATATTATATTTTATAATTTTATTTTTTGCAAAATGCATAAAAAAATCTTTGTTGCATATGTTTAGCAAAAATATTGAACCTTTTAAATTTATATATATATATATATTAAATTTAAAAAAAAATGCGCAGTAGATTAAAAAGGCTCTCCATTTGTCGTGCCGTACGCCAAGGCTCCGGGGAGGCTTTCCGCGCGCCATTAATAACTATGGTTATGGCACAATAACGAGATAATTACTGTTACCATAACAACCCTACATAGAATGCTTCATCATCATTTGGTTCCTTTTTTGGAGTTACAGGGTTTGAATAAAATCCATAGTAGGTTTAAGCCATTATTGTTCTTTGAGAGTGTTTAATTTGAGACGTCAAAATTTCATTTTTGAACTGGCTCAGGTCTTTGTTAAGGGTGCTTGGCCTTCATTCTAATGAATTTGTGGTATCTAGCGCTCCTTATCTTTTGTCAAAAATCCTTCCAAGGTTGGTGGAGTCAAGCTTTTGCTTGTTTACAAAACAATATCAAATAAATGTAGTGCTAGTGTGAAACATTGTGTCCTTAGTAGAAAGTGTAAAACATATAGTGCCTTTAGCACCACTCTTAAAAAACAACAACAACAACAATAATAAAGTAAAATCAATTTCATTTGTTGTTTATGGAGAACCCTGCTGTGAATTTAGTTGTAATTGCATGTGTAAGCTACTAATGTACTCTTATTTTTAATTTTGCATTGGATTGTGGAATGATAACAAGTTTTAATAGAAGTTCAGAATTACATTTGTGCTCATACTATATAGGGGGGCGGTCTTGAGATTTCAGTTGCCCTAGGCAAGACTAATATTTTTGCCCAAATTTACCTTTTCACATCAAACTGTTCTTCTCATGGTACAGCATATTAATTAATAACGGTTTTCGAGAGTTGCCATCGTTTTATATGACTAATACAAATATACAATATCATTTTGTTGCTTGACAATAAAATTTGAAAGTTAACGCTTGTCATATAACATCATGGGCAATCATCCCTTCTCTTAAATCCAGAAGCATGAGATTTTTTATATACCATATTTAAGTTGAACGTTGATCTGCACAGTGTACAAAATTTGCCTGCTTAACCTAGAGGTGCGTCGAAGATGTTTTGTTCAAAGTACATTTCACTTGATATTGAGAATTTAGTAGAGTCGTTCTTTACACTTTTTTCATCTATTTTTTTTATCAACCAACACAATTGCTGATACAGATACCTCACCTAAGACCGGCTGAGTACAAGAGATCTAGACTTGCTAGGAACCGAAGGACTGTTAACCGTGCTTATGGAGGTGTCCTATCTGGAAGTGCTGTCAAAGAAAGGTGAGCGCTTTAATTTTGTTCCTGCTTCGATATTTAATTAGTTTTTCAGCTGGCCATCATAGTTCTTCAATTGAGTAAGTTTATCATATTTTCCATTCTAAGTGATTTTAGTTTTTCTAGATTGTCATTTTTTTGTTTGTTTGAAGAAAGTTAGCACACATAAATTATCAGATCAAAAGCCAATTTGCAGAGCAAAGGCACTAAAAAGATAGCGATCATTTGCATTGAAGGTTGGCAATAAAAAAATTCAGTTCTCCGTGCCTGTCAAACCTTTTAGTTTTGAAATCGGCCTCGAACAAGCTGGTACACTTATTTATTCACTAATAAAACAGTTGAATTATTTCCTTCTGGTTGTTTCTGTTTGGGGGGGGGGGGGGTGGTCTTGTTTCATGGATTAAGACCCGAAGAAGTGAATTTCTAATAAATAATAGAATAGAAAGCCAATTTGCAGAGCAAATATGCTGTGAAAAAGGTAGTGAGCATTTGTATTGAAGGTTGGTAGTAGTGAAAGCCTGTCTTTTGAAATTGGCCTTGAACAAGCTGTGGTATTTATTGTTATCTTTGTCCTGGTTTCTACTTATGTTTTTTTTATATATTCAGTCACTATGGTCTCTATCTATGCTTGTGTGCATGTGCATACACGCATATGATTATGTGCGCGTGCATTTGTAAGAATTTAATTGTTATCAGGAATCTTTTATCTACAGTCATTTAACAGTAAAGTGTGAACTAACTGAAGTGTTGTTGTAGTTGCCTGTTTATACACACGTGCGCCCGATTTTTTTAATACCATACTGCAGAATTGACAAACAACTTTATTACCCCTGACATATTTTACCCTCCTGTTTTATTTGGGTGTACCAATATTTCAGTACTAACTGTTCAAAATTTGGTGAACTTGCTGATAATTATCAAAAGCTTTCATTGTAAAATGGGAATATGGGGTATGCTTATAAGCTGGATGCTTCAAAAATCTTAGTTTGTGTTTGGCTTGGAAAAACTGTTTTATGTTTTGCGTTTTCAACATGTATGTAAAATGATATGGAGGAAAAGAAGGAATTGCAAAATCCTAGTCATTTCAACTATAGCGGGGGAAAGAGAAATGAGAATAGTTTTTGATATTTTCCTAAGGGGGAAACAAGAAAAAAGTCATTTAAATTTGATATAGATTAAAACAATTTCTCATATTGATTGTTTTTCATTGTCTTATCTTCTACCGTGTATCTTAATGTTCTTAATGTCGGTGATTGTAGAATCATGGTCCATAATTAAGGAAAACCACAGTATTAATAAGTTTCTCAACCTGGTCCTTGTTTTGCTATTTACTGATTTGTTTTTTCTGAGCTGTAGAATTATTCGGGCATTCCTAGTGGAGGAGCAGAAGATAGTAAAGAAGGTTTTGAAGATCCAGAAGGCCAAAGAGAAGCTATCTGCAAAGTAAATGTTGTGGGAAACTGACTGTATTTTGATTTTGAATTTGTTCAGTTTTTATTGTGTGTTAAATTTTGTTTTGAACCTTTTCAAGATGAGGTAGTTTTTCTACTTTTTAGTACTGAAACAGGATTGATGTCTTTTCCGGTGATCCTTTTTTTCCTAGGAATGTGCCCATGATGAAATACCTCGTTGCTTCAATCTGATGTATTGTCATCTGTTTGTCTGTTTACTTGTTTATTTTTAAGGAGTTTCTGAAACATATGATATTCAGCACCGTACGTAGTGAGCAATGTGTAGGAATGTATGGAACCATTATAGAACAAAATATTTATTCATGGTTTTCCCAGTCGACTGCCTACAAGAGGTTTGGTTTTGTAAGAAAACAGAGACAAACTTTGAAAGAAATTTAGTTGTACGAAAAGTTTTTTTTAGTCCAAGGGACAATATTAATTATAACTAATCTTGTATAGTCTAAAATTGAATATATCCTGTATGATGTAAAAATTGAATGAACATGGTTTCGGGTTTTCTCGTTTTTGGTCTGAAAGGTTATAAAAAAAACCCCATAGTTCTTAAAATATTACCGACTTTTGTTTTTTAGATATTTGTTTAAATTTTCCCTTTTGCCCTCAACTAACACATCTTTTATCACGTAAAAAATAAACGCTCAAATTCTAATAAAAATACGTAAATCATTTGAGTGACACATTATTCCAAAACAATCTCTTAAAAACCTAAATTGAATTAATTACACCAAAAATCATCTACAAATCCGAATCGAAGAAAAAAAATCCAGATTCTGTCATATCTCTCAAAAATCTAAATTGAAATTATATATCAATGAAAAGCACATGCAAATTTATTCATAAAGACAAAGCATGGAACAAAATTGCTGTAGATGGAGAATTCTACAATCAACACACAACGGCACAAAGTCAAAATCAAAATGGAAGTTCAAAATTAGAAAAAGAGCGGGTATAATATTTCCAAAATGTTATTCTACGCAGATTTTCGTAAATATTAAGTTAAATTTTAGTAGATTGCAAGTCTAAACAAATGACCACAATTTCATATTGTATTGTACAAAATAATATTGGTTTTAATGATAAACTATAGAAGTGGATCAGATGACAAAAATTTGCCATGCAAATGCCTCCATGGCAAAATTTTGGCTGGCAAAAGTATTTGCCGGTGATATGTTTGTCTAGAAAAACATTTGCTTGGCAAAAATTTGCTTAACAGATATTTGCTACGTAAACGTTTTAAAATATTAATGTTTAAAATGCATTAATATTTGATATTATTATCTTTAATTATATCAAGTATTTTCCAAGCAAATATTTTGAAACATTAACAGATTGATAAAACGAATCCAAAACCCCTCATACAGATCTCACCTACCCCTCATATTCTTCCTCTCCGCTCCTTTTCTTTTGCCAGGATGCTTATCTGTATTTTTTTATTTTCAGATCCAAATGAATCTGTCCCCTCTCTCACTCCTCAAGTCACCATCAGATCTCGCTTCTCCAACTCCTCCACCCCTCGTCGTCAGTGTGTTCTTGCCTCTTGCGCCCGACTCCTCCACTCTAGCTTTCCAGTGATTCTGGAACCTTTTTAGGTAGCTATGGATATTTTTAGGTCCCATCGCGTACTCTTCTTCCCTGCCTCTTGCGCCCGACTCCTTCGCTCTAGCTATCTCGACTACCCCTCTTAATCTTCCTCTCCGCTCCTTTCTTTTGCTAGGATGTTTATCTACGTTTTTTTTATTTCCAGATCTAAACGAATCCGTGCCCTCTCACTCCTCAAGTCACCATCATATCTCGCTTCTCCCACTCCTCCACAATTCGTCGTCAGTGTGTCCCTGCCTCTTGCGCCTGGCTCCTCTACTCTAGCTGTCCAGTGATTATGGAACCCTTCTAGATGGCTATGGATATTTTTAGATCCCGTCGTGTATTCTTCTTCCCTATTCTGCCGCCTCGACGCGGTTTGGGCGAAGCTGTGCTATAACCTTATCTTTTAAATAATCAAATTACATAATTGTCATTATGGTACACCCTTAACTTATCAATTAGGGTAATTTGCAGGGTGATGGAACATTGTGTGAGATCTTCGAGATATTAGGTATCTAGTGTCTTGTGTGACGTTCACCCTTATACACTAATATATATTTGGATATTATTACATCCACAGTTGGATTTAGCCTGACCCGAGTCATACTATATTTTTTATAATAATCATCAGGGAAGCCTGAGGATTATTACATATTTTTTAGAACATAGACCTTTGTGGGATCTTTTTGAAGGCTTGCATAAGGCAACGCTAGTTACCTTTTGATTTGCATATGATATTTTATTGTACAAGTGTTCATACAGGCTTATGTATGTGTACATATGCCACTTTTGCATTCCTAGTGTATGTAGACATGGAATCTTGTATTTGTGATGTACTCACTACCGTGGCTATTATTATATTGTATTTTATATGCTTTCGTTATTAGTGGATGGGCAAAATTTATTTATCTTACTAATTCTGTATTATTTTATTTTGAAAAACTCCTTGTTGCTTTGTACCGAGAAGAGATATATACCGGTGAGTATTTATATTGTTATTATCATGTATCTATGTTGATCCAAGGGAGTATGTGCGATGAGATGCCCTTATCGTGTATCATTCTTCATGCTTTTAGACGGTAATCTCACCCTGATAGCATGGGTATCGAGGCCAAACGTCATGCCTATTATAAAACTTGATTTTACACATCTCAAAAAAAAATCATGATCTACACATCAGACCTTTAAAATCTTAGCTTTGCAAAAGTTATAAACAAATGAATGATAGTCATTCCTCGATTTTAATCACCATACAATTGTAGCTTCGTCCGTAAAGAACACGGAAATAAATCAGGTGTTTTCTACGATGATTAACTATCGTATAGAAGGAATGGTGGCGGTGCTTACTCATCATATGACTGTTAGCAACCATCATTTAGTTTTTTGGACTACATTTTGTCGACGTACGGCTGTTAATCACCGACCCTCGTTCATTATCATCCAATTTACAACCCATCATTATCGCTCGGTTTACTTACGGGTGAAGCTTGATTTTGAGAAGACATTGGTTTAGGGTTTAGGAGAGAAGAATGAAGAATGTGTGGTGCCTCTTTTATTATGTTATTGGTATTAAGTAGTTGGTAAGTAGAACAGATGTGATGGTATTTAGTTCTAGTATTTTGGAATATATTTCTAGGTGCAATAGCAACACACTTTGTTTATTGGCTATGTACTTTGAAATGAAATGCAGAAAGATGAATACAAAATATTTATATTTTATTAGAAGACAAAGGGCTTTAAAAAGTAAACAATGTAATCAAATGATTTTGTAACACTCCGTAAAAAACTAATAAGAATTAGTTAATTAATAATAAGGCTAAAAATATAAATTTTGCAAACGTCTGAATTTAACCATGGAAGTTACGCCATTGTGTTCGTGGTGATTTTCTGATCAACTTTCATATTTAAAGTTTCACTGTTAGAGTTCAAATGGAAAAGCTATTAACATTTGAAAATTTTGAACTTAAAATAATTCAAACGAATTCGAATTTTGTATTTAAATAACGGTAATGTAGGAATTAAATAGGGTAACAAATATTTTTAAAATTAAGGGATACTTAACATTTAAGAAAAACACTAACGTTAGTTTTAATATAGGAAATGAATAAATAAAAAACGCTAAGCAAAAATTTCACGGCCAAATATAGTGTAACAACCCATCCTGAAACAGGCCTAAATCCCAACCCAAAAAAAGCCCATCGAAACTTAGACCCATTACAAAGTTGGTTGTTGGTTGATAAAAAAGAACAATATAGAGCTATTTATCTATTCATTCAGACCTCACAATGAAAGGAATATAATAGCATAAATAATACCCATTTTATTAAAAAATCCAAATGTCACAAAACTATAATATAATGTCAACAATAACCGTTACATAATCATGTTTAAAAATACATTGACATCTTTAAATGGGTACATCAGAAAATAACATAAATAGATAAATAGACTAGTACCACAAGCTTCTTCCATCGTCATCTCCATCTTAGTTATCGTCTCCTTCCCTAACCTATGTTGTAATGAGGAGGGAGTCAGAATAACAATGTCTGGTGATAGAAATTTCGAGCCTTTCTATATTAGTACTTAGGCAGTATAATTTAAATAAAGATATGTATTTTGCATTTAAACAATATTCAAAGCCATTTAATACTTCATATAAGAGAAAGAGGCAGGCCCTCAAACAACAACTTAATACCTTCAATCCTCGAATTAGGTCCTTTGTATTATCCAATCTCATAACCATCGTTATTATTGTCTACCATTGCGAGAGATAGTACTCAAGTCACTCAATATCTTTTAAAGGAATGTAGGCGGACTCTAACTATTTAAGACCTCAATTGAGGTAGCCCCCATCGGTTAATACCTATTCCCAAGGCAGACTCCATATAGGTATCTATCTAGCCGACATTGCACATAAATCTCTTCAGATACATGATACTTCAATTGAAGCGGACCTTTTCGAGATATCTTCAATCGTGCCTAAATCTAATATGAACCATTTAATACTTCATATAAGGGAAAAAGGCAAGCCCTCAAACAATCAATTAATACCTCTAATCCTAAAAGCAAGTCCTTCATATTATGACCCGTACCCTAGGGAGATGTCTCACATTAGTCCTACTATTCGTAGGAACTAGTAGCTAGATTAGTTGTGCAGATTTACCCTATAGAATTGGGACTAACCTCGCGTCATCCGTAGTCTATTACTTAAATAGGAAAAGAGAAACCACATTGTTTATACGACGACACCTGTCCTATTTTTGAAAACACCAAAATTTTCAACCATACCCATCGTACGTTACCGCTGTTGTTAATTCCATTATACTTGTAACAGCCCAATATTTTAAAGCGAAATTTTTATTGAAAACAAAACATTTCGGAATATTAATTTAAAATAAATTGTAGAAATTCGTATAAAACGAATTTTTAAACCGTTCATTTCGTCACTTTTTGTCCGTTCTTAACTTTACATTAGACTCGAATTTTATTAACGATGATAATAGCTATTTTAAATTTTGATTTATAAAAATACGTTATATTTTAAGAAACCATTAACATTTTTAAATTTATTAAATAAAAGGGACAAGTAACGGTTGTACGTTACTTTGGGCGTTACACGGTACGTGCATTGTTCCATTTTTCATTTATTTCTGCCGTATATTCCAGTTTGAATTTGTCAAAGTTTGCATTGAGAATTATTCCACTTCTTCCATACTTTTCGTTCCACTTTGATTGCAATTATTATCCTCTGCCGTTTCACACTTTCATTCATTGCCTCCTCTCCCTAAATCAAGTAAAAGGCTGTTTATCTTTCCACGTTCAAAAATATTTCTACTGCAAAATTTACTTTAGCCTCCATCACTATCTCGTGAGTCGGTACAAGGTAGCACGTTTTCTTCTTTTCAGTTTCACACGTCTTCAATTTATTTGTATATTTGCTGTCCCCTGTTTTGGTTTCAATCTGCCACCATCCCACCCCTTCCAATTGCCTACCCCATGCTTGCCACCGAGACCAACCCCTTCCCCTTCGCCTATGAAGCCTACCACCAGCCGCCATCGCCTGACCAACACCAGCCACTCCCTACGTCCCACGCCTTCGCAACCTAGACCACCGCCGCCTCCATGCCAACCATCACCGCCTTCCACTCCCTCCAGTTCGCCACCCAGTCAGATCACCCCACCACCGAGACCATCGCCAAACCCCACGACTTACTCCAGACTGAAACCCCCTATCCACCACGTGGCTGCCAACCACCGAACAAACCCCATGACCAGGCACCACCACGTCACCGACCTACTGCCCATGTGCCTCCACGTCTTACCCATTTGCCTCCACTCCAGGTCAGAACAGACCACGACGCACGCCAGAGCCACCTCAGCCAAGTCGAGATCACCTGTCCCCAACCCAGACCCAGTCATGCCGAGACCAACATTTACAGTATATACTTGGTATTTTGAAGAAAGAAATGAAAAATGTTGCCACCTTTGCTTTTGTAAAATTTGTATCTTAGTTGCTTCTGGTTTTGAGAATTTAAGGAATGAGAAAGTTTTGCTTTGTCACGTGGTGGCAGCCTTATCATATTTCTCCACTGACTTTTGAAAAAAAAAAAGAAAGTTGTTGCACTTTTGAAAATGTTGTACTTTGTCTATATTGTATTTCCGAGCTTCAGTTGGAAAATGTGATGTTTGTCATTTTTACGTTTTTATCAAATTGTTGGGTTCGGCAGACCTAGTTAAAATTTTTGTTTTGTTTATTTCCTCCGCTTTCTAAAAAAAAAAAAAAAAAAAGTAGGCGTGCTATTGTTTTTGATTTTTAACCTGTTACTTTTCGTTGTTCGCTTCGTTGAAATTTCGTTATTCGTGAAATCTTAGAGTTGGTTATTTACTGTGTTTTGGTTTGAATCCAGTTGGCGCATCCGCTAACGACTGATCGTGCTATCCGCGTGCTTTCGATTGACTTCGTATTTCTTTCGTTCCGAATCTCCAGCTCCGTAGAGGTGAGTAAATCTCACTCGAATATCCATACTTATATAATTGTGAAACGACCGCAACTGAATGTGTAGAAATAAATAAATAAATAAATGAGGTTATAATTACCTGTGATTTAATTATAGTTGATGTTAATTGTTAAAACTGCATATCGTATCATTTGTTATATCTGTTATTATTTTACTGTTATTCTATTCTGTTAAATCACACTGCAAGTTCCCTGTAGAATAGAATCACTATGGGTTGAAATGATACATACCCGAACGGACTTTAGAATAAGGGAAGGTCGTTATGGGCTGAAATGATAGGCCTGAGCGATTTTCAATTAAATTTTTATTTACTTGGGATTGCGGGTTTGAAATGATAAAACCCAGATTTTATTTGTAAATTACGGATTGAAATGATATAGTATCCGTATCACTTGAATTAGGCTAGAAAATATTATACAGACCCGTGGTTATTTTTCTGTATTTTCTGAATATTTTAAATAATTTAAAATTGTAATAATATTAAATTGATTTAAACCGAATTTTTAAGCGATTTATTTAAAATAGAAATGATTTTTTTTCTATGTGATAAAAATAAATAAATGGAGGAATATTGATTTTTAAACGAAACTTAAATTTTGAAATTTTGAAAAAGGAAAAAAAGAAAGATGGAAACTTAAGTTAATTGAAATTGAAATTTAGTTTAAATTTGTGGAAAAATGAAGTTTAAGTTTAAGTGTTGAAATGAATGTAATAAGCAATTTGGTAAGTTGGTTTTAACTTGTAAAATTTCTTTGAAATAAAATTTGTTAAAGGATTGAAATGAACATTTTTAATGTATGATTTTATAAGTTTTAACTAGGTAGAATCTGTAGCACTTGTTAAGTGTTGTGGTTTTCATAAATGAACCAAAAGACTAAAATGAACTAAAGCTATGATAGTACTTGGTAAGTGCTGTTGTAGCAGAAACTAAATTTAACTTGAACCAATGAAAAGCTACTGTAGCACTTGTTAAGGACTGCAGTAGACTGAAATATGATTTTGTTTAAAACTGAACTGATAAAATTTTAAATATTGTTTTGTTGAAATAAAATGGTTTTCAAATATAACTTACCGTCGCATTTTCTTAAATGCCGTGAAAGCTGAAATTTTTAATGTTTTGTTTAAGTGAATAAGTGAACTCCGAAGGGTTAGATTTTTGAAAATAAAATATTGTTTTAAAGGAATAATGACTTTGTGTTTAAATGGTTTAATTCGAAGTTTATTTTGATAAATTGTTAAACTATAACCACGGGTTATAATAACGATTGGTTGGCAAAGAGACCGGGATCGGATATGGACATACTCTCTGTCGATACCGAAAACCACTTTGACAACCGTGTACGCGGTGGAGATTCCAGAATGAAGTAGGATGGTGGCGACGTCCTTAAGGTATTACGTGGACCCAACTCCCGTGAGTTGGCATAAGGTGGCTAAAACAGGAGCGATCTCGGACCAGTGAGGTAGCACCTCTTCTCGGACACATTCCTTCGACATTATACTCTTACTGTTTTGACTAGATGGCCATCCTCCGATTTGGGAATGTTGTTCGAGGTGGAACGGTAGTGGCTGCTATGCGTATCCATCAGTCCGTGTGCGTAATTGGTATATCTACCCTGGCATTGCCTAGTTGTGCCGTGTCACCTACCATATCGAGCTTTAGTACGATTATGATTTTTAGATCCGACCGCGTTAAGGTTCTCCATCCCCTTAACGCTATTTTCCGATATGATTATACTTTACTTATGTAGACACTATTATAATAGCGAATATTACTACATAGTAGATAGTTTAACGGATCCTTAGAGGATGGGCGGTCCCAAGCATCTTCTAAGTTACTTGTACCTTTACTACAATTCATTTGAGTTGGTTTACATTGTATAAGTATGTATATCCTGACTCGAGTGTTATGTTTTTATTTTACGCTCGGGTCAGCCTGAGTATTCACAGCTTTGGATTCACCTTTCTGGAGCTCGGAATCACTGGAGATTCTGTCTATCTAGTTATCTTCCTATTTCAGTTTTAGTCGTCTTATTTCAGCTTTTGTTTTAGAAGACTTGTGTATTTGGGATTTCTACTGTACTTGTTTCAGAACTATATTGTGTTTCAGACTATGTATTTTGTATTTGATTTTTAGACTATGTATTTAGTGGCTTCATGAACCACTATGGTATTTTTAAATTCCGCTGCGAGTTATTCTGATATTTCTGTGTCTGTGATTCTGTGAATGATTTTATTTGCTCCAAATTTTATTACAATCTGTTATTTTGTATTATTCAAGTCTGACATGTGTGGATTATTGTCGATTTGAATGGTCCAAAATAGTGGGCCGTTACATTTGGTATCAGAGCGAGGTTTTAGGCAAACCTTAGCCTATGGAGCAAAACTCATTAGAGATAGGGTAGAAATACCCTAGAATGAGTGAAATCAAACTCAGAATCATTTCCTTGTGAGTGAACGTATTTTCAAAGTATAAAATGATTTTTAAATGATTTTTCAAATAATTTTTCAAAGATCATTTTGATATAAAGTTTCCTTGTTTTAAGAAGAAATTTTTTCTAAACTTCCTTCTTTCCTTATCTACCTTGTTAGGAAATTTTAGGATATTCATCCAAGTGTTCTTATCGTATTTTTATCTTAATTTATCTTAGTCTTCTTTGTACCTTGTCCTAAATTAATTCTTGATATTTCCAGGATGAATCGTGGAAATGCTAGAGGTAGGGGTCGTGGTATTGCCCCAGTTCCTCCACCTGTTGCACCCGTTAAGTTTACAGTCCTTTGCAAAGAATTCTCTCAGCTCGGTGGCACTAAGTTCACCGGTTCAGAAAGTATCATCGAAGCCCAGCAATGGCTAAGAAGTTTAGAAAGAATCTTTACTGGTTTAGAGATCACTGATGCCCAGAAGCGTCAGTTAGCAGCATGGCAGCTGCAAGAGTCAGCCCTCGATTGGTGGGAGTCTGTTACGACTCACACTAACGAAGGTGATCTTTCGTGGGAGCAGTTCAGGTATCCTTTGTGTTAACTTGAATTTTTCCCATTTCCTTTCCTTTTGAATTTATCTTAAGTTCTGTTTCTGTATCTTCTTTCCAGGGAGGCTTTTGTGGCAAAATGGATGCCCGAAGCCGGAAAATCTCAGCTTTACCGTGAATTCATGGACCTCAAGCAGGGTACCATGTCCTTCTCAGAGTATGAACGGAAGTTCAATGAACTCTCAAAATTCGGTCCTGGTCTTATCGACACTCAGCTAAAGAAGAACGAGAAGTTCATTTCTGGAGCTCGCCCAGAGTTCTACGATCGCCTTATTTCACATGTTCATGGCACATTTACTGAGCTCATGGATATGGCTATCCGCTATGAGAACCCTACTTCCAAGGGTCCTGCTACTTCTGGTACTCATGTCTCACAATCTTCCTCTGCAAATTCCAAGAAGAGAAAGCCCAACTTCCACCAGCAGAAGAAGAATTGGATCAAACATGCGGGCTTGGGATCTTCAGCATCTGCTCCTTCTCAGAGGCAGCCTATTGATCTTTCCGCCATTACTTGCTTCAAATGTGACCAAAAGGGACACTATGCCAATAGTTGCCCTAATCCGTCCAGTGCTGCTGTTCCTCCACCCCAGGTTACCAGGAACGATCTTTGTCATGTCTGTCTTCAACCGGGTCATTTTAGGAAGGACTGTCCTTTATATCAGAAGGGAAAGCCATCTGGCGTATTTGCTGTCACATCTGCTTCATCACCTGCTCCTGCACCTACTCCTGCTCCTAACGATAGTCAAGGTACTCTTCAAGGCACCTTTACTTTATTTCATCATCCAGTTCGTGTTTTATTTGATACTGGTGCTTCACATAGTTTTATTTCTGATGACCTGTGTAATAAGTTTGAACATCTCCTTACCCCTGAGTATGCTTCTGTTCCTTTATGTGTTTCTAATCCTATTGGTGGTCCCGCAAATCTTAATAAGATTTGTAAGCATGTGAAACTCCTCCATTCCGATCATAGTTTTAGTGGCGATTTCTATATACTTGGTTTCGATGCTTTTGATTTGCTGCTTGGAAGTGATTGGCTTGATAGACACGATGCCCGTATCTCGTGTAAATCCCGAATTGTTTCTCTTAAGGATGATCGAGGAAATTCTTTACTTATTCAGGGCCATATGCCTCATGATTATGCTGGTAGCTTTATCTTTTCTCTAGATGCTTCTATTGATGATCTTCAGTCGACCCGTGTAGTTAATCACTACTCGGATGTATTCGGTGAAGTTACTGCTTTACCTCCCAAGCGGGAAATTGATTTCCGCATTGACCTCATTCCTGGTGCTCGACCTATAGTTCTTCCTCCTAGAAGAATGGCACCCCGCGAGAAGGTTGAGTTAAGGAAACAAATTGAAGACCTATCGTCCAAGGGTCTGATCAGACCTAGTTTTTCTGAATGGGGAGCCGCGGTGGTTTTCGTCACCAAGTCCGATGGTTCTCTACGGATGTGTGTTGATTATAGGGAATTGAACAAACTCACTATGAAAAATAGATATCCAATGCCTCGCATCAATGACATGTTTGATCAGCTTTATGGTGCTACTGTTTTCTCTCAGCTTGATCTAGCCACAGGTTTTCACCAACTCAGAGTTGCCGAGGAAAGTATTCCTAAGACTGCTTTCCGTACTGAGAATGGATTCTTCGAATGGTTAGTCATGCCTTTTGGTTTGACTAATGCTCCCGCTTTCTTTGTTGACTTGATGAATCGTGTATTCCGTGATGTGCTAAATAAATTTGTTCTAGTCTTTGTGGATGATATCCTCATATTCTCCAAGTCTGAAGAAGAACATGAGTCACATTTGAAATCTGTTCTTGAGACTCTTCGAAAGCATCAGTTAAAGGCTAAATTTTCCAAATGCCATTTCTGGAAGGATGAAGTCCGATTTCTGGGGCATATTGTTTCTAGTAATGGAGTTTCAGTTGATCCAGTCAAGATCGCTGCGATCAATGTAAGTTCTCCTTTCTTTCTCTTTCATTGTTTCATTTCAATTTACTCTATCTTTTCTATTATCCTTCTTTTCCCTATTCTGTACAGGATTGGGAAACTCCTAAGACTCCTACTGATATCCGTAGTTTTCTGGGCCTCGCCGGTTATTACCGGAGATTCATTGAGAATTTCGCTCGGATTGCTGCACCTCTCACTGCTTTAACTCGGAAGAATGCTAAGTTTATTTGGAGTAGTAAGTGTGAAGCCGCATTCAATGAGTTAAAAGACAAGCTTACTTCCGCACCTGTTCTTACCGTTCCAAATGGAGATGAGGGATTAACGGTATACACTGATGCTTGTAGAGAAGGTTTGGGAGCTGTTCTGATGCAGGATGGTAGAGTGATTGCTTATGCTAGTAGACAGTTGAAGACTCATGAAGTAAATTATGCTGCTCATGATCTAGAGTTACTTGCAGTTGTTTTTGCTTTGAAGCTTTGGAGACATCATCTGTTGGGTACCAAGTTCGAGCTTTTCACAGATCATCAGTCTTTGAGGTATATTTTCTCTCAGAAGGATTTGAATCAGAGACAAGTTAGGTGGTTGGAGTTCCTTGCTTCTTATGACCTCGACATCAACTATACACCGGGAAAGGGAAATGTAGTGGCAGATGCTTTGAGTAGGAAGAAAGCTTTGTTGTGTCAGATTGTTGTTTCTTCGCCTCTTGTGGATCGCATTATGGCTAGGCAGGATGAAGATCAGATGCTTAAGTTGATTAAGGAGAATGTTCGAAGTAGAGTTGGAGGTAGTAGTCTTGATGGTAATGGAGCTCAGATTGACGATAAGGGTGTATTGAGGATTAATAATAGGATTTGTGTCCCGAATGTTGATGGATTGAGACAGGAGTTACTTCGGGAGAATCATCAGTCCAGACTTTCTATTCATCCAGGCGTAACCAAGATGTATCAGGATATGAAGAAGTTATATTGGTGGAAAGGTATGAAGCGAGATATTTCCATTTTCGTCAATAGGTGTGCGACTTGTCAGCAAGTCAAGGCAGATCATCAGAAGACCCCTGGTTTATTGCAGCCTCTTGAGATTCCCAATTGGAAGTGGGAACAAGTTTCTATGGATTTCATTGATGGTTTACCGAGAAGTAGGAAGGGTAACGAGAGTATCTGGGTTATTGTGGATAGATTGACCAAATCAGCTCATTTCATTCCGGTCAAGTCTACCCGTTCAGCTTCTAGTTTATCTGAGATTTACATGAGGGAGATTGTTCGTCTCCATGGTGTTCCTCTCAGTATCGTTTGCGATCGTGATCCTATCTTTACTAGTAGGTTTTGGAAAGCCTTTCAGGATTCTTTGGGTACTCATCTAAATCTGAGCACTGCTTACCATCCACAGACCGACGGTCAAACGGAAAGGGTGAATCAGATTTTAGAAGATCTTCTTCGTGCTTGTGTGCTTGATTATGGAGGATCTTGGGAAGATCATCTCCATCTTGTCGAATTCACTTATAACAATAGTTATCAGGCCAGTATTGAGACATCTCCATTTTCTGCTCTTTACGGACGACCTTGTAGATCTCCTTCTTGTTGGATTGAATCCGGTAATCGATTGGTTCTTGGTCCTGAGATGGTTTTGGAAGCTTCAGAGAGAGTTGAAGAGATTAAGAGAAAGATGAGGATTGCTCAAGATAGACAGAAGAAGTACGCCGATCGTCGAAGACGGAGTTTAGAGTTTGCTGTTGGTGATTTGGTTTTCCTTAAGGTCTCTCCCTTAAGGAATGTTATTCGTTTTGGTCGTAGAGGAAAGCTATCTCCTAGATTTGTTGGTCCTTTCCGCATTTTGGAAAGAATTGGTTCTCTTGCTTATCGTCTGGATTTACCCGAGAAATTTTCTGGAATTCATAACGTCTTTCATGTATCTCATCTTCGTCGCTATCTGCATGATCCATCTCTTATTATTCAGCCTTCTGCTCTTGATAGTTTGGATATTGAGCCAAATCTGACTGTTGAGAGGAAGCCACTTCGTATCGTCGATCGAGATACGAAGCAGCTAAGAAGAAAATCTGTCAACCTGGTCAAAGTGCAGTGGAGCACTGATGAACGGGATTGCACCTGGGAGACGGAGGAGAGCATTCGTGCTTCGAATCCGGAATTGTTTATTTCAGGTACTTTACTATTCTGTCTTATCTTTCTTTGTTTTCCTTCTTTGTTCCTTTTCGGGGACGAAAAGCTTTGAGTGGGGGAGAGTGTAACAGCCCAATATTTTAAAGCGAAATTTTTATTGAAAACAAAACATTTCGGAATATTAATTTAAAATAAATTGTAGAAATTCGTATAAAACGAATTTTTAAACCGTTCATTTCGTCACTTTTTGTCCGTTCTTAACTTTACATTAGACTCGAATTTTATTAACGATGATAATAGCTATTTTAAATTTTGATTTATAAAAATACGTTATATTTTAAGAAACCATTAACATTTTTAAATTTATTAAATAAAAGGGACAAGTAACGGTTGTACGTTACTTTGGGCGTTACACGGTACGTGCATTGTTCCATTTTTCATTTATTTCTGCCGTATATTCCAGTTTGAATTTGTCAAAGTTTGCATTGAGAATTATTCCACTTCTTCCATACTTTTCGTTCCACTTTGATTGCAATTATTATCCTCTGCCGTTTCACACTTTCATTCATTGCCTCCTCTCCCTAAATCAAGTAAAAGGCTGTTTATCTTTCCACGTTCAAAAATATTTCTACTGCAAAATTTACTTTAGCCTCCATCACTATCTCGTGAGTCGGTACAAGGTAGCACGTTTTCTTCTTTTCAGTTTCACACGTCTTCAATTTATTTGTATATTTGCTGTCCCCTGTTTTGGTTTCAATCTGCCACCATCCCACCCCTTCCAATTGCCTACCCCATGCTTGCCACCGAGACCAACCCCTTCCCCTTCGCCTATGAAGCCTACCACCAGCCGCCATCGCCTGACCAACACCAGCCACTCCCTACGTCCCACGCCTTCGCAACCTAGACCACCGCCGCCTCCATGCCAACCATCACCGCCTTCCACTCCCTCCAGTTCGCCACCCAGTCAGATCACCCCACCACCGAGACCATCGCCAAACCCCACGACTTACTCCAGACTGAAACCCCCTATCCACCACGTGGCTGCCAACCACCGAACAAACCCCATGACCAGGCACCACCACGTCACCGACCTACTGCCCATGTGCCTCCACGTCTTACCCATTTGCCTCCACTCCAGGTCAGAACAGACCACGACGCACGCCAGAGCCACCTCAGCCAAGTCGAGATCACCTGTCCCCAACCCAGACCCAGTCATGCCGAGACCAACATTTACAGTATATACTTGGTATTTTGAAGAAAGAAATGAAAAATGTTGCCACCTTTGCTTTTGTAAAATTTGTATCTTAGTTGCTTCTGGTTTTGAGAATTTAAGGAATGAGAAAGTTTTGCTTTGTCACGTGGTGGCAGCCTTATCATATTTCTCCACTGACTTTTGAAAAAAAAAAAGAAAGTTGTTGCACTTTTGAAAATGTTGTACTTTGTCTATATTGTATTTCCGAGCTTCAGTTGGAAAATGTGATGTTTGTCATTTTTACGTTTTTATCAAATTGTTGGGTTCGGCAGACCTAGTTAAAATTTTTGTTTTGTTTATTTCCTCCGCTTTCTAAAAAAAAAAAAAAAAAAAAGTAGGCGTGCTATTGTTTTTGATTTTTAACCTGTTACTTTTCGTTGTTCGCTTCGTTGAAATTTCGTTATTCGTGAAATCTTAGAGTTGGTTATTTACTGTGTTTTGGTTTGAATCCAGTTGGCGCATCCGCTAACGACTGATCGTGCTATCCGCGTGCTTTCGATTGACTTCGTATTTCTTTCGTTCCGAATCTCCAGCTCCGTAGAGGTGAGTAAATCTCACTCGAATATCCATACTTATATAATTGTGAAACGACCGCAACTGAATGTGTAGAAATAAATAAATAAATAAATGAGGTTATAATTACCTGTGATTTAATTATAGTTGATGTTAATTGTTAAAACTGCATATCGTATCATTTGTTATATCTGTTATTATTTTACTGTTATTCTATTCTGTTAAATCACACTGCAAGTTCCCTGTAGAATAGAATCACTATGGGTTGAAATGATACATACCCGAACGGACTTTAGAATAAGGGAAGGTCGTTATGGGCTGAAATGATAGGCCTGAGCGATTTTCAATTAAATTTTTATTTACTTGGGATTGCGGGTTTGAAATGATAAAACCCGGATTTTATTTGTAAATTACGGATTGAAATGATATAGTATCCGTATCACTTGAATTAGGCTAGAAAATATTATACAGACCCGTGGTTATTTTTCTGTATTTTCTGAATATTTTAAATAATTTAAAATTGTAATAATATTAAATTGATTTAAACCGAATTTTTAAGCGATTTATTTAAAATAGAAATGATTTTTTTTCTATGTGATAAAAATAAATAAATGGAGGAATATTGATTTTTAAACGAAACTTAAATTTTGAAATTTTGAAAAAGGAAAAAAAGAAAGATGGAAACTTAAGTTAATTGAAATTGAAATTTAGTTTAAATTTGTGGAAAAATGAAGTTTAAGTTTAAGTGTTGAAATGAATGTAATAAGCAATTTGGTAAGTTGGTTTTAACTTGTAAAATTTCTTTGAAATAAAATTTGTTAAAGGATTGAAATGAACATTTTTAATGTATGATTTTATAAGTTTTAACTAGGTAGAATCTGTAGCACTTGTTAAGTGTTGTGGTTTTCATAAATGAACCAAAAGACTAAAATGAACTAAAGCTATGATAGTACTTGGTAAGTGCTGTTGTAGCAGAAACTAAATTTAACTTGAACCAATGAAAAGCTACTGTAGCACTTGTTAAGGACTGCAGTAGACTGAAATATGATTTTGTTTAAAACTGAACTGATAAAATTTTAAATATTGTTTTGTTGAAATAAAATGGTTTTCAAATATAACTTACCGTCGCATTTTCTTAAATGCCGTGAAAGCTGAAATTTTTAATGTTTTGTTTAAGTGAATAAGTGAACTCCGAAGGGTTAGATTTTTGAAAATAAAATATTGTTTTAAAGGAATAATGACTTTGTGTTTAAATGGTTTAATTCGAAGTTTATTTTGATAAATTGTTAAACTATAACCACGGGTTATAATAACGATTGGTTGGCAAAGAGACCGGGATCGGATATGGACATACTCTCTGTCGATACCGAAAACCACTTTGACAACCGTGTACGCGGTGGAGATTCCAGAATGAAGTAGGATGGTGGCGACGTCCTTAAGGTATTACGTGGACCCAACTCCCGTGAGTTGGCATAAGGTGGCTAAAACAGGAGCGATCTCGGACCAGTGAGGTAGCACCTCTTCTCGGACACATTCCTTCGACATTATACTCTTACTGTTTTGACTAGATGGCCATCCTCCGATTTGGGAATGTTGTTCGAGGTGGAACGGTAGTGGCTGCTATGCGTATCCATCAGTCCGTGTGCGTAATTGGTATATCTACCCTGGCATTGCCTAGTTGTGCCGTGTCACCTACCATATCGAGCTTTAGTACGATTATGATTTTTAGATCCGACCGCGTTAAGGTTCTCCATCCCCTTAACGCTATTTTCCGATATGATTATACTTTACTTATGTAGACACTATTATAATAGCGAATATTACTACATAGTAGATAGTTTAACGGATCCTTAGAGGATGGGCGGTCCCAAGCATCTTCTAAGTTACTTGTACCTTTACTACAATTCATTTGAGTTGGTTTACATTGTATAAGTATGTATATCCTGACTCGAGTGTTATGTTTTTATTTTACGCTCGGGTCAGCCTGAGTATTCACAGCTTTGGATTCACCTTTCTGGAGCTCGGAATCACTGGAGATTCTGTCTATCTAGTTATCTTCCTATTTCAGTTTTAGTCGTCTTATTTCAGCTTTTGTTTTAGAAGACTTGTGTATTTGGGATTTCTACTGTACTTGTTTCAGAACTATATTGTGTTTCAGACTATGTATTTTGTATTTGATTTTTAGACTATGTATTTAGTGGCTTCATGAACCACTATGGTATTTTTAAATTCCGCTGCGAGTTATTCTGATATTTCTGTGTCTGTGATTCTGTGAATGATTTTATTTGCTCCAAATTTTATTACAATCTGTTATTTTGTATTATTCAAGTCTGACATGTGTGGATTATTGTCGATTTGAATGGTCCAAAATAGTGGGCCGTTACAATACTCCATCTAATTTACCCTCTTTTTTCCTTTTTCCCTTCTCTTCCCAATTTCATAATCGCAGATCAAGAAACCATTTTACCGCCTCTCTCTTACTTACCGACTATTTCTAACTATCCACCGTCTGCATTAGCGGTCTCCGCCCACTGGTCAAGCCGCAAATCTGGCCAATTCGAAAACTAGGGTTTTCTTAGGTATGTAATTTGGTACATTTGTTACTAAAATCCGAGATTCTTTACAGATTTAAGCGCTTACTGAGTAGGATATATTGTATCGCATAATTTTATGATTTGTTGTTACCCCCCTATTAGGTCATGTACGGTTTTTTTTACTTCAGATTTAATATCGTGCATAAATCAAAAGACGTAGTTGATATGGATTGTTTACAGTTCTATTTCTGTTCGACAATTTAATTTCGACTATCAAATTTTTTACATTCAAAAGTAAATTTATATCTGTCTGTAATATATTATGCAAGTTATTAATTGGTTGGTATTATCTGTTCAATTTCTAATTATATGTCCAACTGCTAATTGGGTTTCCAATTTCTTACTGCTCCTTTTGGGTTGATTGGTTTTAGAAATTATTTATTTGGGCTTATGTTGCTTTAACATTTACTTTACCGATATACCAAAAAAATGTATGTTGATAATAGGGAGAGCAAATCCCTTACGACTAAAATTGCAGATTATCCAGCTATATGATTGAAAATAGGATCTTGAGGATTTTTTTCCTGGTTATTTTGAACTGAAGATGTTGAACATAAAAATAATTTATGACAATTATATATTTCACTACCATTTGCAGTAAGATGGTCATGTTTTTCTTCTTCTTGCTTACAAAACACTTTTGAAAGTTTACTATATTTGCTTTCCAAGATTGCTGCTCTGAGTAAAATATAAAAACAGTTTTCAGTTAACCACACTAAATTAAGAGTCATCTTTTCCATAATAAACTATTCTGAGATATCATTTGACTACATTTAGTTCACTTTTAAAGCAATATTTTCAAGAGCTGTTGTTATACAATATAATCTTTTTAACCCATGTGAAATTTACTAATTAATAACTACTTAAGAAATTGTGATAGAGCTGAAATAAATATCAGATTCTTGCTTTATCTCTAATTTCAACAGCAGTTTAGTAAGTATGATCAGAAAAAACTGAAACTCTAAAGACAACAGAGCAAACATGATATATTTTGTAATGAACCATGAACCTGACAACGGTATTTGTTTAATAAAAAGCATGAAGGGTAACATATGTTAAATGCTAGAAATCAATCTACGTATTTATCTAGAATGTACAAACATGTAATTTTTTATATATTCTAAAATCATGTTTTACTACACCTTTATCTGGAAATGATCCTTGCTTTTATCTTTAAGTACAATCTGTGAGTTGTGTTTTATCATAAATCAATGATATGATTTTATAAGGCAAAAAATTCAAAAAGTTAATCTTTCATTTGCTGAAAACATGACACCATGTAAGTTGTAGTTGTTTGTGTCTGGTCATGCATGTAGTTATGTGTTTATTTTCCTTATTTATGTCCAATTATTCAGTAGTATATTGCAAGTTATATTTGTGTTACGGTATGTTAATAACCTGTTTGTATGTTGATTTTATTTCTCTTAATAAACAAATGCACCTTTCCTTCACAACATTTGTAGTGCCAGTTTTAACTTAGAACAAACATCGGGTATTATTTTGGAGTAAATGAGAAATGTTTGCTGATGTATTTTAAATTAGGATGTATAGTAGGCATTCATATTTTTCGTATAAATGTTATGGTTTTGCTGAACTATGTGTTACAATTAATTTATTCACATACACCAACAATGTGTGTAATAAGGATACTCTATTTTGAAGCTTCTGAATTATCTAAAGTGCCCCTTAAAAATCCTGTTAGATCATAGGGATATTTTGGTCCTTTCTTTCATTCACGTTACTGACATAAATGATTCTTACGATATACTACTTCCTACTCTTTTCTTTCTCTTCTACGTATTAAAGTACTCATTTTGCTACCAAAATTTATTTCATTGATTCACGATCTTAATACTATGTTTTTACTTTGAATTAGAGAATCTATCACTGAATTTATTTCTCCCATTGATTTCACTAATTCACAACTGCTCTGATTTGCAAATTCAATTCGTGATTGAGGTTTCTTTTTTGGTTTTTTGAATACCGATTCTCTTATTTTCGACGTCAAATCGCTGATTATTATGATTTGGCAAATATCCGTTGAATTTGGAATGATAGAAAATTTATGTTATAATTTTTTGAGTGCGAGTTTGGAGAATATTAACTTTCAACTACAGATTCAATCCGGGAGGTCAAGTTGAGGAGGTTATGACAAGTTCCTTATTACTAATTTGTTCAAATATATAAAATAATGGATAAATATTGATAAATTATTTTCTGGTGTGAGCTTCTAGAAAACTGTTAAAGTTTATTGAGCTGAATCAGTACGTTAATTTTCTTCAGTTTGAGTGCCATTAGGTACAAGTTTCATTTTTGTACATAATGTTATTCTAATATATAACTGTATTTTTAATTCAATTATTGCCAAAAGATTTCAAGGGGATTAAGCAAACAGAAGTTTTTGACTGGGGAATTCAAGTGGAAAGCATTTTTAAGTATGACATTGGTTGTTAAGTTATTTGGTTGCCTTATTTTTTATCATCTTTCATTTTGAACTAATCATGGAATACCACATGATCGTTATATTATACCTGTTTGTAACCATTATATGGTTAACAATTGAATTCTTTCCATTGATATAAAAATTTATTATATGAATTTTATGACATTGTTATAGGAGTGAACTTTTAGTGCAATTTTTTGTATCAGAGCTTATTTCTGTTGGGTGATCAGTGATAGAGAAAAGCCAGCTGAAGAGGTGGGCAAAATTTATTTTTGATCAAGTATATATTTGATACACATGACTTTAATTTTGAATTTGAACAGATAACTGACCAATTGATTAAAATTGGAAACGATAACAAATTCTTCAAAAGGAAATTCAAGAGGTAAATAGAGAACATGCTAGCTGCATTCTCTCTTTAATTTCTATTATGTAGTGGGTATAATATAATGCTAATTTATCTACATTAGACATTCTTTTCATATCATATATAATGCTTACTTCAAAGGTTTGTTTCCAAACTTTTATCCTCGTCACATTTTTTTTCTAATTTAGAAAATAACTTTTGTTATTGCCTAAATTGTTTATTTGTTGCACGGTATTTTCATCATCATTCGTTTCTTTTCATCTTCTCTTTCTTCATTTGAAACATTTTCAATCCCTATAAATTCATACAAAATTGCTATTGTCTTAAAACACTACAATTGAAATTCTATCTTATTAAATAATTAGTAGTAGTTTGACATTTGATATTTATGTATATGATAAGTCTATTTGCATGCTTTAGATAATATAAAGTAAGAAAGCTTCAAAATACTGAAACGCTTTTTCTAAATATTGAACTGGGTTAGATTTAGAGTGTAATAAATGGTTTAGAATTTATTATTTTTTAGTTTTGGCATTCTGCATAAAAAATTTATGAATATGATCTTCATATGGGCGATATTGGTAATGTGATAACAAATATATATGGATTTTACCAGTATTTCCTTTATTGTTTTATTGGTTTTCTTAGCAAAATGTGTCGACCATGTTATCACTGAAATTAATTTTTATGGCAAGAAAAACTGATAACCTTTTCATATCTTCTTCCTCTATCATGTGCTCCTAAATCTTGAACATAAACATATGAGAACTTTCAAATTCCCGAACTTTTCCACTCTCTCTTCTATAGGAATGTCACACCATACACAACAAAAATCATAAGAAAATGCCTAGATATGAAGTAAAAATTTACAGCCAAAGGACAACGAATTTGGTCTAGAAGTGGAACAATGTGTGGAATACCCTGTTATTGTATGCTGACGTATCCATGTTCAGTTTCATTATGCGGCTAAGTTGTTTAAGATTTTTCGAAATACATATCATACTAATTAATTTCTTATAGCTATGTTATGTTTTAACTTGGGTTAAAATTATTTTAGTTGTTTACATGATATTAGATGTTTTAGTTTTAAAATTGGTAAATATTTTATATGAAACTGCAGGCTTATTCTAACTAAATAGATCCTCTTTTTTATGCGTGGAAATTTAGCAATTCAAATTTTGGAAGTTAAAATTTACATTTGGAGCTGAAAACGATATTACTTAATTGTTGAAACTTGAAAGCACATCAATCATCTGTCAGAATCTTAACTGGATGATGTGAAGATATGAAAACTAATTTAACAACGGAAGCACCTCGCGTTAGAAAAGGTGTTTTTGTATTTTTAGGTGAAATGGATTTCTTTAACCAAAATATTTTCATTTTCATATCTTAGATAAGTTTTTATTACTATGTGTATTAGGAATTATTTATTGTTGGTTTTTTCTATAAGAATAGCATATAAGTTAGAAAAAGAGATGTTATACCAAGAATCCTTCACATAAACTGAGCAATTTGCAGCTAAAATTTAAAATAATACCTTTAAATCTTTCATATATGGTAATCTCAATTTCTTCATGCTAGGTTGAAATTCTAACAGATACTTCATTTATATATACTAATTAGGTTGGTGGTTATATAGGTAGGTATTTAAAGATTCTTTCTTTTGAAGAATTGTCTAAATAGTATGTTTGTTACCGCATAGGGAAAAGGAGAAAATGTAATGTTATGTACTTTTGCTGCAGTATCCACATATTTTGGTCACATTTAGTATATTTGTTACATTTGCTATATTAAACTGTCTTAGCTGTTTCCTTACTTGGTATTTAAATTAGCAAATGAATTTGAGATTATGTGATTATAATTGCAGAGTCCTCCTTTGTTCCCCTCAGTTTAAATTGTTTTTTTCTCGGAGTAATTCATCCACTTACAACTCGGTGACTGAGCGATAAACATTAGTTTGGAACTGACAAATATTTCTTCGGTCTACCTACTATGTAATTGGATTTTACATGTTAGCCAAGTTTGTTTTTAGATTATTCTTTTATTATGTGTACTAGAGATGAACAAAATCAAATATCCATTGATCTTTTAATAACGACTGGTGGTAAGGTTTTTGATGTTCTAACTATGTGAGTAGTCTGTTTTTGACCAAAAATTTATAGAACAATATAATAAAGCATTCAAATTTTGCTTGCATGCACCTTCTCAAATCAGTTTTAATTGTTCTATATCTGTAAACTAGATGTAATGAAATACCTAAATTGTTGTTAATTTGAAATTATGACTTTGAAGTTGTAGTTTTGTAGATGTGCATTTATGAATAATACATATATTATTGTAACTGTTAAAAAAATGATGCCTTTATACTACATGCAGACTGTGGTTGCAAATAACCAAGGATTGAAGGACTTCATCATGTTCTGGTCAAAGATTTAATTAGAGAACAAAGCATTTAAGAGTTCCCAAGTTTTCAGTATGACGTTTAATGAAGTCAAACAATTTAAGATATCTTGATATATTCTAAATTTATTTTCTTCTCCATTCCTCTATTTACCGTAAATTTCTACTGAGGTCATCTTCAACCTTGGTATTCAGGGAATAACATTAGTAGTTGTAACATCAAAAGATATGTAGTGATTTATGTTCTCAATGTTAACATGCGATCATATATGTGATGACTTCAGTTGGAATTTGACCATCTTTTTATGGGTACATAAATGATTTAATAAAACAATTTACTAAGGATAAAATTGTTATTTACTAAAACAATTTATTTAGGATAAAAGTATTGTATATATTAGAAAGGATTTTTTTTGAAGTTTTATCTACAAAGTTATGCCATGTCTGTTATCTTCTATGTACATAAGCCATCTGTGGGAGAAAAAAATATAAAAGGAAAGTCATGACATAATAAAACAACTACATAACAGAACTATAGTGAAAACATTCTTGTTATGTTGTCCATGTCTACTTATTTATATATCCATTATATGTACATCACACGTTTTTAAATTCATTGCCACTCAAATTGTATCTATCTCTTCTACGCAACATCTCCTGCACACAGCACTGAGTAAAAGAGACGTTATAATACAAAAATAATTGATAAAATTATACTTTATGCATAGTAAATAATATGAAGAACCAAAAAATATTATGACTCAGTTTGTGACATGTTCTATAGTATAATTCCATTTTTATAAATACGTGCCACTTTTTTTACACTATACAAACTGAATTGATACTTCAGTCAACAAAATTTAAGTGCCACTTAATATTACAGTAAACAGTGCTTTTACTTTGTTAGTCATTATCTTAAAAAGGTATATTTGATCTTTTCTTACTTCACTTTGCTATTACGTGGTATTCTATCGTTTATTATTACGAGATGACTTGGTAATGCTGTTAACATACTGACAAATAAGCCACTTTCTTCGACCATACATTATGACAGTTGGAACTCTGCTCTCATGGCTTTTAGCATATATCAACATGTTGAAACTTTAGGTTATGAATGACTGAATTACTAAAAAAATTCAATTTTACCAACTAATCTACTTTCCATAATACATGCTCATATACCAACTTCCATATTCACAATCCAATTTTCTATCTAAAATGATGATTCCAGATCTACCTCTGAATTACAGTTAATTTTAACCAAAAACTCCCCTGTGCGTAGCACGGGCCATGCACTAGTTACTTATTATAGGCGATGTCTCAGGTCAGCCCCAAAGTCGCACTGCTCATAGCCAGATTAGCTGGGCAGACTTCTGTTTGTTTTTGACTAACGTCGCATCCCTATAACTTAGTCATATTTTATAACACTCTCTAAGTATATTATCACACATCTCCCCGTATTAATTATTTAGGCTTTATAAGCAATCCTTCTTATTATGCCTCTACAATCAATTACTTTCCTAAGGGGGATTTAAATGAAAATTATTAACCTAATTAACTATGCCATTAATACGCTACAATTGTATGTTATTTATGCTAGTTTACATATATAAATACGCATTTATTGATTTTTATGCTTGCGGAAATTATGTCCTAAACTAACGTTTAAAATGTCAAATCTTCCAAAATTATACAAGTCTCATTTCCACATTAACATATACCATAATTCCAATATTCCAAAATCAAACCAATAGACTTGTATTTAGAATCCAAATCCAACTTATCTTATATTAAAACAATGGAATAAATCAATAATAATGGAAACTTCCAATTTAATTGACTTAGCTCTCTATTCAACTTCTTTTATATGAAACTAGACAAGGGAATTTATATTCAATTTATAGAAATAGACGGTGCAAACTACGAATACGAATTTATACCTCACATACCATTTCTTAGTCAAATCCCCTAATGAGATCCAAAGAAAAAGAATAAGAAGTGGAATAGGAGGCAAAGCACATAAAGCGCAAAATCTACACAAACTCCATTATTTTAATCTAAAACAATTAAGATTCCCACTAAAGAATTGACATTCCCTTTGGGGGAATTTTGGGGATTTTTAATGTGATGATTTCGTAATCCAAAACCCCCCAAGGCATATATTAAACCAGATTACACTATTCAATCACTAAAATTGAAAAACTAAGATTTTCACTTACAATAAGTCCTTAGTTTTGCTTCCTTCTTGGATTTGACACGCCTATAATAATCTCCTTCAAATCTCTTCTTTTTGATATATACAACAAAGGATTTGTATATACGTTAGATTCAGAAAATTAGACGTTTGGAGGAGAAGAAGTTTAGAAAATAAATAATAAACAAGAATAAATATATAGGATTTCTCATTTGAAACCCTAATAGAGTTTTCTGAATCTATTAAGAGACGAACTGAAAAAGCTTTGCTAATGTTTTCAAAATATTTTGTGAATAAAAGTGAGGGGGCTAGGCTCTTACTTATAGTGGTTGGAATGTACCAGAGCAGTCGCATTTAAGTCAGTGTAAAATAATATAAATTCGGACATTAGATATTGCTGAAACCTTAGCCGCCATAGAGCTTCACCGTCGACCACCTTCACTCACCAGTCGACCACTAGCGATCAACCGTTGTAGGTCAGGGGTTGACCAGTCCCTTTATTTTGGGACGTTTTGATTGCCGTTAATTTATTTTTATTTTCTTCCTTAATTATAATTTAACGTTAATGTTAATTTGAACATTTACTTAACCCCCAACTATAATTACTACTAACTTTTGAATTTCAAATTTAGGAATTTACTATTTATTTGAATTTGAATTCTATTCAAATTAATTTAAACCCGAAACTTCAAATGTCTATAACTTCCTTTTTTGAATTTCGTTTTCAACAAATTATATATGAAAATTGATTAGAAAATCACCACGAACACAACGACATAACTTTTGTAGTAAAATTCTAACTTTTACAAAACTTTCATTTTTATCCCTATTTTATTTAAATTAATTTATCTATTTATATATGGTTGATCTTATGGGGTGTTACATTCTCCCTTTTAAAAGGATTTCATCCTCGAAATCTTTCCAAAGGGCGAACAACATAACGCGCAATAAACATCCATGTTATACAACCAAGTATCTATGCAACCATCTACTCAACTAAAAGTGCAATGTGATTATGTACTGTAGACGTGCTATAAGTGAGCCCAATCCTAGTTTAGGTGTGTGACCATGACATATATGTATGCAAACACCCTAAACATGCATAACGATTTCTACACGAGTGCAAAGTGATAGTGAAAAGTGTAGCAACCATCTCCTACCATCCTATCTAGCAACCACGATGCAACAAAAAATCTAATTTTAGAGAGAGGAGTTTAGCAGTGAAAAGCTTAGAATGAGAGATCCTTATCTTTTCTTCAGTTTCCATTTTCTTTCCGCCGGGTTGTTTTCGCATTGTACTAAGACCAGCTTAATTTTGTTGTTGCGAAGCTTCTTAGTTTTGTGCTCTACAATGCATGTGACGACACATAATGCTATTGGCTCTGTCTCAGTATCTCGCAAATGATCAGGATCTACCACAATGGCTGTGTCATGAAGGCATTTCCTCTAATGTGAAACGTGAAAAACGTCGTGGACTCATGCCAATCTATCAGGTAGCTCAACACGATAAGCTAGTCTTTATATCCTTTCCAACACTTGGAAAGGTCCAACAAATTTTGGTGCCAATTTCACTGACTTACCAAACCTTACGACTTTTCTAGGAGGAGAGACCTTGATAAATACGGAGTTTCCAACCTCAAACTACAACTCTTTCCTTCTCTTGTTGGCATAGGATTTCTGGCGGTCTTGCTATGCCTTCATATGTTACCTGATCAATTCTACTTTCTTCGAAGTATCGCGAATCAAATCTGGTCCGAGCAGAATTTTGTCGGTAGTTTCATAGACAACAATTTGGCGATTTGCATGGTCTCTAATAAAGTGCCTCAAAGGGGGCCATACCAATCGTCGCTTAGTAACTATTATTATATGCAAACTCGGTAGGTGCTACTCCTAGCATCCTCCGTAGTCCAAGTTGCAAGCCCTCAACATGTCTTCCATGATTCGATTCACCTTTTCTTTCTGACCATCAGTCTGTGGATGGTACACAGTGTTAAGGTTCAAAGAAGTTCCCAAAGCTGCCTGCAAACTCCTCTAAAACTCGCTAGTGAACAAATGGTCCCTATCACTAACAATGCTCACCAGAATTCCATGTAGTCGAACCACCTCTTTAGTATAACTCCGTGCTAGAGACGCTGCGGTCATATTGTTCCTAATAGGAATAAAATGGGCACGCTTAGTGAGTCTATCTACTATGACCCAAATAGATTTATTGCCTCTCTAACTCCTAGGTAATCCTTCTATGAAGTCCATCGAAATATACTCCCATTTCCAAGTCGGAATCTCTAGTGGTAAGAACAATCCTCCGAATATCCCTTACCCATCCTTTATTCTTTGACATGACAAACACCTAACAACAAACTCAACTAACCTCTTCTTCATTCCTGACCAAAAGAAAATTCTCTTCATATCCCCATACATCTTATCTACATCTTATCTACTAACGTAGGGGAAATGTTCTCATTCTCTCAACTTATCCAGAATCACCACCATCTTCTCATCATTCTTTTGCTCAAGTCCAATGCGGTCCATCAAAGCCGGCCTAACCTCCATTACTGCCAAAAAGCTTGGATGGTTCTGTTGGCAGTTAGAAGTTGAAATTTGAGAGAAACTCCAATCGCCTCCATTCATATATAGAACCTAAGGTAGCGTGCCTGCGACAGAGGGTGTCGGTGTCGACATTCCCTTTTTTGGGGGTATGTATTATACCAAAGTCGAATGATGCTATATACTCCATCCACCTTTGCCGCGCAATGTTTAAACCTTTTTGGAAAAATAGATATTTTAGTGATTTATGGTCCGTGAACAACTCAAACCTAAAAGATAGCGCCTCCACATCTTCAAAGCAAAGACAATAGCTGCCAACTCCAAGTCATGAACTGGGTACCTCTTCTCATGGTCCTTTAGTTGCCTACTAGCATAAGCTACCACCATTCCTTCTTGCATGAGAACTGCTCCCAATTTTGTGCCACATGCATCCGTGAAAACTGCAAAAGGCTTTGTCCTATCGGGAATGGTAAGCACATGTGCACTTGTTAATAGTTCCTTAAGTCTCTTGAATGCTTCAATGTATATATCATCTCAAGTAAAGAATAGAATCTTCTCAGTCAAGCGAGTTAAAAGGACTGCTACGTTTGCAAAGTTCTTTATGAACTTCCTATAATAGCCTACTAACCGAGAAAACTCATAACTATAGTTGCACTCCTTGGAACTTTCCACTTTTGAATAACTTCCACTTTTATGGGTCCACCGCTAATCGATGCTCAAAAATGATGTGTCCAAGAAACTTTACCTCCTTCTTCCAAAAGTGGCATTTTGCAAATTTGGCTTTCAGTTGGTGCCTCCTCAAAGTCCCTAGTATCTCACTTAAGCGATTATCATGCTCTTCTCCACTCTTGGAGAATACTAAGATATCATCAATAAACACTATGATGAACTTATTAATTTGTCCCTTAAATACTCTACACATCAAATCAACAAAGTATGCAGAGACATTCATCAATCCAAAAGGCATTACTTCCCCCTTATAAAGTCCATCTAGTGTGCAGAATGTGGTCTTCAACTTGCTGTACTCTACGGTTCTCAACTGATGAAATCCAGTTGTCAGGGAGAAGACTTTGGCTCCCACAAGTTAATCGAACAAAACATCTATCCTAAGTAAGGGATACCTATTCTTCTTTGTCAACTTGTTAAGTTCCATATAGTCGACGCATATTCTCAATGAGCCATCTGCCTTAATGGTGAAAACAACAGGGGCTCCCCATTCTGAAGTACTCCGTCGGATGAATCCTTTCTGCAATAGCTCCGAGATTTGCTTGTCCAACTCACGTCTTTCTTTGGGTGTCATGTGTCTTAATGGCCGACCAACTAGTCTATCGTTATTTGTTAAATCAATTCTAAACTTGATCTCCCTTTGGGGTGGGAGACCTAAGACTTCCTCAAAGACATTGAGAAATTCTCGGACTATAGGTATGGATGAAAGCTCGTTATGAGATTGGCTTAGCGAGCACAAATAAATTGACTCAATTGAGTCTTGGGGTGTATAGTAGACCTCTATCTCTCATCCTCTACAACTCTTTAATCGTACAACCTTCCTATCGCAATCTAAAATTGCCTCGTACTATGATAACCAATCCACTCCTAAGATAAGTCCATACCCCTCAAAATTTAGAACGTACGCATCACATATGAAATCAACATCACATATGTCAAACCTAGGTCTTTGCAAATTAAAGAGAGATGCGTCGACCCCCAATAGGATTAGATACTACTATTGGATTGGTGACAAGTTGTGTTTAAAGATTTGAGGAGTTGACTAAATTTCTAGCTATAAATGAACGTGATGCTCCAAAATCAAATAGGGTATGAATTGTAGCCTAAAAAATAAGATTTATACCTTCCAATGCTGACTTCCCTTGGTCTCTAGAGGGTGGTTTACTCAAAAATAGAGACAGCCTCAATGGCATAGGCCTGTCCACTTGGCCCTTCCTTCGCTAGCTTCAGACATTGGTTCTTGAGATGCCCTTCCTCGTGGCAGTGATAACACTTTCGCTTAAAAGCTTCCTTCATCAGACTCACCTACAATCTTTAGCTACACGACCCTTCTTTTGGCATCTCTTACACACTTTACCCTCTTTCTTGAACTTTCCTTTCGACTTCTTATTCGCCCAAAAGTTCCCTTTCTTGGTTTGATTTTGAGTAAGTGCTTCCTTCTCCTTCTTCACCTCTTTTTCTTCCACACTAGCCATCTGCAGCAAATCCATCTCAATTAACGTTTTGTATGTGGCGCCAGAGGGCACTTGGATTAAAAACAATTCTCTAAGAAGGGAGTTTAGGCCCTTCACAAATTTTATGGCCTTTTTATAGGCGTCTCGATCAAGCTTATCCCGAACTTAGCCAACTCTGTAAACTTACTAATTTACTCCTTTAAAGTGGAGTCCCCCTGCCTAAGCTGTATTAATGTCTCCAGTTGTAAACTCACTTCTGTCTTTGACATAAACCTTGACTCAAATCTATCCTTGAATTCATCCCAAGTGAAAATCCTGCCAGCATTCTCCCCCGCTAAAATATTCCACCAATCTAGGGCTTCTCCCTTAAGGTGCCAAGCTTCCATTCTCCTCTTCAGCCGATCCTCCCAACCGAGCTCCCAAAATATCTTCTCGCAGTCATTTATCTATGCCTTTGGCTCCACAAAACCATCTTTCCAGAATTTACTCTTCCTTCCATGTTAAGAATGTCCTTACACATCTTGGGAAAGTCAACGGGATGGGGTGTTGTGTCGGCAGCGGGGCAGCCGGTGCCACCGTTACAGCTTGAGGAACAAGGACTTGACCTACTTGTTTAAGGTATTTTTTAAACCATTCAGACATTCCTCGAATGATGGGTCTTCCCCGGGCAGGGTTCCCAGCCATAGAAAAAGAATGATTAATAGCCATATCAACTATCTATAGATTAAGCTTTTAGTTATAACTTCCTAAGATAGTATAATGTGCTGAAAGAAAGATTTGCTTAGTGTGTGTGTGCACATATGTTCAAAAATAATGTACATATATAGTAGGGGTTTTAGAAAAATATTTTAAAAAATAACAAATACACCACTCATATGTATACTTTTCCCAATTGATCGAGTAACCTAGGCTCTGATACCAAATGTAATAACCGACCTCGAAACAGGCTAAAATCGCGATCCAGAAAAGGCCCCTCGAAACTTAGACCCATTCCAAAGTTGGTTGTTGGTTGGTAAGAAGAACATTACATAACTATTTATCTATTTATTGATAACTCCTAGCGGAAAGATAAAATATAATAGCACAAACTTTACCCATTTTATTAAAAATTCCAAATGTCACAAAACCATAACATAATATCAACAATAAGCGTTACATAATCATGTTCAAAAATACATTGTCATCTTCAAATGAGTACATCAGAAAATAACATAAATATATAAATTGACCACTGCCATAAGCTTATCTCATCATCATCTCTATCTTGATCATCATCTCCTTCCTTAACCTTTGTTGTAACGAGGAGGGAGTCAGAACAACAATGTTTGGTGAATAGAAATCTCGATCCTGTCTATATCAATACTTGGGCAATATAATTTAAATAAGGATATGTCTTTTACATTTAAACAATATTCAAAACTAATTAATACTTCATATAAGGGAAAAAGGCGGGCCCTTAAACAACCATTTAATACCTTCTATCCCCGAAGCAGGTCCAATCCCATGACCATCGTTTATCAATGCCTACTAATGCAATAGATAATACCCAAGCCATTTAATACCTTTTAATGGAAAATAGGCAGACTCTGACCATTTAAGACCTCAATTGAGGTAGGTCCCCATCATTTAATACCTATTCCTAAGACGGACTCCACACAGGTATCTATCTAGCTTACATTACACCGAAATCTCTTTGGACATTTAATACTTCAATTGAAGTGGACTTTTTTGAGATATCCTCAACTGTGCCTAAACCTAATCCCGACCATTTAATACTTCATATAAGAAATAGAGGCGGGTCCTCAAACAACCATTTAATACCTCCAATCCCCAAAGTAGGTCCTTCGTATTATGACCCATACCTCACGAAGACGTCTCACATTAGTTCGACTATTTTTGGAACTGGTAGCCAAATTAGCTAGGCAGATTCACCCTATAGAATTGGGACTAACCTCGTGTCATCCATAGTTACTTATTATAGACGATATCTCACGTCAGCCTCAAGTCACACTGCTAGTAGCCGGACTAGCCAGGCAGACTTTTATGTGATTTTGACCGACCTTGCTGTTATCCTGCCTTTTGGCAAGGCCAGGACACCAAGGAGTTGGATTCCAAATATCGTTTGTCATGGATATCGTTGAATTTTGACCAAGTCCGGATCAAGCCCCAATCGATGAGACATGATCGGGAAAATATAGCAAACCAACGTTCCAAGTTTCAAGTCAATCCGAGCTCATACGCACAGGTTATGATGGATACAAGTCAAAGGGGAGAGCACTTTTTCGTATCCATCGGGAAGCAGCAGTTCGTATCGATCGAAGTTAACCATGCTTCGAATCCATCGAATTCGTCTCGATGGACTTCGTATCAATCAGCCCGGCCCAGATTTCGTATCCATCGCTATGGGTGATTTCGCATCCATCAGATCAGCGGTGATTTCGTGTCCATCAGTGGATCTTGCTTCGTATCCAACCAGTCTGTATCCATCACTCGTTTCTCATCCATCGATCTCATGTCAATCAGAATGATTGAGTCCTCACAGTTATAAGCTTCGTATCGATAGAACCTTCAGCCGGAAAGACTTGTTCGTATCCATCAATAAGTCGCCTGGTTCGTAGCAATCACTTAATGTCTACTTCGTATCCATCAGCCAGTGCTTGCTTCGTATCCATCATTCAGTGTCTACTTCGTATCCATCTGAGAACCTTGCTTCGAATACGTGCCCAGCAACTTGTTCGTATCTAGCGAGTCAACCAACTAGAATGACGTGTTGCCCATCGAAGTAAACGAGGCGAGATATGTGGAGTCGAAGCAGTCAGCACGGCGCGGAGTCCGGATCGAGGCGAAGCGCGCACACCATGTCATCCCTCGATGCGAATGCACTGAGATATATGGAGTCGACGCGGTCGACTCGGAGTAAAGACCGGATCGAGGCGAAGCGCGCGTTTCACGTCTTCACAGAGGCGCGTGACACCATCGATTCGAAGCTCTCAATTCAGAGGGATGGATTCGAACCAGACAGCCTAGCGAAGAACGTCGCCTCGTATCGATGATATCTCTCAATCCACTGGTCCAAATACCATGAAATTTTAACTGAAGGTTGCACACATACCGAGGAACATCTCCACCAAATCTGAGCTCAATTGGAGGTAATCTTGATCGATACGAAATGACTTCGTATCGATCGAAGATCGACTCCAAACTTTCTGGAAACGGTCGCGTGGGCCCCCTCATGTGCCAGACCAAGTCTCCTGGAGTTTGAGCGAATTCTGAGCCTCCTACGCCTATAAATAGAGCCCCAGAATCAACAGAAAAAGGATCTTTTTTCTCTGAAGCGTCCAGACTCTGCCGGATTGAGATTTGCATCCTACTTTTGCTATCAATTTCGAATTCTAATCTGTAATCCGCTGTTCATTGCTGTAATTGCTTGTAATCATTGAAAGAGAATCAATAAAATCATCAAAACTTCATAGTGGACGTAGGCTATACGCCGAACCACTCTAAATTGCTTGTCTGTGCATTTTACATTTCTGTTTATTGGAGTTTTTGTTAGATAACCTCTGTTTTACATTTACAATCTTCATTTTATCTCTTCAAATAACTCCCGAAGAGTGTTGTGCCCATTTTTGGTACAAACACTTGCATCCTTATAACTTAGTCATATTTCATAATACTCTCTAAGTATATTATTACACACCTCACCATATTAATTATTTAGGCCTTATAAGAAATCCTTCTTATTTCGCCTCTACAATTACTTACTTTCCTAAGGGGGATTTAAATGATAATTATTAACCTAATTAACTACGCCTTTAATACGTTATAATTATATATTATTTACGCTAGTTTACATATATCAATACACATGTATTGATTTCTATATGTGCAGAGATTATGCCCTAAGCTAACGTTTTAAACGTCAAATCTTCTAAAATTATACAAGTCTCATTTCCATAATAACATATACCATAAATCCAATATTTCAAAATCAAATAAATAGACTTGTACTTAGAATCCAAATCCAACTTATCTTATATTAAAACAATGGAATAAAATAATAATAATGGAAACTTGCAATTTAATTAACTTTACGCTCTATTCAATTTCTTTTATATGAAATTAGATAAGGGAATTTTTGTTCAATTTGTAGAAATAGGCGATGCAAACTACGAATAAGAATTTGTACCTTACACATCATTTCTTAGTCAAATATGTTAATCAGATACAAAGAAAATGAATAAGAAGTAGAATAGGATGCAAAACACATACATCGCAAAATCTGCACAAACTTCATTAATTTAATACAAACAATTAAGATTCCAACCAAGAATTGACATTTCGCTTTGGGGGAATTTTGGGAAATTTTAATGTGATGTTTTCTTAATTCAAAACTCCCCAAGGAATATATCAAATCCAAATTACACTATCCAATCGCAAAAATAGAAAAACTAAGATTTCCACTTACAGCAGGTCATTATCTTTACCTCAGTCTTGGATTTGACATGCCTATAATAATCTCCTTTAGATTTCTTCTTTTTGATATATACAACAAGAGATTTCTGTATATGTTGGATTAAATAAATTAGAGGTTTGGAGGAGAAGAAGTTTAGAAAATAAGCAATAATTAAGAACAGATACGTAAGATTTCTTACCTGAAACCCTAATGGAGTTTTCTGAACCTATAAAGAGATGAAGACAGAGCTATGCTATTGTTTCCAAAATATTTTGTGAATAAAAGTGAGAAGGCTTTTATTTATAGTTTTGGAATGCTCCAGAATCGTTGGATTTAAGTCGATTTAAAATAATTAAAATCCAGAGGTTATATATTGCACAAACCCTAGCCGCCATAGAGTTTCATCATTTAACCGTCTTCACCCATCGGTCGACCGTTGGCAGTCGACTGGCCGTAGATCAGGGGTCGACCGGTCCCTTTATTTTGGGAACGTTTTGATTGTCATTGATTTATTTTATTTTCTTCCTTAATTATAATTTATCGTTAACGTTAATTTCAACGTTTACTTAACCCCTAACTATAATTACTATTAAATTTTGAATTTTATATTTAAGAATTTATTATTTATTTGAATTTGAATTCTATTTAAATTAATTTAATACCTGAAACTTCAAACGTCCATAACTTTCTAGTTTGAGCTTCGTTTTTAACACATTATATATGAAAATGGATCAGAAAATCACCACGAACGCAACGACATAACTTTCGTAGTTAGATTCTGACTTTTTAAAAATTTCCATTTTTACCCCTATTTTATTGAAATTAATTAATTTGATTTTTTTATTTATGGTTAATTTTATAGGGTGTTACATATAGGGGATCGGTCGACCCCCTCCCCTTGACCGGTCGACCAGTGTGTGGCAGCTAGGGTTAGGTTACGTATAAATGATCCGAAATTTATTATTTTAAACCGACCTAAATCCAATGGTTCTGGTGCGTTCTAATGACTATAAATAAGAGGCTAGGCCCTTCACTATTATTTACAAATTATTTGGAGCACTAGCAAAACTTTATCGGTCTTCTTCTTCTTCTTCAACCCTACGATTCAGAATCAATTGGATTTTTAGGTAAGGGATTTTAGATATTTATATATACGTTTTTCTATTTCTATTCTTTCATAATCTCAAAATTCTAGATCTAATTTATATACAATTGGATTATTGAATATTTCAAAAAGAGGAAATCTGAAGGAGCAGTTAGGTGAGGGCGTAAATCAGATCCAAAGGAAACATGAAACTATCCGTGAGTGAAAATCTTAGTTTTTTCACATTTTAGAATTTTATGTAATAAAATTTGGATTTGTTTCGTGCCTTGGGGAATTTTGTATAAGAAAACCGTAAAATTAGAACCCCCGAAATTCCCCAAAACGAAATGTCGATTCTTAAGTTTATTGGAATATCCATTGCTTTATATTAAAATAGTATAATTTGTTTTGTTATTGCAATTTGAATATTTTATATTCTGTTCCACTTCCAACTTTTCTCTATTGATGTGCTAAAGGGTTCTACAAAAAAATAAGTATGGAAATGGTGTATAAAGTACGAATTCTCCTATTCGTAGTTTACACAGGTTATTTCCATAATTTAAATATGAATCCCTTTTTCCCTTCAGGTTCGTATATGTAAAAGTTGAATAGAATATTAAGGGTTTGAATTGTAATTTTTGTTTTCTTGAAATAGAGGCGCTGATTCTACCATATTAATATAAAATAAGTTTGGAAATTGATTCCATTTTGTTAATGCAAGTCTATTTGTTTCGCTAAGGATGTTAGGCATTTTGTAAGTTATTGTATAGAGTTAGAGTTGTATGAATTTGGAAGTTTTGACATTTTAACGGTTAGTATAGGACGTGAGAATTTTGGAATATAAATATTTTATGCATGCTTAGGAATATATATTAGCTAGCCTAATTATTGCGTAATATGAATATATTAGTAGCGTATAATTAATATTGTATTAATCATACAAAGTAAATAGGTTAGTAAATAGTATTAAACCAATAGAAAGGAGGTTAAGGATAATTATGGAAATTAATCCATAATTAAAGGCGAAATAAGGAGTTTTCCTTATATGGCCTTAGTGTGTAAATGCAGATGAGGTATATTATATACATAGTATATATATTTATGGTAACATGTTAGGAGAGTAGGAAAATGGCTAAGTTATAGGGATGCGAGGTTAGTCAAAAGCACATAGAAGTCTGCCCAGCTAATCTGGCTACTAGTAGTGCGACTTGGGACTGATGTGAGACATCGTCTATAATATGTACCCATGGTATGAGGTTAGTCCTAACTATGTAGAGTAAATATACTCAGTTAATTTGGCTACCAGTACCTACGAATAGGCAGACTAATGTGAGACGTCATAGTTTGGGTATGAGTCATACTACAAATTGTCTATTAGGTGCGGAAGTGGTAAATCTCAGAAAGGGTCTGCTTTAGGGTTGAGGTATTAAGTGGCTATTATAGGGTCTGATAGAGTTAAGTGTATTCCCTAGGGGAAATTATGTAATTTATTACATATATCTAACTCGATAATCAATCTTTTTTCAAAATAAAAGGTGTTTTCTTTTTATTATATACTTGATGTGTTATATTGATTGATTAATTTATTTAATTAAAAGTATATCTAATAGAAAATCCATAAATAGTGTGTTTATGATAGAAATTACAAATAGCTGTAATCATGAGTATTGTATTATATTATTATAAAGTACATCATTTTAAATGTTCCTAATCAAGATACATCGAGACTGGATATGGGTGTATCCGTTGAGATTAGAGTACGTAACGCTCTCAAAATATTGGACAGTGCATTACAATGACTGTTAGGGAACACCCAGAGGTTATGTACTGATAGTTATTAGATAACCATTTGGAGCTGAATATACATGGAATAATAAAAGTAAAAATGGGCCAAGAACATTCTGCAAACTTGATCATGCTTTTCATAACATTCATTCTATAAACTTATGGCCTAATCTTCTCTGCAAATTTTTAAATCCATCTATTTCTGATCACTCTCCTATTATTCTATCTTGGAGAGAAAATGCAACTAGGAGAAATTCAACTTTTAGATTTTATAAGTCTTGGACTAATCATAAAAGTTTCTCTAGTATTGTTATGCAGGTTTGGCAGGAGTTAACTGTTGGAAATCCACTATATATTTTAAAGACAAAGTTACAAAAGTTGAAGGAAAAACTAAAAATATGGGCAAAAGAAATTTTTGGAGAAGGATCAAAAGTTTCTGATGGAATAAGAGATAAACTATATTATATACAGCAACAACTTCAGAATGATCCAATGAATAAAATTCTGGCTTGCCAAGAAACAGTTTTATCTAAAGATTTACATGAGGCACTGGAGTTTGAGGCTTTGATGAGGAAAGAAGTTCTAAATGATATTATTGATAAACAAGGTGATAGAAATACAAGATATTATCATAACTCAATCAAAATAAAACAGGTCAAAGAAAGGATTTTGAGTATTACTGATATGTATGGAGTAATACAAGATACTGAAGATTCCATTTCTAAGGCTTTCATTGATTATTTCTCTTCCATACTTGCTAATCCAACTCAAATGATTCCAAATCTGTTACCCCTCTTTAAAATGCAAGTACCTTTCCTGAATAAGAAGCAGGCAAGTGATCTGATACAAGAAGTTTTACTTGAGGAGATTAAAAGGGCAGTATTCACTTTAAAATCTGAAAGTAGTGGTGGACCTGATGGATTTAATGCTTTTTTCTACCAAAATACATGGAAAATAATTAAACATGATGTTATCAAAGCAACACAATATTTCTTCTGTCATAACAAATTACCAACTGGTGTAAATGCAACAAATATAGCTCTAGTGCCAAAATGTTCAAATCCAGTCAGTGTTTCTGAGTTTAGACCTATTTCATGTTGCAATGTTCTTTACAAAATCATATCCAAGATAATACCAAATAAACTTCAAAGTGTTTTGCCTTCAATTATTTCAAGCAATCAAGTTGCATTCATGCCTCACAGAAATATCAGTGATAATATTTTGCTAACACAAGAGCTTATAAGAGGTTATGGTATTGGGAATATATCACCTAGATGTATGTTGAAACTTGACATACAAAAAGCTTTTGATTCTATATCATGGAGTTCTATTATAGCAATTCTTTCAAGGATGAATTTTCCTAAACCAATGCTGGCATGGATTTATACCTGCATTTCTACAACTCATTTCTCCATTCTAAGAAATGGATGTTATAGAGGATACTTCAAAGGAACTCAAGGTGTACGTCAAGGTGATCCAATTTCTGCTTATCTGTTCATTATAGTAATGGAGGTTCTTAATTCGTTGATATTTGAACAAGTGAACGCTAAGAAGATAGAGTTACATCCTAAATGCAAGGATCCACTCATAACCCATCTATTATTTGCTGATGATCTTGTCATTTTTACTAAACCAACTATTTCAAATATTACCACTATACTCGAGGTATTGGATCAATTTTATTCAATCACTGGTTTGAAGATAAATTTTAATAAATCACACATACTAATAGCTGGTCTTAGTGATGATCTGAAAGCTGAAATTATTACTCACTCTGGACTTAAAGAGATGCAACACAATGCCAGATATCTGGGTTTACCACTTATTTATGCAAGAATCACTAAATCTGACTGTTTGCCTTTATATGAAAAAAATACTGATAAACTATCTATTTGGCCTAACACAAAACTATCTCAAGCAGGAAGATTAGTCATTGTTTAGAGTATTGCAAGTGCTATGGCTAATTATTGGATGAGACACTATATTCTTCCTTGCAAACTTGTATCAATGATTAATAGTGCGCTGAATAGATTTCTATGGCATGGTGATCCATTTTCAAAAAATCCAATTCCAATATCATTTAAGAAGATTCAATTGCCAAAGGATAGAGGTGGTTTGGGAATAACTAATATAAAGATATGGAACATTGCAGCTATATCAGTATATTATGACAAAATACTATCACGAAAAGAAGATCTCTGGACACAGTGGATACTAAAGAATCTTTTAAAAGGAAAGGATTTTGGTCGATGAATATTCCCAATTTAAGCAGCTGGAGTTGGCGTAATATTCTGAAATTAAGAACTACTTTTCTGCCACTCATTCAAAGCAATCCACTTGAGAACAATGATTTATATTTTTGGACATCTCCTTGGGCTAGACCTGGTTTGATTATACAAGAAATTCTTCCATACTCCTTAAAACTGCAGTCTGGCATTCCTTTTAATGCTAAAGTTACTTCATATATTAATGATGGTTCAATTGTTTTACCTTATTGCAGTTCTAGTCAAGTCAGAAATTTATGGCAATATATATCATCACTATCTCTTCCATCTTCAAATCTTAAAGTCCTTTGGACTAATAATGGAAAGAAGCATACAATTTCTCAAGTGTATAAAGCTTTGTTAAATAATGCCAATTCAGAGAGCTTTCCTTGGGCAGCAAGAATTTGGATGGAAAAATCACCTGCTAAAGAAAATTTATTATTATGGAAAATTATGGCAAATGCACTTAATACTAAACAGAAATTAACAAGTCTTGGTGTAATAAGCAATGAAGATTGTGTTTTCTATCAAAAGCATCCTGAAACTAATACTCATTTATTTTTTGAGTGCAACTACACTTTTGGAATATGGTGCAGATTACTAGCAAGTGGAAATTATCACAAACCTGATAAAAACTCGAGAATTGAATGGTTTAATATATTCAAGGCAACAAGATGGATGTCTTCGAAGACAGAGATACTTATTATTATATTAAAGATTTTTGCATATGAGATATGGAATGAAAGGAATAGGAGAATCTTTGATCTTAAAATGGAAAATGCAGCTACTCTATATAGTATAATTGATAAGAGAATTCGCAATAGATTGAGCAGGCTGAAATGAAAGATGTGATGATATTGATGTATTTTAGTTTTATGCCATTGATGTGATTATGTTACAAAGTGTAAATGTGTTTCCAGATATAAGACTGTATTTGCATGTATAAATTTCTGAGTGAAGAATATATTGGGCAGGGCTCCCTTAGCCCATTGCTTTTCAAATTTTAAAGTTATTAGATAACCATGGAACGACTCACTCGATAGTTTTCTGTTGGTTAATATAACTAAGGTCAAACGGTGAATATCAATATTACTGATTTACACAGCTTTCTCGACCTGAGAATACTGTCGATCTTCAATATGAAAGCTTTGCTTTGATTATAGTCAAATCATGGCATGACATCCATCGAGTGACTATAATTGGGTCGAATGGAATTATTGGAAGTGAAGCACTGTTCAAGAGATGATTCGTCTCCTCAATTATATGAGGTTAGTATCACGATCAACTGAAATCAACTCAAAGTCAAAGTCTCTGGTGAGAGCATTTCTGTTAAAAATAAATGTTATTATTGAAACAAGGACTTTGTGTTTGGACTTTAGAGTTGAATTTGGACGATATTGGAATTTTGACCGTTACCAAATTCCATAAGTCTAAAGTGATATAGTCTTGGAAAAGAGAATTGGTGTAAATAAAAGTCACAACTGGTTAAAGTTTAATAAAGTAAAATTGGATTTTACCGAAACCAAATAAGCGATAAATTTGGTCAGGATATCACACCATTTCTAAGTGACGTGTGAACGTCAATATTGGAATAGTTCAATTATAATCAGTGACCAAATTTACACCCGACGAGCCACATAACCAAAAACAATGAATTCTACTTTGACCAAATGATTTAATTAATTTATAATCATTATAAATTAGTTTAATATTTATAAATATTATTTATAAATTTGATTTTTATTTAATAAATGAATATTTATTGTATTTATAAAAGTTATAAACAAATTAATCGATATACGATATCGATAAGTGTTTTAAATTAGATTTAAAATGCAAAATAATCATTTGGATTCAAATGAGTTTAAGGCCCATCATGGGGTTGATAGGATCAGCTTAAATCAAAGGACTAGGGGCGGCTAGGATGTGGGTTAGAGGGCTTGAAAATGGATGCCAAGATTAAAGGAGATAGAGTAAAAGATAAGATCCTAAATTCTCTCCTTTACATCCTCTATTTAAGCATCTCTTTCTCCATTTGATGAAGGAAATTTGGAGCCTCAACTTCTTCTGATTGCTAGCCAAAAATCCCCTTTGGTCTCTCCATTTAATCAAGCCTAAATCGAGTCAATTCAATTGCTATTTGATAGTCGGTGGTCGATGGTTCAAGGACTAGCACTCTGTTGGATCGAAAATCATTTCTAGGAGCATATAACATTGTTTCAAGGTGTGCTTAAGGGAATTGGCTGCAAAGTACTGTTTAACAACTATTTTTATATCGATTAGAAAATAGTCGAATTTTTTTGAAATTAAAATAACCGCAAGCGCACGGCGTACACTTGTAGTACGTGGCGAATACGGGTTGATCCGCAGGGAATTGATGATTTTAAAAATCTATTCAATCAAATTAAACCAAAGTCGAGTGAAAGTTAAGCTAGAATTAGAGAATTAGCTAACTAACTAAAAGAAAAGAAATGTAAATATAAGAGTTAAATGACAATTTAGAGAATAAATCCACTCTCTAGATCATGTAGTTCAACACATATGAAATCATAATCTCTCTTTTATGGTCATTAGTGCTTTAATTGATGTGCTTATCATAAGTATGGCATATTTGTGCTATTGATTAGCCAACATAAGCCATCAAACTTTAACACACCCCTTAAATCACTTACTAACTTTCATGAAACTTGACAATGAAAATGAAATCTATTTTAAGTATGGCCTATTAACTATTGATTAGAAATATAGACCATCAAATTTTAATTTCAAATCACTTTCTTATGCCATAATCATATTTTGATAAGAGGCATTTGTGTTAGTGATTGTTTAAGCATAGCCTATTTGGTTTCAACAATATAGGCTATCAAATTCAAAGCAAGAACAACAAATAAAACACTTCATTGATCATCATTAAGCACAAAAAGAGAGCATGAATTAACAAATAGTTGAAGCTACATAATTAGAGAGCTTCATTACCGTTAAATTGAAGGGGTTTAGCCTCTCATATTTGTCATTTGATTAACAAATGTAGCTAGCAACATGAAAGCAAAAAGAAAGGAAAGTGAAAGCTAATGGAAAAGAGAAGCTAATGTACAAGAATTAAAACTAATCTACTTTGCATGAATGTAAATCTACACAACAACATGAAAGGAAATAAACAAGAAAAGAAAAAGAACATGTATTAAATTGCATAAAAAAATTACATAAGAGAAGAAATGGCTAAGTAGCCATGAAAAGAAAGAGAGCTTTGATTTATTTTCTAAGCTAAAAACTAACTAAAGAGAGACCAAGGAAGGAGGGTTACATGAAACATAAGGAGATTTTATACATGTGTTAAACCCTAATTCATATTTTTGGGGAATGCCCAAAATACCCTTGAGAAAGTGTGGAGGTCAAGTAATCATTAGCTTCTACTAATCATCATTTAAGTGTACATGAAGCCATTAATTCCATAAGCATGTGCATTAACCTCTAATTTGTACATTAAGGTAGGTGGGTAGGTGCGGTCCTCCATTATCTTCACTTTGAATTATTTCCATCTTCATTTGTTCTCTTCACTCTTGTGCATGCATATGTGATCATGAAACCACTTGTATATGAATTTAAATTCCTACAAAATAATATAGAAATTTTCAACTAAATTTTATAAAATTAATATATGCACAAAAATGACCATTTTGCCCTTGGATGAAGATGAATATGTGACGATTTGAAAATAATATGAATTTTGGTTTAAACAAGTTAAAATGCCCGATATGATCATTTATTAAATTTAATAGATTAAATATGGTGGTAAAAATATGCATATTTACGTGCACATCAAGTACATTTCTAATTTATTTACAAACATTAATTTATAATTATAATTTTCATTTATATGTATACAATATTGTTAGTTAGGTGACGATTGGAATATGTGGATATATTGTCACAAATTTAGTTGGTTGTATGTATATATATATGATAAAAAAAACTGTGATAATTAATCTATGTATAGAACGGCTTGGAATTATTTTTTACTTATTTAATTAATTTAATATATAATATATACATATATTTATATAGTTTATAATTTAAATACTATATTATACATGTGTAAAATATGAAAATAAAATTTCATTTATGACGTTTAACAAATACAATATCTTCGACAGAAAGATTTTTTTTTCCTTTTATATATTAATTTTAAGTAATATTTAAATCAATATATCATATAAATAATTATATAAATTCGCATATTTATTATAAAATATATTTCTTATTTTATAAAATTTTATTAATGCACATTAAGCTCACGGCAGAAAGTAAAAAAACCAATTTTTTATTTTTAAATATCTTAATTAAAACCGATAAATTGAAATTAAATTTTAAAATTGTTTTAAATTATAAAATTATATATTAAAATTTCAAATTATAAAATTTCGATTAAAATTTGCTGGAAATTTTAAACTTATTCAAATAATAATATTTTTTATTTTAAATATGTTTATACGGTTTTTTTAAACCCTACTTCGGAGAGTAGACCTAGTGAATTTGGCTGGCCCGCCGCAACCAACCCTCCTTTTAAGCCAGCCCAACAAGGAGCATAAATCCCCCAAGCTATTTTTGCATTTTCGAGGGATAACCACTCCAAGTCTAAAGGGATGCATATCGCAGCTTACTAAGCCTCGAACGTGTGCGACCTCAAAGAACTTTGCTCCATGGTCGCTTTGTAGCCCTGACCAACTAAGTTATGCATACGGTTTTATTAATATATATATATATATCCTAAGTCTTGCGTAAGACTAGTTTAATATATATATTTGTATATATAAATAAAATTATTTTTTAATTTATTTATATTAATATATATACCGTTTATTATACATATATATAAGCTTTTAACATAATCATTTATATATATTGATTTTTTTATTAATTTGTATAAGTACCATTTTCGACATTACAATAATTTTTATTTATTTATTATATTTTAAATGATATAAAAATATTTATATAGTAATTAATATATATATATATATATATATATTACATACATTTTGTTAATGTTATATATACATATATATTTATACAAAATTATATGTAAAAATAAAATTTTAATATATATATATATTGAAATATTTTATTATAAAAGAAAAAGTATAAATACACACATTTGGACTACATATTTACATATTAGATGAACTAACGTGTCCATTGCAGTGTAAATCCAAACATTTATATACGGGCATGTTATACCTTGCGTGGATCGATTTGTTGCACATGCACACACTTATATATGTCTATGCGATACACACACATGCACGTGGATCAATATGTTATACCTTGCAAGGATTGATATATGTTACAATATTTGAAAATGTTTAAGATACCATAAGTATACATGTATGTATATAAAAGGAATTTCTAAATTAATATAAATTTAAATAAAATTGTTTAATTAAATAATATACATACATACATATATATATATATTTATTTATTTAATATGTGTTATACTATAGACGTTTTTGAGGAGAACGGTTGTGTAGCATGATACTACACAACCGGTTAATAATATATATATATATATATATATATATATATATATATATATATATATAGATATAAGTAGTTCGATCAACAGGCCTGATCGATGGCGAATGCAAAACAGCATAATTAGAGTTAAGGTTACCAATAGCTTGCCAGCGTGTAAATACAGACCAGGAAGATTCTAATATACATAATTAGTCATAGTTTATCCAGAAAAAACTACTGCAGAGAGTGATCCCAAAACATTGAAAGCAAAGACAATCAAACCCTCAATCGAAACCAGGGTGGCCAGTCAGCGCAGCTGATGATGCACTGCCTACCGATTCATCCGATGGGGACCGTACTAATGGAAGATGAAATCTGAAGGGGGCCGAGGAGGAAGAGCCTGTCCAATAAGCAAAGATATTAGAAATTTTACTGCATATGCTAAACCGCGAGTTGGTGGGTTTGTTGAAAACGAAGGCATTTCTCTCTTTCCAAATGACCCAGCTGAAGATGGCTAGAAGGATGTCAAGATGATGGTTTGGTACACTATATTACCAATGATAAAAAAAATCCATGATTGTGTGGGTTTGCCTTAGATTGTGTATGCAAACCGAAACCCATATGTAGAAAGATATGTCGTAGTCGAAGAAAAGGTGACGGATTGATTCGACTTCAGTGTTACATAAGGCTCAATTCTGGTCAGATGTGATGTTCAAGCGAGTGAGGCGATCTTTTGTATTGATGCGACCATGGATGAGACACCATTGGAAGAATTTGATTCGGGGAGGGATGCGGCATTTCCAGACATGAGCAAAGGAGAACAGCCTACCAGGGTGGTTTAGGAAAGAGTAGCATTGTGATACTGAGAAGCCTTTGGAGGGAGATAGAGCCCATGTATGGTGGTCCAACGATGAAGGGTTAAGGGTTATTGATTGCAGCAGGCTGAGGGCGGATAGGAGTTCTGAGAGGGTGTCATCGGCGAAGAGGGTTGGGGGACATAAGCTGGGTAGGCCAAGGTTGACGGCTTCTGCCACTGTCAAGAGGGGGAGGTTGGAGGAGGAAAAGAGGGATGGGAAGGAACGATTTTGTGGGGAGAGGCTGTTCCAGGAGTCATACCAGAAAAGGCAGTTAGAGACATTACCTAGGTTCACCTGAAGTAGGAGTTTAATGCGGTCCACTGGTGCTAGAACACCAGACCAAAAGGGGGAGGGCTTGAAGAGCGGAGCGAAATGGAGAGCACAGAATGGTTCAACATTGTAGTGGGATGCCAGGATCCAGTCTTTCCAGATGAACTGACCCGGCGAGAGGAGACGCCAGAGCCATTTTTCTAGAAGCGCCTGATTAAAAGTAATCAGATTGGTGATACCTAATCCGCCGTGGTCCTCGTGCATGCATGTAATTTTCCAGTTAACAAGACATTTGGCTTTCCCCCCATTCCAGAGGAAAGAGTGTCTAATAGCATCAATTTTTTTGGACACCCAGCTGGGAATTTTGTGGAAAGAGAGCCAGTAGAGAGGGAGCGCTGAGAGTACAGCTTTAACCAAGACCAGCCTTCCCGAAGTCGATAGAGTGTTTGCTTTCCAGCCTGCAAGTCTTGATTCAATTTTGTATATAAGGGGGGTCCAGTCAGATCGATGAAGCTTGGTGGGGCGCAGGGGGATGCCTAGATAGGATATTGGAAGAGTGGCAATGGTGCAGTTGAGGGAGGAGGAGATGGAGGGACCGAGGTGATCAGCATTTCCAAGCATAATGACGGAGCTCTTATTAAAATTAATTGAAAGGCCTGAGATGAGTTCGAAAGTGTAAAGGAGGACTTTTAGGCTATGGATGTGTTCAGGAGAAGGGGAGACGAAGAGGATGGTGTCATCTGCGAACTGGAGGTTGGATATCATTAGGTTTGGGTAAGAGTTAGGGTTAGGGGGACAAATACCAGCTAAGTAGTTATCTGCTATCGCCAGTTTGATCATGCGGTTAAAGACATCTGCCACTAGGACAAAGATAAGCGGAGAGAGAGGGTCTCCCTGTCTGAGACCCCGAGCTGGTTTGATGAGCCCTCCAGATGAGCCGCTGATCTGGATCAAGGAAAGGCTCGAATTTAGGATGCATTTGATCCAGTTGCACCATTTAGGTGGAAATCCTCTGTGCATTAGAAGCTCAATAATAAAATTCCAATTAACTGAATCAAAGGCCTTGGAAAAATCTAGTTTTAGAAGGACCCCTGGGATGTTGTTTGAATGACAGAAGGAGATTACTTCTTGCGTTGCCGCAACGCAGTCCAGGATATTCCTACCCTGGATGAAGGCTGACTGTTCTGCTCCAACTAGCGATTCCATATGGTTTTGGAGGCGATTGGTAAGGACTTTGGTAATCAGTTTAAAAGTGGTGTTCAGAAGGCTAATGGGTCGGAAGGCTGAAAGGGAGTTGGCTCCATCGGATTTAGGCAGGAGGACAATATTGGCGTAGTTTAGGCGAGCTATGGCCATGGGGTTGGAACAGAATTCGGCACACATGTCTAGGATATCTCCCCTGACAACCCCCCAGAAGTGCTTGAAGAAGAACGGGCCAAAGCCATCTGGCCCCGGGGATTTGTTGTCGTCCATGTTTTAGAGAGCGGCCAGGATCTCTACTTCTGTGAAGGAGGAGTCTATTGGGATGGGCGATGGGTTGGGATAGAGTAGGTTCCAATCTATGAGGGGAAGGGGAGGAGAGGGTTTGCCGAGGATAGAGCGGTAATAGTCAGAAAAGAGGTTCGAAATTTCGATGGGGTCGGATATTGGATTGTTGTTATGCACTATTTCCGGGATGAATAGGGACCTGCGGCGGCCATTGGCTAATTTATGAAAATAGGATGTGTTCTTGTCGCCATCTTTCAGCCACTTGGCTTTTGACCGTTGTTTCCATCCAATCTCTTCTTGCTTCATAAGTCTTTCAAGCTCAGCCTCTAATTTTGAAAGGTTGAGGGAGTCGCTATTGTCTAGGGGGTGAGATTCTTCCTGGATGTTTAGGGCTAGGATTTCATTTTGAATGGCGGCAATGCGACTACGAAGAGAGCCCCAGATAGATTTCGCCCAAGGCTTGAGGATTTTTCTTAAGGATCTGAGTTTACCTACTACACGTGCAGTGACAGAGGTGGACCTGGTGGGCTGGTCCCATGCCAATTTGATAAAACCTTCGAATGATGGTTCTAGCAGCCAAAGCCGCTCAAATCTGAATGGGCGCTTTGAGGTGGGAAGGGTGCCTGTGTCGAGACAGAGGGGACAATGGTCAGATAGAATGGTGGCAAGGCCAAGACAATTGGAGAGAGGATGGATATCTTCCCAGGCGGGATTGAAGAGGAAGCGATCGAGCTTAGCTAGGGAAGGCAATTGACGCTTATTGGACCAGGTAAAATGACGGTTATTGATTGGAGGCTCGATAAGAGAACATGAGTTGATGAATGCATTGAAATCTTCTGAGTCAAGTGAAATATTTCCCGAGTTTCTTTCGTCTGAATATCTGGTTGTGTTAAAATCTCCACCAATTACCTAGGGACCGTATATAGATGACGCAAATTCCAAGCAGCCCGACCAAAGTTCCAACCTTTCTTGCACTGTTTGGGGGCCATATATGTTTGAGAAAAAGTAAATAGTGTCGGACTGCACGTGTCTGAGTGCTACATGGAGGACAGAGGGATGAGATATGATTTGACTAAGGGACCATACGGATTCATTCCACATGGTGATTAAACCTCCTGGAGCTAATAGAGTTGGAGTGGGCCCAGCCTGTGAGATTAGAACCACCTAATTGTCTAATTTGAGAAGGAGTTGGATCAGACAGTTTAGATTCTTGGAGTAGAAGGATGTCTATGTTTAGGGGAGACAAGGAAAGATAGGTTGAATGTCTCTTAGAGGGGTCCCCTAGCCCACGAATATTCCATGATACAATTTTCATTGGGAAAAAGACAGTCTCTCATGTTCTAGGGTTTGCATGGCAGAGTAATGCTCATCTTGTATGGTAAACCCCATGCAACGTGCTAACTTTTTGTTTAATCTAGAATTAGCAGAAGAAAAAACTACAGATTTATAGAAACTACCTGTATGACCAGGCAAGGATCTTGAGTTCCGCGCACTTCTTCTAACCCGCGTCGGAGTTAGATCTTGCCTCCTAAGATGCATCGACAACCGTGATGGAGGAGAGGCCAAATTATGATCAACCGTGGGGGAGGGTTCAGGGATAGGGGTTTGGAAGTGGAGGGGCGCCAGGAGTTGAAATTGGGCGGGTTCAGGTGCGGGGATATGTAGGGTATGGGGCGGCAGGCGGTGATCATCTATAGGGGCAGGTTCTTGTGCAGGAGCTTGAAGGTGAAAGGGCACCGAGAGGTCTAGGTCAAGGAGTGGGTCCCAGCATTGGGGGGCTAGTTCAGCAAAGGGGCCGAGGATGCTGTTGGCTTCGTCCTCCATATTGGGCATCTGATGCATGGGGAGGGGAAAGGAGGGCGAAGCAGGCTCATAATTCATCGCATCAAAACGATCTTCCGAGTCCAGTTCATCCGATGGTATACCTAGCGGGTCACTGAAGCATTTCATGTCTCTTTCATAATCTAGACCCAAAAGATATGCCTCCGGCCTATTGCGCGGATGAACGTGCTCCCATCTAGATACAGTAATGAGATAGTCAGCGTCGTTAAGGCGGACCCTGTAAGATGATGAAGAAGGAACCCCCACTAGGAACTGCATTTTAATATACAGAAGTCGACGGTCAAACTCTGACCAGTCACATCTGTCAAACTCTGTGAATCTGCCCACCGGGTTGATAACAGCTTGGACAACTTCTGGGTTATGCCTAAGAAACTCCAGGATTCCCTTGACCGTGGCCCAGCTTGGAGGTTCAAGGTCGATGGGAGCTGGTTGTTCGTATTCTGGCCAGGCTTCTAGGTAAATGGTGCCCCTGCTTTGGTAAGGATTTTTCGGGTAAGAGTCGTTGTTTTGATGGATTCAGAAGGACAGGCAGTAAGAAAACGGTTGTTATCAAGAAACCAGATCGGCCAATCTCTATGCCCAAAGGCGGATTGCAGAACTTCACTGAGAACTTCTGCCGTCCAGGCGCCGTCAATAATTGTGGCGGTGATGTAAAGGGAAAAATCTGCCATTGGGAAGTGGTTTGAAGGAGCTGGGAGGGAAGAGGATACAGAATGGATAGTGGAGTGAGGGAAAGGGAGGGAAGTAATTCGATTGGGTGGGAGGGGTTCAGCTGTTTTCGGGGTGTGACCTGAGTGGGATTGAATGGACGGCTTGGCACGAGGGGCTTTGGCAGAGGAAACGACAAAAGGCGGATTTGATGCTTTGTCACTGAGAGCGAGGGAGGAATGAATGTCTGTGGGAACCAAAGGGTTTTTTTGGCGGGTCCCGATGCAGAAAGCCTGGAAAGACAGCGGGAGTAATAATGACCATAAAAGCCACAAAAGTAACAAATCCTCGCTTCCCTACATTTTGTCGCCACGTGGCCCTTGCCAGCGCATCGGAAACATCTTCTTTTTTATTTTAAAAATTCGAACGTTTGGCGGTATGAGTCAAAGATCGGGAATAGGCGCCTTCGGTTGTATTTGCGGGGGGTCGGGAGAAGAGGCTCCTGGTTAGGCGGAGCAGGGGTGGTTGCCGCCTGCGCATATGTTCTAGCCTTGCTAAGGATTGACCGAGAGTGGCCAAGAGGGCCACATCCCGAGCCAGGGGGAGTGGGACGTGTTGCATTTGCATGGGATGACGAGGGGGTGGCAGGTAATGGGGTAGGAGGATGATGGGGTTGACGGAGGTATTTAGGAGGGACGAAGAAGATATCTAAGAATGATAGCGAAGGGGCAAAGGGGATGGGAGGGCGAGAGGAGGATGAGGAAGCCATTTTTCTTCTTATAGCTTAGTATTGACTTTCCCATGTTATAGTATATAATAAATATTTAATATAAATTTTATATTAAGATAATATAAAATTAATTAAAATGTTTATTTATTAAATTAATTAAATAAGATTTAATTAATATGATATTATACATAAGACTATTGTATAAATAATATGAAATATAAAAGCTATATAATAATAAAACTTATATCATATGAATGTATAAATTGAAGGTGGAATATTAAGAAACCTTAAAGACTTAAGGAATAAATACATGCATATATGTATGTATACCGTGATTTATGATGTGTCCAACACTTGAATTACGAGGGTATTTCAAAAGAAATACACCATTCCATAAGTCGACATCACTCATTATAATATATTAAAGATAATGAATCTTTAATATAATGTTGTCCTCTACCATATTAATAAATTACTTGCTTACTCCTTAGTTGTTGAGCAAACTCAAGCTAGAGATGTTATGTGTAGTATTATAATATATTGAATAAACAAGGTAAGATAACCATATGTATTTATTGAGCAAACTCAAGGTACATATACTATACTTAGACCGTCATGATATGGTAGGTACAAGTGAATAATTTCATTTCGATTTGTTGAGAAAACTCAAGGTTGAAGTGAAAATTAGGACAATGTACCAAGGGTTGGGAGTTGTATACGGTACAACCGATAAGCAGTTATCTGTCATTCGTGGAGCTGTGACTTGTTAAGCAAACTCCGGGTCAGAATTCCAAGATGGACGAGTCCTAACACTCACTAGTGAAGTCGAAAGACTTCTACATTTCGACTTAGGGTTTGGTAAAACATAAAAGACTTGTAGGAGCCTTATTAGAAAAATGAAACGATAACATTTAACCTTTCTAATATTGTAAGAACATATGTTATATGATATTATAATAATCTACATTGATAAATTTGTGCATTCAATATAATTGATAAAATGTTTATCAATTAAGATATACAAATGAACTGAATTAATATTGACAAATAGAAATATAATATATACTTACCAATAAATTCTTACATGATAATGTTTTCTATAAACATGCAAATGCCTAATTTTACAACTACTTAGTACGTTCGTATTTTGGTTGCTTACGTGTTTATTTGCTCCAGACCATATATTGCATTCTGTGAGTTTCGAACTCAAAAGCAATACAATACTATGGATATTTAATCCATATATAATAGTATATAAATGTTATATATTGAACGGTCACAGTCTGCAATATACAATATTTCGATGAAATTTGTTCATCTGAAATAAGCAAATAAACCATAGTGCGAGATCGAGTATTCAATTTGATTGATTACAATAAAAGAGAATATTGTGTTAAATGTAACACAAGACCAAAACTACAATATAGATCTAAGAACTCAAGTGCTGAAATGTCAGTTTGATCAGTCCATGTAGGGTACATCATATTTGATGTCCTTTAATGTTAAGAATAATCAAATTTATTCTTGTAAAAGTTCGTTATGATATTGTAGTAAGAGATTTCTCTTGAATGTTTCGACTATTTAGAAAGAATAATGAATGTACAAGACTAGCTACGATTTAAGTTATAGTTGCGATGAAGACATCGAATAGTCACTTTTGCTTTATAAAGAAACATCAAAAATAAGAATTGTAATAATAATAATTGACACTTAACATTGGAATAAGAAATACGATTTGCATTTCAAAATGTATTTTCATATAGAAAATTATTTTCTATGAGTCTTATTTCTATGAATTCAAGATATTTGATCAAATAACTCTCCACGGTAAACTAGTTGTAGTATATGAAATAAATATTCTATACTAAGTGAATGATGTACCTCCGAATTTAGTACGCTATTGTAGTAAAGGTGGAAATAGTGGTACCATGCTATATAGCACTTGGTTACTGAATAAAATACGAATTTTTTTTTGTAAAATGCACCGCACGTTATTTATGAAATAATGGCTATTTTTCGGAGTCAACTGAAAAATAAACATCCACGGTATTCGTGTGCTAAACACTCAAGGCTTGAAAGACAGAAAGTTAGGGTAAAAAACGAAGAAAAGAAAAGGAACAAGAAAGAGGAGAACAAAAACATTAGAATCTCACTACGAAATGGTAACATATTATTTCAAAATGATCTTTACAAAAGAAAAATGTATAGATACAATATTCAGAGCAAACTAATCTGTCATCATCCTGGACAGTTATAACTGTAACGACCCAAAATTTTAATCGTTTTATTTAGATAATTAATTGAAATTTTGTGAAATTTTAAACAATAAAATTTGGAAATAAAATTTATTATTTGGAATACGTCTATTTTAATATAGCAACTGGTAAATTTTCATCTGATAATATTGAAGTTTATTTTCCTGTGAAATTTCATTTCAAATCAAACCGGTTAATAATAGTGAATTTAAAAGTTTTCCGAAACCAAAATATGTCAACAGGAGAAAATTTATTCAGGTCATTCTGAATCAGACTGCGAAATTCGTTTTTCCAAATTTGGACTTCTACTGCTCCGTTTATCTTAATTCTGGCAAATAGCAGCATCTCCTGTACCGATTATCGACTTTTGATCGGATGATCGTACCACAAATATCTGTATACCGTTTGATCGCCTCATCGTGCTGATCTTCGTAGTGTATCCATTTCTGTATTTTGAGATTTCGGTACACGACGGTAAGGATAAAGCAGCTCGTCGTAGCATACCACTTTTACACTTTATTAGTGGTGTCCATTCAAAATTTTCTATCACCTGAGTTGTAATGGCAATTAGCATTTATTATTCCCAGCGTGATCTTTTCTTTTCCAGAATTTTACTCAAGCTTTAACGTCGTTTCCCTGCTTGCTCAATTTGTTGCCGTTCCACCTTTATTAATTTGCGTTCGTTTCTATTCCCTTTATTTCGCCTGAACCTTATTTGGATCTGACTTCCACCTTTCCATCCCCGGTATTTAATACATTTGCTTAAAATTTGGCTATTTATTTCAAAGAGAAAAGAAACCATTCGTTTTCTGTAGCCTTTTTATTTGCTTTTAATTCGTTGCTTAATTTAATACGTTTTCTGTACTCGAGCAAATCGTTGCTTTGAATTCTTCTTCCATTCATTTTGCCTACTATTTCTCCTTCTTCTGGATCTCATTCTCTCCACACCTTCCTCTGTTTTTTTTTTCTTTCCTAAGATCTATTTTTCCACCTGAAGCTAGATCACACATTGCGTCTCCACGTGAAGCCTCCCCATTCCATTCTCTCTTCACCTTCCCGAGACCCTCCGCGTTCGCCACCCACCTTGAACCAAAGCCTCCTGCGTGCATCCCCTACCGCCGAAGGCCTCCCACCACCACACTCGGCTCCACCTCTAGCTTACCCTCCTTTGCCGAACACCTGAGCACCCATCCCGCACCTCCACCGTACCCACGGCCAACGACCACCATCAGTGCCCAGACCTCCGCCCATCACCCCGAACCCACCCAGGCCTCATATCCACCCACCAAGCAGCCCACCCATCTCAGCACCAAGCCAATCACGCCTATTTCTCCTCTCATCCTCACGACCCCTACCCGCCACGTCAACACTCCACCGCCCCTCTCCTCTTCCACCTTGCCGTCACCATCGAACTTCAGCCCTTCCTTCTCCTCCACGCCAAGCATGTTAGCTCCCCTCCTCCATGCTTTTCGACCGGCCTGGCATCTTCACCAAGAATCGTGCTCAACTCGACTCTTTTCTTTTTTCTCCAGCCGCGAGATTATATAAGGTATATATATATATATATTATATTAGTATGTTAGTTTATATGAGATACATACATATATTAGTTAGTCTGTAATATAATGTTTATGTTAGTTTTCAAGTTGCAGTATGATATTTTGTTAATATTTTTAAATAGTGTTTTGAATGTGAAAAGGCTGGTCCAACCTGCTCTTATATATGTGTGTCAGTTAGATTATTATATATGTATATTATTTGAGTAAGTTGTGCATATTCTATTAGTTATAAAAAGTTAGAGTGTGTATGTATATATAGTTTTAGTACAGTATAGTTTTGATGTTGTCAAATTTTAAGTTACATATTATATATTTTTTTGGTTTTACGGTATTATATATATCATTTTATAGTATCTTAGTTTCGTATATAAGGGTTTTGAGTTTTATAGGGCCTGTTGATTGCATGGAGTTGTAAAGCTTTGGTTTCTTTTGTTTATAATTTCTTTTACATCATATATATTTATGAATCGTAAGTCTACTCAAACCATTGAATTTTTTTGTAAGTTATACATATTACATTATACATTCAGTGTCTGCATAGTCTGTTCAGTATATATATAAACTTTATAATATGTTTACAGAAATATATATAAGTGATAGTTTGTTGTATATAACTCTATTGACAAAATATATGTGTATAACTAAACTATATTTATTTTATAATAGTGTATATATACTCTGTTTTATAAGTTATATAAATTTATATATATAATATGGTGTGTATATAGAAGTTCAAAATATCATATGCATGTTATTTTATATAAATTAGTTGAATATATAAAGGTAAATATCAAATATATGCTTGCTGTATGTATAGTTTTCTTTTCAGTAGTTGCAGTTTGTAGAAGGTTTGTTGTTTTGAAAATTTAATTTTAAGAGGAATGTGGCTATTGTCATTTTGAAATAAATATAGATATCGTTTAAATATATATATTAGTCTATATATTAGTTTATATCAATACATGAGTTTAGTTTTTGTATATTTCTAAAAATGTATTTTATAGGTGTTTAAAAATTTGAATATTCACTTTTATAAAATAATAATATGTATTCTCGGTTTATATTAAAATTGATCTTTAAATTGTTTCATCGATTCCCATTTTACCAGCTTCTGGTCCGTCCTGCCTGTTTTCTTCGATGACTTCGTGCCCATCTCACTTTTCTCTGGATTCGTAGCTTATTTCATTGTCAAATTTCTCTAGCCTTGAAAGGTGAGCAATCACTCACGATTAACGTTCTTTTATTATTTAAATTTGATTTCAATTGAAATAGCAATTGAAATATGCTGCTGTAGTTATTTACATTGTTATATATGCTATTATCTATAACTGTTCACCTGTGACATCTGACACCAGTATCTAGTATTATATGCCTGTTATTACTATTATTTGTATCTGTTCACCTGTGACATCTGACACCCGTATCTGTAATTTATACTGATGATATATGCCTGTTGTTATATTTTTTTTCAGTATCTGTATCACTCTGCAAGTTCCCTGTTAGTATAGAAATCACTATGGGTTGAAATGATACATACCCGAACGGACTTTAGAATAGGAGAATTTCGTTATGGGTTGAAATGATAAACCCAAGCGATTTTCATTTTATTGAATTTGGGATTATGGGTCGAAATGATATCTACCCGTATATATTTAAATTTCGGATTGAAATGATAAATATCCGTATCACTTAACCATATGATAAATATATATACAAACACCGTTGGTCCATATATATAAATATTTTAAAAATGAATTCTATGGTTTTGGAAAGAGATATATGGTTTTAATAAATGTTGAGCCTTAAATTATTATATATAAATGGGAATGATTGATTTAAATACATATAATATGTTGAGTATTTAAAATATATTTCAAAATAGATTTTGGTAATAATTTGAATAAGTTAAGGTTAGAAAGATAATTGGAATTTGAGTTAATCTGAACCGATTTGTGAAACTTAAGGAAATTATAAACACTTTACTTTATAAATTATTTAACCTATATATACTATTTTGGAAAATAGATATATTTGAAATGAAATGATATTTGGGTTGAAGTATAAATTAAATTGAAATGACCACGGTGTTACAGTGTATATTTCCACCTTGTAGATAGTTCTGAAGATCCTTAGAGGATGGTTATCCCAAACATCCTTTAAGTTACTTGTATTTCAATTGATGTTTCACTTGAGTTGGATTTATTTATATAAGAATGTTAATCCTGACTCGAGTGTTTTGTATTTTGCTTTACGCTCGGGTCAGACCGAGTGATACAGCATTTGAGACTCACCTTTGGAGTTTGGAGCTTCTTTGGAGATCCAACTATCGCCTCAGCTTTCAGCCCTTCTAGTTGATTTGTTCAGAGAAGTCATCTGTTGTACTGGAGACTTCACTGTATTTGAGATATTTTGTTGTATTTATTCTTAACTCTGATGTTTATATAGTAGCTTCATGAACTACTATTCTATCTATTCCGCTGCGTATTATTGTATTACTCTGTGTCTGTGATTCTGTGATTGATTTATTTACTGCATATGCTGAGTTTTGCCAAATTTTTATTACAATCTGTTATTTTGAATTATTCAAGTCAGACATGTGTGGATTTATTGTCGATTTGAATGGTCCAAAATACCGGGTCGTTACAGTTGGTATCAGAGCCAGGTTCTAGGCAAAACTTAGCATATATAGTAAATTTATTTACAGAATCACTTTCGTTCGAGTTTAATCTCTTCCTTTTGACTCGATTTCCTTTGAACTTTGGAACGTTCCCTACGGTTCCAAAATTCATTCTTGTCTCTCCCTATTTGTATTCTTTTGATTCTGGAGTATCCCATAACTCCACTTCGAATGATCTCTATAAGAATAGGCGATCCCGCAAATCTTTGAATGATTGTAAAGGGGTGGAAATCCTTTACAATTGGCATTGATTCACTAGAGATTTCTATATCTTTGATTTAGATGCCGCTATCTCTTGCGATCAAATGTTGATTTTTCTTGGAATTCTGCATCGATCTTGTTCCTGAAGTCACGGTTGACCCTAGGGTCATCCGCGATTTATATAAGTATATTCATCTTCTATTTTGAAATTTAATTATCTCATCTCATTCGAGCTTATCTTTGAATCAAAATTCTATTTGACAAGAGTCCCTCTAATTTGAATCTCTATCTTTTTTTGAAATCCGTTCGTGAATCGTCCTTTGAAAATCGGGTTTGTTTATATTTTAGAAATTGTTTTCTAAACCGAAATTATTATTTTGATAAGTATGATTATATTCTATATATAAAAGTGAAATGTTTTTGATAAAGATTATAAACCCTTTAAAATAAGAATTTGAGGTTTCAAAAGGATTTGTAATTTTGAAAAAAACTATAGAAGAAATTTGATTTATCTAAAAATGATTTATAACTAAAGGATTTTAAATTTGAAATTCGAGAATTGAACTCCGGTATTTTGAATTTGGTTTTAAGATTTTGAAATATATAATAATAATATGATTTAAAAGTATTTTCCGAATAAGGAATGTTTCTAATGATTTTATTGAGTTTTGAATGATTTCGAAGAAATTTCAAAGAAGTTTTCAAGTAAATAGAAGTCTAGAACTCACTTATGTCGCTGGAAAATAATTTCGGTGATGAGTGCACGCATCATCGACATTGATTTTCGAGTTTCATAGTGGGGGAGAGGCCACTTTAGTAGCATTGCTACGTGAGTGATTTTGCGAAACCAATTTTGATTTCAAATTCCGAAGTAAGATTTGATATTCGAAAGATATATGTATATATAATTGAAATGATTTGAAGTAAGCCGGTGTTCAGTCCTGGAGTTTCGGATTTGATATAACCCTATCTATTAAAATTGATTTACTGATTTGTTGCTGATTTCCAACTCTTGAATTTAAAAATGATTTCTTCGACTATTTTGAAGTTCGAGTACTTCCAAATCAAGGCTAACTTTTCAAAGCTAAGAAATTTTGAAAAGTATTTTGATAAAGTATATAAGTTTGTTTTGAATGTTTAAGTATGAAGTAATATGATTTAAATAAGTTGAAACTGTTTGGTTAAGTAAATGAATAAGGAAATTTTAAATTTTCTAATATGAAATTTAGATTTGAAATGTCTTGAGAAGAATTTGGTCTTCAAAATATTTTGAATAAAATTTAGTTTAAATGTTTTAACTTAGTAACATCTTTATGAAACTATATATTTAATAAGTTGGAATAAATATATAAGTTGTACGTATGCTGTTTTATTCGCATACTTAATTTGATCCAAGTTTTAGTACACAAGTTCGAGGTGGATTACACCATTTCGTGTTAGGATTTTTCATTCGATTCTTGATGGCAAATATTTGATATGGATTTTTGGGCTTGATTCTAGAATTCTCTATCATAGTATATGGCTATGCAAGGAGACTGATGGCTTCTAGTCGAGAAACCATATCGAAATCTGCATTAGGGAAGTCGAATGGACAATACTAGTTCGAAAGCGAACTTGTGTGATCGAGCGAGCGATCAAATGTGATTTTGCAAAATGATGGCGTATGTACATCTTATATTCTAATATCATTGATATATTTTGACGCTGAAATTGAAAGCTGTCGAGTTAGAATATCTTTGCTTACTAAAGGAAAATTTCCAATTTAAATTACAAAGATATAACCCATAAAAGCAAAGATATTCAATCCCATATGGCTCTTCATACAGCGAAATTTATTTTGAAACATTTGATTCTTATATAAGATAGACCTTACGTAAGTATAAGATGGTTTTGAAGACATTTGATTTTGGAAATGAATTGGTTGACTAAAATTATTGATTTGGAAATTTGGATTTATTTTCTAAATCTATTATTTTGGAAACTTTGAAGCTAAAGATAATTAATTTGTGAAGAAATAATTTGGTGAAATTGTATATGATTTTGAAATTGAACTGATATTGAAACAAATTGAAATTTGAGAACCTTATGTTACTAAAAACTTGATTTGGGAGTTGTCGAACTTATATAAAATTGATTTGTATGAGTATGAAATTGATTCGAAAACTATAGATTTGAAGAGGTACTCAATTTGAAAGTGAAATCTTATATAATTAAAGTCTATATAAGTATGATTTGATATACTATTGATTTTGGAAAGTATTTGATTTGAAAATTAAATCTTATATATAATGGATTTTATATAAGTACGATATTTGAAAGTGATTTGAAAAGGGTACTATATGATACATATTTTCGAAGTAAAGATATGGAAAGTGCCTTCTGCTTGATATCCGATTTGTGGCCACATCTTGGATTCATTCTATCGATATTATTCTCTCTGATTTTGGTTTTCCGGATATGATACTCGAGTGTCCTTCGAATTCCATGGCGTTACCCATGGTCTTATTGATTCTCTCGTGACTGCATAGCGCAACTGCCTGGCTGAGTCTTGCCTAGGGGTACGGATTGTTTCCTGGGGGATCCAGGCGTAATCATTGTGTATCCTGCAATCTGTGTAGGTCGCGAATAGTAGCGCAAATGCTTGGCTGAGTCTTGCCTGGGGGTACGGATTGTTTCCTGGGGGATCCAGGCGTAACCATTGTGTATCCTGCATTCTACTAGTCATCATGGCGTAACTCGCAGGGCTGAGAAAGCTTACGGATATGGATTGTTTCCTGGGGGACCCAGGCGTAACCATTGTGTATGTGCGAACCATGGTTAGACAAAGGTTTTGTTTGTGTTTTTGATTGGATTGTACTTTCCATATCTGTTTTTAAAAGTTTTTCCAGTATTTTCACTGGGTGTTGAAACAGGTCTACTAAGTACCTGGAGAATTCTAGTTTTGCGCCTGATCAACGCACTACCAGAGTCTACAGGAACAAGGATAAACTTGTTGAAACATCGAGTTTTAAAAGTATTTTCGAAATGAAATTTGTTTCGTTATAAAAAATATTTTATTATAAAAGTATTTCTAACAAAGAAATTTTGCATTGATATTCGAAATTGAAATTCTAATGGTTTGAATTAATTATTCATGCCCGATTCTATTCATTTGAATCTACCTTATCTGCTCAGCCTTATTTATTTACCTATATTCTGTTTTCCAAGCCCTCCTTCTTTTCCTTGTTGACTATAACATATTTAAAGTTAATGATTATTGATTTATTAATAATATTTGAAAAGTATTTTAGATAGAATTAATAAATTTATGATCATGGATTTAATAGCTTCTTTGTAAATATAAGTAATAATGTAAATAATTGTTTTCAAATGGTTTTCATATATTTATAAAGGTGTTATTTAAACCTATAAATGATACTTATAAAGGAAACAAGAAATTTTACAAATGGGTTTTAAAAATATTAAGGTATTAAAAATAATTGAATTGTAAATGAAGTCTTCAAATGAATATTTCAAGTAAAATTTTATAAAGTTTCAAATTAATTGTTTAATCTTGACTTCCAATCTACTTTTATCTCTCGTTGTTCTATTCTCCTGCCTCCTTCCTTTTTGGGGACGAAAAGTTTTGAGTGGGGGAGAGTGTAACGACCCAAAATTTTAATCGTTTTATTTAGATAATTAATTGAAATTTTGTGAAATTTTAAACAATAAAATTTGGAAATAAAATTTATTATTTGGAATACGTCTATTTTAATATAGCAACTGGTAAATTTTCATCTGATAATATTGAAGTTTATTTTCCTGTGAAATTTCATTTCAAATCAAACCGGTTAATAACAGTGAATTTAAAAGTTTTCCGAAACCAAAATATGTCAACAGGAGAAAATTTATTCAGGTCATTCTGAATCAGACTGCGAAATTCGTTTTTCCAAATTTGGACTTCTACTGCTCCGTTTATCTTAATTCTGGCAAATAGCAGCATCTCCTATACCGATTATCGACTTTTGATCGGATGATCGTACCACAAATATCTGTATACCGTTTGATCGCCTCATCGTGCTGATCTTCGTAGTGTATCCATTTCTGTATTTTGAGATTTCGGTACACGACGGTAAGGATAAAGCAGCTCGTCGTAGCATACCACTTTTACACTTTATTAGTGGTGTCCATTCAAAATTTTCTATCACCTGAGTTGTAATGGCAATTAGCATTTATTATTCCCAGCGTGATCTTTTCTTTTCCAGAATTTTACTCAAGCTTTAACGTCGTTTCCCTGCTTGCTCAATTTGTTGCCGTTCCACCTTTATTAATTTGCGTTCGTTTCTATTCCCTTTATTTCGCCTGAACCTTATTTGGATCTGACTTCCACCTTTCCATCCCCGGTATTTAATACATTTGCTTAAAATTTGGCTATTTATTTCAAAGAGAAAAGAAACCATTCGTTTTCTGTAGCCTTTTTATTTGCTTTTAATTCGTTGCTTAATTTAATACGTTTTCTGTACTCGAGCAAATCGTTGCTTTGAATTCTTCTTCCATTCATTTTGCCTACTATTTCTCCTTCTTCTGGATCTCATTCTCTCCACACCTTCCTCTGTTTTTTTTTCTTTCCTAAGATCTATTTTTCCACCTGAAGCTAGATCACACATTGCGTCTCCACGTGAAGCCTCCCCATTCCATTCTCTCTTCACCTTCCCGAGACCCTCCGCGTTCGCCACCCACCTTGAACCAAAGCCTCCTGCGTGCATCCCCTACCGCCGAAGGCCTCCCACCACCACACTCGGCTCCACCTCTAGCTTACCCTCCTTTGTCGAACACCTGAGCACCCATCCCGCACCTCCACCGTACCCACGGCCAACGACCACCATCAGTGCCCAGACCTCCGCCCATCACCCCGAACCCACCCAGGCCTCATATCCACCCACCAAGCAGCCCACCCATCTCAGCACCAAGCCAATCACGCCTATTTCTCCTCTCATCCTCACGACCCCTACCCGCCACGTCAACACTCCACCGCCCCTCTCCTCTTCCACCTTGCCGTCACCATCGAACTTCAGCCCTTCCTTCTCCTCCACGCCAAGCATGTTAGCTCCCCTCCTCCATGCTTTTCGACCGGCCTGACATCTTCACCAAGAATCGTGCTCAACTCGACTCTTTTCTTTTTTCTCCAGCCGCGAGATTATATAAGGTATATATATATATTATATTAGTATGTTAGTTTATATGAGATACATACATATATTAGTTAGTCTGTAATATAATGTTTATGTTAGTTTTCAAGTTGCAGCATGATATTTTGTTAATATTTTTAAATAGTGTTTTGAATGTGAAAAGGCTGGTCCAACCTGCTCTTATATATGTGTGTCAGTTAGATTATTATATATGTATATTATTTGAGTAAGTTGTGCATATTCTATTAGTTATAAAAAGTTAGAGTGTGTATGTATATATAGTTTTAGTACAATATAGTTTTGATGTTGTCAAATTTTAAGTTACATATTATTATTTTTTTGGTTTTACGGTATTATATATATCATTTTATAGTATCTTAGTTTCGTATATAAGGGTTTTGAGTTTTATAGGGCCTGTTGATTGCATGGAGTTGTAAAGCTTTGGTTTCTTTTGTTTATAATTTCTTTTACACCATATATATTTATGAATCGTAAGTCTACTCAAACCATTGAATTTTTTTGTAAGTTATACATATTACATTATACATTCAGTGTCTGCATAGTCTGTTCAGTATATATATAAACTTTATAATATGTTTACAGAAATATATATAAGTGATAGTTTGTTGTATATAACTCTATTGACAAAATATATGTGTATAACTAAACTATATTTATTTTATAATAGTGTATATATACTCTGTTTTATAAGTTATATAAATTTATATATATAATATGGTGTGTATATAGAAGTTCAAAATATCATATGCATGTTAGTTTATATAAATTAGTTGAATATATAAAGGTAAATATCAAATATATGCTTGCTGTATGTATAGTTTTCTTTTCAGTAGTTGCAGTTTGTAGAAGGTTTGTTGTTTTGAAAATTTAATTTTAAGAGGAATGTGGGTATTGTCATTTTGAAATAAATATAGATATCGTTTAAATATATATATATTAGTCTATATATTAGTTTATATCAATACATGAGTTTAGTTTTTGTATATTTCTAAAAATGTATTTTATAGGTGTTTAAAAATTTGAATATTCACTTTTATAAAATAATAATATGTATTCTCGGTTTATATTAAAATTGATCTTTAAATTGTTTCATCGATTCCCATTTTACCAGCTTCTGGTCCGTCCTGCCTGTTTTCTTCGATGACTTCGTGCCCATCTCACTTTTCTCTGGATTCGTAGCTTATTTCATTGTCAAATTTCTCTAGCCTTGAAAGGTGAGCAATCACTCATGATTAACGTTCTTTTATTATTTAAATTTGATTTCAATTGAAATAGCAATTGAAATATGCTGCTGTAGTTATTTACATTGTTATATATGCTATTATCTATAACTGTTCACCTGTGACATCTGACACCAGTATCTAGTATTATATGCCTGTTATTACTATTATTTGTATCTGTTCACCTGTGACATCTGACACCCGTATCTGTTATTTATACTGATGATATATGCCTGTTGTTATATTTTTTTCAGTATCTGTATCACTCTGCAAGTTCCCTGTTAGTATAGAAATCACTATGGGTTGAAATGATACATACCCGAACGGACTTTAGAATAGGAGAATTTCGTTATGGGTTGAAATGATAAACCCAAGCGATTTTCATTTTATTGAATTTGGGATTATGGGTCGAAATGATATCTACCCGTATATATTTAAATTTCGGATTGAAATGATAAATATCCGTATCACTTAACCATATGATAAATATATATACAGACACCGTTGGTCCATATATATAAATATTTTAAAAATGAATTCTATGGTTTTGGAAAGAGATATATGGTTTTAATAAATGTTGAGCCTTAAATTATTATATATAAATGGAATGATTGATTTAAATACATATAATATGTTGAGTATTTAAAATATATTTCAAAATAGATTTTGGTAATAATTTGAATAAGTTAAGGTTAGAAAGATAATTGGAATTTGAGTTAATCTGAACCGATTTGTGAAACTTAAGGAAATTATAAACACTTTACTTTATAAATTATTTAACCTATATATACTATTTTGGAAAATAGATATATTTGAAATGAAATGATATTTGGGTTGAAGTATAAATTAAATTGAAATGACCACGGTGTTACAGTGTATATTTCCACCTTGTAGATAGTTCTGAAGATCCTTAGAGGATGGTTATCCCAAACATCCTTTAAGTTACTTGTATTTCAATTGATGTTTCACTTGAGTTGGATTTATTTATATAAGAATGTTAATCCTGACTCGAGTGTTTTGTATTTTGCTTTACGCTCGGGTCAGACCGAGTGATACAGCATTTGAGACTCACCTTTGGAGTTTGGAGCTTCTTTGGAGATCCAACTATCGCCTCAGCTTTCAGCCCTTCTAGTTGATTTGTTCAGAGAAGTCATCTGTTGTACTGGAGACTTCACTGTATTTGAGATATTTTGTTGTATTTATTCTTAACTCTGATGTTTATATAGTAGCTTCATGAACTACTATTTTATCTATTCCGCTGCGTATTATTGTATTACTCTGTGTCTGTGATTCTGTGATTGATTTATTTACTGCATATGCTGAGTTTTGCCAAATTTTTATTACAATCTGTTATTTTGAATTATTCAAGTCAGACATGTGTGGATTTATTGTCGATTTGAATGGTCCAAAATACTGGGTCGTTACAATAACTGTCTATCCTTATAATGCTTAATATATACAAAACAAATAATGCAGCAGAAAATAAATATTACGACAGGTAATCATCCAACTCCTCTCCAAGAGCTCCAATGAACATCAACGAAATCTAGAAACATACATGGGGCTTAAGAAAATAACACCCGGATAAATCTGGTAAACCAGCGTGAGAAACTCAATCATATGAATTTTTTATATTTATAAAACCCTTCAATAATAAAGGTATCTCGTAAGACCTACCGCAAATAAACACAGACGGGATTTTACCTTACGATAACCAAACCATTTTTATTAGAAAATATGTGATATTATAATAATGTCTAGGGTTTAAAATAAATATATAACATAGCTGAATGCTTGCATCTCACATTCCAGCATATTAAAGTACATCTAAAACCGCTAAGGCACGTTCATATAAATGGATTTTCCACGAGGACCTCCTCAATAAACTAAGATCGATCTCCTATGGCAAGGATCAAAAGATAACTTTTCGAGCGTCGTATATCTCTAGATAAAATATATTATAAGGAAAACACAACTGGCCCAAAATCCGAACACTTTCATGAACGACATGAACCAAGCATCAACAACTCCCCGTGCGCAACATCTATAAGCATACTCTAGATAATGGAGTTGATGTACCCCCTTAGGTTAGCTAAATCCCAGATTGTGCAGCCTACTCTATCTTCGGTTATTTCCCGATGTCGAGGTTACGTTCGACATCTTCCATACAAGCCACAACTCCAACAGATCCTTTCAAGAGATAGAACATGTATCTCAGTCTTGATCGATCCCAATCTCTCCAAGGCTGAATCGACGATTTGGTTATATTCAACAACAATGAGAATGATCGCATAAGGGAACTAAGTCGCGCATACTTTCCTTAAGCAAGTAAGCACACAAGCACAATCAATTCTTACAAAGCACGATTAAGTCACCTAAACGAATTTTAATCCCCTTTTTAATTAATTCATCCTTTATTAACTAAAACCCTTTTTATTAGTAAAACTCCTTTTTATGTAATAAAACTTCTTTTATAAATTAAAATTCTTTTATTAATAAAAACTCTCTTATTGATTAAAACTCATTTATTAATTAAAACTCCTTTGAATACTTCAAAGGTATTCATATACTTATCTCAACGGTATACGTATATTCATAGATCACTTAACAAGATTTACTTACTTTAAACTAAAATCAAAGAGGTTAAATATGAATGTTACTTAAACACTGTTAGTATAAACCCCTTCTCTCTTTTATATTTTAAACATATACTCTTTCTTTCATTATTCAAAAAGATTCCATGCTTGTTATCTTTAAAATTTCTGTATTAAATATCTAAATTTATTCATAATCAACTAACTATATTTTTCCATTTTAAAATATAATTCAAGGGTTTAAAACAAATGTTACTAAAACATTGTTTACTACAAACCCAAATCACTTTCCACTTAATCATTATCTTCAAAACTCTCTTTAAAAGATCTAATTACTTTTATAAGGGTTTAAGACAAATGTTACTCAAACATTGTCACAAAAACCCAAAACTATTCACTTAATTATCTTTAACATATCCATTTAAATACCCAATTATATTCTGAAGTATAATTAATAATATGGGTTGAAAAGAAATGTTACTAAAACACTGTTCACAACAACCCAAAACCATTTACTTATACTTATCATTAACTTTACGATGTTTATTTTAAAGATCAAGCATATCCACGCTTATTAATTAAGGCAATGCACTTTTAATTTAACTCTGCGACATAATTTAATTTAACTTAAGTATTAAAATATAAACTTTCTTTACAACATTTATAAAATACTTAACTTACTTATTAAAACTTCTATATATTTACTAAAAACCTTTTCACAATGATATATATGTATGTATGTATATTAGCTTATTTATAAGATAAAATATTTAATAATAAAAACAATTCAAAAGGATATTATATTACATAGTCTTATATTACTTTAATAATATATTTATCTAATTTTCTAAAAGCTATATATATATACACACTTAAAAATACTTTAAATTACTTTAACATCCTTATACTATGGTCTAAAACATTTATATTAAAAATTACCTAAAAATACTTATTTTATAATTTATTAAAAGACCATAAAAAGAATGTTTTATAATTTAAAAATCTTTACTTTAAAATACATAAATAATTATTAACATATGTTCAAACTTTTGATATTTTCCCATAATAAATACGCTTATAGCATTTACTAAAATGTAAAGTAGCCTTAGGATGTTTTTCAAAGTTAACTTTAAAATCGTCGAACACAAAGCGAGTTTAAAGTGCATCCATCATGACATTTTCACTTTCAAATTATCACAACTTCCATTCATAATTCTATAAATGTCCATACCAATTCATCTATGTCGACTACATCAAAACGTGTGTAGTAAACAATCAATATATATTTACATAGTTTAATCACAACTTAACTAAATTAACATATGTCAAATATAAGGGATTTCAAAGTACGTTTATAGCGACTATTTCGCTTCAAACAATTTCAACACAAAAATCAAACATGTAAATAAGAAGTCTCGGCCACATCACATATTTATAGGGTTTAAAAGAGAATGTATACTATATATAATGTTGTTACTTGCTTTCAAAAGCAAGGATGGGTCCAAAAGTAACAACGTGCATTGTTATCAATTTTAATTTATAATTTAAGAACAACCAATATATACATAACATTATGCAAATTAAATGATGAGTTAGCTAACCTAAGCCAAGCCAAACCAAGATGTAGAAAATCCCGATACAACTGCAACATCATAGATGGCGTCTCGATTGGACCTCGTATGCAAAAGATATTGATTTTATAAGATTTTGGGTTAATTATATAATTAAATAACTTAACTAATTACTTAATAATACCTTAATCACTTTAAATCTTCTTCCCCCAAATTGATACTCCCTATATCGGTCGTGCATAACAACCCACCATGCCGCACCTTCCATCCATGATTTCTCCCTCCTCATTCGACAAAATCACACACCGTTGCCTCCGACGAACTCCAATCTGCATTCCCTCCACATCCCACTCCTCGACATTATGCTCAACCTCTTCCAGTAAAAAGCGACCTGGCATCAACGTACTATGGTCCAAGATGACGCGATCTACTATGGACGATCGAAGGTGCAACTACTTCGGGAAAAGGTGCTCCTTGATACAAGGAACACAATGGCGATATTCGATTTTCCCCTCGCCTCCTCCAGCACCACCAGTGCCTAACCCTAGTTTGGCCTCCCTATTGTCGCATTCAACCAAGGTCAACCGCACCGATCAATGACTACATGGATTCGAAGCTCTCTTCGCTACGAGTTCAATGGATCCAACATCGTCCGATTTCGTGGTTCAAAGCTCCGGGATTAATTAGTTGAAGATGGCGGATGAAGCTTTTCTTTGATTACGGAAAATAGAAAGAAGAGAGAGGAAAGTGAAGTGAAGGGGGTATAAGGGGTATGGTGATTGATAAGTTGTTTATATAATAAAATATATTATTATTTTAATTTTCTCTTTTTAATCGTTACGCGTTTCGAGCTCGCATAATCACATGGGATATCAGATTGCTGCGAAACTCGATGGGCACAACGTCTTATTATTCCAATCCAGATGACACTAGTTTCACCAAAATCCAAGATAATGCCCCAGGTGTATAATTTCACGCTTTTCGAGACAGTTTATCGATAAACCGATCTTCGGGCACATTATCGATATTAATTCGAACTATTTATTTTTGTAAATAAATTTCTTATCATTTGCTATTATTTAGAAAGGGAGTTAATAAGGTTATTAAATCAATTTAATCACATTAAATTCGATATTTAAATAGTTAAATTATTCTGATATTTAAATATGAAGTGTCCGAAATTTCAGGTCATTAAAATGCGTAGATCTGAAATAGATTCCAAGTATGTTATCAAAATATGGTTTTTATTATTATACCCAAAGAGATATGTTCTATTGACCTCAAATGTGTCTTTAAGAGAATGATAAATGAAGTTGGAATATAGTAGGCCACATTGACAAAAATAATACTGTGAATTTCAATTATTGAAATTAATGTATCAGATTCACCATTTAATGCGATCGGGTTGTTTCAGATTTTACTCACAAAATTATCGTCTAATATGACCTTTTGTTTTGGTGTATATATGTTGAAATAGAAAGTTTTGAATATAGATTTAGACTAATCTATTTGCATATAACAACCAAAGTGTCTCGAAGTCAGTGGAAGCGGTATTAAGTTTGTGGGTATTCGGATATGATCCAAGAACGGATATGAAATTATCATTCTTAAAAGCATCAAAATTGAATAAGTGTTTTGATAGATGTATTAGATAGTTTGATTATCAGTAAAATGAAGAGGAAGCGTGTGGTCATAAGAAATAACGTTAAAAGGTATATAGATATTTCTAAATGATAAATAACCAACACACTACTGATTATCAACAATGTACTTGTGTTAGAATCAGCTTTAGTTATCGTAATACTCGACATTGGATTTTTAACTATGTCTTTTATAGTAAGTATAAAAGATATTAGGAATGTCCCAAAACAATATGCAAGGACATCTTATTAAAACATTTAATACATAACATGTAAGATGTATTCCTTATGCATTTGCAATAGGAATTATTATACATATTATGTTGTCTACGATTTCGTGATTTATTTATGTATTTGATACATGAAGCAAATATCAATTCCAAATAGATATCACTAAATGGTTGTTTGATTTGCTCTCATGTATTTATGAAGTACTAGAGATTGTTTATAGAAACAAAGAACTCTTTATGAAGGAGTATTCAAACTCAGACTTCATAAATGATATTGATTATAATATGTCGATAATAAAATTCAAGTTAAAAATCTTTAAGTTGGAAATGTTCTAAATAGAAGAGATTATGGATAATTTAATGAAAATGCTAAGTACATTGACTTGAATAGCATCACAATAAAAGCAAAGTATATATAATAAATGCACAAATTTATAACTGAGCCGAGAGTGATTCCAAATGTTGAGAATCGCATAACATTATTATATGATAATAATGTCGTGATACAGTTTATAACAGAACTAAAATCTTGCTATATGTCGAGAGACATGCTCCGAATTGTTCCACATGATAAAGGTAGTTTATCAGCTTCGGAGATAGTTTATTAACAGAGTAGATAATCGAAACATAATAGAATACTCGTTCATTGAGGGACTAACCCAATTGGTTTCGAGGAAACCGATTGGAGAAGTTGGAATAAGGTTCCACAATTGACCCTAAGTGCAAGTAGGAGATTGATAGAGTTAGGATTATGCTCAAAGGGCAATTATGTAACGTATTGTATATATCTATCTCGATAACCATTCTTGTTCAAAATAAAAGGCATTTTCTTTCTATTATATACTTAATGTAATGTATTATATTAATTAATTAATTAAATTAAAAGTATATCTAATAGAAAATCCATAAATGGTGTTTTTGTGATAGTAATTACAAATAGCCGTAATCATGAGTATTGTATCACAATATTATAAAACACCTCATTTTAGATGTTCCTAATCAAGATGCATCAAGTCTATATATCGGTGTATCCATTGAGACAAGAGTACGTAACGCTCTCCAAATGCTGGGTAGTGTATTACTCAAGACCGTTGGGGTGACCTAGGGGTTACGTATGGATAGTTATTAGATAACTATGGAACGACTCACTCGATAGTTTTCTGTTGGTTAATATAACTAAGGTCAAACAGTGAATATCGATGTTACTAATTTACACAGTTTTCTCGACTTTAGAATACCGTCGATCTTCAATATAAAAGCTCCACTTTGATTATAGTCAAATCATGGCACGACTTCCATCGAGTAACTATAGTTTGATTGAGTGGAAGTATTGGAAGTAAAGCACTATTCAAGAGAGGATTCGTCTCCTCAGTTATATGAGGTTAGTATCACGATCAACTGAAGTCAACTCAAAGTCAAAGTCTCTGACCAAAGCATTATAGTTGATCATAATTATTATTATTGAACAAAGGACTTTATGTTTGGACTTTAGAGTTGAATGTGGACGATATTGGAATTTTGACCATTACCAAATTTCATAAGTCCAAAGTGATATAGTCTTGACAAAGAGAATTGGTGTAAATAAAAGTCACAACTGGGTAAAAGTTAATAAAGTAAAATTGGATTTTTACCGAAACCAAGTAAGAAATAAATTTGGCTAAAATATCACACCACCTGCTAAGTGACGAGTGAACATTAATATTCAAATAGTTCGATATTAACCGTTGACCAAATTTACACCTGACGAGCCACACAATCGAAAAGATGAATTCTCCTTTGACCAAATGATTTAATTAATTTATAATTGTTATAAATTAATTAAATTAAATAATATTTATGAATTATTATTTGTTAATTTGATTTTGATTTGATAAATGAATATTAATTGTATTTATAAAATTTATAAACAAATTAATCGATATACGATATTGATAAGCGTTTTAAATTAGATTTAAAATGCAAAATATTCATTCGGGCTTAAATGGGTTTAAGGCCCATCATGGAGCTGATAGGAGCAGCTAAAACAAATGGCTAATGGCAGCTAGTATATTGGTTAGAAGGCTTGAAAGTGGATGGCCAATATTAAAGAAGATATAGTAAAAGGTAAGATCCTAAATTCTCTCCTTTCTATCCTCTATTTAAGCATCTCTTTCTCCAAGTGATGAAGGAATTTTGGAGCCTCCACTTCTTCTGATTGCCGGCCGAAAATCCACTTTGGTCTCTCCATTTAATCAAGCCTAAATCAAGTCAATTCAATTGTTACTTGATAGTCAGTGATCGACGGTTCAAGGACAAGCCGTCTATTGGATCGAAAATCATTTCTAGGAGCATATAACATCACTTCAAGGTGTGCTTAAAGGCTTTGGCTGCAAGGTACATTTTTAATTTATTTACAAACATTAATTTATAATTATAATGTTCATTTATATGTATATAATATTGTTAGTTAGGTGACGGTTCGAATATATAGATATATTGTCATAAGTTTAGTTAGTTATGTGTGTGTGTGTGTATGATTTAAAAAATAGTGATAATTCCTCTATGTATAGCACAACTCAGAATTAAAAAAAAATTATTTAATTAATTTAATATATACACATATATTTATATAGTTTATATTTAAATACTATATTATACATGCGTAAAATATTAATATAAAATTTCATTTTTGATATTTAACGAATATTGTATTTTTGACAGAAAGATAATATTTTTTATTTTATAAATTATTTTTAAATAATATTTAGATCAATATATCATATAAATAATTATATAAATTCGTATATCTATTATAAAATATATTTTATTTTTTATAAAATTTTATTGACGCGTATTAAGCTCACGGTACAAAGTAAAATAAAACCATTTTTTTATTTTTAAATATTTAAATTAAAATTGATAATTTAAAATAGAATTTAAAAGTGTTTTAAATTATAAAATTATATATTAAATTTTAAAATTATAAAATTTTGAGAAAAATTTGCTTGAAATTTTAAACTTAAATTTAATTTCGAGAAATATATTGTTTTTATTTTAAATAATTTTATACTATTTTATTAATATATATTTTTATTTATTTAAAATTAAAAATTAAAAAAATATCATGAGCCATGCGCAATACTAGTTTAATATATATATATATATAAATAAATTATATTGCAATTTTATTTATATTAATAGACACACACACACTTACTTTATTATGCATATAAATATGAGTATTTAACATATATATATATAATTTTTTTCATGTATTTGTATAAGTACAATTTTCGACATTACAGCAAAAAAAGTATTTATTATATTTTAAACTGTATAAAAGTATTCGTATAATAATTTATATATACACATTTTGTTAATATTATATATATATTCATATATATAAACTTATATGTTTATAAAGAATTATATATAAATAAAATTTTATTATATATATTGAAATATTTTATTAAAAAAGAAAAATTATATATATACATACATTTGGACAATGCAGTTACATATTGGATGAGTTACATGTCCGTTGCGATGTAAATCGTAGAATTTATATACGGGCATGTTATACCTTGCGCGGATTGATATGTTTGTACATGCATACACTTATATATGTGTATGTGTTACACATATATATTTATTATAATTAAAAATTAAATAATACAATATCATTTTATAAATTTAAATAACATAAAAGATTTTATTTCAATAAAATTTAGAAATGTTCTAAATAAATTAGACTTCTTAGGTCCAATAAAAATCCAATGGGGTAAATGTTTTTGAAATTCATCCATAACTTCCGTTGTGGGCTAGCCCGGTTCGAATAGGGTCCGCTTCTTCCCATAAAAGAAGTATTAAGTGGCCTGGTGAGATTTCTTCGATGTCAGTTAGGGAGTACCTAAGATGGGTCCATCTTGATTTTAGGTATTAAATGATGGGGATCTGCCTAGGGGTATAACTATTAAATGGTCAAAGTTGCCTAATTCCCATTAAAGAGTTGTTAACTGGGTCAGGTACTTTCTCTCGCATCGTTAGGGCATGATTTATGGTAGTTGCGTTGCACCTCATTAGAGTTATGGAGTTAGACTAGAAGGGCCTTTGGGCTTACATTTGGAGGTATACTTGGTAGGATATAGTATAAGATGCATAAAACATATTACTTATCTAAATGATACCGCCCAAATACGATTACGGTAAGACTTGAGATTTTCATTCACCGGACATTGTTGTTCTAACTCCTTCCTCATTACAACCCACAAGTTAGGGAAAATATGCTGATGGAGAAGTTGAAGGCAACGGTGAAGATCTATGGCAGTTTATCTATTTATCTATATTTTTGATATATTATGATATGCCCAGTTTCATACATATTAATGCTATTTTGAGACATTGCATTGTGGATATTTGGGGATGTTGTGTTTCTGAGATTTGATTTTTATGTAATGGGTACTTATTTCTGTCATTATGTTTTATCCCCTCCACTGTGAGATTCTGAAAGCATAGATAGATAGCTCTGTATATTGTTCATTATATCAATTTTACCAACCAAAACTAGCTTTGGAATGGGCCTAAGGTTCGATGGATTTTAATTTGGTCGAAAATTAAGTCCATTTCAGATAGGTTTGTTACATTTGGTATCAAAGCTTAGGTTACCGATCGGTGGGGATAGACATACATAAGAGTGTGTATGTGTTATTTTTGAAAGTATTTTTCAAAACCCTACTATATAAATACATACACACACATACTTTTATGACCATATACAAACACACTAGGAATATCTTTATTTCAGCAAATAATACTATCTTAGGAAGTTGTAACTAAAAGCATACACTACAAATAGTCGATTATGGCTAAAAACAATAGCTCGAAGACTGGGAACCCCTCCACTCAAGAGATACCCACCATTCGAGGTATGCTAGAATGCTTCAAACAATACCTAAGGCATGTGGAGCAAGTTTTCATTCCTCAACAAGCTGCACCGGTGGCACCAACTGCTCCGCCTACTGAAGCATACCCCAACCACTAGGCTTCCCCAATATGTGTAAAGACTTCCATAATATGGAAGGACAGGAGGACAGGTGTATACGTGAGCTGAAGATTTTGTTGAAACAAAAGCTTAGATTGACGACTATGGGCGTACATTTTGGAAGCTTGGATTGGAAGACCAGATCAAGGGGAGGATGGTTGCATGGCATTGAAAGGAAAAGGCGTTGGATTGGTGGACCATTGTAGTCGAAGAGAATGAAGAGGAAGGGATTACTTTGGCTAAATTTAGGGCTCGCTTTGAGTCACAATTCATGTCCAAAGCTGAGGTAAGTTTGCAGTTGGAAAATTCTATACAATTGAGGCAAGAAGGCTCCACATTGAAAGAGTATATCAATAAGTTCATGGAATTAGCTAAGTTTGGATTGAGTCTGATTGACATTCCTACGAAGAAGGCTATGAAGTTTGTTAAAGGCCTAGATTCTCCACTTAGAGAGATGCTTTTGACCAAAATTTCAGTAGGCGCCACTTATGAGATGAAAGTTGAGATGGCCTTGCTTAAGAATGTTGGCATTGAGGAAAAAGAGAAGGTATGATAGGCATAAAGTCAAGATGGAGCTAAGAAAGGAGGATTTTGGTCTGATAAGAAAGCCAAGGGAAAGACAAGATAGGAGGTGTGATAAGCCGTTGATGTTAGAAGACGGAACACATTGCTAAGGACTACACGGTGAGCTTTATGAAGGAGGAGTTCAAGGGAGATGCTATCACTACCATGGGAGGGACACTACAAGAATCGGTGTCCAAAGGTAGCAAAAAAGGGACAAGATGGACAAGCTTATGCCATGGAATTTGTACCAATCTCAAGTAGCACTCCTCTTAGAGATCAAGGAAAAGCAGCAACGGAAGGTACAATTGTTATTTCCAAGAATACTATTCGTACCTTATTTGACTCAGGAGCATCACTTCATTCATAGCAAAAAATGTAGTCAAATCCTTGAGTCTAAAAACCCAAGTTGTCTCCAACCCAATAGTCATGTCAAATCCTATTGGAGGGTCAACATACCTTTCTTTGATTTGTAAAGACCTAGTTGTAGATATATGTAACGTCGATTTTACATGTGATGCGTAAGTTCTTAGTTTTGAGGTGTATGGACTTATCCTAGGGATGAATTAGTTATCTTACTACGGGCTATCTTAGATTGTGATAGGAGGATCGTTTGGTTAAGAAGTTGTAAGGGGCAAGATATCGATGTTTGTTGTGCACCGAAACTCGGTCGAGTTATGTTATAGTGTATGATTTTTGTTTGATGATAATAAACATATATATATATATTCGTTTAAATGTATTTGTTATTGTACTATTTTATTTTTCCACATAATTAAATAAATATTTGTTGAATAAAATAAATAACTCGGAATTCTTATTTAAACAAATATTTTATTCAAATAAATACTTTATTACAAATTCAAATAGTACAAATTTAAGCTCTCACTATATTTACACAATTCCAAATACAAGTTTCAATTACAACACAATTTTCACTATACAATTTTACATACATGTTTCACCTCACTACATATTCACTCATCACTCGTATTTGATCTTCAACTGTGTTCCAGCCTGTATCCAGCATATGATCTATTTGCAAAATAAACATTGATGCAGTAAAATTGAAAAAAAAAATTTGCAGTGCACAATGAAGTGTGTGTTTGAAAATATTGTTTGCCTAAGTTATTTGGGTTATTTGTCATCATTTTTTAATACATCTTTCTATTTCAAACTAGAATCAAAAATACGCAAACAACTTGTGACATGCACACTGTACATGCCACAAGGTCGTGCACACCGATATACACTTGCTTGTTAAAATTGCAGGGACAGGTGAGCACAAGGTCAAACCCAAGCCAAGACTGGATTCAGCTCAGGTGCAATGCAAAAACAAACAACACAGCAATATGTTTAAGCAATCAGGCATTCAGGCATGGATATGCAAGCATTCAAGCATGAACACATACACAACATGCAACCAGACTTCAGAGAATACAAGTGATTATGGCTAAAGAATAAAAGTGCACCAAATACAAGCAAAGTCAGAATGCAAGCACTCGGGTGGATAGAGCATTGCCATAGCAATCACACACATATATAAATACATATATATATGTATATATATACATGGAGACATCAGATCAAACTTAAGCAAAGGCAACAAGAGCATATAAATTAAGAAAATCAAGGCATGTTGCTAATTATCAGAAGCAGTTTGAACAAAGTCTAGGAAATTCAATCAGAGGTCACATATTTCAGAAAATGAATCAACGAATGATGAATTGAACAAGTCGTAGAGGATATCATGATGAACAAGTCAGACTTCAGGAAGTCAAGATTAACCCAAAATCAGCATATATATCTCAAATTCAAATGGCAAGCTGTAATCGAAGGATGATCAAGTCAGAGATGAATAAGTCATACTTCAAAGATCGTTCGATCAGAAATCAACGCACATACTAAAATCACGAAGAATTCAAATCAAAACAACGCAAATGAAAATATAGGGATTTTATCCTTATTTAAACCCGTATCATCATTGGCGGAACACATCAAGTCGAGTTACTAGCAAGATAATTAAAAACAGCAAATTTAAAATCATACCAAAGCCATAACTGAAGAAGTGCTCGACTCAATTGAAGCGACCGAGTGTAATCAAATCTAGGGAATCGATTTACGAAGCAAACCAAAGTGAAATCATCACTTCAATCGATTAATTTGAATCGGTGTGTTCAATCAGAAGAAATCCTAATTTCAGAAGAAGGGATAAAAGGAAATCGACCATATTGAAAAGAAGAAGGATGTCTCATTTTTGGACCGCACAAATTGTTTTGGACTGTGTTCTCTTTTATTTTGAATTATAGTGTATTTAGAGTTTCTGTTTTTATTTTTTATTTTCTCTTTTAAAATTTTGTAGATTTCTAGTTGTGTAACTAGGTACAAACTATAGGGCGTAGTTTGAGAATTTGCAGCTCAGTGGCTGAGTTGTGGTAGAGTTTTGAGCTTAGAGTTAAGTTAATCAAGTTAGCGGGTATCGCTAGTTTACATATTTTTATAAGCGTCCGATTACTTAATTTCTAGTAGAAACCTTGGAGGTAGCACGTAAGTAGGTTTTTTCTGAAGCTGGGTAAAACTGTGTGTGATCTTTACTTCATTACTTTCTACTTTTGTTTCCGCATTAATTTTTAGTAGACCATATTCACCCCTCCCCCCTCTAGAGTGAAAACGATCCTACAAGTGGTATCAGAGCTAGGATCAAAAACCATTTACTGTTATAAATTTTTTTCTTTCAATGGCTTCTTTGAATAATGCTTTTGCTGAAGTTTAGTCCATAGCTAGACCACCCATGTTCAATGGTGAATATGCATATTGGAAAACAAGAATGAAATTTTTTCTAAAAACCATAGATGCATGGAATATTGTTGAAATGGGATATAGCACACCAACGGTAATGGTAGATAATCAAGAAGTTGATAAACCTATGGATCAATGGACATATTTGAAAATAAACTGCAAACTGCGAATGCTAAACCTATGAATTCTATTATTTGCTCATTAGATAATATTGAATTTAACCGAGTCTCACATTGTTTAACTGCGCAGGAAATCTGGCACATGCTTGAAGTGACTCATGAAGGAACCTCCCAGGTTAAAGGATCTCACCTTGCCATGTTTAGTAGCGAGTACGAGAACTTCACAATGGCAAAGGATGAAAGTGTCAAGAAATGTATGGACGACTTTCTAATCTTGTATACAAATCAAAATCCCTAGGAAGACCATACACAGAACTGGAAATAGTCCGAAAGATCCTCAGAATTCTTCCACGAAATTTTGAAGCAAAGGTGACTGCCATCCAAGAATCAAAGGATCTAAAACTGGTTAAAGTTGAAGAACTCATCGGAAACCTCACCATTTATGAGCTAGAAATCAAATTCAAGGAAGAACGTGAAGGAGGAGATACGCGAAAGATATCAATAGCTCTCAAAGGAACGATGGAAAGTGAAGATGATGGTGATGATGAAGGAGCAACTAAATTGGCACTGATAATAAAGAGATTCAAAAGGTGGAACCGCAAATATAGAAATCCATCCCTAAATCAACAATTAAACAACAGAATCGTCAAAGTTCTAGACAACTCAGAAAAGCAGGAGATCATTTGTCACAAGTGCAATAAACCTGGTCATATCAAGCCAAATTGTCCTCAAAATCGATTTAGCAAAGGAAAGAAATCGAAAAGGAGAAGTTTTGCAGCAACTAGGGATGAAAGTGATGAAGATGATGATGAAAGCACTGGCAGTGAGAGTGAAAAAGCAAATATGTGTTTTTTAGGAGAAACAAGTGACAACGATGATGACGAGCTAAGCGAGGTATCACAACTTACTCACTCGCAATTACTTATATATTTTCATGAAGTAAATAGCTGTTTTGAAAGACTTAGGGAGAAGTACACTAAAATTGAATCACAAAAAGATAGTTTGATAGAACTAAATATGCAGCTTGATCAAATGGTTCAAAACTATAGAAAAAAGAGCCCTAAGTGTGATAAGTTTCCATTATTAGAAGAGGAAATAAAAAAAATCAGAAACTAAAATTAAATCACTTGAAAATGAAATTCTGATTTTGAAAGAAAGTGAAGATACTAGGAGAGAAAATTCTATTAAAAAGTGCACTTTGTTATTGAATGAAAATGAATCTTTCAAATCACAAGTCCAACAATTGTCTACAACTTTAGGAAAATTCTCCAAAGGAGAAAGATCACCAAATATGCTATTAGGAAAACAAACCATTAATGCTATTAGACAAGGACTTGAGTATACTCAATCTGAAAAAGGTAGAAGTGAAACTAATCATGTCAACTCCAAGTGCATGATTTGTGGAAAATTTGGACACAATCAAAACAATTGCTGGTATAGACCTAAACATACGAAAACCATACCAATTTGGGTTCCTAAGGGCACGAATGTAAAATCCCTTAAAATCAAACAAACCTGGGTGCCAAATGGAACAAACATAGACTGTCTTGGTTCTACGCAAACTTGTTTTTCAAAATTTTTTATCACTAACAATCATGGACCTATGAAAACAAATAGGTCACTAAACTATTTTGTCGTGTAGGTGTGTTGGCAGGCTAAGCAACAACAAGAGTGGTACCTGGATTCTGGCTGTTCCAGGCACATGACAGGCGACAAATAAAAGTTCCTTAGCCTAGAGAAGTACAAAGGTTGCAGAGTCATAATGGGTAACAACGATAAATGTAAAATTATCGATAAAGGTAAAGTAGGTAATGGCACATTTACCTTAAACGATGTATTATATATTGAAAATCTGCACCGTAATCTGATTTCAATCAGCCAGTTATGTGATAAGGGAATGAATGTTGTTTTTGATTCTGATTTGTGCAAAATTGTTGACCAATCATCAAAAGAAACATTATTTTCAGGTAAGAGGAAAGGTAATATATACTCTCTATCTTTTGATGATCTCACTCTTTCAAAATGTTTGGTAGCTAAGGATGAAGAAGTAAACTTATGGCATAGACGATTAGGACATGCTAGCATGAATCTGTTAAACAAATTAAAAAGAAAAGATTTGGTAAGAGATTTACGATCTCATGATTTCAAAACAGAAACTCTATGTAAAGCATGTACTATGGGAAAATTTTAAAAATCATCTTTTCATGCCAAGAACACTGTAAGTACCTCTAGAGTCCTTGAACTAGTTCATATGGATCCGTTTGGACCTAACGATATTGCAAGTTTAGGTGGTAAGAGATATTGTTTTGTATTGGTTGATGATTACTCTAGATACACGTGGGTATACTTCTTAGCTAAAAAATCAGAAACTTTCTCATACTTCGCTAAATTCACAAAATTGGTTCAAAATGAAAAGGGAGTTTCTATTATTTCGCTAAGAAGTGATCATGGTGGAGAATTTGAAATTTTTTGTGATGAAAATGGATTTAAACATGAATTCTCTGCCCCACGTACTCAACAACAAAATGGAGTAGTCGAGAGAAAGAATCGAACCTTACATGAGTTGGCTAGATCTAGGATAAATGAGTATGAACTACCTATTATCCCAACTTTTAGCAAAGCTGGGATACCCAAAACTGACTGAAAATCAATAATAACTAGCCATGAATGTCAACTATGCATTGCAGGATAACCATGGACATCGATGAATTTTGCCCGAGTCTGGATCGGGCCGTAATTGACAAGACATGACAAGCAAAGCCATGAAAGCCAACGTTCGGAGTTCGTATGAACGAGATATGATCGATACAAGTTAGATAAAATGCGCTGTTCGTATCCATCAGAGACAACCTATTCGAATCGATCAGATTCGTATCCATCAGAGAGTCATCGTCAAGTTCGAATCCATCGGGACTTAGCGGCTTCGAATCGATCATTCGAATCGATCGTCTTTGAATCAATTAGACACGAATCGCTCCGCGGTCATGAAGCTCGTATCCATTCAGTTCGTGTCGTTCCACATAAATCTCATTTGCACTCCATATGTTCGAATCCATGTCAACGCATCGATAACGTTCGTATCCCTCTGAAAACTACTCGGTTCGTATCGATCCCCAGCCATAATCGATCGATGCGAACAAGACCTTATGAACAAACAGTACGAACGCTATTGATGCGGAGTCGATATGAATAATGAATGCGCACGTGTTGATGTAAGCAAGGCGAAAGTCTCGAAATGACTCGATCAAATCGCCGCAAAGACTGGATCGACCCAGGAAACTCGCGCCACGTTATCTCATGCGCACGTGCTTCTGATTGATACGAAGGAATGGATGCGAAGCATGGATTCGAACAAGACAGTGCACACGAAAATACAATCTCGTATCGACCATATCTCACGAACCATTGATCCAAATGCAATGAAATTTTCACAGTAGCTTGCGTGTAAGGTAAAGAACGTCCTTGCCAAGTTTCAGCTCGATTGGATCATTTTTTGATGGATACGAAATGGTTTCGTATCGATCACAGATCGAGTCGAAACTTGGTGGGGTCGGTCGCGGGGGCCCCCCACGTGCCAGAAAAAGTCTCCCGAAGTTTGGGCGCGATCTCAGCCTCCTACGCCTATAAATAGCCCCCTAAAGCCTGTAGAAAGGGGATCTTTTTGGCTGCCCAACATCCAGACTCTGCCGGATTCAATCCTACTTCTTTCCATTGCTGTTATACTCGAATTCATTCATTGTATCTGCTGTAATCATCTGTAATCAGCAAAGAACATCAATAAAAGATAAAAATCATTGAAGTGGACGTAGGCCGGAGATAGCCGAACCACTATAAATCTCGTGTTCTTGTGATTTACTTCTGGATTGTTGTTTATTGCTAGCTTAGATCTGAGATTTGTGTCTAAATATTACTGACTTGTATTCATATACTGGTGCTTTCACAATACTTGGGGTTTGTGACCATTTTTGGCGCAAACACTTTGGTGCTTTCACTGAGAAGAACTAGCATCCGCTACGCAAGATTTGAAGTTCAGATTTGAAAGCTTGAAGATTTGAAAGACAATGACTCGGCAAACAAGTAGAAGGCAAAGGGCTGAGAGAAGCCAACAAGGAGGAAGTCAAGAGGCATCCTCTGGTGCTGGAGAAGAACCAGCTTCGATCTACATCACTAGAGACGAAATGGAGACCATGACCAATCTGATGCACGAAAGAATAATGAAGAGCCAATAGGAGATGCTGCAGAATTTCTTTGAGCAGATGAGAACTACAGGAATACAAAACTTAGGACCAGCTATAGCGGCTGTTAATGTGGAACAAGGAGCCAGGATTGCGGGAACCAATGAAGGTCAGGTTCAAGGTCAGAATGCAGCTCCAGAAGGCAATCAACAAGGACTTGGGGGGCAGATCCTCAGGATCTGATGATGGAAGGCCTACAGATGGAGCTCAACAAGCGGGAGCCAACGCTGATGCTAACGGGCCACACGAAGAGTACGTACCAGAATACCCTTCAAGACCAAGAGGGCAACCCCAGGATGGAGATGAAAAGATGGCTGGATTAGTGCGATGACTCATGAGAGGAGGATTGTCTAGCGGAGGGTTGGAAGAAGCTGGTCGGAGTCCGTTCACTCCGAATATCAGGAATGCAAGGAACCCTCCAAATTTCAAACTACCAATGCTGGATCCGTATGATGGGAAGTCGGATCCGACCATGCATATTACCAGATACATTAGACACATGGAAGTATTGGGAGCATCTGAGGAAGTGATGGCACGATGTTTCCCTTTATTTTTGTCAGACTTGGCTGCACTTTGGTTCAGGCAATTAAAGACTGGATCGATCAGGACATGGGGCGAGCTAGTAGATTGCTTCATGGAACAATTTAGGGTCCATGTAACAAGACCCAAGAGTGTGATGACTTTAGCTTCGATAAAGCAAAAGACCGGAGAGTCCATAAAAGGTTTTCTGCTGCGATTCAATGCAACGGTGGCTTCTGTAGATCGCCCGGATCCATCGATGATTTTGATGGCGGCGGTGGCAGGAGTTGGAGAAGGCACTGAATTCAAAGATTCATTGACAAGAGATCCACCACAAGATCTTGGGGAGTTTTACCATGAAGCTGAGAAATTCATTCGATTAGAAGAATCACGAGCCAAGAGGCAGGAAGTAAATGCCGCACAAGGCGAAGGAACCACCAGGGAACAGTCTAGGGCAGACAAAGGAAAGAGAAAGTAGGATGACGCACATGATGGTCCTGATAAACGGAAGAAATTCCGAGAGCCTAGATTCAAGCAATACACAGATTTGACGGCAAGCCTAGAAAGGATTTACACTGAAACTCGAGGGCAACTCCCCTATCGAAAACCACCCAGGAGAGATCCCACGGAGCGGGAACGCAGGACTGGAAAATACTGCCTATTCCATGAGCTGGATGGGCACACAACCGATGAATGCCGCCACCTAAGGGATGAGGTGGAAGAACATGCCAGGAGTGGTAGATTGCCACAATATACCAGAGAACGGGCAGCGATAGTAAGACCTGAACAACCACCGCCTCCACCTAACAGGAATGATTCTGGATCGGGATCACGACTCGTCATCAACTGATTGTGATGGCAAGGGCCAAGTTCAGGATTTAGATGGCCGATTAGTTTTCTTAGATTTGATTTCCAAAATAAAATGGCTATCCCACTTACTCATGTACGGGAACCGGAGAGATCCCTAGGCATGCTCTAAGATGGAAATAGACCGCTCCGCCCGGAGAGGCATTGTCTTATTTTTCCTGGTGTTTGAGATTGAACATCTAGGTTTTGAATTTAATAAAGAAACATTTATTGAAACAAACCTTTAACCAGAGAGTTAAAGGATAAACATTAAATATCAATATAAAGATGATCGCTTTATGATCCTACCCGGAGAGGCGGGGTCCAGAGTGCAAGAAGTGATTTGCTTCGCCGGAGAGCGACAGGATCGACTCACTTAAGCATTGTTTCCTATTCACCGGAGAGTGATTGGATCAGGATTCGATTAGAGCCCGGAGAGGCTGTGATCGACCGACGATTCAGGTCATGACATCGCTTAATGTTCAGATACACTGAACCGGAGTGCAAGAAGTGGGTCGCTTCGCCGGAGAGCGACAGGATCGACCCACTTAACGTTGTTTCCCCTTCACCGGAGAGTGACACGATGGGATCCAGCAGGAGCACGGAGAGGCTACGATTGGTCCAGAACGACCAAGACATCACTTTACGCCCTAACTGGGGCTAGAGTGCAAGGGGTAGAAAGCAACGCCGGAGTGCAATAGGATCTTTCTATTCGATCGCTAAGTCTGGAATGGGCTTGGCAAGGGTCCGGAGTGACCATCAATAGTCCGGAGAGACTGTAGAATTTCATCCTTAACTTCCACTGGAAGAAGTTGATAATGATTTGGCTTCAAACAGCCATGAACTTAATGGAAATTGCTATAAGCTTTGAACAAAACATTAATTCACTACATTAGATTTGAGACAGGTCAAAACACACCTTTTACCAAAAAGGCATGTTTTGGGGGGCAAAGTGTTATCCCAACTTTTAGCAAAGCTGGGATACCCAAAACTGATTGAAAATCAATAATAACTAGCCATGAATGTCAACTATGCATTGCAGGATAACCATGGACATCGATGAATTTTGCCCGAGTCCGGATCGGGCCGTAATTGACAAGACATGACAAGCAAAGCCATGAAAGCCAACGTTCCAATTTTCAGGTAAATCGGAGTTCGTATGAACGAGATATGATCGATACAAGTTAGATAAAATGCGCTGTTCGTATCCATCAGAGACAACCTATTCGAATCGATCAGATTCGTATCCATCAGAGAGTCATCGTCAAGTTCGAATCCATCGGGACTTAGCGGCTTCGAATCGATCATTCGAATCGATCGTCTTTGAATCAATTAGACACGAATCGCTCTATGGTCATGAAGCTCGTATCCATTCAGTTCGTGTCGTTCCATAGAAATCTCATTTGCACTCCATATGTTCGAATCCATGTCAACGCATCGATAACGTTCGTATCCCTCTGAAAACTACTCGGTTCGTATCGATCCCCAGCCACAATCGATCGATGCGAACGAGACCTTATGAACAAATGGTACGAACGCTATTGATGCGGAATCGATATGAATAATGAATGCGCACGTGTTGATGTAAGGAAGGCGAAAGTCTCAAAATGACTCGTTCAAATCGCCGCAAAGACTGGATCGATCCAGGAAACTCGCGCCACGTTATCTCATGCGCACGTGCTTCTGATTGATACGAAGGAATGGATGCGAAGCATGGATTCGAACAAGACAGCGCACACGAAAATACAATCTCGTATCGACCATATCTCACGAACCATTGATCCAAATGCAATGAAATTTTCACAGTAGCTTGCGTGCAAGGTAAAGAACGTCCCTGCCAAGTTTCAGCTCGATTGGATCATTTTTTGATGGATACGAAATGGTTTCGTATCGATCACAGATCGAGTCGATACTTGGTGGGGTCGGTCGCGGGGGCCCCCCACGTGCTAGAAGAATTCTCTTGAAGTTTGGACGCGATCTCAGCCTCCTATGCCTATAAATAGCCCCCTAAAGCCTGTAGAAAGGGGATCTTTTTGGCTACCCAACGTCCAGACTCTGCCGGATTCAATCCTACTTCTTTCCATTGCTGTTATACTCGAATTCATTCATTGTATATGCTGTAATCATCTGTAATCAGCAAAGAACATCAATAAAAGATAAAAATCATTGAAGTGGACGTAGGCCGGAGATAGCCGAACCACTATAAATCTCATGTTTTTGTGATTTACTTCTGGATTGTTGTTTATTGCTAGCTTAGATCTGAGATTTGTGTCTGAATATTACTGACTTGTATTCATATACTGGTGCTTTCACAATACTTGGGGTTTGTGACCATTTTTGGCGCAAACACTACCCTTGTCCTTTTGGACAGAGGCAATAAATATAGCTTGTTATGTAATGAATAGAGTCATGATTAGGCTGATTCTTAAGAAAACACCATATGAACTATGGTTCAACAAAAGGCCAAACATTGCATATTTCAAAAAATTTGGCTGTCTATGTTTTATTCTCAATACAGGTGATCAAGTGGGAAAATTTGAGCCAAAAGCAGACGAAGGCATGTTCATGGGATACTCTTCCAGAAGCAAAGCTTATAGAGTATACAACAAAAGGACGAGAACAATCGTGGAGTCAATCAATGTGAAATTTGATGAAGGCATTGATGATTAAAGCAAGGAAACAATCAAAAGCAATGCCGAAGAGGAGAACGAAAAAGAGGTGAAAATCCAAAAGAAATTGTAACCGTGGAAGAAGTCCAAAGAAATCTAGAACCAGAGAGATTGAAATTCAAAGCAGATCATCCTCTAGAATTGGTAATAGGTAGTCCTACCGCAGGTATTCAAACCCGTTCCTCTTTTAGAAATTTATGTGATTTGTGTCTATACAGTGGATTTATTTCAGAAATTGAACCCAAAGACATAGATACAGCTCTCAATGATGAAAGTTGGTTTATGGCTATGCAAGAAGAGCTAAATCAATTTGAACGAAATGAAGTTTGGATTCTAGCACCTAGACCTAATGATTATCCAGTTGTAGGAATCAAATGGATCTTTAAAAATAAATTTGATGAATCTGGAAATGTGATTAGGAACAAAGCTAGGTTAGTTGTTAAAGGTTATAATCAAATTGAAGGAATTGATTTTGATGAAACTTTTGCACTAGTAGCAAGACTAGAATCCATTAGAATCTTGTTAGCTTTTGCTTGTTATAAAGGATTTAAACTAAGACAAATGGATATTAAAAGTGCTTTTCTTAATGGAATTTTGAAAGAGGATGTATTCGTTGAACAACCTGAAGGTTTTGAAAGTCAAGAATACCCTAACCATGTATATAAACTTAAGAAAGCATTATATGGATTAAAACAAGCCCCTAGGGCTTGGTATGATTGTCTTAGCACTTATCTCCTTGAAAATGGGTTCAAAAAGGGCTGTGTAGACACCACATTATTTATATTGCACGAAAATAATGACCTATTAATTGTTCAAATATATGTTGATAACATTATTTATGGTGCCACTAACAACCTTTTATGTGATAAATTTGAAAAAGTCATGCAGGAAAAGTTTGAAATGAGCTTGGTAGGAGAGTTGAAATTCTTTTTAGGATTTCAAATCAAACAAAGCGAAAAAGGTACGTTCATCTCACAAACAAAATATATCAGAGAGCTTGTCAACAAATTTGGATTGAAAGATGCTAAATCTGCAAAAACTCCCATGAGCAAAACAATTAAACTTGACAAGGATGAAAAAGGTAAGGTAGTTGATCAAAAGAAATATCGAGGTATGATTGGATCACTTCTTTATCTTACTGCTTCTAGACCAGACATTATGTTCTCTTTTGTTTATGTGCTCGGTTTTAATCAAATCCAAAAGAATCTCATTTAAAAGCTGTAAAATGGATTATAAGGTATCTGTTGCACACCCCACGGTTTGGTTTATGGTATCCAACTAATGATAACTTTGAGTTAAAAGGGTATTCAGATGCAGACTATGCTGGTAGTCTAGTTGATAGAAAAAGTACTAGTGAAACGTGTTTTATGTTGGGACATTCGTTAGTTGCATGGTGAAGTTGAAAACAAAATTGTATTGCATTATCTATCACTGAGGCAGAGTATATTGCTCTAAGCGGTTGCTTTGCTCAAATCTTATGAATGATACAAACCTTGCAAGACTATGGTCTAAATTTTAAACGAGTTCCACTTATGTGTGATAGCAAAAATGCAATTGATCTCACAAATAATCTTGTACATCATTCTCGCACCAAGTATATAGATGTTAGACATCATTTCATTAGAGATCACATTTCCAAAGAAAATATCTGCATAAATTTCATTTCAACTGATTCTCAATTGGCAGACATTTTTACAAAACCCCTTCCAGAAAATAGTTTTTGTCGACTTCATCTCAGTTTAGGCATTTTAGAAATGTGATTTCATATTTTTTTTGGATTTGATCTTAAATGCCTATGTTAACTAATCTGACTCCCTATTGATTATCAAAAAGATAAATAGTGACTAAAAAAAGTGATGAGTGTTGATCTTGATCATACATTATGTCTTGAGAGAGTATTTAGAAAATTTCTTTAAAAATTTAAACAAAATTTGTAATAACTTTGGTTGGTAAAAATTCCATGACCATCTCTATTCCTGTCATATTTCTACGACAATCACTCATCAAAATCCAATATAGTACGTTAAAATGTGGTATTTAAACAGGAAATTATTCATTTTTTTAATTAGCAATAAAATCATCCAAAAGTACTCACTCTCATTTAAAAGTCCTCACGGTTATGCATGAGTGAACTACTTGAAATATCTGATTATGTTCTTTCATGCTCATTTAAAAGTCCTCATGGTTATGCATGTATGGAACACATATCAAAATTGGATGAAATAGGCGAGTTGATTCTAACCTCATTTAAAAGTCTTCATGGTTATGCATGGTTAGAAGATGCTTGGAATTCATTTTTAATAAAAATTGGAAATACTACCGATCTCATTTCAAGTCCTAATGGTTATGCATGGTTAGTAAGTATTTAAATTCTGGTCATAAATATACCACAAATGGACACGACTATATGGTTTTCTATGCCGACATCACCCTTATCGCTCTAAAATGGAATATGCGCCTAATAGAGTATTTATGATTTTTGTTGATTTTTTTTAAAATTTAATATTTATACTCGATTAGGTATTAATGTTGTATTAATGTCTATCGCTTTATCACTCTTATCTAACATTGTTACTCTTTTACTGATAACAAAAAAGGAAGAGAAGTTAAGATTTTGGCAAATAAGTCATATTTTTTTATTTGCATATTCTTTTTTTTTCATGCATATGTGAAGGGGGAGCTTTGTTGTAGGGGGAGTATTAAAATAGGGGGAACAAATAGAATTCATCAAGACCAAATACATTTAATAGAGTCAAAATCTTAATATATGTTTGTTATCATCAAAAGGGGGAGATTGTAGAATATACTAGTGTTTGATTTTTGTTTGATGATAATAAACATATATACATATATTCATTTAAATGTATTTGTTATTGTACTATTTTATTTTTCCACATAATTAAATAAATATTTGTTGAATAAATAAATAACTCGGAATTCTTATTTAAACAAATATTTTATTCAAACAAATACTTTATTACAAATTCAAATAGTACAAATTTAAGCTCTCACTATATTTACACAATTCCAAATACAAGTTTCAATTACAACACAATTTTCACTGTACAATTTTACATACATGTTTCACCTTACTACATATTCACTCATCACTCGTATTTGATCTTCAATTCTGTTCCAGCCTGTATCCAACTTCTGATCTATCTGCAAAATAAACATTGACGCAGTAAAACTGAAAAAGAAATATTTTGCAGTGCACAATGAAGTGTGTGTTTGAAAATATTGTTTGCCTCGGTTATTTGGGTTGTTCGTCATCATTTTTTTAATTCATCTTCCTATTTCAAACTAGAATAAAAAATACGCGAACTACTTGCGACATGCATAGTGTATCACTGTACATGCCACAAGGTCGTGCACACCGATATACACTTACTTGTTAAAATTGCAGGGACAGGTGAGCACAAGGTCAAACCCAAGTCAAGACTGGATTCAACTCAGGTGCAATGCAAAACAAACAACACAGCAATATGTTCAAGCAATCAGGCATTCAGGCATGGATATGCAAGCATTTAGGCATGAACACATACACAACATGCAACCAGACTTCAGAGAATACAAGTGATTATGGCCAGAGAATAAAAGTGCACCAAATACAAGAAAAGTCAGAATGCAAGCACTCGGGTGGACAAAGCATTGCCATAGTAATCACACACACACATACATACATATATGTATTATGTATGTATATACATGGAGACATCAAATCAAACTTAAGCAAAGGCAACATGAGCATATAAATTAAGAAAATCAAGGCATGTTGCTAATTATCAGAAGCAGTTTGAACAAATCAAGGAAATTCAATCAGAGGTCACATATTTCAAAAAATGAATCAGCGAATGATGAATTGAACAAGTCATAGAGGATATCATGATGAACAAATCAGACTTCAGGAAGTCAAGATTAACCCAAAATCATCATATATATCTCAAATTCAAATGCCAAGCTGTAATCGAAGGATGATCAAGTCAGAGATGAACAAGTCATACTTCAGATCGTTCGATCAGAAATCAACGCACGTACTAAAATCATGAAGAATTCAAATCAAAACAACGCAAATGAAAATTTAGGGATTTTATCCTTATTTAAACCCGTATCATCATTGGCAAAACACATCAAGTCGATTATTAGCAAGATAATTAAAAACAGCAAATTAAAAATCATACCAAAGCCATAACCGAAGAAGTGCTTGACTCAATTGAAGCGACCAAGTGTAATCAAAGCTAAGGAATCAATTGACGAAGCAAACCAAAGTGAAATCATCACTTCAATCAATCAATTTGAATTGGCATGTCCAATCAGAAGGAACCCTAATTTCAGAAGAAGTGGTAAAAGGAAATCGGCCGTATTGAAAAGAAGAAGGATATCTTGGTTTTGGACCGCACAAATTGTTTTGGGCCGTGTTCTCTTTTATTTTGAATTATAGTGTATTTAGGGTTTCTGTTTTTATTTTTTATTTTCTCTTTTAAAATTTTGTAAATTTATAGTTGTGTAACTAGGTACAAACTACGGGGCGTAGTTTGAGAATTCGCAGCTCGGTGGCTGAGTTGTGGCAGGGTTTTGAGCTTAGAGTTACGTTAATCTAGTTAGCGGGTATTGGAAATTTACGTATTTTTGTAAGCGTCTGATTACTTAATTCTAGTAGAAACCTTGGGGGCAGCACATAGGTAGGTTTTTGCTCAAGCTGGGTAAAACTGTGTGTGACCTTTACTGCATTACTTTCTGCTTTTGTTTCCGCATTAATTTTTAGTAGACCATATTCACCCCCCCTCTAGGGTGAAAACAGTCCTACAATTTATATTCATTTAGCCAATCACAAGACGAGCTCTCATCTGTGCCAATAGTTTGAGATTTCAAAGATGTTTTTGAAGAAGTCTCCGGTCTCCCACCTCGAAAGGGGATCGTGTTTAAGATTGATTTGGAGAAGGATGCTAGACCTGTCGCGCTGCCATTTAAGCACATGGCCCCCTGTAACAACCCGCATATCTATCGATTTTATATTTAAATATTTTATTTAAATATTTTATCGTTAGTCGGATGTTAGTCCGAAAAGCTACTTTTTGCATACGGTCAAATTAGGACTCGAGACCACTTCCATTGAGTTCAAAATGACGTTTGCGATCTTTTTAAGTGTAAACTTCGATATGTTTGGAGATAGTGAACTTTTCGGCACTTTTTCCCGCCTTTGACTTTGGTTTGGACTGCACCCCTTTAGTTCAACCCAACCCTCTTTCTCATTTGTTCAAACACTTCAAGCTTTGTCAAAAATGGTGGTGGGAAAGAGAAATTAAAACTCCCAACTCAAATTCTATTGCAAATCCGAGATTCAACATCAAATTCAAGTAGAAGATTGTGGATTCAAGCTTTGGATTGCTTCTCCTTGCTTTCAATCTTCATCTTCATCAATTTCGTGAAAAGGTGAGATTTTTGATCTCACATCTTGCCTATGATTGTCATTGGACTGTTGGGAATGATTCCCTATCACTCTAGCATCAACATTTGCATTTGGTTTGGATTGGATTGGCGAAAAACTTCAATTTTCAGTGTTTTGGTGATTTTTCTGGCCTTAAGTCGTTTCTGGCCATCGCTAAGTCGTCCACGAGTTAAGCCTAAGTCGTAAGTCGTTCGCGAGTTAAGGGCTTAAGTCGCGTGCGTTGAAAAGTCACCGCCTTTGTATTTCTGTTCCCCTGTGCTAAGTCGTTCACGAGTTAAGCCATAGGTCGTCCACGAGTTAACCCCTTAAGTCGTCCACGAGTTAACATCTTAGGTCGTCCCCGAGTTAAGACTTAAGTCGTTGCCTTCTGCTATCTCGTCCTGGCTTAGGTCGTACTGAGATAAGTCGTTAGGTCGTATAGACCTTAGCTCGTAGCTCGTATTTGAGCTTAAGTCGTTAAGTCGTATCGACTTTAAGTCGTTGGGTCGTACACCCTCTTAAGTCGTAAGTCGTTCGCGAGATAAGCTAGTACTAAGTCGTTCGCGAGTTAAAACCTTAAGTCGTAGGTCGCCTCCGACCTAATGTTTCCCCTGCTATTTCACTAGGTCGCTTGACCTTAAGTCGTAGGTCGTCTCCGACCTATGCCCCACTGAGTCGCATCCCACTTAGGTCGCAGCCCACTTAGGTCGCAGGACTTTGTTAAGTCGTAGGTCGTCTCCGACCTTGTCCTTAGCCTTGTTAGGTCGCGTGAACTCTTAGGTCGTATGACCTACTTTTCCTTAGGTCGCTGGACCAGCTTGCCTTCACTAAGTCGTACCATGACGGGGCGCTGCGTAGGCAATCTCTTCTGAAAAACATTTATCAGAATTTCTACTTTGATGGTTTTGGGATTGACTTCTTTGGACTTTACTCACGTCTTCGAACGTGAATTGATTTGTTTCTACAATCGTTTTATGACTTGTCACTTTAAAGATATATGAATGTTTTAATACTAGTAGTAAATATCAAAACTCTTTCATCAAATCGATTTCAACACTATTTTTAATATCAAAAGTTCGTTTTTCTCAAACCGATTTCCAATCTACTAATATATAAGCCTTTACTTCACTCGAACGAGAAATCGACTTAAACGACTTAGTAAAACGAGTGGTATGAAACGCTTGCGTTCACTTCGTCGGTTAGCTCTTGGACTTGTTCGATTGAACCCTTTTGTGACAATTTCCTAGTGAAGATCTACAGTTTGTTCGTAAATATTTAAGTTAAGCAAGTGGTTATGGGACATGTAGCTAAACTCATATATTTACTAGCTTAGTGTGATTGACACTTCCTTATGATCATGACGATCATTTTTGTGATTTAGACTAGCGATTGAGCGATGTCTCTTCGTCCGTGTGTTCGGACTTGCCTTCGGGCCATCCGTGTGTTCGGAAAATAAAATGGATAGCTTCCATGAGATAGCTTCTCGTCCGTGTGTTCGGACTTCCCCCTTTTAGTGATTTCTGGATTTCGTGTGTTGATTTCTGGGATTTGTTCTGGATTTCGTGTGTTGATTTCTGGATTTAGTGCTTCACCAACTTTTGTGGTTTTCACTGATATGATATCAGTTTTGTGTATTGGTGAATTTGTGTGTCATTACCCTTTTAATGTGTTTGGATCTTTGAGAAGATTCTTGTGACATTGATTAATCCCTTGTTGATTATCATTTACATATTTATAGTAGTATGCCATCATGGTTATTATATGTGTATGCCATACCCCTTATCCTATATCATGTCATCTGATATTTATAGTTAGACTGATCCGTTTATTATTTTCTTATAAATAATACTCGGGTCAGACCGAGATGTTACAGGTGCTTCTGCTTGACTTCTCTTCTGGATTACTCTGACTTTTGGCTAACTACTTAGATTAGTAGTTTTTGGTTGTACACATTTGAGATATAGACTCTATGTTGTGTATCTATTCTTTTGTATAGCACGTGATGCTATTCTTTTGTATTATAGTGGATCTTTCCGACCACTAATCTGATGTACACTTTCATGTGTTATATGTTTATTCATATCTTCTTCCGCCTTTGTGATATGGATGTCTGTGACTGACTTATGTTATGATTATTTCTATGTTTGTTTCCGAAGATTATATATAGCCACCGTGTGATAGCTTTGTGTTTGTATCGGTATGTCGGATTTCCTCCTTAAAAGATATGCATTCTATTCCATCTGACGTATCGATGCTCGCACAAAGAAGTTACATGGATGGTCGCTTCTCCACAGCCTTATTCTCCGTGCTAATTGACAGCACTACATCGCAGTGTTCTTGGTTAGCGTGGGTATAGAGGTGGGGGGTCACACCCCCAAAGAAAGGTGAGAGCTGGATAAATAGATTTCAAAACTATTGTAGAAGGGATTCATTCATTGAAGTACTTTAGAATGGAGAACACCCGTTGTCTTCACCACTAAGGCAAAAGACTCTTTAAGGCTATGCATTAATTATCGAGAACTTAACTAGCTGACCGAGGAAAATAGGTGTTTCTTACTTGGAATAGATGATTTGTTTGACTAGCTTGTTGGGGCCAAAATCTTTTCTCAATTGGACTTAGCCACTAGATTTCACCAATTGAGAATAACTGATGATAGAAAGTAGAAGACCGCTTTTCGCACTCTAGACGGACTATATGAATAGGAAATGATGCCTTTCGGGCTATCAAATGTCCATGCATGCTTTGTAGATTTGATGAGTAGAGCCTTTAGGGGGCAGTTAAATAAATTCGTCGTAGTATTCGTAGACGATATCCTAGTATTCTCTAGAACTGAAGGTGAGCATGAAAATCACTTAAGGGAGATATTATGGACCTTAAGAAGGCGCCAACTAAAAGCCAAATTGTGACGCCCCACCTCTATATTCACACTAACCAAGGACACTACTGGGTAATGTCGTCAATTAGTAAGAAGAATAAGGTTGTTGAGGAGTGACCATCTGTGTAATTGGTTTGAGCAAGAACCGATACGTCAGATAGTATATCAGGTGTTTCATTTCAAGAGGAAATCTGACATATCCAATCCAAACTCAAATCTACTACACAGTGACTAAGGGGCCTTCAGAATCAATATAAAATAAACACAACACAAAATCAGTCATAGATATTCATATCACAAAGGCAGAAACATATATGAATATAACACATAGAAATGAACATAATAGCAGTGGTCATACAAGATCCACTACAAGCCAAAAGAATAGGTACAAGTGCTACACAAAAGAATAAGTATACATCAAAGAGTCTCTATCTCGTATGCATGAAAGACAAAAAATACTAAGCTAAAGTAGTTAGCCAAAAGTCAAAAGATAGTCCCTGCTAAGAAGTCAAGTGGAAGCACCTGAAACACCTCGGTCTGACCCGAGTATTATTTAAGAAGGAAAATAATAAAAGGATCAGTCTAGCTATAATTATCATGTAAGATGAGATAGGATAAGAGATATGACAAAAATATATAATAACAATAATACCATGATGTGACAAGTATATATATTTGATAACAATGAAAATCATACAATATCTCAAGTTTTCTCAAATACCCAAAAAGAATGTCATATTCTTTATTTTTGTTCACCAAATCACAAATATTGAAAGAGCTTATCAATGCAAATCACAAATATTGGTGGAACACAAATTCCAAAAATCGTCAATTAGAAATCCAGAAATCACAAAGGGGGAGGCCTATCATAAACGGGAGCATGAAAACTCACCAACACGTGTATCACAAACGGGACGCTATCCCATGGGTCGCTAATCCATGAAGCCGGTGCAACGACGTAGTACAACGATATGCCCGAGGAACCTGAAACTCAAATAAGCCAGAACAACGATGTAGTACAACGATACGCCCGATGAACCGAACTCCATAAAACCCATAGGTCGCTAGCTATAAAAAATGAGACGAAGCTCAACAGAACGGGGTACAGTCCCCCACGCGGACAATGAGACATCGCGTATCGCTAGTCTAAACCTCAAAATGATCGTCATAGAACAATAAGTGTAAATTACATCAAGCTAGTAAATAGAAGAGTTTAGCTTCATGTCCCATAACCACTGGCTTAACGTAAATATTTACGAACAAATTGTAAATTTCCACTCGAAAATTATCACAAGATTTCAATCGAACAATTCTAAGAATTAACCGACGAATTAAACGCAAGCGTTTCATACCACTTGTTTTTCTAAGTCGTTTAATTGGATTTCTCGTACGAATGAGGTAAAGGTTTGTATATACTAATAGATTGGAAAACGGTTTTAAAATTGAGCTTTGTATTAAAAGTAATGTTGAAATCATTTTTTGTGAAAGAGACTGAGTATTTACTGCTAGTATAGAAACATTTGTATTTTAAAGTGACAAACCATAGGAACGATTGTAAAAACAATCTATCACCAAAAATTCACATTCGACGACGTGAATTAAAACCATAAAAATCGATATCAAATCCATCAAATGGATATTCCCAAAAATCCAGAAAAGAAATCATCAAAGTCGATAATAAATGAAAAGAACTAACCGGATCAACAAAAACCGATAAAACGGAAACCCACATAAAAATAGGCAGATTGGCTGAATTTAACAGCGCCGGACGTCTGGTGGTTTTCCCAGATGTCTGAGCTGAAGGTCTGGAAATTTCTTCCAGATCGCTCAGATGTCTGGGAATAACCTTAGATGTCTGAGCTGTAGGTCTGGAATTTTTATTCCTTTTCCTCAGATGTCTGAGTGTTTTTCCAGACGTCTAAGCTGAAGCTCAGGGCAAAATTTGCCTAGACCATTGATGGCCAAATCAATTTGGAAGCGATCGAATGAGCGATGGTGACTAGGGATTTATGCCAAGCGACAACCCAGCCCTATAGGCTCTTCAATGCACTCCAACCAACATGTCCAAACATCCATAGTAGGATTTTCATACATTTTGACTTCAAAATACAAAAATTGGAAAATTCACCAAACCAATTCAATTCAAAAGCAATTGAACATGAAATAGATGTTAGGAATTCATACCTAACAACAATGAAAGCTATAGACATAGATGTGAGTTCAAGAACTCACCTTTAAATTCAAAAACAAGGAATGAGAAGCTCTAAAACAAAGCAAGATCAATCTCTCTTCAACTTCACTTCAAGAACCTTCAATCTATGATCAAATGCAAAGTTTTCCTAAGTTAGGTTATAGGAAAAATCAAGAATTGAAGAGGGATTGAGATGGAGAATATGAAGAGCATGCTTACCTAAGCTTCTCCTTGATTTTGGAACTTGAATTTGAATTTCCTAAGAAAACTAGGGCTTAGGAATTTTAATTTCCTTTATTTTCCCCCATTTTTCCTTTTGCTTGAGAGTGTTAGGAAATTATGAAAGGAATTAATGAAGAGGAGTGGAGTGGGAGGTATTTGGTAGAAGGATTGGGTTCTCTTATTGGGTTAGTGGGCTTGAACACAACCCAAAGCCCAAACAAAATACCAAAATCCTAATCAACTCCAAACACATCGGTGTTTATACTTAAACAAGTTGTAAATGTCGTTTTAAACTCAACGGAAGTAGTCTCGAGTCCGGATTCGACTGTTTACAAAAAGTCACATTTTGGACTTTAATTCAACTAATGATGCTATATTTAAATAAAACATTTAAATATATATTCTTCAAATATGTGGGTTGTTACAGACTCCCCTCCTTATAGAAATTGTGTCCTCGCAATACTTAAGAAGAAAATAAAGAGTTACAACCACACTAAGGTATAATAACGCAAAAGAAAATTTTGAAGCGAGAAGTTCACCTTATAGAGCACGAGAGAGTAAGTCCGGATGTGTTCGCTCGATGAATTCTCTAGATTCCCAAGAACAATCTTTAGGATTTGCGGACCATTGAACTTTCACAAGCGAAACATCTTTATTACGAAGACGGTTAACCTCCGTAGCAATGATACGAATAGGATGTTGCTCATAAGTCTAATTAGGTGAAACTTCAATTTTTTCAATAACACCGGGCTCAAGAATAGAATCAGAATCTCTAAGACATTTCCGTAGTTGAGAAACGTGGAATACGTCATGAATAGCTAAAAATTGAGCCGGTAATGAAAGGCGATAAGCCATGGAGCCAATGCGTTCGGTGATGGGAAATGGGCCAATATATCGAGGTGCTAACTTTCCCGATCGACTGAATGGCACAACATCCTTCATAGGTGAAACACGAATGAATACTAAATCTCCCACGGAAAATTCCAAATTCCTTCTTTGGTTATCGGCATAGGATTTTTGTCTACTTTGAGCTTCTTTTATCCTATGATGAATAAGGTCAATCTTTTCTACGGCATCACGAATAAAATCTGGACCTAAAACCAGCTTCAAGCCAACACGAAGGAGATCGGCATGGCCTTCCGTAGAGTGCCTCGAAAGGTGCCATACCAATACTAGATTGGAAGCTATTATTGTAAGAAAACTCAACAAGGGAAATATGATCTTCCCAACTTCCACCAAATCAAGAACACATGCACGAAGAATATCTTCAAGAGTTTGATTCACACGCTCTGTTTGTCCATCGGATTGAGGATGATAAGCGGTGCTAAAATTAAGCTTCGTTCCCAAAGCTTTTTGAAGACCTTTCCAAAAACCACTAGTAAACAATGGATCATAATCGCTAACAATAGAAGTAGGAACCCCATGCAATTTAACAATTTCTTTGATATAGAGTTTGGCCAAAAGAGATACGGTCCGATTGGACCGAACGGGAATAAAATGGGCGGATTTTGTAAGTCTATCTACAGTCACCCATAAACTATTATGACCCAAACGAGAACGGAGAAGACCGTCAATAAAGTCCATGGAGACTTGATCCCACTTCCAAACTGGAATGTCCAAAGGTTGCAATAACCCACCGGGCCTTTGATGCTCGGCCTTTACGAGTTGGCAAGTCATGCAAGGCTTAATAAAGTTAGCAATATCAGATTTTATTCCATCCCAATAATAAAGTCGTTTCATGTCCGCATACATTTTACTACTACCTGGATGAATGGTAAATTTAGAATGATGAGAATCTTCTAAAATGTCTTTACGAAGATCACTAATATTTGGCACAATAAGTCTACCAAATTTTCGAATGCCTCCGCGAGCATCGATATCAAAGTCTTTCAAACAATCAATATTTCTATCCCTACAACTTTGGCTAAGATGAGCCAATTTGGGATCATGCTTTTGAGCTTCAATAATGTGGTCTAAAAGAGATGGATGAGCCTCAAGGCTACATAAAATAAGAGATGAACATGAATCAGATTCATGATCTCGAATCTCATAAGTGGACAAAGTCTCGAGATCATTCCATTCAGATATCATCATAGAAATAACCGCTTGTTGCTTTCTACTAAGGGCATCAGCAACACAATTTTCCTTTCCGGGAGTATAAAGAATATCAAGATCATAAGATGCAAGGAATTCGAGCCAACGTTGTTGATGCAAATTAAGTTCCTTTTGATAGAATAAATACTTCAAAGATTTATGATCGGTGTAGAGAACTAATTTCTCTCCCAAAAGATAATGACACCAAATTCTAAGGGCGAAAACAATGGCCGCGAGCTCTAAATCATGAGTGGCATATCTAGTCTCGGCGGGCTTTAATTTCCTAGAAGCATAAGCGATAACACATTCCCTTTACATGAGAATGGCTCCCAAACCAACATGACTAGCATCGGTATAAACAATCAAGTCTTGGTTCCCTTCGGGAATCACAAGAATAGGAGCATCGGAAAGGAGTTCTTTTAATTTCTGAAAAGCAGCTTCACGTTTGTCTGACCAAATGTACTTAACTCCCTTCTTTGTCAAACTAGTAAGAGGTACGGAAATTTTAGAAAAGTCTTTTATGAACCAACGGTAATAGCCCGCCAATCCAAGAAAGCTACGAATTTCCGTCACATTCTCCGATCTCTTCCAATTTTGAATCGCCTCAATCTTTGAAGGATCCACGGAAACTCCGGATTCAGAAATAATATGTCCTAAAAATTTCACACGGGATTGCCAAAAGTGGCACTTAGAAAATTTTGCTTTCAATTGATTGCTCCTAAGGGTTTCCAACACAATCCGAAGATGTTTTTCATGCTCTTCCTCAGTTTTAGAATAAACAAGAATATCATCGATAAAGATGAGAACAAATCTATCGAGGAAGTCTTTGAAAACTCGATTCATAAGGTCAACAAAATAAGTTGGAGCATTCGTTAAACCAAATGGCATAACAATCCATTCATAAGATCCATAACGAGTACGGAACGACGTCAATGGAATATTATCCTCTGCAATTCGAAGCTCCTATTCCAACCCACCTGGCCCAATAAGATACCCAGATCCACAAAATTTCTCCTGGATGATATTCACAGCCCTTTCTTCTTAAAAAAAATAATGAACAAAATCGAAACAATAATCGCCTCTTTCGAAATCGCGCATACAAAACAAGAATCACCTCTTTTTAAAATCGCGTATTCAATTTGTGGGTTTAATTTGCTAGTTCGAATGTGTGGTGAGGCAATTGGGAAGGTTGTCGGCGATGGTGATGCTTTTGCAGGAGGCGTTCGATGTGGTTTGAGGAGCGAGGCGAATTGGAAGCTTATCAGTGATGGTAGGTTGCAATGTCGAGTTGCTGTGTTGCTGTCATGAATCGAAGATGCTTGCTATGAATGATGGTGTTTGGTCAGTTCGAGGCTGTTGGGTGGTTGGCGATGGGATTGGGTGATTGTTTTCTGTAGTGGGAAAGGTAAATAGATGGTCAGTTTTTTTTCTTTGTTGTTGTTGAGGAGCAGTGGGAATTGATTTTGCTTGGTTTGAATGTGCAGGGTAATGTAGCAACATGGAATGTTGGGCAGGGGTTGCAATGTTGTTGGTTAAGTGGTCGGAACTGGTGATAGAAAAGAAGTGGATTATGTGGAGGAGGATAAGTTGTTTTGATGTCTGTTGTGATGTGATGAATTGGGGGTGACAGGGCAGTAATGGAAATGTTGGCACTGCAGTGCTTGTATGGTCGATGAGGTGACAGGGGAAGGGAAGTCCGGTGGTGTTGGAGTGTTGTTTTGCAAAGAAGAGGTGGTGTTGAGGTAGAGTGAACAGCAGTGACTTTAGTGGTGACTGTAGCGGGTTGCGTTGCAGTACTGTTTTGGTTGGAAGGGGGCACTGCTGTTATCAGAGTGGTGTCGCGGATTGAAGGTTGAAGTAGTGGTTTTGAAGTGAAGCAAGAAATGGGTTGGATGCAGCAGTGGTGCTGGCAGTTTGGTTGTTTAGGCAGTGGAAAGGATTGTTGATGGTTTTAGAGGTTGCAAGAGGTAGGCGATTGTTGTATGAAGTGAAGTTTCGGGTCAGTGAATGTGTTCGGTTGATTCAAGCTAGCAGGAAGTAATGAAGTTGCTGGGCAGTTGTGGTTGGTTACTAGTGGTGTGATATGAACAGTGTGATGTGAAACGGCGGAGGTTATGATGAGAATGGGGATGCATAGAGGTGTGGTCAAGGGGTTGGCAGTGCTATGGTGAGATGGTGGTGGGTATTTGGTCACGGGTGATGGCGTGATTGTAGTTAAATGTGAAGTGAAATGCGGTGAAGTTGTTTTATATGTGGTAGATGGTTGGTTGACTATGGTTTGGAGGTTGATTTTGGGGATGGTGACTGCTGTCGAGTGATATAATGGTGGTTGTGGCTGTCGAATGTAGTAACGAGGAGTAGGTAGTTTGTGGAGAAGTTGAATGTTTGGTTATAGAAGGAATGGTGATTGGGGAATGGCGGCAGTTGTTAAAGCAATTGGTGTAGTTAAGTTATTGGCTGCTGCTGTTTGGCGTAGCGGTTGTGAATATGAATGTTGAACTGGAGTTGAAGTTCTGTAATGGGTATGAGGGGTGATCGAGTGTTAAACAGAGGCAGATATGGGATAAGGGAGGATGTAGTTTGCAGTGACTGGTTGTTGACGATGTAGTGAAGCACTGTTTGGTTGAGGAGAGTATATGATGTAGCCGACAGTAGAAGTAGTGACAGAAGTTGTAGTGTGGTAGGAGTTGTAGTGGCTCTGGTAAGAGTTGTATATCACTGCTATATAATTAAAAACTCATTGCTTTGGTAGACATCAGTAGACACTAGTATGAAGGCACAGTTGTTGACAATGGTTGGTGCGATAATACCAGTTGTATGACGAGGCAGTTTTGGTGATGAGAGCAAGTGACGGCACTGCTATTTTGTTATTGAAAATGTAGTTGTACAGGCAATGAAATTGAGGTTTGAATGCTCTGTGGTGGGTTTGAAGTGAAATGTTCAGTGGTGGAGAATAGAAGAATAGAAAAGGTTTTGATACGCGGCAGCTTGGAGATATGCAAAGAAGATGTTGGTGAAGAAAGATTGCACTGTGACAGAGAGGCAGTAAGTTGTGAAGGGTTGTTGACAGTGATCAGGCAGAGTGATGTAAATGCATTTGTAAACTGTAAATGTGTAAGTGAATGTGCAAGTGTTGATTTGTGATGTAGGAGTTGTTGTTGTATAGGTGGTAGATTGCAGGTGGAAGGTGCAGGGGAGGGGTTTGATCTTAGATGGTGAAGCTGCAGGAAGATGGCAGAAGTTGTAAAAGGCTAGTGCAGTTTTGATGTTGGATGGCAATGCACTACTTTGTGATGGGTGAATAAGTGATTTGCATAACAATGAGGGGAGCTAGGAGTTGAGGCAATGTTTGATGAAGTCAAGAATGACATGTATGTGATGAAGCTTGGTGACAGAAAGATCGGGTAAGGGAAGGTGGGAGGTGGAAGGTGGAATGTAATGTAGTAACAGTGAAGAGGTAACAATGAAGTAAAAAAAATGTGATTGATGTAACAGAGAAATGTGAATGTTTTGCAAATGAAATGTAAAAATGTATCTGAAATGGAAATTCTTGTTTTCAACTGAAATTTGTGTATAATTTTTCTTTTTTTTTATGAAAAATGCAAATGCAAAATAGAAAGCAACAAATGCAAACAAACACACAAACAAATGCAAGCAACAATCACACAAACACACAACTAAATTTTTTTTCTCTATTTTTTTAAATACAAGTTAACTCACAAAACACACACAAAATAAAATCAAACACAAAATAATTCAAAGAATAGAAAATCAAAATCAAAACAAATTCAACGGCAATGGCGCCAAAAACTTGTTTAACGACGAAAATTCTATCGGATTAGAAAACCGCCGATAAATTTTGAATTAAATTTATACCGTAAGCGCACGGAGTACAATTCTAGTACGTGGCGAGTACGGGTCGATCCGCAGGGAATTGTTGATTTTAAATCTCTATTCAATCAAATTAACCAAAGTTGAAAGTGTGATTAGCTAAAAATGTAGAAAACTAGCAAAAGAAAATTGATAGAAAAATGAGAGTTAAATGACAATTTAGAGATAATTCCACTCTTTAGATCATATAGTTCAACAAATTATGAAATTATGATCTCTCTTCTTTGGACATAAGTGAATTTAAATGATGTGTTTATCATAAGTATTGCCTATTTGTGCTATTAATTAGCTCAACATAAGCCATCAAAGTATAACACACCCCTTAAACCACTTACTAACTCATATGAAAAATGACAACAAAGTTGAAAGCAAAATCTATTTTAAGTATGACCTATTAACTATTAATTAGAAATATAGACCATCAAATTTTAATTTCAACATTCACTTCATTACCATCATCATATGTAGACGAAGAGGTAATTTGTGTTAGTGATTTTTTAAGTATAGCCTATTTTGTGTCAACAATATAGGCTATCAAATTCAAAGCAAAAATAACAAGTTAACCACTTCATACATTCTCATTAAAGCACAAAAAGAGAGCATAATATCAAAATGTTGAAGCTACATGATTAGAGGCTTCATTACCCCTAAATTGAAGGGATTAGCCTCTCATTTATGTTATCATATCAACACTTGTAGCAAGCAACATGAAACTAAAAAGAAAGGAAAATGAAAGCTAATGAAAAAGAGAACTACTCTAATTGCATAATAGAAAATCTACACTACTTGCATAAATAAACAAATCTACACTACAACATGAAAGGAAATAAACAAGAAAAGAAAAGGAACATTTATTAAATTGCATAAAAAAAAAGAATTACATAAGAGAAGAAATGGCTAAGTAGCCATGAAAAGAAAGAGAACTTTGATTTATTTTCTAAGCTAAAAACTAACTAAGAGGAAGAAAGGGTTACATGAAGATATGGGGTATTTATACAAGTTAGAAACCCTAATTCATTTTTTGGGGAATGCCCAAAATACCCCTTAGGAAGTGTGGTGGCCAAGTAACCATTAGCATCCACTAATCATCCATTAAGCGTGCATGAAGATTTAATGGCCTTTTAGCATGTGCATTAGCTTCTAAGTGTACATTAAGGTAGGTGGGTAAGTGGGGTCCTCCATGATCTTCACTTTGAATTATTTCCATCTTCATTTGTTCTCTTCACTCTTGTGCATGCATATATCATCATGAAACCACTTGTAAAATTCACTACATTTCCTACAAAACAACATAGAAAATTCCAAGTAAAATTTTACAATTTAACAAATGCAAAAAATTACCATTTTGCCCTTGAATGAAGATGAATATGTGACGATTTGAATAATTTGAATTTTGGTTTAAACAAGTTAAAATACCCGATATGATCATTTATTTAATTTAAATAGATTAAATATGGTGGTAAAAATATACACATTTACGTGCACATCAATAGTCAACGCAAAGCCTAAGTGTACCATCGGATTTCTTCACAAAGATAGCTGAAGCTCCCCAAGGAGAGGAACTAGAACGAATAAACTGTTTTGCTTCCAATTCGGATAATTGTTTACGCATCTCCTTATTTTCCTTATTGGACATACGATAAGGAGGACGAGTGATAGGTAGAACTCCAGGGATTAGATTAATTCTGAACTCAATTGCTCGCTTAGGTGGTAATCCTAAAACAGGCTTAAAGATGTCGGGAAATTCACAAACAACGTGAATGAGGGAAATGACATCTTCCTCATCATCATTATCGTCATCATGCAGATTTAGAGAATATAAGGATGCTATCGAATTGGAATCTGAATCTTTAAGAACAATAGAAATCTGCTTAACAGATTGGGGATGTCGAAGATGGATAGTCCTCTCGGGACATAGGATGTGGGCTTCATAATGGTTAAGCCAATCCATTCCCAAAATCATTCCGAAACCTAGGTAACGCATAACATGAAAATCGGCACGGAGAGCATAATCACATAGAAATATTTCAACATCCTTACAAAATAAACTGAGTGTTGTGGATCCACCAACCGGATTCGCGATTCTTAATGAAGTCATCAAGCCCATAACATTTAAAGAAAAAGTATCAACAAGTTCTTTTGATATAAAAGAGTGAGATGCACCCGTATCAAAAAGAACTCGAATAGGATGATCATGAAACATAATAATGCCATTAAGGACAGAATGAGAAATACCTTGACCAAGAGGAGTGTTACTAGGGACTTGCACAACATTCAGCTTTCCCTCTTTCCTACTTTGAAGTTTGGGACATGTAGATATATGATGATCTGAATTTTTGCAATAGCAACAATAAAGGGACTTCGGACACTTATTTGCATAGTGGTCCTTAGAACTACAATTGTAGCATACTCCACGATTAGGGGTAGGAGTCTTTGCTACCGAAATTTCCTTCTTCCCTTTCTTGTTGAGACTAGGGCTTTTGAACTTAATATGCCTCTTCTTATTGTTATCGAGGCTCTTCTTGGCACCTCCAACATTACTATCACTTCCTTTATCGGTCTCTTCAAGTCAAAGAGTGATATCTACAAACTGGTCGAAAGGCACTTCTAGTTTCAGAGGTAAAACCTTTTTGGGGTTCTTATTCAAAACACAGATAAACCTTTGATTCTTTACAAGATCCAAAAGTTGTTGGACATACATGAATACGCCATCCAGAGGAGGACCACTGGATTGATCAGCGCTAGGACTGCCAAGTCTAACCATCTATTCTTCTTTAAGAAAGAAAGAAAGAACGAAGAGGAAAAAGGTTATTCTCAAAATGAATTCAAAAAATCTTGATTGGTAAAACAAAGCATCATAAAAGAAAATAGGATAGAACGGGTTCTAAGACTCGGATTAAATCCTAAGGCACGATTTCTAAGAGAGACTTAGGATAATGATCCTTGTCAAATTATTCTATATTGTTCCGAAGTTTGGCTCTGATACCAAGCTGTGACACCCCACCTCTATACTCATACTAACTAAGGACATTACTGGGTAATGCCGTCAATTAGCATGAAGAATAAGGCTATTGAGAAGCGACCATCTGTGTAATTAGTTTGAGCGAGAACCGATATGTCAAATAGTATATCAGGCGTTTCATTTCAAGAGGAAATCTGACATATCCAATCCAAACTCAAATCTACTACACAATGGCTAAGGGGCCTTCAGAATCAATATAAAATAAACACAACACAAAATCAGTCACAGATATTCATATCACAAAGGTGGAAATAGATATGAATATAACACATAGAAATGAACATCATAGTAGTGGTCATACAAGATCCACTACAAGCCAAAAGAATAGGTACATGTGCTACACAAAAGAATAAGTATACATCAAAGAGCCTCTATCTCATATACATGAAAGCCAAAAACTACTAAGCTAAAGTAGTTAGACAAAAGTCAGAAGATAGTCCCTGTTAAGAAGTCAAGTGGAAGCACCTGAAACACCTCGGTCTGACCCGAGTATTATTTAAGAAGGAAAATAATAAACGAATCAGTCTAGCTATAATTATCATGTAAGATGAGATATGATAAGAGATATGACAAAAATATATGATAACAATAATACCATGCTGTGACAAGTATATATATTTGATAACAATGAAAATCATACAATATCTCAAGTTTTCTCAAATACCCAAAAAGAATGTCATATTCTTTATTTTTGTTCACCAAATCACAAATATTGAAAGAGCTTATCAATGCAAATCACAATATTGGTGAAACACAAATTCCAGAAATCGTCAATTAGAAATCTAGAAATCATAAAGGGGGAGGCCTATCATAAACGGTAGCATGAAAACTCACCAACACGTGTATCACAAACGGGACACTATCCCATGGGTCGCTAACCCATGAAGCCGGTGCAACGACGTAGTACAACGATACGCCCGAGGAACTTGAAACTCAAATAAGCCGGAACAACGACGTAGTACAACGATACGCTCGATGAATTGAACTCCATAAAACCCATAGGTCACTAGCCTATAAAAAATGAGACGAAGCTCAACAGAACGGGGTACAGTCCCCCATGCGGACAATGAGACATCGCATATCGCTAGTCTAAACCTCAAAATGATCGTTATAGATCAATAAGTGTAAATTACATCAAGCTAGTAAATAGAAGAGTTTAGCTTCATGTCCCATAACCACTGGCTTAACTTAAATATTTACGAACAAATTGTAAATTTCCACTCGAAAATTGTCACAAGATTTCAATCGAACAATTCTAAGAATTAACCGACGAAGTAAACGCAAGCGTTTCATACCACTTGTTTTGCTAAGTCGTTTAATTGGATTTCTCGTACGAATGAGGTAAAGGTTTGTATATACTAATAGATTGGAAAACGGTTTTAAAATTGAGCTTTGTATTAAAAGTAATGTTGAAATCATTTTTTGTGAAAGAGACCGAGTATTTACTGCTAGTATAGAAACATTTGTATTTTAAAGTGACAAATCATAGGAACGATTGTAAAAACAATCTATCACCAAAAATTCACATTCGACGACGTGAATTAAAACCATAAAAATCAATATCAAATCTATCAAATGGATATTCCCAAAAATCCAGAAAAGAAATCATCAAAGTCGATAATAAATGAAAAGAACTAACCGGATCAACAAAAATCGATAAAATGGAAACCCACATAAAAATAGGCAGATTGGCTGAATTTAACAGTGCCGGACGTCTGGTGGTTTTCCCAGATGTCTGAGCTGAAGGTCTAGAAATTTCTTCCAGATAGCTCAGATGTCTGGGAATAACCTCAGATGTCTGAGCTGTAGGTCTGGAATTTTTATTCCTTTGCCTTAGATGTCTGAGTGTTTTTCCAGACGTCTAAGCTGAAGCTCAGTGCAAAATTTGCCTAGACCATTGATGGCCAAATCAATTCGGAAGCGATCGAATGAGCGATGGTGACTAAGGATTTATGCCAAGCAACAACCCAGCCCTATAGGCTCTTCAATGCACTCCAACCAACATATCCAAGCATCCATAGTAGGATTTTCATACATTTTGACTTCAAAATACCAAAATTGGAAAATTCACCAAACCAATTCAATTCAAAAGCAATTGAACATGAATTAGATGTTAGAAATTCATACCTAACAACAATGAAAGCTATAGACATAGATGTGAGTTCAAGAACTCACCTTTAAATTCAAAAACAAGGAATGAGAAGCTCTAAAACAAAGCAAGATCAATCTCTCTTCAACTTCACTTCAAGAACCTTCAATCTATGATCAAATGCAAAGTTTTTCCTAAGTTAGGTTATAGGAAAAATCAAGAATTGAAGAGGGATTGAGATGGAGAATATGAAGAGCATGCTTACCTAAGCTTCTCCTTGGTTTTGGAACTTAAATTTGAATTTCCTAAGAAAACTAGGGCTTAGGAATTTTAATTTCCTTTCTTTTCCCCCATTTTTGCTTTTGCTTGAGAGTGTTAGGAAATTATGAAAGGAATTAATGATGAGGAGTGGAGTGGGAGGTATTTGGTAGAAGGTTTGGGTTCTCTTATTGGGTTAGTGGGCTTGAACACAACCCAAAGCCCAAACAAAATACCAAAATCCTAATCAACTCCAAACATATTGGTGTTTATACTTAAACAAGTTGTAAACGTCGTTTTAAACTCAACAGAAGTGGTCTCGAGTCCGGATTAGACTGTTTACAAAAAGTCACATTTTGGACTTTAATTCAACTAACGATGCTATATTTAAATAAAACATTTAAATATATATTCGTAAAATATGCAGGTTGTTACACAAATTCTCAAAATGCCACTATGGGAAGAAGGAGATGAGATTTCTCGATCATATTGTCTCCGAGAAGGGATTTTTTGTGGATCCGGCAAAGGTGGAAGCTATTCAAGATTGGAAGATTTCGAAAAATGCCACGGAATTTAGGAGTGTTCTTGGGCTAGCAACTTACTATAGAATGTTCATCAAGGACTTTTCCAAGATAGCAATCACACCAACTTGTTTAACCAAGAAAAATCTAGTTTTTGCATGGTATGAGAAATGCATGGAAGCATTTGAGAAGTTGAAAGAGCTGCTGACTAGTGCACTAATACTTATCATTCCCGATGGGATGAAGCCTTTCACGGTTTACACTGATGCATGCAAAACGGGGTTAGAAGCTATTCTTATGCAAGAAGGTAGAGTGATAGCATATACAAGTAGGCCATGAGAAGAGGCACCCAACTCACGACTTGGAGTAAGCGGCTATCGTTTTCACTCTGAAGATTTGGAGGCACTATCTTTTGGGAGAAAGGTTTGAGTTATTCACCGACCACAAATCCCTTAAATGCCCATTTTTCCAAAAAGATTCAAGTCTTAGGCAGCAGAGATAGATGAAGTTTATAACATCATATGACTTTGAGATATGATACACCCCCGGAAAAGAGAATGTTGTTGCTGATGCCCTTAGCCGGAGACATGCAACTCTGGGTGCTATATATGGGTGAATGTAGTTGGAGGTCCTCTCGAATTTCAATTTCCAACCACCAACAGAACCCACTCTGGGCTACAACATCTCTCGCACAAATCTATATCAGAGAAGTATTACGACTGCATGGAGTTCCGGCCAGCATTGTGAGTGATAGAGATCCCTTGTTCACTAGTGAATTTTGGAGAAGTTTGCAGTCAGCTCTAGGGACGATGCTGAATCTTAATACCGCATTACCACCCGTAGGTAGATGGTCATACTGAAAGGGTGAACATGATTTTAAAAGATTTGCTGAGAGATTACGTACAATAATGGTTACCAAGTGACGATCAGGATGACACCTTTTGAAGCCTTATATGGAAGGCCATGCAAGTTACCTAATAGTTGGTCGGAAACTATCGATAAAATTCTACTTATACCAGATTTGATCTACGAGACCTCAAAAAATGTAGAGATGATTAGGCAGCGGATAAAGGCTGCACAGAACTGTCAAAAGTCCTATGCTGACAGACAAAGGAAGGAATTAGACTTTTCGGTTGGAGACATGGTATTTATTAAGGTTTTCACTCTTAGGAAGGTTATGAGATTTGGTACATCAGGGAAGTTGGCGCCGAGGTTCATTGGGCCTTTCCCGATTTTGGAAAGGGTGGTGAAACTTTCCTATCGGATAAAACTTCCAGATAAGTTAGCAAGAGTCCACCACATATTTCATGTTTCGCACTTGAGGAAATGCCTTCACGACACCACCACCATAGTGGAGCCTGATCAGTTATCAGATATAGAGATGAAGCCGATAAAACCCCATTCCACTGCACACTAGTAGATCACAAAACTAGGAAGCTTCATAATAAAGAAATTATGCTGGTCTGAGTACAATGGGAAGATAACCAAGCGTAAAGCATATGGGAAACTGAAGAGAAGATGGAGGCTTCTCATCCTGAGCTTTTCTCTCGTAAACTTTTTCTCTTTTAAATTAGGTTTTTGTTGCATCATGGTTGCTAGATTGGATGGTAGAGGATGGTTTCCACACTTTTTACTATTATTTTTGCACTCATATAGAATATTATGCATATTTAGGATGCTTGCATACATGCCTATATGTCACAGTCTCGCATTCACGCTAGAATTGAGCTCACATATAGTATGTTGCATACATAATCACATTGTTTTGTTGAATAGATGGTTTGTAGATAACTTAATTGTATGACATGATTGTAGAGTGCATGTTACACTATCTGTTTCTTAGGGATTTCGAGGACGAAATTCTTTTTTAAGGCAGAGGAGAGAATGTAACACCCCTTAAAAATTAATAAGAATTGATTAATTAACAATAAGACTAAAAATGAAAATTTTGTAAATGTCATAATTTGGCTAAGCAAGTTATGTCATTGTGTTCATGGCGATTTTCTGATCAACTTTCATACATAAAGTTTCACGATCGGAGTTCAGACAGAAAAGTTATTGACATTTGAAATTTTCGAATTTAAAATAATTTAAACGAATTCAAAATTTGAATTTAAATAATGTTAACATAAAATTTAAATAGTGTAATAAATATTTTTAATGTTAAGGGATACTTAACGTCTAAGAAAAATGTAACGTTAGTTTCAACATAGGAAATAAATAAACAAAGAACGGTAAACAAAAATTTCACCACCAAATATAGAGGACGACGGTCCACCCCCTCCTCTTGACTGATCTATCGATCGTTAAGGGTGAGCGGTCGACCGGTGAGTGTGTGGTGGCTAGAGTTAGGTTAGGCATGAGCGATCCGAATTTTATTATTTTAAACTGACCTAAATCCGACAGCTCTAGTGCGTTCTAACTACTATAAATAAGAGACCAGTCCCCTCACTTTTATTCATAAATTATTTGGAATGCTAGAAAAACTCTATAAGACTTCTTCTTCGACCCTATGATTCAGAATCAATTTGATTTTCTAGTTGAGGACTTTAGATATTTATATATATGTTTTTCTATTTTTATTCTTCCACAATCTCTGAATTCTAAATCTAACTTATAACAATTGAATTATTGTATATTTCAAAGAAACGAAATCTAAAAAATCAGTTAAGCGAGGACGTAAATAAGATCCAAAGGAAGCAGGAAACTATCTGTCAGTGGAAATCTTACCTTTTCACATTTTAGCAGTTTGTGTAGTAAAATTTTAATTTATTTCATACCTAGGGGAATTTTGTATACAAAAACCTTAAAACTCCAAATTCCCCCAAACGAAATGTCAATTCTTAGGCGTATTGAAATCTTAATTGTTTTATATTAAAATAGTAGAATTTTTTTTAGTATTGCAATTTGAATATTTTATATTCTATTACACTTCCAACGTTTTTGTATTGATGTGCTAAAGGTTTCTAAAAAGAAAATAAGCTAGAAAATGGTGTGTAAAGTACGAATTCTCCCATTCGTAGTCTGCGTAGCCTATTTCTGTAAATTAAATACGAATCCCTTTTTCAATTCAAGTTCGTATATGTAAAAATTGAATAGAATACAAAGTGTTTAAATTGTAAGTTTTGTATCCTTGAAATAGATGCGCTGATTCTACTATATTAATATATAATAAGTTTGGTATTTGATTCTATTTTATTAATGCAAGTCTATTTGTTTGGCTAAGGATATTAACTATTTTATAAGTTATTGTATGGAGTTAGACTTATATGAATCTAAAAGTTTTGACATGAATTTTAGAATAGGAGCATTTTATGCACCCTTAGGATATATATTAGTTAGCCTAATTATTGTGCAAATATACAGATATTATTAGCGTATAATTAATAACGTATTAATTGCATAGAAGAAATAAGTTATTAAAGTATTAAACCATATGAATAAGGTTAAGGATAATTATGGAAATTAGTCCATAATTAAATGTGAAATAAGAAGTTTTCCTTATATGGTCTTAGTGTGTAAATGCGGATGAGGTATACTATATACATAGTATATATATTTATGGTAGTATGTTAGTAGAGCGAGAAACTGGCTAAGTTATAAGGATGGGAGGTCATTCAAAAGCATACAGAAGTCTTTCCAACTAATCTGGCTACCAGTAGTGTGACTTTGGGACCGATATGAGACGTTGTATATAATTAGTACCCACGATGGACGCGAGATTACTCACAATTCTGTATGGTAAATCTACCTAGTTAATCTGGCTACCAGTACCTACGAATATGCGGACTAATGTGAGACGTCATGGTTTGGGTGTGGGTTATAATAGAGATTATATATTAGATGCGGTAGTGAAAAATCTCGAAAGGGGTCCGCTTCTGGGTTAAGGTATTAAGTGGTTATTGTAGGGTCCCCATCTTCCTATAAAAGAAGTATGAAGTGGCCTGGTGAGATTTCTTACGATGTCAGTTAGAGAGTACCGGAGAGGGGTCCGTCTTGGGTTTAAATATTAAATGGTCAGAGTCTGCCTAATTCTCATTAAAGAGGTATTAAGTGGCTCGGGTATTTTATCTCGTTTCGTTAGGACATGATCAACGGTAGTTGAGTTGCACCTCGTTAAAGTTACGAAGTTGGACTGAAAGGACCTTTGGGCTTACAATTGAAGGTATACTTGGTAGGATATAACATAGGATGCGCAAGACATATTATTTATCTAAATGATACTCCACAAATACTATTTTGGTAAGATTTTAGATTTTCGTTCAACAGACATTGTTGTTTCGACTCCCCCCTCATTACAACCCACAAGTTAAAAAGAAAGATGACGATGAGAAGATGGAGGCAGTGATGAAGATATGTAGCAGTTTATCTATTTATCTATGTTCTTGATATATTATGATGTATCCAGTTTCAGACATATTGATGTTATTTTGAGACATTGCATTATGGATATTTGGGGATGTATTTTTAAGATTTAATTTTTATGAAATGGGTACTTATTTTTGTTATTATATTATATTTCTTACCCTGTAAGATTCTAAAAGCATAGATAGATAACTCTATATATTGTTCATCATATCAATTTTACCAACTAACGACCATCTTTGAAATGAGCATGAGGTTCGATAAGTTTTTATTGAATCAAAATCGATCAATTTCGGAAAGGGTTGTTACATTTTTATTGTAATTGTATTTATTTTGGCCAAAGCAAAAAGGTAAAATCATACTAAAAAGGCCTACATTATTAGCGTCTACTTAGGCCTTTGATTTGACATTTTTAGTTATGAGTTTTCTTCAAAAAAAAAAATGCATACAATATATGTAATTTTTGAACTAATTTTAAAAATGAAGGTAACATACAAGATTGAAAATAACTTTACTTTGTTTTCCATGTTCTGGAAAATAATAAAAAGCAAGAAAATAATTAATCCCCACCATCATTCCTCAATCGTCGTAATAGTTTAGAATTTAAATTCTTCTCCAATGTTCTTCTCATATTTTATAATATATGTTGAAAATACGAAACATAAAACTCAAAATGAAATCAAAACATAGAATGGAATATAGCGTCAATGTAAAAATGGAATATCAAAATGGTAAAGTAAAACCTAAATGGCCTATGCGGCTTCAAGGGCAACACTGCATCAAGAAATGGTTATGATTGACTGTGATTCCAATAGAAATGGTTAGATTTTCCAACTGATGCGCTTATATTTGAAAAACAATTAAAAAAAAAATGAAAACAAAAACAAATACTGAACATAAAAGATGGGGAGGAACATTTGAACAAAGATACACTTTACATAACATTTTGTTTATATTAATTTACAGTGGTGAACTTGGCATAGCTCGTGAGACAGTCACGGTTGTGTTTAATTATTTTACATAATAACATTGTCCTTTATCTGTTAGTTTTAACTACAAGCTGAGAATTATGATTCCACAGTACTGCAAGTGCACACTACTCTGAATCTAACTTACATTGAATTTATCATACAAACAATAATACTAAAAAAAACAAGGAAACGGACAACAGGCACATCCAAAACTTCATATGCATCATAGATTGTTTGAAAATCCAGTAGATATCTCATTTGGAAAAGCATTCGAGTCCCACAGCGTATTTGGTCTCCGATCATCAGGGGTAACAGGAGACAAATTGAAAGGAAAACTAATTGCCTGTGTACCATTAACAATAACCCTGTTTGTGCTTGATCGCATCCCATCACTGTATTTATATCCCAAAGGCAAATCTTCCCTTAATTCATTACTTCGTGGACTCTGGCTAAAGTTAAGAAGCATTGAATCCTGTGGCACATCTTCTTGAGGAAATGTAATGTTGGGTAGGTCAAATTCAAAAGCAGGGAAGTTGAACTGACTCAAAGATGAAGATGGTTCAGTGCTCATAGTATTAGTACTACACGAGATAGTGTCCGAAACTAATGCTTCATTTGCATATACGGTTTCAGAAACTGGAAACATGTCTGACTCGGTGATGTTTATTTCTTGAAACTGTGATCCCCATGACTGAGATATCCCTCTGTGCGCCACAGTGGTTGATTTCTTGAATATTTTACAAATAGCCCATGCTTCCTACAAAAATTTCAAAACCAAAAATATGTCAATTTCTGTTGGACATAAGATATATATGCTCATTATTTTGCCTAACATACAATCAAACATACATTAATGGGAATTGTCTTCTCAAGAGGTCTTTTGGGCATGGATGAATCACTAACAGAAGGAAGTCTGAATTCATGCATCATCCAGTCAGTTTTGGTGCCTTTTCCAGCTCTACCCTTGTAAAATACAAGAGATTTTTTTAGTCCGATACATTTAGTTCCCTCGGATGAGTAAATTGGCCTATCGGTTCCTGTTGCTTTCCAGAATCCAGCTCCTGTAACTCTGTTTGGACGTGCACTGTTTCTGTATTTACGGTCTCGTGGACAGTAAAAATACCATTCTTTTTCTCCGCTAGTCGCAAAATCTTCATTTGGATAAAATAATAATAGTGAGGAATGGTAGCATTCAGCAGTTATTCTCTTTTTTCCATGTATGTATGATATAATATGATAAGCTAACATTGTATGAAATATCAGAAGCATTTACGTACGTCCAAAAGTATGACTCTCATTAAACATGAATTTCATATACAGATAGAAAAACAAAGGTATATAAGCAGACAAATCGATAACAAAGAGGACCAATGCATATTTTCAATTAAACAAAACACAAAACTAAATTGATGTCAGAAATACCTGGCAATCAATATATATTAAGCCCTAGAACGTATCAATTTGGAGTTAAATAATTAATTTTTCATTTCTTCTCAAGTGAGTGAACATAAAAGATATTCATTATGCGGTTATCTAACAATAACTTCATTATGCCTACTTTAACAAAAAAAATATTATACAGCAACAGTAAGATCAGAGTTTATATGCATGCAAAAACTGCAATATCCTTAAAATCAGATTTCTGTGTCAACTATGGTCATGGTCCTTTCGAAGTAGAATATGATACTGTTTTTAATTTCCTGGGGGCTTTTAAGATGTTAGGATAATGAGACCAGTTTTAAGTAGGCTAGACAATAAAGTAATTTGTTTGCTTACTTGGTAAATCCCAGGGATCATATTTGTAGATATCCAACTGTTTGATCAGTTCAATGCTAGGAGGCTTCTGCTGAATTTTTCTGTTGAGGTAAAAGCTAACTAGCTCTTCATCTGTTGGGTGAAACCTAAATCCTGGCATCATCAGCTCATCTTCGTGGTTTTCAACACAATCCATTGCTTGATTGCTAAAAGAAAATAGGTATAAGCGAACTCTTAAAGTTTGATGAATTGATGGCGATGAAGGAATTTGCTCGATGTGGCTGCACTATATATATAGATCAAATTTTTTTCAGAATACAGGTCAGCATGTTTTCATTTTTTTATGTTTCATGGTAACAAAAGGAAGGATACAAATTTTGAACTCATACATTCTTTAATTAGAATAAATTGCAGACTCATTTTTGATTTTTTCTTCATTGGGAATTGAGCACATACATACACGTGTCTGCTAACATGAACGGTTCAAGTATAATACTCATTTCAATCCCTACTGGGAGAACCTGCAAATTCTTCTGATACATACCCTACTAATATTCATGATCCAAAAATCCATTTCATATAAATATATTATTATTTTTATAGGATTTTTTCTTCATACCATATAAGGCAAATAACCTTTCTTTGTCAGTGAATATTTGGAATTTCATGGAGATCCCTTATTCAAATAAAACATAAGACATTAGGAAGCTAGATGGAAAGTCATATTTTTACCCCTTTAGTTTTCTTTGTATGTCCATTCTCACCCACCTTTACGGTTTACGCGTTTTCTTGTAAAAGGTTGACTGCCATATACATAATATACAGACAAAGTTATGCAAAATATAATTGCCTTTTAAAGGAAAATATAATTGTTGATCCTGCATATTTGGCAAAGCTTCGTGTGTGTACAAACGTATACATACGGCTAAACCTATAGCCTCCTGATTTCCGCTGCAAGTTCCGATTTAAATAATAATACTTCTTTCTCTCTTTCCACGGCATTATAAAATGTATTATTATTTAAATCGGAATTTGTGGTTGAAATCAGAAAGGAAATGTGGTCTAACCAAATTGGGGTGTAGCCGATCCTTTCAGGTATATAGTCCATAAGCATTAGCAGTGGTTTACGTAGAGATTTGATCTTGGTTTCAACCTTGCGCCATAAAAGAACTAGGAAAGGAATATATAAAACGATTTTAAAACGTATAAGTCGACCCGGTCTACGAATTTATTCCAACTATAAAAAAAATCCTAAGATTTTAGGTGGAATGGGAATTGTAATTCTTTCCACTTCTCGAGGCATAATGACAGATCGAGAAGCTAGACCAAAAAAAATTGGAGGAGAAATTTTGTGTTATATATGGTGATCCTCCTCTGGTATCCTAATTTTATCTCTAACTTCCTATTTGTGAAATAGAGAGGAAAGGTGGAACTTCAAAAAAAAATTAATCATGTATTTTTTCACAATAAAAATTGACATATTTTTGATCCACAAAAATTATATATTAATATTCAGTTTAAGCAAATATTACAACATCAACTATTCACAATCATATCCTTCTAGTTTGATATTTTAGAAATTTTGAATAATATGGTCAATCTCAATGGTTCCTAATTTATCTCGTTCAATACAAGTTATTAGACAGTTATTCATCATATCGTCCCCCATTCGATTACATAGTGAAGTCTTAGTAATTTTCATAACCGAAAATACTCTTACAACAGTAGCGTGGCGACGGATAATAATAATGCCAACTTCAAAAGAAACCTTTAAACCATTTTTTGTCAAGTTTACTGATTCCTGGCCCTATATTGGAAATTTGATTGTCAAAATGTAAATCTAGGATGTAGTTGTCAAGTCGATGATTAAGTTGCATTAAATCATTTGAAGAGAAATCTGGTGGATAAAATTCGACAAATCAGATTATTTTGTTCCTTATCATATGTTGAGAATGAATCACCTGGACTAAACAAACCATACACAACAATAATTCTATACTTAGCTCGAACGATTATTAGACTCTTGAAGTTGCATATCTACACTTCGTAGAAAAGTTCAACAAGCTGTGTCTTTCCTTCAACTTTATGAAGCGATCTTTCTTGAACAACAAACAAGCTACCTATATCAAGGATGAGATGTATGAAGAAAACCTAGCATGTATTAGTTCCAAGCTTCCAGCCCATAAAATCCAATTCCACACTAAAGTAAAAAAAAGGATTAAAAAGAATCCAGTAGGGGCGGCGGTCGTCACTGGGCCTTATATAGGTACGCCAGTGAGCATTAGTATAGAGCATATTTCAGATACATGAAACGATTGAGAAGGGGAAGGGCGTTATTGCATTGAAAATACAGTCTCTATAGCAGATAAGTTAAATATTTGATACCCTTCATATAAAATTAACTAAATTCTAAAAAGTAGTAGCAGAACATGAAGAAGCAATATTTTGTTGAAATTGATACCTGAATTCCATCTAAGAGCAGCAGTTGAAGAAGAAGAAGGAGGAGTCACGGAGGAGGAGAAGCAGGCGAAGCCTTAGGAGCAGAAACTAAAATCACGTTGCGAAGAGGAAGCACGGAGGTGAAATGCTAGGGCTTGGAAGGATTTGGAGCGGTAGCATGAGATTTGGGGAATATGTGGAAGCTTTGTTCGGTATTGTGAAACGTGAAGAATGTCGAACCAAAACGTGCCGCTCTAGAATTTTGGTTCGGTGATTTGGTGTAGAAGAAGATGCCGAACAAAATATCTCGTTCGGTGTTAGAGCATGCCGGTCCAAATTATACCAGACCAAACCATGTGTGCTGTTTGCCGGACCAAACATGCCGAACCAAGTTAAGGCCGAACTAAATATTTGGTTCGGTATTGGACCATGCCGGTCCAGATCTCAAGTGTTGTATGCCGAACCAAATTGTGCCGGACCAGATGCATGCCGAACCAAGTAGTGCCGCTCTAGATGTTTGGTTCGGGAATTGGGTTTCACCGGTCCAGATGGATGCCGAACCAAACCCCAGAGCTGCTATATAGCAGCCACCCCTCCTCATTTCTTCACTCTATAAATAGTGGAGCTTCTGAACAACAATGGCAGCCATCCTAGAGAGCTGAAACCTTGTAGAATTTTGTCTGTATTGTAAACTCTTCTTATGTATAGCCTCCAAAAGTGAATCAATCTTGTAACTCTAATATTTCAGTGAGTAATAAAATCTCATCTTCCCAAGTGGACGTACACTACCTCGCGGTAGTGGAACCATTATAAATAATGGTGTTATTTATTTTTTTGCATCGCATAGATCTATGACTGCCTTTTCTGGTGTTTGTCTTTGTGTTTTTCATCTCACTACAATCACGATCCAGTTGTTTTTCGTTGCGTTGGGTTTTTTGTTCCCTTAGACTGATCATCTGAAGGGATTTTTCCCAACAGTCTGGTATCAAAGCTGCAAGGTTAATTGAGGAGTGTTAGATGCTATGGCAGAAGATGAAGCGACTCCAATTGTTAGACGACCCTATACTAGAGGGATGTATATCGCGTCTGGACCGTAGTTGGCAATTGATAAATGGAATGGGGATAAAGACTTCGAGAAGTGACAATGGAGGATGAAGGCTGTTCTAATGAGGAATGAAGTCCATCTAGTAGTGTTTGCCCCTGAGGAGTTGACGGCTGACATCTTAGTCACGGAAAGGAAGGAGATGGAGAAATGAGTGTTTACTACTTTACAACTAGCTATGGAAGAGAATGTCATCTCAGATATTAGTAGTGAGACCACTGCTAGAGGCATTTGGACCAAGCTAGAAAATCTCTACTTGAAGAAATCTCTGACTAACCGTCTGATATTACTGAAGACATTTTTCACCATGCGGATGAGAGAGGGTACTTCATTGAAGGAACATCTTAATTTCTTTGATGATCTCGTGATGAAGATGAAGACTGTTGACTTGAAGATGGATGGGGAGCAAATGGCAATGATTCTTTTGTGTTCTCTTTCGAAACGATACACGGCTTTCGCTAACAGTCTTATCTTCACTAGAGACGCATTGACAGTGAAAGATGTGAAGTCAGGCCTTCTATATGAGGGCTTGAGAGATCGAATGAAGGAGATAAGTGAAGGAAGTAGATGTGGAAGTAGTAGCCACGGCCTTTTTATTGAAAGAGGTAGAGAAGATATGAAGAATTGGCACTCTAGAGGGCGTTTCAAGTCCAGGAAGCCCGGTAATGGCTGGAGAGGAAAGTCTAAGGACGGGAAGTGCTTTATCTGCAAGAAACCTAGTCATTAGAAAAAGGATTGTCCAGATTTGAAGAAGAAGGAAGAAGACGGATCTTCGTCATTTATGGTGGAGAAGTCTGTATCTGACAATGTGTTGTTTGCAACAGTGTCGGATGTCTCAGACCATTGGGTGTTGGACTTGGGGGCGTCTTTCTATATGACGTCTAATAAGGATTACTTCAGTTCTTTCGTTGGACGAGAGGAAGGCTCTATTCTTATGGGTAATGATGCTAGCTATAGATTAATGAGTGAAGGTACAGTGAGGATCAGGATGTTTGATGGAGTGATACACACTTTAACATGTGTCCGGTATGTTCCAGGTCTTCGGAAGTCCTTAATTTCTTTAAGACAATTGACATCTTTGAGATGCAAGGTAACTATCGAGAAGGATAGTCTGAAGGTTTCGAGAGGTGCACTAGTTCTTATGAAAGGAGATGTGTTCTGAAATCTGTATTTGCTAAAAGGAATCACAGTTCTTGGAGAGTCATGTGTTGGAATAGATAGTTCTCGTGCATTGGATGCCACAAAGCTTTGGCATCTCAGGTTGGGTCATATTTCAGAGAAGGGCTTAGAGTTGCTTCGGAGATGGAAGATGATCAAAATAGAAAGCTTCGACAAGATGGACTTTTGCCAGAAGTGCGTGTTAGACAAGCAAACTAAAGTATCCTTTGAAGTTGGACTCCATAGATCGAGACGAGTACTTGAGTACGTGCATACAGATGTTTGGGGACCGGTTGCTACTCCTTCTCTTGGAGGATCAAAGTATTTTATCTCTTTCACTGATAACTTTCTCGGAAAGTATGGGTGTATGTGATGAAAGCCAAATCAGATAATTTTGAGAAGTTCAAAGACTGGAAAACGCTTGTTGAGAATCAATCTGGTTCTAGGTTGAAGGTGCTGAGATCTGATAATGGTGGTGAATTTGTCTCTAGGGAGTTCCTTGACTTTTGTAGACAACATGGCATTCAGAGACATTTCACTAGACCCGGGGATCCGCAATCCAATGGGGTTGCAAAAAGGATGAACATGACTCTACTGGAGAAGGCTCGTTGCTTGAGATTGACGGCGGGCTTGTCTAGAGGCTTTCGGGCTGAGGCATTATCAACTGCGGCGCATATCATAAATCGATTTCCGTGCTCAGCCATAAATGGGAAGATTCCAGAGGAGAAGTGGAGAGGTAAAGCAGTGTATCTTGGTTACTTCTGAATTTTTGGTTGTCCTGTGTACGTTCACCATACAGGTGATGACAAGTTGGAGGCTAGAGCATATAGGGGCATACTAATGGGATACACCGATGGTATCAAAGGGTATCGAATTTGAAACCCTGTTGATCGGAAGATTATTCATTCCAGACATGTTACTTTTGATGAGTCTGCTATGTTCAATCCGAAGGAGAAGTTATCTATCACATCAGAAGATTCTGATAGGCCTAAGAAGATGGAAGAAGTTTCTGTGTTCTAGCCAAATAGTAGAGTTGTTGTTGATGCTGTCGAGGAAAACGCAGTTGATGATGTTGGAAACTGGAGTGTCTACAACACAATGTTGGATCTTAAGGCTATTCAGACACTAGAAGTGGTGAAATGTGTATTGACTACTTACTTATGAATATAAAACTGTATTTACTCAAATTGTAAATAGAAAGAAGTAATCAGAGAATAAGTAATTAATAAAGTAAAATGCAGTAATGTAAATAACACCCGGATTTTTATACTGGTTTGGATTAACCAATCCTACATCCAATCTTGTACTCTATCATGCAGAATTCCACTATAATCGCTTGCTTTCCACGGGTGGCAAGAATACCTTTACAATCTTGGTTTCACGGGCTACAAGACACACCCACTTGATTTTACAGGCTACAAGAACACCTTCTCCTTATCACCAGCAACAAACTATGACAAGTAGTCGTATCTTCAATACAGATTCTTGCAGATTCGGTACAATGATCCTATAGACCTCCAATGGAAATATATATTTGAATTCTTTGAGTAATATGATGAAATTAGAGAGAGAATGATGTGAATTCAAGTATAACTCTCTGATATTGTGTGGTTTGCAAATCGGTGAAGAATTGGAGTGAAATAGTATCGATTTGCAAGGAGATTGGAAGAGTATGCAATGGATTTCTTTTGCAAATGTTTGGAGAAGTAGGAGTAAGAGGAAATGAGAATTCTTGATGTAAAAATTCATTTTCAGAGGCCTTTATATAGTGGTTGAAGAGACGTGTCTTTTGGTGAAGAGGTGGAGGGAAATGTCTCTTCATTTAAAATTTGAAATTCTGAAAAATGACTAGCATGTCGACATCCTAGGTACCCCCATGTCGACATGGGTGTGTTGCAAAATGAACAGCAACACTAATAAGTGTTGCAAATTTTCAGCATTTCAAATTACCTTGTATTTGTGGATTTTTGTGATTCGATTGAGGTCAATGGATGATGATCTTCAAGTATAATTGTCATGAGATCTTTAACAAGATATTCTAAGGTTCAACCAACTCCTCATCACTACAAACACCTTTATCCTTCAGCATTCTTCTCTAATTGGGTTTTGTTCTTCAATTGCTCTGATTAACCTTCTTCTATAATTCATTTGCTTTAACTGTATTCTTGTTTTTCTCTGTAAATGTCTCCATAATATACCTGATATGACTGCATAACTCGAAGATACGTTAGTAGTAATATTTATGTGGTTGTTGTCATCAAAATCAATACCTAGGGTATTAACAGATGAAACAGTACTAGTAGTGCTGGTGATGTGCATGAATCTAGAAGAAGTTCAGTTCAAGGTGGAGCTTAAAGGAGTTTAGGCGAAGCAGTACCTACCCGGGTCACTCGTAGGACTATCAAGCCGCCCGAAAGGTATGGTGATTGGCAGTTTGCGAACCTTAGCCTTGGTGATCAGTTTGACTATGCCCTACATGTGGTTCATGAGGAGCCACTTGACCTTGATGAAGCTTTAAAGTCATGTGACAGTTCGAAGTGGATGTGCGCTATGGAAGAGAAGTTAGAGTCATTGAAAAAGAACAAGACTTGAAAACTGGTACCACCTCCTCAAGGAAGCCGAGCCATAGGTTGCAAATGGGTGTTCAAAGTGAAGGATGATGGGAGATATAAGGCTAGACTAGTTGCTAAAGGGTTTTCACAAAGAAAGAGATTGGAGTATGATGAGATATTCTCTCCAGTAGTGAGGCATACGTCCATCCGCATTTTGCTCGCTATTGTCGCAGCTCATGACTTGGAGCTGGAGCAACTGGACGTGAAAATCGCTTTCTTTCACGGAGACTTGGATGAAACCATCTACATGAAGCAGCCAGAAGGATTTGTTGTAGATGGGAAAGAAAATTGGGTTTGTAAATTGAAGAGGTCTTTGGATGGACTTAAACAGTCGTCTAGACAATGGTACAAGAGGTTTGACTCTTTTATGCTTTCATTTGTTTTGATCGTAGCATCAAAGACGTTTGTGTACACTTCAAGCATTTAAAGAATGGTAGATGGGTGTACCTACTCTTTTACATGGATGATATGTTGATTGCTTCCAAGGATAAAGCTGAAATCGATAGTTTGAAGCTAAAGCTAAAAGCGGAATTCGAAATGAAAGACCTTGGTAAAACCTACATTAACATTGTAACTTAGTTTTACTTTAGTCTAAGGACTTCCTAACTAATTATTTTGGATTTCCTCAAGCACGAGTGTTATCTTGTAATTTTGTTCAAGGTCCGATAAGTTTAACCACATTTCAGACCAAAATTTCTTGACCATATATGCCAAATGGTGGACAAAGTAAAAATAATATATACTATCAAAGCACTTCAAATTAATAAAGGGTTTAAGGGAGGTCAAATACACTCATGGGTATCCTAGTTTAATTAGGTTCCCCGGTAAGCTAGGCTCACTTTTTGAAACCTTACGGTCTGTAATTCATTTACCGTGGTTTTACACATTGATGAATTCAAACCTAAGGTAGTGTTTGGTTTAAAAACGAACTTTGTGTTTTCGGTTTTCAATATGTATGTCAAATGCGAGAAGAGCGGAGGACCAACGAAGAGGATGAAAGAAAGATTGATGAGAACATGAAGGGGATATAGGAATGGATTGTTTCATATGCTTGTGTTATTTTCCAAAACACAGAAAATAAAATAAAGTTGTTTTCTATTTTCTATGTTGACTTCGTTTTTTAAATTGTTCGTTTTCGACAATATACATGCGTCATGTGCATTTTTGTATGAACGAAAACTCAAAACTAAAATCAACAAACCAAACACTACCTAAGCTTATCTAATTTGGATAAATTTGCACAACTGTTTTCAATGTAGTAGAAACTTATCCCATTTAATCCAAATTATTAATTTAACATTAAGGATCCATTTTTCCCCCTCTTCAGAGGATATTTTATTGCACACATTACAAAAATGGCAGCTTTCTTACATATCTGTGCAAGAAGATATTTCTATGTAGCAAGTAACTTCAGAAGTCAAACTGATTCAAATATAACTAAAGGAAATTTTCGAATAATGCAAATTAACTTTCATATGAACAAAACGTCATGTTCAAATATATCAATATCCACATGTGTGCTTGTCGGTCTTGATGTTTCCTTCTAATTCCTCCATTAAATAATTTTCAATTTCTACAATGCATACTTCCTTGTATTTTAGTAGGTTACTTTTTAAACAAGCACATGCGTAGATGATAGTTTAAAACATGGATCTGTTAATGCATGAGTTTCACTGTCCAAGTAGTTGAATTTAGAAGCTAATATAAATTTATATTAAATGAAGATATTTATCTTTAAAATTAAATGTCACATCCATTTTAGCTCTATTTACACTTGCAGTTGTTAATTATTAATTTACTAAAGTTAAAAATATACAACACCTAATTAGTAGACCAAGAAAGATGATAAATTTAATTCGCACCACGGAATCAAATATTATCACCACGTTTGATTAATTGTTAAAGCATAAATGAAGATGCCGGATTATATATTAATCAAACTAAGAGGGAGGGTTTGTCTACTATAGGCTTATAAAACCAAATTGTATGAAACCAGATAAAAAATATGAATGTCTTTAATATGTCTTCTTAAATCTCTTCAGTGTTGTTGAATTTGTTCTTTTCATAACTGTCTTCTTAAACCTGTTCAATTAAATCGTTTTAGTGCTATTTAATTTGTTCACTTCATGAATATTTCTTTTAATCTCTTCAATTTTAAATTTTCTTCAACATATTATCATAACATATTATCATTTGATGTTTAATTAAAATTAATGAAAAACTAAATCAAATATTTTTTTTTTGAAATTATGTGATCGAGGGGTCGGTTTCCAGTTGGACGATTGTGCAGTTATCACAATAACACCTATATAATATTGATTTATGTCTAAAAACTAGAATAATGGTCAGTCTTCAACTAATAAGTCAAAATCATATTTCAATACGTGCACTGGCGTACAGCTGTCTTCTCCTAACATTCGACGGTTAATATCTCAAAGATTGAAGTCATGACTTTGTTATGCTCAAAAGGCTTCCAATTCACTCAAACGTATCTTAGGATAATATTTTTGCTATTTTATAATTCACTTTGACAACAACTTACAATAATATAATATGTGTTTTGTGCTCACGGACATAGAATACAAATCTTCACCTTGTTATTTCCATTCATAATTGTGTATCAAAAAATGCAAGATATCGGGGGATTAATTTAAACATTAATACTTAAAGTTATAAGTACAAAAGGCTAAGTATGTCTGAATCGGAATGTATATACGGACCAGACATGATTACAAATTCATGATAAATTTGAAAGATACGCATAGCCCACCCTAGTTAACATGGTATTGAGTGACAAAAATTCAAACTGCGGCAATGATGGTCAGAGTGCGGCCATAAGTTCATCAGATAAAGTCACTGACCAAAGCAGCAGCCTGGAGGAGTCAATGACAGGTGATGGTCATGCTTGAGGAAGAAGAAATACTATGGTATCACTCGTGCATGTGTGCACGTGCACAGAAGAGCTGCAGTGGTAATTTTGCAATTAAGTTGGACTGTATCTTTGATTCTTTTGCGCGAGTTGTATTTAGATTAGCTGGAGGTGAGTTGGAAAATTATAGCCGTTATGTATAACCTTATATATAGGCATGCATGTAAAATCAGAAAATGGGCATGAATAAAGAAATACTTCATTTTATTTTCACCTTGTTACATCTCCTTCTTCTATTTTTTTATCACAAAATTCGCTTCTTTGTTACAACTCTTATTTTTATTTTACAATCTTTTTCTTGCCTCTAATCTAAACTTTGATCCTCATTCTTCTGCACTTCCTCTTCTAACTGCATCTTCTTCTCTGATTCAACCCACTGCTTCTTACCTCATTGACATTTCTACCACCTCTGTCTACCTTCTTCATTCTTTATCTTTCAAGCTTTAATTACTAGCACTAGCATCATCCTACTGTCTACCTTTTTACCATCCCATTGTCTTCATGTCTGAATCACCACAGCCTTGGCATAACACAGTGGTATCAGAGCCTCTAGCTGGGCTACCCTCTGACAACTAGTTCACTTCCTACAGCAATCATAATTTGAAATTTGACGTGTTTATCCAAGAACAAGAAGAGGCATGGAAGAGACAAGAAGAAATCAACAACCGAAATTCTCTTGCCTTAAGGAAATTAGAAGCTACAGCACAAACCTTGGAGACTAGCAACCAGAAACTGGATGAAACCACACAAAATCTGGATCATGCAACAAGGGAAATATGCACCAAATTTGAGGGTATGCATAATGTTCTTTCTGCTTTAGCGCAAGACATCCAACAGTTAAAGCTTCAGTCTGCTACCCATCACCATCCAAATACAACTGCCAATATACATGGAGTTCTTGCATCTAATCCTCATCAACTGCCACCTTCTCAACAAAATTCAAGAAATACTTCATCTTCCCCATTGATAAACCCCACCAATCACCCAGTAATGACTAATCTTCCTCCAACCCATCCTCACCCACCAGGCAATCAAGAAGTCCATTATGGGAATAAAAATTCGCCATTTTCAAATCTTAAGCTTGACTTCCCTATATACACAGGAGATGAGATGGTGTATGAATGGCTTAATCAGGTAGAGCAATTCTTTAAATTCCATCAAACAGAAGATTCCTTTTGGGTAGAAATATCATCTTTTTATCTTAAAAAAGATGCTCTCAAGTGGTATAACTGGTATACTAGAAATATTCCAAACCATGAGAACTGGGCAACCTTCAGAGAAGAAATTTTGGTCAGATTCAACCTTGAAGAAATGGAGAGGCCTTATGATACCCTGGCCAAATTAAAACAACGGTCCACTGTCTCGGCCTACCTGTTAAGATTTGAAGGACTACAAGCCACTTTAGAGACCTTGCCACCAAGATTCTTGCTAGATAGGTTCATTGGAGGTCTCAAGGAGGACATTAAGTATGATGTGCTGACTTCTCGACCCGTAGATTTCAGAGAAGCAGTTTCTTTGGCAAAAATGTTTGAGAGTTTACAGAACTAAGCTAGGAAAGGAAGCAAAATCAACAGACCATATCCCCTTCTAAAGAATAACAGCCAACTTGTTCCCTACTCCAAGAACTCAAATTCTAATCCAAAACCGAAGGACTGGGGTACTACCAATTTGGAGAGCTTAGCAAAAAGTAAAGGTCTAACCCCAAACTAATTGATTGAAATGAGAAGACAAAACATATGTTACGGCTGTAAGGAGAAATGGCATAAGGACCACAAGTGTAAAAGTCCCCAAGTACATGTACTGGAAGGGGTAATGTCCTTTGATGACTCGGATGAAATTGCAGAATGCACTATTGAGAGTGATAATGACGACAGCTATGAAGAAAGTGGTAAAGAGACCCATGCTATAACTTTACAAGCCATGTGTGGTATTCCTTCTCTCTCAACTATCAAAGTACATGGTACTGTAAAGGGAAAACCAGTCCAAATTCTCATTGATTCTGGTTCCAGGCATAGTTTATCGACAAAAGTTTAGCTCACAAACTAAAACTCAAGGTGGATGAATCAAGAAATTACAAAGTTATGGTGGCTAATGGAGAAAAGCTTCAAGGATCTGGTATATGTTACAATGTTCTGCTAAGTTGTCAAGGTTGTAAAATGCCAATTGATCTTTTAATACTGCCATTGGAAGGATGTCAAATTGTGTTGGGTTCTCAATTGATGAAGAAGTTAGGAGAGATTACCCTGAATCTTGACAAGTTGATGGTCAGATTTACTTATGGCAACAAGGTTTACACTTGGCAGGGGATTCAACAGCTAGATGTTAAATTAGTAGATCAGAAGACTTTAGGAAAAGAGCATGCACATGGTCAGATTACTATGATGATATATTCAATAGACACTAAGAAAACAAAGGAAACTCAAAATTTCCTACAAGAGCTGCCCGAAGATATTCACACAACAACAAAAACACCCTTTCACAACTGCCAAAAACAGTTGTAATAGGTCTATTACAACGGGCCGCCGCCTGTCGTGATATCCTCAGTTGTAATAAAGCCATAATTTTTTACAACGGTTTTCGACAATTGTGAAATAATTTTTCACAACTACGTAAAGCAGTTGTAAAAAGTCTTTTATGACTACTTTTGACAGTTGTAAAAGACCTTTTTACAATTGCGATTGGCTATTGAAAAATACTTTTTTACAACTGCGATTGGTAGTTGTAAAAAAATAAAAAAAATTAACTAATTTCTAAACACGTTTCGCAAGTGCAGTAAGATATAGATAAGCAACAGAGAAAAACTGATATAAATTCAAAGGCATCATGATCCATTCATAGAGAAGACATCACAACTTAAATACAAACTATAAATCATACACCATCAAGAAAATATATTTTTCCTTTGTAGCAACCAACTACTACCTGTACAAATACATTAAAAAACACTAGTTCATTCTCTCAAAATAATCGTATGAATTCAAATTCAGAACAAAAAGTTATCATGTAATTATAGAAGTGCTTCATTAATTAGGAGAAGAAGAAAAATCATACACGAAGAGCATCTCTAGTGATTGCAGTTGAACATTCTACACAACCTTCCAACTTGACCTCCCATTGCACGATTCCACTATGTAAAAAGACACAAACATGGTCAAACGGTGCTAAACTATGAGGAACGGTGAGTATAACAAGGTGTGAATATAGGAGGTGCATGTCTTCCCTATACACCAAATCCTTATGCAATAAAACAAACATTCTACAACACTATTATTGTAAATTCTAACGTGCATATTTTCTAATGTTAGATTACTCTGTGGAACAGAATACATTAGAGTCCACTTTGATCACAATGACCGTAAGAGACTTGGATAGCTAATTAGTGTGCATAAATATAGCATACAGTTTAAAAAGAGACATATATCAGCATGCAAAAAATCAGTTAAAACTCGTATCCTTACCTAACAGCTTCTATACAGAGAAACATGTGAATGTGATCCAATAAATACATTGATAGTGCCATCTTTGTATATGACAAGAGGTGAGGCACCAACACACGATTTGAGAGGAATCTTCCATAGCTCCCCGCTGTACCCATGTGTATTATTTGAGATTTTAATTAGTGAACGTTCTCAGTGAGCAGTGCTTATCTCTGTTTTTCTCAAAGATGTAATTTGATTAGAGCGACTAAATGATTGTTACGAAATGAAATCAAGTGGTATCATCTTTGATCAGCTCATCAAAGTACCCAGTAAATACACAAGCCCCTGCGACTGATATATCTCCTCTATCACTATTTTCACGAACAAGTTCAATTTCACAGTTAAAAATGGGCTTTCCAATTGGTACGCTTACTAGCGACTCACTTTCCAATATATATGGCAAATTATTGCAATCAAAATAGGTGCAGTCTCCTAAGACCTGAAAATGCAGCATCATATTAGGAAACTAATAGAATAAGTGAAAAACATAAGTTTAACAGAAATAATTGCATATGTAAATTATTATATTACTTGGGAATGTACATTAGTAGCGGACATTTTTTGTAGAAGGCTAGCTTATTATAGCAGGTTGGGGGTCAAGATGTTTGTTTTTCCTTCCTATTTCAAATTAGTTTAGAAAATGAATGTACATAAACATTAAGTAAAGTATTACATATGTTACATAAAGAAATCAAGGCCACATTTTAAATTTAGCTATAATTTGCCAAATTATGATGACATTTGAAACCTGAGTTGATAATAAAATTTGTATACCTTTAGTTTTTTTATGGTTAAATTTAGTCAATCAAATGGAGAAATCTAGTGCACTTAAAATGAATTGTTGAAAGCAAAATTCACCTGACAACACATAGGGCATCATGAAGACTTATCTCGGCTTCATCAGTCATGAATTGATTAGAACCCTTAATAAGTACGGTTCTTGTCTTTCCCATATCTTTAATCTTAGTGATCTTCACAATCTTACCATCACCGATCGAAACCTCTTCCACACTATTAGATGTATAACTTAGCTTACTGAAATGTATGTGCGATTTCTATCCTCGTTTCCACGTATTTAACGGTCTGTGGCGATACACCAAATTCTTCAAATATATCTTATTATGTTAGAGTTAAATGTTATATAAACATAAATTAACCTTATCAACTATCATATGAAAATAAGTATTTTATTTTGATTTACGAACAAAGGACATGGTTATTAATTTCATTTTTTCTTAATCCATAATATATAAGTCCAAAAGCGAAGTCATATGTGTACGTTTACAAGAATAAAATAAAATAGAAAACGGTTCCCATGACAAATTAAATTGAAGAATACTAAAACTGTAGCCAGGAAGTTTGCATATTTGGTCTGAAACACGTTCTTTATCTCACACTGCCTACAATGTGGCTAATATGCTCAACAAAACATATACGTTAACAGGGGAATGTTCATGCTTATTCTTAGTCAAGCTCCAGACTTTCAAATTACGTCTGATTCAATGTATAAGCTAACTGAAAAATGAACTTAGGCCTACACGCACTTTCGAATGTTCTAATAATAATGCACGTTTACGTCTTCTTTCCTTTCTAAGTTTCATTTATATACATTTCATACATATATTACTTATGTTGTGCCATCTTATACTTAGTCGTAGCTGAGGCCAACGTGTTTGTTTTACTGCTGTTGCTTACAAAAATAACAAGCCATTGCCCAAAATGTGTTATCTGGTATTCTGTACTGACCCGGATCATTGGTTAGTAAATGAAGCCTGCGTAATTTGCACAGTTAAGGGTTTAAATAAACCGTGTAGTCTATGGTATAATTCAAACAGTGATTATGTTAAACAAAATATAATTGCCTTCTTATTACATTACTTGGGAATGACGTAACATAAGTTTAACATAAATAATAGAATAAGTGAAAAAACATCTAGAACAACATTATGATGCCTCAAGACTAATATAATATCACAAGCAAAGATGTGAGAGCTTCGTTGTTCTACAGTGATATACAACCCCAACTTTTTAGCTGAACAAAGTTAAAACATACAACTAAAACATGGTTCATAAATTTTTATGAGGTTTAAATACTGCATGAACAAATAATAATTAGTCATGTAGTCGCTCCTCTAAGGTCTTCATATGAATTAAAAAAGTGACCAACTAAAATGAAACAGTAAACTCTAATATATTGATCAAGTTATCTGCAAGTGAAACTAACCTGAAAATGATATCAGCATCTGACCTCTGTACTTCCGTACAAATTTAAGATAGTAGTCTCAAGCAAAAGTTCATTAAGTATTTTCCACAAGGATACATGGAAGGCTTCTCCACTGAGCACTAACAGCTTTAATGACTTGCGAATATGATTCCAACGTTGTATTTCTAAAGGGATAAATGCTCAAACTAATGTGGGAACTGAAATCAACCTAGAAATGCCATATACCTGAAACATCAAAAAGCTTAATACTGTCAAGCAACGACATTAAGAAAAGAGAGAATACATATGTTAATGTGCCATCAATAATGTAAGTATCATATCAAAGTAGGATACAAGCAGAAACAAAGCAAATAATATATTTAACAACATAAAATTAAAAAGAAAGTTGGTACCCAGTAAAACACCTGTTCATTTAAAAGCCATTGAGTTTCTAGTCAAGAAACCCAATGTAGAAGTTCAGCAAATATTTTAGATGTCCCTTTGAATGGTAAGTTCAGTTGCTGAATCGTAATATTTTTATGAAAAGATATAATGGAACAACCAATCGAAGTTTCATGCAATTAAGCAATGAGTTATAAGCAAATATGTAAATCTTACTGTTTTAACTATGCTGCAAACTGTGCAACTTTCGGCTTGCAATTATTTTTGCAGAAGTTGTCACTTCTTCGCTTTGGAAGAGATTAGCTACTCTCTCAGGATAATCCATTGCTTTCTCGATATTCTGTCTTGCTCATACAGCTCTCCAGTAAGCGTACATAAATGTTGCTCAAATAATATATTTAACAACATAATATCACCTATTCTTGCAACTTGCAAATTGTTATAAGATATGTGACAGGCTATTGTCCTGAATAGATAACAAAAATGCATTAGCACAATAATTTTAACATTATTTTCATCTGTAGATATCTTCTTACATTGTTTCACTTTTAATTTTCTTCTCTTTAGGCATTGGTATGCTCCCGACATGGTACTGTGTATTCACTTGATGTTGTAAGTTTTTTTTTACTCTAATATGATTTTGTTAGGAACAAATATAAATGATAAAATCTCTACTCCATGTTCCCTAAAAGTGAATTATTAATATCCTTGGGCATTGAACGCTTAATTTTGCTAACAGCATGGCAACTCCTTATAACAAACCAAATCATAATATAAGTAACTTACTGTGTTTTGGATCCCTACCTGAATATTATCAGTATTTATGCATATGGATAAAGTGTGAATGGGAAGAAGATGTGAACCTGTCCGATATTTATTAGGCAACCAGCACACCGCCGTCAGGTTCATGGACGGAATCCCCATCCTCTAGCACAGGAACCAATAGCTTCAAGATCACAACCAGATCCAGATCTAAAGTATGCTATAAATATTAATAATTTAATTACAAATCCCACAGTGGAAAATTTACACATAAAAAGAGTTCAACAATCCCATAATTTGATCAAGAATTAAGATAAATATAGAGAATTAGGATCAGTTTCACCCCTATTCTTCTAGTTCCAGTAATTCATAGTTGGATTCATGATGTAAAACAACGAACCTGAATCATCTGACCCATTTCCCCAATCGAACCAGTTAACTTGCTCCTCCTGTATCGAAATCGGATCCATAAATTTGATCAGGCCAATAGTGAACTCCGCTTCAGGTTCGGTCTTGACCGACAATGGGTGCTATTGGTTGCGGGTTCGGGTTTGATCACTTTGAGCTGGATACGAAAGAAGGGATGTTAGCAGGCTTTGAGGGTTTGAGGATTACTTCGAGCTGGATTACTTCGAGTTTGGAGGAAGAACATTTGGAGATTGAAGTTATCAAGGGAGTGGAGAGAGGTAGCGGTAATTATCCGTGAAAATTTAGTTTTGGAGCCTAGAAATTTGGTTTTGGAGCCAAAGGGAAATTTGGTTTTAGAGGCAAGGGAAATTTGTATGCCTTCAACATACAACTTTCTATGTAAATTTGGCCAAACTTATGACTGTTAACGAGTAATCAAAAAATTTGAAATCTGTATGTATCCATATTCGTATCCATATTAAAATATGAAAAATTATCTGATATCCGAAAAACAGATATGAATATGGATACAATCAAATCCGCATCTGATAATTATTTGTTCAGTTTTAATCATGATTATAGTTAATTTTCATGTATTTTAGTAGATAAAATGATTGTTATTTACTATTTTATATAAGTAAACAGATTTAATATGTGTATAAAGATCAATATTTGCTACTTAAATTATTTTTCTTAACATACTTATTATTTTTTATATTTTCAGTGCTGAAATTGATTTATAATGATTCAGAATTTTATATTTATTTGTTTTAATCGGAATTCACTCTGAATTAATTATTAATTGTTATTATTGAATGGTAATTGTTAACTATTAATAATTAATTATTAACTATTATTGTTTAATTAAAACTATTAATGTATTATTATTTAATTATAACTATTATATAATTATTAAGTACTATTATTTAATTATTACTTCTAAATTATTAAAGATTGCTTATTAATTATTATATTTTAATTATCATTTATTTAATTATTATTCATTATTCATTTATTGTTGAATATAAATTATAAATTATTATTATTTCATTTTAATTATTAATTTTATTATTTAATATTGATTTTTAACTTTTAATTATTGCTAATTAATTATTATTTAACTAATTATTATTTATTATTATTAATTATTAGTTAATATTATTTGACAGTAATAATTATTTATATATTTTTAATTATTAATTAAATATTTATTGTTTATTTATTTATTTATTATTATTATATTTTTAATATCAATTATTAAATATTAATTATTAATATTAATTATCATTTTTAATTTTTAATTTTTAATGTTAATTATTAATTATAAAAAATTAACTCTTATTTATTGATTATTACTTATTTAATAATTATTAGTTATTATATTAATTATTAATTATATTGAATAGTAATTATTAATATTAATTATTTCATATTTCGAATTAAGTATTATTATTTAATAGTAATTGATATTTATTATTAATTTTCTTATAATGATTAGGGACTATTATTTAGTTATAATTATTAATTGATTATTACAACGGGCAAACAAAATAGTTGTAATAGGCCCTATTACAACTGCAAAAAAGAAGAGTTGTTTAAAATATACATCTATTACAACTAGCAAAAAAAGGTTGTAATAGACATCTGTTACAACTGGCAAAAAAGGTTGTAATAGGCATCCATTACAACTGACAAAATAATAAGTTGTTAAAAATAGGTATCTATTACAACTGGCAAAAAATGTTGTAATATGTATCTATTACAACTGGCAAAAAGATAGAGTTGTTAAAAGTAGACATTTATTACAATTGGCAAAGAAGTATGGTTGTAATAGGTATCTATTACAACTGACAAAATAAAAGAGTTGTTAAAAGTAAGTTTACTACAACTGTCAGATAAAAAGAGTTGTAAAAAACCTTTATTACAACTGACTATTTGTGACAGTTGCAAACATACAGTTGTAATAGGGTCTTTTTGTTGTAGTGTCAAATTTTGCTGCAGCAAAACCCCGAAGTAACTTCAGCAATCATTCCTCTTCCTCCTCAAAGACAACATGATCATAAAATACCTTTAAAACCAGGAGCCAACCTAGTCTGTTTGAAGCCATATAGACATGCTCACTACATAAAGAATGAGTTAGAGAAAATCATCAAGGAATTATTGGAAAACGGCATCATAAGGCACAACAACAGTTCATATTCTTCTCCGGTAGTGATGGTACGAAAAAACAGATGGCACTTGGAGGTTGTGCATTGACTACCGAAGCCTGAACTCTCTCACAATCAAAGATAAGTTTCCCATTCCTTTAATTGATGATTTATTCAATGAGTTGCATGGATCAAAATACTTTACTAAATTAGACCTTAAATCAGGTTACCATCAAATTAGAATGAATGAGGATGACATACATAAAACAGCTTTTAAAACTCATGATGGACACTATGAGTATGTAGTAATGCCTTTTGGGTTAGTTAATGCACCATCAACTTTTCAATCACTTATGAATGACATTTTTAGGCCTTACTTAAGAAAATTCATATTGGTTTTCTTTGATGATATACTAATATACAGCCAGACCATGTTTGAGCATATACAACATATTGACTTGACATTTCAGGTACTGAAGCAAAATCAGCTGGTAATTAAATTATCCAAATGCAGCTTTGCCAAAAAATAACTTGGGTATTTAGGCCACATTATTTCAGAACTAGGGGTAGTTGTTGATCCTAACAAAGTCAAGGCAGTGATGGATTGGCCACTACCAAAGAACATAAAGGCTTGAAGGGGATTTCTGGGTCTAACTAGGTATTATAGAAAGTTTATTGAAGAGTATGGTCTCATTGCAAAACCGCTGACAGATATGTTAAGGAAAAACTCCTTTATGTGGTCTACTGAAGCCAAAGATGCTTTTGATCAACTCAAGCAGTGTTTGTCTAATCCTCTTGTCCTTGCAATGCTAGATTTTTCACAACCATTCACTCTTGAATGTGATGCCAGTAAATTAGGAGTGGGAGTAGTGCTACAACAAAACAAAAAACCAGTAGCTTATTTAAGCAAGGCATTGCATGGTTGAAATTTAGCCTTATCTACCTATGAAAAGGAGCTAATGGCCATCATTATTGCTACAAAAAAAATGGTCCCAATACCTCATGGGGAGGCAATTTATTATAAAAACAGATCACCAGAGCCTTAAATATTTGTTATCACAAAGGCTTCACAATGGTATGCAAAACAAATGGCTAACAAAGCTCCATGGATTTGATTATATAGTTGAGTATAAAAGTGGGAAGGAAAATATAGTTGTTGATGCTTTATCCAGGAGGGCGGACATGCAAGTACAAGCAGTATCTGTGGTACAGACACCATGGTTGGATGAATTAAAAGACACATTACTAAACTCAGCATGGTACCAACAGCAAATGACCAAAGTACAGAATGGGCAGCTACAGGAAGGCAAGTACAAGCTAGTAGATAACCTAATCTTCTACAAAGGAAAATTTTAAATTGACCATCACTTGGCAACACTGCTGCACACTCTCATAGCTGAACACCATTCCACTCCTTTAGGGGGCCACTTGGGAATCAAGGGTACCTTAAAAAAATTAGACAAGTATTTTATTGGAAAAATCTGGAAAGGGCTGTTGAATACTTTGTAAAATCTTGTGATGTCTGTCAGAGAAATAAAGGGGGAAATGTACACTTGCCTGGCCTAATGCATCCCCTACCTATTCCTGAACAAGTATGGGAAGACATTTCTATGGATTTTATAACATGTCTTCCAAAAAGCCACAAGCACACTGTGATTCTTGTAGTAGTAGATAGGTTGAGCAAATATGCTTATTTCTTTTCCCTCTGCCATCCATACACAGCAAAAGAAGCGGCTAAGGTATTTTTTAATGGGGTATTCAAGTTACATGGCCTACCAAAATCAATAGTAAGTGACATGGATGTTATGTTCACTAGTAACTTTTGGCAGGAGATTTTTAAGTTACAAGGCTGCAAGTTGAAAATGAGTTCTTCTTACCACCCACAAACTGATGGGCAAACAGAGATCAGAAACAAAATTCTTGAGGGATATTTGCAATGTTTAGGCCGCATGAGTGGAGTGACTGGCTATCTCTAGCCGAATACTGGTATAACATAACCTGGAAGTCATCTACCAATATGACCCCCTTCAAGGCAGTGTATGGGATAAGTCCTCCACATTTACTCACTTATGTTCCTAATATGACCAAATTAGAGCAAGTAGAAGAATTGTTATTTAGTAGAGACATCACCTTAGAATTTTTAAAAGATAGCTTGAAGTTGGCACAAGATAGGATGAAGAGATATGCAGATTTAAAAAGGACTGACATGGAGTTTCAAGTTGATGACTGAGTTTTCTTAAAGCTACAGCCTTATAGGCAAATAACTGCTAGAAATCAAAGAACAAACAAACTGTCTCCCAAGTATTATGAGCCTTATCAAATAGAAGAAAGAATTGGGACAGTAGCTTACAAGTTAAAACTGCCTGCTCATGTCAAGATTCACCATATATTTCATGTTTCTCAACTTAAAAAAAAGATTGGAAATGAGTTAATAATTCAGGAGGATGCTCTTAGTTTCGAAGAAGAAACAGTAGTGCAACCAGAAAGGATCTTGGATAGAAGAATTGTGCCTCGGAACAATGAAGCAGCAGTACAAATTTTGGTAAAATGGAAGGGCAAGCCTAAAGAAGAAGCAACTTAGGAGGATTACTGGCCGACTATTAGACGCTTCCCCACTTTAGACCTTGAGACAAGGTCGATTTTTGAAGAGGAAGGGAGATGTAATAACTCCACCCTAGTTAACATGGTATTGAGTGACAAAAATTCGAACTGCGACAAGGATGGTCAGAGTGCGACCATAAGTTCATCAGAGAAAGTCATTGACCAAAGTAGCAGCCTGGAGGAGTCAATGACAGGTGATGGTCAGGCTTGAGGAAGAAGAAATACTATGGTATCACTCGTGCATGTGTGCACGTGCATAGAAGAGCTGCAGTGATAATTTTGCAATTAAGTTGGACTTTATCTTTGATTCTTTTGTGTGAGTTGTATTTAGATTAGCTGGAGGTGAGTTGGCAAATTATAGCCGTTATGTATAACCCTATATATAGGCATGCATGTAAAATCAGAAAATGAGCATGAATATATAAATACTTCATTTTATTTTCACCTTGTTACATCTCCTTCTTCTACTTTTCTTTATTACAAAATTATCTTCTTTGGTACAACTCTTATTTTTATTTTACAATCTTTTTCTTGCCTCTAATCTAAACTCCAATCCTCATTCTTCTACACTTCCTCTTCTAACTGTATCTTCTTCTCTGATTCAACCCACTGCTTCTTAACTCACTGACATTTCTACCACCTCTGTCTATCTTCTTCATTCTTTATCTTTCAAGCTTTAATTACTAGCATCATCCCACTATCTACCTTTTTACCATCCCATTGTTTTATGTCTGAATCACCATAGCCTGGGCATAACAACCATTTCTTTCTTTAGTTCCATTATTATCTTCTCATATCTCATTAGCTCCTCTAATCCAAGTATCTCTAAGTTCGAGCCGATAAATATTTAATTGACTACTTCATTAAGCATGATTTATCTCCTTCTCTCCATTTCAATCAAGCAATTCAGTTCCATTAAAAGTCTGCTAAACTCTCCTGTCGCTAGAGTTTGTCAAGTGAGAAGATGAGTTGGTTGTTGATGTCGAAGTAGTAGTTGTTGATGGAGTTTTCATCGGGATGATGGAAAGAGAAAAGTTTCCCAGAAGAGGAGAAGAAGATGACCACCTTTATTTCAGATTAGTCTTTTGGATCCGCATGGGACTAATAATTTGTCCCTTGGGATCTCTAAGTAGGCCAATTCTATTTGCAGCCCATTTATCACCCTGCATGCTCTCGAATGATGAGAAGTCTAACACAGAAACAAGTAAATGTCTTTTTGTACTTTATTAAACATATATTGTGGCTTAAATAGCCTTACAACATAAAGAGAAAACAAAGAAATCTCATGTATTAAAAAACGTGATACACAGCAATAGAATAGGTCTAAACCTACTTAGCTGGTTTCATGCAAATAGGAACTTATTTTGCAAAACATTGAAAAGGCCAAATTGACAAACTAACAGAAACTGGTAAACATAACAATTCCTTCCCTAAACTGAATCATTAGAATTCAGTTTAACTGTGGTACTACACAAAGTCTAAGCTCATCATGCAACTTCAAAAACGCATCAAGTTTCAATGGCTTGGTCATGATATCCGCCACCCGCTCACTTGTGCCACAATGAACTAACTCCATAACCTCCTCCTTTGTAAGATCTCTTAAGAAATGGAATCTCACGTCTATATGTTTACTTCTGCCGTGCATAACTGGGTTCCTTGATAATTTTATAGTTGAACTATTGTCATACATTATAGTAGTGCGCTGACTCTGTGTATGTCCTAGCTGCTCCAACACTCTGCATCCATACACACCGACAAGCACAAAATGCTACCGCAACAAATTCGGCTTCAGTGGTGGACAAAGTCACAACCGGCTGCTTCTTTGAAGCCCAAGAAACTGCACCGCCATTCAACAGAAACACGTAGCCAGACATGCTTTTTCTATCATCTGTGTCTCCGGCATAATCACTATCCGTATAAGCTAACAGTTCTCCAACATCACCTCTCTTATAAAACAAGCCCAATGCCTCGGTACCTTTCAAGTAACGGATAACTCTCTTTGCTGCTTGCATATGCATTTCAGTAGGATCAACCATGTATCTACTCAACAAACAAACCACATACATCAAATCGGGCCATGTGACTGTAATGTACATGAGACTGCCAATTAGTTGCTTGTAAACTGTTGCATCAACTTTTGCTCCTTCACCTTCCTTTGATAGTTTAAAGCCAGGCACAATGGGGTTATTTACTGAGTTTCCATTTTGCAACCCAAACCTTTTCAACAACTCACAAGTAGGGGTGGGCATGGTCGGTTAACCGAACCTATCGGTTAATTTAAACGGTTAATCAATAAAAAGCAACGGTTCGGTTAACCGTTGCTTCGGTTAAAAGTGGTCGCACGAACCGACCGAACCGGTTAAATTTAACCGCGATTAACCGGTTAAATGTAACGGTTCGGTTAACCTTTCGAACGCACTGGTTAACCGTTGCTAGGTTAACCGTTTAAGGCAAACGGTGAATCGTTGCACGGTTAACCGATGGTTAACCGTAATAATTTAATTCATGGATGTTGTATATATGGCAACATTGCTCATTAACATGACATACAATATGTATCAGGTCACATACGAAACAGGATAGCACAGCAAAATCATCACATAATTCACAATCCAATGACACTACAGTCCACAACACTACAGTCCTCAATTCTTCAATTCATAGTTAATTATACAATACTAATTACTACAAGCCTACAGTATTACATAGTCTACAATACTACAAGTACAAAATGAAATTAAAATAGAAAATACAATACAGATACTTTAAAGATTGAGCCTGAGAATCTGAGATAGTGAGCTTCAGCCTTCAACTCTATATTTCCATCCATTTTAACAATAGCACAAACACCTGATTAGATATAGATTATACTTGTAAGCTCAAATACATGTTTGAAACATCCATCCAAATTAGACAAGGATTATATCAAAAGATAAATAGAACACAATAGCCTAATGCTAGTGATATATATATATAGACTGTGATGTACATATCAGATATGTAATAGACTGTGATGTACATATCAGATATGTATATAGACTGTGATGTACATATCAGATATGTATATATATAGACTGTGATGTACATATCAGATATGTATATAGACTGTGATGTACATATCAGATATGTATATATATAGACTGTGATGTACATATCAGATATGTATATAGACTGTGATGTACATATCAGATATGTATATATATAGACTGTGATCATGTGATGTACATATCAGATATGTAATGATAGTGATATATATAGACTGTTATGTACTGATATGAATATGTTTATATATTTGATGAACATGTTTAAACTGTAAGTTAAACAAGTAACATGTTTATATATATATGTAAACTATAAACAGACTATTTAATTTACAAATACTCTCATACCTCTTGATGTTAAACAAGTAACAAGTGTTTCTACTTGATCTATTGATGTTTCAACTTTTGCACTAAACTGTGTAACTTCCTAACTGGTATACAATATGAGGTCAGTGTTTCTACTTGAAAGCTGAAACCAATCCATGCTATTTACACAGTTACACAATGTCACAATTATCATGATAGCAAACTACTGATACATTTACACATTTACACTAAAATGTAAACTACTGATACATTTACACTGACTAAACTGTGTAACTGTGTATCTGTGTTAGAGCATTGTATTAGAACTGTATTAGTGTATTAGAGCATTGTATTTCAAATTCAATGTTAACTGTATTAGAGCAATGATAACTAAATTTTTTAAGAGCATTGCATATTTGCATTAGAACTGTATTAGAGCATTGCATTAGAACTGTATTAGAGCAATGTATTAGAGCATTGCATTAGAACTGTATTAGATCAATGTTAACTAATATCTAATATGCTAATATCTAATACAGTTCATATGATAATATCTAACACAGTTCATATGCTAATATCTAAATTATCTAATACATAGTTTAAAACTATAAATTAAAACCGATAAATTAAAAGTTAAAACTATGGATGCACAGATGATGTAATTTCTCTTTCTCATACCTAAAATAACAATAATTCATTAATTCTCAATTATAGGTCATCGTTGATATAGCATCCACTTATCACCTGAAATCAAACAGTCAAACAATCCAATTAGTGAATAAATAAAAATCGAACATCATTGAATGTTACAATATCAAATACACCATTACTATATCCGTGGAATTATTAACTATCATTATAAAGTTATATGATTGTATATGAAGAAAGTATATGATTGTTTTGAAAGTATATTATTGTTTTGAAAGTTTAAACACTAAACTATATGAACATTTCTACCAAATGAATTATGAAACTAACCGCGGTGAAGGTGAATACAATGATGACGAATATGGACCATCCATGGTGAACATAAAATTTGATGGCGACTCACGTTCACATCCATGTACAAAATCTACATGGCAAACAAGTTAATTAGAGCATTGTATTTCAAATCCAACAAATGAAGAACTATACTATTTTACAAATGCAAATATCACCTGATAGGAGTTCATCATAATAAGAAACATCATCGATAGGAACCTCAATCCGATGATCGACAAAAATTGGTTTGGACCTTAACCAATTCTGAGTACAAACCAATGCCTCAATCATCCGTGGACTCAAAGTACTACGAAAAGGATCTATAATTCTTCCTCCGGTGCTAAAAGCGGATTCGAAAGCAACTGTGGATACCAGAATAGCAAGAAGATCTTGAGCGACTAAAGATAAAATACGATATTTGGAACTATTTATCTTCCACCATAGTAAAACATCAAAATTATTTGGTGTACCCTCAATCGGTGCATTTAAATACTTTTCTAGTTCGTTTCCTTCGTTATCGTGTTGTTGAACTTGTCTTAGAAAAAGTGTTCATTCTTCTAGAAAGAACATCACTAACATCCTCAACACGTTCACTAGCAACGGGCGTACTAGGTTGTGGCTCCTCACACGTTTGTGTTCCAAATGTAGAATCGTTAATATAAAAGTCAAACAACCTTAGCAAAATATTCTTCACACTTTTTAATATGTTTTCCGCAATATTTTTTTCATACATGTCTTCAACACATAACTTCAAAAATTGGAATTTATACCTTGGGTCAAGCACACACGTAACAAATAAAATTTTGTTCATATGATTTTCGCTTCCCCAATATTTATTAAACTTCATTTTCATACTAGATGCCATTTTAGCAAGATAAGGATTCATTTTATCAACCAATCCTTTAAGTTCTTCTTGAATTCCACTAAGCTCGGCAAAACAAACATTTGCAGTAATGGACAAAGTTTTGCTAAATTTTAAAGTAACATCATAAAAATACTTTAAGAATTTAACAAATTATTCAGCATTTTTCCATTCCGCAGAGCTCGGAGGATGAATTTCATCATCAAAATAAGCAACAAAAATACCATCATTTTCTCTCATATCATCAAAAACTTTTTTGTACTTTAAAGCCGCTTCCAACATCAAATACGTTGAATTCCATCTAGTCGGTACATCTAAAATAAGCATTGATTTATTCTCAATTCCCAAACTTAAACATAACTCTCTAAATTTACTCAATCGTGATGGAGATGATCTCACAAATCTGACTGCAGTACGAATTCCAGCTATAGTACTACTAATTTCTTTTAGCCCATCATTGACGATTGAATTTGTTATACGAGCACAACAACGAATATGCATGAAATCACCATTCAAAACACAACCACCATTATAATCATTTAATTTTCTTTTCACATAATTAATTGCCACTTCATTTGCACTAGCATTATCGACTGTGATAGACACTATTCTTTTGAGTTCCCATTTTTTGATACAATGGACAATAACTTTTCCAATATTTTCTCCTTTATGACTAGTAATCACACAAAAATTTATAATCCTTTTATGTAGCTTCCAATCTCCGTCGATAAAGTGTGCAGTTAAAACCATATAATTCACATTCTGAATAGATGTCCATGTATCAGTAGTTAGACAAACACTATGCAATGACTTTGAGAACATTTTTTTAAGAGATTCTAACGAATCCCAATATAATTGAAGCACATCCCTACAAATTGTTCTACGTGAAGGAACTTCAAAACTAGGACACAATTCCCGACAAAATTGAAGAAAACCTTCACCCTCCACAAAACTAAAAGGGAGTTCATCAATAACTAGCATTCGAGCTAATGATTTTCTACATTCCTCTTTATTGAATGACCATGCGATAAGATTGCAACTACCTTCACTATCGCTATTTGTTCCAAAAGCTAAAGTTTTTTGTCTCTTATCACTATCACGTGGAATGGACTTACATGAATGTTTTATATGGTAATTTAAATGTGTAGTGCCATTTGATTTAGAATCACATGCAAATTGTTGACCACAATAGTTGCATATACATTTCTGAAAATTGAAATTACCGTCTTTAGTAAAATGTTCCCATACCGGGGAAGGCTTTCTAGAAGAAGGCTTGCGCACCGGGTGTAGAGGAGGTTTTCTAACATTGATGCCATCTTCCCCAGTTTCCTCATCATCCGCTTCTCCCGCAAACTCATCGTCATCTCTTGTTTCTCTAGAACTACCTATTTGTACCTGTTATAGTGCATGAAAAACAAAAATACATTTTAGATTAGAAATATATGGTTCATGTAATACCGTAATGACAGTAATTCATATATTCACTGAAAAATGATATAGGAATACTTAAGCATATATTTACAGTAAAATGAAACTATCATTTACTAGTTTACAGTATATATAACTATTATACAAGTTGTATATATTTATTAGCTCACATTATATATATATATATATATAACTACCATACAAGTTATGTATATATTAATTAGTTTACAGTAAAATGAAACTATTAAAACAAGCATAGATTTAAATATATACTTATATCACCATATGTTACTTCCAGCAGCTGACTTATAGTGGTATAAAAACACATTAAGACAACTGGTTATGTAGAGGAATATTGTGTATGATCATACACCGTAGTCATACATCCACTTCCCTATATTTTTGATTAAATCGTAAAATTCATAACCATATTGAATGTATGTCCTAAATATACAAGCAGTTGAATATGAAGGAAGACCAACAGTACGCCAAAACTATAATTGTTTTGGTCAGCCATTAAAATATTGCATATTCGAGAAGACGTGGGTGCCCAAGACAACGAGAGGTAAAGAACCTCATATGGACTGTATGGACATAAACAGTCCATTAAACCCCATTCAACAACATAACTTACAGCATAATATGCACTCACATAAAATTATTCTGGATGATTCAACAAAGGGGAATAACAGTAAAAATACATACAACCTAGAGTTTCAATCAGCAGCACAGAACACTCAACACAAGATGGAGCCCATAACCAGGCATGACAAAACACAAAAGAGATCAATAGAGGATACAACACATAAAGCGCAAGTAGTTAAAAATAATATTAAACCAATGGCGGAATTATCGAACATCGTAATAGCACAGTTCAATGTTGCAAAATGAGGCATATGGTCAGCCAAACAAAACTGTTACAGAGCCAAACAATTACATCATTGATAACTACTTTCACATGCTCGGAAACACTATCAAGCAATGATGAACACAACAAATAAACTCAAAGGAAGAGCAATCTCAGCAAAACTACCGGTTACAGTTCTTGCAGTCTTAGTATAGTTCAGGTTTAAATAATATTTCACAGGCTAATTCAACTTTAGATATAGCTAATTCTTTGAGCAACAACATAGAGACAGATTCGAAAAAGGATTAACATTTAACATTATTCTAATAAAACGTAATGGTATAATAGTTAGTTCACATCTCGGTTATAAAATATTAAGAGCAAGTTAACTTACTATCATCAATTACACAGTTGCTTATCATCAATATCAGTTATAATCAATATCATTTATAAGCAACATCAATTATTCTGATTTAACAACAATTATATCAACAAAAAAGTATTAACAGCAACTGCAAGTTAACATCATTATTCTGCATATCATCAACTGATAATATAACAACAAGTTACATCCAAAAAGGATTAACATTTAATATTATTCTAATACAACAAATGATTATACAACTAACTATTAAACTGTATTGGTTGTTGTTATAGTTAGTTCACATAACAGTTTTGTCTTTCATTACCAATATCAGTTGCTGTTATAGTTAGTTCATATAATCATTTATTCTGTTCATCTTATACAGCTTAATAGTTAGTTTATCTTATCATCTCAATTATTCAGCAGCAAGCTAACTTCAAAATTGATAACAATTAACATTTTAAATACAATTCAAACTGTTTAATTAAATGTAAATAACAATTACACAGTTTAATTAAACTTAGTTTCAAGTATAGAAATTGAACTTAATATCAACTATAAATAAATATAGTTTTGGTCATATTTTCAGTTTATTGGGAGTATAACGAATTATACAGTCCATAAAAACTAAATAAAACGTATAAAAACTAAAAATAAACATAATCAAATGATTGATACAAACTTACGTTTTTCCTTTTCCTGCTAGCATTCACCATATCTGAATTTGTAGATCGATCTGAATTCGTGTTGATCAACGGCTAAGTAATTGATGGGTAGCGAGGCTTTGTGTTGATCTGGGTTTTTCCAAGAATGATCAGGGAATGAGAAATTTGTAGGTTTGAGAATTTTGGGAACGAGATCGATAAGCTCCGAGTCAATGAATTGATAATTGAAAGCGGCGGACACGATAAAAATCTAGGGTTTGTAGTTATATTGTTGTTATGTGATATTAATGGGCCGGGTGGCTTCGTAGTGCAGCCGTTAATTTAAGTGGGCAAAATTATTTTCGGTTAACGGTTAACCGATATATGTCATATGGTTAACCGTTAACCGAACTGACTTTTATCGGTTAACATCGGTCGGTTAACCGAATTATCCGGTTAATCGAATTTATCGGTTAATGTGGTTCGGTTAAGATCGGTTGAGTCAGTTAAGTCGGTTAGGTCGGTTAAATTCCCACCCCTACTCACAAGCATACTTTTTTCGATTTAAATAAATACCTTCAGTTGTTTGCATAACTTCGACACCAAGGAAGTACTTCATCCTCCCCAAGTCTGTCATGTCAAATTCGACTTTCATGGATCTTTTGAAACTCTCAAACATGCAAGTATCATTTCCAGTAAAAATTAAATCATCAGTGTACAAACTTACAATTAAGAAGCTTTTACTTTCTTCTATTTTGACAAAGAGGGTGTGATCATAATCGCATCGCTCAAAACCCGCTTTCACAAAATATGCTTCAATTCTACTGTACCAAGCACGTGGCGCCTGCTTCAACCCATATAGGGCCTTCTTAAGCTTGTAGACCTTCTCTTCTTCGCCTTTTCGAACATAACCCAGAGGTTGCTCCACATACACATCTTCATTCAACTCACCATGAAGAAACACACTTTTAATGTCAAGCTGATATACACTCCAGCCCTTCTGCGCTGCTATAGCTAGAATCATACGAATGGTGTCCCACCTTGCTACAGGAGCAAAGACTTCATTGTAATCAATACCATGTTGTTGAGCGTAGCCTTTAGCTACTAATCAAGCCTTGTACTTATCTACTTCACCATTTTCATTTAGTTTGGTCTTGAAAACCCATTTCACACCAATTTTCTTTGCGCCTGTAGGTAGAGTTGTGAGCTTCCATGTCTCATTCTTTTCAATTGATTCAATCTCTAAGTCCATCGCCTTCTTCCATTTAAGATTCTTTGTTGCTTCTGCAAATGAACTAGGATCTTCATCTAAAGCAAACATGACTAGATTATTCTCCTCGTCATCTTCTTCCCATAATCTTTCGTCGGTTACATAATCCTGCAGGTAACTTGGAACTCTTCGGTTCCTTCTTACAATTGGAATTGGTACTTTTTCACGTGGCAACGGAGATGGTATACTGACATCTTGATTTGCATTTGTAACTCCAACATCTTTATCAACTTCGTCTTCACTTTCAGAAATGCTACCTGCATCTTTGCTGCAGTCCTCCCAAACTAGCACATCCTGATGCTTTTCATCAATTGTCCTTCCCCAATTCCAACCTTTATCTTCTTCAAAAACAACATCCCTGCTCACTATAATTTTCTTGCTAAACGGATCAAACAAACGGTAGGCCTTCGACTCATCACTTACTCCGAGTAGCATACAAGGAAAGCTTCGATCATCTAGTTTCTTTCTCCTCTGACTTGGCACATGTGCATGAGCGTGACATCCGAACATAGTGAAATAATTAACACTAGGTCTGATCCCACTCCACATCTCCTCAGGTGTCTTATCTTTCACCACTAGCGTCGGGCTTCTATTGAGAATATGAGCAGTCCATTTTGCAGCTTCTGGTCAGAATGTTTTTGGCACTTATTTATCACAAAGCATACATCGTACCATATTCATAATAGTTCGGTTTTTCCATTCGGCTACCCCATTTTGCTACGGGGTGTACACTACTGTAAGTTGTCTGCTTATACCATTAGTTTTACAAAAATCATTAAACTCATTAGAGGTGAATTCTCCTCCTCTATCAGTACGCAAGCATAATATAAGTGCACCAGATTCCTTTTCAACTAGAGCTTGATAGTTTTTGAAAAAATTAAATGCCTCAGATTTATCAACTAAAAAATATATCCATACCTTCTCAGTATAATCATCGATAAAGATCAAAAGGTACCTCTTACCACTGTTGGAAGATGGTGATAGGGTCGCAGATGTCGGCATGTACGAGCTGCAATTTTTGTGATGCGTGCCAGTGGCTCTTTCTAGGAATGGCATCTCGGTGCTGCTTCCCCACAAAGCATTCAGTGCAAGCTATAGTTGTAGCTTTAAGAAGTGGAAGTCCCTTTACCATCTCCTTTTGTCTTAAAATTTGCAGCCTCTTATGACTTAGATGGTCGAATCGATGATGCCATAATTGTGAGTCATCTTCAAAGATAGTTTGCAAACAAGCCGAACTTTCTAGTACTACATTAGCCACCAACACAAACATGCGGTTCGTGGTCATTCTTGTTTGCAGGACCAAACCCCTTGTAGGATGATAAAGTTTGCACTCCCCATGCTGTATAAGTATGGCTATGCCTCTTTCTTGAAGTTGGCCAATACTCAATAAGTTATTTTTCAACTCTAGTATATAATAAACATTTGTAACTACATGGTTTGCACCATTTATCTGGAGTCGGATGTTGCCTTGGCCCATGACTTCCACCCTTGAGTTGTTACCGAGTTTTACTAAATGTATGTATGCATCATCAAAATCAGAAAACGAATGTTTGTTCCTACACATATGATTACTGCATCCCGAATCCAGAAACCAATCTTCTTCTCTTCTAGCATCGTTAGCTTCCACAAAAGCCATCAAAAGCATCTCTTCTTCTTTCTCGATCTCAGCATAGTTGGCACCCTTCTCCCAACTGGGACATTTGAATTGAAAGTGTCCTAGTTTGTGGCAATTAAAACACTCCACAGTTGCTTTATTCAAAGCTCGCCACCCTCTACCTCTTCCTCGACCACGTAAAAATCCCCTACCTCTGCTCCTTCCTTCATACCTTTCTCCGTGAGATACTTTCAAAACATGTTCTTCTCCTATATCTCCATTATGCCGATTCAATCTCTGCTCATGAACTAACAGACTGCTCTATAGTTCATCTATTGTCAACAAATCCAAGTTTTTTTATTCTTCCACTGAACAAACAACATAATCAAATCTTGAGGTCATCGATCTCAGTATTTTTTCAATGATTACGACTTGGGTCATCTTCTCACCATGAAGTTTCACCTTATTAACAATTGTGAGTGTCCGAGCGAAGTACTCGTCCACTTTCTCTCCTTTCCTCATTTGGAGAACCTCAAACTCCTTCCTTAGAGCCTGCAATTATGCTCTCTTCACTCGAGTTGTGCCTTGATACTTCTGCTTCATTAAATCCCAAATACTTTTCAAACTTTCTTTGTCAAGAATTGTCTCCATTATGGTTCTATCTATGGCTTGAAAGAGGTAGTTTTTTATTTTCAGATCCTTCAAGCGTTGCTCCTCAATTGTCCTCTTTTGTGCATCTGTTGGCTCTACTCCATCAGCGATGGTAAGTATCCCCGTATCCACTAATGACCAATACTCTTTCGACCGGAGAAAATTCTCCATAAGCATAGCCCAATGGTCGTAATGACCATCAAACTTTGGAATTGCCGGTTGCATAAAACTTCCACTCTCTGTTGACATCTTTGCATTCACTTTTTTTTGTTTCTGTAACTGTGATTCCTAATCACACACTCAATCAGTCACCTGACCTCACTCCGATACCCGATTGAAGAGAACTCTAACACAGAAACAAGTAAATGCCTTTTTGTACTTTATTAAACATATACTGTGGTTTAAATAGCCTTACAACATAAAGAGAAAACAAAGAACTCTCACGTGTTAAAAAATGTGATACACAGCAATAGAATAGGTCTAAACCTACTTAGTTGGTACCATGCAAATAGGAACTTATTTTGCAAAACATTGAAAAGGCCAAATTGACAAACTAACAGAAACTGGTAAACATAACATCGAAACCCCAAAATTTTATCCAAACTAAGAAGCCCCCATGTTTCATTTTACACCCCCAATCAGATTACCATTTTACCCTTATTTTCAAAGCTTCATTCTTTCTTCTATTACCCTTTATTCATAATTCTTAACAAAATCTTCAATATATCATCCCAAATACGAGTTTCAACGTACCTAAATTTGAATTTTTGCATGGCAATCCAAAATTAAGAAAAAAAATCCTAACTTATCTTTACTAAATTTTCACTTTTTTGAGTTTAAATCAAATTTGGTTTGAATTTCAGTAAATTGTTGTTCATAAGTTTTAAAATGGAATTGTATGAGCCGATTTTTGGTAATAATCGATGTTTGATTTATGAGTTTAGTTGATTTGAACTATATTCAGAGAAGACAACACTCTAGCCCGACGAGCGAGGAAACTATTATCATCCACGTCTGCTATGAGCAAGTGTACTGTTGTCACCCACAATGGCAATGAAGGGGGTGTTGTTGTCACCCATCTCGACCATGGGTGTGGGCATTGTCACCTATGCCGTCGTCGAGGTGAGGATGTTTGTTGTGTTTTTTCCCTTTTTCTTATTTTCTAAAGGGTAATACATGTACATATTTCTTAAAAATGTGAGGTGTGGAAGGAGATAACTAGAGTGCAAATAGAATTAGTCCTCTAACTATTTACGGATGTTGATTCAAAGTTATATAATATTATGGGTCGATGTGATAGTTAATTATGGCTTGGATACTTAATTGAATGACGGCCCATTTGCGATTACTTACTTTAAGAAATAGATCTCATATCAACATTCATTACAATTTTTTTAGTTCTTGTTATAATATGGAATGATAAGATGAAGACATTAGAAGAAGTGGAAGATAAGATATTTTGATTCATTATTTTGAAATCTTCAAATGTAAGCTTTATTTATAGAGTTAAAGAGAAAATGAAATTACAGCAAAGTTATCATTAAGATAAACATAATCCTAAACTGTGTTTCTACCCTAATTTAATTTTGATTTGCCCTAATTTCTAAATTGTCTGAGTTAATTTACTGGTTTATCAAATTACTTATTTATTATGCCATTATAGGTTGATTTACTGATTTTTTACTAATCCTAAACTAAATGGGTTAATTTAAGATAAACCAGATGTCATAATTCCTAAACAAAATGAGTTAATTTACTAATTTGTCATTTCATTGTTTAGTTTGTGTATAATTGTATGACAGTTGACTATTAAATTTTAGTTAATAATTTATTTATACTATTTAAATCATGTTGTGATGTTAATTACTAATTAGCTAGTTAATAATTGATTGTTAAAATAATCGTTGTTTAAAAATAATCGGTAAATAAATTATCGGAATCATTGTTGTCTTCTGCAATTAAATCATATACTTTAAATGAAATTCTTAATTAATTAAATTGGTGACAGTTTGAATCGGCGACCTTCGGCGTATGTTCTTTTATGTCGTCTATGTTTTTTCTTCCGACTTCATTCACCTGCCTCGTCCCTATCATATGCCGAAGTAGAAGAAAACTTGGTCCGCCTCCTCCATTCCAGATCTGGATGCAAGGGCTTCACTTGTGACTGGCGCGACTATTGCTGCTATGGCCCCATCTGTTGTCGAAGCCTGCTCCTCTGCTCCTCTGTTTGGTTACGGCCCTGTCGTGTCAGTGTCTGCACGCGATAATCCAATTTCCAACCTTCTGGACGATTTAAACAGTCATCAACTTGCTGCTCCTAATTTGCCTATCAGTCCCTCGCTTGTTGGAACGAATCCACTAGCTCCTTTAATTGCAAATGAAGGTAAAACATCTTGGTCTAAAACTGCTGTTGGGTTGTATGTTGGCTCCAAATTGGGTGATGACAGTATTGGGAAGAACGTGTCCGATCTTGTGCCTGTGGAGGATGATGTTTTTGTTGGTGATGTCTGTGTGTCTGTGGATGCAGCTGTTGATTTCAATATCGTTGAAAGAGGGTTATCACGTGATTGCACAAAAGGTGCTTATAGCAATGCCGAATACAACATACTTGATGCCTGTTCATCTCCTTCTGGTCCACTGTCCGTTGTAGCTCTCGCTAGTCCGTTGGATCCCCCTCCGTCTAGGGCAGCTCCAAAGTGGTCATCACTGTTTTTCAAATTGCCAAATAATGCAGGCGAGCATTCTCCTTGTCGCTTTGATATAATTGAGATTGAGGGTGTTATGATCCCTCCGAAGGAAGTGATTGAGGCAGGCGTGGATTATTGGAAAGAGCACTTGGTAGGTTTTTTCCTAGATTCCAACCCTCCCTATCATGTAGTTAAGGCAGGGTGCAATCAGGTGTGGAAGCCTAGGGGAGTATGAGTGTTCACTTCGATAATGAAATGTTCTATTTTAAATTCTCGCGAAGTGAGGAAAGACGACGTATTTTGGAAGCTGACCCTATTCTCATAGATGGAAAACCATTCATTATCACTTCTTGGAGTCCTTCTGTGGATCAGGCGAAAGACCAAGTTTTATCTATTCCTGTCTGGCCCCACTTTTCTCACATTTCATCTGTTATTCAGCCTCTTATCGGGATTGACTGGCTGGCAGGCCTTGTAGGTAAGGTGATATGTTACGACGCTAATACAGTAGCTAGAAAGAAATTAGTCTATGCCAAAGCTTTGATCGAGATTACTCCTGACAAACCCTTACCTTCGGTGTTAAAAGCCAGACTAGATGAGAGTCAGTTTGCTGAGGTCAGAGTTCGATACAGTTGGAAACCTGAGATATACACGTCCTGTCACTCTTTTGGGCATCTTTCAGATGCATGTTTTTGTTTGTCAGTTGCAGGTTTTGTTCCCCTTGCTGACCGGATACCTCTACCTCATCCTCCTGTCCGGAAGTGGGTTCCGAAGGTTGTTCCTTCCACATCTATTTGCACCTCCATTGAGGCACCAGTTTCTGTAGCTCCCTCTGTTGATGCTCCTGTAGCTCCCATTGTTGTAGCACCAATTTGTGTTGCTCCATCTGTTAGTTTACCACCTCTGGCCCTGGATGTGGTTCCTTCTGCTACAACGTCTGATGCTATAACCTGGAATTCTAATGAACGAGCATGGGTTCAGAGTACTTCTAACATGAGATATTCACCTGAGTTTGACACTTTTTATGCTTTTATCAGTGATATTGAGGGCGAGAGTTGTTTTCTTATCTACTATATTGAGGGTGATGGTTTGTGCCCTACTAGGGTTGGCGAGATTGGAAATGAGAAAAAAAGTAAGTTTTATGATGTCACATGGGATAGGAAATTTATATACTCACCTGATTCAAAAGATTATGATCCTCTTCTGGCTACTCTCTTCTCAGGTTTTTCCCATGTTACTGGACCGTCGACGGATGTTGGCTATGCCAGTTCCTCCTCTTCTAAAGGAGTATAGTCATGTTGTTATAGTAGTTTAGGCACCTTTGTCTAGCTCTTGTGCTTTTTATCTTTTTTTTGGGCCTTTTTGCCCTTTAGTTGTCCTGTGCATGTGTGGAACACCTGTTTTTCCATTATTTATTCAATGGCATGGCTCACTATAAAGCCGGCTAGCTTTGCTAAAAAAATGCAAATAATATACAGTTAAAAACTGCTATACAAATATCGTGTTATATCATAATTTGAGATATGAATTGAAGGAAATTTATAGATGTCAAAACAGAAGAAAAAAAAGCAAAATAAAAATGAAGAAATGAAATCATTAGTTAGCTCAATATCAAATTTATTTCAAGCAAGAAATAGAAAATCTCAAACTTCAAGTCAATTTGAAGAAATCAATTGGGAGCACAAAAATATAAATATTAATGTTGACAATCGTGAAGAACCTATAAATGAATATGTTGATGTAGAAATTGATAATAAACATATTCTAGAAGTTATGGAGGGGTAATGTAATGGAAATGTTATTGGCATTTCTAATGATGAGATGTTAATAATGTAACTGCAGCTGATCTTGGAAAGGACGTGATATCAATTATGATCAGGGATTGTGGGAAAGAATTAGCGATATCAAAAGAATAATGCTATTTCAACGTGGTCCAATAAAGATTTTAAAAGAAAATGATGCGTTTCTCAAAAGCACGATTGATGGTAGACAATTTTCTTCTAAACATTACAGTAGCGGCTATCCACATAGAGAAGATCATGAAAGATAATGGCTTGTGTATTCAAATAAATGTGATAATGTTTATTATTTTTGTTGTAATTTTTTTTAAGCATACGTAAAAGGTATCTCAATTGGCCAACAAAGGATGTAATAAGTGACATCATTTATCTAAGAAGCAAAGTGAGCATGAAAGTAATCCATCACACAATACAGATCTTATAAAATGGGTTGATTTGCACATGGGGCTTTAACAAAAGGAAATGATTGATAAAGCAATGGAAGCTCAAATTGACCAAGAGAGACAGCGTTGTAAAAATGTACTTGTGTGCATAATTGGTGTTGTCAAAACACTTTTTAGAGATAATTTATCATCACGTGGATTAAATGAGAAGATTTATGAGAAATATAATTGACTTTTTTATCAACTTGTAGAATTTATAGCAGAGTTTGATCCAATTATGGAAGATCATTGTAGACTTGTGGTAAACAATGAAATAATAATCATTATCTTAGCCATAAAATTAAAATTGAATTGATAAGTTTGTTGGCTAACAAGATCAAAGTAACAACTCGTTGGGAAAGTTGCATTTATAGTGTTAAAGCAATAAGATTTTAATCGTTGGAGCTAAGAAATGCTTTGATTGATATTGCAAATTATTCTAAAGATGATGTTGTGATGATGTGGGCTAAAGGATTATGCCAAAATACTTTGAAAACTTTTGAGTTCCCAATTAGCTTGTGTATTTGGCATAAGATATTATACAATATTAATCAAGTAAGTAAAATATTTCAATGAGAGGAAACATATATTGAAATGAAATCTCAAAATTTAAAGGGCTTGTAACATTTTTTGAAAAACTTGGAGAAGATGGATTTGAACCTAAGATAAAGGAGGCTAAAGAAATTGCAAATGTTAACGGAATTGATCCTAAATTTTTTGAAAAGAGGTTTGTATGTAGAAAACAACAATTTGATGAAAATATCATAGAGAATTATGATAGACAATCTCTCGAGGAAAATTTTAGAGTTACTTATTTCCTACAAATAATGGATCAAGTTTTAACTTCACTTAGAGACTGGTTTGAGCAATTTAAACATTATGAAGCAATTTTTAGCTTTTTGTTAAATTTGAAATTAAAAAATGTTGATGAGATATGAAGGACCATTGCATGAATTGAGAAGTTTTTTGACACATGAAGAAATGTAATACCTCAAAATTTTGGTGTATATAATATTTATCATATAATAATGTGAAAATGATTGGACTTAATATGATAATAAAATAAATTAAAATTAAGGAGTGGCAAAATGATCATTTTTTCAACATTGGGATTTGATAATGAAACGCAATGCCATTGCTACTGTCTAATTTTTCTGGTTCGTGTAGTATATTTGTTTTCCTCCTTTGGAGCCCATATGAAGGAGTTACGTGCAAAATTGTGTCGAGCTGAACAAGTGTCAAAGTTTAAAATTTGGATTCGGATTGACATTGTTTTCCTCCGACCATATAAACTAAAATACATAACTACTAACTACTTTCACATTTCCAAAAACTAATCGCTCATTCTCTTCTTCCTCCTTTTTCCTCTTTAAACCAAAACTTCAAATCATTCTATCTTACTCGAATCTCAATGGATTCGCACGAAATTAGTGGCATCGCGAAGCTAGAGGAAAGGACTATGCATCTATACCAATTTGAAGGCAGAATTCTGAAGTTTGAAGGTGCCATAGTCTGAACAGTGGAGGCATCGGCAGTGAAGAAGCGATTTGTGAGTGATCCATGCTTTTCTCTAGTATAATGCAATTATGATCCTAAAACTATGAGTTGCAATCCAGAATAGTGCAGATAACAAATTTAAGTCACTTAATTATGGAATTAACTTAGGGTTTGGGAAGGATTTGAATAAACAGTAAACTATAAACTAGATTGTCACTTTTCCCTAAAAATTAATGAACATATAATGAAAATTGATGGATTTAAGTGTAAATCGGCAATGGAAACATAGGGTAAGTGACTAGGAACATTCTTAGGCGATTAGAGGTCGAACAAAGTCGACTGAAAGTGAAATGACGTAGAGGAGCATTGAAAATCGCGGTCGGATTTTCCATTTTTCACTTCAACCGGTGGACCAGTTACACCATCGGTATACCAGTGGCCTAATTTTGGGTTATCAGCAATAGAGGGTTACCAGCAATGTTTTACAGAGGGGTTCAAAGCAAATAGATGGGGAGAATTTACATACAACTTCGTTGCTAAGTTAAGGAAGGTCAAAGACAATTTAAAAGCATGGAATAGAAATATGAATAAAGGTGGTGCTATTAAAAAACTAGAATGAATATAATCAAATATTCCTACAAGCAAATAAAGATCCTGAGAACCTATTATTATATGACAGAATGTTGCAAATCAACACTGAACTGAAAAAACAAATTAAATTGCAACAAGATCACGTGATGCAGAAAAGTAAAGTGCTATATTGTGATACTAATTCCAAGTTTTTCTTTGAAAAGATGTCCATAAGGAAGAATAACAATAGAATTCAAGCATTGCTTTCCCCTACTGGTAAATATGTATATAGTAAGGATATAATAGTCCAGGAGTCTCTGAACTATTATACCCATCTTTATAATGGAGAGAATGCAGTATTATTTCCTTTTATTAAACTAAGAATGATTATTAATAACCATGGCAAAGCATATATGTCCTCCTCTATTGATATCTGACGCAGCGGATAATTCAAAACGATCTTCGATCGAAGAAAGTAGCAGTCGATGGAATGATGGATACTGGAATGCCCGAATTCGTTGATCCGAAGATACCGAACTCTAGCTATCTCTGACTCGTTGATCCGAAGATACCGGGAAAGAGATCTACGATTCTTTGACGTTGATCTTGCGCACAAGATACCGTGAATCGGCTTCAACAAACGATGATCCGAGCGCACTCGAATGACGTTAGTGGAGATAGGAGATACACTCGACTACCAATTGAAATTGAAAGCAACAAGCTAACAAAGAGAATTTTATTCAATATTCAACAACCTTTACAAAATGACCATACACGCCTATTTATAGGCACATTACAATTTTTACCAAAAAAAACAACGAATTTACTCTAAGTCCTAACTCGGTTCCGAGTTAACAACACCTGCTTCGCGACTTAGGGATAGCTCGGCAACGACTTCATCTTCTTTCGCGACTTAAGTGATAGCTCGGCAAAGGAATAGCTCGGCAAAGGAATAGCTCGGCAAAGATTTCGCGATCTTCAGATAACTCGGCAACTTCTTTTCGCGACTTAAGGGATAGCTCGGCATCTTCCTTTCGCGACTTAAGGGCTAGCTCGGCAACGACTGCGACTTAAGGGATAGCTCGGCAACGATTTAGGGTTAGGTCGTAGCTCGGCATGGAAGGCTGGGGATAGGTCGTGGGCGGTCGCGACTTTGGGAAGAAGTGTTAGGTCGTAGCTCGGCATGAAGGTGGAAGTTAGGTCGGAGGCGATTGAGTCGGAGCTTAGGTCGGCAACTGGAGTGGAGTTTAGGTATGCTGCTGCATCATCCTCCCCTTGTTGACAAAAATTCGACCTCGAATTTGTACTTCTCTCTTTTTCAACAAGCTCATCTCCATGGTACGGAATCAAATGTTTAACGAAGGACGAGGAAACGGTAAGGAAATAACTCGTATCGGGAGAGGAGTAGGAGACACATCGTATGAGCTTTTGTAGGAGCAAGCAGCCCGAGTTTCAGACCTAGGATAGGAGTCCTTATTTATTGACCGTTTCGGCATACAAGTAAGCACGAACATGCTCGTATTCATTCAGTAATTCTACCCCTTCTTCATTCTTGGACCTCGCTTAAAAATATTTTGAAAACGTCAGCAGTGTGAATGTGATCAGGCAACTTTAACTGATAAGCATTGTCATTGATTTTCTTCAAGATTTCTACTGGTCCAATCTTTCGAGCTTTCAACTTGTTGTAAGTCCCAACTGGAAAACGATCTTTTGTCAATACCGCGTAAACCAAATCACCCTCTTTGAAGACTACACTCCTTCGTTTCTTATCCGCCATTTGTTTGTACTTCTCATTTGTCTTTTCCAATCGTTCCTGAACGATTCTATGGCACTCCGTCAACCCTTCAACAAAATCAGCAGCTTTCTTAACTGTCTTCTTTGATTGTGGTATTACCGTTAAATCCAAAGGTCCCTTCGGTAAGCTCGAATAAACAATCTGGAATGGACTGAACCCCGTACTTCGATTCACAGCATGATTATGGGCAAATTCTGCCTGACATAACTTCACATCCCAACTCTTTAGATTATCTTGAACAAGACACCTCAACAAGTTTCCCAATGATCGATTAACCACCTCCGTTTGTCCATCAGTTTGCGGATGATAAGCACTACTAAACTTCAGCTTTGTTCCCACCATTTTCCACAAACTCAACCAAAAGTGACTCAGAAATCGAGTATCTCTATCTGACACAATAGATTTTGGCAATCCATGAAGTCGATAGATCTCCTTGAAAAACAATTGAGCAACATGAACAGCATCTGCCGTTTTCTTACAAGCAATAAAATGTGCCATTTTCGAGAATCTGTCCACCACCACATATATGGAATCATTACCTCGCCGTGTCCTCGGTAATCCCAACACAAAGTCCATGCTCACATCAACCCATGGTTTAATTGGTACAGGTAATGGCATATATAAACCAGCATTAGTCGCAGTTCCTTTCGAAACCTGACAAATATGACATCTCTCAACAAATCTTTCCACCTCTTTCCTCATTGACGGCCAAAAATAAAATTGAGAAATTAACTGCAACGTACGATCTCTACCCACATGGCCTTCTTCATGTAGTTCTTTAACAATCTTCATTCTCAAGCTACAGTCTGGGATGCACAAACGATTTCCCTTAAACAGAAAACCATCCACCAACACAAATTCATCCGTATTTCCTTCCTTTACTTTTTCAACAAATTTCACAAAGTAAGGATCTTCTTCAATCAATTCTGGCAATAATTCAAACCCTGTCACTTCAACTGTCATTGTCGTCAACAAATGACTCCTCCTACTCAAAGCATCAGCCACACGATTGGTTACCCCTGACTTGTGCTTAACGACAAAAGTAAACTGCTGTAAATAAGCAATCCACGATGCATGTCTTGCTGAAATCTTGTCTTGCCCTTGCAAATGCTTTAATGCTTCATGATCAGTGTAAAGAACAAACTCCTTCTGAAATAGATAGTGTCTCCAGTGTTTAATAGATTGCACAACGGCATAAAACTCCACATCATATGTACTGTATCGCATCTTTGCTCCTGACAACTTCTCACTGAAATAGGCAATTGGACGCCCCTTCTGACTCAACACCCCTCCAATCCCAACCTTGGATGCATCAGTATGTAGTTCAAACACCAACTGAAAATCAGGTAGCACTAGGATTGGTGCGGACGTCAGCAATTCCTTGATTTTTCCAAAAGCAATCCCTGCTTCCTCTGACCATGAAAAACTGTTTGCCTTTCATACAATCTGTAACAGGCGCCATCACACTACTAAAGTGTGGGATAAACCTTCGATAAAATGAAGCCAACCCATGAAAACTACGAACTTCCGTTATCGTCTTGGGCTGCGGCCAATTTCTGATCGCCTCAACTTTACTTTGGTCAACCTGTATTCCTTTCTCTGAAACAACATACCCCAGAAATAAAACACTATGCGTCATGAACACGCATTTCTTCGTTGCAGCATAGAATTGTTCTTGTCGCAATACCATCAGCACTTCTCTAAGATGATTCAAATGTTCCTCTGGACTTCCACTGTAAATAAGAATATCATCGAAATACACCACCACGAATTTCCCAATGAACGGTCGAAAAATCTGATTCATCACTCTCATGAACGTACTTGGTGCATTGGATAAACCAAATGGCATAACCAACCATTCGTATAGACCCTCTCTGGTTTTAAAAGCAGTCTTCCACTCATCTCCTGGTCTGATACGAATTTGATGATATCCACTCTTCAAATCAATCTTCGAAAAGATAGTAGCTCCACTTATTTGATCCAACAAGTCATCCAACCTCGGCATTGGAAATCTATATCTCACAGTAATCTTATTCAATGCTCGACTGTCAGTGCACATCCTCCACGTCCCATCCTTCTTGGGTACCAATAAAGCTGGTACAGCACAAGGACTCAGACTCTCCTGCACACGCCCCTGTTCAAGCAATTCCTCTACCTGCCTCCGCAATTCTTCATGTTCCTTCGGACTCATTCGATAATGTGGTCTGTGTGGCAATACAGCACCGGAAACAAGATCTATCTGATGTTGTATATCCCTCAACGGTGGCAACTCCGTTGGTAACTCATCTGGGAATACATCGTCAAATTCTTTCAGAACTGGTTTAACTTCTTCTGGAATTTCAACCTCTTCACTGCTTTCTCGTCCAATCAACAAGAATACTTCCGGCTCTTCTTCAACTTCTTTAACAAACTCCTTCAAAGTCAATAGAGTTTTCAGCTCTTCGATTTCCTCCACTTTGTTTTCTTCCTGTTGGCGTTTCTTCGGAACCAGAGTAATCTTTGTACCTTCGAACATGAAACTGTAACTGTTGGTCCGTCCATCATGTTGTACTGCTCTATCAAACTGCCACGGTCTCCCCAGCAACAAATGACAAACGTCCATATCTACGACATCACACCAGATTTCATCTTTGTATTTCTTCCCAATTGAAAACTTCACACAAGCTCTACGTCCAACTTTCACTTCACCACCCTTCCTCAACCAAGCTAACTTGTACGGTTTAGGATGTTTCTCGGTTTTCAACTCCAACTTCTTCACCGCTTCTGTAGAGATAATATTATCACAACTTCCAGCATCAATAACAAATTTACAAACTCTTCCCAGAATAGTGCATGTAGATTGAAAGATATTGTTTCTCAACCAACTACTTTCCTCCTCTTGCTTCGGTGTTAAACAACTTCTCCTCATCATCAATGCATACCCGTCATCTCCCGACAGTAAGTCTTCCTCCTCAACTGGTAAAGAATTAGAACATTCATCTTCTTCATCCTCATCCTCAACCTCAGTAATCATTGCTCTCTTCTTTGGCTTTGGACACTCATTGCTTTTATGACCCAACTCCTGACAGTTGTAACATTTGAAACCGTTGTTAACCTTTGCCTTCTCAACCTCCTTCACCACTGGTTTACTGATAGGTTTAGACACATTAGAACTTCCACCAACACCCTTCACTTGATTATTGGAATTCGTAAACACACCACCTCCTCGTCGTCCCTGCTTCTCCCAAGCCAACGCTTTTTGATGTGCCTCTGCCACAGATCTTGGATCGAACATATTAACCATATCCTGAATCTGCATTCTCAATCCCCCAATGAATCTAGATGTCAGTTGTTCTTCCGTTTCCATGATATCATTCCTCGCAATAAGCTGGTAAAACTCATCCGCGTAATCATTAACAGTCTTTGTGCCCTGCCTCAAGTTCTGCAAACGTTGATACATCAGAGATTGATAATTGTAAGGTAAGAACGTTGCTTTCATCAATTTCTTCATCTTCTCCCAAGATTCAATTTTTGACTTCCCCATTCGTTCACGTGTAAGTTTAGTTTGCTGCCACCATGCCAAAGCTCTACCCCTCAACCTTGTAGCAACCAACTTCACTCTACGACGTTCTGGAACTTCTTTGAAATCAAAAATTTCTTCAACATTAGCCATCCAATCCAAAAACTCCTCAGCCTGCATACCACCTTTGAATTCTGGAATTTCTGTCTTCATCCCAGATTCCCACTTGTGATCGTATTCCGACTGATTCCTTCCTCGTCCACGTCCTCGTCCATGAACACTACCACCATCATACTCTTCTTCACCATCCGATGTATATCGATGTCGATCCTGACCACCAACATCTCTACCACCATCACGTCTTCCACCAACATTCCTACGATCCACATTCCTTTGATCACGATCATTCACATTTCTATCACGATCTCGATCCACGCTTCTATGATCACTATCAACACTTCTCTCTCGATTTGAATGTGGTGAAATTCTACTTCTTCCATGGCTCGACTCAGGTGAAACCCTTCTCTGATTTTGACTCATTTCCAACATCATCCTCTCTAATCGACCAATCCCTTCCGTAAGCTTCTCATTGAAATTCTCGTTAATTCTTTGCTCCATTTCATCGGCCTCTTCTCTTCCGTATAAAGCATTAATATTGCGATGACGTTGAACTCGTCTTGGCGGCATGATTGAATACTTCACAAACACTTCAACAAATTCACACTTCAAGTTTCAAACACCTTTCGAACTTTGATCCAAAATGAAATGGATCGAAAACTCCAACTTTGTTGCAAAATATGACGAACACGATGAACACACCTTCAACACTTCAAATTCTCGGCTCCAAGACTCGATTTAGCTATGATTGGCTAAAACAAGCTCTGATACCAAAACTGACGCAGCGGATAATTCAAAACGATCTTCGATCGAAGAAAGTAGCAGTCGATGGAATGATGGATACTGGAATGCCCGAATTCGTTGATCCGAAGATACCGAACTCTAGCTATCTCTGACTCGTTGATCCGAAGATACCGGGAAAGAGATCTACGATTCTTTGACGTTGATCTTGCGCACAAGATACCGTGAATCGGCTTCAACAAACGATGATCCGAGCGCACTCGAATGACGTTAGTGGAGATAGGAGATACACTCGACTACCAATTGAAATTGAAAGCAACAAGCTAACAAAGAGAATTTTATTCAATATTCAACAACCTTTACAAAATGACCATACACGCCTATTTATAGGCACATTACAATTTTTACCAAAAAAAACAACGAATTTACTCTAAGTCCTAACTCGGTTCCGAGTTAACAACACCTGCTTCGCGACTTAGGGATAGCTCGGCAACGACTTCATCTTCTTTCGCGACTTAAGTGATAGCTCGGCAAAGGAATAGCTCGGCAAAGGAATAGCTCGGCAAAGATTTCGCGATCTTCAGATAACTCGGCAACTTCTTTTCGCGACTTAAGGGATAGCTCGGCATCTTCCTTTCGCGACTTAAGGGCTAGCTCGGCAACGACTGCGACTTAAGGGATAGCTCGGCAACGATTTAGGGTTAGGTCGTAGCTCGGCATGGAAGGCTGGGGATAGGTCGTGGGCGGTCGCGACTTTGGGAAGAAGTGTTAGGTCGTAGCTCGGCATGAAGGTGGAAGTTAGGTCGGAGGCGATTGAGTCGGAGCTTAGGTCGGCAACTGGAGTGGAGTTTAGGTATGCAAAAAATTAAGAATGATTATTAATAACCATGGCAAAGCATATATGTCCTCCTCTATTGATATCCAAGAAATTAAGGAAACTTTAGATTTAATTCTTGATGCAAAAAGTCTAGGCCCAGATGGTTTCACATCAAAGTTTTTTCAAATTGCATTTGGATCATATTAGAGACGAGCTATTTCTAGTTTCAGAAAATTTTCAATATGGGAAACTTGCTAAAGGCCTTAATCATACTTTTTTGACAATTATCCAAAAAAAGATAAGCCCCAAAACTTATCTGATTATAGACCTATAACATGTACAAATGTTATTTATAAGATTGTTACAAAGATCTTATGCAATAGATTCAAACATTTTCTTCCATTTTTAATTGCAAAAAATCAATCGGCTTTTATCCCTGGATGAAACATTGGAGAAAATATCTTACTAACCCATGAGCTTATCAAATATTTCAAGAAAAAAAGAAAACCAAATATGTGCATTAAAGTTGATTTGCAGAAAGCATATGACATGATAAATAGGGAATTTACATGTCATATGCTACATGCTATGGGTTTACCTCTCTCTATCATTAATCTTATATATGAATGCATAAGTACTCCTACATTTTCCATATTGGTTGATGGGTTCCTCATGGCTTTATCGAATCCAATAGAGGATTACGACAGGGGGTCCACTATCCTCTTATTTATTTTGTGTAGCAATAAAGTTTTTCTCGCTTAGAATGGAAGATAGTGTCTCAAGGATAACTAAAACCTATTTCTAAAGTTAAACCAATTATCCCACACCTACTTTGCGTGGATGATGTTATGATTTTTCTCGAAGCTAATATGGAAAATGCAGTAGAAATTAAATAGATTTTTAATGACCTACGACAGACAACAGGATTGCAAATAAACCATCTAAATTTGAACATATATTTCAGTTCTAATGTGACCAATTGTTCTACTATTTCATAAGTGCTTGGAATGCATGAAGTGAGCCTTCTGGTGAAATATCTGGTGTTCCACTCTCTTCTGAATATGTTTAATGCAACAAATTGCTCACCGCTAATGCAAAGAATTACTACTAGACTACATAGTTGGGATAGTCAGTTACTATCTGTGGCTGGAAGGGCTCAATTAATAAAAAGTGTGATTATCCCTATAGTGCTTTATTGGCTATTAATTTACCATCAACAACCTTCCTCTATTATCAAGAAGATTGAATCACCATGTGCTAAATTTTGTAGTGGGGAGCGTGGGAGGGGTGGGGGTGGGGGGAGACTCATAAAATTGCATGGGACACTCTATGTAAACCCAAAAGTGAAGGAGGTATTGAGTTAAGAAGATTAGCTGACTTAAGAACAACAGCAAGTATTAAGCTAAACTGGAATCTATTGACCAAACGGTGTATGTGGACTGCATGGATGAAGAACAACTATATTCATACAAACTACTAGGCTATGCATATAAATAACAATTTTTCGTTCACACTTAAGCACATGATGAGGAATAGACTAAATTCTACAAAGATTTTCAATAGGTCATTGCTGATGGATTCTCTACATCTTTATGGTTTGATCCATGGATCAACCATAAATCCTTAGTTTATATACTATGTTCTTTACAGACAAAATTTTCTCCTGTATCATCTTAAATAATAAACTAAATCCAGACATGCATACTTCCAGAAACAAGGGAAGTCAAACAACTCATTGATTCTGTATTTGTTAATGTACAACATCCATTGGATCTATGAGAGATTAATGGTAAAAGTGAGTTTAATTTCGCTACAGTGTGGAAAGAAACTCAAGAAAAACATGCATTGAATGACTGGCATCATATGATATGGTACAAACTTAATGCTAATAAAATGTCGATGTGTGTGTACAAAGTATTGAATCAAAGATTACCTATAGTGGATTGATTATCTAACTGGGGAATCCGATTAGATAATCGGTGTCCAATGTGTCAAACGAAGGACGAAACACATGAACACCTTTTCTTCCACTATTCCTACAGCAGATACATCATTTCTTATATGCAATTGAAACTGGGCATCTCATCTTCAACAGCTTCGAACCTAATCGATGAACTTTGGGACTTTAAATCCTCTTTCAGATCAAAGAACATCATGTAGAGCATGACTTATGTGGCTTTCATTGCTTCGATTTACCATACTTGGATGGGGAGGAGGGGGAGGAGCATATAGAGATTTGGGATGAAGGAAAGCTCGAGATTAAAGCATGCGAGGAAGGTTGAGAAGGATATTCTGGCTCTCGTCATTCGGGATTGGAATCGCAGCCATTACAAGGTAGAAATCGATTTTTTAAGACGATGGGGCATCAAGCTAATGGATGAGGGATAATAGTGGATTAGGATTTTGTTGTTGTTGTTGTTAATTGGACTTGTTTTCTAGTGAGCTATTTGCTTGAATGGGGGTGTATATTGATGTATTTTGTTTGTATTTGATACTGTATACTGTTGCATGTTGTCTTTTTTCTTACTACTCTGGTAAGGTTTTTTAAGAAGGCAAAACCAACAACGTTCTTTATACGTCACTAAATAAAGAATGTTTTTTCAAAAAAAAATTATGTATATGTATGTATGTATGTATGTATATGTATAGGAGGAATCCACATTTTAGTGATTTTGTTTATTTGGTTTATTGCTTAATTAATTTCTTAGTATCTAAGATCATTGAACTCAGGCCAACATACAAACACATTCTTTTAAAATTAAGTCAATACTACCATTCATATAATAATAAAACTGAAAAATGGGCTATGCCCATAAACTGGGCTCTGAGCCATCATCCAAATAGCCTAGGCCTAGGGCCGGTCCTGATCGAACTTATATTTTTGTAGGCATAATACAGATATCGTTAACATCATCTCTGCAAAAAATTTGCCTTATTCAAATACTTTAGCACATCAAAACTAATTATGTACCATATTGTATTTCCTTTTCTTTGTTAGGCATGTGGGGTTGTCTAGCCCCCCACCAGTTTTTATTCAAACAAAATTAAACCATAGCAAAAGAAAAATAAAACGCGTAATGGATCTTGGGGCACTGCTACGAGTTTCTATTGGCAGTATTCAACAAAAGCCTATATTGGTTGAGCAATGATTTACGCAATAAGCATTCTATGTACAATGAACCTATAAGGATATCTTTGCTAGATAGAAGACTATGAAGCTAAAGGGTAGTATGGTAATAAATGAAGGGTTGATAGACATCAGTGGGGTTTACCATTTTAATTGAATCATGCCGGGGGTGTAGTGCAATAACTAGGGTAATAATAGCGGTAGGCTTTAATATATGAATCTTTAAATTTCAATGATTGTAAATATACCCAAGCATGACTAAAACACAAATTGGAAATACCCAAAGATTAATGTTTATTTTACACAATTACAATTTCCTCTGCCTATATCAGTTTAGCTGTTAGCTGAAATTATAATTTCACAGTAATACACGGTACACAGTACCCATCAAATCTGCATCTAATTTGCGTGAATGCTTATAACTTGCATGAATTTGAAATAACAATTCTCATACATTTGTGAAAAATCCAGTAGATTTCTCATTAGTAAAAGCAGGCGAATCCCACAGTAAATTTGATCTCCAGTCTTCACACATAACAGGTGACATATTGAATGGAAAATTAACCCCCTGCGTATCATTAACGATGATCCTATCTGGGTTTGATCTCATCTCATCATTAAATCCCAAAGGCAAATCGACCCTTAATTCATTATTCTGTGGAATCTGACTTAAGTTAAGCAGCATAGAATCCATGAGCACATCTTCTTGAGAAAATGTAAAATCGGCCAAGTCAAATTCTAATGCAGGAAAGTTGAATTGAACTGAAGAAGAAGACAGCTCAGTGCTTGTAGTGGTATTATTAGTACTGCAAGAGATAGTGTCTGATACAAAAAGTTGATTTGCGTAAGTGGTTTCAGAAACTGGAAACATGTCTGATTTGGCAGTGACTGTTTCTTGAAACTGCGATCCCCATGACTGAGCTATCGTTCTTTGCGCCAAAGAAGTCGTCTTCTTGAATATTCTACAAATGACCCATGCTTCCTGTAAACATTCCAATATAATAAAGCCTAGTTATTGCTTATTATTAGGGTAATAATAGCGGTAGGCTTCCTGCAATCATATTCTACAAATGACCCTATTGTATTAACTAATGTTTAAAATTTTCATTGCCCACCAATGGTGCAGTTATTTACTATTCTGTACATACAATCAGACATACATTGATGGGAATTGTCTTTTCGAGGGGTCTTTTGGGGAATGATGAATCACTGATGGAAGGAAGTCTGAATTCGTGCATCATCCAGTCAGTTTTGGTGCCTTTTGCAGCTCGACCTTTGTAAAATACAAGAGACTTTTTAAGCCCTATGCATTTATTACCCTCCGAGGAGTAAATTGGTCTATCAGTTCCTGTTGCTTTCCAGAATCCAGCTTCGGTGACTCTGTTTGGGCGTGCACTGTTTCTATATTTACGGTCTCTTGGACAGTAAAAATACCACTCTTTTTCTCCGCTAGTCACCATATCTTCATTTTGAGAAAGTGATAATAGTTAGAAAAGGTAGCATTCAACATTTATTCTCGTTTCTCATACATGTATGATATGATTAGTTAATACAATAGGGTTAGATAACATTGTTTGAAACATGAGAAGCATTTATTTACATCGAAAAGTATGACCTTTACTTACATGTATTCATATATAGATTAAAAAAGGTATATGGACAAAACAAGTAGATAAGAAAGAGGACTGATGCATTTTTTAATTAAACAAATCAGAAAACAAAATTTGATGGCAGTAATAAACAATAACAATCAATATATGTTGAGCCCTAGAAAGTATCTACTTAGAGTTTAAGTAATTAAGCTTCCATTTCTGCCTAAGTAAGTCAACATATAAAAGAGATCATTTTACAGTCATTTAACAATATTTTGAGCATGCCTACTTTAGCAAAACATATTGCATAGCAACAGTCGAGATTCAGAATTTTTATGCATGCAAAAACTGTAAAATCCTTAAAACCAGTTTTCTATATCGACTATGATCATTTTCGGAGTAAAATATGCTTTAAAGATGATAGGATAAGAAATCAGTATCGAGCAGGCTAGATACTAAAGTAGTTTGTTTGCTTACTTGGTAAATCCCAGGGATCATATTTGTAGATATCCAACTGTCTAATCAGTTCAATACTAAGAGGCTTCTGCTGAATTTTTCTCTTAAGGTAAAAGCTAACTAGCTCTTCATCTGTTGGGTGAAACCTAAACCCTGGCATCATCAATTCATCTCCGTAGTCTTCGACACAATCCATTGCTTGATTGCTAAAAGAAAATAAGTATAAGCAAACTCTTAAATTTTGATGAACTCAAATGTGCAATTGATGGTGAAGGAATTTGCTCAAGGTGGCGCGGGCGCTCTCTCTCTCTCTCTCTCTCTCTCTCTCTCTCTCTCTCTCTCTCTCTCTCTCTCTCTCGAGAGAGAGAGAGAGAGAGAGAGAGAGAGAGAGAGAGAGAGAGAGAGAGAGAGAGAGAGAGAGAGGTGTGTCAAAACTTTAACAAAACACAGGTCAGCATATTCTCATTTTTATATGTTTCATGATAATGAACTGAAGGCTATAATGGGAAGGTCTCTAAATGCCAGCATTGCGTAGTCATTTTACAGTTGTTTATGATTGCAGGTTGAACACCTACATGCATGCGTCTGCCAACATAATAGGACAATTCAAATATAATATTATTATTTTCAATCCCTACTACTACGAAAACCTGCAAATTCTTCTGATACATACCCTTCTAATAGTCATGATCCAAAAATCGATTTCATAAAATATATTATTTTTTATGGGATTTTATCCTTCATTCCTTATCAGATAAGGGTTTTGTTATCACATGTTAATAATAATTATTTTTCACTAAAAGATTAAAAAAATAAGTTAAGTGTATATATTATCCTTACATAATTTAAAAAATATGAAATTCAGAAGGTATATGATAATTTTGCAATCTTAACATGTGCCTAAGGGCACATGTTAGCATTTTCCATCAGATAAATACCCTTTCTTTGTCGGCTTATATTTGGGATTTTATGGAAATCCCCTTATTGGTAAAAACATAAAACGCAAGGAATCTATACTGAAAATTAGTTGTATGCTAATAATCATTATATGTTCGGTAAAGTTTTGCTACCTATACACAGTCACTACAACATCCGTTAAAACTGTTGAATTCGAATTTCAGATACATGAAAGTGTTGACAAATGGGAAGGGGTCGAAGGGCATTATTGCATTGACTAAAATCAAATATTTCTATAGCCGAAAAGTTAAGCATTCTACACCCGTCAACTGAATTAAAATCTACGTAGAAGAAAAGTATTAACAAAAGATGAGAAGAAAGAGATATTCACCTGTAGCTTTCTTGCATATCAGCGCACAATATACTGTTAAAAGTTTGAGAATGACTGACTACGACGTACTCTCAATTTGACGGATTTGTATTCATATTGTGGATTAGATCATTCAGTATCCATGCAGTTTACTGCACCAACAAAAATTACATGCGGTAAATATATGTGGTAAAAAATACAGAACCAAATTATCAAAGAAAAAAAAATGCCGTTTAAGAAAGCCAGGTTCAGACATACTATAAAGTATAAACACTCCAGTACTGATACAGTACTTCATTATGTATACACATGCTTAGTTGCTGACTTAGCCTAAAAAATGTTGATCTGGTACATCCAACATTAACACGTAGGTGACTAGAGAGATTGTTGTGAATTCCCTCAACCAAGAGTACATATATATTATTTAGTTTTGTCTCAAATCAAACAAGTTTAACCACATTCCAGACCAGAATTTCATAACTACGTCTGCCAAATGGTGAACGAAGTGAAAAATAATAACAGTTAAAAAATAAAAATAAATAAATAAACAAATCAAACCTTCTAATTAATGAAGGTTTAAGGGAGGTCAATTACAATTTTGGGTGCTATAAATCCTACTTAAACAAGGCTCCCCAAACAAGCCAAACACATTTTTTGAAACCTTACTGTCTCTAGTTCATTGACCTTGGTTTCACACATTCATTCCTTCAAACCTAAGTTTTTCTATTAATGAAAAATGCACACAAATGTTTTTAATATAATAGCAACTCTTCCCATTAAATCCAAATTATTAGTTTATCATCGAAGATCCATCTTTTTCCTCTTTAAAGAATAGTTTATAGAACACACCTTGCAAAAATCAAGGCCAGATCTTCATGCTGTGATTTCATATTAAGTTTTAAACACCAAACTCTAGGCAAGAAGATACTTCCAAGATTAAGGTATAATTAAAGAAATTTTTTAGTAATGCGATTAACATTCACTTGAACAAATGGTCGTGTTCAAATATGTCAATGTCCACATGTGTGCCTGTCATTCTTGACGTTTCCTTCTCATCCCTTCATTAAATAATTTTCAATTTCTACAATGCATGCTTCGTTGTCTTCTACTTGTTTATTTCTTAATCAAACAGCCACGCGTAGGTGCAAGTTTAAAACAGGGATCAGTAGATGCAAGAGTTTCACTGTTCGAGTAATTGAATTTGAAAGCTGATAATTTAGCTATATTTTACATGAAGATATTTATGTTCAAAATTAAATATGACATCCAACTCACAATAGGCTGTTTTGCTTGCCTATTATGCTTACCACTTGCACCTGTCAATTATTAATATCAAATACAATACAGCATCCAATTATGAAAAGAAAAAAATGGCAAATATGCTCACTGTGAAAATTGAATCATATTACCTCTGTTAATTGTTAAGGCATAATGAATGTAATAGCTTATGTATTAACCAAGGTTGTAAAAATCGCTAGGTGTAGAGCATGAATTAGGGATTAATCGTTTAGGCTATATATGATTAATCGGAGACTAATTGAAGCTAAGCATTTTGGATAAACGCATGTATTTTAATTAAATTTTAGTATTTTTTATTATTGCTCGATCCAAAATGAAAATATAGAAGTTTGGATGAGCTTGGTAACAGCTATGAAGGCAAAACCGTCTGAAACTAGCATGTAGATGCTTAAACGAGACATGAAACCTTATATAGTGCCTAAAGAGTACTTATGTACCTATTTAGATGCTTAGATGATGCAGTATGCTCATAGATGGCCCTAGACGAATGACTAGAGTGGCACCTCGCCTAACATCTAAACGAGGCCTAGAAGGATTTTTAGAACACTGTATTAACATAATGACCCTACAGTTATATTGAAGATATGTCTAAAAACTAGAATAATGAACAAATCCTTGACTAGTCGAATTTGTAGCTTACAAGTAGAAATCACATTTCAATACGTACATTGGTGCACATCCAAGCTATACAGCTGTGCTGTGTATGAAATTAGAATGGTACACGTCAAAGTCTTTCTCCTCATTTAGTATATATACTTGATGTATGCTCACTAGAAACAATAAAAGAGATGCAATCATCTATTCATAATATTCAATAATTAAATATCTAGATGTTTGAAATCATTACTTGGTAATGCTTGAAAGGCTTTCAATTCACCCAAACATATCTTGGGTAATGTTTTTGTATTTTATGGTTCACTTTGACAACAACTTACACTAATATGGTGCATGTGTTATGCTAACTAGTATAGAGTACAAATCTTCACCTTGTTATTTCCAATCTTAATTATATGTGAAAAAAAATGAAAGAGAGATTTTGGGACTAATTCAATTATTATGCTTGAATTTAAAAACAAAACAAAAGTTAAAACTAATGTTTGGCTAGAAAATACATTTTGGATTTTACGTTTTCAATATCCACGTCAAATGAAGTGGAAGATAAGGAGGAGTCGGAGAATCCTAATCATTCCATCAACTAGAGAAATGGTAAGGGGGAAGAAAGTTGTTGATATTTTCTAAAAGACGGAAAACAAGAAATAAATATTTTCAATCTTATATGTTAAAACAATTTTTTCGAATTGATTGTTTTTCAATTATTCCACCTCTTTCCTACATTTTAAAGTAGACGGTTGAAAACGCAAAATACAAAACTCATTTTCAAATCAACCGCTACATAAGTTTTTGAATTGAGATTTATATACAGGTGAGACATGATTAGATATTCTGGATAAGTTACATATGCAGACGGCCACATTTGTACATATACGCAGAAAAAAATGTTTCAAGCTAAACCTAATAATTCAAGATTTGGTGACATGTATAACCTCCTAACATTGTTAAAGCAGTAAACCAAGCATGTGCTTCAAAGAGACTGTTTAAATCTCAACAACGGACAAACATTAGCAAACTTGGAATTAACACACTAATCTTTACATTACTTCGAGGCTTGAACAACAACTTATAGTCCATGTTCATCTTTATTTTTGATAACAAAGAAAAGCTCCATAATGCTTCCCAAATTGCAATTTCGAATATTATTTTGAAACCATGCGCCCCAGAAAAGTGGTTCTATAGTGACCCACGCTCTCCAGGAGCGTGAATGCTTAATTAACTTCATTTCCAGGAATGTTGTTTCATACAAAATCACGCCCTTCACTTGCTTTCCATCGAACATCAGGGTTTTTGTTTGTTTATGTTTTTATTTCTTTTGTTTTTTTTTTGTTTTTTTGGTGCTAAAGGGAATCAACGGAATGCGGTGAATTTATTTTGATTAGCAGCCTATGAAAGACGATGTTCAGGGTGTTGATAGACCAACCCAAAGAAAATTAATCAATTGCATTAAAACATTAAAATCATCAACTTAACCATTGCTTTCTTTTCGTAACTCATCAACTCCTCAAATCCAAGTATCTCCATCCAAGTTCACGTCATTGCATATTTTATTTGCCTCTTCGTTAAGCACGGTCTCCATCCTTCTTTCCCTTTCAATTAAGCAATTCAGTTCCATTAAATGTCTGCTCAATTATCCTACCTTGACGCTGTCTCTAGAATTTGTCATCGAAGAAAATGAGAGTTGGTCGGTGATACCGAAGAAGCGGTTGGTGACGGATTCGGGCTCTGGGTGATAGAAGGAGAACACTTTTCCGGAAGGTAGACCCGTCAAACGGGTCGGGTCGGGTCATAAATGGGTCGGGTAGAATTTAACCCAATCCATTCAAAACATAAACAAACCCGACCCATTTGATCCATTTAATATACGGGTTAACCCGACCCAACCCATTTAATAAAAGGGTTAACCCGACCCGACCCGTTTTAAAAAAACTGCTGCATAAGCAATAAAAACTGCACCATTTTTATCAATACTAAGCTGTTACATAACAAACAAAAACTGCAGTAAAAAAATAAAAAACTGCATCAAATTGCATCAAATTCTACGTAAAAGCAGAACTGCATCATAAAACATCAAACAAAGGTTTCAATGAAATGACAAACCAAACAGATGTTGCATAAAATATTCACTAGTTATATACAAGCATGCAAGATGTCCGTTAAGAAAGAAGCAGCAACCTATAACTACCAATGCTAAGGCCTTGTTGTACAGTGCTATGTATCATAGAAGTGCGATCTTTGTCTTGATGTCACTGGTGCCTGGCTGCAACGTAAAAATATGCAAAGCTATCAAGCCTCTAAACAACAATAGTATCACTAGTACTTCAGAGAGCAAACAAAAAACTGGAACTGATTCTACATAGTTCTGCCACTTTTTGCAGTCTTATCCAGGTGAAACTTTCAAAAATTACACTGAAAAGCATAAACATTATATCGAAAAGGAAAAAAAAGGTAAATTTTATCCACGTTACTAGAAGTGTTTACAGCCATGACCTTCACTTATTAGTTAAATTCTGATGACGAGATCAATAGACATTGTAACATAAGAATTTTCTATTTGACACTTAGCACACATACAATATAAAGGCATCTTGCGAGTCATTAATTACATCATAATAAACACATGCATGTTAACAATTTTTTAATTATTGTAGTCGTGAGTATACAATGCCTCAATAGTCTGGAAACCGTTACGTTATCCATCTATCTGTATAGCATTATCAATATGTCAATGATTATGAGCAACTATGATATCGTATTTGAGTGTACAGTCCAAGCTCATGATGACAATGGTATAAATTAGCCACTACAAATTATGAGTCATAGTCCAAATCAAATGATGTACCATTGTCTCCCGTGATGTGTAACGATACTATTGCAGATATGATATGGATTCATTCTCTATATTAGAAACCGATCTTATGTTTGCAAATTTCCTACCTACTGAAATGGATGTGTATGAATATTTAATTAATTAGATATATAATTTTATGAATTGGGCAAGTAGGGACAAAAATAATTCAATCAAGGATGCTTATTAATCAATGCATGCACATATCCAAGTGTATGTGACTTTTCAAAGCAAAGGCCGATTAAATAAACAAACTCAAGGCCACTGCATTTTATGAATTAGGCAGGGACATGTATAGCAGTTCCAAGAATCAAAATAAAATGCTAGTAATAGTATGTGATTTTATAAATCAAAGTGCATCCACTAGTTAACATAGCAGGGACGTGTAATTCAAACAAGAAATCATTCTTAACTAATAATGCATGCACATATCCAACAGGGCAGGGACAAAAAACAAAAGAGGTTTAGAGATATGCAACTTTTCTTTAAAGCAACAGTTCAAAAGATAAATAAAATAAGCAGCCACAAATAATGCAATGGCAGGATGAACATAATGAAATGCAAAAGTGCTTGAGTTAACAAGTCACCTTCATGAAATACCATTTTCCATATCACCCTATTATCCTATATAACAAATAATAAATTTAAAGCCAGTGGTTGTACTCATTGACAAGCGTAGACATATAGTGTAAACACAAAGTTTCTAGCATACATGATTGATGCTGGTACAGGTAGAAATACCGGACCGTCTCTGCTAATTTATACAATATGGTTATAGAAGAAATCAAACTACCATTGATCGTATTCAGTATATGGTTCATATAAATTCATGGTTCGAAATTCCGGTCAGCCTACTAAAATCCTAGAAGTTGCGGTCTAGTTTCAGCGCTGACCAAATTAGGATTGCTCGAAAATTCAGTATTGATGGCATCTAAAAAAAAGAAGGGAAAAACTGATTTTTATATATAATTACCTGAAGAAGACGGATATTCCCGGAAAAGATTTGATGAAGGAAGAAAGAGAGGTGGCAACCAATTAGCAAAAGATTTGAGCAGCTCTCTTTGTAACAATCAAAAGCTACCGAGGCTTTTAGATTTTATACAACCTGAACAAAGAAAATGTTAAAAACATGGTCTATCCAAATTATTTTAAGAACTGTTCCATGGAAAACGATTTTAACACATAATCTCAATACTAAATAGCTTACTCAAATTTAATCCAAAAGTTAAAATTAAATAATGGGTTTGACTCCCACCCCTAATTCTCTCTGTATTACTATCCATATAATGGTTTTTATCGTGAGATTATGTTGATCGAATGATAACTAATAAAAATAAAAAGTAACTGAAATATACTAATCAAAATTCAAGCTATGACAAGTTACCTATTTTGTGTTCATTATTTAACCACCCTTTTAAGTTTCGATTCTATCAATGTTGTTTTCCTTCACTGTAAATTACTGTAAAAGATGCTATTGGTGATTAGGATGGTGCTATTGGTGATTTCCTTCACTGTAAATTACTGTAAATTAAAACCAACTAGAACGATAACAAAAATAGATTACCTGGACACGAACTTCAGAAACAAGGCAGATTAGGCTAGAACTTGTGGATTCAGATCTTGAATCTAGGGTTTTCGAATGAACTGAACGATGCAGAGAAATCGCGTTTTCAAGTCACCGGTTTTCGAACGAACTGAACGACGCAGAGAACTGAGCGAATTAGGGTTGGAAGGGTAGACGGTTTGGGTCGGGTTGAGACTGTTATGTGTTAAGGTGTAAACGGGTTGGGTAGAAAATATAAAGTAGAATAAGAGGGTTGGACCCAACCCTTTTAATATTAGGGTAATTGGGTTGGGTAAATGGGTTAGGGTTGGTTTTGACGGACCTAAAGTACGGCACGTACGTGTGATCCAACAGTATTGTTGCTACTGTACCACTCCCATGGCTGCTACCACCCCTGTTCGCTGGAGTGAATTTACTGTGGATTAATCGCGACTATCCCTGTGTTTCTGTCATTGTTTGTTTGCACTCCTTCCATGTATTTGATTTATGCACGACTGATTATGTGGTTACTGTATGTACTACTACCAATACCTTCTGTTTAACTGACCCTACTATCAAAAGTAAATATCACATTCCCTATTCATTTATATGATTAGTACCACGACTGTGAATTGCAATCCATATGTTGCACTCTTCTGCTAGGTACGGAACTTATGCCTCATGTAATACCCTGTATTTTTAAGCAATTCTTTTACATACTTACCACAGCACAGTGATATACAAAAGTCATAAAACTGAATCATATATTACTTGCTGAAAAAACTGTCCGACCATAATTTTTCATACATAACATATCCCCACTTATTCATCAACTACATTTTGACTGTGTACACCATTCATGAGGTGCAGCAGTTGCTAGGAAGGCCTACCAGTACATAACAATTGCGGTAGGTGATTAAATAAAACTAAAAATTCAACCGAGCTGGGCAACCAAACAATAGGTTTGTAATACACAATCCTTTCATATCCACATGGTTGAGGGGAAAGATTGCACTTAAACGTCAACCATTTTCCCCCAGTTGTCGTATAGTTTGAGCTCCCATGTTTGTTGTTCCTGCTGTCCGTAACTTACCAATACATTCTACAACCACCTATACCAACTCCGAATCACCCCGGAGAAGTACATTCAACGTGAACTGTAGACGAACGTTTCATGGTATATATCCTACCTGCCCACCGTTGGACAAAAAAAGCTAGCAACGTCAACAATTCAGGTACATTTCAACTCCACTTCCCTTCAACCTTTCCCGGTCAAACTGACGGCAGGTGGCATAATATATTATTCGAACCTTCTACTGATATCCCAGTTTTAGTTGTTGGGTGTCCCGGGCTATCTTCTCCTTAGGATGCATATATGTTGAGATAATCACCATTATCAAACACAAAACATTTACAAAACCCACTGTTGAATATGCATTCCTTCCATAACTGAGGTTTCAACCCTCACACTTCATCTATATTCCCCTATATTCCTCAGTTGTGCATACCTGTCATTACCGCCGGAAGTGGTGATACACATCAGCCCGTTTGCATTACATGGCCACTTCTTGCATTCTGCAAATAAGTGTCTATCTCACCTTCGTTGTAGAGAAGCAACATCCATTTTTCGTAGCAATACATGCAAGCACAGTATGTATCCGACAAACTAACTGACATGATTACGTAAACGGCTTTGATAACCACCAACAATCAGCTTCACGTTTTCTGACATAAGCTTGCAATGAGCCTAGAAGTTCCTCTATTGATATGGTCTCCAAGTTTTTTGTTTCTTCAATGATGGCGACAATATGTTCGAACTTTGGATCTAATCATCTTAGAATCTTCTCCATAATTCTTACATCATCCAACTTCTCACCCTTTCTTTTGAGATTATTACTAACCACTAGAACTCTTGAGAAGTAATCAAAAACAAGCTCATCTTCTTTCATATGCAAAGTTTCAAACTCTCCTCTTAAAGTTTGAAGACGTAACTTTTTGACTTGATCAGCTCCCTTGTAAGACGTTCGAAGCTTCTCCCATGCTTCTTTGGCCGACTTTGATTCTGTAAAGAAAGTGAACAAATTGTTCTTTGATTGTTATTGAAAAGAATTGTATTGTATTACACTGATATTCTCGTGTACAACATGCAGTATTTAGAAATAAAATACAGATATATGGGCTTGGCTCATTTACACGTTTACAATACTATACTGGTTTGAGATAATATCTTTATTCCTTCGATACCCCCCCGCAAACCAGTAATAGGATTAGGGTTTGTAGAAACATAATAATGGCTGCCACGAATGAGAGTTTTCTTCAAAGTTTATCCAAATTCTCTTTAGATCTGGTAAATTTTCACTCATGTGGTGGTTTATCAGGTCGAAGAAGCCTGATTAGTGAGAGTTGTAGCAGCAATTAGTGAGCTTGATAGATCTGGAAGGGTTGAGGCTCCATTTTAACGAGCAGACCTCAGATCTAGTTGACAATCATAGAAAGTTCATGATTTGCAGAGACAGATGGATCTGGAGGAGTTGCGGCTTCACTTTGATGAACAGACCTTAGATCCTTCTGTTGCTGGCAAGTAATTCGAGATTTTGCAGTTTGGATCTGGATTTGCTTTATTGATGTTCAGTTCACTTCTGAATCTGGTAAAATTGATTTTTGACAGTGCTTTGGTAAATACATCTACCTTTTGGTAAGAGGAAGGTATGTGATTCACCCTTAGTTTTCCCTTTATGACTTGCTCTCGAACGAAGTACAGGTCCAGCTCTATGTGCTTCGTTCTAGAATGTAGCACTGGATTTGCAGTGAGAGATATAGTGCTTAGATTATCACACCAGATGATTGTCGTAGTGTCGTTTTGATTTGTAATTCTGTTAGTAGAGATTCTACCCACATAATTTCAGCAGTTGCGCTAGCCACGCTTCGGTACTCTGCTTCTGTACTAGATCTAGATACTGTAAGTTGTTTTTTAGCACACCAAGATATTGGATTTTTTCCCAAGAAAATACAGTACCCAGTTGTTGATCTTCTGTCGTCACTGTCAATGGCCCAGTCTGCATCTGCATATCCATTGATATTGAGTGTCTTGCTTGCATGTAGAGTAAGTCCTTGATTTATGGTACCTTTGAGATATCTCAATATTCTTTTAACTGCTTTCCAGTGATTATCTAGTGGTTGTTGCATGAATTGACTGACTTTATTTACACAGAAAGATATGTCTGGCCTTGTTATTGTTGCATATTGTAATGCTCCAACGATGCTTCTATAAAGTTTCTCATTTTCAATTGGTTCACCTTTTGTTTTTGATAAGTGTGAACTGCTAGTCATTGGTGTTGGAAGAGGGTTTGCCTTGTCCATTTTTGCTTTTGTCAGAATTTCTGAGATATATTTCTTTTGGCATAGATGCAGCTTGTTGTCAGGTGTTCTTTTGACTTCTATGCCAAGGAAATAGCTTAGCTCTCCCAAGTCTTTGATTGAGAATTCTTTGTTTAATTGTTGTGTGACTTTATTAATTTCTGCATCACTGTTGCCTGTAATTATAAAGTCATCAACATAAATAAGTATATAAGTAACAGTTGCATTAGAAAATTTAACAAAGAGAGAGTTGTCGGATTTTGTTGAGATATAGCTAAGACTAGCTAAAGTTTGTTTTAGCTTGTCGAACCACACTCTTAGTGCTTGCTTGAGTCCATAAATTGCTTTGTTTAGTTTGCACACCAATCTTTCACTTCCTTGTTGTTTGAATCCTGGTGGTTGCTTCATATACACTTCTTCCTGCAATACACCATTCAGGAAAGCATTATTTACATCTAATTGTTTAATGGTCCAATTCTTACACAAGGCTATAGTTAATACAATTCTAATGGTGGATGGTTTCACAACTGGGGGAAAAGTTTCAGTGAAATCAAACCTACTTTGTTGTGAATACCCTTTTGCCACCAATCTAGCCTTGTATTTTAGAATTGTACCATCAGGATTTTTCTTCAGTCTATAAGTCCATTTACAGCCTATGATGTTTTTATGTTCAGGTAACTGGACAAGATTCCAGGTTTTATTTTTTGTAAGTGCATTATATTCCTCCATCATGGCTGTTCTCCACTTCTCATGTTGCATGGCTTGATAATAAGTAGTTGGTTCCTCATTTGATAATTCTGCATTGTATATCTTTGGTTTGAATATGCCACTTTTTGACCTTGTTACCATGTGATGACCACTATTTGCAGGGTTAGTCTGTTGAGCTATGTCCTCCATTGTGCTTTCATGCTGAGTATTGAATGGTTGAGTATCATTCAATACTTGGTAGTGATCTGCTTGACTGATGCAGTCTTGATGTGGTAGCTGATATGAGCCTTCAGATCCCTCATGATTTGATATACTTCTAATTACTTGTTGCTGTGGAGCAACATTGTTTTCATTCTGAGACATCTGTCTTTCGACAGGTATGATTATCTCAGGTATAGCAGGTATTGAGGTTTTTGGGTTATATAGTTTCTTTGTAGTATTATATTCAGATTTGATAAAGGGAAACTCAAACTCATTAAAGGTTACATGCCTTGATATGTATACTCTACCCTTATTGTCAAGACATTTGTAACCTTTTTGATTGTTTGCATAACCTAAAAAAGTACAAGGAGCGGACCTGAAATCCAATTTGTGTGTGTTGTAGGGTCTCAGGCAGGGGAAGCACAGGCATCCAAACACCTTTAAACTCTGATATTCTGGCTTGATCTTTGTCAGTGTCTCAATTGGACTTTTAAATTGTAGAACTTTGGTTGGCAATCTATTGATAAGATACACTGCAGTGGAGAAAGCATCAGGCCAGAACTTCAGAGGTACAAATGCATGTGCAAGAAGAGTCAGGCCAGTTTCCACAATGTGTTTGTGCTTCCTCTCAATGAGACCATTCTGTTCAGAGGTATGAGGACAAGTTATTCTATGATTTATTCCTTTCTATTGAAAGAATTCTTTGAGTGGTAGAAACTCTTTGCCACCATCAGTTTGAATAATTTTTACTTGACAATTTGTTTGCTTTTCAGCACTTGCTATGAACTGCATTACTGCATTGTAAGTCTCAGATTTTGCTTTTAAGAAATAGATCCACACATGTCTAGAGAAAGCATCAATAAATGAAATATAATACTTGTAACCATAATCAGTAGATATTGGAGCTGGTCCCCACAAATCTGTAGCAACAAGCTGTAGTGGTTTATCATATACAGTGTTTGAGTCTGGAAATGCAAGTTTATGACTTTTGCCCATTGGACAATAGGTGCAATTATAGAATGAGGGAATGTTCTCAATATGAATTTTATTATTGCTCAAGATATGTCTTACAATTTTTATGCTAGGGTGACCCAGCCTAGCATGCCAAACATCATAGTTATTACAGCTTTCTATACATTTTGTTTCTGACATGTTACACCAGTTTTTCCTATTTTCAAATTTTCTTGAGTTGCCAACATCAAATTTGTATAAACCCCTACATTCTCTACCTTGCAAAAGAATTTCATCTGTTAGTGCATCTTTCACTAAGCAAAACTTTGGATGAAATTCAAAATATACATTATTATCTTTTGAGAATTTTGAGACACTTATCAGGTTTTTTCTGATAACTGGTACTCTCAAAAGATTATTAAGATATAATTTTCTTGCACCTGTGATACTTGCATTTCCAGTGTGTGTTATGTGAGTTGCTTTGCCATTACCTATATATAATGAATGTTTACCTTTATATTCCTTGTTTCCAAGATTCAAGTTGTTGAGATTATTTGTGACATGATTTGTTGCTCCAGAGTCTGGGTACCAACTGTCATCTTGAATGTCTTCTGCTTTTGCTAAATGACTGGTTGTGCTTTCTGATTGCTCTTTGCTTCCTTGTTGAACATTTACCATATTAGCACTAGGATCACTCTGTCTTGAGTTGCTAGTACTTTGTTGAGATGGTGTGTAATTGGCATCAAATCTAAAGTAGCATATGTTTGCTGTGAGACCATATTTTTCACAGATCTGACATCTTATCTTGCTATTGTTGTTGGTGTTGTTCCATCTACCACCTCTTCCCCTTGATCTGTTATTCTGACCACCTCTTTGACCATTATTGGATTGATTCCTGTTGCTGTAATTTCTTTCTTGATTTCTTCCTCTGTTGCTAGCAATGTAGTTTGCAGAGTATTCAGGATTTGATGGTCTTTTTTGTTCTAATCTACCTTCATGTGCCAATAGTATAGAGTGCACATTTTGCAGATTTGGTAGTCTTTCTGTTGATGATATTACAGCTACAACAGATTCATACTCTTCTTCTAATCCATTTAGTAGATACAATACTTGCTCTGTGTCACTTACATTGTGCCCTGTAGAGGCTAACTGATCACATATGGTTTTAGTTTTGGACAAGTACTCTCTCATAGTCTGACTGCCTTTCTTCAAGTTATGTAATTGTCTTTTATACTGCATAATTCTTGCAGCAGATTGAGAGCTGAAATTTTGCTCTATTGTATGCCAAATCTCATAGGCAGTTTTGCAGCCAATTAGTTGTGGCAAGAGACTTGCACTGATTGAAGATAATAGCCAAGGACTAACTAAACTATCTTGTCTTTCATGAATAACATATTCTTGATTATCAATTAACTTTCCTTGTGTATCTGCAGTGAATCTTGGAGGTTTAATGATAGTTCCAAGAACATATTCTTGGAGACCATAAGCTTTTATTGTCGTCTCCACTTGAAATTTCCACAGCAAATAGTTGGTTTCATCAAGAGGGGTGGTTATGATTTGGCTATGTGGTTTCATAATGGTTTTGAGGAGTTCTTGGGTGATACTGGATTGATTTTGAGTGGATTTGGATACAGAGGTGGGTGAGATGGCACTATTATCATTTTCTTCAGCCATCAGTGAGGAAATTGAAGCAAGAAAGTGATATTAAGGGTAAAAGTTACCAGAAAAAGGAGCTGCAGCCAGAGACTGACTGGATGATTGATATTGACAGCAGTTTCTTGGCACGACACTCCATGTATGATTCAAACTGAATCTTTTTTATTTCTGATAGTCTGATGCAGCCAAGGAGATGATATATGATGATACTTTTCTGATATTATCTTTTCTTGGCACGGCACAGTACTAGATGATGAATCTTCTTTATGGATTTGTATACAATTGTTAAACTGTATACTTGACTCTCAGATGATGAGAATTCTCTGATGAGAGAGATGATTTTCTGATCATATGCTGTTAAGCATTAGACTGCTCTGATACCATGTAAAGAAAGTGAACAGATTGTTCTTTGATTGTTATTGAAAAGAATTGTATTGTATTACACTGATATTCTCGTGTAAAACAGGCAGTATTTAGAAATGAAATACAAATATATGGGCTTGGCCCATTTACACGTTTACAATACTATACTGGTTTGAGATAATATCTCTATTCCTTCGATGGATTCGGAAATTTTTTTCAAAGGTATCACCATCCAATGCTTGATAAATTGGAAAAAGAGCCTTCTTGTCCCGTGTTCTTGATTTTCTCAAACCATCTCTTTGAATTTGAGATAAACCATCTTCATTCTCATGTTCAGTATAGTCATTTTCAACTATCTCCCACACGTCGTGTGCTCCAAGGAGAGCCATCATCCTTAAACTTCAATTATCATAATTGTTCTTGATGAGCATTAAGACTTGTAGGAAAACGCCATTATTCGCCATCTTTATCCTTTTTTTTTTAATTCTTGCTCTGATACCACTTTTTTGAATATTTTTAGAAGAAAGAGGGAGAGTTTATAAGAAAGAGGAGTTTTTTTTATTGTAGAAAACTTTTCTTTATTGATGATTTATTTCTTGCTTGATACAAAATGAGGGGAGAGCTCCTCTATTTATATGACTCAATAGAACATTCTAGATATAGAATACTCTAGAAACATGACTCATTTGAAAACTCTAGAAATGACTCTTTAGGCAACTCTAAAAACATAACTATTATGTAATTCTTATTTCTAGCAACTAATATAAAATTATAAAGCTCCTGCCAAATTCTATCAAATACAAGAAGACTCTAGAAACTTTAATAATAAGAAACTTCTAGAAATTAACAAATCAAGTTTAATATTTCAACATCATCATGGAGGGAAATCAAAGACTGGCTACTATTCGTAAACACATACTGCGTCAGTTTGAGGATGCATTCGCTGAAGATTTCGTGTATGACATCTCCTGTTTCACTGTACAAGATTCTGACAGTACATACAGAGCTATCGACGAAGCATGGATAATAATCATTCGTCCTGATACCGAGGTTACTAAACTAACCGACGTGGTCCACACCATACCAAGATACAAGTTCAGTTTTGTTGACAACACCGTGCTGTCTTCACGAGTTCACAAGTGGGGACAACTTACTGGTAATATCTCTTTGCCTTATTTTGTCAGATATGCATTATTTAAATAACCATTTACAACATTCCTAACCCAGATGTGGATGGTCTTCTTCTTGGCATATCAAAAGTCCTACAAATCACCAAAAAGGATGGTACTCAAACTGCCAAAAGAGAACTGCATATTGAAACTTTAAGGTATACAAACTATATTCCCCAAATGGAAGCCACACATTTCAACCGCTAACTTCCTACATGTAAACTTTTGCACAGTGGGAAAACATCGGTCGTCTCCCTTTGGTCTGAGAAAAATGATCTGGTGACCGAAAGAGTGCAGGAGGAATACGTCCAACCACTGCCCACCGTTGTCACTTCAACAACTGTTTCCATCTTCGGACGTAAGTAAATGAAAACACAATCGTAACGGAATTTTGTACTCCATTTCTTACTCCACCACTACAGGATCTTTCACTTTTGACTCGACCAAAGCAACAAAGGTATACCTGAACATTAAGATACCGGAGCTCGATGATATTGTGCATAGGTAGACGACTGTCTGACTACTAATTACAACTCAGACCCCAAAGTTATCATACCTACCACAACATGTTTGACTACATTTACTGCAGCTAAATTACAAAGCCCAATTCAACCATTGCTGTTATTAACAACTCAACAAGTGAAGACAGTGCTACGGTTGCAGGCAAAGAGTCAACAATTCAAGAGTTACTTCACGATCCTAGACACGCACTGTCGGGTACACGCTCTGCCAACTGTACTTGAGAATATTAGTTCTGCGTTTATGCTTCAGTTTTAAAACTTTCCACCCCGCACACATTTCCACTCACGATCACTCCACTAATATACATCTTTCTGCGTTTGCCTCCACCTTTACACTGATATACCTACCAAAAACAGGGTAAACCGTAAACGATACATGGTCAGCGCTACTATAACCAAGTTACACGCATTGTCCTCTTGGAGTTATCTATCTTGTGCCCTTTTGTAAACGCTCTGCCAAATGTTAAGATGGTTCACAATATTCCTGCATCAACTGCCCCCTATCGACTGCTGTTCCTGTCAACAGGTATGCGGATTTAAACTTACTCCACCAACACTCATGTTCCCAATAATATACAACTGACTCATTCTCAGGTACCGTCTTAACATTGGCATTTTCGACTCAACCACGACAACAACTTGTTAGAGATCCTAAAAAGTGTGAATGAACATATATGCCTAAAATCCCACATCGGCAAAAAATAAGTAAGCTTTCATGCTCATATAGCCTTTCTCTCTAGTCCATATATCTATATGGACATCTATATGGACGTGAACTAAACTACTGAAGAACTAATCGGGCAAGACGTGGATGGGGGATGCTTGCCATATCCAAAACTGTAGTTTTCTAACACTATCACCAACAAACCACTGACATTTCCCAACGTATATTTTATAAACTGGTACTTACGAATTGTTGGCTGAACCAAAAAATCGGCATTCAACAGGAAGATGGAGCAGCAAAGATTGATAGCATTTTCCAGAAGTTAGTCGGCATGGATGCAGTGTTTGAATTCCGACCAAGCAACTATGAAATCAACGATCCCGACACATACCTGACTGCAAGACGGGTAACAAAAAAAGAGGGATTTCCATGTTGAGTTTGTCTACGTCTGTTATTTGAATTAGTCAAGTTTGTTATTAATAATCCTTATGTATAGGACCATGAGGTTGTGGGTAGTTGTTTGATCAAGTCTCCATCAGTTTAGAAGTGTGTTGTACTTTGTTTTTCACGTTTTGTTTTCTTGTGTATTTAAAGTTCAGTGTGAATAAAAAAGTCATTGAGACACTTTCTCAAATATATCTACTTTCAACAAGTGGTATCAGAGCCGCTACGTCATATAAAGCAAAGATACAAGAAATAGCAGATTTCTTATTGCAGCAGCAAAATCAAGATGGCAAGTGAAAGCAACAGTTTTGTTCAGCCAGCAATCCCAAAGTTAGATGGCCATTATGATCACTGGAGTATGCTCATGGAAAATTTCTTACGCTCCAAAGAGTATTGGAGTTTAATAGAGAATGGTATCACAGAACCAGCTTCTGAGGCTACCCTTACTGAAGCACAAAGGAAAGCACTAGCAGATCAAAAGCACAGAGATTTGAAAGCGAAAAATTTCTTGTTCCAAGCCATTGATCGTGTTGTTCTAGAGACCATTCTTAAGAAAGATACAGCAAAGGACATATGGGATTCTTTGAAGCAAAAGTATCAGGGGACTGCTCGTGTGAAATGAGCCCAATTACAAGCTCTTCGCAGAGAGTTTGAGATTCTTAACATGGATGAAGGCGAAACCGTTACAAAATACTTTGAACGAACTTTGACAATTGCAAATAAAATGCGCATCCATGGAGAACAAATGGAAGATGTAGTGATTGTCGAAAAAATCCTACGCTCAATGACTCCGAAATTTGCTTATGTTGTATGCTCTATTGAAGAATCCAAGGATGTTACTGCACTTTCCATTGATGAGTTACAAAGCTCGTTGTTAGTTCATGAACAATGAATGACTAGCTTGGTTGTTGAAGAGAAATTGTTAAAAGTCTCAGTTAGTAATGATAATACTCGTGGTAGCTCATCGACTTGGAACAATCGAGGAAGGGCTCGAGGCCGAGGTCGATGTCGAGGCCGCGGTTATGGTCGAGGCCACGGTTATGGTCAAGGCAGAGGTCGTTGGCATGAAAATCAGCAAGCAACTGATCATGAAGGAGAATGGAGTATGTCAAACATTCAATGCTACCGTTGTCACAAATACGGCCACTATCAACATGATTGTCCAGAGTCAGATGAAAAAGAAGAAAAGTCGCACTATGTTGAATCTGAAGAAGTCCTCTTAATGGCTCACATCAAGGAGAATGAACCACAACCCAATGTTTGGTACTTGGATTCGGGATGCAGCAATCATATGTGCAGTAACAAATCTCTTTTTTCAAATTTAGATGTAAACTTTAGAGAAAATGTGAAACTAGGAGATAATTCAAATATACCAGTGATGGGTAAAGGGAATATTCAAGTGCTGATTAATGATGTTGCATACAAAATTACTAATGTTTTTTATGTCCCCACTTTGAAAAGCAACCTTTTAAGTATTGGGCAGTTGCAAGAAAATGGTCACACAATCATTATCAAGGAAGGATGCTGTAAAATTCAACATCCAAAACTAGGTTTAATTGCAGAAGTGAAAATGACTAAAAATCGTATGTTTCCAATGCATGCACAAAAAGGCAATTCAAGTTGTTTCTCAACAAGAATACAAGACACAACATGGTTGTGGCACCTTCGCTATGGACACTTAAACTTCAATGGCTTAAAGACCCTTCAACAAAAAAATATGGTAGATGGACTGCCAATTATCTCTTGTCCTTCTCAGGTATGTGAAGAGTGCATGATGGGTAAACAACACCGCAATCCTTTTCCAAACATGCAAGCATGGAGGGCTAAAAATATCTTGCAATTGATCCATTCAGATCTGTGCGGACCTATTAATCCAGTATCTAATGGCGGAAAAAGGTATTTTATTACTTTTATAGACGACTTTAGTCGTAAAACTTGGGTTTATTTTTTACATGAAAAATCTAAAGCCCTTGTTGCATTTCAAAGTTTTAAAGCCAAAATAGAAAAGATGACAGGATATTCTATCAAAAGTTTGCGTACAGATTGCGGTGGAGAATTCAATTCTTACAACTTTGCCAGGTTTTGTGAGCAAAACGGAATTCAAATACAACTTACGGCGGCCTATACCCCACAAAAAAATGGTGTGTCGGAGAGGAAGAATCGAACTATTCTAAATATGGTGCGAAGTATGATGACAAAGGCAAATCTCCCAAAGGAATTTTGGCCAGAAACTGTTAGCTGGAGTGTTCATATATTGAACCAAAGTCCAACTTTGGTTGTTAAGGATATGACTCCTGAAGAAGCATGGTCTTTAAACAAACCATAAGTGGATTATTTTAGAGTATTTCGATGCGTGTGCTATGCACATGTACCAGATGAAACAAGAAAGAAGCTAGATGACAAAAGTGTGAAATGCATTTTCCTTGGAATCAGTGAGGAGTCCAAAGCTTTTCGACTCTATAATCCAACAACGAAGAAAATTCTTGTTAGTCGTGATGTGCAATTCGATAAAAATAAGAGGTGGGACTGGAGTGGTACACATCAAGCAAAATCTTTGGTTGACACGGAAGAAGTTTTAGAAGCAAATGAGTCATGTACTAATGATCAGCTTATTGAAGAACCACCTCTTGTTTGTACTCCAGTAGCAGCACAACCTTGCAACTCATCACCGCAACATAGTGATGAGCAGCCTTCTCAACGCATACAAAGATTGAGAAGAAGGCCCTTGAGATTATCAGATTATGTTTCTGGCGATGAATTATCAGATGATGAAGCATTTGCACACCTTGCTCTGTTTGCAGATAATGTTCCTATTTTATTTCACGATGCAGTCAAAGAAAACAAATGGAGAAGTGCAATGGATGCCGAGATCAAATCCATTGAGAAGAATGACACATGGGAGCTAACAGATTTGCCTACTGGTGAAAAGATAATTGGAGTCAAGTGGATATACAAAACGAAGTTCAATGAAAAAGGTGGCATAGAGAAGTATAAAGCACGCTTAGTGGCTAAGGGGTACACACAAGAGTACGGAATTGATTATGCTGAGGTATTTGCACCAGTTGCTAGACATTATACCATTCGCCTGGTAATATCATTGGCTGCACAAAATTCTTGGGAAATATTTCAATTGGACGTGAAATCTACGTTCTTGCATGGTAAGCTAAATGAGAAGGTTTTTGTTGATCAACCACCTGGCTGCATACAAAAAGGAAATGAACATAAGGTATACCAATTAAAAAAGGCTTTATATGGATTGAAACAAGCACCACGAGCTTGGTATAGTCGTATAGAGTCATATTTTTCAAAGGCTGGTTTTCATAAGTGTCCCTATGAACACACTTTGTTTATTAAAATTGGAGATAATGGTAAAAATTTAATTGTGTGTTTATACGTGGACGATTTAATTTTTACTGGTAACGACTATGATATGTTTGTTGAATTTAAGAAATCCATGATGAAAGAATTTGATATGAGTGACTTGGGAAGAATGTGTTTCTTTCTTGGCATTGAAGTAGATCAAAGGTCTGATGGAATCTTCATTGGACAAAAGAGGTATGCTCAAGAAATACTTGAAAGGTTCCACATGTTGGACTGCAATCCTGTTAATAACCCTATTATCCCAGGTTGCAAACTCACAAAGGATATTGATGGGAATAAAGTTGATAGTACATACTATAAGCAAATCATTGGCAGTTTAATGTATTTATCAGCTACAAGGCCAGATATGATGTATGTTATTTGTCTCCTTAGCCGATTCATGGAATCACCAACAGTATTACATTTTCAAGCAGCCAAACGAGTTCTGCGTTATTTGAAAGGAACTGCTAATTTTGGTATTCTGTACAAGAAGAGGGAAAACAATGAATTAGAAGGCTACAGCGATAGCGACTTTGCAGGAGACTTAGTTGACAGGAAAAGTACTTCTGGCCAGGTTTTTATGTTCAGTTCTGGTGCAATTTCTTGGTCTTCGAAGAAGAAACAAGTGGTCAGTTTATCTACGATGGAAGCAGAATTTATTGCAGCTGCATCTTGTGCATGTCAAGTTGTTTGGTTACGAAGAGTTCTTGAAGAATTAAGATGTGTGCAATCAAATCCTACAAAAATCCATTGTGATAACATGTCTACTATTAAACTTTCAAAGAATTAGGTGCTACATGGAAGAAGTAAGCACATCGATATCCGGTTTCATTTTCTTCGCGATCTCACAAAAGGAGAAGTTGTGGAATTAGTTCATTGTCAAAGTAAGAATCAGATTGTGGACATACTTACAAAGCCTTTGAAGCTTGAGACATTTGTGAGGCTACGTGGTTGTCTTGGAGTTTTTCCTAGCTCTGAAGTAAACTGAATGTTTGCATGGTATTCAGTTTAAGGGGAAGTGTTGAGTTTGTCTACGTCTGTTATTTGAATTAGTCAAGTTTGTTATTAATAATCCTTATGTATAGGACCATGAGGTTGTGTGTAGTTGTTTGATCAAGTCTCCATCAGTTTAGGAGTGTGTTGTACTTTGTTTTTCACGTTCTGTTTTCTTGTGTATTTAAAGTTCAGTGTGAATAAAAAAGACATTGAGACACTTTCTCAAATATATCTACTACTTTCAACATTCCAAAGCATCGTCTTTAATTACTGAGGAAAAACAATATAACCACCACTACATTTTACATCTGTTTTCCACCATCCACTAACTAGAACTGCTTATTCAACTGCTGCTAATTGAGTAACTGCCTTTGTTACAGACCACTATAGCGACTGATGGGAATACTTCATCCAACAAGTTGACCTGCACAACCCCCACACAGTCCGCTGTCGATTCAAGCATAAAAGGAAAAAGTGTTGCAGCACCGGTTATTTACTCAACCTTCACAGTTAACTAACATTTCTCCCATTTTAATTTACAACTACTCCTTACTCAGGTTGAGGAGGCTGCCGAGGAGAATGAAAAACTGATGTCTCTACCGATTACGGCAGGTAGGCGTAAAGGCGGAAGGCGAGGAATTGTAATCGAAGTAAGCACCAATAGGCCGTTTAAATTTACATACTCCTCCAGCAATGTTAGTACTCACTGCGTAATTTTCTCCTCTAATTCAATTTATTCCTGGTACTCCAATTTCAGGATGTTCAAGAAGCTGATGGAAGCGGTGACTGCATTATCAGCAAGCAGACCGACAAGCGTCGGAGGAAAAATACCTAAGCTTAGCGTGCTTCCTTAAGCGTCCAACAGTACCACCGCGAATGGAAAAGCAACAACATATTAGCGTTAACTTACCAACATCACGTCAGTTCTGTTGTCATTTGTCATCTGTATTCTTAGGTTATAATTGATGTAATGTAATGAAATGTGTGTGTGATTCCCTCTGCGTTCACATATTTCAACTTACATATTGGTATGCTTTGATATTTGAATGTTTTATCCATTTTTTTTTGAATAAAATATATATATATAGAAACAAAGGAGAAAAAAAGCCTTTCTCCGGTGGCTCACAAAAGCAGGCGAGGCATACGGAAAACATATGCCTTCCAAAACATAGACTACAGACCAAAACCAGAACGAATAGAAAGTAAAATAAAATACAATAAAATAAAAACCTCCACTGACTGACAGAAGCCCGGAGTAACCAGCAGAAATAGAGCAGAAGAAACACCACCAGCACAACCATCAATCCCGCCACAACCGAAAAGGTATAGGCCAGTCCACCAGAGTAGCTGCCATCCCATACCGAACCAAAGAAAACCGATAAAAGAACCAAGCCCCAGACTGAGTAGCAAAGCGACCACGCTAAAACCACCACAAGCTAAGAGCACCGAACCAAAAAGAGGCTAAAATAGCAGGCTGAGCAGACCCCTAGAGGACGAAACAGAACAGGGAACCACCTCCCAACTGACATCACCATCGAGCTCCGGCAAGGCCACCGTCCAATGATGGTGTCTGAAGAAACTCGAGAAGAGCACCAAAAGCTGAGATGTAACAAGGGCCCACAAAATCTAAAGGAGAGGACCACAGAGAAGGCCAGCAACACAAATGGGGAACCAAATCTCAGGCAACTCCATCTCTAACCAAACAGAGGGAAATGGAAGGATCGCCGACAGGACCAAAAGCTAGCAACCAGGACCAGCAACCCAAGCAATCAAACAAGAATCAAAACCACCCGAGCAACTCCAAAACCAAGCAACCGGAGTATAGCACAGGAAAAGCCAACAGAACAGGACGACCACAACCCATGCAACTCCAGAAACAAACCAATCAGAGCCAAGCAAAGAGGACCCCGGACCATAAAAGAATCCATAGACACCTGGACCTGACAAACTAGCAACCACATAAGAAGGAAGGAGGGAGGATCGGGAGCGAAGGGTGAAAGCCAACGCCCCACCAACAGGATTCAACTAACTCCTAGTCTAGCGGAAGACAGAACACACGAAATAGTTAGAAGACCTACTAGCCTCCCAGAGCGGGAGCCTATGGGTCCCTTGAAAGGTCTACCACGGAAAGCCAGGAAGACGTCATTTCTGACACGCCGAATTATGGATGGAGGATCCATGGGAGTACTCTCAAATGTTGCCTTATTCCGCGCGCACCAGAGGTGCCAGCAGATCAGACAGGGAATCATGTGGAGCACGATCAAACGAAGTGATTTACCAGAGGTCCCAGCCCACCAGGTTCTCTGTAGATCATTAGGAGATCTGGCAATACCTCAAACACCAACAAGGTTCCCGAAGTAATTCCAGCACACTCTGGCAGAGAAACCAACAAAAAACAAATGGGTTCAAGGATTCTGTATCCCCATTGCCACAACATCTGCAACGGGAGACGGAGGGGATGCCGATCTTTTGGAGATTCTCGTCTAGTGGCAACCCATCGTGCAGGATACGCCACATCAACAGAGAGACCTTGGGGGGAATTCGAGAATCCCAAATGAAGGAATACAAAGGACGAATGGGGCTTGGAATTCTAACCGAAGTCCAAGCTTTCAAAACGGAGAACGAACCGCCATCCCAGCTGGATAAGCCGCCATGAGAGTCAGAGAACGGCTTCACCGACTGCATGTGCTTCCAGGTCTCACTAGCATAGGACGGAGAACCCGAGAAATTAGAGCCCGCAAGCCTGTGGTACTTAGCATGGAGGAATGACGCCCATAAAGAGTTGTTCGCCCCAAACCTGTACCACAACTTACAAGCAAATGCCGCACAAAGGTCCTTAGGATTACGCAGACCCAAGCCACCTTCGTTTTTGGGACGACAAATGGCGTCCCAAGAAACCCAGTGGTGACGACGGGCGTTGTCCTTGTTACCCCAGAAGAAGGACGAGGCCAAAGTCCGATAAGACCGGAAGAAGGAAGAGGTAGGGGTCATTGCGGCGAAAACATGAGTTTCCATTGAGTCTAAAACCGACTTAATGAGAACCAGCCTCCCAGCCTGGGAAAGAAGAGTCGCATTCCAGCGGATGATCTTATTCCTCACTTTGTCAGTCAAGAGATCGAAGATAGCGTTAAGCTTTCTACCTCGGTACAGGACAATACCCAGGTAAGGTAAAGGAATGGAAGCTTCCTTGAAATCGGATATGGTCTCGATCCAGGAAGCTCGAGAGGGGGACAATTGCACATGGTTGCTGTACAGTATTTAGAACGTGCTTTTAAATTTGCTGTCAAAAGTTATATCACAATACATACATTTCTGACACATTCACTGGTACACCCATACACAATTTTAATTTATTACAACATGATTCTAAAAAACGCCTTCCTTCTGTGATTACCTACAGACGCACCAACATGCGAACATAATTTACTTAAACGCAAACTACTGACTATCAGTAGCTTCTGCTGGTAGGATTCGAACAACAACATTTTCTCCAACCAAGGACTACACATACCCTAACCTGTCGTACGCAGCACATGAACCTCCCTCTCTACAACACATCACCCTCGGCTACAAATGATCTGGCAACTGCTTTCCCCTATTACCCTACCATGTACACCATCTCACCGTCGCACCCCCTCCAAATTATTTCTTTCTGATCTGCTACACACACTTTAACTTGCTATACACTCCACCGCGTTATCGCACATCCCTGTTATTTGCTCCACTCCACCCAGTCCCCTTATACGTACACATATGCATAACACATCACAATTCTGCTGTCCCCAACCACTTCAACCCATCTACTCTCCACTCCCTGTCAACCTACAACCATCCACCATCTGCCCGTGTGCGAAGTATGGGCCACATTCTAGTTTATTTTAAAAAGAGGGAGGAGGCCATTTAACAGGAAAATTAATTTAGATATCAGTTTTTAGTTATTGATAGCAGTTTTTAGGTATCAGTTTGTAGTTATCGATAGCAATTTTTAGGTATCAGTTTTGTTGAATTTATGTGATTCAAATATTTTCAAAGAGACAATAAAATATTTAATTCATTCATTCAATCAATTAATTATGCTATATATGGAAAGATAAAGATGAAGGATATGTGTGATATCTTTTAGAGAAAGGAAATTAATTAATTACTAATCAATTTATGAAGATAGACAAGTTTACACATGAAGATTAATTTAAGCAATGGAAATTTATGAAAACATAGATTTTTTTGTCATTTATGTGCATTGGAATCGATTCAAGTAACTTGAAAAGGTTGTCACATAATCTGAAAATTAATTTTCTTCATCTCCAAGCATCCTTCATTTTCATGCATATTTAAATGAAGAAAGTTCATCTTCATATGAGTGTGAGAGAGCATCCACCATTATCCTCTTCTTCAGTAAACCCTAATTTCTGCAGTCAATCAATTAGGGGTTTTGGGTGCAAACAAGTCTTTGGATAAATTGATTATTCAATTTGTAATTATAGGTTAGTCTCTCCACAACTACCTATAATTTTGCAATCTCTCTCTTTTTGTACTCTCTTTCTTCTTTCTTCGGTGAAATAAAGAATAGTTGTTGGTCCGTGGACGTACGCGATCTAGCTGAACCATCTTAAATTTTTGTGTTCTCTACTCTTCTGTTTTTCTTTGTTTAGTGATTATTTTTCATTGAATTGGTGGTTGATAATTAATCGATAAGCTAGATCTTTCTTTTGATTATTTCTGTGCTTCAGCATTCTACTGTAGTTTTGGAGTTAGTGCAAATTAATTGAACTTCTGCACAACAGTTTGGTATCGAAGCTAGCTGTCTTGTTCTAAATTAGTTATCAATGGCAAATTCTTTTAGTAGTGCTATAAAAAATTATGGCATCATCAAATATGTTAGAAAAGAAGTTTTAGGGACATGGAAGGTGAAGACTAATGACAGTGTTCTTCAGCAACAACTTCGTTCATTTAGAGGAAGAGATAGAAGCCAGAAGCACATTGGAGGTAGAGATATGCATGGGTCTCACTTCAAGAGTCCTAGAAGGAGTGCTTGCTATTATTGTAAGAAGAATGGTCATTTCATACGGGATTGTCCAACTTTTAAAAAAGAAGAGAGAGAAGAATGAGAAAGCTTCAGTTATGCCAACAGTTAGATCAGATGTGAATAGAAGTGATAGTAATACATCATTTTTTTCAGCCAGTATTTCACCTTTAGAGCATAATAGTTGGATGATTGATTCTGGAGCCTCTTGTCATATGACGCCAGCTAGGAAGCTGTTTTGTCAGTTATAAGAAAATTGATGGCGGAGTAGTTCATATGGGGAATGACACATCTTGTCATGTTGTGGGCGTTGGAAGTGTGAGGTTTATGATGCATGATAATGTTGTTAGGACTATCACGGATGTTAGGCATGTTCCGATGCTACGTAGAAGTTTATTATCAGTTGGAGCTTTGAGTAGACTTGATATGAGGATAATAATAGATGGAGAGAATTTGAGAGTGGTGAAGGGTTCTTTGATAGTGACGAAAGGGGTGCGAGTTAATGATATTTATGTGCTTCATAGAGAGACAGTCTTAGAAGAGTCGGTAGTTTCTACTAATTCTAGTATTTCAGATTCTACTCAGTTATGGCATCTTCGTTTAGGTCATGTTGATGAGGAGAGTCTTGAAGTATTAAAGAAGGTGGGTTGATTGATGGTGTTTGTCAGTCGAAGCCTAGCTCTTATGGAAATTGTTCTTTTGGAAAGAAGAAGCATGTCATATTTGATGTTGGAAGACCTAGAGCTACAGAGTTTCTAGAGTATGTTCATTCTTATGTGCGGGGACTCACCCTAGTTGCATCTTTTGGTGGAGCCAGTTACTTCGTCTTATTTGTGGATGATTTCTCACGTAAGGTCTGGGTCTATTTCTTAACGGCCAAAAACAAAATATTTGCTCAATTTTCTAAGTGGAAGACCTTGGTAAAGAGGCAGTCGAGGAAGCGTTTGAAGGTTCTCAAAGTTGGAAATAGTATTGAATTTATGTCACAAGAATTCAATAACTATTGTGAGTCCGAGCATGTAATTAGAGATTTTTCTATTTTTGTTGAGTCACATTATTATGGAGTAGCAGAGAGCATGTGTCAGATATTGTGGGAGAGAGCTATGAGCTTGAGAACGACTGCTGGTCTATAAGAGGGATTTTGGGTAGAAGTGATGTCTATGGTAGTATTCATCATCAACCATACACCTTCAATTGTCATAGATATGAAGATCCCGGAAGAGATATGAAAAAGAGAGACTGTTGATTTTTTATTCCTTAAAGTGTTTGGTTGTTCAGCTTATTTAAAAGATGAGAGACATGATAAGCTGAAGCCTAGAGAAAGCAAGCACATTTTGTTAGGCTATAGAGAAGAAGTGAAGAGGTATAGGTTGTAGTGTAAAACAACTAGGAGAATTGTGACTAGTAGGCATGCGATATTTGATGGGAAGTCTTTGTTGAAGTTGTAGCCTCTATCAAGCGATGGCATTGGAAGGACTGAAAATTGCCAAACACATTCGGAGTCATCATATTGTTTCCATATTAGAAGAGATATTGGTATTTCCGATGATACCATGGTTGATGAGAAGATTACAAAGGTTCAGACTCTAGGTGAAGCTCACTTGCTGGAAAGGCCTTTTGGTTCAGTTGGCCCAATTTGTAAGCATATTTGTAGCAATGATTCTTCATCTTATGCTTTGAATGTTGTGGAGCTTGTTGGTGAGTCTCCTGATGTTGACTTAAGAAAGTCTAGCAAAATTCTTGTGGAGGAGATTGGAATAGATAATGTTAAGTACGTTCTCACTCAATATGGGATGGAGAAGTTGAAGCATGTTGTTATGTCTCCATTGGTCTCTCAAAGATTTGTATCTACAGTTTCATCTGCTACATCGGATTTGTTGAAGAATTTTGGTATTTGCTCGTATGCATTTTGTTTGTTGATATGCATACTATCTTTCTTGTGCTTGGGAAAGATTTGGAAGCTCTATTTGGGCGATATTGCCCAAACTAGTTCACATTGAGCTTGTTGACGTAGACTCAACAATTTGTCGAGATGTGGTGATGCAAAGAGATTGTTATATTTGAATCAAAGTAGAGTGTTGAATTAATGTGATTCAAATATTTTCCAAAAAAGAAAAGAAAATAATTAATTAATTCATTCAATCAATTAATTATGTTATATATGGAAAGATAAAGAGGAAGGATATGCGTGATATCTTTTAGAGAAAGAAAATTAATTAATTTCTAATCAATTAATTAGTCAGATCTGTTATATGAAAATAGACAAGTTTATACATGAAGATTGATTTAAGCAATGAAACTTTATGAAAACGTGGATTTTTTTGTCATTTTTGTGCATTGGAATCAATTCAAGTAACTTGGAAAGGTTGTTACATAATCTGGAAATTAATTTTCTTCATCTCCAAGCATCCTTCATTTTCATGCCTATTTAATTAAAAGAAGTTCATCTTCGTATTAGTGTGAGAGATCATCCACCATTATCCTCTTATTCAATAAACCTTAATTTCTATAGTCAATCAATTATGGTTTTTGAGTGCAAATAAATCTTTGGATAATTAATTATTCAATTTGTAATTATATGTTAGTCTCTCTACTACTACCTATAATTTTGTAATATCTCTTTTGTAATCTCTTTCTTCGGTTAAATAAAGAATAGTTGTTGGGTCCGTGGGCGTAGGTGATCTAGTTGAACCATGTTAAATCTGTGTGTTCTCTGCTCTTCTGTTTTTCTTTGTCTTGTGATTATTTTCCATTGAATTGGTGGTTGATAATTAATCGATAAGGTAGATCATTCTTTTGATTATTTCTGCGTTTTAGTACTCCGCTGCAGTTTTAGAGTTAGTGCAAATTAATTGAATTTCCGCACAACAAGTTTTTGGTTCGGTAGCAGTTTTGGAAAAATGTTTGTCCATATGAATAATTTTGAAAAAAAAATTGTTCTTATAAATAATTGTTAGAAAAATGTTTGTTCTTATAGTTAAAATACTTAGATCGTGTTGTCTAAATATATACAAATTTTTATTCTTTTTAAATTAATTGCTCACGTATTGCTTTACATTCTTCCCAATGCGCCGCGTGGGTATCTAAAGGGAATGTGGATCGGAATAGACTGATCCCAAAATTGTGATCTTCTCCCCTTCCGGTAGGTCCGTCAAAACCAACCCTAACCCATTTACCCAACCCAATTACCCTAATATTAAAAGGGTTGGGTCCAACCCTCTTATTCTACTTTATATTTTCTACCCAACCCGTTTACACCTTAACACATAACAGTCTCAACCCGACCCAAACCGTCTACCCTTCCAACCCTAATTCGCTCAGTTCTCTGCGTCGTTCAGTTCGTTCGAAAACCGGTGACTTGAAAACGCGATTTCTCTGCATCGTTCAGTTCATTCGAAAACCCTAGATTCAAGATCTGAATCCACAAGTTCTAGCCTAATCTGCCTTGTTTCTGAAGTTCGTGTCCAGGTAATCTATTTTTGTTATCGTTCTAGTTGGTTTTAATTTACAGTAATTTACAGTGAAGGAAATCACCAATAGCACCATCCTAATCACCAATAGCATCTTTTACAGTAATTTACAGTGAAGGAAAACAACATTGATAGAATCGAAACTTAAAAGGGTGGTTAAATAATGAACACAAAATAGGTAACTTGTCATAGCTTGAATTTTGATTAGTATATTTCAGTTACTTTTTATTTTTATTAGTTATCATTCGATCAACATAATCTCACGATAAAAACCATTATATGGATAGTAATACAGAGAGAATTAGGGGTGGGAGTCAAACCCATTATTTAATTTTAACTTTTGGATTAAATTTGAGTAAGCTATTTAGTATTGAGATTATGTGTTAAAATCGTTTTCCATGGAACAGTTCTTAAAATAATTTGGATAGACCATGTTTTTAACATTTTCTTTGTTCAGGTTGTATAAAATCTAAAAGCCTCGGTAGCTTTTGATTGTTACAAAGAGAGCTGCTCAAATCTTTTGCTAATTGGTTGCCACCTCTCTTTCTTCCTTCATCAAATCTTTTTCGGGAATATCCGTCTTCTTCAGGTAATTATATATAAAAATCAGTTTTTCCCTTCTTTTTTTTAGATGCCATCAATACTGAATTTTCGAGCAATCCTAATTTGGTCAGCGCTGAAACTAGACCGCAACTTCTAGGATTTTAGTAGGCTGACCGGAATTTCGAACCATGAATTTATATGAACCATATACTGAATACGATCAATGGTAGTTTGATTTCTTCTATAACCATATTGTATAAATTAGCAGAGACGGTCCGGTATTTCTACCTGTACCAGCATCAATCATGTATGCTAGAAACTTTGTGTTTACACTATATGTCTACGCTTGTCAATGAGTACAACCACTGGCTTTAAATTTATTATTTGTTATATAGGATAATAGGGTGATATGGAAAATGGTATTTCATGAAGGTGACTTGTTAACTCAAGCACTTTTGCATTTCATTATGTTCATCCTGCCATTGCATTATTTGTGGCTGCTTATTTTATTTATCTTTTGAACTGTTGCTTTAAAGAAAAGTTGCATATCTCCAAACCTCTTTTGTTTTTTGTCCCTGCCCTGTTGGATATGTGCATGCATTATTAGTTAAGAATGATTTCTTGTTTGAATTACACGTCCCTGCTATGTTAACTAGTGGATGCACTTTGATTTATAAAATCACATACTATTACTAGCATTTTATTTTGATTCTTGGAACTGCTATACATGTCCCTGCCTAATTCATAAAATGCAGTGGCCTTGAGTTTGTTTATTTAATCGGCCTTTGCTTTGAAAAGTCACATACACTTGGATATGTGCATGCATTGATTAATAAGCATCCTTGATTGAATTATTTTTGTCCCTACTTGCCCAATTCATAAAATTATATATCTAATTAATTAAATATTCATACACATCCATTTCAGTAGGTAGGAAATTTGCAAACATAAGATCGGTTTCTAATATAGAGAATGAATCCATATCATATCTGCAATAGTATCGTTACACATCACGGGAGACAATGGTACATCATTTGATTTGGACTATGACTCATAATTTGTAGTGGCTAATTTATACCATTGTCATCATGAGCTTGGACTGTACACTCAAATACGATATCATAGTTGCTCATAATCATTGACATATTGATAATGCTATACAGATAGATGGATAACGTAACGGTTTCCAGACTATTGAGGCATTGTATACTCACGACTACAATAATTAAAAAATTGTTAACATGCATGTGTTTATTATGATGTAATTAATGACTCGCAAGATGCCTTTATATTGTATGTGTGCTAAGTGTCAAATAGAAAATTCTTATGTTACAATGTCTATTGATCTCGTCATCAGAATTTAACTAATAAGTGAAGGTCATGGCTGTAAACACTTCTAGTAACGTGGATAAAATTTACCTTTTTTTTCCTTTTCGATATAATGTTTATGCTTTTCAGTGTAATTTTTGAAAGTTTCACCTGGATAAGACTGCAAAAAGTGGCAGAACTATGTAGAATCAGTTCCAGTTTTTTGTTTGCTCTCTGAAGTACTAGTGATACTATTGTTGTTTAGAGGCTTGATAGCTTTGCATATTTTTACGTTGCAGCCAGGCACCAGTGACATCAAGACAAAGATCGCACTTCTATGATACATAGCACTGTACAACAAGGCCTTAGCATTGGTAGTTATAGGTTGCTGCTTCTTTCTTAACGGACATCTTGCATGCTTGTATATAACTAGTGAATATTTTATGCAACATCTGTTTGGTTTGTCATTTCATTGAAACCTTTGTTTGATGTTTTATGATGCAGTTCTGCTTTTACGTAGAATTTGATGCAATTTGATGCAGTTTTTTATTTTTTTACTGCAGTTTTTGTTTGTTATGTAACAGCTTAGTATTGATAAAAATGGTGCAGTTTTTATTGCTTATGCAGCAGTTTTTTTAAAACGGGTCGGGTCGGGTTAACCCTTTTATTAAATGGGTTGGGTCGGGTTAACCCGTATATTAAATGGATCAAATGGGTCGGGTTTGTTTATGTTTTGAATGGATTGGGTTAAATTCTACCCGACCCATTTATGACCCGACCCGACCCGTTTGACGGGTCTACCGTACTTTTGTTCATGCGGCTGTTTGGAATGTCCACTGATGCTTGCAGCAAATGCGTTGCATTGCATGGGAAAAAGAAGAGATGCCAATACAATATGCTGTGGTTGTCACGTGTTTGCATGGACTGAACGATGTCAACAACTGCATACCGGAAGTCGAAATGTTTTCACCCTCCTGTGACTGTTTGTGTCTCACCTGCAGCATAAAGTTATGTTAAGATTAGTGATAACTTGACAGCATTTAAGGCAGTATGACATATAAGGGTAAAGTAGGCGCATGCACTTGTACCTGTAAGGTCTCTGAAAACCTCTCGGTAAACAATATTTGCTGTATGTCTTTCCCTACCACACACGTTCTCACCTAACATTATTTTTAACCCACTGGGAGAAGTTGTTCTGGAGACTGCTACATATAGCTGACCGTGAGTGAATACCGGACATGGTAAGTAAATGCCTACGTGATCGAGCGTGTGTCTCTGGCTTTTGTTAATGGTCATTGCAAAGCAAACTTTCACTAGGAACTGCCTGCGACGCAGAACGAAGGGCCATTTTGTGTCAGTGGATGTGAGAATTATCCTGGGAATTAAAACTTTTCGACCAACATTATTTCCGGTTACAATTTATGCTTCTATGACCTTTGAAGCTAATTGTGTAACAATCTGTCTTGTGCCGTTGCATAAACCTAAACTCTGGTTTAAGTTTCTAAGCAGCGTTGTAGGTATGCCCACTTTCAATTACAAATCATGACAATCCAGATATTTTAAGTGTGTTTAAAAACTCTGTAGGGTAAAGTGTATGATGATCTTCTACTGAATCAGAAATTGGGCTAATTGAATCCGCATTTAAATAACTTTTAAGCTCACCCCCTATAATACCAAGTACGTAGGAGTTAATCTCCTCTACGGTGTCATTAGTTGGAGCGAGAATGCACCTATTTTGAAAAAAAATTGGTTCTTGCAAATTCTGCCCTATTTGGGGATATATGCTGTCTACAACAGACTTGGTAGAGTTTGTGGTAGATGCTACTAAATAGTCATCAGGTATTTGTATCAACGTAGGATTATCACCATCTTGGTTTGATATAGTTGGTAGCTTTCCTTCGCCTACATTCAGTATCCATTCTGCAAATCTTGTTAGTTTTTCAAACTCTTCCGTTGTATGGTTACGCAACTGGAGTCGCATGTTTTTTTTTGTAGGATGAACACTCCAAAGTGATGATTGATTGATTGCAGAGTTGACTATCATTTGCCGTGTACCCTTGGGAACCACAGGTAGTGTTTGTCTGGAATCACCACCCAACAATATTGTTTTACTACCAAATAAGACGGTCGAAGGAGTGGACGAATCAGTGGAAACTATATCAGCAAGTCTTTTTTCAAATGCTTCTAGAGCATTTCGGTGAATCAAAGGAGCCTCATCCCAAATAATTAAATTTGTACGACGCAGTAAATCAGCTAGACATGATTGCTTAGGGATAGAACATGTCGAACAATCATCAATGTCTATTGGAATTTTAAATTTAGAATGAGCTGTTCTACCGCCTGGGAGCAGAAGTGATGCAATGCCAAAGGAGGCAACTACTAGGACAATTCGCCCTTCAGATCTCAAGCTGCTTATTATTGTTTTCCACAAGAATATCTTTCCAGTTCCGCCATTTCCGTAAACAAAAAAGAAGTCGTCCAGCTGTTTGTGTACAGAGTTGTGAACACCATCGAATACCGTTCGTTGATCAGCATTCAAAAGTGGTAACAACCTGTTGACTTTCTCCCTAAGCACATCACAGTCATACCATTCTTCCTCCAATATAAGTGAATTGTCATAATGGGTGTCAGAAATATTTGCGGTGTTGGAAATGGACCAGTACTCCTTTAATGACCTATTGTTCTTTTTAATAAAATTTCAACTTCCAAAACAGTGTTTGACAGTAAGTCTGATTCGATACTCTTGTCTGAATTTGGTTTCTATGGATTTTTAATAGGGACAGTTTGACACCGGTCCCTAATAAGTTTCAAAATATACAAAAACCCCAGTAAAAAAAAAGTTTATAAATTAGGTTCCTATTACAAACTTTTTTTACTGGGGTTTTTGTGTATTTTGAAACTTATTAGGGACCTGAGTCTAATATTCACTTTTTAATATGCCATGATATATCTTCGGCCATTGAATCAAAATGTTTTTTCCATAGCTGCTTAGGGTTTGATACCTGGCAGAAAAGTAGCAGGGTCAAAAACATTTCTCTGATTGAAGCGGACGTAGCCCACAAACTTGCTTCAGTTAATGCAGCATCCCATTCGTTGTCGTCCTCCAAAAGGCCTCTTGCAATACGTAGGTAAAATCTCTCGCCTGAAGTAGGATGAGCATAGTAGATTCTGCCAATTGTATCTCCCTTCTGCCTCATTTTCCAATGTTTTCTGGATTTATCCCATACCCATTTTGTAGGAAATTGTACGTAAGTAAGTGCCCTTGCTTCAGGAGAACTGGCGTTTGTGTGTAGCCACTCTGTAAACATGGTTTTATGAATATTTGGTCTGGTACGGACATTTGTTAGTTCATCTGCATCATCGAAGTAAACGATGTGTTCACCTGGCATGTGAAACATCAACCTCTCCATGGCAGGGGTGCTATATTGAATATCAAAACTGTATATCCTCCAACTTGCCTCTGATGTAGAAATGTACCTATAGTCTTGTTAAGTATTAACCTCGTTTATTTCAGGAACCAAGGAACATTCTTCACCTATGTTATTTTCTATGACAACACTTGCTCTGTCATGCCCTTTAGTTATGTATTTGAATAAGTACCAGACAGATTGTGCCCTGTTACATACTTCTACATTGATATGTGCTTGGTATTTCACAACTAAATCAACGTTGTGGGGTATAACCCAACCATTGTCCTGCTTAAACCTACTACCAGATGTAGTCGTTCGACCATCATTCCGTCTTCTGTAATTTGGAAATCCATTTTTGTCAAATGTTGTTTCAGTGCAGTAGGCTTTAGGATAATGCTTAAAACATGAATTACCAACCATACAGGGGCAGTTTGGGTTTACATAACCACATGGCCCGTGTATCATGTATTGACAGACGAACTGGTATGCAAATGGGTCAGAATGAATATCTGAAATTTCTGCACTGACCACATTGTCAATGTCGGCAATGGTCTTTGGTCTCTACTCTGCTTGAATGAACACAAGTATGTGCGCATGAGGCATACCCCGTTTTTGAAATTCAATTGTGTATATAACTGTGAAAGCAAAGTAGATGTCAGGGTGGTATTTCTGTTCCAATGGTGGAAAACGTAAAGAGTGAATGTTAAAAACTAACCAGCTTTGGCCTTGCCAAAATGTGATTCATCTTTTATGTCTTTCACCAGCTCCATAAGCTTGATGTGGAAAACTCGGGAAACTATGTCTGGTCTATCGTCTGCTTTCTGACCCGGTATGTGTTGTAGTGCACTGTCAATCTCAGGACATTTTGGATTGCAAGTGAATGTAACAAAATAATTAGGAGAACCCGCCCATCTACAGATTGCCATTGCGTCTTGATAATTTTGCACCATGTACCGAGGGCTGTTGGTGAATGAAGATGGGAGGATAACTTTTCTGCCAACCGTGAAAGCAAAGGAGTCTCCATGGTCGATTGCATCATGTAAATTGTTGTACACCTCGCAGGGAGTGTGCTTTGGTCATCTGATCCAAGCTAGTCTTTCCTCCTCGATGCACGTGTACGCATCGACGATAAACTACTGAAAAAGCCGGCCTCCATAAAATAGCATTGAACCGTCATCATGTATGTACTGGAGGAGGTAAGCATAATATTCACGCATTGTCACCATTTCTCGTTTGTTGTCCTAGCAAGTGCAGGCAGTCTGTATTCGATGTTACCCCTATAGCCATCCTCCCCGTAAGGAAATAGTATAGGGTATTGCATTGACATAAATAAAGGATGCTTCTCGTTTATTCGTTTAAGAACACTGTTTCTCTCCTCAATCACAATATCTCGAACACCACAGGACTCCATGTTGGCAGAGGCTGTAAGTGCAGCAATCTCTGATGAAGTAGGAACATTATAGAAAGATTTTACACTTGAAAGAAAGAGCTAGGGTTTAATTGATGAAATTGTTATTGATAGAACAAAAAATGGCGGCGCAATCCAGCTCTAAGGTGCGAAAAGATGCTTCATTTCAAAGAGAAGTATGAAGAATTAGTGTCCAGCAGTACTCTTTTCTTTGGTTTGAGCTGAAATCCCATCAGTATGAACTGCAATGTTGTCTTGTCCATTTTCGGCCTAGATTCTTGCTATCTTCAGGTCAGCTCTAAATCGTTCGAAATTGTATGCTGATAATGCTTTTGTGAAAATGTCCGCTTTCTGGTAAGCTCCAGGTATGTGATTCACTTCAAGTTTTCCCTTTTCGACTTGCTCTCGAACAAAATGAACATCAATTTCTATATGCTTGGTTCGACTGTGAAACATAGGGTTAACTGACATGTAAACCGTGCTTTGATTGTCGCACCATAACTTTGGTTTGCTAGTAGTTATAATCTTTAATTCTGATAATATAGATTGTATCCATAGTAATTCTGCTGTGGCACTAGCAACACTTCTGTATTCAGCTTCAGTACTTGATCTGGATATAGTATTTTGTTTCTTCGAACACCATGAAATTAAGTTGTTACCCATGTACACACAATAGCCAGTTGTTGATTTCCTGTCGTCATGATCTGATGCCCAGTCAGCGTCTGCATAGCAAGTTAAGTTGAGATTGTTTCTTTTAGTCAGTTGTAAGCCAAAGTCTTTAGTCCTATTGAGATATCTGAGAATTCTTTTTACACCTTTCCAATGATCATCTCTGGGCTCCTGCATGAATTGAGACAGTTTGTTAACACTAAAAGAAATTTCAGGTCGTGTTATTGTTGCATATTGTAATGCACCAATAACACTCCTGTATTGTTTAGCATTAGTGATGATTTCTCCCCTGTTTTTAGAATACTGTTGGTTGCTGATCATTGGGGTTGAGATAGGTTTGGCCTGGTCCATCCTTGTTTTGGTAAGTAGATCTGTTATATACTTCTTCTGACTCAATATTACTTCATTGTGAGATTTTCTTACAACTTCGATTCCCAGAAAATAGTTTAATTCACCTAAATCCTTTAAAGAGAACTGTTTGTTGAGATAGTGAATTAAACTATTAATTTCTCCTTCATCACTTCCTGTGATGAGAATATCATCCACATATATTAAAGCATAGGTACACTGCTTATTCGCTATTTTGATGAATAATGAATTGTCTGATTTGGCAGGATGATATCCTAGATTGCTTAAAGTAGATTTTAATTTATTGAACCAGACTCTGGGAGCTTGTTTGAGCCCATAAATGGCCTTTTTCAGTTTGCACACATAGTTTCTGTTTTGAATATAACCAGGTGGCTGCTCCATAAAAATTTCCTCCTGTAGTGTACCATTAAGAAAAGCATTATTCACATCCAATTGTCGTACACACCAGTTGTTGTGTAAGGCAATTGTAAGCACAATTCGTATAGTTGTTGGTTTTACTACGGGAGAGAATGTCTCATTAAAATCAAATCCATATTGCTGAGTATATCCTTTAGCTACCAGTCTAGCTTTATACTTGTTGATAGACCCATCAGCATTCCTTTTCAATTTGTAAGTCCACCTACAACCTACAACATTAGCATGACTTGGAGGATGAACAAGTTCCCATGTTTGATTCTTGATTAATGCATTATATTCTACATCCATTGCTTGTTTCCAATTGTGATCCTTGATAGCTTCTTCATAACTGGCTGGTTCTTCTGTTTTTGCTGTAGTAGTGAATGCTTTTGGTTTGAAAATTCCACTTTTTGACCTTGTGGTCATGGGGTGACCAATATTTCTTGATTGTTCAACTTGGGAACTGACTTCTCCTCTTATTTGATTAGAATTTCCTTCTGATTCTTCTTGTTGACTGTCTTCTCTAATTTGCTCACTGAATTGTTGTGATTGGCTTGCAGTTTGCACTGGGGAATGAGAGATAGGTTCTGGTGTATGATCCAAGCTTTCAGTGTTTTCAACTTCAACAGTTGAAGAGCTGCTGTGACCTGCTAAGTTACCTGTTTCTTTTCTGTCCCATATATTTTTATATATGGGCAGTTCTGGTATGGACTTCTTAGGATTATATACTTTGGTAGTGGTTTTTATGTTTTGTTGATTGAAGGGAAAAACAAATTCATTAAATACAACATGTCTACTAATGATTATTTTGCCTGTATCATCTAAACATTTGTATCCCTTCTGATTATCACAGTATCCAAGAAAAGTGCATGGTTTAGACCTAAAGTTTAGTTTATTAGTATTATAAGGTCTTAAGTGGGGGAAACACAAGCACCCAAATGTTTTTAGCTCATTATATTGTGGTCTGATTCCATTCAGTTTTTCAAATGGACTTAACCCTTGAATTACCTTAGAGGGTAATCTGTTGATTAAGTGTACGGCAGTACTAAAGGAATCAGGCCAGAATTTTAAGTTCATTGATGCTTGAGCTAATAATGTGAGACCAGTTTCAACAATATGCCTGTGTTTCCTCTCAACCAAACCATTTTGTTCTGAAGTGTATGGACATGTGACTCTGTGAACTATTCCTTTTTTACCAAAATACCCACTAAGAACTTTAAATTCACTTCCACCATCAATTTGAATTATTTTTACATTAGTGCCTAGTTGTTTTTCTATCATGGTTATAAAGTGAACAACTGTGTTTGAAGCTTCAGACTTGTTTTTTAAGAAATATATCCAAGTGTGTCTTGTATTGGCATCAACAAATGATATATAATACTTATATCCATAGTCTGAATTTATGGGTGCTGGTCCCCATAAATCAGTGGCAATTAAATCTAAAGGTTTACTATAAGTGGTTTGAGATAATGCAAAGGGCAATTTATGACTTTTGCCCATTTGACAGTAAGTGCACACATATGGTTCAACACACATACTAAAAGGAATTTTATTCTCTACTAATACTTGTTTGACAACTTTTGCATTAGCATGCCCTAGTTTTCTATGCCACAAATCAAAAACATTCTTATTCTCAATACTATTTGATACATTCAACAGATTACAGTGCCTTCTATTGATCTCATTATTGTCAGCATTATTTGAGATACTAAACTTATATAGACCGTTTTCAGCTTCTCCCTGCAATAAAACTTCTTTGGTTAGAATGTCTTTCACCAAACAGTATTGTGGAAAAAATTCAAAATAGACCTTGTTGTCAGTGGCAAATTGAGATACACTAATGAGGTTTTTTTTAATGTTTGGTACTCTTAACAAGTTATTAAGGTACAATTGTTTTTTACCTTTGATGTGTGTTTTACCTATATGTGTGATGTTAATACACTTACCATCCCCTAAGCAAATAGATTGGTTACCTGAGTACTCCCTTTGTCCCAAGTTCAGATTCTCTAAGTTGTGTGTGATGTGATTTGTAGCACCTGAGTCTGGATACCAGCTTTCATCTTGTATGCTTCCTGTCCCGGCCACTTCATTTATGTAAGCACTTGGATGTTGATTTTCTTGACTGACCTGAGACTGAGCTAAATTTGCATTAGCATTTTGATTTCTTTGATTGTAGTTGTTGCCATTCTGGTTTCTTTGATTGTAGTTGCTGTTGTAGTTGCTTCCTTGATTGCTACTTTGTCCTGGTACAAAGTTTTGATTATATCTAAAGTAGCATTTAGAGGCAATGTGACCAAGTTTTCCACAAATTTGGCATTTTGGCCTCGAATTGTTATTCCACCTTCCTCTCCCCCTTGATCTGTTAGAGAAGCCTCCTCTTTGATTGATTTGTTCTGGTTTGTTGTCTTGACCTTTGTTTCTTGAGTTAACAGCAATGTTAGCAGATAGGTCAGCGTTTAGAGCTCTTCTATTATCAATTCTGGCTTCGTGAGACAACAGTATAGCATGAACTTCTATGACCGATGGTAAAGTTTCTTTAGAGGATACAACAGCAATTACTGCCTCGTACTCCTCTGGCAGACCATTAAGAATAGTGAGAACTTGTTCAGTTTCAGTGACCTTGTGTCCTGCTGCACTCAGGGCATCACAAATACTTTTAATTTTAGCAAGATAATCTCTCATGTTTGCTTCACCTTTTCTTGAATTCTGCAGTTCTCTCTTTGTTTGTACCAAAAATGGGCACAACACTCTTCGGGAGTTGTTTGAAGAGATAAAATGAAGATTATAAATGTAAAACAGAGATTATCTAACAAAAACTCCAACAAATATGAATGTAAAGTGCACAGACAAGCAGTTTAGAGTGGTTCGGCGTATAGCCTACGTCCACTATGAAGTTTTGATGATTTTATTGATTCTCTTTCAATGATTACAAGCGTTTACAGCGATGAACAGCGGATTACAGTTTAGAATTCGAAATTGACAGCAAAAGTATGGTGCAAAGCTCAATCCGGCAGAGTCTGGGCGCTTCAGAGAAAAAAGATCCTTTTTCCGTTGATTCTGGGGCTCTATTTATAGGCGTAGGAGGCTTGGATTTCGCTCAAACCCCGGGAGACTTGGCCAGACACTTGAGGGGACCCATTCGACCACTTCCAGAGAGTTTCAAGCCAATCTGTGATCGATACGAAATCATTTCGTATCGATCAGGATTACCTCCAATTGAGCTCAAAATTGGTGGAGACATTCCTTGTTATGTGTGCAACCTTCAGTTAAAATTTCATCATGTTTGGATCAGTGGATTATGAGATATGGTCGATACGAACTGGAATTTCTCATAGGCTGTCTGGTTCGTATCCATTGCCCTGCGCTCTGAGCTTCGACTCGATGGTATCATGCGCCTCTGTGAAGACGTGGAACGCACACTTCGCCTCGATCCGGTCTTCACTCCGAATCGACCGCGTTGACTCCATACATCTCGGCGCATTCGCATCAGGAGAAGACGTGGTGCATGCGCTTCGCCTCGATCCGACATTCGCTCCGTGTTGACTGCATCGTCTCCATGTATTTCGCCTCGTTCACTTCGAGAAATGACACGTTATCCAAGCTGGTTGACCTGATGGATTCGAGTAGGACTTCATCCTGGGATACGAGGCAAACACTATCTGATGGATACGAAGTAGGCACTGGCTGATGGATACGAAGTAAGCACTGTCTGATGGATACGAAGCTGACACTGGCTGAAGGATACGAAGTCCTTCAATTGCTGGTATGTGTGAAGTCCATCGATACGAGTTCGATGGATACGAAGAAAATCGAGTCGAACCTGGGTACCTCGATGGATCCGGAGCTGATCGATACGAAGCATGATGGATTCGAACTGGGGCTTCGGTGATGGATACGAAATCGCCTAGAGTGATGGATACGAAATCTGGGCTCTTTCCCTCCAATTTGACTCGATCATAACTTGAGTGTATGAGTCCGGATCGACTTGAAATTTGAGGTGCTGATCTCTATGGCCTTTCTTGTCGTGTCCTATCAATTGTAGCTCACTCTGGGCTCGGACAAAATTCAGTGATATCCATGGCGTGCTATCCTTGTTCTCTAGCCGGCTTCTTGATGTCCTGGCCTTGCCAAAAGGCGGGATAACATTTGCCCCCCAAAGTACGTCTTGTGAAAACATGACGTGCTTTGAAAAACTGTAGGCCTTCTTCGAATAGCTTTGGAAGTCGTACCCCTTAGCCATTCTCTCGTATCGGTCCGCTTACGAGTCGATGCTCAAAGTCAAAAAGCCTTCTTTCGTATCGATGTGGGTTGACTTGATGGATACGAAAACAATCATTCGTATCGATGGTCACAAATGGTGGTGAATTCTGGTTCGAATTGATGATATCTGGTGGATACGAAATGGATGTTCGCATCGATAGATACGGATGGATACGAAATTGACGCTCGTATCATCAGATCTGCTCTGTTTCGAATCGATGGCTCAAAACCTGGATGCTTCGAAACGATGGTGTCCGGTGAACATTTCGCCTCGATGAATGCACGGCTTGATGGATGCGAGGAAAGCGTGTGCGCCTACCCATCGTTTTCACGTAGCCTCCCTGTGCGCTTCGAAACGATAAAGGTTAATGGGTTCGATACGAATGCTCGCATCGATGCGCTGCTTGACTGGTTGCGACCGGTCAGATTGACTGGGAGTCGAATCGACTCGGTTCCGTCCTAGGCCTCGTATAAATATCTGGGACTTTGCCATTTCTCACTTTTTTACCTTTTACTTTTACTGTTGTCTTCTGCCTTCTCGTATCGATCCACAGACAAGCAGGAGAGAAGAATTATTCCAATCTTCGAATCGATCAAACATCATCTTATAATTTCCCCAAACTCCAATTCGATTCAGGTAAATGAGCAATCACGGCTACACTTGAGCGACGAAGTTTAGATCTCAGATCCATCGTGCCTTTGCCGATTATCGATTTTGGTGGTGCCAAGGCCAGATCTGGACCAGAGCTTGGTCGAGGATGGCCATGGCCATGCTCGCTTCAATCGGAGAAGAAAGAGTTCTGGAGTGATTGTTTCACCACTAGTTCGTGTCGATCTGGGATAGGAGGATTCGACTCGATCCAGATTTCATGATTTCGCATCGACTGATGGGTTAAAGGGGATGCAGAGGTTCGCATCGATCTAAGGTGGTAGGGGCTTGTGTTGAACTGAGATGATCGATGTAAGCGCTTGGCCAGCGTGATCGATGCGAAAATCTATCTCTCTTGATCGATACGAAGACCAAGAGATCTCATCGGTCCCATATCGATAACCACAGATCGATACGAAGTTATCGCATTTGGTTGTCTCACAGCCGTTACCCTTGGCCGATGCGAAGTAAACCTACCTGATCGATACGAAATCTCCTCCTCCGGTCGATACGAACTGCCATCGATACGAAAGGTATCGAGTTGACTTGATCGATACGAAAGTATCGATTCGAACTGGATCGATACGAAATACATCACGCCTCCGAATGAATTTGAACTTGAACTACGATCGATTCCATGCTGAAATTTGACGAACTTAGCGAACTTTTGCATGTCCTTATATTCGACTCCGACGAGCTTCTGCCTTGCATAATTGGACTTGATTACAGGATTGCATATTTGACTGACTTTCGAAGCTCGTCGATGGAACTGCTTTTTAATAGAAAAGTACAACGAATTCTTTAACCTGGAATCGATTGTTATCATCTGGATGGCGCAGTCATGACGGTCAGCGATGACGGTCATGTTTGTCTGACTTCCAGAATCTCGTCGCTTGCACATTTTCTTTAATTCTGCAGAATTTGCTCAAGTCACGCACAGCATTCGCACTACACAACACATTCATGCACTTTACACTGGGGAATGCACGGGCTTTTTGTCACCTAATGATGGTTTCTCGTGAGTTAGCTGGCGATGGAACCGTCAAGTTCGCAGCAGCAAGAAATTCAGAACCCTGTCCTTCCTAGAATTGAGATTCCGATCATCGAGGCCGAAGTTATTGGCCCAGCTCCGGACGAGTTGCCCAATGCGTCCTTCATTAATAGTCCACCTGATTCCGTCTCATCCAACATCTCCGAAGACATGCTGGGGAGGATATGCTTAAGGCATGGTTTATCTTTGGATGAGGTATTGTTGCCTGGACCGGATGATAGGCCACATAATCCCCCGGAGGGGTATACTGCTTTTAATCGGCACGCGTGCGCAGCCGGCACACTTCCTCCATTCAACGACTATATAAGAGAAGTGTTGGCTTATCTGGACATCGCTCCGTCTCAATTGCATCCAAACGGATATGCCTCACTCAACAGCTTGTTCGTTGTATTCATGGAGTACCTCCATCGTCCTCCCCGTATGATCGACATAAGATACTTGTTTAACTTCAAGAGTCGGACTGACAGCCCATCTTATACGTTCTTGGAGTCTGTAAGGAACTGCCAAGTCGTCGTGGGGTCGTGGACTAGGCTAAGCTATTTTAAGTCGGAGTGGTTCTATGTCCGATGTCCCCCGGGATTTGCCAGAAGATGGCTATTCAGACGTGAGTATCGTCTCTTTTCCCAAGTAATTGACAGGGCAATTTTCGGAGTGAAATTAAACTTACGTCTTCTCCTCTTTTTCTTTCAGCTATCATCCAGCGGCCTGAGGGTGGCTATTACAAAGAGATAGTTCGGGTCCTCCAAGAGATTCCTAGCGAAGAAAGGAATATTGAACTGTTATTGACAGATCGGAATCTCAGAGTCCTTGGGCTGATTGGTCGGCGGCAGAGCATAAGACTCGACGGCGCATTAAAGACCGTCTCCAGGAAAAAGGTCAAGCAGATGAAGCCCAGGGTCGTGATAATCGAGGAACCCGACTCCGAGAAAACCCATACTGACGAAGAACCGTTGGCCGGACCTGCTAATGCAACCCCAGAGTCCGATGCTAAGAGGAAAGGCAAAGCTGTGGCTTCGAAACAGCCTAAGTCTGGGAGGCGGAAGTCTGTGGTTTTGCACCGCCCTTCGTCAGGAGTTAAGATTACGGAGGCGTCCTCCCCGCAAGCTGGAGATCAATTCGAAGGGCCTACTGACCCTCCAGTCCCTGACACCGAGCTGGAGCAACACGATGTTGGGTCAGGTGGACCGCGACATGTCGACGATGTTAGCGAGTCTGAGCCCGCCAATGCGACGGACACTTCTGGTTGGTCCGGGGGGTTACACATTCACACACTCCTCACGGCACAACACACTTTCTTAACCATAAACAACACATCGCAAACGGTTACTGATTCTTTGTTGTTTTCTTTTCAGGTACGATGTCCGGGAAGGGTTCCGTGCTTGGTAGTTTGCGTAAGCGCCGTTATCACGAGCCACGCAGGAGAGAGGGCGAGAGGGATTATGACGCTGGACACTCTGGTCAGGAGAAATCTGACAGAGATAGGGGACATGTTCACCGATCCCGATCTCGTTCTCCTCCCCCCAGGACCTCTGCACCTCCTGTGGTCGCCGTTACTCGTCCTCCCGAAACTTCACGGTCTAGGCCGCCTTCTCAAGCTTTGAGGTCCGACCCCCCGCGCAGGACCGAAATAGCCACCTCTTCGGCTACTGTGTCGGTCCCGACCGAGGCGTCTAGCGAGGGAGCGCTCAAATTGGCACAGATGAGGAAGGAATTTCCTGACATCTGTTTTGATGGATATGTCTTTCCCCCGCACCTGAAGAGAATCCCGCCAACCGCGGAAACCACTATCCACGACTATGTCGCGGACATCTTTTTCCAGTATAGGGAGTGGGGACGGGCCGCGAGGAAGGCATCTAAAGTGGCGTTTGAGCGGGGCGTCACCATCGAGAAACTTGAGAAGGAGCTGGGTCGCAACGACCAAATCATAAAAGCGCTTAACTCAGAGGCCGAGTCTTCTCGTAAGTCTGAGATGGAGGCTTTAAAGAAAGTTGACGAGGTGACCGCTGCCATGGCCAGGATGAAGCAAGAACATTACACCGCAATTGAGGACATGGGTCACAGGAACACTTCCATCACTGCCGAGAGGGATGCCGCTCTCAAGGAGCTTAATGAGATGAAGTCAAAGTTCTCAGAGATGGCTAAGGAAAAAGACGCAGCTAACGTCTCTGCGCAGGAAGCCTGTGATCAGGCAGTGACACTCCAAAGGGAGAAGGAAGCGGCTGTACAACAAGCCCGTGAGGCTGAGGCTGGAGTTGAGGAGAAAGTACGGCAGGCGGAGGCCAGGATTGAGGCCGAGGTGGAGGAGCTACTCGTCACTTACAACGCCAATGTGCTAAGGCACCGAGACCTGACATGGCTTGACGATTACCCCACACATCTCTATAACGCCTGGAACCTACTGGTGGATGAGGAGAGATCTGGGCACCCTGATGAAGCCCCTGATGAGTTCGAGCTGGAGAACCGCATCCTTAATGATGACGAAAAGAAGGTTCTCCATGACTCCATGATTTCCCATGACAAGGTGAGGCTTGGTGCTCAGGTCCCGGAAGTCGGAGAGAGCTCTGGTGTGGAACACCATGTTACAAGTTCTGAGATTGTCGTGTCATCTCAGTCTGAGCCAACTTCAATGATCTACTCCCAGCCTATCCCAGCGTACGACCCAGATCAACCGCACTTATCTCCTATTAAGGAACATCCTTCTGAAGCGGTTCAGACGACCTCGAGCCAAACCGAGGAAGGTACTTTGAACTAACTTCCAGTATATTTGGATTGAAGATCCCGTGTTGAAATGTTGCTAATGACATGTCTTTTCCTTTGATCAGTGACAGGAGTTGCACCAGCCGCGCCTCTTATCACCCAAGTATTAGGTCACGCGCCAGGAGCCATCGTTTCTGAGGCGACCTCCGTCGCAGCAATGGCACCGGTTGGAGTGACAGAGGGGAGCTCACTTTCTTTCGACGAGCAGATGATAAACGAGCTTCTCGGCCGTCAAAGTGATCCTTTTGCGGACCTGCCATTTGGCTTGGGTGGATTCACGGCTACATCTGACACCTTGTCCCAAACTACTACGGCTCCTAGCGAGGCCAGGGCACGGCGAGAAGCGGCGATGTTAGCCGAGATCAATGCCGAGATGACGGCTGCGGCGCATGGCGGTGATGCAGATGACGGAGCGGCAGCACAGTGCCCCATTCCTCTTATGACTATGTCTCCTGAGGGCACACTTACTGATACTGATGTACCAGCCCCTCCTCCGGCTGCGGAGTCTGTTCCTCCCACTCCTCCCGCGGGAAGTATCCCTATAGAGTCCAGCTCAGATGAGGACGTTGACATTATGCCTTCACCCGGGGGGAGCTTGCCTAGGGAGAAAGGCTCCAAGCGAAAGGGTACTGGCGGCTCCAGTAGTTCCTCAAAGAAGAAGAAGAAGCTGAGGAAGCAGAAGGATTAGACATCCTTTTCATAGACAGTTAGGGACTTTTGTTATTTTTTCTGTCTTTTCCCTTTTGTAGGCCGTGTTTAGATGCGGGTTCGGCCCCTGCTAGTAGGAACATTTTAGGAAAGATCTCATGTATGAAGCATTGTTTTTGGGTTTAGTTGGAATAAAATTTTATCTTTTAGCTTCAGCTTGCGTCCCTTTCTATGCTTGAATATTGCAGTGTCCGGACTTTGGTCCAGTGTATTTGCATTTTTTGATTGCTTCAAGAATAGCTCATTTTTACTTGTTAAGTATGGAACTTTCGGACTCGAGTTGTGATAGGGAATCGCATCGGAGCTGAACATCGTATAGTTTCGGGCAATGACTAACATTTGCTTCTACCCCCAGTTTCGGGGTCAAGGTGTGATGATCAGCTTGCGATGGTACCGAACGAGGACCGAGTGGTCGAACTACGCTCGTCCTCTTATGAATCGTTCCATCCATACTCCGGGGATATGCGTCATCTCGTAAGCGGTTGTTCGCACTCTGGGAACATGGAGTTGACTGTTTATACTCCGCTTCGCACTCTGGGAATGCGGAGCTGAATGTCTATACTCCATTTCGCACTCCGGGAATATGGAGTTAAGTGTGTATACTCCGCTTCGCACTCTGGGAATACGGAGTCGACTGTTTATACTCCATTTCGCACTCTGGGAATATGGAGTTAAGTGTTTATACTCCGTTTCGCACTCTGGGAATACGGAGTCGGATGTTTATACTCCATTTCGCACTCTGGGAATATGGAGTTAGATGTTTATACTCCGTTTCGCACTCTGGGAATATGGAGTTAGATGTTTATACTCCGTTTCGCACTCTGGGAATATGGAGTTAGATGTTTATACTCCGTTTCGCACTCTGGGAATATGGAGTTAGATGTTTATACTCCGTTTCGCACTCTGGGAATATGGAGTTAGATGTTTATACTCCGTTTCGCACTCTGGGAATACGGAGTCGGATGTTTATACTCCATTTCGCACTCTGGGAATATGGAGTTAAATGTTTATACTCCATTTCGCACTCTGGGAATATGGAGTTAATTGTAGGATTGTCGTGTGTCAATCCTATTAATATCGGTGTCATGGCTTGCCCCCGAGCTCGGGTTTCGCCTAGTGAGTGGCCGGTCGTATCACAGCCACTCTCCATTTGAATAAGTCCCATTGCATGATGGGATTTAGTTCTCCGTGCATCGTGATGTTGTATATCGTACATAATGAATCACAGCTCTGGCTCGAAGAAGTGGCATTTTATTGCTGAAATAAGAAAATGCGGCAAAGTCAGTTGCCTTATTACAAAATTCAAATTTCGAAATGTAGAAACAAATTGCTAAATAGAATGAAATAAATAAAGCCTGTCATATGTAGTAGCGGCGGAGACTTTCGCTGTTCCAAGCCCTCGGTAAATCGAGACCGTCAACAGTCGACAGCTTGAATGTACCATCTCCGAGCTTTCGTGTAATTACATACGGCCCTCCCCAGTTTGGTTTCATGTGTGAAGGAACTGGGTAAATTCTCTTGAGCACGAGGTCGCCGAGTTCAAAGGTTCGAGGTCGAACTCTGGTGTTGTACAATCGGGCGACCCGACTTCGATGTGCGGCTGCTCTCAAATCAGCCTCCTCCCGTTTTTCATCCAATAGATCCAAAGACTCGGCTAGGAGTATAGCGTTTGTTTTTGGATCATAATAAGTCACGCGATGAGAGAGCACTTCTGTTTCGACCGGAATAACGGCCTCTGAGCCATAAGATAGGGAAAACGGAGTGTGTCCGGTCGCGGTTTTATGGGTCGTTCGATAGGCCCATAATGCCATAGGAAGTTCATCGACCCACTTGCCCCCAGCCTTCTCTAATCGTTTCTTCAGGATCGATTTTATAACTTTGTTGACAGCTTCAACTTGTCCATTCGCTTGGGGGTGTGCGACAGCCGAGAACTTTTTGCGGATATGAAACCGTTGACAGAAATTCTTGAATTCTGCGCTCTCGAATTGGGTTCCATTATCAGTGATGATAGTATGCGGGAGTCCAAATCGACAGATGATGTTGCGAACCACGAAATTTATCACCTTCTTTGTCGTAATGGTTGCTAGGGCTTCGGCCTCGGCCCATTTTGTGAAGTAATCAACTGCGACAATGGCGTATTTCGCACCGCCTTTTGCTAAAGGTAAAGCGCCGATGATGTCAATGCCCCACATTGCGAATGGCCAGGGACTGACCATTTGGGTTATCTCAGTTGGCGGAGCTCTCGGAATTCGGGCATGTATCTGGCATTTATCGCATTTCCGGGCATAGTTTGCCGCATCTCGGTTCACCGTCGGCCAGTAGTACCCATATCGGAGTATCTTTTTAGCGAGAGCTTGCCCGCCGGTATGATCACCGCACTCTCCTTCGTGCACGTCATGTAGCACTCGCTTGACTTCTCGTGGGCGATACATCTGAGGAGAGGAACGGAATAACCTCTCCTGTACATGACTCCGTTTTGGATGATGAACCGCGAGGCTTTTCGCTGAATCTGTCTCTTCTCATTTCTAGGTTCAGGTAGCACCCCATTCTCAATGTAATTCCGATACGGAGTCATCCAGGACTCTCCATTGGGAGCGATTTCAAATACAGAGTCCATTTCTATCCGATCGATGCTTGGAGTGGCCAAAGTTTCAACGGGGACAAGTCCCATTTGTTGCGCTTCGCCTGTGCTGGCTAACTTCGCCAGTGAATCGGCTTTCTGATTGCGTTCCCGAGGCACATAATAGATGGCATAATAATCAAACTGGTTTAGGATTTCCTGAACTCGTGTCAAGTAAGCGGCCAGTCTTCGGTCTCTTGCCTGGTATTCTCCTCGCACCTGGCATACCACTAACTGCGAATCGCAATAAATTTCTACAGCGACAATTCTCAAATCTCTGGCAAGCCTTAGGCCGGTCAGGAGGGCTTCATATTCGGCTTCATTATTAGTTGCACGAAAGTCGAATTTAAGAGCATAACATATGGATCGGCCCTCGGGAGTCTCAAGTACAACCCCCGCGCCCGAACACCGGTCATTTGACGCACCATCAGTATACAGCTTCCAGATGTATTCGGGAGATTCACTGGTTTCGGGTAAGTCTTCCGGGACGGTGAATTCGGCTATGAAATCAGCCAGGACTTGTCCTTGAATGGCCCTCCGCGGAGCGTATGCGATATCAAATTGGCTTAGCTCAATGTTCCACTTGAGTAACCTACCGGACGTCTCAGGCCGCGTAAGGACCTGTCGTAACGGCTGGTCGGTGTACACAGTAAGCGGATGAGCCTGGAAATAGGGACGGAGCTTCCTTGAGGCAATGACCAAACAATAAGCCAGTTTCTCCAGCCTTGGATAATTTCTTTCAGCTCCTGTTAGTCGCTTACTAACATAGTAGACCGGGTTTTGCACTTTGTCTTCTTCCCGGACTAGAGCAGCACTGATCGCATGTTCAGATACTGCCAGGTAGAGATATAATTGCTCGTGGTCAACCGGTTTTGACAAGATCGGAGGTGTGGAGAGATGTTGAACTAGTGATCGGAACGCGCCTTCACACTCCGTGGTCCATTCAAAGTTTCGTTTGCCCTTCCGAATCAGGTCGAAGAAAGGAATGCATTTGTCGGTGGACTTTGAAATGAACCTGCTCAATGCTGCGACCTTCCCGTTAAGACTCTGGACTTGCTTTATAGTTTTAGGGGTTTGCAAATTTCTAATAGCCCAGATCTTCTCAGGATTCGCCTCTATTCCTCGAGCGTTGACAATGAACCCAAGGAATTTTCCGGATGCAACGCCAAAGTGACATTTGAGTGGGTTGAGCTTCATCCCGTACTCTCGGAGGATGCTGAACATTGAATCCAAATCTCTGACGTGATCGGTGGAGAATCGGGACTTCACCAGCATGTCATCCACGTAAACCTCCATAGTTTTCCCAATCTGATCAGCGAACATTCGGTTGACTAAGCGTTGGTATGTTGCTCCAGCGTTCTTTAGACCGAACGGCATGACTTTGTAACAATAGAGTCCCAGGTCGGTCACGAAGCTGGTATGTTCCTGATCAGGCAGATGCATGGGTATCTGATTGTAGCCGGAATATGCGTCCATAAATGATAGTAGTTCATGCCCGGCCGTCGAATCTACGAGCTGATCGATTCGTGGAAGTGGGAAGCTATCTTTTGGACAAGCCTTGTTTAGGTCAGAGTAATCAACACAAGTTCTCCACTTCCCGTTTGGTTTCCGAACTAGTACAGGGTTGGACACCCATTCTGGATACAAGGCATCTCGAATGAACCCATTCGATTGCAGTTTATCAACTTCCTCTTTAAGGGCGGCAGATCTCTCTGGATCCATACCGCGCCTTTTCTGTTTCACTGGGACATGTCGTGGATCTATATTCAGGGAGTGACTTGCAATGCTCGGCGAGATCCCGCACATGTCAGAGTGTGTCCAGGCGAAGACGTCGAGATTCGCCCGAAGAAATTCGACCAACTCCTGCTGTGTCTGCTTGTTTAGTTAGGACCCAACTTTCAGCATTTTTGAATCATCATCCTCACTGATTGGGACGTCCACAGTCAGTTCGGCTGGAGAGGCTTGACTCTCCGTTGATTCGTCTCTATCCTCGTTGTCCCTGGGGTCCAGGTCTTTCAGGAATTGGTCGTGGTGCCCGGGCCGAGGCCCAGGCACCAATTGTCAATTGTCGATAGAACGGACGCAGAGAGATCCCTCTACGCCCTTACCCTTCTCTTTACGTTGCGCCCCGCGCAGCTCAGCAACATAACAGGCCCTTCCCGAGGCCTGATCTCCTTGAACAACTCCAATCCCATGATCAGTGGGAAATTTCAGAGTCAGACACCATGGGGCGATCGCCGCCCTGAACTCGGCCAAAGCTGGTCGTCCCAGAAACGCATTGTATGGCGAATCTATCTCTAACACAACAAATTGTAACATGCGGACCCTCCGGCGCTCTCCAACGCCTAACTCGACTGGGAGTTCAGTTATTCCGATGGGTATCGTGGCACTTCCGTTGAAACCATGGATTCTGGATAAACAGGGTTTCAAATCCTTTGTCTCCATCTTCATCAGATCGTAAGCCCGTTTGAGCAAGATGTTTACAGAGCTCCCACTGTCAACCAGGATCCTCTTCATCCAAGCAGGACCTACCTGGGCGGATATGACTAGTGGGTCGATAGTAGGGGCTTCGACTTTATCGGCGTCTCGGCTCCTGAACACGATATCATCAGACATTATCTTTTGTTGCTTTGCCGGGGTCCCATCTTCGCAATTACTATAACACTCGAAGTCCGCATGCCTGATAGAACTGGCATACGACTCCATTTCCCCCCAGCTCCTGTCTGCCGGATGGGGACCACCACTTATTGTGTTGATAACTAATCTCCCGCCCGCACGAGCGGGTTCATCCTCTCTTTCCTGATTCTGTGAACGATTTTGATTTGAGGGGCCCGCTCCGCCAGGCTGCGGCCCCCGTACAAACTGATCTAGCTTCCTCTCTCTAATCAGCTTCTCGATGAGGTCCTGTAAGTGTCGACACTCATTGGTATTATGTCCATAGCTCTCATGGAACCTACAGAATTTTCCTGTCTGAATCTGTCTCTCCGATGAGGGCTTCGGAGCAGGCTTCTTATACTGTACGGTGTTGCAAGTCCGTAAGTATACGTTTTCTAATGACGTGTTCAGCGGTGTATAACTGTCAAACATCTGAGCTCTACGTCGTGGACCTCGGTTCTCATCTCTCTTCTTGTTCTGGCCATTGTTTCCTCTCTGCTGGGTTTGCTTGTTTTGTATGTTGAGCTGAACTTTCCCGGAACTCTCGCCGGACTGTTTAACTGCCACATTGCTCTGTATTCCTTCAATGCTGGGCCTCGCATCGTCCTGCTTCCTAGACTGCTTTGCATCCTCCTGCCGCAGGAATTGAGCGGCCTTGGAGTAAAAACGGTCCAACGACGCGGGCGGTTTCCCAGCCAGCCAGTTTCCGAATTCAGAATCAGGATCAATCCCCTTGGTCAGAGCCATCAAGATTGAATTATCGTTGGGATTGGTGATCTCGACGCATGCTGCGTGGAACCTCTCCAAGTAACGCCTGAGTGTTTCTCCAGAAGCTTGAGTGACGCTGGACAAGGTGTTGACGTCCTTCGGCCTAGCAACATGCATCCGGAATTGCTCCACAAACCTCTTGGCCAATTGATCGAACGAAGAAATTGATCTAGGTGGTAGGCGGGTAAACCACATTGTCGCGATTCCTCCCAGAGAGATGGGGAAACTCCGACACTTCACTGCGTCGTCGGCCCTTGCAGCGCTCATCGACCATTCATACTTCAGAATATGCTGGTTGGGGTCACTATTCCCTTCATACATCGGGAGAGTCGGCATTCTGAATCGCCTAGGGGGTTCGGCATGTAACACTTCGTCTGTGAAAGGGGTATGACTACGGGAAATTCCCCAGTCATCATTAGTGAGCCCCTGACTCTCGCGGATCATTTGACGTATCATGGTTGATATATCCGAAACAGGCGGATTCGGAGCGTGATGAGCTAAGGCGTGGTCGGGTTCCACGGCGCGAGTAGGGATCGGGCGTTGTCGACGACCCGTATCTCGCCTCCTTGGCTCAACGTCTTCTGGGACATAAGGTTCAGGAGTATGTCCTCGCTGTTGATTGATCGGCTCAGATTGATTTCGGGTATCAGCCCTTGTCTCTGCTGCGGCAGTTGTGGCGCGGTTATCGGTGGTGTACTGTGGGGCAGTACCTCCTCGTGTTGAGGGACCGGTTTGGAAACTAGTCGACGGTCCTACCCTTAGCTGCCCAACAGTTAAGGCAGGCTGATATTCAGCAGCTTGAGCGCGATTCCCCTCTAGTCGAGGACGGGTAGTCTGGCGGTGGTAATCAGATGAAGCTGAGCTTTCGGTAGACGCTCTGGAGACATCATCTCTCCTGGACCTTCTGTGCCCCCGGCGGTTCAGCTGGTTGGTCAGCTCGATATTGGCGCGTAACTGTTCTGCCAACTGCTGACGGCTTTGGGTCAGCTCCTGGAGCAATACCTGAAACTCCTGTCGGGTGACTAGCCCCGTTGAGTCTGACTGAGTGGCATTGTCTTGATTGGAAGAAGGCGGCTGTGTTGGATTTTGCCTGTCTCTGCCTTCTTGCTCTGTGGCGGTGGCGCCAGTTCTTGTGCTGACCATTGTCGGTGGTGGAGTCCTTTCCTAGATTCTGAGCAAATCTGAATAGAATGGAAGGATGCCGGGCTGGATATCTGGATCTTCCTCTTGGATTTGTGCAATCCGGTATCGACGGCAGATCCAACGAGCAGGAGAAAAAGCTGGTTCTCTCAATGAAAGCACCAAAGTGTTTGTACCAAAAATGGGCACAACACTCTTCGGGAGTTGTTTGAAGAGATAAAATGAAGATTATAAATGTAAAACAGAGATTATCTAACAAAAACTCCAACAAATATGAATGTAAAGTGCACAGACAAGCAGTTTAGAGTGGTTCGGCGTATAGCCTACGTCCACTATGAAGTTTTGATGATTTTATTGATTCTCTTTCAATGATTACAAGCGTTTACAGCGATGAACAGCGGATTACAGTTTAGAATTCGAAATTGACAGCAAAAGTATGGTGCAAAGCTCAATCCGGCAGAGTCTGGGCGCTTCAGAGAAAAAAGATCCTTTTTCCGTTGATTCTGGGGCTCTATTTATAGGCGTAGGAGGCTTGGATTTCGCTCAAACCCCGGGAGACTTGGCCAGACACTTGAGGGGACCCATTCGACCACTTCCAGAGAGTTTCAAGCCAATCTGTGATCGATACGAAATCATTTCGTATCGATCAGGATTACCTCCAATTGAGCTCAAAATTGGTGGAGACATTCCTTGTTATGTGTGCAACCTTCAGTTAAAATTTCATCATGTTTGGATCAGTGGATTATGAGATATGGTCGATACAAACTGGAATTTCTCATAGGTTGTCTGGTTCGTATCCATTGCCCTGCGCTCTGAGCTTCGACTCGATGGTATCATGCGCCTCTGTGAAGACGTGGAACGCACACTTCGCCTCGATCCGGTCTTCACTCCGAATCGACCGCGTTGACTCCATACATCTCGGCGCATTCGCATCAGGAGAAGACGTGGTGCATGCGCTTCGCCTCGATCCGACATTCGCTCCGTGTTGACTGCATCGTCTCCATGTATTTCGCCTCGTTCACTTCGAGAAATGACACGTTATCCAAGCTGGTTGACCTGATGGATTCGAGTAGGACTTCATCCTGGGATACGAGGCAAACACTATCTGATGGATACAAAGTAGGCACTGGCTGATGGATACGAAGTAAGCACTGTCTGATGGATACGAAGCTGACACTGGCTGAAGGATACGAAGTCCTTCAATTGCTGGTATGTGTGAAGTCCATCGATACGAGTTCGATGGATACGAAGAAAATCGAGTCGAACCTGGGTACCTCGATGGATCCGGAGCTGATCGATACGAAGCATGATGGATTCGAACTGGGGCTTCGGTGATGGATACGAAATCGCCCAGAGTGATGGATACGAAATCTGGGCTCTTTCCCTCCAATTTGACTCGATCATAACTTGAGTGTATGAGTCCGGATCGACTTGAAATTTGAGGTGCTGATCTCTATGGCCTTTCTTGTCGTGTCCTATCAATTGTAGCTCACTCTGGGCTCGGACAAAATTCAGTGATATCCATGGCGTGCTATCCTTGTTCTCTAGCCGGCTTCTTGATGTCCTGGCCTTGCCAAAAGGCGGGATAACACTCTTATGGTGCATAATTTTGGCAGCAGACTGTGTGTTAAACACTCTCTCAATTGTACTCCAGATTTCATTGGAGGAATTGCATCCAATTACTTGAGGCAATAGTTTCGTACTTATAGATGACAACAACCATGAACTAATTAGTTTATCTTGTCGTTGATATGTAATGAATTCTTGATTAGTAATCATCTTGTTGTCTTTGTCAGCAACATACTTTGGGGGAATAGGAGATGCACCAAGAACAAAGCCTTCGAGACCATACCCATAGATGGCTGTCTCGATTTGCAGCCTCCATAGCAGGTAATTGTCTTCTTCAAGATGAGCGGTGATCAGTTGAGTTTGAGGACTAATGATCGTTTTAATGAGTTTTTCCGTGACTTCTGAATTTTGTTGATTAACAGTAGTTGTATTTTCAGATGTTGCTGAGTCTTCCACCATGATGACTGGCTTCGAAACTTGAACAGCAGATATGATAAGATGAGCAATCCACTTGGGGCCACAAGATATTCAAGAAACACCGATGAATGGGTTTTCTTGATCAAACAAGATATGGGTATTGGTCAGAGGGCGAGATCAATAAGTGGGACTTGATCACTTTTCTTTTTTTCTGAGGGGAAGTCAAATCTTTACAGCCAGATGATCGAGTTATGGACGGCAAGGTGATGGGTTTCCTTGCAACCAGATTCGAAGTCTTGGATGGCAAGAAGAAATACTCTCTTGCAACCGAACTCGATTAGCCTTGGAGGAAAGAATTTGAATTGCTTTCTTTTTTTCTTTTTGTGATCACGTTTCCTGAACCCAGATGATGAAACCTTTCTGATGGGATGAATCGAAAAGAAAGAAAGATGAATTAATGGGAGGATTCGCCTATGATGCCGTTTGGCTGAGGCTCTGATACCAAGAAAGATTTTACACTTGAAAGAAAGAGCTAGGGTTTAATTGATGAAATTGTTATTGATAGAATACAATACTACCGTTTGTAAACAATGATATATAAAGAGAAAGAAAGAAATAGAAGATGGGCTGAACAGGCCCAATACCCAAACAAATACAACTGGGTACAGCGGGTAAAGCATCATTTCTAACTATTATACTGTCTACCATCTCTGTACCGTCTCTCGTACAGTCGAAGAGATATTGGCTTGTATTCGATTGCGTGAAATCTGTCTCTTGCCATTCTAAAATCCTTCACCAACTCATTACACTCGTTAAACATGCTTATTACATTAGTTACTACAGTCTCATCCAAGTTGTTGTTTGGGAACTCACCGCAAGCGGATACTCTGTTGCTGACTTCCTTCTCTGTGTCATAGAAGTAGAGTTGTGAAAATTTTGGTTTGCCATCTCGTGGCAGTAGGGAACCTATTCTGTGATGGTTCTGACCATTTACGTGAAAAACGTAAGGTCCTCGACCGTTGTTGTCGGTGCTGTCGACATGTCCACCTATGGATATAAATGCGAAGATGGAGTTGTAAGCGCGGATGTGTTCTCTAAATTTTCTGCTTTGCTGTCTGGAACTGTATGATAGCAGTGAACGCAGGTATGGAGGAAAGTCGTTGTACCTGGGTAGCTGCACCTTCCCCTTGCGACAACAGATTGAAAATTTGGGACAGTTAACTGTACTGTCCTTTTTTACCTTCTCCTGCCTCTAGAGGGTTGCGCCGCAGACCGCAGTGGGGACATGTACAAGATGGTGTGCCACAGATGAAGGGGGTGAACATTCTCTCTACATGATATTAAAATGTTGGGTCATGGTAGGTTGAACAATAAGCGTTGATACTACTGACATAAGTAAGTTAAGATGAGAATCATACTATTAAACATTGGTGATGAAGCTGAGGTTGTAAAGCATGCGTGTAAGGATTGTGAATCCGTGAACTTCAGTTGTATGGAGGAGTAGTCAAACGGGGGGAAAGACTTTGGGGGACAACAAACAGCACGTTCATCTGGAAGATGGCAGTTATGAGTGGCCAGTGCCACAGTGGGTTATGAGCGAGATCGTATGATAATTACATATTGGATAGGCAACGCACAGTGTACATAGGCAGGGCTTTACTTACCTGAAATTGATCTGTTAACATGCTTGTGCTTCAATTGATGATGCCGGTACTCATGGTTTAGGCGGTTAACTGTAAGAAGAGATATGTCAGTGGTGGGTAGCAGAGGGTGACATAAGCAAAGGAATAGTAGTTGTTGTACAGGGTGGACGTGAAGAGTACTCACTGCAAAACAAAGATGGTAGGAAGAATACCTCCTCTCCTTTGACTGTCCAGGAGGTTAAAAAGGTGAGAGGCTAAGGTTTCGTTTTGAGTTTTGTGTTTTCAACATACTACAAAATACAAGAAAACATGAGAATTTTTTTTACAATCCTTAGCCATTACAACGATGGACGGAAAATGGAGGAGAGGAATTGTTTTCCGTTGTTAAGAAAATGAACAGATTGTTCTTTGTATTATTATTGAAGAGAATTGTATTGTATTACATTGTGTATTCTCGTGTACAGCAAGCATTATTTATAATGAAATACATATATATGGGCTTGGCCCATTTACACGTTTACAATACTATACTGGTTTGGTTTTGAGATAATTGCTCTATCCTTCGATACCTCCCGCAAACCAGTAATAGGGTTAGGGTTTGTAGAAACATAATAATGGCCGCCACGAGTGAGAGTTTTCTTCAAATTTTATCCAAATTCTCTTTAGATCTGGTAAATTTTCACTCCGGTGATGGTTTATCAGGTGGAAGAGGCCTGATTCAGTCTTTAGTCACTAGAGGGCGTGAGAGTTGTAGCAACAATTAGTGAGCTTGATAGATCTGGAAGGGTTGAGGCTCCATTTTAACAAGCAGACCTCAGATCTAGTCGACAATCATAGAAAGTTCATGATGTTAAATTTTGTGACACTATATGATGGAGAATTGAAGAGGATGGAAGTAGCTTCGTGTCGGAGAAAACGGTTCGCAAATCGGAGTCTGGAGGAAGAAGATATGAAGGGAAGAAGTTGGGCTGTTTTTCTGTTAGAGGTCAGATGTCTGGCTGAGAGGGCCAGACGTCTGACGAGGTTCAGGCTGGTTCCCGAAAGTTCCTGCAGACGTCTGGTCCCTCTGGCCAGACGTCTGGGCCTGTCTGTTTCAGCCTGTTTGAACCTGGCTCAGACGTCTGAGGCCAGAGGTCAGACGTCTGAGGCGGTATAAATCTGTTTTTTCCTGGGCCGGATTTTCTGAGCTGTTTTGTGATTTGTGAAGGGCAAAGTGGTCTTTCGCCAAGGTTTTCTCTATTAGTATATAAACTCTCTTCAGGTCTGATAGAAAGGAGAGACAAATCAAAGGAAGCATTCTAACCTAGGGTTTAGTCCTCCATTAATTAGGGTTTTAGGCAAAACTCTATTTCTTCAATTCTAATCTCCACAAACATTGATTCTTATTGAATAGATCATTGTAAACAATCTCTTGTACTCTTTCTATTGGTGATATAATAAAAGCTCTCTCAAGTGGATGTACACTAACACAACGTTAGTGGAACCACTATAAAATCGTGTGTGATTTACTTATTGTTATTGCATTCATATATTGCTTGTATTGGTGTTGTGATCGTGTTCGGATTTGGTTTTATTGAATTCTTCGAGCGTTTGGTTGTTTTGCACTATCTAGCACGATTTGGCTTTTCCGCGTTGCGTGTTGCGATTGTATTCGAGTGGTCTTGGGTGTAGTCGTAATAACATTTGGTATCAGAGCTTTGGTGTTGCTAGGTGGTTGTTGAAATGCCGGAAACGGATACCTCTGAAAATTCAATGGTTGGTCCAAGTAGTATAGCGCCGTATGTACGTGGTTCGTATGTGGCATCGGGATCTCAATTGGTAATCGACAAGTGGAATGGTGATAATGATTTTGAAAAATGGCAATGGAAGATGAAAGCGGTTTTAAGAAGAAATCGTGTTCATAGGGTAGTGTTTGATACACATTTGTTGCCGGCGGACATCTCGGATGTTGAGAGAGAGGAAATGGAAGAGTGGGCATTTACTACACTTCAACTTGCAATGGGAGAGAATGTGATCTCCGAAATTAGTGGTGAGACCACCGCTAAGGGAATTTGGGACAAGTTAGAGGAGTTGTATATGAAGAAGTCTCTAACTAATCGTTTGATCTTGTTGCGAACGTTTTTCACGTATAAGATGAAAGAGGGGAGTTCGCTTAAGGCACACTTGAATGTGTTTGATGATTTGCTAATGAAGATGAAGGCGGTAGATTTGAAGATTGAGGAAGAGCAAAAGGCGATGATATTGTTATGTTCATTGCCGGACCGTTATATGGGTTTCTCAAATAGTTTGATCTATAGCCGGGATACATTGACGTTAGATGATGTCAAGACGGATCTTCTTAGTGAGGAGTTGAGAGATCAAATGAAGGAGTTGAGTGTTGGCGGTAGTAGTGCCGGAAATGGTCAAGGTTTGTTTGTGGAGAAGGAGAGATATGCGAAGAAGGAGAATCGGGGGCGTTCCAAATCTAGGAATCCCGGTTGGAGAGGAAAGTCAAAGGAAAAGAAAGGCAAGTGCTATATTTGTAAGAAGCCCGGTCATTGGAAGAATGAGTGTCCGGACAAGGAGAAGACCAAGAAGGAAGTAGCATCTTCATCGGTCGCGGTGGAGAGAGGTGTTGGTGAGGGAGACATGGATGTGTTGACGGCGGTAGCATCAAATGTTTCGGGTAGCGAATGGGTTCTCGATTCGGGGGCGTCTTATCATATGACGCCGAATAGGAATTGTTTTTCTTCTTTCGAAGCTAGAGAGGGAAATTCGATTGTTATGGGAAATGGTGCTATTTGTAAGTCGAAGGGCATTGGTTCCGTGCAAATTAGGATGTTTGACGGAGTAGTTCGTACTCTCACTAATGTGCGCTATGTTCCGGGACTTAGGAAGTCCCTTATCTCTTTGGGGCAATTAGATTCTTTGGGGTGCAAGATCACTATTGAGAGAGATGGCTTGAGGGTTTCGAAGGGGGCGCTTGTGGTTATGAAAGGTGCTAGGGCTCATGGTATATATTTGCTTCAAGGTGTGACCATAGAAGGTGAAGCTAGCATTGGGGTTGATAGTTCTCGCGACTTAGATGCAACTAGATTGTGGCATTTGAGGTTAGGACATGTCTCGGAGAGGAGTTTGGATATTCTTCGGAAAAGGGAGATGATTGGTGGTGAGAGTTTCAACAAGCTAGAGTTTTGCGAAGAGTGTGTCATGGGGAAGCAAACAAAGGTTTCATTCGGTGAAGGAAAACATGATTCAAGAAGCGTTCTTGAGTATGTGCATACGGATGTTTGGGGACCTGCACCGGTTGCTTCTTTAGGTGGAGCAAGGTATTATATTTCTTTTATTGATGATTTTTCTCGTAAAGTTTGGGTGTATGTAATGAAGGCTAAGTCGGAGGCATTTGCTAAGTTCAAAGTATGGAAGGCTCTTGTTGAGAATGAGAGTGGTAAGCCTTTAAAGGTTCTTAGGTCCGACAATGGCGGAGAATATGTTTCCGGAGAATTCTTGGAGTATTGCAAGCATCATGGCATTCGGAGATATTTTACTACACCGGGAGATCCGCAATCAAATGGTGTTGCGGAGAGGATGAATCGTACTCTACTAGAGAAAGCTCGATGCTTGAGATTGACATCGGGTTTGTCTAAGGGATTTTGGGCCGAAGCTTTGTCAACCGTGGTGCATATTATTAATCGAATTTCGTGCTCGGCTATTGATAACAAAATTCCGGAGGAAGTGTGGAAGGGAAAGAGTATTAACTTGAGCTATCTTCGTGTCTTTGGAAGTCCGGTTTATGTGCATGATCCGGGAAATGATAAGCTTGAACCTAGAGCTTTCAAGGGGTTTTTGCTTGGCTATACGGATGGAGTGAAAGGCTATCGGATTTGGAATCCGGAAACGAAGAAGGTAATAAACTCTCGTCATGTTACTTTTGATGAGTCGGCATTGTTCAAGGAGAATGAGAGCTCATCGAATATTCCGGTCTTGGTTCGTGATGAATCGAAGGGGAAGGAAGTTATTACCACATTTTGTCCAAGTAGTAGAGAGAGTAGATTAGTTGAAGATGTTTGTGAGGAGAAAGCGGTTGATGATACATCACATAGTCCACAAGGTGCCTCTAGTAGTGTTGGTGATGTACACGAACCTAGAGAAGATTCGGTTCAAGGTGGAGCCGAAAGGGGTTTGGGTGATAATATTGCTACTCGGGTTGGTCGTCGTGCTATAAGGCCACCCGAAAGATATGGTGATTGGAACTATCTTAGCTTTTGTGATAGGTTGGACTATGCTCTCAATGTAGTCCAAGATGAGCCTATGGACCTTGAAGACGTCATGAATTCGAGTGATAGCTCGAAGTGGATTTGTGCCATGGAGGAAGAGATGCAATCATTGATGAAGAATCAAACTTGGAGTTTGGTTCCACTTCCTAAAGGAAACCGTGCTATTGGGTGCAAATGGATTTACAAGGTGAAGGACGATGGAAGATACAAAGCTAGGTTAGTGGCTAAGGGGTTTGCACAAAGGAAAGGAAAGGAGTATGATGAGATATTCGCACCGGTTGTGCGCCATACTTCTATCCGGATATTACTTGCCATAGTTGCTATTCACAACTTGGAGTTGGAGCAACTTGATGTGAAGACCGCCTTCTTGCATGGTGACTTGGATGAAGACATTTACATGGAGCAACCGCAAGGGTTTATTGTAAATGGTAAGTCAAATATGGTGTGCAAGTTGAAGAAATCGCTATATGGGTTGAAGCAATCACCTAGGCAATGGTACAAGAGATTTGATCATTTTATGCTTGAAAGTGGCTTTGATAGGAGCATCAAAGATGCTTGTGTTTATTTCAAGAAGTTGGGAAATGATTGTTGGGTGTACTTGCTCTTGTATGTGGACGACATGCTCATTGCTTCGAAGGACAAGAATGAAATCAACAAGTTGAAATTGCAATTAAAGTCGGAATTCGAAATGAAAGACCTTGGAGAAGCAAAGAGGATATTGGGCATGGAGATTGAAAGGGACCGAAAGCGTTTTGAGTTGAAATTGACTCAAAAGGAGTACATAAAGAAGGTGCTTTGCCGGTTTAGCATGGAGAATGCAAAGGTGTCAAATACACCATTACCTTTGCACGTGAAGCTTTCGAGTAAGGATTCACCTATCTTGGAGAAAGACAAGGCTTATATGACAAAGGTGCCATATGCAAGTGCGGTTGGTAGTTTGATGTATGCTATGGTGTGTACAAGACCCGATATTGCAAATGCCGTCGGGGTGGTTAGTCGTTTTATGTCTAATCCGGGAAAATCGCATTGGGAAGCCGTGAAGCTTATATTGAGATACCTTAGAGGTACGTCATCTCATGGTCTTGTTTTTGGCGGTAGTGGAAAAAGGAGTTGCAACTTAGTTGGTTATTGTGATTCGGACTACGCCGGTGATAGAGATAGGAGAAAGTCAACTTCCGGTTATGTCTTCACACTAGGTGGTACGGCCATAAGTTGGAGATCGAGATTGCAAACCGTAGTAGCTTTATCCACTACGGAGGCGGAGTTGATAGCCGCGGTGGAGGCGGCTAAGGAAGCACTCTATTTGAAGCGATTGTTGTGTGACTTGGGTATTGAACACGATAGCATCGATGTTCAATGTGATAGCCAAAGTGCTATTCACTTGGCGGAGAATTTGGCGTTTAGCTCACGGACTAAGCATATAGAAGTGAGGGAGTCATTCTTGGTAGCCATGGATGAGGATAAGCAAGTATGTCTTCGGAAGGTGCACACAAAGGAGAACGCGGCGGATATGTTCACTAAGGCATTGCCGATTGGGAAGTTCGAGCATTGCTCGGACTTGATTCGCTTGGAGAAGTGCTAGGTGCCACTAGGTGGCACGGGTGAGAGAGTAGCTTGGTTGTAGATGTGGAAGAGTATTGGTATGAGATTGTCGTTCTATCTTCTTGGTGTAGTGCTAGTGTACACTCCTAGTGCTCTTGTCTTTGGTGAGACGGTGTTTGAATGTTTTCAACATTTCGTTGGCGGGTGGGGGCTTTGTGCCTGAACTCGTTGATGGAATGCAATGGGGGGTGGCTTTGCCGGAACCCGTTGGGGAAACGTTCACGTTTGGTTGAAGGTAGAAGTGTTAGTAGTTGGAGCTATTGGTTGTTAATGGTTTGGTACCATTGGTGTTGGAGATGGATATAGTGTCAAGGTGGAGTGTTAAATTTTGTGACACTATATGATGGAGAATTGAAGAGGATGGAAGTAGCTTCGTGTCGGAGAAAACGGTTCGCAAATCGGAGTCTGGAGGAAGAAGATATGAAGGGAAGAAGTTGGGCTGTTTTTCTGTTAGAGGTCAGATGTCTGGCTGAGAGGGCCAGACGTCTGACGAGGTTCAGGCTGGTTCCCGAAAGTTCCTGCAGACGTCTGGTCCCTCTGGCCAGACGTCTGGGCCTGTCTGTTTCAGCCTGTTTGAACCTGGCTCAGACGTCTGAGGCCAGAGGTCAGACGTCTGAGGCGGTATAAATCTGTTTTTTCCTGGGCCGGATTTTCTGAGCTGTTTTGTGATTTGTGAAGGGCAAAGTGGTCTTTCGCCAAGGTTTTCTCTATTAGTATATAAACTCTCTTCAGGTCTGATAGAAAGGAGAGACAAATCAAAGGAAGCATTCTAACCTAGGGTTTAGTCCTCCATTAATTAGGGTTTTAGGCAAAACTCTATTTCTTCAATTCTAATCTCCACAAACATTGATTCTTATTGAATAGATCATTGTAAACAATCTCTTGTACTCTTTCTATTGGTGATATAATAAAAGCTCTCTCAAGTGGATGTACACTAACACAACGTTAGTGGAACCACTATAAAATCGTGTGTGATTTACTTATTGTTATTGCATTCATATATTGCTTGTATTGGTGTTGTGATCGTGTTCGGATTTGGTTTTATTGAATTCTTCGAGCGTTTGGTTGTTTTGCACTATCTAGCACGATTTGGCTTTTCCGCGTTGCGTGTTGCGATTGTATTCGAGTGGTCTTGGGTGTAGTCGTAATAACACATGATTTGCAGAGACTGATGGATCTGGAAGAGTTGCGACTTCACTTCGATGAACATGCCTCAGATCCTTTTGTTACTGGCAAGTAATTCGAGATTTTGCAGTTTGGATCTGGATTTGCTTCATCGATGTTCAGTTCACTTCTAAATCTGGTAAAATTGATTTTTGACAGTGCTTTGGTAAATACATCTGCCTTTTGGTAAGAGGAAGGTATGTGATTCACCCTTAGTTTTCCCTTTATAACTTACTCTCGAACGAAGTACAAGTCCAGCTCTATGTGCTTCGTTCTAGAGTGTAGCACTGGATTTGCAGTGAGAGATATAGTGCTTAGATTGTCACACCAGATGATTGCCGTAGTGTCGGTTTTGATTTGTAATTCTGTTAGTAGAGATTCGACCCACATAATTTCAGCAGTTGCGCTGGCCACGCTTCTGTACTAGATTTAGATACTGTAGGTTGTTTTTTAGCACACCAGGATATTGGATTTTTTCCCAAGAAAATACAGTACCCAGTTGTTGATCTTCTGTCATCACTGTCAGTGGCCCAGTCTGCATCTGCATATCCATTGATATTGAGTGTCTTGCTTGCATGTAGAGTAAGTCCTTGATTTATGGTACCTTTGAGATATCTCAATATTCTTTTAACTGCTTTCCAGTGATTATCTAATGGTTGTTGCATGAATTGACTGACTTTATTGACACAAAAAGATATGTCTGGCCTTGTTATTGTTGCATACTGTAATGCTCCAACAATGCTTCTGTAAAGTTTATCATTTTCAATTGGTTCACCTTTTATTTTTGATAAGTGTGAACTGCTAGTCATTGGTGTTGGGAGAGGGTTTGCCTTGTCCATTTTTGCTTCTGTCAGAATTTCCAAGATATATTTCTTTTGGCATAGATGCAGCTTGTTGTCAGGTGTTCTTTTGACTTCTATGCCAAGGAAATAGCTTAGCTCTTCCAAGTCTTTGATTGAGAATTCTTTGTTCAGTTGTTGTGTGACTTTATTAATTTCTGCCTCACTGTTGCCTGTAATTATAAAGTCATCAACATAAATAAGTATATAAGTAACAGTTGCATTAGAGAATTTAACAAAGAGAGAGTTGTCAGATTTTGTTGAGATATAGCTGAGACTAGCTAAAGTCTGTTTTAGCTTATCAAACCACACTCTTGGTGCTTGCTTGAGTCCATAAATTGCTTTGTTTAGCTTGCACACCAATCTTTCACTTCTTTGTTGTTTGAATCCTGGTGGTTGTTCCATATACACTTCTTCCTACAATACACCATTCAGAAAAGCATTATTTACATCTAATTGTTTAATGGTCCAATTCTTACACAAGGCTATAGTTAATACAATTCTGATGATGGATGGTTTCACAACTGGGGAAAAAGTTTCAATAAAATCAAACCCACTTTGTTCTGAATACCCTTTTGCCACCAATCTAGCCTTGTATTTTAGAATTATACCATCAGGATTTTTCTTCAGTCTATAAGTCCATTTACTACCTATGATGTTTTTATGTTCAGGTAACTGGACAAGATTCCAGGTTTTATTTTTTGTAAGTGCATTATATTCCTCCATCATGGCTGTTCTCCTCTTCTCATGTTGCATGGCTTGATAATAAGTAGTTGGTTCCTCATTTGATAATTCTGCATTGTATATCTTTGGTTTGAATATGCCACTTTTTGACCTTGTTACCATGTGATGACCACTATTTGCAGGATTAGTCTGTTGAGCTATGTCCTCCATTGTGCTTTCCTGCTGAGTATTGAATGGTTGAGTATCATTCAATATCTGGTAGTGATCTGCTTGACTGCTGCAGTCTTGATGTGGTAGCTGATATGAGCCTTCAGATTCCTCATGATTTGATATACTTCTAATTACTTGTTGCTGTGGAGCAACATTGTTTTCACTCTGAGACATCTGTCTTTCGACGGGTATGATTATCTCAGGTATAGCAGGTATTGAAGTTTTTGGGTTATATAGTTTCTTTGTAGTATTGTATTCAGATTTGATAAAGGGAAACTCAAACTCATTAAAGGTTACATGCCTTGATATGTATACTCTACCCTTATTGTCAAGACATTTGTAACCTTTTTGATTGTTTTCATATCCTAAGAAAGTACAAGGAGCAGACCTGAAATCCAATTTGTGTGTGTTGTAGGGTCTCAGGCAGGGGAAGCACATGCATCCAAACACCTTTAAACTCTGATAGTCTGGCTTGATCTTTGTTAGTGTCTCAATTGGACTTTTAAATTGTAGAACTTTGGTTGGTAATCTATTGATAAGATACATTGCAGTGGAGAAAGCATCAGGCCAGAACTTCAGAGGTACAGATTCCTGTGCAAGAAGAGTCAGGCCAGTTTCCACAATGTGCCTATGCTTCCTCTCAATGAGACCATTCTGTTCAGAGGTATGAGGACAAGTTGTTCTATGATTTATTCCTTTCTGTTGAAAGAATTCTTTGAGTGGTAGAAACTCTTTGCCACCATCTGTTTGAATAATTTTTACTTGACAATTTGTTTGCTTTTCAGCACTTGCTATGAACTGCATTACTGCATTGTAAGTCTCAGATTTTGCTTTTAAGAAATAGATCCACACATGTCTAGAGTAAGCATCAATAAATGAAATATAATACTTGTAACCATAATCAGTAGAGATTGGAGCTGGTTCCCACAAATCTGTAGCAACAAGCTGTAGTGGTTTATCATATACAGTGTTTGAGTCTGGAAATGCAAGTTTATGACTTTTGCCCATTGGACAATAGGTGCAATTATAGAATGAGGGAATGTTCTTAATATGAATTTTATTATTGCTCAAGATATGTCTTACAATTTTAATGCTAGGGTGACCCAGCCTAGCATGCCAAACATCATAGTTATTACAGCTTTCTATACATTTTGTTTCTGACATGTTACACCAGTTTTTCCTATTTTCAAATTTTCTTGAGTTGCCAACATCAAATTTGTATAAACCCCTACATTCTCTACCCTGCAAAAGAATTTCATCTGTTAGTGCATCTTTCACTAAGCAAAACTTTGGGTGAAATTCAAAATATACATTATTATCTTTTGAGAATTTTGAGACACTTATCAGGTTTTTTTTGATAACTGGTACTCTCAAAAGATTATTAAGATATAATTTTCTTGCACCTGTGATACTTGCATTTCTAGTGTGTGTTATGTGAGTTGCTTTGCCATTACCCATATATAATGAATGTTTACCTTTGTATTCCTTGTTTCCAAGATTCAAGTTGTTGAGATTATTTGTGACATGATTTGTTGCTCCAGAGTCTGGGTACCAACTGTCATCTTGAATGTCTTCTGCTTTTGCTAAATGACTGGTTGTGCTTTCTGATTGCTCTTTGCTTCCTTGTTGAACATTTACCATATTAGCACTAGGATCATTCTGTCTTGAGTTGTTAGTACTTTGTTGAGATGGTGTGTTATTGGCATCAAATCTAAAGTAGCATCTGTTTGCTGTGTGACCATATCTTTCACAGATCTGACATCTTATCCTGTTATTGTTGTTGGTGTTGTTCCATCTACCACCTCTTCCCCTTGATCTGTTATTCTAACCACCTCTTTGACCATTGTTGGACTGATTCCTGTTGCTGTAATTTCTTTCTTGATTTCTTCCTCTGTTGCTAGCAATGTAGTTTGCAGAGTATTCAGGATTTGATGGTCTTTTTTGTTCTAATCTACCTTCATGTGCCAATAGTATAGAGTGCACATTTTGTAGATTTGGTAGTCTTTCTGTTGATGATATTACAGCTACAACAGATTCATACTCTTCTTCTAATCCACTTAGTAGATATAATACTTGCTCTATGTCACTTACATTGTGCCCTGCAGAGGCTAACTGATCACATATGGTTTTAGTTTTGGACAAGTACTCTCTCATAATCTGACTGCCTTTCTTCAAGTTATGTAATTGTCTTTTATACTGCATAATTCTTGCAGCAGATTGAGAGCTGAAATTTTGCTCTATTGTATGTCAAATCTCATAGGCAGTTTTGCAGCCAATTAGTTGTGGCAAGAGACTTGCACTGATTGAAGATAATAGCCAAGAACTGACTAAACTATCTTGTCTCTCATGAATAACATATTCTTGATTATCAATTAACTTTCCTTGTGTATCTGCAGTGAATCTTGGAGGTTTAATGATAGTTCCAAGAACATATTCTTGGAGACCATAAGCTTTTATTGCAGTCTCTACTTGAAATTTCCATAGCAAATAGTTGGTTTCATCAAGAGGGGCGGTTATGATTTGGCTATGTGGTTTAATAATGGTTTTGAGGAGTTCTTGGGTGATACTGGATTGATTTTGAGTGGATTTGGATACAGAGGTGGGTGAGATGACACTATTATCATTTTCTTCAGCCATCAGTGAGGAAAATGTAGCAAGAAAATGATATTAAGGGTAAAAGTTACCAGAAAAAGGAGTTGCAGCCAGAGACTGACTGGATGATCGATATTGACAGCGGTTTCTTGGCACGGCACTCCAGGTAAGATCCAAACTGAATCTTTAGATTTCTGATAGTCTGATGTAGCCAAGGAGATGATATATGATGAGACTTTTCTGTTATTATCTTTTCTTGGCATGGCACAGTACTAGATGATGAATCTTCTTTATGGATTTGTATATAGTTTCAATGGTGAAAATTGCTTGTACTGCATGCCAACCCAGAAGTTGGTAGTTGGATAGGTGGTGTTTGCAACGTTACCTCTTAAACAATTGCATCGTATATTGAATGCCAATAACAACATGTCAGCTGCACTACGAAATAGGGAACCGAAGTTCATTGCAGAAATGGTAAAGGAAACCCGAGTCAAATAGCTGCATAACCAGTTCCAACCAACGGCGTAAAAATATGGTAATAGTTTTGAAGTTACTGAAAGTTTTAACCAATTCACGAGGCAAGAGTAACAAACTTGACTCAAAATAGTCGATACAAAATGTAAGCAGTACGGACAGTAATGATTTAAAACAAATTTAGGAATATGTGGTAGTCGAAAATGTTAAAAATGTCAGCACTATAGTGGTATTTTGCACCAGTAGTTCAATAGTTTAATTCATCAAGGTGTTGATATGTAATTACAACATAGGGAAATCAGGGCCGGCCCAGAGGACAGCCCACCAAGCCCGTGGGCTGGGGCAACCCACTGGACCGGGGCAAAATTTGTTAGTATTTGAGTTAGAAATTGTTTAAATATATAAAATTAGTTACAACTCTTTAATACAATAAGCTTGGGTGTAGTGGTAGGTTGTATGTTTTCCATTGAAATGTGCTAGGTTCAATTCACATAGAGGGACAACAATATTTGATTTTTACCTTTTTATCCCTGGATTTGTATTTTGGGCTGGGGCATTATATTTGTTGGGCCGGCACCGAGGGAAATACTAAACACTATTGCATGCACATAAACGAAGGATGCTTCTCGTTTATTGGTTTACGAACATCGTCTATCTCGTCAGTGAGAGCAGCTGTAACAGCAAAGGAGTCCATGTTGGCAGTGGGTGTACGCACGACGACTTATAATCCAGTATGAACAGTTTAGTGTGTACCGTAGGCGTACCGTGTCTGGTACAGGCGAAGAGATATTGGAAGGTATTCGATTGGGTGGACTGGTGAGTAAACGTACTGACAGTTGGAGGGGATGAACGGTGGATGAAGCTTGCCTGTTGCCAGCAAGGGTATGATAAACTAAGGAGAGATGGACGAATAGTACCTGGCACTGCTGCTGCGAAACTGTTAATGGGGGAAGTAAGATGTAGATATACGGCTGGTACGGCAGAAGAACATGGGGGCTTCAATAGATCGGATGAAGGAAGGGAGGGGGAAGGGCGGTTTGCAGTGGAGGAAGTAGCAGTTTAGTGGGATGGAGATATGGGTACATGTACGGTCGAACATTTAGTTGGCGAAGAGAGGATGAGTGAGTCTGGAGGACGAACGGTTTCCTTTTTTTAATTATTTTTTTAGGCTTTGTCTGAAAACGGTTGGGAGGTAGTTCTAGTGAGGGAATAACATGGTGCAGACATGTGTGTGGAGAGGGAAGAAGAATGAGGGGAAAACTTCAGTGCAACGTACATGGCATTAATTTGAAATGGAGAGGGGTAAACGTGCACATAAGCGAAGTTAATTATGTTCCTATTTTGTTGTTTAAGTAATAGATTAGACTAACATCCATCCAAACTTTAACATCCAAATTACATTCTTGTTTTCAAACAAAGTACAAATTCATCTGCGATCGTCTCATTTAAAGGAGATTAAAAAAAAACTCGTCTAACATTAATCGACTTCAATTTCTTCGATCAAACCCTCGTTTGCTCAGTAACAAAACGTCGATGTAAATTAAAACCAATCGAAATTGAATTGAATTCGAAACCATAAAATCGAAAAAAACATGGTTGTGAATTGCAAGATTTATAAAAGAAGAAGTAGCTTGCACTGAAATCGCCACAAATTATTGTTTGGTGAAGAACATGCGAGATTACAACATGAAGAGACTGATAATACTGAACTACAAATAACAGTACATCAAATGGAGGCAGAAAAAAAAATGAAAAACAGGATCAAAATTTTGACATAATCTATTATGTATGTTAGCTATTTGAATTTAAAAGTTCATTTACATGTAAAATTGCTGTTGTACCTCAATCTGAATCTGCAGTGTCTCTTTTGGATGAGTCGTGGACTAGGTCGCTCTCTTTAAGATGATCCGTGGCTTAGCCTCCAGGTGCAAACCTATCTATCAACCGCTCCGTTTCTAAGATAAAACAACATCTGAAAATTTGGTCAATTTGCTGCTTGCAATACAGCAAATTGTTCTGAATATAGCACTTTCTAATTTAATTATCTGTAAAGTTTCTTAAAAAGAAAAATGCAGAGGACAAAGAAGAAGGAAGAAAAATTGTCTATTGTTAAATTTTTCTCTTTTATCTATCTACCATTAAAATAAGCTGAATGGAAATTGTATGCGTTACTAAAGCGAGGGAATATTAATAGATTTGAATTTATTGTCATTTATTATTACCATTAACTTTTGCAACAAGGCTCAATAATAATGGCTCATGAATATGTGACCGTTATACATTTGCAATGGCTCAATTACAATAATGACTCATAAATATATGAACGTTATACATTTGCAATGGCTCAATTACAATAATGACTCATAAATATACGATCGTTATACATTTGCAACAACTCAATTATAATAAAGGCTCATAAATATATATTACGTTATACATTTGTAATTGCTCAATTATAATAGAGACTCATAAATATATAACCATTAACTTATTTTTATTTATTTTTTAATTAATTCACTTAAAGTTCCAACAATCCCCTACTTGAATTATTAAAAAAAATTCCAAGCAATTTCTGAAAATATAGGATTGTCCTTAAACAAAAGGGATCTTTCGATTTGAACCTTTGCATAGTGAGTAAGATTCAATTTACTAAAGTGACTTATAGTTTTGAACTCTATTCCTAACATCAAACCACACACAACCTTTCTAAAGTGCCATTAACTAAGCCCGTGCATTATGGTCATGCATGTCTATCCCAGTTTAGTGAATGCTGTAAGAATCTTGCCCAAATTCCATAGAAAATAACCACATTTCCACATCCACATAGGTGAGTCTATCAAGAGTACTCCTGAAGGTAGGTACTCCACTCCATTTATACTATAGATCTCATTAATAATTTCTATTAACTCATCTTCTAATCACTTCAGGAATACATGCTTCTAAGTATATAAAAATAGTATGTTCAACTCATATCACTTTACAACTTGTTATTACCCATTAAACCTAGTACTTGAGATCTGCAGTCATTAGGTCGGGTTATCATTGTATGTGACTCAACAATCTAATGCAATAGTCCCGTTCTTTTAGATGTAGAAAGGACTTTCTCTCTGTCCAATCCTTTCATCAAAGGATCCCCCAGATTCTCATCAGTCGTACATGATCAACTCTTACAAATCCTAAAGAGATATACTCTCTTACAGTACTGTGCCTATGACGAATTTGTCGTCTTTTACCGTTGTAATAATGGTTCTCAACTTTTGCAATAGCCGCGGTACTATCACAATGGATCAACACAGCTGGTGTAGGTTTTTTCCATAAAGGGATCTCAGCTAGCAGATTTCTTAAGTAATCTGCTTCTTCACTAGCATTAGCTAGTGCTATCATTTCTGACTCCATAATGGGTTGAGCCAAGATAGTCTGTTTCTTAGATTTCCAAGAAATAGCTCCTTCTGCAATACTGAAAATATATCCACTAATAGCTTTGAAATCGTTTGATAAAGTATTCCAATCTACATCACTGTATCCTTCAAGGACAGTGGAAAACTTCTGATGGTGTAATCCAAGGTTCATAGTTCTTTTAAGGTATCTCATGACCCTTTCAATAGCATGCCAATGCTCTATACTAGGTCTGCTAGTAAACCTTTACAATAATCCCACGACATATGCAATATCAGGTCTAGTACAATCAGTGGCATATCGAAGGCTGCCAATGATGCTTACATATTCAGACTGTCTTACACATTCACCAGTGTTCTTAAATAGTTTTACACTTGGATCATATAGTGTACTAGCAGATTTACATTTAAAGTAATTATATTGCTTTAACATCTTCTCAATATAATGAGATTTATCCAAAGAAATTCCCTTTTCAGACCTAGTAATCTTAATACCAAGAAACACACTTGCTTCACTAAGATCTTTCATATTAAAATTAGCATATAGTATGGACTTAACATGATTTACAACATGAATATTTGAACCAAATATAAGTAAATCATCAACATATAAGCATATGATAGTGCAAATGTTATTCTCGGATTTATAGTAAATACACTTATCACTATCATTTACTTTAAAACCATGTGAAATAATTAAATTGTCAAAATTTTCATGCCATCATTTCGGTGCCTGTTTAAGACCATATAGATATTTATCTAGTTTACAAACTTTATGCTCTTGACCAGGTATAACAAAACCTTCGGGTTGATCCATATAAATCTCTTCTTCTAATTCACCATTCAAAGAAGCAGTTTTTACATCCATATGGTGAATTAGTATATCATATAGTGAAGAAAGAGAAATTAATACTTGAATTGATGTTATTCTTGTAACAAGTGAAAAAGTATCGAAGAAGTCAATGTTTTCTTTTTGTCTAAATCTTTTAGCTACAAGACGAGCCTTATATTTATCAATTGTACCATAAGGTTTCAACTACATTTTAAGTACTCATTTACAACTTATAGTTCTACAACCTGGAGGTAAATCAACTAAATGCCAAGTTTTATTAAATTCAAGTGATTCCATTTCATCATTTATAGCTTCTTGCTAGAAATCTGAATCCAAAGAAGACGGAGCTTCTTTCAGATTAGCAGGGTCTTCTTCTAGTGCAGCATAATATTCTGGACCAAAATCTTTAGCTATCCTAACTCTTTTATTTCTTCTAAGTTTAGATTCACTTTCCGTATTATGTTCATTATTTTTTACTATTGGATCATTAGTGGTAGAAGTGCCCCCACTATTTCTAAGTTTAAACGGAAATTTATTTTCAAAGAAATTCGCATAATTTGACTCAATAATAACTCGAGCATTCAAATCAGAAAATCTATATGCTTTACTATTAATGGAATAACCATTGAAAACACATTCATATGCTCGGCTTGCTAATTTAATTCTTTTAGGGTCAGGAATACGAACATACGCTAAGCAACCCCAAGTTTTAAAATAAGACAAGTTGGGTTTATGATTTTAAAAATCTCAAAAAGTGAAATTTTGCTCTTAAATTTAGGAATTCTATTCAAGACATAACAAACAGTTAATAAAATTCCCCCCACCAATGAGATGCTGCATTCGAATTTAATAAAACAACTATCATTAATTCGGTAGGAGTCCTATTTTTTCTTTTAGCTTTACCGTTTAATTCAGGCGAATAGGTTGCAGTTCTCTCATGAATTATGCCACGTTCTTTATAAAATTCAATGAATAAGTAAGATTCATACTCTGTTCCTCTTTCACTTCGAAATCTTTTAATTTTCTTATTAGATTGATTTTCAATTTCAATAACAAATAATTTAAACATATGTAACGCATCGCTTTTATTCTTCATGAGATAAACAAAAGTAAAATTAGCAATCGTCAATAAAAGTAATAAAATAGCTGTTTGCACAAAAAATGGACAAACACCTCAAAGTCGTATGATTTAGTAGATCTTATGTGGTTCTTAGTGATTTGGGTGATTTATGCAAATATATAAAAAGCAGGGGCTAAACTGTAAAAAGACACGCAGATTTATAGTGGTTCAGCCAGAATGTGCCTACGTCCACTTCATATGTTATTTCTCTTCTCTTGTTTAGATTACAAGTACAAAGCTTTGATACAAGTAAAAGAAAGTTGTTTGAAAGTTCTCTCCGTGCTTGAGCTCTCAAACTTGTCCCCCATTGTTGTACCCCTGCCCCTCTATTTATAGAGTGAGGCTGGGGGTAGGGGTCTTGGAGGTATATAGCAGCTGGCGGACCTGGGCTGATGTAATCTGGCCTGGTGGATCTGGTTCGGTTTCCTTTGGTTCGGTGGTGAGATGAGTGGTCCGGTGGTGAGATGTGTTGCTTCGTTCGGTGGAGACTTCATTCGGTGGATAGGTTTGGTCCGGTGAGGAGTTGGTCCGGCATAGGCTGGTTCGGTGGAGGTTGGTCTGCTCGTAGGTTAATCCGGTGGAGATTGGTTTGGTCGTAGGTTGATCCGGTGGAGATTGGTTCGGCAAGCAATGGAGTGGTAGGTTGCGAATTGGTTCGGTTGTGAGTGGGATGTGCGTTGATTCGGCAGTGAGTGGAGTTGGTTGGAGTTCGATTTGGCGGGACCTGGTCCGGTGGTGGAGAAAATACACCCACACTTGCCCCCCAAAGTGGGGCATATGCCATGCTTTGTTATCTGGATAGCCCCATTTGGTCCAAAGTGCCAAACCGTTTGGTCCGGTCACCTCATGCTCATCTATAAGTACGGGCTTCACGCCACCGTTTTTCCTCATCAGCCGAACTACTCCCTTGTCTTTGCCGAATCACAGTGCTAGCCGAACCAAAGTCTTCGCCGAATCAGGTGAGGGTCTACTCTGTCGAATGTCCTTTTGTCCTTGGACTGCCGAACGAGTTTGCTCAGTTTTACCGAATGGAACTTGGGTCTTAAATGCCGGATGAAACTCTGGTATAGGGAGTACCGAATGAACCTTGGGCTTGAATGCCGGATGAAACTCTGGTATAGGGAGTACCGAATGAACCTTGGGCTTGAATGCCGAATGAAACTCTGGTATTGGGAGTACCGAATGAACCTTGGGCTTGAATGCCTTTAAATCGTAAACGAAAACCCCGGATTGTGCGCACTCGCTTGTCTGTATTTTTACCTTTCCTTGTTCTACTAATGTGCTTTTCTTGTGTTGCAGATAAATGTCTCAAAAAGCAGAAACTCGATCGGATAAAAAGAAGTCCCAGGGCGAAGGAGAATCTTCCGTAGTGCCCCCTGCTCAGCCAGGACCGGAACGTCACGGAACTGCCCCGAGATCGCTGGTGGACGGGTACGGCCCTCAGGAGCTTCTGAACTCCCCGCCTGATTGCTTTCCCAGCTTCCTCAAGGAGGAGCAGCTTGATGTCATCTCTCGTTCTTTCGGAATCGACAGAGCGCGCATGATGTTGCCAGGGAGAGAAGTTATGCCATATGACCCTCCTGAAGGGTACTTTGCCTACAGCAGATACCACTGCATGTGCGGTGCCATCCCGTCTCTTAATGCTTGGGTAGTCAGCTTTCTTACATATCTAAAGGTGGCCCCATTCCAGCTTCAACCCAATTCCTATACTATACTGGTGAGCCTCTTTGTCATCTTTCAGAGGAAGTATGGGCGTGCTCCTTCCAACCGGGAGATCCGGTACTTATATAATCTGAGAGGCTATAAGAAGGGGTCCCCATACATCAGCTTGGAGTCAGCTGTAACCTTCAAGCCGGTCTTGGATCTGTATTCTAAGTACATCATGTTCAAGAAGGAGTGGTTCTTCGTCAGGGACGACTCTGTTTCTATTCGGCGTTTCACTTCTGGATGTAAGTCGACGCTTTATTTATAACTTCTATTCTGGTTGCGACGCTTCTTCTCATACGTTTTCATTTTTTGCTAGCGACAGGTGGCTTTGCGGTTGTGGAGACTGATCGCCTGGTTCAGATGGCGGCCGAGATAGAAGCTATCCCCGGGAGAGATAGATCAGCTGCTTACCTGATCAGAAATGCGACCCTTCTGGAGTATAATTTGATCCTTCCACAGCAGTCAGTAGTCAAGTAGAGGGAAATGGTGGAGGAGAGGGCGGCTGCTCAAGCTAAGGGAGGTGTCACAGTAGAGAGTGGTAAGAGGAAACCTTTCACGAAACCTCCCGTTGTCGGAGGTAAGAAACTTAAGAAGTCGGATGGTCCTTCCCCCAGCACTTGTCCAATTACTCAGGGGGAGGAAGATGTGGAGGAGGAGAGAGGTGAGGGTGGAGATGACCGGGAAGGTGGTGATGGTGGCGATGGCATCGGGGCCTTGCTTCCTGGGCAAGCAGGCGAGATTCAGGAGTGGACGGATGATGCATTCCGCCAAGCTTTCGAGGGGCTGGACGGAGAATCGGCTTCGGTAGAGAAATCCAGGAAAGTTGACAAGGCCAAGACCGGTGCAAGCGTGTCTTCCCAGACTATTCCAGCCAAGGTGGCTCCGACGACTCAAGGTGAACTTTTGACTTCTGCAGGCTCCATTCATGATAAGGACTTAGGAATATTTTATGATCCGCTCCCGTCCTGGAACGAAATCCAGGACTTATTGCAGTATCCTACTCCTCCCCAGGGTTTGTATAACATATGTGTTTCCCTTTTTTTTAATTTTAATTTAACGCGTTTCTTGAATTATGGATCAATGTAAGCTTGTGACACTTGTTCTTCATATCAGGAGCAGGTAAAACGGCCAAGGCCTCAGAGCTTCGGCACAGGCTTGAACAATACAAGCTCTCCAAAGCTTCCGCCAAGCCGAAGCCTTCGACCCACCATTCCGGGGATGTAGTCGGCTACCGTCCTCTTCTCGGGGTTATTGAAGAGGGTATTCAAAAGAGAAAGAGGAGTCATCCCTTATCCGAACCTTCACTTGGTCCTCAGCCCCCAGTTCAGCCTCTTCACGATATCACGGAGGAGGATACTGAGTTCACACTCTCTCCGCACCCGTCTGAAAATCCCACCGCTACTCAGATTGATCGTCCTGGCTTGGCTCGTAATCCATTTGCGGGTCATCCTGATCTGGATCCAAGTTCCCATGATATTACCTTCGACGAGGTTACCGGTGAGCACCATCTTCCCCGCAATCCCATGGTACGGGTTCTTGATGAGGCTAAGTCCTTAGATCTCGATTTACTTACCACTCGGATAGTTACCATGGGAGACGAGGCCAAGGCTAATATTGATCGGGTGGCGGAGGAGACTAGGAAGCTGATGGGGCATCATGCCCGGCTGGTTAAGGCTGGAGAGGAGATTGGGAGTGCCAACATCCGACTACGATTGATGGTTTCGGACCAGGCCAAACAGCTTGCTGATCAGGCCATTCAGATTTCTCAACATGAGGCTGCCTCCGGGCGGTTGAGGAAGACTATGTAGGAGGCTAGTAAGGCGGAATTGCGGAAGATGGAGGCTGCCTGCAAGGAGTAGATAAATATGGCCATCTCGACAGTGGACGAGGTTCGGAGGGCGGATCTTGAGCAGGTAGAGGAGCTGTCGGGGAAGCTTGAAGCCGCAGAGCTTGCTCAGGTCAGGCTAAAGGAGGAGATGGAGGCGATGAGGAGGTCCCTTCAGGCTGACTGCTCGCGATACCGACTGGAAGGGGATGCTGCCATTGCAAGGCTATCGGTTTCTGAGGCTCGTATGAGGGAGTTTGAGGAAAATGAGGGGATGATGGATGATATGCTGCAGGATATGTACTTTCGCATTTGGAAACAGGGCAACTTATCTTGGATGGACGACTACCCCCGGGTTATGGCTAGGATTTACCTCAGGGCTTTAGAGGAGGCCAAGGCTGAGGCGGATAAGGAGGGTGGAGTGGCCTTTAGGATGGATGCGGTTACCGCTCAGTTCACCAAGGAGGAGAAGATAGCGGTGAAGGAGGGGATGCGGTTGTTTGCGGTTGAAGAGGCAGGTGTGGAAGTAGGGGATGACGACCAAGACGATCAAGGGGAAGTTGCTGGTAACCTCTTCTTCATTAGTTTCTTCTTTCATTAACTCTGTTGCTTATCACTAATGATTTCTCTTCTTGCCTGATCAGGCGGTCAACACCAACAAGACAAGGGTAAAGATCCAATGCAGCCAGCTCCCTGATTCGACCTGGATGTTTCTTTTGGTTGACTCGATACTGTTACACATGTTGGTTTTGAAACAGTAACATGGCTTTCAAGTTATAATGGTGCTACTTGTAATAAGAGATTTGATTTTCGGCATGTAATTCTTAACTTATGATAATTTCGTTATATATGGATGTTTTTTGGTAGTCTTAACGTGCTGAATAAGAAATATAGCTATGTGTGTACTTGTGATTCAGTGGTATTTGATGCTAAGTTCCTGCTTAAAGTATAATTTCATATCTTGTAATACTAACGTGATGTGCGAATAAACTATAGCTATGTTTTTAGGCACACAAAAATAAAATACCGTCCCTCCTGCTTTAGTTGTAGACGGCGGCTTTAGCGTGACTAAGTATGAAAATGTGGTCGAGTGCCCGGCCATCCGGTCTCATTTGCGAATGCCTCCTATTCTGTGACCTGTGCTTTAGGGATCATTATAGAGGATAAGAGGAAAAAATAGAATGGAAATATAGGAAATAGTAAAAACTTCCAATCACGGAAGGCCGTCGATGTGCTTAAGTTCGTGGCAAACGGGTTTTGTAGTCACTTTCCCTAGCTGTGGGTCTTGGAGACATTTGTCACCCATCTTACGCCTCCACGGGGAGTTAATTCTTTTTTACCTCATCCGTACTTAAGGCATATCGGAGCCGAGATCGCGCACAGTAACTACCCGAGCCATTATGGCCCGTAATCGTGGGTATTATTCGATTTACCGTGGCCGGCTAGCGTGGGTGCCGATCGTCAACCGTGAACTGCCCCTGGTTGGCCACACCTTATGTTGGGGCTTATAGTCCGTTCACGGTTGCCGACGAGCCGAACGCCGTAATGAGCTGCCTCGGCTATAGTCGGCCTTCTCGGTGGCTTATAATCGGCTCATTATAGTTGGCTTTAAGGGCCATCGCGATCAATGAGTTAGCCCGCAGCAGAGGGGTGCTGGAGCAAAAGTGTCTCATTGGCGAGGGCATAGATTCGCATAGTACCTGTCAGGTCTTGTCCAGGTGAAGTTGCGCTGTGGAGTGCTTTGAATTGAAACGCTGTATGCACAGGATTTTGTTCAACAGAAAAGGATAAAGTTAACAAGCAGCCAAGATATAAAGGAACAAGTTAAAAAAGAGACAAGGTTTTTTAAAGTGGTTCGGCACGAAAATGCCTACGTCCACTGATTCTCTTTGTTAATTCACTTCATATGTTCAATACAAGTTAAGAAAAGTATCGACGGAGGTGTTGGATGTTCCATGCCCTCTGGAACACCTCTCCGTCCACTGTTGACAAAATATAGGCTCCGTTGTGGAGATCTTTATGAATTACATATGGTCCATCCCAGATTGGGTCTAGCGCTCCGGGGCGAGGGAAGATTCGCTTGAGGACAAGATCCCCTTCTTGTAAGGTACGATGCTTGACTTTGGAGTTTTATTGTGCCGCCACTTTTTGTTTGTGGGCTGCTGCTTTAAGGACTGCATCATTTCTTCTCTCCTCAACTAGATCCAAAGACATGTGAAGGAGTTCTTCGTTCTCTTCTGGGTTATAGTGGATCCTACGGTGGGAAGGCACAATGGTTTCAACTGGGAGCATAGCCTCCGATCCGTATGCCAAAGAGAAAGGAGTGTGCCCCGTTGATGTTCTGAAAGATGTGCGATAGGCCCATAGTGCCGTAGGAAGTTCATCCACCCAAGCGCCCTTTGACTTTTCGAGCTTCTTTTTTATTAGAGTTTTCAGAATTTTGTTGACGGCTTCGACTTGCCCGTTTGCCTAGGGATACGCTATGGATGAGAAGCTTTTGTGAATTTCGTGCTCTTGGCACCAGTTGGCGAATTCCTCGCTGTCAAACTGAAGTCCATTGTCTGATATGATTTTGAGTGGGACTCCGTACCTGCACAGAACATTTTTGATCAAGAAGTTAATAACTTTTGCTGAAGATACTTTATTCAGAGGTTCCGCTTCCACCCATTTGGTGAAGTAGTCGACCGCCACTATAGCGTATTTGGCCCCGCCTCGGCCCATTGGTAGTTCGCCGATTAAGTCAATTCCCCATACTGCAAAGGGCCAAGGGCTAGTCATTTGAGTAATCTCAGTCGTTGGTAGCCGCGGAATCTTAGCAAACTTCTGGCATCTGTCACACTTTTTGACGAAATCCAAGGCGTCCTTGCTTAAGGTGGGCCAGAAGTATCCATATCGGAGTGCCTTTTTTGCTAATGTTTGTCCTCCGGTGTGATCTCCGCAGCTTCCTTGATGAATGTTGGATAAGATTTCCCTGGCTTCCCTCCCAGAGACACACCTTAATAACGGGTTAGAGAATCCGCGTTGATAGAGGATGTATTCTTGTATTGTGTAGCGGGAAGCTTTTCTCAAGATTTTCTTGACTTCGTTACGCCCGTTGGGTAGTGTGCTGTTTTGTAAGTAGTCTCGGATGGGAGTCATCCAAGTTGCCTCTTTGGTTGCAGCTATCAGATTCACTTGCTCAAAACTTGGGGTCAGTTGCTTTGAGATGGTTACTGCCCCGAAGATGGCGCTGTCTCTCACACTTGCTTGCTTTGCCAATTCGTCGGCCTCTTGGTTCTCTTCCCGAGGAATGTGTTTGACTAAGTAGTGGTCCAATCGGCTGAGAAGTAACTTGGTCTTTTTTAAATATGCTATGAGTCGTTCTTCTCGAGCTTGGAATTCTCCTAGTATTTGATTAACAATAAGTTGAGAATCGCTGTGAAGACACAAAGAATTGGCTCCGATTTCTACGGCAAGTTCTAGTCCGGCTATCACTGCTTCATATTCTGCATCGTTGTTGGTGGCAGCGAACTCCAACCTTATAGCATAGTGCAGTTTGTTTCCCTTGGGAGTGATTATTACCACACCTGCCCCCGAGCCTTGTTCGTTCGACGCACCATCCACAAAGAGATTCCACTTGATGTCTTCTGCTATTTCCAATTGCTCCTTATCTTCGTTGGTAGTGAATTCTGCAATGAAATCAGCCATGGCTTGTCCCTTGATGGCGGTGCGAGGGTGATAGGTGATATCATACTGACTTAGTTCGATGCACCATTTAAGTAGTCGCCCAGAAGTGTCGGGACGGTGGAGTACCTGCCTCAGTGGTTGATCGGTCAGAACTTTGATGGAATGGGACTAGAAGTAGTGACGCAGTTTCCGGGATGTGATTAGTAAACAGTATGCTAGCTTCTCAAGTTTAGGATATCTGACTTCTACCCCCGTAAACCTCTTACTAACGAAGTAAACTGGCCGCTGCGTGCGGTTGTCTTCCCTTACCAAGGCAGCGCTTAGGGCGTGAGATGACACAGCAAGGTATATGTATAATTCTTCGCCTTCGCTTGGAGTCGAGAGTACCGGTGGTTTCTGGAGGTGTCCGATTAAGTTAAGGAAAGCGGTCAGGCATTCGTCGGTCCATTCGAACTTTCCTTTGTCATTCTTTAGAGCTTCGAAAAAGGGGACACACTTGTCCGTTGCTTTGGAGATGAATCGGCTTAGGGCGGCCACTTTTCCATTCAGGCTTTGCATTTCCTTCCGAGTGGAAGGTATCTTGATATCCCTTAGCGCTCGGACTTGTTCAGGGTTTGCTTCAATCCCTCTGGCATGGACGATGAATCCTAAGAACTTTCCTGATGACACTCCGAAGGAGCATTTTAGAGGATTCAACTTCATTCCATACTGTCAAAGTACTTGAAACATCTCGCCTAGGTGGCTTACGTGATCGTCGGCTTTCCTTGACTTTACCAGCATGTCATCCACGTATACTTCCATAGTTTGCCCTATTAGCCCCGCAAACATCTTGTTGACGAGGCGCTGGTAGGTGGCTCCTGTATTTTTAAGTCCGAAGGGCATTACCTTATAGCAGTATAAACCCCGGTCGGTGATGAAACTAGTGTGGTCTTGGTCGGGAGCATGCATAGGAATTTGGTTATATCCTAAGTATGCGTCCAAAAAAGATAAGAGCTGTGCTGTCTACAAGCTGGTCGATTCGGGGAAGTGGGAAGCAATCCTTTGGGCAGGCGTCGTTTAGGTTGGAAAAGTCAATGCATGTTCGCCACTTCCCATTAGCCTTCTTTACCAGCACTGGGTTAGCGATCCATTCCGGGTAGATGGCTTCTCGTATGAAGTCATTGGTGAGCAGATTCTTTACTTCTTCGTTGAGGGCTGCTGACCGCTCTGCCCCCATACTTCTCTTTTTTTGTTTTACGGCATGTAACGACCCAGTATTTTTGGACCATTCAAGTCGACAATAAATCCACACATGTCGGACTTGAATAATTCAAAACAATGGATTGTAAATAAAATTTGGCAAAACTTAGCATATACAGTAAATAAAAAAAATTACAGATCACAGACACAGAGTAATAACAATAATGCAGCGGAAACAAAAGGATAGTAGTTCATGAAGCTACTATATATATATATATAACAGAGTCAAACAAGATACAACAGAAGTCTCGAATACAATAAATGTCTCAATACAATAATCAAATACAAGCTCTGAATACATCACTGGAATCAACTGAATAACTAAAAGCAGGATCGATAGATAGCTGGATCTTCAAGCGAAGCTCCAACTCCAAAGGTGAGTCTCAAATGCTGTATCACTCAGTCTGACCCAAGCGTAAAGCAAAACACAAAACACTCGAGTCAGGATTAACATTCTTTTATCAATAAATCCAACTCAAGTGAAATATCAACTGAAATATCAACTGAAATACAAGTAACTTAAAGGATGTTTGGGATAACCATCCCCTAAGGATCCGTTAAACTATTTACTATGTAGTAATATACGCTATATACAGTAGTGTCTAATCAGTAAAGTATAATCATATAGAAAATAGCGTTAAGGGGATGGAGAACCTTAACGCGGTCGGATCTTAAAATCATAATCGTAGTAAAGCTCGATATGGTAGGTGACACGGCACCACTAGGCAATGCTAGGGTAGATATACCAATTACGCACACGGACTGATGGATACACATAGCAGCCACTACCGTTCCACCTCGAACAACACTCCCAAATCGGAGGATGGCCATCTAATCAATCACAAGTAAGAGTATAATATCGAAGAAATGCGTCCGAGAAGAGGTGCTACCTCACTGGTCCGAGATCGCTCCTGTTTTAGCCACCTTATGACAACTCACGGGAGTTGGGTCCACGTAACATACCTTAAGAACGTCGCCACCATCCTACTTCATTCTGGAATCTCCACCGCGTACACGGTTGTCAAAGTGGTTTTCGGTATCGACAGAGAGTATGTCCATATCCGATCCCGGTCTCTTTAACAACCAATCGTTATTATAACACCGTGGTCATTTCAAAATAGTTTATACTTCAAAACCAAAATATCATTACTATTTCAAACCCAAATTATCAATGTATCATTTCCATTTCAAAACCCAATTCAATAATATATCATTTCCATTTTTCAAAACAATTCAATAATTTAAAATATAATTTAAAATTTCTTTATAAAATAAGATAGTTCTTCAAATTTCACAAATCAGTTCAAATTAACTCGAATTCCAAAATTTAATTTTATCAAATCTCAAATCATCAGTTTCAACTTGATTCAGCTTCTAAATAAACCATTTCAAATTATCGATTTCAAATACATATCTGAACCATAAAATAAGCCATTTCAATTTTAATATATTTCAAAGCTTTAAATATTCAATATTTCAAAACTAAATTCGATAAATTTATATACATATCAGATTCACTTTACAATTATTTAGTTTTGAAATATTTACTTAATTATTTCCATAACATTTAAATACAATTTCAATTTACAAATTTAAATAAACAAAATATCCCATTTAAATATATATAAGTTTGAAATATCCATTTAAGTCACCTTTTCAAATTTCAAGTTGTAAAACACTTCTTTAAATTTCAAATTCAATACATTTCAAATTCAATACATTTCAAATCAACTTATTTGAGTATAATTCTTAAATAAATATAATTTCAATCAATTTCAAATCATTATAAATTCTATATTTGAAGATATAGATATTAAATAAATACTTAAACATATTATTTATCAACTTTATTAAATCAACTTTAATGAATCTTTAAAAATCAATATTTATCAAAACCATGTATTTCTTTTCAAAAACCAAAGAAATCATTTCAAAACATTTATATATAGACCAACGGTGCCTGTATATAATTTTCTATACTATGGTCAAGTGATACGGATATTTATCATTTCAATCCGCAATTTAAATGATATATACGGGTATATATCTTTTCAACCCGCAATCCCAAATTCAATTCAATGAAAATCGCTTGGGTTTATCATTTTAACCCATAACGATTTTCTCCTATTCTACAGATCGTTCGGGTATGTATCATTTCAACCCATAGTGATTCTATACTAACAGGGAACTTGCAGAGTGATAACAGATATGATAATAAAATAACAATAGTAACAGGCAATATATCATCAATATAAATAACAAATAATGGTGTCAGATGTCACAGGTGAACAGATACAGATAATGACAAATATATAACAATGTGAATAACTAACAGCAGCATATTTCAATTGACGTTTCAATTGAAATCAAATTTAATACATATAAGAACATTAATCGTGAGTGATTGCTCACCTTTTGAGGCTAGAGAGATTCGACAATGAGATGAGTTACGAATCCAAGAACGAATTCCAAAGCAAAGCAAGATTGAACGCGAATTCGGCGAGTAAGGCTGATAGCTTGGAATTGACGAAATCAAACCAAAGTTGGATTGATATAAACTAAAAATATATACATTATTATTATATTATATATATTTTTCAATATTTTAATTTAAGACAATTATTAAAATAATATAAAATTTTCAAAATCATTATTCTTAAAACTCAAATATTAAGAATCGAAGATATATTATACTTAAAAACCATTACCCAAAACAAAGTCTTAAACACATGTATAAAACTGTTTTGAACCCAAATGATATATATATATATATATACATATATATTTGTATTCTAAAAATAAATTCCAAAACATATATTTTCAAATCCATATTTAGTTCGAACACATATAAAAATGAATTTCTAAATAGATTAATTATTTTTAAACAAATGTATATTGTATATATATCTAAACTATAAACAAAAATGCAGATTCATAATTATAACAAATATATATAACTAGACTAAAATAAAATATGCATGCAGACACACAACTAAATGTATATATGTAGGCTAGTATTCAAATTCTATTTAAAAGTTATGAACTGCAACTTACAAATAAACTATTATGAACCAATACAGTACAACCCATCAGATTTGTGTAAATTAATATATATAAATTTTATATAATATAGCTCGTACAATTATCTATATTTATAAACGAACAGAAAATTAAACTTGTATAAGCTTTAAACATATTATAAATATACTTTTCAAACATATATATATATATATATCCATATATATATTAAACAATGCAAACTATAGTTATAATCAAATATATGAAATCCAACTCTAAATAATTTTATATTCAAAACCGTGTGTGTGTGTGTATATAAATCAGATTGTAACCAAATATATGCAGACCATATATTTATAAGCCACAGAGTATATATGAGCTATGCATACAATATATGTATAAATCTGGATACTCAAAAGCTTGCATGTGATTCACTTTGAAACCGCAGGTATCTCCACTCATATATTTTGAAAACTTAGGTTTGTACAAAACTTAAATATACTTAGCATTTGCCATCCCTAGTTAGAGTACCATCAAGTTCACATATATCAAAGTGTATTAAATCTAAAGGTTCTGACTCTCTAAACACAGATTTACGTGGGGTCTTAGTAATTTTAGCTTAGCTACAATATTCACATTTTTTTGGATCATTTATGAAATCTTTAGGAATTAGGCCTGAGTTACTCATGTTATGAATTAGTCGCTTATTAACATGAAAAATTCTAGCATGCCAAATATTAAAATCACACAGCATATAAACAGAATCATTAACTTCAACATTCAAATTAAACATCTCATCTACAACGTATCCTTTACCAACAAAAATACCATTTTTAGTGATGGTGTACAAGTCAGATCCAATAGTTTGAGCAAAACCCACTTTATTTAATAAGAAACCAGATACTAAATTTTTTCTCATATCTGGAGTATGCATCACGTCTTTCAGCAATAAAAACTTTAATTCTACAGTCCCAATTCCAGCAACAGTAGTGGTGTGAGAATCTTCAAACATCACTTTCATGTCATTAGCAGCATATATGTTTTAAACATTTCACGATCATGGCAAACATGGCGAGAAGCACCGGTGTCTACCTACCACCCTTTTAATCCACCGACTAGGTTGATCTCAGTAAGCATAGCCATAAGGGCTTCTTCAGTTAGGTTAGCCTGCAGTGTAGGATTTGGTCTGTTCTGACACTTTCGTGCCATATGACCTAGTTTGCTATAGTTGTAACATAAGAACAACTGTCTAGTACCATTATTTAGGGGGGTATTATGCTGATTTTTCTGATGCTGATTGTTGCGGTTCTGATTCAGTTAATTTTGATTTTTAAATTTTTTCGTACTTGGTTTCAAACTCTTGTTTGTGGATTTCTTAGTATTGTTGGTAGATACAAAAAGCATCACTTCTTTCTGATCCTGTTTTCTGGCCTCCTCTTCAATACGAAGACGAGTAATCAAACTCTCTAAGGAAAACTCCTTAGTCTTATGCCTGAGATTATCTTTAAATTCTTTCCAACTAGGGGTACTTTATCAATTAACACGGCAACCTGAAACTGTTCATCTAAAGCCATACCTTCAGAGATGATCTCATGCACAAATTTCAAGAGCTCGTGTGACTGTGCCTCCATAGATTTGTCATCCGTCATCTGAAACTTCAAATAGCGACTAGCATCATATTTATTCGCTCCAGCTTCCTCAGTATCATATTTCTTTTGCAGCGCATCTCAGGTCTCTTTTACTGACTTGTCTGAGTTGTAGTAATCGTACAGATCATCGCTCAAGCCATTAAGAATATAATTTTTGCAGAGGTAGTCATGTTCAATCCAGTCCTTCAATGCCTTTTTCTAATCGTCTGTTGCTTCTCTAGGCAGCGTTGGTTTTTGGTCGTTAGCACATGCGCCACCTTTCGCGTAGTTCAGAAAAAACTCCATCTTTTAGCGCCATCATTTGAAATGTAAACCTTCGAATCTGAACGGCGCAGCAGATACAATCGGAACCTCAAACATCGACATTGGGGTAGTAGAGTTGTCGGCAATTGAAGTCATGATCGTCTTAAAATTGTTGTACCTCAATCTGAATTTGCTACGTCTTTTTTGGCTGAGTCGCAAACTTGGTCGCTTTCTTTAAGATGATTCATGGCTTAGCCTCATGGTGGAAAGCTATCTATCAACTGCTCCGTCGGCAGTATAAAATAGTCTCTGAAAATTTAGTCAATTTGTTGTTTGCACTATAGCAAATTGTTCTGAATATAGCGCTTTCTAATTTAATTTCTTGTAAAGTTTCTTAAAGAGAGAAAAATGCAGAGGACAAAGAAGAAGAAAGAAAAAATGTCTACTATTCACTTTTTCTTTTCTGTCCATCTATCGTCTAAATAGGGAGAATGAAAATTGTATGCGTTACTGAAGTGAGGGAATGTTAATGGATTTGAATTTATTGTCATTTAAAATGAATTTTTAATACTATTAACTTTGCAACAGCTCAATAATAATGGTTCATGAATATATGACCATTGTACATTTGCAACGACTCAATTATAATAAAGACTCATAAATATATATATTCCAATTATATATTTGCAACGGCTTAATTATAATAAAGCCCATAACCGAGCCCAAGATCATAATGATGACAAAGTTGATAATGATCAAAATAAATAATGATGAAGCAATAGATGATGATGATAATTATAAAGAAGATGAAGTTGACAACAGAGATAAATATTGTGATGACAAAGATAAATATGTTTGTATTAATAAAGAGGATGATTGTGATGATGTAGTTTTAGATGCAGATGTTGAAGGTCTTAATGAAGACAAAACCGTTGAAGCTGATGGTGCTGACAAAGACAAAAAAGAAGTTGATGATGATAATGTTGCTAATGTAGATGATGATGGGGATGATGGTATTAATGATAAAGACAATAAAGATATTAATGATGAAACTAAAGTTGATGGTGACAAGGATGGTAATAATTGTAATGATGGTGCTTATGTTGTTGGTGGTACGGATGGTGGTAGCGATGGTATTGGTGGTGGTAATGATAATGACTGACAAAGATGGTGGTGATCATAATGCTAGTGCTGGTAATGGTGATGGTATTGGTGGTAATCGTGTTGCTGGTGCTGGTGACAAAGAGGTGGTACTGGTGATAATATTGGTGATGGTGATGTTGGTGGTACTGATGGTGCTGATCAAAATAAGGATGATACTACTGCAAAAGATGACGATGATGACACTGATGAAATAGCAAGCCAATTTCAAATAGTTGTCACATCAAAGGAAATAAAACGCAATGAACAAAAAGAAGCTACAGAAGAAAAATAGAAAGTATAGTAAATGGTAAATATTTACAAAATATTGTTGAAAATTAAGGCATGCAAATTTTTGTCATATATATGGTAGTAAACAAAATAATTAACAACTGAATTTTTTTGATAAACCAGGTGATAAACCAAAAGGTCTTACTGTAGAAAGACATCACAAAAACATAGTTAAATAAACAACAGGTATATATTTTAAAACAAATTTCATTTTTTTATATAAAATAAGTCTCTCAAAATATTTAACATACACTAAATATTTAGTTGGAACAGATGCTGAAAATTTTGGCATACCAGGGAAGGACTACCCAACGTTCAAACTATTGCCATTAAGGGAAAGTAAGGAAAGCAGCCAAAAATCAACTCAAGATCAAATGGAGATCCAAAAAAGTGGCTGTAGAGTACAATATAAAGAAGGAAAAAGAGGAGAAGAAATAAAAAATGATAAAAGAGAAGTTTCTCCATCTTCACTATCTAAGAGAATTAAAACTGAAAACAGAAGAGGAAAAGCAGAAGGTCCAAATTTCCAACATGAATCACAAAAAAAAAACCAAACAAATCCAAGAAAGACAATGCCAACAAAAAAGAAGTTAGAAAAGGTAATATTGTCGACATACTTGAAGAAGATGAATATGATCATGACAGATCAGGAACAAAAGAAGATGCTATGATAGATGTTGAAAAAAGCAAACTTGCAAAAATACGACTTTCAAACAACCAAATCAGTGAACTAAAATCTTTTTACCAACATGAAGGAAATAAGTAAGTTATTTAAATAAAACATAACAGACATGCATACATACATATATGTATATATTTGCCTGGCCTGACAAATATTTGCCCTGCCGATATTTGCCATCTACACATGCTCATCTACTTATAGTAATACATACTAATTCAATTTTGATATCATTAAAACAGGAAAACATCATTCTATGATGCAGAAAAAGACATTGAAATAAGAGGAGTAAATATTTCAGATATGTTGTTCAACAAATTCATTAATTCGAAGGTATATAATTCAACACATTTTCAGTATAATATGATAAATATAGTTAAAAAATAAGAAAATTAATATATGAAATTTAATTTCGATGCAGGTTATAGACTGGTTCATGAAAATCAAACTTGAGCCAAAACATAAAGATATTGTTTACTTACATTCTTATGCAGCGGTATGAATACTTAAAACCAAAAATATATATCACATTAAAACATACTGTAAACACATCTATCTATTATTGACGACTACAAAACCACATATGAATCTTTGGTTGTCAAAGTGCTGGAAGAAAGAGTAATGACTTGCAAAAAAATATTTACACTGTTGCATTATGTCAACCACTATACATTATTGGATTTAATGCATTTGACAAAACATGGAAGCACTACGATTCCCAAAGACCAAGATCAAAAAATGCCAACTGCCCACACAAACAGTGAGCTATTATAATTGTAAGTTATAAATATGTTTAAAATTGATATTGACAAATATTTACAGGGCAAATATCTGCCTCGCAAATATTTGTAAACTGATATTTAACCAAAATTACCAAACAAATTTATTTATTTGTTCATAATTTTCAGAGAGACAATTTGATGAACCTGGTAAGAAAAATTCATTCAAGAAATGGCAAGAAACCAACAGAATTAAAAATAATAATCCAGTCAAATTCTTAACTTTCCGGCAACTGGAGTTTCATTCGTATGCAAAATTTATTATTTGCAAAAATATTTTTCAAAAACATTAAAATATCAATGCTTTGAAATGATGCAAAATTGATTGTGCAATATTTGTCATGAGATTCTTGGAAGGTTTTTCTGAAGCCAAAGACATTAAAGAGGATCCTGAGTTGTATAATTTTAATTCCATACAGGATATTAAAGCTTTGATGGTATATGATATAGTTGGAGACGAAAAACATGGATGGAAATCAGATCCTGATACACAGCAATGTCTCAAAGGTTTGCTGGCTACAGGCAATTTAGGATAATGAATGCAATAAATTTCTTGATGTTGGTTATTAGCTTTTAGATATAGGTATTAGATGTTAGGCATTGATTATTTTAAAAACACATGTTTGATATTAGATTGTGACTGTTTTATGTTTATATACATTGTTTGATATCAGATTTTGAATGTTGCATATGTTTTTTTTAACTGAAATGTAATATGGAATATTCAAAGAAAATGTTGTTGTCTTTATACAGTATAAAATTATAAAACATTGTATGTTAAGTTCAATATATGGTTAGATACTTTTGACCAGCAAAATTTACTAGGAAAATGTTTGCCGAGCAAATATTTTCGTAGCAAATGTTTCCGGCCAATTTTTTTAAAAATTAGAAAGATTACTGCATTTTCTTATAACTACATTGATGTATTGCTATAATTTTCATACAGAAAATAACTTCAATAAAACAACAACTAGCGACACAAATGCAAAATTCATATCAAAGAAAAAGAGCAAAAATTATGAACTTAAACACAAATAAAAAGTTCTCATTTCATTCACTAACATTTCATTCTATAAAGAATATTTTTCCTAACTTACAAGAAGTAGATTCTAATCTGGACTGTGTGTAAATACATTTTTCAGTTCCTTAAAGCAATGATTTGTTATATCACTAAAACATACAAAATTGAATGCTATATTTTTCTATCAGGATGAGGAAGATTTTGTTTTACTTTAATCTCTCATTTGAAATTAGAGACAAATTGTATTTTCCTTCCCAAAATCCATTAGCGAAGGATTGTACTTGTTGTATGATCTTTCTTACTCTTCTAACTCTTCGCCTTTATCTCTTTCCTTTGAATCCTCTGTATTCATTCAAGTAGACTCGAACTTGAGGCCGTTAACGGAGGATGGCTAAGAGACTCAGAAAGCAGAGATATATGGAAATAGATTACGGTCTTGAAGAGAAAGTAGCATATTGCGGAGAGTCAGTGAGTACAGCGCTACGAGCTGGCACTCATTTTAGTTTGAGTACTGATAGAATAATACACAAAAAATACCATCAGTACTCAAACTAAAAAGGGTTGCCAACCAAACAAGGAAAAGTAGGAGATAACAATAGTCATCCATAGGAGAAAGCATAAAGATATAATTTTTCGCTAAAGAAGAAGATGAAAAGCAAAGAAGAAGAAAAGAAGAAGATATGGACACAGAAAAAATCTCAGTCGTAAATCTACAAACTAGCCGACCAATCCCAGCCTTAGAACTCTGGTCAAGGGATTGGACCGAAAACCGATTCAATGACATCAATACTGGACCATTTTACTTCTTTATTCGGAACATGTCAAAATACAACTGGTTTTTATGATTCAATGACATATACTTTTGACCAACATTATAACCTAATAGGCAAATTAATCAACTGCTCTGACTAATGCACACATGTTGCATAAATATTGAAATAACGTACTAAATAGTAAAACAGCTTAGTAAATATTAAAACAACTTACTAAATATTGTTTGAGACAGAAAGAAAACAAATAGAATAACTGTTGATACTTGAAATCAAACTCGAAGCTAATAAATATTTATATGACAGTTATAAGCCAGGAAAATATTTGCCTTCTGATATTTATTATTCTACAAAATATCAGAATACTGATTCAATGACATCAATATTGAAATGTTTTGTTTAAAATGATGCAGAACTGATTGTGTGAGGTTAATAAAGAAAAAAAATAGAATAACTGCTGAAACTTGAAATCAAAATCAAAGCTACTAAATATTCATATGACAAGTATAAGCCAGAGAAATATTTTCCTGACAAATATTTGCCCTCTGATATTTGTTATTCTACAAAATATCAGAATACTGATAACATCAATAGTGAAATGTTTTGTTTGAAATGATGCAGAACTGAATATACAATGTTTCCAACATCTAATCAATCTTTTCCAGTCAAATCATTTTGTTATATTCTTTAATTTTTACTCAAAGACCATAAATAACACCTGCTTTAAAACTCTATCAAAGTATCACCCATAACATTGTCTTCCTTTTTTCATCACATTTTATTATGTCCATAATATCAACCAGAAGAATATCTCTATTGGCCTCACTCACTTCAAACTCATTAAGAAAACAGTCTCTACCTCCACAACAGCAACTATTACAACTCACTCATTTGAATAAATCATATCAACATTTATAACTAGGTGCATATCATACCTATTATTGTGTGCATCATCATTCCCCTAATTCACTTGCATAGGCAAACAAGAACATACTTGAACTATTTTATAATCATGCACTAATGTAGTATCATTAAAAATAGAATAGCATGATCAAAGCTAGAAACATATGCCAAGCAAATATTCACCGGTCATACAAATTTATAAAAGTATTCTTCAAAACATTAAAAATACCATTTAGTTTGAAGTGATGCAGAATTAATTGTACAATATTTGTAAAAAATTACTGCGTTTTCTTATAACTGCATTGACATATTGCTATATTTTTCATACATAAATAAACTTCAATAAAACAACAACTACTAATAAAAATGCAAAGTTCATATCAACTAGAGATGAGTTTACAGCATTTTTCAGTTCCAGACTATGTGTAAATACAAAACCTATTACACAACAAATTAATGCATTGACATATTGTTTTGTTTATCATACAAAAATAAACTTTAATAAAACAACATTCAAGTAGAGATGAGTTTACAACAACATGAATATCGCAAATCACTTTCCTTTGATTTTAGTTCCAGACTGTGTGTGAACGCATTTTTTAGTTACTTTTGCTTGAGCAGATTGCTCTCATTTTCTAAGGCCCTCATTTTCTCTTTGAAATTCATGCATTCATTTTTATGTAAGTCTAGATGTTTCGATGCAATCAACTTCGATGATTCTAACTCTGACTGTAGAAGAATGTATCTCTATTTTTCAACTAGATGTTTACAGCAGCATCAATGTCGCACTCACTGTCTGAATTTCACTTTCTACTTATAACTTGTCCTCTTCAAATCTTTACTCCGAGAAGAAGTAGATTACTGAGAGCTAGTAAGTACAACGACTATCGAGTCGACACTCATTTTAGTTTGAGTACTGATAGAATAACAAACAAAAAATACCATCGGTACTCAAACTAAAAAGAATTGCCAACCAGACAAGGAAAATAGGAGATAACAGTAGTCAGCCATATGAGAAAGCTTAAAGATATAATTTTTCACTAAAGAAGAAGATGAAAAGCAAAGAAGAAAAGAAGAAGAAGATATAGATGCAGAAAAAATCTCAGCCATAGATCTACAATTTAGCCAACCAATCCCAACCTTAGAACACCGGCCAAGCGATTGGACCGAAAACAGATTCAACGACATTAATACTGGACTATTTTGTTTCTATATTAGGAACATGTCAAAATATAACTGCTTTTTATCAATGACAGATAATTTTGACCAACATTTTTGTAACGACCCGCTTTTTCATACCATTCAAGCTGACAATAAACCACACATGTCCAACCAAAATCGAACAGAAAGACGGATAGTTAAGAAAAAGAAAGAAGAAAGAAGAAGGGAAGAAGAAGAGAAAAGAAACTAAAAACAACACAGAATCTCACAATCGCAACGGAACAACATATAATTTAATATCAAAGATTTTCTTACAAAAGAGAACTGTTATATACATACATCCATCAGAGTACAACAACAATCACAATTATCAGCCTGGACAGATATAACAACATATCCTCATAATTGCTGATAATTTCAATAACAAAGCAGCGGAAAATAAACATATACAAGAATACGATTTGAAGACCCCCAACTCGTCTCCTAAGCTCCAATGCATCCAAAGCAATCTGTAGCTATGCCCGGTCTGACCCAAGCATTATAATAAAAAAACACTCGAGTGAGTCTGGAAAACCAGTGTGAGAAAAACACACCCAACTAAAATTTTAGAGTTATAAAAACTTTGAAAAAAAGGTATCTCGTAAGACCATGCCGCACATAAACACAGACAGGTTTTTACCTTACAGTAACCAAAACATTTTATATGAAATCCTTTGATATTATGATAATGTCCAGAATACAAGTACTTATTAATCATAGCCGAAATTGTTACATTATCAAAATCCAGCATAATAGGTATACAACTAAAACCGTAAAGGCGCGTATTAGAAAATGGATTCCATACAATGACTGGGCTATAGGGGTACCGTTCGTCACGATGCATCTCTAGATAAAATAACACCAAGGACCTCGCCTATATCCCCTGCCAACACAGGACCAACCTACCCCTTGCTGGATAGTACCGAATATGATCACCCCTTCATTAATGGTCCCCGAGCATACAAATGAGAAATAATAGCGACTCTATATAGGGATGATCATACCCTACTTGGGAGCGACCTACTTAGCCCTGCTGCATCTCCCATGTTTTAGTCATTCCCGGTTGATGAGGCCTGAGGCTACAATTACCTTTCAAGGATATTTACACTTAGAATGCTCATTGCCCTCCAATGACAATGTGATGATAACATTCATCCATACAAGTTCATTCTGGGACTGAACGAAACTGAAAGCACTATTCCTACTATATCCATTTTGGAATCACCCTCAGGATTAGTAGCGATTAGCCCTTGCACTTCACATCTCTATCTTCGATTCCCTTATCTTCAAGATGTCTTCACTTCGAAATGCATTCATTGGATCGAAGTGGTTTTCGGATAACATATCTGATTCCGGTCTCTTCAAAACAACGTTCGATAATTTTTGGTAAACTCAACCCCGGTTATTTAGGAAATAAACAGACAAAGATAAGAGTGGAGATCACCTCCTAACCATTAGTGGACGGATTTCCATATCAATCGCCCTAGAAGAACGAAACGAGATTTATACGCACGGTACAATATCATCAGAGTTGATGGTGCCATATAACTCACGTGTTTTCCTTAGATATTTCTAAAGTTACTTTTGGGTCCAAATTTGGTAGTCGGTTATTTAACCATCGAATAAACAAACATTCAAATAATAGATTTCATTTCATTTCCCATAGGACCCATTGAGCATCACAATCATAAATTTAAAATCACTTTCAAATATTGGAAATCACTTCCATATACTTATCTAAACAAAATAAGTATATCCACAAAACGTAATATTTTTTATACACAGAAAATATAACCATGTACTTATCCTAACAGTATATGAATATTTTCAAATCATTCTTTTCGAAACTCGAAGAATCTTTCCCATATACTTACAATAGGGTATAAGTATCTTAACTAATCACTTATAAATATTTACTTATTTCAAGATCATTTAAAATGATTTAAACACAGGTATCCTTTAAACAAAGATATAAATATTCTGTAATACCCTTTCTTTCTATAACTATCTTTTCTTTTTAATTTAAAATATCTTCTTTAAAATTCTCCAAACTCTATTTATAGAGTTCCTTATAAATCTCAAAGTTTTACTGACAAAGATACCCTTTTAAAATCTCCTAACCCATTTATAAAATTCCTCTTTTCCACAATCATTCAAAATCTAACTTCTTTTCAAATTTTAATTCTCTACCCAAGTTTATAAATCCCTTTACATAAATCCTTTTTATAAAACGAATTCCTTTTATAACAATTTATTTATTTATTTTAAAATAAATATTTAAAACATCAATAACTTAGCTTTAATCATTTTTAAATAATATAAAAGAAATATGACTAAAAACATTTTAATAATATAATAAATAAATTCTTAAACCTTTAAAACATCTCCAATAGGTAAATAAAGTAAAATAACTTTAAACAACCTTTTAAATAAAATTAATTATCTTCAACTATATTTTTTTAAAGAAATAATCATCAAGTTTTAAATAACTAGTAACAAAATAATTATTATCTTCAAAAACATTAATAAAATAATTTATTTTAAAACACTATAGATAATATAGTAATTAAATTACAAAAATAATTTTTTTTACAAACATTTTTAATTACTTACTAATAAAGCTCTTTGTATATAGAAATAATTAAAAACATTTCTCTTCCAATTTATAAAATTAAAAGTTAATCAAATTCAAATTTCCAAATTTAGAAAAGGCTCGGCAATCCCATTGGTACTTAACAAGCTACCATTTAACTTCTCAAGTCAAATTGCTGGTAATTACCTAATCAAGCATATATGTAAACCAATCCATAATTAACTATCAATTGACATTGAAATAAATGTACAAATTAAATATAATAGCAGAATGGAGATTTATTCTGCCAACCAATGCCATTTAAAGGTAAACCCTTACATTTATTAAACGATATCTATTTGGTCAAATAGATAACACAAGAAGTATACTTACGTTAACTACATTATAATTTTTAACAACGTAATTTTATCATCAAAATCAATATCGATTTATTACCTCATATATGATCCATTTCTTAGAAACAAGTTTTGAATACAAATTAAAAACTCCAACAGTCTAATAGCATTTCAAGATGCTATATCGCGATCCTAGATCAAATTCTACCAATCTAATAGCATTTCAAGATGTTATATCGTGATCCTAGACAAAATTCAATCAACCAGCAAATTTAACAACCCAAACGGGCATAAATAAATTTATTAATTATAAACATGCTAATTAACCAAAAGAGTGAGTTTTAACTCATCGAAATTACATTATATGCCAAAGCATTCCAGTTTCGACTAAGATCGAACGGCGTTTAAATTTAGCTAAAATTTACATAAGCTCCAAACTCCACCAATTAAATTCCTAAGCGTAGATAACGTCATTACGAATCCAACGCGATTGACCGTGTTCCATTTGGACCTTGTATGAATAAGTTATGAATTTTATATGATTTAATAATTAAATAATATAATTAACTTAACTAATTACATCTCTTAATTACTAATTACCACATAAACCATCTTTCCCAAAATAAAACTCCCACCTCTCCTTGTAACTCAAAACCCACCAACATGGCCGAACTTCCTTCCACCGCCGCTCCCCCATTTCTCAATGAGATCCAAAACCAACTTCGCCACTACATTCGCCTTCGGATTCTCCATCACCACTTCAAGCTCGTATGCCCGTGACAGAATGCGACTGAAGCCTGCTCGCGACCCCACAATGTCGTACAGCCCTAGAGGCCACCGCAAGTCACCACAGTCTGACCAAAGATGCGCTCCCCCACTACGAACCCATTCCTCCCATCCTCACGGCCTCTCATCGACCATAGCTCAAGCGATCATCAACCCTAGTAAATAACCACTCTCGACATCACTGTCGAACTACATACGCCTCAATCGCAACCTCCTATAATACTACATCCTAAAGATCTATACTTTCTAAATCCAAAAATACAAGTTTTCCATTTTATTACAACTTTTGATTTTTGATTTAAAAGTATACGGCCACTACTTTCTTATTCTCCCTATGAAGTAAAACAAGAGCAGAGAAACATGGAAACATGTTGGCGGCTGTTGTACGAAATGTTTGATTTAAGCCATATATATATATATATTAAATGTTATTATCGGTATCTCACGGCACTACATTCCGTTTGCATACAGATTTCGATTGATAAAACAAAAGTATGATCTCATTGAGAACAGCGATGCGACCCCAAAACAAGAATAATATACACTGGTTATTGAATTTCGAAAAATCACAAAATCACCGTTGTTTGCCGAAAAATCATCAAACTACAACTTAAATATTTTCCCAATTAAAAATCATGGAAAAATCAAACAAAATAAATTAAAAATACGTTAATAGAATTCGAGTGGTAAAAATAAAAATAAATTTTCTGATTATTCATTTGAACCATTTATTACTTTAAATAACTTATAAAGCAATTCACTAATAGCATTTAATAATTAAAAAGGAGTTAAACAAGTGCATTTAATCCATAGAATTCATATTCAATTTAAAATCCAAATATTTAAATCATCATTCATATAATAAGTCCATAATTTCAACATTTAACTCACTATTCAATTTTTCTTATTCACACTTCAATTATTTTAAACAATCCCATATTTTAATTCAAATAATTATTCACAATTCAAAGATTATAAACAATCCTAAAATTTAATTCTAGTTTTAAAGCTTTTAACCCAATATTTTAAATAATTAAAATTAATGAAATATTCAAAATTAAATGACCAAAATCCCGGGTTGTTACACCCTCCCCCTTAAAAGAATTTCATCCTCGATATTGCCAAGGTAAGGAAAATACCTCCAAACCCATTAACTTGTCAAAATAGTTTAGTTGGAATAGGTTATTAAAATTTCTAAGTCTTAAAATTAATGAAAATTTCGACAGCGTCTTCTTTGCGCGGCTCGATCGGAAAAACCACAAATCGCCGTTACGGCCCAATCCAACAAAAGAAAACAAAATCCAAGTGGCCTCCCATATCTGGGACATAAAATCATCAATCCAAAAAGCAATATAAACACGTACCTATTTGATGGGCAAACAATTCAATTCATAAAACCAAAGGCGTCAAACTAGCCATTGCTTCCATAAACCTGCATCTCAATTACAAATAAATCCAACCAAATAAATCCGCATTTCCAAATGTTAAATTTTTATAATTATTATAAAGTCCATAATATGCACATATACCACCCATACACAATATCAAGTCTGATCGGTCACTCGACCACATAATTTCACTTCCCAACTAGTATCGTCCACTCGACTTCCCTAGTGTGGACTTCGATCTGGTTCCTTGATTAGAAACCGCCATTTTCCTTGCATAACCATATACTATGATAGAAAACTTTGGATTCAAATCAACAATCCATATCGAATGTTCGCCGTCGGGAATTGAGTGAAAAATCCTTGTTCGGATCGGTGTAAATAACCTCGAAATCGTGTACTCGAATCTGGATCAAAATCAATTATGTTAATAATATGATTTACGTACCACTTACGTATTTATTTCACTGCTCTCTAAATTATACCAATTTCTTTTTATTCACATCAAATTTTATTTTTCACTTAATTTTCCAATATTATTTCTTTTAATACTAAAATTCATTTACGAACCATTTCACGATCATATTATTTAACTTTACTTTACCTAAGTTAATTTTCATCTCATAGCTCAATTTCCAAATTTGCTTTTCTTAACTATACCAATTATTTTTAATTCACATTTATTATTTCTTGGTAAATTCTCTTTAAATTGTTTATGATATATTTCATAAATCTATTTTCATTACACACTATTTTTATTTTTTAACCCATTCTGGAACACATTACTTAATAGCTCAAATATTTCACAACTTAAGTTTATAAACATCTTATAAAACGCGACTTAGTTTTATCAACACTTTAAAACTCAAGTTTATACACATTTCAAAAGCCACACTTCATCTTACAGCTCCTCCATACTTAATTTTATTATAACATTTTATAAAGCACACTTAAGTTTATTATCCATTTAACTTAAGTTCATATTCTTAATTAATACTAGAATTCATTTTCTAAGTCATTTTATAACACTCCAGGGCACCAAACATTATCAAGGCTTGTCTTCATTAATAAAACACATCTAAGATTTTTTTATTACTTCCAAAGAATAAATATTTTACTTAAGAAATATTACTCAAGTTTATATTTGCAAAACACTCTTTTATTCTCCAAGGGTGTGTGTATATATATATAACGATAGATTTGTTTTACTTAATATGAATTTTCAATACATTTATATCTTATTTTAAAGTTTCCGTCCCTTCAAATTTATTAGTTACAAAACTTATTTTCTTATGTTTTCACAAAACATTTAGCTTAGTTTTCCAATTCAAACTGGAAGTTTTCGACCATCCAAAATAGCCGAAAATTCCATTTCATTAAAATAAACGAAAATTACCTAATAACATCTCAAACAAGATGCAAAAACCATACTATCCTAATCGGTATGATACATGAGTACATAATATCACTTAACTATAGATTTAAGAATTTAGACATTCGGTTTCTACTTCAAATCTTTTTGAAATAATAATAATGTTCATATATTCCTTTGTATCTCAAATAATAATTGGGAATTTTTAAACAAATTTGTTTTACCCAAAAAATTTAATAACCAATTTCTATCACGGTAGCAATTCCTCACTTTAGAAACCCGAATATGAACACCGATGATGTTGTAGTCATCACCGGAGTTATTATCCGGCGACCGAGGTGAGTTCAGTGCTTTTTAACTCTTCCAATCTTTTTAAATATTCCTATTAATCAATACTTTCAAAATAATACCATTTTTATTTTTTCCAAAAATTTGAAAACAATTTCCAAATATCGGTTTTGAGTTCTAAATATCTTGGTTTAAGTCCATTTTATTTTTAAACCGTATTTAAAGAAAATTTCTATTCGAAAACACTTTTCAATAATACTATTATTATTCTTCCAAGCTTTTCAAAATAATTTCTAAAACCCCAGAATTTAAGTTCTCAAATTCTTAGTTTTAAATTCTTTTTTATAATTTATATTTATAAATCCAACTTATATAATTTTGCTTCTTATCTAAGATCATTTCACCATCGTTGTCTTAGTATAGATTATAGTGGATAATTATAATTTAAAATTAAACTCAATATTATCATCGATCACCTTATAGTCAACTGTGAAACTGAATTCACAAAATGTTCGTACCTAATTTAACCAACAATAAAGACTCATAACTATCTGAGTCCAACCAAACAACAATAAATGATAATAATTTAATATTATCATTCTCTAACAATCAACGCACCATAAATAATTATAATTATTTTCTAAAAAATTACTCTTTTATATATAAAATCTAATTTAGGTAAAATTATTCCATTTACCCAATTTAAAAAAACAATACCGTGTCGATTTGCTTGGTTCAAGTGTTTAGAAACCCTTATCGATACAGTTGTTCCTTCTGCATCGGCCAGAGTTCATAACCACTCAACCGATAAATCAACACAATATAAAACATTTTTATATTACTAACAAATACGCGCTCAGATATATATATACACACTCAAACTCATCCTAAGGTCTCACTTACCCTATCTCCAATGAGTTTAACCCCACCAAAGCCTATGTGTTCGCTCAAGCTAGCTCTGATACCATGTGTAACGACCCGATTTTCCATACCATTCAAGCTGACAATAAACCACACATGTCCAACCCAAATCGAACAGAAAGACAGTGGAAAAGAAAGAAGAAAGAAGAAGAGAAGAAGAAGAGAAAAGAAACTAAAAACAACACAGAATCTCACAATCGCACAGAACAACATTTAATATAATATCATAGATTTTTATTACAAAAGAGAACTGTTATATACATATATCCATCAGATTACAACAACAATCACAATTATCAGCCTGGACAGTTATAATAACCTATCCTCACAATTGCGGATAATTTCTATAACAAAGCAGCGAAAAATAAACATATACGAGAATACGTTTTGAAGTCCCTCAACTCGTCTCCTGAGCTCCAATGCATCCAAAGCAATATGTAATTATGCTCGGTCTGACCCGAGCATTATAATAAAATAGCACCTGAGTCAGTCTGGAACCAGTGTGAGGAAAACACACCCAACTGAATTTTTAGAGTTATAAAATCCTTTGAAAACAAAGGTATCTCGTAAGACCACGCCGCATATAAACACAGACGGGTTTTTACCTTACGATAACCAATACATTTTATATGAAATCCTTTGATATTATGATAATGTCCAGAATACAAGTACTTATTAATCATAGCCGAAATTGTTACATTATCAAATTCCAGCATAATAGGTATACAACTAAAACCGTAAAGGCTCGTATTGGAAAATGGATCCCATACAATGACTGGGCTACAGGGGTACTGTTTGTCACGGTGCATCTCTAGATAAAATAACACCAAGGACCTCGCTTGGATCCCCTGCCAACATAGGACAGACCTACCCCTTGCTGGATAGTACTGAATATGATCACCCCTTCATTAATGGTCCTCGAGCATACAAATGAGAAATAATAGCGACTTTATATAGGGATGATCATACCCTACTTGGGAGCGACCCACTTAGCCCTACTGCATCTCCCATGTTTTAGTCATTCCCGGTTGATAAGGCCTGAGGCTACGATTACCTTTCAAGGACATTTACACTTAGAATGATCATTGCCCTCCAATGACAATGTGCTGATAGCATTCATTCATTCAAGTCCATTCTGGGACTGAACAAAACCGAACGCACTACTCCTACTACATCCATTTTGGAATCACCCTCAGGATTTGTAGCGATTAGCCCTTGCACTTCACATATCTATCTTCAATTCCCTGCTCTTCAAGATGTCTTCACTTCGAAACGCATTCGTTGGATCGAAGTGATTTTCGAATAACATATCTGATTCCGGTCTCTTCGAAACAACGTTCGATAATTTCCGGTAAACCCAACCCCAGTTCTTTAGGAAATAAACAGACAAAGATAAGAGCGGAGATCATCCTAACGGTTAGTGGATGGATTTCATTATCATTCGTCCTAGAAGAACGAAACGAGATTTATATGCATAGTACAACATCATCGGGGTTGACTATGCCATATAACTCACGTGTTTCCCCTAGATATTTCCAAAGTTACTTTTGGGTCCAAATTCGATAGTCGGTTGCTTAATTATCAAATAAACAAACATTCAAATCATAGGTTTCATTTCCCATGGGACCCATTAAGCCTCACATTTATAAATTTAAAACCACTTTCAAATATTGGAAATCATTTCCATATACTTATCTCAACAAAATAAGTATATTCACAAAACGAAATATTTTCGATAATAGAAAATATAACCATGTACTTATCCTAGCAGTATAAGTATATTTTCAAATCATTCTTTTTGAAACTCGAAGAACCTTTCCCTTATACTTACAAAATGGTATAAGTATCTTGACCAATCACTTATAAAGATTTACTTATTTCAAGATCATTTAAAATGATTTAAACAGAGTATCCTTTAAACAAAGATATAAATGTTTCGAAATGCCCTTTCTTTCTATAACTATCTTTTCTTTTTAATTTAAAATATCTTCTTTAAAAATCTCCAAACTCTATTTATAGAGTTCCTTATAAATCTCCAAGTTTTATTTACAAAGATACTCTTCTAAAATCTTCTAACCCACTTATAAAATTCCTCCTTTCCACAATCATTCAAAATCTAACTTCTTTTCCAATTTTAATTCTCTGCCCAAGTTTATAAACCCCTTTACATAAATCCTTTTTATAAGTGAATTCCTTTTATAACAATTTATTTATTTATTTTAAAATAAATACACCAAAACATCATAAACTTAGCTTTTATCATTTTTAAATAATATAAAAGAAATATGACTAAAAACATTTTAGTAATATAATAAATAAACTCTTAAACCTTTAAAACATCTCCAATAGGTAAATAAAATAAAATAACTTTAAACAACCTTGTAAATAAAATTAATTATCTTCAAAAATATTTTTAATGAAATAATCATCTAGTTTTAAAATTAATAATCTTACTAATAATTATTATCTTCAAAAAAATTAATAAAATAATTTATTTTAAAACACTATAGATAATATAGTAATTAAATTACAAAAATAATTTTTTTACAAACATTTTTAATTACTTACTAATAAAGCTCTTAATATATATAGAAATAATTAAAAACATTTCTCTTCCAATTTATAAAATTAGAAGTTAATCAAATTCAAATTTCCGAATCTAGAAAAGGCTCGGCAATCCTAGTGGTACTTAACAAGCTACCATTTAACTTCTCAAGTCAAATTGCTAGTAATTACCTAATCAAGCATATATGTAAACCAATCCATAATTAACGATCAATTGACACTGAAATAAATGTTCAAATTAGATATAATAGCAGAACGGGGATTTATTCTACTAACCAATGTCATTTAATGGTAAACCCTTACGTTTATTAAACGATGTCTATTTGGCCAAATAGATAACACCAAGAAGTATACTTACATTAACCACGTTATAATTTTTAACAACGTAATTTTATCATCAAAATCAATATCGATCTATTACCTCATATATGATCCATTTCTTAGAAACAAGTTTTGAATACAAATTAAAAACTCAAACAATCTAATAGCATTTCAAGATGCTGTATTGCGATCCTAGATCAAATTCAACCAATCTAATAGCATTTGAAGATGCTATATCGTGATCCTAGACCAAATCCAATCAACTAGCAAATTCAACAACCCAAACAGGCATAAATAAATTTATTAATTATAAACATGCTAATTAAGCAAAAAGAGTGAGTTTTAACTCACCGAAGTTACATTAAATGCCGAAGCGTTCCAGTTTCGACTAAGATCGAGCGACGTTCAAAATTAGCTAAAAATTCCATAAGCTCCAAGCTCCACCAATTAAATTCTGAAGCGTAGATAACATCATTACGAATCCAACGTGACTGACTGCATTCCGTTTGGACCTGATATGAATAAGTTATGGATTTTATATGATTTAACAATTAAATAATATAATTAACTTAACTAATTACATCTCTTAATTACTAATTACCACATAAACCATCTTCCCCAAAATAAAACTCCCTCCTCTGCTTGTAACTCAAAACCCACCAACATGGCCGAACTTCCTTCCACCGCCACACCCCCATTCTCAACGAGATCCAAAACCAACTTCATTACTGCACTCGCCTTCGGATTCTCCATCACTCCATCATCACCACTTTGAGCTTGTATGCCTATGATTGAACGCGACCGAAGCTTGCACACAACCCCACAATGTCGCACCGCCCTAGAGGCCACCGCAAGTCACCAGAGCCCGACCAGAGATATGCGCCCCCACCATGAACCCATTCTGTCCATCCTCACGGCCTCCCATCGACCACAGCTAAAGCGATCGCCAATCCTAGTAAATAACCACTCTTGACATCATTGTAGAACTGCATACGCCTCAATCGCAACCTCCTACAATACTACATCTTAAAGGTATATACTTTCTAGATCCAAAAATACAAGTTTTCCTTTTTATTACAACTTCTGATTTTTGATTTTTAAAAGTATACGGCCACTACTTTCTTATTCTCCCTGTGAAGTAAAACAAGAGCAGAGAAACAGGGAATCATGTTGGCGAGTTGTTGTACGAAATGTTTGAGTTAAGCCACATACATACATATATATATATATATATACATACATACATACATATACATACATACATATATATACATATATACATATTAAATGTTATTATCGGTATCTCACGGCACTGCATTCCGTTTGCATACGGACTTCGATTGACAAAACAAAAGTATGGTCGCTTAGAACAATGATGCTACTCTAAAACTAGAATAATATACACTGGTTATTGAATTTCGAAAAAACACAAAATCATAGTTTTTTGCCGAAAATCGTCAAACTACAACTTAAATATTTTCCCAATTAAAAATCATTGAAAAATCAACAAAATAAATTAAAAATACGTCAATAGAATTCGAGTAGTAAAAATAAAAATAAAATTTTTGATTATTTATTTGAACCATTTATTACTGTAAATAACTTACAAAGGAATTCACTGATAACATTTAATAATTAAAAAGGAGTTAAACAAGTCCATTTAATCCATATTCAATTTAAAATCCAAATATTTAAATCATCATTCATATAATAAGTCCATGATTTCAGCATTTAAATCATTATTCAATTTTTCTTTATTCACACTTCAATTTTTTTTTTAAAAAATCCCATATTTTAATTCAAATAATTATTCACAATTCAAAGATTTTAAACAATCCTATAATTTAATTCGAGTTTTAAAGCTTTTAACCCAATATTTTAAATAATTAAAATTAATCAAATATTCGAAATTAAATGACCAAAATCCTAGGTTGTTACAATTTTAACCTAATAGGATTAATCAACTGTATCTGACTAATGCACACATGTTACATAAATATTAAAACAACTTACTAAATATTAAAATAGCTTAGTAAATATTAAAACAGCTTACTAAATATATTTTTGAGACAGAAAGAAAAACAAATAGACTAATTGCTGATGGTTGAGATCAAACTCAAAGCTACTAAATATTTGTATGGAAATTATAAGCCGGGCAAATATTTGCTTGAAAAATATTTTCCTTCTGATATTTGCTATTATACAAATTATCATAATACCGATTCAAGGACATCAATACTGAAATTTTTTGTTCGAAATGATGCAGAACTAAGTGCGAGATTTACAAAGAAAAACAAACAGACTAACTACTGAAACTTGAAATCAAACTCAAAGCTACTAAATATTCATATGACAAGTATAAGCCGGACAAATATTTGCCCTTTGATATTTGTTATTCTACAAAATACCAGAATACCGATTCAATAACATCAATAATGAAATGTTTTGTTTGAAATGTTGTAGAACTGATTCTGCCAGATTTGTTTCCAAGATCTAATGAGTCTTTTCCAATCACATCATTTTTTTATATTTTTTAATTTTTACCCAAACACCATTAATAATACTTGATCTAAAACTCTATCAATGTATCACCCACAACATTATCTTCCTTTTTTCATCACATTATATTATGTCCATAATATTAACTAGAAGAATATCTCTATTGGCCTCGCTCACTTCATTATATAAGGAACATGTCAAAATATTACTGCATTTTTACGATTGAGTAGTGACAGTTTTAACCGACATTTAAAGCCAATGAGAAAATTAGCCAACTGTATCTGACTCAAAGCTACTTAAAATTTGAATGGCAAATATAAGCAGGACAAATATTTACCCTCTAATACTTCTCATTCATACAAATTTACTAGAATAACTTATAGTCGAAAAGAGAGAAATAAATAGATTAATAAGACAAAATAAGAACACATATTTAATTCAGTCAAATAAAATACGATATTACATTAATAATCTTCAAAACATAAAGCATATAATGTATAAAAATTACGTTTGATTTCTTAACAAACAAGACCTTTTGTTATGTCCTAATTTCTTACATAACCTACATCGATTAGACTTATTCACCTCACCAGTCGACTTAATCCGATCTAAGACGGAGGCCTTCCTGCACCACATCTTCTTTTAAGTGGATGAACTTCAACATCTTCTAGTAAAACATCTTCCATTCGAAAATTAACAAGTGGATGAATCAGATGAGAATAAGATGTAAGGATACTTTGAAATAGTTTTCAATGTAATAATAAACATTCAAATCAAGAGCAAGTATACTTCTAATAGCATGAGCACATGGAAATCCCTCAATGCGCCACAAGTTACAACTACATCGTCGAATACTCAAATCTCCATGATAAGTTTGAGTTGATTGAACATTGTAAACATTAATAGTAGATCTACTAACTTTCCATTGAACACCCTTGAGGTACAAATCCCTTATACGTTTTTCTATAACTGGGCATAAATAACTATTCCAAGTTTTACTTACTTCACGTCGATCCAACATAAGTTTCATAAGCTTCAAACGGATTCTATCCAAACATCCAGTGATAGGTAAATGTTTTCCTCCAAAATCCAACGATTAAAGCTTCCATCATAGTTGGAACTCATTTCCCCAAAACGATTTTCAATCAAAAAATTAGCAAACTTTTCAAAAGACAAACCATTCAAAAAACTTGCTACTGCAGCCCCACTAGCAAGCCTAAACTCAGACAAAGCATGATTAAATACATCTAATGTAGCAGCATTGGAAACTTTAAAAACAAAGAAATGATCCATTTCCTTTTGCCTTGAGGACACCTTTTTGTTAAAAAAACTCTTCAAATTATTCTTTAAATGATAGTAACAATAACCATGAGCTGAAACTGGAAAAGCTCGAGGAACAGCAAGCAAAAGACCATGTTACTGATCAAATACAAAGGTGAAAACATGATCATCATCATCATCTAACATTTCACTAAGCTTTGTCAAAAACAAAGGCCAATTAGGTTCATATTCATCAGATACAATATTAACACTAGTGGAAAAAACCCTAATATAAGTAAAAATAGATATGTCATATTCATAAAATAAAAATTGCTGAACATATCAAAATTACAATAGCATAGAAATATCGAATATTTGCTAGGCAAATACATGCTCAAATTTTCAAATATCAAAACAAGTAAAAATGTAAAAAAAAAAATCTAAGACTATATCATATCTTGATTAACATTCTTAGCAGTAGCAGACATAATACAACCTTGTTCTCTACCTTTCATGAAAGTCCCATTAAGAAAAATCAAATGACGACAATAGCCAAACCCATATTTGCATGCTTCATACCCAATAAAAACTATCTCAAATTCAAGACTAGTAGGATGACCTTAAAGTTTAACAATACTTCCAGGATTAAAAAAAATACAGCTTGATAGAAAGATTTTAAATGATGGTAAGAAAGCAAATCATTTCCATGGATTTTTTCAAGAGATAATCTCTTACATGTATGCATAATAGTAACATAAACCAATATTGTATTCAATCTTGAATAAATGAACAATGTCTTTCGTCTTCATTAAAGGATTTGATCGAATAAAATCAACAACCAACTTCTTAACTAAATTGCTAGAAACATGTGGATGGTTAACATCAACAATGCCAGCTCCACAAGAATGAATAGGTTGCATAGTTTTAATAACAAAAAAACCCAGAAGATTGAATTTACGAGAAGCATGAACACGAAATGTGCAACCTTCACGTGAACAAATAGCTGTAACATACCCCTATCATTCTTAACAATATTTACTTTGCATCCATTCTTAATACAGTATATCGTAAGATACAATCGAAACTCTTTAACACTACCACGAAATCTTTGATCTACTCCAGTAAATATTGGTTTGCTACAATCAACAACCGGTTCAAAAAAGAACTAGAATCAAATGAAGAAAAAAACCATAGAAGAATCACATGAACCACCTTCAATAAAAAAACTAGCAACTGACGAAAAACTAACATCAACCGAACTACTGTCAAACCTCTTACATATAGATAAATCCTTTGATATAATAGTAACAAGTAGATAATCTTCACGACTATGACCAACAAGCAACAATATACAATGCAAATCAGAACTAGTTTCAATTACTCTTTTCCTATCATCTCTTTCATAAACAAATACAATAGAACTGGATGTTAATTCATGCCAATTTTCATATATACCTTCTCTCAATCTCAACATAAAATCACCCAAACCAAGCCTTCTGCTATAAGTATCGGTGTCCAACATAAAAACAACAAGAACATCAACAGAAGAAGACCTGCACAAATACAAATACAATATATTAAAAGAAAAGAACAAAAAAGAAAAGAAAACTGAAATATTTGACAGTCGAATGTATATCAGGCAAATATTTGTCGAGCAAATATTTGCTTGATATATATTTGACTGTCAAATACAAAATTGCATGACAGTTCGCTAAAATAAATACTTAACGTTCTATGCTTTTTCAGAATACAATTCAGCAAGATGTTATATACAAATTACAAAAATGAACAATAAACCTAGCACCATCAATTCAGAATTACTTGTTTGCACAACAATGAATAACAAATTACAACAATTCACCAAGATGCTATATTCAATTCAGAAATACTTGTTTGCACAACTGTTGTCAAACAGAGATGACATCATCTGCATGATTCAATTCAGCAAGATGCTATGAAAAAAAAATCAACAATAAAATATAGAAATAAAAACAATGAACATTGAAACAATTATTTAATCGCAATCAATTTGGTAAACACAATCTGAAAACAAAGAAATACCCTCGTATATAATTTGATGAAAACGATATCGACAATTTGATAAATCGGATCGAACACGATCATATTTGTATGATTCCACGATGTCAATCTTGATGGACTATGAAGACGATGTTAATTATAGAGACGATTTTGATGATTCCGATCAAAATTTTGAAATCACTTTTAATGGAGAATGGAGAAACAAAAAAGCAGGAGAAACTCTGAGGGGGAAACTTATACGGATGCAACCCTAATTTCTCACGTTATTAAATTTAGAAACAAAAGGGTGAAAAGGGGCCTGGAAAGACTGAATTGAGCGCGAAAGGAATAGCAAGGGAAATAATTACATGGCTTGGATTGTTACCGTGTGAGCCGATTGCTCTTTCCATCATTTGAATTAGCAAAATACTTCTTCTGTCTATCAATTTATCTGTTAGCTGAAATTATAATTTCACAGGACTATAAGGTACATACTACCCATCAACTCTGCTTCTAACATGCATGAATTCAAAATCACAAATCTCATACATTTGTGAACAATCCAGTAGATATCTCATCAAAAAAAGAAGGCGAATCCCACAGTAAATTTGATTTCCAGTCTTCACATACAACAGGTGACAAATTGAAGGGAAAATCAATCCCCTGTGTATCAGTAACAGTGATCCTATCTTGGCTTGCCCTTGTCTCATCATTAAATCCCAAAGGCAAATCAACCCTCAATTCGGTACTATGTGGAGCCTGGCTAAAGTTGAGCAACACAGAGTCCAGTGGCACATCTTCTTGAGAAATTGCAAAATCGAGCAAGTCAAATTCTAATGCAGGAAAGTTGAATTGAACCGAAGAAGAAGATGGCTCAGTGCTTGTAGTAGTCGTAGTACTGCAAGAGATGGTGTCTGATACACCAAGTCGATTTGCAAACATGTCTGATTCGGTAGCGATTGTTTCTTCGAACTGTGATCCCCATGACCGAGCTATCGCTCTTTGCGCCAAAGCCAAAGAGTTCATCTTCTTGAATATTCTACAAATGACCCATGCTTCCTGCAAATATTCCAAATACATATTAACTAAAGTTTATATTGTTCATTGCCCACCAATGATGCAGTTATTTACTCTTCTGTACATATAATCGGACATACGTCGATGGGAATTGTCTTTTCGAGGATTCTTTTAGGGAAGGATGAATCGTTGGCAGAAGGAAGTCTGAATTCATGCATCATCCAGTCAGTTTTCGTGCCTTTTGCAGCTCTACCCTTGTAAAATACAAGCGACTTTTTTAGCCCTACGCATTTATTTCCTTCAGAGGAGTAAATTGGTCTATCAGTTCCTGTAGCTTTCCAGAACTCAGCTCCTGTGACTCTGTTCGGGCGTGCGCTGTTTTTATATTTACGGTCTCTTGGACAGTAAAAATACCACTCTTTTTCTCCCGTAGTCACCATATCTTCATTTGGAGAAAGTGATAATAGTTAGAAAAAGTAGCATTCAACATTTATTCTCATTTCTCATACATGCATCATATAATATTATAAGCTAATATTATATGGTTAGCTAACATTGTTTGAAAAATGAGAAGCATTTATTTACATCCAAAAGTATGTCCTTTATTAAATATGTATCATACATACATAGAAAATAAAGGTATATAGACAAACAAATAGGTAACAAAGAGGACTACAGATGTATATTTTCAACTAAACAAGTCACAAAAAAATTGTGATGTCGGTAACAAACAATCCATATATGTTGAGCCCTAGAAAGTATCTACTTAGAGTTCAAGTAATTAAGCCTTCATTTCTGCTCAAGTAAGTCAACACATAAATAATAATAATAATAATAATAACAATCATTTTGCATCATTTAACAATATTTTGAGCATGCCTACTTTGGCAAAACATATTACACAGCAACAGCAAGATCGGAGTTTATATGCATGCAAAAATTGTAAAATCCCTAAAACCAGTTTTCTATATGAACCATGATCATTTTTGAAAGTAAAATATGCTATTAAGATGATAGGACAAGAAATCAGTATCGAGCAGGCTAGATACTAAAGTGGTTTGTTTGCTTACTTGGTAAATCCCAGGGATCATATTTGTAGATATCCAACTGTCTGATCAGTTCAATGCAAATAGAATCTGTTGAGTAATAGAACAGAGAGTAATAAAAGGCAAAAGAAATTTTATTATGAAAGTGATAATATTCTCTGTTTACAAACGATGTTATTTATAATACAGTTTTACAGAACAAAGTACGAAAGTACCCCTGTAACCCTAGGCTAAGAATATAAAAGAGTCACAACACTGTGCCGCATATTATTACAACTCTTAATTCCCCTCGGCAATGTCAACTAGGGTTTCCATTGTTTTCCTCTTCTACCAAACTGATATCGAGAGTTCTCTGTCAGATCTGATCTTCATTAAGCAAATACTTCGATTGATAAATAGCTTGAGAAATTGAGATAGAGAGGGATGAGAGACAGATCTCGAGCAAAATCATGTGCCTCATGTGATTTTGTTAAGAGTAGATCTCTGATGGCTGAAGAGCTAAGCTCTTATCTTTTAGAATTTCAGTAGCTTCCTCAACCTTTAGTTCTGACCTCAGTCTTGCAAAATTACTCTTGGAGAGTGGTTTTGTAAGTATGTCAGCCCTTTGATGCGAAGCAGGAAGATGATTTATGTTTAGCTTTCCGTTAATCACTTGCTCACGAACGAAGTAGAGATCAATTTCCATGTGCTTCGTTCGTGAGTGAAGAACAGGGTTGGCAGACAGCATTACAGTGCTCAGATTGTCGCACCATATCGTGGATTTAGTGGAGCCGGTGATTCCGATTTCTTGGATGAGAGATTCGAGCCACATTATTTCAGCTGTGGCACTGGCCACACTGCGGTATTCCGCTTCTGTGCTAGACCGAGAGACTGTTGGCTGCTTTTTGGAGCACCAGGATATGGGATTACCACCCAGATAGATGCAGTGACCAGTTGTAGATCGTCGATCGTCTGAATCTGATGCCCAATCTGCATCTGCGTATCCTTGAATATCCAATGAGTTGTTTGCTTTAATGTTTATTCCATAGTTTATTGTTCCTTGCAAATATCTTAGGATCCTCTTCACTGCTTTCCAGTGTTGATCTAGAGGCTCCTGCATAAATTGACATACTTTATTTACACTAAAAGATATGTCAGGTCTTGTGATAGTAACATATTGTAGGGCTCCAACTATACTTCTGTATTGTTTGATATTTTCTATATGCTCACCTGCATGCTTAGATAAGTGTAAATTACTAATCATGGGAGTTGGCATAGGTTTAGCATCAGTCATTTTAGCTCTAGCAAGAATTTCAGAAATGTATTTGCTTTGACACAATATTAATTCATTTTGAGATTTTCTATGAACTTCTATTCCCAGAAAATAGGACAGATCACCTAAGTCCTTTATAGAGAAAGTTTCATGAAGAAAGTTGGTGACATTTTCAATCTCTTTATTGCTATTACCTGTTATTATAAGGTCATCAACATATACAAGTATATAGGTAGTGCTAGTACTGTTAATTTTGATGTAAAGAGAATTGTCAGACCTGGTTGGCTTGTATTCAAGACTGATCAAGGTAGTTTTAAGTTTTTCATACCATACTCTCGGGGCTTGCTTCAGTCCATAGATAGCTTTGTGAAGTTTGCATACCATTTTCCTGTCATTGCCTTTAACATATCCTGGTGGTTGTTGCATGTAGACTTCTTGTTGTAGTTCACCATGTAGGAAAGCATTGTTAACATCCAATTGTTTGATGTTCCACTTATTGAATAAAGCTACTGTAAGAACAACTCTTATAGTAGTTGGTTTAACTACTGGTGAGAAGGTTTCGGTAAAGTCAAAACCACACTGCTGAGAGTATCCCTTAGCTACAAGCCTTGCTTTATATTTAGCTATTTTTCCATTTGCTAATTTCTTGAGTTTGTACGTCCATCTGCATCCAATAATGTTTTTATCCTTTGGTGCTTGTACGATGCTCCAAGTGTTGTTTTTAATTAGAGCATTATATTCATCATCCATAGCAGATTTCCAATTATTATCTGACAGAGCTTCAATGTGATTGGTTGGCTCATTTTGCCTGAGAATAGTAGTATAGACTTTTGGCTTAAAGATCCCATGTTTAGACCTTGTCATCATCTGATGTCCTTCTCTTGCAGGTGAAGGAGGTCTACTGATGTTGGGATCATTGATTTGATCTGAGCTTGTTGAGGTGTCCATACTCGACGAAGTATCCATTCTGGAATCTGAAGATACCTTGTCACGGTAGTGATCAGCTTGTTCTTCTGATTCAGGAAGGGCAAGCTGATCATCTGATGTGATATCATGAGGGTCAGACTGATTATCTGATGTGTTGTGTAAGTGTTCTGGGTTTATCAGATGATCAGTCTGAGCCTTCTTTACCTGCTCAGTTGAGTAAGTTGGAATAGACTGCATTGATATTTTAGCATCATAAACTTTTTGAGTAGTTTTTAGATCACTTGTAGAAAAGGGAAAGACATGTTCATTAAAGGCAACATGTCTAGAGATTACAATCTTGCCATTACTGGTAAGACATTTGTACCCCTTCTGATTGGTGGGGTATCCAATAAAAGTGCATGGTAAAGATCTAAAACTTAGCTTGTGAGAGTTATAGGGTCTTAAGTATGGATAACACATGCAACCAAATGTCTTAAGTAAGGTATAATCTGGTGATATATTAAGTAATCTTTCAAGTGGTGTTTTATTTTCCAGAATCTTTGTTGGCATCCTGTTTATAAGAAAAACAGCAGAGTTAAAGGACTCTGGCCAGAATTTTAGAGGCATTGAAGCATGTGCTAGAAGTGTAAGACCAGTATCAACTATGTGCCTGTGCTTTCTTTCAGCCAGACCATTCTGTTCTGAAGTATAAGGACAGGTAATCCTATGTATTATTCCTTTTTTGATGAAATAATCCTTTAAGGGTTTAAACTCTGCACCTCCATCTGTCTGAATCACCTTTAGATCATTGCCTGTCTGTTTTTCTGCTTGGGTGATAAACTGAATCAGTGTATCTTTAGTCTCTGCCTTTGATTTTAGAAAGTATATCCAAGTATATCTAGAAAATGAATCTATAAAAGAAATATAATACTTGAATCCATAATCAGAGTCAATTGGGGCTGGACCCCATAGGTCAACAGCTACCATTTCTAATGGTTTTGTGTATTTAGTTACTGAATTAGAGAATGGTAACTTATGACACTTTCCCATTTGACAAGAAGTACATATGTAAGGTCTAGATATAATTCCAAGTTTTATATTTCTATTATGTAAAACATGTTTTACAGCATCAACACTGGGATGACCCAATCTATTATGCCACAGATCAAACACTTCTTTAGTATTTACATTGGAATCACACCTAGTATAATTGCACCAATTTGTCTTTTGAGCAGACTTAGATTTCTTCAACAGATTGAAAATGTAGAGGCCATTGTGCACATTACCCTGTAACAAAATTTCTTTATTTAGTAGATCCCTAATTAGACAGAATTTTGGGTAAAACTCAAAATATACTTGGTTGTCATTGGCAAACTGAGAAACACTCAATAGGTTTTTCTTAATTTGAGGAACTCTAAGAAGGTTATTGAGATGTAATTCTCTTTTGCCTCTGATCTTGGCATTTCCAGAATGAGTTATTTTAATTGATTTGCCATCACCCATAAAAATAGATTGCGTACCTTTGTATTCTCTGTTCCCAAGATTGAGATTGTCTAGATTATTGGTAATATGATTTATTGCCCCTGAGTCTGGATACCATTCTTCATACTGCAAGTTATCTATTGTTGTTTGTTGTTCTGCATCAGATTGACTTCTTGAACTGTTACCCTGCTGTCTGCTTTCTGAATTAGTATGAGCAATGTTTGCATTTGGGTTGTTGCTCCTTTAGGTATTGTTGTTTTGTTGATTTGTAGTGAAGTTTTGGTCAAATCTGAAGTAGCACTTGGCTGCAGTATGCCCAAACCTTTCGCAAATCTGACATCTGAGTCTGTTTGAGTTATTTGATCTTCCACGACCTCTGCCTCTATAGTTCTGTCCACTTCTTTGAGTATTTTGTTGGATTCTATTATTGGATGCCCTTTCTTGACTTTTGTTTTTGTTGTTAGAAGCATAGTTTATGGACAAGTCTGGGTTATGTGATTTCTTCTGATCTATTCTTCCTTCTTGTGCAAGTAGAGTGGACTGGACATACTGAATAGATGGCAGAGTTTCTCTTGAAGAGATTATTGCAACCACAGATTCATACTCTTCATCTAGACCGCTGAGAATGGTCAAGATTTGCTCTGTGTCTGACACTTTGTGGCCAGCAGCCTCCAGTAAGTCACAATATGTTTTGACTTTAGTCAGGTACTCCTGCATTGACATGCTATCTTTCTTTATACTCTGAAGTTGCCTTTTGTAGTGTAGTATTCTTGCGGCAGTTTGAGAATTGAAAATCTGGTTGATCTTTGTCCAGATTTCTTGAGATGTTTTACATCCAAAAATTTGAGATAAGAATTTGACACTGATTGATGACATTAACCAGGAAGCAAGCAGGCTATCCTGTCTTTGATAATTGATGAAATCTTGATTTGTAATTAATTTTCCACTGCTGTCAGTCATCAGTTTGGTGGAACTGCTATAGTATCATTGACATACTCTTCTAGCCCATAACCTCTTATTGCTGTATCAGCTTGATACTTCCATAGCAAGTAATTGTGCTCATCAAGTTGAACAGAAAGTTGACTCTTTGGTTTTATTATACACAGGTTTGCAGTTCCTTGGAAATTTGAGGAACTTCTTTCTTTTGGAGAAGTTGCCACTGAGTTGCTCTCGTTGTTATCAGACATTGAGATGATCTTGATAATTCACCGTGGATGAAAACCTGGCAAGGCAATCTTTGAAGAATGCAGCCAGAAGGAAGTGATTTTTAAATCAAGAATCAGATTCTTGATTTAAAAATTGAGATAGGAATCTTCTCTAATGAGGAATAAGTCTGAAGGGAAGGGCTGCAGCCTGTCTTGATTAATGTCAGGGTTCAGGCGAGGCAGCAATCAGTAAGCAGAGATCTTGGCTAGGGGAATAAGACTCTCCGGTGATGAGAATATAATCTGAGGAGAGAAACTCACAATCTTCCAGATGATGATCGTTTGATCTGATGGAAGATGATCAGGATTTTCTTTAGTAATTTGCTGTTAAGCAATTTTAATGCTCTGATACCAAAATAGAATCTGTTGAGTAATAGAACAGAGAGTAATAAAAGGCAAAAGAAATTTTATTATGAAAGTGATAATATTTTCTGTTTACAAACGATGTTATTTATAATACAGTTTTACAGAACAAAGTACGAAAGTACCCCTGTAACCCTAGGCTAAGAATATAAAAGAGTCACAACACTGTGCCGCATATTATTACAACTCTTAATTAATGCTAGGAGGCTTCTGCTGAATTTTTCTCTTGAGGTAAAAGCTAACTAGCTCTTCATCTGTTGGGTGAAACCTAAATCCTGGCATCATCAGCTCATCTACGTAGTTTTCAACACAATCCATCGCTTGGTTGCTAAAAGAAAATAGGTATAAGCGAACTCTTAAAGTTTGATGAACTCAAGTATATATGCAAATGATGGTGATGATGGAATTTGCTTGATGTGGCTGCACTTATATATATATATATATCAAAATTTTAACAAAATACAGGTCAGCATATTCTCATTTTTATATGATTCATGATAATGACCTGAAGGCTATACATTTTGAACTTACACACTGTTTAATTAGAATAAATAATAGGCAGGTCTCTAAATGCCATAATGGCATAGTCATTTTACAATTGTTTATGATTGCAGGTTGAGCACATACATACATGTGTCTGCCAACATAATAGAACAATTCAAATATAATTTTTTTTCTCAATCCTTAGGACTACGAAAACCTGCAGATTCTTCTCATACGTACCCAACTAATAGTCATGATCCAAAAATCCATTTCATTCAAATAAATCATTATTTATGAGATTTTATCCTTCATTCCTTATCAGATAAACGTCCCTTCTTTGTCAGCGTATATTTGGGGTTTTATGGAAATTCCCTTGTTGGTAAAACAGAAAACACAACGAAGCTAAATGGAAAATCAGTTGTATGTATATACACACAAAGTTTTGCTATCTTTACATAGTCACTGTAACATCTGTTAACACTGTTGAATTCGCATTTCAGATACATGAAAGTATTGACAAATGGGAAGAGCATTATTGCATTGACTAAGATAAATATTTCTATAGCCGACAAGTTAAGCATTTTACACCCTTCAACTCAATTAAAATCTAAGTAGAATAAAAGTATTAACAAAAGATGTTGAAAACAATGTTGATCTTCGGCTGATTCGTGGACTACGTCACTCTCTTGAAGACATTTCGATGATCTGTTGTACTGTGCAAAACAGTTCAGATCAATCGCCGCCGCCTCTAGGATAAAACAGTCTCTCAATAAATTTTGTGGTATCGATTCGTTTGCACGCACGAAACGACTCGGTTTGCACTCAAAAACGTTGCTCTGATTTTCGGATTTGAAGAAAAAGAATTCGAACAAGATGTAGTTCTTTCTGTTTTGTCTCCTTATCAGTTAAGAAGGTGGAATAACAAAAGAACGTTACTGGTTGGGGGAAATGTGGTCTCGAAAAACGGATCTGAGAAAATAACGGGTCAAAATAATGAACGTTATGTAACGTTCTTTAATACAGGTCCGGTCTGATTTGACCGTTCCAGCCCAGTCAAAAAACGGTTAAAGAATTTTGCACCAAAAATATAAGTATTATACCACTACAAGCCCGAATCCGAGCCCGACCCGACCCGGGTCAGGTCGGGTCGAGTCGGTCGGTCGGTCGGCGCGCGCGCGTGTGGTGGTCAAGCATGGTCTCCCTCACAAAAGAGCATCATAGGGTGCTCAAAGGGCCCAACTTAGTTTCAAAGAATCAAGTATAAATACTTGATTCTTTCATATAATTCTACAATGTGAGACTATTCACATATAGGAGTCACTCATTCACACTTAGTCAATTTTTTCAATAATTCATTTATTATTTAAAACATTTTCCAACAATCCCCCACTTGAATTTTAAAAAAATTTCAAGCAATTTCTGAAAAACATAAGATTGTGCATAAACAAAGATGTCTTTCGACTTGTACCTTTGCATAGTGGATAAGATTCAGTTTTTATTAGAGTGACACGTAGCCTTGAACTCTATTCGTGACATCAAACCACACACAATATTTCTAGAGTGCAATCAAGTAAGCCCGTGCATTTATGGTCATGCACGTCTATCCCAGTTTAGTGAATGCTCTACGAGTTTTGCCCAAAACTCCATAGAAAACGGTCAAATTTCCACATTCACACATGTGAGTCTATCAAGAGTACTCTGAAGGTAGGTACTCCACTCCAAATGGAATATAGATCTCATTAAGAGTTTCTATTAACTCATCCTCTAATCACTTCAGGAATACATGCTTCTATATATATATGAAAAATAGCATGTTCAACTCATATCACTACACAACTTGTTCTTACCCATTGAACCTAGTTCTTAGGATCTCCAGTCATTAGGTCGGGTAACCATTGTGCGTGACTTAAAAATCTAAGGGCAATAGTCTCATTTTTCTAGAAGTTGTAAGGACTTTATCTCTGGCCAGTCCTTTCGTCAAAGGATCTGCCAAATTCTCGTCACTGCGTATGTGATCCACTCTAACAGCTCCTGAAGAGAGTAGCTCTCTAACAGTGCTGTGCTTACGACGTATCTGTCGTCTCTTACCATTATAATAACGGTTCTGTACTTTTGCAATAGCCGCGGTACTATCGCAATGGATCAACACAGCTGGTATCGGTTTTTTCCAAAAGGGAATCTCAGTTAGCAGATTTCTTAAATACTCTACTTCTTCACTAGCTGTAGCTAGTGCTATCTTCTCAGAATCCATAGTAGACTGAGCCAAAATAGTCTGTTTCTTGGATTTCCAAGAAACAGCTCCTCCAACAATGCTAAAGATATAGCCACTGGTTGCTTTTGAATCATCAGATAAAGTATTCCAATCTGCATCGGTGTAACCTTCAAGGACAGCTGGAAACTTTTTATAATGTAACCCTAGGTTCATGGTTCGTTTTAGGTATCTCATGACCCTCTCAATAGCGTGTCAATGCTCTATACTAGGTCTACTAGTAAACCTGCATAATAATCCCACGACATAGGCAATGTCGGGTCTAGTACAATCAGTGGCATACCTAAGGCTGTCAATGATGCTCGCATAATCAGACTACCTTACACTTTCACCAGTGTTCTTGAATAGCTTTACACTAGGATCATATGGTGTACATGCATGTTTACAGTCAAAATAATTGTATTTTTAAGATCTTCTCAATATAATGAGATTGATCCAAAGAAAGTACCTTTTCGGACCTAGTAATCTTAATACCAAGGATTACACTTGCTTCACCTAGATCTTTCATATCAAAATTGGCACTTAACAAAGATTTAACAGTGTTTATGGCATGAATGTTTGATCCAAAAATAAATAGATTGTCTACATATAAACATATTATAGTGCAAATGTCATTCTCAGATTTATAATAAATGCATTTGTCACTTTCATTAACTTTGAAACCATTTGAGATTATTAAGTTATCAAATTTTTCATGCCATTGTTGAGGTGCTTGTTTTAAACCATATAATGATTTATCTAATTTGCAAACTTTATGTTCTTGACCATGAATTACAAAACCTTCAGGTTGGTCCATATAAATTTCTTCTTCTAATTCAGCATTTATAAAAGCAGTTTTAACATCCATTTGGTGTATTATTAAATTATGAATAGATGCTAATGAAATTAGTACTCGAATGGATATGATTCTACTTACGGGTGAAAAAGTATCAAAAAAAGTCTACATTTTCTCTTTGCCTAAAACCTTTAGCTACCAAACGGGCTTTATATTTATCAACTGTTCAGTCAGGTTTTAATTTCTTTTTAAGTACCCATTTACAGCCTATAGACTTACAACCAGGTGGTATATCTACTAAGTGCCAAGTCTTATTGGATTCCAAGGAATCCATCTCATCATTTATAACCTCTTGCCAAAAATCGGCATCTAATGAAGATAAGGCTTCATGGAGGTTTGTGGGATCCTCCTCTCTAGTAAAAGTGCAAAAATCCAAGCCAAAATCTTTATCAACTCTTGCTCTTTTACTTATTCTAGGTTCGATTTCAGAAGATTCATTAAGTTCTGTTTCAATAGACACAGTGTTATTTGACGTGCCCCCACTATTCCTCAATTTAAAAGGAAATTTAGTTTCATAAAAATCAGCATCATTAGATTGTACTATATTATGTGTATTCAGGTCATAAAATCTATATGCTTTGCTATTAATAGCATAGCCAATAAATACACATTTGTATGCTCTACTTGCTAATTTTATTCTCTTAGGGTCAGGTTTACGAACATATGCCAAACATCCCCAAGTTCTAAAGTAAGATACATTCAGTTTATAATTTCTTAAAATTTCAAAAGGTGAAATCTTACCTTTTGATTTAGGGATTCTATTCAATACATAGCATACAATCAATAAAATATCCCCCACCAATATTTTGCTGCACCCAAATTTAATAAAATAGCTACAACTAATTCGGTAAAGGTCATATTCTTTCTTTCAGCTTTACCGTTCATTTCAGGTGAATAAGGTGCACTTCTCTCATGAATTATACTATGCAATTTATAAAAATCAAGAAATGGACTAGACTGATCATATTCTGTTTCTCTATCACTACAAAGTCTCTTAATTTTCTTATTAGATTAATTCTCAATTTCAGTTTTAAATAATTTAAATATCTCAAATGCATCACTTTTATTTTTCATAAGATATACATAAGTGAAATTAGAGCCATCATCAATGAAAGTGATAAAGTAACGGTGTCCATGTCTAGTCAAAGTGCCATCAAGCTTACATATGTCAGAATGAATTAAATCTAAGGGTTCAGGAATTCTATCAACTGATTTATGAGGTTTCTTAGTGATTTTTGCTTGACTACAGAATTCACATTTATCAAAGTCAGTTTGTGACATTTTAGAAATTAAATCTAAGGTGCTCATGTTATGAATAATACATTTATTTACATGACATAATCTAGAGTGCCAGATATTAAAATCACACAACATATAAGCAGAACCGGTTACTTTATTAGCTTCAACATTAAGTTTAAACATACCCTCACAAGCATAACCCTTCCCTACAAACATCCCCTTATAAGTCAAAGTGTACAAATCAACCCCTATAACTTGAGTAAAACCATCCTTATTAAGGAGAAATCCAGAAACCAGATTCTTTCTCATCTCTGGAGTATGCATCACATCTTTCATAAGAACTGTCTTTCCAGAGGTAAACTTTATTTCCACATTTCCAATGCCAGCAACTGTAGTGGTGTGAGAATCTCCCAACAGCACTTTCTTATCATCAGCAGCCGTGTATGTACTGAACATAGCACGATCGTTGCAAACATGGCGGGATGCACCAGTATCTACCCACCAACCCTCTGATCCACCAACTAGATGCATCTTAGAAATCATAGCCGTAAGAGGCTCCTCAGCCAAGTTAGCCTGCGGTGCAGGGCCTGGTCTGTTCCTACACTTGCGTGCCATATGACCTGGTTTTCCACAGTTGTAACACAGAAACAACTGTCCAGAATAATTCTTTTGGGTCGGTTTCTGTTGTCCCTTTTGGTTCTCTTGTGGGTTCCAATTCTGTTTGTTGCGGTTCTGATTCTTAAAGTTTTTCGGATTCGGTTTCAAAATTGTGGGCTTGAACTTTTTAGTGTTGTTGTTGGTGACAACAAGAACTTCCTCTTTCTGGTCATGCTTACGAGCCTCCTCCTCAATACGGAGGTGAGTGATCAAGCTCTCTAAGGAGAATTCCTTAGTCTTGTGCCTAAGCACATTCTTAAAATCTTTCCAACCTGGGGCAGTTTATTAATAATAACAACAATCTGAAATTGTTCATCCAAACTCATACCTACGGAGATGATTTCATGAGCAATTTTCTGAAACTCATGAGACTGCATCTCTACTAAGCTGTCATCCGTCATTTGGTACTTCAGGTAGCGGCTGACTGCATATTTCTTCGCTCTAGCCTCTTCCGTATCATACTTCTTTTGCAACGCTTCCCAGATTTTTTTGGCTGTCTTGTCGGAGTTGTAGTAGTCGTAAAGGTCATCACTGAGGCCGTTGAGAATAAAGTTTCTACACAGGTAGTCTTGCTCTGTCCAGTTCTGCAATTCCTTTGATTTTTCTGTCCAGGCTCGCATAAGATCTGTGTCAGCTACGTCTGGCATATCCGGTAGCTGCGGTTTGTCAGTTGTCAGCACAACCACTACTTTTCTCATGGTCAGGAAGAATTCCATCTTCTGTTTCCAACGTTTGAAGTGGAGGCCCTCGAACCTGAAAGGCGCAGCAGAGACCATCAGGATCTGGAAGAGCGAAGCGGGAGCGGCGGTATCTAGATCTGCAGCGGAATTGTTGGTGGAGTCGTCTTCAAATTGTTGAAAACAATGTTGATCTTCGGCTGAGTCGTAGACTCGAAAAACGGGTCTGAGAAAATAACGGGTCAAAATAATGAACGTTATCTAATACAGGTCCGGTCTGATTTGACCGTTCCAGCCCGATTAAAGAATTTTGCACCAAAAATATAAATGTTACACCACTACGAGCCCGAGCCCGGCTCGAGTCGATCGGCGCGCGCGCGCGTGTGGTGGTCAAGCATGGTCTCCCTCCTCACAAAAAAGCATCATTGGGTGTCCAAAGGGTCCAACTTAACTTCAAAAAATCAAATATAAATACTTGATTCTTTCATATAATCCTACAATGTGGGACTATTCACATATAGGAGCCACTCATTCACACTTAGTCAATTTTTTCAATAATTCACTTATAATTTAAAACATTTTCCAACAAAAGATGAGAAGGAAGACATATTCACCTGTATACTGTTGAAAGTTTGAGAATGACCAACTACGATGTCCACAATATAGACAGATTTGTATTCGTATTGTGAATGAGATCATTCAGTCTCCATGCAGTTTAATGCACCAACAAAAATTACAGGCGGTTAATATATGTGGTAAAAAATAAAGAATCAAATTATCGGAAAAATAAAAATATAAAATAGCGTTTAAGAAAGTCAGGTTCAGACATAATGCAAAACACTCCTGTACTAATATAGTATTTCACTATGTATACACATGTTTAGTTACCGAGTTGGCCTAAAAATGTTGATCTGGTAGATCCAACATTAACCCGCAGGTGATTGGAGAGATTGCTGTGAATTTCCTCAAGCAACAGTATATATTATTTAGTATTTTTGTCTCAAATCAAATAAGTTTAACCATATTCCAGACCAGAATTTCTTAACCATGTCTGCCAAATGGTGAATAGAGTAAAAAATATAATAGTTGAAAATAAAATAAGATAAATAAAAGGAACAACTATTGAGACATAAAATTAGACAAAATAAGACAACAAATATAAACCGTTGGATCCTTTTGTCTTTACAGAAAAGGTGGAACAAAGAGAGATTTAATGATCAAGATCTTTTGTGTTCCATTCTGTGTCTATATTTTGTCTATATTTTATGTCTAGTGGAATTTAACCTTCTAATTAACGAAGGTTTAAGGGAACCAATTACAATTTTGGATACAAAGCATACTTGAACTAGGTTCCCAAACAAGCCAGGCATGCTTTTTGAAACCTTACTATCTCTAGTTCATTGACCTTGGTTTCACACATTAATTCCTTCAAACCTAAGTTTCTCTATTAATGAAAAATGCATACAAATGTTTTTAATGTAATATTAACTCTTCCCATTAAATCCAAATTATTAGTCTATCATTAAGGATCCATCTTTTTCCTCTTTAAAGAATAGTTTATAGAGCACACCTTGCAAAAATCAAGACCAGCTCCTCATGCTGTGATTTCATATTAGTTTGTACACACCAAACTCTATGCAAGAAGATACTTCCAAGGTTAAGGTATAATTAAAGAAATTTCTGAGTAATGCGATTAACATTCACTTGAACAAATGTTCATGTTCAAATATGTCAATGTTCACATGTGTGCTTGTCGTTCTTGATGTTTCCTTCTGATCCCTTCATTAAATAATTTTCAATTTCTACAATGCATGCTTCTTTGTCTTCTAATGGTTTATTGCTTAATCAAACAGCCACACATAGATGCTGGTTTAAAACAGGGATCAGTTGATGCAATAGTTTCACTGTTCAAGTAGTTGAATTTGAAAGCTAAAAATTTGGCTTTATTTTACATGAAGATATTTATCTTCAAAATTAAATATTACATCCAATTCAGCAATAGGCTGTTTTACTTGCCTATTATGCTTACCACTTGCACTGTCAATTATTAATATCAAATACCGTACATTGTCTAATTATGAGTACAAAGAAAAAGGACTGTAAAAATTGAATACTATTACCTCTATTAATTGTAAAAGCATAATGAATGTAATAGCTTATGTATTAACCAAGGTCGTGGAAATCGCTACGGTAAGCATGATTAGGGATTAATTGTTTAGGGCGAATTAATCGAAGATTAATTGAAGCTAGGCATTTTGCTGAACATCAACAATCGTAAATTTCTCAATCAGATCTTTGTTTGGACCGAATATCTTCGTTGTCCAAAAGGTCACTCAATTTGCCTTAACATCAGTATCTACTTGTAACCTTCATTTCGCTCGACGTTTTGATATGAAGTTTGGCCAAATTCATTGAGAAAGTAAGAAGCTATGGTTATTTGATAAATTTGTCCAAGAGGGAATACACATTTCTATATGGCTAATAAATTACCTTGTAGAACAATTTATATTTTTAGAAAACATGTAATAAGAATATATTCAAATCTTTCTCTCACTCTCTCACACACATATACTCACATACATACATACGAACACATATATTGATAACAAAGTACAAAAATATCTTTTGAGTTTTAGTGTAAAACCCAAACATGAAAAAAAATGTTTTTAACGATCTTGAATAGGAAAATTGGGAATTCATTTCTATAAAAATAAAAATCAGACCAAGCTTTTAAATAAGACGGTGCATATGCAATTTTAACTTGCAAATAAATTACCTTTACAACTCATCAAATTTTTAGAAAATCGTACGAGAGGAATGTATATTCATACTATATGTGGTTCTGTATATATCTCAAATAAAGTAAATATCATTCAATTCAATTAAAAAGAAGTTAATATTCATGATCATGCATTTAAACTACAGATAATAGATATACCAAAAAACTTTGAATAAAATTAACTTGTAGCAATAAAATGGCCACTATGTTTAAATTTTAATACCTTATCATGTAAAAGTTAAAACAAAAATTTTAAGCCTTTGAATCAATGAAATGTGAATTCCAATATGTGAATAAAAGGCGGTATGACTTCTAATAATGCCATGTATATGCGATTTTAATTGATATATAAAATTACCTTGTAGAACACAATGTATTTTTAGATAAACATGTAATACGAATAAGATATACAAATCTTTCGCTCACACACACATGTATCCACTATGGACAATTTATATATTGCTATTTTGATGAATATGAATCTACTGCAAATCCACATATGTACGATGATCGTCCCTTTTTTAGATATTATCCAACTGCAATTTAGCAGTATTAGCTTTAGTAGAAACTTAAGCTTATTCATTTTCTTTGTAATACCAAACATCATTTTCAATCATATTTACATACACACACACATGAATATATACATACGCAAGTATCCACTGCAAACAATTCAAATATTCTTTAGTCTCAGTAAAACAAAGTTAATACTCATCAATACCTCTTTAAATAAACATAAAACAACCATATTGAAGACGAGTTCTTACATGAACAAAGTAAAAAATGGTGATATGCTTTTATTTTATTCTTTAATCCTCAATTGAGATTAGAATACTAATGCAAAAAACAAAGATGACCGATCATATTTTAGTGACATAAGATCAATATAATACACTTCGAGGTGAAAAAAAACTTACAATGCAAAAATTTGTCGTACATTTTTTGCCAAAGGTAAAACTTTTACAAATTGTCAAACAAAAAATAATTTGCAGAAAAGCAAAATATCAGAAACAATTTTAAATATGACAGTTTATTTACTTCACATGTAAAGAAATCATAACAATTAAAAGAATTTTTTTTCGAAAATGCGAATACTGTGGACTTCAGTAAAAAAAATAAACCAAAAAAGAAAATTGTGCAGTATTTGTGTGTAATTGGAATTTTTTTTAAATGCTCTAAATAGTGTATTATAAAAGAGACAATGCATAGAATTTTAACATAACTATATTCAAATTTATACAATTTGAACCCTTATATCAATCACATAATCAACTTCAATTCCAACATTGTTTAATATATCAAAAATCAAAAACCAAACAAAAATCAAACATAAGAGCCAACCCATATTGGTTCTAAAAAACCCTAAACCCATTAAACATGAGTTTGCGGTGAATTTTCATTATAATAAAACCCTATAAACGTGACCCAATCCCGACTCAATCAATTAAAAGAGCGCAAAAATCTAACCAACCCAAATAAGCATCAATTCCAACCAAAATCAAGTAATATAATCATTGATTTCGGGAAGTACGAAGGTGAACTGAATTAGTAAAAGGATGAGAATATTATAAAATTGAAAACTTTGTAATAAAGGCTCGGAAAATACCTGAGATGCAAGGCGACATGAATTCAAGTATGGGAAATGTAACGATCCTGACTCGGCCTTCGAAAATCGGCACCCGTACTTCACTTGTACTCGAAATGCCGCAGATTTAAACGCCGAATCTGGCTCCCAGGAGCTTATAACACAGTAAGTATAACAACACAGCGGAAGAAGGAAACAGATAATATCATATACAACTCCAATTAATACAATATCCAAAATGATATACAACAATGATATCAATATGATACAAGAATATCAGAGATAAATAATGATATAGCGGAAATATCAGAAGTGATAACTCCAAATGATCTACCAAAGAGAATGGCTCCAACAACTCCAACATCAGCTCGAACCACCATCACGTTGCACCAAGATAAGCAACGTCAGTCCTGATCTCCGATGAACTGAACTAGCTCCAACTAGTCTACTAAACCTGACTATCTGAAAACCCCAACTCTAGACTGCCCGTGTGGAAAATTGTGGGCAACCAGAGTTTAGGAAGGGAACAATAAACTCCAGGTCAGTCATGGGACTGGTGTGAGCAACAAAAACGGTTTATCTTTAAACAACAACAAAAGAATTTTAAACATTGAAACCCGCAATGCTTTTGGAAAATGAAACTACCATAAGACCTCCCGCCACACACACAATGCAATCGCAGAATTGGAGGAGATTTCTTCTTATGATAGTCAAATATGCTTACTACGCAAAGAAAACTCTTTTGATATTATTACTAGTGCATAGTGTGAAAATCCTTTCGAAAATACAATATTAATCTTAGCCAACATACAACCATTATTGTATGCCTACTATAGCTACCATCTAAACAGTGGTGACCACCATAAGTAAATGGCAGGTTCTACAACTAAAACCGTACAAGGCTCGTATTGTTTCTTTGGATTTCCAACAAATGGTCAGGCAAAGGAACTTCCTTACACCGAAATGGAATTGCCTCTGGAAAGACGCCCCGAGAGTCAACCTGCTCTCTGCAAACACAAGGCCGACGCTACCTCACGCTGTACAGCTGTAACTAGGTAACTAACACACTGACGCTACCCCACGCTGTACAGCTGTAACTAGGTAACTAACACACAAGTATGCCATCCCCCGGTCGTTACCGACCTTTATCCGAGGATCCTCAACCACAAAGCAACAACCACAAAGTATAATAAATTTGCAGCACCAACATAGGTAAAATATCCGAGCTCCATACCATGATATCACCTCTTATCCAGAAGGAAATGACATACTCTAGGGGCGCTACCCTTAAAAAAACCTTGCCGCAACATTCCTGTTTCGACCATTACCGGGTTGTGAGGCTCGACGAAGTCTCGTCCACAAAGCCACGCTTTTTCACAAAGCCACGCTTTTTCACAAAGCCACGCTTTGATCAACAATTGATCAACAGCACTTCGTATACCACATTACCAAATTGGGAATGTATCACTAGTAACCATCAACTACATAACCTCTGAGCTCGTACGTCTCAGAGAAGGGTGTTAAGCTAAGAGAATAAATTCTCCGCCACCAACAGAAATGTATTTGATAGAAACCAGATTTACATCTCCAAGTGTAACGTCAGACACACATCCATACAAGTCTGTTCCGGGTTCGAACAGAACCGAAGGCACTTCCGAAGAAGCCCTTGTAATCCGGGTATTCACAATCCCGATCGGACTTCCCATCATTTAGGGAATCTCTATACCGGGCGCTACTCGGTGCAGAGACAATCGATAGGTCATCCTATCGCTCTCGCAAATAACCGGTCTTCACCACCGGTCTTCAAATGCTATCCATATCGTCGTATCACTATTCGGAATGAGTTCTATGACACAAAGGTCCTTTCCCAGCTTAACCGAATAACGAGCGCAATTAAAAATCATATGGATACTGGGGTCTCAGTTAAATCACAGCTTAAAGTCCAAAACTTTTCATTCAAATGGTTTAACAAATTACCATTTTCAAATCTTTAAACAAAAAGATTCATTTCAACAACCTTCAACGGTTTAAACAATTTCCACACTTTAATCTTTTAAACAAAAGATTTAATTCACAAAGTTTACCTAGTTTCATAAAGATTCATTCACAGATTTTCCAAATCAATCTCCATTTCAATTTGATTAACTCGTTAAATCTTTAAAACAAAGATTTAACTGATAGCTTTCAAAACAATTCCAAAGATTTATTCGTAACTTGGAAAACTATTTTCAATTCAAACTTGAAATTCCTTTAATTCAAATTGGAAATTCATTCCTTATATGAAAGCTTCTATTATTTGAAAACAAATAGTCTTCATTTCGGAAAATCTGATCTCATTTATACAAGTTAAACCCCTAAGGTTGAATTCAAATTCTCAAAACCATACTTTTAAAATGGTTCAAATTCATATACACACATTTATAACATCTTTAATCAAAATTTCCAATCATAGAATTTAATTCCTAATTTTGAATTCAAATTCAAATTAATTTATTTAAATTGAACACTTTACCAAGTTATTCAAAATAACTTTTCTCTTAAAAACTCCTTTTCGAAAGCTTTAACATTTAACCCAATTTCATTTCCAAAATCAATTGAAATTAAAATTTCAATTTCAAAAACATTAATTTTAAATCATCTGTGACTTAACCGATTTCCTCGTGAAATCCATATTTGTGTGTGTAAGAGTGTGGTCCAGGGGTTTCACACAATAGTGCAACATCATTCAATCATCAAAGATTAAAATACAGAAATATAGTTGATAAGCGGTATAACGGTAACGCTTATCTTTTCATTCACAGATCACAGATATATAAATATTACAGATAATAATTTACATTTATCCCAGATAAATAGCTACAGTACAGATCACACACAAATCAGAATATATCACACAGTATCACATATCAGGGAATATCAACAATTCAATCGTCCAATATAATCCAAACATTCATAAGTAAGATCAAATCATCTGATTAATTTAAATCAGATTAATTACTTATGAATATAAATTACTAATCCTGGTTAATTAACATTAATTAATTACAAACCATTTTAATTAATTATCCTTTAATAATAAATTAATTAACCTTTAATTATATTAATTAATTAACCCTTAATTAATTACCATTATAAATTAATTAACTCTTCTTAATTACTTTTTTAAACAATTAATTAATAATAATTCATCTCAATTAACATTTTAAAATCTTCTTTAATAACTTTGAAATCAAATTATTACCAACCTTAAAAACTTCAATGTTAATTAATTTAAAACTTATTTTACATTAATTACTTAATTAAAGTATAAATTAAGATTTTAGAAAACATTGTTAAATATTAACTTAATTAATGATTTCTCAGAATCAATTCTTCACTTCAACTTTTAGACATTAATTAATTCATTAATGCTCAACTTGTTCAAGATAATTAACTTCAGATTTTAATTTTTACTTAGCCTTTGAAAATTCAACCCGAGTAAATACTCAGTTTACTCGAGTTCCCACCTGAGTTTCCCACCATTTCTCCCGAGTCAAAACCCTTCTTTTCTTTTTAAACTTTGTCTTGTTTTAAATTTAAAAACTGTTGCAACTGTTAAAACACTCGCGTACGCATTCGAAACCAACCTGAGTCATTCTTTTCTTCCCCGAGTAAATTCGCGAAATGCTTCGAGTCGAACCTGAAATACCCTCTTCTTCCACATCATCACAAACCATTCGAACCTCGTACGTACACGCGTGCACGTGCACAATCGCTCCGCCTCGCTCCGATCAATCCTGCCGTCCTCCACAAGTCATCGACGATTGACTCAAGCCTTCAGATCACCCAACACCTTGAAACGTCGATGAATTCGAAAACGAACCACTCGACCCAAACTGGAATAAAACTCGATCACCAGAAATCACCTCGTCCCGCCGACTATGACCACCGGACACCACGCGACCACAACTCCAGCTGCTTTGATGACCCACGAACCCTTTCCCCTTGGTCCGATCGCTTCCAGCTCCTTCTCGACGTCGAAATCGACTAATTTACAACTCTGACCAAAATGGGTTGTTAAACCCTACTTTCATCTCGACTCAAAAAATCACGCAATAGAAAATTTTATGGCATTTTTCCCGTTATCAACGAGTATCAAACAAGCTCCAACACGAATTACAATATCTAATATTTGTTGGATCATCAGATATTCTCAAAAAAGCATTTTCGGTTCCTTTTAAAACTGCCCCTTGATTTCTTACTTAAAAATCATCATTCTTGTTTTAAAAATCTTAACTTCTTATGATAAATCAAGATATGGGATCCAATTAACAAATTAAAACATTTGAATTTTAACATATTTATTTCTTTATACTGTAACTTGAATAAACAGTATCTATGTTATACTGTTATGCTTTGAACAAATTTCCAGGCTTATGATTCAAGTTAAACAAACTTAATTTGCTTAAATCCCTAAGTTTAAATTGGTTTAAATGAAGAAGTATTAGTTTTCTTTATACTTCTTTGCTTAGAAACTTTAAAAATACTGAAGAACATCACATATTTAAACTTCCAGAGAACATCTCAGAACTACATGCTTACAATATATAGCAAACACAAGATTTACATGAACTAATTACCAAAACTTAAACTTTAAAAAATTTATGTTTACTCACCGATTTCCAGAGAAGAAGAACAGAGCATCTTAAAATTTTGGAAACTGGCTTGTAAAACTACAAGCTGAAGCCTTTTTCTTGATCCTCTAGCTTGAATTGGGTTTGTATTGATGTTTTGTTTTAAAGTGAGTTGTGGTTTACTTCAGATTTCTTATCTTTGAATGAACGAAACTGAGATGAAGTTGATATAAAAAAAATGAGTTACAGAGTGTTATTATGTGTTGTACATGGTGATCTGTAACAACCCGGAAGTTAGAACAATTAAATTTTGTCAAGCGACGATTAAATTGGCTGTAAATTTCTGTTGGGATTTTAATCGAATTGAAATTCTTGGATAAATATGTTAGTTGTTAGACGGGCTTTAAAACTTTATAGTGGCCCATGTTTCTTTTCTTGGTAGCGTGACATTTATCTAGAGCAATCCGGTTCGTTCTTTTATTTTTCAAGCCCGGAACCAAATAAACGAAGAAACAAGAATGGTTGCTAGGGTTTGCTTCGCTCGACTCTAAGCTGTTCGATCCGCCTTGCTTCGAGCTTGACAGGCGCCATGCGAAGAGGGATTTCAGCTGTTGGATCTAGGTTCTAGGAATTAGGTGAGTGAATTTTCACTCACGTTTCTAATTCAAATATGATTCAAGATCTTCGATTTTTGGTTTATTGAATTTGTCACTTGATTTATCTTGGCCATTTTTATGCTCGTGATTGACCTCTGGCTTATTCGAATTACTCGCATAAAATGGTGGCGATTCTAACTTGTTCGGTTTCTTTGCCACTGCGATTGTTTATTTTCAGTTTTGACCACCGCTGTTTTGTTGAGTTCTAACTTGCTCCGTGCGCTTCTCTGTTGGCATGGGTCTCGACATTGATTTGTTTTATTGTGACTTAGGCATTTAATTGGTTTTGAACTGTTCGTTCTTGGCATTTGCGTTGGCCGTTGATATTCGTTTGGATGTTTGAGATTTTTATGACTTGTTTCAATTCATAGCTTCGGCTTTGATCATTTTTGACTTATTGCGTTCTTTTGCTACTTTGATTACCACTGTTCTGACTCTGACTTTGCTTGATGTTAAATTCTTTGACGATGTCGTTGTTGTCTACTGTATTGCAGTTTCATATTGCATATGGTCTTGAGTTGTAGCTTCGACTTCGTACATTGTCACATTATGTTGCACTTGTTTCGTCGTCTTCATATACTTGCTGAGCCTTGCTAACCTTACCATACGTTGCATTCACTTGCATACTAGTTCAACATATGGTTCCTTGTATCAAATTATGAATATGCCCATTTCAATGATGAGGCTGTCCAGTCGAGCCTAATATTCGCATTGTACAGATTCATGCTGTATTTTTCCCTGTAGCACACTTGAACTAGTTTATGTAATTCCATGACATTGGCATTGGTCTTGACTTTAGTTTGGTCATTTAATTGAATCAGATGTATTTGCTTGCATCCATGTTGTCAGTGTATTATGTATGATAAAGTTTGCGCTTGAGTCAAACTTGGTCCAGTTTCTTATAGTGGTTCACTGGTCACTGCACATAAGTTCATCAGGTAGCTCACTGTCCTTGTGCCTGTGCATATATGTTTACTGTTCGGTATTCATTTGAGTTAGTCGTGGTTCCATTCTTTTTGTTGTCTGCACTATGATATCTTGTAGCCTAGTCTGGTGCACCTAGTTGCTGTGACATTGTGGTTTGCATTATTGCTGCTACCTGTACTTGTAGTTGTTCAATCACCTTCTGTTCACTTGACCATTTGTATACGTACGTTCATGTGTGTATATAGGTGTATGTTTCACTGTTGCACATTCACCTGTTTCCTCATGTCCATATATGTGTATATGTACTGGTTTGAGACCTGATGCTTTGAACTTGATCATGTTGGCATCTCTGGTTGGTCTGCATTATGATATCCTGGTTCATCTTTGTTTATTCTTGCATTCATCCTAGTAGTTGCAGTTGTCACTGTAGTTACCTTGTTCATTTTTGATTCAAAGCACGGTCTTGAACCCTGACTTGTTCGAATTGCACTTCCTATATATGTGTATACATATGCATATTCATATGTATATATTTATATGGTAAAATTCATTGGTTTAATTGGGTCTGGGCATTCTTGTATACTTGACAGTTCTGTAAGGCTTGATGTCTACATACTATTGTTTGCAAGTCATGAACATGTGGGTCTGCATTGATATTAGTTTATTTCATTGTGGCATTGTGAAGCTATCTTGTTGCCTTTGATACTGCATGTAGTACTGCATTTCATATGCTTGCACTACTTGATGTTGTCTTCATCTATGTTGTTTTGTAGTAGCACTGTATGTCTGCAGTCTTTACTATGTCATCTGAATTGCTTTCGACTGCACTGTTGCATTGTGATTTCATGCCTGTAGTTGCATTCCATTTGTATTTGTGGTGCTCGTTTGTGGGCCTTTGTGCCTGCTGCACTTGCTTGACCAGTTTCATTCATCCTTGTTTATTTTTGTTGCCTTCACCCAAAATTCCATGCGGTGACTGCAGTTATTGTTGCAGTTTTACCCTTGATTCTTTGTGGTGGCTTTATATGCGGTGTTGGCGAGGCAGTGCACGCGTACGTGTGCACTGCAGCCACCCAAACTCGACAGTTTCGAATTGATTTTTCCTTTGCGTCGTGATGCATTGATCTTCTATGCCGTATTGGCGAGGCCGTACACGCGTGCGTGTACGGCAGCCAATAATACTGTTTACCTCTGTTGATGATTTAAATCTGCTGATTTTTGTCAAACACTGTTAAGTGTTATATTGACCGTTATCCGGTTTCTTTGTTTAAAGAATCGGATAGACGGGAATTATTGTGACTGTCGTCCATTTAAATTATTACTGCCTATATGCACTAATAAACTGGTTTGAATTAGACTGACCTGGGTATTATTTTCTTTTGAATGTAATACTCGGGTCAGACCCGAGTATTTCAGGTTGTAGATTTCTTTCTTTGAGTTGCTGTTCGGGATTGAAGACTTTTCACATCTTCTGAAGCTGTCAGTCATTTTGTAGTAGTCGTGTCATTGTATAGAATGATATGTATTCATGTATATTAGTCGATAATGTACTTGTATATATAACTTCTAGAGTCGACCGTTGTAGTTGTATCATGTGTATAGTGTCAACTATGTATTAACTGACATCAGTTATATATATATGAGATTTTTGTTAATCTGTGTTCCGCATTTATATTATCTGTGTTATTGTTATATCAAATGTCCTAAACTATTATGAACTATCGTAGTTTGTTTTATACTGATAATTGGGTGTGTCGATGGGAGTAAATAAATAATAGATGAAAAATAAAAAGTATATACCACTCCTATCGAGATAACCAATATTAGTGTAAGGCCAACTACGGATGGTCGCTCCTATCCAGCCTTATTCTTCGTAATAATAGATAGTATTTCTTTTAATACTCTTTGTTATTATGAGCATAGAGGTGGGGCGTCACAGTTGGTATCAGAGCTTGGGGTTTATGGACATAATAATAAAACATAACTTGGATGGAACATATGTTACAACTATTGGTCGATGTTTTATCTGTGATTTGGGTCAAAACTAAAGTTTTGAAATTTTGATGAAATTTTTAAATAACTTTATTTAAAAATAATAGTGAAATTGTGTTCTGATGATTTGATTGATTTGTGTTCTGTTTATCAGAGTGCACAGCGGAAACAGTAAAACTGTCTTCGCTGAGTACAACTGATAATCTTTTTGATTTAAAAATCAAAATACGAAATTGATATGAATTTCATTTGTTGTTCACATAGCTGTAATTATTTTATTTCTTTGAGAACTTCGAATCCGAATTGAGGATTCGAAGAAATTGCAGATATGTGATTTTTGTTGAAATTTCCGCTGGCTTTCTTTTGTACTAATCATCTAGTGATTAGATTTTTGCTGTTTTGAATTATCTTCGTTGAAGATACCTTTGAATGATTTCTTTGTCCATTTTGTAATACGTGCAAAAATTTGAATTGCACGTTATTGCATTTATTTCACGTTGAACCGATGTTTGGTTATGATATGTATTTTGTTGCCGTTATTTTTATAACGGACTTTTTACACCAATGCTGAATTTTGAGGCACGGTGTTTTGTTGACCATTTTAATGAATGAAAATTCACTGATGTCACATTTAGATGTGAATTATTTTGATGAGATATTTGATGTTTTAAAATTACTGTTGCTTTGACTCCAGTAACAGTCAAACTTTTAAACATGGATTTTCAAGCGGTTATACCGCAATGCTGATGTGTAACCGTTTTTACGGTATTTTGAGAAGTACAATTTCCTTATCGAAATTGTTACTGATTTGCTGTTTTAATCACGTGATTGGAAAATCGTTTTAAAATGAAAATTATTTTATAAATTTTAACGATTTGCGTTTTCAAAAGAATGAGAAAGCGACTTAAACGATTCAGCAAAATCGAGGACTATGACCCCTTTCTTTTACTGATTCGCTTAACTCCGGACTTGTCCAGTTGAGAATGCGAATTGTTATTTTTACAAAATAAATAAAAATTGTTTTCAAAAATTTTACAGTTTGCGATTTCAAAGGAATGAGGAAGCGATTTAAACGTTTCAGCAAAATCGAGGACTATGACCCCTTTCTTTTACTGATTCGCTTAATTCCGGACTTGTCCGTTTGAGAATGTGAAATGTATTTTTACAAAATACACAATTTTGCACTTTCAAGGAAACGATGAAGAGATTTAAACGATTTAGCAAAAGTGCGGAGTATGGAACCACACTTTTACTATTTCGGTTAATTCCGGACTCGTTAATTGAATATCTGTTGTTTTGATGATTCTGATGAATTTTACACTTTCAAGGAAACGATGAAGAGAATCAAACGATTTAGTAAAACACGTGGTATGGGACATGTGCGTTTGCTATTTCGGTTAATTCCGGACTCGTTAATTGAAATATTTGATGCTTTCGTGTGCTTTCGAGCCACTATGATGGACCTTCGGGTCATATGATGGACCTTCGGGTCATATGATGGACCTTCGGGTCAAATACCAGTACTAGACCTTCGGGTCACTCTGCGGACCTCCGGGTCAATCTGATGGGCGCCAAAATTATGTTGAGTACTTGGTAGGCTTCGGCCATATGTTGTTGCACGTGCGGCGAATTAAAAACTCGCCATCTGATGGGATCGATCCAAGCTTTTATGTTGATTTTCTAGTCTTCTTAATTGATTTCTAGATATTTGTTGCTTCCAATTATCTGCAGATAATTGGATATTTGTTGATATGAGTTCTGATTATCGTTTTTGATAATCAGATATTGTTATTTCTAATTATCGCTTGAGATAATTAGATATTTGTTGATATGAGTTCTGATTATCGTTTTTGATAATCAGATATTTGTTGTTTCTAATTATCGCTTGAGATAATTAGATATTTGTTGATATGAGTTCTGATTATCGTTTTTGATAATCAGATATTTGTTGTTTTTAATTATCGCTTTAGATAATTAAATAATTACTGATTCGAGATTTAATTATCGCTTTTGATAATTAAATATTTGTTGCTTTGAGATTTAATTATCGCTTTTGATAATTAAATATTTGCTGATTTGAGATTTAATTATCGCTTTTGATAATTAAATATTTGCTGATTTGAGATTTAATTATCGCTTTTGATAATTAAATATTTGCTGATTTGAGATTTAATTATCGCTTTAGATAATTAAATATTTGTTGCTTTGAGATTTAATTATCGCTTTAGATAATTAAATATTTGTTGCTTTGAGATTTAATTATCGCTTTAGATAATTAAATATTTGTTGCTTTGAGATTTAATTATCGCTTTTGATAATTAAATATTTGCTGATTTGAGATTTAATTATCGCTTTTGATAATTAAATATTTGCTGATTTGAGATTTGATTATCGCTTTTGATAATCGAATATTTGCTGATTTGAAATTTGATTATCGCTTTAGGTAATCGAATATTTGCTGATTTGAAATTTGATTACCGTTTGTGGTAATTAAATATTGGTTGATTTGAAATTTTAATTACCGTTTGTGGTAATTAGATATGTGTTGATTTGTTTTTTTTCGATTATCGTCTTTGATAATTTGATATTTGATGAATTGTTTTCTGAGTATCATCTGGATAACTAGATATTTGCAGGTTGCAATTTGTGATTTGTGTTTCATAATTATCTTTGTTGATAATTAGATTTGTTGTTTTCTAATTATCGTATCGATAATTAGATATTGCTGTTTTGGGGTTTCTGTATTTTTGAATTTCAATTATCTGGTTGATAATTAAATATTGTTGATGATTGCAGTTATTCAGCCTTGTTGTTTTCTGATCATCTACTTGATAATTAGATTTTGTGGAGAATTTGTAAATTTCTTTTATTAAAATTAAAAGATTTCTTTGGTGTTTGAGTTCTCGATCTTTATTTTTGCTTAACCAGTTTATGTTAGAAGAATAATTGTTATAGACGACTTTCATTATGAAAATTGCGGGGACGCAATTTTTATAAGGAGGGGAGTCTGTAACAACCCGGAAGTTAGAACAATTAAATTTTGTCAAGCGACGATTAAATTGGCTGTAAATTTCTGTTGGGATTTTAATCGAATTGAAATTCTTGGATAAATATGTTAGTTGTTAGACGGGCTTTAAAACTTTATAGTGGCCCATGTTTCTTTTCTTGGTAGCGTGACATTTATCTAGAGCAATCCGGTTCGTTCTTTTATTTTTCAAGCCCGGAACCAAATAAACGAAGAAACAAGAATGGTTGCTAGGGTTTGCTTCGCTCGACTCTAAGCTGTTCGATCCGCCTTGCTTCGAGCTTGACAGGCGCCATGCGAAGAGGGATTTCAGCTGTTGGATCTAGGTTCTAGGAATTAGGTGAGTGAATTTTCACTCACGTTTCTAATTCAAATATGATTCAAGATCTTCGATTTTTGGTTTATTGAATTTGTCACTTGATTTATCTTGGCCATTTTTATGCTCGTGATTGACCTCTGGCTTATTCGAATTACTCGCATAAAATGGTGGCGATTCTAACTTGTTCGGTTTCTTTGCCACTGCGATTGTTTATTTTCAGTTTTGACCACCGCTGTTTTGTTGAGTTCTAACTTGCTCCGTGCGCTTCTCTGTTGGCATGGGTCTCGACATTGATTTGTTTTATTGTGACTTAGGCATTTAATTGGTTTTGAACTGTTCGTTCTTGGCATTTGCGTTGGCCGTTGATATTCGTTTGGATGTTTGAGATTTTTATGACTTGTTTCAATTCATAGCTTCGGCTTTGATCATTTTTGACTTATTGCGTTCTTTTGCTACTTTGATTACCACTGTTCTGACTCTGACTTTGCTTGATGTTAAATTCTTTGACGATGTCGTTGTTGTCTACTGTATTGCAGTTTCATATTGCATATGGTCTTGAGTTGTAGCTTCGACTTCGTACATTGTCACATTATGTTGCACTTGTTTCGTCGTCTTCATATACTTGCTGAGCCTTGCTAACCTTACCATACGTTGCATTCACTTGCATACTAGTTCAACATATGGTTCCTTGTATCAAATTATGAATATGCCCATTTCAATGATGAGGCTGTCCAGTCGAGCCTAATATTCGCATTGTACAGATTCATGCTGTATTTTTCCCTGTAGCACACTTGAACTAGTTTATGTAATTCCATGACATTGGCATTGGTCTTGACTTTAGTTTGGTCATTTAATTGAATCAGATGTATTTGCTTGCATCCATGTTGTCAGTGTATTATGTATGATAAAGTTTGCGCTTGAGTCAAACTTGGTCCAGTTTCTTATAGTGGTTCACTGGTCACTGCACATAAGTTCATCAGGTAGCTCACTGTCCTTGTGCCTGTGCATATATGTTTACTGTTCGGTATTCATTTGAGTTAGTCGTGGTTCCATTCTTTTTGTTGTCTGCACTATGATATCTTGTAGCCTAGTCTGGTGCACCTAGTTGCTGTGACATTGTGGTTTGCATTATTGCTGCTACCTGTACTTGTAGTTGTTCAATCACCTTCTGTTCACTTGACCATTTGTATACGTACGTTCATGTGTGTATATAGGTGTATGTTTCACTGTTGCACATTCACCTGTTTCCTCATGTCCATATATGTGTATATGTACTGGTTTGAGACCTGATGCTTTGAACTTGATCATGTTGGCATCTCTGGTTGGTCTGCATTATGATATCCTGGTTCATCTTTGTTTATTCTTGCATTCATCCTAGTAGTTGCAGTTGTCACTGTAGTTACCTTGTTCATTTTTGATTCAAAGCACGGTCTTGAACCCTGACTTGTTCGAATTGCACTTCCTATATATGTGTATACATATGCATATTCATATGTATATATTTATATGGTAAAATTCATTGGTTTAATTGGGTCTGGGCATTCTTGTATACTTGACAGTTCTGTAAGGCTTGATGTCTACATACTATTGTTTGCAAGTCATGAACATGTGGGTCTGCATTGATATTAGTTTATTTCATTGTGGCATTGTGAAGCTATCTTGTTGCCTTTGATACTGCATGTAGTACTGCATTTCATATGCTTGCACTACTTGATGTTGTCTTCATCTATGTTGTTTTGTAGTAGCACTGTATGTCTGCAGTCTTTACTATGTCATCTGAATTGCTTTCGACTGCACTGTTGCATTGTGATTTCATGCCTGTAGTTGCATTCCATTTGTATTTGTGGTGCTCGTTTGTGGGCCTTTGTGCCTGCTGCACTTGCTTGACCAGTTTCATTCATCCTTGTTTATTTTTGTTGCCTTCACCCAAAATTCCATGCGGTGACTGCAGTTATTGTTGCAGTTTTACCCTTGATTCTTTGTGGTGGCTTTATATGCGGTGTTGGCGAGGCAGTGCACGCGTACGTGTGCACTGCAGCCACCCAAACTCGACAGTTTCGAATTGATTTTTCCTTTGCGTCGTGATGCATTGATCTTCTATGCCGTATTGGCGAGGCCGTACACGCGTGCGTGTACGGCAGCCAATAATACTGTTTACCTCTGTTGATGATTTAAATCTGCTGATTTTTGTCAAACACTGTTAAGTGTTATATTGACCGTTATCCGGTTTCTTTGTTTAAAGAATCGGATAGACGGGAATTATTGTGACTGTCGTCCATTTAAATTATTACTGCCTATATGCACTAATAAACTGGTTTGAATTAGACTGACCTGGGTATTATTTTCTTTTGAATGTAATACTCGGGTCAGACCCGAGTATTTCAGGTTGTAGATTTCTTTCTTTGAGTTGCTGTTCGGGATTGAAGACTTTTCACATCTTCTGAAGCTGTCAGTCATTTTGTAGTAGTCGTGTCATTGTATAGAATGATATGTATTCATGTATATTAGTCGATAATGTACTTGTATATATAACTTCTAGAGTCGACCGTTGTAGTTGTATCATGTGTATAGTGTCAACTATGTATTAACTGACATCAGTTATATATATATGAGATTTTTGTTAATCTGTGTTCCGCATTTATATTATCTGTGTTATTGTTATATCAAATGTCCTAAACTATTATGAACTATCGTAGTTTGTTTTATACTGATAATTGGGTGTGTCGATGGGAGTAAATAAATAATAGATGAAAAATAAAAAGTATATACCACTCCTATCGAGATAACCAATATTAGTGTAAGGCCAACTACGGATGGTCGCTCCTATCCAGCCTTATTCTTCGTAATAATAGATAGTATTTCTTTTAATACTCTTTGTTATTATGAGCATAGAGGTGGGGCGTCACAGTTGGTATCAGAGCTTGGGGTTTATGGACATAATAATAAAACATAACTTGGATGGAACATATGTTACAACTATTGGTCGATGTTTTATCTGTGATTTGGGTCAAAACTAAAGTTTTGAAATTTTGATGAAATTTTTAAATAACTTTATTTAAAAATAATAGTGAAATTGTGTTCTGATGATTTGATTGATTTGTGTTCTGTTTATCAGAGTGCACAGCGGAAACAGTAAAACTGTCTTCGCTGAGTACAACTGATAATCTTTTTGATTTAAAAATCAAAATACGAAATTGATATGAATTTCATTTGTTGTTCACATAGCTGTAATTATTTTATTTCTTTGAGAACTTCGAATCCGAATTGAGGATTCGAAGAAATTGCAGATATGTGATTTTTGTTGAAATTTCCGCTGGCTTTCTTTTGTACTAATCATCTAGTGATTAGATTTTTGCTGTTTTGAATTATCTTCGTTGAAGATACCTTTGAATGATTTCTTTGTCCATTTTGTAATACGTGCAAAAATTTGAATTGCACGTTATTGCATTTATTTCACGTTGAACCGATGTTTGGTTATGATATGTATTTTGTTGCCGTTATTTTTATAACGGACTTTTTACACCAATGCTGAATTTTGAGGCACGGTGTTTTGTTGACCATTTTAATGAATGAAAATTCACTGATGTCACATTTAGATGTGAATTATTTTGATGAGATATTTGATGTTTTAAAATTACTGTTGCTTTGACTCCAGTAACAGTCAAACTTTTAAACATGGATTTTCAAGCGGTTATACCGCAATGCTGATGTGTAACCGTTTTTACGGTATTTTGAGAAGTACAATTTCCTTATCGAAATTGTTACTGATTTGCTGTTTTAATCACGTGATTGGAAAATCGTTTTAAAATGAAAATTATTTTATAAATTTTAACGATTTGCGTTTTCAAAAGAATGAGAAAGCGACTTAAACGATTCAGCAAAATCGAGGACTATGACCCCTTTCTTTTACTGATTCGCTTAACTCCGGACTTGTCCAGTTGAGAATGCGAATTGTTATTTTTACAAAATAAATAAAAATTGTTTTCAAAAATTTTACAGTTTGCGATTTCAAAGGAATGAGGAAGCGATTTAAACGTTTCAGCAAAATCGAGGACTATGACCCCTTTCTTTTACTGATTCGCTTAATTCCGGACTTGTCCGTTTGAGAATGTGAAATGTATTTTTACAAAATACACAATTTTGCACTTTCAAGGAAACGATGAAGAGATTTAAACGATTTAGCAAAAGTGCGGAGTATGGAACCACACTTTTACTATTTCGGTTAATTCCGGACTCGTTAATTGAATATCTGTTGTTTTGATGATTCTGATGAATTTTACACTTTCAAGGAAACGATGAAGAGAATCAAACGATTTAGTAAAACACGTGGTATGGGACATGTGCGTTTGCTATTTCGGTTAATTCCGGACTCGTTAATTGAAATATTTGATGCTTTCGTGTGCTTTCGAGCCACTATGATGGACCTTCGGGTCATATGATGGACCTTCGGGTCATATGATGGACCTTCGGGTCAAATACCAGTACTAGACCTTCGGGTCACTCTGCGGACCTCCGGGTCAATCTGATGGGCGCCAAAATTATGTTGAGTACTTGGTAGGCTTCGGCCATATGTTGTTGCACGTGCGGCGAATTAAAAACTCGCCATCTGATGGGATCGATCCAAGCTTTTATGTTGATTTTCTAGTCTTCTTAATTGATTTCTAGATATTTGTTGCTTCCAATTATCTGCAGATAATTGGATATTTGTTGATATGAGTTCTGATTATCGTTTTTGATAATCAGATATTGTTATTTCTAATTATCGCTTGAGATAATTAGATATTTGTTGATATGAGTTCTGATTATCGTTTTTGATAATCAGATATTTGTTGTTTCTAATTATCGCTTGAGATAATTAGATATTTGTTGATATGAGTTCTGATTATCGTTTTTGATAATCAGATATTTGTTGTTTTTAATTATCGCTTTAGATAATTAAATAATTACTGATTCGAGATTTAATTATCGCTTTTGATAATTAAATATTTGTTGCTTTGAGATTTAATTATCGCTTTTGATAATTAAATATTTGCTGATTTGAGATTTAATTATCGCTTTTGATAATTAAATATTTGCTGATTTGAGATTTAATTATCGCTTTTGATAATTAAATATTTGCTGATTTGAGATTTAATTATCGCTTTAGATAATTAAATATTTGTTGCTTTGAGATTTAATTATCGCTTTAGATAATTAAATATTTGTTGCTTTGAGATTTAATTATCGCTTTAGATAATTAAATATTTGTTGCTTTGAGATTTAATTATCGCTTTTGATAATTAAATATTTGCTGATTTGAGATTTAATTATCGCTTTTGATAATTAAATATTTGCTGATTTGAGATTTGATTATCGCTTTTGATAATCGAATATTTGCTGATTTGAAATTTGATTATCGCTTTAGGTAATCGAATATTTGCTGATTTGAAATTTGATTACCGTTTGTGGTAATTAAATATTGGTTGATTTGAAATTTTAATTACCGTTTGTGGTAATTAGATATGTGTTGATTTGTTTTTTTTCGATTATCGTCTTTGATAATTTGATATTTGATGAATTGTTTTCTGAGTATCATCTGGATAACTAGATATTTGCAGGTTGCAATTTGTGATTTGTGTTTCATAATTATCTTTGTTGATAATTAGATTTGTTGTTTTCTAATTATCGTATCGATAATTAGATATTGCTGTTTTGGGGTTTCTGTATTTTTGAATTTCAATTATCTGGTTGATAATTAAATATTGTTGATGATTGCAGTTATTCAGCCTTGTTGTTTTCTGATCATCTACTTGATAATTAGATTTTGTGGAGAATTTGTAAATTTCTTTTATTAAAATTAAAAGATTTCTTTGGTGTTTGAGTTCTCGATCTTTATTTTTGCTTAACCAGTTTATGTTAGAAGAATAATTGTTATAGACGACTTTCATTATGAAAATTGCGGGGACGCAATTTTTATAAGGAGGGGAGTCTGTAACAACCCGGAAGTTAGAACAATTAAATTTTGTCAAGCGACGATTAAATTGGCTGTAAATTTCTGTTGGGATTTTAATCGAATTGAAATTCTTGGATAAATATGTTAGTTGTTAGACGGGCTTTAAAACTTTATAGTGGCCCATGTTTCTTTTCTTGGTAGCGTGACATTTATCTAGAGCAATCCGGTTCGTTCTTTTATTTTTCAAGCCCGGAACCAAATAAACGAAGAAACAAGAATGGTTGCTAGGGTTTGCTTCGCTCGACTCTAAGCTGTTCGATCCGCCTTGCTTCGAGCTTGACAGGCGCCATGCGAAGAGGGATTTCAGCTGTTGGATCTAGGTTCTAGGAATTAGGTGAGTGAATTTTCACTCACGTTTCTAATTCAAATATGATTCAAGATCTTCGATTTTTGGTTTATTGAATTTGTCACTTGATTTATCTTGGCCATTTTTATGCTCGTGATTGACCTCTGGCTTATTCGAATTACTCGCATAAAATGGTGGCGATTCTAACTTGTTCGGTTTCTTTGCCACTGCGATTGTTTATTTTCAGTTTTGACCACCGCTGTTTTGTTGAGTTCTAACTTGCTCCGTGCGCTTCTCTGTTGGCATGGGTCTCGACATTGATTTGTTTTATTGTGACTTAGGCATTTAATTGGTTTTGAACTGTTCGTTCTTGGCATTTGCGTTGGCCGTTGATATTCGTTTGGATGTTTGAGATTTTTATGACTTGTTTCAATTCATAGCTTCGGCTTTGATCATTTTTGACTTATTGCGTTCTTTTGCTACTTTGATTACCACTGTTCTGACTCTGACTTTGCTTGATGTTAAATTCTTTGACGATGTCGTTGTTGTCTACTGTATTGCAGTTTCATATTGCATATGGTCTTGAGTTGTAGCTTCGACTTCGTACATTGTCACATTATGTTGCACTTGTTTCGTCGTCTTCATATACTTGCTGAGCCTTGCTAACCTTACCATACGTTGCATTCACTTGCATACTAGTTCAACATATGGTTCCTTGTATCAAATTATGAATATGCCCATTTCAATGATGAGGCTGTCCAGTCGAGCCTAATATTCGCATTGTACAGATTCATGCTGTATTTTTCCCTGTAGCACACTTGAACTAGTTTATGTAATTCCATGACATTGGCATTGGTCTTGACTTTAGTTTGGTCATTTAATTGAATCAGATGTATTTGCTTGCATCCATGTTGTCAGTGTATTATGTATGATAAAGTTTGCGCTTGAGTCAAACTTGGTCCAGTTTCTTATAGTGGTTCACTGGTCACTGCACATAAGTTCATCAGGTAGCTCACTGTCCTTGTGCCTGTGCATATATGTTTACTGTTCGGTATTCATTTGAGTTAGTCGTGGTTCCATTCTTTTTGTTGTCTGCACTATGATATCTTGTAGCCTAGTCTGGTGCACCTAGTTGCTGTGACATTGTGGTTTGCATTATTGCTGCTACCTGTACTTGTAGTTGTTCAATCACCTTCTGTTCACTTGACCATTTGTATACGTACGTTCATGTGTGTATATAGGTGTATGTTTCACTGTTGCACATTCACCTGTTTCCTCATGTCCATATATGTGTATATGTACTGGTTTGAGACCTGATGCTTTGAACTTGATCATGTTGGCATCTCTGGTTGGTCTGCATTATGATATCCTGGTTCATCTTTGTTTATTCTTGCATTCATCCTAGTAGTTGCAGTTGTCACTGTAGTTACCTTGTTCATTTTTGATTCAAAGCACGGTCTTGAACCCTGACTTGTTCGAATTGCACTTCCTATATATGTGTATACATATGCATATTCATATGTATATATTTATATGGTAAAATTCATTGGTTTAATTGGGTCTGGGCATTCTTGTATACTTGACAGTTCTGTAAGGCTTGATGTCTACATACTATTGTTTGCAAGTCATGAACATGTGGGTCTGCATTGATATTAGTTTATTTCATTGTGGCATTGTGAAGCTATCTTGTTGCCTTTGATACTGCATGTAGTACTGCATTTCATATGCTTGCACTACTTGATGTTGTCTTCATCTATGTTGTTTTGTAGTAGCACTGTATGTCTGCAGTCTTTACTATGTCATCTGAATTGCTTTCGACTGCACTGTTGCATTGTGATTTCATGCCTGTAGTTGCATTCCATTTGTATTTGTGGTGCTCGTTTGTGGGCCTTTGTGCCTGCTGCACTTGCTTGACCAGTTTCATTCATCCTTGTTTATTTTTGTTGCCTTCACCCAAAATTCCATGCGGTGACTGCAGTTATTGTTGCAGTTTTACCCTTGATTCTTTGTGGTGGCTTTATATGCGGTGTTGGCGAGGCAGTGCACGCGTACGTGTGCACTGCAGCCACCCAAACTCGACAGTTTCGAATTGATTTTTCCTTTGCGTCGTGATGCATTGATCTTCTATGCCGTATTGGCGAGGCCGTACACGCGTGCGTGTACGGCAGCCAATAATACTGTTTACCTCTGTTGATGATTTAAATCTGCTGATTTTTGTCAAACACTGTTAAGTGTTATATTGACCGTTATCCGGTTTCTTTGTTTAAAGAATCGGATAGACGGGAATTATTGTGACTGTCGTCCATTTAAATTATTACTGCCTATATGCACTAATAAACTGGTTTGAATTAGACTGACCTGGGTATTATTTTCTTTTGAATGTAATACTCGGGTCAGACCCGAGTATTTCAGGTTGTAGATTTCTTTCTTTGAGTTGCTGTTCGGGATTGAAGACTTTTCACATCTTCTGAAGCTGTCAGTCATTTTGTAGTAGTCGTGTCATTGTATAGAATGATATGTATTCATGTATATTAGTCGATAATGTACTTGTATATATAACTTCTAGAGTCGACCGTTGTAGTTGTATCATGTGTATAGTGTCAACTATGTATTAACTGACATCAGTTATATATATATGAGATTTTTGTTAATCTGTGTTCCGCATTTATATTATCTGTGTTATTGTTATATCAAATGTCCTAAACTATTATGAACTATCGTAGTTTGTTTTATACTGATAATTGGGTGTGTCGATGGGAGTAAATAAATAATAGATGAAAAATAAAAAGTATATACCACTCCTATCGAGATAACCAATATTAGTGTAAGGCCAACTACGGATGGTCGCTCCTATCCAGCCTTATTCTTCGTAATAATAGATAGTATTTCTTTTAATACTCTTTGTTATTATGAGCATAGAGGTGGGGCGTCACATATAAATTAGTACAAGTTGATATTTTTTTTTGTGTTTTGTACAATAGGCAGAGATTTTCGTATGGAGGCTGATGATGTTGTATGTACTTAGAGATGCAAACCTTTAATGCATATGTACCTTATTTTATTTGCTTTATCTTTATCTTGTATATTACATAAGCAAGAATCTGGTGGCTTCTATTTTTATTTAAATTTTCCTTGTACAAATGATAATGTTTTGTTTGTACAACATAGATCAGAGAAATGGAGGCTGATACATTTTAGTCATGTGCTAGAGATATGGCATCAATTGCCAAGTACTTTATGTCTCCATTTGCAATACTTGTTGACTTCGGCTGATATGATTTTTGTGGAGGCTTGTTTTAATTGCCATGTACTTATTTTTGCTAGCTAAAGATATTTTTTATTTTCCTTTTTCTTTTGTTCCTACTTATTTTTGTTTTTGGTCTTTAGTCTTGTTGCTTTGTAACAAAATTGAATTCTATTTTTAATATGTTGTTATAATTTCTAGCAATTGTTTACTTTATATTTTTACAAAGTTTATTAACATGTTATTTGGATTTATCTATTATATCTATTTCTATTTCTGACTTCAATATTTATCGTCTTGTATTTCTCTATACATATTCATTTTAATATTATTTTTAGTTCTTTTAAAGTTTAACCATCTAACATTTAATTACTTATTATTTATTTTGTTTTATTTTTGTTACATTTGCATTCATTCATTATATTTACAAAACCCAATTCAAATACATTTCTTAAGTAATTCAAAATTCAACTAATATTTTATATTGATTACCCATTATTTCACAATTTTATTCAAAAATGAAATTAATTATCAATTTAAAATTAATTAAAATTCGGGGTCGTTACAGGAAATGTGGGAAGAATGACGAAGCCTCCTATATAGGAAGAAGGAGACCAGTAATTATTCACGGTTCAGATCCATAAGCTAGGGTTAGGAGAAAAGGAATAAGGGATAACACAAATCCGATTAAGGTAATTAATTTTTGCAAATTTATTTCCTAATGTGATGGTTTGATTGCAAATTGTTCAATGGAATGCTTAGAGAAAAAGATTGAAGCTGACTAAGAATTAATAAAAAAAGAAAAAATATATTCAACGATGGAGCGATGGAGGTAAGCATCGGAAAATTGGGCAGAGTGAATTTGATGGGTGTTAGATAAAACTAAAATTATGGTTTGAAAGAGAAGATGAGAAGAGAAGAATGAAGTACTATTTTTCTTTCTTTCTGTCATAAGAGAAAAAAAGACCTTTGAGATTTAGAATACACGTGTCAAAATTTTGTTGGAAAATTCAAGGGAGCTTCAGAGCTAAGGAAACCATACTCAGTATTAATAGTATAGTATAGGTAGATTAGCATCATATCCCCCTCAATTTTATTTTATAAATTACATCCCTATTTTTAAAAAAATGAAATTCATGAGGGTATTTGGTAATTTTACTAACCTTAACTTATGCTTTTAGGGTATATATCCATAACTCAACCATCGTAATACACATCGGAGTTGTTGCTTTTAACTTTGGATACAAGAGAAATAAAAAGAAAAGAAATTCAAAAAAGAGAGACGTAGAAAATAGTTTCCAAAAAGGAAGGATGTAAAATAAATAAGTTAAGAAAAGATGGATGTCTCTCTAATTTTCACTTATCAAAAGCCAATGATTTGTGACGACCCACCCTATTCGACCTTCGAAAATTGGCACTAATACGTTCTCGATATTCACTTGCCGTAAATCCAAATGCCAGAAAGGTAGATAGTAAAGGGTAAAAAAGAAGAAGACAAAATAGAATCTTACATGAATGGAATAACATATATTATTTTAATATATATAATCTTTACAGCAAAAATTTTAAATACATACATCAGAGTTTATCCTAATCTCAGCCTGGACAGTTATAAATCTCTGTCCCTACTAGTGCTGAATACAAACAGTAAATAAATGCAGCAGAAATGGAGAACTTTCTACAAAGGAAACTCCAGCTCTTGCTCCAAGCTTCTCCAAAATGTTCCAAGCTAGACCTGAACTACTTGGCTGCCCAAAAAAATAGGCCACCTAGAGCATAAAGGAAAAAGAAAATAAACTCCGGGTCAGTCATGAGACCGGTGTGAGAAAACTCAAAACATGGATATTTTTGAAAAGCAAAGGGTATCTCATAAGACCACGCCGCATATAGAACACAGATATGTTTTTGCCTTAACATAACCAAACCATTTGCTACGCAAAATCAGAGATATTATTTTTAATGACATTCTTTGAAAACTCTTTCAAATAAATATATAATCATAGCCAAAATTGTTGCATTTATTAAATTCCAACATAATAGGTTTACAACTAAGGCTTGTATTGGAGAATGGATTTCATACAATGATAAGGTAAGGGACTAACTTTTGATAGTACATCTCTAGAAGAATGTACCGAGGCTCCAACCTCTAGTTGCATAGAATCGATCTACCTTTACCATAGATAGTACTGAATACGCCATCACCCCGGTCGTTTGCGACCTATCCGTGGCCACAACATACACAACAAACTCGAAATATATATGACAATCTAGAAAGGTGATGACTATATCCTAATGGAAGCGGCCCACTTAGCCTTGCCACATCTACCTTGTTTTTGTCATTTCCGATGTGCGAGGCTCAATGTAACGTTTTATCTTTCACAAAACAAATCCTACTTTGAATGCCACATTGCAATTTCTAACAATACACTAATTAATTTCCACAAAAGTACAACCTCTGAGCTTGTACGTCTCAGAGAAGGGTGTTAAGTATAAAATGGGTTACCTCCTACACCATCAAACAGATGTACGTTTGTAAATATCAATGTATGTGGCCTTAGAAATTCAATGTCAGACACTCGTCCATACAAGTTGTCCAAGCACATGACAGACCGAATGCACTCTCCTACTACATCTTGTCGGGAATCAACCCTAAAATTAGTAATGAGCAGTTCCTACATCGAAGATTTTTAGAATGAAGCACTATTGCCACCATATATGTATATATATATATATATAATATGGAATCGCGGGGCTTGTGGTAAGCAACCCAACATTATAAATATCTCCATCTTCAAAATCATTGTCTTCAACATATTTTCACTTTCGAAGGTATATCGGTTCGAAGTGGTTTTCGAGTAGGAATTACCCATATCCGACCTTGGTTCCTCCAAACCAATTATCGATAAAAGATGTCAAGTACATAGGTAATTATTATTCAATTAATCAATATCTTTTATCGAAGTAAAATATCTCTTTAGAGGTATATATCTTTAAATCATATCTTGTTTCAACATATACGGGATAATTAAACCAATTTTATCAAATCCTTTGGTTGATTAAAACCTTTTTTTAACTTTGAAAATACCAAAACATTTCACCTTTAATTACTTAGTAAAAGTATAATTCAAATCTTAATGGAGATTTCACATTTTATAAACATATCTTTAATGGGTCAAAACAATGTTATTTAAGATATTGTTTACTACAAACCCAAACCAGTTAGTATTGAATAAAAGAGATCTATAAATTTTAGACTGGTTATACCTAATACTATTTATGTATTTAACCTGTACTATTCGTCGAACAACGGTGAAATCACCTATTTAATTCATATGGATAGTACGATTTCCCTCCTTGGAGTTTAATATGGAGTTTAACTAGAATGTTTTCTTTAACAACCAAAATCCCATTTTAAATTTTGTTTAACTTTTGAAAAGCTCCAAATCTCTTTTTATCTTAGGAAGATGTAGTCCGAGTAAATCAAATTTACTATCCCCTCCGCCGGACCAGTCTGGATAGCTAGAGCGGAACCCAGACACTGGTTGTCTAAGCTCGGGTCTAGAGACTATCTCTCTGTCACCCATAAGGCGGTCAAGTTACTTGATCAACTCTAAACTCATTAAAATTCTTGATTAATTATTGAGGTATGAACGTGGACCCAACTCCCATGAGTTGGCATAAGGTGGCTAAAACAAGAGCGATTCTCGGGCCAATGAGGTAGCACCTCTGATCAGACGCATTTCTTCGATACTATTCTATTACTTTGTGATTTATTTGGTGGCCACCCTTCGATTTTTGATTTGGGAGTGTGTTCCGAGGTGGGCGGTAGTGTCTGCTATGCGTTTCCACCAGCCCGGATGCGTAATTGGTATATCTACCCTGGCATTGCCTTGTTGTGCCGTGTCACCTACCATAGCGAGCTTTACTACGAGTTTGGATTTGTGCCGTAGCCTGTGGAGTATTTAGGGTAGCTCCCGATCTGGGGGTACACTGATACTGGATAGACTACTGGGACTATTATGTGTTAAGGGGGATATGGGTACTCCTTAATGCTATTTAAAAGTAAGTTTATTTTACTATTAGACATTATTATAATAGCGAATATTACTACATAGTAAATAGTTTAACGGATCCTTAAAGAATGGGCGATCCCAAGCATTCTTTAAGTTACTTGTACTTTTCTATTACAGTTCACTTGAGTTGGTTTACATTGTGTAAGTATGTATGTCCTGACTCGAGTGTTTTGTGTTTTGCTTTACGCTCGGGTCAGACTGAGTGATACAGCATTCGAGACTCACCTTTGGAGTTGGAGCTTTTCTTGGAGATCCAGCTATCTATTTCACTTTCAGTTATCCAGTTGATTCCAGTGATGTATTCAGATTTGTACTCGATTATCATATTGAGACTTCTGTTGTATCTTGTTACTTTTGTTGTATCTTGTTTAACTCTGATGTATATATATAGTAGCTTCATGAACTACTATCTCTTTGCTTCCGCTGCATTGTTATATTACTCTGTGTCTATGAACTGTTATTTATTTACTGTATATTCTGAGTTTTGCCAAATTTTATTTACAATATATTGTTTTGAATTATTCAAGTCCGACATGTGTGGATTTATTGTCGATTTGAATGGTCCAAAATAGTGGGTCGTTACAAAATCTAACATTATATATATATATATATATAAACTACATATACTTTAACATACAACAACATATACACCTTGAAATCAACAACATATTTATACCGATATATACACTATAACCGGTCAACACATATATATATATACCCTTTCAACATATATAATAAACACTTAAAGAGTATTTGCAAATTTAACGTATATACTTGAAAAAACCCAAACTGATACATGCAGACTATTATATATAAACGTATATATATAAAAGAACAGATTTTATGTAACTTATATATACCCATTTCTTATTTTATATAAAGAACAGAAACAGCCTCAAACCTTAAATATGTAACATATATATAAATAAATATTATTTTAACATACACACACATATAACTAAATATGCACATATATACATAAAACTTATATATATACGAATCCCAAAGTATATCTATATATATACTCATATATATAACGTTATATAGATATATTATTTATAAATATACATATAACTAATATAACTCAGACCCACATATCAAAGTAAATCTTATATAAACATATTATATTATAACAAATAACCTTATATACGATACTACACAAAATTTTAGTATAAAACTAATATACATAAACACACACAGACAAACTTTATATATATACTATAACATACCCTATATATAGAAACTAACTATCATATAAACTGCGGCAGGCATATATATAAAATTTGTAATATACGTATAAACAAAACTTTGTATACAATTAAAATCAAGTTTATTAGACACATGTATTATCCCACTGCCTCAATAACATATACTAACATATATAAGCCTTTATATATCCTGTAACTTTATATAAACTTATACACCTTTAAGCAAACAGATGTTATATATAGATAAACTAATATGCTATAGTCTTTTACAACATCGCATATATATATATATAAGACAGAGATAACACTTATATGTATACAAAACTATATAAACATATAGGCTAACAAAACTTTTAACATACAATAGTATATACTGTCAGCACATACACTAAACAACTTTATATATATATATATATATATATATATACACCGAACTCAAGTGATTGTAAATAGATATATACGCCGATTATTAATTTATATTATACTATTATAAAAAAACGATGATATGCATGCGACAAGGTTTTGTTAACTAGACATATAAACAAATATATACTCTTTGATATTTATATAGATTTACATATACCATCTTCATGTAAAATTTGGAAAGCAATAACAGAATATTCATATAATTCTAATCTAAATTCATGCAACGAATATAGGCAACAATATATAAGCAATTTTTATTTTGAAATCTTTGTATATTGAACAAACGCAACACAGAACAGACTATATAAAATATAATATAAAACTAGATCTAGTTATATATATACACGCTACCTGCGAAAAAAAATGAGAGAGGCAGATAATGCTTGGCTTTGGCGGTTAGGCTGAGATGATGGAAGAGGAGGGTACGGTGGTGGCTTGATGGGCCGAAGTTCGACAGGTATGGGACGTTTGGTGTTGCGTGAGTGGGCCGGGAAGGCGAGGTGGCTCGCTTCGGGTTGTCGACTTCAAGTTAGAGGGGTTTGTTCGGCTGGAAGTGCTTGATCAAAATGGAAGGCGAATGAAGTTCTGAGGTAAAATACTGTATACCATTATTCTATTCTATTTTTTTAGTGGACAATGCAGTAGACAAATGAACCGAAGGAAATAAGGGGAAAATGAACAGATGTAATTTGAGTCGTAGGGAATGGAAATATTCAAGATGTGAATTCAGGAGTTATAAAAGTGAGTGGTATTGATTGCACGAGAAAATGAAGGAACAGGAAACCAAAAGACTCGGTTGCGGAACCGATACGCTGGACGTTTCGTAGATCGTACCGCACACCAAACTCTGAAATTGACAATAGAATATACCGTAGAGATCAGCACGCCGAGACGATCAAAATGGTATACAGATATCAGTGGTACGATCATCCGATCAAAAGTCGATAATCGGTACCGAAATGCTGCTAATCTGACGAAAATAAGATAAATGAAGCAATAGAAGTCCAAATTTAGAGAAACGAAATATGATGTCTCACTCAGAAGATGATTTACAATTTTTTTGTATAAAAATATTCAGGTTTGGAAAACATTTTATTATCATCAAATATTAACTGATTTGAATTGAAATAAAATTACACTAGAAAATAAACCTTCATATTATCTGATGAAAAATTACCAATTGCTATGTTTAAGAAGACGTATTTCAAATATTAAATTTTTATTTCAAATTTTTATTGTTTAAAATTTCACAAAATTTCAATTAAATATATTATTAAAACAAATAAAATTATTAAAATTTACGGGTCGTTACATAGTTCAACTTCTATTATGGGAGCAGTTCTTTTGTCTCAGTGCTTGCATCGATCTCCTTTATCAATATATGGAAAATATGGGTGTAACATAAACTAATTAGTTATTTAAATTAAAAATATGAATAAAAATGAAAATAATTTATTTTTGGTTAGAAAACTTCATTTTAATAAAAGGATTTTTTTTAATTAATGTGTTGGTTTAATGAAAATAAGGGCTAAGTGATTTGTTATGTTAAACGCCATTTTATTTAAATGAAATAATTATTAAAAATGAAAAGGAATTTAGTTTTGTGGAATTTTTTAATAATGAAGAATATAATTTAGAATTTTATTATAAAAATTTTGGTGAAATTTGGAGCACAAAACAATATGTTTAATGGGTGTTTTGGTAAAGAGTATTAAAATAAGGTGCACTGAGAAATGAGGGGCTTTTAAACAGTTTACCAAATTAACAACACATCATATTTGTGCCTTTTTTCTTCAAACTAGCCACACGCGTCCCTCTTTTCTGTTTTCTTGCCATACAAGCTTCTTCCTGTCTCTCTTCCTTAAGAAATAACCTCTTTTTCTGTTTTCTTGCCAAGTGGAGCATGTTTTCACTCGTTATAGCATTTGCTACAACAAAGGCTGAAGTTGAGTGGGGTTCCAGCCCACTTTTTAGGCTAGAAGCCACTGTTTCAGCCTAAGCAGGATAAAATAGGGCCGCGACCCAACTAAAAAACATATAAATTTAAAATAATATTTTAATTCTAAAATAATTTAATTACATTAAATTTTGAAAATATTAAATAAAGTTTACCAATTATATTTGAATAGGTAAATCTATATTAAATTTTAAAATTGATTTTAAAATAGAAACTTGATCTTTTTTAGAAGGTAAATGTCCTAAGCGTTATTAAAACTATTGTTAAAACCCGTGATTTTAGAATTTATTTATTTAATTAATTAAAGGGGAGAAATAAGTCAAATAAGAAGAAAAAGGGGCAATGAGTTAATGAAAAAGAGTACGAGGGCCCAGGCCCAAATTATTGTGCGACAACAAGCATTACTCTTTTCTATCCATTGTTCCATTCTACTAAAAAGTAAAAGCTTGAGAGAAACTTTAATGGTGGCGTCTTAAAGAGAGCAAATAAAGTGAATATAAGTAAAACATATGCTAAAAGGTGGATATTTAGAAGACTAAAGCAGGATATCCCAAAGATCTACTGAGTAATACTAAACCCATTTTTACCGTACCCAAATATATGATTTCGGTAAGATCTTATAAACTATTGTACATGATGGAGTTTCATATGGATTTTCATCAACACGTAAATTGTTTAATGAATGTGTTGGGAGAAATAAATGAACATAAGATGTTTAGATGCATTTCAGTTTAAGAAATTTCCGATGCCAAAAATAATATATTATGATTTAGTAAAGGAGTTTGATAAGAAAATAAATAAGAAAAATACCCTTAAATCAAAATAAAGGATAAGATATATTAGAACAAGTATTCACGACTTTACTAGGATTTTATAAAGGTTTTCTAAAATGAAATTAAGCTAACATGTGATAGGTACTACACTGGGGAAAAGAGGGTATTGTGGGGACGCATGCAATATAAAAATATAAGTGTCAGATAAATAGGGAACTAGATCCAAATAAAATGCTGAAAAGAAATATAAAGGACACTGCAAATAACAGAAAGTGAAATTGCAATGTACTATATGGCGATACGTGTAAAGACATTGTCAGATACGTCAGACTTTGTCTAGTATGGTGTTGAGGCGGTGGCCTAACGTTTCATAAAAGGATTGCACACACCGAGAAGAGGTAGTGATTTGCCAAAGGGATCCAAGGAATTTCAGGGAAAAGTAGAACTGTGCTGCAATTTGTAGAAGACATTCCACGGTGTAATAATATAAAGATGGAAGGAACTGAACTACACCGCAATATGCAAAAGAATTATTGTGCCGCAATTTAGAAATATTCACTTAAAAAGTGAAGAGTGAACCTTGCACATAGGTTCGAGCAGGGTGGTACTACGCCAAGAAAGGGTGTGGATGAAACCTAATAAAAGAAAACTAGGTAGGACTTGCTAGATATAAGATTGGAAGGGCTATTGATGTCGAGATGGGTACACTCACTCGAATGCACACCTAGGGAAGGTGAGGAGAGGTGTTCAACTTCCAAAGACTGCGGTGGGTGATTCCAAGAGGTTTTAAATTAACCAAATGTATAAGGATTGCGGGTGGCCATTTCACAATAGTCCAGAGTTTAAGTAAATAAATGGGGACTGCGGATGGTTGTTTCATGGTAGTCCAGAACTTACATAAATAAATACAGAGGGACTTAATGTGGCTATTTCTTTATGGTCTAAGGCTTAAGTAATAAATTGTTAAATAGTGTGGGTGGCTGGGACTACGCAGTTTGAAGTAATGAATGAATCAAAAGAATGTTGCAGGGGGTTGAGTCTATGCAGTCTAGATCTAAAGAATGAACTAAAAAGGGATATGCAGAGAGGGCTGAGTCCAGGCAGTATCAGCTAGAAGACAAACCAAAAAGGGAAGCTATGTGGGGATCACGCCAGGGTCGTAGTAGGAGATGAGAATAGTAGATTGAAGAGTACTCTAAAATGGCAGCTAAGTGGGGACTACGGTGGGGATGCAGTAGTAAAATAGGAACCGCTTTGGAACGCGTAAATGCAGTATATGAAAGGTACTTTATCTTATACCTGACACTAAATTTGGAGTTATATAAGCCCATTTCTATCTTGAGAGATTAAGAATGTTGTCGAGTCAAGGTTTGATAGGTAATAATACCCCAACTTGTTCCGCCTTTATTGTTAATCGAGGGATAGCACGAGGCTGAAATCAAAATGTGGTGATAAGTATATAATTTTCAATTTTCCATATGCAAACTATATACTTGCACCGGATAGTGGTTTGTCCACTATCGATAGCTTGATCTATATTGACTCAGGAAGTATATGAAAGCTTCGTGATTTCATACGGTTTGAGATTCCCTTGAGAGAACTCATGCCGGTGAAACGTCTCTCCAAGGGATTCCAAAAGGGATGTAGTAGAAGTAGTGCCTTTGGTTTGTCCATATCCTGAACAACTTGTATGGATGATTGTTGGCATTGCACTGTTGCTTGGAGGGCAGTATTAGCATTCCAAGAGGGATTTGCTAGGAGGAAAAGGTAATTGTTGCCCCACGAGCCTCACACCCGGGAATGACTAAAACAGAGGATATGCCACAAGGTTATGTGGGACACACCCATTAGGGTATGGTTATCCCTTTATAGAATATTATTTATAGATTTGGTATGTGCATGAGAGCTCTCGAGAAATGGTTAGAAAGCAACCAGAGTGATAATATATTCGGTACTATCTAGGAAGAGGTAGGCCGGTCCTGATTCACAGAGGTGTGAGAAATTTGCAGCCTCGAGACATTTTATCTAGAGATGTACCGTGGCAGGTGGTACCGCAGTGCCTTGCCATTGTGTGAAATCTAATCTCCAATATGTGCCTTACTGTTTTAGTTGTAGAACCTAGTATTGTTTAATGTAATTAGGCGTAACCATTCCAGATATATTATCTATTTATTTTAAACCCTAGATATTATTATAGTATCACTAGATTTTCTTATAAAATGATTTGGTTATCGTAAGGTAAAAACTTGTCCATGTTTATGGGCAGCATGGTCTTACGAGATACTTTTATTTTTGAAAAAGTTTTAAAAATATAATAATACCTATGATTTGAGTTTCTCACGTTGGTTTACCAGACCAATCTGGGTGTTAGTTTCTTATAATACTCAGGCCAGACCTGAGTGATTTTCCAAAGTGCTTTTAAATTAAATTGACAATATTTTGATAAAGATTTGTTTATTTCAATTAAGTTATAAGTGATGTTTTATTTAAAGGCATTTGAAATTAAGTATAGCTAATGGAAACAATTTGGGAAGTCGATAATAAAATTGTAAATTTTTGGATTATTAACTAGCTATCATTTATTACATAAATTTATTAACAAATTTTCATGTTTAAGTTATAACTTAAAAATATAAATAGACTATATAAATTATTTATGTAAGGAAGATTAAATGATTTAAAAAAATATGTTTATATATACATTAAATACTTAAATCTTTTTTTCTTTAGAATACGAGTAAATTAATGAAAAGTGAAATTTAATAAATACTTTTCTATTATTGTCCTTTATTTAAAAATATGAATATTAATTATAATTTATTAAATACTTCACTTAGCTTTCATTACGAATAGGTTTATCAACAGATACTTTCGATATGGATTGTGACATATCCTCACCCAAATCCAAAATCATTTTCTGATATCAGAGATCCATGTAGGTGGATTCAGATGGATATCAAATAATTATCCTATCCACTAACGATTGATAAATCGGGAATACATAATTGAAAATATTGATTTAACATGATTATTTTCAATCTTACTGATTATTATAGTATGAAAAATAAACAAATATGATGATAAAAATAGTTTTGAGCAGTTAATATGCATTAATGCATAAATATGAAATACTTATTTAATAAAACAATAAATACTAAACTTTTATTAGACTAAAATAACATAATATAAACTATAATATTAACGACATCCGAACGAATAATCTTTGAATGCAAATGTCTTTGTATGTGCACCATATCTGTTTGTGTGGATATGGGATATTCATCCATATTTTGGGTACTGATGTAAGCAATTTCAAATATTTTGGGTACTGATGTAAGCAATTTCAAATATTTTGAGTATCCACTGACATGCTTAATTATGAAATATGAAATACAATTAGATGTTAATAAAGATAATTATTGAATAAAACCCTGATTCCATATATTTAAACAATTTTTTTGTATGATATTTAATCTTATATTCTTTGTATGAGATTATTTACATGATTTGTTAAGTTTGATTTGATGATATTCTCATGGACCATGTTATTATCTCTATTCACCTTAATAAAAAAAACTTATATGACATGGATTGAGTTATACAATAATCATGGATGATTATTTTGAGTGAGAATGAAGAGGTTGACTCGTATGTGATTAGATTTGCGCCCATGAGATCTTGTGAGATCCATTTGGTTAGGGTATTAAGATACCAGGAAGGGATAATTTCCATCTTAGTTGAACGACTATGGGTTAGCACCCCGAGTCTCTGGAAAGGTAGTCTATGGCCACTAGTTAACAGTCTTCTACTCAGGCTTTATTTTATAGAAATTATGGGTCTTAACGTTGGTTAAATTAATTAATGGATAGGTTTTTTGTGATGCCTCATTATGATTTAGGGCGTAGAGAGACTATGTGAGGACACTCACAAATATTTAATAAGTATTTCTCTTCTTTTGTTACTGATCTTCTATATTGTTGTGTTATGGACACAGTGTTAAAATTTAATGACATACACGTGTTTGTCACTATTATAACTTAATAGAGATATGGGTAGTGCATGAGTGTGTGACATCAACACTTTACCATATTATATTTATTGTAGTGCATTATTGGAGTTTAGCCTCATTCTAGAGCCAAATATGAGCATTATAAATTATGTTAACTCTATTTTGCAGGTACGACTCCAGGTACGACTTCTTATTTACAAGTTTTATATGGATGTTATTTTTATCCTTTATACCCGTCCTTATCCTATTAATAGTCTGGTTTACAACTAGAGACACATTTGTGGAGCGGGCCAACTATATTATTATTTATTCTATGACTATGTAGTATAATTGTAACATCCCCCGTACTGAAACCACATGATGGAACCCAATGTGATGTTGTCACACTGGAATTATCTTTCGACGATAGAGTGAGTTTAGTGTGTACATATATAATAGTTAAAGTAAATAGAGCAAATAAATAAAGTTCATTACACACAATAGTCTTTTAACTTTCTTCCATAATTCCCAATTATGCCCACGTAGGGGTAAAATTTAAATCATTACATAGTAGCATCAAAGATCCGATATATGATGATGTCGAACCCTTATATTCCATTAAACTTAATAAATATTTACATTTCATGGTAGAATTTAAGTTACTATGGGAGATAATAATAGTAAGGCCTCATGCTCATCTTATTCTTCAACATAATCTCAAAAAATTCCTACCTTCGGCTAATGATTATAATCTGAAATCCTATAAACTCAACTGAGTACCTATGAGTTTATAGGGAAAATCAATAAACACACCGATTAGACATAAGTTTGGTATGAATAATATCATTTCCCACCATAGATCCTCCGCTAATGGGACCATGCCGCTAAAGCACAAAACGGGTTTCCCCTACACTAGCCTCGGTCGCACAATAAATATAATACTATCATAAATCATAGATCACAACAAAACATATGTTAAAATAAGTGCATATAACATATCTAAACAAAACTACACCCGAAACTATCAAGAAAAATATAATGCTTTACATGTGATCATTTCATGTTTTAGCAATGCTACTCCGAAACTATCATTAGTTTCGAGCATTATGGCTCTTATACCAAAAGGTACAACTCCAAATGGTCTCGGTTATTCTTTTCTTAGCTTTATACCATAAGGTACATCCCTCCCGATCTCAGTAGCTCATGTATTAGTTTATTCTACAAGGTAAATCACCAAAAAGTCTGTTTATCTTTTAGGTTTATACTACAAAGTACAACCCTGAGCAGTCTTATTATCTTTACGTTTATACTACAGAGTACAACCCTAACAGGTCTCATTATCACTATGTTTATATTGTAAAGTAAAGCCTTAAGCAGTCTCGGTAAGTCTTATTTTCTAAAGCTTGAACCCCATAAGAGATTTATATCCACTTCTGCAAAAGCTTACAACTCAGTTGGATGTGTGTGTCCCTTCGTAAGTCAAATGTCGAATCCTATCGTTTAAAGTTGGTGCATTCAAGTAAGCGTCTCTGTTCCATGTCAATAGCCCTTTTGAACACACATTATTTAGTAGGTTCTTACTTTACTTTTTAGTTAACTTTAACTTCCAATACTTTACCTAAACATTTTTTATTAGTCTCCGTTTTAGCTATTCATTAAGCTTTGTTAGGATTCTAGCCTGTCTTTAGCTATTTTAAGCCTCGAAACTACTTTCACAAAGCATCAGGCTTTAAAAAACTTAAAGTACAATATTTGGCCATCTTAATCCTAGGGTTTCTAAATTAGCTTTCCTTCGAAAGCTAATAGGTCTTAGTACAGACTCTCCCTGAAAGTCAACAGGTCTAGGCTATCAAATCACCACCCTCAGATTGCGTTCTAAGGAAGCCTTGTTTATTTGTGGATTCATTTCTATATTTCTCAGTGTCTCCATGTTAGGTCACGGTACACCTCTCTTGTCTTCTGGCAACTCTTGCCTGCATATGCCGCTCATGTACAACCTCTGGTTGCAGCCATGTCCTTTGGCAAGCATCTTCCACTCTCTCATTTGTATTTGTCTAGTTTATTATTCTTAGAGTTCACTTAGTCTTTCACTATTTCATTTTAGCTTCCGACCTAGTCCTTCTACAAATGTACTCTGCTTTACCACCTCAGCTCTACTAAAGGCAATAAAGCCTGATATCTGAACGCGTTCACCACTTGCCTTTACACTTGTCACCTTTAGATTCGGTCAATCTCCACTTTTAATTAGTGATAGTGTATTTTATGTTTTTTTATAGAATCTTATCCCCTTATTACTTAATCGTGCAATTTACATGCATATTTAGGTCTCAGTTGCCTCAATATATGGTATCGGCATTCAAATTCTGCTTCTAGAAATGGTTATTTTTAACTGGGAAAATAATTATAAAATTCTAGGAATTCGCAAATAAATTCTTTAGCATATTTTTTTACCTACATTTCTATTTTTATCTCATTTTACCTTATTTATTTAGTACACAGATTCCTTCAAAAATTCATAAGTAAAATATTTTGATGTAAGAAAATATTTTGTCTTCCTATCTATAAAAATATGTTTTATTTATCAAAATCTATCTTCACAATATTTAGAAACATTTAGTGTAAGGGATCATAGCTAAACATCCTCTTGTAAAGCTATTAGAACCCAAAACATTCATTAAATCGAGGTTTAACATTTATAACACATATTATATGAACTTTTCTTAAGTAATCAAAGCTGTGATCGTCATGTCTAAGATAAAGGAAAGAGGATTGACATTACTCACTTAAATATTTAAGTTTGCTAGATCTTTGTTCTTTTTAGATTTCCTTAACTTTTAATCTCCTTATTTTTCTTCTTAGTCATAGCCACCATTCACGAGTTCTTTTAGAACTTTTTTTTGCCAGATGAGAATGCATGAATAAGGTGAGGTTTATTTTGTTTTATATCCCCTTCCCATGATAAGTTGGGCTGCTGGCCCTATAGCCCTCTTCTTATTCTAATTTGATATCTTAAGTCATGTTAAAATATAGCTTAATAAGTAAATGTGCACCTAAATACTTATTAAAGTGAGTTACTATTTATTAATGGAAACAAGTAAATAAATATCTCTAAATATTTACTTTATCCAAAAAAACAATGTTTTCTTAATTAATTGCTTATTAAATGTTCATTAAAATTTTGGGTGTTATAGGCTTCCATTTGTATGGAATTTTGTCCTTAAAATTCAAATAAAGTATGGTAATGATTCATTCTTTCTCATGCCCCCACTAACGTATGCACATAAGTTTCCTACCCATGCTCATATCAAAATGTTCTAGTTCATTTACTAATACATATCAAAATCAACCATAATAACGATAGACATACACACTTGCATACACATACATACATATTAAGTCTACACAAACAACTCGAGATAAGTCTTTTTGACTTTATCTTATGTTTCCCAAGTACAATCCTCCTGGTCCTTACTTCATTGGAACCATATAGGCTTCACTTCCTTATTATAAAGCTTCTTTACATCTGGGTCCACAATCTAAAAGGTTTTTCTAAAATAATCATGTTTGGTTCAACAACCCAGTCATCCATAGCTCTCAGACTTACAACTGCCACAGGGTCTCAAACAGTTCCTCAAATATGATACATGAAACACATTATAGACCCCAACTAAAGTACTCAGTAGCTCAACTTTATAGGTTACCTTACCAATTCTCTCAAGTATTGGAAAGAGGACAACATACCTAGGCGCTATCTTTCCTACCTTTCTAAACCTCATAGCGTCTCTCATCGGTGAAAACTTAACAAACACATGATCACATAGGTCAAACTCCAAGTCCTTATACCATGTGTTGGTGTAGCACTTCTGCCTCAATCGGGCACCTTTCATCCCTTCTTGAATTATTTTGACCTTTTTTCGAAGCTTTTCTTATAAAATCCGATCCCAATACGAACCTATCTCCCTTCTCACACCAACATATAGGTGACTTACATAGTCTGACATGCAATAACTTGAAAGGTGTTATCCCAATACTGGATTAGTAAATATTATTGTACAAAAATTCCACCAAGCGTAGGTGATCTTTCCAAGATCCACCAAAGTCCCACACGCAATAAATCCTCCAGCATTCGGCTATCCCTCTTGGTTTGCACATCAGTCTAAGGATGGTATGTTGTACACATACAAAACTAAAAAAAGCACTTTGTAGGCTCCGCCAAAAGTCATTGAAAAACAAAGGGATCTTGTTCACTAACTATAGTACTTGGAACTCCATGTAACTTTACTATAATCTTTAAATAAACCTCGTCCAATTTTATTGTCGTCCTTGTAGGTATTACTAGGATAAAATAGGAACCTTGGTTAGTATATCTTCTATGCCCATATACTCTCATTCCCAACCCTAGATCTCGGCAACTCACCTATGAAATCCATGGAAACTGAGTCTTCTGTCCACATGGGAACTCCTAATGGATATAAAAGTCCACTTGGCTTTCGTTGCTCTACTTTAACTTGTTAGCATGTGATACATCTCTACACACACTCCCTAACTTCCCATTTCACTGCTCCCTAGAAGAAACTTCTCGTCGTGTCTCGGTATGACTTAGTACAAACTAGGTGAATATCATAACTTAAAAGATGGCATTTGTTTAAGAATTCTTTCCAAAGGCCTCCTGTATCAGCATCATACAACCTTACCATTTTTTGAAGTCTTCCTCTTTCATCCACACTGAAACCTTTAAACTCATCTACCTCGATTCTAGACTATAGGCACCTAAGTCTATCGAGACATGGTGGATCTTCTCCTTGCTTCTCGGTAATCCTTTTCACATGAGCTAGCCTAACTTTTAAGCATGATAATGTCCTGTAATCTTTACTCGAGCCAACACTCGATTGAAAGTGAATATTACAAGAAACATCGTCTCTAACCACACTCCACTCCTCAATCATAGTCAAAACACAAGTTTTCTACTTTCGGCTAAAGGCATATGTAATTCTCTTTCCCTTCCTCAGGGTATACTCTATCATAAAGTTATAAGACATCAAAAACTCTAACCATCTCTACTGCCTCATGTTGTACTCCTTTTGAGAGAAAAAGTATCTCAAGGACCCATGGTCAGTAAATGTAACGACCCGAAAATTTCTAATGGTTTTAGTGGGATAATTAATTGAGATTTTGTGAAATTTTAAACAATAAAAATTTGAAAATAAAAATTTATTATTTGGAATACGTCTATTTCAATTCAGCTACTGGTAAATTTCCATCTGATAATATTGAAGTTTATTTTATTGTGAAATTTTATTTCAATTTGAATCAGTTAATAACAGTTGAATTTAAAAGTTTTCCGAAACCTAAATATGTCAACATGAGAAAATTTTTAGAACACTCTAAATCGGACTGCGTAATTCGTTTCGCGAGATTCGGACGTTTCTAGCTCCGTTTGGACTTTTCCGTACAGAATCAGTAGAATGCAAATTGTGACCATTTGCATTTCTGTGGCGTTCAGCTGGCTGTGATAGTCACGCATGTATGTTTGTGTCCATTTCCATTCCGATTCGTTAGTTTAGGCATACAAAAAAAATGAAAATGCAAAACGGTTCGGGGTTCACGCTCGTGCATTTACTTTTATCTCTTCGTTTCTTTTGGAAGGCAAGACTTTATTTTATTTTTTCTTTTGTTTTGCTGTCACCCTCTATCTTCCCCTTCTCATTTTATTGTTGCCTTACTCCTTTCTTCATTTTGTTTCCCTGAAGCCATTCCTTCCCCTCTCCACACTTTCTCGCAAAAATGCAAACAAGGCTGACACCTTCCCATCGGCCTCATCCACCAGAACTTGTTCGTGCCTCCACCACCATTTTTCACCGCACCGCTGCCCACCACCGTCCTCGCCATCAACAGCCACCTCCGGCCAAGCACCTTAGTCGACCCCAAATCGCAGTTTCCCATCCTCCCTATTTCACTTCAACCTGCCACACACTCAGCCTGACGCGCCCACGCCTTTGTGCCACCCTCCGCTTCCGAGCATCAACCCTTCCTCACCCTTCTCCGGCCATGGCCGCCTGCATTTCCTCCAACGCGAATGGCCATCATTTCCTCGTGTACTTCTCCCCTTACCCCTCTTGCCGACCACCACTTGAACTTCAATTCCTCTGCACTCGTGCCTTCTTTTGCTGAGGTAATTATATATATGTTTTATTAGTTATATATATTAGATATATATTATGTTTTGGGTGTAGTTTAAATATTTATATATTGGTTATATGTGTTCGGTTACATCTATTTTAGTTCGCATAGTCTAACATGTATACGTTAGTATATTGGTCTGCATATACAGCATATATATATACCTATGGTCTGCATTAGTTTGAATATCAAAAAGGGGGTCTGCACGTGTTCATTTGAAGAAGCCTGCATCCATTTGTTAGTATGCATATAATTTAAGTATGTTTGTATAGGTGGAGTATAGAATTACAGTACATTATCATAACAAAAGTATTATATTATATTTTAAGTTGTCATATAGTTTGTTTTATAAATATATTTCAAATACTTATATTTCAAATATAGTTCATAGGTGTTTGTTGTATAGATTTGTAATACTGTGAGATGTATATATGAGTCTGTAGATTTTTGGTTAAAGGTATTTACAGATTTCGTGTTATAATATATACGTTAATATGATATGTTATATTATAAGAAAAAGTTTACTAAAATGTATAACACGGTTTATTTGATACTATATTATATATATATGTATATATTAGTGATGGGTTACTGTCGGTTATATATTGAATATATATATTTTATACAAGTTGTTTATAGGTATATATATTTGTTATTTATGTTATATTAGTTAGATATTTTGGCTTAGTACAGTATAAGTTTCGGCTGTTGTGCTGTTGTATATATGGGTTCATATACATATATATATATAGAGAGAGAGATATGTTCGGTTTATAACCGAGTTATATGTATATATTGTTAGTTTTATTCAAGTAAGTCAGTATGCATATATGTCCGGAGGTTTTGCTAAGTATAAAAAGGTTTTTTTTATTTACTACATTTATATGTAGTCTAAGTATATTAGATATGTTCGAAAGTGTTTAAGGATGTATATTAAATTTAGTGTTATATATATTTTATATCATAATTTGGGTTCGATTTTAATTTGCTTATTATACATCCGTCCTTGTTATAAAAGTTATAGTTTTATTTTCCAAAATCTTATTTGTTTATAAAAAATATTCCTATACAGTCGTTTATATATTATTGATTCCAAAGTGTTTATGTAGGAAAGTTAAATATATAGATTTATATATGTTCATTTTATATATATAAGTAATGATATGGTTGAGTATATACTTATATAAGAAATTATTTCAACATATATTATGTATTTTGATATATACTTGACTCCAATATATGAGTTAATTTAAATAATGATTTTGTATTATTTTGATTTGTCTTAAATTTAAATTTTGAGAGAATTTTTTTTATATATATAATAATAGTAATAATGTATATATTTTCAGTTATATCAAAACTAATTTGGTTTGTTTCATCGATTCGTGTTATCAGCTTTGTTCGTCAAATCGTGCCAATCTAGCTGTACTTTGGAATTCGCGCCTGGATTCGTAGCTCGTTCTGTTTTCAAATTCTCTAACCTCGAAAGGTGAGCAATCACTCACGATTAATGTTCTTGTATTTATTAAATTTGATTTTAATTGAAACGACAATTGAAATATGCTGCTCTAGTTATTTAAATTGTTATATATGCTATTATTTGTAACTGTTCACCTGTGGGATATGACACCATATCCTATTGTTTACATTATTGTTATTGTTGATATATGCCTGTTTTATATTATTATATTATCTGTTATCACTCTGCAAGTTCCCTGTAGTTTAGAATTCACTATGGGTTGAAATGATACATACCCGAACGGACTGTAGAATAGGAGAATTTCGTTATGGGTTGAAATGATAGACCCAAGCGATTTTCATTTGAATTGAATTTGGGATTGCGGGTCGAAATGATATCTACCCGTATGTATTTAAATTACGGATTGAAATGATAAATATCCATACCACTTGACCATAGGATAAGAAATTATATACAAACACCGTTGGTCCAAATATAAATATTTTGAAAATAATTTCTATGGTTTTGGAAAGAAATATATGGTTTTAATAAATGTTAATTCTTAAATAATTATATATAAATGGTAATGATGTATATAGATTTAATAATAATATATAATTTAATTAAGATTGAGTTAATACATATAATATGGTTTAATTTGAATAAGTTAAGGTTGGGAAGATAATTTTATTTAATTAAACCGATTTGAAACTTATTGAAATTGAGATTTAAGATATGATTTATAACTTGGGTTTGATTTAAGTAATTTAATGGATATTTCTTGTTTAAATAAATTTAAGGAAATATTTAGTAAAAATGTAATTTAAGGCTAGTTAAATGATATTGAATTTATTAAGTGAATATTCCTTGATTAAATAATAATGAAGTTAAATCAAGAGCTATATGAAACTGTTAAATTTAACTTTGAAAATGTTGAATATTAAAGCTTTGAAATATATTGAAAATTTAAATGGTCTATTTAGAACTGAATTGAATTGATGAATTGAGCTTTGAATAAATTTGAATTTGGAATTTGAGTTGATTTGAATCGATTTGTGAGACTTGAGGAAATTAAATACTTTACCTTATAAATTATTTAACCTATATATATTATTTAGGAAAATAGATATATTTGAAATGAAATGATATTTGGGTTTGAAGAATAAATTAATTTGAAATGACCACGGTGTTGTATTGTATATTTCTACATTGTAGACTATTCCACGGATCCTTAGAGGATGGTTATCCCAAACATCCTTTGTGTTACTTGTATTTCAGTTGATATTTCACTTGAGTTGGATTTATTTATATAAGAATGTTAATCCTGACTCAAGTGTTTTGTGTTTTGCTTTACGCTCGGGTCAGACCGAGTGATACAGCATTTGAGACTCAACTTTGGAGTTTGGAGCTTCGTTTGGAGATCCAACTATCGACTCAGCTTCCAGCCTTTCTAGTTGATTTGTTCAGAGAGGTCATCTGTTGTACTGGAGACTTCACTCCATTTGAGATATTCTGTTGTATTTTATTTCTAACTCTGATGTTTATATAGTAGCTTCATGAACTACTATTTATTTATTCCGCTATGTATTATTGTATTACTCTGTATCTGTGATTCTGTGATTTATTTATTTACTGTATATGCTGAGTTTGCCAAATTTTAAATTAACAATCTGATATTTTGAACTATTCAAGTCAGACATGTGTGGATTATTGTCGATTTGAATGGTCCAAAATAGCAGGTCGTTATAGTTGGTATCAGAGCTTTGGCTCTAGGCAAAACTTAGCATATATGGAAAATTTATTTACAGAATCACTTTCGTTCGAGTTTGAATCTCTTCCTTTTGACTCGATTTACTTTGAACTTTAGAACGTTCCTTGCGGTTCAAAAATTCATTCTTGTCTCTCCCTATTTGTATTCTTTTGATTCTAGAGTGTCCCATAACTCCACTTCGAATGATCTCTATAAGAATAGGTGATCCCGCAAATCTTTGTATGATTTGTAAAGGGGTGGAACTCCTTTACAATTGGCATTGATTCATCGGAGATTTATATATCCCTCGGTTTAGATGCTGCTATCTTTTGTTATGCCAAATTCTATCTCTGGCGATCGAATGCCGATTTGCCTCAGAATTCTGCACCGATCTTATTTTGAAGTCACGGTTGACCCTAGGGTCATCCACGATTTATAAAAAATATATCTATCTTCTATTTTGAAATTTAATTATCTCATCTTCGTTCGAGCCTATCTTCGAATCAGAATTCTATTTGATTAGAGTCCCTCTAATTTGAATCTCTATCTTTGTTCTGAAATCCATACTTGAATCATCCTTTGAAAATCGGGTTTGTTTGTATTTTAGAAATTGTTTTATATACCGAAATTATTATTTTGATAAATATGATTATATTATATATATATAAAAGTGAAAATGTTTTCGATAAGGATTATATACCTTATAAAAAATGAGAATTTGAAGTTTCGAAAGGATTTGAAATTTTGAAGTTATATAAGAAATTGATTTATATAAAAATGATTTATAACTGAAAAGTTTGAATTTGAAATTTGAGAGATTGAACCCGGCATTCTTAAATTGGTTTTAAGATTTTGAAAATATATAATAATACAATTTGGAAGTATTTTTCGAATAAGGAATATTTCAAAAAAACTTCAAATGAGTTCTTATGATTTCAAAGAAATTTAAAGCAGTTTTCAAGAAAATAGAAGTCCAGAACTCACTTATGTCGCCGGAGAATAATTTCGGTGATGAGTGCACGCATCATCGACATTGATTTTCGAGTTTCAGAGTGAGGGAAAGGCCACTCTAATAGCTTTGCTATGCGAGTGATTTTGTGAAACCAATTTTGACTCCCACATTCCGAAGTATGATTTGAAGTGAGTCGGTGTTCAGTCCTCGAGTTTCGGATTTGATATAACCCTATCTATTAAAATTGATTTACTGATTTGTTGCTGATTTCCAACTCTTGAATTTGAAAATGATTTCTTCAACTATTTTGAAGGTTTTAGCACTTCCAAATCAAGGTTAACTTTTCAAAGCTAAGAAATTTTGAAAAGCATAAAGTATATAAGTTTGGTATGTATGTTAAAGTATGTAGTAATATGATTTAAATAAGTTGAAACTGTTTTGTTAAGTAAATGAATAAGGCAATTTTAAAATTTTCTAATATGAAATTTAGATTTGAAATGTTTTGAAAAGAATTTGGTCTTTAAAATATTTTGAATAAAGTTTAGTTTAAATGTTTTAACTTAGTAACATCTTTATGAAACTATATATTTAACAAGTTGGAATAAATATATAAGTTGTACGTATGCTGTTTTATTCGCATAATTAATTTGATCCAGGTTTGAGTACACAAGTTCGAGGTGAATTACACCATTTCGTGTTAGGATTTTTCATTCGATTCTTGATGGCGAATATTTGATATGGATTTTGAGCTCGATTCTAGAATTCTCTATCATAGTATATGGCTATGCAAGGAGACTGATGGCTTCTAGTCGAGAAACCATATCGAAATCCGCATTAGGGAAGTCGAATGGACAATACTAGTTCGAAAGCGAACTTGTGTGATCGAGCGAGCGATCAAATGTGATTTTGCAAAATGATGACGTATGTACATCTTATATTCTAATATCATTGATATATTTTGAAGCTGAAATTTAAAGCTGTCGGGTTAGAATATCTTTGCTTACTAAAAGAAAATTTCCAATTTAAATTACAAAGATATATAACCCATAAAAGCAAAGATATTCAATCCCATATGGCTCATCATACAGTGAAATTTATTTTGTAAAATTTGATCCTTATATAAGATGGACCTTATGTAAGTATAAGATGATTTTGAAAACATTTGATTTTGGAAATGAATTGGTTGACTTAAATTATATTGATTTGGAAATTTGGATTTATTTTCTAAATTTATTATGTTGGAAACTTTAAAACTAAAGATATTTAAATTGAGAAGAAATAATTTGGTGGGATTGTATATGATTTTGAAACTGAACTGATATTGAAACAAATTGAAATTTGAGAACCTTATTTTTTTACTAAATACCTGATTTGGGAGTTATCGAACTTATATAAAAATTTGGTTTGTATAAGTATGAGGTTGATTCGAAAACTATAGATTTGAAAAGGTACTCAATTTGAAAAGTGAAATCTTATATAATTGAAGTCTATATAAGTGTGATTTGATATACTTTTGATTTTGGAAAGGTATTTGATTTGAAAATTAAATCTTATATATAATGGACTTTATATAAGTACGATATTTGAAAGTGATTTGAAAAGGTACTATATGATACAAATTTTCGAAGTAAAGATATGGAAAGTGCCTTCTGCTTGATATCCGCTTTGTGGCCACATTGTGGATTCATTCTATCGATATTTCTCTGATTTTTGGTCCGGATATGATACTCGAGTTTCCATCGAATTCCATGGCAATCTCCATGGTCTTACGAGCACGACTTCATGGCGTAATCGCAGGGTTGGGGTGCGGTCTACGGGTACGGATGTTTCCTGGGAGATCCGGGCGTGACCATTGTGTATCTGCGATCTATTGAGTCGCTTGGTAGCGTAATCAGCAGGGGCTGCGAGAGCCTAGGGTTCGGATGTTTCCTGGGGGATCCAGGCGTAACCATTGTGTATCAGCAGTACTACCAGTCTTCATGGTGTAATCGCAAGGTTGGGGGGCGGCCTACAGGTACGGATGTTTCCTGGGGGATCCAGGCGTAACCATTGTGTATCCGCGATCCATGATCGACAAAGGTTTTGTTTTGTTTTTGTTTGGATTGTACTTTCCATGTCTGTTTTTTTTAAGTTTTCCAGTATTTTCACTGGGTGTTGAAACAAGTCTACTAAGTACCTGGAGAATTCTAGCTTTGCGCCTGATCAACGCACTGCCAGAGTCTACAGGAACGAGGATAAACTTGTTGAAACATCGAGTTATAAAGGTATTTTATTATAAAGGTATTTTATTATAAAAGTATTTCCAACAAAGAAATTTTGTATTAATATTTGAAATTGAAATTCTAATGGTTTGAATTAACTATTCATGCCCGATACTATTCTTTTGAATCTACCTTATACGCTCAGCTTTATTTATTCACCTATATTCTGTTTTCCAAATCCTCCTTCTTTTCCTTGTTGACTATATTCTTTTAAAATATTGTTTATTTATAAACTACATGGTTTAATAGAAAATTTTAGTGTTATAAATATTTTACAAGTTATTAATTAAATAAAACATATTTAAAGTAAATGTTTATTGATTCATTAATAATATTTGAAAAGTATCTTGAGATAAAAATTAATAAATTTATGAATTATGGATTTAATGTTTTCAAATAGCTTCTTTGTAAATATAAGTAATGATGTAAATAATTGTTTTCAAATATTTTTCATATATTTATAAAGGTGTTATTTAAACATATAAATGGTATTTATAAAGGAAGTAAGAAATTTTACAAATGGGTTTTGAAAAGTATTAAAGTATTAAAAATAATTGATTTGCAAATGAAGTTTTCAAATGAATATTTCAAGTAAAATTTATATAGTTTTAAATTAATTGTTTATCCTTGTCTTTCAATCTATTTTTCTTTCTGGTTGTTTCTGTTCTCCTACCTCCTTCCTTTTCAGGGACGAAAAGTTTTGAGTGGGGGAGAGTGTAAAGACCCGAAATTTTTTAATGGTTTTAATGGGATAATTAATTTAGATTTTGTGAAATTTTAAACAATAGAATTTGAAAATAAAAATTTATTATTTGGAATACGTCTATTTCAATATAACTACTGGTAAATTTCCATCTGATAATATTGTAGTTTATTTTATTATGAAATTTTATTTCAATTTTAATCGGTTAATAAAAGTTGAATTTAAAAGTTTTCCGAAACCTAAATATGTCAACATGAGAAATTTTTTAGAACACTCTGAATCGGACTGCGTAATTCGTTTCGCGAGATTCGGACGTTTCTAGCTCCGTTTGGACTTTTCCATACGGAATCAGTAGAATGCAAATTGTGACCATTTGCATTTCTGTGGCGTCCAACTGGCTGTGATAGTCACGCATGTATGTTTGTGTCCATTTCCATTCTTCAGTTTAGGCATTCAAAAAAAATGAAAAGGCAAAACGTTTCGGGGTTCACGCTCGTGCATTTACTTTTATCTGTTCGTTTCTTTTGGAAGGCAAGACTTTATTTTATTTTTTCTTTTGTTTTGCTGTCACCCTCTATCTTCCCCTTCTCATTTTATTGTTGCCTTACTCCTTTTCTTCACTTTGTTTGCCTGAAGCCATTCCATCCCCTCTCCACACTTTCTCTCAGAAATGCAAACAAGGCCGACACCTTCCCATCGGCCTCATCCACCAGAACTTGTTCGTGCCTCCACCACCATTTTTCACCGCACCGCTGCCCACCACCATCCTCGCAATCAACAGCCACCTCCGGCTGAGCACCTTAGCCGACCCCAAATCGCCGTTTCCCATCCTCCCTATTCCACTTCAACCTGCCACACACTCAGCCTGACGCGCCCACGCCTTTGCGCCACCCTCCGCTTCCGAGCGTCAACCCTTCCTCACCCTTATCCGGCCATGGCCGCCTGCATCTCCTCCAACGCAAATGGCCATCATTTCCTCGTGTACTTCTCCCCTTACCCCTCTTGCCGACCACCACTTGAACTTCAATTCCTCTGCACTCGTGCCTTCTTTTGCTGAGGTAATTATATATATGTTTTATTAGTTATATATATTAGATATATATTATTTTTTGGGTGTAGTTTAAATATTTATATATTGGTTATATGTGTTCGGTTACATCTATTTTAGTTCGCATAGTCTAACATGTATACGTTAGTATATTGGTCTACATATACAGCATATATATATATACCTATGGTCTGCATTAGTTTGAATATCAAAAAGGGGGTCTGCACGTGTTCATTTGAAGAAGCCTGCATCCATTTATTAGTATGCATATAATTTAAGTATGTTTGTATAGGTGGAGTATAGAGTTACAATACATTATCATAACAAAAGTATTATATTTTATTATAAGTTGTTATATAGTTTGTTTTATAAAAATATTTCAAATACTTATATTTCAAATATAGTTCATAGGTGTTTGTTGTATAGATTTGTAATACTGTGAGATGTATATATGAGTCTGTAGATTTTTGGTTTAAGGTATTTACAGATTTCGTGTTATAATATATATGTTAATATGATATGTTATATTATAAGAAAAAGTTTACTCAAATGTATAACAGGGTTTATTTGATACTATATTTTATATATATGTATATATTAGTGATGGGTTACTGTCGGTTATATATTGAATATATATATTTTATACAAGTTGTTTATAGGTATATATATTTGTTATTTATGTTATATTAGTTCGATATTTTGGCATACTACAGTATAAGTTTCGGCTGTTATGCTGTTGTATATATGGGTTCATATACATATATATATATATATATATAGAGAGAGAGAGAGAGAGAGAGATCTGTTCGGTTTATAACCGTGTTATATGTATATATTGTTAGTTTTATTCAAGTAAGTCAGTATGCATATATGTCCGGAGGTTTTGCTAAGTATATAAAGGTTTTTTTATTTACTACATTTATATGTAGTCTAAGTATATTAGATATGTTCGAAAGTGTTTAAGGATGTATATTAAATTTAGTGTTATATATATTTTATATCATAATTTGGGTTTGATTTTAATTTGCTTATTATACATCCGTCCTTGTTATAAAAGTTATAGTTTTATTTTCCAAAAGCTTATTTGTTTATAGAAAATATTCCTATATAGTCGTTTATATATTATTGATTCCAAAGTGTTTATGTAGGCAAGTTAAATATATAGATATATATATATATGTTCGTTTTATATATATAAGTAATGATATGGTTGAGTATATACTTATATAAGAAATTATTTCAACATATATTATGTATTTTGATATATACTTGACTCCAATATATTAGTTAATTTAAATAATGATTTTGTATTATTTTGATTTGTCTTAAATTTAAATTTTGAGAGAAAATATATATATATATATATAATAGTAATAATGCATATATTTTCAGTTATATCAAAACTAATTTGGTTTGTTTCATCGATTCGTGTTATCAGCTTTGTTCGTCAAATCGTGCCAATCTAGCTTTACTTTGGAATTCGCGCTTGGATTCGTAGCTCGTTCTATTTTCAAATTCTCTAACCTCGAAAGGTGAGCAATCACTCACGATTAACGTTCTTGTATTTATTAAATTTGATTTCAATTGAAACGACAATTGAAATATGCTGCTCTAGTTATTTAAATTGTTATATATGCTCTTATCTGTAACTGTTCACCGGTGGGATATGACACCATATCCTATTGTTTACATTATATTGTTATTGTTGATATATGCCTGTTTTATATTATTATATTATATGTTATCACTCTGCAAGTTCCCTATAGTTTAGAATTCACTATGGGTTGAAATGATACATACCCGAACGGACTGTAGAATAGGAGAATTTCGTTATGGGTTGAAATGATAGACCCAAGCGATTTTCATTTGAATTGAATTTGGGATTGCGGGTCAAAATGATATCTACCCGTATGTATTTAAATTACGGATTGAAATGATAAATACCCGTACCACTTGACCATAGGATAAGAAATTATATACAGACACCGTTGGTCCATATAAAAATATTTTGAAAATAATTTCTATGGTTTTGGAAAGAAATATATGGTTTTAATAAAAGTTGATTCTTAAATAATTATATATAAATGGTAATGATGTATATAGATTTAATAATAATATATAATTTAATTAAGATTGAGTTAATACATATAATATGGTTTAATTTGAATAAGTTAAGGTTGGGAAGATAATTTTATTTAATTAAACCGATTTGAAACTTATTGAAATTGAGATTTAAGATATGATTTATAACTTGGGTTTGATTTAAGTAATTTAATGGATATTTCTTGTTTAAATAAATTTAAGGAAATATTTAGTAAAAATGTAATTTAAGGCTAGTTAAATGATATTGAATTTATTAAGTGAAAATTTCTTGATTAAATAATAATGAAGTTAAATCAAGAGCTATATGAAACTGTTAAATTTAACTTTGAAAATGTTGAATATTAAAGCTTTGAAATATATTGAAAATTTAAATGGTCTATTTAGAACTGAATTGAACTGATGAATTGAGCTTTGAATAAATTTGAATTTGGAATTTGAGTTGATTTGAATCGATTTGTGAGACTTGAGGGAAATTAAATACTTTGCCTTATAAATTATTTAACCTATATATATTATTTAGGAAAATAGATATATTTGAAATGAAATGATATTTGGGTTTGAAGAATAAATTAATTTGAAATGACCACGGTGTTGTAGTGTATATTTCTACATTGTAGACAGTTCCACGGATCCTTAGAGGATGGTTATCCCAAACATCATTTGAGTTACTTGTATTTTAGTTGATATTTCACTTGAGTTGGATTTATTTATATAAGAATGTTAATCCTGACTCGATTGTTTTGTGTTTTGCTTTACGCTCGGGTCAGACCGAGTGATACAGCATTTGAGACTCACCTTTGGAGTTTGGTTTGGAGATCCAACTATCGACTCAGCTTCCTGCCTTTCTAGTTGATTTGTTCAGAGAGGTCATCTGTTGTACTGGAGACTTCACTGCATTTGAGATATTCTGTTGTATTTTATTTCTAACTCTGATGTTTATATAGTAGCTTCATGAACTACTATTTATTTATTCCACTGCGTATTATTGTATTACTCTGTGTCTGTGATTCTGTGATTTATTTATTTACTGTATATGCTGAGTTTGCCAAATTTTAAATTAACAATCTGGTATTTTGAACTATTCAAGTCAGACATGTGTGGATTATTGTCGATTAGAATGGTCCAAAATAGCGGGTTGTTATAGTTGGTATCAGAGCTTTGGCTCTAGGCAAAACTTAGCATATATGGAAAATTTATTTATAGAATCACTTTCGTTCGAGTTTGAATCTCTTCCTTTTGACTCGATTTACTTTGAACTTTGGAACGTTCCTTGCGGTTCCAAAATTCATTCTTGTCTCTCCCTATTTGTATTCTTTTGATTCTGGAGTGTCCCATAACTCCACTTAGAATGATCTCTATAAGAATAGGCGATCCTGCAAATCTTTGAATGATTTGTAAAGGGGTGGAACTCCTTTACAATTGGCATTGATTCACCGGAGATTTATATATCGCTCGGTTTAGATGCTGCTATCTTTTGTTATGCCGAATTCTATCTCTGGCGATCGAATGCCGATTTGCCTCAGAATTCTGCACCGATCTTATTTTGAAGTCACGGTTAACACTAGGGTCATCCGCGATTTATAAAAAATATATCTATCTTCTATTTTGAAATTTAATTATCTCATCTTTGTTCGAGCCTATCTTCGAATCAGAATTCTATTTGATTAGAGTCCCTCTAATTTGAATCTCTATCTTTGTTCTGAAATCGATCCTTGAATCATCCTTTGAAAATCGGGTTTGTTTGTATTTTATAAATTGTTTTATATACCGAAATTATTATTTTGATAAATATGATTATATTATATATATATAAAAGTGAAAATATTTTCGATAAGGATTATATACCTTTAAAAAAAATGAGAATTTGAAGTTTCGAAAGGATTTGAAATTTTGAAGTTATATAAGAAATTGATTTATTTAAAAATGATTTATAACTGAAAAGTTTAAATTTGAAATTTGAGAGATTGAACCCAGCATTCTTAAATTGGTTTTAAGATTTTGAAAATATATAATAATACGATTTAGAAGTATTTTTCGAATAAGGAATGTTTCAAAAAAAACTTTAAATGAGTTCTTATGATTTCAAAGAAATTTAAAGCAGTTTTCAAGAAAATAGAAGTCCAGAACTCACTTATGTCGCTGGAGAATAATTTCGGTGATGAGTTGTAACATCCCACCTTTTTGTACGCTTAAGCAGACACACGTGCCAACTTAAACCATACAGAAGGGCGGATTGTTATGGGGTAAATAAGAAAAAGTGGAGAAATAAAAGAAACAAAATAGAATCTTGCAGCGGAACGATAAAATATAATAATCAAATAACAGTTCATGAAGCTGTTTTACAAAACATTTGATTATACTTATACAATACATATCAGAGTTACACATACCAGAGAATGATAATAAATGCAGCGGAATACAATGGTGTAGTAGAATATATAACAAATAGTAATAATAAAATCTTCGTCTTCGTCCTTCAGAAATAGGGCCTTCAAATCCTGAAATGCTCAGGCTGACCCGAGCGAATTGAAAAGACAAAACACTCGAGTCAGAACTAAAAGATCTTATGTAAGTTAAATCAATGAAATAAATATGAGTGTAAACGGCGTCAGAGATGTTTACGGGGTTTGACATCTCCTATCCAGTGTCTAATGTGAGTGCAGTAACTTAAGAAATGTTCGGGATTCACATCTCTTAAGGATCCGTTAAACCATCTACTATGTAGTAATATTCGCTATATACAGTAGTGTCTAATCAGTAAAGTATAATCATATAGAAAATAGCATTAAGGGGATGGAGAACCTTAACGCGGTCGGATCTTAAAATCATAATCATAGTAAAGCTCGATATGGTAGGTGACACGGCACACAAGGCAATGCCAGGGTAGATATACCAATTACGCACACGGACTGATGGAGCGGATAGCAGCCACTATCGTCCACCTCGAACAACACTCCCAAATCGAAGGGTGGCCACCAAAAATCAAAAAGTAATAGAATGGAATCGAAGAAGTGCGTCCGATAAGAGGTGCTACCTCACTGGTCCGAGATCGCTCCTGTTTTAGCCACCTTATGCCAACTCACGGGAGTTGGGTCCACGTATATACCTTAGGATCGTCGCCACCATCCTACTTCATTCTGGAAACTCCACCGCGTACACAGTTGTCAAAGTGGTTTTCAGTATCGATAGAGAGTATGTCCATATCCGATCCCGGTCTCTTTAACAACCAATCGTTATTATAACACCGTGGTCATTTAAAAAAAAATATATACCTTTAAAAACACAATCATTGCCCTTTCAAAACATATTCTTTATTTCAAAATAGTATATACATCAAAAACCAAAATATTATTGCCATTTCAAACCGTATCCTTTACTTCAAAATAGTATATACTTTAAAACCAAATTATTATTGCTATTTCAAAACATATCATTTACTTCAAAATAGTATATACTTAAAAACCAAATTCAATAATATATCATTTAAATAAAATCCAAATTTTCAATCACTATTCTTACTTTTAATTATAAAACTTGAAATATTCTTTAAAACCATCTTAAACCCAAATCACATAATGCAGTCATATTCTTAATCTCAAAATTTCAATCGGTTTCAAATCAATATATTTAAAGATAATTCTTAAATAAATTCTATTTCAAATAAATTCATTTTCAAAACATATTACTTTCAAAGTTATAACAATTTCGAAAACAAATACTTTGAAAAACAATAATGCCTTAATTTCAATAAAACATTTCAATTTTGATATATTTCAAGTCTTTATATATTCCAAAATTCCCAACCAAATATGATAATCTTATATATACCTTAATTCAATTTACTATTATTTAGTTTAGAAATATTTATTTAATAAATTCAATATCACTTAAATAAAGCTCAAACTTGAAATATTCGTAAATCAAACTTAAAACATCATCAAGTCATACATAGCTTAAATTTTAGAATTTAACCATATATAAAATAATATTTATATAATATCAAAATTTAATATTTATTAAACCGTATATTTCTCTCCAAACCATAGAAAATCCCTTAAAATATTTTATATATATACCACGGTGCCTGTATATAATTTTCTATCCTATGGTCAAGTGATACGGATATTTATCATTTCAATCCGCAATTTAAAATAAAATTACGGTTATATATCATTTCTGTAATATCCCGGAAATTTTAACAATATCAATTTAATAATCTGTTAAATAATTAAATTGATATGGATAATCTTTGATAATAAGATTTGAATTTAATTTAATAATCTGATTAAATTAGTATTAATTGATGATTTTATCTTTTAAAAGTTAATAAGATGTTTCTATTTGAATATATACATATTTATTTGTATATGTTGTAAATAGAAGCTTTGGGTAAATTGGAAATTTAGATTTAAATTAATATTAAGCTTTCCAAAGATATTTAATAAATAACTATATAGTTTTAAAATACATAATATAAATGTTTAATTGTTTAAAAATAGAATTTAGCTTAAGTTCAAATTTAAATAAAAGGTTTGTTTATTTCTTTTTAAATATTACTAGATTTGTATAGAAGTTTAAATACAATTTACATATGGTATTAATTCATTGAATAATAGAAGTAATTTATAATCTCTTTTATAAATTATTTAAAATTGTCAAATTTGATATTTTCAAATAATAATTATAATACTTTGTTTTTATAAATATAAATAGACTTTAATAAAATAGAATTGTTATTTTAAATGGTAGTTATATATGCATATATGTAACTTGATTTTAAAATTGGATTTTTAAAATTTAATTTGAATTTGAATTAAATGTTGAAATTCAAAAGAATAAACAATTTTAAAATATTTGGATAAGTTTTCATTTATATATATTTTGTTATAACATTTTCTTTAAAAGAAATTCAAATATATACATTTAAATAAAGTATAAAAACTATTATTTACATTTAAAAAATAAATAAAAATATGTATTAAATACTTAAAAGACAAATGTCACCATATTAAGGCTTGATAAAACATGTGTAAATTAAATAGCTAATGTATATGACAAGTGTCACCTTTAATTTAATTTTTCTTTTACTTTTATTTTTATTTAAATTATTTCAGCATTTATACATATGTTACTTCATCTTCATTCTTTTCCCATTTTTCTCTTTTCAAATCTTGAGAAAATGGTGTTCAGCCTGTACAAATCAAACTTCCTCAAACAAACTTCTCAAAAACTATTTATAATCAAAACACTCCTCAAAACCAGAAAACAAAGCCTGTAATACATTCTTCGATCTGTAAATCAAAACCTGTAATCTACCAAAAGCCTGTAATCATTTCATCTCAAGCCTGAGATCAATTATCCTAAGACCAGAAACCATATTTCAAAACAAATCTGCAATGTTCTTCAAGTCTGAATCATTTCAAGATTTGCATGCAAGAAAATCTGAGGCAGAAGCAAGTTTTCAAAAGCTTTTCAAATTTTTAAAAGAAATCAAAACGAGCTCTTCAGTTTTTTAAAGGAATGAAGCAAGTTCAGTTTCAAGTTTTCAAAGTCCAAATTCCAGTTTTTCTTTCAAAGCTCTGTTCATCTGAAATAGGTGAGTAACATTTTTACTTAAATTAACTTAGGTAATTATGATGCATGCTTAATTCTGGGATAAATATTGTTTTGATGTGGATGTTTATAGTTGATTCTGCATGTATATAGATGTGTATGTTGTTGGTATCAGTATGACCCTGTTATCTTGAATTCCAGGCTACTGTTTTAATATAAATCATATCCCATGATCTAGTTTTAAATGTAGATCTAAGGTTTAAATAAAATTAGTTGTTTCATAGTAAACTAAAGATTAAAAAGATTTAATTAAGTCAAAATTTAGTCTGAGTGCCTCTGAAATCAAAAACAACAGAGTCATGTTTTATAAAGTGAAAATTTGAACTCTGTAATTTATAAATTCAAAAGTATAAATTGAAAACATAGATGATAATATGATTTTTAGCATGAATATCATAGTTTTTAGTCTAGTATAATAAGAGCAGTTCTGGTTTATGTTGGAAATGAAATTCTGGTGATTTCGATCATCTCAGTGAAATTGGAAGTTTGAAATCTTTAGTAGTGGTAGTGTAATGATCAAGGATACTAGGAAAAATGACTGGAAATCGAATTAGACATTGAGGAAGAAATGATTTAAGTTTTAAAATTTTAAACCTAGTTATTACCAGTCTAGAGAAATCGAGCATCATTTCGTCTAGGATGGATCGAGTTCGACGAAACTCTGGGAATTGATAGTCGTGACGTGGATGAACTCGTCGCCGAAGTCGCTGGCGTTCTGGTGGTCGAGATTTCGAAGGCGAAGGATTGTTGACAGGCTTTTGGAGGTAGGCTGTGTTCCAGTTTGGTGTTCGAAGTCTCGATTTCAAATTCGCGAATAGATCGAAGAGGTGATGATCATAGATTGGTTGGTGGATGAACGTCGACTGGTGGGAGATGTCGTCGATGGCCGGAGTTGAAGAAGATGACCGTGCACGTGCACGCGATCGAATGTCTGGGTGAAGTCTGGATTTTGAGGAGAGAAAGGTCTCGAGAGATTCGAATTTTCTTACGGGTGAGACTCGGGGAATTTAGGGTTGCGACTCGAAGTCTTTTAGTGGAGACTCGAGTACTTTTATGTGTTGCCAGGTTTTTCAAAAGCCTGTTAGTTTAAATTTTAAACTGAATTTAAATGGTGAAGAAATATTAGGACAGGAATTTGAAATCAAAATTTTAAAATATGGATTCAAGTTTAGTTTTGAATCTTAGATTTAAGATAAATAAGTTTTATAAATTCAAATGTTTTAATAAGTTTAAATGTTTGTTAAATTTAAATGTTTTGAAATTAAAAAGGGATTTGTTTAAATCTTGTAAAATTTCTTTTATAAGAAAAATATTATTTATCATTTAAAGGTTTTAAAATTAATTTTAAAACTTGTTGAAGTTAAATTATAAGTTAATGATTTGTATGCATTTAATAATTAGAGTAATTAAATGGATAATTAATTTATCTAATAAATTAATGAAATAAATAATTACTTAAAAGTAATTAAAGGTTTAATCTTAAAGATTTAAGATTAATTATTTTTAGAATAATTAACTTGTAATTAAGATTCATTAATTAAATAGGAATTTGATTTTAATTAATGATTAAGATAAATTAACTAGGAATGATTAATTTATAATTAAGGATTATAAGTTAAAATATTAATTAATGATTAAGAATTAATTAATAAAGTAATTAAATATTAATTAAGTTATGGATAACACTTAATTAAATAATTAGAGATTGATTAATTGGTTATTAAGATTTATTAATTTAGAATTAATAATATTAATATAAGTTAATTACTTAAGGAAAGTAATTAAATAATTGTTAATGAAAGTCATTAACTATGGATTATTAAATAATTAATTAATGTGATTAATATTAACAATTAATTAGATTAATTAATTTAAAGATAATCAATTATAGAATTTGTTTTAAATGGAATTACTTAATGGAAGTAATTAAGAATTAATTACTTATTGTAATTAATTGAAGTTAATTTGATTTGTTAAGTTAATTAATTAAGTTTAATTAATTTAGAATAATCAAGAGATGATTTGATAATAATTACTTAATGTAATTATTAAGGTAAGATTATTTAGGGGAGTAAATAATAAGATAATTACTGGAAGTAATTAGTTGAATAATGATTTTATTAATAGAAGTAATTTGAGTTAATTACTTTGAATAATTAATCAAGGGATTAATTAAGAAATTAATTAAGGAAGTAATTAATTTAGTTAGTGAAAGTAATTAAGGGTAGTTAATTACTGATTGAAGATTAATCAAGAGTGATTAATAAATATTGTTTAAATAAAGGTTAATTACTTAATGTAATTAATTTAATTAAGTAATTAATAATTAAGTTGTAATTAAGGATCATTAATTAATATAATTAATGATGTAATTAAGATTGATTAATTAAGTAATAATTAATAAATGAAGTGATTAATCAATGTAATTAATTAAGGATTAATGTAATTAATTATAGTTGATTAACTTAATTAATTTTAGTTAATTAATTAATGATGTAATTAAAGGTTAATTACTATAATGGTTAAGGATAATTAATTTGAGTAATTAATTAAAGGATAAATTACCTAAAGGGTAATTAGAGGATAATTAATTGATTGTAATTAATTAATGGTTAAGTAAGCAGGATTTATAAAATGAAGTAATTAATTTAATTTACTTTAAATTAATTAGAGATGAGATAAATCATTACTTATGGATGGATAAATAATATGGAATGCTTTGCATTGTTTGATCTCTGATGAGATATATGCTGTGTGATATGGATGTTTAGTTGAATTGTGATGATAATATGGATTACCTGATAATGTTGATTATCTATTGTGAATTATCTTTCTATGTGTATAAAGATAATGAATTGAATTGTTTTAACCTTTAAAACAACTTGGCCTTAAAAGATACGCTTTGGATTTCGATGAGACCGGGATCGGGTTTCCGTATACCGGATTTCTAGGTCTGGAGACCCGAATACCACATCGATCCAAATTAACGATAGGTCGTGAATCAAGTGAAGATGAAGATTTAGAGTGCAAGGGTTATTGTCGTTAACTCTGAGGGTGATTCCAAAACGAGTGTAACGAGATAATGCCTTCGGTTTCGTTCGAACCCGGAACGAACTTGTATGGATTGAATGCTTTCAGAACATCGTCAGGTGGACGATGAGCATTCTAAGTGATGTGTTCTTTTCTAAGGTAATCGTGACCTCAAGCCTCACAAACTGGGAATGGCTAAAACAGGGGAGGTGCAGCAAGGTTAGTGGGTAGCACCCAAGTAGGACAAGGTTACCTCTGTCTAGATGTCCCTTTCTATTTTCGACTTAGTGGTGCAGTTGCTGATCCCAACCGTGAGGTATCTTGTGCGGGAATTATCCAGTAAGGGATGTTCCGACCTTGTGTTGCAGGGGATTGGGAGTGATCCTCGGTACGGTGATCTAGGCCACGTACTGTGATGGGCGGTACCCCGGTAGCCCTGCCATTGTATGGAATCCAAACTCCAATAAGTGCCGTACGTATTAGTTGTGCCCAACTATGTTGGAATGTGAGATGTAAGCATTTCAGCTATTTCTGTATTTTACTTGAAAACCCTAGACCCTATTATAATACAATCGAATTTCCTATCAAATGTTTTGGTTAGCGTAAGGTAAAAACTTACCCATGTTTATTTGTGGGAAGTCTTACGTGATACCTTTTCTTTCAAAAGGTTTTGAAGTTAAACAAGTTTAACCTGTTACTCACACCAGACCCATGTCTGACCCAAGTTGTTTATTTCTGTTTTATAAACACTACAAGAAAACTTGCTTTTAGTTGCATTTATTGGTAGCGTTTAAAAGCTAAGTGCTACTACATTGTGTTTTCAGTATATTTTATTTAGTTTGAACGCTGCTAAATTTTTTACAGGCCCGCCTATTTTTCATTTTAACGCGCTCTACTATTACACAAAAATATCGTTCTCAATATCTCTCTACTTCTAAAACATAGTTCCACCTTGCTCCTTAAATCGTTTCCTTAAAATCTTGTTTCCTCGTCGCTCCACTCCTTAATCACTCTACTTGCTGGTTCCGCCACCAAATTGACATTGATTCCACCATCTCCCAAACCCTAAAATATTTTGATGCTGATTATATGGCCCAAATTCGCCATGGTGGATCGAGGAATCACGCAAACCCTAAAATGTGACGATGATTCCACCACCTCCCAATCCCTAAAATCCAACGGTAAATTATTGACTTCATTTTGGGTTCATTACGGATTTGCTTCTGTAGGAGAATTTTGAAGCAAATGGTAAGTCTGTTCAATCTAATGGGATTCAGCTTTTCCAATTGAAGGTAGCAAGGTCTATGTTTTTTTAATGTATTTTTATTTTTATTTGATAAATGGATATAAGCATATGTGAATTAATGATTGTGAGTTGTTATGATTTAAATCTTAGTTAGTTTTTGATTTCTTTGTGGAAGTAACTTGAAGCACGTTTCCTCTTTTAAGGCAACTTCTTTATTTCTCTTTTGTTTTGAGTGGGCGCCTATTCTTTTCATCAGCTAATACTACATTAGAATGCATAAAGAATTAGCGAAACAACACTCCCTACCAAAGTTTGTAAATTACTTAGGACTATTTTCAATATAATAATTTTGATAACAAAAGTGACAGGCTATATAGTAAAGCACTCTTAGGAAGCATTCTTATTGCACAAACTCATAACCTCTAAAATCTTTGTCAAGCATCGTACCTCAAACTGCTGCTGGAGTGTGATCGCTACATATTTTACAATAGACGAGGACATGTGGGATTGAATTCTGTTACAATTGCAGTACCCAGTCTCAATTTACCCTGTACACTCCATGTTGTTCTGTGTGGCCGCTTGTAATAGCGAGCATCGGCAACCAAAACCATCAAGCACATGGCCAAAAATAACAGAAAGCTCATGAATATCTTATTAATAGCCATTCTGATTTATGTACTCGATTCTTTTCTGATGAATGAAACATAGGTACCTCTGCCTATTTATATAGGAATGCAGCCTTATGGTGACATCATGTGATTTCCAATTTGTCTTTTAAATTAATCAATTAACTAACATAACTTATAAAAATACATATAATGATCTTTTAAGTTTCAACTCGATAGGACAAGCATACATATTATGTCATACCACATCAAATTCATTGAGGGTAACAGATGGATTTAAAAATTGCAAAGCAGTCCACAAATGAAAATGTTAGTTGATAACTAAATTTAAGTGTTAGATGATATGAAAATAGTCATAACTCACTGGTACGACTATTTTGATGAATTACTTTATGTTATTTTAGAATCTAGAGCTATTTGTTGACGGTGGTATAGGTAATTTTTCTTGCAAGGCTTATATTGATGTTCAGTTAATATCAGGAACAAATTATTTATTCCAACACAAGTATAGGTAATGACGTATTATATTGCAGAATTTATTGCACTGCTCTGACCAAGGCTTCTGTTTGGTTTGTTGAACTAAGGTTTGTTCTTCTTTCCTTTGTCATTGATGAGCATCGCTATTGGAGTTTCTGTTTTGAAGATATTGAGATTTAAATAACCAGTTTCGTGTTTTCTTCCTGAATCATGCACCCTCACCTCATTTAATTTTGGACCTTCCTTTATGAAACTAGGCGCCTGCTTTCACATGTGACGGTTTATAATTTCGTTTCATTTGAGAATTCAGCCACTTTCATTTCAATTGTATCATCTTGACTCATTAACATTGACTAGTGTTTCTTGTCCTAAAGTCATACCCAACAGTTTTGCAGTCAACTGGTGTTTCTTCCCCTAAAGCAGTCATGATTATGTATTCAGATAAAACATGTACAGTATAGGCTGTTCAAAGGATATATAATAAAGTATATGTTATATTATATAATATACATCTAACTGTTAAATTTGTTTACTGCATTTAAACAACTTCTAACTATTAAATTTCCTTGACTTATATAATATACTATAATCAGCTTTATAATAGGACTATAGTGGACTCTTAGTAGGTTTTACGACATTGGTGTCATGTTAGTATAGTTGACTGTACAGCACATCCAATATTCATAGGCTTATATTTTGATTTTATTATATTTGTGGTATTTTTCTATGCAAAAAATGCACTGTTCATAATTCACAGGCTAGGAACAATGCTCGCATTGTGATTTCTGGTGCTTTGGAGATGTTTAGCAATAGGTGTGTATAACTCTATATATTGTTAGTTCATTTTCATTTATTTTTCTTTGTTACTCCATTTTTCAAATGAGTCGTTGGCCATTTTAGATTTTTGAAATCAGGTGTGCAGAAGTCTGGAAGCTCAAATAAGTAAGTAATATATGTTTTACCTTATTGATGTATGCTTGTACTACTATTTTCCTAGGATAGTCTAAAAAACAATGAAATTAAAAAATGGATGTTCAAATGTGCAATTTGTAAGAAACTGGCTTCCAAACCTAGATATTATCTATTCCCATTCCTTGAAATTGTTAACATGGTTATAAATATCGTTACTTTATCCATATGGTTTTGTTCTGTTTAATACTGGTAGAAATACTCGACACTTACAGATATTAAATATTAATCATCTTTTATATTGAAGATTCCATATGCTTGGTATGTTAGAAAAACATTCAGGGATTATAACGTTACTCTGATCATGAAAACATTTAAAATTGATCAGAACATAGCATCAGATTTGGTATTAAAAAACAAGATCAATGTAAAATTTACGTAAGTTTCATCTGTTGCTCACTTTGAGACATATACACTACATTCTTTGTGGACGTAGCTTGCGGCTCATGCAACCAGAAACTTTAGTGGTGGATTGCTTTATGCAGCAGTTTTTGCCTGAAAAGTTTCAGTGGTGAAAACGATGCTTAGTATATTTTCCTAAATACATTTTACTCAAGGGACAAATGAGAAAAACCTATAAAGTACATGAGCATATCAAAGCAGTTTATATCAAGCTTCACACACAGTGTTTCCAGTAGACTTCTAACTGGCTCGTTGGAGTAAAAATATTAATCTTCTTGGACATGCTCACAGTGTACAGATGCGTAGTGTTTCCGCATATGTCATAAGCGTTGAGCGTGTGATTATATAGAGTATTTTTTATATAAAATTTTTATCTTTATTTTTTTATTGTTTTACATAATGTATAGCGAGCTGATATCTAGTAGTATAGCTGAAGGTGGGCCATATGCTTCTAAAACTTCTCCAGTGAAGCTTTTAAAGTAAATGTTAAATCAAATAGTAAAATTTCTTAGACAAGACTGAAGAACAACCACACACAGGCTAACAGTTTCTACCACCTATGATGGATCCTATTCTATGGTTTTTTTGATAGGTCCCTTTATATGCCAGAGCACAAGATCTTGCACATTTATTAGGGTAAAAGAAAGAATATGCAACAGAAGCCATTATTTAAAATGCAGAGGTAAATTTATTTGACATTCAAACTTATTTAAAGATAGATCCTCTATCAATTTTGCTAACAGTTTCATGGTGATCAGTTATCGAACTTTCAGCCTGTTTATTTGCTATTAAGTTATGTCCCAATGAATAACATTGTTTACCTATTTCAAGATATTTTCATGGTGATCAGTCATCGAACTTTCAGCCTGTTTATTGAATGATACTTTTTCGATTGCATTCCACTGCCATACTGATAGCTTGTGCAATTAGTTTATCCATTCCACTCATATCTATAAAATTTCTATGCAGGTTCTTAAAAAAGAAGACATGATTTGCAAAAATGCTGTTGAAAGCATATTGGCCGAATGAGATATCTTAACATCAGTCCGAAACCCTTTTGTGGTAAGAATTGTCATGGATACTGTTTATTTATGTTTTTGCATGAATGCTTTCAACTGGTCTTTCTTTTATGGGGTATATCAATTTGATAAGGTACCGAGCTTTAGTAGGTCAAGGTTGCATAAAACCATTGTGCGACCTCCTCTTATGTCCAGATCCTAGGATCATCATTGTATGCCTTCAAGGACTTGAGAACATTCTAGGGGTTGGAGAAGCAGAGAAAGTTGCTATAGGAAATGTGAATCTTTATGCTCAAATAATTGATGAAAATAAAGGTTAGGAAGAGATTGAGAATCTTTAGAGCCACGATGATGCTGAAATTTATGAGAAAGCCGCGAAGGTTCTAGAAATCTTTTGGTTGGAGGAAGACGATGAGGCCATGCCATCAGGAGATGATGCTGGGCAGACTGGGTTCTAGTTTGATGAGAATGTTCTTGTTCCAAGTGCTAGTTGTAACTTCGGTTGATTGGTAAGTTGTCCACGGTCACTTTTATACGTTTTAATTAAGGTTTGCCTGATTTTGTAAATGCATGGGTTAAGTATTACATATGCTCTTCTCCTGTCCAGGAGAATTTACTCTTCATTTTCCTGTCTAATTAATTTCTTTCTCATCTGTCGTGGCTTAATTAAAATGGTGTCATTTAGGTCTTTTAGGGGATAACATGCAAACCCTCTTCTATTATTGCTTATAAATTATAGTGTTCGGGGAAAATAAGCAAATTTAGAACCACACTGTGGTATTTATTGAATTATATCTCTTCATTATGAGTCATGAAGTATACTTGATTTCTTAAACCTTGTAGAAAACCGACATTTCTTAGCAAGTCTCTTTCTAGTGTTGTTTACTTGGAAATCGATAGTAATGTGGTTTTTAAGTAATTGAGAACATGTTTTAAATACATACGAACATATTCTATGATAGGAACATGTAAAATTTAGATTAGAACACATTTTTAATAAAGAAAATTATATCATTTTTTATACATACTTTATATGTTTGTTGAAATGAGCAATAGAATCCAATCTCTCCTAACACCTTGACAAAAAATCCAAACGTTTCCAAATACAACACCAATATTTATAATTGCTTTTTATTTATTAAAACATGCTCTCATCTTGTTCTCAACTCTACACTTTTCTAGGAGATGTATTTGATTCCCCCGTTTGTTCCTGCTATGGACTTCTGAACTAAGTATTCAAGCATGATATTAGTTCTGTTTTTTGTTTGTTCTGTTTGCATGAGTCATTATCCATATGTTTAAATCGTGGTATCTATTTTGATTGTTTTGGAAAACCATGATACAATAGTTAGGCTTGTATACTAAATTTCAAAACGCGTCTTCCCCTTATTATGTCTTATTCATGATTATGTGTGGTGCTACAATGCACAGAAAATTTTGTTTTCATAAATTATTTAACTTTGACTTTTAAGTTTAGTGTATTTGTACTATTTCCTTCTATAGCTGTTCAAATTCTAGGTTTTTTTCTTGGTACCAGAGAATATCTGTCGATGGTAGACTTAGCAGAAGAGCAAGAGAAGCCATGACAGCCAGTCCTAGTTCTTCTAAGCGAGACTTAGAGAAGCGAAGAGGCTCCGCTTCTATGGTGCTTTTCTTATACCCACCTCTGTTATGTTAGTACCATTTGTGGAAACTTGTCTGTGAATGCTTGTAGTATGTGACTTATTTTGTTGAAAAACTACTATCGAATTGATTATGGATATTATATTTGATTGTGATATTAGCATGTTTTTGCAATTATTTGAATATGATGATCATATGATTGATTGTTTGTATATGCTAATTATGTGATTTAATTGTTTGTTTGAATATATGAAAATTATGCGATTGATCGTTCGTTTTAATATGAATAGTATATAAGCGATTGCTGGAAATGGTACAAAAAAATGAAGACTTATGGTAGCGTTTTTTTAACCCTACGAAAAAAACCTATAGCAGCATTTAAAAGTGACTTTTTGTAGCGTTTTTTAAATCCTACAGAAAATATCTATAGTTGCATTTAAAAGTGACTTTTGGTAGCGTTTACTACAACGCAACAAAAAGTTTTAGACTTTTAGTTGCATGTCGTATAGCAGCGTTCTCTAAAACGCTACCATAGGTTATGGTAGCGTTTTTTCAACGCTACCAAAAGTCTTTTCTGGTGTAGTGAAACTCTTGGGTACTCAAATTTTACGAGTAGCCAAGGGATTCAGGTTTAGCTTTGACGAGTAATCTGGAGGAGCAATGGAGCAGGAGGCTTCAGCGTTGTAGATATAGATAGTAGTTTCCGCTGTGTTGATCTTGTTTAGATCTTTGTTTTGTATTGAGATAACTAGACAGATGTTTATAACTGTCTAGTATATGATATGTAATCTGTGTAACTCTGATAAGTGTTGTATATGATACTATGTAATATTTATGTGATATAATATATTTTGTTCGTTTCCGCTGTGAGTATTTGTGTTTGTTTCTTTTCTCTTCTTCTCTTTTCTACTTCTCACCCCTTTCTTTCTTATTAGCGATACGACTTTCTATGGAGAGAAAGTCGTGGTCGTTACAATTTCAAACCGCAATCCCGAATAAAATAAAAATGCATAATAACTTGCAGTTTATATAATATAAAATATAGCATCCATTCATCCAAATATCAATAAACAACCATTTATTACAATCATCATCCAATTTAAACAAAACATCAATATAAAGCAAATAAAATATAACAGGCATCAACAAAAAGTTTATATTCAATAAAAATTAATAACTGTTCAACTGGTAGTTTATATGCAATAATAAATAAATTTAACTCGCAAATTTTATGCAATAATAAAATTAAATAACAATTAAATTTAACTAAATGTTATCTAACTGAGATGATGATTAAATATATGCCCAAACAATCATAGATAAATTTTAAATCACATCAAAATTTAATTTAACAAACATAAGAAATCTTAGAAGTTGTGAGTGGGTTAAAACACTCACCTTTTGAATTTAAATTGAATTTAAATTCAATTTAAACCCAAAAATTTTACAGTCTTAGAATTCATCCAAACCAGCGTCAAAAGATCTGGAATTTCAATACGATCCTAACAAAAGAAACCGCGTCCAAATCCGAGTTCGTAAGCAAAAGTTATGAAAATTTGAAGATTGGAAAATTCTGGTCCTGAGTCGACTTCGAGTTCAACCCGGTCCGCCGCCTCAAATACCCGATGCTTGCTCTGAGTTTTTGCCAAAACAACCCGGAGACCCGAGTCATTTTCTTCGTTACCCGAAGTAGCTCTAGGGTTTTTCCCCTTGAAACCCCAAGCGCGACCCGAAGCGCGTAAATCTCAATTTTTTTTTGAAATTAGATTTTGGAATTTTGGAATTAGGTTTTGTCTGCCATTGGAATGAGGAGCTAAGAAGAAGATGAATTGTACGTATAGACAAATGAAGATTAGGGAGGCTAGGGTTTATAACAGGATATTTATAGAGAAGGTTGAAAATAGAATAGATGGATAAAACAGGTGTACGCGCTAACGCCAACGCGGTCCAAAAAGCCCGTTCTGACCCCGGAACGAAATTGGGTAAACCCATATATCAAAATAGGTGTTTTAAAATATTTTAAACTCAATGGAAAAGGTTTCAGGTTCAAATTCCATCGTATGAAGAAGTTATGCTAAAAACAATATTTTCCAAATTGATTTCAATTGATTTCAATTGCATAAATTTCAAGGCGTTTCGAGTCCGTACGATCAAACGACAAGTCCGATCGCTACGAAACTTGAAACACTATTATAATTCACCGTTACGGATCCGATGAAACTAGTTTCGTCGAAATCCGAGTCCATGACCAAAAAGGCAAATTTTATATTAATTAAATGAAATGAAATTAAATTAATTATATCGAATTTTATATTTCAATTATAGAATTGACAATCTATCACCTTTATACTTCTCAATCATTTGCAATTATTTAAACAAAATTTAAACGTCAATCTAGAGAAAATAATTTATCAATTGAATTGAAATGCCCTATCTTAAATTTTCATTATATTCAAAATTATAAATTTTAGTTCCCAAAATTTCTATTAAATTGAATTTACCCATAATTATTTCATTCAAAATTCCAAATAGAAGGGCGTACCATTGGATTTAAAATTATCACATAAATATTTCCCGTTAAAATTTTTACAGTAATAATTACATATTTGAGTTCATTCGTTTGCAATAAATTCAACTATTATAATCTAAATAAATTAACTCACTATTAAAGGTTCAAATTCTATAATTCATAAATTTTACCCTCTTGATTTACTTATTGATTTGTAATTCTTTAAACAAATTCCCGTCAGTTTAAAGTAGCTTAATTCTCTCATTAAAGAATTTATTTCGATTTCTTAAAATAAACCCTCATTATAAATTGAATCCCATTTTATCCTAATAAGTTTCAAATTAAATGGATAAGTTCCAAATTCAACCTTTAACTTACACTTAAGTTTAGGTAAAATCAATTTATAACGTATTTCCCTTTTAGTTATTACTTTACATGCTTCTAGTATTAATTTCTCAATTAATCCACATTATTAAAGTAACGCTTTTAATAAATATGACCCTATGATTACTCAACATTTAATGAACGTTATTTCATTTCCCATTAGTGTAACCTTCATTTATTTTATTATCACTTATTACAAATTCTAATTCTATTAACAAATAAGCAGGTAATTTAAAATATATGTTACAAATTTTGAATTAATCACTATTCATTATTATTGACTTTAATTTAGCATCACTTACCTTGCATTAACATTGTTACTTAACAATCCCTACCCAGTTGCAATTTTATATTCAAATGAATACATTTACTCTTTCCGTTATGGAAGTAATTATCCATAAGGCACATCTAATTATCATTATTGATTTTATACAATTTCCATTAACTGTACATTCAATTACTATTCAATGTATATTTATTCATTAATCAATTCTATATATACGTTTGTTTCCTTCTTTTTGATTTATAACCTAATATACATTTACCTAAATCCTATTTCAATTACATTCATTAATGGGTGTTGCATTGAAATCTAATTTATTAGCTTATATCACATTATTACCATTAATTACAATTGGCTTACCAATTTTTATTCAATACCATAAATAAATAACATATTATTCAATACTTACTCTTGTTTCTCATATTCTATTTAAAAATCAAATCGTAACATTTACATTATTTTATTGAATTGGAATTTCATTTTAAATATATATATATATATAATTTTTTTTGTTAACTTTTAATTTCAATTGCTACATCTAATTCCTAACATTCATTTTACTATAAATTATGGAAATTATGACAAACTTAGTTAACGAAATTCATGGGTCGTTACATGAGTGCACGCATCATCGACATTGATTTTCGAGTTTCAGAGTGAACTTAGTCTTTCACTATTTCATTTTAGCTTCCGGCCTAGTCCTTCTGCAAATGTACTTTGCTTTACCACCTCAGCTCTACTAAAGGCAATAAAGCCTGATATCTGAACGCGTTCACCACTTGCCTTTACACTTGTCACCTTTAGATTCGGTCAATCTCCACTTTTATTTAGTGATAGTGTATTTTATGTTTTTTTATAGGATCTTATCCCCTTATTACTTAGTCGTGCAATATACATGCATATTTAGGTCTCTGTTTCCTTAATATATGGTATCGGCATTCAAATTCTGCTTCTAGAAATGGTTATTTTTAATTGGGAAAATAATTATAAAATTCTAGGAATTCGCAAATAAATTCTTTAGCATATTTTTTTTACCTACATTTCTATTTTTAGCTCATTTTACCTTATTTATTTAGTACACAGATTCCTTCAAAAATTCATAAGTAAAATATTTTGATGTAAGAAAATATTTTGTCTTCCTATCTATAAAAATATGTTTTATTTATCAAAATATATCTTCACAATATTTAGAAACATTTAGTGTAAGGGATCATAGCTAAACATCCTCTTGTAAAGCTATTAGAACCCAAAACATTCATTAAATCGAGGTTTAACATTTATAACACATATTATATGAACTTTTCTTAAGTAATCAAAGCTTTGATCGTCATGTCTAAGATAAAGGAAAGAGGATTGACATTACTCACTTAAATATTTAAGTTTGCTAGATCTTTGTTCATTTTAGATTTCCTTAACTTTTAATCTCCTTATTTTTCTTCTTAGTCATAGCCATCATTCACGAGTTCTTTTAGAACTTTTTTTTTGCCAGATGAGAATGCATGAATAAGGTGAGGTTTATTTTGTTTTATATCCCCTTCCCATGATAAGTTGGGCCGCTGGCCCTATAGCCCTCTTCTTATTCTAATTTGATATCTTAAGTCATGTTAAAATATAGCTTAATAAGTAAATGTGCACCTAAATACTTATTAAAGTGAGTTACTATTTATTAATGGAAACAAGTAAATAAATATGTAACAACCCGCATATTTTACAATTGTATATTTAAATATTTTATTTAAATATAGAACCGTTAATCGGATTGAAGTCTGAAAGGCTACTTTTTGCAAACGACCGAATTGGGACTCGAGACCACTTCCATTGAGTCCAAAATGGTGTTTGCGACTTTTTTGAGTATAAGCTTCGATATGTTTGGAGCGAGCGAATTTTGATGTTTTCTTCTAGGGGTTTAAGTTTGGGTTTAAGCCCACTAACCCATCTTAACACCCTAGCTTAGTCCACCTCTCCTCTTCACTTCATTCTTATTTTCCTAACATCCAAGCTTCAGCAAAAATGGGGAGAGGAATGGGAAATTGAAATTCAAAACCCTAGTTACCTTTTGCAAGCTCCATTTCTTGCTCCATAATCAAGGTGAAGCTTAGGTAAGCCTTCTCTTCATCTTCTCCATCTCATTTCCTCTTTGATTTCCGAAAGGTTTTAAACCCTAACTTAGGAAATGTTCCCTTTTGAGCTTAGATTGAAGCTCGTTGGGTTGAAATTGAAGAGTGATTGTTCTAGCCTTGCTCGGTAGCTTTTCTCTTGTGTTTTTGGGATTAAAGGTGAGATTTTTATCTCACATCTAAGTCTATATCTATCTTTGTTGTTGGATATGAATTCCTAACATCAACTCATGTTCATTTGTGTTCGGTTTGAATCGATTTGGTGAATTTTCAAATTTTTGGTTTTGAAATCCAACTTTGTGAAAATCTCTTTTATGGATGTTTGAACATGTTTACCGGGATGTACCGAAGAGGTTTTATGGCTAGGTTGTCATTTGGAATGAGTCCCGAGTCGCGGTAGCTCGATTGATCGTTCCGGTATAGTTTTGCCCCAATGGGGGCTAGACTGTTTCTGCCCAGGAAGCAGGTTCAGTCAACTGAACCAGTAGGTCAGTCGACTGAACCAGGGGGTAGAAAACGTTTTGCCCCTGCATCAGTCGACTGACCCCTGGGTTCAGTCGACTGACCTGGGGGGGACAGATATTCTTGCCCTGTGTCAGTCGACTGACACCCCTGGGTCAGTCGACTGACCTGGAAACATAAAGTTTCCAGGCTCTGGTCCAGTCGACTGACCCACTGGTTCAGTCGACTGACCTGCTTGTCTTAGCCCATTTGTTGTTTTGCCTTGGTTTTCCAATTTCGATCGATTCGTGTCGATCCAATTTGTTGTTATCGCATTTTTGACTTTGATGATTCCTTTTTTGACTTCATACACGGGTTTTTATAAAATGATCTTTTAAATTGTATTAAACGCTCGTTCTCCGATTTCAACCCAAGGAAAGTGTTATTTCTATCATTCAAGTAGTATGTGAATTCTTTAAACTCACTTGATGAGGAAAGTGTTATTTCTATCATTCAAGTAGTATGTGAATTTTCCGGGATATTTGAGCTTGTCTTAGGAGTATCACCTAAGCAGTCTTTTGAATGGTGCTAAGGTCTTTTCAGCTCGACCTTGCCACTGGTTTTCATCAGCTACGAGTTGCGGAAGGTAGCATCCTCTTACCGCATTCCGCACTTGTTGTGATTTTTGTGTTTGGTTCGTTATGTCATTCGGTATGACGAACCTTCTACCTTAATCATCTATTTTGTGAATCGGGTATTCTACGGATATCTCGATTAGTTTATCCTTATATTTATTGATTATGGGTGAAAATAACAAGTTTAAAATTGCAAATCTTTTTAATAAGATATTTACAAGTATAATTGGGTTTTGTTCTTAAAACGAGCAAAGAATATTTGTAAATTTTATAAGAGACATGTTATCATATAGAAGATGATTTTGTGTTGTTTTACCCATTGAGTGCTTTAAGAATTCTGGTCGATGCGCTTGATCAACGTTATCGATAGGAATCTCCTAAACGCTTTGATGAGACAGTTAGATACAATAAATTGACTTGTAATAAGTAAATATTTCTAAAAACATGAATATATAAAGTTAATTAAAATTTTGAAAGTCTTAGCATTTCGGGAAAGAGAATCGATTAAAAGAACTCCTTTCCGATGCTTCTATTCTTGTGTTTCCCGAAGGGAACCAAGACTTCATTGTTTATACCGATACTAGTCGTATTGGTTTGGGTGCCGTTCCCTTGCAAAAGGGAACGTTCTATCACTTATGCTTTTATGGTTGTTACTCTTTATTTTTCTTCTTAAGTATTGCGAGGACGCAATTTCTTTAAGGAGGGGACTCTGTAACAACCCACATATTTTACAATTGTATATTTAAATATTTTATTTAAATATAGAATCGTTAATCGGATTGAAGTCCGGAAGGCTACTTTTTGCAAACGACCGAATTGGGACTCGAGACCACTTCTATTGAGTCCAAAATGGCATTTGCGACTTTTTTGAGTATAAGCTTCGATATGTTTGGAGCGAGCGAATTTTGATGTTTTCTTCTAGGGCTTTGGATTTGGGTTTAAGTCCACTAACCCATCTTAACACCCTAGCTTAGTCCACCTCTCCTCTTCACTTCATTCTTATTTTCCTAACATCCAAGCTCCAGCAAAAATGGGGAGAGGAGTGGGAAATTGAAATTCAAAACCCTAGTTTCCTTTTGCAAGCTCCATTTCTTGCTCCAAAATCAAGGTGAAGCTTAGGTAAGCCTTCTCTTCATCTTCTCCATCTCATTTCCTCTTTGATTTCTGAAAGGTTTTAAACCCTAACTTAGGAAATGTTTCCTTTTGAGCTTAGATTGAAGCTCCTTGGGTTGAAATTGAAGAGTGATTGTTCTAGCCTTGCTCGGTAGCTTTTCTCTTGTGTTTTTGGGATTAAAGGTGAGATTTTTATCTCACATCTAAGTCTATATCTATCTTTGTTGTTGGATATGAATTCCTAACATCAACTCATGTTCATTTGTGTTCGGTTTGAATCGATTTGGTGAATTGTCAAATTTTTGGTTTTGAAATCCAACTTTGTGAAAATCTCTTTTATGGATGTTTGAACATGTTTACCGGGATGTACCGAAGAGGTTTTAAGGCCAGGTTGTCATTTGGAATGAGTCCCGAGTTGCGGTAGCTCGATTGATCGTTCCGGTATAGTTTTGCCCCAATGGGGGCTAGACTGTTTCTACCGAGGAAGCAGGTTCAGTCGACTGAACCAGTAGGTCAGTCGACTGAACCAGGGGGTAGAAAACGTTTTGCCCCTGCATCAGTCGACTGACCCCTGGGTTCAGTTGACTGACCTGGGGGGGACAGATATTCTTGCCCTGTGTCAGTCGACTGACACCCCTGGGTCAGTCGACTGACCTGGAAACATAAAGTTTCCAGGCTCTGGGCCAGTCGACTGACCCACTGGTTCAGTCGACTGACCTGCTTGTCTTAGCACATTTGTTGTTTTGCCTTGGTTTTCCAATTTCGATCGATTCGTGTCGATTCAATTTGTTGTTATCGCATTTTTGACTTTGATGATTCTTTTTTTGACTTCATACACGGGTTTTTATAAAATGATCTTTTTAAATTATATTAAACGCTCGTTCTCCGATTTATAATTTCTATTCAAAACACACACTCAACTTTGCACTTCGAGCGAAGAGGGAGGAGAATTAAATGATTAAATAAAACGCGTGCAATGAACACGTGCGTTTATCTTTTCAGTTAATTCCTAATCTATTCGTTGGACTGTTTTGACCTTTGGGTCTGGTTTACCGATGAGATGAGGTGAACTTTGTACTGCTTTGAGTGTGAAGTTGACTAACGGTTAGTAAACCGTTCAGTGCGAACGTGGGGTATGGGACTCACGTTAACATTTTTCGGGTTCCTCTCCAAGAGTTTATGACACATTAGCTTCGACGGCTAGTACTGGACCTATGTGGGTCATTGATTGTCTATGTGGACAATTACTCCTATGTGGGAGTATTATATTGGCTTTGTCTATGTGGACAACTGCTCCTATGTGGGAGTAGAGCCTTCGTGTGTATCGCCTCTGGGCGTATGATACCACTAAATTAACAGTACTTGGCATAAAGACTCTGGTCTTAGCACGTGCGACTTTCTGGTGTTTCTATTATTATATTTCCCTTGAGTAGCGCCTTTCGGCGATGGTTACATGGAACCACACGATATGAGTGTGACTACCCCGTGGAAATTTATATTGCCTACGTGGGCACTATTCTTTGCTATGTTGCATTGATTTTGGATATGTTTCCACTAATGCTTATGATTGTCGATATGGCGGGTTTTGGATTATCTCCTAAGTGGGAGTAATATTGTTCCTTGTTTTGGGATATGATATCCTTTGTTTATTCGAATTGCCGATGATATGCGGCTTGTTATGATTCATCTATTGTTAGATGATTTGGTTATCTCTTTGGAGATATTTGTGGTACTTTATGATCTTGTATGTTCATTATCATTTAGTATATCTAACTGATTTGTTTAGCTAGACTGACCCGTGTTTTTTATACTCGGGTCAGACCGAGATGTTTCAGGTTAGGTACTTTGGACTTAGCCTATTTTGCTTCCGCATGGACTATTCCGCTAGCTCCTTTTTGTCATAGCTTTTTGTGTAGTCCTTTTTGTCTGTAACTCTGATATATACTCTATTGACTCGTCTGTATATTGTGGTTTGCTTTACCACTTGACATGTATCATTTTGTAAACTCTGTAATGTATTTGTATATGTGTAAATGCATGTGGTGATCTTCTGTTCTGTGATGTGTATTACATTTGAGTTGTTATATTTGTTCTGATAGATCCTTCAGCCACCTGTGGCTTTGTGTTAAGTATCCATTGGATATGTCGACCCACTTGAGAAATATATAGATATATGCCACCTTGTCGACGTATTCAGTAGATAATTAAGGCAAGGTCATAGATGGTCGCTCCTATCCAGCTCTATTCTCCGCATTAGCAGACGGTGTTACCTTGTAATACTCTTTGCTAATGTGGGTCTCGGAGTGGGGCGTTACAAAATATCTCTAAATATTTACTTTATCCAAAAAAACAATGTTTTCTTAATTAATTGCTTATTAAATGTTCATTAAAATTTTGGGTGTTATAGGCTTCCACCTGTATGGAATTTTTTCTTTAAAATTCAAATAAAGTATGGTAATGATTCATTCTTTCTCATGCCCCCACTAACATATGCACATAAGTTTCCTACCCATGCTCATATCAAAATGTTCTAGTTCATTTACTAATACATATCAAAATCAACCATAATAACGACAGACATACACACTTGCATACACATACATACATATTAAGTCTACACAAACAACTCGAGGTAAGTCTTTTTGACTTTATCTTATGTTCCCAAGTACAATCCTCCTGGTCCTTACTTCATTGGAACCATATAGGCTTCACTTCCTTATTATAAAGCTTCTTTACATCTAGGTCCACAATCTAAAAGGTTTTTCTAAAATAATCATGTTTGGTTCAACAACCCAGTCATCCATAGCTCTCGGACTTACAACTGCCACAGGGTCTCAAACAGTTCCTCAAATATGATACATGAAACACATTATAGACCCCAACTAAAGTACTCAGTAGCTCAACTTTATAGGTTACCTTACCAATTCTCTCAAGTATTGGAAAGAGGACAACATACCTAGGCGCTATCTTTCCTACCTTTCTAAACCTCATAGCGTCTCTCATCGGTGAAAACTTAACAAACACATGATCACATAGGTTAAACTCCAAGTCCTTATACCATGTGTTGGTGTAGCACTTCTGCCTCAATCGGGCACCTTTCATCCCTTCTTGAATTATTTTGACCTTTTTTTGAAGCTTTTCTTACAAAATCCGATCCCAATACGAACCTATCTCCCTTCTCACACCAACATATAGGTGACTTACATAGTCTGACATGCAATAACTCGAAAGGTGTTATCCTAATACTGGATTAGTAACTATTATTGTACAAAAATTCCACCAAGCGTAGGTGATCTTTCCAAGATCCACCAAAGTCCCACTCGCAATAAATCCTCCAGCATTCGGCTGTCCCTCTTGGTTTGCACATTAGTCTAAGGATGGTATGTTGTACACATACAAAACTAAAAAAGCACTTTGTAGGCTCCGCCAAAAGTCATTGAAAAACAAAGGGATCTTGTTCACTAACTATAGTACTTGGAACTCCATGTAACTTTACTATAATCTTTAAATAAACCTCGTCCAATTTTATTGTCGTCCTTGTAGGTATTACTAGGATAAAATAGGAACTCTTGGTTAGTATATCTTCTATGCCCATATACTCTCATTCCCAACCCTAGATCTCGACAACTCACCTATGAAATCCATGGAAACTGAGTCTTCTGTCCACATGGGAACTCCTAATGGCTATAAAAGTCCACTTGGCTTTCAATGCTCTACTTTAACTTGTTAGCATGTGATACATCTCTACACACACTCCCTAACTTCCCATTTCACTGCTCCCTAGAAGAAACTTCTCGTCGTGTCTCGGTATGACTTAGTACCAACTAGGTGAATATCATAACTTAAAAGATGGCATTTGTTGAAGACTTCTTTCCAAAGGCCTCCTGTATCAGCATCATAAAACCTTACCATTTTTTGAAGTCTTCCTCTTTCATCCACACTGAAACCTTTCAACTCATCTACCTCGATTCTAGACTATAGGCACCTAAGTCTATCGAGACAGGGTGGATCTTCTCCTTGCTTCTCGGTAATCCTTTTCACATGAGCTAGCCTAACTTTTAAGCATGATAATGTCCGGTAATCTTTACTCGAGCCAACACTCGATTGAAAGTGAATATTACAAGAAACAGCGTCTCTAACCACACTCCACTCCTCAATCATAGCCAAAACTCAAGTTTTCTACTTTCGGCTAAAGGCATATGTAATTCTCTTTCCCTTCCTTAGGGTATATATACTCTATCGTAAAGTTATAAGACATCAAAAACTCTAACCATCTCTACTGCCTCATGTTCAACTCCTTTTGAGAGAAAAAGTATCTCAAGGACCCATGGTTAGTAAATAACTAAAACCTTTTTAGAACTTGGTTCAATTCCCATAATGATATACAAATAGGAAGGTTTGAACCCTTAACTTTACATGAGACCATTACATGTCCTAACCTACTATGCTACCCGTATGGGTATAACTCAAACCTTTCCCCTAAAAGGTAATGTCTCTAACTCTTCAATGTGAAGATAACAGCTGCGAACTCCAAGTCATGTGTCGGATATCAAACTTTATGGGGTCGCAACTGCCTAGATACATAAGCTATTACTTTGCCTGATTGCATCAACATTGCTCCTAAACCTAAACTTGAGCATTTGTAAAACAATCATATCTTTGTTTCCTCTGGTATAAATAAAACCAGAGCATTCATCAACCAAAGCTTCAACTCTTGGAATGATGTCTTACATTCCTTAATCCACACACACTTCTCGTTCTTCCGAGTAAGTCTTGTCCTTAGCACTACTATTCAAGAGAACTCCTTAATTAATCTCCGATAATAGTTGCCAATCCTAGAAAAGTCCATACCTCTGTAACAGTCTGTAACACCCCATATTTTCATAACATTATTTAGGATATTTAATTAGCTAAAATTAAATAAAATAATATGGAGATTAATGGATTGAGATTTGTTTTAGCTAAGGGTTGTCGTGCCATAATAGTGTGTTAATTAAAATAAAATAACCTAAACAAAGGTGTTAGGAAATAACAAGGGCAATATGGGGAATTGGTGGAGCTTATACTCTAAATCCTTAGGAGATAGAAACTCACGTTCATTTCATTTTACTCAAACAAAAAACACTAAGGTCGGCCACCATTTTCACTCTCAAGAAGAAGATTAAAGCTAGGATTCAAGAGAAGGGAAACAATCAACTAAATCAACATCAAACCTCACATCTATAATCTCAAAGCTAAGGTGAATAATTACTACATCCCATTTTCTTTTGGTTTTTGGTTTTAATACTAAGATCCGAATGATTTTGCTAGTATATGCCATGTTTTGATGATTAAAGTTACATATATTTATTTGTTGGTGAAATATGCATGTACATACTTGTTTTATGAGATGTTTGATATCAAAACCCTATTAAATGACATCCAATTGCCTTGAAAATTTAATTATAGGTTAACAATGATATTTCAGAGTCGGGTTTCAATTTTCATAATTTTCTGAATTATGGTGGATTTTATATTGATTTTCTAGTGAAGGAAATTGTTTATTGGGTTATAAATTATTTTCGGCTAAAATAATTATTATTTGGGGTTGAAATTTTGATATGTTAGGCAACATATTAAAATATATTTTTTTGGGATTTTCCCAGATTTTTTCTAAGTGTTTTGATGAATATATAAAATTATTTAAGGTATGAGACTTAAATGTTTTATATATTTAATTAAGGAGAAGGGGTATTTTGTAAAATAAAATGATTATTAAATTTGAAAATAGTGTCAGCACATTTCTAAAAAGAATTTGTTAACCAATGAGAATTTGACAAACAAAGGCAGGTTAGTTGAAAAGTTATCCCTTTTAAGTTAAAAACAAAGAAATCATACTTTTAGCATGTTTCATCATATTACAGCAGTAAACCTTCCGACCCAGACCTTCCGACAAGGTCAAAAGGTTCTAAGCTTTCAACAAGGTCAAACCAATGCATATGGTATCAAGATACTTGGTAAGTAATGAATTGGACATAGTCGAAGGGTTCTTAGTCGAAGGGTTGATGGCCAATGAGGTTGGGGTATGTTTGTTTTATAAACCAAAAGCTTTCACCTACTTTGCTTTCGAATTAGAGCTTTCGACTTGGTTGCTCTTGACCAGGTCAAAATGTTTAAAAGAAAGGTTTTAAACCTTTCGACACAGTCGAAAGGTTATTGCTGCTAGTTTGTTTTGAAACCTTTCGTCATAGTCGAAAGGTTACTGCCGCTTTATATAAATGTTTTGTTTTGAACCTTCCGACAAAGTCGAAGGGTTTACTTTGATTGATTTCAAAAGGTCTACTTGTTTCAAAAACTAGCCGATGCTTTCGAAAGGAAGCTTTCAAATTAGGTGATTACCCCTGTTTTATAAATTGAACTATAACCCAAAGCTTTCGAAAGAGTTGTTTTAAAAGATGCTTTAAAGCTTTCGAAGCAGAGCTTTCTACTTAGCCGAAAGGTTGCTTCCAATGAAGTCGAAAGGTTTTAAAAGAAGGATTTCCACTTGTTTTAAATTGAACCCAGAAAGTTTTCGAAAGGCTTTAGAAGGTTAATGCTTTCGAAAGGTTTTGTTTACTAAATGGTTTTAAAAGGGGTCGAAAGCAAAGCTTTCGATGGAGTCGAAAGGTATCCTTTCGAAGGGGTCGAAAGGTAGCTTCCGACTAGGTCAAAAGGTTTAGTTTCTGAATGATTTCGGAAGGTTTTAAATGGAAGGGTTTCCAAAGATTTTCCAAGGCAATGTACCAAGTTTTTTTAAAATGCGATGTCTAAGGTTTTATTGCTTTCGAAAGGTTTGAAGTTCAATGGGTTCGAAAGGTTTGTGGTTCAATGGTTTCGAAGGGTTGAGTTTCAATGGTTTCGAAGGGTTTTGATTTCTAAGGGTTTTAAGGGTACCAATGGAAACAATAAATGAAAATGACCTAAGTTAGGGATACTGATGGAAATAGGTTAATCATGGGGTACAAATAGATTCATGGGGCTAGCATGAGTCAAATGGCAAAGTCAAATAGAATCATGGGGCTAACATGATACAAATAGAATTATGAGGCTAACATGATATAAATAAATTCATTAGGCAAACATGAGACCATTAAATTCGTAGGGCTAACATGAAATAATTAGATTCATGGGGCTAGCATGAATCAAGTGGTAAAATGATGGGTTCATAGTCATCCTAGGAAAACTATGTGATGTGAGATGGATAGTCTACATCAACTTAAGCAAAATGAATGTGGAATAGGTAGACCTCTTTGATATAATTAAACTCTAATTGGGGATGGGGAAATCCTAATTGTTTTCAAGTATGCATATCACCATAATGTTTTATAAATACATGTTTTAACCATTGTGGATGCAGGGGCATAGTATATGGTTTTATGAAAGGTTTTGCAAAAGATATGTTTTAAAAGGATGTTAGCGAGGGCACTACGAGAAATACAGCTTACTACAACTTTTGTTTTACAACGTTTGTATTTAGAACATTGTAAAAAAACTCCTTTTACAACGTTTTCTGAAAAAACGTTGTAAAAAAATCCCTTTTACAACGTTTTTACAGAAAAGTTGTAAAACATGTCTTTTTACAACTTTTCCTCAAAAAACGTTTTAAAAACTATTTTTTTACAACTTTTTTTTAAAAAGTTGTCATGGTACCCTTTTAGCAACAGTTTTAAAAGGTTGTAAAAAGGATATTTTTTAAACTAGCTATTAATCAACTAAACTTTTTTAAAAAGTAGTTTTACTCGTAGGTTTATGTTAATATTTTTGAATATGTTTAGTTTTGCTTAAAATATTATAATTATTATTTTTGATAACATGAGTGATACTTTATTCAAGCAGAGCACTCTTTTTGATGTCTCGAGGGCTCAAGCCCATGACCTTTAGAACATCTGTCTAAAATGCTACATCCTAACCACTTAAGCTAGAGGTCATTGACATAATAATTAACAACTATAATTAATAAAAAATATTTAATACTTACATGAATAATTTATAAATGGTCGTTTATAATTAATAATTTATAAATGAAAAGTTAGATAAGTAATTATATATAATTTATAACTACTGATTACCAATAAATAATTTGTAATTACAAATTATTATCTATATTCAATAATTATTTTTTATATTTAATAATTATTATGATTAATAGTTAATAATTAGTAGATTATAGTTAATATTTATTAAGTACATTTAATAGTTAATAAATAAAATTCATAATTACTATTGAATAATTAATAACTAGTATGCAATTGTTACTATTAAATAATTAATATTAAATAATTAATAACTAATTTTCTATTAAAATTAAGGAGTAATAATTAATTACTAATTAAATAATAATTAATATTTAATAATTAATAAAAAGGCTAAATTAACATTAATTTTTTTGAATAAATTTACTATTGCTTTAAATATTATAAAAATCAATAATTAGCAATTTATAAGTAATAAAAATATGTTTACTGTTGGTTTAAATGTTCACAACTTATATATAGGTCATTATTTATAAATTATACTTAATAGTTATTAATAAACAATTCATAATTACTAAATATTATTTATATACAGCAAAAGTTGAACAAGGTTTTTTTACAACGTTCTTAGAGCAAACATTGTAAAAACCTTGTGTTTTACAACTTTTTTGGAAAGGTTGTAGTAATATTATTTTAACAACTTATATTACAAAAACGTTGTAAAAATATTATTTTTTGCAACTTGTCCCCTTAAATGTTGTAAATATTAATTTACTACTATAAAAGTTGTTTTTCTTTGTAAAAATTTTTGAGGAAGCGTTCGCCATAGGAAAAGACCGAATTAACGTTAATTTTTTTGAATATATGTACAATTGCTTTAAATATTATAATAATAAAAAATTAGTAAGTTATAATTAATAAAAATAATGAATACTTACTTAACAATTTATAAATGGTAATTTATAATTCATAACTATGAATAACACTTTATATAGGTTATTATTTATAATTTATTAGAATTAATGATCATTAATAAATAATTTATAATTATTGATTATTATAATCAATAATTATTTTTTATATTTAATTATTTTTTATAGTTAATTGTTAATAATTAGTAAATTATACGTTTAGAAATCCCAAGCGACCTAATTTTCACGGCGGCCTAATTTCGCGATTCTTTACTTTTCTGGCGGCCGTGTTTTGCGCCTCCGTATCTTTTCGTCTTTGACACATTCTGGCTGTGATGCCGCGTCGCAAGAATCCGCCTTCTTCGGCCCTCGCTGCACTCAGGTCGGAGACCAGATTTGGAAAAAGTTTTTCCCCATCCAACCCAGTTCTGTCTCTGCCTCGTGCAATCAATCCTCTGGCATACGAGCTTTCTCTTGCATCTCCTCCGACAATTGGTACACACGGCCTCCTGGGTGAGCTGGATTCGACCCTCATTTCTTCGAATCATGCAATATATGCTTCTGACCTCCAGATCTCACTTCCCATATCTGCGAGTGCATTGCCAATCTCAGGTATTATTAAGCCCGCTTTGTGTTTTGCTCTATCGCCATTGCTTGGCGCTGCTGCTTGTCGCGTGTCTAAGCCTTGCTCTGATGTTAGTGTCACTTCGCTTGGTTTGGATGTTAATACCGTCGATCAGTGTTTGATTGGTGATAATGCAGTGTCACACAATGTTGAACAAAATGAAAATGTGGCAGATGTGAACCCTGATGTAACTGCCAATTTGATAAATGTTGAATGCCCAAGTTCTGCTTGTGGAAATGGCTGTGAGACTGCTTGTGAAATTGACAGATCTGAGTGTATTCCTCCTGCCTTGGCTTCTCCGCCTGATGTGCCACCAAAATGGTCTTCTCTATTCACTAAGATGCCCAACAACGCGGGTGTTCATACCCCGTGAGTTTTTGATAATGTTGTGCTTGATGGAGCTATGGTTCCACCTTCCGGAGTGATATAAGCTAGCATTGACTATTGGAAGGACTACCTAGTTGGATTTTTCTTGGATTCCAAGCCGGAATATCATTTAGTTAAAGCGAGATGCAACCAAGTTTGGAAGCCTAGAGGTGGTCTTAGTGTTCACTTTGATAATGCTATGTACTATTTCAAGTTCTCTCATTCTGATGAGAGGTAACATATCCTTGAATCTGATCCGATTCTAATTGATGGGAAGCCTTTCATTATCACTTCCTGGAATCCATCGGTTGACAGGGAAATTGAGAAAGTTTTATATATTCCTGTTTGGGCTCATTTTTCTTGTATTCCTTCAGTGCTACAGCCTATGATCAGAATTGACTGGCTGGCCGGCCTTGTAAGCAAGGTGATTTGTTATGACACGAACACAGTGGCAAGGAAGAGACTAGTTTATGCTAAAGCCTTGATTGAGATTACTCATACCAAACCCTTACCATCTTCTCTTCGGCTTCGTCTTCCGGACGGTCATGAAGTCGAGATTCGTGTTCGTTACAGTTGGAAACCAGACATTTGTATGTCCTGTCAATCTTTTAGGCATTCCACTGATTCATGTTCGCATGGGACAGCTGTTGCTCCTGCTCTTTTGTCTTCTCGGATCCCCCTACCTAGACACTTTGTTAGGAAGTGGGTTCCGAAAGCTGCCCCGATTATTCCTCCTTTTCCTTCTGATGTCATCATTCTGGGTGCTCCTCCTGAATTACCTCATCCTGTTATTGTCCCCGTCGTGGATGTTGCTACTGACCCATTGTGTGATGGACCTTCCTCTGATACTATTGTTTAGGACTCTGACGAGCGTGCATGGCTACACCTACCTTCAGACATGAGGTTCTCGCCTGAGACTAATACCTTTTATGCTTTCATCAGTGACTCTGCGGAGGAAACGAGAAGTCTTATTTGCCATATTGGTGGAGAGGGCCTTGCCCTAACCAGGGAAGGTGAAATTGGTGAGGTGAACAAGAGTAAGTTCTATGATGTTACGTAGGATAGAAAGTTTATTTACTCTCCTGCTTCTGTTGGTTATGTTGCTGATCTGGCTCTTCTTTTCGCTGGGTACGCTGATGCTACTGGCCGAAGTCAGATGATGGTCGTGCTTGTCCTTCCTCCCCTTCGGGGGGCTAGGCAAATTCCATTTGTAGTAGTATAGGCCTTATTTTCTATCTCATGTTCTTTAGTTTGTCAGTGGCTTGTCCACTTTAATCAGCTGCTTTGTGCATGTACAAACCACCTGTTCTTTATTTATATACAGTGGCACGACCCACTTTAAAGCCGGCTAGCTTTGCTAAAAAAAATTAGTAAATTATACTTAATATTTATTAATTACATTAAATAGTTAATAAATATAATTAGGAATCAATAATTAATACTAAATAATTAACGGTAATATTAAATAATCACTATTAAATAATAATTAATAATAAATTTTAATATTTAATATATAATTAATTTATAATTTCAATAACTAACATTTAATAATTTATTATTGATTCATATTTAATAATTAATAACTAATGTACTATTTAATAATTCATAATTAATAATTATTGATTAATAATTACTACTAAAAATTAATAACATATACATAATTATTAGTATTTTATACCTAATATTCAATTATAATTAAGAAGTAATAAGTTACAACTAATAATTAATAATTAACAAATAAGAAGTAGTTTTTAATAATTAATTTTTAATAATTAATATTTAATATTAAATAATGTCTACTAAATAATTAATAATTAGTAGTTAAGTACAATATTTAATAACCAATAATTATTAAGTAATAAATATTTAATAATTAAGAACTAATATTATTTAGTATTTAATATTTCCTAATTGTGAAGACCCGTAAATTCTCACCTTTTGAATCGACTACAATCCACACAAGTCATATCCAAACAGATAAGGATTCACGATCTTCCCTAATCAAATTGGATTCTTCACTTTTGAAAATCAACATATCATATATCGAAGATATCAATGTCGAGATCCAAATGTTAAAATCCTCATCGGTAGGGTTTGCTACCAGTAAATAACATCAGTATAAATAAGAATGCACAGCTGAAACAAAATGCTCTCATATATATATTTAGAACAAAAGATGATACAAGGTGATATTAGAGAGTCATAGATACATCACTATATACAACATCATGAAGTACAACTGAACAAGGTACACAACAGAAATAGAAACTAAAGAAATTAGTCTTCAGAGAGAGTCCAAAAACCGACATCTTCTCTCTGATCCAAAAGCTCCAAATAAACACTCCAACTCCAGCTCCAACTATCTACAGGGTGATCTATTACCTGACTCTAGGCTGCCCGTGTGGAAAATAAGGGCACCCAGAGTTTAGGGAAAAACAATAAACTCCATGTCAGTCATGGGACTGGTGTGAGAAACAAAAGTATATAGTTACTTTTGAAAACAAGTTCCGTATATGCTTTTGAAAAATGAAATTATCATAAGGTCTCGATCCGCACACAAGATGCAAACGCACACATGGTCGAGGTTTCTTCCTATGACAGTCAAACATGCCTTTGATACGTTACAAATATCCTTTTAATTTTATTATAGTGCTTAGTGATTGAGAACCATTTTCAAAATAAACTTATTAATTTAGCCAGCATATGTTACATGATGGTATGCCTACTATAGCCACTGTATTAAACAGTGAGTAATATAATCAAAACCGTACAAGGTTCGTATTGGAGAATGGGTTTCCAATACTGACCAGGCAAAGGAACTTCCTCATCCACGATTGGGTACGCCTCTAGAGGGACGTCCCGAGAAACTAGTGTTTCTCTGTCAACACAAGGCCGGGTTACCACTCAATGGTAACTACTTACTCAAGTCTATCCATCCCCCGGTTGTTACCAACCTTTAAAACGGGGCCCCGATCTTTTCCAACATCCACATCAAGCAAATACTGGGTGTGTAAGACCATAGTACAGCTATATAAATATATAATCCACAAAGTGAATACCTGGGTTCCATACCATGGTATCACTATATATATCTAGAAGGGGATAGACATCCTACACCTTGTCGCATCCATTCCTGTTTCGGCCATTCCCGGGGTGTGAGGTTCGTGAAGTCTCGTACCCACAAGGCTCTGCTTTTCAACAAAAGCCTTGATCCTATCCATAGAATTCTTCGGAATGTCACATTACCAATCCAAAATTACATAACTGATTTCTACCAACGCATAACGCTTGAGTTCATACGTCTCAAGGAAGGGTGTTAAGCTAAGAGAATAAATTCTCCGCCACCAAGCAGATATACGTTAATAAAGATCAATCATATAAAGTCAGAATGTAATGTCAGACAATCCATCCATCCAAAAGTTCGTTCTGGGACTGAACGAAACTGAAGGCACCTTATTCCTCAACCTTTGCCCAAAAGGTGAAAGGCCCTTGCGTATCCGAAGATTTTTCAAACATCATCTGGACCACTGCTTTAAAAGTATAGGGGTATCGTTTCTATATCGGCCGCTAAACTGATGAAGAGAAATCAACAAGCAGTCCATTAGATGTGAAGATCCCTGGTCTTCATCATCATTTCAATACGACTCATCACAATCATAGCGTCGTATTATTATTCAGAATAGGAAATTCCCGTACCGGTCTTTCCGAATAATAAGCGTCCTTTAAAAGCCATTCGGAACCAAATGGATTTTTAATTTAAGTCTCAACAAATCAAATTCATATTTGATTTAAGTGATTTAAACCACCATTTAAATTACTTTATTCATACTATTTCAAATTTGGAAAATATTGATCACTTATAGCTCAAAAATCAAAATGTTGATTTAAGCGTTACGAAAAGTGTCGCAAATATAGTGTATTTGTACAACTAAAACCATTCAAATATGATTTAAATTACTTCTATTATCTTTTAAATCATATATATATACTTCATATATATTATAAAAACTTCATTTCTCAATTCATAACCTTTTTATTCAATTTAATTGATTTAATTGAATATTTAAATAATATAATAATATTATTTTTCTAAATTTCATCCGATTTAATCCAAACTTTCCAGAAATCAAAATAAACTATATATAATACTATTGGAATCATTTAATTGATTATAAACCTTTATTTATATAGCGAACTTAACTTCACTTTTCTAAAATCGATTTAAATTATTATTTATATTTCCAAAGTTGAACATGCCATTTTATATTTAAAATGATTTCAAATAAATAACTTCTTTTACAAAAGTTTTTCAATATATCTCCAATATCATTTCCAAATAGTTTAAATTATAAAATTCGAATATTCAAATTTCCACTCAAATTTGAATATTGTATTATTATTATTTTAAATCGAGACTTAACCAATATCCATTTAAATCCAAATGGGTGTGTATAATAAGTGTAATGTGCAGTGTTATCACTATTAACATCCATATATACATTCATATCATCCAAACAAGAAGTATATGGTATAACTGAATATTTTAACAATTAAATACTGATATAACTATCATATAGTTAAAACATCCATAACTATCAATTCATTCATCCAATCACAACCAATATAAACACTATATTAAGTGATATAGTTTCTCATCGTGGGATCCACTCCTCCTTTCTTTAGTTTGTGAATGAAATAAAATGAGATATGGACTTGGCTATTTATAGGTGAAAAGAAGGGTACTTTAGTCATTTCCTATAGCCTAACCAGATTCGACCATATTTTGGTCCAATAGAAAACATCTTGATGGCCTAATTTGATTCGACCACATTTTGGTCCAATAGAAAACATCTTGATGGCTTAATTTGATTCGACCACATTTTGGTCCAATAGAAAACATCTTGATGGCCTAATTTGATTCGACCACATTTTGGTCCAATAGAAAACATCTTGATGGCTTAATTTGATTCGACCACATTTTGGTCCAATAGAAATCCTCGTTATCAACTATGGCATAACACGATTCGACCAGATTTTGGTCTAATTGCAACCATCTGCATGGAATATAATAATCATTATGCTATTTTGTTTCATTAGGCAAGTAATTATACTGTTCTGTTTTTATTAGGCAAGTAATTATACTATTCTGTTTTATTAGGCAAGGTTAATAATTCTCTCTTGTTTTATTAGGCAAGGTTAATAATTCTAGATATAAAATCCATTACTTAATCATTTAAAAACATATTAATTATTCATGTTCAAAGTGATTAAATTATGGGTCGTTACATTTTAAATATTCGAATTTGATGACCCAAAAATACGGTTCGTTACATAGAGGTGTCATGTGCATGTGAAGGGAGGCTAAGAAGAAGACATGTGTAAGGCTTCTCTTTAGTAGCATTTGTTTCATGCTATGGTTTGTTTTCATAGCTTTACTTATTTATTTAGTTATCTATGTATGCTTTCTTTTATAAATTCAAATGAATATAACTATAAACTCATATAACTTTTGAATTCAAATTCATATATTTAAATAACTACTATTATTTAAATTAGTTAAATTTCTAGATCGTTACAACCGCCCCTCCTTAAAGAATTTCGTCCTTGAAATTAATAAGAAGGAAAAACTAAAAAGATAAGGAATTTGAATTTATCGATAAGATAGACTAAGATGGAATGTCGACTCTGCATCTGGGATAAGCTTTCTTCATGCTTTCCTCAGTTTCCCAAGTGCAGTCGTTTGGATCTCCACTCCACTGGACTTTGACCAATCTAACCACCTTGCGACTCAATTTCTTCTCATCCCGATCGATGATTTTAAGTGGTTCTCTCTTCAATGATAATTCAGGAGTGATCTCCACATCTTGCTGAGCAATTTCTTCAATGATCTGATCGGGATCATGAACGTACTTCCTCAGATGAGACACATGAAATACATTATGGACCCTAGCTAGCCAGTTTGGTAATTGTATACGATAAGCTAGTGGTCCAATTCTCTCCAGAATGGGGAAGGGTCCAATAAATCGAGGAGCGAGTTTACCCGTCTTCCCAAAACGAATAGCTCCTCTCATTAGTGAAACCTTCAAGAATACTGAATCCCCTACTTGGAATTCCAAAGCACGTCTTCGATTATCAGCATAGCTTTTCTGACGGCTTTGAGCAACCTTCAACTTTTTTCTGATAAATTCAACCTTATCAAAAGCTTCCCTAATCATATCTGGTCCCAATACAAGACGATCTCCTGTTTCAACCCAACATACCGGTGATCGACAAGGTCGACCATATAATGCTTCAAATGGAGCCATCCCGATACTTGCTTGGTAGCTGTTATTATATGAAAATTCTACCAAATGCAAATGATCCTCCCATGATCCTTTGAAGTCTAGAATACAAGCCCTCAAAAGATCCTCCAGAATCTGGTTAACTCTTTCCGTATGTCCGTTTTTCTGCGGGTGATATGCAGTGCTAAGATTTAGCTTCGTTCCCAACGCAGTTTGGAAAGCTTCCCAAAAATGACTCGTGAAGATTGGATCACGATCACTTACTATACTACTTGGGACTCCATGCAATCGAACTATTTCTTTGATATAAATATCAAATAAACTTGCTGCGGTTCTAGTGGGTTTTACTAGAATAAAATGTGCAGTTTTAGTAAGGCGATCCACAATAACCCATATACCTTCATTCCCCTTTTTCGTTCGAGGCAACCCATCAATAAAATCCATGGAAACTTGATCCCCTTTCCAGGCTGGAATCTCCAAAGGTTGTAGAAGTCCTGCTGGCTTTTGCTGATCACTCTTGATTTGCTGGAAGGTAGCACACTTGCTTATATAAATAGAGATGTCTCTTTTAATTGTCTTCCACCAGAAGGTTCTCTTGATGTCTCGATACATTTTGTTTACCCCAGGATGGATGCTATATTTTGACTTGTGGCATTCATCCAACACTTCCTTCTTTAGCTCCTTGTCATCAGGAACACAAATTCTTCCTTTCAATTTCACAATGTTTTTATTATCCAGCTCAGAACTTGTATCTTCGCCTCGTTGAATTCTTCCATATATATTTTGGAGAAACTGGTCTTCCTTTTGTTTGTTAGCGATCTTCTCTATCAGATTTGGGGTTATTACCAAATAAGCAAGGACAGAATGCTTCTGACTCAAAGCATCGGCAACCAGATTGGCTTTTCCAGGAGTATATTGGATATCTAGGTCATAAGACGCTAGAAATTCCAACCAACATTGTTGACGTAGATTAAGATCCTTTTGAGTGAAAAGATACTTAAGCGATTTGTGATCAGTAAAAAGATCGAATTTTTCACCTATCACAAAAGAATTATAAGATTCAAATTGGAAAAAAGATTTAAATTTGAAAAGCTGAAAAGGAAAATTTACCTAGCAGGTAATGCCTCCATATCTTTAAGGCAAAGATAACTGCTAGTAACTCAAGATCATGAGTTGGATAATTTTTCTCATGGGGTCGTAATTGTCTACTGGTGTAGGCAATCACCTTTCCTTTCTACATCAAAACAGCGCCAACTCCATCACCACAACCATCAGTGTAAACCGATAAATCTTTATTCCCATCAATCACAGCTAATACTGGAGCTGTGGTCAATCTTTTCTTTAATTCCTGAAAAGATTCTTCGCATCGGGGTGTCCAGATAAACTTAGCATTTTTCATTGTTAGCTTTGTCAGGGGACTAGCCAACTTAGAAAAATCCTGTACAAACTTCCGGTAATATCCAGCTAAACCAAGAAAACTTCTGACTTCCTTTGGTGTAGTAGGCTGTTTCCAATCCATTATCGTTGAAATCTTACTTGGATCAACCGCAATTCCTTTCTCAAAAACTACGTGTCCAAGAGATCTGACTTCCTTCTCCCAAAAATGGCATTTGGAAAATTTAGCATAAAGAACATTGCTTCTCAGAATTTCCAGAATAACTCTCAAGTGTTCTGCATGCTCTACCTTTGTTTTGGAATAGATGAGAATATCATCAATGAAAACCAGCACGAATTTGTTCAATACATCCCGAAATACTCGAGTCATCAGATCTACGAAGAATGCGGGAGCATTGGTTAGTCCAAATGGCATGACTAACCATTTGTAGAAGATGTCCGGTCCTCGGAATGCAGTCATGGGAATACTATCTTCAGCGATTCTCAATTGATGGAATCCTTGAGCAAGATCCATCTTAGAGAAGAAACGAGCTCCATGAAGTTGATCAAATAGCTCATCGATACGAGGCAAAGGGAATTTATTTTTCAAAGTTTGTTTATTGAGGTCTCGATAGTCAAAGCACATTCTCAATGATCCATCAGATTTTGCAACAAATACAGCAGCTGAACCCCAATTGGAACGGCTTGGACGTATGAAGCCTTTTTCCAATAGTTCTAGGGTTTGTTTGGTTAATTCTAGTTTCTCCTTTGGGGCCATCCTTTGAACAGAATGAACAACTGGTCTGGCGTTGGGTACCAGATCAATTCGAAATTCGATTTCACGGTGAGGAGGGAGAGATGTAACTTCTTCAAAGACATCAGGAAAATCTCTAACAACAAGAATAGATTTAATATCGGGATCTGGTTATCCTTGGGTGTACATCAATTTATAACGTTTCAGACTAGGATCTTCGCAGGGGATATCAATATAGTTTCCAAAACTGGTTTTAACTGATATAATTTGTTTTGCACAATCAATATTAGCTTTATATTTTGATAACCAGTTCATGCCCAAAAGAGTGTCAAATTCGTCAAAGTCAAGAACATAAAGATTTTATGGAAACTGATAATAGGAATATGAGATAGGGATCTTCATACATCGTAAACGAAGATTCATAGGGCCACCAACCGGATTTCTAACGCAAAGAGGATTTCCTACTACTTTAGATTTAAGTTTAAGTTCTTCAACCAAATTTTTTGAGACAAAACTATGAGAAGAACCAGTGTCAAATAAAACTCGAATATCTCTATTGGAAATAGAAAGAGTACCTTCCAAGACGCCCTTTCCCTTTGCATCTCTAGAAGACGAAGGCTTATTTTCTAGTGCATAAACATTTGATTTCTGAACTTGCTTCACCAAGGGACAGTCTTTCACGAAGTGGCCCGGCTTCTGACAAACAAAGCAGTTCACGTTCTTCTTCTTGGGCTTTGTACATTTCTGAGAATAGTGCCCCTTTTCCTGACAATTGTAACAAGTAACTTTAGATAGACGACTTTTCGGGTTTCCTCCTTTCTTGTTATTGTCATTTTTCCTGCCTTGGAACTTCCTTTTCTTATTATTTCCCCCAGAATTTCCACCTTCTTTCTTTAGAACATTTTTCTCTTCTTCAGATGACTCCTCTTTATCTGTTGCTTCATAACGATAGCCCATATCCACTAAATCAGCAAAGGATTGCTTTATATGAATGGTCATCCGCCCGTGGTATCTCTTCTTCATTCCTTTCACAAACCTTTGATTTTTTCTTAAAGGGTTACTAACCAATTCGGAACCAAATCGAGAAAGCTCATTAAAGTGCTTCACATATTCTTCAAAAGTCATGTCACCTTGTTTCAATTCCACAAACTCCTCATACAATCTATCAACACCGGCTGAAGGAAAAAAATGTTCTTCAAATTCACTTTTGAACCTCGACCAGGAAAAGTTTTCTTCTGGTTCTTCCATCGTTTTAGTTTCCCACCAGATTTGGGCTCCATGTTCCAATTGCCAAGTAGCTAGATACCTTTTTTTGCTCATCATTGATATTCAAGCCCTTGAAAATCTTTTCACATGTTTTGATCCAGGCTTGTGTCTCAATTATCGTCTCTTTGCCTTTATATGTCTTTCCTCCCAGATTAGTGAATTTCTTGCATAAGACGGAGAAGTCTACTTCCGGTTGGACTGGAATAACTGCTTCTGCAACAGCTGGAGCAGTCCGTCCATTAGTGGTGGTACTGCCACCTCTTCTTCCTCTTCCACTCATTCTCTGAGATAAGAAGAAAGAGTTAGGATTTAGATTAGAATTGAAAAGTTTGAAATTCGAACGCTCTCTCAGATATACTTATTCTAGGGTGTTACTAACCCTATCTCTAATGAGTGACTAATGTTATTACTGGAAGCTAAAGTTCTTACTCAACCTTAAACTCTGATACCAACTGTGAAGACCCGTAAATTCTCACCTTTTGAATCGACTACAATCCACACAAGTCAAATCCAAACAGATAAGGATTCACGATCTTCCCTAATAAAATTGGATTCTTCACTTTTGAAAATCAACATATCATATATCGAAGATATCAATGTCGAGATCCAAATGTTAAAATCCTCATCGGTAGGGTTTCCTACCAGTAAATAACATCAGTATAAATAAGAATGCACAGCTGAAACAAAATGCTCTCATATATATTTAGAACAAAAGATGATACAAGGTGATATTAGAGAGTCATGGATACGTCACTATATACAACATCATGAAGTACAACTGAACAAGGTACACAGCGGAAATAGAAACTAAAGAAATTGGTCTTCAGAGAGAGTCCAAAAACCGACATCTTTACTCTGATCCAAAAGCTCCAAATAAACACTCCAACTATCTATAGGGTGATCTATTACCTGACTCTAGGCTGCCTGTGTGGAAAATAAGGGCACCCAGAGTTTAGGGAAAAACAATAAACTCCAGGTCAGTCATGGGACTGGTGTGAGAAACAAAAGTATATAGTTGCTTTTGAAAACAAGTTCCGTATATGCTTTTGAAAAATGAAATTATCATAAGGTCTCGATCCGCACACAAGATGCAAACGCACACATGGTCGAGGTTTCTCCTTATGACAGTCAAACATGCCTTGGATACGTTACAAATATCCTTTTAATATTATTATAGTGCTTAGTGATTGAGAACCATTTTCAAAATAAACTTATTAATTTAGCCAGCATACGTTACATGATGGTATGCCTACTATAGCCACTGTATTAAACAGTGAGTAATACAATCAAAACCGTACAAGGTTCGTATTGGAGAATGGGTTTCCAATAATGACCAGGCAAAGGAACTTCCTCATCCACGATTGGGTACGCCTCTAGAGGGACGTCCCGAGAAACTACTGTTTCTCTGCCAACACAAGGCCTGGTTACCACTCAATGGTAACTACTTACTCAAGTCTATCCATCCCCCGGTTGTTACCAACCTTTAAAACGGGGCCCCGATCTTTTCCAACATCCACATCAAGCAAATACTGGGTGTGTAAGACCATAGTACAGCTATATAAATATATAATCCACAAAGTGAATACCTGGGTTCCATACCATGGTATCACTATATATATCTAGAAGGGGATAGACATCCTACACCTTGTCGCATCCATTCATGTTTCGGCCATTCCCGGGGTGTGAGGTTCGTGAAGTCTCGTACCCACAAGGCTCTGCTTTTCAACAAAAGCCTTGATCCTATCCATAGCATTCTTCGGAATGTCACATTACCAATCCAAAATTACATAACTGATTTCTACCAACGCATAACGCTTGAGTTCATACGTCTCAAGGAAGGGTGTTAAGCTAAGAGAATAAATTCTCCGCCACCAAGCAGATATACGTTAATAAAGATCAATCATATAAAGTCAGAATGTAATGTCAGACAATCCATCCATCCAAAAGTTCGTTCTGGGACTGAACGAAACCGAAGGTACCTTATTCCTCAACCTTTGCCCAAAAGGTGAAAGGCCCTTGCGTATCCGAAGATTTTTCAAACATCATCTGGACCACTGCTTTAAAAGTATAGGGGTATCGTTTCTATATCGGCCGCTAAACTGATGAAGAGAAATTAACAAGCAGTCCATTAGATGTGAAGATCCCTAGTCTTCATCATCATTTCAATACGACTCATCACAATCATAGCGTCGTATTATTATTCGGAATAGGAAATTCCCGTCCCGGTCTTTCCGAATAATAAGCGTCCTTTAAAAGCCATTCATAACCAAATGGATTTTTAATTTAAGTCTCAACAAATCAAATTCATATTTGATTTAAGTGATTTAAACCTCCATTTAAATTATTTTATTCATACTATTTCAAATTTGGAAAATATTGATCACTTATAGCTCAAAAATCAAAATGTTGAGTTAAGCGTTACGAAAAGTGTCGCAAATATAGTGTATTTGTACAACTAAAACCATTCAAATATGATTTAAATTACTTCTATTATCTTTTAAATCATATATATATACTTCATATATACTATAAAAACTTCATTTCTCAATTCATAACCTTTTTATTCAATTTAATTGATTTAATTGAATATTTAAATAATATAATAATATTATTTTTCTAAATTTCATCCGATTTAATCCAAACTTTCCAGAAATCAAAATAAACTATATATAATACTATTGGAATCATTTAATTGATTATAAACCTTTATTTATATAGCGAACTTAACTTCACTTTTCTAAAATCGATTTAAATTATTATTTATATTTCCAAAGTTGAACATGCCATTTTATATTTAAAATGATTTCAAATAAATAACTTCTTTTACAAAAGTTTTTCAATATATCTCCAATATCATTTCCAAATAGTTTAAATTATAAAATTCGAATATTCAAATTTCCACTCAAATTTGAATATTGTATTATTATTATTTTAAATCGAGACTTAACCAATATCCATTTAAATCCAAATGGGTGTGTATAATAAGTGTAATGTGCAGTGTTATCACTATTAACATCCATATATACATTCATATCATCCAAACAAGCAGTATATGGTATAACTGAATATTTTAACAATTAAATACTGATATAACTATCATATAGTTAAAACATCCATAACTATCAATTCATTCATCCAATCACAACCAATATAAACACTATATTAAGTGATATAGTTTCTCACCGTGGGATCCACTCCTCCTTTCTTTAGTTTGTGAATGAAATAAAATGAGATATGGACTTGGCTATTTATAGGTGAAAAGAAGGGTACTTTAGTCATTTCCTATAGCCTAACCAGATTCGACCATATTTTGGTCCAATAGAAAACATCTTGATGGCCTAATTTGATTCGACCACATTTTGGTCCAATAGAAAACATCTTGATGGCTTAATTTGATTCGACCACATTTTGGTCCAATAGAAAACATCTTGATGGCCTAATTTGATTCGACCACATTTTGGTCCAATAGAAAACATCTTGATGGCTTAATTTGATTCGACCACATTTTGGTCCAATAGAAATCCTCGTTATCAACTATGGCATAACACGATTCGACCAGATTTTGGTCCAATTGCAACCATCCGCATGGAATATAATAATCATTATGCTATTTTGTTTCATTAGGCAAGTAATTATACTGTTCTGTTTTTATTAGGCAAGTAATTATACTATTCTGTTTTATTAGGCAAGGTTAATAATTCTCTCTTGTTTTATTAGGCAAGGTTAATAATTCTAGATATAAAATCCATTACTTAATCATTTAAAAACATATTAATTATTCATGTTCAAAGTGATTAAATTATGGGTCGTTACATTTTAAATATTCGAATTTGATGACCCAAAAATACGGTTCGTTACATAGAGGTGTCATGTGCATGTGAAGGGAGGCTAAGAAGAAGACATGTGTAAGGCTTCTCTTTAGTAGCATTTGTTTCATGCTATGGTTTGTTTTCATAGCTTTTCTTATTTATTTAGTTATCTATGTACGCTATCTTTTATAAATTCAAATGAATATAACTATAAACTCATATAACTTTTGAATTCAAATTCATATATTTAAATAACTACTATTATTTAAATTAGTTAAATTTCTAGATCGTTACAACCGCCCCTCCTTAAAGAATTTCGTCCTTGAAATTAATAAGAAGGAAAAACTAAAAAGATAAGGAATTTGAATTTATCGATAAGATAGACTAAGATGGAATGTCGACTCTGCATCTGGGATAAGCTTTCTTCATGCTTTCCTCAGTTTCCCAAGTGCAGTCGTTTGGATCTCCACTCCACTGGACTTTGACCAATCTAACCACCTTGCGACTCAATTTCTTCTCATCCCGATCGATGATTTTAAGTGGTTCTCTCTTCAATGATAATTCAGGAGTGATCTCCACATCTTGCTGAGCAATTTCTTCAATGATCTGATCGGGATCATGAACGTACTTCCTCAGATGAGACACATGAAATACATTATGGACCCCAGCTAGCCAGTTTGGTAATTGTATACGATAATCTAGTGGTCCAATTCTCTCTAGAATGGGGAAGGGTCCAATAAATCGAGGAGCGAGTTTACCCGTCTTCCCAAAACGAATAGCTCCTCTCATTAGTGAAACCTTCAAGAATACTGAATCCCCTACTTGGAATTCCAAAGCACGTCTTCGATTATCAGCATAGCTTTTCTGACGGCTTTGAGCAACCTTCAACTTTTTTCTGATAAATTCAACCTTATCAAAAGCTTCCCTAATCATATCTGGTCCCAATACAAGACGATCTCCTATTTCAACCCAACATACCGGTGATCGACAAGGTCGACCATATAATGCTTCAAATGGAGCCATCCCGATACTTGCTTGGTAGCTGTTATTATATGAAAATTCTACCAAATGCAAATGATCCTCCCATGATCCTTTGAAGTCTAGAATACAAGCCCTTAAAAGATCCTCCAGAATCTGGTTAACTCTTTCCGTATGTCCGTCTGTCTGCGGGTGATATGCAGTGCTAAGATTTAGCTTCATTCCCAACGCAGTTTGGAAAGCTTCCCAAAAATGACTCGTGAAGATTGGATCACGATCACTTACTATACTACTTGGGACTCCATGCAATCGAACTATTTCTTTGATATAAATATCAAATAAACTTGCTGCGGTTCTAGTGGGTTTTACTGGAATAAAATGTGCAGTTTTAGTAAGGCGATCCACAATAACCCATATACCTTCATTCCCCTTTTTCGTTCGAGGCAACCCATCAATAAAATCCATGGAAACTTGATCCCCTTTCCAGGCTGGAATCTCCAAAGGTTGTAGAAGTCCTGCTGGCTTTTGCTGATCACTCTTGATTTGCTGGAAGGTAGCACACTTGCTTATATAAATAGAGATGTCTCTTTTAATTGTCTTCCACCAGAAGGTTCTCTTGATGTCTCGATACATTTTGTTTACCCCAGGATGGATGCTATATTTTGACTTGTGGCATTCATCCAACACTTCCTTCTTTAGCTCCTTGTCATCAGGAACACAAATTCTTCCTTTCAATTTCACAATGTTTTTATTGTCCAGCTCAGAACTTGTATCTTCGCCTCGTTGAATTCTTCCATATATATTTTGGAGAAACTGGTCTTCCTTTTGTTTGTTAGCGATCTTCTCTATCAGATTTGGGGTTATTACCAAATAAGCAAGGACAGAATGCTTCTGACTCAAAGCATCGACAACCAGATTGGCTTTTCCAGGAGTATATTGGATATCTAGGTCATAAGACGCTAGAAATTCCAACCAACATTGTTGACGTAGATTAAGATCCTTCTGAGTGAAAAGATACTTAAGCGATTTGTGATCAGTAAAAAGATCGAATTTTTCACCTATCACAAAAGAATTATAAGATTCAAATTGGAAAAAAGATTTAAATTTGAAATGCTGAAAAGGAAAATTTACCTAGCAGGTAATGCCTCCATATCTTTAAGGCAAAGATAACTGCTAGTAACTCAAGATCATGAGTTGGATAATTCTTCTCATGGGGTCGTAATTGTCTACTGGTGTAGGCAATCACCTTTCCTTTCTACATCAAAACAGCGCCAACTCCATCACCACAAGCATCAGTGTAAACCGATAAATCTTTATTCCCATCAATCACAGCTAATACTGGAGCCGTGGTCAATCTTTTCTTTAATTCTTGAAAAGATTCTTCGCATCGGGGTGTCTAGATAAACTTAGCATTTTTCATTGTTAGCTTTGTCAGGGGACTAGCCAACTTAGAAAAATCCTGTACAAACTTCCGGTAATATCCAGCTAAACCAAGAAAACTTCTGACTTCCTTTGGTGTAGTAGGCTGTTTCCAATCCATTATCATTGAAATCTTACTTGGATCAACCGCAATTCCTTTCTCAAAAACTACGTGTCCAAGAGATCTGACTTCCTTCTCCCAAAAATGGCATTTGGAAAATTTAGCATAAAGAACATTGCTTCTCAGAATTTCCAGAATAACTCTCAAGTGTTCTGCATGCTCTACCTTTGTTTTGGAATAGATGAGAATATCATCAATGAAAACCAGCACGAATTTGTTCAATACATCCCGAAATACTCGAGTCATCAGATCTACGAAGAATGCGGGAGCATTGGTTAGTCCAAATGGCATGACTAACCATTCGTAGAAGATGTCCGGTCCTCGAAATGCAGTTATAGGAATACTATCTTCAGCGATTCTCAATTGATGGAATCCTTGAGCAAGATCCATCTTAGAGAAGAAACGAGCTCCATGAAGTTGATCAAATAGCTCATCGATACGAGGCAAAGGGAATTTATTTTTCAAAGTTTGTTTATTGAGGTCTCGATAGTCAAAGCACATTCTCAATGATCCATCAGATTTTGCAACAAATACAGCAGCTGAACCCCAATTGGAACGACTTGGACGTATGAAGCCTTTTTCCAATAGTTCTAGGGTTTGTTTGGTTAATTCTAGTTTCTCCTTTGGGGCCATCCTTCGAACAGAATGAACAACTGGTCTGGCGTTGGGTACCAGACCAATTCGAAATTCGATTTCACGGTGAGGAGGGAGAGATGTAACTTCTTCAAAGACATCAGGAAAATCTCTAACAACAAGAATAGATTTAATATCGGGATCTGGTTATCCTTGGGTGTACATCAATTTATAACGTTTCGGACTAGGATCTTCGCAGGGGATATCAATATAGTTTCCAAAACTGGTTTTAACTGATATAATTTGTTTTGCACAATCAATATTAGCTTTATATTTTGATAACCAGTTCATGCCCAAAAGAGTATCAAATTCGTCAAAGTCAAGAACATAAAGATTTTATGGAAACTGATAATAGGAATATGAGATAGGGATCTTCATACATCGTAAACGAAGATTCATAGGGCCACCAACCGGATTTCTAACGCAAAGAGGATTTCCTACTACTTTAGATTTAAGTTTAAGTTCTTCAACCAAATTTTTTGAGACAAAACTATGAGAAGCACCAGTGTCAAATAAAACTCGAATATCTCTATTGGAAATAGAAAGAGTACCTTCCAAGACGCCCTTTCCCTTTGCATCTCTAGAAGACGAAGGCTTATTTTCTAGTGCGTAAACATTTGATTTCTGAACTTGCTTCACCAAGGGACAGTCTTTCACGAAGTGGCCCGGCTTTTGACAAACAAAGCAGTTCACGTTCATCTTCTTGGGCTTTGTACATTTCTGAGAATAGTGCCCCTTTTCCTGACAATTGTAACAAGTAACTTCAGATAGACGACTTTTCGGGTTTCCTCCTTTCTTGTTATTGTCATTTTTCCTGCCTTGGAACTTCCTTTTCTTATTATTTCCCCCAGAATTTCCACCTTCTTTCTTTACAACATTTTTCTCTTCTTCAGATGACTCCTCTTTATCTGTTGCTTCATAACGATAGCCCATATCCACTAAATCAGCAAAGGATTGCTTTATATGAATGGTCATCCGCCCGTGGTATCTCTTCTTCATTCCTTTCACAAACCTTTGATTTTTTCTTAAAGGGTTACTAACCAATTCGGAACCAAATCGAGAAAGCTCATTAAAGTGCTTCACATATTCTTCAAAAGTCATGTCACCTTGTTTCAATTCCACAAACTCCTCATACAATCTATCAACACCGGCTGAAGGCAAAAAATGTTCTTCAAATTCACTTTTGAACCTCGACCAGGAAAAGTTTTCTTCTGGTTCTTCCATCGTTTTAGTTTCCCACTAGATTTGGGCTCCATCTTCCAATTTCCAAGTAGCTAGATACCTTTTTTTGCTCATCATTGATATTCAAGCCCTTGAAAATCTTTTCACATGTTTTGATCCAGGCTTGTGTCTCAATTATCGTCTCTTTGCCTTTATATGTCTTTCCTCCCAGATTAGTGAATTTCTTGCATAAGACGGAGAAGTCTACTTCCGATTGGACTGGAATAACTACTTCTGCAACAGCTGGAGCAGTCCGTCCATTAGTGGTGGTACTGCCACCTCTTCTTCCTCTTCCACTCATTCTCTGAGATAAGAAGAAAGAGTTAGGATTTAGATAAGAATTGAAAAGTTTGAAATTCGAACGCTCTCTCAGATATACTTATTCTAGGGTGTTACTAACCCTATCTCTAATGAGTGACTAATGTTATTACTGGAAGCTAAAGTTCTTACTCAACCTTAAGCTCTGATACCAACTGTGAAGACCCGTAAATTCTCACCTTTTGAATCGACTACAATCCACACAAGTCAAATCTAAACAGATAAGGATTCACGATCTTCCCTAATCAAATTGGATTCTTCACTTTTGAAAATCAACATATCATATATCGAAGATATCAATGTCGAGATCCAAATGTTAAAATCCTCATCGGTAGGGTTTCCTACCAGTAAATAACATCAGTATAAATAAGAATGCACAGCTGAAACAAAATGCTCTCATATGTATTTAGAACAAAAGATGATACAAGGTGATATTAGAGAGTCATAGATACGTCACTATATACAACATCATGAAGTACAACTGAACAAGGTACACAGCGGAAATAGAAACTAAAGAAATTGGTCTTTAGAGAGAGTCCAAAAATCGACATCTTTACTCTGATCCAAAAGCTCCAAATAAACACTCCAACTCCAGCTCCAACTATCTACAGGGTGATCTATTACCTGACTCTAGGCTGCCTGTGTGGAAAATAAGGGCACCCAGAGTTTAGGGAAAAACAATAAACTCCAGGTCAGTCATGGGACTGGTGTGAGAAACAAAAGTATATAGTTGCTTTTGAAAACAAGTTCCGTATATGCTTTTGAAAAATGAAATTATCATAAGGTCTCGATCCGCACACAAGATGCAAACGCACACATGGTCGAGGTTTCTCCTTATGACAGTCAAACATGCCTTGGATACGTTACAAATATCCTTTTAATACTATTATAGTGCTTAGTGATTGAGAACCATTTTCAAAATAAACTTATTAATTTAGCCAGCATACGTTACATGATGGTATGCCTACTATAGCCACTGTATTAAACAGTGAGTAATACAATCAAAACCGTACAAGGTTCGTATTGTAGAATGGGTTTCCAATAATGACCAGGCAAAGGAACTTCCTCATCCACGATTGGGTACGCCTCTAGAGGGACGTCCCGAGAAACTACTGTTTCTCTGCCAACACAAGGCCTGGTTACCACTCAATGGTAACTACTTACTCAAGTCTATCCATCCCCCGGTTGTTACCAACCTTTAAAACGGGGCCCCGATCTTTTCCAACATCCACATCAAGCAAATACTGGGCGTGTAAGACCACAGTACAGCTATATAAATATATAATCCACAAAGTGAATACCTTGGTTCCATACCATGGTATCACTATATATATCTAGAAGGGGATAGACATCCTACACCTTGCCGCATCCATTCCTGTTTCGGCCATTCCCGGGGTGTGAGGTTCGTGAAGTCTCGTACCCACAAGGCTCTGCTTTTCAACAAAAGCCTTGATCCTATCCATAGCATTCTTCGAAATGTTACATTACCAATCCAAAATTACATAACTGATTTCTACCAATGCATAACCCTTGAGTTCATACGTCTCAAGGAAGGGTGTTAAGCTAAGAGAATAAATTCTCCGCCACCAAGCAGATATACGTTAATAAAGATCAATCATATAAAGTCAGAATGTAATGTCAGACAATCCATCCATCCACAAGTTCGTTCTGGGACTGAACGAAACCGAAGGCACCTTATTCCTCAACCTTTGCCCAAAAGGTGAAAGGCCCTTGCGTATCCGAAGATTCTTCAAACATCATCTGGACCACTGCTTTAAAAGTATAGGGGTATCGTTTCTATATCGGCCGCTAAACCGATGAAGAGAAATCAACAAGCAGTCCATTAGATGTGAAGATCCCTGGTCTTCATCATCGTTTCAATACGACTCATCACAATCATAGCGTCGTATTATTATTCGGAATGGGAAATTCCCATTCCCGGTCTTTCCGAATAATAAGCGTCCTTTAAAAGCCATTCGGAACCAAATGGATTTTTAATTTAAGTCTCAACAAATCAAATTCGTATTTGATTTAAGTGATTTAAACCTCCATTTAAATTACTTTATTCATACTATTTCAAATTTGGAAAATATTGATCACTTATAGCTCAAAAATCAAAATGTTGAGTTAAGCGTTACAAAAAGTGTCGCAAATATAGTGTATTTGTACAACTAAAACCATTCAAATATGATTTAAATTACTTCTATTATCTTTTAAATCATATATATACTTCATATATACTATAAAAACTTCATTTCTCAATTCATAACCTTTTTATTCAATTTAATTGATTTAATTGAATATTTAAATAATATAATAATATTATTTTTCTAAATTTCATCTGATTTAATCCAAACTTTCCAGAAATCAAACTAAACTATATATAATACTATTGGAATCATTTAATTGATTATAAACCTTTATTTATATAGCGAACTTAACTTCACTTTTCTAAAATCGATTTAAATTATTATTTATATTTCCAAAGTTGAACATGCCATTTTATATTTAAAATGATTTCAAATAAATAACTACTTTTACAAAAGTTTTTCAATATATCTCCAATATCATTTCCAAATAGTTTAAATTATAAAATTCGAATATTCAAATTTCCACTCAAATTTGAATATTATATTATTATTATTTTAAATCGAGACTTAACCAATATCCGTTTAAATCCAAATGGGTGTGTATAATAAGTGTAACGTGCAGTGTTATCACTATTAACATCCATATATACATTCATATCATCCAAACAAGCAGTATATGGTATAACTAAATATTTTAACAATTAAATACTGATATAACTATCATATAGTTAAAACATCCATAACTATCAATTCATTCATCCAATCACAACCAATATAAACACTATATTAAGTGATATAGTTTCTCACCGTGGGATCCACTCCTCCTTTCTTTAGTTTGTGAATGAAATAAAATGAGATATGGACTTGGCTATTTATAGGTGAAGAGAAGGGTACTTTAGTCATTTCCTATAGCCTAACCAGATTCGACCATATTTTGGTCCAATAGAAAACATCTTGATGGCCTAATTTGATTCGACCACATTTTGGTCCAATAGAGAACATCTTGATGGCCTAATTTGATTCGACCACATTTTGGTCCAATAGAAAACATCTTGATGGCTTAATTTGATTCGACCACATTTTGGTCCAATAGAAATCCTCGTTATCAACTATGGCATAACATGATTCGACCAGATTTTGGTCCAATTGCAACCATCCGCATGGAATATAATAATCATTATGCTATTTTGTTTCATTAGGCAAGTAATTATACTGTTCTGTTTTATTAGGCAAGGTTAATAATTCTCTCTTGTTTTATTAGGCAAGGTTAATAATTCTAGATATAAAATCCATTACTTAATCATTTAAAAACATATTAACTATTCATGTTCAAAGTGATTAAATTATGGGTCGTTACATTTTAAATATTCGAATTTGATGACCCAAAAATACGGGTCGTTACATAGAGGTGTCATGTGCATGTGAAGGGAGGCTAAGAAGAAGACATGTGTAAGGCTTCTCTTTAGTAGCCTTTGTTTAATGCTATGGTTTGTTTTCATAGCTTTTCTTATTTATTTAGTTATCTATGTATGCTATCTTTTATAAATTCAAATGAATATAACTATAAACCCATATAACTTTTGAATTCAAATTCATATATTTAAATAACTACTATTATTTAAATTAGTTAAATTTCTAGATCGTTACAATAATTATATTTAACTGACGTCAAACCCAATAGTTTCCATTGCTCCCCGCCATCTTTTCTGTAGATTTTCATTTCCCGCTTCCCCATCTTACCTTAAACCTAAATCCCATCGCAAAATCCAAAAAAAAATCAATTTTCCTTTCTCCACGTTCTCCACCACAATACCCTAATTGCGATTTCAGTCCACCCATAAATTCCCCTTTCTCCACTATCTCTGTATTCAACCACATTCACAATCCAAGCTCCATATTGAATCGCGATTAAGGTGGTCAGAAGTTGGAGCTGGATGTCGAGTTACTGATTCGAGCTTCGACGAGTCTATCGAGAGATGCCAGGATAAATTACACAAGCTTGTAGCATATTTGGTGAGACTTTCGTGTATAAATTTGTTTTTTGCAACTCAGTGCAAGTATTCAACTCTAGGAATAAAGCTATATTTTTATGCTTTGTAGTAAACGTAATGCATTAGAAAGGTTTGAGCTGCAGGTAGCATTTTTACTTCGGCGGTAATTGGTGGAAAAGTTTTTGCTTTTAGCAATGATGATGGCCTGCTTGGTGATGACGGTGAGTTCAAAGTTCAGTGCTATGATCCAGTGCTTGATTCTTCAGTTAATATGGCATGGAGGACTTGTGCAATTGCTAGATGAATTTCATTTATTAGTTTTAGAAACTATTGTGTTGCTAATCTATTGACTGCTCAATCCTGACATAACATTTACACTGCTAATCTATTGTGTAAGAATAATTACTCGGACTACACATTATTTTTCTACTCAATGCATGAGTTCTAGCATCACTAAAGCTATTTCATTATATAAGGATACAACTTTTGAAGTTGCAAAATCAAGTGATGTGATCACTACTATATTTTAATTAGTTGTTTGGTTCCAACTAAATGACTAGTGATAAATCCTTCGGTTTAATGTCTTTTTTATTGCTAGTGCCGTTAGTGTTGTATTTAATAACTTCCAGTTAATTAACAATTTTTTTCTTCGGTTTGCTGAATAGGAAATACCAGTAATCCAGTGCTCCTGGACGCTCCAGTGTCTAGAGGAGTTCCAGGTGCAGAAGCAAGAAAACTCACTTTCATGGTATGAACTTTACCTATATTTTAAATTTAGTAGATAAACGAAGAGAAGTGATTCTTGTAGAAAAACGTGAGGGCGAAGTAGCTTAGTCCGATAGCTTTTAGATAGCGCGTCTTTAATTTCTTAGTTTAAATATGCTCTAACAGTAGACATATTCTAATATTGACATGATACGATTGTCGAAACTACCCTTGGTTCAAGTAGTATAAAAAGTGAGACAAACATGTCTCTATGTACATGAAACAACAAATCTCTTTTATGCCTAAGGTTTTAATTTATATAGCATAAACACTTAATTAAGTGGTCATTTTTATGCACAATTTTCTTTATCCAGTTTCATTATGCAGTAACCGTGTCATGTTGTGTACAGGTTGGTGGGCCTGAAGAGTCATATGAAGCAGCCAAACCCTTGTTCCAAGCCATGGGTAAATACTCAGTCTACTGTGGCAGTTCTGGAAATGGTGTTGTAAGTCTTCTTCAATCCTATATTTACTTGATCCTTTTGCCTGGCTTTTTTATTTTAGTTTAGCAAATCAGACCACGCACCTTCCTCTAGTCCTATTGAATATGTACTTATTTAATCCTAAATTATCAATATCAATATTATACATGTACTATCTTTTGTTTGGAAAATATTCATTCATGGTTATAAGAAAAACAGTCATGCAGTAAAGTCATAGTCATAGACAGTTGGGGAATTTTGATAAGTTTAAGATGAATATGACTTAATGCTACAAAGCAATATATTAAGATCAGCCTTCTCTTAGAGTTATCTCTCTATGCAAACCAAGATGTTAATAGGGAAAAACAAGATAATTCTACATGTTAGTCTGTCCAAACTAAAGAGGGATTTATTTTGAAATGTCTACCGAAACATAAATCATGTAGGGTACTAAAATTTGTAATAATTTGGCGATGGCAGCAAGCGAGCTTGCAATTTCTAAAGCTTTAGTTCTCGGTCAAAAGTTGGGTATTGCAGCTACCACGCTAACAAAAGTTTTCAATTCATCGACTGCTAGGTATTGGAGTAGGTATATGCTTTATTTTACGTGAACCGATAGTTTCATGTTAATGCATAGTGAGATCTATAATCAATTAAAATTAAAATACTAATGATTGTTTTAATTATTTGAAATTCATCAACACTTAACAGGGAGAGCTATAATCCAGTTCCTACAGTGATGTCTAGGGTGCCGCCTTCAAAAAATTATGATGGTGGGTTTTCTTCTAAACCTATGGCAAGGGTTACTACCTATTAGAATCTCTGTTTTTAACTTCATATTTTTCTCGGGCACACACATGTTTGCATTTCTACATGAGCCTATATATGGGATTTTTTTACATTTAATTTTGATTTTGATCGCGCTTCAGGCTGACGATTTAAGACTAGCCATGGAAGCAACAAAGGAGGTTGATGTCAAGTGTTCATTTACTTCCAAAGCACTCCACATGTACGTTAATTTAGTTCTAAAAAATATTGAATGTTAAATGGTTTTATAGTACTTGACATTAGATTCAACAATCTATAACTATAGATATACGGAGATGTGTGAGAAGGGCTATGGTTTAAAGAACTTCTCTTCCGTTTTCTACCATTACTATTCTGGTAACGACGAGAACTAAAAGAAGTAAAGTAATACACAAAAGAGAGCATGGATGACCTGGTTATATTTACACTACTTCGGTTCAACAAGCTGTCACATCGAGCTTACTACTGTTTATAATTTTTGTGTAAATCATTGCACATTCAAATTTTGAATTTTGATATGAATGTTTCTTTGAAATTAATGTAAATATTGTTTGTGTTAATAAATTGTTGATTTATTTTGAATGAAAACAATTTGGATTTATGTTTCTTATAGTTTGTGTCGTTGAAATTATGTATTGAAATTGTATTTACGGTAATAATAACCTGAAATGTTCATATATATTTTCTAAAAAGTAAAAAAATGCAACATTTAAAAAAAGTTGTAAAAAAGCATAACGCAACTTTTAAAAAATGTTGTAAAAAGGTATATCGCAACTTTTAGAATATGTTGTGAAAAAATATACTGCAACATTGAAAAACAGTTGTAATAAGATTTATTACAACGTTTTTTGATATAGCGCAACATCGAAAAACAGTTGTAATAAGATTTATTACAACGAATTTTGCAACATTTAAAAAACGTTGTAAAAGACGCCGATCCTATTACAACTTGGCCTAATACGACGTCTGGAAAAACGTTGTGAAAATCATATTACAATGTTTTTTTGATGTTGTAATAGGGTATATTTATTGTAGTGGGGTAAACTCATACCGCTAAGTGGCGTGGTCTCACTTAACATGTTTAACCGGGATGTATAGTATTATTCATACCAGGCTTTATGCATGACTCGAAGTTTATGTTTTCCCCTTAAACTCTCGTGTGCTCAAAATTAATTTAGGTAGGCTGAGGGATTAAGATCTTTTTCAGGTTTTAGTAGGATGACGAATAAAGCCACCGGAGGCATGTAGGAGGCAAACAGATAGCTATTTAGGATTTGCAGTTCTTGTTATGTTTTGATGTATTTCCGCTGTGATTGTATTAAGTCTATTATGACCATATGACTCTGATCAACGAAGGGGGAATCTTCATATATCGCTCTTGGCGTAATTTGTAATAATTATATTTGATCTATGCATTGGAACGATTTGGGATTATGTGTTGTGAATGTGAAACAATTGGTTTTGAAATGTAATGAAGTAAAAGTTGTTTTGAAATCTTTGTTTTGTTTCATATTCAAGTGCTTCTGATATTATTGATATCACTGACATAGCCGTATTTAGTCGTCGGAATCTAACAACATAGATGACTACAACATCTGTAGCGCTTAGTTTTGGGCCTCTAGATAGGGGATGTTACATAGTCTCAGGCCTCTTCAACCATTCATGGATTTAACTTTCAAAGGATCCATGGCCAAGCCTCCTTTTGAAATAACTTTGCCTGAGAACTTAACTTCCCTTCTCTAGAAGTGACACTTAGAAAAAATTTTCATTAGCTTATATTGTCTCAACCTCTCCAACATAACCCTTAGGTGAACCTCATGCTCTTTCCCGTCTTTTGAGTACACCTAAATGTCATCAATGAATTCCAGCATATATCGGCTTAACTAGTCTTGGAAGATCTAATTTGTCAAGTCCATAAAAAACACGGGTATATTTGTTAGTCAAAAGGGCAATATTGATTACTCACATAAACCATTTCTTGTTCTAAAAAAAGTTAAAGGCACACTCTCCTCCACAACTCTCAACTGATGGAACCCCGAAGCCAAATCTAACTTCAAGAATAACTTGGCTCCATTCAACTAATTGAACAAATCATCAATCTTTAGCAAGGAATATCTGTTCTTTATAGTCATATCATTCATCTTCCAATAACCAATACATGGTCTCGATGACCCATCATACTTCTTCATAAACATAGTCAAAGCTCTCAGTGGTGAGCTGCTCGGCCTTACAAAGATCTTGCTTTCCAACTCTATGAGTTGTTTCTTTCACTCCTCCATCTCTTTTGGCGACATTCTACTAGGGAGTCGACTATATGGCTCGGCTCCCGGTATCAACTCAATTAGGAACTAACTACTCTCAAAGTGACAATCCCGAGACTGGTTAAACACATCAAGGGAAGTATCTAACTACTCGTACGTCTCTAATACCTCATTCTTCTAAAGCTAAAGCAAATAATACACCTTTGCACATAGGTTTAGGCTTTTCCGAAATTACAAGTACTCTTGCTCTTTGGTATGGTGACTCAATGCTATAACCCTTTCGATGTAATATATTCTAGCATCGTAATACTCCGACCAATCCATCCCTAAAAGAACTTTGAAACCTATGAATTCAAACACGAAGGGATCACACAAAAGCTTAAACCCTGCCTAATTTAATCACTCAGTTAGTGATTCTAAATTTGAGAGTGGCGTATCCCCCTATTAGATTCACTACACGTATGGAAGTGACTAAATAGGCAACCTTTAATCAAAGTTTGTCAACCGGGATTTAGCTATAAACGAATGTGTAACACTAGTATCAAATAGTATTCTAACTAAAATATCAGAAATTAAAGTCGTACCTTCGAAAACAACAATCTTTCCTTTCTTTTTGGTAGATGGTCATTCCCTTGGTTCCTCCAAAGCAAATACTCTAGCCCGCAACTTTGGATAATCCTTCTTTTGATGCCTTATTTTTTCGTTGTGAAAAGACTTTTGCTTTCCTTGGGTTTTTGGCACTGGCCACTTAGATAAATAATGCATATTCTGCCCATAATTAAATAAGAAAATTCTGCAATGGTGGTCTCTATATTCCAACCCTTTGGCATAGTCTTCTTGCCTTTAGCATAAGGAGCGAGCTTCTTCTTTTGCACTGCTTTGGACTTTTCCCTAATTCTCCTCTTCTCCAGATACATTCCATCGTATCTTCGGGCCATGTCCACAATGAACTCACAAGTAGATGCCAAGTGTGCCATCACCTTATCACCTAAACCCTGCTTCAAACCCTTGGTGAACATCTCACTTTTGTTTAGTGAGCTTCTGATTATCTCTCGACCGATGTACCATTCCACTAAAAGGTCTCCCTGCTTCAAGTCAATGAACTGCCGCAACAAAACATTCCGCTGAGATAAGGATATGAACTGAGCCTCAAACCTCTCCTTAAACTAATTCTAAGTGATCTCCTCTTTAGGGGTCCTAGTAGTTACCATTTCCCACCAATTCAAAGCATCTTCATGCAATTTCCTCGAAGCCACCCATCTCCTCTACGCTTCATTTATCACTGTCCAATGATATACTTGCAAACTCTCAACTAATTTAGACTTTTGTTGGGGCTCCTTCCTCATAAACTCCCGACCTCTCAAATTTAGATAGTCTTGATTCATTTTCTAGATATACTCTCTTACTATAAGTCTTGGCTTAACAGCCTCCGATATATTCTTCCTCATCATATGCACCATGAATTGTCAAAATAAGGTATTCACATCCATGCCTAGAGCGTCAGTAGGTAGAGTGGTTTCATTTCAACTACTCACGGCACTTTACCTTAATTTCTCATAGTAGTCTGGGTGCTTTAGGTCTCTTTTCTTGCATTTTCTCCTCTTATTGTAATCCTTTCACCTCTCATTTACATCTTGCTTTTCTATTAAACAAGTCTTCGTTAGAAACGAAAAGAAAGAGAGTGAAACAACAATAGGAGAATAAATATATTCTCCTATATAACTATATAACAAAATGGAAGATCGTTATATAGTAGCTTATACCCACTCCAAGGTGTTTGTTTTATACTAAGTACTTAACTATTTATAGCTTTGTTTTACTTATGTGTCCCATAACCTAAGCTTTGATAACAAAATGTAAAATCACCCATACTAAAATCCAAAGATGTGACCATAATGTGCTTCGGTCTCCTTTGGATTATCTTTCAGGGGTAGAGTGAGTTCAGTAAGTGCATATGACAAACATAATAGTCTTTACATTTATTTTCCATAACTCCCAATCATACCCATGCAGGGGTAAAATATAAATCATCACATAATTGCATTAAAGAACTGACATATGATGATGTCGAACCCTTGTAAGCCATTAAACTTAATAAATATTTACATTGCACAGTGGAATTTAAGATACTACAAAAGATAATAATAACAAGGCCTCTTCCCATTTTCATCTTCAACACAGTCTCGGCAAAAGTCCTACCTTTGGCTAATGACTGTAGTCTAAATTTTTATAAAATCAACCTACTCAAATGAGTACCTATAAGTTTATAAGGGAAAATCTATAAATATACGAGTCATACATAAGTCTTAGACTCTTATACGAATAATAGCATTTCCCATCGTAGATACTCTACTAGTAGGACCATGCCACTAAAGCATGGAATGGGTTCCCCTCACACTACCCTCGGTTACAAAATCAATATAATACTATCATAAGTTGTAGGTAACAGCAAAACCCATGTTAACACAAACATATAAAACATGTCTCAACAAAAATGCAGTTGAAACTATCTAGAAAAATACAATGCTTTACACATAATCAATTCATGTTTCAACAATGCTACTCTAAAACTATCATTTGGTTTCATGCATTAGAACTCTTATACTGTAAGGTACAACCCCAAATGGTCTTGGTTATTCTTTTCTTAGCTATATACCCTTAGGTGCATCCCCTTCCAATATCGATAACTCATTTATTAGTTTATTTTGCAAGTTACATCCTCAAGCAGTCTCCTTATCTTTTATCTTTATACAAGAAAATACAACCCTGAGCTATCTCGTTATCTTTATGTTTATTTTGTAGAGTACAATCTAAGCAGTCTCATTATCATTATGTTTATATACTATAAAGTACATCACTATGCAACCTTGGTAAGTCTTATTTACTTAAGCTTGAACCTCATTAGAAAGTTACATCCACTCCCATGAGAGCTTACAACCCGCATGGACGTCCCATATCCCTTCAGAAGTTCTAAACCCTTCAAAGTAGGTCCATTCAAGTAAGCATCCCTACTCTGTGTCAATAGACCTTCCAACCCTGCATTATTTAGTAGGTTCTTACTTTAATTTTTAGTTATCTTTAACATCCAGTACTTTACCTAAATAATTATTTATTAGGTCTCGGTTTCAGCTATTCATTAAGCTTTGTTGACTCCTAGCTTATCTTTAGCTATTTTCAGCCTTAAAACTACTTTTGTGCTGCATAATTATTTAAAAAACTCAAAATACTACTGTCATCCATGTTAAGCCTTGGGTTTCTATAAAAGCTTTCCTCTAAAAGTTAATGGGTCTCAGTATTGACTCTCCTCGAAAGTCAACAGGTCTCGGCTTTTAGATCACTACCCTCAAATTTTGTCATAAGGAAGCATGGATTATTCTTGGGTTCATTTCAGCATTTCTTATTATCTACAGGTTAAGTCTCAGTACAATCCTCTCATCTTTTGGCAAATCTTGCCTAGATATGTCGCTCATGCACCAACCTCCGATTGCGGCCACCTCCTTTGGCAACTAACTTCTGCTCTCTGTTTTATATTTGTCTAGTTGTTATACTTAAGACTTCACTTTGTCTTTCACTAGTTTATATTAGCTTTCAGTTCTGGTCTAGTCCTTTCGCAAATGTATTGTGGTTTGTCACCTAACCTTTTCTATAGGTAGTAAATCCCGATATCTTAACGCGTCTGCCACTTGCCTTTACATGTGTCACCTCCAGATCCGTTCCACCTCCACTTTTATGTAGTGATAGTGTCCTTTATTTTATCTTTATAGAACTTCTATAGCATCTTGTCCCCTTATTACTTAGTCATGTAATTTATGTGCATAGTCAGGTCCCTTGATTCCTTAATATATGGTTTCAACATTCAAATTCAGCTTCCGAAAATGGTTATTTTTTATCGACAAAATGCTTATAAAATTCTAGAAATTCACAAGTAAATTATTGAGCACATTTTCTACCTACATTTATATTTTTTAGCTATTTTCCCTTATTTATTTAGTACACGGATTCCTTCAAAAATTCAAAACTAAATATTTTAACCTTGGAAAATCATTTAACTTAAAACATATCTTTAAAAATATGTTTTATTCATCATAATAAGCCTTCATGGCATTTAGAAACATTTAGGGTAGGGAATCATAGTTAAACATCCCTATGTACAGCTATTACAACCCAAAACATTGACTATATCGAGATCTAGCATTTATAACACATATTACATGAACTTTATCATAAATAGTCAAAGTCGTGATCATCACGTATGGAAAAAATGAAAAGAGGAATGATAATTACTTTTTCCCAAAGCCCATGTTTCTTAATAATTACTAATTGTTCATTAAAATTTGGGTGTTGCAATAATCCATTTTGGATGATGATTTCTCTCATACCACACCTAGTTTGACCAGTGTATTCTTTTCCCTACGAATAACTCTCAAGCATTTTCATGAGTAGCCCAAGGATTCGCAGGTTTCATTTAGTTTATGGCTAGCTATTCGATTAGGAGGAAGGTTACTATCGAATATTATTCTACTAAGCATGTTCTGCACTACTATTGCAAAAACTTATGTATATGTAATGTATGTACTTTATGCAGTTATGTTAGTCTTATCACTTGTGCATATTTGACTAAACACTTATACCTTATGTATATGATGTATTATATTTATCAGCTGCATACTTTGGAATGTATCTTTTATTGTTGTTTCTATATTATTCAATTATAGGAAACTCCTTCGTACCATTGCTTTGTGCGAAGATGAGATACGTTTCAGTAACTGGTTTTTAATTGTTTATAGCATATCCATGTTGGCCAAGGAAATGAGTATGATGGAGTGCTCATCTAGTGTCCCATTCTTTAAACTTTCAAATAGTTTCGACACTTGTTAGCATGGGTATAGGGGTCGACATCACAATCTCACCTCAAACTCATGATGTGATGGTCAAAAGCATCAAGAGTTTGCTAATAAAAAACCAATGAGAGTAGAATTGTGATCGTTTTTCAATAGGAGAAAAATCTCCTAATAATTCATGCCATACTGTTGAGAGTTACCTTTTGCAGCTAATCCTGCTTTATATCTTTCAACCAATCTATCTAATTTTGATTTTTTATACCCAACGACAATCGGTGATACCTTTATCATGGGCAGAGGAACCAAATCCTAACCACTTTTCTTTTGCAATGCAGAAAGTTCTTCGTCCATAACCTCTCGCCAACAAGGATTAAGAACTGCATATTTATAAGAAGTTGTCTTAGAAAGATTATGCATGGAGGCTAAAAACTAAGAAAAAGATGAAGTAGAAATAAATAGGAAAAATCAGGTAATTTGTAGACTTACGAATACATGTGGAATGACAAAGAGGTGGATCAACATGCTCAACTAGAGATTGAGAGGCTAAGAGGTGGAGGAAGCTTAAAGTGTTCTAGTCTCAATAAGGCTATCAATATTATTATTACCTTCTTAAAAAGGATCAAAATGATCAAGTTCAGATTTAGTTAAACTATGAGTATTAGATGGAACAGAGTAGAATGATATATATTCAAGACAAAATAACATTTTGAGACAAATAAAGTTTTTGACTGGTTGGATCAAAACATATATACCCATTTTCCCCTCAACATAGTCAAGAAAAACAGAAATGATAAACCAAGAACATAACCTGTTACATTCTATATGTGGGAGGAGAACTAAACAAGTACATCCAAACCCCTCAAAATAGAATAATAAGGTGTATGTCCATATAATTTTTCCAAAGATGAAATACTTAAAACGTAAGAAGATGGGATAGTGTTAGTTAATCTAATAGCTATGAGAATAGCTTCTCCCCAAATTTCCTAGGAATAAAAACAGAAAGTAACATAGGTCGATCAGTTTTAAGAATATGCTTGTGTTTTCTTTCTGCAACACCATTTTGCCAAGTAGTATTAGTACATAAGGTTTATTGGCTTTTTCCATCTAAGGGAAGTAGTTCATAGAATTACTTAGAAGTGCACTCCACCTAGATCACATCTAGAACATTTGATAAAAGTCGAATGTTAGGGTTTGGCAAGTGCTCTAATTTTTTTGTATATTTCAAAAAGTTAGAATGATGTCTCATTGAATAGAACCAACAATAGCATGTTTAAACATTAATAAAGGGCATATAATATTAAGACCCTCCTTTAGTGGAAACAGGAGAGGGCCCCATACCTTCAAATGAATCAAATCAAATGGAGCAGAATAAACATAGATTTTATTATTAAGGATAAAGAGTAAAACTTTGCCACTTTACATCCACTACAGTTAGAGATATCAGAGCTTGCAAATTTTCTAATGCATCAGTAGATGCTAAAAATCTCAAATGAGAATAAGAAACATGACCTTAACGAGAATGCCATAAATAAAAACTAGACACAAACAAAAAGAAGAAAATCAATATTAGTTGCAGCACTAATTGGAACTTTAAGCACATTCAAAATACATAGTCCCCCTTCCCTATGGTCCATCCCAATCGACTTTTGAGATTGTAGATCATGCAAAAAACAAGAAGAAGTAAATGTCATTATATTACCATAATCACATAATCGACCAATAGATGCAAGGTTTAATATGAGGCTTGGAATATGATAGACATTGGAAAGGGATAAGTTGGGGGTAACAATAAAACCAACTTCTGGTCGTGGCATAAGAGTGTCATCAGCAGTCATAACAGGAAATGAAGATGATGAAGGCAAAGAGGCAAAGGATGAAGGTCCTCCAGACATGTGGTGGGAAGAACCAGAATGCAAGATCCATAAAGATGACTTACCCGAGGAGTTATTAGGTATCTAACCTAAAAAAAAGAGGCAAACAAAACCTGGGATGTAAAGAGTGGAAATTTTTAAAGGATTTGTAGCCAATAAAATGAATAGTTGCACTCAAGAAGGTATGAGACAATTAAAACTCTTTTTCTAATTTAAAATTATGACATTTCGAGTACATATTTCTATAGAAAGAGTTCCAATAACTTAATTTTGATTGCCAACTGTTACATAAGAAAAAAATTGCAATTGCTTTCTTTGATTCTATAACATAATTAGTGAAAGTTGCAAAATTTACACATTCCTAGTTCGCATTTAAGAGTCTATGTGGTTTCAACTCATCTCCCCAAAATTCCATTATTAAACTATAAAATAATTTTTCTATTTTTTCCTTTTTTGTTTTTTTGTATATCACCTTACCTAAACAATCTACACAACGCTCCTTATCTTCCATCTAAAAAAACTTAGTCAACTATGGAATCCTAAAAATCAAATATTCCATAATATATAATTGAAGAAATTCTAAAAAATGCCTCCATTTGAATCCTTGTCCAAATTTATTTTAGAGGTTATTAGATCAAGTAAGGGGAGTTACAGTTAAAGGGTATTGTGATAACCACTATACATCTCTGATACAAAATATATCTTTATATTGTGTTATAATCATACCCGACTGATATAGAGTGGTAGTCAAGGATAAAGTAGTAGACATTCAAAATAAAAATTGTTTTATATCTCACTAGCATAGGATAGAATATAATAATCAACAGAGATATAAAATAGGTGGGACACTAATATAACTAGATGAATAAAAACCAATCAAAGTGCGGTAGATCCATCACAATTATACATAATGTAGAGTTTATACATTAAATAATAAAATCTGAATTTTAATAAATAACAAATACTGGTACTTGCATGGCACTGCACATCGGAATAGTAATAATAGCTCCAATGTGTGTGTATATATATATGTATGTATATGTATATACATACACCTATATATCTGTGTGTGTATACAAACACTAACCACCTGCTCATTCTCTACACAGCTCCATGCGCTAACTAATACCGGCTATCTCTAATCTATTCATTAAGAGTACCCGAGGTGATGAGAAGCAAAGAAAATAATCTTGAGTTAGAAAACAGTCTGGTATGAGCTATCTATAATCTTAAACTATATAAAAGTCGATATAGTAAAGAGGAACATAACGTATGGAGAATCATATATGACATGTCCGTACATCCAACAAGTAACAACATAACACAATATATGCTATACTATCATCATATGGGTATATTGCACTACGTATAACAGTAGGTGTTGGGTACCTAACGCACTAGTACCTACATCACATGATATCCATCCAAATCACACAATAGTCATATCAAACATACAAGCCAAAACAATCATAACCACTATTACTAAGATCCTACATCACTACTAATGCACCTTTGGATATATGATAACCCGTGTGACCATCACTAAGGTCGATGCTCAATCACATACTATCACTGGGTTGCTACCAACATTAAGGCGAGCTAAACCATCACTAAGGTCCAAGATGAATAGTTGAACACTATCACGCACCCTACTCTACAAGAACATATCACATTTTTGAGTTATCAATGTTTCCTTGGGCACATGACACTTTAGTAAAACATATTATGCTCCACTCCATCAATTCACATCGTCTAACATGCCTCCTCAGACCATCACTAAGCTCTATGAACACTCTTACCTGAAGTACCAGATCCAAACAACTCACGTTGTTGATTCATCAAAGCTCGAAACACTTCGCATAACTCTTAGGATTTCCTCAGTGTATGCCCTAAAGCAATCCATCAACTTTTCTGCGTATGCCCTGGTGTTAACCCAAGAAATCACCACGTCCTTTGTTATGCTCCGCATTAATCTCCCTTTTGTCATATCTCGACATCCATCAGTCAAGTCAAGTGACAGTGGATCACACATGCTTCCCACATTGCCACAATCCTCCACCATCGATCAAGCTCCATCTGTCCATCTTTGATCATTCGATGTTGAACGATAAGCCGAGATGCATATCCAAAATCTTGACTCTCTCCAACTTTTTTCCTAATGCAATGCCACCACTTCCCCAAAGAAACTATCCATCTACCTCGAGGTTCATCGCCACTTCACTTAGGACTTAAACAAATTTTGGCTAAGTCCTACTCCTTTAAGCCAACAAAGTTTATCCATGTGCTTCCCGGGGTCACTTTCCTGTTTTCCTTCACTAGGCCCAAAGTTATCACCAAGTATTTTTAGCACATTCATCAACTCGGCACTTTAACTATGATCGATTGGTTTTTGACTTTATCCTACAATCCCATGATCCAATCTCCATGCGATCGATTGTATAACATCTATATGCCTTGAAGAAAACCTTCTACCAATCGCAATCCATTTGGAGTATCTAAGTTCGATCGAGTTTGAACGATCCTTTTGCATCTAATTTTTATCTAAAATCATTTTGTGTAACGACCTGAAAATTTTCGATAATTAAAATAGCTAATTTAATAAGATTTCGTGATTTAATGTTAGAAAAAAATTTGTGATTCATTTGGAATAATAATAACTGGAATGAATTGCAACAATAATTATCCAAGTAATTATTAATAGATTGAATGGAGTTCCAATCTAATTGAATTGACTCAAATGTTATAACTTGGTTATAAGGGAATATATGGAAAACAAATGTAAATAAGTGAATAAGAATTGTGAATTATTTAGGTAGAAAACAAATTTTAATAGATTGGTTTCGAAGATTTGAATAGTAATAAGTATTGAAAAATAAATGCTACTTAGTGAATGCCTTTGCAATCAATAGTTGGATAGGATAATAAATGTTGAATTCATTGGTATAATAGAGTAATTGATTGATAAGTAAAATCTATTAAAAATCAAATAATTGAATATTGAACAGGTAAATTGTTTGAAGTAAATATTTAAAACTGATTGAATAATTGAATAACTGTAAAATGGAGATAGTGTTCTAAGATGTGAATTTGTTTTAAAGGTTAAATTTTATAAGTTCGTTTTTGAAGTAAATATTTAAAACTTATTGAATAATTGAAGTAAATATTGTTTGAAGTAAATATTTGCAAACAATAACAGGTAAATTGTTTGAAGTAAATATTTAAAACTTATTGAATAATTGAATAACTGTAAAATGGAGATAGTGTTCTAAGATGTGAATTTGTTTTAAAGGTTAAATTTTATAAGTTCGTTTTTGAATATTTCAAAAGATAGTGATTTAAGAATAATCAAATTTGTATAAATTTAATATTACAAATGTTTGAATAATTAAATTTTGAATTTAATATGATTAAATTGATATTGAAATTTAATATATGAAAATAGAGTGAATAACTAAAATTTGATTTAATATGATTCAAATTGGTTTCCAAAGTGAATGTAAGTTATATTGGATTATAATAGAGTTAATAAGATTTTAAAATTGGAATTTTTAGCAATTCTGTAAATTTTGAAAAGTCGTCGATTTAATCGACGAGTTAGAATAGCCTTCCGGGGCACAGTCTCGGATTTCGATGAAACTAGTTCCATTGGATCCGTAATAGTGTATTATTATCGAATTTCAATTTTTGTAGCAATCGGAGTTGTCATTTGACCGTGGCAGCTCAAAACGCTTAGAAATTTATTTAATCGGTTTAATTTAAAATTGATTGTTTATTTCCGTAACTCGCACATACGATCGAATTAGGGCTTGAAACCTTTTCCATTGCGTCCGGAATATATGTATAACATTATAAACGCCTAGCGACACGCCTCGATAGGGGTTCAAGATTTTCATTTGCATAAATGGGGATATTTTGAAATTTAAATTAATATATTGTCTAGTCAACTTTTCACATCAGCTTCTTTATTTCATTTCAAATCACTGTAGTAAGCCTCCCACACGCAAGAATCATGTCTCCTCCCTTTTAAATCTGCACGCTAGCTTCAGGAAGTAAAAAAATAATAAATCAAAACTCCAAAAATTTCTTTCTCTTCCAATACTCGATTAAAAATCACGAAACCGATTTTAAAAATCAAATTTCATCGTTTGCTTCGATCTGGTGGTAGTTTGTAAGGTGCGACCGTGGGTCTGGGAGTGCGGCAGTGGAGACGCGAGAGAGTTTGAAGCTAGGGTTAAGCTTCACTTCGTTTTCATTCATCGATTCGAGAAATAAAGCTCGTATTTGGATTCTCCTCGTCGAATAGCATCGGGACGCACGTTTTGGTGGAGCTCGGTGGTGTCTTGGGGGTTGCGACCTGGGCACGCATGTGAGGGAGGATGGAAGTCGCGTGGACCTTGGTGAGTGCGAGCTTGAAGAATTTGGGATGGTCAGGTCGAGCACGCGGAGAGGAGTCGTTTGGCGAAGACGGTTCGAGAAACGGAGCGGCGTAGCTCCGTATCGCTGGGTTTTGGTGCACGCCTGGAGTGGGTTGCTCTGTGTCTTCACGTACAGGAATTTGGGGAAGATGGAGTTTTAGTGGGCTGGGCTTCTTTTTCCTTGGGTATGAATTAATTTAAATATAATATAAATTGTTTTATAGAATAAAATGATTGATATCTTATAAAATGTATAACTTGTGCATACGAGGTCCGATTGGAACGAAACTTTTTGCGTTGCGATCACGTTGACGAGAGCTTCGAAATGAAACTGGCTTGGATGGATTTGGAGACAGTGGAAATTTGGGCTAAAATTGGGCGTTGTCCGTTTTAGTTCCAAACCGGAACGTCTCGGTGACAACAGGATATCAAGGTGAGTGTTTTATAACGCTCACAATGTACTGAATATCTTTATGGTAGTTAAATTTGATATTATGAAGTGATATGAATTTTATTTGTCGTTGTTTGATAAAATTTAATTGTCATATAGATTGTCATTTAAATTCACCGTTGAAAATTAAATTGACAGTCAAATTGAAATTAAAATTGAATTGCGATTAAATTACCTGATATTGATAACTATGAAATTGCCGTGAATTGTATTGTCTATTGGATGATTTATTTCGATGGATGCTATTGGTTGATATTTAAATGTTTGGATGTTTATTTGCTTATATATATCCCGTTATACATACATATGACCCTGTGATTGGTTTAAGTGATATATATTCATCCCTGACATTTAATTGAAATAAATAATCACTTGGCCATAGAATAGAAAATTATATACGGACACCAGATTGGTTAAATTAATAATTTTAAAAATCGTTGATTTGGAATTCATTTAAATGTTTTGATTTAAAAGTTATAAATAAAATCAATTTATAGAAATCGAATTTATCGCAAATTGAGTTTGGAATGTTGAAATAAATTTTGGTTAAAAGAAATTGCTTAATAATTTAAGTTGAGACTTTGAAATTTAAATTGGGATATGATTGAATTTCGAAAATTTATTTGTTTAAAGATTGAACATTTTTTCGAGCTTTGAGTATTACTAAGTAAAAGTGATATAAAAAATGATATTTCGAAATTGAGCTTGAAATTGAATCATATTTGAATTTGGATTTAAAATTGAATATTGAAGGATAAATTTTGTTAAGTGTTATAAATTGATATTTTAAAAAAAAAATCAAGCTCCAAATCGATATAAATTGAAATTGAATTAATTAAAGGTGAATGTAGAATTGAATTAATTTGTAGTCAAAGTTGACATTCATTTGAATTGAAATCGAAATCGAATCGGTAGAATAGAAATTGAAATTGATTTGAATTGGGAAGTTATAATTTAAATGGTTTGGTTTTGAAGTTGTTTCATTTTATTTCCAAATTTCTCTATTATATAAACCAATTTTAAATACTTAAACTATTTTAATCTATTTTAAATCTACTTAACCCAATTTAAATTATTTTAAACTAATTTATCTATTTGAAATCCATTTAAAGATTTTAAGTGTTTTTAACTATTTTAATTATTTAAACTACATTTAAACTACTTAAAACTATTTTCTAAAAATTTCAAGCTGGTCAATAAGGTGAAATGTTTATATTTAAATCTTGATTTTAAATATGAATTGGGTTAAATGAAGTTGCAACCTAAATGGAAATTCGAAATGGTTTTGAAATCGAAATGAGATATTGAGGCGAAAAATGATTGTTGAAACGGAATCTTACATCTTGAATAGATATGATGATATTTGAAATGGATTTGATTTTGAAGCGAATATGATATTTTGATATCAATTATGAATCGATTTGAAATGTAAAAGAGCCATCGGTGTAATAATACGTAGTTATTAAAGAGACCGAGATCGGATATGGACATACTCTCTGTCGATACCGAAAACCACTTTAATAACTATTATACGCGGAGTGTTGATCCAGAAGGAAGTGGATGGTTTGGTGAACGCGTTGACTGAAGAAAGAGAACGATATTGGATGACCCCTGACATGACTAAAACAGGAGCCGCGCCGGGCCATTGAGGTTCGCCACCTCTAGCGGACACACTTCTTCGATACCATATCTATTACTTTGTGATTCGATTTGGGTGCACCCCTCGATTATGGGAGTGTTGTTTCGCGGTGTTGGGGTAGTAGCTGCTATGCCCAACATCAGTCCGGATCATGCAACTACTAGTATCCTAGTTGGTATCGCCTCATGTACCTTGTCATACTGATTATCCTATTCGTGACCACTACGTTTTGATTTGTACCTTTAGTATATGGATTGCCCTCTGGTGACTTCCGGTTTTGGGGAAACTACGGTCTTGTATATGCTCTTGGGAACAAAAATGTGTTAAGGATGGAATGGGCCATGGCTTAACGCTAGTTTGATATTTTACTTTATGATAGACATTATTGTATATAGCGTATTCTATTATATAGTAGATAGTTTAACGGATCCTTAAGAGATGGAAAATCCCGTAACATCTCTTGAGTTATTGCACTCACGTTGACATTGGATAGGAGATGTCAAACCCCGTAAACATCTCTGACGCCGTTGCAGTCATATTTATTTACGATTGATTAACTTACATAAGGATGTTTTAGTCCTGACTCGAGTGTTTTGTCTTTTCATTACGCTCGGGTCAGTCCTGAGTTTTTCAGCTTATTGAAGATCTATTTTGGAGGATGAAGACGAAGATTTGGTATACTATTACTATTATCATCCTTGCATCATGCTGTCTGCTGCATTATTTTATTTATTCTGTTGTATATGTATAACTCTGATAAATGTTGTATAAATGAAAATCAAAAGTATATTAAACAACTTCATGAACTGTTTATTTGATTATTATATTTTATCTTTCCGCTGTGAGATTCTGTGATTGTTTAGTGACCCTTTTCTCTTCTTTTCTTATTTACCCCATTAACCATCCGCCCTTTTTAGTGGTTTGGAATCGGCATGTGTGTTTGATTTGTCGATTTAAACTGTCCAAAAAGGCGAGTCGTTACAGTTGGTATCAGAGCTTTGATTTAGCGATAACCTTAGCTTTGTGGGGTCTGACTCTTTATGAATAGGGTAGTAATACCCTATGATGAGTCGCTGAGTGTATGTATGAGAGAGCGTATTTGTTAGTGACATAAAATTATTTTATATTGTGTTGATTGATTTGTTGAGTGGCTTATGGATTCTGGTCAATACGAGTAATTAACGTCATTAATAGGGGTCTCTAAACACTTGAATAGAACAATTCGACATAGTATTGTTTTGAAATTGGGTAAATGAAATAATTTTGCCCTAATTATATTTTATATATAAAGAAATAAATTTTAGAAATTATTATGATTCATCCAGTTTGTTTGGTTGTTAGAAAGGATAATATGGATGGTCATCATTAATGGGATATTGTGTTTTGATAAATAAGGTTTATTACAAAATAAATAATGATAAAATAATTTATAGAATGTTTTAAGAAAGTAAAATTTTGTAAGAATAATTTATAAATGTGACTTATAAATCAAGATAGATTTAAATTGAGAAATATTGAGTTTAAGACCCGGAGATTTTGAAAATGGTTCTCAAAACTTTGAAGAAAAATATGTAGTGATATTAGTTGAAAAATATTTATGGGAAATATTTTTGAAAGGATTTTTAAGAAGAAATGAATTCAGTACTCCTCTCTTATGTCGCTGGAAAATAATTTCGATGATGACTGCGCAGCATCATCGACGTTCATTTTCGAGTCTCAAAGTGAAGGAGACTTATGCGAAGCTTTGCTTTGCTTCAAAACTGTTTTGAAAAATGCATTTTGGTTTAAACTTAGAAAGTATGATTTGATATATATACATTTCAAATGATTTTATTTTATTTCAAATGATTTAAAATGAACCGGGAATTTAAATTTCTAAGTTCTGTTAATTAATATTTTTCAAATTATCTGAATGAAATGTGAATAATCAGAACTTATATAATAATAGGATTAAAAACTCTAAGCTAAAGGTTTTGAGAAACTTTAGAGTTGAAGTTTAACTCTTAAAATTAAAAAGTATTGAAAAGTAAAGAAAATTTAAAACAAGTAAAAAAAAATTGTGAACATTCTACTTTAGTAAAATGAATTCTAAATTTGTATAATACCACATTGCATCCTAATAACATATAATATGACTTACCAAACGTTAAATAGTTAAAAGAATGATTTAGAGATGTAATGAGATATTATACAAGTAAGCAAAACCTAAAAGTAATTGAAATATACAAGTAAGCAAAACCTAAAAGCAATTGAAATATACAAGTAAGCAAAACCTAAAGGTAATTGAAATATACAAATAAGCAAAACCTAAAAGTAATTGAAATGTACAAGTAAGCAAAACTTAAAAGTAATTAAAATGTATATAAATGGAAATTTGGTTGTGATAAAAATGTTATATACTTAAGTATAATATGAAATGATGAATGGTTAAATGGAATAGATAAGTAGAACTTAAGAAAACTGGCAAATGAACCAAATAATATCTTTGTAAATTTGTCATATAATTTAATATAAATTTGCAAAGAAATTGTGAAATTGAAATTTGTAGCTTTTGAGATGATTATAAACTTAGATAAAGTCCAACTTCTTATATATGGCTTTTATAGAATGATTATAAACTAAAGTGATGATTAATAAAATGTTCCACAAATAAATCTGTTATTAACTAAAATTATGAAGATGAACTACATTATTAACTGAAATTATGAAAATGAAGTAAATGTAAACAAAAGAATTTGGTATAGCTAAGAATCAATTGAAGAATGAAATTGAATTTAATTAAATTACATGAAGTGTTTAAAATGAACTTAAGTAAGCAAATTGTATGAAATGATGCATAAGAAATGATAGTATAAAAGAATATGCTATGTAAAGGAATGGATATACTAAGTAAATAAGGGATATGAATAATGGATTGTGAATAATAAATTGTAAATGAAATAAAGGTAGGTAAAATAATTTAGTATAGATGAATTGAATAGGAATCTATTAGAAGGTAATACGTAAGTTGTACGTATATTATTTTATTCGCATAACGATTTGATCCGAATTCGAGCACAAAATTTCAAGATAATTTATATCGATCCAAGTTAGGATTTTTCACTCGATTCTTGACGGCAAACCCTGGATATGAATTTTTGATTTGATTCTGGAATTATCTATCATAGTATATGGCTATGCAAGGAGAATAACAGTTCCCGATCAAGGAACTAAATCTGAGTCCGCACTAGAGAGTCGTGTGAACGATACTAGTTTGGAAGTGAAATTGTGTGACCGAATGAGTGATCAGATTTGATATTGCGTACAGATGATATATGTACTTCGTACAGGTTTAAGTAAAGCTAATATTGAAAATTGAAATGCAAATTATAAATTGATTTTAAATTATATGATTGGATATCATTGATAACTAAGATGCAGGTATTTAAAATGAAGGAAATTTGGATGGCCCGACAAAGAGGTACATGTTTATTTTGTCATTGGATTTGGTGACTTTTGATTAGAGCCACTTGGCTTTTGTTTTCTTTTGTTGGTTTGGGGCCCGTAGAGGCATTTTGTAGCTGTACCGATCGAGCCGCGCAAAGGAGACTCTGCCGAAATTTTTCGTAAATCCGGGTGTTAGAAAAATTTTCAAGTTTTAAAATTTTATAACTTGTTTCGATAACTAACTTTTAAAGTTAGAAAGCTGTTTGGAGTAACTTAGTGGAAGTGTAGTAACGATTTATAAATGGAATTTCATTATTTTATAAGCTGATAATTTTGGATAAAATATATCAAATGTTGAATTCTTTACTTAGTTCCTTTTCCCTTCTTTTTCCTTTTCGGGGACGAAAAGTTTTGAGTGGAGGAGAGTGTAACGACCTGAAAATTTTCGATAATTAAAATAGCTAATTTAATAAGATTTCGTGATTTAATGTTAGAAAAAAATTTGTAATTCATTTGGAATAATAATAACTGGAATGAATTGCAACAATAATTATCCAAGTAATTATTAATAGATTGAATGGAGTTCCAATCTAATTGAATTGACTCAAATGTTATAACTTGGTTATAAGGGAATATATGGAAAACAAATGTAAATAAGTGAATAAGAATTGTGAATTATTTAGGTAGAAATACAAATTTTAATAGATTAGTTTCGATGATTTGAATAGTAATAAGTATTGAAAAATAAATGCTACTTTGTGAATGCCTTTGCAATCAATAGTTGGATAGGATAATAAATGTTGAATTCATTGGTATAATAGAGTAATTGATTGATAAGTAAAATCTATTAAAAATCAAATAATTGAATATTGAACAGGTAAATTGTTTGAAGTAAATATTTAAAACTTATTGAATAATTGAATAACTGTAAAATGGAGATAGTGTTCTAAGATGTGAATTTGTTCTAAAGGTTAAATTTTATAAGTTCGTTTTTGAATATTTCAAAAGATAGTGATTTAAGAATAATCAAATTTGTATAAATTTAGTATTACAAATGTTTGAATAATTAAATTTTGAATTTAATATGACTAAATTGATATTGAAATTTAATATATGAAAATAGAGTGAATAACTAAAATTTGATTTAATATGATTCAAATTGGTTTCCAAAGTGAATGTAAGTTATATTGGATTATAATAGAGTTAATAAGATTTTAAAATTGGAATTTTTAGCAATTCTGTAAATTTTGAAAAGTCGTCGATTTAATCGACGAGTTAGAATAGCCTTCCGGGGCACAGTCTCGGATTTCGATGAAACTAGTTCCATTGGATCCGTAACAGTGTATTATTATCAAATTTCAATTTTTGTAGCAATCGGAGTTGTCATTTGACCGTGGCAGCTCAAAACGCTTAGAAATTTATTTAATCGATTTAATTTAAAATTGATTGTTTATTTCCGTAACTCGCACATACGATCGAATTAGGGCTTGAAACCTTTTCCATTGCGTCCGGAATATGGGTATAACATTATAAACGCCTAGCGGCATGCCTCGATAGGGGTTCAAGATTTTCATTTGCATAAATGGGGATATTTTGAAATTTAAATTAATATATTGTCTAGTCAACTTTTCACATCAGCTTCTTTATTTCATTTCAAATCACTGTAGTAAGCCTCCCACACGCAAGAATCATATCTCCTCCCTTTTAAATCTGCACGCTAGCTTCAGGCAGTAAGAAAATAATAAATCAAAACTCCAAAAATTTCATTCTCTTCCAATACTCGATTAAAAATCACGAAACCGATTTTAAAAATCAAATTTCATCGTTTGCTTCGATCTGGTGGTAGTTTGTAAGGTGCGGCCGTGGGTCTGGGAGTGCGACAGTGGAGACGCGAGAGAGTTTGAAGCTAGGGTTAAGCTTCACTTCGTTTTCATTCATCGATTCGAGAAATAAAGCTCGTATTTGGATTCTCCTCGTCGAATAGCATCCTGACGCACGTTTTGGTGGAGCTCGGTGGTGTCTTGGGGGTTGCGACCTGGGCACACATGTGAGGGAGGATGGAAGTCGCGTGGACCTTGGTGAGTGCGAGCTTGAAGAATTTGGGATATTCAGGTCGAGCACGCGGAGAGGAGTCGTTTGGCGAAGACGGTTCGAGAAACGGAGCGGCGTAGCTCCGTGTCGCTGGGTTTTGGTGCACGCCTGGAGTGGGTTGCTCTGTGTCTTCACGTACAGGAATTTGGGGAAGATGGAGTTTTAGTGGGCTGGGCTTCTTTTTCCTTGGATATGAATTAATTTAAATATAATATAGATTGTTTTATAGAATAAAATGATTGATATCTTATAAAATGTATAACTTGTGCATACGAGGTCCGATTGGAACGAAACTTTTTGCGTTGCGATCACGATGACGAGAGCTTCGAAATGAAACTGGCTTGGAAGGATTTGGAGACAGTGGAAATTTGGGCTAAAATTGGGCGTCGTCCGTTTTAGTTCCAAACCGGAACGTCTCGGTGACAACAGGATATCAAGGTGAGTGTTTTATAACGCTCACAATGTACTGAATATCTTTATGGTAGTTAAATTTGATATTATGTAGTGATATGAATTTTATTTGTCGTTGTTTGATAAAATTTAATTGTCATATAGATTGTCATTTAAATTCACCGTTGAAAATTAAATTGACAGTCAAATTGAAATTAAAATTGAATTGCGATTAAATTACCTGATATTGATAACTATGAAATTGCCGTGAATTGTATTGTCTATTGGATGATTTATTTCGATGGATGCTATTGGTTGATATTTAAATGTTTGGATGTTTATTTGCTTATATATATCCTGTTATACATAAATATGACCCTGTGATTGGTTTAAGTGATATATATTCATCCCTGACATTTAATTGAAATAAATAATCACTTGGCCATAGAATAGAAAATTATATACGAACACCGGATTGGTTAAATTAATAATTTTAAAAATCGTTGATTTGGAATTCATTTAAATGTTTTGATTTAAAAGTTATAAATAAAATCAATTTATAGAAATCGAATTTATCGCAAATTGAGTTTGGAATGTTGAAATAAATTTTGGTTAAAAGAAATTGCTTAATAATTTAAGTTGAGACTTTGAAATTTAAATTGGGATATGATTGAATTTCGAAAATTTATTTGTTTAAAGATTGAACATTTTTTCGAGCTTCGAGTATTACTAAGTAAAAGTGATATAAAAAATGATATTTTGAAATTGAGCTTGAAATTGAATCATATTTGAATTTGGATTTAAAATTGAATATTGAAGGATAAATTTTGTTAAGTGTTATAAATTGATATTTAAAAACAAAAATCAAGCTCCAAATCGATATAAATTGAAATTGAATTAATTAAAGGTGAATGTAGAATTGAATTAATTTGTAGTCAAAGTTGACATTCATTTGAATTGAAATCGAAATCGAATCGGTAGAATAGAAATTGAAATTGATTTGAATTGGGAAGTTATAATTTAAATGGTTTGGTTTTGAAGTTGTTTCATTTTGTTTCCAAATTTCTCTGTTATATAAACCATTTTTAAATACTTAAACTATTTTAATCTATTTTAAATCTACTTAACCCAATTTAAATTATTTTAAACTAATTTATCTATTTGAAATCCATTTAAAGATTTTAAGTGTTTTTAACTATTTTAATTATTTAAACTACATTTAAACTACTTAAAACTATTTTCTAAAAATTTCAAGCTGGTCAATAAGGTGAAATGTTTATATTTAAATCTTGAATTTAAATATGAATTGGGTTAAATGAAGTTGCAACCTAAATGGAAATTCGAAATGGTTTTGAAATCGAAATGAGATATTGAGGCGAAAAATGATTGTTGAAACGGAATCTTACATCTTGAATAGATATGATGATATTTGAAATGGATTTGATTTTGAAGCGAATATGATATTTTGATATCAATTATGAATCGATTTGAAATGTAAAAGAGCCATCGGTGTAATAATATGTAGTTATTAAAGAGACCGAGATCGGATATGGACATACTCTCTGTCGATACCGAAAACCACTTTAATAACTATTATACGCGGAGTGTTGATCCAGAAGGAAGTGGATGGTTTGGTGAACGCGTTGACTGAAGAAAGAGAACGATATTGGATGACCCCTGACATGACTAAAACAGGAGCCGCGCCGGGCCATTGAGGTTCGCCACCTCTAGCGGACACACTTCTTCGATACCATATCTATTACTTTGTGATTCGATTTGGGTGCACCCCTCGATTATGGGAGTGTTGTTTCGCGGTGTTGGGGTAGTAGCTGCTATGCCCAACATCAGTCCGGATCACGCAACTACTAGTATCCTAGTTGGTATCGCCTCATGTACCTTGTCATACTGATTATCCTATTCGTGACCACTACGTTTTGATTTGTACCTTTAGTATATGGATTGCCCTCTGGTGACTTCCGGTTTTGGGGAAACTACGGTCTTGTATATGCTTTTGGGAATAAAAATGTGTTAACGATGGAATGGGCCATGGCTTAACGCTAGTTTGATATTTTACTTTATGATAGACATTATTGTATATAGCGTATTCTATTATATAGTAGATAGTTTAACGGATCCTTAAGAGATGGAAAATCCCGTAACATCTCTTGAGTTATTGCACTCACGTTGAAACTGGATAGGAGATGTCAAACCCCGTAAACATCTCTGACGCCGTTGCATTCATATTTATTTACGTTTGATTAACTTACATAAGGATGTTTTAGTCCTGACTCGAGTGTTTTGTCTTTTCATTACGCTCGGGTCAGTCCTGAGTTTTTCAGCTTATTGAAGATCTATTCTGGAGGACGAAGACGAAGATTTGGTATACTATTACTATTATCATCCTTGCATCATGCTGTCTGCTGCATTATTTTATTTGTTCTGTTGTATATGTATAACTCTGATAAATGTTGTATAAATGAAAATCAAAAGTATATTAAACAACTTCATGAACTGTTTATTTGATTATTATATTTTATCTTTCCGCTGTGAGATTTTGTGATTGTTTAGTGACCCTTTTCTCTTCTTTTCTTATTTACCCCATTAACCATCCGCCCTTTTTAATGGTTTGGAATCGGCATGTGTGTTTGATTTGTCGATTTAAACTGTCCAAAAAGGCGGGTCGTTACATTTTTGCTCTTTTTCAATCGATTGTTCCATTCCCTGCTTTGATTGAACTACGAACTCCAAACTCTATAAATACTCCTTCATTCTCTCAAATGCCAATCCATATCGAAGAATTCATATCCATATAAATGTTCTATTCTAAGCAAATAAACATACAAAACAACAACAAACAAGCATCATATCATAACAAACATATGGTTGAACATCCATATACTAGCCTATAATCCATGCATTCAACTATGACATGCAAATACATAGAAATTTATACCAAATCAATGTAAACTAATTAAAAGCATTCAAATTCATTTAAAAAACATTTACAAGTTTAAACCATTTGGAAATCTCGTATTTAACTTGGAAAGCTTTTGCAAAACATTTCTTATCATTCAAAAACGCTTAAAAGAAATGACAAATTACTCATTTAGACACCAAATAGCACTAAACAAGGTTGATCTATTATTTAAAGCCAAACATGAATCCCAAAGCTCTTCGTTTTGAAATCCCAAGAGTCTCCTTGCAAATCCCTACACTAACCATACTTTAATTACTTGATTTGACTAAATAAAGTAAGGGTTTAAGATGGTTTTGGTTAAGGAGATGATTAATAGAGGTTTAAGATAGTTTCTGAGAAGTGGAAAAGTAATTAGGGGTTGTCCCATAAGTTGTAGTTAGCTCAAATCACGAAATGGGTTAGTGGGCTAGTTATGAGCTTAGTCTAATTACCCAATAATCTATCCAAAAACTATCCAACTTTAAATGGACATATCTCCTAAACCATATGACAAAAAATTTATTAACACCACTCTACAAAAAGAGAAACCATCGTATCTTTCACTAAGAAGTGCTTTTAGATCTTGATTAGATTTCTGTTAAAAGTTATAGCCCTTATATGTTTTCTGGGTCAAATCATCCAAAACTAATTCTAAGGGTAAAAAATTGTCAATACTCAGCATTCACTAAAGTTATAGCTCAATCCGATCAATTTTGGTTGTAAAATAATATTTCTACAATCCATCAATTTGTAAAAATATGGATCGTACATTCTCCCCCTTTATGAATTTCACCCTCGAAAATATAACCAAAAAAATTATTACCGACAATATGAACACCAAGCAGGCCTAATAATCAAACAGGCATATCAATATCAAACATGCACGTTAAGCAAGAAATAAAACCTATGTTAACCCTAGCATATAGGTACTAAACTAGAAAAGTATAATATTAGATATGAAAGTAAATGCGATAAATTAAATCTTACCAAGTAAAGAGCGCTGGGTAAGCAGTCCTCGTACCCTTCTCGGTCTCCCTAGTGTTATAGACTCCACTTTCACTCAACTGCACCTTTACCAATTGCATCATCTTTCTCCTATGCTGCTTCATTCTATGCTCGACTATACAAATCAATTTAGAGGCCTTGATGATTTAGATTCAGCTTCTATACTATCCAGTTGATCTATTTTAACTTTCATGTCTGGATCATGCATAAACTTCCTAAGATGTGAAACATGGATACATTGTGCATGCCCGACATCTTCTGAGGTAAGTCAACTCCATATGCAAGGTTTCCAATCCTCTCAAGTATTAGATAATGACCTACAAATATCGGTGCCAACTTCCCCTTAGTACCAAACCAAATAGTATTCTTCAATAGAGAGATATCAACAAACACCATATCACCGGCAGAGAACTCAAGATCATGATGTCCCCTATCAGCATAGCTCTTCTTTCCATCCTGAGTAGCTTTCATTCTTTGCCAAATGATCTTCATCTTCTCTGAAGTGTCTATAATCATATTTGGCCCTAGTTCAGTCTATTACCCACTTCCTACCAACATAAAGTAGTGTTGCAAGGTTGGTCATATATTGCCTCAAATGGTGCTATAATAATGCTCAACTGATAATTATTGTTGTATGTGAACTCAACTAAATGCAAATGATTATCCCTTGAGCCTCTAAAGTCAAGAATGCAGGCTTGTAAGAGATCTTCTAGGATACGATTCGCTCTCTTAGTCTGACTGTCAGTTTGTGGGTGATAAGTTGTACTCAAATACAGCTCCGTCCCCAATGCCTCTTGTAAGCTCTTCCAAAATCCACTCATGAATTATGCACTTCGATCGCTTACAATGCTCTCTGGAACATCATGGAATCATACAATCCATTTCAAATACAACTACCAACTTGGATGTCATTTTATTGACTTTACAAGTATGAATCGAGCACTCTTCGTCAATCTATCAATTATGACCTAGATGTTATCATACCCTCCTCTAGTCCTCGACAATCCATCGATGAATTCCATATTTGTTCTCACTTCTACTGTGGAACCTCAAGCGATTTTAGCAAACAACTTGGCTTCTTCTACTGAGCCTTCGCTAATTAGAAATTTATACACTTTGATTTGGATGTTCTGATGTCCTTCTTTATCCCTTCCCAATAAAATATCTGCTTTATATCTCAATATATTTCACTGCCTCTATGATGTATAGTCAATCTTGAATGATGCCACTTACACAGCACCTCATCTTTTAACCTATTGACATCGGGTACAAACAATCTACCATCCTTACAGAGCCAACCATTACGATTGACTCTATAGTTCCTCATCACCTCACACTCTACTCCCGGCTTAGTATTAGTAATGATCACCACTAGCCTAGCATCACTTCTTTAATTATACCAGTCTGCTCAATCATAGTATGTCTAGTGGTCAAGCTTGCTAACACATCTGGCTCTAACTCACATCTAGGTCGGAAATCATACCCAGCTATATACTTTGATCGCATCCACTCTAGGTATATAGCTTCAAGATGGCATGTATCCTACTCAAAACACTAATGATTGCATTTCCCTTGCCGAGTGTATGGAAATATCAAAGTCGTAGGAGGCCAAGAAATCTTGCCATCTCTACCGATGAAGGTAAAGGTCCTTTTGCGAGAAAACGTACCAATGATTTACGGTTAGCGAATAGCTCAAACATTTCTCCAAGCAATTAGTGCATCCATAATTTTAGTGTGAACATTATCGCTTCTAACCTCATATCATGGGTTGGATATTTCTTCTTATGTGATTTCAACTACAAACTAGCATAAGCTACAACTTTACCCCTCTGCATAAATACCGCACCCAAGCCAGTACCATATGCATTTGTGTATACTATCAACTCCTCAATCCCACTTGGAATGACTAACACTAGTGCACTCTTCAATCATTCCTTCAGACATATGAGCACATGCTCACATCACATGTCCCAAGTAAAAGCTTGATTTTTCTTCATAAAGTTGGTTAATGGTGTGCTTTCTTTGAGAAGTCCTTTATGAATCATCTACAAAATCCTGCTAATCCAAGGAAATTTCTCACATTTGTAGCTTTTTTGGGTCTTTCCCAATCTTGAACATTTTCCACCTTGGTATGGTCCATAATAATGCCCTACTCAAAAACAATATGACCCAAAAATATCATTTCCCTCCTCCAGAAGTGACACTTCGAAAACTTCATCCTTAATTGGTGCTTCCTCAACACGTCTAGCATAGTCCTCAAGATGTGTCTTATGTTCTTCATTTGTCCGCGAAAAGGCAAGAATATCATCAATGAACACAAGTACAAACTTATTCAGTTGATCTCTTAAAACATGGTTCATGAGATCAACAAGTATGCTAGCGCATTGGTTAGACCGAATGGCATAACCAACTACCTATAGAATCCCGATGTAACCCCCATGAAATAAATAAGAAATTTAATTAATAAGAAATTAAATAACTAATGATAAGACTAAAAATGAGAGTTTTGCGAATGTTAGAATTTAGCCACAAAAGTTACACCATTGTGTTCGTGGTGATTTTCTAGGCAATTTTCATATATAAAGTTTTGCTATCGGATTTCAAATAGAGAAGTTAATAACGTTTGAAATTATCGAATTTAAAATAATTCAAACAAATTTAAATTTAAAAATTAACGTTTTAAATAATGGAACGTTAAGTACTGAACTTAACATTGAAGTAATCGTTAACGTTTGAAATTATTAGTTGGAAATAAAAATTAACGTCAAAAAATAAAAGGGCGACAAATAAATTTTGGCCAGCAGAAGATGACCGCCTTCACTGGGCCGTTCGATTGCTACCATTCGACCACCACCGGTCGACCTCCCAAGGTAGGCTGATCCATTGGTTCTCTTGTGGCAACTAGGGATTTGCTAGGCCTAAATAGCCTGAATGTTAATCTTTTAATTGGACTTTGATCGTACGGTCTACACATGTTCGAACCACTATAAATAAGAGGCTAGCCCCCTTCATTTTTATTCACAAGAAATATAGCAATGCTAGTGAAATTCTATCGGTTCTCTTCCTCCTCCATAAGCTTTTTAGATTTAAGATTCAACTTTCAAGGAAGGAATCAATCGGATTAAACATAATGAGTTTTAGATACATATACACACACACACACACACATATATATATGTTTCTCTATTTCTATTCTTCCCTAATCTCTAAATTCTGAATCTAACCTATACACAATTGAATTGTTGTATACTGTAAAATCAAAAAGAAGATAACTAAAGGAGGAAATAGGTGATGGTGTGGAATCAATCCCAAAGGAACCCGCGAAAACCAATCTGTGAGTGGAAATCTTGGTTAGTAAAAGTTTGGATTTATTTTATGCCTTGGAAATTTTGTATACGGAAACCTTAAACCTAAAACCCTAAAATTTCCTACAGAAAATGTCGATTCTCAGATTAGTTGGAATCTCAATTATTTTTTGTTAATATAGTAGAGTTTAATTTGTTATTTGTAATATGGATAATTTATGTTCTATTTAACTTCCACTTTCAAATTAATGTTGTTGTGACGAAGGGTTCTAAAAGAAAAGAATTAGAATGGTGTGCAAAGTATGGATTTTCCTATTTGTAGTTTGCACCGCCTGAATCCGTTTATTCGTTAAATATGAATCCCCTTTTCACTTCAAGTTTGTATTGTAAAACTTGAATAGGATATAAAGGATTCAAATTGTAATGTTCTATTTCCTTGAAATAGAGGCGTTGATTCTACTATGTTAATGTGTAAGAAAGGTATTTTGATTCCATTTTTGAATATCTATGCAAGCCAATTTTGTTTAGCTAAGGATATTAGCTATTTTGTCAACCATGGTTTGAGACTGAGACTTTATGAATATGGAAGTTTTGGCATTTTATCAACCCATATAGGAAGCGAAAACCTTAGTATAGAAATAATTTTGCGCACGCTTAGGAATATTTATAAAAACTAGTTAGTCTAATATTTTACGGTAGGTATAAGTATATCAGTAACATATATGTCATAAAAGTATGAGATAACTAGGTAATATATAATGCTAATTCCTATAGGAAGGGAGTTAAGGATAATTAAGGTAATTAATCCATCATCAAAGGAAAAATAAGGAGTTCCCCTTATAGCCTTAATGCATAAATGCGAATGCGGTATATTATATGTATAGTATATATGTATCCTAGTATATCTGGTAATATTGGAGAGCAAAAATATGACTAAGTTATAGGGATGTGAGTTCAGTTAAAAGGACTAGAAGCCTGCCCAGCTAATCTGGCTACCAGTAGTGTGGCTTTGGAACTGATGTGAGACATCACCTATAATAAGTACTTCAGTGGATGTGAGATTAGTCTCAATTCTATAAGGTAAGCTTGCCTAGTTAATCTGGCTACCAAGACCTACAAATAGTCCGACTAATGTAAGACGTCACGGTTTGGATTATGGGTCATAAGATGGATATCCCAGTATGGGCCTGCTTCTTGGTTGGAGGAATTAAATGGTTGTTGTAGGGTTTTCCTCTTTCATATTTAAGAAGTTTTAAATGGTTAGGATTAACTTTTAGATATGGTAGTGGGAAATCTCTGGACGGGGTCCATTGTAGGGTTGAGGTATTAAGTGGCTATTTTTAAGGTCCGCCTCTTCCATATCAAAGAAGTATTAAGTGGCCTTATAGGGATTTCTTACGAGTCAGCTAGGAAGTACCGAAGTGGGGTCTACCTTGGTTTTAGGTATTAAATGGTGGGGATCTGCCTAAGGTGTAGGTGTTAAATGATCAGAGTCCGTCTATTTCCCATTAAAGAGGTAATAAGTGGCTTAGGAGCTTTCTCTCACATCATTAGGGCATGATTGACGAAGATGGGTCGTTAGACCCCATAGTTGCATTAGACCAGCATTAGAATTATAAAGTTTGAATGGAAAGGGCCATTGACCTATAGTTGGAGGTATGTTGTGGAGTTGGCTGGAAGAACCTTTGGCTTATAGTTGGAGGTATACTCAACAAGTTAAAGTATAGGATGCGTAAGACATAATACTTATTTGAATGACACTTCCCAAATATTATTATGGTAAGACTTGAGATTTTCATTTACCAGATATTATTGTTCTAACTCCCTCCTTATTATAACCCATAGGTCAGGGAAGCGATGCTAGTGGAGAAGATGAAGGCGACAGTGAAGATTTATGGCGGTTTAGTTATTTATCTATGTTTTTGATATATTCAGATGTACCTAGATTTTAGACATGTTGGTGATTTATTTAGGACATTGTATTGTGGATATTTTGGGATGTTGTATTTCTGAGATTTGGCATATGTGAAATGGGTACTTAATTTTGTTATTATTATATTTTATCCCTTATGCTGTGACATTCTAAAAATATAGATAGATAACTATGTATGTTGTTTATTTTACCAATCAACAGCAAGCTCTGGAATGGACGAACGGTTCGATTGGGCTATTATTGGATCGAAAATTAGGCCCATTTCGAAGAGGGTTGTTACACCCGATGGCGTACGGAACGTAGTAATCGATACACTCTTCTTCTCCACTTTAAATTGGTGGAACCTCATCGTTAAATCTAATTAAGAAAACACATTCACACCGTGGTGCTGGTCAGACAAGTCATCAATACACGGAAGTGGATACTTGTTCTTCCTTATCACTTTGTTTAGCTTACAGTAATCAACAAAAAGTCTTAGGCAGCCATCCTCCTATGTAGCAAACATTATGTGTGCTCCTTATTCAAATATATTCCTACGATTGAACACTTTCCTCGGTAGGTCATTCACTTACACCTCAATCTCACGTTGGTTTTTAAGTGCCATATGCCTTAATGGGATAAGTAATGTCCTTCTATCCTTCACTAAGTTAATGCAGAACTTAGTCCCTTTTTTGCATAGGTAATGCAAACACCTCCTCAAATATGTCTATATATTCCCTCGTAATGGGTATTGATGACAATTCCTCATGCGGGATCTTAAGCAAATGTACGAAGCAAACCATTGATGTATCCTCTGGCATGCAGCTTAAGTCTAGCCTATACTCATCACCAATCCCGATTTTCACCAACAATCTTTCATAGTCCACTATGACTATATATTTGTACAGCCGGTCCATTCCTAGTATGATATCGATTCCAAAAAAACCAAGCACAAAATAATCACAAGAGAACACACATCCATGACTGGACAAAACTAAGTCATGAAAAAACATACACAGAGTGGTCAAACCACCCACAAGGTTCATCTTTAGTAGACCACTTCGAACTAAATTAGATTTTAATCTTAGTCTGTCTACCAGGTTACTAGAGATAATGGAATGTCATGCCCTAGTTTAAATAAAAAACAAATAGCTATACCATAAACAGAAAGCATGCCTTGAATTGTAATGCCCTTTTCCTTCTCCTTCTCTTTCACCGATGGAGCACTAGACAAATTTGGAATAACATTAAGCGCATAAGTAGACACAACATGCTTTTTCTTCAACGAATCGGGATAGTTCCTTCCAATGTGCAGGCATATCACAATTGAAGCATTTTCTTTCTCCACTCTTCTGACTCTTGTAGTTTTTGCTAAGGTGGCCTCCCTCTTTGCAATTAAAGTAGATAGGCTACCACTTGCCTTTCTTTCCCTAGGATTGCTTCTTTTTTGTTGTTATTCCACTTCCTCTTGCCATGGTCGCTCACTTGTTTCTTAGGCTTGCCTAGTCAACAACTACAACAATAACATTGGACTACGGACAGAGACTGTCATGTCTCAAAGCCATCTCAACTAGCTTCTCAAAGGATTCATTAATATGGCCCATCGACCTCCCCCAGAGAAATTCATCCAAGCTTATAATGAATTTCTCCTTCTTCTTCAAACAAATGTCGATAAAATACAATCCTTACTTTGATAGCATGTCGAATTCAGTCGCATATTCTGAAACAGTCATGTCCCCCTACTTCAAATCAACGAATTTCCTAAATAACGCCAACTTTTGAGCAATCGGGATAAACTTCTCCTCAAATCGGGCTTTAAATTGCTCCCAAGTAAACTGGTCCTTAGGTGTAGCAATCTTAATGGAATTCCACTAGCCCATCAATCACCGTTGAAGTTGCCTAGAAGCTAACTGCCTTTTTATCGCATCATCCAACTCAAATTCCTCAAAGACGCATTTGTAGATATCAAGCCAATCCTGCATTGTTGATTATATTCCTTGGAACGGTTTGCCTTTAAGACTTGCAAAGTCTTTATTCAAATTTGCAAAGTCGACTCTACGCAGTTGCACCGGAGCACCACCACCCACTGCAACATTTGGAATATCTTCTTAGGCACTCTTCAGCATGTTCCTTATCATCATGTTAAACATAGTCTGTAAGTCGAGGTTAACTGCTGCCCTTGAGCTTGCTTCTTCTTTTACTCTTGAGGTGGAGTTTCTTGTCACATTCCTTGTCTTTCAGCTCATTCTTACAATCTATAATAAGAATGATCAGTCTCTCATAAAGGAAAACTACATAAGTGGTACTCATATGTGCAATGCGATTCATACTATATATACACTACATATAGTTTTGAAATCCAAAATATATAACAAGTATGCTCTCTTAAATACCACTCAATCCATTCTAGGGTGATAGCTCCTCCTTATCCATGATGGATCCCATATCAACATAGGTCATATCTCAGTCTAAACTTTAAAATTAAACGTGACGACCATCCTACTCCTTCGGTGTCTAATATACATGTATAATGTGTAGTAACGGTACCCAATCGATATAGAGTGATAGTCAAGGGTAAAGTAGTAGCAATCCAAAGAAGAATTTGTCATATATCTCATAAAGCATAAGATAAAATATAATAATCAACCCAAATATAAAACAAGCGAGACATCAATATAACTAAATGAATCAAAAAAATCAAGTTGTAGAAAATCCATCATAATTATATAAAACATAGAGTTTATACATCAAATAATAAACTCTGAATAAATTATCTCTAATAAATAAAAGTAATGGTAGTTCCATGGTATTGCACAGCAGAATAGCAATAATAGCTCCAAAGTATATATATACATAAGCGATAGTCACTTTCTCATCCTCTACATAGCTCATGCGCTACTTATACCTACTATCTCTAATTTACTCATTTAAGAGAACCTAAGACGATAAGAAGCAAAAAGTATAATCTTGAGTTAGACAACAGTCCAACATAAGTGAGCTATAATCTCAAACTATACAAAAGTCGATATAGTAAAGAAAAACTAAAGGTGTGGAAAGTTATACATGACATGTCCTTGCATCCAATGAGTTAGCACATAACACAATATATGTTATACTATCATCAAATGGTATACTGCAATAAGTATGATATATGGTGTTTGGAACTCACTAGTACCTACATCACATGACATCCATCTAAATCACACAGCAACCATATCAAAGTCAAAGCAATCATAACAGTCATTACTAAGATCTTGCATCACCACTAAGATGCCTTTGGATAGATGATAACTTGTGCGACCATCACTAAGGTAATTGATCAATCACATACCGGCATTAAGGTACTTCCATAGCTAAGGCAAAGCAGACCATCACTAAGGTCTATGGTTCATAGGAGAACACTATCTCACACCCCTTCTCCATATGCATATATCACAGCTCCAAGTTATCAACGATCCTTTGGCACACAAATTGTTAGTACGACACTATGTTATACTCCATCACTTCACATCATCGAACATGCCTCCTTAGACCATCGCTAGCCCAATGAACAATTCTCACCTGAAGTAATTAATCCAAATGACTCACTTTGTCGATTCATCGAAGCTCAGGACATTTCGCATAGCTCTTAGGATTTCCCTATTGTAAGCCCCAAAGCAACCCATCAATTCCTCCATATATGCCAGGAGTTAACCAAAGAAATACCCAGGTCCTTTTTTATGCTTCACATCGATCTTTCCCTTGCCATATCTCAATATCCATTAGTCAAACTAAGTGGCGATTAATCACACAAGCTTCTCACATCACCATGACCCTCCAACATTAATCACAACTCCAATCGGCATGGATCATCCGGTGCCGAACGATAGGCCTAGATAGCCAAAATCTTGACTCTCTTTGACTTTTTCCTAAGGAAATGCCACCACTTCCTAGTATAAACCACCATCATCCTTAAAGTCCCTTGCCATTTCACAAAAAAATTATATCAGTCGATGTTGAACGATATCGTTCGTCAATGAACCATCTCACCTAGGACTTAACCAAATTTTAGCTAAGTCCAATCCTTCAATCCAACGAAGTTCTTCCTTATGTCTCCTTTGTTTTTTCCATTACTTCTCCTAAAGTCATCTCTAAGTTTTTCCTCATGCCTTCGTCAACTCAACAATTCAACTACGATCGTTTGATTTTTGGCTCTATCTCATAAACCCTTGTCCAATATCCATGTGACCGATTGTATAGCATCTATATACCTTGAAGAACACCTCCTATTGATCACTGCATTTGAGCATCTATAATCAATCAGGTTTGAAAGAGTGCTTTGCACCAAAGTTTTGTCTAAGTCTTTTTGGCTCCTACTTTCACCGATCATCAACCGATTCCTTACTTCAATCTGACTGCAAACGACAAACCCTATGGATACACCTTCAATCTCTCAAACGTTAATCCATACTTAAGAATGCATATCGATATATCATATCCTATTCTAAGAAAACAAACACCCAAAACAATAAATAATTAGCATCATTTCATAGAAAACATGAGATAAAACATCCATATACTCCCTTATCATTCATACATTCAACTATGAAATGTAAATACATAGAAAATCAAAACAAATCAATATAAAATGATTTAAAAGCGTTCAAATTCATCTATAAAATATTTATAAGTTTAAACCATTTAGAAATCTCATTTTTAACATGGAAAGCATTTAAAAAACATATTTTTAACATTTAAAAATACTTAAAAGTAGTTAGAGATAACAAATTACTCACTCAAATACCAAGTCACACTAAAATCGAGGTAGATCCACTAGGGACAGCCAAGCAAAAATCCTGAAGCTCCTAATTTTGAAATCCCAAGGGTCTCTTTGCTATTCCCCATGCCAATCACCCTTTACTTATTTGATTTGGCTAAATAAAGTAATGATTTAAAATGATTTTGTCTAGTAGATTTTAGATAGATTTTGGGTAGTGAGAAGATGATTACAGGTTATCCCATCGGGTGTAGTTATGTAACACCCCATATTTTTAGTAACATTATTAGGAACATTTAATTAGGTAAATTAAATGAAATAATGTAAAATGGTTAATGGGTTGAGATTTGTGATTAATAAGGGTAGCAGTGCCGTGTAAACAATGAACTAAAGAATTAATATGTGTTAAGGTAAATAGATAAGGGGCAATATAGGAATAGATACATTCTTATACCCTAACCCCCTTAAGCCCTCATTCTCACGTTCATTCATAATTCACAAACAAAAATATAAACTAAGGCCAGGCACCATTAGGAAAAGCAAAGAGAAGACTTCAAGTGGAAAAGCTTAAGCAACTTAATCAAGATCAAATCTTAAATCCTTAATTTCAAAGCTAAGGTGAATAATGACTACATCTCATTTTTCTAATTGTTTTTGGTTTTAAGATGAATCCGAAGTATTTTGCATGATTATGCCATATTTTTAAATGATTAAATGTTTATATATGCTTGTTGATGATTTATGCTTGTTCATATAGATTTTATGATATGTTTAAATGTGAAAACCCTATTTAATGACATTCAAATGCCTTGCGATTTTAAATTTAGATATGAAATGATATTTTAGAGATGGGTTTCAATTTTCATAATTTTTTGAACTAATGTGGATTTTATATTAATTTTCTAGTGTAGAAAATGATTATTTGGGCTTTAAATTATTTCAGCTAAATAATTAATATTTTGAGTTTGAAATTAATATATCTTAGAAAGCATATTGAAAATTGTTTTCTGGAATTTTTGTAGAATTTTCCTAAGTGTTTTAAAAGATATATATAAAATTATTTAAGGAATGAGACTTAAATGTTTTATATATTTATAAAAGGAGAAGGGTTATTTTATAAATAAATTAAATTATTTTTTTCTAAAATATTGGCAGCGCTTTTAGAAAAGAAAATTAGCAACCAATAATATTTTGGCAAACAAGGCAGGTTAGTTAAAAAGAAATTCTTTTTAAAGTAAAAATTAGTTTTTACATGCTGTTGGTATGTTTCACTACTTTCGGCACCAGGTGTTCCAACCAAGTACTTCCGCCTTCATAGCCATCGAAACCAATGCGCCTGGTATCAAGTAATTGGTACGTAGCGAATTGGACTAAGGCAAAAGGCACTTGGTCGAAGCTATGGGTTATGAAGAGGTCGAAGCGTGTCTTTGCTTTTAAATGAAAACACACCTGCTTTGCTTCGAAGGGTATGCTTTCGACTTGGTTGGCTTTCGGCTGAGTCAAATGTTTTAAAGGAAAGGTTTCTAATGGGTTGCACCTTTTGTTTTAAGTATATGCTTTTGAATGGGGTCGAAACCCATAGCTGACGCTTTTCTACCTTTCGACACCAATGGTTTCGGAAGGTATACTTTGCTTTTAAAACTTAGTCGCTTCTCCAATTCTTTCGGAAGGTTAGTTTTGACACCATCACTTCTTTGCTTAGGGAATGCTTGCGAAAGAGTGCTTTCGACTTAAATGTTTTATGACCCTTCTGCTCCGTTGAAGGTAGAACCCAAATGGTTTCAAAGGAGTTAATTTTTAATGCTTTCGAAAGGATGTTCGACATGTTTTACTTGAACCCAAAGGCTTTTGAAAGGATTAATGTTTTATGCTTTTGAAAGGTTTTAAAGAATAGTTTCGAAGTGGTGATTCCCCAATGGTTTCGAAAGGTTTGAAAGGAAAGGTTTTCCATTGTTTTCGAAAGGCAAAGTTTATATGTTTAAAGATAAGATGTCCAAGGTTTTATAGCTTTCGATGGAAAGATTTTTCAAGTGTTTTTGAAAGGTTTATACGAATGGTTTCGAAAGGAATGTTTGGCCTTTCGACCTAGGTTATAAAGAAGGGTTTTACTTGGTTACGAAAGGGGTACTTTCAATGGATTCGAAAGGGGTACTTTGAAAGGTTTAAATGTTTTCAACAACAAAGATTTAAGTAAATTATATATAACATGGAAAGGTGATTTTGAGTAAAGCATAGAGTATATATTTTCCTTGTTTAAGTTTGGTTTAAAAGTTTTAAATCAATTTGAGATGAAAAGGTTTTCAAGGAAAATTTAAGGGAAGATTACCCTAAGTAAAATGACTCAGATATTAAATACCAGATGGGACTGGTATAGGGTCGCGCCCTATACATTAGCTATTAGCCCCAGCTAATTTAGTCCAAAATCCCAGCGTGTAGGGCTTTGTTATAGGTAAGACTAAAATTATGATTACACACAGAAGGAAATATATATTTGTATACCGATAGGTTATTGGTGAGCCCGCAAAACCATTAGGATCAGGTGACCTTAGGTGATGTTAAGTTAGGGACAGACAGTCCAAAAGAGGAGTATTTAACAGATAGTTAAGGACAGACCATCCAGAAGAGGAGTGTCTAACAGGTGTTGGATTATTTTGATTATATTGTCTAGTAGGCCCGAGTCAACCAAAGGTTAGTAGTTAGCCAAACAAAACTATAGTGTTCAGACAGATAGTTCATTTGTTACCTGATATGTATGTTTACATAATAGTGCTTTACAGTCTTAACCAGTTTTGGTTGCAGGATAAAGGTTTGCAAAAGATATGTTTTAAAAGGATATTAGTGAGGGGAAACCCGTTCTGCTAATCGGCATGGTCTCACTTAATATCAAATACCGAGATGTACAGTATTATTCACACCAGGCTTTATGTCTGACTCGAAGTTTATGTTTTCCCCTTAACCTCTCGGGTGCTCAAAATTGATTTGAGTAGGCTGAAGGTTGAGGATTTAGTAGGTTGATGAATAAAGCTTCCAGAGATGAGCAGGTAGCTGACGGATAGCTATTTAGGAGTTGTTTTATTTTGTTTGATTCCACTATGTTGTATTTAAGACAATTATGTCTATACAGTACTCTGGTTATCCAAGGGGGCATCTTCATATGTCGCTCTTGGCGTAGTTTGTAAAAATTATATTTTATCTGAACTTGAGAAAGCGTTATGGGATTATGTAATTTGAATATGAAATATTATTTTGAAATGTAGTCAGAAAAGTTATTTTAATCTGTGATGCTTTTATTTCATATTTATGTGCTTCTGATATTATGGATACCATTAACTTTAACGTATTTCGTCACCGAATGTTAATACTATGGATGACTGCAGCATCTGTAGTGCTTAGCTTCCGGCCTCCAGATAGGGGATGTTACAAGTAAGCTCAAATCTCAAAATAAGTTAGTGAGCTAATTATGGGCTTAGTCTAGTTACCCGCTAATTTATTCAGAAACCGTCTAACTTCAAATTGTCATATCTCCTAAATAGTAAGGCTAGAAATTTATTATGAGAACTCTGTGGAAGGGGAAACCATCGTATCTTTCATCCAGAGGTGGCTGCAGACCCTAATCGGCTATTATTAAAAGTTATAGCCTACAAGTTTTCAATGTCAAAACCCTCTCAAATTTTTTCTGAAATAAAAAATATAAGTACTCAACATTCCCCAAAGTTATAATTTAATCCAACCCTATTTGATTATAAAAATAATATTTTTACGATCCGTCGATACGTAAAAATATGGACCATTGCAGTAATTTCGACAAAGTAGAAATTGCTAATATTTGAAAGGAAAGCTCCTTGGCTTATAATTCCATAAACCACCTTTCGATTTCTAACGAAAATATGCAATCTGAGAGCATGAACCAATGTGTCAACCAAGGCCAAGATCATAATTCAGTCGAGGTAAGAAGACTGACCAAGAGCTTTAATTGCCGAAGCGTAAAACAACTCAACAAACAACAACAATCAATGACTTAGATGCCCAAGACAAGACCAACGGTCAAGATGAATGAAAGATATCCAAAAGTTATGTGTAAAAGCATCACGTCAGCAATTCGTGTCAAGTCACACTCAACCAGATGATGACACGCGTTCGAATCAAGACCACTCATATTCAGCCAGATCATCAGTCCAAAGAGAAGGCACTTATTTAATGGCATCATGGCATGCTGGCTATAAATAGGCGGCAATCCCAAGGCATAAGGCATCCCCTGGCATGTAACGAACCAAAACTAGATAGTAATTTCCTATATTAGAGCTCTAACCAAAAATTCATTAATGGCAGAAATGCGTAGATACAATGTAATAAGCCTCTCGGCTATATAAAGAGTGCCTAAATAAGGAAAGGACAGTGGACATAGGGACTTTAGGCCTGAACAATTATAAAACTCTTGGTGTCATTTAGTTGCAGCACTTTACTTCCTTCCTATTCCTCATCCTAATTCAGCAGTTCAACGTGTAGTACTTCCAATAATACAACATCTCGTCTCGGTATTCTTATATCTGGAACCTATAATCAAACCAACATCTGGAGCTAGACTTTTGGACCTCGGGGTGTTGGTGTAGACAAAATTCTACATTAACATTTTTGGCGCTAGAAGGAGGGCTTGAACCTCCGCATTTCTTCTCCTTTCGGAGATCCAATAGAGTCTTTCAACCAGTTATGTCTAGTCCTGAAAACAAAAGAGTCATCTCGAAACTACCACTCAACCTAAGCATTCAACTCATTAAAGAAGACTACAATGAATGATTGGTCACCCTTATTTCAGAGAAGGAAAATAGTCAAGAATATGATCCTATCTATGAATTCCAAGCTTCTCAGATCAGGCAACTTTCAGGATATCTTCAGGAATCTCTCCTTGAATTTTCCTAACTCCAGAAAATCATTAAAGCCTTGCATGCTAAATTTAAAGATCTTTCTACTGAGTTGCTAAAGTATGAAGGTTTAGATCCCTCTAATAAGAGGACAACCACAGACACTCAAGGTGGCGAGTCTCGAAAGAAATTAAAACATGATCAAGTTCTTACTCCCCTCAACCAGAATCTGCCTCTGACCTTTTCTAAAAACCTATAGAGAGATCCATTATCCTAACTATCCCTCTTCCACCATAGAAGATCCAAAAGGAAAGAACTATTGTATCTATCATCGAGTAAATGGACATGAAACATATAAGTGTTGAAACCTCTCCTACGTAGTCGAGGAATTTATAAAGAAAGGGAAGTTGACTTAGTTTATTAAACATTAAGTTGAATATCTCATTTCAGAACTTTTTTTACCTTGTTATGTTTCCGTGACTCCAGGACTAGTTCATGTAACTCTTCCGAATGAATGCATGTGGCGCTTTTCTGCAAAAGATGGAAACACATGAAGAATCCCTTTAAAAAATTCCTCGATCAAACGATAAATACTAGTCCAACTACCCTGATCTGCTCGATTATATCCTCTCCTACAAAATGTTTAAACTCTAAGGAGAACTTTATGGTCTTGGAAGTCTTGAAGATTTGATTGGCAGGTTTCGGCCACCCCTTCCGATGAAATTCTTCTTTAATCCAATTCAATCCACTAAGTCTTTCCCTGAGAAGTGCACCCATATCTCAACATTCATGGCATCTCTTTCGGTATGTTCTCTCTTCTTAAGAACTTTTACATATCATATTTATGTCTAAAATTTAGAAATTAAAATCTGTCATGGAGCTAATGAGGTCAATGTAGAGTTTCACCTTACCCAGTTTAAGTGAAGTCCTACCGCTAATCTAACGAGATTAATGGAAGGTTTTCGCTTTACTAAGTCTAGCCACTTTTATCAAACTCAAATTAAAAACTTTCTACCAAACAAGGTAATCATGTGAATTAAAAAAGGTTTTTACAAAACTTTTTTTAAACTACCTTTTTGAAAAAAATTATATCGCTCTTCATCAAGTTTAATCTTTTCCTTCAAACTCTTTGGCAAATAAGGTAATTGATCAATTACACGATTTCAAGGACCTTCTTGAAAATATATTCCAAATTACTCCTTTTTAAAGAATACATGTTTCTCTTTACTAAGTAATATCCAGCATGACTATCAACTCAAAAATGTATTTTAGATGGTCGGTACCAGCCAAAAGTGGTTGTAGATGGTCGATAGCAGCCAACATTGGTTGTAGATGGTCGATGCCAGTCGGAAAGTGGTTGTAGATGGCCGATATCAGCCAAAAGTAGCTAAGGATTTTGGACCTAACAAGAAGTTGGTAGACCATGCCATAAGAGCACCCCCATAATGAAGCACCACAAAGAGTGAAGCCATATCACCTAGGTTTAAAAAGACGTCGAAAAGTAGAATGCATGCTAATAGTGAGTCATGGTCAGTGTAACTATGCATCGGGTAGATTCCCGTATAGATTAGAGTTGAGTAGATTCCTAACTAGAATAGAGAAATGGGTAGATTCCTATATAAATTAGAGTCGAGTAGATTCCTAACTAGAATAGAGAAACGAGTAGATTTCTGTATAGATTAGAAACGGGTAGAGTCCCGTATAAAGTAGAAACGAGTAGAGTCCTATATATATTAGAAATGGATAGACTCCCATATAGATTAGAAATGGGTAGAGTCCCGTATAGATTAGAGTCGGGTAGATTTTCATATAGATTAGAATTGAGAAGATTCCCAATTAGATTAGAATATTAGGTGGAATCCCAATCAGATTATAATTGGGTAGGTTCCCAACTAGATTAGAATATTGGGTAAATTCGCATTTAGATTAGAATATTGGGTAGATTCCTAATTAGATTAAAAGAATAAGTAGATTCCCGATACCAATAGAATGTTGGGAGAAGTTCCTAAGTCAAGACATCAAGTAGATTCTTGGTAAACTGAAAATAAGGGTGAACATAGATTCATAATAAGAGGAAACTCTTGATTGTGTTACTAGGTTGGCTTCGGACAAGAACCTGACCATAAAAGATAGTTGGGTCTGAAACCTTATCTTAATGGAAATATGCCCAAGGGCAAAAGATGCCCCACAGAAGGAATGTCAAAAAAGAGAGAAGATTACTTAAGCAAAGTGATAGCATAAGAAATAAAGTCGAAAGGGATATAAATACTTTACATATAGTTTATTCAAGAAAATGTTACAAGGACGGGCCAAAAGAAATGACTAAAGAAATAGTATTACAAAGACTACATTACAAAATCAAAAAAATTAGTAGGTAAGGTATAAAGGCAAAAAGGGAGATCCTCCCCCAACTAGGCAAACCGAGAAGATATATTAGGACCCTCCGAAACAACCTGGATATTCATGGTCTCGGAAGGAACCTATTAGCACTATCATCCTATACCTCCTTTCCACTCTTCATTTAAAAGGAATTGCCATGTCATCACCAGAAACCAGATGTTAGTCTGAGGCTTGCTCTTCTCTAAGATAATCTAGCTCTTAGTTTTTAGACCTAGCTTCGACTCAAGAAAACTACTCTTAACCTCAAAAGTTGTAAGGGTTATATTCAACTTTTGGAACTCGACTACCTTGTCCTCATAAGATTTGTAAAGAGAGGCATAGTCTCCCTGGAACCTTGAACAGTTCAGGCAGGATACTCCCAGAGAAATGTCAGCTTAAGATTAGCAGAGATAAAAGATGGAAAGTAAGGAAAGATTCCATAACAGTTACCCTAGTTTGAGATAGCATATAATAATCACATCAAGATTGAATGAGAATTCAAATATACTCAAGTCGACGGAAGGGTTTCATTCAAGAAAAGAGAAATTATACAAGACAAGAGTTACAAAGGTCATTACAAAGAAAAGTTACAGCATGTCTCCTCCATTAAAAGTGTTATCGGGGTATCTTCTTGTACTTTCCTCGTCAGCAACAGATTCTTCTTCCTCCCTTGCCAAGCTTTCGGCTTCCTCCTCCTCCCCTACCATGATCTCGGCTTCAAAGTCCTTAGTATCTTTTCCTCTAGCGTTCCTTATATTTCAAAGCAAAATTGCCCTTAACTATGGTGGCATTATTTCTAAGATGAGCGAGAGAGAGAAAGAAAAGCATGTCTTGATCGGTGGTGAGCATAGGCATCAAATAAAACTTAAAAGGCTCGCTTATTAGCTTCCCTCTTATGCTCTTCTCCAACGATGTAACATTCTTTGTCAATCACCTCAGCTTCGGCTTTCTTCAGCCTCTCGTCCTTTTCTTTCATGAGTTTCTCAAGGGTCTTGATCCTACGATACTTCTCTACCACAGTCCTACCCGATTCCTCAACTTGAGTAGTCGCCTCTTGAGCATTAGCCCTGAAATCTGCGAAATCCTTTTTTGTCTCTTTGGCAGCAGCCACTGTTTCCTCAATCTTCAACCACCCATGTTAAAGGACGAGAATTCTGCCACCGTCTCGAAAGAGGTAAACAGAGTAAGGACAAATATTGAAATTATAAACCTTTAAAAGAACCGCCCTTTTACCTTAATTCTCTCCCAAAGGTCATATTCAATCATCTTTCGTACACCATAAGAGGTGGGAAGCCTAGCATGCACTTCAATGATGGTAGAAGAAATACCACCTTCAAAATCGGCCCTTGTATTCTCTATGGCTTGCTTGTTCTTCTCAAAAAGCAAACTTGGAACTTTTTTTTAGAGTTTTCGGCCTATGAAGGTTTAGAGACCTTTTGTTTCTTCGAGTTGAGAGCCTCTTTAATGGAAGATAGCAACCTGGTCTTTTTCCTGATCGCTTTCCCCTTATCTTGGGAGCCAGCTTTCTTGGAAAGCCCTATAACAAGGAAAAGAATATAAAGTTAAAATAAAGATCGAGTCTAAAGTTATGGTTAAGAACATTAAGTAAGCAATCTAATGATTAAATAGCGAAAACCTCAGCCTCACCTTCCTCAGGATCGGATTCGGCTTCATCTCCATTGCCGAGGATTGCAGTATAATTTTCAACATACTTCCCATTAGGCTTGAATCTAGCAAAATTAACATAAGGGGGAAACAGACCCATGGCTTTCAGCTTGCTCTCGGTAAGAACTAAGTGTCGATATCGTCGAAGGAATGGAATCTTCATAATTTCTTTATATTATCTTTAAACTAACTAACAAGTGCTAGATCGCTACTCTTTCCGGGTCTCGCTAATTAAGTTCCAACAAAATAAAAGAACACAATTCAGAATACGAATAAGACTGAGAAAAGAGAGAAGTATCCAATGACATACAAGCATTATTGAAATAAGTGATGATCCGGTTAGCGGAAGCTTTTACCAAAAACAACTAGCGTGGTGTTATTTTGCTAAAAGGATCCTCTAAAAAGGACTTCCTTAAGAACTTGAGGAAATATGTAGGAAATTCTCCAAAACTCTTAGACTCCAGCAGATTGAACATATAATTGATCTTGAAAACATATATGTTTAAGTAACCCTTTTAAGAATATAAGATCGCCATAGAAGATAGAGTTGAGTAATAGGTAGCCAGTAGTTGGAAAGGGTTAAGATTATAAAACTCTAAGACATCAATAAACAAAGGAGCAAGGGGCAAGAAGATCCCGTGGTCCAAATGCTCTATAGACCACACAAAATACCCTTTGGGAGGATCATTAAAATGCAACCTGGCCCAGGAAGCAAGCGTCTCGACTCTAATAATTCCGTAGGAAGACAAATTTCATTAAGAACTTGTTGGTCTGCAACATAAGCGTCCATTTCCAGCTTAAGAAAAAGGAAGAAAAATGTTCGATTATAAAAGGAAGAATCGACATTATTTCTAGGATAAAGATTAAGTGAATTGAACTTGATTTAAGTTCTTGGATAAGCAATGAAAGGAAAAATACCAACGGCTATATAAGTAATCACAATAAGTAAAACAAAGTTAAAAAAGACTTGCTTGCTTGTGAACATGTATCAGAAGAAGAATCAAAAAAGCTTGAGAATGTTAATGGTGGTTTTGCAATTTGAACAGGTGAAAAGAGAAAAGAAAAGAGGGAGGCGTATTTATATTAAAAGGAATAACATAGATTAAAGAAAGAGATGTTTTCCACTGTGGATTTAGTGTGATAAAGAATATCAAGAGGCCTCCTCGTCAGATGTGAACTCACGCTTGCATAGGAAAACAGAAACACTTATTGAAGATGACTAATCAACTGCCAACATCTGGGCCAACATTAAATGCCAAACTAGAACCCATCCCTTCAAAGGTCTAGTCCCGAATGATCACTTATGAGTTCTTACTACAAACAAAGTTTTGACCATATGATCCCAAATTAGGGTTTGCCTTTCGGACTGTAACAGTTTCGCTTACCACTTGGCCTTGATGGGTTTAAATGAAAAGCATCGTTTTTGAAAAGATTTGACCTTACAGTCCCAAATTACAATTTTGCCTTTCGACACCATAATAGTTTCATTTACCGCTTAGCTTAGATGGATTTAAGTGATAAGCATCATTTTCAAAAGATCTGACCTCATGGTCTGAAGTTATATTTTGCCTCTCGGCACCGAAATAGTTTTGCTTGGCGCTTAGTCTAGATAGCGGTCAACAAAGTTTTCAAAAGTTTTAAAGACTTTGCCTTTTGGTACCAAAGAAAAATAGTTTTGTTTATCACTTAGCTAAAACGGCGTCAAACAGTAAGCACAATTTCAAGCATTTTGGCCTCACGGCCCCAAAATTATGTTTTCCCTTTTGACAACAAAACGGTTTGCCTACCATTTAGTCTGAAAAACTTCAAATGGAAAGTGCATATTTTCAAAAGTATTGACTTATGGTTTCGATTTAGATTTCACCTTTCAGCATCCAAGCAATCCACTTATCATCTAGTCTGGATAGCTTCAAGTGGCAAATATGATTTCAAAAGTTTTTGACCACATGGTCCAAGTTAAAATTTCACACCTTCAGTTTTCAAAACCGTTAATAAGCCAAGCCTTCATCTTTGGGCACTGATTTTAAATTATTTTCAAAACCCTTTCGATAAGGTTAGATCTTTATGAGTTGCATAAGTAGAGCAATGTTCCTGAAAGCTCAGAATCAACTTCGTGATGGGAACATAATAAACAAGCCAAGGAATAAACCTAATATGGCACTACTCTTTCCAAAGTCTACCCCATATCTATCATATAAGGTGAACTTTAGGGGGCATGTGTTACATTATAATTTTTACAAAGTACAATTTGCTAATATTCGAAAGGAAAGATCCTTGGCTTGTAATTCCAAGACCTATCTTTTGGTTTCTAAAGAAAATATGCAACCCGAGAGCATGAATCAATGTGTCAACCAAGGCCGAGATCTTAATTCAGCTGATGTAAGAATCCTAATCGAGAGAATCAGTTGTCGAAGCCTAAAACAACTCAACAAACAACAATCAATGGCTGAGATAGCCCAGGCTGAGACCAACGGTCAAGAAGAACGAAAGATATCCAAAAGCTATATATAAAAGCATCATGTTGGCAATCCATGTCAAGTAACAGTTAACTAGATGATGACGCACGTTCGAATCAAGACCGCTCATAGTTAGCTAGATCATCAATCCTAAGAGAAGGCGCTCAACCAATGGCGTCATGGCATGTTGGCTATAAATAGGCAGCAATCCTGTAACGACCCAGAAATTTCGAACCCGAAAATTCCAGATAGTTAGAAGAAAAAGAAAAGAGATAGAAGAAAGAAACAGAACAAGACACAGATTCTCACATTCGCAGCGGATCAAAATACAATATCAAATAATAATATCAGTTATACAAAGAAAACTGTATTTGTTAATTACATTTTTATACATCAGAGTTACAACATTCACAAATATACTAGACAGTTAGAATTAACATGTCTCTAACAACTATAATATCACAGCGGAATATACTCCATACGTTCCTGCCCTCCAGCTCGCCTCTTGAGCTCCAGAACGTCCTTACCTGAAATATGTAATACTCGGTCTGACCCGAGCATTACATCAAAGTAACACCCGGGTCAGGCTGGAAACCAGCGTGAGCAAACTCATCGAACACGGAACACAAAGCATACAACTTTAAATAAACCCGAGGTAAGTTATATCAATTTACAACTTCACAAGTTGTCATAGACATCACTTATTTCACACATCAATTTCTAAGTGACAAAACTTAGATTAAAGGGTCCAATTCACTTAATTCATTCCATATCAGCCTATTGATTTCACATATCAATTTATAAAGAATCGAAGTGGTTTAGGATATTAACTAATACCCGACTCCGGTCTCTTCGAATCCAATGTCATCTAAACCCAAGTTATTTTAAGTGAAACACAATTCAACCTTTAAATGCAAGGTGTCACTTTTATACAGTAATTCATTATCGACAGATAGCCACATGATCATTGTTCAAGACAAACATATCATATCTCAAACATTCATATCAGAAATTTTCAGCCAATCATTTACAAGCAAGATTAATTTGTCACTCCCTAATTATCCTCTCTAATTACATTCAGTAATTAGTCTTTAAATAATTTACCACATTCATCAATTAATCTTGATTAATCACATTCAATAATTAATTATCCTTAATTACTTACATTAATTAATTGACCTTTTAATTAATTAATAAACCCTTTAATTTATTACACTCATTAATTTACTAACCTTTAATAAATTTCTAAATTAAACCATACTTAAACTAATTACCCTACGTAATTAGTTCTCAATTACTTTCATTAAGAGATTATCATTAGATAAATCACATTCAGTAATTACCCATTAATTACCTTCCTTAATAATGTCATTAAGCAATCATCCTTTATTTCATTTTCCCCTCTCTCTGTTTTTATTTTTATTTTTATATAGCTCAATTAATTTATCATATTTATAAATCAAACCTTTAAGTTGATTATATAATTTAATCAACCTTTAATTAATTATCTAAATAATTAAATTAATTAATTATTTATTGCTTGATTTCATAAATCAATTATCAATCCTTAATACATTCAATAATTTAATTTCAACATTTGATTTACCATGATTTTACCTATTTTATAATTACTTTAAACAACAAATTTGAAAACAATTTAAACCTTGGAGACTCGCTTAAGCCTTCTATAATTTGTTTAAGAACTTGATTTTTATTTCCTTTTTGAATAACTTAAAGAAAACTAGGTTTATTAAATATCAACAAAACATTTTACTTTGGATCAGACTGACCCCATCTCCAATTTCCCATATCTTCCCGAGCCATCTTCCTTGTTTGATTAACTAAAAAAAAAACTGATGCTCACACTAAACTCACACAAAACTCTCGAACCTGATCTCGAACCACAAGCAAAATTTCCCGATGCAATTCACCAAACTGAAACATCAGATGCACACGCAAGTGTGTACACGTGCACGTCGCCATTTCTCTCCTCCGGTCGTCACTGTGACCTCAGGCAAGTCATCGCCGACCCCCTCATCACGATCAATCACCCAGAAACCTTAAACACGATCATTTCTGAAATCGAGCTATTCGTATACCCCTCAGGAGTCCATCACTTGACGGAATCCACCTCGTACTGCCATTCCAAAGACGTTATGAACCCTTCAACTCCGGCCATAGCTACCCCGACCATCCTGCATTGCTTACCTTTGGACCGGTCATGTCCGATCCTCTATTGACTGCAAATTCCTCCGTTTAAAACTCGTCGACAAAACAGACCATTAAACCCTAAAATGAAATCGACCGGCCAATTTGATCAACAGAAAATTTTCGAACGAATTTTCCTACGATCACCAATCCCTAAGCGACCTTCGATAAGAATCTCGACCACTTCAGTTATGCCGATCACAAGAGAATACTCGAAATCCATATCCCGTACAACTCTCAATTACTCGAGATTTACTAACCTAAAAATCATGATTATGCCATCCAAATTCATGATTTACAATCACAAATCAGATTATGGGTTCCAGTAATCAAATCAAAATGTTTGATTTTTAACCCAAATTGATTCTTCACCGAATTTTTTTTTTCAAATTTGAATTAATTACAAAATATAAAATCCTGAATTTATCTTTAGAATTGATATTATATAGTTAGGGACAGCTTTCATTTAGGAATTCCAACCTGGAATCAAATCTATGAGAAGATATGAATTTTTGAAAAGCTGTTCTTAAGCCTATGAAGAACAACAGAACTAATATATACATACACAGGTATATCCCAGACAAATTTTATTGTTTGTACATTCATTCACAACCCAACCTTCGAGTAATCTTTGTATACCATTATTTTCTACAGATTTTCATCTCATGCAACAAATTAAATCACAGAAATTTTAAACTATTTTTATGGTAAAGGTTTACTCACTGTATATTCTTGTTCCAGGTCAAAACTACTTTTCAAATTTTACTTAAAAATTATGTTTAAAACTTAAATCTTGATTATACAAACATGTTTTGTTTGAACCTTAATGCCTTAAGAGGATTAGAAAGAGATATCTTGGATTTTTAACAGGTTTTGGTAACCTGTAATTTAAAAACAGAGGCAATATGCCTGTTCCCAGACATGCACTAATGTATATATTCATTTTTGTATACATGCAACCATATTTCACAGCTTCGCTTCAAATGTTCATTACAAACATCAAGTTATAGACTAGATTCAAAGCAGTTTTACTCACCTTTGTTTGAACAGAGGAAGCTTTGAAAATCTGGAAATGGTTTGATAACTTGAAATTGCTTTTGCTCCTGAATCTGGACTTGAATTTGAAACTGCTGCTTGATTTAATTTGAAACTGAGTTGAAATCTGAAGTTGTTGAGTTAATCTTTGTTTAACTTGTTTCAGGTTTTAAATCTTCCAAGAGTTTGATTTCTTTTTCTTTTAATTCTCATGTTTTGAAATATATCCAAGAGAATGAAGCCTGGCTCTTTTCTTTTAATACATGTCTATATTTTAAATTAAAAGAACATTTTACTTGCCACTTGTTAATTATGTATGATATATTAGTTACAAATGTTTTAATGCATGCATACAAGTCTTACAAATGTTCTTATGTATGTTTGAGTTTATATTTATTTATATTCTATTTTTGGTTTTTATCTTTTATATTTATACCTTTCTTCTATTAAGTAAATGTATCTTTTTAAAGAAATAATAAAATCCTATATAAATCAGTAACTATATATATGTACTAGTGAAAATGTAGAGTTTTAATCTAATTTACTTCTGAGATTTTGAAAATTACTTTGGAATAATAGAATATCTTATATATCCATATTATAACAAACTTCCCTATATTTTATTCTATATATATATTCATATACATTATAATGCTTGTATATCTATTTATTTATATGCTATAGGATTTATCATTTCTATAGATTTATAATTCAATACTTGTTATACTTTTAAATCTATATATTCAGATATTTATCATAATTTTTATTTGTTTAATCTACAAATTAGTAGTTTAATAAGTTTAACCCTGTTAATTACCAATTAGCAGATGTCCAAAAAATCTGGGTTATCACATTCCTCCCCCCTTAGAATCTTTTCGTCCTCGAAAAGGAACTAAGCCAGAATTTACTAAAATGCTGATTATTAGAAAAATTACTCTTTGATCAATTTTTTTTTACTATAAACTCTTTTTATTAAGAAATTTTAAAACACTTTTAAAAATCTATATGATATTACTAGGAATAGTTTTATAAAAATACTTTTATAACTCGATGTCTCAACAAGTCCATCCTTGTTCTTATAGAATTTCGGTCATACGTTGATCAGGCATAGGACTGGAAATCTATAAGTACTTAGCAAACCCGTTTTCAACACCAAGTGGAAATACTTGGAAAATAATTTATTGAAAATATAGAAAACATTTTTGAAATAGAGGAAATATCTTTGGTGAGAATGCTCTGGAAATCATCACCCCCATCCATGGTCGCAGTTAACCCGATGGTTACGTTGCCGTCCCGGCAAAATCCACAGATAACTGTAGGTCTCCGCGCTCCTCGATTACGCCATGGAACCCGCTACAGATCGCAGTTATACCCGGGCCTTACGTTGCTATCACAGCACAAACCCATATAACTGTAGGCATCAGCGCCACCGAATTTCGCTGCCAAATAATGAAACTTCTCCCACATAGGTCGCAGTCTACCGATATAAAATCAAACGTAGACAGTTGGCTCTCAGCGGCACACACGACTTTCGCTATGTTACCATAGTGTCACAGTCTACCGATATAAAATCAAACGTAGACAGTTGGCTCTCAGCGGCACACATGACTTTCGCTATGGTCTGCAGTAGATCGCAGTGACATCGAGTTACATTGTCGTCACAGAATAACCCAAATGCCTCTGTGGGCACCAGCCCCTCGACTTTCGCTACACAAATAATCCTCAGGAACTAGTTTTGTCCGGACTCCTCACAGGATCAACTTTAGAATCCCCCCTTGGGGTTCAAGGCAGTACCACCCAGTGGTACTCCTGAGAAGTTCATTTCAAGGGAGTGTCTTTTTCCCCAGAGCTATTCTTAAAACATTTTATACTATACACTTATAGTATCTTCAAATTATATCCTTTATGATTTATATCAAAATCTCCTTTACACAAAATCGATTACCAAAAATCGATAATTCTCAAACTAGGCTTTCCAAAATCCAAAATTGATTTCTCAAAAATCAAAAGCCCTTTCCAAAATCCATAGGTTCCCAAAACCTTTTCCAAAATCATTCTCATAAGATCCTTTATATATATATATATATAGATATATATAACTTTGAAAACTTTGGATCATTTCAAACTTTGTATAAAACCTCTTTTATACTTCAAATATTTCAAAACCCTTTTCTTTTAGCAATAGATTCAACAAGGGAAGATTTACCTTATATAACAAGGATATATAACTTTATTTTATTCTAAATCAAATATTCACATTTGATAAATCTTTTATAAAGTTATTAACCATATTTCTTTTCAAAAACCATTTTACAGTTCTTATCCCCAATCTTCAATATCAATTTCATTCAAATCCGTACGATGCACACATATCATCCGTACACAATATCGATCTGATCACTCAATCGATCACACAATTTCACTTCCGAACTAGTATCGTCCACCCGACTTCCTAGTGCGGACTCAGATCTGGTTTCTTGATCAGAAACCGTCATTCTCCTTGCATAGTCGTAGCCATGATAGAGAATATCCAGAACCAATCAACAATCCATATCCAGGTTCGCCGTCGAAAATTGAGCGAAAAATCCCGACTCGGATCGATAATACTATCTCGAAATTCTGTGTTCGAATCTGGATCAAATCACTATGCGAATAGAATGATATACGTATATCCTACGTATTTATCTTTATTGGTTATTAGCCAAATCAATTCTCTTTTCTATTCACATTTCCTTTAATTCATTCACTTATTCTCAATTGCTTCCATTTCCAATTGAGTTATTACTTCAATTACAAATAGTTTGAACTCTGACCAATTTAAATTTAAAAATAACTTGAAAAAAGTTTTTAAAATAGATAAGTAGTTGAAAAATAGTTATTAGTTTGTAAAATAGCTGTAAAACAGTTAAGTAGGTATAAAATAGTTAAATGATTGCAAAATAGTTTTTAAAATAGTGATTAGATATAAGTAACTGAAAAATAGTAATTAGTTTATAAGACAGTTTCAAAATAGTTAAATAGTTCCAAAATAATTGTAAAATAAGTATGAGATAGTTTGGGGTTTAAGAAGAAAGATTATATAATAAATAGTTTGGAAAAATATATTTGTATTAAAACAATTTATTTTGAAAATAATCCAGAGCCAAACTGTTTAATTTCTCAATCTCCATTTCCAATTAATTTCCCATCAATTCAATTTAAATTTCCACTTCCTTTTAAATTGACTTAATACTTCAATTTCCATTGAAATTGATTTAATCCCAATTGAAGTTGAATTAACCTTAATTCCTTTCCAAATTTAAATCAAATTCTGTTTGATTTTTAAACTTATTCAACTTTAATCACAATTCCAAATTATTTCAAATCAATTTGGATTATCAAATTGAACCAGCTTCAATTTCAAATCATTTCAATTCTAATTTACCATTTGAATTTTTAAAGTTATACATCTTCAATCACAATTCCAATTAATTCAAATCAAATTCAATTTGAACAAATTTTATTAAAATCTCAACTTAAAACCATCTCGAATTTCATAAATTCGAGTTAAAAATTTTAAATTTTGATTTAATCCTTTAAATCAAATCATCCTTTACTTTTAACTTAACAACTTAAAATTTTTAAACTTTTTAATTCTGAGTCCAAATTTCAAAACTCCATTTTAAAATATCTTTTCTTAACTTATCTCAAAGTTCAAATTAGAGTTCAAAACTTTTTAAATGATTAAATCTTCAGAATTCAATCAACCTTACTCAAATTTGAATTCTCCATTTCAAATTTTAAACTTCTTATTAATAAATTTTCCATTTAAGTTTAAAAAACTTACTTCACTTTTCCGAGAAAATTCAAAATTCAACACTTAGTGTTTACTTCTAATCAACTTTGACCTTATGTATATCCTACATATATACATATTTATTTCATTTGCACTTCAAGTCATACTTTAAATTTTAAACCATTCTTGGTTTTTTAATTTCAAAACAAATTCCTTTAAAATAATTTCAAGTTTTCTGGACTTAGATTTAAAACTTCACAATTTTAAATTATCTTCAATTCCAATTTATAAGTCATACTCACCTAAAAGTTTATTTCCCTAAAACATTTCATTATTAAACACAACCATTTATGATTATAACCAAGATTATCATATCTGGAAACCAATTCATTATTATCTTTATTCTGATAACACTTCTATAAATTCAAGGTTTTAAATTCAGTTTGGATCCATTTCAAACTTATCTTCATTTAATTTCAATTTGGTTGTATTTCTATTACCACTTAATTTAATTCCAATATTTTTAACAACCAATTACCTTAATATTTATTAAAAAGAAATATTGCTTTATATATCAAATAAAATCTTATATAAAAATCATTTGAAATCTTTATATATGAAAATAACAAGTACGCTCTCATATATATACACACACTCAACTCATTCTAGGGTACTATTGACCATATCCTTAATGAGTAAACCCACCAGAGCCAAGGTTCTCGCTTAACCTGGCTCTGATACCAAATGTAACGACCCGGAAATTTCGAACCCGAAAATTCCAGATAGTTAGAAGAAAAAGAAAAGAGATAGAAGAAAGAAACAGAACAAGACACAGATTCTCACATTCGCAGCGGATCAAAATACAATATCAAATAATAATATCAGTTATACAAAGAAAACTGTATTTGTTAATTACATTTTTATACATCAGAGTTACAACATTCACAAATATACTAGACAGTTAGAATTAACATGTCTCTAAAAACTATAATATCACAGCGGAATATACTCCATACGTTCCTGCCCTCCAGCTCGCCTCTTGAGCTCCAGAACGTCCTTACCTGAAATCTGTAATACTCGGTCTGACCCGAGCATTACATCAAAGTAACACCCGGGTCAGGCTGGAAACCAGCGTGAGCAAACTCATCGAACACGGAACACAAAGCATACAACTTTAAATAAACCCGGGGTAAGTTATATCAATTTACAACTTCACAAGTTGTCATAGACATCACTTATTTCACACATCAATTTCTAAGTGACAAAACTTAGATTAAAGGGTCCAATTCACTTAATTCATTCCATATCAGCCTATTGATTTCACATATCAATTTATAAAGAATCGAAGTGGTTTAGGATATTAACTAATACCCGACTCCGGTCTCTTCGAATCCAATGTCATCTAAACCCAAGTTATTTTAAGTGAAACACAATTCAACCTTTAAATGCAAGGTGTCACTTTTATACAGTAATTCATTATCGACAGATAGCCACATGATCATTGTTCAAGACAAACATATCATATCTCAAACATTCATATCAGAAATTTTCAGCCAATCATTTACAAGCAAGATTAATTTGTCACTCCCTAATTATCCTCTCTAATTACATTCAGTAATTAGTCTTTAAATAATTTACCACATTCATCAATTAATCTTGATTAATCACATTCAATAATTAATTATCCTTAATTACTTACATTAATTAATTGACCTTTTAATTAATTAATAAACCCTTTAATTTATTACACTCATTAATTTACTAACCTTTAATAAATTTCTAAATTAAACCATACTTAAACTAATTACCCTACGTAATTAGTTCTCAATTACTTTCATTAAGAGATTATCATTAGATAAATCACATTCAGTAATTACCCATTAATTACCTTCCTTAATAATGTCATTAAGCAATCATCCTTTATTTAATTTTCCCCTCTCTCTGTTTTTATTTTTATTTTTATATAGCTCAATTAATTTATCATATTTATAAATCAAACCTTTAAGTTGATTATATAATTTAATCAACCTTTAATTAATTATCTAAATAATTAAATTAATTAATTATTTATTGCTTGATTTCATAAATCAATTATCAATCCTTAATACATTCAATAATTTAATTTCAACATTTGATTTACCATGATTTTACCTATTTTATAATTACTTTAAACAACAAATTTGAAAACAATTTAAACCTTGGAGACTCGCTTAAGCCTTCTATAATTTGTTTAAGAACTTGATTTTTATTTCCTTTTTGAATAACTTAAAGAAAACTAGGTTTATTAAATATCAACAAAACATTTTACTTTGGATCAGACTGACCCCATCTCCAATTTCCCATATCTTCCCGAGCCATCTTCCTTGTTTGATTAACTAAAAAAAAACTGATGCTCACACTAAACTCACACAAAACTCTCGAACCTGATCTCGAACCACAAGCAAAATTTCCCGATGCAATTCACCAAACTGAAACATCAGATGCACACGCAAGTGTGTACACGTGCACGTCGCCATTTCTCTCCTCCGGTCGTCACTGTGACCTCAGGCAAGTCATCGGCGACCCCCTCATCACGATCAATCACCCAGAAACCTTAAACACGATCATTTCTGAAATCGAGCTATTCGTATACCCCTCAGGAGTCCATCACTTGACGGAATCCACCTCGTACTGCCATTCCAAAGACGTTATGAACCCTTCAACTCCGGCCATAGCTACCCCGACCATCCTGCATTGCTTACCTTTGGACCGATCATGTCCGATCCTCTATTGACTGCAAATTCCTCCGTTTAAAACTCGTCGACAAAACAGACCATTAAACCCTAAAATGAAATCGACCGGCCAATTTGATCAACAGAAAATTTTCGAACGAATTTTCCTACGATCACCAATCCCTAAGCGACCTTCGATAAGAATCTCGACCACTTCAGTTATGCCGATCACAAGAGAATACTCGAAATCCATATCCCGTACAACTCTCAATTACTCGAGATTTACTAACCTAAAAATCATGATTATGCCATCTAAATTCATGATTTACAATCACAAATCAGATTATGGGTTCCAGTAATCAAATCAAAATGTTTGATTTTTAACCCAAATTGATTCTTCACCGAATTTTTTTTTTCAAATTTGAATTAATTACAAAATATAAAATCCTGAATTTATCTTTAGAATTGATATTATATAGTTAGGGATAGCTTTCATTTAGGAATTCCAACCTGGAATCAAATCTATGAGAAGATATGAATTTTTGAAAAGCTGTTCTTAAGCCTATGAAGAACAACAGAACTAATATATACATACACAGGTATATCCCAGACAAATTTTATTGTTTGTACATTCATTCACAACCCAACCTTCGAGTAATCTTTGTATACCATTATTTTCTACAGATTTTCATCTCATGCAACAAATTAAATCACAGAAATTTTAAACTATTTTTATGGTAAAGGTTTACTCACTGTATATTCTTGTTCCAGGTCAAAACTACTTTTCAAATTTTACTTAAAAATTATGTTTAAAACTTAAATCTTGATTATACAAACATGTTTTGTTTGAACCTTAATGCCTTAAGAGGGTTAGAAAGAGATATCTTGGATTTTTAACAGGTTTTGGTAACCTGTAATTTAAAAACAGAGGCAATATGCCTGTTCCCAGACATGCACTAATGTATATATTCATTTTTGTATACATGCAACCATATTTCACAGCTTCGCTTCAAATGTTCATTACAAACATCAAGTTATAGACCAGATTCAAAGCAGTTTTACTCACCTTTGTTTGAACAGAGGAAGCTTTGAAAATCTGGAAATGGTTTGATAACTTGAAATTGCTTTTGCTCCTGAATCTGGACTTGAATTTGAAACTGCTGCTTGATTTAATTTGAAACTGAGTTGAAATCTGAAGTTGTTGAGTTAATCTTTGTTTAACTTGTTTCAGGTTTTAAATCTTCCAAGAGTTTGATTTCTTTTTCTTTTAATTCTCATGTTTTGAAATATATCCAAGAGAATGAAGCCTGGCTCTTTTCTTTTAATACATGTCTATATTTTAAATTAAAAGAACATTTTACTTGCCACTTGTTAATTATGTATGATATATTAGTTACAAATGTTTTAATGCATGCATACAAGTCTTACAAATGTTCTTATGTATGTTTGAGTTTATATTTATTTATATTCTATTTTTGGTTTTTATCTTTTATATTTATACCTTTCTTCTATTAAGTAAATGTATCTTTTTAAAGAAATAATAAAATCCTATATAAATCAGTAACTATATATATGTACTAGTGAAAATGTAGAGTTTTAATCTAATTTACTTCTGAGATTTTGAAAATTACTTTGGAATAATAGAATATCTTATATATCCATATTATAACAAACTTCCCTATATTTTATTCTATATATATATTCATATACATTATAATGCTTGTATATCTATTTATTTATATGCTATAGGATTTATCATTTCTATAGATTTATAATTCAATACTTGTTATACTTTTAAATCTATATATTCAGATATTTATCATAATTTTTATTTGTTTAATCTACAAATTAGTAGTTTAATAAGTTTAACCCTGTTAATTACCAATTAGCAGATGTCCAAAAAATCTGGGTTATCACAAATCCCAAGGCATAAGGGATCCTCTGGCACATAACTAACAAAAACTTGATAGTACTTTCCTATATTATAGCTCTAACCAAAAACTCATTAATTGTGGAAATGCTTAGATTCAATGTAATAAGCCTCTCCGCTATACAAAGAGTGACTAAATATGAAAAGGATAGTGGATATACGGACTTTTAGCCCAAACCACTAAAAAAGTCACGATTTTTAGCACTTTACTTCCTTCATATTCCTCGTCCTAATTTAGTAGTTCCAGAAATACAATATCTCATCTCGGTATTCTTATATCTAGGATCTATAATCAAACCAAAGTCCAAAGTTAGACCTTCAGACCTTGAGGTGTTGGTGTAGATGAAATTCGGCACTAACAGCTAGAAAGGATGTAACCAATGTGGATCTAGATCTAACTCCTGAATCTTTAGGTGGAAGCGGGTGGGACTTTGGCATAGTTGAAGTATGGAATTGATGTTAAGACTAGTTGATTTTGTGGTAGTGGATTTTGGTAATGTGTGATTGATTGATGTCGCAATTGGCTTGTAACACCCCAGATTTTTGATAACATTATTTAGGAGATTTAGTTAGATAAACTAAATAAAATAATGTGTTGATAAGGGGATTGAGATTTGATTTAATTACGGTAGCCGTGCCTTTTTAACTAATAAATTAAAAGAAGGGTTTTAAATGAATTAGAGGAGGGGTATTATGGGAAAGGGGCCATTCCTATATTGTCTTCCTTAAGCTGTGTATCTCAAAACACATGTTCATTTCTCATTTTAAAAATTTAAAAGCTTGGCCGGTCACCATTAACAAAGGAAGAAGAAGAGGAAACAAAAGAGAAGCTTAAGGAAAGCAAATTCAAATCAAACTCATTCAAATCTCAAGCTCATTAATCAATAAAGCAAAGGTGAATAATGTTTACATCTCTAAATTTTACGGTTTTGGTTTTAAATTTAATTCCGAATGATTTTGGAAAGGTTTTCCATGTTTTTGAATGATAAAATGATATATATATATATATATATATACATGTTGATGATTTATGTATGTTCATACAGATTTTATGACTTGTTTTAAGATGAAAACCCAATTAAATGACATTTGTTAAACTTGCGAATTTTTATGATGATCTAAAAAGTTATTTTAGAGATGGGTTTAAATTTTCAGATTTTTTTGAATTTTTGTGGAATTATTATGAATTTTCTAAGGAAGAAAATAGTATTTTGGATTATAAAATTATTCACAGGAAAAATAATTATTATTTGTATCCAAAAATTTTATATGTTGAAGAGAACATATTAATTTATTTTCTGGAATTTTTCTAGAATTTTTTAAGATGTTTTAATAGTTATATAAAGTTATTTAAGGTATGGGACTTAAATGTTTTATATATATAATTATAAAGGAGAAAGGGCTTTTTCAAAATTATTTAAACTTCTAAATAAGGAAAGTCGGTAGCATTTTGAATATTAAATTCTAGCAACCAATCAGATTTAGACAAACAAGGCAGGTTGGGTACAAAAGAACTATTTTAAAGTACAAATAAATAGTTTTTCTACTATTTCAACTCTTTCAGCAAGAGCTTCCGCCTCCATTCCAAACATTCCGACAAGGTCGAAAGGCATCAAACCTTTTGACTAGGTCAACATACCAATGCACATGGTATCGGGCAACTGATACATAGTGAATTGGATGTGTTCGAAAGGTTTAGGGATGAAAGGTTAGAGGTTTCAAAGGAGATGAAACTTTGTTTTGGTTTTAAAGAAAATACGCCTGCTAGCTTTCGACAAAGTGCTTTCGACATTGTCAAATGGTTTAAAAGAAAAAGGTTTCGATTGGTTTTCTTTCTTGTTTTAATTGAAACCTTTCGATAAAGTCGAAAGATAAAGCTTTCGACAAGGTCGAAAGGTATGAAACCTTTCAACTAGGTCGACAAGACTTTAGAGCGCTTCCTACCTTTCGATTCAGTTGCTTTCAAAGGGGACCTTTTGTTTTCTGAAATATGCCACCTCTCCATTGTTTTCGAAGGGTTTTATAAAGGTTTCGAAGCAGATGCTTTCGACTCCAATGTTTTTCTGATCCTTTTGCTCTACTTGAAGGCATAATCCAAATGTTTTAAGTCAAAACGTTTTAAAGGTTTCAATGTACTTAACTTTGAATGGTTTCGAAAGGTTTACACTAGTTTTAAATTGAACCCAATGTCTTTGAAAGGTTTTGAGTTTCATTGCTTTCGAAAGGTTTATAAATGATTTTTTAGGGGAGGTACCCCAGGCTTTCGACTAGGTCAAAAAGAAACCTTTCAACAAGGTCGAAAGGTATGGTTTTGCAATGTTTTCGAAAGGCTAAGGTTTAAAGGATTTAGAGGGCGGATGTCATATGTTTTTAAAAGCTTGTAAAAGGAAGGCTTTTTAAAAGGATTTGAAGGAGTTACCTTCAATGATTTTGAAAGGTTTATTATAGGTTATGAAGGAGCTACCTTTAATGCTTTCGAAGGGTTTTATTAATGGTTTTGAAGGAGATACCTTCATTATTTTCGAAAGGTTGTTTAAAGATTTTACACAAAGGATTCGAATAATATGATTAGGCAGATAGCCTAAGTGTTTTAAGTTATAAAGGACTTTAACTTATTTTACAGGATAGACAATCCTTATTGAACATCATCAACATTATTTTGAGTAAAGTATATATAACATGGCAAAAATAGCTTAGAGTAAGGCTAAAGATATATTTTCCTTGTATATATATATGATTTGACGGACTAAATCATTTTGAAAAGGTTTTCAAAGAAAATTTGAAGGGCAGTTAGCCCAGATATTTTTAGGGGCACTTAGCCTAGATAATTTAAAGGGTAGTTAACCCAAAAGAAAATTTGGGCAGTCAGCTCATTTTAAATTTGGACAGTTAGTCCATTTTGAGAGCAGTCAGCCTAGAGGACAGTTAGTCCAGAAAAGAGTAGTCGGCTCTGATATGAACAGTTAGTTCATTTATTAGCATAACGAACCTTGCTACTTTTTAAGGACAGTTAGTCCACCCTTTTTACCTATTTTGGGCAGATAGCCCATTATCTAGCATAAGATATTGCTATTTTGGTATAATTAGTTTTAGAATAGATTGTCAAGAAGAGAGCAGTTAGCTCAGAATTTAGGATAGATAGTCTAGTATAGAGCAGATAGCTCAGATTTTAGACAGATAGTCTATTTCATTTCGTGTTTTAGCATAATGGATATTGCTATATTATTATTATAATCAGTTGATTAACCAGTTTGGTTGTAGGAAAGGATTTGCAAAATATATGTTTTGAAAAGAGATATTAGTGAGGGAAAAAACCCGTTCCTCTAAGCGGCATGGTTTCACTATTTATCAGTAAACTGAGATGTGATAGAATTTATTCATACCAGGCTTTAAGTCTGACTCGAACTTCTTGGTTCCCCTTAAACTCTTGGGTGCTCAAAATTTGATTTGAGTAGGTTGAGGGTTTAGGATTTAGCAGATTTTGACGAAGCAAGCATCCGAAGACGAGCAGGTGGTTGATGGATAGCTAATTTAGGAATTCTGTTTTAAATTTGTTTCCACTATGTATTAAGATAGTTATGTTTATATTGCTTTGATCATCCAAGGGGGCATCTTCATATGTCGCTCTTGCCATATTGTTGTAAATTATATTTGATCAATGCCTGGGATACGTCTAGGGATTTTTGTATTTGGATATGATATTATTTGAAATGTAATCACTGAAAATTATTGTTTTTGGAAATCTTTGATTTTGTTCATATTGAAGTGCTTCTGATATTATGGATACCATTAACATTACCATATTTCATCACAAGAAGTTAGTACTGTGGATGACTGCAACATCCATAGAGTTTAGCTTTTGTCCACCAGATACGGGATGTTACATGGCTGAAGTATAGATTTTAGTAAAGCAAGATGGAAGTCGAATTTTTTAGCTACGCTTGGGTTGCAGGCGGCATTATGGGTTGCAAAAACGTGTTAATTAGGGAGGAAGATCCATGTGGAATGAGAATATTCGAACAAGGAAGATCTTAGCGGTAATTGTTCATATGTCTGGGATGTGGTCAGTTGTGGGTGGTGGTCTAGTAGACAGAATCGGCATTGGAGTTGGAATAATTGTGGGTTGTGGTTAGAGATTTTGGTGGTTGGGTTTAGTATTTGAGGAGGATGTAGTTATCCTAAACAACGAAGGATTTTTGGAAGATGTAGAGTTCAGGAGTTCGAGAAATTTAAGAAATAGGAGATATCAGTCGTAGGAATAGATGGAGTGAATTTGGTTTTTGTAATATTGCAAAAAAGATTGAATTTGATTTTGGTTGTTGGATATAACAAATATTGAATTATCGCTCTAATACGATGTTGAATAATAAAGTATTGAATAATGTTCCTGTTATTACTTTATGATGATTATATGACTCATGACTAGTATTCATAATCATATTGCTTAAGACCTAAGCAAATATATAATAGGAAAAGAATATTTCAACATACCCTTTGCAATAACAACATAATCTCTCATGACATCGATATGATGATCCTTACCTAATCAATCTTGACAGAGGCATTTTACCATCCTTCTTTCGTCGAGGTGAATAATGCATAGTAGAAGAAGGGTACAGAGATGTAAATATCACTACTATTGACTCACCAATCTCAGTTACTTTAGCAGGTCCCTCGGGCATCCACCCACAGTGGATTTTGCCCATATATGAATCCAAACTTCCCGAGCAGCTTGTAGTTGATTCTTCCAAGTAATATACTAGCCAATTTTTTTTACGATACAAACAATATATTTACTAACACATAACTCCCTTTATTTTTAACATTTTATATTAAGAAATATTCATTTTCCCTCATTATAAAATTTACCAATTTTAGAAAAATATCTTCATATTTCCTATTTTAAAGGATAATCCACGTACCTTTAAGATGTTCTTATTAGCAAGTCATTGGTTTTGGTAAGCTTCGATTTGTTGATTATAATACCTACTTTAGTGCACTATGACAGATCTATAGCTTTCTTTGGATAAGTAGTATGTATGTTCCAAAATATTTCCATCATCTTACAAAATGTTGAAAACTTAAAATTCATAAATTCAATATGCAATGACAAATTGGTTGTTTGTTGTAGTTCTCTGCAAATGAAATAAAATTTGTAAGCAATATCGAATAATTTACAAACAGTAATGATCAAAAACTTTTCAAATACCTACGAGAATTCACACTCAATGGCTAAAATTTTAGCACAATTTGCATTAATAAGAGTGAAGCATATTTTGCTATAAATCTAAACTACACTAATATGACATTTATAATCAAATAAAAATATCTAAAATTAGTAAGGTATTGGTGTATAAAAATGCATATAATTCCAATATTCCTAAAATCCATATTCCCTAAATATAGACATAAAACCCTTTTTTCACATATATAATGTAGTTGGTGAGGATCAAACCCTCGACTTCACTGGTGGAAGCCAGCTACCTCTACCAATTGCACCATGCATGTGGGGATTATATAACTAAACTTACATTAAGTAATGGTTTAGTATGGACTAATAGTACTAATGTTATACAACTACATGTGTTGTGAGTTGTTTAGTCAAAATTTTAAACGTCGATCTCATTAGTGCTTAATTTTATTTCCTAAATTAGTTGCCATAAATTAAACTTAATATGGTATACTTCTGATACCATATTCATATGGTACTAATGTGCATTAATGTTGGGAGATGGGCCTTCTTGGTGAAATCACAACATTGATGAATAGAAAATATTTGTATTGGCACTGAAGAATGTTTTTATGTTTTACATTATTTAATATGGGTCAATGTAATTTGTTATTTTTAAACAGAGTTGGGATGATGCTAATATTTCTTAATATATTTTATCCATATGGAGAAATTTAATACGGGGCATGGTTTTATGGTCCTCAAGAATGTTTATATGGTCATTTCATATTATTTTAACCAAATTGATATTGGTCATTGCATATACAAATGAAAATATGCATATATGCTTATTATCATATAATAGAATATGTCGACTTGCAGACCCATCTAACAACACAGATGCATCACAACCTTCCAAAAATAAAATAAAAATGATGTCCTTATATTAGCAGCATATTCTTTTTGCAGTTTTATCCAAAATATATCATATATAAGTTAATTAAAAATGTTGCCTAAATGAAGCAATCATGGAAATAAAGGTGAAGAAGACTAGCATCTAAAAAAATATCATTTTTGAAAGCTTGTAAGTGTTAACAAATACATACAAATAATTTTGTTATCTTCATTATGGTGACCAACATCATCCTGATTGGGTCCAATTTCTGGTTTTTTAGTTTTAGGAAGATTTTGGAAAGATGTAGAAGCAAGACATGAAGCAATAAATTACAGAAAGGGTATTTTGGGAATTTTAAAAAGACATGGTGGAATTCTATTTAATGAATTCTCTTTATTAATAGTCGTGATTGGTAACTGGAGCACAACATTCAAACTATTTGATTTATTCTAGCTGTTTTCATTTGTGTGATCAAGTGTCATATTTTTCATGGCTTTACAGACTAGTCAAATTCTTATGCTTTAGAGATGGGAAATCTTTTACCATTTTTTCAATTAGGTACTTGTTCTCTAGTTTTGCTTGTATATAAGAATTCTCTTATGAGTATGTAGCTATCGTGTAACATTTGTTCTAGATATATAAGATTAAGAACAATGATCAATCATTTTTTTTGGGACATATTTTGAGAAATATGGGGTATAACATCCCATATCTGGAGGCCAAAAGCTAAGCGCTACAGATCCTACCGTCATCCATAGTATTAACTTCTGGTGACAAAATACGGTAATAATAATGGTATCCATAATATCAGAAGCACTTGAATATGAACAAAATCACAGATTTCCAAAAACAACATTTTACTGATTACATTTCAAAACAAATTCATATCCAAGTTACATAATCCCATATCGTTTCCCGGGTAAAGATTAATTATAATCATTACAATACACGCCAAGAATGACATATGACGATGGCCCCTTGGTTGATCAAAGCAATATAGTCATATCTCACTTAATACATAGCGGAAATAAACAAAACAATCTGTAACTCCTAATTAGCTATCCATCAGCCACCTGCTCGTCTCCAGAAGATTTATTCGACAAAATTTCTAAGCCTAAAAACCTTAACCCTCAGCCTACTCAAATCAATTTTGAGCACCCGAGAGTTTAAGGGGAAAACAAAAACTTCGAGTCGGACATAAAGCCTGGTATGAATAATTCAGTTACATCATAGTTTACTGGTATTAAGTGAGACCACGCCGCTTAGCGGAACGGGCTTCCCCTCACTAATATTCTCTTTAAAACATATATTTTGCAAATCCTTTCCTACAACCAAACTAGTTAACTAAACTGATTATATCAAAATAGTAATATCCTTTATGCTAATAAATGGACTATCTATCCATAAAACAGGTAATAAGTGGACTATCTATCCGTAACATAATAGCAAAGTCCGTTTCGCTAACAAATGGACTATCTGTCCATAAAACTGGGTTGACTGCCCGCAAATTGAAGGAACTGTCCAAATTATTTTCTTAGGGTTAACTACTCTTCATCTTTTTACTTGAAAACCTTTTCATAATGATTTAACCTTTTAAATCATACTTATATAAGGAAAATATATTCTTAGCTTTACTCTAAGCTATTTTGGCATGTTATATATGGTTTACTCAAAATAATGTTCACGGATTTTAATGAGCATTAGCTATCCTTCCAAAACAAGTTAAAACCCATTTTAACTTGAAAATACTTAACCTATATTGCCTATTTAATATATTCGAAACCTTTTTTTAAAACCTTTAAACAACCCTCTCGAAACCATTGAAGGTAACCCCTTCAAAACCATTGAAAGCCTTTTGAAAACATTGGAAAAACCATTCCTTTCTTTTCTCCGAAAGCTTCAAAAAATTAGACATCCTCCTTTAAAACCTTTAAATATTGCCTTTCGAAAACATAGGATAAACCTTTCCTTTTAACCCTTTCGAAACCCTGGGGAACCACCCCTTTCAAAACGATTCATTAAAACCTTTCGAAACAATCAGAACTCAATCCTTTCGAAATCACTTTGGGTTCAATTTATAACATGGGGAAACCTTTCGAAACCATTCAAAAATTTACCCGTTTGAAACCTTTGAAAACAGTCTCGGTCGAAACCATTTGGATTATGTCTTCAAGTAGAGCAAGAGGATCAGAAACCCATTAAAGTCGAAAGCATCTGTTTCGAAACCGTTTAAAACTCTCTTTCTAAACCATTTGGCTTTTACTTCAATCATAGAAAAAGGGTCTTAAAAACATTTAAGTCGAAAGAATCTGTTTCAAAACCATTTCCTAAGTAAAGAAGTGATGGTTTTGAAACCACCCTTCGAAAGCATTGGAGAAATCTTTGATGAAAATTTCTCATTCTTCTTCATCACTATATCCACTGAAGCGTACCCATATCTGGCCAACTCCTCAAACTTTCTATCATACTCCAGAATAAACATCTCTTCCTGCTCTTTTTCAGCAAACTTTCTAATCAGAACTGATTGTGACATCGCAGACATGAACCTCTCCTAGAACCTACCCTTGAAATCTGCCCATGACAAAGTTTCCTCATCCACACTAGCCGTCACACTGTTCCACCAAAACAAAGCGACTCCCAGAAGCTGTCTGGATGCCAACCTCCTCTTCTCCTCATCATTGAGCCCCAAGTTTGCAAAGATTCTCTCACAGTACAGCAACCAATTTTCCACCTCTATAGCATCCTCTGTTCATAGAAATGGCTTCCCTCCAATCTTAGTGTAATCCCCGCTCAGCTTTGCTTAATGGTTAACTACCGGAACTTCCGGAACTCCTGCCCCTACAGCATCTCCTTCTAACACTCCAGCTGTAACTCCTGCTTTCATCATATTCATGAAAAACTGATACATAGCTTCCATTCCAACTTGCGGGACATCGGCACCTACATTCTCTGCTTGTGCCTAACCTTGGGTCCTCCTTGTACTAGGTCTGGAATTCCCATCGGTGCCCTCCCCTCCTGGGTTAACTCTTCCTCTTCTCCCTTCCATATCTGTATTCAAACCTCATGAGATACATAAAACAACCAAACAAAGATAGGAGACTAGAGATAAAGCGTATACTTATATATAACAAATACAAGTACTTTACTATAGCGTTATCCCATACCCCAATCTTACTCTAATTCCTTAGGATAGTGTTTTAAAAACCATTTTTTAGTTTAAAGTTGTTATCCCGCCTTTTGGCAAGGCCATGACACCAAGAACTTGACCAGAAACCAATGATGGTTCGTCTTGGAGATCGGTTGTACGCAGGCTCACTATGGATATCGACGAATTTCGTCCGAGTCCGGATCAAGCTACAATTGACAAGACACGACGAGCGATCCTATGGAAGTCAACGTTCCAAATTTCAAGTCAATCCGAATTCATATGCTCAAGTTATGATAGATGCAAGTTGGATGAAAATAGCCTCAACTTCGTATCCATCGCTATGCCACAGTTCGAATCGGTCGATTTCGTATCCATCAACAAGCCACAGTTCGTATCGATCGATTTCGTATCCATCAATAAGAAACAGTTCGTATCGATCAGTTTCGTATCCATCGACAAGCCCTAGTTCGTATCGATCGGTTTCGTATCCATTGACAGATAGTGCACTTCGTATCGGTTCGCCAATATCTACTTCGCATTCATCAACCGACCTTTGTTCTAATCCATCGACTCACACTGTTCGTATCCATCAGAGGATCACTGTTTGTATCCATCAGAGGATCACTGTTCATATCCATCAAGTTGGAGCGCTTTTAATGACACAAACTAGGCCCTACGATCGATACGAACAAGCCAACACAATCGATGCGAACAGAGCACACTGCAGATCGATACGAAGAGCGCGCTATTGATCGATTCGAACAAGTCAATTGCTTCGATACGAACAAGGAGAAAACTCCGGAACGACTCGACCAACTCGGCGAAAAAGTGGATCGATACGAAGAACGCACGCCACGTCAACCTGCTAGCGTGTGCCGCCATCGATTCAAGCGATCAATTCGAATAGATCGATTAGAACGAAACAACCTGCCGAAGAACACCATTTCGTATCAATCATAACTCGAGATCCACAAGTCCAAATGCTATGAAATTTTCACAGGAGCTTACGTATAAGATAAAGAATGTTCAGACCAAGTTTCGACTCCATTGGACAAAATCTTGATGGATATGAAATTCGTTCGTATCGATCACGGATCGAGCCGAAACTACAAGGGCTCGGTCGCGTGGGCCCACTCACGTGCCAGAAAAAGTCTCTCGAGATCTGGGCGAAATATCAGCCTCCTACGCCTATAAATAGAGCCACAGGGCCTACAGAAAAAGGATCTTTTGACGCTCCAACACCCAGACTCTGCCAGATTCAATTCTATACTCCATTACTGCTATTGTACTCGAATTTCATAACTTAAATTTGTTGTAATCCACTGCAATCAATTGTAATCATCAAAGAAACATCAATAAAGTGATCAACTTCATAGTGGACGTAGGCAATACGCCGAACCACTCTAAATTCTTGTGTTTCTGTGCATTTTTATCGTTTACATATTCGTTTTTGGAGTTTTTGTTAGATAATCCTCATTTTCCATTTAATTTCTTCATTTTATCTCTTCAAAAACTTCCAAAGAGTGTTGTGCCCAATTTTGGTACAAACAAAAGTTTTTCATAAACCATGCTCTGATACCAAGTTATAACATCCCGTATTTGGAGGCCAAAGGTTAAGCGCTACAGATGCTACAGTCATCCATAGTATTAACTTCTGGTGACAATATGGTATCCATAATATCAGAAGCACTTGAATATGAACAAAATCACAGATTTTCAAAAACAACATTTTACTAATTACATTTCAAAAAAATTCATATCCAAGTTACATAATCCCATATCGTTTCCTAGGTAAATATTAATTATAATCATTACAAAATACGTCAAGAGCGAGATATGATGATGCCTTCTTGGTTGGCCAAAGAAATGTAGTCATATCTTACTTAATACACAGCGGAAATAAACAAAACAATCTGTAACTCCAAATTAGCTATCCGTCAGCCACCTGCTCGTCTTTGAAAGCTTTATTTGCCAAAATTTCTAAACTTGAAAACCTTAACCCTCGACCTAATCAAATCAATTTTGAGCACGCGAGAGTTTAAGGGGAAAACAAAAACTTCGAGTCAGACATAAAGCCTGGTATGAATAATTCTGTTACATCTCGGTTTACTGATATTAAGTGAGACCACACCGCTTAGCAGAACGGGTTTCCCATCACTAATATCCTCTTTAAAACATATATTTTGCAAATCCTTTGCTGCAACCAAATTGGTTAATCAAAATGATTATATCAAAATAGCAATATACTTTATGCTAATAAATGAACTATCTGTCTATAAAATAGGTAATAAGTGGACTATCTGTCCGTAACATAATAGCAAAGTCCGTTATGCTAACAAATGGACTATCTGCCCATAAAACTGAGCTGACTACCTGCAAACTGGACTAACTGTCCGGATTATTTTCTTAGGGTTAACTACCCTTCATATTTTTCCTTGAAAACCTTTTCATAGTGATTTAACCTTTTAAATCATACTTATACAAGGAAAACATATTCTTAGCTTTACTCTAAGCTATTTTGGCATGTTATATATACTTTACTCAAAATAATGTTGATGGATTTTAATGAGGATTAGCTATCCTTCCAAAACAAATTAAAATCCTCATTAACTTGAAAATACATAGGCTATATTGCCTACTTAATGCATTCGAAACCTTTGTTTAAAACCTTTAAACAACCCTTTCGAAACCATTGAAGGTAACCCCTTCGAAACCATTGAAAGTGACCCTTTCGAAACCATTAAAAGCCTTTTGAAAACATTGGAAAAACCTTTCCTTTCTTTTCTTCGAAAGCTTCAAAACATTAGACATCCTCCGTTATAACCTTTAAACATTGCCTTTCAAAAACATAGGATAAACTTTTCCTTTCAACCCTGGGGAACCAACCCTTTCGAAACCATTCATTAATACCTTTCGAAACAGTTAAAACTCAATCCTTTCAAATGCACTTTGGGTTTAATTTAAAACATGTGGAAACCTTTCGAAACCGTTCAAAAATTTACCCCTTCGAAACCTTTGAAAACCATCTCGGTCGAAACCATTTGGATTATGCCTTCAAGTAGAGCAAAACGATCAAAAACCCATTAAAGTCGAAAGCATCTGTTTTGAAACCATTTAAAACTATCTCTTTCGAAATCATTTGGGTTTTACTTCAATCATAGAAAAAGGGTCTTGAAAACATTTAAGTCGAAAGCATCTATTTCGAAACCATTTCCTAAGTAAAGAAGTGATGGTTTGGAAACCATCCCTTCGAAAGCATTGGAGAAGTGGCCATATTTTAGAAAACAAAGTAACCCTTCGAAACCATCTGAGTCGAAAGGTAAAAAGGCGGTAGCAAAAGATTTTGACTTAGTCAAAAGCAATTATTTAAAAACAAAGGCGCAACCCAATTGAAACCAGTTCTTTAAATCCATTAAACCCAGTCGAAAGCTAACTGAGTCGAAAGCTACTCAGTCGAAAGCAAGCATGCGCATTTTTAATTTAAAAGCAAAGTATCGCCTCAACCCTTTCGAAACCCTGGTTTCGACTACATACCTTTCGCCTTCTATCCAATTCGCTACGTACCAATAAATTGATACCATGCGCATTGGTTTCGATGGTGTTGAAGGTGGAGGAACTTAGTCGAAAGTCAACTAAGGCGGAAACAGGTTCCGAAAGCATCGAAACAATGAAAAACATGTAGCAAGTAGTTCTTTTCGAACCTACTTTACGTGTCAAATTTTGATTGGTTGCCTCTTTCTTTACCAATAAAAAGTACTAAACTTTCAGAACTAATCTTTTTGAATTATTTTCAAAAAGCCCCTTCTCCTTTTATAAATATATAAAACATTTAAGTCTCATACCTTAAATAATTTTATATATCTATTTAAACACTTAGGAAAAATCTACAAAAATTCAAAAAATAATTTTAATATGTTTTTCAACATATAAAAATTTCAGACCCAAATCTTTTATTATTTAACCGTAAATAATTATTAACCTAAATTAACATTTGCTCTACTAGAAAATTCATATAAATTCCCCAAATATTCAGAAAATTCTGAAAATTGAAACCCATCTCTAAAATATCATTTATGATCTTCATAAAAATTCGCAAGGCATTTGGATCAATCTATAGGGTTTTCACCTTAAAACATACCATAAATTCAATGTGAACAACCATAATTCATCAACAAGTATATATAATCATTCCATCATTCAAAAACATGGCAAATCAATGCAAAATATTCGGAATTCATCTTCAAACCAAAAATAATAAAAATTTGAGATGTAAACATTATTCACCTTAGCTTTAGAGACTATAGAGATTGAGATGTGAGTGGATTTGATTTGTTTAAGCTTCTTCCTAGCTTTTCTCTATCTTCTTCCTCTTTCTCTTGTTAATGGTGGCCGAGCTCTGTAAAAAAATTGATAAAATGAAATGGACGTATTGGTGGTACACGGCCAATGGTTTAGGGATATAGGAATGACCTCTTTCCTATTTTACCCCTCCTCTATTTCAATTTAACTCTTATTTTAATTTATAGGTTAAATGGCACGGCTACCCTTTGATTAAATCAAATCTCAATCCCCTAATCAACACATTATTTTATTTAATTTAACTAATTAAATATCCTAAATAATGTTACCAAAAATATGGGGTATTACAAACTCCCTTCCTTAAAGAATTTCGTCCTCGAAATCAAAGTAAAGGACACAACAAATCAATCAAAGAGGTAAAACATACCATCGAATAATCTAGGATAAGTATCTTTAATCCTGCTCTCAATCTTTTAAGTACAGTCCCCATCATCGTCGCTCCACTAGACTTTGACTAATCTAACCGTCTTGGTTCTTAGCCTCTTCTCATCTCTCGCAATAATACGAATGAGCTTCCTCACTATAGTCAAATCCGGTTCTACTACTAAGTCATCTAGCACAGTCGGTGCAATAGAGTCCCCGGGTCTCTAACACACTTTCTGAGATGAGAAAAATAGAAACCATCACGGACTCCTACGAAACTGCTCGGTAACTCAATTCTATACGTGAGCTTCGCGATCCTCTCAACAATAGGAAAAGGTCCAATGAATCTTGGTGCTAACTTTCCTGATTTCCCAAATCTAATCACACCCTTCATCGGTGACACTTTGACCAAAACCTGATCTCCAACTGAGAACTCTAAATCTTTCCGTCTCTTATCCTCATAACTCTTTTGCTTAGACTGAGCCTCCTTCATTCTAACCTAAATGACCTCAATCTTTTCTGCAGCTTCTCTGACTAAATTTGGACCAAGAACCAACCTATCCCCAGTCTCTAACCAACATACAGGAGATTTGCATGGCCTTCCAATTCCATACAAAGCTTCAAATGGCGCCATCCCAATAATAGTATGATAATTGTTGTTATACGAAAACTAGACTAAATGCAGATAGTCTTCCCATGATCCCCCGAAATCTAGAACACAAGCTCTTAACAATTTTTCCAAGATTTTGTTAACTCTCTCCGTTTGCCAATCCGTCTGCAGATGGTAATTAAATGGTACTCATCTTGAGCTTGTTTCCCAAAACTTCCTGTAGACTCTTCCAGAACTCGCTAGTGAATAAGGAATCTCTATCACTAACTATGCTACTAGGAATTCCATGCAGTCTAACCACATTTTTCATAAACAACTTTACCAAAACAGGTGCCATTCTGGTTGACCTAACTGGAATGAAATGGGTACTCTTGGTCAGTCTGTCCACTATAACCCATATACTTTCAATTTCTCTGCTCGACCTTGGCAACCCATCAATAAAATCCATAGAAATAGAATCCAATTTCCATACCGGAGTATTTAATGGCTGAAGCCATCCACTTGGCTTCTGGTGTTCGGCCTTTGCTTGCTGGAAAATCAAGCACTGGTTTACACACAAACAAATATCCCACTTCATACCTTCCCAGAAGAAACTCCTCTTCATATCTGGATACATCTTAGTACCTCCCGAATGAATATAGAACTTCGAACGATGACATTCCTCCAAGACTTCTTTCCTTATGTTTCCTACACTCGGAACACATAATCTTCCTTTCTTTCTCAACCTCCCATTATGGTCAAGACTAAAAAATTTCAAATCATCGCTCTCGGTTCCATCTCTAAACTTCCTAATCTATTCAGCTAATATCAAATCTTCCTCCTGTTTAGAAGCAATCATCTCGATCATCACCGGTCGAACTTCCAAGCAAGATAACACTACGGTTTCTCCACTAGACCCAGCCTCAGATCTCCACTGCACTCTGCAATCTTCTAATGCTTCCAAATCTTTCCACTCAGCGATCATGGCCAACACTGCATTTTGATGTTTCCAGCAAAGTGCATCTGCAACCTTGTTGCCTTTCCCCGGTGTGTACTCAATCCTAAAATCATAAGCAGCGATAAACTCTAACCACCTTTGTTGTCTCATGTTCTGCTCCTTCTGTTAAAACAAATACTTCAGCGAATTATGATCTGTATACAACTCAAATCTCTCTCCCAAAAGGTAATGTCTCCACACCTTCAACGCGAAAATTACTGTAGCCAATTCCAAATCATGCGTCGGATACCTGACCTCATGCGGTTTGTTGGCCAAGTTTTCAAACACTTAATCAACCCACTCCCTGTCTACCACCGGACCAGATCCACCGAGTCTCACCACCGAATGAAGCTCAACCGGACCAAATCCCCTCCACCGATCCAAACTACCACCGAATGAAGCTCAACCGGACCAAATCCCCTCCACCGATCCAAACTACCACCGAATGAAGCTCAACCGGACCAAATCCCCTCCACCGATCCAAGCTACCACCGAACCAAATACAACCAGACCAAATCTCCTCCACCTCATGACCGGACCAAGAGGATGCCGAACCAGACTGCCAGGCCAGATCACTTCAGCCCAGGCCCACCAGCAGCTGAATATATCCAAGACCCCTGCCCCCAACCTCACTCTATAAATAGAGAGGCAGGGGTACAACAATGGGGGACAAGTTTGAGAGCTCAAGCACGGAAGGAACTCTTCAAACAACTTTCTTTTACTCGTATCAAAGCTTTGTATTTGTAATCAAAACTAGAGAAGAGAAATAACATATAAAGTGGACGTAGGCACATTCTGGCTGAACCACTATAAATCTGCGTGTCTTTTTACAATTAAGCCCCTACTTTTCATATATTTGCATAAACCTCCAAAATCGCTAAGAACAACATAAGCTCTACTAAATCATACGACTTTGAGGTGTTTGTCCATTTTTTGTGCAAACATTTTTGGTGCTTTCACTGAGAATAAGGCTCGGAGCTTCAGCTTCATCCGCTTAACAAGTTTTCCTGACAGCATCGTTCGCCACTTGGAAAACATGCCTCCCAAACAGAGAAAAGATGTTAACAAAGGAAAAAACATCGCATCCAGCAGTCTTCCTGATCCAGCTGCCGCGAATCAAGTAAACTGTCCTCCTCCAGCAACGGTAACAAATGAAGGACAGGCTAACCCAACCACTCCTGCCACAGAACAGCCTGCAGCAATTACTAGGGCAGATTTGGACAGAGTTGTTGTTGAAGTAACTAACCGCTTCACGTCCCAGCAGGAAGCCTTGGTGGACCATCTCATGTCACGCTTGAGGGACGCTGAAGAATCCAACCGCAACACTGAATCATGGGGAGAGTCCCAGTCTGGAGGATCTCAGAGACAGCAAAGATCTTCCTTCTTCGAAGGAGCTAACGGCAGAAGTAGCCGTGGTAGGAGCCGAGACCGAGCACAGCCCGAAGTTAGGCCTGAGGAAACGTTTGGTACCGAACCCAACAGGGAAGGTACCGGACGAAGGTCAACTGTAGCTGAGCCTGTCATGCTGCCTAACCACAGAAACACCAGTGAACGGGGCCGAGCTAGAGTTCAGCCCAAAGTTGGACCCAAGGAAGTGCTTAGATCAGAACCCAACAGGGGGAGATCAAGGCAAGGGCCAACTGTAGCTGACCCAAGCATGCTCCCAGAAGATCAAAGGCAGCCACTGGAAAATATGAGGAATGATAGACGATACCATCCCTACAGGTTATCTGGACGGAATCAATCCCACAGAACAGAACCAAACTCATTTCTATCTGCTCCAAGTTCTGATGAAAGGATGGCACGCTTATTCATAGAATGTGTCCAACGGGAGCAAAGAGATCGAGGGATAGGCGCTAGGGTAACCAGCCCTTTCGCCCGCAATATCGAAATCGCTATCACCCCCCGAGAATGGAAGATGCCGACAATGGAACCCTACAAAGGAACCTCCGATCCCGTTGTACACTTACAGAGGTACACACAGCATATGCTCATGAGTGGAGCAACAGAGGGAGTACTGTGCAAATGCTTTCCGCTCTTCTTAGCAGATCTTGCTACCTCCTGGTTCTGTCATCTACCCCAAGGATCCATCAGCTCATGGGAAATGTTGAAAGAAAAATTCATCAGTCAGTTCCGCATTCATGTGGAGCAACCTAAGGACGCTTATTCCTTATCCAGCGTCAAACAGAAACCTGGAGAAAAGCTGCAGCAGTACCTAACCAGATTCAACGCCGCAGCAGCCGCAGTTCAAGATGCCGATGAGAAGCTTATCCTAATGGCCCTCTGCAGTGGGGTGCATCCGGACACTAAATTTGCTAGAAGATTGACAAAAGAAAAACCAGCTACTTTACCCGATTTCTTCCATGAAGTCGGGAAATACATGAGGCTTGAGGATGCTGCCATTGAGGGGCAGTCAGGACAGCAAAGTAAGACGACCCATGGCAACGCCCCTGCTGTGGCGAGGGACGTTCGAAGAAATGACTCCAGAGACAATGCTGGGGGCAAGAAGGTAGAAAAACGCCTATATCGGCCAGGACCAAGATTCGACTCTTACACCCCTTTGAATGAGACCGTCGAAAATATCTTCCTTGCCACCCAAGGCGAAGTTAGATACAAACGCCCTCCATACAAGAAGGAATCAGATAACGCACAGAAGTCTGGAAAATTCTGCCGCTTCCACGAATCTCACGGACATGATACCAACGAATGCCATCATCTCCGAGATCTGATTGAGGAACACATCAGAAGGAAGAAACTGGAACGCTATGTAAAAAGTCAAGACAGGACTCCAGCTCCTGCCAATGAAAACCCAAGGCTACCCTCACCAGGGACCGGCAGAGGCGACCGCAACGCTAGCAGCTCTAGTCAAGAGAAGATAGTGGTCCATACCATCTCAGGAGGTCCGCAGATCGCAGACAGAAGTTGGAGAGAGATGGAAAGATATGGGAAGTCGCTTAGAGACAATAGAGACTGTGTCAATACGGTTATAGAAGAGCGCCACCCAAAGCGGAAAGAAAGTGATGACATCACATTCAGTAAACGCGACCTAGAAGGAAGACAGTACCCTCACATGGATCCCATGGTTATCTCTGCCCGACTCGGTCCCGCCGAAGTTTACCGAATCCTGGTAGACACTGGAAGCTCTGTAAATATCCTGTTCAAACACGCATTCGACAAAATGAAGCTATCAATAAAGGATGTATCTCCCTGCGATAAACCACTACACGGTTTCACTGGAGATACGAAGATGCCCCTCGGGCAGCTGGACCTCTTTGTTGAGATTGGAAGTCATCCCCGCTCCGTGGTAAGGAAACAGACGTTTGTGCTGGTAGAGAACCATTCGGCCTACAACGCCTTCTTAGGAAGACCAGCCTTGTCTGACTTCCAGATTGTCCTAGCCCCATGGTGCCTGAAAATGAAATTTCCAACAGACAATGGGGTAGGGGAAGTGGAAGGAGACCAAGATATTGCACGAGACTGCTATGTAACCGAACTTCGCAACAACCACAGGAGAGATAAAGGGAAAGGTGTAGAGATTGCCCTCTGCACAAAAAGCCTTGAAGCATAGCAACTAAAGAAAGCCCCTCCTCTTCGATACACCAGCGACCCTTTCAATGAATTAGACCCTAGGGACAAAGAGGAGGAGGCCACCGCCGAGCCTGCAGAGGCTATGGAATTTATATCTGTAGACAAGCACGACTCAAGTAGGCTACTTAAAATTGGGTCCCAACTGAAAGCTGAATTGAAGGAACAACTCATTGATTTTCTCCGCCACAACTTGGATGTATTCGCTTGGTCACACGCTGACATGACCGGAATCTCCCCCGACATAGCGTGCCACGTATTAAAAATTGATCCTACCAAGGCGCCTGTAAAACAAAAAAAGAGAAGTATGGGGGCAGAGCGATCAGCAGCCCTCGATGAAGAAGTAAAGAATCTACTCGCCAATGACTTCATACGAGAAGCTATTTACCCAGAATGGATCGCCAACCCGGTACTAGTAAAGAAGGCTAATGGGAAGTGGCGGACCTGCATTGACTTCTCCAACCTAAACGACGCCTGCCCAAAGGATTGCTTCCCGCTTCCCAGAATCGATCAACTTGTAGACAGCACAGCCGGGCACGAACTCCTGTCTTTTATGGATGCATACTCAGGATATAACCAAATTCCTATGCATGCTCCCGACCAAGACCACACTAGTTTCATCACCGACCGGGGTTTATACTGCTACAAAGTGATGCCCTTCGGACTTAAAAATGCAGGAGCCACCTACCAGCGCCTCGTCAACAAGATGTTTGCAGGGCTAATAGGACGAACAATGGAAGTATATGTAGACGACATGCTGGTAAAATCACGGAAAGCCAAAGATCACGTAAGCCACCTAGGCAAAATGTTCCAGGTACTTCGACAGTATGGAATGAAGTTGAATCCACTAAAGTGCTCCTTCGGAGTGTCATCGGGAAAATTCTTAGGATTCATCGTCCATGCCCGAGGGATAGAAGCAAACCCTGAACAAGTCCGAGCATTAAGGGACATCAAGATACCTTCCACCCGAAAAGAAATGCAAAGCCTAAATGGAAAAGTGGCTGCCCTAAGCCGATTCATCTCCAAAGCAACGGACAAGTGCGTCCCCTTTTTCGAAGCTCTAAAGAAAGATAAAGGAAAGTTCGAATGGACGGACGAATGCTTAACCGCTTTCCTTAACCTAATCGAACACCTCCAGAAACCACCGGTACTCTCGACCCCAAGCGAAGGCGAAGAATTATACCTATACCTTGCTGTGTCATCTCACGCTCTAAGCGCTGCCTTGGTAAGGGAAGACAACCGCACGCAACGACCAGTTTACTTCGTCAGTAAAAGGTTTGCTGGGGCAGAAGTCAGATATCCTAAGCTTGAAAAGTTAGCATACTGTTTACTAATCACTTCACGAAAGCTACGTCACTACTTCCAATCCCATTCCATCAAAGTTCTGACCGATCAACCACTGAGGCAGGTACTCCATCGTCCCGACACTTCCGGGCGACTACTTAAATGGTGTATTGAGCTGAGTCAATATGATATCACCTATCACCCTCGCACCGCCATCAAGGGACAAGCCATGGCTGATTTCATTGCAGAATTCACTACCAACGAGGATAAGGAGCAACTGGAAATAACAGAAGATATCAAGTGGAATCTCTTTGTGGACGGTGCATCTAACGAACAAGGCTCGGGGGCAGGTGTGGTAATAATCACTCCCAGGGGAAATAAACTGCACTATGCTATAAGGTTGGAGTTCGCTGCCACCAACAACGATGCAGAATATGAAGCCGTAATAGCCGGATTAGAAATTGCTATCGAGATCGGAGCCAATTCTTTGTGTCTTCACAGCGATTCTCAGCTTATTGTTAATCAAATACTAGGGGAATTCCAAGCTCGAGAAGAACGACTCATAGCATATCTAAAGAAGACCAAGTCACTTCTCAGCCGATTGGACCACTACTTAGTCAAACACATCCCTCGGGAAGAGAACCAAGAGGCCGACGAATTGGCAAAGCAAGCAAGTATGAGAGACGTCGCCATCTTCGGGGCAGTAACTGTCTCAAAGCAAACGATCCCAAGTTTTGAGCAAGTGAATCTGATAGCTGCAACCGAAAAAGCAACTTGGATGACTCCCATCCGAGACTACCTACAAAATGGCACACTACCCGACGGGCGTAACGAAGTCAAGAAAATCTTGAGGAAAGCGTCCCGCTACACAATACAAGAAGACATCCTCTATCGGCGCGGGTTCTCTAACCCATTGTTAAGGTGTGTCGCCGGAAGGGAAGCCAAGGAAATCTTATCCAACATTCATCAAGGAAGCTGTGGAGATCACACCGGAGGGCAAACGTTAGCAAAAAAGATACTCCGATACGGATATTTCTGGCCCACCTTAAGCAAGGACGCCTTAGATTTCGTCAAGAAGTGTGACAGATGCCAAAAATTTGCTAAGATCCCTCGGCTACCAACAACCGAGATTACTCAGATGACCAGCCCTTGGCCCTTTGCAGTATGGGGAATTGACTTAATCGGTGAACTGCCAATGGGTCGAGGCGGCGCCAAATATGCTATAGTAGCAGTCGACTATTTCACCAAATGGGTGGAAGCAGAACCTCTAAATAAAGTATCTTCAGCGAAAGTTATCAACTTCTTAATCAAAAATGTTCTGTGCAGGTACGGAGTCCCACTAAAAATCATATCAGACAATGGACTTCAGTTTGACAGCGAGGAATTCGCCAACTGGTGCTAAGAACACGGAATTCACAAAAGCTTCTCATCCGTAGCATATCCCCAAGCAAACGGACAAGTCGAAGCAGTCAACAAAATTCTGAAAACTCTGATCAAAAAGAAGCTCGAAAAGTCAAAGGGCGCTTGGGTGGATGAACTCCCTACGGCACTATGGGCCTACCGCACATCTTTCAGAACATCAACAGGACACACTCCTTTCTCTTTGGCATACGGATCGGAGGCTATGCTCCCAGTTGAAACCATTGTGCCTTCCCACCGTAGGATCCACTATAACCCAGAAGAGAACGAAGAGCTCCTCAACATGTCTTTGGATCTAGTCGAGGAGAGAAGGAATGATGCAGTCCTAAAAACAGCAGCCCACAAGCAAAAGGTGGCAGCACAATACAACTCCAAAGTCAAGCATCGTACCTTACGAGAAGGGGATCTTGTCCTCAAGCGAATCTTCCCTCGCCCCGGAGCACTAGACCCAATCTGGGATGGACCATATGTAATTCATAAAGATCTCCACAACGGAGCCTATATTTTGTCAACAGTGGACGGAGAGGTGTTCCAGAGGGCATGGAACATCCAACACCTCCGTCGATACTTTTCTTAACTTGTATTGCCCATATGAAGTGAATTAACAAAGAGAATCAGTGGACGTAGGCATTTTTTCGTGCCGAACCACTTTAAAAAAGCCTTGTCTCTTTTTTAACTTGTTCCTTTATATCTTGGCTGCTTGTTAACTTTATCCTTTTCTGTTGAACAAAATCCTGAGCATATAGCATTTCTAGTCAAAGCACTCCACGATGCAACTTCACGTGGACAAGACCCAACAGGTACTATGCGAATCTATGCCCTCGCCAATGAGACACTTTTGCTCCAGCATCCCTCTGCTGCGGGTTAACTCATTGCTCGCGACGGCCCTTAAAGCCAACTGTAATGAGCCGATTATAAGCCACCGAGAAGGCCGACTATAGCCGAGGCAGCTCATTACGGCGTTAGGCTCGCCGGCAACTGTGAACCGATTATAAGCCCCAACATAAGGTGTGGCCAGCCAGGGGCAGTTCACAGTTGACGATCGGCACCCACGCTAGCCAGCCACAGTAAGTCGAATAATACCCATGAGTACGGGCCATAATGGCCCGGGTAGTTACTGTGCGCGATCTCGGCTCCGGTGTGTCTTAAGTGCGGCTGTGGTAAAAAAGAATTAACTCCCCGCGGAGGCGTAAGATGGGTGACAAATGTCTCCAAGACCCACAGCTAGGGAAAGTGACTACAAAACCCGTTTGCCACGAACTTAAGCACATCGAAGGCCTTCCGTGACTGGAAGTTTTACTATTTCACATATTTCAATTTTACTTAAAAAACTTTCCTCCTATCCTCTATAACAAACCATAAAGTACAGGATGCAGGGTAAGAGATACCCGCCAATGGGTGCAGAGATTCACAATCAGATGGCAGGGCATTCAACTGCTTTCCATGCTTGGTCATACAAGATATTCGAAACTGCCATTTACAAAAAGAACATGAAAGGCGGTATTTTCTTCCTTTATGTGCAGATGCATGACTGTAATTTAATTTTTTCACACCACACGCTAACATTGCAAGTCATGAGATTATGATTTAAAACCAGAATCTGACATCAAACACAATTTAATTACAAGAATATACATAGCTACATTTCTCATACGATATGTCGAAATAGCAACAAATATTCAAGAAACGACAAAATCAGCTTAAGCTAAAAAATTACACGTCAAGAATAATGTTATTACAAGTAGCAAGAATTACAACTTAGAAGTTACTCTACTGTCTTAAGACTAACAGATACAACAATGCCAAGCCTACATAAAGAATCTTCCAGGTCCAATCAGGGAGCCGGTTGCGTCAAAGTCTTGTCCTTGCTCTTTTGCCCGCCTGTCCGGTCATAAAAAGGATTCATTAGTGATGAGTAACCAAGTTAACGGAAAGACTAGAAAGGAAGACTTACCAGCACCTGCTTCTTGACCGTCCTGGTCGTCATCCTCTACCTGCACACCTGCCTCTTCAGCAGCAAGCAGCCGCATACCCTCCTTTACCGCCACTTTCTCCTCCTTGGTGAACTGGGCAGTGACCACATCCATACTGAAGACCGTTCCACCCTCTTTATCTGCATCAGCCTTAGCCTCCTCCAAAGCCCGAAGATAGATCTTGGCCATGACCCTGGGATAATCATCCATCCAAGAGAGATTGCCCTGCTTCCAAGTCCGGAAATACATGTCCTGGAGCATGTCATCCATCATTCCCTCATTCTCCTCAAACTCCCTCATCCGGGCATCGGAAGCCGACAACCTTTCGACGGCAGCATCTCTCTCCAGTCTGTATCTCGAGCAATCAGCCTGAAGGGACCTCCGCATCACCTCCATCTCTTCCCTCAACTTAGCTTGAGCAAGCTCTGCAGCCTCAAGTTTCTCGGACAATTCCTCCACCTGCTCGAGATCCGCTCTCCGAACCTCATCCACCGTGGCAATGGCCATGTCAATCCGCTCTTTGCAAGCAGCTTCCATTTTCCGCAATTCGGCCCGACTGGCCTCTTCCATGGTTTTCCTTAGTCGCCCAGTAGCAGCCTCATGCTGAGAAATCTGGATAGCCTGATCCGCAAGCTGTTTGGCCTGATCCGAAACCACCAATCGAAGTCGGATATTGGCACTCCCAATCTCCTCTCCGGCCTTAACCAGCCGAGCATGATGCCCCATCAGCTTCTTGGTCTCCTCTGCCACCCGATCAATATTAGCTTTGGCCTCGTCTCCCATAGTGACTATACGAGTAGTGAGTAGATCGAGATCTAAGGACTTGGCTTCATCAAGTACTCGTACCATGGGGTTACGGGGGAGAAGGTGTTCACCAGTGACTTCGTCAAAAGTAATATCATGAGAACCTGGATCCAAATCAGGATGACCCGCGAATGGATTACGGGCCAAGTCGGGACGGTCGATATGAATAACAGAAGGGTTTCCGGACGGGTGCGGAGAAGGTACAAACTCGCTACCCTCCTCAGTAATATCATGAATAGGCTGAGCCGGAGGCTGAGGACCGGGCGAAGTTTCGGATAAAGAATGACTCCTCTTCCTCTGCTGAATACCCTCTTCGATGACCCCAAGAAGAGGACGGTATCCGACTACATCCCCGGAGCGTTGGGTTGAGGGCTTCGGCTTAGCAGAAATTTTGGAAAGTTTATATTGCTCAAGCCTGTGTCGAAGGTCTGAAGCTTTGGACGTCTTGCCTGCTCCTGATATAAAGAACAAATGTCACAATCTTACATCACTATACGATTCGAGAAACGCGGTAAAATTACAAGTTAAAAAAAAAAAGGGGAAAAGAAACACAGCTGTGATTGTACAAACCCTGGGGAGGAGTGGGATACTGCAATAAGTCCTGGATTTCATTCCAGGACGGGAGCGGGTCATAAAATATTCCTAAGTCCCTATCATTAGTGAAGCATGCAGGGGTCAAGAGTTCACCTTGAGTCGTCAGAGCCACCTTGGCCGGAATGGTCGGAGAAGACTCACTTGCACCAGTCCCGGCTTTGTCCGCCTTCCCGGTCTTCTCTACCAAAGCCGGATCATCATCCAACCCCTCAAAAGCTTGGCGGAAAGCATCATCCGTCCACTCTTGCATTTCGCCTACTTGCCCAGAAGACAGAGCCCTGGAACCATCACCACCCTGTCCATCGCCACCATCATCACCAAGACGCTCAACGTCACTTCCGCCCTCCGCCTCACCTCTTTCTTCCTCCGCATCTATCTCCCCCTGAGTAAGTGGACAATTGCTGGGAGAAGGACCGTCCGACCGCTTAAGTTTCTTACCTCCGACGGTTGGAGGTTTCGTGAATGGTTTTCTCTTTCCACCCTCTGCCGCAACGCCTCCCTTAGCCTGAGCAGCCGCCCTCTCTTCCGCCGTTTCACTCAACTTAACTACAGACTGCTGCGGAAGGATCAAGTTATATTCCAGAAGAATCGCATTTCTAATCAAGAAGGCAGATGATCTGTATTTCCCAAGAATGGCTTCTATCTCAGCCGCCGTCTGAACCAGGCGGTCAGTCTCCACAACCGGAAAGCCACCTGTCGCTAGCAAAAATGAGAAAGTATGAGAAAAAGCATCGCAATCGGAATAGAAATTATAAGTAAAAGCATCAACTTACATCCAGAGGTAAAGCGCCGGATGGAGACGGAGTCGTCCCTAACAAAGAACCACTCTTTCTTGAACATGCTGAATTTAGAGTACAGGTCCAGGACCGGCTTGAAGGTCACAGCGGACTCCAAGCTAATATATGGGGACCCCTTCTTATAGCCCCTTAAATTATACAAGTACCGGATCTCCCGGTTGGAGGGAGCGCGACCATACTTCCTCCGAAAAATAACGAAAAGGCTCACCAGTATGGCATAAGAGTTGGGCTGAAGCTGGAATGGGGCCACCTTCAGATACGTGAGGAAGCTGACTACCCAAGCATTGAGAGGCGGGATAGCACCACACATGCAATGGTACCTACTATAAGCAAAGTATCCTTCGGGAGGACTGTATGGCATGACTCCTGGGCCCGGCAGCAGCATGAGGGCTCTATCGATCCCAAAGGAACGAGATATAACATCGAGTTGCTCCTCTTTGAGAGAGCTAGGAAAGCAGTCAGGCGGGGAATCCAGCAGCTCCTGGGGACCATATCCATCCACTAATGACCTCGGGGCGGGCCCATGACGTTCCGATCCTGATTGAGCTGGGGGCACGGTCGAGGACTCTCCTTCACCCCCGGATCTCTTCTTATCTGATCGAGTTTCAACTTTTCGAGACATTTATCTGCAAAACATGGGAAAAGTATATCGTTAGAGTACACAAGCAGCGTAATCTGGAATTTCGCTTAAAAATTCGAAGTGTGAAACACATGTTCACTCAGTACAACAATTCATTCGGCAAACAGATGCACTTCAATAATCTCATTCGGTATTAAAACGTTCATGTTTCATTCGGTATCAGAGGATTAAGTTCATTCGGCATGCAAACGTACAAACGCAAGATCATTCGGCAAAAAAGATTAGACTTGGTCCGGCTAAAGATCTCACCTGATTCGGTTAAAGGTTTGGTTCGGCTAACGCTGACTGATTCGGTTAAGGGTTTGGTTCGGCTAACGCTGAGGTTCGTGGGAATGGTTCGGTAGGTGGGAAAATAGAAGCCCTAGCCCCCTATTTTATAGACGAAGGCAGTGTACCGGACCACTTGGATCGGCAACATGAAACACACGCAGACGTCGAGAATGGATGGACAAAAAACAAAGCACGATATATGGTAAACATATACCCTACTTTGGGGGGCAAATGTTGGCCAAGTTTTCAAACACTTAATCAACCCACTCCCTGTCTACCACCGGACCAGATCCACCGAGTCTCACCACCGAATGAAGCTCAACCGGACCAAATCCCCTCCACCGATCCAAACTACCACCGAATGAAGCTCAACCGGACCAAATCCCCTCCACCGATCCAAACTACCACCGAATGAAGCTCAACCGGACCAAATCCCCTCCACCGATCCAAGCTACCACCGAACCAAATACAACCAGACCAAATCTCCTCCACCTCATGACCGGACCAAGAGGATGCCGAACCAGACTGCCAGGCCAGATCACTTCAGCCCAGGCCCACCAGCAGCTGAATATATCCAAGACCCCTGCCCCCAACCTCACTCTATAAATAGAGAGGCAGGGGTACAACAATGGGGGACAAGTTTGAGAGCTCAAGCACGGAAGGAACTCTTCAAACAACTTTCTTTTACTCGTATCAAAGCTTTGTATTTGTAATCAAAACTAGAGAAGAGAAATAACATATAAAGTGGACGTAGGCACATTCTGGCTGAACCACTATAAATCTGCGTGTCTTTTTACAATTAAGCCCCTACTTTTCATATATTTGCATAAACCTCCAAAATCGCTAAGAACAACATAAGCTCTACTAAATCATACGACTTTGAGGTGTTTGTCCATTTTTTGTGCAAACACGGTTTAAGCTGTCTAGAAGCATTGGCAATCACTTTACCTCTCTGCATCAGCACAACTCCTAACCTTGTACCACACGCATCCATGTAAACTACCAAATCCTGATTCCCTTCTAGAACAACCAACACAGGTGCATGGGTCAATAAGTGTTTCAAACTCTGGAATGCTTCCTCACACTTATCGGTCAACACAAACTTCACATCCTTTCTTGTAAGCTTGGTCATCGTTGCTGCTATTCGCGAAAAATCCTTAATGAACCTCCGATAATAACCAGCTAACCCAAGGAAACTCTTTACCTTAGTCACTGTCTCGGGTCTCTTCAAATTATTCACCGCTTTAATCTTAGTTGTATCTACTGATAACCCTTCCTCTAAGACTACATGGCCAAGAAACTTAACTTCTTTCTTCCAGAAATGACAATTCGAAAACTTCGCCTTCAGCTGATGCTGCCTCAGAAGCACCACTCTAAGATGAACTTCATGCTCTCTTTCATCCTTAGAGTATATCAACATATCATCTATAAAAACCAATACGAACCTATCCAAGTGCTCTCGGAAAACTCGGTACATCAAATCCACAAAGAAAACTGGCGTATTAGTCAGTCCGAATGGCATAACTAACCATTTGTACGACCTATATCTAGTCTTAAACGCCTACTATCCTCTGCTACTCTGAGCTGATGGAAACCTGTCGCCAAATCCAACTACAAGAATACTTTGGCTCCACTCAACTGGTTGAGTAAATCGTCAATCCTCGGCAATGGATATCGATTCTTCGTCCTCTCATTTAATTTACGATAATCGATACATAGCCTTAGCGATCTGTCTGGCTTCTTAGAAAACACTGTGGCTGCTTCCCAAGGCGAACTACTCGGGCTGATAAAATTCTTGCCTTCCAAGTCCACCAACTGCACCTTCAACTCCCTCATCTCTGTAGGGATCATCCTGCTCGGCGGCTTACTAACTGGTTCTACTCCCGGAACGAAATCTATCCGAAACTCAATGGCTCGTTTCGGCGGCAATCCAACTATAGGCTCAAAAACATCCGCGAATTCTCTAACCATGAAAACTTGACTCAACTCATCATCCAATTCCATAACACCCAATAAAGCATTCACTTCACCGCTAGAACCTTTTACGGTATAAACAATCTGATCACTACAATTAAGGTGTCTAAGCGATGTTTTCCTATCCTGGCAAAATATCCTAGCATCGTACTCACTTAACCAATCCATCCCAAGAATAATCCCGAACCCCACAAAATCAAACAAATGCAAACTACAAACAAAAGTATGACCTAACAGGTCAAACTCTAACTAGTCACATCTTAACCCTAGAGTTGCATATCCTCCTATTGGATTTGAAAACCCGTAAGGAAGTAACTAAATATGTGGATTCTAGGTTAAGCTTATCTATCAAACATCTAGATATAAAAGAATGCGATGCACCAATATCAAATAGAACGCTAACAGACATACCATGAATCTGAAGCGTACTTTCCAAAACTGCATTTCCTTTCTCCCGAGTTGTTCACTTCGAAGTAGCAGGCTCCAATGCATACACCTTGCCCTTCCCATCCTTGGTGGGCTCCTTGCACCGGTTCCTATAATGGCCAATCTGGTCACAATTGAAGCTCCTGACATTCTTCTTCCCTGCTACTTCCTTTGCCTTTCCAGAATGACACTCATTAGCAAAGTGCCCCTTCTTGACACACTTGAAGCAAACAATCTCAGATTTACCTTTCTTAGTTGCTCTACCTTTTTGAGCACCCTTCTTAGGAAAGAACTTCCTCTTGTCATTATGCCCAACCTGGACCTCATTAGCCTTACTTTTCTCTAGAGAATCAAGAATCTCCTCATGCCTTAAGGCCATCTCCACTATAAAGTCAGAAGGATCTCTAACATAAGGTAATGTGGCCCTAGCTAACTCAGGCTTCAACCCCCTAATAAATTTATCATTCTTCTTCATCACTATATCCACTGAAGCATACCCATATCTGGCCAACTCCTCGAACTTTCTATCATACTCCAGAATAAACATCTCTTCCTGCTCTTATTCATCAAACTTTCTGATCAGAAATGATTGTGCCATCGCAGACATGAACCTCTCCTAGAACCTTCCCTAGAAACATGCCCATGACAAAGTTTCCTCATCCACACTAGCCGTCACACTGTTCCACCAAAACAAAGCGGCTCCCTGAAGCTGTCTGGATGCCAACCTCCTCTTCTGCTCATCATTGAGCCCCAAGTTTGCAAAGATTCTCTCACAGTGCAACAACCAATTTTCCGCCTCTATAGCATCCTCTGTTCTTAGAAATGGCTTCCCTCAAAGCTTAGTGTAATCCCCGCTCAGCTTTGCATAATGGTTAACTACCAGAACTTCCGGAACTCCTGCCCCTACAGCATCTCCTCCTAACACTCCAGCTGTAACTCCCGCTTTCATCATATTCATGAAAAACTGATACATAGCTTCCATTCCAACTTGCGGACATCAGCACCTACATTCTCTGCTTATGCCTAACCTTGGGTCCTCCTTGTACTAGGTCTGGAATTCCCATATGTGCCCTACCCTCCTGGGTTAACTCTTCCTCTTCTACCTTCCATATCTATATTCAAACCTCATGAGATACATAAAACAACCAAACAAAGATAGGATACTAGAGATAAAGCGTATACTTATATATAACAAATACAAGTACATTACTATAGAGTTATCCCATACCCCAATCTTACTCTAATTCCTTAGGATTGTGTTTTAAAAACCATTTTTTAGTTTAAAGTTTTCCATAAACCATGCTCCGATACTAAGTTATAACATCTCGTATTTGGAGGCCAAAAGTTAAGCGCTACAGATGCTACAGTCATCCATAGTATTAACTTCTGGTGACAATATGGTATCCATAATATCAGAAGCACTTGAATATGAACAAAATCACAGATTTTCAAAAACAACATTTTACTGATTACATTTCAAAACAAATTCATATCCAAGTTACATAATCCCATATCATTTCCCAAGTAAATATTAATTATAATCATTACAAAATACGCCAAGAGCGACATATGACGATGCCTTCTTGGTTGGCCAAAGCAATGTAGTCATATCTTACTTAATACACATCGGAAATTAACAAAACAATCTGTAACTCCTAATTAGCTATCCGTCAGCCACCTACTCGTCTCCGAAAGCTTTATTTGCCAAAATTTCTAAACTTGAAAACCTTAACCCTCGACCTAATCAAATCAATTTTGAGCACTTGAGAGTTTAAGGGGAAAACAAAAACTTTGAGTCAGACATAAAGCCTGGTATGAATAATTCTATTACATCTCGGTTTACTGATATTAAGTGAGACATCACCGCTTAGCGGAATGGGTTTCCCATCACTAATATCCTCTTTAAAACATATATTTTGCAAATCCTTTTCTACAACCAAACTGGTTAATCAAACTAATTATATCAAAATAGCAATATCCTTTATGCTAATAAATGAACTATCTGTTCATAAAATAGGTATAAGTGGACTATCTGTCCGTAACATAATAGCAAAGTTCGTTATGCTAACAAATGGACTATCTGTCCATAAAACTGAGCTGACTACCCGCAAACTGGAGTAACTGTTCGGATTATTGTCTTAGGGTTAACTACCCTTCATCTTTTTCCTTGAAAACCTTTTCATAGTGATTTAACCTTTTAAATCATACTTATACAAGGAAAACATATTCTTAGCTTTACTCTAAGCTATTTTGGCATGTTATATATACTTTACTCAAAATAATGTTGATGTATTTTAATGAGGATTAGCTATCCTTCCAAAACAAATTAAAATCCTTTTTAACTTGAAAATACATAGGCTATATTGCATATTTAATGCATTCGAAACCTTTGTTTAAAACCTTTAAACAACCCTTTTGAAACCATTGAAGGTAACCCCTTCGAAACCATTGAAAGTGACCATTTTGAAACCATTGAAAGCCCTTTGAAAACATTGAAAAAACCTTTCCTTTCTTTTCTTAGAAAGCTTCAAAACATTAGACATCCTCCTTTATAACCTTTAAACATTGCCTTTCAAAAACATAGGATAAACTTTTCCTTTCAACCCTGGGGAACCAGCCCTTTCGAAACCATTCATTAAAACCTTTTGAAACAGTCAAAAATCAATCCTTTCGAACGCACTTTGGGTTTAATTTAAAACATGTGGAAACCTTTCGAAACCATTCAAAAATTTACCCCTTCGAAACCTTTGAAAACCATCTCGGTCGAAACCATTTGGATTATGCCTTCAAGCAGAGCAAAACGATCAAAAACCCATTAAAGTCGAAAGCATCTGTTTTGAAACCATGTAAAAATATCTCTTTTGAAATCATTTGGGTTTTACTTCAATCATAGAAAAAGGGTCTTGAAAACATTTAAGTCGAAAGCATCTATTTTGAAACCATTTCCTAAGTAAAGAAGTGATGGTTTCGAAACCATCCCTTTGAAATCATTGGAGAAGTGGCTATATTTTAGAAAACAAAGTAACCCTTCGAAACCATCTGAGTCGAAAGGTAAAAAGGCGGTAGCAAAACATTTTGACTTAGTCGAAAGAAATTATTTAAAAACAAAGGCGCAACCCAATCGAAACCAGTTCTTGAAATCCATTAAACCCAGTCGAAAGCTAACTGAGTTGAAAGCTACTCGGTCAAAAGCCATTTAGTCGAAAGCAAGCAGGCGCATTTTTAATTTAAAAGCAAAGTACCGCCTCAACCCTTTCGAAACCCCTGGTTTCGACTACATACCTTTCGCCTTCTATCCAATTCGCTACGTACCAATACATTGATACCATGCACATTTGTTTCGATGGTGTTGAAGGTAGAGGAACTTAGTTGAAAGTCAACCAAGGAGGAAGCAGGCGCCGAAAGCATCGAAACAGTGAAAAACATGTAGCAAGTAGTTCTTTTTGAACCTGCTTTACGTGTCAAATTTTGATTGGTTGCCTCTTTCTTTACCAACAAAAAGTACTAAAATTTCAGAACTTATCTTTTTGAATTATTTTCAAAAAGCCCCTTCTCCTTTTATAAATATATAAAACATTTAATTCTCATACGTTAAATAATTTTATATATCTATTAAAACACTTAGGAAAAATCTACAAAAATTCAAAAAAAAATTTAATATATTTTCCAACATATAAAAATTTCAGACCCAAATCTTTTATTATTTAACTGTAAATAATTATTAACCCAAATTCATTTTCTCTACTAGAAAATTCATATAAATTCCCCAAATATTCAGAAAAGTTTGAAAATTGAAACCCATCTCTAAAATATCATTTATGATCTTCGTAAAAATTCGCAAGGCATTTGGATCAATCTATAGGGTTTTCACCTTAAAACATACCATAAATTCAATGTGAAAAACCATAATTCATCAACAAGTATATATAATCATTCCATCATTCAAAAACATGGCAATTCAATGCAAAATATTCGGAATTCATCTTCAAACCAAAAATAATAAAAATTTAAGATGTTTGTGAACTGTTACACCCTATAAATTCCAATACTATAAAAAGTTATTTTGATAAACTTAAATAACAAGGGAAAATGGTTATTTTATAAAATAATGGAATTTAATAACAAGAGTTGTGCCATTGAATAGAGCAAAGTTTTCCTAATTAGTTTCGACGATAAGAACATCAAAATTTAAGAATGTATAGAGGAGATACGGGGGATACAAGTGTCAGGTTCAAGACGGGTCAAAGTGGGTCAATCCATTAATTCAACTTTGAATTCCAACTGATGTTTCCATCAATATATATATATGTATGTGTGTATATATATATATATGCGTATGTCATGTGTGCGTGTATGTGTGTATAACAAATCAACGTATAGAGAATTTTCAAATTTCTTCTCCTTTTTGCATTGTCTCCTTCTTCCAACTTCCTTCATCAATTTCAAAGCAACACATCTCGCCTATCCTTTGATGGAATTTGATGAACTTTATATCAAAATGATTAGCGAAGTGAGGACTATGATTTGATATTTGATTCAAGGCAAGTTGGGATAATCTTCGGGCATGCATTTTTGGAAGTGGAGAATTTTCATCAAAATCGGGTTTTTGGTCATTAATTCAGTGACCGGAGAGATTTTATTAATCTCTAATGCAATTCTATTGGTTTAAGATTATGAGGGGTCTAATTTAGGGGTTAGTAACGAATTTGATTGAAAATTATCGGTTCAGAAATCTATATAGAAAAAGAATTGATATAAGTATTGATTCATCAAAATTTTTAACTAGACTAAGTGCTTTTACTATAATAATAATGTTTTAGACTTAAATAATGATTGGATTATATAATGAAGTTAAAATTAAAGTAATGAAGTTTAAAATCGAAATGGAAGAATAATTAAATGATCATGATATGAAACTGGGAAGATAGAACTAAGAACGGGTGATACAGGCAAGAATTTCCTAAAACATGACCCCGATCGGTCTACTAGTGAGACACCACCAGTGTACCGGTCAAATGACCGGTCGACCAGTGGTGTTTCCATTATATGATGATCGGCCACTATTAGGCTAGATTAGACCTGGACCCAATAGGGCCAAGCCAAACGAGAGCAGTTTTACAGAACCAAGACTTTATATGACTCTTTAGGCTACTTCTGAGGTGGCTATGTAGCACAACGTTGGTGTGACAAGGCATATAGGTATGACTGAATGTGTAGGCATTCGACATATATAAATTGAATGTACGATGTAGATATTGACATTTGGTGATCGTATCAAATTAATGTTGACGTTTAGTGAGAGTAGGACATACTTCGTTGTGTCAATGATATATCTCATAGTTATTTGTGATTCATGTGTGTTGTGGGAATAGATGTTCCCTCAATGATACTAGACATAGATGTTTCAAGGAAATAAAGATAAAGTTAGGGGTATGCTCTAAGGGAAATTATATAATTTGTTACATATCTCTTGCTCTATGACCAATCTTGTTATAATAAATGTATTTGATTTCTATTATATACTTTTTTATATAATGATATAATTAATTGAGTAATTAATTTAAAATATATAAAGAAGAAAATCCTTAAATAAAATGTTATATAATTGTAGTTGAAAATATTTGCAATCGAGAGTAATTAATCACAATGTAAAAACATCTTATTTTAAATATTCTTGGTCGAGAGAAATGATATCGAAACATCCATTGAGGCTAGAATAAGTAACTCTCTCCAAATGTTGGGCATTTTATTACCCATAGTAATTGGTGGCACCAAGGGTTATGTAATGACCGTTATTGGATAATTATGGAATGGCTCATTTGAGAGTTTCATGTTGGTTAATAAAAACTAAGGTCAAATAGGAAATCTTGAAGTGACAATATTACACAATTCTCTCAACTTGAGAATACTATTGAACTTCAATATAGACACTCCACTTTGATTATAGTTAAATTATGGCATGGGGTCTGACGAATAACTATAGTTGGATCTAAACTAAAGCATTGGAAGTGAAACAGTATTCAATAAAGAATTCGTCTCCTAGGTTATATGAGGTTATTACCATGGTCAATTATAGTCAACTCAAAGTCAAAACCAAAATCTCTGGCCAGAGCAGTAATAAATGATAAATGATATTATTGAACCAAGGACTTTGTTTACGGACTAATCAAGTTAAATGTAGATGATACTAGAATTTTGACCATAACCTATTTCCATAAGTCCTATTGTCATATAGTGTCGACGAAGAGAATTGGTGCAAATAATACTCACTAATTGGTATCGGTCAAGAAATCAAAAAATGTGATTTTGCTCCATTCGGCCAAATTATCACACCACTAGCTAAGGTGGCATGTGAACGCTAATATTTGAATTATTTAATATTAATTACTAACTGAATTTACACATCTAAGTCACATAACCATATTTGTAATTCTTCGAAAAACCACATGATTTAATTAATTTATAAAATATTATAAATTAATTAAATTAATTAATATTTAAAAAATATTGGTTATTATTTAATTTATTTGATGTTCTAGTGTTTTAGTAATTAATTGGGTGTATATGTAAAAGTTATGTATGCGCGTTCAATATATGATTCCAGCATATATTTAAATGGGTATTAAATATAGTTAATTGCTTAACAAGCTTTTTGAAATAATTTCCCATTCGATGGAATGACATGGCCTACCATGCTAAAGAGAGAAAGGGATATATATGAGATTTAATTGATAATTAAAAGTGAAAGTTTTAAATAGAGAATAAGAAAGTTTTTCATTCTCTCGTTATAATAAATCCTCTCATTCATTTTCCTTCCTAAATTCATTTTTCTTTCATTTACGCTTCTTTTCTCTCTTCCTAACCTTCCTTGGTTGAAAACCAAATAAGACATATCCAAAATTTTACCAACTCCAAATATAATCCAAATCGAATAAAAATAAAATTTGTGGTTCATCCTTCTCTTGCAAAGATGGATGCCGGTCCACTTGGAGAATCGAGGAGAAATCTCAAATCAAGGTGTTATAAAGGGCAAGACCTTTTAGATTATTCACGTAATATTAGTTTGTGGGAGATCTTCTGTGAATCACCCCAAAGCAGTTTGGGGCAAGTTAATATTAATTAAGAAAGTCATGTTATAAACATAAATTTTCGTAAATTCAGAACTGAATCATTTATACACATACACAAAGGCAGTTCATAAAATGTTTCTAAATGTATGTTCCAAATATGTCATTACCCCTGTTGCTTTGTAGTCATTTCCCTCGAGAGCTCTCATGCACATACCAAATCTATAATTTTTAGTTAATGATCTAGAAAGGTGATGATCATACCCTAATGGGTGCGACCCACATATCCCTGCTGCATCTTCCATGAATTTAGTCATTCCCGGTTGTGAGGCCCAAGAGGCAAGGATTACCTTTTCCTTTTAGCAAATCCCACTTGGAAAGCTAGCACTACCATCCAGGCAATAATACAATTCCAACATCCATCCAAACAAGTTGTTCTGGGACTGAACAAACCGAAGGCACTACTTTACTACATCTCAGGATTTGTAGAAAGTATCCCTTGCACTTCAAAGAAATCCATCTTCGATCATCTTCAAGATGTCTCCAATTCAAACTCTTATGCCGGCTCAAAGTGGTTTTCGGATAATATATCTGATTCCGGTCTATCCGGACTGACAATAATAGTTTTAAAACTGGTTAAGATTTGATAGTCGGTTATTTAACTATCTAATAAACAACCAATCCAATCAGAGATTTAATTCCACATGTAAACCAAGCATGGTTAAGCACATAGCAACCATTAAGCCTCTTTAATTAATCCTTTTATAAATTAAAATCTCCTTGTAAATTCTTATATCAAAATACTTTACAAAGATTTATTCTCAGCCCTATCTACATTTTTTAAATACATAAAAGATATTTATATACTTACCTTAAATGAATAAGTATACTCACAAAATACTTTACTTTTAAAACCGTACTTATATGGGTTAAACAAATGTCATTTGAAAATATTGGCAACTACAAACCCAAAGAACTTTGGTGTAAGTAAATATATCGTATAGAAATTAGACCAAATATACTTAACACCAATTTCCAATTTCAAACATTACCATCCCACAATAAAAAATGTAGTCGAACAAGTCAGAAAATCATCCTTACCTCGACACACATTCTTAATTCTCAAGATAGAAACGGGTTTCCATACTTCAGAATTTGGTGCTAAGTATAAAAAGAATATTTTCCGTACCACCGTAATTTAAATTGATCATTTATGGAAATCGAGTCTCGTTCTTTTTTTTATAAAATTTTCCATTTTGTAAATCTCTTTTATATTTACAAACTCCATTTATAAATTTCTTTATAAAAATTCTTTTATAAATCCCCTTTACAAAATATCATTTATAAATTTGCTTTATAAAATATCAAAGTAAAATTATAAAACACTTTTTCTAAATCTCCAAATATAATTATAAAACTCATTTTATAAATCTCATTATATAATTTTAAAACTCCTTTTTGTAAATCTCATTCTATTTATAAAACTCCTTTTATACTTAACACAAGTCTTTATTTTCAAAATAGAACCAAATACTTTCTATAAAATAATCATTTTACATATCACTATAATTTCACAATTGTGATTTATTACCCAATTCCTCAGAATGTTATCATTTCCCTTTTTAAAAATGTTATTTATAAATCTGTTCTTTTTATCTATAAAATACTATTTATAAAACTATTCTTTTAATTATAAAATAACATTTGTAAAACTACTCTTTTAATACAACATTTTATATAAAATGTTTCATCAATATTTATTCCAAAATATTTCTGTCTTCTTTTAAAATAGAATCACTTTATTATAAAAGATAAACTCATTTATGTTCCTGAAAAATAAACACTCGATATTATATCACTTTTTTATAAAAATAAACATTTTTCAAAATACCTGTAAAACATTCTTATATAAATAAAAAAAGATTATCAAACGGTTGGAATAAAATAAATAAGTTGAAAAAATCATTTCTAATAAAATGCCATAGAAAATTCCTAGAATCACATCCAAAAATCATCATCTGAATCAAAACCACCTTTCAAGTCAGATAGCAAACCATATTATTTCAAAATACTACAATGAGGTCCAGATTTACCGTAGCACTTAATCGATGCTATTACTACCTTTACCACTAAAAAGGTTCAACTTTTAACATATATCAATGTCACGTCCAATATGCCTAAACTAGCCAGTTTTGATATTCAAAAATTTATACAACATGATATAGATGAAAATAAAATCAGCGGGTATATAGCTGAAATTAAAAATCACAGCGGCGAGAAATCTGGATTTCTATACAAAATTCTCTGTAATTCATTTTAAATGTGAATCGCTTTTAGAAGCGGATATTCAACCAAACCAAACCAATAAATCAGTCAAACACAAAATAAATAATTTTTGTCTACTATATATCATATAGTATTCATTTAGATGTGAGATAACTCACCGAAATTCCAGTTGATGCTTAAGCGTTCCGATTTGATCTAAAATCGAATGTCGTTCGATTTTAACTCAAAATTCCACTTGCTCCAAACTCAATGAAATCAGTTCCAACACGTAGATATCGCTCGTACATGTGCAATGCAAAAAACCACATCTCGATTGGACCTTGTATGAAAATTTTATTGGTTTAATGAGATTTCAGATTAAACTAAATTAATTAAATAACTTAATCATTTAATTAATATTTAGTTACTTCTAATCTCCTTCTTTCCTCCCTCAAAAATAATTTCATGCACACAGACATGTACATGCACCATGATCGTGCATTCACCTTCCCCTCTCTTGCTCATTCCTCCATAAAATCACCCCAAATCAAATCCGACGAACCTCTCTACCCGCGAGCTTCACAACCATTGCCACATCTCCAAGCTTGATCCACCTACTCCAATGCGACCTAAAGGTCGGTGTCACGACAACAAAATGTCGCTTTCCACAATCTTGCACCATGCACCACCAAATCATCGGCATCCACGCTCCTCCATAGGAGAAAAACAATAAAACCATTCCCAAAGCCTAACATCGCCTAAAACTCGTCAAAATCGAAACACTTGTTTCATCATGAATTGTCGCTCCTCCTAAAACCCCATCGCACATAACAAAATGCCTATGGAATTGTAGATCTATTCAATATGAACTCATATATCTCAACTTTACATTTTTTCGTTAAGCAGATTGTTTGATTTTAATTTTTGAAGTTTAGGTTGCTTACTTTGTTTTTTTATGGGAAATGAAAATAGAAAGGAGAAAGAGGAGGGAAATGAAATGAGGGAAAAGTCAAAATGTTTTGATTTTGCTAAGTGTGGAGTTTAGTTTATAGTATGATTTCTGGCATCTCGCTACATAAAAATTTGTTCGCATATGGGTCACAAACGACAAAACAAAAATAAATGCGTACAAAAATATGACACGATCTCAAAATAGTAATAAAATACACTAGTTATCTTATTTTGTAAAATTTCAAAAATACCAACATTTATCGAAAAATATGTCAAATGAAAATTCAATTATTTTTCAATTTAAAAATTATGGAAAAATTCTATAAATTAAAATAAAATTCCCTTAATATAAATCATTCGTTTTATTACCAATCAATTTTTTTATTGTTTATTAAATTTGAACCAAATCTGAATATCTAAATAAATTAAATATTCCTATTCGAAACGTTAAAAATTTCGGGTCATTACAAAGGATTATCTAGGTTCGAACTTTATAAGTGAAATTGATATAGTATTTCAATCCTAAATTCATGATTAATCTTGGTAAATGAGATTTAAGCTAGAATTATTTTAGATGAAAGGTTGTGGTTGACCAAAAGATTAGATACATTGCCTTAAATGGCAATGCAACAAAAGCTATATAATGCATAAATTTATAATCAAGCTATGGGTGATTCCAAATGTGTAGAATCACTTAACATTGTTATGCAATAAAAATACCACAATATAGATCGTGAAAGAACTTAGATCTCACTAGAAGTCAAGAAACATACTCCGAAGAGTTCCATATGACAAAGAAGTTTATCAACGTTGGAAAAATTTGATTGATAAAGTAGACAATTAAGACAATATAACATATCCGTTCACTGAGGGACTAGCTCAATCAGTTTTGAGAAAACAGATTGCATGAACGGGAATATGATTCCATAATTGACCCAAGTTCAATTAGGAGATTGATAGATTAGGGGCATAATCTAGGGGCAATTATGTAATATATTACATGCATCTAACTTGTGGCCAATCTTGTTTATAATAGAGGCATTTGATTTCTAGTATATACTTTGTTATATGGTGATATAATTAGTTTGAAGTATATAAATGAGAAAATCCTTAAATGGAATATTATGTGATTGTAGTTGCAAATAATTGCAATATTGAGTTATTAATTATAATATAAAATAATATTTTATTTTAAATATTCCTAGTTGAGATGTTTTGGGAAATGATATCGATACATCCATTAAGATCAGAGTACGTAACTCTCTTCAAATGTTGGGCAATGTATCACTCATGGTTGCTGGGGGCACCAAGGTATTACAAACTAATTATTATTAGATAACTATGGTACGAATCATCAAAGATTTTCCAGTTGTTAATAATAACTAAGGCCAAACAAGAAATCTCGAAATGACGATATTATATAGTTCTCTTAACTTGAGAATATGGTTGAACTTCAATGTGGTAATCCACTTTGATTATAGTTAAACCATTGCATGGAGTCCATCAGATAACTATACTTGGGTCTGAATTGAGGCATTGGAAGTGAAACACTATTCAATAGAGAATTCATCTCCTTATCTATATGATGTTAGTATCATGATCAACTATAGCCGAATCAAAGTCAAAATCTCTTGTCAGAGTAGTATGGTTAATACTATATATTATTATTGAACAAAGGACTTTGTTTATGGACTAAACAAGTTGAATATGAATGGTATTAGAATTTTAACCAAACCAAATTCCATAAGTCCTATAGTGGTACAGTGTTGATGAAGAGAATTGTTGTAAATAATCAATACTAATTGTTACCGCTTAAGAAATTATAAAATGTGGTTTTTTCTAAAATAAACTTTAGGCGATGAATTCAGTGAAACTGTCACAACCCTAGTTAAAATGGCTTGTGAATGTTAATATTTAAATTGTTTGATATTAATTGCTGACTGAATTCAAACCTCATAGTCACACAAGCATATTTGTGAATTCTCCAAAAAACCACTTGATTTAATTAATTTATAAAATATTGTAAATTAATTGATATTTGAGAAATATTAATTATTATTCGGTTTATTTGATGTTTTGGTGGTGTTAGTAATTATTTGGACGTATATATATAAAAGTTGTGTGTGTGTATCGACACACAATATCGGTATATATTCAAACGGGTTTTAAATTTAATTGCTTAAAAATATTTTGGAAATAATTATCCATTTGATGGAATGTTGTGGCATGCCATGCTAGAGGGCGAGGAATGGGTATGAATGAAATTGATTGAAAACTAATTGAGAATTAAAAGTGGAAGTTTTAAAATGACAGAATAAGGAAGGATTTTATTCTCTCACTAAAACAAATCATGTCATTCATTTTCTTTCCTGAATTCATTATTCTTTTATTTACTTTTCTTTTCTCTCTTTCTAACCTTCCATGGTCGGAAATCAAATGAGACATTTTTAAAATTTTATCAACTCCAAATCTAATGCAAACATCAAATAAAAATAAAATTAAGTGATTCATCCTTCTATTGCAAAGCTAGATGTTGATCTACTTAGAGAACTGAGAAGAAATCTCAAACCAACATGTTACAAATAGCAAGACTTTTCAGATTGGATCTAGGATGATTTACCATTCAAGGTGTGATTAGCGGTGACGTCTTCAAGGTATATCTCTTGTTTACATTTTAATTAACATATATAATTTGTCGGATAATTTGTAGAACGATTCCATGTTTACATATGTTGTCCAACCCAATTATCTATGATTAAATTGATGTTTTTTTATCCATTAAGTGATACTAAATTATAGATCTTTAATTTAAAAAGAAAAAATATGCATTTGGACATCATATGTATGTATGTATGTATGTATATGTATGTATGTATGTATGTATGTATGTTTTTTTTATATTTTAAATGTTATCTCAAAATCATTGTTTTAATTTCAATTCAAAATCTAAAATTCAATATGTTATTTTACAAAATAGTTTGATTCTGTATCCATGGTTGAATTAAAACTTAACATACATAATAAAGATTTCAAAAGTCCTAATAAATGGTAGTTTTAGTTCAGATGTTTGGAATTTAATGTCTCAAAATCCTTCATCATTCAAATGTTATTTTACCAAATGTAAATACAAAAGCTGTAATTACAAGTATTTGAATTTTATATTTGGATCTAATAAATGGTAATGAATGTAGGAGTGGATTAAGGTAAGTTTGTCATATAAATTATTTACCAAATCAAATTCAGATTTTTTTAAATTATTGATATTGGATTTCAAATATGAATTTTTGACCTTGTCAAATTATAAAAACTTCTGGTTGCAAACTTTACGAATACATATACATAAATCCATTTATTTTAAATAGTCAGAGAGGCATTTGAATTAGCAGATCTGGATCTATTAAATGGTAATAAAGGAAGGAGTAAATTAAGGAGAGTTTGTATCTTTGTCTCCTTCTATTTAAAACCAACATGTGCTTTAAGTTTTGTATCTTAACATATGTAACTAAATATATTCATATTTAAATAACAGTTTTTAAATAGTAGATGCATATGTGGATGCTAAATGTGTCAGTTATAGATGTAAATCCCAACATCTGTATAAGTACATATTAACTATACATGCTATATTTTATGTTGCACATGCACCATATATACATATGAGTGTACTATGTTATACTCATATAACATACAAAATACCGAATAATTGAATTCACTGGTTGAATAATTAGAAAATTAAATAAAATTGGATTTGATCTAAAGTAACATATCAAATCTAATAAATCCATTCGGACTTCGTAAGCCCAATAAAGATCTAAATTGGGAAGAAAAATTATTTTGAAATCCACTTATTTCACATGCTCCAAACCAGCACAGTTCCTTCAAATAATTGTTCTCTCGATATTATAGGAAATAGATGTTCTGGGGAAATGGTTTTTTTCTAAGAGATACAACAAATAGTTGTCCACTCAGTAATGTGGAAATCGTTGTTTCTTTTAGTTGTTTTTATAATTATATGTATTGTATAATAGAATGTAATATAACCATAAGAGTAGTCAACTAAGTCATGGTGCTTATTTTACTCTTTGAATGCATGCTGGGCAAGTTAAGGTATGTTTACATAGGTGTTAGATAGTAATGATGTTATACTAATATTTTTGTTGTACATGTGAAATAGACTTGTTTCACTCACTCATACATATGTCTGACCCCCTCTAACTTTTCTTTTGTATATCACCGATAGGTTTATGGAGTACGGTGACGTGTTGATATAGGTGATTTTGAAGGCGCAGATAACAGAGATGTTACTTATGTATATACATTTTATAAATATATCATCTGACATTATAGTGAGCTAGTGTTGATTGGATATGAGATTAATTGTACATATACGACTATGTAATTGGATTGGTCTAAGTATAGACTTTTTATATTATATGTTGTTTCCTTCCACTATGAGCTAAAAAATATTTAGTTAAAATTTATCTTGTTTTCTTCTATCATAACCTAACGATTTGTTATTTTCGGCTTTCGTGATTTGAATGTTGATTTGGACTTTAAATCAGAGGGTCAAAAATGGTGGGTTGATTCTATCAGAGTACAAACTTATCCTAATTAAAGGACTAGAATGTATTGAGATAGCATATTTGTAATTTTCTATAAATGTATATATATAAAATATAAATCGAGTACATATGTATACACAGTTTACTTTTCTAGTTATGTCAACTATCTATTGCGGAGTTGTTAATGAATTGGTTTTATTTATAACCGATAATGTGTAACTCGGCAGAAACTAGAACAAAAAAATGCTTGTGGGGTTGAAACAAAAATTGGAAACAACACTAAAGTCAATGCTCTGGATATTCCAAGTGTGAACATTCCCATTTGGTTCCACTGATACATGCAATTGGTAGGCCAAACCAGTATTAACCTCATAGAACCTGCACTTACTGCACAAGGAGTGGTTCCTGTAACGATCTGCCTTCCTTACACCTAAAGACGACATTTAATACATCCCCGGTATTCGTGTGCCGATTATTTAAGTGTCCAAAAGACAGGTCATTAGGGGTGAAGAAAGAGGAAGACAGAACAGAATCTCACATCGTGATGAGCAATATATAATATACACAAAATCTTTACAAAAAGAAATCATATTTATTTATACAACATCAAAGTACACTATCCTATTATCAACCTGAAAAAAATTATAACAATCGTACAATTGCTGATATTTACAACAAACAAACATCAAGAACAATTAACAATGGAAGAATATAAGATACATGAATATGACTTGGAGAATCAAGCTCGTCTCCTGAAAGCTCCCAAATCGTCCAGCTAAATCTGAAAAACATACTTGGGATGACCAAGCATTATAAGAAAAATAACGCCTGGATCAGTCTGGTAAAACCGGTATGAGAAACTAAAATCACAAGAAATTTATTTAACTTGTAAAACCTTTTAAAATTAAAGGTATCTCGTTATACCACACCGCACATAAACACAAACGGGTTTTTAAATTACGACAACCAAACCATTTTTTATATAAAATCCAGTGATATTATAATAATGTCTAGGATACAAATACATATTAATCATAGCGAAATTGTTACATTAATTAAATTCTAGCATAAAAGGTATACAATCAAGTACAAAGGCTCGTATTGGAAAATGGATTCCAATTATGAAAGGGTAAGGGTCTACCCACCGAATCCATACATCTATAGATAAAATATATGGGAGACTGCAACATGTTGCACTTCTGCTACTCAGGACCGGCTCTACCCTTTACTGGATAATGCCAAATATGATCATCTCATGGTTGATAAACAACCATAATGAGCCTCGAAGCATACATAAATATGAACACTAGATATGGGATGATCATACCTCAATGGGAGCAACCCACACAGCCCTTTGGCACATCCTTGCTTAATCCATTTACCGGTTGTGAGGCTGGAGGCTACAATTACCTTTTATATAACAAACCCACATTGAATGCTAACACTACCATCCAGGCAGGGATGCAGTTCCAGCATTCATCCATACAAGTACGTTTTGGGTCTGAATGAAACTGAAGGCACTACCTCTCCTACATCCATTTTGGAATTACCCTTAGGATTAGTAGCAATTAGCCCTTGCAATTCAAAGGATCCGTGTTCAATCATCTTTCATTTACATACCACCATAGTTAAGAAGGTCAGTTAAGCGAAATCCAAATTTCTTCTTTTATAATTTTCTTCAATAATTCTTTTAATAAATCTCTTTTATTTATGAAATCTCTTTTAATTAACTTCTAAATCCATTTATAAAACTATTTATAAATTTCCAAGTTTATTTACAAAACTCTTTTATAAATATCCAAAATCATTTATAAAAATTCATTTATAAACTTTCTTTATCCAAAAAAATGTCCTTAATAAACTTTAGCCAATAAAGTTCCTTTGATAAACGATCAATTATTAAAACCATTTTTAAATAAACAAGTTATTATTTAAACAATTCTTCATTGAATTATCTTTAAATATCATTAACAAAATGATGATTTTTAAACAATCATTTGGAAAAGTATTAAATTATTTCAAAACATCGTTAATAAAATAATTTCTTAATTGTTCTTTTAATATTATATTTAAAATGATAATAAACTTTAAACATTATAAATAAGTGATACTTTACTTTAAAATCTTTATTAAAAATATATTTAAAATGATTGATTTCACAAAATCAGAAAGAGGCTTAATGACCACAATGGTTCATTTAACTGTGTTTAACTTATCCAAGTTATAGCATGGATTTATGTAACAAAAAATATGTATAAGGGAATCAACCAATAACAATCAATCATATAAGTAAATGTCCAAGTTACTAAAATAACAGACGAGGATTTGTTCTGCTAAACGTATGTATAAGTTAATATAATGGTAGGATGGGTTTTCATTCGTCCTAATAGATGTCAACATAATCTACTTGATGAACTATAGGAGAACGATAACTTATTCTACTAAACCGATGTCAAATACAAGTTAATTAGCAGAACGGTGATTTATTCTGCTAAATAGATATCATTTGGTTTCATATTCAATTAGGGTTTACCTAAGGATAGCTGACAAAGAAATCCCTTGGATTTAAAACATTCTTTAAAAGAGAGTTGCTTTTTGAAACAAAAACGATCTTTAAAAATAAAGTGGTTTAAAACTTCAAATTTTTTATTTAAAAATTAAATAACAATTAAACTCTTTAGTTAATAATAATTAAACCTTTAATTAATAATTAAAATATAATTAACTTTTAAATAAATAATTAAATAATAATTATCCTTTAAATAAATAATAGTTAATATTTAAATAAATAATTAAACCATAATTAATCTTTAATTAAAAATTAAATAAAATTTTGAACCTTCATTAAATAATAATATAAATCTTAATTCTGCCTTTAATTAAATCTTAACTAGTAATTAATTAAATAATTAAAACCTTTTATAATAAATAATTAATAAAAAATTAATCTTTAATAAACAGTTAAATAATAATTAACCCTTAAGTAATTAATTGAAAATATAATTAACCTTTTATTAATTAACTGATTAAAATTAACTTAATTAATGCTTAAGTACTAAATACTGCATTAACTAATGATTAGGTACTAAGTATCTTATTAAATTAATTAATTAATTATCAAATAAATAATTAACTAATTAAGTAATAATTACATTTTATTACTTATAATATGTTTTGAAAATATTTTTCAAAAATATACTTAAGTGAAGAACACTTTAAATTCAAAAGGAGTTCGTTTTTCACAAACTGCATTTATGGCGACTATCGCTAACCTGTAATTTCCAAAGCTTTTTTAATATAACAATTGACTTTAAACTTCTTAGCTTTCCCTTATTAAACACCTTTATAACTTATAATAGGATTTTGGAAAGTAAAGGTAAGATTTAAAACTTTATAAAACATTTCTAAAAAGTAAGTTGCCAAAGAATTTCGAAGTCGCAACTAACCACTTTAAACACTAACTTCCTTAGCTTAGCACATCTCATAAACTTATATACTTGTTATCACAACATCCAACAAGCTAAGATTTTGGCTTTCACCTTACTCGCATTTAACTTATAATTTCAAGTTAAAATTATAGGATCGTTTTCACCCTAGAGGGAGGGGTGAATAGGGTGATACTAATAATAATAAAAATTAATGCGGAAATAAAAAACAATCACGGATAATAATGCAAAAGAGATCACACACAAATTTACCCAACTTCGACAAAACTCTACCTACGTGCTGCCTCCAAGGTTTCTACTAGAAATTAAGTAGTCGGACGCTTACACACGTAAACTTGCGACACCCGCTAATTACTAACCTAACTCTATGCCCAAAACCCTACCACAACTCAGCCACTGAGTTGCGAATTCTTGAACTACACCACCGTAGTTCGTAACCTAGTCACACGACTAGAGAGTTACACAATTTTAAAAAGGAAAATTACAAAATAAATAAAAAATTAAACAAAACCCTATTTAATAAATTGTAGCCCAATAAAAAATTGAAGACCGGCCCAACTAAATAATAAAGAAGAATGCTCCTTTTTCTTTTGTAGTATTTTCGACCGTTCTTTATTCCTTTTCAAAAATTAGGGCTTCTTGATTGAAGTCACCACCTTGCACAATTTGAGCTCGAATCAATTGCTGGTATGCTCTCAATTCACTAATACGATTCGATGCTTCTTCAATCAGTGTGATTATACTTGCAACTGCTTTGAGTTCGAATGGTAATTTGGTATGTAATTTTCGTTGTATAATTTCTCTGTTGTGGTTGCTTGTATTCGAACTCGATTCGAGTTATTGATTTGTTATTTAATTTGTATCTTGCTCTAGTTTTGCTTAAACTCGAATCACACAAATTTGCCGATGATGATGTGGGAAATTTATAGGGTTCGAACCCCTTAATTTTCGTTCGTATATTTCATTTGTCTATTAATTTTGCTCGGCCATACGATTATTACTTAAATGATGTGATTTATTTTTGACTTGTTCATTTCATACTCGGTTGGATATGATTTGAATTTTGGTTCCGTTCATTACTCCTTTGACTTTGGCCCTTTGAATTTTGAGATAATTTTTGCCATTTTAATTCGTGTTTCTTCTGCAAGTTCAATTCTTTTTCTTGCTTTGACTTGATGACTTCATTCAAACTGCTACCTTGATTTTTGTTCGAACTGCATCACTGGATTTTCAAACTTGATTTGCTAAGTTCAAACTTGCTCTGCTACCTTGATTTTTGTTCATGACTCACGACTTGTTCAATTCATGCTACTGGTATTTACTGTAAATATGTAAATTACTTCCCTGTTATAACATTATATATGTTTGTCATTGTTTTTTTTGGAGTTGAATTGTGTACATTTCCATGCTCCGGTTTTCTTGCATTGTTTTCACACTTCGAGTCCATCCTTTTTGAGTCTGCACTATTTTGGTTCCTGCTGCTTTTAATTGTGTTGATAGTATCCATACATATATATATACATATATGTATGTATATATGTGTGTGATTGTTTTGGTTGCTTTCTGATTCTCTGGCTTCATGATAAATTTGCATTTGAGGTTTGGTTGTACATATTTGTACATGCCTTTGTAACAGAAATCTTTGTCACTGCATATTAGTTTGGTTCTCTGGCATTGTGCTTTGCACTTGAGTTCCATAGTACATATAACCTGAATTTTGTGAACATGGTTTTGTCATGCCTCTTGAAACTGGTTTATGTTGTACCTGTTGAAGTTTGCATATGAGCTTCATTTGTACTCGAGTCTCTTTGTTGTTGCAGTCTTGTTAGCCTTTGATTTGTGCACTTGTATTTTCATTTGAAGTTTATTGCTGTAGTCTGGTCATTGCATTGCTTTTACTCATACTTGCCTTCACACACTTGAATGCTTGTGGATAGTCTGTGTTTCATATGTATGCATACCCATGTTGCTCTGTTGATGTCTGAAGCTTGTTAACTTGAAGTGGTTTTCTCTTGTAGTGTCTTGTCTGTTTAATGCACCACTATGTTGAACTTGAATATGCCTCTGGTTTCATGTAGGTGATCTAGTGTCATGTTCATGTTGGTTGAACCATTGAGCTGAGTATGGTTATGTTGATGTCCATGTGTGCATATTGTTTCGAGTCTGTGCATATGATATTTGATTGCATTGTGAAGTTGGTCTGAGTTCTTTGCATTGAGTCCTGTTCACTTTGCACATACTCCTATCTGGTTTCTGAGTCTTCATGTCTGATTTGTTTTTGTGTTGCATGTGGACATTTTCTGGTCATCTCCATATGGATACATACATACATTTATGTATGTATATATGTGTGTGTTCATGTCGTACTGGCTTGATTTGGTCTTGATATCATGTGTTCTCTTCTGGTGCTTTTGTATCCTCTGAAATATATATGTGAGGTCTGTTTCAAGTATGTTGGAGTTTGTTCTAGTCATTGAAACTTGTACTTGACCATTCTATTTTTGTTTTTGTATTGCACCTGAGTTGAATCCAGCTTTGGCTCGGCTTTGACCTTGTGCTCACCTGTCCCTGTAGTTCTAACACGCAAGTGTATATCAGTGTGCACGACCTTGTGGCATGTACAGTGATACACTGTGCATGTCACAAGTTGTTCGTGTAGATGAATTCAAAATATATAAATGACGAACAACCCAAATAACTGAGGCAAATAACATTTTCAAAAACACACACTTTAATTTGCACTGCAAAATATTTTCTTTTTCAATTTTACTGTGTCAGTGTTTATTTTACAGATAGCTCAGATGTGGGATACAAGCTGGAATAGACTTGAAGATCAAATATGAGTGATGAGTGAATGTAGTGAGGTGAAAATGTATGTAAAAATTATATAGTGAAAATTGTGTTGTAATTTGAAATTGTATTGTAATTGAAAATGTATAAATGTAGTAAGAGCTCAAATTTGTACTATTTGAATTTGTATTAAAATATTTGTTTGAATAAAATATTTGTTTGAATTTGAATTCTGTGTTATTTATTTTATCCAAAAAATATTTATTTAATTATGTGACAAATAAAATAGTACAATAACAAATACATTTAAACGAATATATATATATATATGTTTATTATCATCAAACAAAAAAATAAGCTATTATATTCTACAAAAAGTACATATCCATAACATAGTTTCATACTTAAACCAAGCCATAACCAACACCCATCCAAGCATATATAAACATATACAATCCAACATGATAATCAATTAATAAAGCTATGATTTAGCAACAAAAAGATATAACATAATTTAAAGTTAGAAACTTTAAATAAAAGGAGTTAGTTTCTCACCAAAAGTTTTCCAAAATCTTTTCCAAATTGAAAATAAGACCTAGATCTTGCATAGCTTTCAAAAAATTGATTTTGGCCTTTAAAACCTGGAAATGGGCTCGGCCATGAAGTATGGAGCTAGGTCTAGAAAGGTAGAGGGACATCAGATCATCATCGAAATTCACAAAAATCGAACCCGAAAATAGGTCTTCTTCCAACTGAGTTATGGATAAGTTACTCACAGAATTTGGAAAAGTTTCCAAAAGGGAAGTTCATGGAAATTATTATATCTACAATTTCACAAAAAGAATCACTCAATTTAACTCTGTTTTGAAGGGGATATGGTCAAAAGAAGAAGAGGTATATTCGGACTTCAAAATCTGGGTCCAAAAATATTCAGCAAAGAAATGAGATTTGGACATGGCTAAACTCAAAATTTGAAGAAGTGGTACACATGAAAGTTGTAGCCACTGGAATTTTCTATGGTTTGAAAACAAGAAATCGTCTATTTGGAAAAGATATAAAAAAGATATGGTAGATGGAAGAGGAGGCAAAATTAAAGAAATGAAAGGGGTATTTATATGCAAGAAACAAAATAAATTACCTTAAATCCCTTGGTCTGTTACCCTTCACCTCCTTTTACCACCTCACCAAGACTCCCTTCACCATATACCTCACATCCAAGCTCATGTCCCTCACCTTTCTCCTTGTTTCAACATGTCTAAACATGTTTTTTTACTTATGTTTCATGTGATGTGAAAATTTCTTTTTCATTTATTAATAAAATACAACATATATTATCCTAAATATATATACACACACATACACATATATATACTACTATAATACATAACCCTAACTTATAAATGTATGTGAATATTTATACTTTAGGGTTCAAAACGTTCCGATAACTTTTAGCCGACGAAAAGTCAAAAATTCGGAAAACGAATTCCGGTCACATTTTCGATTTTTCTTTGAACTAAATATGTTTATAAACAAATTTGAAAAACTATTTCAACGTCAATGTTCATTATTCAAAAGAGCTTTATTTTAATTATAAAATCTATTATTTGAATATTCAAAATTAATTAAATGTTTGAAAATCAAAGCGGTGAAATTCCGGGTCATTACACTCTCCGTCCTTAAAAGAATTTCGATCCTGAAATTTTACCACAGCCCTAAACCCAGATACACTTAACACTACTCATCAGCCTGAATGATGTAAATAGATCAACCCTATGCAAAATTTGATTCGATCACTCACTATGATACATAGCTTTACTTTCGAACTAGTATCGCTCACTTGATTCCCTATTACGGACTTCGGTCAGGCTTCTCAACTAAAAACCTCTGTTCTCCTTACATATCCATAAACTATGATATACAACTTTTGGTTCCATATTAAGAACCCTCACCAAGTGTTCGCTGTCAAAAATCGAGCGATAAATTCAATTCGCAACGGTTTTCGAAACACCCCAAGTCATGTACTCAAATTTTGGATCGAGAACTATATGAGAAGGAAAATGATCTTCGTATAGCTTGGGTACTTGTCTAAAGGTTCTTACTCACCCATTTACTTTCTACCCTTCTAAAAATATTTATGACAACATTTCATAAAAACTTTAGCTTATGTTCAAACAATTAAATGTTAAATTTATTACGAAACCTTTCATAAAATCATTTTAATTTATTAACTTGCATAATACTCTCCTACATCCTAAGAGTATATACAAAATATTTTATTTTAATTCCATTTACTTTTACTATTCAGATGTAAATCCAAAATAATTTTGGATCTTAAAACAGAATCGACCAATCCAACCTCTTTACCCAATGGATCTGGTAAGTAGCTAAGAAGAGTAGGATGCTGGTATCCAAACTCCATCGTAGAGTCTACTTTTTCTAAGACACCTCTAAGGTAAAGACGTTTATCAGCTGGCCTAATAACATCAAATTATATTTCACTTCCTAGATGTTAAAATCAAAAGACACATTTTAATAAACAAAGTCTATCAATCCTCCTTATTAATTTAATTCACTTTTAAAACTACATTTATTAACCCATTCTTTAATCAAAATTTTTGAAAACTTAGGAGTCAAGTACCCGAGTTTTATTTCAAAAGTCATTTGAAATGAAATTATATACTTTAATCCATAGAAATATACGTATAGCCCAAGTAACTCCAAAATGATATCATGGAATTGTTACAGCCAAATAAATATCATAAATCCCTTTACCAAGAAGGGTAATACTCAAGAGAAGTGTTTATCATCCGAACACATCTCCTGCCCATTTTAGGTTACTTTGGGGGTAATCGAACTAGTTAATTATAAAAATACTTCTTCTTTCAAATCCTTTTTTTTGAAACAATACTATATACATATATATCCAGAGAAATAGTTTAATAAGTATTTATTACCAACTTGCTTTAGATTTGTTCGGATTTGAACTCGTTTCAATCATACAATGAAAAAGAGAATAATTTACTAAGTGCATTATCACATATGCCTAAGCAATTATCTGATTGTCATTTAGAAGATTAATCTGATCATCACAAAATAAATTGGGACTCATTCCCCAAACCAAATCAAAGAAAACACATCTTTCTGCAAAATTTTCTTTTCAAAGTATTTATACTATAAAGTATTTTTAAGTAAAATTATTACTACTTTTCTAAAAATCATTTGAAAACTTTACCAAAGTCACCAGGATTTAAATCTTTGAAAATGCATCTTATTTTCATATATATTTTATAATTCTGATTTATAAATCACTGCATACAAAATCTTTCCTCAAATTTCATTTTTTTAAAATGTTTCTTTTATTTTTAATAAACACCCTTTTATTAAAATCCAATTTTTAACCCAATTCACGTAACTAAGATAAATAGGGTTCCGAGGACATCTAGAAAAGTGATAACATACCCTTTTAAAAAATTGGATTCCGAGGACATCTAGAAAAGTGATAACATACCCTACTTGGGAACGACCCACTTAGCCTTGCTGCATCTCCCCTGTTTTAGTCATTCCCGGTTGATGAGGTTCGAGGCTAAGCATTACCTTTCAAGAACAATTTTACTTAGAATGCTCATCTTCCTCCAATGACGATGTTCTGATAGCATTCATCCAAACAAGTTGTCCTGGGTCTGGACAAACCAAATCACCGTCTTCATCATCTTCACGGTATTCATTCGTTACATTCAAACTGGAACGAAGTGGTTTTCGGATAATTAAATCTGATCCCGGTCTCTTCGAAACGATTAACGAAATTGGCCAATATTGATAGTCGGTTATTTAACTATCAATTTAACATCCATACGCAATCATCTGGCCATATTATAAATTTTCCCAAGATATTTATTTTCAAAATATCTTTAATAGATACATCAATTCCTTCCAACATTTGAAAACAAATTTTCAAATACTCAAATCCGTAATAGGATATTTCCACACATCTCAACACTTAGAAATATTCCCAGTTTCCCCTTTTCTATACATAGGAAAATATTATAAGTCTTATCTTCCAAAATCCTTCAAATATCAATACTTAAGAGAAAGTTTGGCGACTTATCCCATAAGTCTTCGGAATTTACATTAATTCTTTTTTTCCCTTTTCCAAAATTTGATTATATCTACTTATAATCTCTTCTATCTATTATAACTTCTTATTGACTTTAGATTTAATCCCGAAGTTCTTATTCCTAATATTTCATAACCTTCCTTAAGATCCAAAAATTTTATTATAAGATTTTCCTTTATAAATCCTATCCATTGAATAACTTCATTCGCAATCTCGAGAGGATTTATAAATAAATCAATTCTTAAAACTATATATATATATATATAAAATAAGAATTTTTAAAGAATAATAGTTTATTTGTAAAATATGTTTAAGTAAATTTAAAACGTCAAAACATTTTAAATAACTTCCATAACTCATTTCCAAATAATTTTAAAAAAACTAATTAATTTACAAAGTTGATTAAAAAATATTAGAATTTACCTCAATAAATATTCAATATTATAATAAGTAATCTTCCAGAATATTCTAATCTAAATAATAGTTTTAAATTATATAGCATAGTAATTAAACATCCCATTTTTACAAACTTTTAACTTCTCGACAAAAATCTATTTTAAAAATCCAATATTTCCAAATTAAGTTTATAATTCCTTCTCAATTCGTATCACATCGATTATCTCAATTTTATCACCATTCTCATATTCAAAAATAGATTCCATATTTCTTTCCTAACGATTTCCATAACTCGATATAAATTCACATCATAAATCTATATTTCCAAATTATCAACTGACCATCATTTTCCTTATTTATAAACATCGTTTATAAATTTTAAACTCCTTTGAGTTTTACTTGTTTATAAAATAAATCTTATTTCTAAAATTTCATTACATAAATTTATTTCTTATAAATTTCATTTATACTTCCAATCAATTTTTAACAATGATTTCAACTCCGTTTCATATTTCCAAATACCATTTATAAATTCTTTTATATAAGTCATTTTTAAAATCTCCATTTAAAAATTCAAAATAGTAAGTATACCCAAAAATCAAATATATTTTTTCTGATTCAATTTCTTTAAAATAACTCCAATTCCAATATATATATTTATATCGAATTCCTTTTAATTCCATACATTTTAAAAATATATTTATAGTATTTAAATTCTCAAAATTCAGGCCAGTGCTACAATAGCATCCATTAATTTCAATCACTATAACAATTTATAATAGATTATTCTACACAAATCATATATCACTATATGTGAAAAATGAACAATATATTTGAGGAATCCAGTTGGATCCCTCCAACCTGTTTCCCTGCATCCACAGATATTAATACAACATAAAATAAATACCAATCCCACTTCGAAGGGGATATCGCGGTATATAGGGTCGTCCGCTATTATGCAGGCGCATAGGGTCTCATCCGCTATAATGTACGGGAATATCACTCCGAATACTGATGTATATACTACTATATATATAATATATCATTCAACAGATAACCATCTTCTAAATTCAACCAAGCAACCAATAATTAATTTTAACTATTTAAAATTAAATTGGCAATCCAAATGAGTGAGATTTTTACTCACCTTGATTTTTGATTGCAATCCGTTTCAAATTTTGATTTCATTGCGTAGATTCCGCGGCTACGAATCCAAACGGCTGATTGATTCATTTAAACCTCATATGCAAATTTTGTCAAAAATTTATTGGATATCCCAAATTTTAAATTCCCAATCCAATAAACTAATTGTATAATTAAATTTATTTACAGTAATTAACAATAAATACCTCACGTTCGCGACCAAGCTACAAACCTCCTACCATCACCAAACAGTCAAATAACAAATCCTGATTTTTATAGATATCTGTGTGTGTGTGTGTGTGTGTGTGTGTATTTCGGAAGCAATGATTTCAAAATCTAAAATTTTAATCTCTCAAAAAAAACATTTGAATAAAAATTCCACTTTTCTATTTTAGGATATGATTATATATATATATATATATATATCTATGTGTGTGTGAGAGAGAGTGGGTATATACATAACTTTGATATAAAATTTAAGATAATATATATATATATACAAAGATAAAGGTATTTAAATGGAAAATTTTATTTGTACATTAGTTATAGGTATATGTACAAAATTTATAAAAGTAAAATAAGGCAAAGCTATGTATATATTACATATGTATATATATGAAGTATATATGTATATTCTATGATGTATGTATATGTTTATACATAAGGGAACATAACAATAAATTCATATCAATTCAAGCATAAAATAAATCAAATCCTCCTCTCATTAATCAAATCCCCTTCTCAATTTTCAAATCAAGTCAATCTAATTTTTGTAAATCAAGTCATAAATCTCAAATCAGAAAAAAAAATACACTATACATGATAAGGCTTCAGCCTATTCAAACTTACCTCCTTCCTTTTCTTTATAAATAACCCCTGTATTCTTCACGTATATGATTCTAACATCAGAAGAAAAAAAATATACAAAGCTGCCATTTAAAATCTAAAAGAAACTAGGAGCTCAAACTACATGAAGGATCAAACAAGAACAAAGCAAGCAGTGTCTTTCTCTTTTCAAATCTGTGAGTAAAAATCTTTTAAAAACTTTACTGTAAATCTTATATACAAATTATATGTTTATAGAACTTGGATAGATTCTTTATTTGTCAAGTATTAATGCTTCAAATCAGTTCCTATGCTTGTATACATGTGTAAATTATGGAAGAATACCTTGTAAAGCTCAAGAACACCTGTACAGTCTTTGTTTTTTTTGAAAAAGTTGTTGACTTTGCAACTTAAAATTTCATTTTCTCACAATCCAGTATATTTTGGATGATGATTCCAAAAGCAAAGTCGTGTGTTTATGAATGTAGTTTATTATAAAAATTGTTTTGTTTGATATTATGAAGCATAGAGGAAGTAAGGGACATTTTACTCTAAACAACTTAAAATGACAAAATCCCAAATACCAAAATTTAATACTTTGTTTATATGTTTGTGTTCGTCCTCGAAAATGATGATTTTTGAAGGTGATTAGGAAATTTTTAGTGAGGTATTTGGTAAGGAATTTGGGAATGTACGATTTTGGGTTTTTGGTCGATCGCCGGTGAACTGCTCGTTTTCGAGGGTCGAGTTTGGGTCAGAAGGAAGCTCGGAGGATGGGAAGCGAGCAAAAAATGGTTTGGCATTTTATTAATGGGTATGGTGGTCGGTCGGAGGCGATATAGGGTTAGAAGGTAGGTTTTGGTTGTGTTTGGTTAAGGAACGATGGCGGCGTCGTGAAGGCGAATGGGACGTGCGGTATAGGGGGAAAAGGAAGAGGAGAGTGTGGCGAGGCTACTGGTGGAATTTGGTGAAGGCCGGTGGTGTGTGGTGACTGGACGAGGTGAAGGAAGGTGGTCGTTTGGGTTCGAGGTTCTGGAAATGGGGTCGTTTTGCATTTAGCAGTGTGTCGGGGTTGTTGTTAGTTCGTGTTGGGATGAGGAGGACGAGAGGAGTCTGGAGGGGTGGTCGTGTAATGACCCAAGATTTTAGGAATTTATTCTGAAAAATATAAATAAATTCAAAATAATTTTAAATAAATTTTGAAAGGGAGTTGATATAGCTTGATAGTGTATCAGTATGTGTGTACATGTGTGCACAGGAAATGCACATAACTAAAGCTAAAATCCCTGAACTCTGTAACGACCCACTATTTTAGACCATTCAAATCGACAATAATCCACACATGTCTGACTTGAATAATTCAAAATAACAGATTGTAAATAAATTTGGAGCAAATGAAATCAAATACACAGAATCACAGACACAGAACATATCAGAATAACTCGCAGCGGAAATTAAAAATACCATAGTAGTTCATGAAGCTACTATAACAAACTCTCAAAAACAAAATACATAATATTTGTTTGAAAACATATACAATAGAAATCTCAAATAAATAGAAGTTTATGAATACCAGAACTGAAATAGAACAACTGAACTGAAAGGAACAGATAACTAGACAAGCAGAATCTCCAGCGATTCCTAGCTCCAGAAAGAAATCCAAAGCTAAGCTGTAAATACTCAGGCTGACCCGAGCGTAAAGTAAAACACAAAACACTCGAGTCAGGACAATATATACTTATATAATGTAAACCAACTCAAGTGAACTGTAGTAGAAATGCATAATAACTCAAAGGATGCTTGGGATCGCCCATCCTTTAAGGATCAGTTAAACTATAAATTAAATACATCCCGTGGTTAAAATTTCAAAATGGTATTTTATAATTCGAAATCAAATATCATTTCAAAATTCAATATCCTTCAAATATCCATTTCAAAATATCATATTTCAAAATAGTTTATATTTCGAAACAAATTACTTTATTTTAAATCATAAAAATGAAGTTATTATATTTAATAATTAAATTATTAAATTTCCAAAAATTTAATCTTTCAAAGTTCATTCGTTCACTTAAATTAATTAAAATAATGAAAATTCAACTTTCGCAGCATTTAGAAAATGCTACGGAAAGTCACATTTAAAACAGTTCAATTTAACAAAAGACAGCATTTAAAATGCTGTAATAGGGTTACATTAGTTTCAAATAAACTTAGTTAAATTCAACCATTATAACATTTACAAAAATGCTATAATAGCCTTTAATTAAATTTAGCCATTTTGTTCATTATTATCAACTACAGCATTTACAAATGTTGTATTATCATTTACATTAGAATTAATAGCATTTCAGAAATGCAGTTAATTAACATCAAATATCCAGTATAATTTCACAAACAATTATATTTTTATATAAATCATTTTTAACTTAAAAAATCATATAATTTCACTTTTAAAACAATCATTCAAATACCCTTATATTCATGATTTTATAAAGTTAAACCTCCATTCAAAAATCAAAATTTAATAATAATTCACTTATTAAATTCCAATGTTAAATTATAAATTCATTAAATTAAATTACCTTAACACTTAAGTTTAAATTTTCAAATATAACTTAATTCCATTTTTTATTTACTTAACTTAAAATTCACTTTTAAGCCAAATTCACAAATTTCCAATTTTAGTTATATTTCAAAATTTCAACTTAAATATTCATTCATTTCACATTTTAACTTTATTCAAAATCATTAATATAATATAAAAATCATTTAAATTCACTTTAATCCAAATTATCATGAATTTATCACATTTCACGTTTAATTTAAATTCCAATTATCACCAAAATAAAATTTCCCAAAATAACTTACATTTCAAATTTTCTAATTTTACCATTAATTTATTTCACTTATAAATTTTCAGAAAATCAATAATGCTTTACAAAAATCATTTTTATTTAGTTTAAATCAAAATATCATAATATTTACATTTTTAAAATATTTTTTAAAAAATTTATAAGTCATATTTTAACTACGGGTCTGTATTTCATTTCTAGTCTAGGTAAAGTGATACGGGTAATATATCATTTCAACCTGTAATTTACAAAGAAAACCCAGGTTTGATCATTTCAAACCCGCAATCCCAAGGAAATGAAAAAATAATTGAAAATCATTCAGGCCTATAATTTCAGCCCATAATGATTTTCTCCTATTCTAAAGTCCGTTCGGGTATGTATCATTTCAACCCATAGTGATTTTAACCTAAAGGGAACTTGCAGTGTGATAAACTGATAAAAATAATAGAACAACATAATATAACGGTAACATATAATATAATAGGTGTTTAAGCATGGGTGAACATCATAAAATCATAACATAGCAAGTGTAACATGATAATGCATTTTACATATTCAAAAGGGGTCAATTCACTAGTTATATATGTACATATTGTCTGGTGAGAATAACTCACCTGTTAAGCTGGAGATTTGCCAACAAAGCTCACAACACAAAGATTACGAAGGCACGACAACTCTAATACAATTTGAGTGTGGAGAGAAAATCCAATGATATAGATCTTGTGTTACAACCCAAACAAAAATCAAAGCAAACCATAAATTTCAATACGCTAGAAATGAAATAACTTTTAAATAAAAAGAGATACGAATGCCAAATCTTTTGCCTTGCTTTCTCTATTCTTTTGTCATGGCCTAGGGATGGTTTTGGCTCTGGTTTGAACAAGTTTGGCTCAGGTTTGGTCATGTGTATGCATGGCCTAGGTAGTAGAATATGAGGAGGAAGTTTATACAAAGGAATATGAAGAGTTTAAGGCAAAATAGGTGGGTTTTGTTCACAAAAATGGCTCGGCCATGGGCTTGTGTGGTCAGGTCAGAGGAGTATGGATCAGGTCAGTGGAAGGAAAGGTGTGTGGTGGTCTGGCCAAAGGTGGTGGAGGCGGCCTAAGGTGGTGGTGGTGGTGGAAAATGGAGTGGTGAAGCAATAGTGGTAAACAAACATGTTTTTATGGCTTGTTTTGCAATTTTTTGTGGAGTTTTGGCATCATGGTGGCTCGGCCTTGGTCAAGACCAGAGGAGTAGCTGGTGGTGATGGAAGGGAAGAGATGTAGGGGTGGTGGCCGTGGATATGGAGTGGAGGCCATTCAAAGAAGCAAAGAAAACAAGGCAAAATACATGAAAAATGAGAAGAAAAGTGTAAAAAGTAGCCATTACCCATAGATTTTTCTTGAAGCCATGAATGAATGAGAAGGTAAAATGTTTTTGGGTGAATGGAGGCTGAAAACTCACGGCTACAAACCAAAAATGCAAAGCCAAGATAGTAATTGAGGAGTTATGGCAAATGAAAGGACAAAGGAGATGAAAGGACTTAAGGTAAATAAGCTTTTAAAACTCTTCATATTTCTTTTTCTTTATATTCAAATAAAACAAAAATAAAATCAGTAAATTGATTTTGAAACTGAAACAAAGTAATATAAAATAAAAATAATTAATTAATTTTAAAGAAAATGGAAAAAGAATATAAGAAATTGCTTAAAAGTTGAAAACAGGGTCCAGAAATTACAAATAAATCACTATTGACTTTGGAAAATTAACAACTTCATTTTAAAAATATTTTAAAACAAAAATGTGAAGTAAAATAATTCATTTATATTTTCAAAATGAAATAAATAATTAAATTTAGAGAAATTAGAAAAAGAACTAAAGAAATTGCTTAAAAATTCAAAACAGGACTTAAAATTTACAAATAGAATATCACTAGTTTTAGAAAATTTCTATTTCACTTTAAAACAAATAAAAGGTCAAATAAATAAAATAAATGAGGAACAAAATAAAGTGGGAATGAGAATCAAATAAGATTTTAAGAAAAAAATAGAAAAATAAATAAAGAATTACTTTAATTAATTGAAACTGGAAATTAGAAATTGTAAGCAAAATACAACTGACACTGGAAAATGTCAATTATACTTTTAAAAAATGTTTTAAAACCAAAATATATGCACAACGTGTTATTTTACCCATATAAATATAAATTAGAACATTACATGACCAAAAAAAATATTATTTATACAATTTAAAATAAACAATTTGTTAAATACAGCAAATTACACACAATATTGAAAAAGGCATAACTTTCACATTATAAATCAGATTTCAACGAAACAAAAAGCATTATTCTTAAAATTTTATTTACTTTCATAATAAAAGATAAAATTCAAATTTTCAAACTTTCAAATTTCTAAATTAAAAGTCAAAGTTTGACCATATTGACCAAAATTCACTTTTCTGGAAAATATTCTTTTTAGTCATGTTTGGAATTCTAATTCACATCAAAATCAAAATTTATATTTAAAATAACAAAATTTATTCATTTTAATAAATAAAATAAAGTATTTAAATCAGGAAATTAATAAAAATAACCAAAATATACAATTAAAATAATCACAAAATACAGGGTTGTTACACTCTCCCCCACTCAAATCTTTTCGTCCTCGAAAAGGAATAAGGTACGGAAAACACAGAAAAGATAAAATGGAATAGGATTAAGACAAGATGACAAGAAGATTAAAATTATACCTGATAATTGTTGTTATGGGTAAGTTTAATAAGGTGGAGAATAGGAATAGCTAGAAGGGAAAATAGGACGAAAGACAAGGATGAGCCATTAATTTAAAATTGTTGGTTGAAGAGGTAAACAATATTTAAAACACTTTAAAATCTTTTAGAAAGGAAATAACTGATCAAAATATCCTTTATAATATTTTATCAAAATACTTTTTAACTCGATGTCTTAACAAGTTTACTTTCGTTCCTGCAGACTCTGGCCATGCGTTGATCATGCGCAAAGCTAGAATTCTCCAGGTACTTAGTAGACTTGTTTCAACACCCAGTGAAAATACTTGAAAAACCTTTAAAACAGATATGGAAAGTACAATCCAAACAAAACAAACAAAACCTTTGTCTAACCATGGTTCGCAGATACACAATGGTTACGCCTGGATCCCCCAGGAAACAATCCATATCCGTAAGCTTTCTCAGCCCTGCGAGTTACGCCATGATGACTAGTAGAATGCAGGATACACAATGGTTACGCCTGGATCCCCCAGGAAACAATCCGTACCCCCAGGCAAGACTCAGCCAAGCATTTGCGCTACTATTCGCGACCTACACAGATTGCAGGATACACAATGGTTACGCCTGGATCCCCCAGGAAACAATCCGTACCCCTAGGCAAGACTCAGCCAGGCAGTTGCGCTATGCAGTCACGAGAGAAAAATAAGACCATGGGTAACGCCATGGAATTCGAAGGACACTCGAGTATCATATCCGGAAAACCAAAATCAGAGAGAATAATATCGATAGAATGAATCCAAGATGTGGCCACAAATCGGATATCAAGCAGAAGGCACTTTCCATATCTTTACTTCGAAAATATGTATCATATAGTACCTTTTCAAATCACTTTCAAATATTGTACTTATATAAAATCCATTATATATAAGATTTAATTTTCAAATTAAATACTTTCCAAAATCAATAGTATATCAAATCATACTTATATAGACTTCAATTTATAAGATTTCACTTTCAAATTGAGTACCTTTTCAAATCTATAGTTTTCAAATTAATTTCATACTCATACAAATCAATTTTATATAAGTTCGACAACTCCCAAATCAAGTGTTTAGTAACATAAGGTTCTCAAATTTCAATTTGTTTCAATATCAGTTCAATTTCAAAATCATATACAATTTCACCAAATTATTTCTTCCCAAATTAATTATCTTTAGTTTCAAAGTTTCCAAAATAAAAGATTTAGAAAATAAATCCAAATTTCCAAATCAATATAATTTAAGTCAACCAATTCATTTCCAAAATCAAATGTTTTCAAAATCATCTTATACTTACGTAAGGTCTATCTTACATAAGGATCAAATTTTCAAAATAATTTCGCTGTATGAAGAGCCATATGGGATTGAATATCTTTGCTTTTATGGGTTATATATCTTTGTAATTTAAATTGGAAATTTTCTTTTAGTAAGCATAGATATTCTAACTCGACGGCTTTCAATTTCAGCGTCAAAATATATCAAAGATATTAGAATATAAGATGTACATATGTCATCATTTCGCAAAGTCACATTCGATCGCTCGCTCGATCACACAAGTTCGTTTTCGAACTAGTATTGTCCATTCACTTCCCTAATGCGGATTTCGATATGGTTTCTCGACTAGAAGCCATCAGTCTCCTTGCATAGCCATATACTATGATAGAGAATTCTAGAATCGAGCCCAAAATCCATATCAAATATTCGTCATCAAGAATCGAATGAAAAATCCTAACACGAAATGGTGTAATTCACCTCGAACTTGTGTACTCAAACTTGGATCAAATTAATTATGCGAATAAAACAGCATACGTACAACTTATATATTTATTCCAACTTGTTACCTATATAGTTTCATAAAGATGTTACTAAGTTAAAACACTTAAAATTTATTCAAAATATTTTGAAGAACAATTTCTTTTCAAAACATTTCAAATCTAAATTTCATATTAGAAAAAATTTAAATTGCCTTATTCATTTACTTAACAAAACAGTTTCAACTTATTTAAATCAGATTACTTCATACTTAAACATTCAAAACAAACTTATATACTTTATCAAAATACTTTTCAAATTTCTTAGCTTTGAAAAGTTAACCTTGATTTGGAAGTACTCGAACTTCGAAATAGTTGAAGAAATCATTTTCAAATTCAAGAGTTGGAAATTAGCAACAAATCAGTAAATCAATTTTTATAGATAGGGTTATATCAAATCCAAAACTCGAGGACTGAACACCGGTTCATTTCAAATCGTTTCAAATATATTTACATATATCTTTCGAATATCAAATCATACTTCGGAATTTGAAATCAAAAATGGTTTCACAAAATCACTCGCATAGCAAAGCTATTAAAGTGGCCTCTCCCTCACTCAGAAACTCGAAAATCAATGTCGATGATGCGTGCACTCATCACCGAAATTATTTTCCAGCGACACAAGTGAGTTCTGCACTTCCATTTACTTTGAAAACTTCTTTGAAATTCCTTCGAAATCATTAAAACCCATTAAAATCATTGAAACATTACTTATTCAGAAAAATAATTTCAAATCATATTATTTATTATTTCAAAATCCTAAAACCAGTTCCAAAATGCCGGAGTTCAATCACTTAAATTCAGATTCAAAACCTTCAGTTATAAATCATTTTATATGAAACCATTTCTTATAAAATTTTCACAATTTCAAATCCTTTCAACACTTCAAATTCTCATTTTTTTAAAAGGTATATAATCCTTATCAAAAACATTTCATCTTTATATAAAAATATGGTCATCCTTATCAAAATAAAACTACGATGAATACAAAATTTTTAAAAGACAATCAACCACAAACTTTCCAAGGGACGATTCAAGGATGGATTTCAAAGCAAAACAGAGATTCAAATTTAGAAGGACTCTAATCAAATAGAATTCTAATTCAAAGATAGGCTCAAACGAAGATAAGATAATTAAATTACCAAATAGAAGATGGATAAGCCTATATGAATCGTGGGCGACCTTAACCGGTCAACCGTGACTTCAGGAATATAATCGATGCGAAAATCTAAGGCAAATCGACCTTCGATTGCCAGAGATAGAATCTAAATATAGCAGAAGATAGAAAACATCGTAAACCGAGGATACAGAAATATCTGATGAATCAATGCCAATTATAATCATTCAAAGATTGGCGGAATCGCCACCCTATAAAGGTCATACAAAGTGGAGTGATGCAATGCTCCAAAATCGAAAGAATAAAATTATGGGAGACAGGAATGGATTTCAGAACAAGTGGGAGCGTTCCAAAATTCAAAGGAATCCTATTCGATAAGAATCCAAACGAAGATTAGAGATATATAACCTATATCGATACAGAAAAATTCCCATTCAAAATTTGGAATGACTCGAATTCATAACATACGAAAACAGAAGCATAAATATCTTTAGTTGGACAACTTTAGCTAAGTAAAAGATACAACAGAGTTTACTCAAAACAACCTAACAAACTACAGATTTTGCCATACTCAAAATAGATTCCTATCAACAATGGATCTAGATCAATCAAGAGAGAAGTTCAAAATTTTAGAGGATCCTAATCAAAGAAATTACTAACAAGGTGGATACAAAAGGAATGAAGTTTAAGAAATATTTTACTTTCAAAGCAAGGAAATTTATATCAAAATAATCTTTGAAAATTCTTTAAAAATCATTTGAAAATCATTTTATCCTTCGAAAATACGTTCTCTCACAAAGAAATGATTCTGAGATAAATTTCACTCATTCTAGGGTATTTCTACCCTATCTCTAATGAGTTTTTGCTCCGCAGGCTAAGGTTTGCCTAAAACCAAAGCTCTGATACCAACTGTAACGACCCACTATTTTAGACCATTCAAATCGACAATAATCCACACATGTCTGACTTGAATAATTCAAAATAACAGATTGTAAATAAATTTGGAGCAAATGAAATCAAATACACAGAATCACAGACACAGAACATATCAGAATAACTCGCAGCGGAAATTAAAAATACCATAGTAGTTCATGAAGCTACTATAACAAACTCTCAAAAACAAAATACATAATATTTGTTTGAAAACATATACAATAGAAATCTCAAATAAATAGAAGTTTATGAATACCAGAACTGAAATAGAACAACTGAACTGAAAGGAACAGATAACTAGACAAGCAGAATCTCCAGCGATTCCTAGCTCCAGAAAGAAATCCAAAGCTAAGCTGTAAATACTCAGGCTGACCCGAGCGTAAAGTAAAACACAAAACACTCGAGTCAGGACAATATATACTTATATAATGTAAACCAACTCAAGTGAACTGTAGTAGAAATGCATAATAACTCAAAGGATGCTTGGGATCGCCCATCCTTTAAGGATCAGTTAAACTATAAATTAAATACATCCCGTGGTTAAAATTTCAAAATGGTATTTTATAATTCGAAATCAAATATCATTTCAAAATTCAATATCCTTCAAATATCCATTTCAAAATATCATATTTCAAAATAGTTTATATTTCGAAACAAATTACTTTATTTTAAATCATAAAAATGAAGTTATTATATTTAATAATTAAATTATTAAATTTCCAAAAATTTAATCTTTCAAAGTTCATTCGTTCACTTAAATTAATTAAAATAATGAAAATTCAACTTTCGCAGCATTTAGAAAATGCTACGGAAAGTCACATTTAAAACAGTTCAATTTAACAAAAGACAGCATTTAAAATGCTGTAATAGGGTTACATTAGTTTCAAATAAACTTAGTTAAATTCAACCATTATAACATTTACAAAAATGCTATAATAGCCTTTAATTAAATTTAGCCATTTTGTTCATTATTATCAACTACAGCATTTACAAATGTTGTATTATCATTTACATTAGAATTAATAGCATTTCAGAAATGCAGTTAATTAACATCAAATATCCAGTATAATTTCACAAACAATTATATTTTTATATAAATCATTTTTAACTTAAAAAATCATATAATTTCACTTTTAAAACAATCATTCAAATACCCTTATATTCATGATTTTATAAAGTTAAACCTCCATTCAAAAATCAAAATTTAATAATAATTCACTTATTAAATTCCAATGTTAAATTATAAATTCATTAAATTAAATTACCTTAACACTTAAGTTTAAATTTTCAAATATAACTTAATTCCATTTTTTATTTACTTAACTTAAAATTCACTTTTAAGCCAAATTCACAAATTTCCAATTTTAGTTATATTTCAAAATTTCAACTTAAATATTCATTCATTTCACATTTTAACTTTATTCAAAATCATTAATATAATATAAAAATCATTTAAATTCACTTTAATCCAAATTATCATGAATTTATCACATTTCACGTTTAATTTAAATTCCAATTATCACCAAAATAAAATTTCCCAAAATAACTTACATTTCAAATTTTCTAATTTTACCATTAATTTATTTCACTTATAAATTTTCAGAAAATCAATAATGCTTTACAAAAATCATTTTTATTTAGTTTAAATCAAAATATCATAATATTTACATTTTTAAAATATTTTTTAAAAAATTTATAAGTCATATTTTAACTACGGGTCTGTATTTCATTTCTAGTCTAGGTAAAGTGATACGGGTAATATATCATTTCAACCTGTAATTTACAAAGAAAACCCAGGTTTGATCATTTCAAACCCGCAATCCCAAGGAAATGAAAAAATAATTGAAAATCATTCAGGCCTATAATTTCAGCCCATAATGATTTTCTCCTATTCTAAAGTCCGTTCGGGTATGTATCATTTCAACCCATAGTGATTTTAACCTAAAGGGAACTTGCAGTGTGATAAACTGATAAAAATAATAGAACAACATAATATAACGGTAACATATAATATAATAGGTGTTTAAGCATGGGTGAACATCATAAAATCATAACATAGCAAGTGTAACATGATAATGCATTTTACATATTCAAAAGGGGTCAATTCACTAGTTATATATGTACATATTGTCTGGTGAGAATAACTCACCTGTTAAGCTGGAGATTTGCCAACAAAGCTCACAACACAAAGATTACGAAGGCACGACAACTCTAATACAATTTGAGTGTGGAGAGAAAATCCAATGATATAGATCTTGTGTTACAACCCAAACAAAAATCAAAGCAAACCATAAATTTCAATACGCTAGAAATGAAATAACTTTTAAATAAAAAGAGATACGAATGCCAAATCTTTTGCCTTGCTTTCTCTATTCTTTTGTCATGGCCTAGGGATGGTTTTGGCTCTGGTTTGAACAAGTTTGGCTCAGGTTTGGTCATGTGTATGCATGGCCTAGGTAGTAGAATATGAGGAGGAAGTTTATACAAAGGAATATGAAGAGTTTAAGGCAAAATAGGTGGGTTTTGTTCACAAAAATGGCTCGGCCATGGGCTTGTGTGGTCAGGTCAGAGGAGTATGGATCAGGTCAGTGGAAGGAAAGGTGTGTGGTGGTCTGGCCAAAGGTGGTGGAGGCGGCCTAAGGTGGTGGTGGTGGTGGAAAATGGAGTGGTGAAGCAATAGTGGTAAACAAACATGTTTTTATGGCTTGTTTTGCAATTTTTTGTGGAGTTTTGGCATCATGGTGGCTCGGCCTTGGTCAAGACCAGAGGAGTAGCTGGTGGTGATGGAAGGGAAGAGATGTAGGGGTGGTGGCCGTGGATATGGAGTGGAGGCCATTCAAAGAAGCAAAGAAAACAAGGCAAAATACATGAAAAATGAGAAGAAAAGTGTAAAAAGTAGCCATTACCCATAGATTTTTCTTGAAGCCATGAATGAATGAGAAGGTAAAATGTTTTTGGGTGAATGGAGGCTGAAAACTCACGGCTACAAACCAAAAATGCAAAGCCAAGATAGTAATTGAGGAGTTATGGCAAATGAAAGGACAAAGGAGATGAAAGGACTTAAGGTAAATAAGCTTTTAAAACTCTTCATATTTCTTTTTCTTTATATTCAAATAAAACAAAAATAAAATCAGTAAATTGATTTTGAAACTGAAACAAAGTAATATAAAATAAAAATAATTAATTAATTTTAAAGAAAATGGAAAAAGAATATAAGAAATTGCTTAAAAGTTGAAAACAGGGTCCAGAAATTACAAATAAATCACTATTGACTTTGGAAAATTAACAACTTCATTTTAAAAATATTTTAAAACAAAAATGTGAAGTAAAATAATTCATTTATATTTTCAAAATGAAATAAATAATTAAATTTAGAGAAATTAGAAAAAGAACTAAAGAAATTGCTTAAAAATTCAAAACAGGACTTAAAATTTACAAATAGAATATCACTAGTTTTAGAAAATTTCTATTTCACTTTAAAACAAATAAAAGGTCAAATAAATAAAATAAATGAGGAACAAAATAAAGTGGGAATGAGAATCAAATAAGATTTTAAGAAAAAAATAGAAAAATAAATAAAGAATTACTTTAATTAATTGAAACTGGAAATTAGAAATTGTAAGCAAAATACAACTGACACTGGAAAATGTCAATTATACTTTTAAAAAATGTTTTAAAACCAAAATATATGCACAACGTGTTATTTTACCCATATAAATATAAATTAGAACATTACATGACCAAAAAAAATATTATTTATACAATTTAAAATAAACAATTTGTTAAATACAGCAAATTACACACAATATTGAAAAAGGCATAACTTTCACATTATAAATCAGATTTCAACGAAACAAAAAGCATTATTCTTAAAATTTTATTTACTTTCATAATAAAAGATAAAATTCAAATTTTCAAACTTTCAAATTTCTAAATTAAAAGTCAAAGTTTGACCATATTGACCAAAATTCACTTTTCTGGAAAATATTCTTTTTAGTCATGTTTGGAATTCTAATTCACATCAAAATCAAAATTTATATTTAAAATAACAAAATTTATTCATTTTAATAAATAAAATAAAGTATTTAAATCAGGAAATTAATAAAAATAACCAAAATATACAATTAAAATAATCACAAAATACAGGGTTGTTACAAACTCTAAGAATAAATACATATTGATATGTATGGGAATATATATATATATAGATTAAATCCTTAAAAGCTGTATGCATAAGTAAATATACATATATGGATGCTACTGAATATTTTTGAGTGTACATGTGCATGTGTGTGTCAATACAGAATGATGTATAAATATATATATGGGTGTACTAATTATTTCAGTAAGACTTATATATATATATATATGTTAATAAAATACTAGAGTTCAAATTAGTAAAATAAAATATACAGACATATTTTAGTATATAGGCAGAAAGAAATAAAAATGAGGATATAAAAAGGAGTAGTCCTCTTGTAAATAAATAAAGGAAGTACATACCATTTACATGAAAGCTAAAAATAGGAAAAATAAGACAAAACAGGGAAATGCTTGGTATAGGCAGAATTAGGAAGAGTATTTGATAAATAACAAATCAAGTCACATTTTTAGCATGATTGTAGACAAAGGAAAAAGTATTTTCTGAAAAGAAAATTTCTGAAATTAACCAAAAAGATTATAACCACTTTTCTCTTCACCTAAATTAAGCCGGGAAGGGTAGAATTTTGGGTTCAAATAAAATGCAGATAACATAATTTTTCTGGTGGGCAAAAATGGCTTTAGCCAATACCCAAAACCCTAAGGAGGACCCTGTATATATATATGTATATGCAGCAGCCTCCTCTCCTTCTCAGAAAAGAACTTTGAAAAAAAAAACAACACCATAGAAATCATAAGGCAAGGGAAGGAAAAGAGCTTGAGGCTAAAGGCAGAAGTTCATCAATTAATTAAGGAAGCAAAGAAGAGAGCTAGGTGAGAAAACTCACTCAACAACTTAAGGCACTAAGTCCTAATGAAGGCAGCCAGTTATAAATGAATTTTTTTTAAAAGTATATGTGATTGTTCTTCAGAAGTTAAGGAAGTTAAGGATGCTTTAATGCTAAATGGTTGTTCTGGTTGTTTTATTTTGTGAATATTCTAAATATGATCTGCATGCATACATAAGTATCTTTGAAACCCAGATCTCTTTTTAATATGATACTGGTTAGAAACAAATAAATACCCAGAAAAATAAAATGTTGGATATAAGCAAGTAGTGTTGGTTTTGGCTCAACCCAGAAGAATTGATAAGCTTATGGGCTGCAATAGCACATATGTATATGTGCTGAGGCTTAAAATGAAAAGGAATTAGGAGTGCAATAGGCTTGCCTATGTGCTGACACTCCTGATTCAAAGAAAATATACAATATCCACCCAGCAAATAGATTTTGTGATTTAGGAAGCTTGGTCAATCTGAGTTAACTAAAGCACAGATGTTTGCAATAAAATCTTCCCATAGAGCCATAAACCAATGTTAGTTGTATATATCTCTTTAAAATTGCAAGAACATGTTTTAATAAGTACCAATACTAAAATTGCTTGGTTGTCTCTGTTTGTTTATGAGAATGATAAGGAATGCTATGAGGTGAATGCTTGTTTTTGTAAAATAACTCACTGATTGGGTTTGCTCTGAAAAATTTAAAAAGAGAAAGTACCTAAGAATTTGAATAGGAAATGGGGTCAAGATTACTGCAGGAATGACTTGTGTTCTTGAGTAATGCAAGTTGACACATGGCTTGTTCAAGTCCTGAGATCTTTGTGTAATGGAGTGAATTAGTTCATTACAGTGTGTCCATTGATTCATAAAATTGCAGATGAGACCAGGATAGATAAATATACCAAGGGAAAAATATTTGATATGATGAGGAAACTAGAGTTTTTCCCAGAATTGAAATATGAGGATGGAATAAATGATTTAACTCATATTGGTTATTTTCCTGTTTGGTGTGAATGATTGTTTGACTATGACTGAATTGTATGCTTGAATGTATGTACCATATTTATATATGTAGTCTTTGGAAAGAAAGATTAAAATATGCACATGCACAATGACACAGAGCATGCACACAAGTATTACCTGTTTCCAAAGGGCAGAACTTTATGTATATGTACTTAACTTGATTTTAACCTAATTAATTAATTGCTTTTGTGAATTTTCTCATACCAGACATGTGTTTGACCCTAGTGTGCTAATGGCATCTGGGGTGTCTCATTTAAAATGAGGCAGCTTCAAATGCTTTTTCAGGGACAGCAGCCTCTAGATACGAGTAGAAGCAAAGCATTGAGAAGAAGATTATAGCATGTTAGAATTAGATAGATAAGAGCTTACAAGATGAAATTTGCATGTATGATATTTTAAAAAAATTTCCATCGTACTAAGTACAGAGTGATGTTGGATATTTGGTTAAGTATTTTGAGAATTTGACTTGGAACTGGTATTTAAAATATCTGAGTTTTATTATCTGGAATGTTGAAAAGTTTTAGCTATAATTTTGTAAGTTAGATCACCAGTAGGGATTTTATAAGATAGTGATGTTAGATCCATATTAGTAAATTATTTACATGTTCAGATATGATTTGCTCAGACACTGTCACACCAGTACCTTAGTAATTTTAACATAAAATCTGAATCCCTCTTTACTAAAGCTTTGGGCAAAATGCATTTTAAGACCTTCTGAAATATGTCTGAGTAGAGAGTCTGTTTAATCCATATTTTATTTGCTAAGTATCCATGTGTGAGGAAACTCACCCCGGACTGCATTTCATTTAGTCTAGTACCTTGGTATCAAGGAATCAAGCTTCTGGAATATGATGATTCACTTAAGAATATCCCAGACATGAGTTTGCATATAAGGTAGATATTATAAGAAAGCAAACATAGGAAATGATATAAGCTTATATCATTTTCAAAGCACAGACACTATACAATTGATTTTACAGATAATCATAACATAATTATCTGGGTTCTATGAATCATATTTCATGGAGAATCCAGCAAGCTATCAAAGAATAAAAACCATACAATTACCTATATGAATAAGATTTTCATTACTTAAATAATAAAATGAAATTAAGCTATATGGGGATTGATTAAATTTAATCAATCACTGTAACCTCTTGTTTGCCATTACCTGATTAAACCAGAGGGGCACATGCATCTTCATATGTGTGTGCATATTTTTGTGGTTGCACTGATATATCTATATTGGTAAAAATTTTGATCCTAGATAAAGTTTGTTTATTGGAAAAAAAAATGAACCTGGAAAAATATATTTGTTAATAAATGATATATACATATATCATCTCTAAAAAAAAATCCTTACAAAATGAAGGTAGAGAAGAGAGGGTCATTTCATTTGGTATCAGAGCTATGTTATTCAACATAGTAGAAGTAAAGATCAAGTTCTTAGATAGAAATAAAATTTAAAGGAACTAAATATATATATCAATGTTTTCAGTGTGAATAAAAACCACTGAAATAATAAAATTACCAATCAAACTAACCAGCTATGTAAATTATTATTAGCAAACTATGGTAGGGAGACCACCAAATCAGGGAGCAGGATCTTCCCATGCACCACCAATGGTCAATTTGCAAGACTTGGTGAGAGCATTTAGGGATGGGGCAGGACAAAGGCAAGAAAATCCCTATGAAGAACTCTCAAAATTACTTAAGACATATACTCATTTAGGAGGCAAAAGCTTTGAAGGGGCAGAGGGTATCATGGAAATTCAAACATGGTTGAGAACATTGGAAAGAATTTTCAATGACATGCAACTTGATGATCAAAGAAAGAGGCAAGTGGCTTCAAGACAGCTAAAAGGAGTAGCTTTAAGCTGGTGGGAAGTAATCATTGCAGGGAGAGGTGAGAATGAAATCACTTGGAATCAATTCAAAGAGATGTTGGAAGCAAGGTTTGTACCAGCATCAGCTAAGACTACCTTGCTAGAAGAATTTATTAGACTTAGACAAGGAACCATGACTGTCACAGAGTACACTCAAAAGTTTGAGGGGCTTTCCACATATGGAGCAATGCTTGTGGCAGATGATGCATCCAAAAATGATAGGTACATAAAAGGTTTGAACCCAGGACTTAGCAGAGCCATGTTACCCTATGCTGACAGGACTTTTGACCATGTGATAGACTTAGCTTTGAGGTTGGAGCAGCATGACAAGGAAAGGGAGAAGTTCAGAAATTTTAAGAACAATAACACCAAGAAAGGTAAGGGGAGGTATCACCCTTATGATAAGAAGAAGGAAGAGGCCAGTAACAAAGGCACTGGAGATGTCAAAGCTAAGGAAACCAAGAAGATTGTGTGCCATCAGTGTGGAAAAGAAGGACATATCAAACCAAGATGTCTAGAATTGAAAGGAGGAGCTTTCAAGTGTTATTTATGTGGGAAAGAAGGGCACATGAAAAGAAATTGTCCTGAGAATAGGCAGCAAGGAAAATTAGCAAACTTGGAAGAAAAAGGCAAAACAGTGGAGATCAATACTGAGAAGCACAGTCAAGTGGAAGGTACACTATTTATTTGTAATGTACCCATAGCAGTAGTATATGATACAGGAGCAACTCATTCTTTAATTTCCTATGAATTAGTTAAAATGCTGAAATTAAGTTGCATATTGGTTGAAACCCCTTTACATATACAAAGTCCATTGGGAAGTTCTAGTGTTTTAAACATGATCTGTGTGGATGTGGGATTAAACATAGGAGGAGATACTTTTATTTCCAATTTATATGTTTTAAATTACCCAAATATAGGTGTTATTTTGGGAGTAGACTGGTTAAGGCAATTCAAGGCCATAATTAACTTAGACTCATCCACCATATCATTGCAAAACCATGGAAGCCAGAGGATCACAATTTTGTGTGAAGTGTCTAAGGGAAGAAAATTGTGTCATTTGATTGATTTGGGTAAAGATTCCAGTAAACATATTATTGAGGAAATTCCCATAGTCAATGAATACTTGGATGTTTTTGAGGAGGTTAATGGTGTTCAAAACCATAGGCCAGTGGAATTCCAAATTCATTTAGTTCCAGGAGCAAGCCCAGTGATTAAAAAGCCAACAAGAATGGGGCCAAATGAACTAAAAGAATTAAAGAAACAATTAGAGGAATTAGAAAATAAGGGTTTTATAAGACCCAGTAATTCTTGCTGGGGGGCACCAGTGGTGTTTGTTAAGAAACAAGATGGTACTTTGAGACTCTACATAGATTATAGGGAATTAAACAAGGTAACCATTAAAAATAAATACCCACTGCCAAGAATAGATGATCTTTTTGATCAATTGGCTGGAGCAAGAGTATTCTCTAGGCTAGATTTAGCATCTGGTTTTCATCAAATGAAGGTGGAAGAATCAAGCATCAAGTACACTGCCTTTAACACTAGATATGGGTTGTATGAATTTTTGGTTATGCCATTTGGCTTGACCAATGCACCATCATACTTTGTAGATTTAATGAACAGAACCTTTAGAGGTTATCTAGACAAGTTTGTGCTTATTTTTATAGATGACATTTTAATTTATTCCAAAACAATGGAAGAGCATGAAAGCCATCTGCACATGGTTTTGTCTAGACTAAGGGAAAAAGACTTAAAGGCAAAATACTCAAAATGTGAATTTTGGAAAGAGGAAGTGCATTTTCTTGGCCATGTTATATCTGCCCAAGGAATTTCTGTGAACCCCAATAAAGTAGTGTCTATTCAAGCATGGAAGAGGCCAAGCACTGTGAGTGAAGTAAGGTCATTTATGGGGATGGCAGGGTATTATAGGAGATTTATAAAAGATTTTTCAAAAATTTCTACACCACTCACTAACCTAACCAGGAAGAACCAAGCTTTTGTTTGGTCAGAAAAATGTGAAAAGTCTTTTGAACAGTTGAAGGAGGCATTGGTGAATGCTCCAATTTTAAAGGTACCTCATGGAAATGAAGAATTAGTTGTATACACTGATGCTAGTGGATTTGGCTTGGGTGCAGTGTTGATGCAACAAGGCCAAGTCATTGCATATGCATCCAGACAACTTAAACCCCATGAAGTAAGGTATGCCACACAAGACCTTGAATTAGCAGCTGTGATCTATGCTTTGAAACTTTGGAGACATTATTTGTTAGGCACTAAGTTTGAACTTTACACTGACCACAAGTCTCTAAAATAATTATTTTCACAAAAAGATTTGAACATGAGGCAACATAGATGGGTGGAATTCTTAGCTGCCTATGACTTTGACATACTCTATACACCAGGCAAAGCAAACAAAGTTGCAGATGCTCTAAGTAGACAGCATGCTAAATTGGCTATGATGATGATAGAAGAATTTAAGGACTTGTCTTTGCTAACTGAGTTAGAAATTGGGGAGAATGGTTGTGTGCACATTGATGAGCAGATGCATGGTGCACAAGAAGATAAAGGGAAGTTAAGCTTAATGACACTTCAACCAGATTTAATTCTGAAGGTAGGAAAAATGCAAGAACAGGATGCCAACTTATTAGAGAAGAAAATGCTCCTCTCAAAAGGGGAGGAAGTGATGAATCACCATATTGATAAAAATGGTTATATGAGATACCAAAATAGGATGTGTGTACCAGAGGACACATAATTGAAGAAAGAGATATTGAATGAATATCACAGAAGTAAATACTCCATACACCCAGGCAACACAAAAATGTACCAAAATTTGAAAAGAGACTTCTAGTGGAAGGGGATGAAATCTGATGTAGCTAAATACATTGCCAAACGTATGACTTGCCAACAAGTCAAGGCTGAAACCCAAAGGCCATCAGGGTTGATGCAGCCTCTTAGTGTACCACAGTGGAAGTGGGAAGACATATCTATGGACTTCATAGATGGACTGCCTAGATCTAAGAGAGGCAATACAAGCATATGGGTGATAGTTGATAGGCTAACCAAGGTAGCACACTTCATCCCAATCAAGTCAGAAAGGAAGCACCAAAATTAGCTCAAATTTTTATAAAGGAAGTGGTAAAGTTACATGGCATTCCCAAAACCATTGTGAGTGATAGGGATACCATCTTTACCTCAAAATTCTGGAGAAGCTTTCAAGAAGCAATGGGAAGTGAACTATGCCTAAGTACTGCCCACCATCCTCAATCAGATGGGCAGACCGAGGTAGTAAACAAGGTTTTGGAGGACATGTTGAGAGCATGTGTACTGGACTTTGGGGGCAACTGGGAAGATTATCTTCATCTAGTTGAATTTACATACAACAACAGCTATCAAAGCACCATAGAAATGGCTCCATTTGAAGCCTTATATGGTAAACCCTGTTTGTCACCTGTTTGTTGGGTAGAAGCAGGAGAAAGGTCTATTTTAGGACCTGAGTACATACAAGAAACTAAGGAGAAAATTGAGTTGATAAGAAGAAGAATGGCAGCAGCACAAGAAAGGCAGAAGAAATTTGCAGACATGAAAAGGAGGCAGGTGGAATATGAAATGGGAAATTTTGTTTTCATCAAAATCTCACCTATGAAAAATGTGCTGAGGTTTGGGAAACAAGGCAAGTTAACCCCAAGATATATTGGACCATACAAAATTCTGGAAAGAATTGGTCCCTTGGCATATAAGTTGGAATTACCAGAAAACATGCAAGGTATACATGATGTTTTTCATGTATCACAATTGAGAAGATGGGTCCATGACAAGGCAGAAATTCTTGAGACCCCAACCCAAGTGCAGATAAATCCTAATTTGATTTATGAAAAGGATCCAGTGGGAATTTTGGCAAAAGATGTGAAGAAGTTGAGGAATAAATCTCTGAAACTTGTAAAGGTACAGTGGAGTCTTGATCCTAGTGATTGCACATGGGAATTAGAAGACAAAGTTAGGATGAATTATCCTAAGCTATTTTCAGATTAAAGGTAATTCTGATTTTTGATTGTTTTAGATGCATATATTTTTAGTTATTATAGAACTAAAAATCTATTTAGTTGAGAATGTACTTGTTCTCTGAATTAAGTTTAAAATTCATTTAGCACCTTTGAAAAGGAAAAAAATATGTATTTAGCAGTGTGTCGGGGTTGTTTTTAGTTCGTGTTGGGATGAGGAGGATGAGAGGAGTCTGGAGGGATGGTTGGCGGTGAATGGTGGAGGATCGCCGATGTGTGCATGTGCATGGCGATGTATGGGTGCAGGTTAAAAAAAAGAAAAGGAAGAAGAAGAAGAAGGAACAGAAGAGAAGGAGAAAGGGTGGAGCCTGTTTTCGGTGTTGGGCCAAACGGGCCGATTTTTTTTTATAAAAAAAATAATGAATGCAACCAAATATTTATACTTAACACCTTTGAAAAGGAAAAAAATATGTATTCTCCCTCATCTGCCAATCCTATGTACATGATGATTTGCATATGTGACATTATCACATTTTACTTTAATTAAGAATTTAGGTTTTGTTAATTTTCTATAATATGAAGTTTAATTTGTATAATAATTGAAGTGAGTTAATAATTAAAGTTTAAATTGATTCTAACCTTATGTTAATTAATAGAAACTAGTTATTAAATGAATTATTTAATTTTAAATGTAACCAATTATAAATCGTTTTTATAATTAATTTAAATCATAAGTATATTGGATTAAAATAAAGATGGGTTCAGTTAAATGAATTAATTAAATTATGATGTGTAGATTGTTTTAATGTTAGTTATAAATTGATAAATTAGTTAAAGATTCATTCTTTGGTTCATTCCTCTGGGATATTGATTGTTCTTGTCTTTGTCGTTAAGTAGCCAAAAAAACTAAAATGGTTAGAATAAACGTTGACACATTCTATTAGAAATGAAAACATATGTGATAAATTTTCATATATGGATGTTGACACCTGAATTTGAATTGTTTTGTTAAACAACTTGGCCTTGTAAAAATCTGTCGTTTGAATTCGATGAGACCGGGATCAGATATCAGTATTATCCGAAAACCACATCGATCCAAAATAAATGATTAGGTCGCAAAGATTCCAAGGGAAGATCCGGAATGAAGATTTTAGAGTACAAGGGCTATTTGTCGCTAACTCTGAGGGTGATTCCAATATGAGTGTAGTGGAAATGGTGCCTTCAGTTCCGTTCGGACCTGGAATGGACTTGTATGGACGAATGCTATCAGAACATCGTCATTGGAGGACGATGGGCATTCCAAGTGAATGTGTTCTTAAAAGGTCATTGTCGCCTCAAGCCTCATCAATCGGGAATGATTAGAACAGGGGAGATGCAGCAAGGCTAAGTGGGTCGCACCCAAGTAGGGTAAGGTTACCCCTATCTAGAGTCCCTTTTTACTCGGTATGTTTGGTGCGGTTGATGATCCCAACCGTGGGGTAATCTTATTCGGACTATCCAGGTTAGGGGTAGTCCGGTCTTATGTAGCAGGGGATCCTGTCGTGGTCCTCGGTGTTATTTTTCTAGAGATGCACTGTGACGGACGGTACCCCAGTGGTCTAGTCATTATATGGAACCCAATCTCCAATAAGTACCGTACGTTTTTTATTGTTCCCAAATATGTTGGAACGTGAGATGCAAGCATTCCAACTATCTTCTTTTTATTCGGAAAACCCTAGACATTTTATAATATCACTGGATTTCCTATGAAAGTGTTTTGGTTATCGTAAGGGAAAAACCCATCCGTTTTTATGTGTGGCGAGGTCTTACGAGATACCCTTTTTTTTAAATGGTTTTCAATTTAAAACGATTTAACCGTTTTACTCACACCAGACCCATGTCTGACCCAGAGTTTATTTTTTCTGTTTTTCCTAAACTCTTGGGTACTCAAATTTTTATGAGTAGCCAAGTGATTCCAGGTTTACCCTCGACGTATTTTGGAGGAGGAGTTGGAGCAGGTGGCTTCAACGTACCTAGCTATCTATGTTCCACTGTATTGGTATCTATGACTGTATTTTGGCTTATAATCGATGGACAGGTCGTTACAACTGTCTGAATATGATGTATGTATAATTATGACTCTGTTGAATTGTATTAGTGACTATGTGATATATATGTTGTAATATATATTATCCGTTCCGTTGTGAGATGTTGTGATTTGTCTAGTTCTTTTCTTTCTATCTATTCTCTTATCTACCTATTTATTTATATATTATGACTCGTCTTTCGAAGTAAGAAAGGCGGGCCGTCACAATTTTTATAGCACTAACAAATACGCACTCATTGTATACACTCAAACTCATCTACAGTGTCACTTACCCTATCCTCACTGAGTTTACCCTACTAGGGGCAAGGTTCTCGCTTAACCTTGCACTTTAATACCACGTTGTAACAATCTGCCTTTCTTACGCCTAAAGACGACACTTAATGCATCCTCAGTATTCGTGAATCGATCATTTAAGTATCCCAAAGATAGGCCATTAAGGATGAAGAAAGAAGAAGATAGAATAAAATCTCACATCGTGATGAGCAATATATAATATACACAAAGTCTTTACAAAAAGAAATCATCTTTATTTATACAACATCAGAGTACACTATCCTTCTATCATCTTGAACAGTTATAACAACCTGTTCTTATAACTACTAATATTTACAATAAGAAAACAACAAGAATAATTAACTGTGGAAGAATATAAGATACATGAATACATTGTGGAGAATCCAGCTCATCTCCTGAAAACTCCCAAAGTGTCCAGCTAAATCTGAAAAACCTGCTCGGGCTGCCCGAGCATTATAAGAAAAATAACTCCCGGATCAGTTTTGTAAAACCAGAGTGAGAAACTCAAATCACAAGTAATTTATTTATTTAACTTGTAAAACCTTTTTAAATCAAAGGTATCTCGTAAGACCATGCTGCACATAAACACGGATGGGATTTTACCTTACGATAACAAAACCATTTTTATATAAAATCCAGTAATATTATAATAATGTCTGGATGTAAATACATATTAATCATAGCTGAAATTGTTACATTAAATAAATTACAGCATAATAGGTATACAATCTAGTCTAAAGGCTCGTATCGGAAAATGGATTCCAACTATGAAAGGGTAAGGTTCTACCTACAGAATCCATACACCTCTAAATAAATGTATGGAGGCAACAGCACATTGCACCTCTGCTACTCAGGACCGGCCCTATCCCTTAGTGGATAGCATCGAATATGATCACCCCATGGTTGATAAACAACCATAATGGGCCTCAAAGCATACATAAATACCGACACTAGATATGGGATGATCATACCCTAATGGGAGCGACCCACATAGCCCTGCGGCACATCCCTGCATTATTTATTTATCGGTTGTAAGGCTGGAGGCTACAATTACCTTTTATATAGCAAACCCACTAGGAATGCCAACACTGCCCTCTTGGCAACAATGTAGTGCCAACATTCATCCGTACAAGTTCATTACGGGTCTGAACGAAACCGAAGGCACTACCTCTGCTACATCCATTTCGGAATCACCCTTAGGATTAGTAGCAAGTAGCCCTTGCACTTCAAAACCTCTATCTTCAATCATCTTCAAGATAAATTTGGTTTGAAATGCTTGAGTTGGATCGAAGTGGTTTTCAGATAATTTATAATCATCTGATTTCGGTCTCTTCGAAACAACACTCGATAGTTCTGAAAAACTCAACCCCGGTTCTTTAGGAAATAAAATGTGATGACCCACCTCCTCGACCCTCAGAAATTGACACTAATACATCATTGGTATTTACGTGCCGAAAATCCGAGTGCCGGAGAGGCAGATTGTCATGAGGTAAAAGAAAATAAAGATAGAAGACAAAACACGAATAGAATCTCACATCGTATTCAACATTTAATTATACATATGAGTAATACATGCAATTACTTCAAATTTCTCCATCAGAGTTCTAGTAAGTACTAATCTAGCTAGGATAGTTATAACTGCTTATCCTCATTGTGAGAAATGCGGATTACGGATCTTAAGGCTAGAATTAACACTAGAGGGGGGTGAATAGTGTTTTAAAGGATTACTAATTCTTTTTGAGTTTATATTAATTTGAACACAAATGTATGCAATATTCAGACACAGATATGATCACAGAATCAAACACAGATGCAGATATAAAGTAAAAGCAATAAAGGAAAGAACACACTGGATTTTATACTGGTTCGGAGTTACCCTACATCCAGTCCCGCAACACAAGTACAGATTTCCTTTCAAAATCAATTCTTACAATTACACCCTCGATTTCAAGGCCACGAGGTACATCGCTCCAGATTCACAATCCTCTGGGTAGAGATACTTGATTTTACGGGCAACAAGTTCACCCGATTGATTTTCCAGGCTACAATCACACCTTTTCTCGCTCGATTGAATATAAAGAAGTCTATAACTCTGAATAGCACTAGGATCTTGTTGAGATAGTGATAGAGAATCAAACCAGAGATGATCTAGTTAGATTCAATGGTGATTTCGGTAGAGTAATGGTAAAAATGTATATAAATAAATGTGGAAGAAGAAGAGGAGTGAAATCATAGAAAATATGATTATTCGTTTAAAACAACCCCTATTTATAGTAGAACAACAGCCATGTCCATTCGTGAAAGGATATGACGAATAAACACTTCCTTTGAAATTCAAACTTTTGAAATAAACTGTCACCTTGTCGACAAGGGGTCCTTGGGGTTGTCGACAAGCCTAAGTTATTTTTGGTAATTTGTTTTTCTTTGAAAATAACTTCTATCTTGTATTAAAACTATTTTAAACTTTATAAATATACTTAACTATAGTTAAAATACATAAATAAGTATAGAGAATAATATATTGGTATATATAAAATTTTACTATAATTTTATATTTAAATCTAAGTATAAATATTAAAAGTTAAATATATTATAATTAAAAGATAGTTTAAAACCAAGGATAATTTGATATTGAAAATAAAGATTATTTTGAGGCTAAAAGTATTTTAAAACCAGGATAGATGTTTTTGATTTAAAAAGGAAGATTTTGAAATCATTTTGAAAACAAGATATAATTTTGTAAAACATTTGAATAAATGTTAGTGGGTACAAAACAATGTTCCACTAGATTTTTCGAAGGTTCCATCCTACTTAGGGTTCCATCCCATTAACAGGCTCGAAGTGGATTCCATTCCACGAATAAAATGGATTTTAAGATGTCAGTGTTTTTCTAGGAGTTTTAACAAAATTCCTAACTAAATTACTTATCTTGAAATCTCAAACTCTTGATAATCTTGATACTCATGAGTCTTGAATCTTGATATCTTCGATCTTGAGTTCATCAGTTCTTGAATCTCTATACTGTACAGTCTTCATTCTTTGGTACATGTATATATATATCATGCATATACATATATATCTAAACTATAATGTTAGTATTTATATTTTATAATCTTATTCTAAGGTTGTTGTCATCAAAGCCAACTTCTCAGGGACTAACAATCTCCCCCTTTTTGATGATGACAACCTTTGTTTATAAAATATTACTTCTATCCTAATAACTCCCCCTAAAACTAATAACTCCCCCTTAATCTATGCCTAGCTATCCTATTTTATACTTCTCCCCCTTTGTCATCAACAAAAACTAACTCCAAACTATATAACTTCCCCTTATTCTTGTACTAAAGTACCTACATTAATAAAATATATAATGGAGTATATAATAGATAGATTAAGAGATAATTATACTGATAGACATGATAACTAATCAAAGATAATATAAATATCAATGTGTATTTATACATGTTATGTTTTGCACACCAATTATCAATCCATACCAAACCAAATCAAATCAAATCAATCCAAGCAATCAATTGAAATCAAACAAAGCAATCAAATAAAATCAAACATTACGAGGAACTTCCACCCATCCTTCTTCTCCAAATATAGGGTCTGCTTTAATGGCATCCCAATTTTCATTTTCATTGGTGAGAGAGACTAAAGGATGTGCTTCATTATCATCTTTGTGTAGGGAGGAAATCATCCATCGAATCGCATCGAAATGTTTTTCTTGCTCCTTTGTCATCTGCATTTGACTCAACTCTAAGTGTCGCTGATTACGGAGAATGAAAGAAAGAATATTCTTGAAAGAATTAAGGGTTCCTTCAAGATTCTCGGTCAAACTATGAATTGGATCGGCCATATTTGAGTTTGTGAGAAGAAATATAGATAGAGTAGATAAGAAATGATTTTGAGTGATGAATTCTGGAAGAAATATGTATTTATAGGTGTAGAAATTCGTTTGAAATGAATAGACACAAGGTAGTTATTCAAATTTCAAATTTAAAATGAAAAGTCATTTCTGACCAGTACTGGTCGACAGGGTCTCTGGGGGGTTGTCGATAGGGGTCAGTTAATTTTGATGATTCATTTTGATTTTGTGAATAATTGTGTGTATATATATATATATATTTATATAATATACTAACATTTATTCTGGAGATAAGATAAGCTAGATAACAGAAAAGTAATTCAATTTCATTTTATAATAGAACGATTCAATGATTAAACATTAAGAACTACACGAACATTCAAATCAAAACAAACTAAAACCAATAAAACAAGACATGAAAAGGTAGAACTAGTTAGAGGATGACGAAGATGAAGATAATCCAAGCTTCTTGCCGACTTTAGAAAAAAACTTGTTCATCTTGGATGACATTTTTTCTAATTTCTTACTAACGGACCGTTTAAGAGTCCGTTGATTCTCAACAATGGTCTTTTGATTTTTGAGTAAGGTTTTGTTGGTTGGATTAGAGGGATAGTCAATACTTTCCAATGATGTTTCACCTTCTTCTTCTTCTTCTATTTCCATTTCATCCCCTTCTTCTTCTTCCTCCTCTTCCATCTCCTCATGAGCCAAACGCTCTTCCTTTTCGGCAAGAGTCTCATATGGTTGAAAAACATATGGAATTTTCATAAGAGAAATGTTTGAGTGATTAAAAACTTTTCTTGAAACAAATTCTTCTCCTTTGAAATCCACTCCAAAATAATTAAAAATCCGAGTAAGATAGATTCCATGATACAAAGTGTTTTCACCCACTTCAAAATTTTTGGGACTAAGTTCATCCAAAATAACTTGCGCCCAATTAATATCATAATTTCCAAAAATAGCAAAAAGTGCTTTGCAAACTTTTGAAGTTGGATTGTTAAAACTCCCTGATCTTGTGGTCAAAGAATGTTGTAAAAGAAGATTAACAATTCTTGTTTTTGGTCGAAAGTTTCGATTTATGAATTCAAAGTTATCATCTCCTTCGAAAATGTGATGAAATGTCTCATGATCATTTTCATCGATATTAAAACTAGAAAGATCCATTCCCGTGCTCTTGCAATTGAGAATGATACCCAAAACATCACAATTTAAAATGATTCTAGTGCCTTTGACACTACTCCAAATTTCATCATCATTTCCATTATAAAATCCACGGTTGAGATTTGCATAGAAAATTTTAACAAGATTTGGATAACAAACAAAGTCATTTTGTGAAGCATCAACAAGACTATGAACTTGGTTGTTTGCAAAAAGAGAATCGATTTCATAAGTAGAGAAATCTTGAAATAAAGCAAACTTTCCGGGATGGACTTTTCCATAGTTAGCATAGTTGATATATGCTTTTATAGCCTCCGGATTATTGAAAAGTTGCTCTTTTATATTTCTGGAAAGTCTCATTGTGGAAGGGTTGCTTGAAGAAGCCATTAGAGTAGAGTGTAGAGAGATTGATATTTTGAAATAAGAGTTTGAATTTGAAAATGAAAGTGAAAAGTTGTGATAAGAGATAGTAAATAAATAGATTCTCAAGGGACAGGTTCTCTGGTCAAAAGGTGACTTTTCAGAGACTTGAATGAAGTGAAAAGATGGAGGGAAATTCAAACATTTGAATTCAAATTTGAATTTCAAATTTCTGTACCCTTGTCGACAACGTGAGGGGGCCCTTGTCGACAGGTGTCTCTGAATTTTCATGATTTATTTCTCTTAAGTATTCTAATATATATATATATATATATTTATTATTTTTAATGTCTATAAAAATAAAATAATAGTAAAAATTTAATAAAATTTTTAAAATTCAAACGACACACCAATTCAAAATCAACCAATCAAACATCCAATCCTAAGCATGCAATTTCAACCAATGTATTGTAAACGTGTACCTTTTTTGAGTCCATTTCTTTGAATTCGTCGGAGTCGTGAACTGCCGTGAAACACATATTTGAATTATCTGTCTTCTAATCATCATCGCTTGAGGACAAGTCTGAGTCATCTAGAGTAGCGGTAAATGCACGTTTTCATTTCTTTGTGGAATCATTGTTTATAGGAAGATTTTGCTTATCTGGATGCGTACAGTCTCTTTTGATATGGCCTGGTTCGTCACAGTTGAAACATTTGATATAGTTTGGCACTACATTCTGATTACCAGAGTTCTTATATTTTTTTCTCTTGAGATTATCCATCTTTCTGTATTTCAGGAATTTCCGAAAGTTCTTGGTCATAAAGGCTATCTCTTCATCATTATCGCTATTTGAGTCTGATCCATCTGTCAATGCATTGAATGCAATTGATTTCTTTTCAGATGCTTTGCTTTCTCTTCTCCCAAGCATTTGGACTTCAAACGACATTAGATTTCCAATTAATTCTTCTATCTTTAAGGTACCGATGTTATTTGCCTCTTCGATCGCAAGTGTCTTTTGATCCCATTCTGGAGTAAGAGAATTTAAGATTTTTCCGACTTGATCTTCTTCCGAAAATACCTTTCCCAAGGATATTAGAGAATGCACAATATCCTGAAATCTACTATACATATCTGGAATAGACTCATTAGGATTCATTTTAAATAATTGAAACTGATTTGAGAGCATGGAAATTTTGGTCTGTTTAACTTTGCTTGTTCCTTCGTGAGTAACTTGCAAAGTTTTCCAGATTGCATATGCAGACTTACAAACTGACACTCTATTAAATTCATTCCTATCAAGTGAACAAAACAGAATATTCATAGCTTTAGAGTTATTTTGTGCGACGGTCTTTTGCTCAGCAGTCCGCTGTGCAAAACCAATTGTGGGTTCAAAATATTCAGTCTATGTGATATTCCAAGTGTCTAGTCCTACAGATTGTAAATATATTTTCATCCTACATGGCCAATATGCATAGCTACTGCCATTAAAAAGTGGTGGTCTGACAGTAGACTGACCTTCTACAAATGAACTAGTGACAGAGGTAATAGAACCAGTGTTGGTAGTAGTAACAGTACCAGTGTTGGTAGCCATTTTGAAATTTTTCAAAATTCAGATTATGAAACTATGAAAACCTGGCTCTGATACCAAATGTGAGAAATGCGGATTACGGATCTTAAGGCTAGAATTAACACTAAAGGGGGTGAATAGTGTTTTAAGGAATTACTAATTCTTTTTGAGTTTATATTAATTTGAACACAAATGTATGCAATATTCAAACACAGATATGATCACAGAATCAAACACAGATGCAGATATAAAGTAAAAGCAATAAAGGAAAGAACACACTGGATTTTAAACTAGTTCGGAGTTACCCTACATCCAGTCCCGCAACATAAGTACAGATTTTCTTTCAAAATCAATTCTTACAATTACACCCTCGCTTTCAAGGCCACGAGGTATAGCGCTCTAGATTCACAATCCTCTGGGTAGAGATACTTGATTTTACGGGCAATAAGCTCACCCGATTGATTTTCCAGGCTACAATCACACCTTTTCTCGCTCGATTGAATACAAAGAAGTCTATAACTTTGAATAGCGCTGGGATCTTTTTGAGATAGTGATAGAGAATCAAACCAGAGATGATCTAGTTAGATTCAATGGTGATTTCGGCAGAGTAATGGTAAAAATGTATATAATGAAATGTGGAAGAAGAGGAGGAGTGAAATCAGAGAAAATATGATTATAAATTCGTTTAAAACAGCCCATATTTATAGTAGAACAATAGCCATGTCCATTCGTGAAAGGATATGACGAATAGACACTTCCTTTGAAATTCAAACTTTTGAAATAAACTATCACCTTGTTGACAAGGGGTCCTTGGGGTTGTCGACAAGCCTAAGTTATTTTTGGTAATTTGTTTTTCTTTGAAAATAACTTCTATCTTCTAAAACTATTTTAAACTTTATAAATATACTTAACTATAGTTAAAATACATAAATAAGTATAGAGAATAATATTTTGGTATATATAAAATTTTACTATAATTTTATGTTTAAATCTAAGTATAAATATTAAAAGTTAAATATATTATAATTAAAAGATAGTTTAAAACCAAGGATTATTTGATATTGAAAATAAAGATTATTTTGAGGCTAATAGTATTTTAAAACTAGGATAGATGTTTTTGATTTAAAAAGGAAGATTTTGAAATCATTTTGAAAATAAGATATAATTTTGTAAAACATTTGAATAAAAGTTAGTGGATACAAAACAATGTTCCACTAGATTTTTCGTAGGTTCCATCCTACTTAGGGTTCCATCCCTTTAATAGGCTCGAAGTGGATTCCATTCCACGAATAAAATGGATTTTAAGATGTCAGTGCTTTTCTAGGAGTTTTAACAAAATTCCTAACTAAATTAGTTATCTTTAAATCTTGAACTCTTGATAATCTTGATACTCATGAGTCTTGAATCTTGATATCTTCGACCTTGAGTTCATCAGTTCTTGAATCTCTATACTGTACAGTCTTCATTCTTTGGTACCTGTATATATATGCAGCATATACATATATATCTAAACAATAATGTTAGTATTTATATTATATAATCTTATTCTAAGGTTGTTGTCATCAAAACCAACTTCTCAGGGACTAACACTCATGAGTGTTGGTAAATACATAACGAAATACAGCAAAATTAATAGAAATAGATGAATATCTACTAAGGGCCCTCCAGCCTCATGCTCCATCCCAAAATGCTCCGAGCATCTCCCAAAATGTTCCAAGCTACCTAACTACTTGGCTGCCTGGAAATATATGGCACCTAGAGTTTAAGGGGAAAAGAAAATAAACTCCGGGTCAATCATTAGACTGGTATGAGAAACTCATGATACAGATATTTGAAAACAAATGGTATCCCATAAGACCATGTAGCAAATAAACACATAACAGGTTTTTATGTTATGATAACCAAATCTTTACTATGCAAAATATGGTAATATTAGTTTTAATCACAGTTTGAAAATACTTTTCAAGTAAATATACGTAATCTTAGCCGCTTAAATTCCAACATACTAGGCTCTACAATTAAGTTCGAAATCATTTATTTGAGAATGGATTTCCATAAATGGCGGGTACAGATATATCTTCTGTACGGTACATCTCTAGAGGGTTGTACCGAGGATCAACAACTTTGAAACCTCTGCACATGGCAAGACCGGCATACTCGCAGACCCATCTATATGGCGGATAGAACTAAATATGAAATCACCCGATCATAACTGACCTATCCAGGATCCCATAGCATACACATACTCGACATATATAGAGTAATCTAGAAAGGTGATGACCATACCCTAATGGTTGCGAACCACATAGCATTATGGCATGCCATGTTTAGGCCATTTTTGGGTAATAAGGTTCGAGGTAACAATTACCTTTCACATAGCACATTCCACTTTGAAGGCTACATTGCCAATTCCATTACACACCATTGATTTCTACAAATGTACAACCTCTGAGCTCGTATGTCTCGGAGAAGTGTGTTAAGTATAGGAGAGTTACTTCCTACACCACCAAACAGATGTACATTCGAAAAAATCAATGTACATGTATATTGAAAATGCAATGTCAGACATTTGTCCATACAATTTGTCCAGGAACAGGACAAACCGAAGGAACTCTCCTAGCACATCCTATCGGGAATCATCCCTAGGATCAGTAGCGAGCAGCCCTTGCATCGAAGATCAAATGAAGATACTACTACCATATATATATATATATATGATGTAGGAAATTTTGCCCCGAGGATCAGTGACAAGCAGCCTTTCATTCCATTTATTATGATTCCATGTCTTCACTTCGAATACATAAATTAGTTCGAGGTAGTTTTCGGATAAGAATCACTTAAATTCGACCCCAATTCCTTCAAACCAATCATCGATAAAAAGATGTTAGGTACCTATGTTTTTATCATTTGATTAATTATTTCATTTTTATCAAAAATATCTTCTAGAGATATATATCTTTAAAACATTTCTTTTCAGTATATACGGAATCATTAAACCTCTCTTTAACTCTGGAAATACCAAATCATTTTCATAAGTCATATTGGAAAACAATATTGAGTAGAAAGGGTCGATAGAAATTATATTAATTCTACTCAACATCAATTTCCCTATTCAACCTTTACTATCCGTCAAATAATAGTGTAGTCACCTTTTAAATCCACACAGATAGTATAGGTTCCCTCCTCGGAATTTAATACCAAGTGTAAGAAGATCATTTCTATACAATCTAAGTTGTTTAAAATTTGGAAAATATAATCTTTTATACTTGCTTCGTTTCCGACATTTTGACCTTATCTATTCCTCGCCGAAGAAAAAGGCCAGGTTAGCCAAGGCACAGGTTGCTCCTGAACATCTCCTTAGTTTAGGCACCTCACATCTAGATGTCACAAATAGAAAAATCCAGTCTACTCATCAGCTTTTAGAGCTAAGATTAAATCGCTTGATTGTAACAGCTTTTCTTCAAATCATTTATTTAAACTCTTTTAAAATAAATTATAAACCCTCCAAATTATCTTTAAAATACTTAATTATTTATTTTAAAACATTTATAAAACATTTGTGAAAGAATACTTAAATTTAGATTCATATTTCAAAAGTTATTAAAAGTGCTGTGAACAGTGCTGTAAATAGTGCTTTAAAGGCTTATTTGATCAAAAAAACTTTTCGATCATTTAGAAATTCATTTTTATAATTTAAATCACTTTTAAAACATTTCAAAAGATTTATAGAATTTATTCCAATTTTTTAAAGAATAAAAATATCAACTTTAAATAATTTGTCGCTTTGGTTTCTGAACTACCAAACCGCGACTATTTTGAAAACTTGTTTTGCTCATATTTCAAAATCTATTAAACGAAATCTCGATCCTTTTATTTTGTTTTAAAAATATGATTATGAGTTTGGAAAATTCTTATTACAAACAATTCCGACCCCGAATCCATCGTGTGTGTGTGTGCGCGCGCGCATGCAAAACTTCACCAAATTGATTTTAGTGTTTATAAAATATTTATAAACCATTTTAAAGAGGTTTAACAATCTCATATACACCATTTTATTTATTAAAGGAAAGTGATTTCCTTTGTGGTATTCGACATATATTAAACGTGAATCATTTCAACATCAAAATAAACATATGATTAGCATCCAAACTTGATGATCAAACATAGTAGACAACCGTAGTAATAATATCACATCATCAATATATATGTATAGATTTTCTCACTTGATTTTCAATCAGATTAACTTTAAAACGGTTATAGCTCCACTACGATTGCACTGGAGTTTATGGAATCGAGCCTTGGACCTTTGGAATGGTTAAGCCTATGCTTGCTAATGGAGGTGAGCTCGACGTTGGGTGGGTGATGGTGTGGCCATGGGTTTAGAGGTGAGAAAGAAGTGGATTTGCTTTGGTTTTGAAGAGATATACCTAATATATAATTTTAGTTTCTTTTTGCCATAAAATTTGACATAACTTTCTTTAGGCAATAAGCCATTAATGTAGAAAATAAGAAGGGAAGAAGCTCAGGAATTTTATGAAGAAATGAAGTGAATAGAGGTGGGTGATATTTATAGGTAAAAGTAAGTGTTTGCACAAAAAATGGACAAACACCTCGAAGTTGTATGATTTAGTAGATCTTATGTGATTCTTAGTGATTTGAGCGATTTATGCAAATATATGAAAAACAGGGGCTAAATTGTAAAAAGACACGTAGATTTATAGTGGTTCAGCCAGAATGTGCCTACGTCTACTTTATATGTTATTTCTCTTCTTTTATGCTGATTACAAGTACAAAGCTTTGATACAAGTAAAAGAAAGTTGTTTGAAAGTTCCTTCCGTGCTTGAGCTCTCAAACTTGTCCTCCATTGTTGTACCCCTGCCCCTCTATTTATAGAGTGAGGCTGGAGGTAGGGGTCTTGGATGTATACAGCTGCTGATGGGCCCGGGCTGATACAATCTGGCCTGGCAAATCTGGTTCTGCATCGTCTTGGTTCGGTGGGAAGTGTGGTTCGGTAGGAAGCTTGGTTCGGTGGGAAGTGTGGTTCGGTAGGAAGCTTGGTTCGGTGGGAAGTGTGGTCCGGTAGGAAGCTTGGTTCGGTGGGAAGTGTGGTTCGGTAGGAAGCTTGGTTCGGTGGGAAGTGTGGTCCGGTAGGAAGCTTGGTTCGGTGGGAAGTGTGGTTCGGTAGGAAGCTTGGTTCGGTGGGAAGTGTGGTTCGGTAGGAAGCTTGGTTCGGTGGGAAGTGTGGTTCGGTAGGAAGCTTGGTTCGGTGGGAAGTGTGGTTCGGTAGGAGGCGAGTGTCTCTCGTTCGGTGGTGGCTGGTTCGGATGTGGTGAGGATGCCGAATGAACTTTAGTTTTCCATGGTCTTGAGATCTTCTGGGTGAGAAATTTACCCAACATTTGCCCCCCCAAAGTAGGATGTGCGTGCGCGCATGTCCTGCTTTGTTTGAGTTTGAGCAATCTCATCCGGCTCCAGAAACGAACCATGTGGTTCGATGATTCAACCTCCTCCTATAAATGGGAGGCTTAGGCCATTGCATTTCATCATCGAATATTGCTTGTTAGCCGAATCAATTGTAGCCGAATCAACGTGCGCCGAATCATTGTAACCGAATCACTTGCAGCCGAATCAACGTGCGCCGAATCATTGTAACCGAATCACTTGCAGCCGAATCAACGTGCGCCGAATCACTTGTAGCCGAATCGCTTGTAGCCGAATCACTTGTAGCCAAATCACGTGAGTTGCTTTACCACCGAATGAAAGCTTATACTACATATTACCGAATGGGCTACTGATGTTTATTTGTTTACATCCTCTGTTCTAACAGCATATTTTTCTGGTGTTGCAGATAATGTCTCGCAAAGCAGAGACTCGATCGGACAAGAAGAAATCTGGGGGTGAAGGAAGGTATGCGGTTGCTTGCCGCTGAGGAGGTAGGCGTGCAGGTAGAGGATGACGATCAGGATAGTCAGGAAGCAGGCGCTGGTAAGTCTCTCTTTTTAGTTTCTCCATCAACTTGGTTGCTTATTGCTAATGAGTCCCTTCTTTGACTGGACAGGGGGTCAACAGGACAAGGATAAAGCTCCACTGCAGCCGGCCCCTTGATTATATCTGAAAAAACTCTTTTTGTGGGTTTGACAGGGTTGTATATATTAGTCGAAAAATAGTAAAGTAGCCTTTGGGTTATAATATTTTGCCACTTGTAATAAATAGTTTTATTTTTGACGTGTAATTCTTTAACTTGGGCTGATTTTCTTGAATGTTTGTTGCTTTTTCGACATGTTGTATGAGAAATATAGCTATGCGTATTCTTGCAATTGAGTTGTGTTTGATGTCAGGTTCTGGTTTTAAAACATAATTTCATGACTTGTAATATTAGTGTGTGGTGTGAACAAATTATAGTCATGCATTTGTACATAAAGGAAGAAAATACCGCCTTTCATGTTCTGTTTGTAGATGGCAGTTTCGAATATCTTGTATGACTGAGCATGGAAAGTAGTTGAATGCCCTGCCATCTGATTGTGGATCCACGCATCCATTGGCGAGTGTCTTCTACTCCGTACCCTGTACTTTATGGATTGTTATAGAGGATAGGAGGAAAGCTTTTTAAGTAAAATTGAAATATGTGAAATAGTAAAACTTCCAATCATGGAAGGCCTTCGATGTGCTTAAGTTCGTGGCAAACGGGTTTTGTAGTCACTTTCCCTAGCTGTGGGTCTTGGAGACATTTGTCACCCATCTTACGCCTCCGCGGGGAGTTAATTCTTTTTTACCACAGCCGTACTTATGACACATCGGAGCCGAGATCGCGCACAGTAACTACCCGGGCCATTATGGCCCGTAATCGTGGGTATTATTCGATTTACTGTGCCCGGCTAGCGTGGGTGCCTATCGTCAACTGTGAACTGCCCCTGGCTGGCCACACCTTATGTTGGGGCTTATAGTCGGTTCACAGTTGCCGGCGAGCCTAACGCCGTAATGAACTGCCTCGGCTATAGTCGGCCTTCTCGGTGGCTTATAATCGGCTCATTACAGTTGGCTTTAAGGGCCGTCGCGAGCAATGAGTTAACCCGCAGCAGAGGGATGCTGGGGCAAAAGTGTCTCATAGGCGAGGGCATAGATTCGCATAGTACCTGTTGGGATTTGCCCAGGTGAAGTCGCGCCGTGAGGTGCTTTGAGTGGAGATGCTATACGCGTAGGATTTCGTTCAACAGAAAAGGATAAAGTTAACAAGTAGCCAAGATATAAAGGAACAAGTTAAAAAAGAGACAAGGTTTTTTAAAGTGGTTCGGCACGAAAAGGCCTACGTCCACTGATTCTCTTTGTTAATTCACTTCATATGGGCAATACAAGTTAAGAAAAGTATCGATGGAGGTGTTGGATGTTCCATGCCCTCTGGAACACCTCTCCGTCCACTGTTGACAAAACATAGGCTCCATTGTGGAGATCTTTATGAATTACATATGGTCCATCCCAGATCGGGTCTAGTGCTCCGGGGCGATGGAAGATTCGCTTGAGGACAAGATCCCCCTCTTGTAAGGTACGATGCTTGACTTTGGAGTTGTATTGTGCTGCCACTTTCTGCTTGTGGGCCGCCGCTTTAAGGACTGCATCATTCCTTCTCTCCTCAACTAGATCCAAAGACATGTGGAGGAGTTCTTCATTCTCTTCTGGGTTATAGTGGATCCTACGGTGGGAAGGCACGATGGTTTCAACTAGGAGCATAGCCTCCGATCCGTATGCCAAAGAGAAAGGAGTATGCCCTGTTGATGTTCTGAAAGATGTGCGGTAAGCCCACAGTGCTGTAGGGAGTTCGTCCACCCAAGCGCCTTTTGATTTTTCGAGCTTCTTTTTTATCAGAGTTTTTAGAATTTTGTTGACTACTTCGACTTGTCCGTTTGCCTGGGGATACGCTACGGATGAGAAGCTTTTATGAATTCCGTGTTCTCGGCACCAGTTGGCGAATTCCTCGCTGTCAAACTGAAGTCCATTGTCTGATATGATTTTGAGTGGGACTCCATACCTGCACAGAACATTTTTGATCAAGAAGTTAATAACTTTTGCTGAAGATACTTTATTCAGAGGTTCTGCTTCCACCCATTTGGTGAAATAATCAACTGCCACTATAGCATATTTGGCCCCGCCTCGGCCCATCGGCAGCTCGCCGATTAAGTCAATTCCCCACATTGCGAAGGGCCAAGGGCTGGTCATTTGAGTAATCTCAGTTGTTGGTAGCCGTGGAATCTTAGCAAATTTTTGGCATCTGTCACATCTCTTGACGAAATCTAAAGCGTCCTTGCTTAAGGTGGGCCAGAAATATCCGTATCGGAGTATCTTTTTTGCTAATGTTTGCCCCCCGGTGTGATCTCCACAGCTCCCCTGACGGATGTTGGATAAGATTTCCTTGGTTTCCCTTCCGGCGACACACCTTAATAATGGGTTAGAGAAACCGCGCCGATAGAGGATGTCTTCTTGTATTGTATAGCGGGACGCTTTCCTCAAGATTTTCTTGACTTCATTACGCCCGTCGGGTAGTGTGCCACTTTGTAGGTAGTTTCGGATGGGAGTCATCCAAGTTGCTTCTTCGGCTGCAGCTATCAGATTCACTTGCTCAAAACTTGGGACCGTCTGCTTTGAGATGGTTACTGCCCCGAAGATGGCGATGTCTCTCATACTCTCTTGCTTTGCCAATTCGTCGGCCTCTTGGTTCTCTTCCCGAGGGATGTGTTTGACTAAGTACTGATCCAATCGGCTGAGAAGCAACTTAGTCTTCTTTAGATACGCTATGAGTCGTTCCTCTCGAGCTTGGAATTCTCCTAGTATTTGATTAACAATAAGTTGAGAATCGCTGTGAAGACACAACGAATTGGCTCCGATTTCTATGGCAATTTCTAGTCCAGCTATCACTGCTTCATATTCTGCATCGTTGTTGGTGGCAGCGAACTCCAACCTTATAGCATAGTGCAGTTTATTTCCCCTAGGAGTGATTATTACCACACCTGCCCCCGAGCCTTGTTCGTTAGATGCACCGTCCACAAAGAGATTCCACTTGATATCTTCTGTTTTTTCCAGTTGCTCCTTATCCTCGTTGGTAGTGAACTCTGCAATGAAATCAGCCATGGCTTGTCCCTTGATGGCGGTGCGAGGGTGATAGGTGATATCGTATTGACTCAGCTCAATACACCATTTAAGTAGTCGCCCGGAAGTGTCGGGACGATGGAGTACCTGCCTCAGTGGTTGATCGGTCAGAACTTTGATGGAATGGGATTGGAAGTAGTGACGTAATTTTCGTGAAGTGATTAGCAAACAGTATGCTAACTTTTCAAGTTTAGGATATCTGACTTCTGCCCCAGTAAACCTTTTACTGACGAAGTAAACTGGTCGTTGCGTGCGGTTGTCTTCCCTTACCAAGGCAGCGCTTAAAGCGTGAGATGACACAGCAAGGTATAGGTATAATTCTTCGCCTTCGCTTGGGGTCGAGAGTACCGGTGGTTTCTGGAGGTGTTCGATTAGGTTAAGGAAAGCGGTTAAACATTCGTCCGTCCATTCGAACTTTCCTTTATCTTTCTTTAGAGCTTCGAAAAAGGGGACGCACTTGTCCGTTGCCTTGGAGATGAACCGGCTTAGGGCGGCCACTTTTCCATTTAGGCTTTGCATTTCCTTTCGGGTGGAAGGTATCTTGATGTCCCTTAATGCTCGGACTTGTTCAGGGTTTGCTTCAATCCCTCGGGCATGGACGATGAACCCTAAGAATTTTCCCGATGACACTCCGAAGGAGCACTTTAGTGGATTCAACTTCATTCCATACTGTCGAAGTACCTAGAACATTTCGCCTAGGTGGCTTACGTGATCTTTGGCTTTCCGTGATTTCACCAGCATGTCGTCCACATATACTTCCATAGTTTGTCCTATTAGCCCTGCAAACATCTTGTTGACGAGGCGCTGGTAGGTGGCTCCTGCATTTTTAAGTCCGAAGGGCATCACTTTGTAGCAGTATAAACCCCGGTCGGTGATGAAACTAGTGTGGTCTTGGTCGGGAGCATGCATAGGAATTTGGTTATATCCTGAGTATGCATCCATAAAAGATAGGAGCTTGTGCCCGGCTGTGCTGTCTACAAGTTGGTCGATTCTGGGAAGCGGGAAGCAATCCTTTGGGCAGGCGTCGTTTAGGTTGGAGAAGTCAATGCAGGTCCGCCACTTCCCATTAGCCTTCTTTACTAGTACCGGGTTGGCGATCCATTCTAGGTAAACAGCTTCTCGTATGAAGTCATTGGCGAGTAGATTCTTTACTTCTTCATCGAGGGCTGCTGATCGCTCTGCCCCCATACTTCTCTTTTTTTGTTTTACAGGCGCCTTGGTAGGATCAATGTTTAATACGTGGCATGCTATGTCGGGGGAGATTCCGGTCATGTCAGCGTGTGACCAAGCGAATACATCCAAGTTGTGGCGGAGAAAATCAATGAGTTGTTCCTTCAATTCAGCTTTCAGCTGGGACCCAATTTTCAGTAGTCTACTTGAGTCGTGCTTGTCTACAGATATAAACTCCATAGCCTCTGCGGGCCCGGCGGTGGCCTCCTCCTCTTTGTCCCTAGGGTCTAATTCATTGAAAGGGTCGCTGGTGTATCGAAGAGGAGGGGCTTTCTTTAGTTGCTATGCTTCAAGGCTTTTTGTGCAGAGGGCAATCTCTACACCTTTCCCTTTATCTTTCCTGTGGTTGTTGCGAAGTTCGGTTACATAGCAGTCTCGTGCAATATCCTGGTCTCCCTCCACTTCCCCTACTCCATTGTCTGTTGGAAATTTCATTTTCAGGCACCATGGGGCTAGGACAATCTGGAAGTCAGACAAGGCTGGTCTTCCTAAGAAGGCGTTGTAGGCCGAATGGTTTTCTATTAGCACAAACGTCTGTTTCCTTACAACGGAGCGGGGATGGCTTCCAATCTCAACAAAGAGGTCCAGCTGCCCGAGGGGCATCTTCGCATCTCCAGTGAAACCGTGTAGTGGTTTATCGCAGGGAGATACATCCTTCATTGATAGCTTCATTTTGTTGAATGCGTGTTTGAACAGGATATTTACAGAGCTTCTAGTGTCTACCAGGATTCGGTAAACTTCGGCGGGACCGAGTCGGGCAGAGATAACCATGGGATCCACGTGAGGGTACTGTCTTCCTTCTAGGTCACGTTTACTGAATGTGATGTCATCATTTTCTTTCCGCTTTGGGTGGCGCTCTTCCATAACCGTATTGACACAGTCTTTATTGTCTCTAAGCGATTTCCCATATCTTTCCATCTCTCTCCAACTTCTGTCTGCGATGTGCGGACCTCCTGAGATGGTATGGACCACTATCTTCTCTTGACTAGAGCTGCTAGCGTTGCGGTTTCCTCTGTCGGCCCCTGGTGAGGGTAGCCTTGGGTTTTCATTGGCAGGAGCTGGAGTCCTGTCTTGACTTTTTACATAACGTTCCAGTTTCTTCCTTCTGATGTGTTCCTCAATCAGATCTCGGAGATGATGGCATTCGTTGGTATCATGTCCGTGAGATTCGTGGAAGCGGCAGAATTTTCCAGACTTCTATGCGTTATCTGATTCCTTCTTGTATGGTGGGCGTTTGTATCTAACTTCGCCTTGGGTGGCAAGGAAGATATTTTCGACGGTCTCGTTCAAAGGGGTGTAAGTGTCGAATCTTGGTCCTGGCCGATATAGGCGCTTTTCTACCTTCTTGCCCCCAGCATTGTCTCTGGAATCATTTCTTCGAACGTCCCTTGCCACAGCAGGGGCATTGCCATGGGTCGTCTTATTTTGCTGTCCGGACTGCCCCTCCACGGCAGCATCCTCAAGCCTTATGTATTTTCCGGCTTCATGGAAGAAATCGGGTACAGTAGCCGGTTTTTCTTTTGTCAATCTTCTAGCAAATTTAGTGTCCGGATGCACACCACTGCAGAGGGCCATTACGATAAGCTTCTCATCGGCATCTTGAACTGCGGCTGCTGCGGCGTTGAATTTGGTTAGGTATTGCTGCAGCTTTTCTCCAGGTTTCTGTTTGACGCTGGATAAGGAATAAGCGTCCTTAGGTTGCTCCACATGAATGCGGAACTGACTGATAAATTTTTCTTTCAACATTTCCCATGAGCTGATGGATCCTTGGGGTAGATGACAGAACCAGGAGGTAGCAAGATCTGCTAAGAAGAGCGGAAAGCATTTGCACAGTACTCCCTCTGTTGCTCCACTCATGAGCATATGCTGCGTGTACCTCTGTAAGTGTACAACGGGATCGGAGGTTCCTTTGTAGGGTTCCATTGTCAGCATCTTCCATTCTCGGGGGGTGATAGCAGTTTCGATATTGCGGGCGAAAGGGCTGGTTACCCTAACGCCTATCCCTCGATCTCTTTGCTCCCGTTGGACACACTCTCTGAATAAGCGTGCCATCCTTTCATCAGAACTTGGAGCAGATAGAAATGAGTTTGGTTCTGTTCTGTGGGATTGATTCCGTCCGGACGACCTGTAGGGATGGTATCGTCTATCATTCCTCATATTTTCCAGTGGCTGCCTTTGATCTTCTGGGAGCACGCTTGGGTCAGCTACAGTTGGCCCTTGCCTTGATCTCCCCCTGTTGGGTTCTGATCTAAGCACTTCCTCGGGTCCAACTTCGGGCTGAACCCTAGCTCGGCCCCGTTCACTGGTGTTTCTGTGGTTAGGCAGCATGACAGGCTCAGCTACAGTTGACCTTCGCCCGGTACCTTCCCCGTTGGGTTTGGTACCAAACGTTTCCCCAGGCCTAACTTCTGCCGTTAGCTCCTTCGAAGAAGGAAGATCTTTTCTGTCTCTGAGATCCTCCAGACTGGGACTCGCCCCATGATTCAGTGTTGCGGTTGGATTCTTCAGCGTCCCTCAAGCGTGACATGAGATGGTCCACCAAGGCTTCCTGCTGGGACGTGAAGCGGTTAGTTACTTCAACAACAACTCTGTCCAAATCTGCCCTAGTAATTGCTGCAGGCTGTTCTGTGGCAGGAGTGGTTGGGTTAGCCTGTCCTTCATTTGTTACCGTTGCTGGAGGAGGACGATTTACTTGATTCGTGACAGCTGGATCTGGAAGACTGCTGGATGCGATGTTTTTTCCTTTGTTAACATCTTTTCTCTGTTTGGGAGGCATGTTTTCCAAGTGGCGGACGATGCTGTTAGGAAAACTTGTTAAGCGGATGAAGCTGAAGCTTCGAGCTTCGATCTCTCAGTGAAAGCACCAAAAATGTTTGCACAAAAAATGGACAAACACCTCGAAGTTGTATGATTTAGTAGATCTTATGTGATTCTTAGTGATTTGAGCGATTTATGCAAATATATGAAAAACAGGGGCTAAACTGTACAAAGACACGCAGATTTATAGTGGTTCAGCCAGAATGTGCCTACGTCCACTTTATATGTTATTTCTCTTCTTTTATGCTGATTACAAGTACAAAGCTTTGATACAAGTAAAAGAAAGTTGTTTGAAAGTTCCTTCCGTGCTTGAGCTCTCAAACTTGTCCTCCATTGTTGTACCCATGCCCCTCTATTTATAGAGTGAGGCTGGAGGTAGGGGTCTTGGATGTATACAGCTGCTGATGGGCCCGGGCTGATACAATCTGGCCTGGCAAATCTGGTTCTGCATCGTCTTGGTTCGGTGGGAAGTGTGGTTCGGTAGGAAGCTTGGTTCGGTGGGAAGTGTGGTTCGGTAGGAAGCTTGGTTCGGTGGGAAGTGTGGTCCGGTAGGAAGCTTGGTTCGGTGGGAAGTGTGGTTCGGTAGGAAGCTTGGTTCGGTGGGAAGTGTGGTCCGGTAGGAAGCTTGGTTCGGTGGGAAGTGTGGTTCGGTAGGAAGCTTGGTTCGGTGGGAAGTGTGGTTCGGTAGGAAGCTTGGTTCGGTGGGAAGTGTGGTTCGGTAGGAAGCTTGGTTCGGTGGGAAGTGTGGTTCGGTAGGAGGCGAGTGTCTCTCGTTCGGTGGTGGCTGGTTCGGATGTGGTGAGGATGCCGAATGAACTTTAGTTTTCCATGGTCTTGAGATCTTCTGGGTGAGAAATTTACCCAACAGTAAGGAGGAAAACATGATGATATTTCGATATACTTACATTACCATTATCACATTACCACACTCCCCTCCCATGTTATCATGCTCAGTCAAACTCCCCCATCCCCCCTCCCCCATGTTTTGTACCCATGCGCTTGTATTTAGTGTGTAAGAGTTTGACTTTAGATTTACTTGATGGTTATGTTTTAGGAAAATATCTTGGATATTTTAGATAGATATTTAAATATATAAGTATATTTGTATGTATATATATGTTCATGTGAATGTGTTCATATGTACATTTATATGTGCATATATATATATATATATCAAATAATTCACAACGTTGCACAACTTTCCTACGTTGAATCATTACGGATTCTGGTTTCGATTTTCGATCATATTTTCTCTTCTTATTATATATATATATATATATATTTGTAAACAAAGTTTTATAATAATATTTCTATCATTATATAATAATTAAAAGGGCTTATTTAATAATTAAAATAATTATTAAATCATTTAAACTCAATTTAAATTCAAAAATTGTTTATTCCTAAATAGTGATATCATCGATGATGTCATAAAAGAGATTTTACTTTCAAAAATAAAATAAATAATTTTATTACATATTCTCACTCATATACATAAATGAGTGTATGTATCCAGCTCCGTGCACGATGTCGGATGGTCTAAGAGCTGTTTATTGATAAAACAGTTTTCGATCATTTTATCGATATATCTTCCAAAGTATATATTTTTGTAAATATTTATTCAAATAAAATTTCCAATATTATTTATTGTTCAAAACATTATCATTTATGTTAAAAATCTTATATTTAAATGTTTCAAAAGAAAATTGAAGTGATGAATTTGTGGGTCGTTACATAAACATACAATGGATATGAGCGGGTTTCACCTCCTAACCGTTTAAGTGGACGGATCTCCCTATCCTTTTGTCCTAGGAGAACAAAACGGGGTTTATACACACAGTATAGCATCATCAAAGATGACTATGACATGTATGTGTTTCGCCTAGATATTTCTAAATTTATATTTTGGTCCAGATTTGATAGTCGGTTATTTAACTATCGAATAAACAAACAAGCAACAGTTCGGAGATTTGATAACTCATAGCAACTACTAAGGCTCAAAATAAATCTTTCATTTATTTAAATCTCTTTCCAAAATATTTATTTAATATATTCATATACTTATGTCACTGGCATACATATATTCACAAAACATTGTGAAAGATTTCTCAATTCAAAATCATATTAAAAGGATTAAAACAAATGTTATTTAAAATAGAAATAAGGATAATCCCAAACATTATTCCTTCGGTGTTAAATGTGGAATGAATATTCCATACCACCATAATTGAGAAGGTCGGTTAACGGAAATCCAAATTTCAAATTCTTTTATAAATTTCTTCAATAATTTCTTTTAATAAATCTCTTTCATTTATGAAATCTCTTTTACTTAACTTCTAAATCCATTTATAAAACTCTTTATAAATTTCCAAATTTATTTACAAAACTCTTTTATAAATATCCAAAATCATTTATAAAAATTCATTTATAAACTTTCTTTATCTAAAACAAAACTTCCTTAATAAACTTTAATCGATAAAGTTTCTTTGATAAACGATCAATTATTAAAACCACTTTCAAAAAAAAGTTATTATTTAAACATTGTTCATTGAAATATCATTAAATCTCATTAACAAAATGATGATTTTTAAACAATCATTTAGAAAAGTATTAAATTATTTCAAAACATCCTTAATATAAAAATTGCTTAATTATCCTTTATATATCATATTTAAAATGATAATAAACTTTAAACATTATAAATAAGTGATAACTTTACTTTAAAATCTTTATTAAAAATACATTTAAAATGATTGATTTCACAAAATCAGAAAGAGGCTTAATGATAACTATGGTTCATTTAATTGAGTTCACTTATCCAAGTTATAACATGGGTATTCACGTAACAAACAGATATGTATAAGGAAATCAGCCAATAACAGTCAATCATATAAGTAAATGTCCAAGTTACCAAAATAGCAGATGGGGATTTGTTCTGCTAAATACATGTCTAAGTTAATATAATGGCGGGATGGGTTTTTATTCTACCTAATAGATGTCAACATAATCTACTTGGTGAACTATTGTAGAACGGTGATTTATTCTACCAAACAGATGTCAAATACAGTTAATAGCAGAACGATGATTTATTCTTCTAAACAGCTGTCATTGGATTTCATATTCAATTGGGGTTTACCTAAGGATAGTTAACAAAGAAATCGCTTGGATTTAAAAAGAGAGTTGCTTTTTGAAACAAAACCGGTCTTTAGAAATAATTGGTTTAAAACTTTTATTTAAAAATTAATTAACAATTTAACTCTTTACTTAATAATAATTAAAGTATAATCAGATTTTAAATATAATTAAATAATTATTAACCTTTAAATAAATAATAATTAATCTTTAAATATGTAATTAAACCATAATTAATATTTAATAAATAATTAAATAAAATTTTAAACCTTCATTAAATAATAATTTAAATCTTAGTTATGCCTTTAATTAAATCTTAACTTAACTAATAATTATTTAAAAAATTAAACTGTTTTATAATAAATAATTAAATAAAAATTAGTCTTTAATAAATAATTAAATAAAAATAATTCCTTAAATAATTAATTAAAATATAATTAACTTTTTATTATTTAACTAATTAAAATTGACTTACTTAATTAATACTTAAGTACTAATTATCTCATTAACTAATGATTAAGTACTAATTACCTTATTAAATTAATTAATTAATTAATCATCAAATAAATAAATAAATACTTTTTATTACTTATAATATGTTTTGAAAACACTTTTCTAAAATGTTACCCGGTACTCTGACCCAGCTAGATTGAACTGATCGCGCCGGATAGATTCGACTGTTGTCAGGAAGGATGACAGTGAAGCAATGGCTATAGGACCCAGAAATAGAGTTCGAATGGTTATACAAAGCCTGGACTGAACAGAGTTTATAGGCAAACAACGCAGGATGTCAGAAATATGGAAACCAGTTTGGATGGAATAGGGATCGGCATAGTCATTTGTCAGCATAGATAGAATACTAGAGGGATTGGTATAACAAAGCGAAACATAGGGCTCGGTATGTCTATTTGAATGGATAATCAGCATGAGTGGTGTAAAAGAGGGGTCAGCATAGGTGATGGTGCTTAGTTCAACATGACTTATTAAAACTCGAGGGATCGGCATAGCATTCAGGAAACGGAGGGATCGACATACATTTATAAAGCAAGATGGATCGGCATATATCTATGAAGCCAGAGGGATTGGCATAATGTTCTAAGCATTATGGATCGACAGAGCACAATTGAACCAGAGGGATCGAAACAGCTTATTGGAGGGATCGGCAACAATGACATAAATGGGGATTCAAACTAAAGATCAAGCGAAAACTCGAGATTCACACATCCAATCATCATGATATTTGAGACGCCATCTTATCTAAGCATGGGGATGTTACCATAGGGGTTGCTGCCCCAAATTCAACAAATAGAGGGATCGGTATCGATCCCTCTCAGTTGAGATTTGGGCCTAGCACTCCCTATGGTGGGCCCATATATATGAGAAGGTCATGTTGCCGAAATTCTAGTCGGATTGGTGGTTGCCTTCACCTATAAATACAGGCCTATGGGATCATTCTGAGGATCGTTACGATGTTGGTAAGATAGCACTATGATTGTAATCAACTTCCTCCATTATTCTCTTATTTCTTGTTGTTTCTTACTCTAATCAAGATTATTGTGAATGAATAAAGAGAATATTCAAAGTGGACGTAGGCAATTAACGCCGAACCACTATAAATCTTGTTGTTCTTGTTTTTTGCTATGATTTTCTTGTTAATTTGATATATTCCTCCATTTTAATTTAGTTCTTCATTTATTTCACTACACAATTCTATTCTTGGGTGTTTGTGGCCAATTTGGTTGCAAACATTCTGGTGCTTTCACTGAGAGCCTAATTCTCAGCCCGTTAGGATCCCCTTTGCTGCTATTGGATTGAGAATATCCCCCGAAGGAGATCCAGATTCATCTTCAAAAGCTAGCAAATACTACTCGAATTTACTAGAATCTAAGCAAGGAAATCCAGAATGGTAAGGCATACCAGATCAACTTCCCAGAATGTTGATGCAAATGAAACTACCAGCATTCAATAAGCAACCAGCCTGCAAATTTGAATGTGTAGCCCGCTGAAGTCCAGAACCCTGCTGATTCTATAACTAGAGCTGAATTCTACAACTTGATAAGGGAGTTAATGGAGAGACGTAGGCAGCTGCACGAGCAAATACAGACTAATGCTAACCTAATGGACCAGATTGCTGAACAACAGCGTAAGAGTGCTAGAAAGGATCTTGCTTCTTACTCGGCGTTGGAGAGTTCAACTTCATCAGATGAATATCACAGGCGTAGGCATCGCAGGGTCGAAGGAGAGCAAGCAGGGACGTCGGAGCATCGCTTGGCAGACCAACATGGTCTGCCAAGACGGATCGGTGTCGATCCCTCCCTAGGGATCGGTACCGATCCCTCCTCCAGAGGACGGGTTCCCCAGCTGCACTTGGGGAATCGTGCTGGAGCTGTTTTCGGAAGCTTGGATGCGGGAGTCCATTTGAATGATGACCGACGATCCCTCCGGAATGATGACGAGATGAATGCCCATGGAGCACATCAAGAGGATGATAGACCAAGGAGGCGTGAAATGGCCCGTAGACATCGACCGGACCATTCACATGAGGTGGAGGTCGACCACCACTTGGCACCACCTATCCAGACACCGAATTTATCGGCGATGGTCAGACAGTTAGTGAGGGAAAACCAGGGTTTGATGAATGATGATTGGGGAATTTCGAGGAGCCATACCCGATTTACTAACAATGTTTTACATGCGGAGTAACTAAGAAGGTTCAACATGCCTACGATGCCTACCTATAAGGGAAAAACCGACCCTAGGCAGCACATTATTAGTTATGAATGGTTGATGGACTTAGCAAGAGCCAATGATGCAACCAGATGTAGATACTTTCCTATAACCCTCTCTGGGATCGCGACGATGTGGTTTACAAGATTACCCCCACGATCGATTTCAAGGTTTGATGAACTGGCAACAAAGTTTGTGGAGCAGTTCCGGATTCACGCTGCTTACCCAAAAAACGTTATGTCACTATCCAGCGTAACCCAGGCTCTAGGGGAATCACTAAAGGACTACTTGGAAAGATTTCATATTGCTGCTACATAAGTCAGTAACCTAAATGACCATGTTATACTAATGGCTGAGACGAGAGGGATTGATCCGGAATCCGAGTTTGGTGATTGGCTAGCTGGAAAACCATCGGCCATGTTGGAATGCTTCTATTCAAAGGCGGCTCACTTTATGAGGAAGGAGGAGGCCAGGTCCTCTAGAAAAGGCAATGATGTGAGACCGAGAGGAGAAGAGATACAAAACAACAGTGCAATAAAGTAGTTTGATGAGAGTTCTAGGAAGGCTCAGGTTAATGTTCTGAACAAGCCGAATCAATAGAAGAGAAATGGTAAAGGGAATGGAGACCGGAAGAGGGAGCCTGGAAGAACAAGACCTAGGATTCCTATGTATGACAACTACAAGCCTCTAAACGCATCCCTGGAGAATATTTACCTATCCACCTGTAATACTTTTCAATACAAGAAGCCACGTCCAAAGGAGTCAACAGAGACACAGAAACAGACTGGAAAGTATTGTCAATTTCATGAGTGTTATGCGCACAATATGAACGAGTGCAGGCATCTCCAGGATGCCATCGAGAAGTTGATTCGAGAAAAGAAGTTGCAGCAGTTCGTGAAAACTCCACAGGATGGTGGATAGGGGATATCTGACCCTAATCGAGGACAAGCTCCGCGTAGGGCGGAGGAGCCAGCACGGACCGGAGGAAGATTAGTGATAAACATGATAGTGGGAGGGCTGCATCCTGCGGATAGGAGTTGGCAGGAAATGGAGCGTTATGCCAGCGCGATGAGGCATATGGATTTTGAGTATTGTTCAAATATGGAGGACGAAACTCCGGCCAAGCAACAACGTACGATGACTGATGATATAATGTTCAGAAGAAAGGATGCAGATAGAGTAGAGGCTCCTACAATTGACCCGATGGTCATTTCTACCATGATTGGCTCTGCTCTGGTGAGAAGAATTTTGATTAATTGTGGAAGTTTGGTAAACATTATTTTCAAGAAGGCTTATGATCAAATGAGAATAGAGGCTAAAGGTTTGAAACCGTTTAAAGATCGTATACATGATTTCAATGGTGTGGCGACTGAGGCAGTTGGTTATATGGAGTTGACGGTTGAATTGGGGGAAGGTGAACGTAGGAGAGTGTGGATTCTACAGTTCATTGTTGTGGATATTGACTCACCGTACAACGTTTTTCTAGGTTGATCGGCCCTGACTGATTTTCGGGCAGCTCTTGCCTCGTGGTGCTTGACTTTAAAATTTCCGACTAATAATGGAGTAGGAGTGGTCCATGATGATCAGGCGACTGGAAGTGCTTGTTATGTGGCTGAGTTGAGAGAAGCTCGGCGTAAGGAGAAGGGAAAGGGTGTGGACAAATATGTCTGCATCCAAGTTACTGAAGATTGACAAATGGCACCTAAGCCTTCGCTTGGGCGCCACATTCGGTTCTATAGAGACATAGATCCGAGGGATGATGAAGAGGAGCCCAAGGAGACCAAGGTGGCGTCGGTTGAGTTGATGATTGATATAACCGTCCGCCACGATGACCCATCATGGGTGTTGAAGATTGGATCGCAGCTCAGCCCCTCGGTGATGAGAGAACTTGCTGATTTTCTCCGAGCGAATCCAGATGTATTTGCATGGACTCATTCTGACATGTGTGGGATCTCGCCTACCATCGCAAGCCATGCATTAAACGTTGATCTGAAGTATGTTCTGGTAAAACAGAAAAGGCGAGGTATGGATCTGGAGAAATTCGTTGCTCTTAAAGAGGAGGTGGATAAACTAAAAGTCAATTGGTTTATTCGTGATGCCCTCTATCCTGAATGGATATCTAATCCCATGCTGGTGAAGAAGGCGAACGGGAAGTGGAGAACATGCATCGATTATTCAGACTTGAACAAGGCGTGTCCTAAAGATAGTTTTCCCCTTCCAAGGATTGATCAACTAGTTGATTCAACTGTAGGGCATGAATTGTTATCCTTCATGGATGCATACTCAGGGTATAACCAAATCCCGATGCATGTCCCCGATCAAGGACACACCAGCTTTGTGACAGATGTTGGATTATACTGTTACGTGGTGATGCTGTTTGGATTGAAGAACGTTGGAGCAACCTATCAATGCTTAGTTAACCGGATGCTTAAAGATCAGATTGGGAGGATAATGGAAGTCTATGTGGATGATATGCTCGTGAAGTCACGGTGATCAAATGACCACATTCGAGACTTGGTAGAGATGTTCGACATCCTTCGATTTTATAACATGAAGATCAATCCTTTAAAATGCTCATTCGGTGTTGCGTCAGGAAAGTTATTGGGCTTTATTGTCAATGCTCGAGGAATTGAAGTTAATCCAGAAAAGATTCAGGCTATTCGAGACATTCAAGCACCCAGAACCATTAAACAAGTGGAAATTTTTAATGGGATGGTTGCTGCTTTAAGTCGATTTATCTCCAGGGCAACTGACAAATGTATTCCTTTCTTTGATTTGATTAGGAAGGGAAAGAGAAACTTTGATGGATGCAGGATTTTGAAGACGCATTTCGAGCTTTGGTGAATCATTTGCAGAGACCCCATGTCTTGTCAAAGTCGGTAGATCACGAGGAGTTGTACATTTATTTGGCAGTATCAGCACATGCTATAAGTGTCACTTTGATTCGCGAAGAGAAACTGATTCAGAGGCCGGTGTATTGTGTTAGCAAGCAATTAGCAGGAGCAAAAAGGAACTATCTGGAGATAGAGAAATTGGCGTACTGCTTGCTAATCACATCACGGAAACTTCGTCCATACTTCCAAGCACATCCAATCAACATTTACACCGACCGGCCATTACGACAGGTCTTACAGCGACCTAAGACGTCTAGAAGGTTGCTTAAATGGAACATCGAGCTTACCCAATTCGACATTACATGTATTCCCCAAAGAGCTGTCTAGGATCAAGCGCTGGCAGACTTTATAGTAGAATTCACCATGCAAGACGAGCTTCTAGAAGGTAACAGAATCTTTACCGTGCAATGGATGTTGTACACTGATGGATCATCTAATGGTCACTGTTCTGGAGCTGGGATTGTGCTTGTAATCCTTGAGAACCGGTCAATTTTCTATGCTTTGAAGCTTGATTTTCCTGCTACAAACAATGAGGCTGAGTATGAAGCGTTGATTGCTGAATTTAAAATTGCTAGAGAGCTCGGAGTGAAGTTTCTTGAAATCTTTTGCGACTCACAATTGGTGGTGTATCAAGTCAGAGGAGACTATCATGCTAAGGGACAATGACTTGCCTATACCTTACTCGAGTTCAGGAGTTGTTGGTGGATATCGAGTACTATGACATTTCACATATCCCACGTGAGAAAAACAGAGAGGCTGATTCATTGGCAAAGTTCGCTAGTACTGGCGATGCGCAACAGACGGGTTTGGTTTCGGTCGAGATATTACATACCCCAAGTAAAAATATGATGGAAATTGATCAATTATGGGAAGTGGAATCTGAGAGGGAATCATGGATGACTCCATTTAAAGATTACTTGTTGCATGGAATCTTGCTTGAAAGGAGAAACGAAAATCGACAAGTCCTTTGCAAAGCTTTGCATATACTATGCAAGAAGGAACTATGTATAGAAATTGTTTTCCATTCCCTTATTCCGGTGTATTGTTCATGACAAGATAAAGCGTGTTCTGAAAGAAGTTCATGGGGGAGAATGTGGCGATCACACTGGGGGCAAACTCTGGCAAAGAAGATACTCCATTACGGATATTATTGGCCAACTGTAAACTGGGATGCTGCTGTATATGTGAGACGATGTGACAGTGCCAGATATATGTGGAAGTCCTGAGAGCTCCGCTGACAGAGATCACACAAATGGTCAGTCCATGGCCATTCGTTATGTGGGGTATTGACATCAACGACTCTTTGCCAATCTCTAAAGGTAGTGCGAAGTATGCTATTGACCCGGTTAATTACTTCACCAAATGGGCCGAGGCAGAACCGTTAGCCACAATCACAACCAAGAAAGTAATCAATTTCGTTGTTCGAAACATCATATGTCGCTTCGGTCTTCTATGAACTATTGTAACAGATAATGGAACTCAGTTCGATAGTCCTGAATTTAAGGAATTTTGTCAGAGATATCGCATTGAAAGGAGGTTTGCAACGGTCGCTCACCCTCAGGCAAATGGATAGGTTGTAGCTGTATACAAAATTATCAAGTCTATTTTGAAAAAGCGTTTGGAGAAGGCTAGAGGCAAGTGGGTGGATGAACTTCCTACGGTGCTTTAGGCCTACAGAATCACTCACAAGTCTACGACTGGCCATACTCCATTAGCTCTTGCTTACGGCTCCCAAGCTATTATTCCAGTGGAACTCGAAGTCCCTTCTTATCAAGTGACTTACTACGACCTCAAAATGAACAAAGATCTTCCCTTGGAATCCTTGGACTTTATAGATGAGAAGCGCGAGTAAGCCGATTTGAGAGCAGTTGCACACCGACATAGAGTCGCCCGATATTACAACACTAAAGTTCGATCAAAAACCTTTGAAGTTGGCAACCTTGTCCAAAAAAACAGTTTTTTTCGGCCCCATCACACATGAATCCGACATGGGAAGGACTATATGTCATTGAACAGAGGCTAGGAGAAGGAACTTTTTGTTAGAATCTTGTATTTTGATGTTTTGATCATGACAACTATATAAGTAAATATTATGTGAACTAACCATATTTGCAGGAGCAGATGCTATTCTACTCGACAATAGATTGCAAACTAAGAATTCAGATAGAAGTTTTTATGGTTTGTCTATATCTAGTCTAGTAGTTGATTTTTGTTAAAATCTCTCTAAGGTGGTATACACACACATGTACTCAATTTTTTTTTTCAAATCATGTTACATATGCCAAGTGTTTTACTACAAGTTCATGCACGAAATTTTTCTAAAAAGAACTTCAATATGGCAAAAATATGGTATTCAGCCGATTGAAATAGATAGTTCAGTCGACTGAATATTTATGCACATGCACAGTGCATATGAATGTTCAGTCGACTGAACTGACTATTTCAGTCGACTAAATTGTAAGTTTTTTGTGCATATCACTTTCTGATTCGAATTTTTTAAATTCCAGACTAAATTCTTTTATTCAGTCGATTGAAATTGCATAACGGCTATTTTCTGAACGGTCACTTCCATTTATCGAACAGAAACAACCCTTGATCCACGTGTTGTTTTCGTATCTTTTGATCATAGCTTTTCACGATAAGTTGCAACACTTAAACACTATAAATAGCCTTCAATTCATTAGTTTTAATCGCCTAATTTTTGATTCTATTCTCTTATACTTATTGTCTAAACACTCTGCAATTTGCATTCAAATTTCTGTTCTAATCACTTGCACATTCAAGCACAAATTCATTTATGATTAAATTAACTTCCTATCTTCACGAACTACTGATGCAGCCCAGAAAGTTGAAGACATAGGTCGTGTGCGACCTATGATGCTGGTAAGTCGGGTACGACTTAAGAAGGAAGCCACCGAGTCAAGATTTGGTGAGAAATGGTGGAAAAGTGAAGTTCTAGGTCGCAACCGACCTAACAAAAGCTTTAAGTCGTCCCAACGACTTAGTGAAGATCGGCAACGACTTATTGGGAGGGTGCGAGTTAACGAGAGGCTGGAACGACTTACCGGGTTAACATGTATACGACCTACCGAGTTACGAAATAAGAAAACAGAGCAAATTGGTGAAGTATTAGGTCGTGGACGACCTAATGAAGCAGGAGTTAAGTCGCAAGGCTTAGGTCGCAAGGACTTAGGTCGCGAAGGTCTGATGCCGCTTTTATCTTAAGTCGCGAAGTCCTGGAAACCATTGATGTGTCTGCCGAGTTAATCTCTGCCTTTGATTCCTGATGCCGCTTTGTTTTAGGTCGCAAACTACGGATGCCGTCCATTCTTTAAGTCGCTGAAATATGATGACCGTTGATATTTTTAAGTCGTTGAAGCCTGGTGCGTTGATTCTTCTACGAGTTAATCTAGGTCGTTGGTTTGTAAGTCGTTGTATGCTGTACTAAGTCGCTGCCGACTTAAGTTGTGTCGCTGGGTTGTAAACTGTTATAAGTCGTAGGTCGTCTGGGTTCATAGGTCGACTGTTGTTAAGTCGGAACCGACCTAAGTACTTGTAATATTTTCAAGTTTTCTGAACTGTGTTGTAAATAGTATACGACTTATGTTAAGTCGGAGGTGTTGTTAAGTCGGTTGCCGACTTAGGAGTTGTCTTTTTTTCTGCTTTGCGTGTTGTAGCCTATAAATAGGCAAGTTGTTTCATTTGTAAAAGGTTGTTGATTTTTGAATAAAATTCTCTTTTGATTGCTTTGTGCTTTCATTCCAAATTGGTAGTTGAGTGGAATCTCCTATCTCCTCTTTCGGATAATCGAGTGCGCTCGATTCAACGATTGTAGAAGCCGATTCGCGGAATCAAGTGTGCTTGATCAACGCTTGAAGAATTGAAGATCTTTGAACCCGGTATCGTGCGCGATCAACGAGTTCGAGATAGCTAGAGTTCGGTATCTTCGGATCAACGAATTCGGGCAATTCAGTATCCATCAATCCACAGATTGCTATTTAAGTCGATTGAAGATCGTTTTGATACATCCGCTGCGTCAGTTTTGGTATCAGAGCCTGTTCTAGCCAATCATAGCTAGATCGAGACTTGGAGCCTAATCATTTTGAAGTTGGGCCGTGGTAAGCAAGTGAGGCCGAGAGTAAGAGGAAGAAGAGTCATCATTGTTCGAAGATTGTTTGATCGGATTTGCATTGGAGGCCGAAACTTTGTCCATCGTGTTCATCGCGATTTGCTACAAAGTGGAAGTTTTCGATCCGTTTCATTCTGGATCAAAGTCCGAATTGTGTTTGAATTTGAAGTGTTGAAGAATTTGTGAAGTTTTCAAGTATGCCGCCAAGAAGAGCTAATCGCCACCAAAACGTAGAAGCTTTGTATCGAAGAGAAGAGGCTGATGAGATGGAGCAAAGAATCAACGAAAATTTTAGTGAAAAGCTTAACGAAGGAATTGGCCGGTTAGAGGGGCTTATGACAGAGATGAATCAAAATCGGAGAAGGGTTTCACCTGAATCTAACCATGGGGGTAGTAGAGTCTCACCGCATTCTAATCGAGACAGAAGTGTTGAAAATGACCAAGGGCGTGGGAGGAACGTGAATGGTCGTGAACGGAGGAATGAAGGTAGAAGGGATGGTGGTAGACGTGAAGGTAGTAGAGATGTTGGTGGTCAGAATCGACATCGTTATGCATCTGATTTTGAAGAGGAGTATGATGGTGGTAGTGTAAAAGGAAGAGGTCAAGGCAGAAACTATTCTGAGTATGATCACAAATGGGAGTCGGGGATGAAGACTGAAATTCCTGAATTCAAAGGTGGTATGCAAGCGGAGGAGTTTCTAGATTGGGTAGCTAATGTTGAGGAGATTTTTGACTTTAAAGAAGTTCCAGGACATCGTAGAGTGAAGTTGGTTGCTACGAGGCTGAGGGGTAGAGCTTTGGCATGGTGGCAGCAAACCAAGCTTACACGTGAACGTATGGGGAAGTCAAAAGTTGAATCTTGGGATAAGATGAAGAAATTGATGAAAGCAACGTTCTTACCTTACAATTATCAATCTTTGATGTATCAACGTTTGCAGAACTTGAGGCAGGGCACGAAGACAGTTAACGACTATGCTGATGAATTTTATCAACTTATTGCGAGGAATGACATTATGGAAACGGAAGAGCAGCTGACATCTAGATTCATTGGGGGATTGAGAATGCAGATTCAGGATATGGTTAATATGTTCGATCCAAGATCTGTGGCAGAAGCACATCAGAAAGCGTTGGCTTGGGAAAAACAAGGGAGACGAGGAAGTGGTGTGTTTACTAATCCTAACAATCAAGCGAAGGGTGTTGGAGGAAGTTCTAATGTTGCTAAACCTATCAGTAGACCAGTGGTGAAGGAGGTTGAGAAGACAAGGGTTAACAATGGTTTCAAATGTTACAATTGTCAGGAATTGGGTCATAAAAGCAGTGAGTGTCCAAAACCAAAGAAGAGAACCATGATTGCAGAGGTTGAAGATGAGGATGTTGATGAGGATTGTTCTAGTCCAGTTGAGGAAGATGAGCAGGATATTGCGTCAGGAGATGAAGGTTGTAACCTAATGCTGAGGAGATCGTGTTTAACACCGAAGCAGGAGGAAGCTAGTTGGTTGAGGAGTAATATCTTTCAGTCAACATGTACTATTCTGGGGAAGGTGTGTAAGTTTGTGATCGACGCAGGAAGCTGTGATAATATTACTTCAACCGAGGCTGTGACAAAGTTGAAATTGAAAACAGAGAAACATCCGAGTCCATACAAGTTAGCATGGTTGAGAAAAGGAGGAGAAGTGAAAGTGGATAGACGAGTTCGTGTACCATTCTCTATTGGGAAGAAATACAAAGATGAAATATGGTGTGATGTAGTAGAGATGGATGTTTGCCACTTATTATTGGGAAGACCATGGCAGTATGATCGAGCAGTACAACATGACGGTCGGACCAATAGCTACAATTTTATGTTTAAAGGCACGAAGATTATCTTAGTTCCGAAGAAGCGATCACAAGAAGAAAGCAAGTCAGAAGAAATTGAAGAGCTGAAAACTTTATTGACTTTAAAGGAGTTTGTTAAAGAAGTTGAAGAAGAGCCGGAAGTATTCTTGTTGATTGGGCGTGAGAGCAGTGAAGAAGTTGAAATTCCAGAAAAAGTTGAACCAATTTTGAAAGAATTTGACGATGTATTTCCAGAGGAGTTACCAACGGAATTGCCACCGTTGAGAGATATACAACATCAGATAGATCTTGTTCCAGGTGCTGTGTTGCCACACAGACCACATTATAGAATGAGTCCGAAGGAACATGAAGAGTTGCGGAGACAGGTCGAGGAATTGCTTGAGCAGGGGCGTGTGCAGGAGAGTCTGAGTCCTTGTGCTGTACCAGCTTTATTAGTACCCAAGAAGGATGGGACGTGGAGGATGTGCACTGACAGTCGAGCATTGAATAAAATTACTGTGAGATATAGATTTCCAATGCCGAGGTTGGATGACTTGTTAGATCAAATAAGCGGAGCTACTGTATTTTCGAAGATTGATTTGAAGAGCGGATATCATCAAATTCGTATCAGACCAGGAGATGAGTGGAAGACTGCTTTTAAAACCAGGGAGGGTCTATACGAATGGTTGGTCATGCCATTTGGTTTATCCAATGCACCAAGTACTTTCATGAGGGTGATGAATCAGATTTTTCGACCGTTCATTGGGAAATTTGTGGTGGTGTATTTCGATGATATTCTGATTTACAGTGGGAGTTCAGAGGAACATCTAAAGCATCTTAGAGAAGTGCTGATGATACTGAGACAAGAACAATTTTATGCTGCTACGAAGAAATGCGTGTTCATGACGCACAGTGTTTTATTTCTGGGGTATGTTGTTTCAGAGAAAGGAATACAGGTTGACCAAAGCAAAGTTGAGGCGATCAGAAATTGGCCGCAGCCCAAGACGATAACGGAAGTTCGTAGTTTTCATGGGTTGGCTTCATTCTATCGAAGGTTTATACCACACTTTAGTAGTGTGATGGCGCCTGTTACAGATTGCATGAAAGGTAAACAGTTTGCATGGACAGAGGAAGCAGGGAGTGCTTTTGGGAAGATCAAGGAATTGCTGACGTCTGCACCAATTCTAGTGCTACCTGATTTTCAGTTGGTGTTTGAACTACATACTGATGCATCCAAGGTTGGGATTGGAGGGGTGTTGAGTCAGAAGGGACGTCCAATTGCATATTTCAGTGAGAAGTTGTCAGGAGCAAAGATGCGATACAGTACATATGATGTGGAGTTTTATGCTGTTGTACAATCTATCAAACACTGGAGACACTATCTATTTCAGAAGGAGTTTGTTCTTTACACTGATCATGAAGCATTGAAGCACTTGCAAGGGCAAGATAAGATTTCAGCGAGACATGCATCGTGGATTGCATATCTGCAACAGTTTACTTTCGTTGTGAAACACAAGTCAGGGGTGACGAATCGAGTGGCTGATGCTTTAAGTAGAAGGAGTCATTTGTTGACAACAATGAAAATTGAGGTGACTGGTTTTGAATTATTGCCGGAGCAAATTGCAGAAGATTCTTATTTTAAGAAATTTGTTGAAGGGAACAATGAAGGGAAGACTGATGAGTTTATGTTGGTTGACGGTTTTCTTTTTAAAGAAAGTCGATTGTGCATACCGGAGGGTAGTCTGAGAATGAAGATTATCAAGGAGTTACACGAAGAGGGACATGTTGGGAGAGACCGTACTTTACAGTTGATTTCACAGTCCTACTTTTGGCCATCGATGAGGAAAGAAGTAGAGAGGTTTGTGGAGCGTTGTCATATTTGTCAAGTTTCGAAAGGAACTACAACTAATGCTGGTTTATATATGCCGTTACCCGTACCTGTAAAACCATGGGTGGATATCAGTATGGACTTTGTGTTGGGTTTGCCGAGAACGCAGCGTGGTAATGATTCCATTTATGTGGTGGTTGATCGATTTTCGAAAATGGCACATTTTATTGCTTGTAAGAAAACGGCAGATGCTGTTCATGTTGCTCAGTTGTTTTTCAAGGAGATCTATCGACTTCATGGATTACCAGAATCTATTGTGTCAGATAGAGATACTCGATTTCTGAGTCATTTTTGGTTAAGTTTGTGGAAAATGGTGGGAACGAAGCTGAAATTTAGTAGTGCTTATCATCCGCAAACTGATGGACAAACAGAGGTGGTTAATAGATCATTGGGAAACTTGTTGAGGTGTCTTGTTCAAGATAATCTGAAGAGTTGGGATGTGAAGTTATGCCAGGCAGAGTTTGCCCATAATCATGCTGTGAATCGAAGTACTGGGTTCAGTCCATTTCAGATAGTATATTCAAGCTTACCAAAGGGACCGTTGGATTTAACGGTAGTGCCACAATCAAAGAAGACAGTTAAGAAAGCTGCTGATTTTGTTGAAGGATTGTCGGAATGTCATAAAATCGTTCAGGAACGATTGGGGAAAGCAAATGAAAAATATAAACGATCTGCAGATTTGAAACGACGAAGTGTTGAATTTCATGAAGGTGATTTGGTTTATGCAGTTTTAACGAAAGATCGTTTTCCAGTAGGCGCTTACAATAAATTGAAAGCACGGAAAATTGGTCCGGTGGAAGTTGTGAAACGAATCAATGAAAATGCTTATAAACTGAAGCTGCCAGATGATGTGTATACATCTGACGTGTTCAATGTTAAGCATCTCGTACCATATCATGGGAATGAACGAGCTGATGAAGATGAATTTACAAATTCGAGGTCGAATTTCTCTCAACCTGGGGAGGATGATGCAGCCCAGAAAGTTGAAGACATAGGTCGTGTGCGACCTATGATGCTGGTAAGTCGGGTACGACTTAAGAAGGAAGCCACCGAGTCAAGATTTGGTGAGAAATGGTGGAAAAGTGAAGTTCTAGGTCGCAACCGACCTAACAAAAGCTTTAAGTCGTCCCAACGACTTAGTGAAGATCGGCAACGACTTATTGGGAGGGTGCGAGTTAACGAGAGGCTGGAACGACTTACCGGGTTAACATGTATACGACCTACCGAGTTACGAAATAAGAAAACAGAGCAAATTGGTGAAGTATTAGGTCGTGGACGACCTAATGAAGCAGGAGTTAAGTCGCAAGGCTTAGGTCGCAAGGACTTAGGTCGCGAAGGTCTGATGCCGCTTTTATCTTAAGTCGCGAAGTCCTGGAAACCATTGATGTGTCTGCCGAGTTAATCTCTGCCTTTGATTCCTGATGCTGCTTTGTTTTAGGTCGCAAACTACGGATGCCATCCATTCTTTAAGTCGCTGAAATATGATGACCGTTGATATTTTTAAGTCGTTGAAGCCTGGTGCGTTGATTCTTCTACGAGTTAATCTAGGTCGTTGGTTTGTAAGTCGTTGTATGCTGTACTAAGTCGCTGCCGACTTAAGTAGTGTCGCTGGGTTGTAAACTGTTATAAGTCGTAGGTCGTCTGGGTTCATAGGTCGACTGTTGTTAAGTCGGAACCGACCTAAGTACTTGTAATATTTTCAAGTTTTCTGAACTGTGTTGTAAATAGTATACGACTTATGTTAAGTCGGAGGTGTTGTTAAGTCGGTTGCCGACTTAGGAGTTGTCTTTTTTTCTGCTTTGCGTGTTGTAGCCTATAAATAGGCAAGTTGTTTCATTTGTAAAAGGTTGTTGATTTTTGAATAAAATTCTCTTTTGATTGCTTTGTGCTTTCATTCCAAATTGGTAGTTGAGTGGAATCTCCTATCTCCTCTTTCGGATAATCGAGTGCGCTCGATTCAACGATTGTAGAAGCCGATTCGCGGAATCAAGTGCGCTTGATCAACGCTTGAAGAATTGAAGATCTTTGAACCCGGTATCGTGCGCGATCAACGAGTTCGAGATAGCTAGAGTTCGGTATCTTCGGATCAACGAATTCGGGCAATTCAGTATCCATCAATCCACATATTGCTATTTAAGTCGATTGAAGATCGTTTTGATACATCCGCTGCGTCAACTACACTATATATCACAAAGGATAAGATTATAGGAAGGGTGTATGTTATTGACTTATCAGTGAGCGTACTCAGTCAGAAGCAATTTTACTATTGTATTAGAAGTCATATTCGGTTGCTTAGGCGGTTGAACTCCTATTCAGTTGCTTAGGCGGTAGAAGTCCTGTTCGGCTGCTCAGGTGGTGTAATACCTATTCCTCCGGGTTAAGAGAGGGTTGATAGTTAAATTCAAGAAGAAGTCTGGGACTGGACGTAGAACGGGAGTTCGAACCAGTATAAAAATCCCTGGTGTCATTTACTTTATTATTTACTGTTATATTTATATTCCACACTAGTAGATAACTTAGATAATATTCCATATCATGATCCTTAGTAACTTCAATTTGGTATCAGAGCGGGTCATCATATAACCATAACACATGTAACAACCCGCATATTTTACGATTATATATTTAAATGTTTTATTTAAATATAGTATCGTTAGTTGAATTTGAAGTCCAAAATGTGACTTTCTGTAAACGGTCGAATCCGGACTCGAGACCACTTCCATTGATTCCAAAACGGCATTTGCGACCTTTTTGAGTATAAATATCGATATGTTTGGAGTTGTTTAGAATTTTGCTATTTTTCTATTGGGCTTTGGCTTTAGATTTCAGCCCATTAACCCAATAGAATACCCTAACTCCACCCCCTCTTCATTCATTCATTCTATTTTCCTAACACTCTCAAGCTAAAGGAAAATGGGGGAAAGAAGAGGAAATTAAAATTCCTAAACCCTAGATTACTAGGAAATTCAAGATTCAAGCTCCAAAATCAAAGAGAAGCTTAGGTAAGCATCCTCTTCTTCTTCTCCACCTCAAACTCTCTCCAATTTCCAGTAAATCCTATAACCTAATTAAGGTAATATTTGCATTTGATCATAGATTGAGGGTTCTTGGAGTTAAGTGGAGGAGATATTGATCTTGCCTTGTTTTAAAGCTTCTCATTCGTTGTTTTTGGGTTTAAAGGTGAGTTCTTGAACTCACATCTATGTCTATACCTTTGATGGTTGTTAGGTATGAATTCCTAACACCTATTTCATGTTCATTTGCTTTTGAATTGAATTGAATTGGATTGGTGGATTTTCCAATTTTTGGTATTTTGAAGTCAAAATCTACGATAATCATTTTATGGATGTTTGGACTAATTGTTTGAAGTGTATTGAAGGGCCTATAGGGTTGGGTTGTCGCTTGGCATAAATCCCTAGCCTACATTGCTCGTCCGATCGCTTCCGAATCGTTTTGGCCATCAATGGCCTAGGCAAATTTTTGCCCAGTCCAGGTGACCAGATGTCTGGTTGGTCAAGTCCAGACGTCTGGTTATGGTCCCTGGAGAAAAAAAAAGAAATATACAAGACGGAAGGAAAAAGAAAATTCCAGAGCACTCGACCAGACATCTGGTTAGGCTATACCAGACGTCTGGATGCCTTTAGATAAAAAAGAGAGAAATAAAATAGAAATGGGCAGAGCCCCAGGTCAGCCGTCTGGCCAATCCAACCAAACATCTTGTCCTGTTGGTTTTTGCCCATTTTGTCTATTTTTGTGTGAATTTCCATTTTCTTATCGATTTTTGTTAATCCAATTGGTTGTTGTCATTTATCGACTTTGATGACTTCTTTTCTGGACTTTTGGGAATATCCATTTGATTGGATTTGATATCGATTTTTATGGTTTTAATTCACTTCGTCGAATGTGGATTTTTGGTGATAGATTGTTTTTACAATCATTTCTGTGATTTGTCACTTTAAAATACAAAGGTTTTTATACTAGTAGTAAATACTCAAACTCTTTCACAAAAGCGATTTCAACACTATTTTAATACAAAGCTAGATTTTAAAACCGTTTTCCAATCTAGTAGTATATACAAACCTTTACCTCATTCGTATGAGAAATTTAATTAAACGACTTAGCAAAACAAGTGGTATGAAACGCTTGCGTTTACTTCGTTAGTCAATTCTTGGACTTGTTCGATTGAACTCTCGTGATAATTTTCGAGTGGAAATTTACAATCTGTTCGTAAATTTTTAAGTTAAGCCAGTGGTTATGGGACATGAAGCTAAACTCATTTATTTACTAGCTTAGTGTAATTTAAACTTATCCATCAATGATGACCATTTTGTGATTTAGACTAGCGATGTGCGATGTCTCTTTGTTTGCGTGGGGGACTAAACCCCATTTGTGGAGCTTCGGTTCAAATTGGTAGGGTAGCGACCCATGGTCTTCGGGCCGTTTGTAGAGCTTCGGCTCAAATTTGATGGATTAGCGACCATGGAATAGCGTTTCGTTTGTGATACACGTGTTGGTGAGTTTTCATGCTCCCGTTTGTGATAGGCCTCCCCCTTTGTGTTTTCTAGATTTCTAATTGTTGATTTCTGGAATTTGTGTTTCACCAATTTTTGCGATTTGCATTGATATATTTTGTCAATATTTGAGGTTTGGTGAATAAGCTAAAGAGTATGATATTCTTTTTGGTGTATGAGGAGATTTGAGATATTGTATGATTTTTGTTGTTATCAAATGTATAATTGTCACAGTATGGCATTATTGTTATCATGTATTTTTGTTGTATCTCTTATCCTACCTTATCTTGTATGATATTTATAGCTAGACTGATCCGTTTATTATTTTTCTTCTTAAATAATAATTGGGTCAGACCGGGGTGTTACAGGTGCTTCCACTTGACTTCTTAGCAGGGACTAGCTTCTGACTTTTGGCTAACTACTTTAGCTTAGTAGTTTTTGTTTTTATACATTCGAGATAGAGACTCCTTGATGTATACATATTCTTTTGTCTAGCACTTGTACCTATTGTTTTGTGATGTAGTGGATCTTGTATGACCACTACTTCGATGTACACTTCTATGTGTTATATTCATATATGTTGCCGCCTTAGTAATTTGAATATCTATGACTGATTTTGTGTTATGCTTATTTTATATTTGTTTCCGAAGGCCACATAGCCACTGTGTAGTAGCTTTGTGTTTGTATTTGATATGTCAGATTTCCACTTGAAATGAATTGCATGACCTTCTATTTGGCATATCGGTATTCGCACAAAGCAATTATACAGTTGGTCGCTCCTCAACAGCCTTATTCTTCGTGCTAATCGACGGCATTACCCAGTAGTGTCCTTGGTTAGTGTGAGTATAGAGGTGGGGCGTCACAGCTTGGTATCAGAGCCAAACTTCGGAATAATGTAGAATAATCTAGCAAGGATCATTGTCCTAAGTCTCTCTTAGGAATCGTGCCTTAGGATTTAATTCGAGTCATAGGACCCATTCTATCCTATTTTCTTTTGTGATGCCTTGTTTTATCAATCAAGTTTGTTTGATATTCATTCTAAGAATAACCTTTTTCCTCTTCTTTCTTTCTTTCTTAAAGAAGAGAAATGGTTAGACCTGGCCATCCCAGCGCCGGTCAATCTAGTGCTACTCCTCAGGATGGCGTATTCATGTCTGCCCAACAGCTTTTGGATCTTGTAAAGAATGCTCAAGCTGCCGGACCCATATTAGAGCCTACTCATCCTAAATCCGGGTTTGCAGGCTTGTGCAGTGATTATACCAATTTGGATAGAAGGCCATTCAAGGGTTCCGAAAGCGTTATTGAAGTCCAAGCTTGGCTTAGAACATGTGATCGCATCTTTTCTCGCATGAATCTTATGGATCTACGTCGAGTCCAAGTGGCTTCTAGCATGCTCCATGAGAGAGCATTAGATTGGTATGAGCTTTTGGTTTCTGAAATTATTGAAGCGGATCTTACTTGGGAGCAATTCCGGGAAAGGTTCGAGTTAAAGTTTGTGCCGGAAGCTGAAAAAGTAACTTTAGCTCGACGCTTTATTGACCTTGTTCAAGGTGAATCTTCTGTGACAGATTATGTTGCATCTTTTGAGTCCCTCTCTAAATATGGGGTCGAGTATATTAATACCCTATTGAAGAAAAATCAGAGGTTTATCTATGGGTTGAATAAGAACCTCAAAAAGCCTTTACTTCTGAAACTAGAAGTTTCTTTCGATCAGCTTGTAGATATCGCTCTTCGACTTGAAGAGGCCGATAAAAAAAGTGATGTTGAAGTTGTCGGTGCCAAACAGAACTTCGACAACAAGAAGAGGCAACCTGACAGTAAGTTCAAAGGCTCTAATCCTAACAAGAAAAGGAAGCAAGCAACTTCGGTAGCAAAGACTCCTACCTCTAGTCGTGGAGAGTGCTACAATTGTGGTTCTAAGGACCACTATGCAAATAAGTGTCCGAAGCCACTTACTTGCCGCTATTATAAAAGTTCGGGTCATCCTAAATCTTCATGTCCCAAAGTACAAAGCAAGAAGGAGGGAAAGCTGAATATTGTGCAAGCCCCTAGTAACACTTCTCTTGGTCAAGGTATTTCTCATTCTGTCCTTGATGGCATTATTATGTTTCATGATCATCCTATTCGAGTTCTTTTTGATACGGGTGCATCTCACTCTTTTATATCAAAAGAACTTGTTGATACTTTGTCTTTAAATATTATGGGCTTGATGACTTCCCTGAGAATTGTGAATCCGGTTGGTGGATCCGCAACACTCAGTTTATTTTGTAAAGATGTCGAGATTATTTTATGTGATTATGCTTTCCGAGCAGATTTGCATGTTATGCGTTACTTAGGTTTCGGAATGATTTTGGGAATGGATTGGCTTAATCGTTATGAAGCCCACATCCTATGTCCCGAGAGGACTATCCATCTTCGACATCCCCAATCTGTTAAGCAGATTTCTATTGTTCTTAAAAATTCAGATTCTAATTCAGTGGCATCCCTATATTCTCTAAATCCGCATGATGACGATAATGATGATGAGGAAGATGTAATTTCCCTCATTCACGTTCTTCGTGAATTTCCCTATATATTTGAGCCCGTTTTAGGATTACCACCTAAGCGAGCAATTGAGTTCAGAATTAATCTAATCCCTGGAGCTCTATCTATCACTCGTCCTCCTTATCGTATGTCCAATAACGAAAATAAGGAGATGCGTAAACAATTATCCGAATTGGAAGCAAAACATTTTATTCGATCTAGTTCCTCTCCATAGAGAGCTTCATCTATCTTCGTGAAGAAATCCGATGGTACACTTAGGCTTTGCGTTGACTACCGCAAGTTTAATGATCTTACCATCAAGAATAAATATCCCTTACCTCGGATTGATGATCTATTCGATCAACTTAGCGGTGCTAGAGTCTTTTCACAATTAGACTTAGCAACCGGTTTTCATCAGCTTCGAATTGCAGAGGATAGTATTCCTTTGACATCGTTCTGTACTCGTTATGGATCTTATGAATGACTTGTTATGTCATTTGGTTTGAAGAATGCTCCAGCTTATTTCGTTGACCTTAAGAATCGAGTTTTCAAAGACTTCCTCGATCGATTTGTTCTCATCTTTATCGATGATATTCTTGTTTATTCTAAAACCGAGGAAGAGCATGAAAAACATCTTCGGATTGTGCTGGAAACTCTTAGGAGCAATCAATTGAAAGCAAAATTTTCTAAGTGTCACTTTTGGCAATCCCTTGTGAAATTTTTAGGACATAATATTTCTGAATCCGGAATTTCCGTGGATCCTTCAAAGATTGAGGCGATTCAAAATTGGAAGAGACCGGAGAGTGTGATGGAAATCCGTAGTTTTCTTGGATTGGCGGGCTATTACCGTCGGTTCATAAAAGACTTTTCTAAAATTTTCGTGCCTCTTACTAGTTTGACAAAGAAGGGAGTTAAGTACATTTGGTCAAACAAATGTGAAGCTTCTTTTCAGAAATTAAAAGAATTCCTTTCTGATGCTCCTATTCTTGTGATTCCCGAAGGGAACCAAGACTTGATTGTTTATACCGATGCTAGTCGTGTTGGTTTGGGAGTCGTTCTTGTAACAACCCTGTATTTTGTAATTATTTTTAAATTGAATTTCCTGATTTTAAAACTTTTTTTTAAATGAATAAATTTTGTTATTTAAATATAAATTTTGATTTATGAGAATTATAATTCCAAACATGAATAAATAGAATATTTTCCTGAAATGTGAATTTTGTCAATGTGGTCAAACTTTGACTTTTAATTTTTTTTTTAAAAATTTTAATTTAAAAAAAAAATTAATTTTTGAACTTTTGAAATTTATCTTTATGTTATGAAAGTAAATAAAATTTTAAGTATACTGCTTTTCGTTTCGTTGGAATCTGATTTATATTGTGAAAGTTATGCTTTTTACACTATTGTATGTAAATTAATTATTTAGCAAAATTGTTTATTTTGATTTACATAAATGATATTTTGTTTGTCATGTCATTTTCTAATTTATGTTTATATGTGTAACATGACATGTTATGTATATATATATATATATATATATTTTATTTTGAAACATTTTAAAAGTGTATTTAAATTTTCCAATGTCAGTTGTATTTTGTTTACAATTTTAAATTCTAGTTTCAATTAAATAAAGTATTTTCTTTATTTATTTTCTATTTTTCCTAAAACTATTTATTTATTTTTTATAATATCTATCTCTACTTGATCTTTCTATTTTATTTAATTAGACATTCATTTATAAATTGAATGGTTATGTGTTTAGATCCCTTATTTATTTCTTGGAAAGTCAAATAGATATATGTTATCTTGCCTTAAAGGCATATCTTTTAAAAACTTATCTATTAAATGTTCTTGTACTTATTTGTTTTAGTAAAGGCTTCTTTTGTATATATATCTTTCTTTAATATATAGGAAACAAATCAATTAAGATACGTTACTTGTTTTAAAAATAGGCATACGTTTCATTTTTATTTCTTGCCTTTATATTTCCCACCTTTTGATTTCCTACCTCTTTATTTACTTATTTATTTATTTCCTACCTTAACTTATTCCTCAAAACCTATAGCCGTTCCTTACCTGTAGCCTATCAATTCACGTGAAATAGGAAGAGTTCTCATTTTCCATTTATTCTTTTATTAAATAGGAATTAAATCCCTTCATTTTCTCTTGTCGTTTTAAAACATTGATTGCTTGACCGTTTCTTCCACTTGATTGCCGTGAGAAACTCCTCTAATATTTATTTGCTTTTCATGTATAAGACTGTTAGTCCATGAGATGATGGTTTTGATGACAACAACCTTAGAATAGATTATAAAATATAAATACTAACATTACAAGTTTAGATATATATGTATATGCAGGATCTAACCATGGAGGTATCAAGAATGAAGACTGTACAGTATAGAGATTCAAAATATAGAGATAGAAGACTCATGAGTATCAAGATTATCAAGAGTTCAAGAGTTCAAGGTTAAGTTTGTTTTATTAGGAATATTTGTTAAAACTCGTAGAAAAGCACTGGCATCTTAATATCCAATTTATTCGTGGAATGGAATCCACTTCGAGCCCGTTAAAGGGATGGAACCCTAAGTAGGATGGAACCTACGAAAATCTAGTGGGACATTGTTTTGTTTCCACTAATTTTAATTCAAATGATTTTACAAAATTATCTTGTTTTCAAAATGATTTCAAAACTTTCCTTTTAAAAGATTCAAAACTCTCTATCCTGATTTTAAATAATTTTAGCCTCAAAACATCTTTAAATTCAAAGTCAAATTACTCCTGATTTTAAATGTCTTTTCAAATAATATATTTAATTTTTTATATTTATACTTAGATTTAAATATAAAATTATAGTTAAATTATGTATATATTGTTCTTTATATTTACTTATGAATTTCAACTATATTCAAGTATATTTATAAAGTTTTAAATAGTTTTTATATAAGATAAATATTATTTTTATAGAAATTCAAAATATCAACTTTGGCTGAGGGATGTCGACATGCCCCTAGGCACTATGTCGACATAGTGACAGTTGAAGTTCAAAATTCAAATTTCCAAAGAAGTGTCTATTCGCTATAACTCTTCATGAATGGTCATGGCTGTTGATCTTCTATAAATAGGGGTCAGTTTCAACGAATTTTCAATCACTTTTTTCTGGTTTTCACTCCTCTTCTTCTTCCACATTTCTTAATACAAAATCATACCATTACTCTACCGAAATCAACATCGAATCATACTCGATTACTTCTAGTTTGATTCTCCATCACTATCTCTACAAGGTTCTCAGTGCTATTCAGAGTTATAGATTTTTTTGTAATATATTAGCGAGAAAAGGTGTGATTGTAGCCTTGGAAATCAATTAAGCGAGAAAAGGTGTGATTGTAGCCCTGGAAATCAATTGGGTGAACTTGTTGCCCCGGAAATCAAGTATCTCTACCCAGAGGATTGTCATTCTGGAGGGTGTACCTCGTAGCCTTGAAACCGAGGGTTGTAATTGTTGAATTGTTGTTGAAAGGAAATCCGTACTTGTGTTGCGGGACTGGATGTAGGGTAACTCCGAACCAGTATAAAATCCGGTGTGTTCTTTCCTTTACTGCTTTTACTGTATATTTGCATCTGTGTTTGATTCTGTGTTCATATCTGTGTCTGATTAGTGTATACATTGTTAACAAATTAAGATAAACTCAAAAAGATTAACAAATTTCTTAAAACACTATTCACCCCCCCCTCTAGTGTTAATTCTAGCCTTAAGATCCTTAATCCGCATTCTCACATTTGGTATCAGAGCTTTGTTTTCAAAAGTTTCATAATCTGAATTTTGAAAAGTTTTAAAATGGCTATTTTTGAAAAATCTGTTAAAACTAGTTTAGAATTGTTTAAATTATCATTGTTCCATGAGTCTGCATATGAATGTTATTCAAATTCTAGTTGTCTACCCAAATTTTATAATATGCAGGAAAGATGCTTTATGGATATTGAGGAATCAATCCACAATGGACAATCTGTGCAGATCAAAAGGAATAAGTGGATACTTGATAGTGGTTGCTCTAGACACATGACTGGTAATCCGGATATGCTGAATAATATTATATACAAAGACGGAGGACTGGTTAACTTTGGAGACAACTCGAAAGGATATGTGATTGGCATCGGCAATGTCAGTAACTCTGAAACTCCTATTATTACTAATGTTTTGCTAGTTAAGAATCTGAAACACAATATGCTAAGTATAAGTCAACTATGTGATAAAGGATATAAAATTAAATTTGAAAAAGATAAATGTCATATTGAAGATAATAACTCAACCATAATATTTGAGGGAACTAGGAAAAAGAATATTTATATTCTTAGTATGAAAGTTTCAAATGATAACCTATGTCTTTTGGCAAATACAAGTGACCCTTGGATTTGGCATAAGAGATTTGGACATTTGAATTTCAAACTCTTATCTAGACTGTCAAAACATGATTTAGTAAGAGGTCTCCCTAAAATGAATTTTAAAGTAGATAGTTTATGTAATGCATGTCAATTAGGAAAACTTAGAAAAAGTTCCTTTAAATTAAAAGATATGATTTCAACTTCAAAACCCCTTGAGTTACTTCATCTTGATTTATTTGGTCCATCTCAAATTCTGTCAATAAATCATAGTAAATATGTTTTTGTAATTGTAGATGATTATTCTAGATTTACATGGACAATATTTTTGAAACATAAAAGTGATACTTTTGAATGTTTTAAATTTTTTACAAAAAGGATTCAAAATCAATTATCTTTAAAAATTATAACTATACGTAGTGATCACGGTGGTGAATTTGAAAATGAAAAGTTTGAGGAATTCTGCAATAAGAAGGGAATAACTCACAATTTCTCATTTCCAAGAACTCCATAACAAAACGGAGTAGTTGAACGTAAAAATAGAACGATACAAGAGTGTGCGAGAACTATGCTTTCAGATAGTAATTTACCAAAACACTTTTGGGCACAAGCTGTTGCTACCGCTATTATATTTTGAATAGAATTTTAATTAGATCTTTAACTGATAAGACACCTTATGAACTTCTTCATGGAAAGAAACCTAAGGTATCATACTTCAGAATTTTTGGAAGTAAATGTTTTATTTTAAATACAAAAGATAATTTGGATAAATTTGATCCTAAATCCGACAAAGGAATCTTTATCGGATATTCTAATAGAAGTAAAGCTTATAGAGTTTTTAATTTAAGATCTAACACCATCGAAGAAACAATGCATGTTTCGTTTGATGAAAATTTAAAAGATTTTGAAATTACAAATGATGAAGAGGATTTAATTACTCAAAACTAAGAGTCAATTGAATCTAATAATGAATTAAATCATCCTAATAAAAGGATTAGACTTTTAAAAGATCACCCTATAGAAAATATACTTGAAGATATGCAATCTGTTGTTAAAACTAGAAATCAACTAAGTCAAATGAGTAATGTAGCTTTTATATCATCTATTGAACCCAAAAATCCCAAAGAAGCATCAACTGATGATTCATGGATTTTGGCTACGCAAGAAGAATTAAATCAATTCACTAGAAATGAAGTTTGGGAACTTATTCCTAGACCTGAAAATAAAACTATAATTGGAACTAAATGGGTCTATAAAAATAAAATGAATGAACAAGGTGAGGTCGTTAGAAATAAAGCACGATTAGTCGCCCAAGGTTATTGTCAAGAAGAAGGTATAGATTGTGATGAAACCTTTGCTCCTGTAGCAAGATTAGAAGCCATTAGGATTCTACTTGCTTTCGCAAATCATAATAATTTCAAATTATATCAAATGGATGTTAAAAGTGCATTTTTAAATGGATTTGTAAAAGAAGAAGTATATGTTGAACAACCACCACTTTTTGAAGATGAAAATTTACCAAACCATGTGTACAAACTTAAGAAAGCTTTATATGGTCTAAAACAAGCTCCTAGAGCCTGGTATGATAGACTAAAATCCTATTTATTACAATCAAATTTTGAAATTGGTAAAATAGATAATACTCTTTTTATTAAAAGAAATAAAAATGATATTCAACTAGTTCAAGTATACGTAGATGATATCATTTTTGGTTCAACTAACTTCGAAATGAATAAAGAATTTTCTGAAATAATGACAAAAGAGTTTGAGATGAGTCATATGGGTGAATTAAACTTCTTTCTAGGATTGCAAATAAAACAGTTAGATAATGGTATTTTTATTAGTCAGGAAAAATATGCTAAAGACCTAGTTAGTAAATTTGGTTTGACTACTGCGAGTGGAAAACCCACTCCCATGGCAACCAATGAGTACCTTAGTAAAGAAGATCTCTCGAAAGATGTAGATCAAAAGTTATATAGAGGAATGATTGGATCACTACTCTATATCACTGCTAGTAGACCTGATATCATGCATAGTGTTTGTCTCTGTGCAAGATATCAATCTTATCCTAAAGAAACTCACTTAAAAGCTGTAAAACGTATCATAAGATATATTAAACACACCTCTGATTATGGCTTATTTTATCCTAATAATGATTCATTTGATTTAATATCATACTGTGATGCTGACTATGCTGGATGTAAATCAGACCGAAAAAGTACAAGTGGAACTTGTCACTTTTTGGGGCATTCTCTGGTTTCCTGGTTTAGTAAAAAGCAAAATACAGTTTCTTTATCAATAACTGAAGCAGAGTATATTTCTGCTGCTTTGGCTTGTTCTCAAGTAATATATATGCAACAAACTTTAAGAGATTTTGGATTAAATATTTCAAAATCATCAATTTATTGTGATAATACTAGTGCAATAAATTTATCTAAAAATCCTACTCATCATGCTCGAACTAAACATATTGATATCAAACACCATTTTCTCAAAGATAATATTAGTAGAGAAGTAATTACTCTCGACTATATCAATTCTGAAAATCAAATTGCTGATATTTTAACAAAACCCTTAAATTAATCTACATTTACTAAATTAAGAAGAGAATTAGGTATTTGCTCATTAACTGAAATATAAAATATAAATAACGAGTATAATTAAAATTAATTCAAAATAAATTAAAAAAGGCAAAAATTCAAGGACCATGTCGACATCCCCACTAGACCCATGTCGACATATAACGTTTTTATTTTTTTAAAAATTTCCCACCAAAATTCAAAAATTTAGTTATATATTCTTCTCTATTTCGAATTCTTATTCATTCTCTCTGGTTTCTCTTTATTTTCTATTCTGAAATATATAAAATAATGGCATCTTCCTCTAAATCAAACATAAAATCAACTTTCTTATTCCCCTCTCCTACTTCTGGTCCATTCCAATGCTCTACTCTCGCACGTGTAACTAAATTAGAGGAGTCTATGAAGGATACTCTTCAGATGTTAACTGAAATTCAAGTGACTCAACTTCGTATGGCGAAAGAGCAAGAAAGGCAAGGCAAGATTCTTAGGAATTTACAAAAATTCCTAATGGATAACCAGGCCAACCCTATCTTGATCGATGAAGACTCTTCACTCAACCAAGAACATGAGGTCAGCAACGAAGAAGAAGAAACAATGGAAGAAGCACACGAGGAGGATAATGACCAAGTAGTATGCGTTGGAGAAGTGTGTTTTGACAAAAATGGGAATCTTGTCGAACAACGTGGAAATTTCTGTTTCCACTATCCAATCTGTTCAGTTCATAAATCTCCTATGTTCAGAAACACACATTAGTTTCTTTTCTTTCTTTCCGTTGTTATTTATGTTTTTACGTTTTTCAAACGCAAATGTAAATAAAACCATACTCATAATAAATAAACTCATGTTCTTATATGTGTTAGTATAATTGTGAATTCTTAGTTAGGATAGTTAATAGTTTAGGATTATATTTCTGTATTAGATTTAAGTGTTCATTATTTATGATAACACTATCATTATAATCACACTTCATAGAGTGATAAGTTTTAGGGGGTGTTATATAGTTTGGAGTTATCTAGTTTAGAGTTAGTTTTTGTTTTTTGTTGATGACAAAGGGGGAGAAGTATAAAATAGGATAGTTAGGCATAGATTAAGGGGGAGTTATTAGGATAGAAGGAATATTTTATAAACAAAGGTTGTCATCATCAAAAAGGGGGAGATTGTTAGTCCATGAGATGATGGTTTTGATGACAACAACCTTAGAATAGATTATAAAATATAAATACTAACATTACAAGTTTAGATATATATGTATATGCAGGATCTAACCATGCAGGTATCAAGAATGAAGACTGTGCAGTATAGAGATCCAAGATATAGAGATAGAAGACTCATGCGTATCAGGATTATCAAGAGTTCAAGAGTTCAAGGTTAAGTTTGTTTTATTAGGAATATTTGTTAAAACTCGTAGAAAAGCACTGACATCTTAATATCCAATTTATTCGTGGAATGGAATCCACTTCGAGCCCGTTAAATGGATGGAAACCTAAGTAGGATGGAACCTACGAAAATCTAGTGGGACATTGTTTTGTATCCACTAATTTTAATTCAAATGATTTTAAAAAATTATCTTGTTTTCAAAATGATTTCAAAACTTTCCTTTTAAAAGATTCAAAACTCTCTATCCTGATTTTAAATAATTTTAGCCTCAAAACATCTTTAAATTCAAAGTCAAATTACTCCTGATTTTAAATGTCTTTTCAAATAATATATTTAATTTTTTATATTTATACTTAGATTTAAATATAAAATTATAGTTAAATTATGTATATATTGTTCTTTATATTTACTTATGAATTTCAACTATATTCAAGTATATTTATAAAGTTTTAAATAGTTTTTATATAAGATAAATATTATTTTTATAGAAATTCAAAATATCAACTTTGGCTGAGGGATGTCGACATGCCCCTAGGCACTATGTCGACATAGTGACAGTTGAAGTTCAAAATTCAAATTTCCAAAGAAGTGTCTATTTGCTATAACTCTTTTTGAATGGTCATGGCTGTTGATCTTCTATAAATAGGGGTCAGTTTCAACGAATTTTCAATCACTTTTTTCTGGTTTTCACTCCTCTTCTTCTTCCACATTTCTTAATACAAAATCTACCATTACTCTGCCGAAATCAACATCGAATCATACTCGATTACTTCTAGTTTGATTCTCCATCACTATCTCTACAAGGTTCTCAGTGCTATTCAGAGTTATAGATTTTTTTGTAATATATTAGCGAGAAAAGGTGTGATTGTAGCCTTGGAAATCAATTAAGCGAGAAAAGGTGTGATTGTAGTCCTGGAAATCAATTGGGTGAACTTGTTGCCCCGGAAATCAAGTATCTCTACCCAGAGGATTGTCATTTTGGAGGGTGTACCTCGTAGCCTTGAAACCGAGGGTTGTAATTGTTGAATTGTTGTTGAAAGGAAATCCGTACTTGTGTTGCGGGACTGGATGTAGGGTAACTCCGAACCAGTATAAAATCCGGTGTGTTCTTTCATTTACTGCTTTTACTTTATATTTGCATCTGTGTTTGATTCTGTGTTCATATCTGTGTCTGATTAGTGTATACATTGTTAACAAATTAAGATAAACACAAAAAGATTAACAAATTAAGATAAACACAAAATGATTAACAAATTTCTTAAAACACTATTCACCCCCCCTCTAGTGTTAATTCTAGCCTTAAGATCCTTAATCCGCATTCTCACAAAGACTTCTCATTCCATCACAAAATTTCGGCCACAAACATTTCTGAATATATTTGGCAATGGCTTCTTCCATTTCTACTTTTTCTTTTCTTTTCTTTTCTATTGATTTTTCAATGTTTTGCCTTGATTCTTCCATAGCTTTGCTCGGCATATACCCTCCACCATCTCCTCCACCGACCCCACCACTTCCTCCACATCATCATCCATGACCTAACCACCATCCCCTCTGATTTAGTTCAGGCCGTGACCACCTAGATGAAGCAATTCCATAAAACAATGTCAAAAACTCCAAAACAATGTACATAACCGAGCTAGTTTTCAACATCTCCTTCATTGTTGACCACAGCCACCACCTCTAGCCTCCACCACCAGCAAGTGCCATCACCAATAGCCTTGTTTTAGATCTGACCTAACATGTAGCAGCCCTGGCCGAGCAATATGGACCCATAGGCCGAGCCTATATAGTGACCAAACTCCTCTCTAGCCTTGCCTTTTGACCTTCTTTCCACTTGTAACTCCAAACTCTTCCTATTCTCTTGCCTAACCATGCTATATGGGTCCAAACCAGATCCTTTTCCACCTATAAGACCATCATGGCCGAGCCTAAAGCATGTTAGGGTCAAGCAATGTTGAGTTAGTCAAGAAAAATTGGTTGATAAGCTTTGTGAAGTCATTTGTCTAATTCTATTTCCATTCTTGTTCAATTGATCTTTGTATTGTAAAGGTATATTTATTTTGCTTTGTTTTATTTGTGAATACAAGATTAACATCTTGGCTCTCTCTCCATTCAAATCTAGTCGTGCTATCGTGCTTTCTGGATTTTCATTTGTGTGTTTTATTTGCAAACTCCAGCGTAAAAAGGTGAGTATTCACACATGACATTTATACTTATATGAATTGTGAAGTGACAACAAGTGAATGTGTATATACTATTGTATCATGTTATACCTGCCTGTGATGTAATTTATATGATGTTAAACCCTGTTATAAACTTGACACATCATCTACTATGTTATATTTTATTTTACTGTTTATTTAATTCTGTTAATCACACTGCAAGTTCCCTGTAGAATTGAATCACTATGGGTTGAAATGATACATACCCGAACGGACTTTAGAATAGGGAAAGTTCGTTATGGGCTAAAATGATAAGCCTGAGCGATTTTTATTTATTTTTATTTACTTGGGATTGCGAGTTTGAAATGATAAAACCTGGGTTTTTCTTTGTAAACTATGGATTGAAATGATATATTATCTGTATCACTTGACTTAGGTTAGAAAATATTATACAGACCCGTGGTTATTTTATATATTTTTCTAGAAAATTTTTGGTATTTTTAAATGTAAAAATATGATAATTTGATATAAATTGAATGTAAAATGATTTAATAAAGGGTTAGTGACTTTTCTATAAGTTAAAAGTGTTCAATAATTAAATGCTAAAAATGGAAACTTGGAATTTAACTTGACTTGGAATTGTGAGATTTGGTTTTAAAAATGGAAGTTTAAGTAAAAGAAAATAAAATGGAAATTAAGTTTTATTTGTGAAATGATAAATTAAATTAAAGTGTTAAGTGAATGTAAAGAATAGGAAAATTGTACACTTGAATTTAATAAGTGAAGTAAGGAAAAATTTGATATTTATTTGTGGAATTTACTTTATAAAAATCATAAGTTAAAGGGTATTTAAATGACCATTTTAAAGTGGAAAAATATGATTTTTATACAACTAAAATGGTTTAAATTGAAGTATATTTATGGCTGGAATTCTATTAAAAATCTGGAAATTCTTTTAGTAACACTTCAGAAATGCTATCGTTTCTGAAAATGAACTAAAAACTGAACTAATAGAATCTGTTTGTAAGTGCTGTAGTTGCAGAAGTAAACTAAAAGGCTAAATTTAACTAAGGGCTATGACAGCACTTTGTAAGTGCAGTGGTTGCTGAATTAAAACAAAAATCTGAAACTAATTAATGGGCTACAGTAGCACTTTAAAAATGCTGTCTTTGTTGAATTGAACTAAAATTTTGAATTGAACTCTGAACTACTACAGCAGTTTATAAATGTTGTCTTTTCTGAAATTAACTTGTTTTCAAATGAAACTGAACTACTACAGCAGTTTATAAATGTTGTCTTTGCTGAATTGAATTGTTTTCAAATTTAACTTACCGCAGCGCTTTCTAAATGCTGTGAAAGCTGGAATTTTAATGTTTTAATGTATTTAAGTAAATAAATGAGTTCAAAAAGGGTTAAAAATTTGGGAATTTAATATTTGATTTGAAGGTATAATGACTTCACTTTAATGATTTAAATGAATGATTTTAATTTGGAATTTTAAAACAATTTTAAAATCTATAACCACGGGTACACTTCTTTGTATGTTATGTTATTTTCCTTGTGATTTATTTGGATGCACACCTTTAATTTGAGTGTGTGACTAGAGGTGAGCAATTACTGCAGCTCTGCGCTACCCTAGTCACATTTACACTGTTATTTGCATTGGTTTACTTTAATATGGATATTTCTATGATAGTGTTTATTATTGCTCAGTTTATGGTTTGACTGATCCTTAAAGGATGGGCGATCCCAAGCATCCTTTAAGTTATTGTGCATTGCTATTATAGTTCACTTGAGTTGGTTTACATTGTATAAGTATGTATGTCCTGACTCGAGTGTTTTGTGTTTTACTTTACGCTCGGGTCAGCCTGAGAATCATAGCTTTGGATTCACTTTCTGGAGTTAGAGATTTGTTGGAGCTTATTTGTCTATCGGTTCATCGACTTCTATTCCAGTTGTTTCCTATTCAGTATTGTCTCTGAATTATTGGCTTATGTATCCTGACTTCTATTGTATCTATTTTTGACTATGAGATTTTGTATATGTTTTGAGAGTTTGTATATAGTAGCTTCATGAACTACTATGGTATTTTATTTCCGCTGCGAGTTATTCTGATATTTTGTGTCTGTGATTCTGTGTTTGATTTCATTTGCTCCAAATTTTCTTGACAATCCACTGTTTTGAAGTATTCAAGTCCGACATGTGTGGATTTATTGTCGATTTGAATGGTCCAAAATAGTGGGATGTTACATTTGGTATCAGAGCTTTGGTTTTAGGCAAACCTTAGCATGCGAAGCAAAAACTCATTAGAGATAGGGTAGAAATACCCTAGAATGAGTGAAATCAATCTCAGAATCATTTCTTTGTGAGAGAACGTATTTTCGAAGTATAAAATGATTTTCGAATGATTATAAAGAATTTTCAAAGATTATTTTGATATAAATTTTCTTGCTTTGAAAGTAAAATTTTTCTAAACTTCATTCCATTCGTATCCACCTTGTTAGTAATTTCTTTGATTAGGATCCTCCTAAATTTTGAACTTCTAGCTTGTTTGATCTAGATCCATTGTTGATAGGAATCTATTTTGTGTATGGAAAAATCAGTAGTATGTTAGGTTGTTTTGAGTAAACTCTATTGTATCTTTTGCTTAGCTGAAGTTGTCAAACTAAATATTTATGCCCCTATTTTCGTATGATATGAATTTGAGTCTCTTTCAAATTTTGAATGGGAATTCTTTTTTATTAATATAGGTTATACATCTCTAATCTTGGTTTGGATTTTTATCGATTTGGATTCCTTTGAATTTTGGAATGCTCCCACGTGTTCTGAAATCTATTCATGTCTTCCCTATTTATATTCCTTTGATTTTGGAGAATTCCGTAACTCCACTTTGAATGACCTCTAGAAAGATCGGCGATTCCGCCAATCTTTGAATGATTGGTAAAGGGGTGAAACTCCTTTACAATTGGCATTGATTCATCGGAGATTTCTATATCCTCGGTTTACGATGCTATTTATCTTCTGATATATTTAGATGCAATCTCTGGCGATCGAATGTCGATTTTCCCCGCATTGATTATATTCCTGAAATCACGGTTGACCCGGTTAAGGTCGCCCGCGATTTATATGAGTTTATCCATCTTCTATTTGGTAATTTGATTATCTCATCTTCGTTCGAGCTTATCTTCGAATAAGAATTCTATTTGATTAGGGTACCTTTAAATTTGAATCTCTGTCTGGCTTTGAAATCCATCCTTGAATCATCCATTGGAAAATTTGTGGTTGAATGTCTTTTGAAAATTGTGTATTCATCGTAGTTGTTATTTTGATAAGGATAACCATATTTTATATAAAAGTGAAATGTTTTCGATAAGGATTATATACCATTTTAAAATTGAGAATTTAAAGTTTCGAATGGATTTGAAATTTTGAAATTTATATAAGAAATGGTTTCATATAAAATAATTTATAACTGAAGGTTTTGAATCTGAATTTGAGTGATTGAACTCCGGCATTTTGGAACTGGTTTTAAGATTTTGAAATAATAAATAATATGATTTAAAGGTATTATTCCGAATATGAAATGTTTCAAATGATTTTAATGAGTTTCAAATGATTTCGAAGAAATTTCAAAAGAAGTTTTCGAAAAAATAGAAGTCCAGAACCCACTTATGTCGCTGGAAAATAATTTTGGTGATGAATGCATGCATCATCGACATTGATTTTCGAGTTTCAGAGTGGGGGAGAGGCCACTTCGGTAGCTTTACTATGCGATTGATTTGTGAAACCAATTTTTGATTTCAAATTCCGAAGTATGATTTGATATTCGAAAGATATATGTATACATATTTGAAACGATTTGAAATGAGCCGGTGTTCGGTCTTTGAGTTTTGGATTTGATTGATACAACTCTATCTTTTGGAATTGATGTACTGATTATTTGGTGATTTCCACGTCTTGGATTGAAATATGACTTCTTCGACTATTTTGAAGGTTCGAGCACTTCCAAATCAAGGTTAACTTTTCAAAGCTAAGTAATTTTGAAAAGTATATAAGTTTGGTATGTATGTTTAAAGTATGTAGTAATATGATTTAAATAAGTTGAAACTGTTTTGTTAAGTAAATGAATAAGGCTATTTTGAATTTTTCTAATATGAAATTTAGATTTGAAATGCTTTGAGAAGAATTTGGTCTTCAAAATATTTTGAATAAAATTTAGTTTAAATGTTTTAGCTTAGTAACATCTTTATAAAATTATATATTTAACATGTTTGAATAGATACATAAGTTGTACGTATGCTGTTTTATTCGCATAATCAATTTGATCCAGGTTTGAGTACACAAGTTCGAGGTGAATTACGCCATTTCGTGTTAGGATTTTTCATTTGATACTGGATGGCGAATATTTGATATGGATTTTGGGCCTGATTCTAGAATTCTCTATCATAGTATATGGCTATGCAAGGAGACTGATGGCTTCTAGTCGAGAAACCATATCGAAGTCCACATTAGGGAAGTCGAATGGACAATACTAGTTCGAAAGCGAACTTGTGTGATCGAGCGATCGAATGTGATGTTGCGAAATGATGACATATGTACATCTTATATTCTAATATCATTAATATACTTGACGCTGAAATTGGAAGTTGTTGGGTAGGATATCTTTGTAATTTAATTGGAATTTTTTTTTTATGCAAAACAACTATCAATTTAAAACCATTTAAAAAAACTATTTTTCTTTTATTCTTCTTAAACAAACTGTTTTATTCTATTTTACATACAAACTATTTTATATACAAAACTATTCTAAATTAAAAATCTTTTATAAAGCAAAGATGTTCAATCCCATATGGCTCTTCATGCAGCGAAATTTATTTTTGAAAATTTTGATTTTAATATAAGATGGACCTTATGTAAATATAAGATGATGTTGAAAACCATTGATTTTGGAAATAAATTGTTTGGCTTAAATTATATTGATTTAGAAACTTGGATTATTCTCCAAATATATTATTTTGGAAACTTTGAAACTGAAGATATTTGATTTGGAAGAATAATTTGGTGAAAACGTATATGATTTTGAAAATTGTATCGATATTGAAACAAATTGAAATTTGAGAACTATGGATTTGAAAAGGTACTCAATTTGAAAAGTTACTAAATACTTGATTTGGGAGTTATCGAACTTATATAAAATTGGTTTGTATAAGTATGATGTTGATTCGAAAACTATGGATTTGAAAAGGTACTCAATTTGAAAAGTGAAATCTTATATAATTGAAGTCTATATAAGTGTGATTTGATATACTTTTGATTTTGGAAAGGTATTTGATTTGAAAATGAAACCTTATATATAATGGACTTTATATAAGTACGATATTTGAAAGTGATTTGAAAAGGTACTATATGATACATATTTTCAAAGTAAAGATATGGAAAGTGCCTTATGCTTGATATCCGCTTTGTGGCCACATTATGGATTCATTCTATCGATATTATTCTCTGATTTGGTTTTTCGGATATGATACTCGAGTGTCCATCGAATTACATGGCGTTACCCATGGTCTTACGAGCGCGACTGAATAGCGTAATTCACCTGGCTGGATGGCCTAGGGGTACGGATTGTTTCCTGGGGGATCCGGGCGTAATCATTGTGTATCATGTGATCTATGTAAGTCGTATTTAGTAGCGAAATCCGCAGGGCTGAGATAGCTTACGGATATGGATTATTTCCTGGGGGATCCAGGCGTAACCATTGTGTATCTGCGATCCATGGTTAGACAAAGGTTTTGGTTGTTTTGTTTAGATTGTACTTTCATATCTGTTTTTAAAAAGCTTTCCAGTATTTTCACTGGGTGTTGAAACAAGTCTACTAAGTACCTGGAGAATTCTAGCTTTGCGCCTGATCAACGCACTGCCAGAGTCTGCAGGAACGAGGATAAACTTGTTAAAACATCGAGTTATAAAAGTATTTTGATAAAGTATTATATAAAGGATATTTTGATCAGTTATTTTCCTTTCTAAAGGATTTTAAAGTGTTTAAATATTGTTTACCTCTTTAACTAACAACTTGAATTAAATGACTTTTATGGATATAATAAAATGGATTTAACCAAGTTACTAAATATTAAAGAATTCTGATTGAATTTATATGGTTCTAAATTAATGGCTCATCCTTGTCTTTCGACCTATTTTCCCTCCTAGCTATCCCGATTCACCATTTTTCCTACTTGCTATTCCTATTTATCTTATTTTTCTTGCTGGCTATTCCTATTCTCCTGTCTTCTTCCTTTTCGGGGATGAAAAGTTTTTAGTGCGGGAGAGTGTAACAACCCTGTATTTTATAATTATTTTTAAATTTAATTTCCTTATTTTAAAACTTTTTTTAAATGAATAAATTTTGTTATTTAAATATAAATTTTGATTTATGAGAATTATAATTCCAAACATGAATAAATAGAATATTTTCCTGAAATGTGAATTTTGTCGATGTGGTCAAACTTTGACTTTTAATTTTTTTTTTAAATTAATTTTTGAACTTTTGAAATTTATCTTTATTTTATGAAAGTAAATAAAATTTTAAGTATACTGCTTTTCGTTTCATTGGAATCTGATTTATATTGTGAAAGTTATGCTTTTTACACTATTGTATGTAAATTGGTTATTTAGCAAAATTGTTTATTTTGATTTACATAAATGATATTTTGTTTGTCGTGTCATGTTCTAATTTATGTTTACATGTGTAACATGACATGTTATGTATATATATATATATATTATTTTGAAACATTTTAAAAGTGTAGTTGAAATTTTCCAATGTCAGTTGTATTTTGTTTACAATTTTAAATTCTAGTTTCAATTAAATAAAGTATTTTCTTTATTTATTTTCTATTTTTCCTAAAACTATTTTTTTTTTTTTCATAATATCTATCTCTACCTGATCTTTCTATTTTATTTAATTAGACATTCATTTATAAATTGAATGGTTATGTGTTTAGATCCCTTATTTATTTCTTGGAAAGGAATTTCAAATAGATATGTGTTATCTTGCCTTAAAGGCATATCTTTTAAAAACTTATTTATTAAATGTTCTTTTATTTATTTGTTTTGGTAAAGGCTTCTTTTGTATATATACTTTAATATATAGGAAACAAATCAATTAAGATACGTTACTTATTTTAAAAATAGGCATACGTTTCATTTTTATTTCTTGCCTTTATATTTCCCACCTTTTGATTTCCTACCTCTTTATTTACTTATTTATTTATTTCCTACCTTAACTTATTCCTCAAAACCCATAGTCGTTCCTTACCTGTAGCCTATCAATTCACATGAAGATAGGAAGAGTTCTCATTTTCCATTTATTCTTTTTATTAAATAGGAATTAAATACCTTCATTTTCTCTTTCCGTTTTAAAACATTAATTGCTTGACCGTTTCTTCCACTTGATTGCCATGAGAAACTCCTCTAATATTTATTTTCTTTTCACGTAAAAGACTTCTCATTCCATCACAAAATTTCGGCCACAAACATTTCTGAAAATATTTGGTAATGGCTTCTTCCATTTCTACTTTTTCTTTTCTTTTTTTTTCTATTGATTTTTCAATGTTTTGCCTTGATTCTTCCATAGCTTTGCTCGGCCTATACCCTCCACCATCTCCTCCACTGACCCCACCACTTCCTCCACATCATCATCCACGACCTAACCACCATCCCCTCTGATTTAGTTCGGGCCGTGACCACCTAGATGAAACAATTCCACAAAACAATGTCAAAAACTCCAAAACAATTTACATAGCCGAGCTAGTTTTCAACATCTCCTTCATTGTTGACCACGACCACCACCTCTAGCCTCCACCACCAGCAAGTGCCATCACCAATAGCCTTGTTTCAGATCTGACCTGACATGTAGCAGCCCTGGCCGAGCCATATGGACCCATAGGCCGAGCCTAGATGGTGACCAAACTCCTCTCTAGCCTTGCCTTTTGACCTTCTTTCCACTTGTAACTCCAAACTCTTCCTATTCTCTTGCCTAACCATGCTATATGGGTCCAAACCAGATCCTTTTCCACCTATAAGACAATCATGGTCGAGTCTAAAGCATGTTAGGGTCAAGAAAAATTGGTTGAAAAGCTTTGTGAAGTCATTTGTCTAATTCTATTTCCATTCTTGTTCAATTGATCTTTGTATTGTAAAGGTATATTTATTTTGCTTTGTTTTATTTGTGAATACAAGATTAACATCTTGGCTCTCTCTCCATTCAAATCTAGTCGTGCTATCGTGCTTTCTGGATTTTCATTTGTGTGTTTTATTTGGAAACTCCAGCGTAAAAAGGTGAGTATTCACACATGACATTTATACTTATATGAATTGTGAAGTGACAACAAGTGAATGTGTATAAACTATTGTATCATGTTATACCTGCCTGTGATGTAATTTATATGATGTTAAACCCTGTTATAAACTTGTCACATCATCTACTATGTTATATTTTATTTTACTGTTTATTTAATTCTGTTAATCACACTGCAAGTTCCCTGTAGAATAGAATCACTATGGGTTGAAATGATACATACCCGAATGGACTTTAGAATAGGGAAAGATAGTTATCGGCTGAAATGATAAGCCTGAGCGATTTTTATTTATTTCTATTTACTTGGGATTGCGGGTTTGAAATGATAAAACCCGGATTTTTCTTTGTAAACAACGGATTGAAATGATATATTATCTGTATCACTGGACTTAGGTTAGAAAATATTATACAGACCCGTGGTTATTTTATATATTTTTCTGGAAAATTTTAGGTATTTTTAAATGTAAAAATATAATAATTTGATTTAAATTGAATTTAAAATGATTTAATAAAGGGTTAGTGACTTTTCTATAAGTTAAAAGTGTTAAATAAATAAATGCTAAAAATGGAAATTTGGAATTTAACTTGACTTGGAATTGTGAGATTTGGTTTTAAAAATGGAAGTTTAAGTAAAAGAAAATAAAATGGAAATTAAGTTTGTGAAATGATAAATTAAATTAAAGTGTTAAGTGAATGTAAAGAATAGGAAAATTGTACAATTGAATTTAATAAGTGAAGTAAGGAAAATTTTGATATTTATTTGTGGAATTTACTTTATAAAAATCATAAGTTAAAGGGTATTTAAATGACCATTTTAAAGTGGAAAAATATGATTTTTATACAATTAAAATGGTTTAAATTGAAGTTTATTTGTGGCTGGAATTCTATTTAAAATCTGGAAATTCTTTTAGTAACACTTCAGAAATGCTATCGTTTCTGAAAATGAACTAACAACTGAACTAATAGAATCTGCAGCACTTTGTAAGTGCTGTAGTTGCAGAAGTAAACTAAAAGGCTAAATTTAACTAAGGGCTATGACAGCACTTTGTAAGTGCTGTGGTTGCTGAATTAAAACAAAAATCTGAAACTAATTAAAGGGCTACAGTAGCACTTTAAAAATGTTGTCTTTGCAGAATTGAACTAAATTTTTGAATTGAACTCTGAACTACTACAGTAGTTTATAAATGCTGTCTTTTCTGAAATTAACTTGTTTTCTAATGAAACTGAACTACTACAGCAGTTTATAAATGCTGTCTTTGCTGAATTGAATTGTTTTCAAATATAACTTACCGCAGCGCTTTCTAAATGCTGTGAAAGCTGGAATTTTAATGTTTTAATGTATTTAAGTGAATAAATGAGTACAAAAAGGGTTAAAAATCTGGGAATATAATATTTGATTTGAAGGTATAATGACTTCACTTTAATGATTTAAATGAATGATTTTAATTCGGAATTTTAAACCATTTTGAAATCTATAACCACGGGTACACTTCTTTGTATGTTATGTTATTTTCCTTGTGATTTATTTGGATGCACACCTTTAATTTGAGAGTGTGACTAGAGGTGAGCGATTACTACAGCTCTGCGCTACCCTAGTCACATTTACACTGTTATTTGCATTGGTTTACTTTAATATGGATATTTCTTTGATAGTGTTTATTATTGCTCAGTTTATGGTTTGACTGATCCTTAAAGGATGGGCGATCCCAAGCATCCTTTAAGTTATTGTGCATTGCTATTACAGTTCACTTGAGTTGGTTTACATTGTATAAGTATGTATGTCCTGACTCGAGTGTTTTGTGTTTTACTTTACGCTCGGGTCAGCCTGAGAATCACAGCTTTGGATTCACTTTCTGGAGTTAGAGATTTGTTGGAGCTTATTTGTCTATCGGTTCATCGACTTCTATTCCAGTTATTTCCTATTCAGTAATGTCTCTGTATTATTGACTTATGTATCCTGACTTCTATTGTATCTATTTTTGACTATGAGAATTTGTATATGTTTTGAGAGTTTGTATATAGTAACTTCATGAACTACTTTGGTATTTTATTTCCGCTGCGAGTTATTCTGATATTCTATGCCTGTGATTCTGTGTTTGATTTCATTTGCTCCTAATTTTCTTGACAATCCACTTTTTTGAAGTATTCAAGTCCGACATGTATGGATTTATTGTCGATTTGAATGGTCCAAAATAGTGGGATGTTATAGTTCTCATGCAAAGGGAACGTGTTATCGCTTATGCGTCTAGGCAATTAAAGCCTGTCGAGACTAGATATGCCACTCATGATTTAGAGCTCACGGCCATTGTTTTCGCCCTTAGAATTTGGAGTCATTATCTTTTGGGAGAGAAATTTTTTCTCTACACCGATCATAAATCTTTGACGTATTTATTTTCCTAAAAAGAACTTAATTTGCATCAACAACGTTGGCTTGAATTCCTTGCATCTTATGATCTTGATATTCTCTATCCTCCTGGAAAGGGAAATCGTGTTGCCGATGCCCTTAGTCGTAAGCAACAAGCGGTTGTTTCCATGATGATATCTGAATAGAACGATCTTGAGACTCTGTCCACTTGTGAGATTCGAGATCGTGAATCTGATTTATGTTCATCTCTTGTTTTGTGTAACCTTGAGGCTCATCCATCTCTTTTAGACCGCATCCTTGAAGCTCATAGGCATGATCCCGAATTGGCTCTTCTTAGCCAAAGTTGTAGGGATCAAAATAAAGTTGATGGTTTGAAAGACTTTGATATTGATGCTCGTGGTGGCATTCGAAAATTTGGTAGACTTATTGTGCCAAATATTAGTGATCTACGTAAAGATATTTTAGAAGATTCTCGTCGTTCAAAATTTAACATTCATCCCGGTAGTAGTAAAATGTACGCGGACATGAAGCGACTTTATTATTAGGATGGAATGAAATCTGATACTGCTAACTTTATTAAGCGTTGCATGACTTGCCAACTCGTAAAGGCCGAGCATCAAAGGCACGGTGGGTTATTGCAACCTTTAGACATTCCCGTTTGGAAGTGGGATCAAATTTCCATGGACTTTATTGACGGTCTTCCCCGTTCTCGTTCGGGTCATGACAGTCTATGGGTGATTGTAGATAGACTTACAAAATCCGCCCATTTTATTCCCGTTCGGTCCAATTGGATCGTACCTCTTTTGGCCAAACTCTATGTTAAAGAAATCATTAAATTTCATGGAGTTCCTACTTCTATTGTTAGCGATTGTGATCCATTATTTACTAGTGGATTTTGGAAGGGTCTTCAAAAAGATTTGGGAACGAAGCTTAATTTTAGCACCGCTTATCATCCTCGGTCCGATGGACAAACGGAGCGTGTGAATCAAATTCTTGAAGATCTTCTTCGTGCGCGTGTTCTTGATTTTGGTGGAAGTTGGGAAGATCATATTTCTCTTGTTGAGTTTTCTTATAATAATAGCTTCCAATCAAGTATTGGTATGGCACCTTTCGAGGCACTCTACGGAAGGCCATGTCTCCTTCGTGTTGGCTTAAAGCCGGTAAGAAGCTGGTTTTAGGTCCAGATTTTATTAGTGATGCCACAGAAAAGGTTGACCTTATTCATCATAGGATGAAAGAAGCTCAAAGTAGACAAAATCCCTATGCCAATAATCGAAGAAGCAAATTAGAATTTTCTGTGGGAGATTTAGTGTTTATTCGTGTTTCACCTATGAAGGGTCTTGTGCGTTTCAGTCGATCGGGAAAATTAGCACCTCGATACATTGGCCCATTTCCCATCACCGAACGCATTGGTATCGTGGCTTATCGTCTTTTATTACCGGCTCAATTTTATGCTATTCACGATGTATTCCACGTCTCTCAACTACGGAAATGCCTTAGAGATTCTGATTCTATTCTTAAGCTCGGTGTTATTGAAGAAATTGAAGTTTCACCTAATTTGACTTATGAGCAACATCTTATTCGTATCATTGCTACAGAGGTTAAATGCCTTCGAAATAAAGATGTTCCGCTTGTGAAAGTTCAGTGGTCCTCAAATCCTAAGGATTGTTCTTGAGCATCTAGAGAATTCATCGAGCGAACACATCCGGACTTACTCTCTTGTGCTCCTTAAGGTGAACTTCTCATTTCAAAATTTTCTTTTGTGTTATTATGCCTTAGTATGGTTATTACTCTTATTTTCCTCTTAAGTATTGCGAGGACGCAATTTCTTTAAGGAGGGGAGTTTGTAACAACCCACATATTTTACGATTATATATTTAAATGTTTTATTTAAATATACTATCGTTGGTTGAATTTAAAGTCCGAAATGTGACTTTCTGTAAACGGTCGAATCTGGACTCGAGAGCACTTCCATTGAGTCCAAAACGGCATTTACGACCTTTTTGACTATAAACATTGATATGTTTGGAGTTGTTTAGAATTTTGCTATTTTTCTATTGGCCTTTGGCTTTGGGTTTCAGCCCATTAACCCAACAGAATACCCTAACTCCACCCCCTCTTTATTCATTCATTCTATTTTCCTAACACTCTCAAGCTAAAGGAAAATGGGGGAAAGAAGAGGAAATTAAAATTCCTAAACCCTAGATTACTAGGAAATTCAAGATTCAAGCTCCAAAATCAAAGAGAAGCTTAGGTAAGCATTCTCTTCTTCTTCTCCACCTCAATCTCTCTCTAATTTCCAGAAAATCCTATAACCTAATTTAGGTAATATTTGCATTTGATCATAGATTGAGGGTTCTTGAAGTTAAGTGGAGGAGAGATTGATCTGCCTTGTTTTAAAGCTTCTCATTCGTTGTTTTTGGGTTTAAAGGTGAGTTCTTGAACTCACATCTATGTCTATACCTTTGATGGTTGTTAGGTATGAATTCCTAACACCTATTTCATGTTCATTTGCTTTTGAATTGAATTAGATTAGTGAATTTTCCAATTTCTGGTATTTTGAAGTCAAAATCTATGATAATCCTTCTATGGATGTTTGGACTTATTGTTTGAAGTGTTTTGAAGAGCCTATAGGGTTGGGTTGTCCTTGGAATAAATCCTTAGCCTTCGTTGCTCGTCCGATCGCTTCTGAATAGTTTTAGCCATCAATGGCCTAGGCAAATTATTGCCCAGTCCAGGTGACCAGACGTCTGGTTCATCAAGTCCAGACGTCTGGTTATGGTCCTTGGAGAAAAAAAAAGAAATATATAAGACGGCAGGAAAATGAAAATTCCAGAGCACTCGACCAGATGTCTGGATGCCTTCAGATAAAAAAAAGAGAAATAAAATAGAAATGGGCAGAGCCCCAGGTCAGACGTCTGGCCAATCCAACCAAACGTCTTGTCCTGTTGGTTTTTGCCCATTTTGCCTATTTTTGTGCGAATTTCCATTTTCTTATCGATTTTTGTTGATCTAATCGGTTGTTGTCATTTATTATTGACTTTGATGACTTCTTTTCTAGATTTTTGGGAATATCCATTTGCTTGGATTTGATATCGATTTTTATGGTTTTAATTCACTTCGCCAAATGTGAATTTTTGGTGATAGATTGTTTTTACAATCATTTCTATGATTTGTCACTTTAAAATACAAAGGTTTTTACACTAGTAATAAATACTCAAACTCTTTCACAAAAACGATTTCAACACTATTTTAATACAAAGCCGATTTTAAAACCGTTTTCCAATCTATTAGTATATATAAACCTTTACCTCATTCATATGAGAAATTTAATTAAACGACTTACCAAAACAAGTGGTATGAAACGCTCGCGTTTACTTCGTCGGTTTATTCTTGGACTTGTTCGATTGAACTCCCATGACAATTTTCGAGTGGAAATCTACAATCTATTCGTAAATATTTAAGTTAAGCCAGTGGTTATGGGACATGAAGCTAAACTCATTTATTTACAAGCTTAGTGTAATTTACACTTATCGATCAATGATGATCATTTTGTGATTTAGACTAGCGATGTGCGATGTCTCTTTGTTTGCGTGGGGGACTAAACCCCGTTTGTGGAGCTTCGGTTCAAATTGGTGGGGTAGCGACCCATGGTCTTCGGGCCGTTTGTGGAGCTTCGGCTCAAATTTGATCGGTTAGCGACCATGGAATAGCGTTTCGTTTGTGATACAGGTGTTGGTGAGTTTTCATGCTCCCGTTTGTGATAGGCCTCCCTCTTTGTGTTTTCTGGATTTCTAATTGTTGATTTTTGGAATTTGTGTTTCACTAATTTTTGCGATTTGCATTGATATATTTTGTCAATATTTGAGGTTTGGTGAATAAGCTAAATAATATGATATTCTTTTTGGTGTATGTGGAGATTTGAGATATTGTATGATTTTTGTTGTTATCAGATGTATAATTGTCACAGTATGGCATTATTGTTATCATATTTTTGTTGTATCTCTTATCCTACCTCATCTTGTATGATATTTATAGCTAGACTGATCTGTTTATTATTTTTCTTCTTAAATAGCACTCGGGTCTGACCGAGGTGTTACAGGTGCTTCTACTTGACTTCTTAGCAGGGACTAGCTTCTGACTTTTGGCTAACTACTTTAGCTTAGTAGTTTATGTTTTTATACATTCGAGATAGAGACTCCTTGATGTATACATATTCTTTTGTCTAGTACTTGTACCTATTCTTTTGTGATGTAGTGGATCTTGTATGACCACTACTTTGATGTACACTTCTATGTGTTATATTCATATATGTTTCCGCCTTAGTGATATGAATATCTGTGACTGATTTTGTGTTATGCTTATTTTATATTTGTTTCATGTGACGGCTCGGATTTTGCCCGCTCGAAAATCGACATCCGTACTTCACATTGTACTAGAATGCCGCAGAATCGACCGTTCAAATCCGATTCGCCGGAGCTATAACACAATTAAGTAAATAACACAGCGGAAGAAAAGAATAATACATTGATATATAATATCTGATACAACAGAGTGATACAACAGATATCAATATACATCAGAGATATGATACATCAAATAGCAGCGGAAAAGAAAATAATAACAACAGCAGCGGATAGAATATCTCCAATATAAATGATAACTCCAAAATGATCTTCAGACAAGAATGAATCCACAACTCCAAGATAAGCAACTCCGATGGATGAACTAGCTCCAGATAATCTACTCAACCTGAATATCTGAAAAGAAACCCAACTCTAGACTGCTCGTGTGGAAAATTATGAGCACCCAGAGTTTAGGAAGGGAACAATAAACTCCGAGTCAGTCGTGGGACTGGTGTGAGCAACAAAAACAGTTTATCTTTAAACAAACACAAAAGATTTTAACATTGAAATCCGCAATGCTTTTGGAAAATGAAACTACCATAAGACCTCCCACCACACACACAATGCAAACGCAGAATTGGAGGAGATTTCTTCTTATGATAGTCAAAGATGCTTACTACTTAAAATCAAATCATTTGATATTATCATTATTAGTGCATAGTGTAGAAAACATTTCGAAAGTATAATATTAATCTTAGCCAACATACGACCAGTATCGTATGCCTACTATAGCTACTATGTTCAATAGCAGGTTACCGCCACATTCCATAGCAGGTAATACAACTAAAACCGTACACGTCACGTATTGTTTCTTTGGATTTCCAACAAATGGTCAGGCTAAGGAACTTCCTATGCCACGATGGGTACGTCCCTGGAATAGACGACCCGAGAACCTAACCGGATCTCTGCCAACACAAGGCCGGGTTACCTCTGCAAAAATAGGTAACTACTGACACGCGTATGCCATCCCCCGATCGTCACCGATCTTCCCGAGGATCCCCGATTTCCAACAAACCACAAAGTAATAAATTTGCAGCAACCACAGAGGTTAAGTATCTGGGCTCCATACCATGATACCACCTTTATCCAGAAGGAATGACATACACTAAGGGGCGCTACTCCCTAGAACCTTGCCGCATCCTTCCTGTTTCGACCATTTCCGGGGTGTGAGGCTCGACGAAGTCTCGTCCACAAAGCTACGCTTTCTACAAAGCCATGCTTCGGGTCAAACAAATGATCAACCTATGATCACAAAGATATAAGATCAAACAAATGATCATATCGCAAATGATCAAACACTGATCATTTCACAGCAACACTCAGCATGCCACATTACCAAATTGGGATATATCGCTGATAAATATCAACTACATAACCTCTGAGCTCGTACGTCTCAGAGAAGGGTGTTAAGCTAAGAGAATAAATTCTCCGCCGCCAACAGAGATGTATTTGAAAGAAATCGGCTTTATATCTCAAAGTGTAATGTCAGACATGTATCCATACAAGTCTGTTCCGGGTTCGAACAGAACCGAAGGCACTTCTCACGAAGCCCTTGCAAATCCGGATAATTTCCAATCACGTCCGGACTTCCCGTCACTAAGGGTGATAAAACCTCTATATCGGGGATCAGCCGATGCAGAGTAACTCGACGGTAATCCTTTCGTTTTCAAAAATATCCGGTCTTCAACACCGGTCTTCAAATGCTATCCATATACGACGTATCACATATTCGGAATGGGTTATACGACCCAAAGGTCCTTTCCCGGCTAACCCGAATAGTGAGCGCAATTTAAAATCATATGGATATGGGATTTCAATTAAGTCACAACTTATTACCCAAAATCTTTCTTTTCAAATGGTTTAACAAATTACCATTTTCAAATCTTTAAACAAAAAGATTCAATCTTTACGGTTTAAATAGTTTCCACACTTTAATCTTTTAAACAAAAGATTCATTCACAGATTTTCCAAATTAATTTCCATTTCAATTTGATTAACTCGTTAAACCTTTAAATCAAGATTTAACTTATAGCTTTCTAAACAATCCCATTTCAAATGATTTAAACCAATCATCATTTTAAATCTGTTAAAGATAACAGATTCAAATCATAGCTTTTCAAAACAATTCATTCATAACTTGGAAAACCATTTTCAATTCAATATTGAAATTCCTTTAATTAAACTGGAATTTCATTTCTTATCTGAAAGATTTTATCTTTTGAAAACAAACAGTTTCATTTCAGAAAATCTGATTCATTCATACGAGTGGAAATCCTTGGGTTAAATCCAAATTCTCAAAATTATACTTTTAAATGGTTTAACTTTATATAAACACATTTATATCATCTTTAATCCCTAGTTTCAAATCATAGGATTCAATTCCAAACTTGAATTCAAATTTAAATCAAATTATTTAAATTTTCAAAACTCGATTAAGTTATTCAAAATAACTTTTATCTTTGAAATTCCATTTCAAAATCTTTTCACTTTAAACCCAAATTTCTAATTTCAAAATCAATTGAAATTAAAATTTCAATTTCAAAAACATTGATTTGAATTATCTGTGACTTAACCGATTTCCACGTGAAATCCATATTTGTGTGTGTACAGTGTAGTCCAGGGGTTTCACACAATAGTGCAACACAATGAATCATCACATATCAGAATACAGAAATATAATTCGATAAGCGGTATAAGAACAACGCTTATCATTCATTTACAGATCATAGATATATAAAGGTCACAGATAAGTAAGCTACAGATCACAACATAAATCAGGATGTATCACAAAGCATCATATATCAGGGATATCAAACAATCAAGTCATTCAATAGAATCCAAATATTCATAAGTAAGATAATTTAATTATCTGATAAATTTAAATCGGATGTATCAATTACTAATCCGGTTAATTATCATAATTTAATTACAAATTATTTGAAAATCTTTCTTTCAAATTTATTAGTTAACCCTTAATTATTAACTAATCAGTTCTTAAATCAATGAATCAATTAATCTTTAATTATTAAATTAATCTTACTTAATTGCCATTATTAATTAATCCTTTGATTTATTAACAAATAATTAATTCACATTTTAAATTATCATTTAATTAATTACATTCAGTAATTATTTATTCATTACTTCTCTAAGTAATTTTTATTTTCAAAATCGTCAAGTGATTATTAATTTAAACTTTAAATCACTTTATAAACTAACTTTTAAAACTTTAAATTACAAATTAAAACAATACTTAGTTATGAAGGGGTTTAAATCGAATTTACTTAATTTAAATCTCTTTAAATTTGTTTAAAGTGTTTAAATTAAAACTTTATTTCATTTCAAAAGTCTGGAAATTTTAAACACTTAATTTTTACTCAATTTAACATCGGTTTTAAATTTTAAAACCCACACTTAAAAAAAAACTGTTTAAAATCTGGTTCAGTTTAAACTTGAAACAAATGACTCGAGTTCCTCTGTAATTTACTTCGAGAGAAACAGGGTATTTCCCCGAGCCAAACACGGAATTACCCGAGTACTAACTCGAGACAACTGGGTATTGTCGAAAATGCAAAAAAAAACAGACCTACCCGAGACCCCTATCTTTTACTTCGAGTAATAAACGCATTCACCCGGACCAAAACGAGATTTACTCGAGTAAAACTCGAGTGTTCCCAGACTCAACTCAACAGCCAGATGCGAAAATATGGTGCACGTGCACACCACCGATGATCGACTTCGATCAACTACGCGACGCCGAGCAAGTCGACTACGTCTACCACTCACGATCTCGATCACCCAAAACCTCGAACAAGTTGCCCAATCGAATTCGAGCGCTAATTCCAAGCCTGGAACAAACCTACCCACTCCACCACCAACCTGGAAACGCCTCGTTTCCCATGCTCCGATCACCGGAAGCACTGCAACTCCGGCCATCACTTCGCCGCCTCAACCTCTACCACCTCCTCAAACCCGATGGCACTCGATCAACTCTTGGCTTTGAACGAAATGAAAATTCACAGCATCCCAAAACTAGGTCACCCAGTTTCAAAAGCTTCTCGCTGCCACCTCGATGAAGATTATCGCCATCCAATATTTTTCCGGACTTCACTGGTCACTCCTCTACCCATTGGAGGAAGCACGACACTTCCTATCAACTCCAACGACCATGGCAACTTAAAATACATGAAACAGAGAAACTGGAACTGCTCTTCAACCCAAGCTTTTAAAATTACAATTTTTGTCTTAAAAATCTTAATTTTGTATGAAGTTTCGATTTATATACCTGAATATAAGAATTTTAATACTTGGTTTTTGACTTGTTTAAATATGCTCTGTATTTTCTTTTGGTTTCAGATGAAATTCAAATGGTTTAAATCTTAAACTAGTTTGTAATCTAAAGTCCATGGTATAACAAACTATATTGTTCTAAACTAAGGTACAAGTGAAGTTGAATCAGGGTATTTGATTTATAAATGAGTTTAGAACCTGGAATTTGAAAACAGTGAACATCCAGACCATACACAAGCATGTACATACATATATTCACAGAGATAAAAACATGTTCACAGGCATATTATATTCAGAGATGATCATGCACTTTAACTATATACTTATATTTTTAAAACATTTGTTACTCACCAATTTGCAGAGAAGAACAGAGCACTTAGTTTTGCAGACAGTTTGAACTTGAGAACTGGAAACATGTTTTCAACTTTGATCTTCAAATCATTTTGCTTCTCTACTTTGTTGTAGTTGCTTATGTTTAATTGTATTTGATGATGTAGAAGCTTGTTTGGGTTTTCAAATGGAGTTTCATTTTTAGTCTTGTTTAGTTCGAATTGAAATGAGAAGTGATAAGGGAAATAGTTTACAGAGTGATGTTTATACAAGCTACAGGTAATAATATCTTATACAAACAGTGTACACATTTGTACAAATTATCAGAGAAAATTTTATATTTTGGTGGCTGAAAGAAATTTGTATACAACTCGAAATGACTTTGTTATGCTGTTAAGATATGGAGCATTTAATGCTATTGTACTTATGTTTCATACTTTATACATATCTCATTTTCTTTTACTTGCCTGTGACTTCATTAACAAGCTATAACATTTTACATTTTGCTTTGATTCATATTGCTCTTAAGTTTTGCAGGTATATATATCATATTCGAACATTGTTTTATCCTATGCAGATCTATATTTGAAGCTGGGAATCATTCTTATGAATCATATTTTCTTCTTTATATTTCGGCTGATATGAAAACATTTTGGTGGCTAAAGATACTTGCATTTATTTGTTTGTACTTGAACATGTTTGTCCTTTGTTTATTTATTTGAATTTCTTTTCTTTATTGAATTTAAAACTCTACTTTATACTATAAACAATTTCTATTTTTATTCTACCATGTTAGATTTTAGTTAATATATTTATTATCTTATATTTAATTTATAATTTCAAATTATTATTAACCATCAATTCTAATAGTTAAATATTATTATCAATTATTTATTTACACTTTAAACTCAAGTCAAATATATATCTATATATACTTACAATATTTTAAATTGAAATGATTCATACAGAATATACTTGAATCCGGGGAAACTCACTCCATTTTATCGATTTATTTTACTATCTTTATCCAAAAATTTATTTAATTATTAACTTAAATTAAATAAAAATCTAGGGTCGTTACAAACTTCCCCCCTTAAAAGAATTTCGTCCTCGAAATTACCAAGGAGACACAAAGATAGATGGAGAATATTTCATCAAATCAAACTGAATATCTATTCTGCATTTGGCTTACCAAATCAGAATATCAAAAATAGATATAAGATCGAATCTATTTAACACTTCACAAGATACTTGGGTTATCCAGATCTACGAAATATACAATGGCATTGGTTAGTTCAAAGTGATAACTAACCATTCGTAGAACATATCCGGACCCAAAGAATAGATAGATATATGGATAAAATTTCAAAATTTTTAGTTTTAAAACTAAAGTATACCTATCAACCATAGCAAACAAAGCAACCAATTCATCCAAACAAACAATTTTGGCCATTTCGGAGTTTATGTCCCATATTAATATGTCGAATTCCTTCCTGGATCTACCAGAAATTATCGAAGAATTGAGAAAAGATGTTGAACAAAAGAGATTGATAGAGAAAAGATTGTTTCCTTGTTGTTACAGAGTATTGACCAATTATAGTCGTATTTCTCTATCCCCTATCTCGTCCTCTTCTTGCACTCATACTCACTATCAGTGGATAGCAAGAGAATTTACTGAGACATTCAAACGGATATCTGAGGAATACTCATTCTAGAGTTTACTTCACTCTATCTCTAATGAGCTACTTAACGTGTTATACTCCTGAGCTAAAGTTCAACCTTAGCTCTGATACCACATGTGACGGCTCGGATTTTGCCCGCTCGAAAATCGACATCCGTACTTCACATTGTACTAGAATGCCGCAGAATCGACCGTTCAAATCCGATTCGCCGGAGCTATAACACAATTAAGTAAATAACACAGCGGAAGAAAAGAATAATACATTGATATATAATATCTGATACAACAGAGTGATACAACAGATATCAATATACATCAGAGATATGATACATCAAATAGCAGCGGAAAAGAAAATAATAACAACAGCAGCGGATAGAATATCTCCAATAGAAATGATAACTCCAAAATGATCTTCAGACAAGAATGAATCCACAACTCCAAGATAAGCAACTCCGATGGATGAACTAGCTCCAGATAATCTACTCAACCTGAATATCTAAAAAGAAACCCAACTCTAGACTGCTCGTGTGGAAAATTATGAGCACCCAGAGTTTAGGAAGGGAACAATAAACTCCGAGTCAGTCGTGGGACTGGTGTGAGCAACAAAAATAGTTTATCTTTAAACAAACACAAAAGATTTTAACATTGAAATCCGCAATGCTTTTGGAAAATGAAACTACCATAAGACCTCCCACCACACACACAATGCAAACGCAGAATTGGAGGAGATTTCTTCTTATGATAGTCAAAGATGCTTACTACGCAAAATCAAATCATTTGATATTATCATTATTAGTGCATAGTGTAGAAAACATTTCGAAAGTATAATATTAATCTTAGCCAACATACGACCAGTATCGTATGCCTACTATAGCTACTATGTTCAATAGCAGGTTACCGCCACATTCCATAGCAGGTAATACAACTAAAACCGTACACGTCACGTATTGTTTCTTTGGATTTCCAACAAATGGTCAGGCTAAGGAACTTCCTATGCCACGATGGGTACGTCCCTGGAATAGACGACCCGAGAACCTAACCGGATCTCTGCCAACACAAGGCCGGGTTACCTCTACAAAAATAGGTAACTACTGACACGCGTATGCCATCCCCCGATCGTCACCGATCTTCCCGAGGATCCCCGATTTCCAACAAACCACAAAGTAATAAATTTGCAGCAACCACAGAGGTTAAGTATCTGGGCTCCATACCATGATACCACCTTTATCCAGAAGGAATGACATACACTAAGGGGCGCTACTCCCTAGAACCTTGCCGCATCCTTCCTGTTTCGACCATTTTCGGGGTGTGAGGCTCGACGAAGTCTCGTCCACAAAGCTACGCTTTCTACAAAGCCATGCTTCGGGTCAAACAAATGATCAACCTATGATCACAAAGATATAAGATCAAACAAATGATCATATCGCAAATGATCAAACACTGATCATTTCACAGCAACACTCAGCATGCCACATTACCAAATTGGGATATATCGCTGATAAATATCAACTACATAACCTCTGAGCTCGTACGTCTCAGAGAAGGGTGTTAAGCTAAGAGAATAAATTCTCCGCCACCAACAGAGATGTATTTGAAAGAAATCGGCTTTATATCTCAAAGTGTAATGTCAGACATGTATCCATACAAGTCTGTTCCGGGTTCGAACAGAACCGAAGGCACTTCTCACAAAGCCCTTGCAAATCCGGATAATTTCCAATCACGTCCGGACTTCCCGTCACTAAGGGTGATAAAACCTCTATATCGGGGATCAGCCGATGCAGAGTAACTCGACGGTAATCCTTTCGTTTTCAAAAATATCCGGTCTTCAACACCGGTCTTCAAATGCTATCCATATACGACGTATCACATATTCGGAATGGGTTATACGACCCAAAGGTCCTTTCCCGGCTAACCCGAATAGTGAGCGCAATTTAAAATCATATGGATATGGGATTTCAATTAAGTCATAACTTATTACCCAAAATCTTTCTTTTCAAATGGTTTAACAAATTACCATTTTCAAATCTTTAAACAAAAAGATTCAATCTTTACGGTTTAAATAGTTTCCACACTTTAATCTTTTAAACAAAAGATTCATTCACAGATTTTCCAAATTAATTTCCATTTCAATTTGATTAACTCGTTAAACCTTTAAATCAAGATTTAACTTATAGCTTTCTAAACAATCCCATTTCAAATGATTTAAACCAATCATCATTTTAAATCTGTTAAAGATAACAGATTCAAATCATAGCTTTTCAAAACAATTCATTCATAACTTGGAAAACCATTTTCAATTCAATATTGAAATTCCTTTAATTAAACTGGAATTTCATTTCTTATCTGAAAGATTTTATCTTTTGAAAACAAACAGTTTCATTTCAGAAAATCTGATTCATTCATACGAGTGGAAATCCTTGGGTTAAATCCAAATTCTCAAAATTATACTTTTAAATGGTTTAACTTTATATAAACACATTTATATCATCTTTAATCCCTAGTTTCAAATCATAGGATTCAATTCCAAACTTGAATTCAAATTTAAATCAAATTATTTAAATTTTCAAAACTCGATTAAGTTATTCAAAATAACTTTTATCTTTGAAATTCCATTTCAAAATCTTTTCACTTTAAACCCAAATTTCTAATTTCAAAATCAATTGAAATTAAAATTTCAATTTCAAAAACATTGATTTGAATTATCTGTGACTTAACCGATTTCCACGTGAAATCCATATTTGTGTGTGTACAGTGTAGTCCAGGGGTTTCACACAATAGTGCAACACAATGAATCATCACATATCAGAATACAAAAATATAATTCGATAAGCGGTATAAGAACAACGCTTATCATTCATTTACAGATCATAGATATATAAAGGTCACAGATAAGTAAACTACAGATCACAACATAAATCAGGATGTATCACAAAGCATCATATATCAGGGATATCAAACAATCAAGTCATTCAATAGAATCCAAATATTCATAAGTAAGATAATTTAATTATCTGATAAATTTAAATCGGATGTATCAATTACTAATCCGGTTAATTATCATAAATTAATTACAAATTATTTGAAAATCTTTCTTTCAAATTTATTAGTTAACCCTTAATTATTAACTAATCAGTTCTTAAATCAATGAATCAATTAATCTTTAATTATTAAATTAATCTTAATTAATTGCCATTATTAATTAATCCTTTGATTTATTAACAAATAATTAATTCACATTTTAAATTATCATTTAATTAATTACATTCAGTAATTATTTATTCATTACTTCTCTAAGTAATTTTTATTTTCAAAATCGTCAAGTGATTATTAATTTAAACTTTAAATCACTTTATAAACTAACTTTTAAAAATTTAAATTACAAATTAAAACAATACTTAGTTATGAAGGGGTTTAAATTGAATTTACTTAATTTAAATCTCTTTAAATTTGTTTAAAGTGTTTAAATTAAAACTTTATTTCATTTCAAAAGTCTGGAAATTTTAAACACTTAATTTTTACTCAATTTAACATCGGTTTTAAATTTTAAAACCCACACTTAAAAAAAACTGTTTAAAATCTGGTTCAGTTTAAACTTGAAACAAATGACTCTGTTCCTCTGTAATTTACTTCGAGAGAAACAGGGTATTTCCCCGAGCCAAACACAGAATTACCCGAGTACTAACTCGAGACAACTGGGTATTGTCGAAAATGCAAAAAAAAAACAGACCTACCCGAGACCCCTATCTTTTACTTCGAGTAATAAACGCATTCACCCGGACCAAAACGAGATTTACTCGAGTAAAACTCGAGTGTTCCCAGACTCAACTCAACAGCCAGATGCGAAAATATGGTGCACGTGCACACCACCGATGATCGACTTCGATCAACTACGCGACGCCGAGCAAGTCGACTACGTCTACCACTCACGATCTCGATCACCCAAAACCTCGAACAAGTTGCCCAATCGAATTCGAGCGCTAATTCCAAGCCTGGAACAAACCTACCCACTCCACCACCAACCTGGAAACGCCTCGTTTCCCATGCTCCGATCACCGGAAGCACTGCAACTCCGGCCATCACTTCGCCGCCTCAACCTCTACCACCTCCTCAAACCCGATGGCACTCGATCAACTCTTGGCTTTGAACGAAATGAAAATTCACAGCATCCCAAAACTAGGTCACCCAGTTTCAAAAGCTTCTCGCCGCCACCTCGACGAAGATTATCGCCATCCAATATTTTTCCGGACTTCACTGGTCACTCCTCTACCCATTGGAGGAAGCACGACACTTCCTATCAACTCCAACGACCATGGCAACTTAAAATACATGAAACAGAGAAATTGGAACTGCTCTTCAACCCAAGCTTTTAAAATTACAATTTTTGTCTTAAAAATCTTAATTTTGTATGAAGTTTCGATTTATATACCTGAATATAAGAATTTTAATACTTGGTTTTTGACTTGTTTAAATATGCTCTGTATTTTCTTTTGGTTTCAGATGAAATTCAAATGGTTTAAATCTTAAACTAGTTTGTAATCTAAAGTCCATGGTATAACAAACTATATTGTTCTAAACTAAGGTACAAGTGAAGTTGAATCAGGGTATTTGATTTATAAATGAGTTTAGAACCTGGAATTTGAAAACAGTGAACATCCAGACCATACACAAGCATGTACATACATATATTCATAGAGATAAAAACATGTTCACAGGCATATTATATTCAGAGATGATCATGCACTTTAACTATATACTTATATTTTTAAAACATTTGTTACTCACCAATTTGCAGAGAAGAACAGAGCACTTAGTTTTGCAGACAGTTTGAACTTGAGAACTGGAAACATGTTTTCAACTTTGATCTTCAAATCATTTTGCTTCTCTACTTTGTTGTAGTTGTTTATGTTTAATTGTATTTGATGATGTAGAAGCTTGTTTGGGTTTTCAAATGGAGTTTCATTTTTAGTCTTGTTTAGTTCGAATTGAAATGAGAAGTGATAAGGGAAATAGTTTACAGAGTGATGTTTATACAAGCTACAGGTAATAATATCTTATACAAACAGTGTACACATTTGTACAAATTATCAGAGAAAATTTTATATTTTGGTGGCTGAAAGAAATTTGTATACAACTCGAAATGACTTTGTTATGCTGTTAAGATATGGAGCATTTAATGCTATTGTACTTATGTTTCATACTTTATACATATCTCATTTTCTTTTACTTGCCTGTGACTTCATTAACAAGCTATAACATTTTACATTTTGCTTTGATTCATATTGCTCTTAAGTTTTGCAGGTATATATATCATATTCGAACATTGTTTTATCCTATGCAGATCTATATTTGAAGCTGGGAATCATTCTTATGAATCATATTTTCTTCTTTATATTTCGGCTGATATGAAAACATTTTGGTGGCTAAAGATACTTGCATTTATTTGTTTGTACTTGAACATGTTTGTCCTTTGTTTATTTATTTGAATTTCTTTTCTTTATTGAATTTAAAACTCTACTTTATACTATAAACGATTTCTATTTTTATTCTACCATGTTAGATTTTAGTTAATATATTTATTATCTTATATTTAATTTATAATTTCAAATTATTATTAACCATCAATTCTCATAGTTAAATATTATTATCAATTATTTATTTACACTTTAAACTCAAGTCAAATATATATCTATATATACTTACAATATTTTAAATTGAAATGATTCATACAGAATATACTTGAATCCGGGGAAACTCGCTCCATTTTATCGATTTATTTTACTATCTTTATCCAAAAATTTATTTAATTATTAACTTAAATTAAATAAAAATCTAGGGTCGTTACATTTCCGAAGGCCACATAGCCACTGTGTAGTAGATTTGAGTTTGTATTTGATATGTCAGATTTCCTCTTGAAATGAATTGCATGACCTTCTATCTGGCATATCGGTATTCGCACAAAACAATTATACAGTTGGTCACTCCTCAATAGCCTTATTCTTCATGATAATTGATGGCATTACCCAGTAGTGTCCTTGGTTAGTGTGAGTATAGAGGTGGGGAGTCACAACACAATTATTTGATACTCAATTAATATGGAAAATAACACTAACGCAAGTTTTATTGAAGGTCAATCCACTACAGGACCACCACTATTTAATGGTTTAAGTTACAACTATTGATCAACTCGAATGAGTATTTATATGCAAGCAAATGGATATAATACTTGGAATATCACTCAGAATGAATACACTATACCTACTACACCATATGCACAATGGTCAAACAAACAAAAATTAGATGCTACTTCAAATGCAAAAGCCATGAATATGTTATTTTGTTCCTTAGCTAAAAATGAATTTAATAGGGTTAGTTTGTGTAAAACTGCTCATGAAATCTGGCGGACTCTTAAAGTTACACATGAAGGAACAAACAAAGTGAAACAAAGAAAAATTTATGTGCTTAAAAATCAATTTCAAAATTTCAGAATGAGACCAGATGAAACTATAAATGACATGTATTCTAGATTCTAAGACATATATCATTCACTATTGGCACTAGGAGAAAAATACTCAGATTTTGATATTGTCTCAAAAAATCTAAACTCTTTAATGGATGAATGGGAATGAAAAGTCTTAGCTATTGAATAAGCTAATGACATTTCTATCATCAAACCTAAAGAGTTAATAGGAAATCTCATGTCATATGAAGTTAATTTACAGGAAAAATGAGATCAAGCCTAAGATAGAAAGAATATAGCTTTTCAGGCTAAACAAGAAGACTCAGACTCAAATGACGTGGCATTTGTAGCAAAGAATTTCAAAAAGTTTTTGAGATTTAGAAAGAACAAGAAATTCGAAAACAACAGAAGAGACAATACCAATAAACCACCAGCCTCAAATCTCGAATGATATGAATGTCATAAGAAGGATCACATAAAGAAGGACTAACCTGATCAAAAGAAAGACGGATACAAGAATAAAAATGATAATTATAAGAAGAAGCAAGCATTCTCTGTTACATGGGATGATTCAGAATCATCTTGATCATCAAACAGTGACACTGATAGTGATTCTGAACAAGCCAATGTCTGTTTTATGGCTTCAACTAACGATGTAAGTGATCTTACTTTTGATGATTTAATAGAAACTACTGCGAACCCATGCTTCGACACGGATTGGTGAAATAAGTTTTTTAAAGATACGCATTCAAAAATAGTTGAAAAGCAATTTAAAGAATGCATTCATCAAATATTAGTAGTAGGCAATTCTAAGTGGTAATGCATACCGGCACAGGTAATTACCGCTTGAAACTTTTAAGTAAGGGTATGCCATAAGGTGCACACTTTGTTCGCTGACAACGAATTATTTTTTATATTCCTGAAAAGCCACATATCAAAGTGCGTAAGAGTGTAATAGTTCAGTAAATTTAGTTATAAAAACATTGAAACAGATTCAAAATGGAATTTATCATAGAAACAGTCAAGAATAGTGAAAGTGCAAAAAGAAATACTGATCTCAAGTTCAGATATTGTAACGACCACGACTTTCTCTCCATAGAAAGTCGTATCGCTAATAAGAAAGAAAGGGGTGAGAAGTAGAAAAGAAAAGAAGAGAAAAGAAAACAAACACAAATACTCACAGCGGAACGAATGAAATATAATATATCACATAACTATTACATAGTCTTTACATAATCAGAGTACACAACTTATACATCACAAAATAGACAGTTATAAAACCTGTCTATTATACAACACAAGATACAACTCAAACAAACGACTTAGAGAAACCAACACAGCGGAATACTATATATCTACGAATGCTGAAGCCTCCTGCTCCATATCTCCTCCATAGATTCGTCAAAGCTAACCTGAATCCCTTGGCTACTCGTAAAAATTTGAGTACCCAAGGTTTAATAAAACAGAAAATAAACACTTGGGTCAGACATGGGTCTGGTGTGAGTAAACGGGTTAAAGTTGCTTAACTTCAAAACCATTTGAAAACAAAAGTATCACGTAAGACTCCCCGCACATAAACACGGAAAAGTTTTTACCTTACGCTAACCAAAACATTTGATAGGAAATCCAGTTATATTATAATAGGGTCTAGGGTTTTCAAGTAAAATACAGAAATAGCTGAAATGCTTACATCTCACATTCCAACATAGTTGGGCACAACTAAATCGTACGTCACTTATTGGATTTTGGATTCCATACAATGGCAGGGCTACTGGGGTACCGCCCGTCACAGTACGTGGCCTAGATCACCGTACCGAGGATCACTCCCAATCCCCTGCAACACAAGGCCGGAACATCCCTTACTGGATAATTCCCGCACAAGATACCTCACGGTTGGGATCAGCAACCGCACCACTAAGTCGAAAATAGAAAGGGACATCTAGACAGAGGTAACCTTGTCCTACTTGGGTGCTACCCACTAACCTTGCTGCACCTCCCCTGTTTTAGCCATTCCCGGTTTGTGAGGCTTGAGGTCACGATTACCTTAGAAAAGAACACATCACTTAGAATGCTCATCGTCCACCTGACGATGTTCTGAAAGCATTCAGTCCATACAAGTTCGTTCCGGGTTCGAACGAAACCGAAGGCATTATCTCGTTACACTCGTTTTGGAATCACCCTCAGAGTTAACGACAATAACCCTTGCACTCTGAATCTTCATCTTCACTTGATTTACGACCTATTGTTAATTTGGATCGATGTGGTATTCGGGTCTCCAGACCTGGAAATCCGGTATACGGAAACCCGATCCCGGTCTCATCGAAATCCAAAGCGTATCTTTTAAGGCCAAGTTGTTTTAAAGGTTAAAACAATTTAATTTATTATCTTTATACACAAAGAAAGATAATTCACAACAGATAATCAACATTATCAGATAGTCCATACAATTCAACTAACATCCATATCATACAGCATATATCTCATCAGAGATATCAATCAATGCCAAGTATTCAATACTATCACCCATTCATAAGTAATGATTTATATCATCTCTAATTAATTTAAAGTGAATTAAATTAATTACTTCATTTTATAAATCCTTCTTACTTAACCATTAATTAATTACAAATTAATTAATTATCCTCTAATTACCTTTTTCAATTAATCATCTTTGATTAATTATCTTTTAATTACATCCAAGTAATATATCCTCAATTAATTTCTCAAATTAATTATCCTTAACCACTTATAGTAATTAACCTTTAATTACTTCATTAATTAATTAACTAAAATTAATTAACTTAATCAACTATAATTAATTACATTAATCCTTAATTAATTACATTGATTAATTACTTCATTTATTAATTATTACTTAATTAACCAATCTTAATTACATCATTAATTATATTAATTAATGATCCTTAATTACAACTTAATTATTAATTACTTAATTAAATTAATTACATTAAGTAATTAACCTTTAATTAAACAACATTTATTAATCACCCTTGATTAATCTCATCTAGTAATTAACTCCCCTTAATTACTTCCATTAACTAAATTAATTACTCCTTAATTAATTCCTTAATTAATCTCTTGATTAATTATTCAAAGTAATTAACTCAAATTACTTCTATAAAATCATTATTCAACTAATTACTTCCAGTAATTATCTTACTATTTACTTCCCTAAATAATCATACCTTAATAATTACTTTAAGTAATTATTATCAAATCATCTCTTGATTATTCTAAATTAATTAAACTTAATTAATTAACTTAAACTAAATCAAATTTACTTCAATTAATTACAATAAGTAATTAATCCTTAATTAAACCAAAGTAATTATCTTAATTAATTAATTACCTATCTTCAATTAATTAAGTAATTATACTTTAATTACTTAATAGTACCTTAATTAATTAAGATAAACTATTTACCTTAATTAAACACTCTAATTAAATATCCTTTAATTAATTTACTTAATTTCATCATTTAAATCTTATTTAATTTAAAAGCTTGAAATAAATTTATAAACATTTGAAAACTTATTGATTGATTAAAGTTGAATACACTTCCTAATTTCATCATCAAATTTCATTTTTAAAATATTTAGAAATTAATTATATAATAATCCAATATATAATTACTTTTAAACAAACAATTTAAAACATTTTAAATCTTGAAACATATTATTTAAATATACTTTTAAATTTGGCTAAACATTCTTTTTAAAACCTTGATTAATTTAACTTACCTTTACTTTTTAAAACGAGAACTTAGATTTTCTCCTAAAAATTAAAACCTGGCAACTAAAATTTCTTCTCAATTAAAACCAGGTTAACACTACAATTAAAACCGAGCAAACCCCAAAATCACACTAGCCTGCCCCGAGTCCCTCGCGATCACCACTTACTTCGAGTCGCACTCACGTTTCCCCGAGACCACTCCCGAGCATTCTTCTTCTTCCCCAATCTATTGTCACCAGACCCATACGTGCACACGTGCATGTGTACGCAAGCTCGCCGCTCCTCCGATCAACCCTACCGCCTTCGACAAGTCGCTGATGACCTCGCCGTCCCACTCGAAACCCTAGCTCCGACGATCTCGCCTTCGATTCGAAATCGAACACTTCGACACACAGGAACCCAAAACTCGATCGACTAAACATCTCGCCGACGATGAAACCCACCACCAGAAATCCTGCCACCATGTCCAGAGCAGCACTACGCCACCACGCTTCCATTCCTACCCTTGCGATTGAACACGAAGCATCACCGACGTCCCAGTAACCTCGACCATCGACATGATCAAAACTACCCCTTAAACCCTACAATGACTCCGATGAGCCACCACAATCATCAGGAAATTCTTCACTCATTTTTCTGATGATTGTCAGCCTTCAAACCACCTTCGACCACGGTATCGACTCCATCCACCATGCCGATCATCGGAAAAGCCTAAAAACCCAAATCCCGATCAACCTCGTTTTCCTCCCTCAAAACCACACTAAAAATATGGATTCTCATTTTAAAATTCATGGCTTGTGAATTTATATCAGATGATGTATAAGAACTCAGAAATCAATACAATTAAAATTTGAATGTTTTTGGTTTCTTACTGTATTTTCTAAATTCCAGATTAATTTCAAAACTATTATACTTAATTATATTTTTAGACTTAATTCAAGTTTAAACAAACATATCTCTTTTGAATCCCTAGGCCTATCAGAGATTAGATGATGAGATTATGAAATTTGATCAAATTTTAACTCTGTAGCTTTACAGAGGTGATATCCAAACATGCACAACATATACATCCCATCCTACTTAAAATAAACATGCAAGCATTATATCACATCATAGATTTAAGAATTTTAGCAAGCATCAGACCATCAAACAATAATTTAAACTTGTTAATTTTTTTCTCTGGCTAGAATGTTGAACAGAGGTTAAATAACAGAGATGCTCTTGTTTTTGAACAACAGGAATCACTTATACATGCAGGAATATATATTCATAGAACTATTTATATCTATGTACATACATCTATATCCATGAACACATGCATCCATATTTTTCAGAAATTCATAACAACATATAAACATACGTTTAAAACTGTTTTTAAAATTCAAAAGTTTACTCACCTGTCAATTTAAAACAGAGAACATATGTTGTTCCAGACTGCATGTTTGGGTTTGAACTTCTATTTGCCTTGATGAATTTAATCTTGCTGTTGATCTTTGAAATTTGTTGATAGATTTCCTTTTTCATGATCTTCAGGTTGTTTGAAGATTTTAAAACTGCTATTTGAATTTTTCCTTGATCTTTCTATGCATTTGAATTTCCAGATTTACTTCTTCTTTTGCTTTGAGTTTTAGATTTCAGGTTTTCATTTTTATTTTTGATTCTAGAATTCGAATTATTTTTAGTGGAGAAAGAAGTGAAGATAGTTTTAGAGCTGAAGAAAATAAATGTCAGATCTCTTTCTATGTTTCGAAAACTTTTTTAAACTTAATTACCAAAGAGAAAATAAAAATGAAGCCACTTGTCCTCTTTAATTAGCTTACACATATGTTTACAATTTACAAATGTCTTCCAACTATCCTTATATGTTTACAAGTGTAAATTCTCTTTTATTTTGATTTATTTAAATCCTACATGTTTATTTATAAAATATCTACATGTATAAAAATGTATTTATCCTTTTATAATTTAAGCTTTAGATTTTAATAAATATACAAATGTGAAAACAATTATTTATAATAGCTTATGCTTTGATAAAATTAAATATAACATATTTTTATATGCTTGAGAAACTGAGTTTAACTCTATATATATATATTTTTACAAACCCATTTTGACTTATATTTGAATTTTAAAAATGAAAGAATCTTAAAACCAATTAACTTCTTATTTTAAATCTTATTTAAAAATTAAACTAAAATATATCTTTATAATAAATAAGAAATTATCCTTGTTATTTAAATCTGAATTATCATTTCCAAAAGTATTAAGTCAAATTACAAATTTCCAAATTACAAATTATATAAATATTAAAGTTTGAAAATACTTTATTAAATTCAAATTCAATATTCTTTTCATTCCAATATATGCAAATATATATATTCTAAATGAAAAGTACTTTTAACATTAGCTTGATAATTATCCTATTGAATTTAATACATAACTTCAAATAACAATATATATATATACATATATATTATAATTTGAAAACTTATCTTTTTATTACATTAAAGACTCCCTATTTATAATATATATACCTATATATATACATTATAAATATAAACACTTATATTAGTTTTAGAAAGATAAAACTTCCCAATTTAAAATTGTTAGAAAAGATATAAATAAATATTTCCAATATTAAAATTTTATTAGCCTTTTAAAATAAATAAACTTGTCAATCTATAAAATAAATCAACAAATCAATTTAATTATTAATAAAGATTATTAAATTGATATTGCCAAAATTCCGGGATATCACATTCCTTCCCCCTTAAAATAATTTCGTCCTCGAAATTTAAAAGCAAAGATAATTTAATAATCCAGTAAAATTTTAATTTTAAACAGCAACCATACATATCAATCATATTCTAACAACCATAGCAAACAATTTAATCAAACAAATTTAACTATCCAGTCAAAAATTCTGGATAGAATTTCCTCGAGTTTCCCCAAGTATATATATATACCGGGATACTCGTTCTACAGGATCTTAACTAACTATCTACAAAAATCTAGAACTCCTTCCTATCTAGATTACAAATCTGAACAAAATATCAGACTAACTCAAAACCATCCCAACTATCCTTCTGAACTGCTGATTCCATCACTCGATGAATCATATACATATTCCTCAGAGATATGTGAAATAAAATGAATTCCAGTTATCCGAACTGGCAACTCAATCCAATAGATCAAAGAACTATTCCTCTCGAGAACACAGAAAAAATCTTATAATACTTCTGGAGCTTGCTCTCCAATCTTACTAATCTTATATCTCCTTTGATCGGAGAAAACTTAAACAATATCCAATTCCAACTTCAATTTCCAAATTCCATCAATTCTTAACTGCATAACTCTCCTGACGATCCTGAGTCACTTCATCCTTCCTGATCAGCTTAGCTCTTGCTGATGCCTCTTGAAACAGATTAGACCAATATCAAACCAATTTCTAGATCCTACTCAACAAAATGGTTTCCCAAAAATCACCGAAATCCAGAACACAACTCTACTCCACAACATTAGAGCATTTCGAACTACTTCTCCTATCTGGAATAGCCAAACAGTTGCACTTGACAACCTTACCTCCAAATCCTGAAAAATTCTTCATACTTAGAGATACACTTGAATTTCCTATAGAAATCCTCTACTCTAAGAAAATTGCAACTCCCGGTCGCTTCCACTCTAGAATAGCTGCTATCTTGCTTTCGCTGCACAACTCTGATCTGGAACAGATGAGAATGCCATCGGAGAAACTCGAGCACAAACTTGATCATCCACAGTTCACCAAACCATAAAATCTTAGTGAACCCTTCCACTTGGTCAAAAACATCCCAGTAGAATTCCCTTCAGAAAATTAGGTGTGATCAATTCCTCTCCAAAGAATCCTGAGCCGCTTCACCAAATTCTTCTCTCGGAGACATTCTTCTATTAAGCTGAACCATCGGTAACTCCACGAATCAAGTCGATACGGAATCTCAATCTCCAATAATACCAAGAGAATACTCAAATAATCGCAAGTCTCTTTTGCGATCAACCCGACCTAACTTCCACAGATATTGTTCTCTCTTCACAAATCAGAACAGCTTATACTTAACTATCCAATTCATCGAAGAAATGGATTCACTCTGCTGCTTCTGGACTCCATCTCTAGAAAAACTGCTCAGACAGAAACTTCCTGCCAACACAGAACACTCCGAGCCGCACTGCTGCCATAGACCAAAGACTTCTTACTCCAAAACTCCTCGAGAAACTCGGACTTCAAAGCAAACAGATGCACCCCGCTGGACTCAGCCACAACACCGAAGCAGACACACTTCCTTAAACTTGCTCCAGAGAAAACATCTTCAGAAACGTCCTTAGTCACCGCGTCTCACCATACAGCTACTACTTCTTGAAGTTACCAAGATACTATAACTCGCTTCAGCTCATCCAATAGATCTACTCTATTCATCCAACTTCAAAGATAAACTCTGAACTTAAACAGTTTCCTTCGGAGATCGGTGAAATCCTACACCTTAGCAAAGCTCACTCGAGACGGTATTAGATCTACAGTCTCGTCAGATACACTTCCAACCTCAACATTCAAATTCTAACTATTGGTAGTCGTGTTACTCACACTACCACCTTATCTACCTTTATAAATTATATTGGAAAACCCGAACAGGTAACCCAACAAATAGGTAGAAATATATATATATTTAAAATGATACTTTTTATCTAGAAATTATTTCTGGGTAAAATTATTTCATTTACCTCTTTAAAACAATATTGTGTCCGTTGGCCTGGTTCAAGTGTTTAGAGATCCCTATCAATAACGTTAGCTACTCGTATTGACCAGAATCCATATACCACTCAACCGATCAATTAACACAATATAAAACCATTTTATATAACTAACAAATACGCGCTCTCATATATATATATATATATACACTCGGACTCAAACAGGTTGCTACAGATCCTATTTCTAATGAACAATCCTTCCGAACCTAGGTATTCACTCAACCTAGCGCTCTGATATTCACTTAACCAATAGCTTAGGTATTCGCTCAACCTATGCTCTGATACCACTGTAACGACCACGACTTTCTCTCCATAGAAAGTCGTATCGCTAATAAGAAAGAAAGGGGTGAGAAGTAGAAAAGAAAAGAAGAGAAAAGAAAACAAACACAAATACTCACAGCGGAACGAATGAAATATAATATATCACATAACTATTACATAGTCTTTACATAATCAGAGTACACAACTTATACATCACAAAATAGACAGTTATAAAACCTGTCTATTATACAACACAAGATACAACTCAAACAAACGACTTAGAGAAACCAACACAGCGGAATACTATATATCTACGAATGCTGAAGCCTCCTGCTCCATATCTCCTCCATAGATTCGTCAAAGCTAACCTGAATCCCTTGGCTACTCGTAAAAATTTGAGTACCCAAGGTTTAATAAAACAGAAAATAAACACTTGGGTCAGACATGGGTCTGGTGTGAGTAAACGGGTTAAAGTTGCTTAACTTCAAAACCATTTGAAAACAAAAGTATCACGTAAGACTCCCCGCACATAAACACGGAAAAGTTTTTACCTTACGCTAACCAAAACATTTGATAGGAAATCCAGTTATATTATAATAGGGTCTAGGGTTTTCAAGTAAAATACAGAAATAGCTGAAATGCTTACATCTCACATTCCAACATAGTTGGGCACAACTAAATCGTACGTCACTTATTGGATTTTGGATTCCATACAATGGCAGGGCTACTGGGGTACCGCCCGTCACAGTATGTGGCCTAGATCACCGTACCGAGGATCACTCCCAATCCCCTGCAACACAAGGCCGGAACATCCCTTACTGGATAATTCCCGCACAAGATACCTCACGGTTGGGATCAGCAACCGCACCACTAAGTCGAAAATAGAAAGGGACATCTAGACAGAGGTAACCTTGTCCTACTTGGGTGCTACCCACTAACCTTGCTGCACCTCCCCTGTTTTAGCCATTCCCGGTTTGTGAGGCTTGAGGTCACGATTACCTTAGAAAAGAACACATCACTTAGAATGCTCATCGTCCACCTGACGATGTTCTGAAAGCATTCAGTCCATACAAGTTCGTTCCGGGTTCGAACGAAACCGAAGGCATTATCTCGTTACACTCGTTTTGGAATCACCCTCAGAGTTAACGACAATAACCCTTGCACTCTGAATCTTCATCTTCACTTGATTTACGACCTATCGTTAATTTGGATCGATGTGGTATTCGGGTCTCCAGACCTGGAAATCCGGTATACGGAAACCCGATCCCGGTCTCATCGAAATCCAAAGCGTATCTTTTAAGGCCAAGTTGTTTTAAAGGTTAAAACAATTTAATTTATTATCTTTATACACAAAGAAAGATAATTCACAACAGATAATCAACATTATCAGATAGTCCATACAATTCAACTAACATCCATATCATACAACATATATCTCATCAGAGATATCAATCAATGCCAAGTATTCAATACTATCACCCATTCATAAGTAATGATTTATATCATCTCTAATTAATTTAAAGTGAATTAAATTAATTACTTCATTTTATAAATCCTTCTTACTTAACCATTAATTAATTACAAATTAATTAATCATCCTCTAATTACCTTTTTCAATTAATCATCTTTGATTAATTATCTTTTAATTACATCCAAGTAATATATCCTCAATTAATTTCTCAAATTAATTATCCTTAACCACTTATAGTAATTAACCTTTAATTACTTCATTAATTAATTAACTAAAATTAATTAACTTAATCAACTATAATTAATTACATTAATCCTTAATTAATTACATTGATTAATTACTTCATTTATTAATTATTACTTAATTAACCAATCTTAATTACATCATTAATTATATTAATTAATGATCCTTAATTACAACTTAATTATTAATTACTTAATTAAATTAATTACATTAAGTAATTAACCTTTAATTAAACAACATTTATTAATCACCCTTGATTAATCTCATCTAGTAATTAACTCCCTTAATTACTTCCATTAACTAAATTAATTACTCCTTAATTATTTCCTTAATTAATCTCTTGATTAATTATTCAAAGTAATTAAGTCAAATTACTTCTATAAAATCATTATTCAACTAATTACTTCCAGTAATTATCTTACTATTTACTTCCCTAAATAATCATACCTTAATAATTACTTTAAGTAATTATTATCAAATCATCTCTTGATTATTCTAAATTAATTAAACTTAATTAATTAACTTAAACTAAACCAAATTTACTTCAATTAATTACAATAAGTAATTAATCCTTAATTAAACCAAAGTAATTATCTTAATTAATTAATTACCTATCTTCAATTAATTAAGTAATTATACTTTAATTACTTAATAGTACCTTAATTAATTAAGATAAACTATTTACCTTAATTAAACACTCTAATTAAATATCCTTTAATTAATTTACTTAATTTCATCATTTAAATCTTATTTAATTTAAAAGCTTGAAATAAATTTATAAACATTTGAAAACTTATTGATTGATTAAAGTTAAATACACTTCCTAATTTCATCATCAAATTTCATTTTTAAAATATTTAGAAATTAATTATATAATAATCCAATATATAATTACTTTTAAACAAACAATTTAAAACATTTTAAATCTTGAAACATATTATTTAAATATACTTTTAAATTTGGCTAAACATTCTTTTTGAAACATTGATTAATTTAACTTACCTTTACTTTTTAAAACGAGAACTTAGATTTTCTCCTAAAAATTAAAACCTGGCAACTAAAATTTCTTCTCAATTAAAACCAGGTTAACACTACAATTAAAACCGAGCAAACCCCAAAATCACACTAGCCTGCCCCGAGTCCCTCGCGATCACCACTTACTTCGAGTCGCACTCACGTTTCCCCGAGACCACTCCCGAGCATTCTTCTTCTTCCCCAATCTATTATCACCAGACCCATACGTGCACACGTGCACGTGTACGCAAGCTCGCCGCTCCTCCGATCAACCCTACCGCCTTCGACAAGTCGCTGATGACCTCGCCGTCCCACTCGAAACCCTAGCTCCGACGATCTCGCCTTCGATTCGAAATCGAACACTTCGACACACAGGAACCCAAAACTCGATCGACTAAACATCTCGCCGACGATGAAACCCACCACCAGAAATCCTGCCACCATGTCCAGAGCAGCACTACGCCACCACGCTTCCATTCCTACCCTTGCGATTGAACACGAAGCATCACCGACGTCCCAGTAACCTCGACCATCGACATGATCAAAACTACCCCTTAAACCCTACAATGACTCCGATGAGCCGCCATAATCATCAGGAAATTCTTCACTCATTTTTCTGATGATTGTCAGCCTTCAAACCACCTTCGACCACGGTATCGACTCCATCCACCATGCCGATCATCGGAAAAGCCTAAAAACCCAAATCCCGATCAACCTCGTTTTCCTCCCTCAAAACCACACTAAAAATCTGGATTCTCATTTTAAAATTCATGGCTTGTGAATTTAAATCAGATGATGTATAAGAACTCAGAAATCAATACAATTAAAATTTGAATGTTTTTGGTTTCTTACTGTATTTTCTAAATTCCAGATTAATTTCAAAACTATTATACTTAATTATATTTTTAGACTTAATTCAAGTTTAAACAAACATATCTCTTTTGAATCCCTAGGCCTATCAGAGATTAGATGATGAGATTATGAAATTTGATCAAATTTTAACTCTGTAGCTTTACAGAGGTGATATCCAAACATGCACAACATATACATCCCATCCTACTTAAAATAAACATGCAAGCATTATATCACATCATAGATTTAAGAATTTTAGCAAGCATCAGACCATCAAACAATAATTTAAACTTGTTAATTTTTTTCTCTGGCTAGAATGTTGAACAGAGGTTAAATAACAGAGATGCTCTTGTTTTTGAACAACAGGAATCACTTATACATGCAGGAATATATATTCATAGAACTATTTATATCTATGTACATACATCTATATCCATGAACACATGCATCCATATTTTTCAGAAATTCATAACAACATATAAACATACGTTTAAAACTGTTTTTAAAATTCAAAAGTTTACTCACCTGTCAATTTAAAACAGAGAACATATGTTGTTCCAGACTGCATGTTTGGGTTTGAACTTCTATTTGCCTTGATGAATTTAATCTTGCTGTTGATCTTTGAAATTTGTTGATAGATTTCCTTTTTCATGATCTTCAGGTTGTTTGAAGATTTTAAAACTGCTATTTGAATTTTTCCTTGATCTTTCTATGAATTTGAATTTCCAGATTTACTTCTTCTTTTGCTTTGAGTTTTAGATTTCAGGTTTTCATTTTTATTTTTGATTCTAGAATTCGAATTATTTTTAGTGGAGAAAGAAGTGAAGATAGTTTTAGAGCTGAAGAAAATAAATGTCAGATCTCTTTCTATGTTTCGAAAACTTTTTTAAACTTAATTACCAAAGAGAAAATAAAAATGAAGCCACTTGTCCTCTTTAATTAGCTTACACATATGTTTACAATTTACAAATGTCTTCCAACTATCCTTATATGTTTACAAGTGTAAATTCTCTTTTATTTTGATTTATTTAAATCCTACATGTTTATTTATAAAATATCTATATGTATAAAAATGTATTTATCCTTTTATAATTTAAGCTTTAGATTTTAATAAATATACAAATGTGAAAACAATTATTTATAATAGCTTATGCTTTGATAAAATTAAATATAACATATTTTTATATGCTTGAGAAACTGAGTTTAACTCTATATATATATATTTTTACAAACCCATTTTGACTTATATTTGAATTTTAAAAATGAAAGAATCTTAAAACCAATTAACTTCTTATTTTAAATCTTATTTAAAAATTAAACTAAAATATATCTTTATAATAAATAAGAAATTATCCTTGTTATTTAAATCTGAATTATCATTTCCAAAAGTATTAAGTCAAATTACAAATTTCCAAATTACAAATTATATAAATATTAAAGTTTGAAAATACTTTATTAAATTCAAATTCAATATTCTTTTCATTCCAATATATGCAAATATATATATTCTAAATGAAAAGTACTTTTAACATTAGCTTGATAATTATCCTATTGAATTTAATACATAACTTCAAATAACAATATATATATACATATATATTATAATTTGAAAACTTATCTTTTTATTACATTAAAGACTCCCTATTTATAATATATATACCTATATATATACATTATAAATATAAACACTTATATTAGTTTTAGAAAGATAAAACTTCCCAATTTAAAATTGTTAGAAAAGATATAAATAAATATTTCCAATATTAAAATTTTATTAGCCTTTTAAAATAAATAAACTTGTCAATCTATAAAATAAATCAACAAATCAATTTAATTATTAATAAAGATTATTAAATTGATATTGCCAAAATTCCGGGATATCACAGATATAATCAGGACAATGTTAAGTTTTAAAGAATTTTTAATTATTAGTTATCATTACAGGCCTCCGAGATCAAATATTATCAGAAAGTCCTACTTGTCTTCTTGATCAATACATTCTACACAGGTTTTCTATAATATCGAAAATCCTTATTTTAATTGAATGGTTAAGATGATTGCAGTCTTTATAAATTAGAACGGAAAAATAGGAAAACAATTTTGAAAAAAAAAACGATGCTGAATCTCAAGTTGCACTGTGTCATTGTTAATGAAGATTAATTAGGACAATACTTTTGATGGTCGATGAACTTAGGTAGCATGTTGTAGCATGTTTAAATGTCACACAAAACTAAAAGAAGAATATTCATGATCTTTGTTTAGTTTTATCTGGATTGGGTTTCCTCATTAAATTATTTTGTATTACATGTCAGTGATATATGTATAGATATCTCTTATTTCGTTCATTTTCATTGATTGAAAATTTGAAGGATTTTTTGCCCACGCAATTCTAGGAGGAAGACGGTCGAGCCTCGAATTGCAAGCTTAAAATCCATTTAGGAGTATAAGTTAAACATCATCAGTTGTTGCATTAATTCATTCAAGCCGTAAAGTATTTATGCCACTGGTTTATGAAGCAACATATAATATGTTTAAAGAAAGTTATGCAAATCTCATATGAGCCACATTAGCTTGCATTTAGGTTCCCTAAACCGTACTTATGGACGCATTATGAAGGTCAATCGACAGTCAAGCAAAAATTTATGCCCTAACCCAATCCAAACAGCAATCTGTTCAAGTAGTAGATACAAACATCAACAGCCCAAAAATTAGCTAACATCATAATATTTTAGTAATGGAGTATAATTTTACAATTGATTGGTATTGGTTAAAAGATGGATATAAATATTTTAGTAATGGCAACCAAAAATAAACGTTTTAGAAACCATCATACCAGCCAGTTAACAAATATAGTGATTAAAACACAGTGCAAACCTGATCATAAAAATAAAAAAATACAATGATAATTGAACTAATAAATACGTATATGATATAAATAAAAGAAAGTGACAGGATAACGTCATAATTTATTGGTATATTGTGGTAAAATATGAATTAATAAATATTTCTAGTGATTACTAATTCCCATATCTATCCAGCATGTAGACAATAGAAAAAAAGATTCTTTCCAAATGTACTAATGAAAGAAAGTGACTGATATACATGAACTAATAAATATATACATTGATTACTAATTGCCCAAATCTATCCGGTATGTGGATAGGTATATGTTTTGTAGCCCGAAGAATAATATGGATGGACAACTGAAGCAGAAATGTGCTGAACATAACAGATATAGTGCACTCGTGGGAAATCAGTTTAATGTTTGTACAAATACTTTATAGATGAATATACGATCAGGAATTGCAACGTTGTTTAAAAATTGAAAGTCTTAGTGATTAAGTTTATGTATAAAAAAGAAGGGAACAAACTGTTTCTTACTCGAGGAGTAGAATCCTTTTCCACTACAATAGTATATATAAAACTAACCTTTCTACAATCGGTTAATAACAAAGACCTTGGAAACAGTAATATTTGTTTAACCTAGTAGTAATACATAAAAATGGTTAATAACAAAGACCTTGGAGACACTTATATTCTAAATCCCTATTATATTCAACTAAAAATTGTACAATTGATCTAAAATAAGCAGTCAGCAATACAGCAACCGTAGGAAAAAGGAAAGGGAAAATGCCTGCGGTAGGAAGACAACACTCGTTGCTTAACAGACTGTATGTTTTTCACACCATCCACCATCTGAAAGATGTTTTCAATGCTAGCTGTACTTGGACTAACCATGCTTTCTTTTCCTGAAGCATATGCATGACCCACATTTAGTTCGGATACTCACCTAACTTTCTTTCCTTGTACCCGTATAAGGACAAATGTAAAGGTGATTAATAAGTATGCAAAAAATTCTTCATAATACATGAAATAAAATAATTGCAATGTATAAAACGCTTATCACAAACAAATCAGTTAATAAAGTTAACAACCCATAATTAAAAATTGCTTGCGACAGTTTTCAGTTTGTAGTTTTATGAACAAAGAATTGCCTACTTTTATCCTGTAACAGCATAGTAACTGTACGAACCTAAAATAGTTAAATAACACTTTTAACCATTTTAAGGTTTCAAACAGCAAGCAACAACATTGAAGACCTGCTATTAAATGTTCTCAGAGACCCAGAAAGTGTTGCAATTGTAAAGTGCCGCAGTTTCCCGTTCTTACCACAGAATCAGTTTTATATGCTTTTAAGTTCAACCAGTTTTCAAGCTGCTACAAATCGATTTAAAGTCCAATTTTTTACAATAAGTACTTCACTTATTTTACTAAACAACTTTTCAAAAAAAAACCCTTAACGATGTCTTTCAAATCATATTAAAAACCACTGAACACAAGGCATTTACAAACCTTTATATGCATGGTTCAATAGTAAATTAAGCTGAGGTTAACTATTCATGTTCTTTGAGGATCAAAATCTAAATTTTTGCTTAAGAACCATCTAAACACAGCAACTCAGGAATTTTTTTCTTTGAACTGAAAAGGGCATCGAAACTATATTTATATTTTATCCGAGGAAGAAAAAAAATTAGATAATGGTGAATAACATTTCTGATTTCAATCGTACGCTCGGTCTGTAAATGAAGTAGCCAAATGATCTCATACCTACCATGTCTTTGTAAATCTTGATAATGTATAATAATGATAATGTATAATATATTCTGAAATAGTGAACCAAATGTAAAAATATGTTAATGGATATTTGTCATGTCCTACAGTAATAACCGGTAAAATGAGCTAATAATATATCCAAAGTATTAGCAAAGAATGTTTAAAAACTGGAATAAACCAATAATTAATGACTTAAAACTATCTCGCTTAACTATACAAAATGTATGGCCAATTACACCCATCAGTTTCATACATTCTTGTTCATGAATCAAATAATTTCTGTTGATAAGTTCAATAAAAGAAATCTATTAAATAAGCAACTCAATAAAAACATAAGAAAATTTGAACTAAAAAGTGGTAAGGACCTTAGCTTTCAAGATATACTCCCACACAGAACATAGTTTCTATTTTTCTATTGTTTTCTTCCCATTCTCCAAATTAAAAAGGAAATGATACTTAAATTAATATTGGATAAACTGGCTCAGCAAGAACTCATATTCAATATGGGAAACCAAGATTTCACAGAAAACAAATTAGATGTGTTATAGGAAGTACACCAAAAGGGTTGAAGGTTAAAGTGAAGCATAAAAGAACATAAGAACATCCCTAAATGCAGAGATATCCGAACATCTTCAAATTTTGAACCATCAATGGATTGAAGAACATCAGACATACTAATAATTCATGTACATATATTTTTGAAGTGTATGTTGAGCATTTCAGCATCATATGTGTTGGTTCATTCATAAAAGGTTCGTCAAAATAGCAGTGGAAGACAATGAGGAAAGTTACTCGAACTTAATACCCAAAGGATTAAAAATAGTGTAGAAAACTTGTAGTGCATGTTAGAAATCTTAAACAACTTGTAGTAAACTAAAAAATTAAACCATAATAAAGTGAATGAAAAGCTTGATGAGTGCAATGGCACGCAAGAGGAATCCAAAGTCAACAATAAGAGAAATTAGCAGAATGTGATTTAATAGACAAAGAGTTAGACTATCTTCCTTATAATCCATAAGAGAAGGTAATTGTGTACCACGCCGTGTTCAGTTCAGAAGATATAAAATATATTGTGGTTAAGAAGAAAAATGCAAGATTGTAAATATGATATTATGACTGTAAGTATATTATCTCATTACTGGGTATATAGCCATAAATCAGTAACAGCGAAATGATCACCAAGATTAAAAGAATCAGTTAAAAAATTTATTTACGTTATGAATATGTAACAGTTTACCGCAAATATGTGTATTTATACTAAAGTAATTGTTCAAATTAGGTTCAAGACAATCAATTATCCAAAATGGTGGAAAAATTTCCTATTGGCAGAAGGAAGTAAACCACTTATAGTTGACGGCTGACTTGAATGGAAATACTCACTATCTGGTCCAACCATCAAACGTTGCACTCAAATCATAGCAAAAACTTGATGGGTTCAAATTAATGAAATGCCTGCATATAGCAATAATATTTGTGGATTCCACTTCTTGTAAGATGAAATCACATAACCAACAAAAATGACTCCCCAAACTGATTCATCTTCTATGTTTATCCATATTAACCTTATTTCACCTACAAACAAAATATTTATTGATGTTATTGGCACCTGAATCTGATATACCATGGTAATTCATAAAGAATGGGGGAGGGAAAAGGAGGTAGCTGAGTTACGTATTAACCCTTTTTAACCTATTATTTTTTAAACAAACATATAGTGAATCTGATAATTTGGTTAATTCACTACATAATTCGGCCAACCCTATACTTTTAGCAAAAACTTGAAGGTCACTATTTTAGCTTCTACAGTAGTTGATTTCGTTTCTAGTCCTCCTATCCTAAGGATAGTACAATCACTATTAGTTAAAATTAGAATGAATATGCCTGTTTGTAACAACTCGTAAAATTCGATAATTAAATTTATTGATTAAATAATTTTTGGGATTTAATGTTGTGAAAAAATTTAAGTTTAATAACGAGAATAATAACTAGAATGAAATGTAATAATGTTAGTGTAAGTTAATCGATAACCATTTTAATGCAATTTCAATTAATTGAAATTTAATAATGTTATTTAAGACAATTGATAACTATTTTAATTAAATCTCAATTAATTGGAATGATCGTAAAGTGAAAATTGGGTATAAACTATAAATGAGTAAATAAATCAAATGTTGTATTAAACGGTGAAATTGTATGTAATTAATTGGAATTGATTAAAATAGAATAATTAATCCGTACGTGAATTTATTAGTTTGTTTGTTAACAATAAACATAGAATTGTGTTTGAAATTGTAAGTTGTAACAATGGTTCAATTATCATTGCATTATTTAATCTATTGAAACTTAGTTGTAAACCAATTGCAATAAATGTAAGTAAATATTGCATTAATATGAATTAAGATGAAAATTGTAAAATATTGATGTAATAAATGGAAAACCAATGTTAACTATGTCCATAAAGTAATGATTAGTGGAATAAAAAGATTGAAATCAAAATTAATCAATTTATTAGGTTTTAAATTATAATTAATGAATTTATTGCAATTGGAATTGGAACGCTGTAATTAGTGCAATATTAATAGTTGAATTTTGACATAGAAAACTTGTTTTAAAATATTATAATTACTAGTTAATCAAAAGCGATAAAATTTTGTTAGTTATAAAATTTGAATTTGAAAAGCGATAAATTTAATTTAATAATAATTTATTTAATTAACGTGAAAATAACCATTTTGGCCACTATCTCGGATTTCGACGAAACCAGTTTCATCGGATCCATTACAGTGAATTATTATAGGGTTTCAAGTTTCGTAGCGATCGGACTTGTAGTTTGATCGTGCGGGCTCGAAACGCGTAGTGATCAATTTAATTGAATTCAATTGAAATAAGCTGATTTTAAAAGCTAACTTCTTCATACTATGGAATTAGGACTTCAAACCTGTTCCATTGAGCTTAAAATACCGAAAACATCCATTTTGGTATATGCGATGACCTATTTATTTTTCGGGGTCAGAACGGGCTTTTTGGGTCACGTAGTCGTTTCGATCCAACCCTGCCTATATATAGGCTGTTATAAACCCTAGTTGTTTCTCATTTTATTTTCTTTGTACGTACATCTTCTTCCTCCTTCTCAAATGTCAGAACATCAGACCTAATTCCCAAATTCCAAAACCTAATTTCAAAAAAAAAAATTGCTCCAGGTTTACTTCGAGTCGGGAAGGGGTTCACTTCGACTTCCAGAGGCGAAAACCCTGCAGCGACTTCGGGTCAGAGAGAGTTCAAGGCCAAACAAGGCGGATCTGGGTGCGCTTCAAGTTCCAGAGGCGAAAACCCTAGAGCGACTTTGGGTTAGGAGCCAAATGACTCGGGTCTCGGGTCATTTTGGCAAAAACTCATAGCAAGCACTGGATAATTGAGTCGGCGACTCGAAGTAAGACTCGAAGTCGAAATTTTCCAATCTTCTAACGTTAATAACTTTTGCACACGAGCTCGGATTCATGTGCCATTTTCTCCGTTGGGATCGTATCGGAATTCCGGACATTTTGGAAGGTTTGGTTGAATTCTAAGACTGTTAGATTTTGGGCCCTAAATTGGATTTCAAATCAATTTGAAATCAAAGATGAGTGTTTTAACTCACTCGCAACTTCTAAAATTTCTTATGTTAGTTAATTTAAATTTATGTGTGATTAGAAATTTATTGATCGATGTTTGGTATATTTAAATTGTCATTCTAGTTAAATTTGACTTTTATTGCATTTAATCATCGTTTAATTTAATATTGAATTTAAATTTCCAATTTAATATCTGTTATTGATGATCAGTTATCTATTGATGTTTATTGGTTGATGTGGATGATGATTGTGATGGATGTTTGATTGTTGATATTGGATGACTAGATGTTGTATTTTATATTGTTTTAACACTGCAAGTTCCCTATGGGTTGAAATGATACATACCCGAATGATCTATAGATTAGGGAAAAATCATTATGGGTTAAAATGATAGACTCGAGCGATTTTATAGATTTTTATTTAATTTGGGATTGCGGTTTGAAATGATATATAACCGTAAAAATTTAAATTTGCAGATTGAAATGATAAATATCTTTATCACTTGACCCTAGGGTAGAGAATTACGTACGGACACCGGATTGGTTAAATTAAATGATTTTTGAATCTTTAAATTTTTGAGTTCAGTTAGCTGGTATTTTGAAATAGAAATTGATTTATATAAACTGAATTATTTTCGATAATCCATGTTTAAATGTTGAATTGGAATTGGTTTAATGAATTGCTCAAAGGATTTAAATTTGAATTTCAAAGTTGAAGTTTCAAGTATAAATGAATTTATTGGAATTGAGTTACTGAAAATGTTGGGATACAACTTTGAAATCTATTTAAACTAATTTAAGCTATTTTAATTAAATTAACTATTTCAATCAATTTATAACTATTTTAATTTATATTAATCTATTACAACCTATTTAATCCAATTTAACCCATTTCACCTATTTTAAACTAATTAAATTTGTTTAATCTATTTTAAACCCATTTAATATAATTTAAATCTATTTAATCTATAGTTAATCTATTTAAATCATTTTAAAACTAACTAAATCAAATTTAAATCTATTTAAACTTTTTTTACTATTTAAACTATTTTAAATCTATTTAAACTATTTTAAAACTATATAAACTATTTATAATTATCTAAACTATTTTCTAAAATTTCAAACTGTGTAAAGTTGAAGTATTTATATTTAAATCCTTGACAATGATACAACCTAAGTTGGAAATTAGAATTGATACCTTTTTGTGAAATGACATATTTGAGTGAATAAGATGATTTTGATGAAGAATTAATTAACATAACTTATCAATAATTTCCAAGTGAATATGATTTCAAAAGTGAATATGATTTGAAAGTGAATATGATTTTGGAAGTGAATATGATTTTGGAAGTGAATATGATTTTGAAAGTGAATATAGTTTGAAAGTTAATATAATTTCGAAAGAGATATGATTTGAAATTGAATATGATATTTTGATATAAATTATGAATTGACCTTTTTGAAATGTAAAAGAACAATCCAATGTGAAATAAGCGTTTGGTTGTTAAAGAGACCGGGATCGAATATTGTCATACTCTCTGCCAATACCTAAAACCACTTTAACAACTGTGTACGTGGAGGAGATTCCAGAAATGAAGTAGGATGGTTTGGAGAACGATTTCTGTATGAGGTATTGACGTGACCCTGACTCCCGTGAGTCAGCTTAGATGTGACTAAAACAGAAGCTATACCTGGGCCAAGTGAGGTCATTCCTTTGATCGGACATGCTTCTTCGATACCATATTATGACTTTGTGATGATTTGGTGGCCACCCCTTGATGTTGATTATGGGAGTGTGTTCCGAGGTGGGCGGTAGTAGCTGTTATGCGTTACCACCAGCCCGGTTCTGCAATTAGTAAATCTACCCTGGCATTGCCTCGTGTGCCGTGTTCACATGCCCTAGAGCACCTTTTACGAGTTTGTTTTGTACCGTACCTTTGGGGTGTCCTCTGGGTAAACCACCGGTTTGGTGGAGCCTACGGCATTGTATGGACTACGGGAATATATAAAATGTGTTAAGGGGGATATGGGTAACGCCTTAACGCTATTTTAATACTTTACTTTATTGTAGACACTATTATAATAGCGTATTGTACTACATAGTAGATAGTTTAACGGATCCTTAAGAGATGGAAATCCCGAACAGCTCTTAAGTTATTGCACTCACGTTAGACACTGGATGGGAGATGTCAAACCCCGTAAACATCTCTGACGCCGTTACACTCATATTTATTTACTGTTGATTTAACTTACATAAGATCTTTTAGTTTTGACTCGAGTGTTTTGTCTTTTCAATTCGCTCGGGTTAGTCTGAGCTTTTCAGTTTATCGAAGACTGCTTTCTGAAGGATGAAGACGAAGATTTTGTACTATTATTACTTTATATGTATTCCACTGCATCATATTGTTCCGCTGCATATATTTATTATTTATTCTGGCTGTATGTAACTTTGATCTATTATAAAAGTATAATTAATGTATTTGTAAACAGCTTCATGAACTGTTTATTTGATTATTATATTTTGTCATTCCGCTGCGAGATTCTGTATTTTGTTTTTTTTTCTTTCTCTGCTTTTCTTATTTACCCCATAACAATCTGCCCTTTTGAATGATTTGAGTCTGACGTGTGTGTTTGCTTAAAACATCCAAAAAGGCAGGTCGTTACACTGTTTTTGGCCAAATAACCAAAAGGCCTCTCGGAAGATTTATTATTAACACGTTCAAAACTCCATGTATGATAGGCAAACATTTATCACTAAAATTGTGAAAAAAATATATAAAGATCTTCGAGTCGAGGAAAGAATGATACGACCATATAATATATCACTTTTAAAGCCATATCTATATGCACAATTCAATACGATAAGACTGAGAATATCATGTATATGTATGTAAAACAACACTGTCAAACTAATAAAATAAGTCTTTTCTACAAAAAACTGATAGCCAAATAAGCGATTTAAAAATAAGTCTAGATGCTAAAGCAACTGCAACAATTGCAATTCTTGATTGCTGGCTTAACCTTCCATACATATTGTTTTAAAAGCATGCAGAGAATGATAAAGATACAACATTAAAATAATATGCACTATATTTTGACTGACTAATTCAATTATCTTTACGAAAATAAAAGGCAAATGGTAAGTGAACATTGATGTTAACAAATTTGAATATCACATACTCGTGAACAATACCAAATAAACTTCAACGGTTATAAATACTTCAAACTTTAATAGTAGTTTTAGATCACTTAGAATACAAAAGCATATCTCATATATGACGGCAACTACTATAGAACTCAATGGCATAGGTAGAGAAGAAGTCTTAGGTAGTCCATATTCAAAATAATATTGAACTTATTCAAACACTCAAGCCCTAACGTTAAATGAATTCTAATCACATATGAAATAAGCAAACACACACATGCACGCCGCGCACGTACCCACCCGACCATGTATGTCTATATACATACATACATATATATATATAGAACCTCTTCCTTCAAAAATAATATATATGTACATACATACATATATATATAGTTATACAAAATTCAGATACTGATCAATAGAAACTCCAGTGTTATTGCATGCTACCAAAATATAGCACACTGAATCCTTTATATTTAAATGAAATTTAGCACCCCAAATACAAAATCAGTTCAAATGAAATTCATTGTCAAAAAAATTGTATAAATTTTGAATTTAGTGACATTCAAAATCACACTACCGGGAAAAGGAAATTCTAGAAATAAGTGTAGACTAAATATTTTAAGCACCAAAAGACAGGAAATGAGGCAGCGGACGCATATGAATTCTTTGCGCTTATTTTGATGGGGAAACACTGGACATTTCCACGGTAGAACAAAAGGATACCTATTAGTAGTCCAACACATTATCACACTCCCTAATATTTAAAATATAGTCAATTTTATTATCGATTTTGTTTTGAACTCTATTATCCACTTTAAGCTTTCAAAATGTATTACAACCATTAAAGAAATATAAAACCGTTTTACATTGAGTTCTATAAAGGAAAACAACATTACAGAAGGGAAAAAAATAGTTATAAGCTGATAACGATATTATTTTGCCCACATTAGCCCTTACATATTCTTTTTCCACCCAACTTACTTTTTTATGTGAGTTAAATCCACAGGTTAATAGGTGCTAGTATTTAGAATAGCGTGACTCAAGGTTGCAATAACCCTCACGGCCTTTCTTACATTGCTTAACCTATTTGGTGAGTAGGAAGGGTTGCATATAACCTTTCTATTGTCATGGCACAAAATTTTATTCCACCATTAAACACTACTTGCATTCTAGTTACTAAGCTAGTATGTGCCTCCATAAACAATGCTAAGCAGTGCAAATGCCTATTGCAACTCCCTTGGGGTACTTACGCATAACGCATAAAGTCAACTGTAATGTTGTGTAATTTGTATTGACATGAGGTTTTGGTTACAACTTTTGTATGCTTCAATCCTTCCTGATTAGTTGGATAAACTCCCTTACAAAGTTGAACCTTTGCGGAACTTTCCAACTCATCTCTTGTAAAACTCCAGCAGGGGACTTGGTGATAGGCAAACCAGGAAAGAAATCGATAACGATACAGAAATAAACAATATACAATATATATGTATAGGCCTCAAAAGTTGAGTGCAGAGAAAATAGGTTGTTCACTCTAAGCGACCTCACTGCCTGATGTAAGTTCATCTAGAAGTTTACTCATTTTTTGCTAGTATCAATAACATTAAAAACAAGCATCAACTTATTCATGAATATGTTTGAAATATAGCAAGAAAAAGGAGCGGATCTATCTGATTTACGCAGCGAAAACTGAAAATCGAAAATAGCACAGTTGAAGCAACAGCATAGGGAACGAAGAACCAAAAAAATGAAGCAAATAAAATAGTGCAAGCTCAAAAGGGAAAGCAATGGCAACATAACGGATTCATCAAAAAAAAGTAGGTTTTTTTACCTCAAGTAGGATATATAATTAGGGAAATAGCATGTACAACTTCTCCACACATTTAAACGCAAAACAAACAAGCGTGGCTGAGCTCCGTTACAGTGGAAGTAGACGGAAAATAGTGGCTAGCAAGGAATGGCGAAAGTGAAAACCGATGGAGAGGCGAAAAAAGTTAGGCGTTGAGGCTAGGGTTTGTACAGCAGTGGACGATCTGGGGTAGAAAGCGATGGTAAAGAAATGGCTAAGGTAGAAATCGAAGGGAATTTATCGATTCGTAGTGGAGGAAAAGGGGGAAGAGGAGATAAGCGTAAGGGGAATCGATCGATTTCGGGTGGAGGAAATTGGGAGGAGGAGATTAGTGATGGAGGGAACGGAATTTTCAAGTGGAGGGAAAGGGGAAAGATAAAAATATCGACAGTGTAGAGGAAGACAAATTTGGAGACGGTTCAGTTGTCAAAATTCAAGGGAGCTAGTGTGCTCTTGAAATTGAATTCAGTAATCATAGTATAGTATGGTATAGATAAACTCAGAGCTATTGGATAAACTAAAAGAAGTTAAAAGAAAGTATAAAGATGCTCTAGAAAAATTAAACAGAAATGAAATAGAAGTTGATATGCTAGAAGATGAAAAGAAATTTTTGGAAGAAGAACTTGTTAAAACACAAGAATCTTATTCTAACGTTTCTTCTCAACTCACTATGCTCAAATGAAATATAAGTGCAAAAAGAAATGAATATAACATTAGTTTCAGAAAATCATGATTTAAAAATAAATGTCAAAATTCTTGAATTGAAAAATACCAGTCTCAAGACTGAGTTAGAGATTATCACTAAAAATATATCTAATTTTAATAAAGGAAGAGAAAATCTTTCTAAAATTATTAGTAATTCTCAAACTCCTTTTAACAAAAAGACATTAGGATACACAAATTCTTCAAAAACTAGTTTAAAGAAGAATCTCATTATATAAAAATTTCAATTTACATAAGAATTTTGTAAAAGCAAAACCAAAACCAAAGATTTTTACTCAAAAGAAAGAAATTAGCAACACAAAAACTATGAAGATTTAGGTACCAAAAACGAATAATAATTTAATTAGAAATAAGTATATTAAATCTTTTATAAACTCGGTACATAAAAAATAGATTTTACTTATAAATGGAATTCTAAACCCTCATGGGTTTGGCTTCCTAAGATCTAAATCTTAGGAGCCTAATAAAAAGTGGGTACCAACTAAGAAAAGAGGAAAGTGAATACTTGACAGTGGTTGCTCAAAACATATGATGGGAAACAAAGATATGCTGACTAACATTATCTATTCAGATGGTGAATCTGTCACATTTGGAGATAATTCCAAAGGATATATCATCAGCAAAGGCGATGTGAGCAATGACGGTACATCTAACTTACATCTTATTACAAATGCTTTACTAGTTAAGAATTTAAAACGTAATTTACTTAGTATAAGTCAACTTTGTGATAAAGGTTTTAATATAAATTTTTCTGAAAATAAATGCAACATATTTGATCAGGATAATAATCTTATATTTGAAGGAACCCGAGAAAGAAATATTTATATATTAAATATGAAAGTTGATCATAACACAAATATGTGTCTAGTAGCCAAAGAAAATGATCCTTGGTTATAGCACAAGGGATTTTGTCATATAAATTTTAAAGCAATAAGTAAATTATCTAAGAATAATTTAGTTAAAGGTTTACCAAAAATGAATTTTAAAGTAAAAAGTATTTGTGATTCTTGTTAATTAGGAAAATTAACAAAATCTTCTTTTAAATCAAAGAAAATGATTTCTACATTACAACCACTTGAGTTATTACTTTTGGATCTTTTTGGACCAACTTAAGTTCAGTCTATAAGCCATAATAGATATGTTTTTGTAATTGTAGATCATTTCTCAAGATTTACTTAGAAAATATTTTTGGAAAATAAAGGTGATACGTTTGAAAATTTTAAAATATTTGCTAAAAGAATTCAAAATATTAAAAATTTAAAATTTTAAAACATTCGGAGTGATCATGGTGGTGAATTCGAAAATGAATCTTTTGAAAATTATTGTAATAAGAAAGGAATTGTTCACAATTTTTCATTTCCTAGAACTCCGCAACAAAATGGAGTTGTAGAAAGGAAGAATAGAACACTTCAAGAATGTGCTAGAACATTATTAAATGGAAGTACTCTACCAAAACATTTTTGGGCAGAAGCTGTAGCAACTGCTTGTTATGTTTTAAATAGAGTTTCCGTTAGACCATTAACAAAGCATACCCCGTATGAGCTTTTTAATGGAAGAAAACCAAATATATCATATTTTAAAGTTTTTGGTTCAAAATGTTTTTTAAATACAAAAGAAAATCTTGGTATATTCGATCCAAAATCCGATGAAGGAATATTCATTGGATATTCGGAATGAAGCAAAACCTATAGAATTTATAATAAAAGAATTAAAGTAATCGAAGAAATATTTCACGAGTCATTCGATGAAACTTTCAATTTTAATCATAAAAATGAAGATGAAGAATTGTTTCTAAAGCAAATAACACAGAAGATGATTTAGAAAATATTGAAAATAATATAAACAACAATTTACCAAATTATAATGAAATAAGAAATCATCCTATTGAAAATATCATTGGAGAGGTAAATACTAACGTAAGAACTCAAAATTAACTAAATCAATTGGGTCATGTAGCTTTTCTTTCAAATATTGAACCCAAAAATGATAAAGAAGCCTTAACCGATGATTACTGGATTATAGCTATGAAAGATGAATTAAATCAATTTGAATGTAATGATGTTTGGGACTTGGTCCCTAGACCAAGTAATCAAGCGGTTATCGGTACAAAATGGGTTTACAAAAATAAAGCCGATGAGCAAGGAAATATTATTCGAAAAAAAGCTAGGCTAGTTGCTCAAGGTTAGAATCAAGAAGAATGAATAGACTATGATGAAACATTTCCTCATGTAGCTTGTTTAGAAGCTATTCGTATTATATTTGCTTATGCATGTTTTAATAATTTTAAACTATATCAAATGGATGTAAAAAGTGCATTTTTAAATGGTTTTATAAAAGAAAATGTATATTTAGAACAACTACCTTTATTTACACATGAAAAATATCCATATCATGTTTATAAATTAAAAAAGGCTTTATACAGTTTAAAACAAGAACCTCGTGCTTGGTATGACCGTCTTAAAAATTATTTAATCTCTTCTGGTTTTAAAATTGGAAAACTAGATCAAACTTTATTTATAAAAAAAGATAAAAATGATATTTTAATAATACAAATATATGTAGATGACATTATTTTTGGTTTAACAAATGAAAAATTATGTCAATAATTTTCGGATATTATGACAAGAGAATTTGAAATGTCTCACATGGGAGACTTTCATACTTTCTTAGTTTACAAATTAAACAATTAAGTAATGGGATTTTCATTAATCAAGAAAAATATTGTAATAATCTCATAAAACGATTTGGTATGGAAAACACTTCTGCTAAACCAACTCCTATGAGTACTACAGTACATCTCGATAGAGATGAAAATGGCAAAAGTGTTGACCAAAAACTATATCGTAGTATGATTGGTTCATTACTTTATTTAACTGCTAGTCGACCAGATTTAATGATGAATGTATGCTTGTGTGCACGATTTTAAGCAAATCCCAAAGAATCACATGTGCGGGTAGTCAAACGAATTTTGTGATAATTAAGTAAGACTAAAGACTACGGTCTCTTTTATCCAAAAGAATGTCCTTTTGAATTAGTATCGTATAGTGATGCTAATTTTGGAGGATGTCGAACGAATCGAAAGAGTCCAAGTGGTACGTGTCATTTCATTGGACGATCTTTAGTATCCTGGTTTAGTAAGAAACAAAATTGTGTTTCACTTTCGACGTGTGAAGCAGAATATATCTTGCTGCTTTGGCATGTGCTCAAGTAATATACATGAAGCAAACACTACAAGATTTCGGGATAAAACTTTCTATATCTACAATTTATTATGATAAATTTATCAAAAAAATCCAATAAATCATTCTAGAACTAAACACATTGATATTAGACATCATTTTTTTCACGATAATATAGAAAAAGGAAATATATCACTAGATTTTGTACCATCAAAAAATCAAATAGCCGACATATTTACTAAACCCTTAAATGAAAATATTTTTATTAAATTAAGACGGGAACTAGAAATTATATCATTACATGAATTATAATTAAATATTATGTTATAAATTCTTGTTTATAATGTTTTTTAAAAAATAATTGAAGCTACTGGGACTCGAACTTCGGTCTCTTCAGAGGAAGTTGTTTGCTATTCCAATGTACTATTATATTTCTTGTTTCAACTACATACTTCACCTCTAATTTTTTGTCTAGCCATTAATCCTTAGTTTTCCTTACCACACATTCTTCTTGGCTGGCATCTTAATTTGTATAAACCTGAAATAGTGTACACAATCAGTATAAATATGCTTCAATTCTCTTCCCTCAAACTCACATTTTCAAATTCAAAGCTATTTGGCTCAATCATTTCCAATCAATCAACAATCTCTACAATGTCACCGCAAGAAGGATCCAATCAATCATCACTAGTGTTTAGCACTCCTATCTCTCAGTCATCAAACAATTCAAATAATACCACTCCGGTATATATCCCAGTCAAGATTACACTCTCACCAAATCATCACACTGGGTGTATGCTACAAGGAAAAAGAGCCAAACAAAATTTAGGTTTTGGCTCTCCATCAACTAAAGAGAAGATTGATGACATACACCATTATCAAAGAGAAACACTAAACTTCAACATGAGATGTACTACGAGCAAAAAGTGAATGCAAAACGCTTAAGCTTCCTAAAATAATTCGCTTTGAAGTTTTGTGGATCATCCTCAAAGCAATGCGTACATCAACCATCTCCTCAACATCCTCAAGTGTCGCAAAACTCTTGAGAACGAAGCCCTCAACGTCCTCAAGTACCGCCAAACTCTTGGGAACGTGGTAATGTATGGTCCTCTCTCCATTACAAGAAATCACCAAGGTTGAACCGCACTCGGATGACTCGAAAAATTCTGGAAATTAAGTCGTTTTCCTTATTGTTTTAATATTAAAATTTATATAAGTTGTATGTTTTCTGGTAAATAAGAATATAATTTTTGATTAACAATAGATTAAAATTAGAAAACTCATAAGTATATTTATATTGAATAATTAATTTCAGGAAAACTTAAAGTAAAGATAAGTTTCAAAAATATAAACAGATTCAGTTGACTGTTATAGGAAACCCAGTCGACTGAATATTCATTTGAAATAAAATTTTACCCCAGATGCAGTCGACCGAATCAAACAAAACAGTCAACTCAATACCCCTGATTTTGAACAATAAACTTGCAGTCTTCTTTTTCTTACAACTCAGTTGACTGGTCTCTGAATTCAATCAACTGAAGCTTCAATATTTTTGAAATTGACTCAACATTCAGTCGACTGAGCCCATATAGATAGTCGATTAAATTACCTATATACATTGAAAACATGCAGGTTAGAAATGCCTGCACACCAGTCGACTGGGACACCCAATTCAGTTGACCGGATCGTGTAGTTTCTATTTTTTTTAAATGCCTACACACTTCCCCATACACCTTTTCACCAACCTACTACTTAACTCTATCTACTTTCCCATTTATCTCTTACCCAAACAACCCCATTTCAGCAAAAACCCTAGCCTCCATTTCCAAAAAAATCAAATTTTTTCCTCCAACTCCAATTAAATCAATGGCTCCCCGAAGCAAAAGAGCTTGTGAATCCACTACTGGTCCTTCAGAAAGCCAAATCCGCTCTTGGCTCCACATTGAGACGGCTGTAACATGATTCAATTCTATGAAAAGTTCTTGAATCTTTGAAGGCTCCTTTGTCAAGTTCCCTGATTTTAACGGATATGCCATTCGAGAACTCGCAGAAGCTAGTGGCATCGATCACTTAATTGGGTATGACTCGAGTAATCTCAAAATTTATCCTCTCCTAATTAAGTTGTTCTTCGCAAATATGAACTTAGATCACCACGATCCAAGGAATAAAGACGGCTGTATTTGGACCTTGGTTTGCGGCGTCAAAATTTATCTTCCACTTCAAAGACTTGGCCATATACTCCATTGTCCATCCGAAGGAGTAGATATCGATGATGTTGAAGTCGATATGTATAACCGAGATGAAGTCTCTCATCGATTTCTATTCGATGACTTAACAATCTTGAAATCCGTTGTCTTACGTCCAAAGGCACGCATTCTTCATCGCGGTCTTATTCGGTCTCTATAACCTCGTACCAGCAGTTACGAGAAAGTTTACAAGAGAGATTTCCAATCTCTCTACGCTGTTTACTCTTCTCAAAGGATAAATTGGGCTAAAGTTATCTTCGACGAGTTCCTCACCGTCAACCATAAATGAAACTACAAGACCATTCACTATGGAGCATACATAATGCGTATTCTTCAAAATTTTGGAGTCTCTTTGCCCAATGCCGAATTCGTAAACTCAATTCAAAGACTCTGAGTCTCATGAATCTTCCCAAATGCCCGGAAGCTCAACAAATCATAAGCTTTCAACAATGGACAAACAATAGAGATCAAGGGATTCCTCAACCCCGGGATACGAACATTGCATCTTCATCAACTCAACCTCCCCATCAAGAGGAAGAAGAAGACGATGACAAGATCCATTCGCTTCACAGTGACATTACTCTGAAACAAGTACTTTTCATGCTCTCCCGCAACCAAAGTAAGCTCGGACGACGATTGGCCACCGTCGAGAAAAATGTCGTCAAAACAAATAAGAAGCTTAATTCATCAAAAGTTTCTTAAACAAGATTTGGGAGAAAATATCATGTACTGGCTCTACCTCTACCGGTATTGTCGAGAATCCCGCTCCCTTTACATGGTCTACCTCCAACAAAGAAGAGGAAGAAGAAGATTCAGATAGTGAGGAGGTCTAGATTTTATGTTTGCTTATGCCCATTTTATCCTTTAAGACATTATTTTGTGTTGTTTTGATGTTATTATGTGACATTTCTCTTAAGATTCCATGTTCATGCTTATCTATGATGCTCATTTTATTTTCCCTATGACATATATGTGTTTTTATGCTTATATATATTCCTCATGCTGTCTATTTATTCCTTTTTGTCGATGACAAAGGGGGAGAAATTGTTTGATAAGGGGAATATTCATTCAGGAGGAGTAAATCATTTTTATAAATTTTTAAAACACTTACATAGTTGTCATCATCAAAAAGGGGGAGAATGTTGGAACTTTGTATTTTGATGTTTTGATCAAGACAACTATATAAGTAAATATTATGTGAACTAACCATATTTGCAGGAAAATATGCTATTCTAACTGTTTATGGTTTGTCTATAGTCTAGTCTAGTAGTTGATTTTTGTTAAAATCTCTCCAAGGTAGTATATGCACACACACACACACACATACTTAAAAAATATTTTCAAATCATTTTATATATGCCAAGTATTTTAATACAAGTTCACGCACAAAAAATTTCTGAAAAGAACTTCAATATGGCAAAAATATGGTATTCAGCCGATTGAAACAGACAGTTCAGTCGACTAAATATCTATGCACATGCACAGTGTATATGAATGTTCAGTCGACTGAACTGACTATTTCAGTCGACTGAATTTTATGTTTTTTGTGCATATCACTTTCTAATTCAAAATTTTTAAATTTCAGCAGACTGAATTCTTTTATTCAGTCGACTGAAATTGCATAACGGCTATTTTCTGAACGGTCACTTTCATTCATCGAACAGAAACAACCATTGATTCAAGAGTTGTTTCCGTACCTTTGGATCGTAACTTTTCACGATAAGTTGCAACACTTAAACACTATAAATAACATTCAATTCATTAGTTTTAATCACCTAATTTCTGATTCTATTCTCTTATACTTATTGTCTAAACACTATACCATTTGCATTCAAATTTTTGTTCTAATCACTTGCACATTCAAGCACAAATTCATTTGTGATTGAATTAACTTCCTATCTTCACGTACTACACTATATACCACAAAGGAGAAGATTATAGGAAGGGTGTACGTTATTGACTTATCAGTGCTACTCATGAGCATACTCAGTCAGAAGAAATTTTATTGTTGTATTAGAAGTCATGTTCGGTTGCTCAGGCGGTTGAAGTCCTATTATGTTGCTTAGGTGGTAAAAGTCCTGTTCGGTTGCTCAGGCGGTGTAATACCTATTCCTCCGGGTTAAAAGAGGGTTGATAGTTAAATTCCAGAAGGAGTCTGGGACTGGACATAGAACGGGAAGTTTGAACCAGTATAAAAATCCCTGGTGTAATTTACTTTATTATTTACTATTATATTTATATTCCACACTAGTAGATAACTTAGATAATATTCCATATTACGATCCTTCGTAACTTTCACTTTCAAGCTAGCGACTGTCGATGGCATTACACTTCCAAGAGCATGGAATAGCGATCATTTATGATGCTATTTCACTTAGAACATTTCCTTTGCATTTCAGTTCTATTTAATTTCTATATTTCCTTTAGCATTTTATTTCTCCAAATATGTAATAAAACAGGATAGTTTGTTCTTTTCCATTTGATGAATAAGGACTCAAACTTCATTTGCTTATATGACCGTCATTGCATTTTATGCTAAGTACATAATGAAACTGATTGATATCGATATATGTGATATGTGAACAGGCTCCCGGATTTTCAAATCGATCAATCATACTAATTTCGATAGGATCGAACAGGAGGAGCTCCATTAATTTGCTCGATTAACAATTCTCGCGAATGATCCATGGGATAGGACACGCAATAGGGAACAAATGTGGCTGATAATCCGAAGATTGAAAAATTCATGCCCGGACAGTGGGACTGAAACTAAATCGAGGCGACCAAAAGTAGTAAAAACATAAATCGGGTGTGAATTGACCACCCATGAGAAAACTCTAAGTCCCCGGAGTGCGGACCGGACTATAGCTGACGAGAAAACTCTAAGTCCCCAGAGTGCGGATCGGAGTATAAACAAATCGGGTGTGAACCGACCACCCACAAGAAAATTCTAAGTCCCTGGAGTGTGGAATGGAGTATAAAAAATTCGGGTGTGAACCGACAGCCCACCAGAAAAACTCTAAGTCCCCTGAGTGCGGATCAGAGTATAAACAATTCGGGTGTGAGCCGACCGCCCATGAGAAAACTCTAAGTCCCCGGAGTGCGGACCGGAGTATAAACAAATCGGGTGTGAACTGATGGCCCGCGAATAATTCTAAGTCCCCAAAGTGTGGGCTAAGACAAAAACATAAATCGAGCATGAACCGACCGCTCGTAAAATAACTCTAAGTCCCCAGAGCATGGACTGACATGTAAACTCCAATGGACAGATGAACGGATTTCGACTGTTCTCTATCCCACCAAATCCGACCTGAAATCGACAGGAGGAATAAAAACTATTGAAGACTAGATATGATAGCTCACTATAGCTCCGGCTTAGCATTTTTTACAACTTAAGGCAATAACCGCAGGGAGGCCTTGAGATGGAGACAGTGAATTGTTAACGGAATTTGCAATCAATAAATTACAAGTACATTAAATGGAAAGTAATCATTTAGCTATCAAAATAACGATTCACACGATGATTAATCGAAAGCAAAAACTTTTATTCACAACTCTCAAAATTCTAGTGCAAGTTATTTTAAAAAATCAGGATTCATAACCGAACACTTATGACCGAGGAAAGAAATAATTATTCAAATTATGTACAATGACATGAAGTAATGACTACTTCTTCGACTTTCTCTCCCTCTTTGGTTTTTCAGGAGTGGAGTAGGTTGATCTTCTCTTTCGGGACCCTTTGCTTCCCTTAGCCAGAATGCTTGAAGAAGGAAGGATTTCGCCGGGAATCGTCGCGCATGGTGGAATAACTTGCAGTAGTACAAGATTAGGATATTCAACTTCCACCTCGACGGGCTTGCCTTTAACTTTATGCTTTGACTTCTCCTCCTTCTCGATATGCTCCCTCATTCTGGTTTTAGTAGTGTGCTCCGAAGCACATGTGATCATTACATCTTCCGATTCATCAACAGGGGACGGATCTTCAAGTTTATCTTCATCAAGCGCACCGATAACTTGAGCATCGGGCCCCGGAATATCGATAGCAGCCAGGACTTCAGCTGTCTTCTCCTGCTGCTCCGTGCCAGCACCGCTCCTAGGAGTCTGTCTGATCGGGGCCTGGAAGACCTGCAAAAATTTGATAAAGCATGGACATTAGCCATTGCGCATGGAGAACAAAAAAAATTTCAAATTCGAAGAAGTTAATTATGATACCAGCATCCAGTTGTCTTTCTGTAGTCAATGGAGTGCTTCCTTCGAGAATGGGAGATATCATATGTGGTCCAAAGCCAGGCCTGTCCAGATCATAGCCAAGATTTTGCTCCGTATAATGAGAAGATGATGGTCCGGCTACTTGGATAGGAGAGGAACCCTTAGGATCGGTTCCAGAAGACTCAACGATATCCTCTCCTTCCTTAGTAGGTGCAGGAGCCTTAAAAAATTGAAGTTTAGCGGCAGCCAGATCAGACGGTTCGTTTCCTCGAAGCACTTCTCTCACAAGTTCTTTATTGAATTCTGCTTCTCCCAACGCTTCCTTCTTTATCTTAACGATGTGCTTCTAGGCTTCGGCAAATGATTCAAGGTATCCCTCGCTAAGAAATCTTAAGTCGCGGTGGAGAAGGACCTTCGCATTATATTCGATAATTAGTGGATCGAACAAGTCCTCAATCTCATTTCTACCAGACTCGATGGCAGCCTCCACCAGAGAGTTAGCTTGTTCAAGCTCTTCTTTTCTGCCCTTTTCTCGGGCTTCTTCCTTCAAAGCTTCAATCTTGGTGAATTTTTCATCGAGCTTTGTTCTCAAGCTCCTCGCCTCCATAATTTCCTCGCAGTATCTCTACGACTCCTCTTGCACCTCAATTTTCTCCTTCCTCTCTTTCTTTAACATTTCTTCAAGCTCTTCAACGTGGCGAGCTATAGCGTCTTTCTCCTTTTGCAAGGAGTCCTTTTCTAAAGCAAGCGTGCCGCTGGGTTGAAGCGTCGCGTCAAGTTCCTTCTTATGAGAAGTTTCCAGATGACTTACCACCTTTGTTGTCTCCTTTGCGTTCTTTTCGGCTTCTGCAAGTTGGATCTTGTATTCAAGTAACTCGATGTCCTGTTGCTTGATGATATCTTTGTCGTGGATGGCCTCCAACTTGAGACGGTCGATTTCATGTTGATTCGTGCTGATCGAATACATCTTTCATGCATGCTAATGAGCTTTCTTTGGCATGTCCAGGAATGACATGTATGGAGGGGAGGACTTTGAGACCATCGAAGTAGATTTTCGAAAAAGTCGCTTTAAGTTTAGCTAACATTTCTGCTATAATAGAATCAGGAGTGGCAACCGCCGGAGGTGGATTAGAAGTGGCAAGTGGTTGCTTGCCGGAGCGGTGCTCACGTGACTGCCTTGAACTAGAGGAGCCAGAATGTTGCTCGTGAGGCGTCGCAGCGTGAGGGCCACGATACAAGGATTTTTCTCCACTATGAGAATGAAGGTTAGAGTGCTCGTCATGACGAGAAGCATGGGATTGGGACTTCGGCTTAGATGAGAAGAATATTCCCTCGAATAATAATCTTTATCTCGCCCATCATCGTTCTCTACGTCGCACGGACTCAGAGTCCCGGTGTGGACGGTGATTGGTAGAAGAGCCTCGGAGACGATCGAAGGCATGAGACTGAGACATTGCAGCTGTAAAAAAACAAAATAAGAGCATATTAAAAGTTGTCGTACGAAAGATTAATAACAAGTGTGCAGAGGAGTGCAAGTGTTTGTGAGTGTCCTAGTGTTCCCCGCAACGGACCGGTAAGGTGGCTTTTCTCATCGAAGTGCTCTCCCCTTTATTGGAAGGTTGCCTTCGCCACTTCTAGTAGGGGAGTTAAGTCCTTCGATATTAATATTGGGAAAATTGTAAGACATTATATCATCTGAAATTTGAAGGTCAGAGAATCCCTTTAACGAACTTTCCAATCGCTGAGAAGATGACTCCTCTATGAGGGGAGTAATGACGAATTCTGGATCTGATCCAGCCTTTCTTTTGCGTAGTTGGTACACCAACTTCTTTTTTCTCTTTGGAGCTATTTGTGATTGCCCGACTCACAACGGACCAACCATCGGTGCTTTTTCAAGGCCTGCGTCATCATCTCTAGGTTTATCAGCTTGAGAATCTTTGATTTCCCTCTCTTCGATACCTTCCCGAGTCCCCTCGGCAGAGGGCACGATAGGGTTGATTGTTTCTTCTCTTCGTTCAACAACAATCTTCGAAAATAGTTTGCTTCTGGGGAGTCCAATTCTACGGCCGTCTTCTAATGGCCCGAATAAAGATAGCAGCTCGTCAGTTACGAGGAATTTAATATCCCAGTCCTCAACGGGAGTAGCACGAATGGCGGCGACGGCCCTAGAAAACTTGGCACCTTCAGGACGTGGACAAACACCTGAAAGACCTTCGGATGTTAGTATATTCAAAGGAGAAATTATGATTTGAGTCTTCGAACTTAAGAGGAATGCGAAAGTAACAATTACGTCCTTTTAACCATCTTCTAACGAAGCCGGGTGGACATTGCCCGTAGAACCACTCGTGCTTAAATAATGAAAGTTTGTTTCATGCGCCCGTCAAGACTTGATGGTTCAAGAAAAACGAGAGTTTTTCGGGTCTCACGTGTGATAGGACATGAACAGTGATAAATGAATTCTCGTGCTTTTTTAGTTAATACTTTGAGTTTGAGCTAAGAATTCTATTGGAGCTTATCCTCCAAAAAGTGCACTTTTAATTTGCTTTTGTACGAAATTTAAAAGAATGTTCGGGAAAGTTTTCCCAAGGGAAAGTTGTTCGAGACCGAGATTGATGGGTCGGCGAAGGTTCAAGGAAGATGTAAGAAGGACTCCTTGATCATCTTTTGAAGTTATAGATAAATCCGATGTCCTTGGGAGTCGACGGACGGAATAAAACATTCTTGAATACTGGAAAGTCCCATGAATGAAAGCGTAGCTGTTGGGATGCAACTGAGTAGGGGTGATCCCAAGATACCTCAAAATCTCCAAGACGAAGGAGTTAAAAGGTTACGCATCCAGCCTAGCACATAAATTTGTTACATGATGTATATCCGGCTGGGTGCAAGTGAGGTCTATCTTGCCTTGTTAGAACTAAAATATCATTGAATGGGATCCCGTGGATAGAGCACAATCGATGAAAAGCGGTTTCACCGATTCAAGAAGCTTGTGAGTCGATGGGGTTATCCAGAACAATAGCACCCTCAACAACATCAGGAGCCGGGGTGATGGTTTCTGTTGGTAGAATTGGAATATCGGAGAAGAGATTAATTTAAGGATTAGATGCTTCTGGTAGTTCTGCATGGTGGCTCGAAGAAGGTCTTTCGGGTAGAGTGGCAGAACTTGATTTTGCTTCGGAACCGATGTGTCTCGCCGCTGATTCAGAAGACATGTTAACTGAACACTTCGTGCGTTTGGGATCTATGTCAACTATACTCAGTAGACATTCAAGATTAGAATAATAACATGTTCCCCCGTGTCAAGTGTGAACTAGTGCAGTGCAGTGTGAAACAAGCATAAATAGTTTGAAATTAGAAAAACAAGAATAAAGCGACAAGACTGGGAGTGTTGTCCAAAGAGACCGTCATTGCTGACCGTCTCAATTGGCAAGAAAGTTGATCGGTCATAATAGCTTTGGGATTGATTACCGGCATAATGAATTATGAAGTCTATTATCCAAGTTTATTAATAAATTTATTACTTAGTCCATATTGAGGAGTCTAGAAGTTTGGTCGTTCGATCTTAAGTCCGACAGTTCAAGTATGCAAGTCATATTGTCCGTTGTCATCTCATGTTCAAGTTCGGCATGGCGAATTTATGTTAAGTGTTCAAATAGGTTGGATTAGAGTGGTCCTTAGTGTAAAATACCGATCCCTCGGCCTCATTGACGATCCCTTCCTAGAATCCATACCAATCTCTCATTTAACCATTTCATACCGATCCCTCTCACCGAAACCACAACACCGATCCCTCATCAGTACAACATCCTATCGAACCCTTTCCTAAACCTACCCATACAGATCCCTCATTCAATATAACCTCCTCACCGATCCCTTACCTAACTTTCCTTCATCCCATCGCCGTTCAATCCAATTCCGATCCCTATCCAAATATCTCCTTCCCGGTCCTAAAACATTGACTTTCCTTCATCCTTCATAGACTGCAGCCGAACCATCTTCTTCCTTCTCCTTCTCCTTCTCCTTCTCCTTCATCTTCTCCTCCTCTTAGTCGTGTCTTAGTACAACCCACCGGCTATCTACCTAACATACACACGAATTCACCCATGCTCAAGATTCAAATGTCAATTACATGATTAAAAGGGGGTTTTTTGTACCTATATATCTCAAGTTAAAATAGAAAGGCAAGCGTTCTTGGTTTGGATCTAAGATGAAGGAGGAGCGACTTTAAGGAGCAGGTTGAATTTGTGTTTGAGTTAAAACCCAGGATTAAAGAAATTTGTTATCCTAGGTTCAGCAAGAAGTGTATGCAAGGGCAGGTGAAAATGATAAAGTAAAAGCCGAGAAGTAGAGAAGTGAAGGAAAGAAGGGAGAAAGATGTACTTATCTACATGCGCGTATAAGGAGAAATAACCAGTCATCTTGGGTGAACCAATCAAGGAATCGAAGAGGGATCGGCATTAGGAGTTACTGATCCCCATTCATGTGTATGCACCAAGGGATCGGCATGTCGAATGTCGATCTCTCTACGAGAATTAAAAAAAATGATGATGAAAAATGATGTAAAAAGAATGAACGAAATGAAAGATGGAAGAAGAGAAATGATGGACAACTGAAAAATGTTTGACAATCGTCATCACGAAGGTTCAACTATAGACGCGAGTATACAGAATATTATGAAAATTGGCAACGACCTGTGAATGTTCGAACACGTCTGGGAGCTAACAATAGAAACGTGTATGTGGATATGCATGGGAACGATTTCGATGTTTTAACTTTTTGAAATCAATTGAAATTGCAATCAAGATCGGAACTCTCGAGTTCAAAATTGGATCTGATTAAAGAAGGCCCATAAGTCCTGCACGACTGAATCTGTATATGCTAACGGAGTACGACATCGGACTTATATTATTGAACGTTGTTGGAGGAATAGAGATCAAACAGGAAGTTGGATGGATTCCTTTTCAGCAACTCAGACTTTTTCCAATTCAAAGTACATCATGTTACTCACAAAACGTACTTTGGGGGGCAAGTGTTACCCCGTACCAAGACCTGGCTAGATTGAACTAATCGCACAAGATAAATTCGACCGCTGCCAAGAAGAATAACCCCGAAGTAATGGCTATAGGACCTAGAAATAGAGTTCAAATAGTCATACGAAGCCCGGATTGAACATAGTTGATAGGCAGACAACGCAGAGTTTGGATGGAATAGGGATCGGCATAGTCATTTGTCAACATAGATAGAATACTAGAGGGATCGGTATAGCAAAGTGAAACATAGGGATCGGTATGTCTATTTGAATGGATAATCAGCATGAGTAGTGTAAAAGAGGGGTCGGCATAGGTGATGGTGCTTAGTTCAACATGACTTGTTAAAACTCGAAGGATCAGCATAGCATTCAGGAAACGGAAGGATCGGCATACATTTATAAATCAAGATGGATCGGAATATATCTTTGAAGCCGGAGGGATCGGCATAATGTTCTAACCATTATGGATCGGCAGAGCACAATTGAACCAGAGGGATCGGCACAGCTTATTGGAGGGATCGAGAGCAATGACATAAATGGGATTCGAACCAAAGATCAATCGAAAACTCGAGCTTCACACATCCAATCATCATGATATTCGAGACACCATCATATCTAAGCATGGGGAGGTTGCCATAAGGGCCGCTGCCACAAATTCAACAAACAGAGGGAACGGTACCGATCCATCTTCGTTGAGATTTGGGCTTATCACTCCCTATGGTGGGCCCATATGGATGAGAAGGTCCTTTTGCTGAAATTCCAGTCAGATTGGTGGTTGCCTTCACCTATAAATACAGGCCTAAGGGGTCATTCTGAGGATTTTTATGATGTTGGTTAGATACCACTATTATTGTAATCAACTTCCTCCATTATTCTCTTGTTTCTTGCTGTTTCTTACTGTAGTCAAGATTATTGTGAATCAATAAAGTGAATATTCAAAGTGGATGTAGGTAATCAACGCCGAACCACTATAAATTTTGTTCTTATTGTTTTCTACTATGATTTTCTTGTTAATTTGATATATTCCTCCGTTTTAATTTAGTTTCTTCGTTTATTTCACTAAATCTATTCTTGGGTGTTTATGGCCAATTTGGTTTCAAACATAAAATAAACTTAAGTGAAAAACACTTTAAATTCAAAAAGAGTTCGTTTTTCACGAACTGCATTTATAGTGACTATCGCTATACGACTTGTAATTTTCAAAACTCTTTTAAGATAACAAGACTTTAAACTTCTTAGATTTCCCATACTAAACACTTTTATAACTTAATATAAGATTTTGGAAAGTAAAGATAAGATTTAAAAATTTATAAAACATTTCTAAATAGTAAGTTGCCAATGGATTTCAAAGTCATGACTAACCACTTTAAACACTAACTTCCTTTGTTTAGCGCATCCTAAGTAAGACCGTAAACTTCCATACATGTTATAACAACATCCAACCGTAGGATCAATTTCACCCTAGAGGGGGGTGAATAGGGTGATACTATTAATAATAAAAATTATTGCGGAAGTATATATGAAATAATTGCAACACTGATAATAGAAGAATAATAGCAACACAGATAATAGCAGAATATAAAAAACAGAAATAGAACAACACAGATTTACCCAGCTTCAGCAAAACCCTACCTACATGCTACCCCCAAGGTTTCTACTAGAAATTAAGTAGTCAGACGCTTACACACGTAAACTCACGACACCCGCTATCGACTAACCTAACTCTACGCTCAAAACCCTGCCACAACTCAGCCACTGAGTTGTGAATTCTCGAACTACACCACCGTAGTTCGTCCCCTAGTCACAAGACTAGAATTTACAACGTTTAAAAGAGAAAATACAAATTTAAAAACAATTAAAAAATAGAAACCCTAGTTAAAAAATGAAAGCCCAAAGTTATAATTATTTGTCGGCCCAAATAAGTGATAAAACAATGTTCCCCCTTTTGATTTTCTTATGTCTTCGGCCTGTAAAAAATGGCAGTTTCCTTTTTTTTACTCGTTCGTTCTTCTTCGTTCTAAATTAGGGCTTCTGGAATTGAATACTGCCGATACTAGTTGATCAATCGAATAAATGTTTAGTGTTGATTGCTTCGTCAATCGATCGGTTCTTCGATTTGCACACGGCTGCTTCAATTCTTCGAGTTCGATTACAATGGAATGTGATTTATGCTTTTTGCTTTACTGGTTAGCTTGCTTGAACTCGATGTCTTTTAGGCCGATGATGTTAATGGTTTATATAGGATTCGAATTCCTATAATTTCGTTCGAATATATTTACTTTGAATTCTTCACTTGCTATGCTTTGGCCACTGATTTTCAATTGATTGCTTGTGATTGATCCTGACCTTTTCAATACATATATTTTTAAGTTATACTTGCTTGGTCACCACGGCTCTGACTTTCGTATTGTGATAATCTGGACTTTGGATTTTGATTCCGTTCTTTATGCTGTTGACATCGGCTCCTTAATTTTTTAGATCATTGACTTGGTTGAACTTTGCCTTGGTCACCACGGCTTTGACTTTGGTGATAATTTGCTACCCTGGCTTTGACTTTGTTATTTAAAAGTTGAGTTAATTCTTGCGACTTTGTTTATGGTATAGAAATATGCTGACTGCACCCGACCATGCCTTTGTTAACAATTTCTTGTATTTTGGTTTCCACTGCATACACACACACACATATATATATATATATCTTGTGTGTGTTCACGCATGTATATATATAGATTGTGCTCTGTCTACACTGTGTTGATTGAAAACAAACTTTTTCGACTATCACTGCTCACTGGTCCTGGTTACATGTGCACTGTCTATATATATATATATATATATATATATATTCTGTGTTTATTTGCATATGTATATATGTATGCTTCTGATCAATTCATTGTCGTGGTCATTTTGACACTGTCTGCATATCATGATTTGAAACTGCTACCAGATGTTGCATTGCGTCATGTGGACATACATACATACATACATGTATGTATATATGTGTATGTTAGCTTGAATTTTGAACTACTTTGATTGTCTGTACTATTGCATAGATGTTGTGAAGTTTTGTGTACTTGTAGTCTTTGGTATCAGTGTAGTTTTGTAGTCCATTTGCACTTTGATATTGCAGTCTGTTCTGGTCATCTTGTAGTCTGGTCTGGATTTGTGCATTTGATTCATGTGCATAGTATAGATAGATGTATGCAGTGTTGCTCCTTTGTTTCATTGAGTCTGATTGCAGTTGAGTCATGCCTAATACATTTGAGTTGTTGTCTGCATTGGGTATTGAGAGCCTGGATTGTTTGGTTGTGCTGCACTGCTTTGTCCGCTGATATTTGAGTCTGGTTGCGTTAAGCTCTGGGTTGCATCGAGTACATGTCCATATGCATGAGTTCAGTAAGTGTACATTTGTTTGATGTTTAGAGTATTATGTCTTCAGTTGTAGAGTGTTCACTGCTTTATTTGGTTCATGATGGATGTTTGTATCGAGTTGTTTCCAGTTCTGGTGTAGTTTTGAACATGGCCATTGTACTGGTTTGAACTTGTAGTATCTTGAAGTTGGTCTTGGCCTTGGTTCCTTTGTAGTCTTTCTAAGATGTTGAGTCTGTTCTTTATTTCACTGGTGCATGTGCATGTGCTTGTTCTTAATTCTTGGACTGACTTTGGAAAATGATCTTGTTATACTCGACAATTTAGTGATGTATTTTTATTGCACCTGAGTTGAACCTAGCTTTGCCTCGGGTTTGACCTTGTGCTCATGTTGTGGCTTTATTTGTATTGCACTTGAGTTGAACCTGGCTTTTGGTTGGGTTTGACCTTGTGCTCACCTGTCCCTGTAGTTTTGTCAAGTGTATATTGGTGTGCACGGCCTTGTGTCATGTACAGTGATACACTGTGCATGTCACAAGCTGTTCGTGTATGATGAATTCAAAAATGAATATGATGACGAACAACCCAAATAACTAAGGCAAATAACATTTTCAAAATACACATTTTATTTTACACTGCGAAAATATTTCCTTCACAATTTTACTGCGTCAGTGTTTATTTTGTAGATCGCTCAGATGCTGGATTCAATCTGGAATAGAGTTGAAGATAAATACGAGCGAATGAGTGATATGTAGTGAGGTGCAAATGTAAATTAAAAATTGTGATGTAATCGAAATTGTATTGTAATAAAAAATTGTATATATATAGTGAGATCTCAAATTTGTACTATTCAAAATTGCAATAGAGTATTTGTTTGAATAAAATATTTTTTGAATTTAAATTCTATGTTATTTATTTTATTCAGCAAATATTTATTTATTTATGTGAAAAATAAAATAGTACATTAACAAATACATTTAAATGAATATATATATGTTTATTATCATCAAACAAAAATCATATACTAGCATATTCAACAATCTCCCCCTTTTGATGATAACAAAAATATATTTAAGATTTTGAGCTTATTAAATGTATTTGATCATTCAATTTGCTCCCCCTATTTGAATGCTCCCTCTCTACAACAAAGCTCCCCGTTCATATATGCATGAGAATAAATGAAAATATGCAAATGAACCTAGATGCAAATAGAAAATACAAAATAAAATATTTGACCTTTATTTACCAAAATCTTAACTTTTCTCTCCCCTTTTTGTTATCGGCAAAAGAGTAATAGTGTTAGAAAAATAAAGATAAAGTGATAGACATTAATACACCATTAATACCAATCGAGTATAAATATTAAATTTCAATAAAAAATCAAACAAAAATCATAAATGCTCTATTTGGCGCATATTCCACTTTAGAATGATAGGGATGATGTAAAACCATATAATTGTGTCTATTTGTGGTATATTTATATCAAGAATTTGAATATCTACTAACCATGCATAACCGTTAGCACTTTTAAATGAGATTAGTAGTATTCCAATTTTTTATAAAAAAATGAATTTCAAGCATCTTCTAACCACGCATAACTGTGAGGACTTTTAAATGGGGTTAGAATCAACTTGTCTGTTTAATAACCAATTTTGATATGTGTTCCAAACATGCATAACCATGTGGACTTTTAAATGAGCATGAAAGCACATATACAAATATTCCAAGTAATTCACCCATGCATAACCGTGAGGACTTTTAAATGAGAGTGAATACTTTGGATGTTTTTATTAAAAAAATGAAAACAAATAATTTCTCGTTTTAAAAATACCACATATTGACATACTATATTGGATTTTGATGAGTGATGGTCGTTAGAAATATGATAGAAATAGAGATGGTCATGGAATTTTTACCCATCAAAAGTTATTATAAATCTTGTTTAAATTTCTAAAGAAATTTACTATATATACTATCTCAAGTTATAATATATGATTAATATCAATACTCATCACTTTTTCAATCACTATTTATCTTTTCGATAATCAGTAGGGAGTCAGATTAGTTGATGTAGTCATTTAAGATCAATTTCAAAAATAATTATAAAATCAAATTTTCTAAAATGACTAATCTGAAAAAAGGTCAACAAAAACTATTTTCTAGAAGGGGTTTTATAAGAAAAATGTCTGCTAATTGAAAATCGGTTGAAATGAAAAAAAAATGCAGATATTTTCTTTGAAAATAATGTAACTACTGAATATCTCAACATAAATCACGTTCCACTAGTAATTTTTCTATCAACTAGATTACCAGTGTTATCTGCATCCGAATTTCCCTTTGACTCAAGATTATCATTTGTTGGATGTTATTGACCAGATCGTGAAGTGTGCAACAAAATACCTTAAAATCATTTTTACAGCTTTTGAATGAACTTTAATTGAAACCGTGCAAACAAAAAAACAGTGAGCATAGTATCAGATCCAGAAGTAGTAAAATAAGCAAATATATCCACTCGTATCATGAGTAATCAACAATCAATAAAGGAACATCATTAGTTCAGACAAATCTAAATGAACTAGTGCAGAGATTATAGATGTACTTATAGTGTTCTCGGCATAAAAATATAATTGGCCAACAATTTTGAAAAAAGTCAGAATCAAAATCAACATTCATTTCGTTATCACATAACTGGCTGATTTAATTCAGATTATGGTGCAGATTTTCACATTTAATAAATCATTCAAGATGAATATACCGTTACCTATTTTACCTTTACCGATAATATTTCATTGTTGCCCATTGTGATTCCGCCACCTTTGTACTAGGCTAAGGAACTTTGATTTGTCACCCGTTGTGTGCCAGGAACAACCAGAATCCAGATAGCACTATTGTTGTTCCTTACCCTACCATCATACCTACATGAGAATAGATTTTTGTGACCTATTTGTTTTTATAGGTCCATGGTTGTTAGTGGCAAATGATTTTGAAAAATATGTTTGAGGAGACCCAAAACTATTTATATTTGTTCCTTTTGGCACCTAGATTTATTTAACTATAAGGGATTTTATATTCGTGCCTTTTGGAACCCAAATTGGAATGGTTTTCACGTGTTTGGGTCTATACCAGCAAATATTGTGATTGTGTCCAATTTTTCTACAAATTGTGCACTCGGATTTGACTTGATTAATTTTGTTTCTAACAAGTTCAAATTGATTATACCCAAGTCCTTGTCTAACAGTATTAACAGTTTGTTTTCCTAATAGCATATTTAACGATCTTTCTCCTTTGGAAAACTTTCCTAAAGTTGTAGACAATTGTTGGACTTGTGTTTTGAGAGATTCATTTTCATTCAATAATTGAGTGCAATTTTTAATAGAATTTTCTCTCCTAGTATTTTCACTTTCTTTCAAAATCAGAATTTCATTTTCGAGTGATTTAATTTTAAGTTCTGATTTTTTAATCTCTTCTTCAAGTGATGGACACTTATCACACTTAGGGCTCTTGCTTTGATAGTTTTTAACCAATTGATCAAGTTGTTATTTAAATCTATCAAAGTATCTCTTTGTAATTCAATTTTAGCGTATTTCTCCCTAAGTCTTTCGAAACAGCCATTTACTTCGTGAAAATATATAAGTAGTTCTGAGTGAGTAAGTTTTGATACCTCGCTTGGCTCGTCATCATCACTGTCAGTTATATCTCCTTGAAGGCACAGATCTGCTTTTTCACTCTCACTGCCAGTGCTTTTATCATCTTCATCAATTTCATCCCTAGTGGCTGCCAAACTTCTCCTTTTCTATTCCTTCTCATGGCTGAGTCGATTCTAAGGACAATTTGGCTTGATGTGACCAGGATTGTTGCACTTGTGGCAAATGATCTCCTGTTCTTCTGAGTTGTCTATTGCTTTGATTATTCTGCTTTTCAATTGTTGATTTAGAGCTGGATTTCCGTATCTGTGATTCCACTTTTTGAATTTGTTTATTAGTAGCGCCAGTTCAGCTGCTCCATCATCATCATCATCACTTTCCATTGTTCCTTTAAGAGCTATTGATTTCTTTCGAGTATCTCCTCCTTCACGCTCTTCCTTGAATTTCATTTCTAGCTCATAAGTGGTGAGATTTACAATGAGTTCTTCAACTTTGATTTGTTTCAAATCCTTCGATTCTTGAATAGCAGTGACTTTGGCTTCAAAATTACGTGGAAGGACTCTGAGGATTTTTCGGACTATCTCCAACTCTATGTATGATTTTCCGAGAGCTTTTGATTTGTATACAATATTGGAAAGTCTTCCTTACATCTCTTTGACATTTTCTTCCTTGGCCATTGTGAAATTCTCGTATTCGCTACTCAGCATGGCAAGGCGAGATTCCTTGACTTGAGATGTTCCTTGGTGGGTCACTTTTAGTGTGTGCCAGATTTCTTGTGCAGTTAGATAATGTGAGACACGATTAAATTCAATTTGATCTAATGAACTAGATAATAGAATTCATAGCTTTAGCATTAGTATTTTGTAGTTTATTTTCAAGATCTGTCTATTGATCCATCGGTTTTTCTATCTCCTGATTAATTACCACTATGGTTGGTGTCCTATATCCTGTCTCAACTACATTCCAAGCATCAATTTTTTTCAGAAAAAATTTCATTCTATTTTTCCAGTAAGCATATTCACCATTGAACATTGGTGGTCTAACTATGGACTGACCCTCAGCAAAAGAATTATTAAAAGAAGCCATTTTAAAAATTCAAATTTTGTAAAACAAAAATTGGTTTTTGAAAAAACGAATTTTTAAAACAAAAATTAACTTCTGTTCCTAGCTCTGATACCACTTGTAGGATCGATTTCACCCTAGAGGAGGGGGTGAATAGGGTGATACTGTTAATTATAAAAATTATTGTGGAAGTATATATGAAATAATTGCAACACTGATAGTAGCAGAATAATAGCAAGACAGATAATAGCAGAATATAAAAAACAAAAATAGAACAATACAGATTTACCTAGCTTCAGCAAAACCTTGCATACGTGCTGCCCCTAAGGTTTCTACTAGAAATTAAGTAGTCAAACACTTACACACGTAAACTCACGACACCAGTTATCGACTAACCTAACTCCACGCTCAAAACCTTGCCACAACTCAGCCACTGAGTTGTGAATTCTCGAACTACACCACCGTAGTTCGCCCCCTAATCACACGACTAGAATTTACAACATTTAAAAGAGAAGATACGAATTTAAAAACAATTAAAAACTAGAAACCCTAGTTAAAAATTGAAAGCCCAAAGTTATAATTATTTGCCGGCCCAAATAAGTGATAAAACAATGTTCCCCCTTTTGATTTTCTTATGTCTTCGGCCTGTAAAAAATGGCGGCTTCCTTTTTTTACTCGTTCGTTCTTCTTCATTCTAAATTAGGGCTTCTGGAATTGAATACTTCCGATAATAGTTGATCAATCGAATAAATGTTTAGTGTTGATTGCTTCGTCAATCGATCGGTTCTTCGATTTGCACACGGCTGCTTCAATTCTTCGAGTTCGATTAAAATGGAATGTGATTTATGCTTTTTGCTTTACTGGTTAGCTTGCTTGAACTCGATGTTTTTTAGGCCGATGATGTTAATGGTTTATATAGGATTCGAATTCCTATAATTTCGTTCGAATATATTTACTTTGAATTCTTCACTTGCTATGCTTTGGCCACTGATTTTCAATTGATTCCTTGTGATTGATCCTGACATTTTCAATACGTATATTTTTAAGTTATACTTGCTTGGTCACCACGGCTCTGACTTTCATATTGTGATAATCTGAACTTTGGATTTTGATTCCGTTCTTTATGCTGTTGACATCGGCTCCTTAATTTTTAAGATCATTGACTTGGTTGAACTATGCCTTGGTCACCACGGCTTTGACTTTGGTGATAATCTGCTACCCTGGCTTTGACTTTGTTATTTAAAATTTGAGTTAATTCTTGCGACTTCGTTTATGGTTTAGAAATTTGCTGACTGCACCCGACCATGCCTTTGTTAACAATTTCTTTTGGTTTCCATTACATATATATATCTGTGTGTGTTCACGCATGTGTGTATATATATATATATTATGCTCTGTCCACACTGTGTTGATTGAAAACGAACTTGTTATACTGTCACTGCCCACTGGTCCTGGTTACATGTGCATTGTCTATATATATATATGTGTGTGTGTGTGTGTGTGTGTGTATTTGCATATGTATATATGTATGCTTCTAATCAATTCATTGTCGTGGTCTTTTTGACACCGTCTGCATATCATGATTTGAAACTGCTACCAGATGTTGCATTGCGTCATGTGGACATACATACATACATACATGTATGTATATATGTGTATGTTAGCTTGAATTTTGAACTACTTTGATTGTCTGTACTATTGCATAGATGTTGTGAAGTTTTGTGTACTTGTAGTCTTTGGTATCAGTGTAGTTTTGTAGTCCATTTGCACTTTGATATTGCAGTCTGTTCTGGTCATCTTGTAGTCTGGTCTTGATTTGTGCATTTGATTCATGTGCATAGTATAGATATATGTATGCAGTGTTGCTCCTTTGTTTTATTGAGTCTGATTGCGGTTGAGTCATGCCTAATACATTTGAGTTGTTGTCTGCATTGGGTATTGAGAGCCTGGACTGTTTGGTTGTGCTGCACTGCTTTGTCCGCTGATATTTGAGTCTGGTTGCGTTAAGCTCTGGGTTGCATCGAGTACATGTCCATATGCATGAGTTCAGTAAGTGTACATTTGTTTGGTGTTTAGAGTATTATGTCTTCAGTTGTAGAGTGTTAACTGCTTTATTTGGTTCATGCTGGATGTTTGTATCGAGTTGTTTCCAGTTCTGGTGTAGTTTTGAACATGGCCATTGTACTGGTTTGAACTTGTAGTATCTTGAAGTTGGTCTTGGCCTTGGTTCCTTTGTAGTATTTCTAAGATGTTGGGTCTGTTCTTTATTTCACTGGTGCATGTGCATGTGCTTGTTCTTAATTCTTGGACTGACTTTGGAAAATGATCTTTGTAACGACCCGTATTTTCACGGATCGAAAAGTTCGTCAAATCTGGAATTTTTGCATTTTTAAGTCATTTCAGATTTTTAGGCAGATTTGTCTAAGTCCTAGGTCGTGAACGACCTATGAGCTAAGTCGTGACCGAGTTAAGGAATTCGGCGAGTTAGTGTTAGGTCGTGGGTTAGTTGGAGCGACCTATAAAATTATGCAACCTAGGATTTGGTTAAGTATTAGGTCGGCAGGGCGAGTTAACGACCTAAAGAACTGACCGACTTAAGGATATGGCGACTTAAGGGTAGGCAGACCTAGTGGAGTTAGCGACCTAGTGGTTACCGGGTTAGCATGGTTAGGTCGGCAACGACCTAGGGGAGCTGGGGTAGCAAGTTACCGACTTAGTAAAGTGAGCGACCTATGGGATTGACCGACCTAAGAAATAAGCTGGTTAACGACTTAGTAGTTAAGTCGTTGGACGACCTAAGGGGTTAAGTATTAAGTGTTAGGTCGTAACACTGTTAGGTCGCGTGGGTTGTTAAGTTGTTAGGTCGCAAGGTTTTATAAGTCGTAGGTCGTAGAGAGGCAGTCTGTGTTAGGTCGCTGGGTTTCGTCTAAGTGTTAAGTCGTGCATAGTTAAGTCGCGCAGTGTTAAGTCGAATGGTGCTAAGTTGTTAAGTCGTCCAGGCGACTTAGGAGGGAACGCGCGTGTGTTAGGTCGTGAAGCGCGAATAAGTTAGGTCGCGCGCATGTTAAGTCGTAGGCTTGGTCTGTTAGGTCGGAGTTGTTGGCTAAGGCTTTAGGTCGTAGGTCGGCATAGTGTTAAGTCGGCAGCGACTTAAGAAGATAGCCGAGTTACGACTTAAGGGCAGTTTTCAGCTATAAATAGGAGAGCTTCTCTTCATTTTTGGGATCCGGATTTTGAAGCGACGAAGTGCTGCCATTTTGAGAGCTCGACTTCTACACTTCTTCACTTCTTTTCTCCACTCTAATCTAGTGCTTCCATCCATCCAAATCGAAGATCAAGATTGAAGATTCAAGAGCTTAGATTGAAGATCTTCATCTTTTCAAGAGAGATTTCTTCATTTGAAGCGGATTCGTGATAGATCAAGCTTGATCCTTCGCTGTCCAGATCTGGAGCGTGTTGATTTGGGTTTGTTTAGGTGATTTGGTGAGTGGTGATTATCTCTCACACGGATCCAAAGGAGTATATCGGATTGTTGGCCCGATTTGGTGTTAAAATAGTGATTTCCATGCATTTTCTTCATCCTAAGTGTAGATCCATATAGATCCATTGTTCATGATGATGTTACATCCATTTTATCATATGTTAACCTATGCAAGTTCATTCATCAAGTTTGTAGAGATATAATCCATGTTTTCATGCTTATTGGACTTTCAACTCTTTAATTACGAAAATGCCATTATTGTTATAATTGTCTACTTAGATCATATTTGAATGCTTGATTGCTTGGATTGATGTTTGATTTGATTGCTTGTTATGAACTTGATGATTGATGATTAGATTTAGACCGAAGATGATTCAAAGGCTAAGGGAAAGGCTCTTGAATTGGGAAAGCTGCTCGTGGCATATGTAGCGGGATGATGAAGCTCTTATGCATAGATTTGATGATGTGATGTTGAGATGAGGCTTTGCAAGGATGTAATGAAGCGAGGCAATCATATGATGAAGACTTGGTCTAATCCAGACGGGATCATTCCAAGCATGTTGATAACTCGGTGATATGATTCGAGTTGAGGATAATGAATGGATATGAGGATAGTCGTCGAGGAGGATGACTAGAAGGCTTGGATAGCATCGTTGTTGAAGGTTCTAGCATGCTCTAAGCAAGAGTACGTTTGGGCAGATTCGATAGTCCCAACGGCCAACTGTTGATGGTCGAGTACTCTGGGCAGATTCGATAGTCCTAGGCACGGGCTGCGACGACGTGCGGGAGTTATGTCTAGAACCGGGGTTTCCATTAGCCCTTGACGGACGGCTGAAAGAATGTGCCGGTCATTCAATTAACGGTGATATCGAAGCAATGATAACAGTGATAGCCAGAGTCATGGATGTTTGGTTGTATCGTCATTCGGACTCAAGAGCGGTATTTTCTGGGTGCTTATCTGATTTAGGCCTTGGTGCTTGGAAAACATCGCCCTTGACTCGAGTGATAGTAGCTTTACTTTAAATTGTATGCTCTGCTATGTTTGCTTCTGCTTAGTGTGTGTCTGGGGGCTATCACTGTAGAATGAGGTTGGAGTGGGAGGGTTGTATTCCTATTCCTTTTCCTTTATGCTCTTTTGGTATGTTGTTAGTTAATTTACTGCTCACTAAGACTGTTGTCTGACTCAAGGCTTTATGTTTTTAATTCTTATTGCCTTGGGCTGTTCGTCCATTTTGGGACGGGCAGACTAGGTAGCAGGTGACAGGTGCTGTTCTCCTCTCACGATGCTGATATCGAAGACGAGCTGGAGGGTTGCATATTATCTTCTTATTATATGTACTGGATGTTCCGCTGTTTTGTATTCTCTGAGAGATATGTAGTGAGGCTTGATGTATTGACTATGTGGATGCTTGTATTCAACTATTATGGAGTTTTATATAATGTCATTTTGTTCTGTAAAGCTTCACTATACATATGTTCTATTGTATTTTGTCCATGCGCTGTGAGTAATACGATAGATTTGGTTGTTTTAAATCTTACCTTGATAATCGTCCATGGTCGCCTGGCACACTTTACAGCGCTCTATCTTTAGATTCGGTGCAGGGGTCATGGGAGGTCGTCACATTTGGTATCAGAGCATTGGTTAATCGATTTTACCCAACGCTCGCTGTCGTAACTACGTATGAGAGACGTAATTGTATTTTGATGGATGATTACTATATATAATATAGTAGCTTAGTAGAGTTTGAGTCCTTTATGCAGTTGTTTCTCTAGATGTTCTAATCATTCCTTTTTATAGATATTGAGAATGAGTCGAAGAGGGAGACCAGCTGCTAGGGAAGGCCGTGCTACTGAAGAGACTGCTGATTATGCAGCCATGTTCGAAGCTATGATGACTTCGATCATGAGAAGGATACCAGTTCCAGGGGCAGCAGTAGATGTTGGAGTTCAAGTCCAAACTCCGAAACCAGTGGATTTTGCTAAGCTGTGCAAGGATTATACTGCTCTTGGAGGGAAGGTTTTCTTGGGAACAGAATCTACCATTGAGGTCCAGAGGTGGATAGATGCTTGTAGAAGGATCTTTGGTGATTTGGGAATTGATGATGCAACTAAGAGGAAGTTGGCATCGAGGCAGCTTCAAGGGAGAGCTTCTGATTGGTGGAACTCTATTACCATCACTACTCCGGAAGAAGAGATTACTTGGGAGCAATTCCAAGTCAGATTTGAAGCTAAGTTCATTTCTACAGCTCAGAAGTCTGTTCTGTTCAAGAGGTTTGTGGAGCTCAAGCAGGGTGGAAGATCTGTTCTTGAGTATGTTTCTGAGTTTGAAGCTTTGTCCAAGTATGCCCGGTCGTATATTGAATCTGCTTATCAGAAGAATGAGAAGTTTGTGACCGGCTTGGATAGTTATCTTGGGAGACAGTTGGTGGATCATTTGGATGATTCATTTGAGAAGCTTGTGGAGAAAGCTCTTAGGCATGAGAGTCTGTTTCCTAAGGAAGGACCTGTTGTTGCTGTGACCAAGGGAGAATCTAAACCACAGCAGGGTGGAAACCAGAAGAGGAAGCAGCAGCAGCAGAAGGGTAAGGATGGCCAGAAGAAGCCGAAAGGCGAGGTGACTTGCTACAATTGTCAGCAGAAGGGCCATTTCTCTAAGGATTGTAAGAATCCGAAGGCACCGATGAAGTGTCACAACTGTGACAAGCCGGGGCATTTCAGGAAGAATTGTCCAGAACCGAGGAAGGACAGACAGATTGTGCAAGCCTATGCTTTAGGAGCTGTTCCGTCGTCTTCGAAAGCTCCTACTGATGAAGAGAAGGGAAAGAGTGTGGTTGTTCAAGGTACTCTTTTCCTATGTGGTGTTCCAGTTAGAGTTCTGTTTGATACTGGAGCGTCGCATTCGTTTGTTTGTAATGAACTAGTAGGCCGGTTAGGTTTGGAACCGGATATTGTTGATAGGCCATTGGTTGTGACTAATCCAGTTGGGGGTTCGTCTTGTCTGTGTATGTTATGCCGTGGTCTAGTTGTATCGAGTCATGGTTGCTCTTTTGTTTGTGATTGTTTTGTTCTGAACTTTGCGGGGTTCGGAATTATTTTGGGTATGGACTGGCTTAGGAAGTATGCGGCTAAGGTTGATTGTGAGAGGCTGGAGGTGACAGTCGAGAATGTGGAAGGGCGAAAGATTGTGATACGATGTAAGCATGAGGAAGGCGTCTTCATGAGCTTCATGTATTCGCTAGTTGTTCCACGGGATGGACTGTCTTTAGTGCCAATCGCAAATAGATTCGAGGATGTCTTTGACGAAGTCAAAGGGTTGCCGCCGTATAGAGAGATCGAGTTTCGAATAGATCTAATTGAAGGAGCCAGACCTGTTGTGATGCCTCTTAGGCGGATGGCGCCTAGGGAACAGCAGGAGTTGAGGGTGCAAGTTGATGACCTTTTACAGAAAGGATTCATTCGGCGTAGTGTGTCCGAGTGGGGTGCACCAGTTGTGTTTGCAACCAAGGCAGATGGGTCGTTGAGATTGTGTGTGGATTATCGTGAGCTGAATAAGGTGACTAAGAAGAACAAGTATCCATTGCCGAGAATAGATGACTTGTTTGATCAGCTTCACGAAGCTAAGGTGTTTTCTCAGATGGATTTGGCAACGGGATTTCACCAGTTGAGAGCGGCTAAAGATAGTGTGCCGAAGACTGCTTTTCGGACACCATCTGGTTTCTTTGAGTGGCTGGTAATGCCGTTTGGATTGACTAACGCGCCAGCATATTTTGTGGATCTTATGAATAGAGTGTTCAGAGATCAGTTGAACAAGTTCGTACTTGTGTTCGTGGATGATATTCTGATTTATTCCAGAACGGAAGAAGAGCACAAGACGCACTTGCGTATTGTTTTGGAAATCTTACGGAAACATCAGCTGAAGGCTAAGTTTTCGAAGTGTCACTTCTGGAAGAGTGAAGTGAGATTCTTAGGCCATGTGATTTCTGGAAGTGGAATAGCGGTTGATCCCGCTAAAGTGGCAGCGATCCAGGATTGGGTTAGACCTAAGAATGCATCTGATGTGAGAAGTTTTCTTGGATTAGCAGGATATTATCGGCGGTTTATTAAAGACTTCTCCAAGATAGCTGCACCGTTAACAGGATTGACGAAGAAGAACAAAGTGTTCAGTTGGGATGCTAAGTGTGAGCAAGCTTTCGGAATCCTGAAAGAGAGACTGACAAGTGCTCCTGTTTTGACTATTCCAAGTGGGAATGATGAGATGGTGGTTTACACCGACGCATGTGGTACTGGACTTGGAGTAGTGCTGATGCAGAAGGATAAAGTTGTTGCGTATGCAAGTCGACAGCTGAAGCCGCATGAAAGGAATTACCCAACTCATGATTTGGAGTTAGCGGCGATTGTATTTGCTCTGAAGATGTGGAGGCATTATCTGTTGGGAGTTCGATTCGAGCTGTTTACGGATCACAAGTCGTTGAAGTATCTTTTCTCCCAAAAGGATTTGAATCTTCGGCAGCAACGCTGGCTAGAGTTTTTGGCATCATATGATTTTGGTATAGCTTATACTCCGGAAAAAGGTAACGCAGTGGCAGATGCGTTAAGTCGAAGACATGCAGGATTGGGAGCCATGTTTTCAGAATGGAAGAGTCTCGAGTATTTAGCTGGATTTGACTTCAGGCCTAGATGCGAATTGGAACCTGAGATGTTGGCAAACTTATCAATAAGACCCACTCTTGTGGAAAGGATTGGTGAGAGCCAAAAGCGAGATGATAAGCTTGTCAAGATTATCCGTGAATTGGAATCTGGGTTGGATCCAGAAAAGGATAAAGGATTCGAGGTCGATCGAGAGGGTTGGCTTCGGAAGCAAGGACGACTAGTTGTTCCCGATATAGATGAATTGAGGAGTGAAGTTCTGAAGGAAAGTCATCACTCGAAGTTGACAATTCATCCAGGTGGAAATAAGATGTATCGGGATATGAAGAGAACCTACTATTGGGAAGGTATGAAGAAGGATGTTGGAAATTTTATTTCCAAATGTATGAACTGCCAGTTGGTAAAAGCCGAACAGAAGAAGCCAAGTGGATTGCTTCAGCCATTAGAAGTTCCTACATGGAAATGGGAACAAGTGTCGATGGATTTTATCGATGGATTGCCTAGAACCAGAACGGGAAATGAAGGGATTTGGGTCATTGTAGATCGTCTGACTAAGAGTGCATGATTCATTCCTGTTCGATCGACTAGGACTGCATCAAAGTTGGCTGAGTTGTATGTTAAGTGGATAGTTCGATTCCATGGTATTCCGAAGAGTATAGTGAGCGATAGAGATCCATTGTTCACTAGTGGATTCTGGAAGAGCTTCCAGGAAGTCTTGGGAACCGAGTTGTGTTTAAGTACAGCTTATCATCCCCAAACGGATGGTCAGACCGAGAGAGTCAACCGAGTTTTGGAAGATCTTCTTAGAGCTTGTGTTTTGGACTTCGGAGGATCATGGGAAGATCACCTTCATTTGGTAGAGTTTTCATACAACAACAGTTACCAGTCAAGCATTGGTATGGCACCGTATGAAGCATTGTATGGAAGACCGTGTAACTCTCCAACATGTTGGTTGGAAACGGGAGAAAAGCTGATGCTTGGGCCAGAGATTATTCGTCAGACTTCAGATTGTATAGAAATCATTCGGCAACGAATGAAGGCAGCCCAAGACCGTCAGAAGAGTTATGCCGATAAGCGTCGTAAGGATTTAGAATTCGACGTTGGAGATATGGTTTTTGTGAAGATTTCTCCACTGAAGAATGTTATTCGATTCGGGAAGAAAGGAAAATTGACTCCGAGATTTGTTGGACCATTCCCGATCATCGAGCGAATTGGAAAGCTCGCCTACAGATTGGAGTTACCAGAGAAGATGTCGAGTATGCACAATGTTTTTCATGTATCATATCTACGGAAGTATGTGCACGACTCGAGTACGGTGGTTTCTGCTGATAGCTGTGAAGACTTAGAAGTTGATCCAGTCGATAGAAGACCTCGTAAGCCGCTTCGTGTTGTTGAGACTGACACGAAACAGCTTAGGAGGAAGGTAGTTAAGTTGCTCAAGATACAATGGAGTGATGATGATAACGACTGTACGTGGGAGGTGGAAGAGAGGATGAAGGCAGCTCATCCTGAACTCTTCAAGGTATGGCCCTACGGTGTCATCTCATCTCGCGATATTGTAACTTGTTCTAAGTCTTAGAATTCTGTACGCTAAGCTAGAATTGGATGCATGGTTTGTTGATTGCTATGGATGGTGGGCGTACAGAATAGTCTTTGATTGCTTTGTTTGCTTGGAATTTCGGGGGCGAAATTCCTAAGGGGGAGAGAATGTAACGACCCGTATTTTCACGGATCGAAAAGTTCGTCAAATCTGGAATTTTTGCATTTTTAAGTCATTTCAGATTTTTAGGCAGATTTGTCTAAGTCCTAGGTCGTGAACGACCTAAGAGCTAAGTCGTGACCGAGTTAAGGAATTCGACGAGTTAGTGTTAGGTCGTGGGTTAGTTGGAGCGACCTATAAAATTATGCAACCTAGGATTTGGTTAAGTATTAGGTCGGCAGGGCGAGTTAACGACCTAAAGAACTGACCGACTTAAGGATATGGCGACTTAAGGGTAGGCAGACCTAGTGGAGTTAGCGACCTAGTGGTTACCGGGTTAGCATGGTTAGGTCGGCAACGACCTAGGGGAGCTGGGGTAGCAAGTTACCGACTTAGTAAAGTGAGCGACCTATGGGATTGACCGACCTAAGAAATAAGCTGGTTAACGACTTAGTAGTTAAGTCGTTGGACGACCTAAGGGGTTAAGTATTAAGTGTTAGGTCGTAACACTGTTAGGTCGCGTGGGTTGTTAAGTTGTTAGGTCGCAAGGTTTTATAAGTCGTAGGTCGTAGAGAGGCAGTCTGTGTTAGGTCGCTGGGTTTCGTCTAAGTGTTAAGTCGTGCATAGTTAAGTCGCGCAGTGTTAAGTCGAATGGTGCTAAGTTGTTAAGTCGTCCAGGCGACTTAGGAGGGAACGCGCGTGTGTTAGGTCGTGAAGCGCGAATAAGTTAGGTCGCGCGCATGTTAAGTCGTAGGCTTGGTCTGTTAGGTCGGAGTTGTTGGCTAAGGCTTTAGGTCGTAGGTCGGCATAGTGTTAAGTCGGCAGCGACTTAAGAAGATAGCCGAGTTACGACTTAAGGGCAGTTTTCAGCTATAAATAGGAGAGCTTCTCTTCATTTTTGGGATCCGGATTTTGAAGCGACGAAGTGCTGCCATTTTGAGAGCTCGACTTCTACACTTCTTCACTTCTTTTGTCCACTCTAATCTAGTGCTTCCATCCATCCAAATCGAAGATCAAGGTTGAAGATTCAAGAGCTTAGATTGAAGATCTTCATCTTTTCAAGAGAGATTTCTTCATTTGAAGCGGATTCGTGATAGATCAAGCTTGATCCTTCGCTGTCCAGATCTGGAGCGTGTTGATTTGGGTTTGTTTAGGTGATTTGTTGAGTGGTGATTATCTCTCACACGGATCCAAAGGAGTATATCGGATTGTTGGCCCGATTTGGTGTTAAAATAGTGATTTCCATGCATTTTCTTCATCCTAAGTGTAGATCCATATAGATCCATTGTTCATGATGATGTTACATCCATTTTATCATATGTTAACCTATGCAAGTTCATTCATCAAGTTTGTAGAGATATAATCCATGTTTTCATGCTTATTGGACTTTCAACTCTTTAATTACGAAAATGCCATTATTGTTATAATTGTCTACTTAGATCATATTTGAATGCTTGATTGCTTGGATTGATGTTTGATTTGATTGCTTGTTATGAACTTGATGATTGATGATTAGATTTAGACCGAAGATGATTCAAAGGCTAAGGGAAAGGCTCTTGAATTGGGAAAGCTGCTCGTGGCATATGTAGCGGGATGATGAAGCTCTTATGCATAGATTTGATGATGTGATGTTGAGATGAGGCTTTGCGAGGATGTAATGAAGCGAGGCAATCATATGATGAAGACTTGGTCTAATCCAGACGGGATCATTCCAAGCATGTTGATAACTCGGTGATATGATTCGAGTTGAGGATAATGAATGGATATGAGGATAGTCGTCGAGGAGGATGACTAGAAGGCTTGGATAGCATCGTTGTTGAAGGTTCTAGCATGCTCTAAGCAAGAGTACGTTTGGGCAGATTCGATAGTCCCAACGGCCGACTGTTGATGGTCGAGTACTCTGGGCAGATTCGATAGTCCTAGGCACGGGCTGCGACGACGTGCGGGAGTTATGTCTAGAACCGGGGTTTCCATTAGCCCTTGACGGACGGCTGAAAGAATGTGCCGGTCATTCAATTAACGGTGATATCGAAGCAATGATAACAGTGATAGCCAGAGTCATGGATGTTTGGTTGTATCGTCATTCGGACTCAAGAGCGGTATTTTCTGGGTGCTTATCTGATTTAGGCCTTGGTGCTTGGAAAACATCGCCCTTGACTCGAGTGATAGTAGCTTTACTTTAAATTGTATGCTCTGCTATGTTTGCTTCTGCTTAGTGTGTGTCTGGGGGCTATCACTGTAGAATGAGGTTGGAGTGGGAGGGTTGTATTCCTATTCCTTTTCCTTTATGCTCTTTTGGTATGTTGTTAGTTAATTTACTGCTCACTAAGACTGTTGTCTGACTCAAGGCTTTATGTTTTTAATTCTTATTGCCTTGGGCTGTTCGTCCATTTTGGGACGGGCAGACTAGGTAGCAGGTGACAGGTGCTGTTCTCCTCTCACGATGCTGATATCGAAGACGAGCTGGAGGGTTGCATATTATCTTCTTATTATATGTACTGGATGTTCCGCTGTTTTGTATTCTCTGAGAGATATGTAGTGAGGCTTGATGTATTGACTATGTGGATGCTTGTATTCAACTATTATGGAGTTTTATATAATGTCATTTTGTTCTGTAAAGCTTCACTATACATATGTTCTATTGTATTTTGTCCATGCGCTGTGAGTAATACGATAGATTTGGTTGTTTTAAATCTTACCTTGACAATCGTCCATGGTCGCCTGGCACACTTTACAGCGCTCTATCTTTAGATTCGGTGCAGGGGTCATGGGAGGTCGTCACAATCTTGTTGTACTCGACAATTTAGTGATGTATTTTTATTGCACCTGAGTTGAACCTAGCTTTGCCTCGGGTTTGACCTTGTGCTCATGTTGTGGCTTTATTTGCATTGCACTTGAGTTGAACCTGGCTTTTGGTTGGGTTTGACCTTGTGCTCACCTGTCCCTGCAGTTTTGTCAAGTGTATATTGGTGTGCACGGCCTTGTGTCATGTACAGTGATACACTGTGCATGTCACAAGCTGTTCGTGTATGATGAATTCAAAAGTGAATATGATGACGAACAACCCAAATAACTAAGGCAAATAACATTTTCAAAATACACATTTTATTTTACACTGCGAAAATATTTCCTTCTCAATTTTACTGCGTTAGTGTTTATTTTGCAGATCGCTCAGATGCTGGATTCAATCTGGAATAGAGTTGAAGATAAATACGAGCGAATGAGTGATATGTAGTGAGGTGCAAATGTAAATTAAAAATTGTGATGTAATCGAAATTGTATTGTAATAAAAAATTGTATATATATAGTGAGATCTCAAATTTGTACTATTCAAAATTGCAATAGAATATTTGTTTGAATAAAATATTTTTTGAATTTAAATTCTATGTTATTTATTTTATTCAGCAAATATTTATTTATTTATGTGAAAAATAAAATAGTACATTAACAAATACATTTAAATGAATGTATATATATGTTTATTATCATCAAACAAAAATCATATACTAGCATATTCAACAATCTCCCCCTTTTAATGATAACAAACATATATTTAAGATTTTGAGCTTATTAAATGTATTTGATCATTCAATTTGCTCCCCCTATTTGAATGCTCCCTCTCTACAACAAAGCTCCCCGTTCATATATGCATGAGAATAAATGAAAATATGCAAATGAACCTAGATGCAAATAGAAAATACAAAATAAAATATTTGACCTTTATTTACCAAAATCTTAACTTTTCTCTCCCCTTTTTGTTATCGGCAAAAGAGTAATAGTGTTAGAAAAATAGAGATAAAGTGATAGACATTAATACACTATTAATACCAATCGAGTATAAATATTAAATTTCAATAAAAAATCAAACAAAAATCATAAATGCTCTATTAGGCGCATATTCCACTTTAGAATGATAGGGATGATGTAAAACCATATAATTGTGTCTATTTGTGGTATATTTATATCAAGAATTTGAATATCTACTAACCATGCATAACCGTTAGGACTTTTAAATGAGATTAGTAGTATTCCAAATTTTTATAAAAAAAATGAATTTCAAGCATCTTCTAACCACGCATAACTGTGAGGACTTTTAAATGGGGTTAGAATCAACTTGTCTGTTTAATAACCAATTTTGATATATGTTCCATACATACATAACCATGTGGACTTTTAAATTGGCATGAAAGCACATATACAAATATTCCAAGTAATTCACCCATGCATAACCGCGAGGACTTTTAAATGAGAGTGAATACTTTGGATGTTTTTATTAAAAAAATGAAAACAAATAATTTCTCGTTTTAAAAATACCACATATTGACATACTATATTGGATTTTGATGAGTGATGGTCGTTAGAAATATGATAGAAATAGAGATGGTCATGTAATTTTTACCCATCAAAAGTTATTATAAATCTTGTTTAAATTTCTAAAGAAATTTACCAAATATACTATCTCAGGTTATAATATATGATTAATATCAACACTCATCACTTTTTCAATCACTATTTATCTTTTCGATAATTAGTAGGGAGTCAGATTAGTTGATGTAGTCATTTAAGATCAATTTCAAAAATAATTATAAAATCAAATTTTCTAAAATGACTAATCTGAAAAAAGGTCAACAAAAACTATTTTCTAGAAGGGGTTTTATAAGAAAAATGTCTGCTAATTGAAAGTCGGTTGAAATGAAAAAAAAATGCAGATATTTTCTTTGAAAATAATGCAACTACTGAATATCTCAACATAAATCACGTTCCACTAGTAATTTTTCTATCAACTAGATTACCAGTGTTATCTGCATCCGAATTTCTCTTTGACTCAAGATTATCATTTGTTGGATGTTATTGACCAGATCGTGAAGTGTGCAACAAAATACCTTAAAATCATTTTTACAGCTTTTGAATGAACTTTAATTGAAACCGTGCAAACAAAAAAACAGTGAGCATAGTATCAGATCCAGAAGTAGTAAAATAAGCAAATATATCCACTCGTATCATGAGTAATCAGCAATCAATAAAGGAACATCATTAGTTCAGACAAATCTAAATGAACTAGTGCAGAGATTATAGATGTACTTATAGTGTTCTCGGCATAAAAATATAATTGGCCAACAATTTTGAAAAAAGTCAGAATCAAAATCAACATTCATTTCGTTATCACATAACTGGCTGATTTAATTTAGATTATGGTGCAGATTTTCACATTTAATAAATCATTCAAGATGAATATACCATTACCTATTTTACCTTTACCGATAATATTTCATTGTTGCCCATTGTGATTCCGCCACCTTTGTACTAGGCTAAGGAACTTTGATTTGTCACCCGTTGTGTGCCTGGAACAACCAGAATCCAGATAGCACTATTGTTGTTCCTTAGCCTGCCATCATACCTACACGAGAATAGATTTTTGTGACCTATTTGTTTTTATAGGTCTATGGTTGTTAGTGGCAAATGATTTTGAAAAATATGTTTGAGGAGACCCAAAACTATTTATATTTGTTCCTTTTGGCTCCCAGATTTGTTTAACTATAAGGGATTTTATATTCATGCCTTTTGGAACCCAAATTGGAATGGTTTTCACGTGTTTGGGTCTATACCAGCAAATATTGTGATTGTGTCCAATTTTTCTACAAATTGTGCACTCGGATTTGACTTGATTAATTTTGTTTCTAACAAGTTCAAATTGATTATACCCAAGTCCTTGTCTAACAGTATTAACAGTTTGTTTTCCTAACAACATATTTAACGATCTTTCTCCTTTGGAAAACTTTCCTAAAGTTGTAGACAATTGTTGGACTTGTGTTTTGAGAGATTCATTTTCATTCAATAATTGAGTGCAATTTTTAATAGAATTTTCTCTTCTAGTATTTTTACTTTCTTTCAAAATCAGAATTTCATTTTCGAGTGATTTAATTTTAAGTTCTGATTTTTTAATCTCTTCTTCAAGTGATGGACACTTATCACACTTAGGGCTCTTGCTTTGATAGTTTTTAACCAATTGATCAAGTTGTTATTTAAATCTATCAAAGTATCTCTTTGTGATTCAATTTTAGCGTATTTCTCCCTAAGTCTTTCAAAACAGCCATTTACTTCGTGAAAATATATAAGTAGTTCTGAGTGAGTAAGTTTTGATACCTCGCTTGGCTCGTCATCATCACTGTCAATTATATCTCCTCGAAGGCACAGATCTGCTTTTTCACTCTCACTGCCAGTGCTTTTATCATCTTCATCAATTTCATCCCTAGTGGCTGCCAAACTTCTCCTTTTCTATTCCTTCTCATGGCTGAGTTGATTCTGAGGACTATTTGGCTTGATGTGACCAGGATTGTTGCACTTGTGGCAAATGATCTCCTGTTCTTCTGAGTTTTCTATTGCTTTGATTATTCTGCTTTTCAATTGTTGATTTAAAGCTGGATTTCCGTATCTGTGATTCCACTTTTTGAATTTGTTTATTAGTAGCGCCAGTTTAGCTGCTCCATCATCATCATCATCACTTTCCATTGTTCCTTTAAGAGCTATTGATTTCTTTCGAGTATCTCCTCCTTCACGCTCTTCCTTGAATTTCATTTCTAGCTCATAAGTGGTGAGATTTACAATGAGTTCTTCAACTTTGATTTGTTTCAAATCCTTCGATTCTTGAATAGCAGTGACTTTGGCTTCAAAATTACGTGGAAGGACTCTGAGGATTTTTCGGACTATCTCCAACTCTATGTATGATTTTCCAAGAGCTTTTGATTTGTATACAATATTGGAAAGTCTTCCTTACATCTCTTTGACATTTTCTTCCCTGGCCATTGTGAAATTCTCGTATTCGCTACTCAGCATGGCAAGGCGAGATTCCTTGACTTGAGATGTTCCTTGGTGGGTCACTTTTAGTGTGTGCCAGATTTCTTGTGCAGTTAGACAATGTGAGACACGATTAAATTCAATTTGATCTAATGAACTAGATAATAGAATTCATAGCTTTAGCATTAGTATTTTGTAGTTTATTTTCAAGATCTGTCTATTGATCCATCGGTTTTTCTATCTCCTGATTAATTACCACTATGGTTGATATCCTATATCCTGTCTCAACTATATTCCAAGCATCAATGGTTTTCAGAAAAAATTTCATTCTATTTTTCTAGTAAGCATATTCACCATTGAACATTGGTGGTCTAACTATGGACTGACCCTCAGCAAAAGCATTATTAAAAGAAGCCATTTTAAAAATTCAAATTTTTTAAAACAAAATTTGGTTTTTGAAAAACGAATTTTTAAAACAAAAATTAACTTGTGTTCCTAGCTCTGATACCACTTGTAGGATCGATTTCACCCTAGAGGAGGGGGTGAATAGGGTGATACTGTTAATTATAAAAATTATTGCGGAAGTATATATGAAATAATTGCAACACTGATAGTAGCAGAATAATAGCAAGACAGATAATAGCAGAATATAAAAAACAAAAATAGAACAATACAGATTTACCTAGCTTCAGCAAAACCCTGCATACTTGCAGCCCCTAAGGTTTCTACTAGAAATTAAGTAGTCAAACACTTACACACGTAAACTCACGACACCAGTTATCGACTAACCTAACTCCACGCTCAAAACCTTGCCACAACTCAGCCACTGAGTTGTGAATTCTCGAACTACACCACCGTAGTTCGCCCCCTAGTCACACGACTAGAATTTACAACGTTTAAAAGAGAAGATACGAATTTAAAAACAATTAAAAACTAGAAACCCTAGTTAAAAATTGAAAGCCCAAAGTTATAATTATTTGCCGGCCCAAATAAGTGATAAAACAATGTTCCCCCTTTTGATTTTCTTATGTCTTCGGCCTGTAAAAAATGGCGGCTTCCTTTTTTTACTCGTTCGTTCTTCTTCATTCTAAATTAGGGCTTCTAGAATTGAATACTTTCGATAATAGTTGATCAATCGAATAAATGTTTAGTGTTGATTGCTTCGTCAATCGATCGGTTCTTCGATTTGCACACGGCTGCTTCAATTCTTCGAGTTCGATTAAAATGAAATGTGATTTATGCTTTTTGCTTTACTGGTTAGCTTGCTTGAACTCGATGTCTTTTAGGCCGATGATGTTAATGGTTTATATAGGATTCGAATTCCTATAATTTCGTTCGAATATATTTACTTTGAATTCTTCACTTGCTATGCTTTGACCATTGATTTTCAATTGATTCCTTGTGATTGATCCTTACATTTTCAATACGTATATTTTTAAGTTATACTTGCTTGGTCACCATGGCTCTGACTTTCATATTGTGATAATCTGAACTTTGGATTTTGATTCCGTTCTTTATGCTGTTGACATCGGCTCCTTAATTTTTAAGATCATTGACTTGGTTGAACTATGCCTTGGTCACCACGGCTTTGACTTTGGTGATAATCTGCTACCCTGGCTTTGACTTTGTTATTTAAAATTTGAGTTAATTCTTGCGACTTCGTTTATGGTATAGAAATTTGCTGACTGCACCCGACCATGCCTTTGTTAACAATTTCTTTTGGTTTCCATTACATATATATATCTGCGTGTGTTCACGCATGTGTGTATATATATATATTATGCTCTGTCCACACTGTGTTGATTGAAAACGAACTAGTTATACTGTCACTGCCCACTGGTCCTGGTTACATGTGCACTGTCTATATATATATATATATGTGTGTGTGTGTGTGTGTGTGTGTGTGTGTGTGTGTGTATTTGCATATGTATATATGTATGCTTCTAATCAATTCATTGTCGTGGTCTTTTTGACACCGTCTGCATATCATGATTTGAAACTGCTACCAGATGTTGCATTGCGTCATGTGGACATACATACATGTATGTATATATGTGTATGTTAGCTTGAATTTTGAACTACTTTGATTGTCTGTACTATTGCATAGATGTTGTGAAGTTTTGTGTACTTGTAGTCTTTGGTATCAGTGTAGCTTTGTAGTCCATTTGCACTTTGATATTGCAGTCTGTTCTGGTCATCTTGTAGTCTGGTCTGGATTTGTGCATTTGATTCATGTGCATAGTATAGATATATGTATGCAGTGTTGCTCCTTTGTTTCATTGAGTCTGATTGCGGTTGAGTCATGCCTAATACATTTGAGTTGTTGTCTGCATTGGGTATTGAGAGCCTGGACTGTTTGGTTGTGCTGCACTGCTTTGTCCGCTGATATTTGAGTCTGGTTGCGTTAAGCTCTGGGTTGCATCGAGTACATATCCATATGCATGAGTTCAGTAAGTGTACATTTGTTTGGTGTTTAGAGTATTATGTCTTCAGTTGTAGAGTGTTAACTGCTTTATTTGGTTCATGCTGGATGTTTGTATCGAGTTGTTTCCAGTTCTGGTGTAGTTTTGAACATGGCCATTGTACTGGTTTGAACTTGTAGTATCTTGAAGTTGGTCTTGGCCTTGGTTCCTTTGTAGTATTTCTAAGATGTTGGGTCTGTTCTTTATTTCACTGGTGCATGTGCATGTGCTTGTTCTTAATTCTTGGACTGACTTTGGAAAATGATCTTGTTGTACTCGACAATTTAGTGATGTATTTTTATTGCACCTGAGTTGAACCTAGCTTTGCCTCGGGTTTGACCTTGTGCTCATGTTGTGGCTTTATTTGTATTGCACTTGAGTTGAACCTGGCTTTTGGTTGGGTTTGACCTTGTGCTCACCTGTCCCTGTAGTTTTGTTGTAACAACTCTGTATTTTACAAATATTCTTAAATTGATTTTTTCCAGATTCAAAAGCTTTATTTATGAAAAAGAATAAATTTTGTTATTTTAAATATAAACTTTGACTTTGATGTGGATTAGAATTCCAAATATGACTAAATTTAATATTTCCTGAAAATGTGAATTTTGGTCAATAGTCAAACTTTGACTTTTAAGTTTAAATTTTAAATAGTTTGAAATTATAAATTTTATCTTTTATTATGAAAATATATTTAATAACATGAATACTGCTTTTCGTTTCGTTGAAAACGGAGTTAAAATGTAAAAGTTATGCACATTTCAATTTTTAGTATAATTTGTTTATTTGTGCAATTTTGCCTATTTTAAATTTTATAAATCATATTTTATTTCTTATATTTTGTTTTAATATGTGTTAATATGTTATTTTATGTATATTTTTGTCTTTATATATTTTTAAAATGATAATAGAATTTTTCCAGAATTTACTGTATTTATTTTTCATTTTTAAAGGTTGTTTTCCTATTTTCTGCTATTTTCTTCATTAAAAATTATATGTAAATTAAATTTTAAATATTTATTTTGTGAATATATTTTTACTTTATGTTATTATTTATGTTTAAAAATATATTACAAGTTCATATGAATTTTCTAATGTTTATACCATTTATTTTCAAAATTTCTAGCCTAGATGACAATTTTTGCTATTTTCTTGATTTAATTATTTATATTTAATATTTAGTTATTTATTTTTTTGTTTATTTACTAAATTTTCGTATTTTATCTGAGTTTATATTTATATTTCAGTTATATAAAATTAAAATAAAATAAGTGGAAATTTGAAAGGACTTAAGTTGTAAATTGTGTGACTTTTCATTAACCAAACCCTTCATTTTTCCATAACGGCTCATTTATTCTTTTGTAACCGTGTATTCCTTATTGTTTCACGTGAAAGACTTTCCTTCCATTCACAATTCACGGCCAAAAATATTTCTGAAGTTGTTTGGGTAATGGCTTCATCTTCTCTACCTTTCTCTTCTTCATTTCCTATTAAATTTTCTATTGTTTTGCTTGATTCTTCCATAGCTTTGCTCGGCTAAACCCTCCACCATCTCCACCATAGCCTCGACCACCATCCCCTACCACTCTTCCTTGGCATCATCTCCAGCCATCATTTCAGATCCACCCATGGCCGTGACCTCTCCTTGAAGCTAGCACCACAAAACAATGTCAAAAACCCCATAAACAACTACATAGCCAAGCCTACCTTTATCTACCCTTCATCCACCACCAAGGCCACCACCTTGAGCCACCACCACCACCTTGCTACCACCTATACTCACCACCTAAACTACTGTCCAGACCTGAACCATGCAAGGGCCGAGCCCCACTTGCCTTTGGATGAGCCAAAAATGCATCAAAACTCCACTTATTTTGCCTTAACCCTTTGTCTTATTCATATGTAACTCCTACCATTATCATCTCTTTGTTGCCATGCTATTTTGATGCCATAACCTGAGATTATGTCCAGCTATGGCTGAGCAAAAGATCCCCTTGGTCAAGCTCTTGAATGGTTAAAGAAAGGTCGAATCACTTTGCCCTTTGTTGCTTTTTATTTCAAGTCATTTCGATATTGTTTTGTGTTACATATTTATGTATACATTGTCTTGTTTTGTTTATATGTATACAAGGCAATTATATTTGGCTCTCCACTCTCAAATCATATTCATGTTGTCGTGCCTTCAAAGAATCTGTGTTGTGTGTTTGGTCGTCATCTCCAGCTTAAACAAGTGAGTTATTCTCACCAGACAATATGTACCTATATAACTAGTAAATTGACACCCTGTGAATCTGTAGAAATATATTATCATGTTATACTTGACTATATTATGATCATATGATGTTTATACACATGTTATATCATATGTTACTATTATTTAATGTTATTCTGTTATTTATATCAGTTATCACCATTGCAAGTTCCCTGTAGACTAGAATCACTATGGGTTGAAATGATACATACCCGAACGGACTTTAGAATAGGGAAAAATTGTTATGGGCTGAAATGATAGGCCTAAACGATTTTTTATTTAATTTATTTTAACTTGGGATTGCGGGTTTGAAATGATAGAACCCGGATTTTTCTTTTTTTTTAACTGCGGATTGAAATGATACATATCCGTATCACATCACCTAGGTTAGAAAATTATATACAGGCCCGTGGTTATTTTATAAAGTGTTTTGGATATTTTTAAGTATTTTAAAAAAATTATAAATTTATGAAATTTGATTTAAATAGATTTTGAAATGTTTTAAATTAAAGAAATTATGATTTTTTCCATGTGTTAAAAATGTAATTAATGAATGGTTTAACTAGATTTTTGAAATATAACTTAAGTGGAAATTTGGAATTTTGGTTAAAAATGATATTTAAGTTATATAAATAAAATGGATATTAAATTTTATTTGGAAATGGTAAATATGATAATTTGATTAAATTTGAATTTAAGTGATTTATTAAAGTATTATTGATTTTTCTATGAATTTAAGTGGTTAAATAAGTGAATGTTTAAAAGTGATCTTTTAAAATATAACTTGACTAGGAAATGTGAAATTTGGTTTTAATTAAAGGGTTAAGTTAATTAAATAAAATTGGAAATTTAGTTAAATTTGTGAAATGGTAATTTAAATTTGAAGTGTTAAGTTATTTGTTGAAATGTGAAGAATTGGAAACTTTTACACTTAAATTTATTAAGTAAATTGTTGAAAATTGGATTTTATTATAAGAAATTTATTATGAAAAGATATATGTTAAACAATATGTAAATGAACATTTTAAATGTTAAGATTTTTAAAATGTTTATGTGTTTTAAATTAAAGTTATTTAATTGCTGGAAATACACTAACACCTGAAATTAACTTTTAATAGCATTCAGAAATGCTATAGATTCTGTTTTGAACTAAAATTGTGTAAAAAGAGCTATTACAGCATTTCTGAAATGCTGTAGTTGCTGTAATTGAACTTATAGGCTAATATTGAACTCAGGTCTATTATAGCATTCTCTGGAAATGCTGTAATGGTCTGCACTCTTTGCTGAAACCAAATTTAACCCTTGTTTTGAAATCTGAACTACCGCAGCACTTCTGAAATGCTGTCTTTTCTGTTTTGAACTATAATTCAACTAAAACTGAGTTTTAACAGCAGTTTTAAGTGCTGTCTTTGCTGAATTAAAAATGTTTTCAAATATAACCTATAGCAGTTGTTTTTAAATGCTGTGAAATGCTGAAATTTTAATAATTAGTGTTTTTGACTTAGTAAACGAACTCAGAATGGTTTGAAACTTTGGAAATTGAATACTTGATTTGAAAATATAATAATTACACTTTTAAAAGGTTTAAATGAATTATTTGATTGGAATATAAACTATTTAAAGGGTGACTTGAAATGATAATAAATGAAGTATACCTTTAAATTTAAAAGGTATTTAAAGTTGAATATTTAGATTTGAACTCAAATGATATTTGGAATATTAAAATGATTTGAAATGAAGTTTTGAAATGATATGATATTTTAAAAATATGGAAATGGTTTGGAATTGATTTAATCTTTATTTTGATAAAGATTTGGATTTGAAATGATATTCTATTTTGAAGTATAAACTGTTTTTAAACTTATAACCACGGGTTATAATAACGATTGGTTGTTAAAGAGACCGGGATCGGATATGGACATACTCTCTGTCGATACCGAAAACCACTTTGACAACTGTGTACGCGGTGGAGTTTCCAGAATGAAGTAGGATGGTGGCGACGTTCTTAAGGTATGTTACGTGGACCCAACTCCCGTGAGTTGACATAAGATGGGTAAAACAGGAGCGATCTCGGACCAGTGAGGTAACACCTCTTCTCGGACACATTTCTTCGATATTATACTCTTACTTGTGATTGATTAGATGGCCATCCTCCGATTTGGGAGTGTTGTTCAAGGTGGAACCGTAGTGGCTGCTATGCGTATCCATCAGTCCGTGTGCGTAATTGGTATATCTACCCTGGCATTGCCTAGTTGTGTCGTGTCACCTACCATATCGAGCTTTACTACGATTATGATTTTAAGATCCGACCGCGTTAAGGTTCTCCATCCCCTTAACGCTATTTTCTATATGATTATACTTTACTTATTTAGACACTATTATAATAGCGAATATTACTACATAGTAGATATTTTAACGGATCCTTAGAGGATGGGCGGTCCCAAGCATCTTCTAAGTTACTTGTACCCTTATTACAGTTCGCTTGAATTGGTTTACATTATATAAGTATATATTGTCCTGACTCGAGTGTTTTGTGTTTTGCTTTACGCTCGGGTCAGCCTGAGTTATTCACAGATTTGGATTTCCACTCGCTTGGAGATTTGAATCGCTGGAGATTATCTGCTTGTCTTATCCTATCTATTTCAATTCCGTTGTTCTACTCAGCTTGTACTTGGTTATTTTATTGAGACTTTTGTTGTACTCTATTTCTTCTGTTGTATCTTATGTAACTCTGACATATTTAGATAGTAGCTTCATGAACTACTATTTCTTTTACTTCCGTTGCATTATATTACTCTGTGTCTGTGATCTGTGATTATATTTATTTACTGTATATTCTGAGATTTGCAAAATTTTAATTACAACGCGGTATTTTGAGCAATTCAACTCCAGCATGAGTGTCTACCTATACACTTATAATGGATGCGAATGGTTGAAAATATCGGGTCGTTACATTTGTCAAGTGTATATTGGTGTGCACGGCCTTGTGGCATGTACAGTGATACACTGTGCATGTCACAAGCTGTTCGTGTATGATGAATTCAAAAATGAATATGATGACGAACAGCCCAAATAATTGAGGCAAATCACATTTTAAAAATACACGTTTTATTTTACACTGTGAAAATATTTCTTTTTCAATTTTACTGCTTCAGTGTTCATTTTGCAGATCACTCAGATGCTGGATTCAATCTAGAATAGAGTTGAAGATAAATACGAGCGAATGAGTGATATGTAGTGAGGTGAAAATGTAAATTAAAATTTGTGATGTAATCGAAATTGTATTGTAATAAAAAATTGTATATATATATATAGTGAGAGCTCAAATTTGTACTATTCAAAATTGCAATAGAATATTTGTTTGATTTTAATTTATGTGTTATTTATTTTATTCAGCAAATATATATTTATTTATTTAATTATGTGAAAAATAAAATAGTACATTAACAAATACATTTAAATGAATATATATATATATATATTTTTATTATCATCAAACAAAAATCATATACTAGCATATTAAACACCAACAAGTCAAGATTTTAGCTTTCACCTTACTAACTTTTAACTCATGGCTTCAAGTTAAAATTAAATCACATCCATAACATAGTTTCATACTTAAACCAAGTTATAATCAACATACATTCAAGCATATATAAACACAAAAAATACAACATCATAATCAACCAATAAAGCTGTGATTTAGCAACCAAAATACAATATAATTTAAAGTTAGAAACTTTAAATAAAACGAGTTAGTTTCTCACCAAAAGTTTTCTGAAATCTTTTCTAATTTGATAATAAGACCTAGATCTTGCATAGCTTTTGAAAAAACTTGATTTTGGCTTTTATAACTTGGAAATGGGATTGGCCATGAAGTATGGAGCTCGGCCTACAAAGGTGGAGGGACTTTAGATCATCACCGAATTCACAAAAATCGAACCCGAAAATGGGTCATCTTCCAACTAATTTTTGGACAAGTTACTCATGGAATTTGAAAAAGTTTCCAGAAGGAAAGTTCTTGGAAATTCTTTTATCTACAATTTTAAAAATAAAATCACTCAATTTGGATCTGTTTTGAGGGAGATATGGTGAAAAGAAGAAGTGATATTTTCGGACTTGAAAATCTGGATCCGAAAACACTCTACAAAGAAATGAGATTTAGACATAACTAAGCTCAAAATTAAAGAAGTGGTACACATAAAATTTGTAGCCACAAGAATTTACTACAGTTTGAAAAAAAATCCTCTATTTGATAAGGTATGAGAAAGATATGGTAGAAAGAAGAGGAGGCAAAATTGAAGAAATGAAAGAAGTATTTATAAGCAAGAAACAAAGTAAATTACCTTAAAGCCCTGGGTCCTTTACCCTCCACCTCCTTTTGCCACCTTACCAAGACCACCTTCACCATGTACCTCATGCCCACACTCTTGTCCTCCCTCTTTTCTCCTTGTTCCAACATGTTTAACATGTTTTTGTACTTATGTTTCATGTGATATAACGTTTTCTTTTCCATTTATTTATAAAATACAACACATATTATCCTAAATATATACACACACACATATATACTATTATAATACATAAGCCTAACTTATAAATGTATCCAAATATTTATACTCTAGGGTTTGCAACGTTCCGACAACTTTTAGCCGACGAAAAGCCAAAAAATCGGAAAACGAATTCCTGTCACATTTTCGATTTTTCTCTGAACTAAATATTTTGGTAAACAAATTTGAAAAAATATTTCACCATCATTATTCATTATTAAAAAGAGTTTTATTTTAATTATAAAATCTATTATTTGAATATTTAAAATTAATTAAATATTCACAAATCAAAACAGTGAAATTCCGGATCGTTACAATTCCTATCCAAACAACATCGGCTCTGAATTTTTCAAAGTTGTGTAGAGACTTCTTCAATTTTGGTGGAAAGCCCTATGTTAGAACTGATAAATATGCAGTGATGCAGATATAGGTAAGCATATGTGGGAAAATCTTCAATCCTTTTGGTTTACGTGATATTACTAGGAGACAGCTAAATTCCTAGCATCTACTGAGAAAAGCAGCGAACTCATAGGAGATTGTTACCTCAAAGGTCTATGAGGAGAATATCACATGGGTGGATTTTAAGAGGAAATTTGAGATAAGTTCTTTGGGGTTGAAAAGGGATTGTTGTTGGAGAAGTTTATCCACTAGAAATAAAGGGACGTGTCAGTTGGAGAATAGTGAATCAGCTCGACGAATTAACAAGGTTTGGATTTGATTTAGTAAATAACCTAGACAAGAAGGCGATGAAGTTTGCAAAGTGAATGAATTTACCAATTAAGGAGTTAGAGTTGAATCAAATTCCACATGGAACTACGTTTGAATAATTAGTTGTGGTGACCATGTTGCATTCGATTAATGGATAGGTAGCTAAGGAGCAACCCAAAAAGGAAGTAAACTAGTAGCAAGGGGAATGCAAAAGTGAGAAACCTTGTAGAAGACAAGAAATGAGGATGTGTAACCATTGTCAAAAGAAAGACATGTAGCAAAAGACTAAGGGGTTGACTTATCACAGGTCAAGTGCTATAACCTGAACCAGTTGGACCATATGGAGAGCGAATGCCTAATTTTGCTAAAAGTAGGTTAGACGGGCAAAGCTTATGCATTAGAAGCAGTTCCAAGTGCAAGTAGGCCACCATCTGCTCATGAGAAAGGGAAGTAGATCATGATAGAAGGTGAGTTATTACTTTTGGATATGGAAATGTTATGATAGATAGTTTTGATATCATAATCTCACATAGTGCATGAAATCTATTATGGTGTCGAATCTCATGAAGAGATCGACCAAGTTATCTCTGATTTGCCATAAATTGAAATTGGTTTATACATGGCATGGAGTCCTTTAGTGATGTGTATGTATTGAGTTTCTTGGGGTATGGATTGATTTTGGAATAGATTGGATAGCTCGCTATGAGATGATGTCGATTTGCGCTAGGAGGATGGCTTGGATGAGAATTAATGGACTGGGCATTATCTTGTTGTATGTCATGATCTAGATAATCCCACGATGATGAGTCATTATCCATCCTATAGCATAGGAATCCTATATGCCTTTCTAAAATATTTGATCTTCGCTCCCAAAATAAATAAAATTCACTTACCCTATTGATATGCCACTTAGGCATATGACTCTAGAAGGTAGTCGGGAGCTGGATAAAACGTTCCTAAGTTAGTGAAATAGGGACTGTGTTCATGGTTAGAGAGAAGTAAGTCCAAATTATTTTGTTAAACATCAAAGAGAAGATACATTAACCGAACAATAAAGTACTTTGATTAAGGTTTGTACGAAAGATTCGGCCAAAGTTTTACTCTCTTGATATTGAAAGCTTTAGAAAGTCCGATTAAAGTAGAGTTTAACTAAGAAAGCAATATATTAGAAGAGACATAGGCAATATTGCAATTTCAATTAATTGTATCCCATTAACCAATCGGTTGAAAAAAAATTAAGATGTGGTTAGCAACTTTATTTATAAAAAGTCCTAGATTTTATTATGAGATAAGATCCTAATGGCCCAATAGTGTTTATATATAATCTGACTTGGTATTGGGTATATAGTTTAAATTTTTGGAATTGTTAGTATTCATTTTCTTTCATACTGTATCATTGCAACAATGATCGATGATGGAGACGAATAACATTTAGAAGATTTGTTGTTTGACGATTTGGTTGGTTTGTAGATGGGTGTCATTGACCCAACGTTTCGGGTAACAATACACCACATATAATTTTTTAGCTTGAAAGGATATAGAGCAACAAGCAAGTAAGTTGTCGTCTCACCATACACGTTTTTAGCGGTTATTATAGAAGTGTCAGTACTTAAGTTGTTGTTACACCTACAATTATGTTGCTTTGGATTCAGATTAAGTTAATGTAGAGTTTACTTGATTAAAGAATATTTTACCACCGGAATACGACGTGAGTTCGATACCAAATTAACTATACTAGGACTTCGTCCATTTCTGAGGTTTCCAAATGAAGTTTTGGAGCATTATGCTATTTGGTTGATAACATTTTATTTGTTGGACTGACATGGTTAGACACCACTCGATATTGAGTTATCTCATTCATAATAGTCGTAAAGCAAGATAATGAGAAGTTATGTTTGAAAAATGCCATTGGTGCATTTGTGCGAAGGAAATTGGAATTTTTTTTTATAGAAGATATTCTGAACTATGTTGATTCCAAGGTTATATAAGTAGGTATCACTGATGATACGGAATGAAGTGTTTCAAGCCATTTGCACAAATCTGGTTTGAAGGATCAGGAAAAAAGATACATTGGTTTTGCATGCATTAAAATGCAAAGGCGATTTTCATGGAAAAATGAGATTTCTATATTCGAACATAGTTTGATGGAAAGATTAGATAGGTTCTTTTGAATAATCGCTTGGATTGAAAGGGAACTATCTATTCATGGAAGCTTTTATGAAGAAGCGACTTATTGTACATAGTTTATGTTGTATACTTGGTGCACATAAATGATGTACTACATACTCAATCACTTAGACATTATCATAATTAGGTTAAGATTTCACTTAGATTTAGGATTATTGTTTGTTATGTTTGAATAGTATAGGATTTCTTTTGTTTGAATTTTTTCTTACTTGCTTGTATGTTATAGAGCTTGGGACAAAATTTGCAAGTCTCTCATAGATTGAGGGCACGACACTTCAGTGTAATGATTATTTGATGTTTGGAGAAGTGATATCATAAGTGAAGTGATACCACATAAGATGGATTGAAGTTAATTATGTTCACCAGGTTAACACATCACCCAATTTTGATATTCTTAGGCGAAACGAGGAATCGTCTAGTGACTCAAGTTATTGGTTCACTTAGGTGAGACACCATCCACTTTTGAGTTACCTTGCCTTTGCATTCGAAATATGAGGTGATGGGTATGCTACTAAATGACCCAAGTGTTGTGTATGTACACTTAGATGTTGTATGAGGTTGCATTTCAATTGGGGTATTTTTATGCTAAGGATACTGGTGGTTGTGCATTTTGGCATTATTTTATTTGGGTAAATAGCATGAATTGTTTGTATTTATGCATATACATTTGAGTTTGGTGTTTGGGATGACTATATATATATACACCAAGAGTATAGTTTATTTAATTAGGTTGGAAAGGGTGATGTGGCCAAGCGAACTTGGGAAGTCAAAGTATGGAACGAGTTTTAAATTTTACCCTTTTCCAGAATGTTTTCCGTAGTTTGATTCTTAGTATAATTAGTTTACTTAGGTATAATGAGTGGCTACTATATATATTACTGTTGTTTTGTTTAGGATACAATTGTCTAATGTTGTTTATTTGGTTGTTTTATTTGTTTGTTTAATTTAATATATGAATTATGCTTGATTTGTCTGAAGGAACTGGGCTAGTCCACAATGGAGCTAAAGGGTAAATTTCAAAAAATTCCTATTTTGGATATATTGGGCCTATGAAGTCTAAGGGGTTTGTTAAATCCAATCTAATGTTGTTTTAATAAAATCATATTTTATTAATTTTTCTTAGTTATATTAGTTTAATACTAAATTAATTAAGTGTGAAATATGGAAAAGTTTGAATATATCAAATGTATTCGAACTTTAATTATGTGATAGAATTGCTAAACATAAGACTAGTATGATTGATTGATGACAATAAACAGAAATAAAAAGAATAAATCGAGATGCAATCACATAAGGATTTAATAGGGAAGGAAATAAAAGGTGGCATTGTTAACTGATTCCACCTTCCCTCTTTAGCAAATTTAATTGATATAGCATTTAATTAACATGCAAGGTATTATAACACAATAGCATAAACAACAAACAATAATTAATATGTATATATTATTGTCTCACTTTTAAATTGTTTAATAATAATAAAAAGGGATTAAATCGTGCTTTAACAATTTGAAATACATATATTAAATATTTATATATACATACACATATGGATATAATTATGTGTACATAAAAACTAAACATAAACTTTCTAATTAATTCAAAACAAACTTCCATACTTCATTAAAATTTTCTAATCATATGTAAACTTATGTATGCTTGAATTAGTTAAGGAAAGATACATGTATGAATATAAATTAAGAGATTTAACCCAAATTAATTTGTTTTATACAAAACAAAAGTGGAACACAACAAATTAAACAGTATATTAACAATCCTTTAAGATATTTACATAAGTACATTTGAGATAATAAATTGAGTAACAAATTTAGAATGTTATTGTAATCAATTTTAAAACTTAGATTCATTAGCAAAACATTCTTTTAATCATATGTAAACTTCTATTACAATTAATCGGTCTATGAATAAAATAATTATTCAACAAAGAATTCAAATTGCATGATTATTTTTAAATTCAAGGTGAAGTGACAACATGCGTATACAATGTTTCTGTTTCAACACGAATGCAAATAATATGTACATACCAACTTTCAGATCTAAAAAATTACACTTTGATTGACAGTTTAAAATATAGATCTATAATTAAAACATTGTTTTAATCATTTACAAATTTATGTTCTGATTTATCAAAATAAAAATCAAATCAATTCATTCAACTAACGATTCAAATTACATAAATAATTTCAAATCAAATGAGGCAGTGTTATATACATATAAACTATGATAATCATTTTATATTTCATACAACATTTAAAATAGAAGATACCTCTCAGATCTACCCAAAAGTCACACCTTGATTTATGCCTTCTCCTCAGATCGCCAAGATCGGTTCTTTTAAGAGATGGATGGACCACCTTTATTTTAATTTAATTTGATGGTTCATTTTAAGTTGTTATCAGTTTTTATTTTGTTTAAAGGAAGATGATGGCACCTATTATTTTGGAGTGGAGGTGGAAGGATTTTCTACAAGAAGAAAGTGAAACGGGGAGATTTTTTTAATTGGGATAAAAGAGTCTTTTCTCATTCTCCTCATTTAACTACCTTATTTAATTCAATCAATTAATACCTTAATTTTCTCCATGTATTGACTAGTCCTAACATGCATCTATAATAGGTAAAGTTACCAATAAAATAAAACCTTTATGTAATTATTTATTTTAAACCCATTCAAAAGCTACACCGATATAGAATATTAATATTTGCAAATATCATTTTTATACATGCATTTAAATAATTACTAACAACATTCAAAACATTAAATATATTAATTATAATTAATATTTCACAAATATTAATTAATTTTACCAATTTATAACATTTCATTCAATAATTAAATCATGTTGTTTTTCGGAGAAATCACAAATGCAGTTATGTGATTAAAAGGTGTGAATTCAGTTAGCAATTAATTTTGAACAATTCAAATATTAACGTTCACATGTCACTTTAGCTAGTGGTGTGATAGTTTAGCCAAATTCATCGCTTACACATCCTTTTGGTAAAATACAATTTTATTTTTTCTTAAGTGGTATCTGATACTAACGATTATTTACGCCAATTCTCTTCGTCAAAACTATATCACATTAGGACTTATGAAATTTGGTTATGGTCAAAATTACAATATCATCCACATTCAACTTTATAGTCCAAACACAAAATTTTTAGTTCAATTGTAATAATTATGATTAACTAAACTACTCTGACCGGAGATTTTGAGTTTTAGTTGACTTCAATTGACTGAGATACTCATTCCATATAACCGAGGAGATGAATCCTCTCTTGAATAATGTTTCACTTTCAACACTTCTACTCAACCCACATACAGTCGTTTGATGGACGTCATGTCATGATTTAACTATAATCAAAGTGGAGCTTTCATATTGAAGATTAATAGTATTCTCAAGTCAAGAGAACTGTGTAAATTAGTCACTTCGATATTTTCTGTTTGACCTTAATTATATTAAACTATATAAAATTATTGAGTGGCCAACAACTATCAGTACGTAACCCCTTGGTGCCCCCAGCAGTCATGAGTAACACATTGCCCAACATTTGGTGAGCATCATGTACTCTACTCTCAATGGATGCATCGATGTCCAATCTCGATACATCTTGACTAGAAATATTTAAAATGATGTGCTTATCATATTATGATAATACTCAAGGTAGTTTATAACAGAAAGAAAACATCTTTTTTTGAACAAGATTGATTATCGAGTTAGATTTATGTAACAAATTACATAATTACCCCTAAGGCATACCCCTAACTCTATCGTTGTCTTGATGTGTTTCATATGGCCATTTGCTAATTTATGCATTTATTTATGATATGTTAAATTGGATGATTGTTGCATACATATTGAATTATATGCACACACTAGGGTGCTTGCATACATACCTGATATGTCGTGTCATTTTATTCATATATGAGGGCCTAATAGATAGATTTTTGCATTTACTATAATGTCATATGCCATTATCATCATATATGCATATAAAGGATGTAATGTTGCCATTTAAGTTTCACTAAACATACATATGTACTGCTATAATTGTTTCATATGTTCTCTATTGTGTGTGCTCGCACTGTCTGGATGACTGATAAGGCATGTTGTGTTTCGATGAATGTTTAGATGATTAATTGCGCATGTTGTGTAGTTTTGTCTATGTGTATTGTCGTGCATGAAATGCCTATGAGAACATGAGTTACATGTTCTATCCTTTAGGAATTTTTGAAGGAATCGAACCAGTCGAAAGCGGTTGAGATAAGTAGACTTTAAATTTTTTTTCCTGTTTTGGATCTTTTGGGCCTATGAAGTCTAAAGGTATATTAAATCCAATCTAATAAAGTTTTTTAATAAAACTTATTTTATTTAGGTTCTTTAAAATGGATTTTGAATTGGATTTAAATTTAATTGTATGAATGTATCAAATACACCCATACTTAACATTTACTTGTTAAAGTTAATTTAGAGAATGAAACATTTCATTTTTTCTCTAAAACCTATGCAATTAATTAAGGTAAGATTTATTTAGCGAGAGAGAGAAAACTTTCATTTCACTCTCTAATTAATTGGATTGATTTATTAAATGTCATTAATGAGCAATTTATACATAACATAAATTGTGAGTATATCCAAGTATACTCTAGCAGATATTGTGTAAGTGCAACAAATAACTAGTATACATGGTTAATGTGACTGTGTATAGGTGCTGGGATTTATGCTGTAATGGACCCATTTGTCCCTTTGTATATGCCTTTATTGTCCAAAGTTTTGACTTTAAATTATATATGTATAATAATAGATAAGTTTACATACATACATGTTAAAAATAAGTTTCCCTATATTATATGTTTTCGAATCATGAATTAACAATTATAACACTGGTTTTAACTAAGGAATAGTTTTACACAAAATTTCATTTTGATTTAAGTTAAAATAACATAAAAATGTGTATATATATAAAAAAAATTGCAAGTTATGTTTTAAGTTTAACATAACATATGTATATATAAAGATTGTAATTCAAGTAACATATATGTTTAGATTTAATATTAACAAATTTAATGCAATCTATAACTTAGGTGGGAAATATAAAAGTATATGACTTTACACAAAAGACCACTTATGAGTCTAGAACAAATGGAAACTTTTACTTTTATGAATATAATAACCAAAAGAATAATTTTCTAGAAAATAACCATATAACACAAGAGATCGATTTTCAAGGTAAGTTTAAACAACCAACAAATATAGTTTATTTGTGTTCATATAAAAAAATGTTACAAAATTTTATATAACATAATAAAATAGTTTTACATTTTTTATAAACAATAATTCCAAAATAATGACAAAGGTAGTCGGATAACTTAGGCACATACAAATTCGTTATAAGATAATTCAGATCTAACTATACAAAAAATATGGACAAACAATTAAATAAGATAAAAGATTTGAAATATGTCAATCATAACAAACATATAGTCGGTGGAGATGTAGAACAAAAGGAGATCCAAATTAAATCAACATGATGATCAAACAATTAATTGAGGTGGATGAAAAAGGGGATTTGAGTTATATTACAAGATGAACATAACAAAATAGAAGAGATGCAACATGAATAGAATATAACCATCTAAAAATGATGAATATACAACTAAATAAAATTATAATTACCCAAAAATAAAGCCAATGATTTACACCTTGAATGAAGATATCTCCTTGGATCTCCAAGATCCACACCTAATCCTTTTAGGAGATGGATGAACCACTTATGTTTTACTATTTTTAATGTTCGCATTTGATTTCGAGTTGATAAAATTTTGAAAATTTTTATTTTGTTTTTCAGCCATGGAAGGTTAAGAGGAGAGAAGAGAAAAGTGAATGAAAAAATGAATGTATGTAGGAATTGAATTCGTGAATTTTTTTAAATTAAAAGAATGAAACCTTTCCTATTCCTTAATTAAACTTCCCAAATAAATTCCTCTAATTATCTCTCTCTACCCCTCTTTCTTCTCATGGTTTGGCTAAAATTACATACCATCAAATGACATAAAATTTCCATAAATCCCTTTATGCAATTATCTTTTACTTAAACCCATTTAAAACTACACCGATATCGTAATCGAGCGTGCAAATATAAATTTGATAAATGCGTTCAAATAATTACAAACAACTCCAAACATAAATAAATTAAAAAATAACTAATATTTCTTAAATATTAATTAATTTGATTAATCTACAATATTTTATAAACTAATTAAATCATGTAATTTTTTGGAGTATTCATTATTACGGTTGTGACACTATTAGGTGTAAATTCAAATGGTGATTAATATCGAACAATTTGAATAATAACGTTCACACATCGCCTTGGCTAGTAACATTTTGGTTGAATTTATCATTTACACATCTTTTGGTAAATTTAATTTTACTTATTATAAGTGGCACCTGATAGCATCGGTTATTTACACCAATTCCCTTTGTCAAAATTATATCACATTAGGACATATGGAATTTGGTTTTGGTCAAAACTCCAACATCGTTTACATTAACTTTGTAATTCCAAACATAAAATTCTATGTTCAATAATAACAATTATTATTAATCGTACTGCTCTAGCTAAAGACTTTGAATTTGATTTGACTACGGTTGTACTAACCCCATATAACTAAAGCGACAAATTCTTTATTGAATAGTGTTTCACTTACAATGCTTCAACTCAAACCCAACTATAGGTTTTCAATCGACAATATGCCACTATTTAAACTATAATCAAAGTGGAGTGTCCATATTGAAGTTTCATGATATTCTCAAGTTGAGGGAATTGTGTAACATTGTCGCTTCGAGTTTGTCTATCTGGCCTTAGTTATATTAACCAAGAGAACTCTCAAGTGAGTCTTTCTATAGTTATAATAACTATTAGTACGTAACCCCTTGGTGCCTCAACAGCCGTGAGAAATACACTACCTAACATTTGGAGAGTGTTACATACTATAGTTTTAGCGGATGAATTGATACCCTTTCTTGAAATATCTTGACTAGGAATATTTCAAATAATATGTTATTTTCATATTGATAAAATTCTCATGATTACAATATTTTGTAGTTACTATAACATAACATATCATTTAAGGATTTTCCATCTATATACTTTAAATTAATTATTTAATTATTTATATCACTATATAACAAGTATATAATAGAAAGAAAAACACCTTTTATTCTAAACAAGATTGGCCACAGAATTAGATATGTGTAACAAATTACATAATTTCCCATAGGGCATATCCCTAACTCTATCAATCTCCTACTTGCACTTGGGTTAAATTATGGAATCTTATCCAACTTTATCGATCAGTTTTCTCGAAAACTAGTCAGGTCGGTCTCTTTATGAATGGGTATGCTATTTTTATAATTATCTACTTTATTAGTTAACTCTTCTGATGCTGATAAACTGCCTTTATCATGTGGAACTATTCAGAGTATGTCTTTTGACTTCTAGTGAGCTTTAGGTTCTTTTACAAACTATATCGTGACATTTTTATCATATAACAATGTCATGGTATTCTCAACATTTGAAATCACCCTCGGCCCAATTATAAAATTGTGCATTTATTTATACTTCTTACATTTTAGTAGCCTTTGGTTGAGTCGGCTATGGAAAAATTCCAACTTTTTCTTGACTTAAGTTTGAACGTGAATTTAGGATTGACACACTATACTCAATATCTTTAATGATGTTCGAGCCTGCATACTTCTTCATATGCAGTTCGTTGTTTCTATAAATTATTCTATAGTATTTCATAAATACCGAAGAACACTCTAAAGTGTCATTAAGTGATCTTAATTCAAATTTGTTACTTGTCCTATGTATCAAATACATGAGTGAAGTGTGATATTGTAGACAATATAATATGTATGATAATTCCTATTGCCAATGCATAAGGAACCAATCTTACATGCTCCGTATTAAACAATTTTAATATCATGTCTGCGTATATCATTTGGGACAATCCTATCATCCTTTTATACTGATTATAAAAGATGCCAGTTTCAAAATCAATGTCAAGTATCAAACAACCAAACTGAGATGATTTTAACATGAATACATCGTTAACAATCATAAGTTTGTTGTTTACTTGTAGTTTAAGAAATATATTTCAGTGCCTATTAATATTATTTCTTATAGACTCATGCTTCCTCTGCATTTTGACTGAAATTCAAATTATTTGATTTCTCTATCAAAATACTTACTTAATTATGATGCGTATCGAATAACACTATGTGCAAAATCTGAATTAACTAAAGAAAGTTGAATGATGAATTTGTTACTTTAATTTCAAAAACTGAAATTTACGTTGTTATTTTTATCGGTGTGACTTATATTCCAACTGCATTGATCTTCTTGAAGACACCTTTGCAGCTAATGGACTATATCTTTCACATACCAATATCAAAATCATATTTTGATAACATACTTGTAATCCATTATGGATTTTCACATCTGCCACATAGTAGAGTCAATACTCTTAATGGCTTACTTAAGACCGCGGAAGTCCTTTTCTCAACACTAATAATTCATAATTTTTATTTAATGTGTAAGACTTATTATTAAACATTCTAATGTGCCATGTCTATTAGTTCAGTTAATTTCATTCCATCCTCCGTTATCAGTTTTATCATTAGATCGTATCCAAATCCATTTTACTATCAATAATTTTTAAATGAAATTCCTTCGTTATGAAGTTGGCATTTCTTAAAACAATAGTTGTTTATCAGTGCAATGGAATGGGTATATAGAAACATTTTATAAAATACCTAAATATATATATATATATATATATGAAACTGTTTCAGTTTACTATACTTATGTTCATAACATAAATTGATTAGTCAATATTGATCGGTTCCAAACTCCTTTGGGGTGGTCCACACAAGATCTCTTAAAAGCAAGTATTAAATACAACCTCTTGACTCACACAACCTATCGGTTCCTTGACCTAGGATATGTTGGGGTTTCTTGTAAACATTTATCTTGTATGATCTCGTAAACTATTCTTTAGGTGAAATTAAATTTTAACCTTATGTATTTACTCTTAAATACACGACCATAAAGAAAGAAGTTAACTCAATTCACTCGTTATCAACCATACTTTTTCTAACAATGTTTGTTTATTCCTTATTGATAGATACATCATTATGTATCATAGGAAGAAGTGACTTTTGAGATTGAATTATTTATTCATTTTTAGGCACTTTTGGTATCATTTCCTTTTATACTCACTTATTCGATCAAATAGGATTTTCTTATTTCCTTTGCATGTTACGTTTTATACTTCCGTTTTATATTCAACAAACTTATCATAAACATGGTACTTTGTATTAAATACACACGTTCATTTTAATGTTAACTCATCTATGAATTAAGTGAAGTATGTGGAACAATTTTTGGTATTACTAGACTTTTGACTACATATGTCGCTATGTATTAATTTGAAGAGTTCGCCAACTCTAATGTCGCTCCCATTAAATGAGGGCTTTGTCCTTAATAACAAAATAATTGTAACACATTATAGACACTTTTGTATGATTTAGCTAATGTAACAAACATTGTTATTCTAATAGATTTATCTCATAACAAATATTCAAAACATTCATCACAAAATAAAACTATCTTAACTTTTAGTCAGTACCGAAATTAATTATTATTTCATAAATAATATTTGGTATATTTACAAAAATAATCTTTGGTACCTTGATGCATTCACTAATAAGTATTATATGGCATGCTTCATTATTTCCGCTATTATTATAATAGCATATGAAATACGAGGTTCCATCCAACTACTTATTATGGGTTATTAATTTCTTTTACTATAACTAGTTTATAGTCGAGAGTTTTGGATCAAATATCTTAAACTTTTTGAAATGAATTTTATAGAAAATAATTTTCTATATGAAAATCATAATTGGAATAAAAATTACATTTTATCATTCCATATTAAGTAGCTACTAGTGTTGACGCCAAAAATGGATCAACATCCAAGATTAAGTGGTAGGGAACCCATGAGACCTAGGTCTAACAGATAGTATCGAGAATAAAAGAAATAGAATAGCGAGACACAAGATTTTTATAGTGGTTCGATAATCTCTGGCCTACGACCACATTATAGTTTTATTAAATGTTGTTTACAGAGAATTAGAATCACTTGTATAAGGGTTTGACATATTCTATATCCTAGAATTACCAATAGTAGCATCCTAGGTGACTATTGTGAAGGAGGTACGAGATAATGAAGAAGTAGTGTTCAGATCCAAAGTTAAGGAAAAAAGATCCCTTTTTAGTTGCAGTTAAGCTGGTATTTATAGAAAAACAAAGGTACGGATCAGGAGCCTGCTTGCACTCGTTACCAACCTAAATGACTAGGTACAGATCTATTTTTCCTGGTGTAAATCAAACTATTTCACTTGTTTTGCACTTCTACCTTCTATTCGATGTGTTCCAAGCTCTTTTCCATTGACTTTGAATTGATTCTAGTAATCTTTCTGATAACACTTGTATTATCCCGCTCTCTTCTCATCAATCCATGGAATTGCTCATCCAAACTCTGGAAAACCACTTGACCACGAGTAGTTGGAGTAGTACATGAAATATATGGTGTTTTGGAGGAAGAAAGGAGAGAGAAAACAACTCTTCATAGACCTAAATGAGTTGGTACTGAGTTACCTCCTTAGTTCTGTTTCCATTGAAATTTCTCCCAGTAGTTTTTCTATTTCTTCTAAGTGGACTTCTAAGTTTTTGAGTCATTTCATTTTTGTTTTGACGTTCTAACTTTCATTGATTTTTACTTGGTTAAAAACCCAGTTAACACTTGCCTCTGGAGTATGCTTTCATTGAAAACAAAGCGTGCTCTGGATCAAGACAAGCTCTAATTTACTATTTCTTGATTCAGGATAGTCGTTCAAGTGTCGTTTCGAAATGTCGCCTTCCATTGGTGGATGTTCCTTCAGTCGTGCTGCACGGTTAGAATCTTTTTCTTTATTGTTCACGCTAAAGATAAGATCTATGCTTTGGAGATTTGATTTATTCTTTGGAGATCATTCCATTCTTTAGATGATCACGCTCTCTCTTTGTTGTGTATTGTTTTCATTTTTGCTTTTCTATTGCCCCTAAGAGCTTTGGCCCCTGCCATGGAGCTGTGCAGTTAATGTCTCGCTATTACCCCACTATAACCCTGATATATCTCATAGCGGATTTCTACCACTACGATTTTTCCATATAGCCCCAAATATAGCCTTTCCGCTTTAAGCCCCGCTATTTTCGCTATATCCCGTTATTCCCGCTATATTTCGTTATTTCCGCTATATCTTCTTTAAAAGAAATGAATTGAAAAATGACATTTATACATTATAAAAATTATGAATAGTTTATTTAATTTAATTTTTAATATGTTTCCAGAAATGAAAATACTCTAATATTCTACAAAATTCAATTATGCTATATAACAGTTTTACGTTTATTTATAGTATATTCGCACATGTTTTTATTTAAAATTATTTATGTATTAATTAAAATTCAATTGAATGTTAGTTTTTTATTTAATTACCATTTATATATTTGTAAAAACATTAAGTACGAGTTTTATATGCTATTTTAGAGTCATCCGCTATATCTCGCTATATCCTCGCTATATCCCCGCTATGACTTTTTGCACCTCCGCCGCATTGAATCTGCCGAGCACTTTAACTGCACATCCATGGAGTGAGATTCATCTAAGGTTGAAGGAATGGTGTTATTGTGGTGATGGTGGTGGTGTGGCCAATTGCTTCTTGGTGGGAGATAGTCGGAGTTTGAGTTTCGCTCGGCCTGTGGTGGATCCCAAGCTTGTCCCCAATAAGACGTTTCGCACTAGGAACGGTCTTGCTAGATGACTCCATCGCTATGATTTTCCTATTGTTGCATTCTTTGTGTTCCTAAAAAAGAAAAGCTTTTTGCGTCGCTTTGGACAGCGGCGTCATTATCGATTATTCATCAATAACGGGTAAGTTCCGACATATGATATCACTGTACGACACAACTTGTTTTTCTAGCATGAGCAAGCTATCTACACAGGATGGTCCATTCTTCGCATACAGGATACATGACTCATATTGCATATATTGACACTTCTCACTTCCTCCAGCCAATGCTCGGAATCTGATTGGTCGACATACATCGACATCCTTTGGACTCCGGGCATTGGTTACATGGGTTTTAATTTTCAAAATAAAACATCCTTGATTTTGTTGAATGTCAAGTTTCCTTTTCTAGAGTGACTAGCTGATAGCCTCGCTTCAAGTCTGGCGATGGTACGTCTACTCCTTCTGAAGCCGGGTCCTCCACACCTCAGGATTTACCTTTTATTCCTACTATGCCTTGATGATCGATCATGACTGGATTACAAAGGACAGTTGCTCTTATAAAGCTGTTACTAAATTTGCCTCCTCCTCTAAATGAGTATATAGCCTTATAGATCTTGGATGAAGAGGCAAGTGTAAGTAGGGATCTCCCAAATCTTGCTAGCCCGTCGATCTTCCTTTTGGTCGTATAGTCTGTATTCTTTGTTTCCTCTTCAAATAGGTCATGTTCCTTTCGACCAACTATTAGCTGTAAAGAGTCACAATTCCATGCCACTCCTAACTGTCCTGGAGCAGCAGTTGGGAAGTTCATCCTCTCTTTGTATGATCTTTGCCGTGAACTAAATCCTGTTGGTGGAACTTGGGCACCAGTAGTAGCTAAATGTTATGGGAAAAATTATTCAACTGCCCCATGTCTAAGTGTGTTTTCCCTATCCTAGTCCTAGACTAGGAAAGTCCAATAATACATGCCTTAGATTCTCCACGATTATCCTTGCTTATTCTTGACCAAGCGTGTCCTACTTAGCCACTAGCATTGTCATAGGAGTTCAATCGTGCACCTATTTCGATCTTTGGAAACTAGCACGTGAATTTTTCAATTTCGGGCATCCTTCTTAATGTTACCTACCTCCGAGCAATGGTCGATTCCTGCAAGCTAGGGTTGAATCATCCGATCGAAACCTGTGTGGTTATTCCTCCCAAACGTTGTCTATCTCTAGGCAATAGCAGGTTCTTGATGATTTAGGTCGAGTTTCCCTTAGCAGACTTTTGTTGTGAGTAGTCCAAGTTTTGCACCACTCCCTAACACTGGGAACATTCTCTGTAATATTTATTCCTCATTCATATGCTCCTATCATGGTCTAAACTCTATTCCTGGAGCATTCTACCACGAGTTCGGATGTTAGCGTGAGTTAAACGTGTGGGGCTGATTGTTCGATTGCCCTTAGTCCAATAATACTTATTTTCAATCTTCCACGACAACCCTCGCCTTATCCTCGATTGAGCATATATGCTTGGTCACATGCACTATTGTTGAAATCTAGTCAGGCACTGGTTTCAATCCCCAGAAACTAGCACTCGAATCATCCAATTCCGACTACTATTCCTTGAAATTATCCGTTTTGGGTAACAGTAAAACTTTAGATGACTATGGTCAACACTCCAGTTGTATACTGATTTATGTCTCTACAAACTGGTATGTCAATGACTCAATTTTGAGCCTTTCGATACTTAGAGGTTCCCCTTGGTATCAAGACCTTTTTTGATTGTTGCTTCCACTTGTCCGTCTACCTTCCCGTCATGATTATGGCAAGTGGTTCCGCTTCAGCCCATTTTACAAAGTAGTTTACTGCAATGATAGTATGCTTAGCTCCTTCCTTCTTCACTGATAGAACACCAACAATGTCGATTCCCTAAATTGCAAATGGCCATGGGATAACCATTTGCTAAGTTCTTCTGAATATTCGCAAATCTCTAACATCGGTGGCATCATTTGGTGTAGTTAGTAGTATTCTGATTTATCATCAGCTAGAAATATGCATAGCGAAGCACCTTCTTTCCTAATGTCTACCCCCTAGTGTGATCACCACAGCTGCCCTCTTGAACTTCTGTAAGAAACTTCCTAGCTTTATCCTTGATTACACACCAAAGTAAGGGGTGGATAATCCTCTCCTATATAGCACTCCGTCTTATACTATGAATCGTAGTGCTTTTCGAGGAATTTTCCTCCGCTCATTCCTCTCTTTAGGGAGAACTCCAAGCCAATAGTCCTTTATGGGAGTCGTTCATGATTCCACTCCCTTTGCAATCTCCAGAATCCAGTCTGCACACTAGTCCCTAATTCTGGGAAACAGTAGTTTAATTGCTCGATTTTGAGCGTCCCTTTCTTAATTCTACTATCTCTGGGCAATAATTGAGTTCCTGAAGTTTGGGTCAGAAATCAATTATGAAGATTCATCCTCGATGTTGCCTATCTCTGGGCAATAACTGATATCTGCCGGTTAGAGTGGAAATTCGATCGGCTCAAAAGTGAATACTTCTTTCTGATGCTGCCAGTCTCCGGGCTATATTAGATTCCTGAAGATTTTACGATTACGCCATCCCAACATTGCCTATCTTCGGGTGATGCTAGGCTTCCGAATGTTATAAGACAGTATCTTCCTAATGTTTCCAATCTTTAAGTAGCATTAGATTCTAGAAGGTTGGGTTGAAGATTCGATCGAGCTCTTGCTTCTACCTCTGAAAGCCAATGTATCAATAGTTCCATTCTAGGGTTTCCCTTTAGCATCGCCAATCTTCGGGTGATGGCACATTCCTGCAAGTTAGGACCGAATGATCTGGTCGGTCCTTAAGTAGGCTATCTATACTTCTAGCCATCACCATACTTCGAACGATGGAAAATTCCTGAAGGAGGAAATCGAATTATCCGATCAGTTCCTGGTTTGGTTTTGAGAACCTTCTCGCTATTTCCAATCTTTGATTAGCAATGAATTCTAGAAGGTGGATTTTTTTTATCAAGTCTCCTCGTCATCGCTAATCTCTTGGCAGCGACGTATCTTTGAGGGCTAGGTGCTTCTTCCCTCTGTTATCACCTATCTTCAGGCGATAGTGTGATCCTACCAGTCTCCCCAATAACGACGACTTTCCAGAAGTTAGCTTCTCTTTCTAACATTGTAGGAGCAATGTCGGTTCTCAAAAAGGAGAGGATTGATGTGACAGTCGATTCATCAGTTTGGACCTTCCCGACGTTGTCGGAGCAATGCTGGTTCTTAGAAGGTGAGGGGTCGATATGACTATCGACCTAGCGGCTAAGACCTTCTCGACATTTCCAGTCTTTAGGCAACACTGATTCTTAGAAGGTGGGGGATCGATATGACCCATCGATCCGGCAGTTTAGACATTCCCGATATTGCCAGTCTTGGGACAACACTGGCTCTTAGAAGGTTGGGGATTGATATGACCTATCGATCTGTTGGTTTGACCTTCCCGATGTTGTCGAGGCAATACCGGTTCTCAAAAGGTGAGGAGTCGATGTGACCATCGACCTAGTGGTTTTGATCTTCCTGACATTGCCATTCTTGAGGCAATGCCAAATTTTCAAAGGTTGAGGATTGATATGACCCATTAATCCGACAGTTTTGACCATCCCGACGTTGCGGGGGCAACATCGGTTCTCAAAAGGCGAGGGGTCGATGTAATCGTCGACCTAGCGGTTTTAATCTTCTCAACATTGCCAGTATTCGGGCAATACTTGTTTTCTAAAGGCCAAGGGTCGATGTGACCATCGACCCAGTAGTTAAGACCTTCTTGACGTTGTCAGTCTTTGGGCAACGCTGGTTCTTAGAAGGCTGAGGATTGATATGACACATCAATTCAACGATTAGTAAGTCTACACTCCCTATCCATCATTCGAGGACATAGGAGCATTTTCTCGGCTATGCTGCCGGTTACAAAGCGTAGGAGTTTTGCTTGCAATAACATAGTTCTGTTGGTTCAAGAAGCGGATTTTATTAATGAGTAGAAGATATGGCAAGTCCTGCCTATTTACAATGTCTCCAATGTCCCTGGGAGGCTTATTTGCAAAAGGAAATTAGATAAGGATGAATGAAATATTATTCTTTTAGGTTGCTGCTTCATTCCTGGGTAACCGGCTAGCTTGAAGGTTATTTGATGACCATTCTTTTATCAACTCACCTAAGCCCCTCTTCGCTGGATCCAGATAGTACTCCTTGAGAAGGTACACCCTAGGGTCTTGTAGTTTCTCCGCTATTCCGTGATTCCCTAACATACTGCTGGAGCTTATTTTTCCTTATCAGCTCCTCGATCAAAAGTTTCAAATATCGACACTCATTAGTGTTGTACCCATGGGTTTCGTGGAAGCGACGGTACTTCCTAGAATGTTTATCTTGCTTTATTGCTTCCATCCTTAATGGCTTCTTATATTGCTCAGTTCCTTGAGTGGCAAGATATATATTCTCCGATGTGTCATTCAAGGGCTTGTAATGTTCCAATCCGAAGTTCTTTGGAAGTTTCACATCCGCATTACGCCTGTTATGAGGGTTTTGACTTCTTTTCTTCTAATTACCAGAGTTTCCAGCGTTTACTGTGATGTTGCTCTGGATTACTTCCTTTGACTTTCCATCATTATTCTTTCCTTCAACCAGACTTACCTCCCCCCCAATCATAGAAATTAGTTCGCTTTCCTATGAAATTATTCCATAATTGTTGGTTGTTTCATCTTTAACCATCGTCCAAAATCTTTATCTGGGTGGATGCCTTGGACTAAAGCCATGAATACCAAATCTTCCTTCGGATTACTGACCTCCGTCGCAGCAATGTTAAATCATTTCAAGAACCCTTTCAGAGATTCCTTGGGTCCTTGAGATAAGCTTGATAAGGACATTACATCTCTTTGTCGATCAGCATGGAGCCTAAACTGCTCCAAGAACTTCTTTTCCAACACATCAAAGGTAGATATGGACTTCAGCGTGAGTCTAGTGAACCACATAGAAGCAACTCCTTCTATGAAAATGGGAAAACATCTACATTGAACAACATCCGTAGCTCTTGCTCCATCCATATGCCATTCATACTTGATTAAATATTGTCTCGGATCAGTAGTTCCATTGTATGATGATTGGCATCATGAACTTTCTACTGTACTCTTCTCTCGAGATATTTTCAGTGAATGGAGTTCAGATTGGTGCATGTAACAACCCATTTATTTAATTACCTTGATTAGAGTAGCTATAATGATCCATCCCTATATCCATATTTTAAATATCTTGAATACTTTAGGATTTTGATATTTTAAAAGTATAAAAGACATAAAGAAATAAGGAAGGGCCTTTTTGATGTTAAGATGAATTTAAAATTTGATGTTTGCTTGAGGTATATATTGATAAATGTGTGTGTTATGGAATTTTTGTTAGTAAGTTATTATTTCTATGATAACATTAAGATTGATTGAAAGAATTTTAATAAAAACAAGCATCTATTTGAATTAAAATCTTTTTGATATTGGATATACATATATATGAAATCTGATTATGTTTATTATAGGCAAGCAAATATTTTATGAAGGAATAAAGTGTTAAAAGATATATGTATGGCATTGGATATTAATTTTTGTGTTAAATTGCCTGTTGAGTGTTTTAAGAATTCAGGTCGATGTGTTTGATCAGTGTCACCGATAGGGGTGCCTAGACACTAGGACGAGACAGTCGGACATGGTACTTTGAGTTATAGTATTTAAAATATTATAAATAATTATGAAAGAGCTATAAATAATATTTTTACAAAGGAAGTACAATTTTAAGTAAGTTAAATATTACCCTAACAATGAAAAGAATGTTTTGGAAAAATGTGTATATATGTGTGTGTATGATAATTTTGAAGCAATGTCTTAAAAATAGATAATAATTTTAAGAAGTGTTAGAAATTGTATATTTATTTTGAAAAGGAAGTATCGTATGAAAATTTGATAATAAATGAAAGTGATTTTATATAAGGTTATGTATTGTTTGAAAAGATAGAATATATTCTGAAAATGTTCTGGTAAAGATTTTGAGAAGAAATTTTTTATCTAGTATGAAAATAGTCTTTATGTATTATATAATTCTAGTGGTTGAAATAATTAAAATAAAAACTATAAGAATACTTATAAGTATTAATTTTATTTAAATGGAAAACGCAGCTATCGAACATTAGCAATAATTGAGATCATTGGAGCAGTGTTGACCCCTTGGTCAACATTGCAGCCGATTGACAAAGCAATTCGTTATAAATAGATGGCAAGGAAATGTCATTACATTAATTGATATTTGTAAAATTTGTATATGTTCATTTATAAGGTATGTGCTTAAGTGAGTTGTGTATGTTACTTTGATTGATTATATATAGCATATGGTAACTTATGTAAAAGTCAAAAGTGAGACGTTTAAATTATAATTTGATGAAAGTTGAAACAAAACCATGAGTTATGTATTTATTAGATAAATTGTTGAAATTTGGATAAGCTGTTTTGTGATTAAAAAATGCTTTTTGTAAATAAGGTTTTATATATTTAATTTAAGAAGTTTGGCATTTCAAAAATTTTGAATTTGAAAGTGGACATTTAAATTGGAAATAGTAAAGGTTATCTTATTGTTGAAAAATCTTTTGATTATTTCACATTCTTGTTTCTAAATCAAGATATCAAGGAAATTAAATATCTTTAATACTTAAGGATTTTGGTATTTTAAAAGTATAAAAGAAATTTGTGCTATAAAGAATGTTCTGCTCGAGTCATTTGATCCTTTGTGTTCTTCTTGCATTTAATTCTTGCTCGCTTTAAATGTAATTTTCCTGAGATATATGTTCACATTTATGGACAATTTAAGGGACTTTGGTGATGATTATTTGATATTTAAATCCGTTTTAAAAATAAAGTTCTACATACACTTAAAGTATATTTAAAAATGAATATGAAAAGTTAAAAACTCTTTTTTTATGGATTTAATTTGAATGCTATATTATATCATGATTTCGTGAAGTTCTATTTTGAAAATTTTATATATTTATATGAATATATAAGTAGAGTTTTAATTATTTTACTAAGAAAATCCTTTGATTTATAAAAAAATTCTATTATAAAATTCTTTTTAAAAATAAACTTTTAAATTATTATTCCCAAAGGTAAGTCAAATCTAATTCTTTATAAAAAAAACTCTTTTCTTTTCTTATATTTTTAATTTGAATTTTAATGAGATTTCTATCTGAATTTGCTTTTCTATGAAAGAGGAATTCTAATAAACGATTGAATAGTCTGATTGGTTACGAGACTTTTTGTACGATTCTCTTGATTATTATTATGATTTATTAAATAGAGTTTGAGTGGATTTTACTAGTTTTTAGTAAATACTGGAATTTCACTATCTGGTATGAAATAGTTGGTTAAATTTTACTAATTACTAAAGCGAAAATTATTTACACTTTAGAGTTGTATTATCTTAGGGTGTTCGAATTTCAGGCCTATAGATCTTCGAGATATGATGACTCGTTTTATTATCGATCTGAGAGTCGATATATTTTTTGGTAGGTAGGTCTATTTCGGTAGATCTGTTTATGGTGTAAATATGGCTGTCTCTTTTGGTAGGTAGATGTTTACATGCATCGTAGTCTATATACTGGGTGACTATAACCCATCAGTTAATTTTAGCACACAGTTAGACGGTGTTTACCTCTTTTGGTAGGTAAATTTGCATAGGACAAATTATGAACACGGCTGCTCTTTTCTTTGGGCAGGTGTTCCTAATTTGCAGTCTCTTTCGGTAGGCATTCTTTCTTTGTAGTAGGTCTCTTTCGGTAGATTTCGCATCGCCGTATTAAACTGATGTGGACTACCATTATTACTTCATGAGTGATGATTATCTCTTTAGAGATTTTATGATTAGATCTTTCGGTATCTTTTAGCTCTAAAGAATTTTGAATTGTTATCACCATATTTTTTTGATGATAGTCCATTAATTTTGAATTGTTAACTAAGAAGGGAAGTTTGTAGAGACCCTACTTTCTACGTCGTTGATATAAGTAACTTCGAACTAAAATAAAATGTTTGACTTCAATTTTAGATAAATTTGAAACTATTCCTATCAAACTAAAACCTATTTATAAAGATCTTTGTTTTAATAAATTGAGCTAGTTTGTAAATTCTTTTCAAAAAAAATTAATTGGACGTGAATAAGATATTTATAGTGAAAGTAATATATTTTTATATGTGATTGAACTAAGAATAAATATTAATTGATATTAACAAAATCAACAAATTAATGAAACCGAGCAATTGCTGAATTTAAATAATTGGTATAAATTATTGAAATATACTTTATAAAACATATTATAAATCAAAAATTAAGTTGAAAATATATTTATAAATAAATGATAAGAGTTATTTTACTTATATACATGAAGAGAATTGAATTTTTCATTTAAAATGAAAAAGAGATAAATTAAAATTCTAATGCATTCGGGCTTAGTCAAAAATAAACAATGTTCTTTGATATTATATACAACTTTAATTCCTTCCTTTTTCTTTATGTTCAACCCAGCCCAAGCCCATTCAATACCCTAACCACCATCATTATTCCATGCCCTAGCGTCCTTCCTCCCAGATCGAATGCGTAAGCATGAAAAGAAAAAAAATCGTGATAGGGGAGATTATCGCACACGACCTGGGTGTGACATGGAGCATCGAGGCAGCTGTTGTTGATTGAAGTGGCGCAGGCCTGGTGATTTTAGGCACGGTGATGACTGCTCGAGGGTCTAGGCGTGGAGGATTAGGCGTGGTAATTTTAGGAAGGGACTTTGGTGATGCTAGGTGTAACGACCCGAGATATTAATGATTTAAATAACGTAATTAATTAAAAATTTTGTGAAAATAAACAAATAAAATTTTGCAATGAAAATTTGATATTTGGAATACGTCTATTTAAACGTAGCAAGTGTCAGATTTTCATCAAAAAATATGAAAGTATGTTCAGTTGTGAAATTTCAATTATAAATTTAAAATCAGTTTAAATTTGATGGAAATAAATTATTTTTGAAAACTGAATATTTTTATATAAGAAAAATGTAAATCATTTTTTGATTGAGACATCATATTTTGTTTCGCCAAATTTGGACTGCTCTAGCTCCGTTTATCTTATTTTGGGCGTTTTAGCAACATTTTGGCAACGAATATCGAGTTTTGAGATGTGGGTCGTGTCAGTCACATCTGTGTACCATCTTGTTCATCTCATCGTACTGATCTCCCTAGTATATTCATTTGTGCATTTTGGAGTCCGGTACACGGCGAAATCAGTAAAAGGATTAGCCGTATCGGTACCCAATTTTAACCTTTTGGATTCCTCTGTCCTTTCAATTGCCCAGCCGTGAGATAATGAATGGCCACTAACCTTTATAATTCCCATAATTTAATTTTGACCTTTGCTGTTTCCACCTTTTCAATATAATTTTTGATTCGTTCCATTTTCATGCTCTCCCTCTCCCTTCTTTTTCTGTTCATTCTATTAAAAAAATAGTATATTATATATAAACTCATATATATTTTGCCTCAGATCTGCTCGTCTCTCTCACCATCTCTCCTCTCCGTTTTTACTCACCGCCGCCCCTTCTACTCCAGTCCGCCTTGCCTTCGCCTTCCCCAGCCTTCCATCACAGCATGCACCAATAGCCGCACGTCCCTTCTCCTCGCCGAGCTCTGCACCCACACCACATCGGCTGCCATCCTCTCGCCCTCTCCACTCCACATCCCACATAGACTCAGCTCTCTCACTCTCCACGCCACCCATCCTCCCCTTCTCAGTACCCATGTCTGCTCCCTTGCTCTGTCCTCCCATCACACAGCCGAACCGCACAACCAAATGAATCCGACACCCCTTAATCCACAGCACCTAGCTCCGCCACAGCAGCCTCCCTTACACCGATCCACCTACCTCCATTTTCCCACTGCCGTGTTTTTTGCCATCCCCTTCCACAACCCATCCGCCACTCAAGCTGCACCCAAACCTTCTCTTCACCATCCTGAACCATGTCGAACCCATCTGACTCCGCTTTCCCTCTCCGTAGCATCCATCTTCCGCCTCCCCTTGCAACCAATCTCCACCCAGCAACAACAAGCACCGAACCCCCTTTAACCTTGCCACTCCATTCGACCAGACCCAAGCACCCACTACCGACTCCTTCGACCAGCCTACCCACTACCGTGCATCCCTCTCTGCCTTGTCAACCGAGCACCGCAACCAAGCCTCACCTCATGCCTTCACCACTCGGTGCGACAGCCTTGCAGTAGCCAGCCTTACTTTCCTGTCATCCAAACTCATGCAGCCTCCTCTTCTTATATACATAAACAAAAGGAGAAAAAGGTGTGTGTGTGTGTGTGTATATATATATATATATATATTATGTTTATATATATATTTGTTTTCATCGAATACGAATTCAAGTTATCTAGTTTGTCGCAACCATCTTTTCGCTGTCCAGTCTAATCGCCGTTGTCCGGAGATTATAGTAGCAAATTCTCTAGCTTAATTGCTTATCCGTGTGCGTGTCCATGTCACCTTTTTCATTCTCGTTATTTCTCTAGCCTCGAAAGGTGAGCGATCACTCACGATTGACATTCATATGCTTAGTAAATTGATTTCACATGAAATGACGATTTAAATATGTTGTTAAATTTGAATTAGTTAGAAATTAAATTTTCAAATATGATATGTTAATATTTAAATTTGTTAACCTATGACATATGACACCATGACCTGTTGAATATGTATTTATTTAAATGGTTAATTATGATCATATTTGCCACTGATATGCTATGTCATTTTATGCTATTATTCTATTATTCTCACTCCTTAAGTTCCCTTTTAGTTTAGGAATTCCCTATGGGTTGAAATGATACATACCTGAACGATATTATAAATTAGGGAAAATCATTATGGGTTGAAATGATAAACCCAAGTGATTTTATTGAATTTGAAATTTTGGGATTGCGGGTTGAAATGATATATACCCATAAATTTTAAATTATTGCGGATTGGAATGATAAAAATCCGTATCACTTGACCATAGGATAGAAAATTATATACGGACACCATTGGTCTATTTTGAAAAATGATTTTCAAAGTTTTGCAAGGAAATAGGTGGGTTTTATTAAATATTGATTTTTTTTAATATAATATAAAGATTTTTATTTTAATATATGTGTTAAAATTTAGATTTTTAAATTATATGTTTGAAAATTTTAATTTATAAGTTAAGTTTTGAAAAATGTAAATTTTAAGATTTTACTTATAATTTTATTATTTTTAAATATATGAAATATAGTTTAATATAAAATAAAATAGAATTAATAAAATCAGATTTAATTTAATAATATTTAATTTAATAGAATTTAATTGGACAAGTATATATATTGTATTTAAAATATTTATTTAAAATTTATATTAATATTTTGAAAATAGATTTTTGTAATAACTTTAATAAAATAAAGGTTGGGAAGATAAATTAAGTTAATTTGTAATTTAATTTGTTTGAGAATTGAATATAAATAAGAAATTATTGGAAACTTATTGATTTTGAGATTTTGAAAGGTATAATTTTATAACTTGATTTAATTAAAGGTGATTAAATGAATATTTTCAAATTTAAATAAAACTGAATATTTAATTTTGATTTAAATTTGTAATTTGAGATTTTATTTAAATGCTTATAAAAAGTGATTAGGTGAATATTTTAGAATTAAATATAATTGAAGTTAGATATTTAATTATTGATTTTATTTAAATTTGTAATTTGATATTTTTTTTAAATGTTATTAAAAATGATTAAGTGAATATTTTCAAATTTAAATAAAATTAAAGTTGAATTTTGAAATGTTGGAATCTGCCTTCTTCGATTTTAATGTGACAACTATATATTTCAAACTATATACTATGATGACAAATATTCTTGCAGGAATCTACAAAGAAAAGCTATTATCATATCGTCAACAAACTAAGCTCAAGCTTTCTAGTATACTGATTATTATTTCCGGTTAGATATTTTTGTACAATCTCTGATATGATGATAACACACACACACAAATAGTTTTTGGAAAACATGTTCTACAAATATAAAATATTTTTTATAGACATAAAAGTATTTTCAAAAGTTTCTCAAGTTCAGAATCACTAAAATAAAGAAGAGGAACAAATCAGTACAAATTCAGACATCTGTCACTTTTATTTAGCCATCTGTCATAAAAACAGACGTCTGTCACTTTAATACAGACGTCTGTCATAAAAACAGACGTCTAAATTAAATGAACAGACGTCTAAATTCATAGAAATTTGTTTCTTCTGCCTATTTGACTGTTTAAACTTACTTAGCCATCTGTCACTTTTTCTCAGACATCTGAACTTGACGAACTGAAGCATCTCTTCATGAAAATTCAAATTTTGAAGAGTTGTCTTCTTCACCAACAGTTGCACTCCTTCTAATAGTTGCAACTATTGAATTAAAACTATTCAACACTATAAATAGAGATGAAAATTCACTATTTCAACAACTAATTCTTTCTATCTTTTCTGATCTTATATTGTTATAATATCAAGTGATTTTCAATTCTCTACTTCCTATCTTTGCACATTCAAATCATCATATCAAGAAGATTATAGGAAGGGTGTACTACATTGACTATATTCGTGTTATTCAAAGAACACACAAGTCAAGAAACAATTTACCAAATTGTAATTGAAGTCCTATTCGGTTGCTTAGGCGGAAAAGTCCTACTCGGTTGCTTAGGCGGAAAAGTCCTGTTCGGTTGCTCAGGCGGTGTGATACCTGTTCCTCCGGGTTAAGTGAGGGTTATTCGAGAAATTCCAGAAGCAGTCTGGGACTGGACGTAGAACGAGAAGTTCGAACCAGTATAAAAATCCCTGGTGTCATTTTTATTACTGCTATTTACTATTATTTATAATTCCGCACTTGCTAGACTAGTCTTACTGTATATTATCGATCCATATAGACTTTCATTTGGTATCGGAGCCTGGGATTCTAGAGATCGTAACAACATCCTAGAATAAATGGCTACAAAGAGATCTAGTCAAGGCAATAAGAAGAGGAAAAGCAATAAAGAAGAATCAAAGGAGCAAACAAACAAATGCTTCATAGCTAAACTCAGATCACAATCGGTATGTTCAGATTCTTTATATAAAGATCTTCTGTTAGCACATGACGAATTATTAAAAGATTGTAAAACTTTGAATAAAGTTAATACAATTGCTTTTGCTAAGTTAAAAGATTGTGAGCAAGAAATTTCAAATTTAAAAGAGGAAAATAAATTTTTGGTAAAACAAACTAAATGTTTTGAAAATACCGTCGAAGAACTTGTTTTACAAAAAGATTTCCTACAAAAAGAAAATGAGCAGTTAGAAGATAAAAACAATGATCTTTTGGAGGAAATCAATGTTTTGCAAAATAAAAATACTTTTTTGGAAAATTCTTTAAATAATTCTAGTTCTTTAATTTTGTCTCTTGAAAAAGAGAATGAAGCTTTAATTAAAAAGAATTTAGAATTATCTAAAGAATGTGAGATTTTAAAATTTAATAATAATATTTTTCAAAAAAAAGTTTGTGATTCTAAAGCTAATTTTGAAAGATTAAATACAAAAATCATAAATTTTAACAAAGGTAAAGATATATTATCTTCCTTAGTTACAAATTCAAAATCTCACAATGATAAAAGTGGTTTAAGTTATAATAAAATTGATCGTAGAAATAGCACTAGATATGCTTTCATGTATAGTAAAAATGTTAGTGCTAGTACTAAATTTCGAGTAAAATCTAAATCCAATTTTTATAGAAATTCAAATACTGCTATGACCAATAATGTTTATAATTTCTCTAGAAATACAAAATCATTGACTAGAAATATGAATAAAAATTATCTAAGTATTTGGGTTCCTGTTAATTGGAAAAATAGAGAAAAATACATTAATGGTTATTTTGATATGGTAGTTAATAATGAAAATTATATTTATAAAGGTTCAACCACACCCAAATGGGTATGGTTTCCCAAGATCTAACCCCCGGACCCTAACATAATAAGTGGGTACCAAAAATGATTATTATGTTTTGCAGGTACTCAAAGAAACAAAAGGAAAAGGATAGATTTTGGAATTTTAAAGAATGTTCCATACGTTTAATAGAATTACGTGCTTACAATAAAATATGGACTTCAGCAAATATGGTAAAATCTATTTTATTTTTCCTTCATAATTAATAATGAGTTTATCTCGTTATTTACAAGATATTATACTTAGTGGTAGAAGTTATACATAGGGGGACCATTAAACATATTACTATTATTCAAAAACTAAAAATCAGACAAACAGACGTCTGATAGTTATTAACAGACGTTTGTATACCTATTTTTTGTTTGAGCCGTCTGAACATTTTGTCACAGACGTCTGTCCTCAAAAATAGATGTCTGCTACAAAAATTTAGACGTCTGAATTTAGTTCAAAATGTTTTTTACTCTCTGTTTCAATTTTAGACCTCTGAGCCGTCTGAACGAATCTTTTAGACGTCTGTCATCATACTTAGCCGTTTAATATAATTTTTAGATGTCTAAATCTATTAATTTTTTCAATCTTTTTTATTTTCTACAGAACATCAGACGTCTGTTATGTGACTTGTTCTATAAGTAATTTATTCTTTTGTTTTTTTTTTATAAATATGTATTTCTGTCCTATATCACTGTTTCTCTTTGTTTAGTATATTAAGATGTGGAACCTGTTCAAACATATGTTCAAATCTGTTTTTATACTCCAAATATTCTGACTCTTCCACAACAAAATTTTATCATTGGTATGTTCTGAACAAAGTTCATATTGCTATTCAACAATATGTTTTATCATCACATTTCTAACAAAACCCCTTACAAATTCCTTTTTGTTAATGACAAAGGGGGAGAAATATTAATCATCCTGCTATATAATATGGTCATGTTGACAGGGGGAGAAAAAGGTATGGTTTATACTAACCGTTGAATTATATAGTTGTCATCATCAAAAAGGGGGAGAATGTTGGAATCTGCCTTCTTCGATTTTAATGTGACAACTATATATTTCAAACTATATACTATGATGACAAATATTCTTGCAGGAATCTACAAAGAAAAGCTATTATCATATCGTCAACAAACTAAGCTCAAGCTTTCTAGTATACTGATTATTATTTCCGGTTAGATATTTTTGTACAATCTCTGATATGATGATAACACACACACACAAATAGTTTTTGGAAAACATGTTCTACAAATATAAAATATTTTTTATAGACATAAAAGTATTTTCAAAAGTTTCTCAAGTTCAGAATCACTAAAATAAAGAAGAGGAACAAATCAGTACAAATTCAGACATCTGTCACTTTTATTTAGCCATCTGTCATAAAAACAGACGTCTGTCACTTTAATACAGACGTCTGTCATAAAAACAGACGTCTAAATTAAATGAACAGACGTCTAAATTCATAGAAATTTGTTTCTTCTGCCTATTTGACTGTTTAAACTTACTTAGCCATCTGTCACTTTTTCTCAGACATCTGAACTTGACGAACTGAAGCATCTCTTCATGAAAATTCAAATTTTGAAGAGTTGTCTTCTTCACCAACAGTTGCACTCCTTCTAATAGTTGCAACTATTGAATTAAAACTATTCAACACTATAAATAGAGATGAAAATTCACTATTTCAACAACTAATTCTTTCTATCTTTTCTGATCTTATATTGTTATAATATCAAGTGATTTTCAATTCTCTACTTCATATCTTTGCACATTCAAATCATCATATCAAGAAGATTATAGGAAGGGTGTACTACATTGACTATATTCGTGTTATTCAAAGAACACACAAGTCAAGAAACAATTTACCAAATTGTAATTGAAGTCCTATTCGGTTGCTTAGGCGGAAAAGTCCTACTCGGTTGCTTAGGCGGAAAAGTCCTGTTCGGTTGCTCAGGCGGTGTGATACCTGTTCCTCCGGGTTAAGTGAGGGTTATTCGAGAAATTCCAGAAGCAGTCTGGGACTGGACGTAGAACGAGAAGTTCGAACCAGTATAAAAATCCCTGGTGTCATTTTTATTACTGCTATTTACTATTATTTATAATTCCGCACTTGCTAGACTAGTCTTACTGTATATTATCGATCCATATAGACTTTCATTTGGTATCGGAGCCTGGGATTCTAGAGATCGTAACAACATCCTAGAATAAATGGCTACAAAGAGATCTAGTCAAGGCAATAAGAAGAGGAAAAGCAATAAAGAAGAATCAAAGGAGCAAACAAACAAATGCTTCATAGCTAAACTCAGATCACAATCGGTATGTTCAGATTCTTTATATAAAGATCTTCTGTTAGCACATGACGAATTATTAAAAGATTGTAAAACTTTGAATAAAGTTAATACAATTGCTTTTGCTAAGTTAAAAGATTGTGAGCAAGAAATTTCAAATTTAAAAGAGGAAAATAAATTTTTGGTAAAACAAACTAAATGTTTTGAAAATACCGTCGAAGAACTTGTTTTACAAAAAGATTTCCTACAAAAAGAAAATGAGCAGTTAGAAGATAAAAACAATGATCTTTTGGAGGAAATCAATGTTTTGCAAAATAAAAATACTTTTTTGGAAAATTCTTTAAATAATTCTAGTTCTTTAATTTTGTCTCTTGAAAAAGAGAATGAAGCTTTAATTAAAAAGAATTTAGAATTATCTAAAGAATGTGAGATTTTAAAATTTAATAATAATATTTTTCAAAAAAAAGTTTGTGATTCTAAAGCTAATTTTGAAAGATTAAATACAAAAATCATAAATTTTAACAAAGGTAAAGATATATTATCTTCCTTAGTTACAAATTCAAAATCTCACAATGATAAAAGTGGTTTAAGTTATAATAAAATTGATCGTAGAAATAGCACTAGATATGCTTTCATGTATAGTAAAAATGTTAGTGCTAGTACTAAATTTCGAGTAAAATCTAAATCCAATTTTTATAGAAATTCAAATACTGCTATGACCAATAATGTTTATAATTTCTCTAGAAATACAAAATCATTGACTAGAAATATGAATAAAAATTATCTAAGTATTTGGGTTCCTGTTAATTGGAAAAATAGAGAAAAATACATTAATGGTTATTTTGATATGGTAGTTAATAATGAAAATTATATTTATAAAGGTTCAACCACACCCAAATGGGTATGGTTTCCCAAGATCTAACCCCCGGACCCTAACATAATAAGTGGGTACCAAAAATGATTATTATGTTTTGCAGGTACTCAAAGAAACAAAAGGAAAAGGATAGATTTTGGAATTTTAAAGAATGTTCCATACGTTTAATAGAATTACGTGCTTACAATAAAATATGGACTTCAGCAAATATGGTAAAATCTATTTTATTTTTCCTTCATAATTAATAATGAGTTTATCTCGTTATTTACAAGATATTATACTTAGTGGTAGAAGTTATACATAGGGGGACCATTAAACATATTACTATTATTCAAAAACTAAAAATCAGACAAACAGACGTCTGATAGTTATTAACAGACGTTTGTATACCTATTTTTTGTTTGAGCCGTCTGAACATTTTGTCACAGACGTCTGTCCTCAAAAATAGATGTCTGCTACAAAAATTTAGACGTCTGAATTTAGTTCAAAATGTTTTTTACTCTCTGTTTCAATTTTAGACCTCTGAGCCGTCTGAACGAATCTTTTAGACGTCTGTCATCATACTTAGCCGTTTAATATAATTTTTAGATGTCTAAATCTATTAATTTTTTCAATCTTTTTTATTTTCTACAGAACATCAGACGTCTGTTATGTGACTTGTTCTATAAGTAATTTATTCTTTTGTTTTTTTTTTATAAATATGTATTTCTGTCCTATATCACTGTTTCTCTTTGTTTAGTATATTAAGATGTGGAACCTGTTCAAACATATGTTCAAATCTGTTTTTATACTCCAAATATTCTGACTCTTCCACAACAAAATTTTATCATTGGTATGTTCTGAACAAAGTTCATATTGCTATTCAACAATATGTTTTATCATCACATTTCTAACAAAACCCCTTACAAATTCCTTTTTGTTAATGACAAAGGGGGAGAAATATTAATCATCCTGCTATATAATATGGTCATGTTGACAGGGGGAGAAAAAGGTATGGTTTATACTAACCGTTGAATTATATAGTTGTCATCATCAAAAAGGGGGAGAATGTTGGAATCTGCCTTCTTCGATTTTAATGTGACAACTATATATTTCAAACTATATACTATGATGACAAATATTCTTGCAGGAATCTACAAAGAAAAGCTATTATCATATCGTCAACAAACTAAGCTCAAGCTTTCTAGTATACTGATTATTATTTCCGGTTAGATATTTTTGTACAATCTCTGATATGATGATAACACACACACACAAATAGTTTTTGGAAAACATGTTCTACAAATATAAAATATTTTTTATAGACATAAAAGTATTTTCAAAAGTTTCTCAAGTTCAGAATCACTAAAATAAAGAAGAGGAACAAATCAGTACAAATTCAGACATCTGTCACTTTTATTTAGCCATCTGTCATAAAAACAGACGTCTGTCACTTTAATACAGACGTCTGTCATAAAAACAGACGTCTAAATTAAATGAACAGACGTCTAAATTCATAGAAATTTGTTTCTTCTGCCTATTTGACTGTTTAAACTTACTTAGCCATCTGTCACTTTTTCTCAGACATCTGAACTTGACGAACTGAAGCATCTCTTCATGAAAATTCAAATTTTGAAGAGTTGTCTTCTTCACCAACAGTTGCACTCCTTCTAATAGTTGCAACTATTGAATTAAAACTATTCAACACTATAAATAGAGATGAAAATTCACTATTTCAACAACTAATTCTTTCTATCTTTTCTGATCTTATATTGTTATAATATCAAGTGATTTTCAATTCTCTACTTCCTATCTTTGCACATTCAAATCATCATATCAAGAAGATTATAGGAAGGGTGTACTACATTGACTATATTCGTGTTATTCAAAGAACACACAAGTCAAGAAACAATTTACCAAATTGTAATTGAAGTCCTATTCGGTTGCTTAGGCGGAAAAGTCCTATTCGGTTGCTTAGGCGGAAAAGTCCTGTTCGGTTGCTCAGGCGGTGTAATACCTGTTCCTCCGGGTTAAGTGAGGGTTATTCGAGAAATTCCAGAAGCAGTCTGGGACTGGACGTAGAACGAGAAGTTCGAACCAGTATAAAAATCCCTGGTGTCATTTTTATTACTGCTATTTACTATTATTTATAATTCCGCACTTGCTAGACTAGTCTTACTGTATATTATCGATCCATATAGACTTTCATGAAATATAAATGAAATTTATCAAATTGAGTTATTGTAAATTGTTTGAATATTTAAAACTTGAAACCTATTGAATTGGAAGTGGTTTAAATTTGTAGTTCAAACCTGGATTTGAAATCGATATAAATTAAAATGGTTTTAATGAAAATTTGAATTGAACCTTTAACCGTTTTAATTGAAATTGTCGAACTGATTTTGATTTAAATTGAATTTTGGAAATAAAGCTGATTTGAATGGCTTTGTGAAATTGGAAGAAATAATTTTAATTTGAAACTATTTTCGATATAAACTCTTTTAACATACAAACTATTTTAATATATATTATTTTAAATTTATAAACAATTTATAATATATCTATTGTAATATATAAACTATTTCTAATATATATACTATTTTAATCTATAACCTATTTTTAAATATAAACTATTTTTAATATATAACTATTCATATATGTAAACTATTTCCAATATTCAAACCGTTTAAGTTGGAGCTGTTATGACTTAGATTTAATGGATTTAAATGGGAATACTTTGATATGATGGTTTAACCTATTTTGTGGTTATGATTTTGAAAGTGAATATGATTTTGAAAGCAATATAATTTTGTAATGAATATGATATTTTGATATGAATTATGAACCATTTGAAATGAAAATGACCACGGTGTGAGATAAGTGTTTGGTTGTTAAAGGGACCGGGATCAGACATTGTCATACTCTTTGCCAATACCGAAAACCACTTTAAGAACTGTGTACGTGGTGGAGAATCTAGAATGAAGTAGGATGGTTTGACGAACGTCTGTATGAGGTATGAACGCAGCCCTGACTCCCTCGAGTCAGCTTTATATGGCTAAAACAAGAGCTATACCGGGCCAAGTGGGGTCGCTCCTCCTATCGGGCACATTTCTTCGATACGATATTTATTACTTTGTGATTGATTTGGTGACCACCCCTCGATTTGATTACGGGAGTGTGTTCCAAGGTGGGCGGTAGTAACTGCAATGCATTACCACCAATCCGGGAGTGCAAACGGTAGAATCCTACCCTGGCATTGCCACGTGTGCTTTGTCATATGCCTCATCGCGCCCACTACGATTTTGGTTTGTGTCATACACTATGGAGTGCCCTCTGATAGCCCATTAGTTTACGGAGGAATTACGGTACTGTATAGACTACGACATTTATATAAAAATGTGTTAAGGGGGATATGGGTAACGCCTTAACGCTATTTTAATATTTTACTTTATTGTAGACATTATCTATGTAGCATATTGTATTATGTATGTAGATAGTTTAATGGATCCTTAAAGGATGGGAATCCCAAACATCCTTTAAGTTATATTGCACTTCACTTGGACATTTCAATTGAGTTGATTTACTTGCATAAGAATGTTAATCCTGACTCGAGTGTTTTGTGTTTTGCTTTATGCTCGGGTCAGACTGAGTGTCACAGCATATGAAGCTCATCTTTTGAGCATGGAGCTTTTCTTGGAGATCTATCTTTTATCCATTTGGATTTCAGTTGTTTCCAATTGTTTATGTTCAGACTTGTCATTTGCTTTTGTATTGAGACTTCTATGTATTGGAATTCTGTTGTATTTTGTTTTAGACTCTGATGTTTCTAAAGTAACTTCATGAACTACTATTTATCTATTCCGCTGCTTATTGTTGTAAACTCCGTGTCTGTGATTCTGTGATTTATTTATTTACTGCATATGCTAAGTTTTGCCAATTATAAATTAACAATCTGTTGTTTTGAACAATTCAAGTCTGACATGTGTGGATGATTGTCGATTTAAATGGTTCGAAATGGCAGGTCCTTACACTAGGCAATGGTCGATGAGTTGCTAGTGCTGTCCTTGAAGCATATGGCAGTGTCAATGTTGAAGAAGGGAAGGAGCAGCCAAGTAAGTGCAGACGATGGAAATTGGCGGCGAATGTAGCTGGGGAGTTGAAAATGGTGGATGCTAGCTGCAACTCTGACATATTTTCGAGCAATTGGGTTCTCCCGCTCCTCGATTAGGTAAGTTATTTTTAACTCACACTTCTATATCTTTATAAATGAATATCTTTATGCATGCCATGTATGTTTGTTTAGGTAAAAATGGTTGATTTTTAATTGTTGAATTGGTTGAAGTATGAATGCATGCGATGAATTGTTCTATGTTTTGCACGTAGTTGGATAAACTTGACTGGTTTGGGATGTTGTTTCCTTAAATGGCTTGATAGTGTAAATTTACAAACGTAATCCCATTCATTTATGAGTTAAAATTTTATAGTATGTTGATATTTGTATATCTTCATGTGATCAGAGTTGTCGAAAAGCAACTCGGATCTTTAAGAAAATTATATTATGGAATTATAATTTATAGAGCGATGTTGACTCTAGAAGTTGCATTTTTGATGGATTTATTGATGAGGTGTTAGCGACCTTGTCTTTCTGATGAAACTGCTTGGAGAGATGTTAGCGATCTTGTCATTGCGTTCATGGCTATCATAATATTTTCGGTGCCAAGATTATGATTGTTTATTAGTGTAATCGGGTATCCATTCCCAATTTTTCTTCGGAGTGTTTGTATTCGGGTATGAATTCCCTTTCTATGCTTCAAAGATTTTGATAAATTAGTTATCAACATCTTTTTAGAAGATAGTCCATTTGAGACTTGATATGAATTTATGATATGGTATTTTGACTGATATGCCTTATTATGACTATTTGGTTTTCGGCATATTTTTATCATCGCTTATTTTGTTGTTAAGTCTTATATTGATATGGATTTTGAAATGTTGATTTGGTTTGATATGCCTTGTTATGATCAATTGGTTTTAGGCATGTTTTGAGATGAATTATTTTATGGTTTAGTCATATATTTATGATATCAACATCTCACCTTTTTATTTAGATATAGTCTAACCCGTTTATTATTTTAATACTCAGGTTTGGCCAAGACTCTACAAGGACAGGAACTCACTGACTTATGGATTTTATGCTAGCACTTGAGTAAACTATTTTGACTGTTTCAGTTTACTTAATTATTGTATTTTGACACTTAGGATGATATGTCATATATATTATTTAGTAGTGACTTTGTACCTGATACAACATTTTGGATGTGATGTGTATATTTATGGGTTCAGTACTGATATTTAGTAGACTCGCATCTTATTATGATATATATGATGTATATTATTCTGCTGCGATCTGTGACTTGATTCTATTTATTTATATTATATGTCGTTTTGAATATTTCAAATCAGTGTGTTTATTACTTTGTATTAATATTATACACGTTAAATTTTTAGTTCAGATCCTCGGAACGGTAATGAAGATGTGTCGGTGTTAGTCCAAAGATATATTCACATTCGATCGCCCTTGAATAGCTATATTCTCCGTGTCATTAGATGACATTACTTGTAATGTTCTTTAATAATATAGGTGTAGCGGTGGGGTCGTTATAGCTTAGTATCAGAGCCAAAAGATTTATATTTTTATCCTAAATAGGAATAAATTTAATTAGTGTTTAAATTGATTTCTAAATTAAAAAGTATGCATTTTAGAAGGACTGATACCCAGAATGTGCAAAACTGATACCTATTCCTACACTATACAGGCGCTATGAACCTAGCACACCACCTCCTTCACGCCACCTCCAGCAATCTTTTCTTCGTCTCCGGCGATTGTAAAGCTAGTATATTAACTTAAGATGCATATGTCATTCCTAAGAGGGTTTATTATATGTATTTTATAAAATTCAAAACTTTGATTTGTTATTAAACTCTAATCCAATTTCTTACTTTTAAATTTTCCAAATCTGTTTTCACAATTGCTTTACATTCTTTATAACACAAATTTCTTTTATACTTTTAAAATACCAAAATCCTAAAGTATTCAAGATATTTAATTTCCTTGATATCTAGATTTAGAAACAAGAATGTGAAATAATTGAAAGATTTTTCAACAATAATATAACCTTTTCTATTTCCAATTTTTATCGTAAATTAGGTCTAAGGTATGAATTTCTCTTTAAAGCTTTGCTTTCCTAAACATAAGTACGAGAGGCTTGGAATTAGGAATAAGGTGTAGGATTTGATTAAGGACTTAGTGGTTTCATTGGTTGGATAGATGGGCTAAAAGGCTTTTGGGCCCAAACCAAACTAAAAATCAAATTTCTTTATTTATGTTTTACTACGTAATGAAGGAACATACATAGCTAAAATAAGAAGGAAAAAATGGGTTTATTTTCTTTAGTTAGTGGGTTTGGGTTCCTTAATAAACCTATTAAGGCCTTAAGAATATTTACTTAAAAAAGGCCCTTCTTATTTCTTTTATACTTTTAAAATACCAAAGTCCTACAATATTCAAGATATTTTAAATATGGATATAGCGATGGGGTCATTACAACTACTCTAATCAAGGTAATTAAACAAATGGGTTATTGTAACCCTCCTTAAGAAATTACATCCTTGCAATTTTATATTGGAGAAAAATTTCATAACAGATATGTATTAAAAGTGATAATGCTTTTGTTCTTTAAAATGTGTTTCACATACACAACAACCAATCATTTGAATAATCAAATTTTAAGCTTATTCTCAAATCAAGAAGCTCCACATTTACCCTATCGGTTTAGCGTAAATCGGAATTTGCTTCGACCCATTAAGTAAAATTGAGCAATTCGAAATAAATTTTAGACGCTTTTTCAATGGCTTCGAGAGCACAAACTATTTTCTTAGCCAAATGATTATAATTATGGGCTATGAGTTTTGCACAACTCATACGAAAATTCTACTACTTAATTATTCAATCAATTACTTTTAAAATTCTGAATTTTCAATCAGTTCGGATAATCTTAATGTACAAATTATGTCCCAAAAATTACAACAATTACAACATAAACTAAATTCATACATTTAGTCACAAGATAAATTGATAAAATTTATGTACAAATTGTGTCCTAAAAATTACAATAATTACATCAGAAACTAAATTCATACATTTAGATCACAAGACAAATTTATAAAATTTATTTCCCAAAATCATTACCAAAACAATTTAAGAGTATATTTTATCAATTTATCTTGTGACTAAATGTATGAAATTAGTTTATGTTGTAATTGTTGTAATTTTTGGGACACACTTCATTCCATTAAGATTATCCGAAGTGATTGAAAATTCAGCATTTTAGAAATAATTGATTGAATAATTGAGTGGTAGAATTTTCGTATGAGTTATGCAAAACTCAAAGCCCGTAATTATAATCATTGGCAAAGAAAATAATATGTGCTCTCAAAGCCATCGAAAAAGGGTCTAATAATTATTTAGAATTGCTCAATTTTACTTGATGGGTCAGAGCAAATCCCGATTTATTCTAAACCGATAGGGTAAATATGGAGCTTTTTGAATTTTTGATTAAGAATAAGCTTAGAATTTTATTATTCAAATGATTGGTTGTTGTGTATGTGAAATACATTTTTAAAGAACAAAAGCATTATTACTTTTAATATATATCTGTTATGCAATTTTTCTTTGATATAAAATTGCGAGGACACAATTTTTTAAGGAGGGGAGTTCTGTAACAACCCGTTTATTTAATTACCTTGATTAGAGTAGTTGTAATGACCCCCACCGCTATACCCGTATTTTAAATATCTTAAATACTTTAGGATTTTGGTATTTTAAAAGTATAAAAGAAATAAAGAAATAAAAAGGACCATTTTTTAAGTAAATATTCTGAAGGACTTAATGGGTTTATCAAGGAACCCAAGCCTACTAATTAAAGAAAATAATCCTTCTCATTTTAGCATGTACATTCCTTCATTACGCAATAAAATGGAAATAAATAAATTTTATTTTTATTTTGGTTTAGGCCTAGAAGCCTTTTAGCCAATCTATCCAACTAATGAAACCACTAAGTCCTTAATCAAATCCTACACCTTATTCCTAATTCCAAGCCTCTCATTCTTATTTTTAGGAAAGCAAAGCTTCAAAGAGAAATTCATACCTTTGACGTAGTTTAAATCATAGGAATTCAAAGTAAATTCTGCAAATCATAAGGAGATAAGGACTAAAATCCTCATCCTCTATTCTATATTCTTATGTATTAATTTGGATTTTTTATATCCTTTTAAATTTCAAAAATTCTATCTTTGATTGTAAGATGAAGAGGATGGGTAGTTTTGCTTGAAGTATAGAGTAGATTGCAAGGAAGAAGGAGAGTGCTAATGGCTTCTTTGATTATGGTGAGATAATATTCTCACACATCTATATCTTAATGATTAGTAAAATTGAATAGTTTTTTGTTTTGGTCGCTATGATTGTTGCATTAGATATAAACTGAAATAAATTAGATTAGAATTTAATAACAAATCAAATTTTTGAATTTTATAAAATAAATATGATAAACCCTCTTAGGAATGACATATATAGTTGCATTGTGGATGAATTGAATGTTGCATATGCATCTTAAGTTAATATGCTACCTTTACAATCGTCGAAGATGAAGTAAAGATCGTTAGAGGTGGCCTAAAGGAGGTGGTGTGCTAGGTTCGTGGTGCTTGCATAGTGCAAGAATTAGGCATCGGTTTTGCAAGTTCTGGGTATCCGTTTTGCAGTTTTGGGTATCAATTTTGCAATTTTGGGTATCCGTTTATCTATAGGTACAGGAACTTGCTAACTTTTGAATTTTGTGCTAGCACTTGAGCAGACTATTTTCACATTTTAAGTTTACTTCATGATTGTATATATTGATACTTGAGGCAACCCTTCATGTATATCATTTAGTAATTATCCCGTACTTGATATGACATCTTAGATGTGATGTAGATATTTATATGGGTCTAGTACTAATATTTTGTAAACTCAAATTTTATTATGTATATGATGTATATTATTCTGTTGTGATATGTGGCTCTGATTCTGATTTATTTATATTATATACTGTTCTGAATATTTTAAACCAGTGTATCTATTACTTTTTATTGATATTGTACAAGTCAAAATTCTCAGTTCAGATCCTCAAAAAGGTAATACAGACGTGTTAGTGTTAATCCAAAGATATAGTCACATTAGCTCGCCCTTAACCAGCCATATTCTCCATGTTATTAGATGACATTACTTATAATGTTCTTTAATAATATAGGTATAGAGGTGGGGTCGTTACAGTGCGGAACCCCAATTTTCATCCTTCATGCCCTTGCTCTCCTCCACCAACCGTTTGACCAAAGTCAGCGTTGTACTCCACGCTGACTAGGTAATCTGTAAGTCGACTATTAGGGGCTGCACCAAGTGTTTGACTCTGCAAACGATCTCGACTTGCCGACTGACGTCTATGTGCTCCATTCTCCAGGAAAACCACTCCTATAGAGTTCCATTGAGGCCCGATTGGTCTTGGCATGGCTTGAATTCCATCTCCAATGTTCAGTCCATTAACACTAGCATCCAACTCAACATCATCATCAAGATGCAAATCAAACTCTTCATTGGAAACAAGCAAGTCCTCTAATTCTAGAGCTCCACTCCCCCTTATTTCCTTTCGGTACCGAGCTCTCAATACCGATTGGCGTTCTTATGGGTAGAGCGCTCCTACTTCCTTTTGCCAAGTTTTCTGCAACTCCAGTAACTCCCATCCTTTGCTTTTGTTTTCCTTCCCTTCTATTTTGGCCAAAAACAAAGGTATTCTCCTGTTCTTCCATGGGGGGAGTTTCTCTTCCATTCCTCCTAGTAGTTCGGGTTTGTAGGTTGAGCAAAGAGTCCATCTTGTCCATGAGAGCTTTTTGGGTATCCGGCATCTTCTGGTTGAGTTCATGGATCATCTTATCAAACTCTTCTTTGGTTACTACTTCGTGTTGAGTAGAGGATCTCAAAATTGCCTACTGTTTGTTTACTTCGATTTTGTGAGCATTCCCTTCATCACCACTAGCCATAGCTCCTGAGGATCTATTGGATCTTCTTGGTGCCATGGCTTTTTGTTAGCAATTCTTCAAGCAAGTTTTTTAGATCTATCCAATCCAAAGTAGAAAGCTGGATCTAATCCTGAGTTCAATTCTCAATGAAAGCACCAAAATGTTGATGTCAAAAATGGATCAACACCCAAGATTAAGTTGTAGGGAACCTGTGAGACCTAGATCTAGCTGGTAGCATTGAAAATAAAAGAAATAGAACAGGGAGACACAAGATTTTTATGGTGGCTCGGCAATCTCTGGTGTACGTCCACTTTATAGTTTTATTGATTGGTGTTTACAGAGAACTCGAGTCACTAGTATAAGAGTTTGACATATTCTATAGCTTAGAACTTCCAATAGTAGCTGCCTAGGTGACTATTATGAGGGAAGTAGGAAGTGATGAAGAAGCAGAGTTCGGATCTAGAGTTGAGGAGAAAAGATCCTCATTTAGTTGAAGTTAAGCTGGTATTTATAGGGAAACTGATGTACAGGGCCATAAGCCTACTTGCACTGAAGTCCAAAAGATAGACCGATGTTATACAAGTGAGCACGGAGGCCCATGACCCAAGAAAATGACTCGGTGATACCGACCAAAATGACTAGGTACTGGTCTATTTTTCTTGGTGTAAGATGAACTATTTCACTTGTTTTTCACTTATGCCTTCTATTTGATGCTTTCCAAGCTCTTTTCCACTGACTTTGAGTTGATTCTAGTGATCTTCCCAATAGCATTTGTATTATCCCACGCTCTTCTCATCAATCCTTGGAATTACTCATCCAAACTCTTGAAAACCACTTGACCAAGAGTGGTTGGATTTGTACGTGAAATATATGGAGTTTGGGAGGAAGAAAGGAGAGAAAAAAAAAACTCTTTACCAACCCAAATGTCTTTTTACCAACCCAAATGACTCTTCACCGACCCACATGACCCTTTATCGGTCCAAATGGGTTGGTACCGAGTTATCTCCTTAGCCCCGTTTCCATTGAAATTTCTCCAAGTTGTTTCTCTATTTCTTCTAAGTACTTTTAAGGTTTTTTGAGTCATTTCATTTTTATCTCCATTGACTCTTGATTGGTTAAAAACCAGGTTAACAACTAGTATTTTATACAATTCTCATTTTCGATATCACTTCATAAAGCAAAGTTGATTATTCACTCTCTTCATCCCAACTTCGCCAAAGTTATATCCACTCTTTTACATTCGCTTTCCTCTTCTAAATGGTCAAACCATTCAAAAGAAAATCCTCATTATAATCAATCGTATTAAATACACGATTTCAGATTACGATTTATTTGCTTATTTCCAATTAACTATTTTCATTAAAGCTTCGTGCATTACGAACTATGACCGTTCACCATATAACAATTATATGTGATTGAATATGGATCAAATATCAATATTCTTATATTTCTTAAGAGTTCAAAACTCATAAAAGCAATACACAATCTCGGACAATTAAACTCTTAAGCAATTGAGGCATAAATATTTTAGTGGTTTGTAAATTAGCCCTTGCATTGGTTATGAAGTGAAAACATGCAAAAGGATTTAAAGTAAGTATATTTTATATTTCTTTGTCAATCTTAATTTAGTTCAATTGTATATTTCAAATGATAAACTTTTTATAAATTATATTAGTTGCATAAATTATCAATGTAGATTATTTCAACTTTATATAGCAAATCTTTTACAATATTACAAAATTTAAATATTACCATTTTATTTTTCTAATAAGGCTCCTGTTAGATTTTTATGTTTCTCATAATCCTAAAAAACATAGAAATCTTTTGACTTCTCTAGTGGGCGTTAGGATTCGCTTGCCTTGGGATTTCATCCTTGAGTTTGCTCGATAAATTATAGGTTAACAAGCAATGGATAACACTTTGTCAGTTGTATCATATACAACTCCTAACCTGTGGTCTTTATCATAATCTCAATTTCGACCTTGAGTATGCTCAACAAATCAAAATAGATTATTCACTCATACCTACCACTTCACGGCGGCTTAAGTATAGATGTATGTACCTTGAGTTTGCTCAACAAATATATACATGTACCTTACTATGTCTATCAATATATTAATAATACTACACATAACATCTCTAGCTTGAGTTTGCTCAACATATAGAGAGTATGCAAATAATGTATTAATATATCAATGGTAGATGACAACTTTTATATTAGAAATTCATAATCTTTAATATATTTATTTAAATGATATCGATTTAGGAAATAATGGTTTTTTTAAAATACCCTTTTGATTCAAGTGTCAGACATATCTGAAATCACGGTATATATGCTATACGTATGTATTTACTCCTTAAATCTAATTTTGGTTTTTTTCTAGTTCCACTTAATTTTATACATATATAGTTATATAAGCATTAAGTAATTTATTACTTTTATAATTTATTTACTTATATAATATACAAATGTATCTTATTACTTAAATATTATTTAATTAATTTTAATATTCTATATAATATTTCTAAAATTTTATATTACTCACCTTAAACTATTTAAAATAGTTAATTAACTATAACATTTATAGTTTGTTCATGTGTACATATCAAAATATGTATACATTTTAATTAATTAACTTTTAATTTATTTTATCTAATATATTTATTTGATTAAACAATTTAATTAAATATTTTAATTAATTTGAATTTTTTAGTTAATTTATCATTAACTTTTAAGATAATCAAATAACTACGATAATTATAATTATATACATATATTAATATATATGTTTTAATTAATTAACTTTTAATTAATTATTTTATTTTATTTAATTAATCGTATTAATTAGATTTTAAGTGTTTTAAATTTTCATAATTAATTATTTCATTTCTCAAAACAGTTTTGGATGTATTTTTAACTTTTATAAAATTTCACTTTTATATTTTAAATTTAACTTTTAAATTTAAAAGCATCATTTAAACAAATTTTGAAAATTAACATAGTGCTCAAAATCAATTTGGACATTTACATTGAGGATAAACTTTGGGCTTACTTCAACCTTTGGACCAAGCCAGTAGCCAGGTAAGGCAGAGTACTTGATTATCCAAACATAATCCTTTGACGCTACATTTCTAAACACCTTACTAAATTGATAGCCTTTAATCAGTTAGCACCAATATTTCTAATTTAGATCGCATGGACTATTTAAACCTGATACTGTTGAAGGAACCGAGCTAGTCGGAAGCGGGTGAAATAGACAGATTTAATTTTTTTTCCTATTTTGGATTTTTTGGGCCTATGAATTCTAAAGGTATATTAGATTCAATCTAATAAAGTTTTTAAATAAAATCTTATTTTATTTAGGTGGTTTAAATTGGAGTTTGAATTTGATTTAAATTTAAATGTATGAGTGTATCAAATACATCCATGTATGTGGTAGTTATTTGTTAAAGTTAATTTTGAAAATGAAATATTTTGTTTCTTTCTCTAAAACCTATGCAATTAATTAAGAGAAGATTTTCTTTTTATTTAGAGAGAGAAACCTTTTATTTTTCCTGTTTAATTAAATTGATTGATTTATTAAATTTCATTAACTCGCAGTTTATAAATAGCATAAATTATGAGTATATCCAAATATACTCTAGTGAATATTGTATAAGTGCAACAAATAATATGTATATGGTTAATGTGATCATGTATAGGTGCTGGGATTTACACCGCAACAGACTAACTTGCCATTCGTATATGCCTTTGTTGTCCAAAGTTTTAACTTCAAAATATATATATATATACATATATGTATGTATGTATGTATAATAGATAAGTTTACATGTATACATGTTAGAATTAGTTTCCTTATATTAAATGTTTTCGGATTAAGAATTAACAATTATAACACTGGTTTTAACGAAGGAAGAGTTTGGAAATAAATTTTACAGTTTTACATAAAAGTCCATTTTGATTTAAGTTAAAATAACATAAAAACATATATGTATGTATATGTATGTGCGTGTGTATTTGCAAGTTATGTTCTAAGTTTAAAATAACATATGTATATATAAAGATTTTAATTTAAATAATATATATGCTTAAATTAAGAGTTACTAAATTTATCTCAATCTGTTAACTTAGGTAGGAAATATAACAGTTTATAACTTTACACAAAAGACCATTTATGAATTATAGAACAAAAGGAAACTTTTACTTTTATGAAGATAATAACCAAAGGAATTATTTTCTAAAAAATAACCATAAAATACAAGAAATTAATTTTCATGGTAAGTTTAAATAAACAAATATAGTTTATTTGTGTGCATATATACAAATGTTATAAAATGTTATATAACATAATAAAATAGTTTTGGATTTTTTAAAAACAATAATTCCAAAACAATGGCAAAAGTAGTCGGATAACTTAGGCACATACAAATTCATTATAAGATAATTCAGATGTAATTATACAAAGAATATGAATAAACAATTAAATGAGATAAAGGATTTAAGATATGTCAATCATAATAAACATATAATCATCATAGAAGTCGAAAAAAAGTAGATCTGAATTAAATTAATATGATGATCATACAATTAATTGAGGTGGATGAAAAGGAGGATCTGAGTTATATTACAAGATGAACATACAAAATAGAAGAGACGTAATATGAATAGAATCTAAACCATGTAACATGATGAATACACAGTTAAATAAAATTAGAATTGCCTAAAAATGAAGCCAATGATTTACTCTTTGAATGAAAATATCTCTTCTGATCTCCAAAATTCACGCCCAATCCATGCAAGAGATTGATGACCACTTATGTTTCATTATTTTTTTATGTTTGCATTTGATTTGGAGTTGATAAAATTTTGAAAATCTTTATTTTATTTTTTTAGCCATGGAAGGTAAGGAGGAGAGAAGAGAAAAGTGGATGAAAAAAAGAATGCCTGTAGAAAATGAATTAGTGGATTTGTTTTAATTTAAAGAATGAAACTTTTCTCATTCTTTAATTAATATATGCATAATCAATTCCCTTAATTACCTCTCTCTCTCCACTCCTCTCTCTTCACATCTTATGGCTGTTACATGCCATCAATTGACATAATATTTACATAAATCACTTTATGCAACTATCTTTTATTTAAACTCGTTTAAAATTACACTGATATCATATATTGATGCATACAAATAAAACATTTATAAATGCATTTAAATAATTACAAACAACTCTCAAATATCAACTAAATCAAATAATGATTAATATTTCTTAAACATTAAATAATTTAATTAATTTACAAAATTTATAAACTAATTAAATCATGTTGTTTTTTGAAGAATTCATCATTACGGTTGTGCGAATCAAAGTTGTAAATTAAGTCAGCGATTAATATCGAACAATTGAAACATTAACGTTCACACATCACCTTAGTTAGTGTTGTGACATTTTAACTGAATGTATTACTTATATATCTTTTGGTAAAATTCAATTTTACTTATTATAAGTGGTATATGGTAGTAACGATTATTTATGCTTATTCTCTTCATCAAAACTATATCACATTAGGACTTATGGAATTTGGATTTGATCAAAACTCCAACATCGTCCACATCCAAATTTGTAATTTAAAACACAAATTCCTTAGTTTAATAATAACAATTATTATTAACTATACTGCTCTAGTTGGAGACTTTGAATTTGAGATCGTGATACTAACCCTATATAACTAAGGAGATGAGTTCTCTATTAAATAGTGTTTCACTTCTAATGCTTTAACTCGGACCCAACTGTTGTCATTCGATAGACACTATGCCACGACTTAATTATAATCAAAGTAGAGTACCCATATTAAAGTTCTACAAGATTCTCAAGTCGAGCGAATTGTGTAACATCGTCTCTTTAAGATTGTCTGTTTGACCTTAGTTATATTAACTAACAAAGAACTCACCAGTAAGTCATTCTATAGTTATCCAATACTATCAATACGTAACCCATTGGTGCCCAACAACCATGATAAATACACCGTCCAACATTTGGAGATTGTTATGTACTCTAGTCTCAATGGATAAATCGATACCTTTTCTCGAAACATCTTGATTAGAGATACTTAAAACAATATGTTATTGTCAATGTGGTAAAATTCTCATGATCACACCACTTTGTAATTACTATCACATAAAATATCATTAAGTATTTTACATCTATATACTTTAAATTAATTATTTAATTATTTATATCATAATATAACTAGTATATGATAGAAAGAAAAACACATTTTATTTTGAACAAGATTGGTCATAGAGTTATATATATGTAAAAAATTACATAATTATTCCTGGGGCTACCCCTAACTCTAGCAACATTGATGATAATTTTTTTTTAAAGTGGGAGAATGTAATACCTTGTAAATTTTTATAACCATAAAAATGGTGGTCTGTTCAACTTAAATAATAAAGGAAAAATAATCATATTTAAAAGTAATGGAATTTAACGATGAGAATTGTGCCATTATGTAAAGAATATTTTTTGATCATTTTCGACTATAAGAACGTCTAAATCAGAGATCTCAGAGAAGATACGAGGATACCAGATTTGATTCGAGATAGGCCGTAGCGGGTTGATCCATTAGTTCAAATTTGAATTCCAACTAATGTTTCTCTCCATACATACACACCCTCCATATCAACGTACATAGAATTTAAAATTTCATTTCTTTTCTTCATTGTCTCCTTCTTCCCTCTTCCTTTATCAGCTTCAAAACATCACATCTCATCCATCCCTTGAATAAATTCAACGAACATTATATCAAAATGATCAATAGAGCAATAACTACAACTTGATACCAGATTCAGAGTGAACTTGAGTGGTTTCCAAATAGGCATTTCTAAGTAGCGGATAATTTCATCAAAATTAGGTTTTTGGTATTCAATTTGGTTGTTGGAGTGATTTTATTAATCTATAATGCAATTATATTGGTTTAAGATAATTATAGGTCTAATCTAGGGGTTATTACAAATTTTATTTATAAATTATTAGTTAAGATTTCAAATAGTAAAAGAATTGATATATGCATATATATAAGTGTTGATTAATCACAAAATTTGATTAGAATAAGTGTTTTAATCATAACAACAATGTTTTAGACTTAAGTAGTGATTATAGGAATATATATAATGAAGTAAAATCTAAAGTAATGATGTTTAAAATCGAAATGGAAGAGTAATTAAATGGTTAATAAATGAAATTAGGAAGATAGAACCAACAACGAGTGATATAGGCAACGAATTGTCTAAAACATGAACATGACCGGTCTGCCGATTGGCCACCACCGGTGCACCGGTCACGTGACCGGTTGAACGGTGGTATTTCCAATGGTGCATCGGTTAAATGGTCGGGTGACCGATAGTGTTTCAACCAGTAAACTGGTGGAACACTATTGGGTCAGGTTGAATGCAGATCCACATGGCCTAGCTGAATGGGAGCAGTTTTGCGGAACCGAGACTTCGTGTGACTCTTCAGGCTACTTCTAAGGCAACTGTGCAGCACGACCATGACGTGACGAGGCATATAGATACAATTGACTGTATATGTGCTTGGTATACATGAATTGGATGTACGATGAGGCTATTGATGTTTGGTGATTGTATCGAATTTGTGTTGATGCATAGTGAGCATTGGACATGCTTTGTTGTGCCATTAATATACCTCATAATTATTTGTGATGCATGTGTGACATGGGAAATAGTTGTTCCCTCAACGATACAAGAAATAGATGTTTCGAGAAATAGTTATTCCTTCAATATTATAAGAAATAATTGTTCCTTCACTGATTAAGGAAATGGTAGTTTCAGGAAAATAGTTATTCTCTTAGTAATGTGGAAATCATTATTTCTTTTGGTTATGTTTATGATTGTATATATTACATAGCGAAATGTAACATGACCTTAATCGAGCAATCAACTATGTTATGGTGTTGATATTACATTTTGAATGCAGGTTGGGCAGGTTAAGTTAAGTTTACATAGGTGTTAGATACTGATGATATTATACTAGTATTTTTGTAATATATGTAAAATAGATTTGTTTCACTCACTCAGATGTATATTTGAACCCTTCTGTAACGTCCCCTTATTTGGAGGCCCAAAACTAACGGCTACGAATGCTGCAGTCATCCATAGTTATTAATCCTTGGTGACCCAACATGGCGATATTAGATACATTGAAAAAGAAACATAAGAATATGGAAAAAAATTAAACAGCAAAACAAATTCCACATTGCATTTCTAGATATTCCAAATTGATTACCTAATCCCAATTCGCAGACCATGTTCAGAATCTTCAGATAACAAATAATTATTACAAAATACGCCAAGAGTGACATATGAAGATGTCCCCTTGGTAGATCAGAGTATATGGATAGGCAAGAAAACAATTTGCCTTTACAACAAAACACACGGCAGAAATAAAAAGAACTCTAATAACAAGTTTGCCTCCTACACGTCCTCGGAAGCTTTATTCGGCTAAAAGAACACCTAGAAACCTTAACTCTAAACCTACTCAAAATCAATTGAATACCCAAGAGTTTAAGGCGAAAACAAAAACTTCGAGTCAGACATAAAGCCTGGTATGAATAATAATTTACCATCTCAAACCATTTGGATATCTAGTGAGACCATGCCGCTTTGCGGAACGGGTTTTCCCTTCACTAGTATCCTAAAACATTTATAAAACCATATACTGTGTTCCTGCATCCATAATGGTTAAAACATAGTATTTCAAAACATTATGATGATATGCAAAACAATTAAATCAATTCTGGATTACCCATCCCTGTTCATTCTGACTATCTTCTCAATTATAGTTTCTAGGGTTACTATTAACCTGTTAAATGTTAAGAACTATCTGTCCAATTACTTAGTTTTTATGGGATCACAAAGAACCTATTGGTAACTCCAATATCTTATTTCTTATCCTAGTTTTCGTGGGCTAACTAGGAACCTATTGGCTGACTGCCAATATCTTAATTCAGATATAGTTTTCATGGGCTAACTACAAACCTACTGGCCTCTGCTAGTATCAAATCACAGTTTTCATGCGCTGGCTATAAACCTATTGGCCCCTGCCAATTTCATTCAGTTTTCATGCACTACTGGGTCAACTTATTCTGCCCTTTCCCCAAAATACAGTTATGGGTTAATAACAAATTGAACAACATTTCAAAATCTTTATTTATGCCATGGTTATTGCTTTAAATCGAGATTGGGTCTATGTTTTGAAATCAAAACATCTCTTTCGAAACCTCTGGATAGCCTCCTTTCGAAAGCATGGATCTCCTTTCAAAACATTGAATGCATGCCTTTTGAAGCCTTTAATAAACATTCTCTTTCAAAACCTATTATACCTTTCAATGGTATCAAATAATCTTTTTAGAAATATAGAGCTTCGAAACAATGAAAGCACCCCTTCGAAAGCATTGGGTTTACTCCTTAAAATCATTTGGGTCAAAATGGTTATACACAAAAATATCTCTTTCGAAACCAACATAAATTAATTTGGGGAAAAATTTGATGGTGTCGGAGCGATCTAGTTTGAAAACAAAAGACTTAAAAATCAAACTTCAAAGATCTGGATCGAAACCCCCTTTCGACTCTGTCTCCTTCGAAACCCCAACCCCTTTCGAAAACAATTAAGAAAAAGGTTTGGTTTGAGGTAAAAACAAGTGCAACCCTTCGAAAGCATTACTTGTCAACAGGGTCAAAAAGGTAGAGCAGCGGCTAGGCTTCGATTAGGTCGAAACCAACCCCTTTCTAAGGCCTTTGCTTAAAGAAAAAGAAACCCCTTCGAAAGTTGTTTGTAAAATTCCTATCGAAAGTCTAGTTTTCGACTATGTTGAAATCTTTAAGTAAATCAAAGTAGGAAATTAGCTTTAGAAAACAAGCTAAGGTTTCGACTCTATAGGGTATCATCTTGGTCGAAGGCCCTTCAAAAACTAGGCAGACATTGACCTTTTTAAAGTTGAATCCTTGGTTTCAACTATGATGAAAGCATAGCTTTCGACACCCTACCTTCCGCTTACTCACCAACACACTTCGTATCAATTTCCATTGATAAAATGTGCCTTGGTTCTGGCTTTATGGGTTTCGACACTGATGGTTTCGACTAGGATGATGGAGGTAAAGTAGTCGAAAGGTATTCCTCTTGAAATAGGCGGAAACACTTTTTCTTCTTCTGAAAAGCTGTTTTATATCCAAAATGGTAACTACTTTATAACTAATCCTGCCACATATAACTCCTTCGTTTGCTACTCTAAACTTTTTAAATAGTTTTCCAATAAAACTACCGCATTTATTTAGACATAATCAAAGGATTTTAACGTTAAAGTCTTTCCAAATAACAAAACCGACATTTGCAGAAAAGCCCTTCCTTTAAAATAATTTATTTCCCCAAATAATTCAATTGGGAAAAATTCCCAAAAATCACAGAAATTCAAATTAATCGTGTAATCAAACATATTAAAATTTTAGACCCAATTTCTTTCTGAAATTCAAAAAATAAATATTTAACCCAATTTTGTCATATTTTCCATCAAAAATTCATAGTAAATTTCCATAACTTGGAAAATTTCGAAAATCAAAACCCATCTCCAAAATCATGTTTTACTTAACATAATAATTTTCAATGGCCTTTTAAAATCAGTAAATCACGGTTTTGATCCTAAAATCGTAAGGATTTCATATAATTTAATGTTTTAAATCAACCAATCCATAAATTTGAGCATATCATCATCCAATATATCATGGGAACAAAATAAATATTCAAATCTAAAATCACATGATTATAAAACCAAAAAGAGATGGTAAGAATTATTATTCACCTTAGATTTGATTAGGAACTTGAGATTTGGTGTTGATTAATCCTTCCTAGCTTTATTCTTAGCTTTAGATTAAAATTCCTCTTTTCCTTCTTGATAATGGTCGGCTATCTTAGGGTTATTTGCATTTTTGATCGTGAGAAAAATGAAACGTGAATGGAAAAAATGAGAAGTAATAGCAGTGTAAAATAATAAGGAGGCTATTTTACTAATATGCCCATGTGCAACTAAATTAGCCTTAACCCCAATTAAAGCCCACTTATCTTGTTAATAAGCACGACCCTATTATATATTCTATTCAAATCTCAATCTCCTTATCAACATTATTCTATTTAATTTATCTAATTAAATTTCTGAATAATGTTATCAAAAATTAAGGATGTTACAGGCTCTCTCCCTAATGAATTTCGTCCTCGAAATTCAGTAAGGACTAAATTCTAAACATAGCAATCATTTGTAACAACTCCTAACAATCATACTAGTCTAATTAACTAGCAACAATCTATATAAATCTAATATAGACATACCCTCAAAGTAAATCAGGATAAGTATCTCTAATCCTGTCCTTTGTCTCCCAAGTACAGTCTTTCTTATTGTCGCTCCACTGAACTTTCACCAACCTGACTGTCTTGTATTTTAATCATTCTCATCCTTAGCTACAACCTGAACTGGTTGTCTAACAAAAGTCAAATTACGCTCTACTACTAAGTCATCCAACCCTGTCTGAGGAATAGTAGTCTCTGGATCATGCACATACTTGCGAAGATGAGATATATGAAATACATTATGAACACCTGCCAAACTGCTCGGCAACTCTACTCTATATGCGAGCTTTCCAATCGTCTCTATAATCTGGAATGGACCTACATATCTTGGGGCTAACTTCACCGACTTTCCAAATCGTACCACACCCTTCATAGGTGATACCTTAATGAAAACCTTATCTCCAACTAAGAATTCTAAGTCCTTACGCCTCTTATCTGTGTAACTCTTCTGTCTGGACTGAGCTTCCTTCATCTTACCTCGAATTAACTCAATTTTCTCTGATGCCTCTCTAACCAAATCTAGACCTAAGACTAATATGTCTCCAGTCTCTAACCAATATGTTGGTGATTTGCATGGCCTTCCATACAAAGCTTCAAATGGCACCATTCCTATACTAGGAAAACTCAACCAAATGTAGGTGGTCTTCCCAAGATCCACCAAAGTCCAATACACAAGCTCTCAACAAATCTTCGAGTACTTTGTTGACTCTCTCTGCCTGCCCATCTGTCTGTGGGTGATATGAAGTACACATATTAAGCTTGGTACCCATCACTTCCTATAGACTCTTCCAGAATTCACTAGTGAACAATGCATCTCTGTCACTGACTATACTACTAGGAACTCCATGCAGTCTAACTATGTTCTTCAAGAACAATTTTGCTAAAATAGGTGTCGTTCTGGTTGACTTAACTGGAATGAAATTGGCACTCTTGGTCAATCTATCTACTATAACCCATATACTTTCATTACCTCTATTTGACCTTGGCAACCCATCTATAAAATCCATGGATATCGAATCCCATTTCCAAACTGGAATCTCTAAAGGCTGTAGTAACCCACTTGGTTTTTTATGTTTAACTTTCACTTGTTGATAGTTTGCACACTGTCTAAACCCCAAGCCAACATCCCTTTTCATTCCTTTCCAATAGAAGCTTCTCTTCATATCTTGATACATCTTGGTTCCTCCAGGATGAATCGTAAACTTGGATCGATGACATTCTCCAAGAACTTCTTTCCTTAAGTCCTCCACATTCGGAACACACAACCGTCCCTCCTTTCTTAGCCATCCTCTCTGGTCAAGGCTAAAATCCTTTAAATCATCGATCCCCATTCCAACTTCAAGTCTTCTGATCCTCTCTACTAGTACTGGATCCTCCTTCTGTTTAGAAGCAATCTCTCAATCAATACTGGTCGAACTTCTAAACAAGACAACCTGGCGATACTCTGGCTAGAACCAGTGGTCGATCTTAACTGCACATCACAACTGCTTAAAGCTTCTAAATCTCTCCACTATGCCAACATAACTAACAACACATTCTAATGTTTTCTACTAAGAGCATCTGCTACCTTATTACCTTTTCTTGGTGTGTACTCTATACCAAAATCATAAGCTGTCAAAAACTCTAGCCACCACTGCTGTCTCATATTCAACTCCTTCTGAGAGAATAAATACCGTAAAGACTTATTATCGGTGTACAACTCAAATCTCTCCCCTAAGAGATAATGTCTCCAAATCTTCAATGCGAAGATCACAGCTGCCAACTCCAAATCATGAGTAGGATATCTAACTTCATGTGGTCCAAGCTGCCTAGATGCGTAGGCAATGACTTTACCACTATGCATCAACACCGCTCCTAATCCAGTTCCACACGCATCAGTATACACCACCAATCCTTGGTTTCTATCTAGAACTACTAATACTAGTGCATTAGTCAACAAATTCTTTAACTTAAGGAATGCTTCCTCACATTTGTCGGACCATACAAATTTTACCTCCTTTCTGGTTAGCTTAGTTAAGGGTGCTGCTATCCGCGGGAAATCCTTAATGAATCTCCGGTAGTAGCTAGCAAGTCCAAGAAAACTTTTGATCTCAGTCACTGTCTCTGGTCTCCTCCAATTATTAACAGCTTCGATCTTATCGGGATCTACTGACAGTCCTTTCTCGGAAACCACGTGACCAAGAAACTTAACCTCTTTCTTCCAAACATGACACTTGGTAAACTTCGCCTTTAGCTGATTCTACCTCAGCGTCTCAAGTACTACTTTAAGATGAACTTCATGCTCCCTCTCATCCTTAGAGTATACTAGAATGTCACCTATGAACAACAGAACAAACCTATTCAAGTACTCTCGGAAAACTGGGTTCATCAAATCTACGAAGAAAGCAGGTGCATTCGTCAATCCAAAAGGCATTACCAACCACTCATATGAACCATACTAGTTTGAAATGCTGTCAAAGGAATACTATCCTCCGCCACTCTTAACTAATGGAAACCTGTCACTAAGTCCAACTGGGAGAATATTATGGCTCCATTCAACTGATCGAATAGATCACCTATTCTTGGTAAAGGATACTAATGGTCCTTTCATTCAGCTTACGGTAGTCAATACACATCCTTAACGACCCATCTGGTTTCTTCACAAACACCGCGGCCGCTCCCCAAGGTGAGCTGCTTGGTCTGATAAAATTCTTTCCTTCTAGATCCACTAGCTGCACCTTCAATTCATTCATCTCAGTTGGTGTCATCCTGTTAGGTGGTCTACTAACAGGTTCAACTCCGGCACAAGATCTATTCTAAACTCAACAGCTCTTTTCAAGGGTAGTCCAGTGATTGGCTCAAAAAAATCTGCAAATTCTCTTGCTACCTAAACCTAACTTAACTCATCTCCTATCTCCATAGCACTCAACAAAGCACTAACACTCCGGTCAGTATTCTCTACTGATAATATCACTCGGTTATGACTATCAGGGTGTCTCAGTGATATCTCTCTATCCTGGAAAAATATTCTAGCCTCGTACCTACCCAACCAGTCCATTCCCTAAATGATCCCGAAATCTATTAAATCAATAACATACAAGCTGCATGTAAATTTATGACCTAATAAATCAAGTTCTAACTGGTCACATCTCAACCCTAGAGTTACATACCCTCCTATAGGATTCGCAACCCTTAAGAAAGTAACAAGGTAGGTGGGTTCTAGGCATAATCAATCAACCAAACACTGAGATATAAATGAATGTGATGCACCGGTATCAAAAGGTACTCTAACTAAAATACTCTTAATCAAAAGCGTACCTTCCATCATAGTCTTTCCCTTATCTACTACAATAGGCCTAGCTGATCCAATAGTAAAGACCTTTCATTTGTCCTCCCTAACTGGCTCTGGACATTGATTCTTGTAATGCCCAACTTGATCACAGTTGAAGTATTTCACATTCTTCTTAACTGCAGCCTTCCTCCTATTGCCTGACCGTCATTTGTTAGCAAAGTGGCCCTTCTTATCACACTTATAAAAAAATACCTCAGCCTTCGATCTATTAGCTGTGTCTCCCTTCTGGGCTCCCTTCTTTTTAAAGAACTTCCTCTTCTTCCCTTGAGAACCATGAGTTTCCATTGACTTCTCTTTAGCTAGATCAGCAAGCAACTCCTCATGGCGAATAGCCATCTCCACCACTATATTACAAGGATCACGAACATGTGTCATGGTCATCCTAACAAGCTCGAGCCTCAGTCCCCGTATGAACTTCTCATTCTTTTTTATGTCAGTATCTATAAGAGCATACCCATATCTAGACAGCTCTTCAAACTTAGTAAGATACTCAACTACTTACATATCTCCTTTCACTAGATCCATAAATTTCCTCATCATCTCAGACTTAGCAAACTCAGATACAAACTTCTGTTCAAATCTTATCTTAAAATCGTTCCAAGTTAACTGTTCTTCCGGAACTCCGGTAGTGATATTCTTCCACCAATGCAGTGCTGACCCCTGCAACTGTCTAGAGGCCAACCTCCTCTTTTTTCCATCATTCAAACCTATATCAGTAAATATACGCTCACAATGCAACAAACAATTCTTAACTTCTATGGCACTCTATGTTCCTAAAAATGGCTTCCCACCCAAACTGGTGTAATCTCTACTCGGCAAAGCAATATTCTCAACTGGAGCCACAAGATTCGCCCCTCCTCCATTTCCAGCAACTCCAGCAGCACCAGCTTGCATCAAACTGGCTAAGAACTAATACATCGCCCCCACATCTACTGGTGGATTTCCAGCACCCACATTGGCTTCAGCAGTTTGGTTGATAGCATTAGCCGGTCGACCTGGGTTTCTCCTAGTAGTGGGTCGAGCATTTCCATTAGTCGTAGTGCTTCCTCCACTGAGATTTCCTCTTTCGTTTCCTGCTTCCATATCTCCTTTCTCGTAAATCTGCATACGTGCCTTAGTAAGATACAGAAGAACGGTCTAAGAGAGAGGGGTATACGTACTTATATATATAACTATATATATCAAATACAAGTACGATATTATAGCGTTAACCCAAACCCCAATTTTATTATCTGATTCATTGGATTATGTTTGAAAAATCTTTTAAGTTTAAGTTTCTTTTGAAGTTTCATAAACCTATGCTCTGATACCAACTTGTAACGTCCCCCTATTTGGAGGCCCAAAACTAACGGCTACGGATGATGCAGTCATCCATAGTTATTAAACCTCGATGACCCAACACGTCGATGTTAGATACATTGATAAACAGAAACACAAAAATATGGAAAAAAATTAAACAGCAAAACGAATTCCATATTCCATTTCAAAATATTCCAAATTGATTACATAATCCCAATTCGCATACCACATTTAGGTAACATATAATTATTATAAAATATGCCAAGAGCGACATATAAAGATAACTCCTTGGTAGATAAGAGTATATAGATAGGCAAGAAAACAATTTTCCTTTACAACAAAACAAACAGCGGAATTAAAAAGAACTCTAATAACAAGTTTGCCTCCTGCACATCCTCGGAAGCTTTATTCGGCTAAAAGAACACCTGGAAACTTTAACTCTCAACCTACTCAAAATCAATTGAGTACCCGAGAGTTTAAGGGGAAAACAAAAACTTCGAGCCAGACATAAAGCCTGGTATGAATAATAATTTACCATCTCAAACCATTTGGATATCTAGTGAGACCACGCCGCTTTGCGGAACGGGTGTTCCCCTCACTAGTATCTTAAAACATTTATAAAACCATATACTATGCTCCTGCATCCACAATGGTTAAAACATAGCATTTCAAAACAATATGATGATATGCAAAACAAATAATTCAATTCTGGTTTACTCATCCCCATTCATTCTGACTGTCTGTCTCAATTATAGTTTCTACGGTTACTATTAACCTGTTAAATGTTAAGGACTATCTGTCCAATTACTTGGTTCTCGTGGGATCACTAAGAATCTATTGGTAAATCCAATATCTTATTTCTTATCCTAGTTTTCATGGGCTAACTAGGAACCTATTGGATGATTGCCAATATCTTAATCCGGATATAGTTTTCATAGGCTAACTACAAACCTACTGTCCTCTACCAGTATCAAATCATAGTTTTCATGGGCTGACTATGAACCTATTGGCCCCTGCCAATATCATGCAGTTTTCATGGGCTTACTGCAAACCTATTGGCCCCTGCCAATATCTTTAATTTAAATTTTAACATTTGTTAAGTTATATTCACCACTGGGTCAACCTAACTCGTTATTCTACCATTTCCCTAAAATACAGTTATGGGTTAATAACAAAGTGAACAACATTTCAAAATCTTTATTTATGCCATGGTTATTGCTTTAAATTGAGATTGGGTCTATGTTTTGAAATCAAAGCATCTCTTTCGAAACCTCTGGATAGCCTCCTTTCGAAAGCATGGATCTCTTTTCAAAACATTTAATGCATACCTTTCGAAGCCCTTAATAAACATTCTCTTTCAAAACCTATTATACCTTTCGATGGTATCAAATCATCTTTTTAAAAATATAGAGCTTCGAAACAATGAAAGTACCCCTTTCGAAAGCATTGGGTTTACTCCTTATAATCATTTGGGTCAAAATGGTTATATATGAAAGTATGTCTTTCGTAACCAACATAAATGAATTTGGGGAAAAATTTGATGGTGTCGGAGCCATTTAGTTCGAAAAAAAGACTTAAAAATAAAACATTGAAGGTCTGGGTCGAAACCCCCTTTCGACTCCGTCTCCTTCGAAACCCCAACCCTTTTCAAAAACAGTTAAGAAAAAGGTTTGGTTTGAGGTAAAAACAAGTGCAACCCTTCGAAAGTATTATTGGTCAAAAGGGTCAAAAAGGTAGAGTAGCGGCTAGGCTTCGACTAGGTCGAAACCAACCCCTTTCGAAAGCTTTTACTTAAAGAAAAAGAAACCCCTTCGAAAGCTGTTTGTAAAATTCCTTTCGAAAGCCTAGCTTTCGACTATCTTGAAAACTTTTAAGTAAATCAAAGCAGGAAATTAGCTTTAGAAAACAAGCTAAGGTTTCGACTCTATAGGGTATCGTCTTGGTCGAAGGCCCTTTAAAAACTAGGCAGGCATTGATCTTTTTAAAGTTGAATCCTTGGTTTCGACTATGATGAAAGCATAGCTTTCGACACCCTACCTTCCGCTTACTCACCAACGCACTTCGTACCAATTTCCATTGATACAATGTTCCTTGGTTCTGGCTTTATGGGTTCCGACACTGATGGTTTCGACTAGAATGGCGGAGGTAAAGGAGTTGAAAGGTATTCCTCTCGAAATAGGCAGAACCTCTTTTTTTCTTCTGAAAAGTTGTTTTATATCCAAAAATGATTAGTACTTTATAACTAATCCTACCACATGTAACTCCTTCATTTGCCACTCTAAACTTTTCAAATACTTTTCCAATAAAACTGCCGCATTTATTTAGATATAATCAAAGGATTTTAATGTTAGAGTCTTTCCAAATAACAAAACCGACATTAGCAGAAAAGTCCTTCCTTTAAAATAATTTATTTTCCCAAATAATTCAATCGGGAAATATTCCCAAAAACCACAGAAATTCGAATTAATAATTTAATCAAACATATTAAAATTTTAGACCCAATTTCTTCTTGAAATTCACAAAATAAATATTTAACCCAATTTTGTCATATTTTCCATCAAAAATTCATAGTAAAATTTTCATAACTTGGAAAATTCCGAAAATCAAAACCGATCTCCAAAATCATGTTTTACTTAACATAAAAAAATTTCATGGCATTTTAAAATCAGTAAATCACGATTTTGATCCTAAAACCGTATAGATTTCATATAATTTAATGGTTTAAATCAACCAATCCATAAATTCGAGCATATCATCATCCAATATATCATGGGAACAAAATAAATATTCAAATCTGAAATCGCATGATTATAAAACCAAAAAGAGAAGGTAAGAATTATTATTCACCTTAGATTTGATAATGAACTTGAGATTTGGTATTGATTAATCCTTTCTAGCTTGGTTCGTACCTTTAGATTAAAATTCCTCTTTTCCTCCTTAATAATGGCCGGCTATTTTAGGGTTATTTGCATTTTTTATTGTGAGAAAAATGAAACGTAAATGGAGAAAATGAGAAGTAATAGCCGTGTAAAATAATAAGGAGGCTATTTTACTAATATGCCCATGTGTAACTTAATTAGCCCTTAAACCCAATTAAAGCACATTTATCTTGTTAATAAGCACGGTCCTATTATATATTTTATTCAAATCTCAATCTTTTTATTCTATTTAATTTATCTAATTAAATTTCTTAATAATTTTATCAAAAATTAGGGATGTTAAACCTCCGCTTTTTCTTTCGTATATCATCAATATGTTGATGGAGTAGAGTGACAAGTCGATATAGGAGATGTCGATGGTGTAGATGACGTGGACATTGCTTTTATATATATATGTGTGTATGTATGTATGTATATGTATATTTATATATATATATATATTGAAGAAAGGGTAATTTATTACAAATGAATATGTTAAACACTTACAAAACAGTCAAGTAAATACACCTCCATTTCAATCATGGCCCACGGCCTAAACTTGCAAACCCTAAAATTTACATCTAGTACGAAAATAAACACGGTCGACATTCGTCATCCATTATCAGTGACATCAATCCCCCATCGCCTTAAAAAATGGAGCTCGGCATCTAAGAGCATCTCCAACCCATGAGTTATTTTGATGTAATGTCAATTACACATCATCAACATTTAATTTAGTTCAAATTTTCATCTCCAATGCCAATGTTAATGACAATGTTATGATGACTTGGCAAAACAATTATTAGACATTGTCTAGTGCAATGTCTAGTTTTAGACATTGCACTTCACAATGTGAAGTAATAAATATTCACAATGAACTAATTTTTTATCTATTATTTTTATTTATTTAAATTTTGATTGGAACACATAGTCAATTTTTTTTCAATAAATACATTTGCATTGAAGTAGTTTTTTTGTTTTTAATGTGATGTTTAATTTTTAGAAATTACATTGTGATTTATACCTTGACACGTAGAATTTAATTGAAATCACTCTATTTGCATTGAAGATGCTCTAGATGCTGGCGTCTATCGGTTAATCTCATAACCTAACACACAACCTCCTTCTCCATGAGCAGCGCGTGATGAAGCTTATCCATCCTCCTACTTTCAAAAACTCATCGATTTCGTTCTGCCCATATATGGTAGATGAGAGTAACCACTGCCACTGAGGCGAATTGTCGTTGCAAGGAAGAGGCTGGTAATTTCAAGAGGAGAGAGGCGCACAGTGTTGCAATATCTGTGTCACGAGCCATATTGATTTCGAGCTTCAAGAGCATGAAAGACAGAAGGTATTTGCTGTAATTACAGGTAAAAATTAGATGCTCGTGAGTTTCTTGATCTTCATTACATAATTTGCATAATCTGTCGACTGGAAATCCCCATGTAGCAAGTTTGTCTGATGTTGGTAGTCGTCGCATAATTGCTTTATATGAACAAAATGACATTTTTTCGCACTGTATGAGTTTCATATAATTTTTGCCTATTAAACCCTAGGGTATTTAACTCGAATAGCTTCATGAACTATGGAGAAATTAAACTGTTCCTTTCCATAAATTTCCTAATAATCTGCTGCTGCATTAGGTTGTATAGACAGTGATCGAGTTTGTTGTGCACATTCTCTAGTTTCAGATAGTAATTCAGGAACTAATCTATCTCTCTGTACAATAGAAGATACAGTGTTCGTGCAGGAATTACGTGTGCCAGCCCAGAAAATCTACCAATGATTTGTGGTTGATCCAAGGATCAAACCATAAGGAGGTAGTACTACCGTTTTCTATTTGTCGAGTTACTAGAGAACTCATGGTATTTCTAATACGTAAAATGTGCTTCATTGTACATGAGTAATTGTTGTTTATAGCCATATACCAGTAATTGATTTGCTTTAAATATTTATTTCTTACCAAATAAGAGTAAGTGTATTTGTAGTCAATAGGTTCCAAGAGAGCTTTATAACTGCAGTTGTTCAGAGGTCTATCAAACGTCTCAGACCAATACCACCTTCGTGCTTGGGTCTACACAACAAATCCCAAGCAAATTTATGAAATTTACCACCCCAAAAGAAATTGGAACACATGGTTTCAATTTTCTGGAGGATTGACGAAGGAAGGTGGTAAATTAATAACCAATAAAGAACCAAAGGGACGATGACAGACTGGATGAGCTGTGCTCTACCCACAGTTGACAAGAAATGGCTGTTTCAACTTTCTAGTCGTGTGGAAATTTTCTGAAGAAGTGGGGTACATTGAAATGCATTAACATAATTTGCGGACAAAGGTACGCCAAGATACTTTACTGGTAAATTTCCTTCTTCCATGCCTAATATATTTAATATCTCATGTTTTTAGGATGTAGTTCTGCTGAAATAAACCTTGGATTTAACTTGGATAATATGTAGGCTTGTAGTTTCACCCAAAGCATGTAGAATACGTTGGATTTCAGTTGCATTTTGAAGTGATGCCTCTAGAAAGAACATCACATCATCGGCGTATAATAAGTGAGTCACCATTGGAGAGATTTTGGTTAGAGGAGAAACATTGCCTAATGATACACCGTCTTCCATAAGTAGGGATAAATACTCCATTGTAATATAAAACAAGTAAGGGGATAATGGATCACCTTGGCGTAGCCCTCGATTTGAGCCAAAGAAACCCTCAGGCTTACCATCAACGAGAATAGAAAAAGATGGTGTGTTCATGCATTCAAATTAGACATATTAAGGAATGAGGAAAACCCATTGCACTGAGCATATGACATGTAAAATGTCAATTTACCATGTCATATGCTTTTTGCAAGTCTATTTTAATGCACATCTTGGGTTTTCCTCATTTTTTGAAGTCTCTTAGTAATTCATAAGCCAATAAAATATTTTCCCCTATATCTCTCCCTGGAATAAATGTGATTTATTGTTGGAGATAAGATAGGGCAAAAAGAATTTTATTCGCTGAAAAATAATCTTGGCCACAATTTTGTATATAACATTCGCGCAATAAATAGGGTGATAATCTGAAATAACCTGCGGTTTATCCTTCTTTGGTATTAAGGTTATGAAGGTATGGTTCAGCCCATTTGCAATTTTTCCAGTTTGAAATATCTCAATTATTACATTAAATAGCTCCTCATGTAACAAGTCGTAATGCAGCTTGAAATTTTTTGGTGAGTAGCCATCTGGGCCTGGGCTCTTTGTATCATCAATGGACCACAAGGCAAGCCTTATCTCCTCTGGACTAATTGGCAAAGATAAGTATCTATGTCCTTCAGTGTTTATCACCTGTCTTGGTATAATAGTTGGGAAGTCAGTGCAGATGTTACCATTATATAAGTTGAAAAAATAGTTCAGAGATTCCTAAACTATTTTTTCATGATCGTAAATATATTCACCAGAGGAGGACAGCAAAGCTTGCGCCCTGTTACGATGTTGTCGAATGGACATACGAGGGAAGAAGAACTTAGAACAAGTATCACCCTCTGTAAGCCAGAGGGTTTTACTTCGTTGAAGTAGTGCTTCTGTCTTAATTTTTTGTTGCTCCTTCAGTTTGGGAGTAATTTGCATAAGGGTATCATATAGATTACTATTTTCTGGATCTGCATCAAGTTGCTGGAAAACAGTGTTATACTCATCAGTTAGTCTGCTCACTGCTGCCTGTTTCGTTGTTTGTTTGTTCCATTGTTTTAGTTTTTGCTCTACTTCTTTCAATTTGATAATAAATTGCTAAGTACGGTTTCCCCAATTTAATGCTTTGAAGCCCTCTACAACACATTGATCGTAGCCTTGTTTATAGCACCATGTATTTACATATCTGAAAGGATGATTTTTGTCTTTTTTGGCTAGATGCGTAAAAGTAATAATAAGGGGAGTGTGGTCGCTAAGTGTGGTTGGCATGGCAATAGCTGATAAAGTTGGGCAGATTGTCAGTAATTTTGAATTAATTAAGACTTTATCAATATTGCTAGCCATCCCTCGCTTTCGCCATGTGTACATACATCCCTGTAAACTGCATTCAACAAGATTACATTGCAAAATACATTTTTAAAACTAGAAAGATAAGAAAAAGGTATTGGAAGTCCTCCCTTCTTATCTTTAGGGTTCAAAGCGTTATTAAAGTCCCCAAAAACCATCCATGGCATGTGAATTTGAGAAGCATTTTGAATTGGGTTTCTCCATTACTCCTCCCTTTCTGAGTAGGAATTGCTGCCATAGACAAAAGATAGGACACATTGAAATCCGCTATGGTTGTGAAAACGAGCCATGATATGTTGGGAGCTTTTGTCTAATAGTTGATAACCCCAAACTAAGGAATCAAATATTGTAACTATGCAGCCCTTATATCCAGTATCATTGTTATAAAAGCATAACCAGTTTGTCGAGAATTTATGCATGAATTTCTCAATAGCACATTCCTTTAATTTAGTTTCATATAAAGCTATCAGAGACAGCTTCATAGACATGAGTTGATTGAACACAGATTACATTTTATTATCTTTGTTCAATCCCCTCACATTCCAACCACATATATTCATTTAATAATAGATGACCCCTAGTTTTCCTATTAGAAGGGGGAGGAGTAGGAGCTTGTTTCTTTTCATGCTTCTTTCTATAATTCACATTAGCCTCAACCATTTCGGGTACATTTATAGTTGGTTTATCAAACTTTCCAATTTCATCTATGTGTTGAGCAATATTTCCAACAAACTATTCTTTTCAAATATTTCTACTTCTGGTAAGTCATCTACTGACTTTTCTGATCTTGGTGCAGTGGTATGTGATCTATTCTGTGCAGGTAGTGGTGAGACAGTAGTAGTTGCTGCCATTTCAGTTGAAGGCATTGAAGTAGAAGGTGCTGCTGTAGTTGAAGTTAAAGCATCAAAGCCAGCGGAGTCTTCTACAGCATTTAGGCAATCAAACTTGTTTGATAAAGAAATAGCAATTGGCCTTTTACCTTTTCCTTGAGAACCCGTAGTCGTATATGTATTAATTTAGCTTCTTGTTTCAGTCAAACTGTCTGTAAAATGGGAAATATGATCTGTGCAAACAATAGATTGATTATTTGTATCAGGATATGGCTTTCGTGTGTTAATAACTTTCGGTTGCCATTGTTTAGATTGTGTTTGCTGGCAGTTCCTTGTATTGTGGCCGAATACTTTGCAATTGTCACATGGGGTTGGTTTGTATTCGTATGTCACATTAATTTGTATATGCTGACCATCGGAATCAGTACCATTGAGAGACGTTTGATAGTTGAGTTCAGAATCAATTTCTACAAGAACATGAGTGGATTGTAGCCGTAACTCTTTTGCAGTGTTATTATCCAACCGTATAGGTTTACCGATCGTACTAACAATTCTGCTAATTGCATCTTTATTCTAATATTGTATATCCAAATCATTTAATCGGATCCATATAGGTATAGTACTGAAATAATCTCGAGATAGTTTCATACCCAGTTGCCATTTTTTCATGATGATAATGCGCGAATTAAACGTGTAAGGCCCAGACTTTAAAATTCAATCACAATCTTCTTCCATCTCAAATCTTACAAGGACGAACCCATTTTGCTTGTAAAATATATCACAATGGCCAGCAAGTTTCCAAACATTTGCAACAAATTTTGAGGAATGTGTGTATAACGGCCTACTGCCAATAACGTATAGCACTAGCGAGTTTCGCCATTTCAGCTGTGCTACCAAGTTGTTCGATTCTAGTATTTGAAAAGATGGCAAACCATTCTCAACGCTTGGCTGTATGAAGTGTAGATCCATATCAAGTTTGCTGCTAACTGGTCATATATATATAGACACACACACTATATATATATATATATATCATCTTACATTATAGAGTCCTAGCGTGGATTGGATATTGGATTGATTGGGCATATATAACTATGTATTTGGACTGGTTTGAATATAGACATATTTCAAATTATATGTTGTTTTCTTCTGTTCTAAGCTCAGAAAGGTTTAGTTATAATCCATTTTGTTTCCTATTATCATAATCCGATGATCCGTTGTTTTTGGTTTTCGTGATTTGAACGTTGACCCGAGCGTTAAACCAAAGGATCGAAAATGGCGGATTATTACATGTAGTGTGCAAATATTAGTTTGTATTTAATTCGACTAGAAGGAGAATAGTACAAATATTTTATTTTGGAGCTCACTTGAAACAAAACTACGAGATATATATTTTTCGTTATGAATACATAGTGAATGGAAAAAATTCTATGGATTATGCTAACACATTCAGTGTTTAGTATATTTGTCTTGAATCAATTACAAAGAACCAAGCACGTGTTATTAATGTTCATTAGTAAAAATACCAACGGGGTTAGTTGTCAATTCAGTGTGTTTGTTAGTTTATTTGTATAAATTTGCATATTGCATTTGATGAAAATCTAAAGTAGATGATAGTAAGAGAATTTAATAGTGTAGATATTTCAAATTTTGTTGCGTTGACCAATTACAATATCTTAATGATAAAACTCTAAATTGTTATGTAGAAGGCATGTGATCAAATCATATTGGCATCCTTAACCATGGTAAAAAAAGGTATATTTATTGTGAATGTGAAGAGTGTGTGTATGTTTATGTATGTATTTACATATCTATGATCTACAACACTTATTTATTAACCGTTCAACCATTATATGGTTGTTCTAGTTATAGTTATTATCATTACCTAATTAGTATTACTATTAGCTTTAAGATCTCTGTTCAGTAGAGAATCCATTAGCCTTAGAATTTCCTATCCACATGTTTTATGTTTTTTTTAAACTTTTTTTTTCTTTTCACACACAAAATACATCAACAAATGGAAAATTTTGATTAGACGATGCATGGTAATAGAGAATTTCAGGACAAGTTACGTGCTTTGCTAAAATTATAATTCCATATGACTATAAGATGCATGGGATTTTGTCAACTTTGCTTCTAAGTTCTAACATGGTTGGATTTTATCATTCTAACAGCAATATTATATATCTCATACACTTGTAGAAAATCCAGTAGATATCTCACTAGATAAAGCAGGTGATTCCCACAGAAAATTCGATCTCCAGTCTTCAGATATAACAGGAGACAAATTGAATGGAAAGCTCATCCCCTGGGTATTGTTGTCAACAACCCTGTCAGTGTTTGATCTTATCTCGTCATTAAATATCAAAGGCAAATCAACCCTTAATTCATTATTCCATGGAGTCTGACTAAAGCTAAGTAGCATAGAATCCAGTGGCACATCTTCCTGAGAAAATGCAAAATTGGGCAGGTCAAAGTTTATAGCAGGGACTTTGAACTGGCTCGAAGATGAAGATGGTTCGGAGTCCGATAAAACTAATTGATTTGCATATATGGTTTCAGAAACTGGAAACATGTCCGATTCAGTAGTGGCTATTTCTTGAAACTGCAATCCCCATGACTGAGATATTCCTCCGTGCGGCACAGGGTTAGTTTTCTTGAATACCCTACAAATAGCCCATGCTTCCTGCAAATATTTCAAAACCAAAATATGTCAACTTCTGCTGGGCATAAGATATGTCATATACTCATTATTTTGCATAACATATGGTCAATTAGTCATACGTTGATGGGAATTGTCTTCTCGAGGGGTCTTTTAGGGAAGGATGAATCATTGACAGAAGGAAGTCTGAACTCGTGCATCATCCAGTCAGTTTTGGTGCCTTTTGCAGCTCTACCCTTGTAAAATACAAGCGACTTTTTTAGCCCTATGCATTTATTACCCTCTGAGGAGTAAATTGGTCTATCAGTTCCTGTTGCTTTCCAGAATCCAGCATTTGTGACTCTGTTTGGGCGTGCGCTGTTTCTGTATTTACGGTCTCTTGGACAGTAAAAATACCACTCCTTTTCTCCACTAGTCCCAAAATCTTCATTTGGACAGAATGACAGAAGTTTGTTAGGAAAAGCAGCATTCAGCCTTTATTCCCGTTTTTCATGCATGTGTGATATAATATGATTATCTTACATTGTTTGAAATATGAGAAACATTTATGTACGTCCAAAAGTATGACTTCGATTAAACATGCATTCATATATAGATAGAAAAACAAATGAATGCACACAAACAAATAGATAACATAGAGGTCCAACACATACTTCCTATTAAATAGATCATTAAACAAAAACAATAATACATATTAAGTTCCAGAAAGTATCTACTCAAAGTTTAAGTAGTTAAGCTTTCATTTCTCCTCAAATAAGTCAATATTAAAATCCATTTTGCAGTTGTCTAACAAATTGTTACAGTAGGCCTACTTTAGCAAAATAAGTTATACATCAATAGTAAAAAAGTCGGAGTTCATATGCATGCAAAAACCGCAAAAGCATTAAAACCAATTGTTTATATGAACCGTCGAAGTAAAACATGTCTAATAAGATGCAAAAACAAAAATTCTCTTAAAATGATAAGATAATGAGAAAAAGTATTCAGTAGGCAAGATACTGAAATATAGTTTGTTTGCTTACTTGGTAAATCCCAGGGATCATATTTGTAGATATCCAACTGTCTGATCAGTTCAATACTAAGAGGCTTCTGCTGAATTTTTCTGTTGAGGTAAAAGCTAACTAGCTCTTCATCTGTTGGGTGAAACCTAAACCCTGGCATCATCAGCTCATCTCCATAATTCTCAGCACAGTCCATTGCTTGCTTGCTACAAGAAAATAAGTTTGAGCGAACTCTTAAAGTTTGATGAACTCAAATACGCAAATGATGGCGATGAAGGAATTTGTTCGATCTGGCTGCACTTATATAGCAATTTTTTTTCACAATCCAGGTCAGCACATTTTCATTTTTGTATGTTTCATGATAATGAAATTGTAGGCTACAAACACTGAAGTTTCACATTCTTTAATTAGAATAAATGACAGGCAGGTCTCTAAATGCCAGGAGTGCAGAGTCATTTATGAATTGTTTATGATTGGGAATGAGCACATACATACATGTGTCTGCCAACATAATAGAACAATTTGAATATAATATTTATTTCAATCCCAAGCTAAGAGAACCTGCAATTTCTTCTGATATATACCCTACAAATTGATCAAAAATTCCATTTCATACTTTAAACAATTGTTTTCGAGTATATTATTTTTTATGGGATTTTATCTTCATTCCTTATCAGATAAATACCCTTTCTTTGTCGGTGTACATTTTGGGGTTTTATGGGTATTCCTTATTCTACTAAAACAGAAAAGGAAAGGAGGCCCTAAATGTAAAATAATGTATTTACCTCCTTTGTTTTCTTGGTATGCCCACAATCACCCATGTTTACGGTTCACACGTTTTCATCTTAAAAGGTTGAGTGGAATGCACTTAAAACTTTATGCAAAATATAATTATTGACCTTACGTATTTGGCATAGTTTTACCATATAGTATATACAGAATACAGATAACACCAGTTAAGTTCATATTTCAGATACATGAAACTATTGACTACTGGGAAGGGTATTACTGCATCAACTAAGTATAGGGATCAAATGTTTCTATTGCTGAAAAGTTATGTATTTGACACCTTTCACGCTAAATTGAGTTCTAAGAAAGCACGTAAGAAAAAAGTAATTGCAAAAGATCAGAAGAAACCGATATTAATTCACACGTAGCTTTCTTACATATCAGAACACGATATACTGTTAAAATTTTGAGAATGACTGACTGAGACTGCCTCAATTTGACAGATTTGTATTCATACTGCGGGGATGAGATCATTCAATATCCAGGCAGTTTACTGCACCAAAAAAATTAAACGCGGTTAATATATATGTGATAAAAAATACACAACCTAATATTAAAAAGAAAAGTTTTTAGACACAACTACTGTTGTTAAATGATGTTTTAGAAAGCCAGATTCAAACATTAGGCAAACTTTCACACTAATATAGTACATTAATGTGCGTACATGCTTAATTAAGCACTTGGCCTGAAAACATGTTGATGTGGTAATTAAACCCAACGTTAACACTACAAATAAATCATGGAGGCTTCTTATCTAATTGTTGTACATCTTATTATTTTAAGTTCTTTTCACAAAAAAATAAGTTTAACTATATTCCAGACTAGAATTTCTTAACCATTTACATCAAATAAAATTTCAAGCAGAGTAAATAAAATAAAATAAATAAATAAATCCTAATTAGTGAAGAGTTTAACGGAGATCAGTTCCAATTTTGGGTACTCTAAATCCTAATTTAATTAGGTTTCCAAAGCAAGCTAGGTTCACTTTTTAAAAACTTACAGCCTATAATTCATTAACCTTGCTTTCACACATTAATCCCTTCAAACCTAAGTTTCTCTAATCTTGATAAATGTACACAAATGTTTTCAATGTAGGAGCAACTCTTCCCATTTAATCCATATTTTTATTAGTTTATCATTAAAGATCCGTTCCTTTTTTTCCCTTTCAAATAATTTCTTATAGTAAGTACATTACAAAAGTCAAGACTTGGTCTTCATGCTGTGAATACATTTTAGTTTTTTCAATTCCAAACTCCACGCAAGAAGATATTTTCAAGGTAATGTAGCTATAGATGTCAAATTAATTAACTAAAGCAAATCCTGAGTAAATAATTAACTTTAATGAGAACAAATGATCATGTTCAACTGCGTCAGTATATGTTGAAATTTGGCGACACAATATATAGGAGAATTGAAGAGGATGGAAGTAGCTTCGTATCGGAGAAAACGGTTCGCAAATCGGAGTCCGGAGGAAGAAGATAGGAGGGAAAGAAGCTGGGCTGTTTTTCTGTTAGGGGTCAGATGTCTGGCTGAGAGGGCCAGACGTCTGACGAGTTTCAGGCTGGTTCCCGAGAGTTCCTGCAGACGTCTGACCCCTCTGGCCAGACGTCTGGGCCTGTCTGGGTCAGCCAGATTGAACCTGGCTCAGACGTCTGAGGCCAGAGGTCAGACGTCTGAGGCGGTATAAATCTGTTTTTTCCTGGGCCGGATTTTCTGAGCTGTTTTGTGATTTGTGAAGGGCAAAGTGGTCTTTCGCCTAGGTTTTCTCTATTAGTATATATTCTCTCTTCAGGTCTGAAAAGATAGAGAGATTGAGAGACCTAATCTAATTCCAAATCAAGGGTTTTATCCTCTAAATCTAGGGTTTAGGCAAACTCTATTTCTTCAATTCTAATCTCCACAAACATTGATTCTTATTGAATAGATCATTGTTAACAATCTCTTGTACTCTTTCTATTGGTGATATAATAAAAGCTCTCTCAAGTGGATGTACACTAACACAACGTTGGTGGAACCACTATAAAATCGTGTGTGATTTACTTATTGTTATTGCATTCATATATTGCTTGTATTGGTGTTGTGATCGTGTTCGGATTTGGTTTTATTGAATTCTTCGAGTGTTTGGTTGTTTTGCACTATCTAGCACGATTTGGCTTTTCCGCGTTGCGTGTTGCGATTGTATTCGAGTGGTCTTGGGTGTAGTCGTAATAACATTTGGTATCAGAGCTTTGGTGTTGCTAGGTGGTTGTTGAAATGCCGGAAACGGATACCTCTGAAAATTCAATGGTTGGTCCAAGTAGTATAGCGCCGTATGTAAGTGGGTCGTATGTGGCGTCGGGATCGCAATTGGTTATCGACAAGTGGAATGGTGATAATGATTTTGAAAAGTGGCAATGGAAGATGAAAGCGGTTTTAAGAAGAAATCGAGTTCATAGGGTAGTGTTTGATACACATTTGTTGCCGGCGGACATCTCGGATGTTGAGAGAGAGGAAATGGAAGAGTGGGCATTTACTACACTTCAACTTGCTATGGGAGAGAATGTGATCTCCGAAATTAGTGGTGAGACGACCGCTAAGGGCATTTGGGACAAGTTAGAGGAGTTGTATATGAAGAAGTCTCTAACTAATCGTTTGATCTTGTTGCGAACGTTTTTCACGTATAAGATGAAAGAGGGGAGTTCGCTTAAGGCACACTTGAATGTGTTTGATGATTTGCTAATGAAGATGAAGGCGGTAGATTTGAAGATTGAGGAAGAGCAAAAGGCGATGATATTGTTATGTTCGTTGCCGGACCGTTATACGGGTTTCTCAAATAGTTTGATCTATAGCCGGGATACATTGACGTTAGATGATGTCAAGACGGGTCTTCTTAGTGAGGAGTTGAGAGATCAAATGAAGGAGTTGAGTGTTGGTGGTAGTAGTGCCGGAAATGGTCAAGGTTTGTTTGTGGAGAAGGAGAGATATGCGAAGAAGGAGAATCGGGGGCGTTCCAAATCTAGGAATCCCGGTTGGAGAGGAAAGTCGAAGGAAAAGAAAGGCAAGTGCTATATTTGTAAGAAGCCCGGTCATTGGAAGAATGAGTGTCCGGACAAGGAGAAGGCCAAGAAGGAAATAGCATCTTCATCGGTCGCGGTGGAGAGAGGTGTTGGTGAGGGAGACATGGATGTATTGACGGCGGTAGCATCAAATGTTTCGGGTAGCGAATGGGTTCTCGATTCGGGGGCGTCTTATCATATGACGCCGAATAGGAATTGTTTTTCTTCTTTCGAAGCTAGAGAGGGAAATTCGATTGTTATGGGAAATGGTGCTATTTGTAAGTCGAAGGGCATTGGTTCCGTGCAAATTAGGATGTTTGACGGAGTAGTTCGTACTCTCACTAATGTGCGCTATGTTCCGGGACTTAGGAAGTCTCTTATCTCTTTGGGGCAATTAGATTCTTTGGGGTGCAAGATCACTATTGAGAGAGATGGCTTGAGGGTTTCGAAGGGGGCGCTTGTGGTTATGAAAGGTGCTAGGGCTCATGGTATATATTTGCTTCAAGGTGTGACCATAGAAGGTGAAGCTAGCATTGGGGTTGATAGTTCTCGCGACTTAGATGCAACTAGATTGTGGCATTTGAGGTTAGGACATGTCTCGGAGAGGAGTTTGGATATTCTTCGGAAAAGGGAGATGATTGGTGGTGAGAGTTTCAACAAGCTAGAGTTTTGCGAAGAGTGTGTCATGGGGAAGCAAACAAAGGTTTCATTCGGTGAAGGAAAACATGATTCAAGAAGCGTTCTTGAGTATGTGCATACGGATGTTTGGGGACCGGCACCGGTTGCTTCTTTAGGTGGAGCAAGGTATTATATTTCTTTTATTGATGATTTTTCTCATAAAGTTTGGGTGTATGTAATGAAGGCTAAGTCGGAGGCATTTGCTAAGTTCAAAGTATGGAAGGCTCTTGTTGAGAATGAGAGTGGTAAGCCTTTGAAGGTTCTTAGGTCCGACAATGGCGGAGAATATGTTTCCGGAGAATTCTTGGAGTATTGCAAGCATCATGGCATTCGGAGACATTTTACTACACCGGGAGATCCGCAATCAAATGGTGTTGCGGAGAGGATGAATCGTACTCTACTAGAGAAAGCTCGATGCTTGAGATTGACATCGGGTTTGTCTAAGGGATTTTGGGCCGAAGCTTTGTCAACCGCGGTGCATATTATTAATCGAATTCCGTGCTCGGCTATTGACAACAAAATTCCGGAGGAAGTGTGGAAGGGAAAGAGTATTGACTTGAGCTATCTTCGTGTCTTTGGAAGTCCGGTTTATGTGCATGATCCGGGAAATGATAAGCTTGAACCTAGAGCTTTCAAGGGGATTTTGCTTGGCTATACGGATGGAGTGAAAGGCTATCGGATTTGGAATCCGGAAACGAAGAAGGTAATCAACTCTCGTCATGTTACTTTTGATGAGTCGGCTATGTTCAAGGAGAATGAAAGCTCATCGGATATTCCGGTCTTGGTTCGTGATGAATCGAAGGGGAAGGAAGTTATTACCACATTTTGTCCAAGTAGTAGAGAGAGTAGATTAGTTGAAGATGCTTGTGAGGAGAAAGCGGTTGATGATACATCACATAGTCCACAAGGTGCCTCTAGTAGTGTTGGTGATGTACACGAACCTAGAGAAGATTCGGTTCAAGGTGGAGCCGAAAGGAGTTTGGGTGATAATATTGCTACTCGGGTTGGTCGTCGTGCTATAAGACCACCCGAAAGATATGGTGATTGGAACTATCTTAGCTTTTGTGATAGGTTGGACTATGCTCTCAATGTAGTCCAAGATGAGCCTATGGACCTTGAAGACGTCATGAATTCGAGTGATAGCTCGAAGTGGATTTGTGCCATGGAGGAAGAGATGCAATCATTGATGAAGAATCAAACTTGGAGTTTGGTTCCACTTCCTAAAGGAAACCGTGCTATTGGGTGCAAATGGATTTACAAGGTGAAGGACGATGGAAGATACAAAGCTAGGTTAGTGGCTAAGGGGTTTGCACAAAGGAAAGGAAAGGAGTATGATGAGATATTCGCACCGGTTGTGCGCCACACTTCTATCCGGATATTACTTGCCATAGTTGCTATTCACGACTTGGAGTTGGAGCAACTTGATGTGAAGACCGCCTTCTTGCATGGTGACTTGGATGAAGACATTTACATGGAGCAACCGCAAGGGTTTGTTGTAAATGGTAAGTCAAATATGGTGTGCAAGTTGAAGAAATCGCTATATGGGTTGAAGCAATCACCTAGGCAATGGTACAAGAGATTTGATCATTTTATGCTTGAAAGTGGCTTTGATAGGAGCATCAAAGATGCTTGTGTTTATTTCAAGAAGTTGGGAAATGATTGTTGGGTGTACTTGCTCTTGTATGTGGACGACATGCTCATTGCTTCGAAGGACAAGAATGAAATCAACAAGTTGAAATTGAAATTAAAGTCGGAATTCGAAATGAAAGACCTTGGAGAAGCAAAGAGGATTTTGGGCATGGAGATTGAAAGGGACCGAAAGCGTTTTGAGTTGAAATTGACTCAAAAGGAGTACATTAAGAAAGTGCTTTGCCGGTTTAGCATGGAGAATGCAAAGGTGTCAACTACACCATTACCTTTGCACGTGAAGCTTTCGAGCAAGGATTCACCTATCTTGGAGAAAGACAAGGCTTATATGGCAAAGGTGCCATATGCAAGTGCGGTTGGTAGTTTGATGTATGCTATGGTGTGTACAAGACCCGATATTGCAAATGCCGTCGGGGTGGTTAGTCGTTTTATGTCTAACCCGGGAAAATCGCATTGGGAAGCCGTGAAGCTTATATTGAGATACCTTAGGGGTACGTCATCTCATGGTCTTGTTTTTGGCGGTAGTGGGAAAAGGAGTTGCAACTTGGTTGGTTATTGTGATTCGGACTACGCCGGTGATAGAGATAGGAGAAAGTCAACTTCCGGTTATGTCTTCACACTAGGTGGTACGGCCATAAGTTGGAGATCGAGATTGCAAACCGTAGTAGCTTTATCCACTACGGAGGCGGAGTTGATAGCCGCGGTGGAGGCGGCTAAGGAGGCACTCTATTTGAAGCGTTTGTTGTGTGACTTGGGTATTGAACACGATAGCATTGATGTTCAATGTGATAGCCAAAGTGCTATTCACTTGGCGGAGAATTTGACGTTTAGCTCACGGACTAAGCATATAGAAGTGAGGGAGTCATTCTTGGTAGCCATGGATGAGGATAAGCAAGTATGTCTTCGGAAGAAGCACACAAAGGAGAACGCGGCGGATATGTTCACTAAGGCATTGCCGGTTGGGAAGTTCGAGCATTGCTCGGACTTGATTCGCTTGGAGAAGTGCTAGGTGCCACTAGGTGGCACGGGTGAGAGAGTAGCTTGGTTGTAGATGTGGAAGAGTATTGGTATGAGATTGTCGTTCTATCTTCTTGGTATAGTGCTAGTGTACACTCCTAGTGCTCTTGTCTTTGGTGAGACGGTGTTTGAATGTTTTCAACATTTCGTTGGCGGGTGGGGGCTTTGTGCCTGAACTCGTTGATGGAGTGCAATGGGGGGTGGCTTTGCCGGAACCCGTTGGGGAAACATTCACGTTTGGTTGAAGGTAGAAGTGTTGGTAGTTGGAGCTATCGGTTGTTGATGGTATGGTACCATTGGTGTTGGAGATGGATATAGTGTCGAGGTGGAGTGTTGAAATTTGGCGACACAATATATAGGAGAATTGAAGAGGATGGAAGTAGCTTCGTATCGGAGAAAACGGTTCGCAAATCGGAGTCCGGAGGAAGAAGATAGGAGGGAAAGAAGCTGGGCTGTTTTTCTGTTAGGGGTCAGATGTCTGGCTGAGAGGGCCAGACGTCTGACGAGGTTCAGGCTGGTTCCCGAGAGTTCCTGCAGACGTCTGACCCCTCTGGCCAGACGTCTGGGCCTGTCTGGGTCAGCCAGATTGAACCTGGCTCAGACGTCTGAGGCCAGAGGTCAGACGTCTGAGGCGGTATAAATCTGTTTTTTCCTGGGCCGGATTTTCTGAGCTGTTTTGTGATTTGTGAAGGGCAAAGTGGTCTTTCGCCTAGGTTTTCTCTATTAGTATATATTCTCTCTTCAGGTCTGAAAAGATAGAGAGATTGAGAGACCTAATCTAATTCCAAATCAAGGGTTTTATCCTCTAAATCTAGGGTTTAGGCAAACTCTATTTCTTCAATTCTAATCTCCACAAACATTGATTCTTATTGAATAGATCATTGTTAACAATCTCTTGTACTCTTTCTATTGGTGATATAATAAAAGCTCTCTCAAGTGGATGTACACTAACACAACGTTGGTGGAACCACTATAAAATCGTGTGTGATTTACTTATTGTTATTGCATTCATATATTGCTTGTATTGGTGTTGTGATCGTGTTCGGATTTGGTTTTATTGAATTCTTCGAGTGTTTGGTTGTTTTGCACTATCTAGCACGATTTGGCTTTACAGCGTTGCGTGTTGCGATTGTATTCGAGTGGTCTTGGGTGTAGTCGTAATAACAGTATACACATGTGTGCTTGTCGTTCTTGATGTTTCCTTCTAGTTCCTTCATTAATAATTTTCAATTTCTACAAGGCATGCTTCTTTGTCTTCTACTTGTTTACTTCTTAAACAGAATATGCTAGTTTAAAACAGTGATCAATTGGTGCATGAGTTTCACTGTCCATGCATTTAAATCAAGATTCTCAGAAACTAAATTATCTTTATTTTAAGTTATGATATTTGTCTCTGATTTTTAATATGACCTCCAGTTTAGCTATAGGCTTACTTTTGCCTATAATAGACCTCATTTTCACAGAGTTGCAATTGTCAATTATTAAATATCAAATACTATGCCACACCTAATTATATATACAAAGAAAAAGGATATACGTTCAGCTTGATAATTGAGTATCATTGCCTCTGTTAACTGTAAAAGCAAAAATGAAGGAGTTAATCATATATATTACTATATGAACTTCTACATAAATATTGAGAATTAATATGATTTGTAATTCAATGAGATAAAATTGTATTGATGTAATACTCAATTGTACAAAGAAATACAGAAATGAAATAAGTATTTATACAGAAATGAAATGATATAGGCCCGGCCCATATACTTGGTAATCAATGCCTTAATATATCAGAAGATATCAGCCCTTCGATTTCCCAGAATCAAACGGTGAGAATGTAACGCGGGTTAGGGTATAAGCTTGGTAGCTTTGTTGTGCTTTCTCTCCAGATAGCCGCCTTCAATTCTATCTAGGGTTTTCTCGTTCTCCTCTTTCTCATCCTTGTCTTGCAAAACTTTTAGTTCTTCCTTTAATCTGAGGAAATTTTTGGCTGAGAGAGCTTTGGTTAGGATGTCAGCCCGTTGATAATACGTGGGGACATGCCTCACGTTCAATTTTCCAGCTTCTGTCCTCTCGCGTACAAAATGCAAGTCGATTTCGATGTGTTTTGTACGCGAGTGTTGTATGGGATTGGCGGAGAGAGAGATGGTGCTTAGGTTGTCACACCACACGACTGGCCTTCTTTGATTGTTGATCCCTAATTCAGACATTAGGGTCTCGATCCAAGTTATTTCTACAGTGACACCTGCGAGTGACCTGTATTCGGCCTCTGTGCTAGAGCGAGAAGTGGTGGCTTGCTTTTTCGTACACCACGAAATTGGATTTGGTCCGAGGAACACACAGTGTCCAGAAGTGGATCTGCGGTCATCTATGTCACTTGCCTAATCTGCATCACTGTAAGCATTTATGTTTATATCGTTGCAAGCTTTTAGTGATAATCCATGATTTTGAGTCCCTTTTAAGTATCTGAGAATGCGCTTAACTGCCTTCCAGTGCTCGTCAAGGGGATTCTGCATATGTTGACATACCTTATTCACACTATAGCAGATATCAGGTCTAGTTATAGTTGCATACTGTAGGGCACCAACGATACTTCTGTATTGTTTGGTGTTCTCGATAGCTTCACCTCTGTGTTTAGATAAATGTAAGTTGGTAATCATAGGAGTAGGTAAAGACTTGGCTTCATTCATGTTGGCTCTTTTGAGGATTTCACCAACATATTTCTTTTGGGATAGGAATATTTCTGATTTGTTTTTCCTTGTCACTTGTATGCCCAGAAAATAATCTATGTCCCCTAGATCCTTGATGGCAAAAGTCTTGTCGAGTAGCTGTATGGTATTTGTGATTTCACTGTTGTTGTTGCCAGTAATGATGATGTCATCTACATAAACAAGTAGATAAATAATGTTCCCATTGTTCTTCATGTATAGTGAACTGTCAGATTTGGTGGGAGTGAATCCAAATTTTATAAGGGTTGCTTTCAGTTTCTCATGCCATGATCTTGATGCTTGTTTTAAGCCATAAATTGCCTTCTGTAGTCTGCATACTTTATTGTCATCTACTATGTACCCTTCTGGCTGCTGCATAAATACTTCTTCATGAAGGTCTCCATTTAGGAAAGCATTGCATACATCTAGTTGTTTTATTTGCCAGTTTTTGCACAAGGCTAAGGTTAGTATAAGTCGAATGGTAGTGGGTTTTACAACGGGGGAAAAAGTTTCGTTGAAGTCGAAACCAAACTGTTGCGAGTAACCTTTTGCAACAAGTCTAGCTTTATGTTTAGCTATGCTGCCATCAGCATTTTTCTTAATTTTGTAGGTTCATTTGCATCCCACAATATTTTTGTCTTTTGGCTGATCAACTAAGCTCCATGTTTGGCTTTTTATAAGTGCCTGATATTCTTCATCCATGGCTTTCCTCCATTCATCATGTTTGATAGCTTGTTCATAATTTTGTGGTTCTATGTCACTGATAGAAGCAGAAAATATTTTTGGTTTAAAAATCCCACATTTTGACCTTGTTGTCATGTGATGACCAATAGCTGTGACATGTTGTTGTTGATCATGATCACTATCATTTGTTGTGTTCTCTGATGTTTCAGTTTCATTGGATGTATTATTCCCATTATCTTCAGTATGTGGTATATCTTCATATGTCTGTGGTGATAGGTCAGAACTGTATTCTGATCTTGTGTCTGAGGCATACTTCTCTGTTGAGGCTTGGCCTTTGCCATTTTTGTTTGTGGTGAGATCTTTAGGTAAGACAGGGATGGGTTGAACTATAATATTTGATGCATCTGATTTTCCTTTTGCAGCAACACTTTTTCCTACAAAAGGGAATATGTTTTCATTAAACACAACATGTCTAGAGATGTAAACTCTCCCTTTGTTGTCTAAACACTTGTACCCTTTTTGATTGTTGGTGTAACCTAGAAAAGTACAGGGGCTTGACCTTAAACTTAACTTATGTCTGTTGTAAGGCCTAAGGTATGGGAAACAAAGACACCCAAAAGTTTTCAAAAAATGATAATTGGGTTTTAGGTCATAAAGTTTTTCATAGGGGCACATGTCCTTTAATACTTTAGTGGGCATTCTATTTATAAGATAAACTGATGTGTAGAATGCATCACTCCAGTATTTCATGGGTATAGAAGCTTGAGACATTAATGTTAGACCAGTGTCTACTATGTGCCTGTGCTTTCTTTCAACTAACCCATTTTGTTCTGATGTATGAGGACATGTGATTCTATGAAAAATACCTTTTTCTTGGAAGAAAGTCTTGAGAGGTAAAAATTATTTTCCTCCATCACTTTGGAAAGTTTTTACACTGTTATTAATTTGCCTTTCAACAAGAGTAATAAAGTGTTTTATTATGCTAGATGTCTCAGATTTTGTTTTAAGGAAGAATATCCATGTATATCTGGAATAAGCATCGACTAAAGAAAGATAATACCTGTAACCAAGAGATGAGATATGTGGTGCAGGACCCCATAGATCTGCTGCAATCAGACTCAATGGCTGACTGTGAATTGTTTCAGACCTAGCAAATGGTAATTTGTGTATTTTTCCAATCTGGCAGTGTGTGCAAATCTCAGAAATAGGTACATTATCAAATTCTATTTTATTATCTTGTAAAATTCTTTTTACAATATCATTACTGGGATGTCCCAGTTTCTTGTGCCAACATTCAACAACATTTCCTCTATTTAACATGCTACTATTGATATTATTACACCAGTTTCCCCTTTCATGATCTTTATTTGACTTGATGGAAGTGAATTTGTATAAGCCTTTGTCCAAACTACCCTGTAATAATACGTTCTTGTTCAGTAAGTCCCTAACTAAGCAAAAATTAGGGTGAAACTCAAAATATACATTATTGTCGTTGGCAAATTGAGAAACACTTATCAAGTTTTTCTTGATTTTGGGTACTCTTAATAGGTTGTTTAAAAAAAAATTCCCTCTTACCTATAATACTACCAATTCCAACATGTGATATATTTATAGCTTCACCATTGCCCATAGTTATGGATTTCATACCTGAGTAGCCTTTATTTCCAAGATTTAAATTCTGAAGATTGTTAGTGACATGGTTTGTTGCTCCTGAGTCCGGATACCAATCTTCAGTGTTTAGATCTTCTGGTTTGACCGAGTCATCACCATTACTGCCTTGTGTTTTAAGAGCATCACCAGCTGTTTTTGTCTGCTGATTTATTTGAGCCATATTAATGTGAGGCCCCCTTTGACTTGACTGTCCTATGTTAAATTCAGAGTTGAATCTGAAATAGCATTTGTTGGCTACATGACCAAACTTTTCACATATTTGACATTTAACTCTATTGTTATAGTTGTTTCTGCCTCTTCCTCTTTGAGGTTGGTTGCTTCTTCGCTGTTGACTGTCAGTCCTTGGGTTTTGGCCTTGAGTGGGTTTTTGTTGATTCTTGTTTCTTGGATTGAAACCAGATGCATAGTTGATAGACATTTCAGATTGTATAGCCTTTCTTTGTTCTATTCTTCCTTCGTGAGCAATAAGGGCAGACTGTACGTATTGTAGATCTGGAAGTGTCTTTTGAGATGCTATAAAAGTAACCACTGACTAGTATTCATCGTCAAGACCATTGGTTATAGTGAGGATTTGTTCACTGTCTGAAATCTTGTGACCCACTGCACTTAGTTTATCACATAAGTTTTTGATTCTAGCAAGATAATCTCTCATGCTCATATCTTCCTTTCTTGCACCTTGTAGTTGTCTCTTGTAGTGCATTATCCTTGCCGCCGATTGTGAATTAAAAATCTGTTCAATACATGACCATATTTCGTGAGAGGAATTGCATCCAACAACTTGCGATAGCAGGCTAGCACTTATAGAAGATAGTAACCATGAAGATAGTAGACTATCTTGTTTTTGATAATTTGCATGATCTGGGTTGTTAACAGTATTTCCCTCTTTGTCTTTTTTCATGACAGGTGGGATGGATATTGTGCCCTTGATATAATCTTGAAGGCCATGCCCTTTCAAGGCTGTATCAATTTGGTACTTCCATAAGATATAGTTATCTTCATCGAGGGGAATGGTTATAACATTGCTCTTGAGTTTGACAAGGGATGGTGCAGTTTCCCTTCATTTCTTGATGTTGATGATGTTACATCGTCATCATCACGATCCATTGCAGGAATATTGATAAAAGTTGATTACTGCCTTGCTTCTTGAACAGGAAAAATCAGAGGGATCTCGATGCAATCAGAAAGTTGACTGGAGCTTTCTTGATGTGGCACGGATGAATCTTGAAAGGAGAAAAGATACTTAATTGCGCAGCCAGAAGTGGAGGTGAAGACAATGTTCTGATCCCTTCTCGGCGTGGCACAGTTAAGGTACATGTATGATGCTGATGCTTGATCGGAGAGGTTAATCCCCGGTGATGAGAATGAATTCTGAGGGGAACGAAGTGATACTTCGTCTTCAGTGATGATCAGCAAGGAAAGATGAATGCCTTTAGGCTTTAAGCTCTGATACCATATTGAGAATTAATATGATTTGTAATTCAATGAGATAAAATTGTATTGATGTAATACTCAATTGTACAAAGAAATACAGAAATGAAATAAGTATTTATACAGAAATGAAATGATATAGGCTCGGCCCATATACTTGGTAATCCATGCCTTAATATATCAGAAGATATCAGCCCTTCGATTTCCCAGAATCAAACGGTGAGAATGTAACGCGGGTTAGGGTATAAGCTTGGTAGCTTTGTTGTGCTTTCTCTCCAGATAATAAATATCGTATATTGTCAGTCTTCAATCAGTCTAATAGTTCATATGTTGGTACCGATCAAGTCATTGTAATTTACAAGTGGAAAAAATATTGTACATAGTATATACACATTGGTGTACATTAGATCTTTGTGGCTATGATGTGTTAGAAATTAGAATTGTACATGTCAAGTCCTTTTCCTTATTAATTATATGCGCCTGATGTAAATGCTCACTCACAACAAGAAATGAAATACAATAATCTTTTCTAAACATTCAACAATTAATATCTAGAAATTCAAAATCACGACTTCGTAATGCTTAAAAGGCTTTCAATCCACTCAAACATATCTTGGGGTGATATTTTTTGTATTTTGTAATTCACTTTGACAACGACTTACTATAATATAGTGCGTGTTGTAGAATACAAATCTTCAGCTTGTTATTTTCAATCTTTTGTTAGAAATCTGCTATTAGAAACTGCAATCGTTTCATTTACTTTAAACGTTATGCAGTTTCTAATCTTAATGTGACCCTATTAATTATGTCATAAATAGAACGTTTCATTTACCTTTAACGTTATGCAGTTTCTAATCTTAATAAGACCATATTAATTAGGTCATAAATAGAATGTTTCATTTACCTTTAACATTATGCAGTTTCTAATCTTAATGTGACCATATTAATTAGGCCATAAATAGAACGTTTCATTTATCTTTAACGTTATGCAGTTTCTAATCTTAATGTGACCCGATTAATTAAGTCATAAATAGACCGTTCTATAATTAGAACATTAGGTCTGTGATTAATCTTAAGCGTTGAATTGGTATATGATGGACGTACCAGATTTAGAGTTAAATGTTATATAAAAGATTAGGTCCTCTCTCTCCTAGAAAACAGATGTACTTCTCCATCAAGAAACACATAAAGAAATAGGGTTAGAGAGAGAAACCGAATTCTAAGAAGAAGATTGATTATTAGAAGTCAGAAGAAGAAGATGACAACCATTACATCTTCCGGTGTTAATCAAGGTACGTCATCTTAAATAATAAATCATATTAAGTTTTGTTTGTGAAATATTCGGTATTGGTGATCCTTGAGCTATTACTTGAATTGTTCATCATTAATCATGAAAGATCGAACAGTAAAGATTTTTTTTTTGACATTTGGTATCAGAGCCACCAATTAATAACTGAATATTTTCTATGATTGCAATTGATCTGTTCTATGCTTTACTCATGATGTTTAATCAAGTATGTGTTATAAGTCATTTATGCACATGAAATTTATGATTTTGTTAATCACCAAAGTGGTCAAAATCAGAATAATCATTTAGTGCATAAGTAACATAATGATTATTGATAGAAATTGCCAGTTATAATAATACCAATTAAAAACTGGCGTCACTAATGATAGAACCTGAGAACTTACCCAAAGGAAAGTCTTGTTCTATAACTAGTTGACATGATGAGGTTTAATAGATATATTGATTGAATAAATATTGATCATCCAAAGATGTCGGTTCTATTTAATTGAATATATTTATTACTTACTTATGTTTTGGTATTTAATTATGTTAAGTATAAGATAGTATCTACCCAAAGGAGTGCTATATTATACTATTATGTACATATCTGAATCGCGTTAGCTATGAGCTTATAGTTATTTCAAATTTTTTTATTTAATTTGCAGTAGTTCCCATGAATACACATGCTTCATCTGTTACATTGTTCACTGGTGTTAATTTTTCTGAATGGAGAGAATAAGTCAATTTCCATTTAGGTGTTCAAGATCTTGACTTGACACTTCTTGAGGATAAACCTGTTGCTCTTACAACAGCTAGTACTGAGACAGAAAAATCACACCATAAAGCATGGAAACGCAGTAACAGATTGAGCCTTATGTTTATTAAGATGACTGTTGCTAACAACATCAAGTCAACAATTCCGCAAACAGAAAGTGCTAAGGAATATATGCAGTTTGTGGAAGAGCGTTTTCGTTCAGCTGATAAGTCACTCGCTGGTACTCTTATGGCAGAACTCACGACCATGAAGTTTGATGGGTCGCGAACTATGCAAGAGCACATTATAGAGATGACTAATCTTGCAGCAAGGTTAAACTCCCTTGGACTTACAGTAGAGGATTCTTTTCTTGTCCAGTTTATCCTGAACTCGCTACCTTCTGAATATGGACCTTTTCAAATTAACTATAACACTATAAAGGATAAGTGGAATGTTAATGAATTGGCCAGTAGACTTGTTCAGGAAGAAGGACGTTTGAAAAATCAAGTGAATCACTCGGTAAGTTTTGTGAGTAATAAAGCTGGTAAAGAAAAGAATGGAAATTCAAGTCATTTCAAGAAGGAAAAGGCACCTACTAAGATTGGGCAGGATAAGGAAAAGAAGGAACTAAAGGATGTTCGATGTCATTTCTGTAAAAGGAAAGGACATTATCAAAATGACTGTCCGAAAAGGATAGCTTGGTTCGAAAAGAAAGGTAATCATCTATCTTTCGTATGTTTTGAATCAAATTTAGTTGAAGTTCCTATTAATACATGGTGGCTTGATACTGGTGCTACAACTCATGTCTCCAATAATATGCAGGGATTTCTTATGATCCGAACCATAAATCCAAATGAAGATCCTTTTCTCTTTATGGGAAACGGAATGAAATCCACAATAGAAGGCATTGGGACTTATCGTCTAATTCTAGAAAGTGTATATGTATTAGACTTATATAGTACCCTTTATGTACCTTCATTATCTAGAAACCTTATTTCCGTAAGTAAGTTGGATATTTTTTGTTTTAGATGTACGTTTGGATCTGGTTGTTTTGATTTATATAAGAATACTGATAATGTTGGTTCTGGTATTCTAATTGATGGTTTATATAAATTGAAACTGAATGACACTTATGCGAATTCCTTGCTAAATGTAATAAATAATGTTGGATGCAAACGTAGCATGTTGAATGAAAATTCTGCTTTCTTATGGCATAAAAGACTAGGTCATATATCCAAAGAAAGAATGATGAGATTAGTAAGTAATGAAATTTTGTCAAATTTGAACTTTAGTGATCTAGAATTATGTGTGGATTGTATTAAAGGTAAACAAACCAAACATAATAAGAAAGGAGCCACTAGAAGCAGCTAGTTTCTTGAAATAATACACACTGATATTTGCGGACCTATGGACACTCCAGCCTTTAATGGAGAAAAGTATTTCATCACTTTTATTGACGATTTTTCCCGCTCTGGTTATGTCTATTTGCTTCATGAAAAATCTCAATCTGTGAATGTCCTTGAGACGTTTGTAAAGGAAGTTGAGAGGCAATTAGATAAAAAGGTGAAAATCATAAGGTCTGATAGAGGTGGTGAATATTATGGAAAATATAATGAGTCAGGCCAGTGTCCAGGTCCATTTGCAAAATTCCTCGTAAGTCATGGCATATGTGCGCAATACACAATGTCAGGTACACCACAGCAAAATGGTGTAGCAGAAAGGCGCAATAGGACGTTAATAGATATGATTAGGAGTATGATGTCAGATTCTACACTACCTAAGAATTTGTGGTCGTATGCTCTCAAAACCGTTAATTATTTGTTGAATAGGATACCTAGTAAAGCTGTTCAAAAGACTCCTTTTGAATTATGGACTAACAGGAAACCTAGCTTAAGACACCTGCATGTTTGGGGTTGTCCAACGGAAGCGAGAATTTATAATCCACATGAAAAGAAATTAGATTCTCGAACGATTAGTGGGTATTTTTTAGGTTACCCTGAAAAATCTAAAGGATATGTGTTTTACTGTCCTAATCATAGTTCAAGAATTGTAGAAACTGGTAATGCAAGATTCATTGAGATTGGTGAAGTCAGTGGGAGTACTAGAAGAGAAATAGTGGAAATAAAGGAAACAAGGGTAAATGTTACATTGCCTAGAATAGTTCCTCCATCTACTATTACTCCAAATGTTGATCCAGCTGTTGGAGAACAGCATGATAATGAACAACATATAAATGAAGAAGTACTTCCTGAAGGAAATGACTTACATAATGCTGATATGCATGAACCACAACAAGTAGCATTAAGAAGATCTCAAAGAGATCGTAGGTCAGCTATTTCTAATGATTATATGGTTTATATGCAAGAATCAGATTATGATATAGGAATCAATAAGGACCCAGTTTCGTTTTCACATGCTGTAGAAAGTAAAGAGTCAAAGGAATGGATTAATGCCATGAAAGAAGAACTAAAATCCATGCAACAGAATGAAGTTTGGGATCTCGTTGAGTTACCACATGGCTGTAAAAGAGTCGGATGCAAATGGGTTTTTAAAACCAAACATGACTCTAGTGGTAATATCGAACGGTATAAAGCTAGACTTGTTGCTAAGGGTTACACTCAGAAAGATGGTGTTGATTACAAGGAGACATTTTCTCCTGTTTCGAAAAAGGACTCACTAAGAATAATAATGGCATTAGTAGCACATTATGATTTGGAATTGCATCAAATGGATGTGAAAACAGCCTTTTTGATTGGAGATCTTGATGAGGATGTTTATATGGATCAACCTGAGGGTTTTTCTGTAAAAGGTAAAGAACAATTGGTGTGTAAACTTAAGAAGCCAATATATGGGCTTAAACAAGCATCCCGCCAATGGTATATTAAGTTCAATACCATTATTACATCTTTTGGTTTTAAGGAAAATAGGGTTGATCACAGTTTATACCAAAAGATCAGTGGGAACAAGTTTATTTATCTAGTCCTTTATGTTGATGACATCTTGCTTGCTGCAAATAATTTAAGCATATTGCATGAGACTAAGGAATTTCTCTCAACGAACTTTGAAATGAAAGATATAGGAGAGGCATCCTATGTGATTGGAATAGAAATATTTCGTGATCGATCACAAGGAATATTGGGATTGTCTCGGAAAGGATATATCAAAAGGATTCTAGAGAGATTTGGAATGAGTAAGTGTTCACCTGGGAAAATTCCTGTACAGAAAGGTGATAAAATCAATCTCATGCAATGTCCTAAGAATGATGTTGAACGAAAGGAAATGGAATCAATTCCATATGCATCTGTAGTTGGTAGCCTAATGTATGCTCAAACCTGTACTAGATCGGATATCAGTTTTGCGGTCGGTATGTTAGGGAGGTATCAAAGTAATCCACGAAGGGAACATTGGCAAGCTGCAAAGAAAGTGTTGAGGTACTTACAAGGCACGAAAGATTACATGCTCATATATAGTAGATCCAATGAATTGGAGGTGATTGGATATAGCGATTCAGATTTTGATGGATGCATCGATACTAGAAAATCGACTTTTGGTTACCTGTTTATGTTTGCTCAAGGAGCCATATCATGGAAAAGTGCGAAACAAACTATCGTTGCTTCATCTACTATGGAGGCAGAATTTGTGGCATGTTATGAAGCCACAATTCATGCATTATGGTTGCGGAACTTTATTTCAGGACTTGCGGTTGTCGACACCATTAGCAAGCCGCTGAAAATTTATTGTGATAACTCTGCAGCAGTGTTTTTCTCAAAAAACGACAAGTACTCTAAAGGTGCCAAACATATGGAACTGAAGTATCTTGTTGTGAAAGATGAGATTCAGAAACAAAGAGTGTCAATCATGCACATCAGGACAGAACTTATGATTGCAGACCCTTTGACGAAAGGGTTACAGCCAAGACAATTTAAGGAACATGTTCAAAGAATGGGTCTTGGTTGTATTAATAATAATTGATGTGTGACATTATGAGCTCCTTTGTGTGTTTCTGATATACAATTATGTGTCTCTTGTTTTAATGTGGTAGTACGTACTTATTGTAATTTTAAACAAGAAAGAGTCTTATAAAGATATTATGTTTAATCATTATGATATAAGACATTATGTGGACCATTATGCTGTTTTATATAAATTATGAGTATAAAATGATGGATTGCTGGTATTGTAGTATATTGAAGGGAATGCATTGAATTAATAATGCACAACCGCCATAACTCTCAGCAATTTATCATAGTATGATGTTCAACACTTGATATTATGAATAATCGGGTCAAGTGGGAGAATGTTAGAAATCTGCTATTAGAAACTGCAATCGTTTCATTTACTTTTAACGTTATCACTACAACAAAAATACCCTATTACAACGCCCTTTTTACAACGGGCATTTGCTGCCCGTTGTAATAGAAGGCTATTACAATGGTCCACTCAGGACCATTGTAATAGATTCCCTATACAACGCCCTTTTTACAACGGGCAATGAATGCCTGTTGTAATAGAATGCTATTACAACGGTCCTTTCATGCCCGTTGTAATAGATGCCAATTTTACAACGTTCACAAATTGCCCGTTGTAATAGATGCAAATTTTACAACGGTCACAAAATGTCCGTTGTAAGAGGTGCCAATTTTACAACGCTCATATCGCCCATTGTAATAGGTGCCAATTTTACAATGGTCATAAAATGTCCGTCATATATGGAGTTTCTAATCTTAATGTGACCCTATTAATTAGGTCATAAATAGAACGTTTCATTTACCTTTAACGTTATGCAGTTTCTAATCTTAATGTGACCCTATTAATTAGGTCATAAATAGAACGTTTCATTTACCTTTAACGTTATGCAGTTTCTAATCTTAATGTGACCCGATTAATTAAGTCATAAATAGACCGTTCTATAATTAGAACATTAGGTCTGTGATTAATCTTAAGCGTTGAATTGGTATATGATGGACGTACCGGATTTAGAGTTAAATGTTATATAAAGGATTGGGTCCTCTCTCTCCCAGAAAACAGATGTATCCTTCCCCATCAAGAAACACATAAAGAAATAGGGTTAGAGAGAGAAACCGAATTCTGAGAAGAAGAGTAATTATTAGAAGTCAGAAGAAGAAGATGACAGCCATTACATCTTCCGCTGTTAATCAAGGTACGTTATCTTAAACAATAAATCATATTAAGTTTTGTTTGTGAAATATTCGGTATTGGTGATCCTTGGACTATTACTTGAATTGTTCATCGTTAATCATGAAAGATCGAACGGTAAATATTTTTTTTAACATCTTTATTATATACGAAAAAAAATTGAAAGAGGTTAGGGATTAATATAATCATTATGTCTGAATCTGAAGGTAGAAAAGGCTAAGTGTGTTTGAATTGTATATACTGGTGAGATATGATTAGAATAAATTTTCAACATATGTAGACGGCCGCCACGTTCGTATATATGAGGACTAATTAACTAGTAACAAAAGATGTTAAAAATATGTATATATTTTTATTGTTTTTAACAGTTAATATATAATTTATTGTGAAGCCTAATAAGTTCAAAACTAAATTATCCAGAAGGTGATATGTAATTAAAATTTGACACTGAGGTAGGGTGTTTAAAATATTGCCATTTTGTACATGTATAATCTCCTGACTTTGTTTCCAGTTGTAAACCAATTATGCACTTCAAAGGGACACAAATTTTACCTTATCCGAGGCTTGATTTACAGAGAATTTAATCCATGTTCTGTGTTTCCACCTGCAAGCAATCATTTTCAAAGTAATTTTGCCATCTTTATCTTTTGATATGAAGCTCCATGGCGCTACAAAAATTATAGTTTTAAATTTTAATGATCATTTCCACACCATAGATGATAGCTAAGTAAAATTATGAAAATCTTTTCACTACCCCTCATTTATCTTATTATAAGTTATAACAATGATTCATCTGTCTCATTGTGACCATAGTTCAGATCCACTTTTCATTTTACTAAGTGCTTGGTTATAAATGTGTACTAATATGCAGTGCTTAGTCCGGTTACACAATTTTATCAACAAAATGGGCTGGGCCTATTCAAGCGACTGCATGGTAACTCATATCTTTTAAAGTATGGAAACAATTGGATAAACAAATCTCATAAAGTTAACAACTATCATAAGAGAAAGATTATCAATTTCATTAGAAGAAAATTGGGTCCTACTCTCTGTTTCAGTCAAGCTATACAGTTTTATTAAGTGCCCGTCAACTCTTCAACCATAATGTTGCCTCTATGAGTTCCTCACTTAGGAAGTTGACGGTTACTTGGTGATGTGATGTAGCCTCAATCATTAATACACAATCTTCAGTCATGCACAAGGCTGTGCAGGTGCACCACAGGCCCAAGAGAAATGTTAAAGTAACAACCAACTTTCTAGAATGATGCCAAAGGATAAATGTTACAAGGAATCCTATGCTTTGGTAAATATGTTTTACAAACAAAGTAGTTTTTTTTCCAAAGCAAACGGGGTTAACTGGTCCTGGGATTTTATTAATCAAAAGAAACATAGAAGCAGGAGAAGAAAACTTAACTACATTGAACAGGGAAGTTGTTAGCATGGAAATTAATAGCAGATATGGTTTGCCATAGAGTTCTAATGGAGGTGGGGCCTAATCAACTATTCTAGTTTGAAGCCTTTGATGGTATGATACGTGGTTAGGTAGAATAAAACCATGATTCATCCACGGGCCAAACCAGATGCTAGCATTGGGATTTGTGAGGGGTTTTACCATGATGAACTGCCGAAATGTGGTTTTAAGATTAAGTAGGCTGCTCCACATCCATCTAGGATTCTAGTGTCGCTGGGCACCTGCATTTGCCAAAAGTTATTCCCTTTGATGTTGTTTTTAATGGTCCATTGAACTTAGAGACTATCATGATATGGGAGAAGAATGTTCTAGTATCTTGATGTTGCTGAAGTTTTCCATTTAGCTATGTCCATTATTTCTAGGCCACCTAATCTTCTAGCATAGAGCAATTTCTTAAACTAGATTGGAATCTTCTAGTTAGAGTGGGTCACTATACCATAAAAAGTAGGGCTGTAAATTTTATACGAATGTCCAATGGTCGCTCTAGACCGAGATTGTAAATCGACCGTCTACGGCCATCCGGTTTTCAATTAGAACACGAATTAGGACAAGAAAAAAACATGAATTCGTTTGTGACGACCGTCCTATACCACCGGCACAAATATAATTAAATAGTGCGCTTCAGTCATGCATGGTCGATATAGGATGATCATCAAGGTTGAAATAACTAACACAGCATATAACCTGTTATATCTCATAGCGCATTGACAAAATATAATATCACATATATAACAGAAGAGATAGTAATAACTATGTGAACAAATAATTAACAGAGTAACAGATTCATAGAGTTATACATCAAATGTAGTAGAGTTTATACAATGGAAACAAACTCAATAACTGTCTCAAATACAAGTATATGCAGTGACTGCTAAGGTTCCCCAAATGATGCACAACGGAATAAGCGTAGAATCCATATAAGTATATAATACGAGATAGATCCCTCCAGCTCGTCCTTTGAACAGCTACTATGTCGCCTAGACCTGTTATCTACTCTACTCATTTAAGAATATTCGAGATAATAAGAAGTAAAGCATAAACCTCGAGTCAGATAACAGTTTGGTGTGAGTGGTAAATAAATCTCAAAATACTATACATGGAAATATGGTAAGGAACAGAAGTACACAAACCATACATGACATGTCTCTGCAATCAAAGAGTTAGCACATAACAACATAATATGCTACTCTATAATATCATAAATGTACAATACATAATACCATAGTGGATGTCCAAATATCCTTATCTCCAGTACCTACCCCCAATGATATCCCCGAGTGATAGCCCACTAAAAAAAGCAACCAAGCAACTATAGCATCCATCAAGCAATACCCACTATCACTCATCCTAGTGCCTTGAATATATAATAATCTACGTGGCCTTCTTACTGGCAGGGACTAATCGAAATCTCGATTCATCGTTGTACTCTCATATCTCACAACTCAAAGTTGGATACGTGCCTCACAACCCAAAGTTGGACTGTAACGACCCGTAAATTTTAACTGTTTTAATAACGTAATTAGTTGAAATTTTATGAAATTTTAAACGATAAAATTTTGAAATAAAAATTGGATATTTGGAATGCGTCTAATTAAACATAGCAACTGGTAAATTTTCATCCGAAAATATGAAGTTTATTTTTGTGCGTAAATTTATTCAATTTAATCAGTTAGGAATTGATGAAAATAAAATGTTTTCGAAACCCAAATATTTTTATATAGAAAAATTCTAAACCATCTTCTGAGCAAGACGTCATTTTTCATTTTTCCAAATTCGGACTTCTTTAGCTCCGTCGATCTTATTTTTCTACGTTTTTGCTGCATTTTCCACCAGTAGAAAATTCGAATTTTATAATTCAATCGTACCACTGATATCTGTATACCGTTTTGATCGTCTCGTCGTGCTGGTCTATGCGGTATATTCAATTTTGTGTTTTGGTGTATGGTACACATCGGGAAAGACAAAGTGGCTGCTATATCGGATACCGTATCGGTATCAGTTCCGTGCTTTGTTTTTCATTGATTTGTAAACGCATGCACTTCTTGTCTGTTCGGTGTTCGTGCATTGCTTTTAAAGAAATAAATTAATATAACTTATATTTTTAAGTCGAGACCACAATTCATATCCGACATTCTTTTCAAAACTGTTCTCACAAAATAGTTTATATTCTACCCATTCCCCTAAGCCTTTTCATTTAATCACTCCATCTTCCCATGCACCATCTCCCAACAAACCAACAGACAATTTCTTTTATTACTCCCTTGTTTATTGTGCCCTGACTTCCACTATTCCATCTTTTCGTTTTGTATTCTCTATTTCCATTTTATCTCAAACATTTCATCTTATTATGTTTTGCTAAGCCTTAGAAGAAAGAAAAAAAAGGAACGGAGCTCATTCACATTTCACCAAATTGCTACAACCTCTGTCACTTTGCATTTCATTTTTCCCATGGCTTCTGCACTCTCAGATTCCTATTACTTCTCATTTGCCTGCTACTCCTCTTTCCCAAACCGTGCGTCTTCCATTCCATGGCTGCAAACCTTCAACCACTTCGCCGACCACAACAACCATCGCGTCACCGTGAGCCACCCTCCCTGTCGAACCATGCTGCAACCGCTCCACATACCCGCCTACACCCAACGCAAGCTTCACCCAGACCGATCTTCCACTTCTTCCCCCTCACTCTCGGCCGAGCAGTCCAGTCACCACCGAACGCCGCGCTCCATCACCCTCGGTTCACCACTTTCTCGTCCACTACCCCCCGCTTGAAAATCGAACCGTCGCTTCCTCTCTCCTCCTTGTGATCGACCAAGCACACTTGTTGAGGTATTGATATATGTCCTTTATGTATAGGGGGCTTTGTATATTTATACTCGCTGCCTCATATATATACATTTATTTATAAAAAATATAAATTTTACTAAGTTGTGTTTTAAAAAGGAATGTATGAATAAATATGCAGTTATATGGATATATCTATATCACCTAGTTCAGAGATAAGCATGCAAAGTTGATTTAATTATATGTCAGTATATGATGTGAGTTATGAAAGTTTTAAAGTATCTATTCATGGTCTATTTTATTAAATAGGTTATGTGTGTAGATGGTTCAGGATCTTAAATGGTCTATTAACTTTGTTTTGAACCTTCATTTTGCTTAAGTATAGAAAAGAGTGGTTTTGCAGTACACATATGTATAGATGAAAAATATATAGTTCTATTACTTTATTTCATATATATCTTGATTTAATAATACGTTTTATGTACCTGTAGGGTCGCTTATATATAAGAGGTTATAACGTTATAAAAGTTTTTAAAGTAAGCTGCATTGTTTATAATTAATATTGTAAAATATAATGGAGATATGTAAGTTTAGGTGCAGCCTATATATATAATGTAAAAGTTGATTTGCGTGCTGATTTATATTTTATCTGATTATATGGTAGGAATATTATATTTGTTGTACTGGTCTGCATTGGTATATATCGTAAATAGTGTACTTTATATAATATATATGAGAGGTATTGTATATTTTACCTTTTGATTTACTGTACAATAGGTTGGTCATATGCTAGGTTGACGTCAGTTATAGGGTTTAAGTCTGCATCTATATATTTTGTTATATAATAGTCTGCACATGTCTAAGTGGTAGGTATGTTTGTTATATATTAGTGTACATCCGTATAAAGTTATACAAGGTTGTAGTTAAAGTGCATATTTTAAGATATGAATTAGTCTGCAATGTTTAGGCTAGGATTTATAATAGCTATAAAAATATTATCGCATATATATTGTCTATAATGTTTGCATTGAATATATAGATTTGGATTTTAGGTTTTGATTTTTAATTTAAGTATTTATATAGATTGGTTATTTAAATATGTATGTTTAAATTGACTATTTATTTAAATATATATCATAATAATATATCAAATTTTTAGTTTATATCAAAATCTGATTCTGATTTGTTCTCATCGATCTTCCATTTATCAGCTTTGTCCGTCATGCCGTTTTTCTTCATCGAATCGTGTCCATCTAGCATTTCTTTGGAATTCATAGCTCAACTTCATTGTCTATCTCTCTAGCCTCGAAAGGTGAGCAATCACTCACGATTAATGTTCTTTTATTTATTAAATTTGATTTCAAGTGAAACGACAATTGAAATACGCTGTTGTTAGTTATTTACTCTGTTATATATGTTATTACCTGTATCAGTTCACATGTGACATCTGACACCCTTATTTGTTATTTATACAATGATAATCCAGTTTGGTTGATAAATGATTGATTGTTTGATGTTTGACATTGGATGTTAAATTGTTAATGTTGTAAGTGATAAATAATTTGAAATTGAAATTGACATAGGATAGTTAGATTTGATATATGTGATAAATTTGATTTGATAACATTTGCATAATATGACCCTTTTAAATGTTGAATTAATTGACACGTAGAAATTTGGTAAAATACACCTTGAACCATGTAAATGTTTGTTGTTTAAATTGATGTAGTATGAAATTTAGTAATAGATATCAAATGAAAAACTATATAAATATTAATGTGATAATCTTTAATTTACATGAAATGATAGTGTAGATTCTAGAAATGATTATATTAATTTGCACAAACAACAATGTGAATTAATACGATTATTTCGGGATTATTTGAATTAAGTATTGGATTGTTGTTATTGATTGTTGTTATTGCTTGTTTATTTACTTTGACACCATCCCAGTTATCACACTGCAAGTTCCCTTTGCTATACTTTGATTTTGAATTGAATTGGAATCGGGTTGAAATGATAAATACCCAAATTAAACTTTGACATAGGATAGAGAATTAAATAAAACCCGATTGGTCAATAATTTGATTTAAAAATAAAATAAAGATTTTATTTGAATAAATAATATGGTTTTGAAACGAAGCTTGAATTTGAATTTTAATGAAAGGAAATGTTAATATTTAATAATCTGAATCAAAATATTAACATAGTAGTTGATGAAAGAACGTTATTTTAAAATTAATTATTAAATAATTAAATTTGGAATTTTTAATGATTAAGTGTTGAAATTATTTAATAATTAAGTTTTTGAAATTATTTAATAATTAAATAAGATTGAATTATTTAATAATTAAGTGAAATTGAATTCTTGATATGAGAAATTGAACTTCGTAATAAGTGAAATTGAACTTCTTTAATAAGTAAAGTTGGGTTATGAAATAATTAAGTTTTGAAATTTGTAACTAAGTAAATAAATAAGTGAAATTGTATTTCTTTAACAAGAAATAAAATGTGTTTATTGAAATTAATGTAAGACTTGAAATGTAAAGAATTTGATTTGATGAATTTAATTTAATGCTATTTGTAAGTTTTGATACAATGGAGTTGAACTTAAATAATTGATTTAATAAACTGGAAGTTAAATAGAAATTGTTTTGAAGGATAAATTTACTTAACGAATATTGAATGAAATCGATAAATAAACTTAAATTGATTTGAATGTAGATTAAATCATTTTAAATGATTTCGGAATGAAACTTATATACGAATTTAAATGAATATTGGAATGGTTTTAAATAAAAATCGAAATTGTATTATAAGATTTGAAATGGTAATTTGTAAGTTTTGAAACATAAATTATGGAAATTGATTTAGAAAGTGAATGAAATGTTGGTTTACAAATTCTAATTGAAATTGTAATTGATTTGGTTTTTGAAATATATAAACGACCAATCGGTGTAATAATTAAGAAAGTTATTAAAGAGACCGGAATCGGTTAGGGACATACTCACTGTCTAAACCGAAAACCACTTTAATAACTACACATGGAGTGTGATCCAGAATGAAGTGGTTGGAATGATGTACGTGATGACTGAAGAAAGAGAACGATAATGGATAGCCTTGACACTTGTGTCAAATTGGAAATGACTAAAACAGGAGCCATGCCGGGCCAAATGGGGTCAGCTACCTCAAGCGAACATACTTCTTCGAAAACTACTCATTACTTGTTATCGATTGGTGCACCCTCGAAATTTTGGGAGTGTTGTTTCGCGGTGTTGCGATCGCTGCGGCGATGCGTTCTCACCAGTCCGGATCAGGCAAACGGTAGTTTCACTACCTTGGGTATTGCCTCATGTGCCTTGTCATACTTGTATCCCTGTATACGCGACCACTACGATTTGTTTTGTGTTATACCAATGGAGTACTCCTTGATATCCCACTAGTTTACGGTGGAGTTTACAGTGCTGTATAGACTATAACGCTTATATAAAATGTGTTAAGGGGGATAATGGTAACGCCTTAACACTATTTTGTTATTTTATATTACTGATAGGCATTATCTACTTATCGTACACTACTACATAGTAGATAGTTTAACGGATCCTTAAAGGATGGTTATTCCAAACATCCTTTGAGTTACTTGTATTTCAGTTGCTATTTCACTTGAGTTGGATTTATTGATATAAGAATGTTAATCCTGACTCGAGTGTTTTGTGTTTTGCTTTACGCTCGGGTCAGACTGAGTGTACCAGTATTCGAGACTCACCTTTGAAGTTGGAGCTTCGCTTGGAGATCCAGCTATCTATCCAGCTTTCAGATATTCAGTTGATTCCAGTGATGTATTCTGATATTGTATTTGACTATTGTATTCGAGACTTCTATTGTACCTTATTTAACTCTGATATGTATATAGTAGCTTCATGAACTACTATCTTTTGTTTCCGCTTCATTTATTACTCTGTGTCTGTGATCCGTGTTCTATTTATTTACTGTATATCCTCAGTTTTGCCAAATTTAAATTAACAATTCAGTATTTTGAATTATTCAAGTCCGACATGTGCGGATGCGAATAGTCCAAAATCGCGGTCCGTTACAGTTGGTATCAGAGCTTTGGTAGCTCTAGGCAAAACTTAGCATATAGGGTAAATGTATTTGCAGAATCACTTTCATTCGAGTTGAATCTCTTCCTTTTGACTCGATTCCTTTGAATTTTGGAACATTCCCTGCGGATCCGAAATTCATTCTTGTCCCTCACTATTCGTATTCTTCTGAATTCTGGAGTATCACATAACTCCACTTCGAATGATCTTTATAATGAGTTGGCGGTCCCGCCAATCTCAAATTTATTTGTAAAGGGGTAAAACTCTTTTACGATAGCATCGATTCACCAGAGATTTATATATCATCGGTTTAGATGCTGACACCTTTGGTTATGCTGAATTCTATCTCTTGAGATCAATGTCGATTTGCTTCGAAATTCTGCATCGATCTTATTCTTGAAGTCACGGTCGACCTGCTTAAGGTTGCCCGCGATTTATATAAACTTATCCATCTTCTTATTTCGTTATTTAGTCATCCTTTCTTCTGTTTCGAACTTATCTTCGAATCAAAATTCTCTTTGATTTGAGTCCATCAAATTTGAAACCCTATCCTTATTTTGAAAATTCATTCCTGTATCGTCGAGCAAAGAAATGTATTTGTAAACTAATATATATAAATGTTTTAATATATGTTGTGCTGTTTGAGTTGTTGATGTTGATTTGGGTTTCCGATCGATTCGTCTGATCAACGCTATCAATAGGATTTCCAAAACACTTGAGCAGAGCAAACTGACACAATATTGTTTCAAATTTGGTAAATGAAATAATTTTGTATGATTATATTATAAATATATAAGTAAAATTTTCTGGAATAAAAAAAAAGAGGTAAATTAATTCGTTGTTTGAAATGATAATATTTGATTTTCATCTATTGTTTGATAAATGAATTTATAAACTTGGTTTATAAACTGATTTAGAATTTGAAATGAAATTAAATTAAGAATTTGAGAATTTAATTTCCAAATATTTCGAACTATGGTTTTAAAGGTTTAAAATGCACATTATTTAAAGGTATTTTGACTATAATTTGTTTCCAAAGAATTTTAATGTATATTATTTAAAGTATTTTCAAATAGGAACCGTTTTCAAAGAATTTAAAATGTTGAAATCAGTGCTCTTCTCTTTGTCGCTAGAAAATAATTTCGGTGATGGCGGCCGCATCATCGACATTCATTTTCGAGTTTCGAAGTGGAGAAACCATTATGTAGCTTTGCTACAGTTTTGTTTTGGAATAATATTTTGATTTGAATTTCTTAAATATGACTGGATATATATATGGGTATATTATTTTAAATTTAATTTGATTTAATATATATAGTATATACGTAATTATTTCTAAAGGGTTTGAAATTAAATGGAAATTTAATTCTTAAAAATCATGTTAAAAGATGTTTTCAATTATAAATAAAGCTAAATTTTGAATAAGTATTTAAACCTGAAATAATTGAATTTGAAAATTTTATTTGTATAGTATTAAATTGCACTTCAATACAACTTACCTAAATTATTCAGAAGTTAAATGTAATTGGATAATATACAATATAAAATGATTTTATAAATAAAAATTTGAGTGTTTATAATAAATATTATACACTTAGATTTTAATTATAAAAAAAATGCTAATAAAGATGATAGAATAATAAGTTAATTAAATGAGATGAATCTAATAAATTTTGTTCTGAAAGAATTAACAAATTGAAATTAGATCAACTTATGGAAATACCTTGAATTTAAAATCAATTATTGAATATATATTAATTTAAATTGAAATTTATATGGTTTAAATTAATTTATATGGTTTAATATATGTAATAAGATATATTAAGTAGAATAAACTTAATAATAATTTGGAATAAAAGAGTTAAATTTGTTGAATGAAATATGAGTATAATAAATGATTATACAAATTGATGATTTAGAAATTGTTAATTGAGTATGACTAGATAATAAGATAATGAATTTAGAAATAGATGGATTGATTTAACTTAAGTGAACTCAGATGGATTAGACCAAATGTGGAATATTAATTAGTTTAATTATAAATTTATATGGTTTTAAATTTATTGTTTATTTCGAATATCAAAATCCATTCTTTCTTTCTGGCTGTTTCTATTCTCCTACCTCCTTCTTTTTCGGGGACGAAAAGTTTTGAGTGGGGAGAATGTAACGATCCGTAAATTTTAACTGTTTTAATAACGTAATTAGTTGAAATTTTATGAAATTTTAAACGATAAAATTTTGAAATAAAAATTGGATATTTGGAATGCGTCTAATTAAACATAGCAACTGATAAATTTTCATCCGAAAATATGAAGTTTATTTTCGTGCGTAAATTTATTCAATTTAATCAGTTAGGAATTGACGAAAATAAAATGTTTTCGAAACACAATATTTTTATATAGAAAAATTCTAAATCATCTTCTGAGCAAGACGTCCTTTTTTCGTTTTTCCAAATTTGGACTTCTTTAGCTCCGTCGATCTTATTTTTCTGCGTTTTTGCTGCATTTTCCGCTAGTAGAAAATTCAAATTTTATAATTCAATCGTACCACTGATATCTGTATACCGTTTTGATCGTCTCGTCGTGCTGGTTTATGCGGTATATTCAATTTTGTGTTTTGGTGTATGGTACACCTCGGGAAAGACAAAGTGGCTGCTATATCGGATACCGTATCGGTATCAGTTCCGTGCTTTGTTTTTCATTGATTTGTAAACCCATGCACTTCTTGTCTATTCGGTGTTCGTGCATTACTTTTAAAGAAATAAATTAATATAACTTATATTTTTAAGTCGAGACCACAGTTCATATCCTACATTCTTTTCAAAACTGTTCTCACAAAATAGTTTATATTCTACCCATTCCCCTAAGCCTTTTCATTTAATCACTCCATCTTCCCATGCACCATCTCCCAACAAACCAACAGACAATTTCTTTTATTACTCCCTTGTTTATTGTGCCCTGACTTCCACCGTTCCATCTTTTCGTTTTGTATTCTCTGTTTCCATTTTATCTCAAACATTTCATCTTATTATGTTTTGCTAAGCCTTAGAAGAAAGAAAAAAAAAGGATCAGAGCTCATTCACATTTCACCAAATTGCTACAACCTCTGTCACTTTGCATTTCATTTTCCCCATGGCTTCTGCACTCTCAGATTCCTATTCCTTCTCATTTTCCTGCTGCTCCTCTTTCCCAAACCGTGCGTCTTCCATTCCATGGCTGCAAACCTTCAACCACTTCGCCGACCACAACAACCATCGCGTCACCGTGAGCCACCCTCCCTGTTGAACCATGCTGTAACCGCTCCACATACCCGCCTACACCCAACGCAAGCTTCACCCAGACCGATCTTCCACTTCTTCCCCCTCACTATCGGCCGAGCAGTCCAGTCACCACCGAACGCCGCGCTCCATCACCATCAGTTCGCCACTTTCTCGTCCACTACCCACCGCTTGAAAATCGAACCGTCGCTTCCTCTCTCCTCCTTGTGATCAACCAAGCACACTTGTTGAGGCATCGATATATGTCCTTTATGTATAGGGGGCTTTGTATATTTGTACTCGCTGCCTCATATATATACATTTATTTATAAAAAATATAAATTTTACTAAGTTGTGTTTTAAAAAGGAATGTATGAATAAATATGCAGTTATATGGGAATATCTATATCACCTAGTTCAGAGATAAGCATGCAAAGTTGATTTAATTATATGTCAATATATGATGTGAGTTATGAAAGTTTTAAAGTATCTATTCATGGTCTATTTTATTAAATAGGTTATGCGTGTGTAGATGGTTCAGGATCTTAAATGGTCTATTAACTTTGTTTTAAACCTTCATTTTGCTTATGTATAGAAAAGAGTGGTTTTGCAGTACACATATGTATAGATGAAAAATATATAGTTCTGTTACTTTATTTCATATATATCTTGATTTAATAATATGTTTTATGTACCTGTAGGGTCGCTTATATATAAGAGGTTATAACGTTATAAAAGTTTTTAAAGTAAGCTGCATTGTTTATAATTAATATTGTAAAATATAATGGAGATATGTAAGTTTAGGTGCAGCCTATATATATATAATGTAAAAGTTGATTTGCGTGCTGATTTATATTTTATCTGATTATGTGGTAGGAATATTATATTTGTTGTACTAGTCTGCATTGGTATATATAATAAATAGTGTACTTTATATAATATATATGAGAGGTGTTGTATATTTTACCTTTTGATTTACTGTACAATAGGTTGTTCATATGCTAGGTTGACATCAGTTATAGGGTTTAAGTCTGCATCTATATATTTTGTTATATAATAGTCTGCACATGTCTAAGTGGTAGGTATGTTTGTTATATATTAGTGTACATCCGTATTATACAAGGTTGTAGTTAAAGTGCATATTTTAAGATATGAATTAGTCTGCAATGTTTAGGCTAGGATTTATAATAGCTATAAAAATATTATCGCATATATATTGTCTATAATGTTTGCATTGAATATATAGATTTGGATTTTAGGTTTTGATTTTTAATTTAAGTATTTATATAGATTGGTTATTTAAATATGTATGTTTAAATTGACTATTTATTTAAATATATATCATAATAATATATCAAATTTTTAGTTTATATCAAAATCTGATTCTGATTTGTTCTCATCGATATTCCATTTATCAGCTTTGTCCGTCATGCCGTTTTTCTTCATCGAATCGTGTCCATCTAGCATTTCTTTGGAATTCGTAGCTCAACTTCATTGTCTATCTCTCTAGCCTCGCAAGGTGACCAATCACTCACGATTAATGTTCTTTTATTTATTAAATTTGATTTCAAGTGAAACGACAATTGAAATACGCTGCTGTTAGTTATTCACACTGTTATATATGTTATTACCTGTATCAGTTCACATGTGACATCTGACACCCTTATTTGTTATTTATACAATGATAATCCAGTTTGGTTGATAAATGATTGATTGTTTGATGTTTGACATTGGATGTTAAATTGTTAATGTTGTAAGTGATAAATAATTTGAAATTGAAATTGACATAGGATAGTTAGATTTGATATATGTGACAAATTTGATTTGATGACATTTGCATAATATAACCCTTTTAAATGTTGAATTAATTGACACGTAGAAATTTGGTAAAATACACCTTGAACCAAGTAAATGTTTGTTGTTTAAATTGATGTAGTATGAAATTTAGTAATAGATATCAATTGAAAAACTGTATAAATATTAATGTGATAATCTTTAATCTACATGAAATGATAGTGTAGATTCTAGAAATGATTATATTAATTTGCACAAACAACAATGTGAATTAATACGATTATTTCGGGATTATTCGAATTAAGTATTGGATTGTTGTTATTGATTGTTGTTATTGCTTGTTTATTTACTTTGACACCATCCCAGTTATCACACTGCAAGTTCCCTTTGCTATACTTTGATTTTGAATTGAATTGGAATCGGGTTGAAATGATAAATACCCAAATTAAACTTTGACTTAGGATAGAGAATTAAATAAAACCCGATTGGTCAATAATTTGATTTAAAAATAAAATAAAGATTTTATTTGAATAAATAATATGGTTTTGAAACGAAGCTTGAATTTGAATTTTAATGAAAGGAAATGTTAATATTTAATAATCTGAATCAAAATGTTAACATAGTAGTTGATGAAAGAACGTTATTTTAAAATTAATTATGAAATAATTAAATTTGGAATTTTTAATGATTAAGTGTTGAAATTATTTAATAATTAAGTTTTTGAAATTATTTAATAATTAAATAAGATTGAATTATTTAATAATTAAGTGAAATTGAATTCTTGATATGAGAAATTGAACTTCGTAATAAGTGAAATTGAACTTCTTTAATAAGTAAAGTTGGGTTATGAAATAATTAAGTTTTGAAATTTGTAACTAAGTAAATAAATAAGTGAAATTGTATTTCTTTAACAAGAAATAAAATGTGTTTATTGAAATTAATGTAAGACTTGAAATGTAAAGAATTTGATTTGATGAATTTAATTTATTGCTATTTTTAAGTTTTGATACAATGGAGTTGAACTTAAATAATTGATTTAATAAACTGGAAGTTAAATAGAAATTGTTTTGAAGGATAAATTTACTTAACGAATATTGAATGAAATCGATAAATAAACTTAAATTGATTTGAATGTAGATTAAATCATTTTAAATGATTTCGGAATGAAACTTATATACGAATTTAAATGAATATTGGAATGGTTTTAAATAAAAATCGAAATTGTATTATAAGATTTGAAATGGTAATTTGTAAGTTTTGAAACATAAATTATGGAAATTGATTTAGAAAGTGAATGAAATGTTGGTTTACAAATTCTAATTGAAATTGTAATTGATTTGGTTTTTGAAATATATAAACGACCAATCGGTGTAATAATTAAGAAAGTTATTAAAAAGACCGGAATCGGTTAGGGACATACTCACTGTCTAAACCGAAAACCACTTTAATAACTACACATGGAGTGTGATCCAGAATGAAGTGGTTGGAATGATGTACGTGATGACTGAAGAAAGAGAACGATAATGGATAGCCTTGACACTTGTGTCAAATTGGAAATGACTAAAACAGGAGCCATGCCGGGCCAAATGGGGTCAGCTACCTCTAGCGAACATACTTCTTCGAAAACTACTCATTACTTGTTATCGATTGGTGCACCCTCGAAATTTTGGGAGTGTTGTTTCGCGGTGTTGCGATCGCTGCGGCGATGCGTTCTCACCAGTCCGGATCAGGCAAACGGTAGTTTCACTACCTTGGGTATTGCCTCATGTGCCTTGTCATACTTGTATCCCTGTATACGCGACCACTACGATTTGTTTTGTGTTATACCAATGGAGTACTCCTTGATATCCCACTAGTTTACGGTGGAGTTTACAGTGCTGTATAGACTATAACGCTTATATAAAATGTGTTAAGGGGGATAATGGTAACGCCTTAACACTATTTTGTTATTTTATATTACTGATAGGCATTATCTACTTATCGTACACTACTACATAGTAGATAGTTTAACGGATCCTTAAAGGATGGTTATTCCAAACATCCTTTGAGTTACTTGTATTTCAGTTGTTATTTCACTTGAGTTGGATTTATTGATATAAGAATGTTAATCCTGACTCGAGTGTTTTTTGTTTTGCTTTATGCTTGGGTCAGACTGAGTGTACCTATATTCGAGACTCACCTTTGGAGTTGGAGCTTCGCTTGGAGATCCAGCTATCTATCCAGCTTTCAGATATTCAGTTGATTCCAGTGATGTATTCTGATATTGTTTTTGACTATTGTATTCGAGACTTCTATTGTACCTTATTTAACTCTGATATGTATATAGTAGCTTCATGAACTACTATCTTTTGTTTCCGCTGCATTTATTACTCTGTGTCTGTGATCTGTGTTCTATTTATTTACTGTATATGCTCAGTTTTGCCAAATTTAAATTAACAATTCGGTATTTTGAATTATTCAAGTCCGACATGTGCGGATGCGAATAGTCCAAAATAGCAGGTCGTTACATGGACACTAGACCCAAAGCTCAAGTCTCGGGTATACGGATCCTCGTTATCAATCCATGGGCATCCCCACTTATAATAATCCTGCTTCGAATACAACAGAAAACGCTCTGAGCATCAATAATTCCTTAGCACATACTTCCAAGCCCACATTTACTCCATTTGGATACCGAACCTTCTTGCTTAATTCAGTTTCCATTATTCACGAGGAACTCGTCCACATTCCCCGATCCTACGGCTCACTCCTTTACAAGCTGCCATCTTTGGAACCTACTCCTAACACGAGCCAACATCCGAATATTCTAGCTTTTCATCATGTTGTTACATTGTCATCCAGCCAGATATAAACAAGCCACTGCATCCAGCATGACCTACAGAACCTCTAAATCAGTCCCAAGAGGTTCCAACTCCATACCCTATACCATGATAACTTGGTGTCGACTCATCCCAATGAGTCGGTACCGACTCATTTACTTAGCCTCCCAATAGCTAAGTTTCCTCTCATGCCTCTAGTACTCTTCTTCAAGTGCCTTAGACCCCAACTCATCGCTCCTTGATAACCCGGCTCCCAATCCAAAGCTCCATTTCTAAGTTCTAGAGATAAGTCATCCCACAATCCAACACTTAGCTAAATTTTCCAACATCTTGTTGTAGAACAACTCCTTGGGCCAAGCTCTATCCATCCATGCAAAAGACTGACTCATAGCATTCACCCCTATGACTCATCACCAACTTATCCCTATGAGTCAGTGCCGACTCTTCACCTTAACTTCAATTAAGATGCGACTTATCATGTAGCCTCTTTCCATACTCCAAAGCCTATCTGCCAAGTTTCGTCCAATTTCGACCAATTTTACCTCCAATTTGCTCAATTCTCGACCTATCTTCCTATGCATTAAAAACCCTAATAAACAATACCAAAGCATAACATCCAATTATAGCATCACAAGCAATTTCATCCATTCAAACATGCAATTCATAGAAATAAGAGAAAAAGTCAACATCTATCATAAATCTACACATCATATGAATATATCAATATAATTGAAGTGAATTATGCATCAATCTGACCATATGCAAAGTTAACATGTAATTAAGGTTCAGAAAAGGTTTTATTATCAAAAATCATGTTAAATTATGTAATTCTACCATATAATCCTTTATATAATAGTGAGAAGGTATAAACCACTTATCAATTACCAAATTCAATCAATTTGTATGTAGATCTAATCTGGACAGTGAAGAAAAGTACTCCAAATCAAGCAAATTGATGATCTCTATTTTTTAATTGACGATCTAATAACTAATCAAAAATCTAGTTTGATTTAGAGAGAAAATTGTATGAATTAGGATGGATCTAGGCCTAATTAGGGTTTAGACCTGATTTGAAATGAGAGGGAAAAGTTTTAATTTGATCCAGCAACCCTTTTTTATAGTAATCTCTAATTAGACTAATGGGTCAACTAATAAGCTTAATTAATTATACACTAATTCTGGCCAGTGGTTATCTAAATTTAAAGCAAATATAACTTCCTATATAAGTCTATTTTTCTATTATGACCACTCTATGAAATAGGAAACCATCATTCTGAAATAATGGTATTGGTTTGAGACCCTAATTCAACTCCTATAAAAAGTGATAACCTAAACAAGGTTTTTAAGGTCAAAACGGTCACCTAGAAATTCAAAAAAAATCATAAGTGTGTAAAATGTCCCTAAGAGTCATATTCTAAAATTATAGAATATACGACCTCACACGAATAAAATAAAAATATTTTATGAACCTCCAATACGTAAAATACGAATCATTACACTCCCTTCTTTGGGAATTTTGCCCCCAAAATCCCCAAACAAGCCAAAGCATAAGCAACCAAAGTTATCTCGTATGTCTACCACTCATAAGCAACCATCGAACATATCAAACATACAGCCATGCAACCAATAGTGTAGGAGTGCCTACCCTAGCATGCAGAATACTAATCTATCTAATATAATATACAATGGTGAAAGTAGATACAAAAACAATAGGTCTTACCACTCAAAGAGCTCCGGGCACTTAGTCTTCATTCTCTCCTCAATCTCCCACGTACAATCGTCATCACTTCCGCTCCATTGTACCTTCACTAGTTTCACTGTCTTTCTCCTATGCTTTTTCATATCATACCCAACAATACAAAGCGGCCTACGAGATCTAGAAACTTCTGGTTCTACCTCAATATTTTCTAGTTGATCCAGTTTGATTATCGAGCCTGAGTCGTGCACAAACTTCCATAAATAAGAGACATAAAAAACATTGTGCACTTCTGCCATCTTTTGAGCTAAGTCGACCATATATGCTAACTTCTCAATCCTCTCGATTATCAGAAAAGGAGCAACAAATCTCGATGCCAACTTCCTCTTTCTACCAAATCGAACTACATTCTTTAGAGGAGAAAATTTACAAATACTATATCTCCGACATAAAATTCCAAATCTCTTCGTCTTTTATCTGCATAGCTTTTCTGTCATTTCTGAACAGCTTTCATTCGTTGCTGAATGATCTCAATCTTCTCTGATGTCCCTTTAATCATCTCTGGTCCAAGTATCAATTTCTCATTCGCTTCCCACCAACATGAAAGAGCCTTACACGGTCTTCCATACAATGCTTGATATGGAACCATTCCAATACTCGACTGATAACTATTGTTGTATACAAACTCCACCAAATGCAAATGATCATCCCATGATCCACCAAAGTTTGTAATACATGCTCGCAAGAGACCTTCCAATATACGATTTACTCTCTCGGTCTTCCCATTCGTTTGCAGGCGATAAGTTGTGCAGCTCAGTTCCTAACGCTTCTAGTAAGCTCTTTCAAAACCCACTAGTGAATAACCGGTCGGTCGCTCACAATGCTCTTTGACACATTGTAAAATCATACTGTCCACTTTACATACAACTCTGCCATCTTGGATGTCGTTCTATTTGACTTGATGGGTATAAATCTCGCACTCTTGGTCAACCAATGAACTTGGCCTAAATGTCGTTGTACCCTGCTCGACTCCTCGGTAGTCCATCTATAAAATCCATCGACACTTGCTTCCATTTCCACTCAGGAATCTCTAATGGTTGCAAAAATCCATTATGTTTCTTTAGCTCTGCCTTTACCAATTGGTAGTTTACATACTTGGAGATGAATATCCCAACATTCCTTTTCATTCCTTCCCAGTTGGAAGTTCGCTTCATATCTTGGTACATCTTGTCACCACCGGGATGAATAGGTAATCTGGAATAATGACACGCACTTAGCACTTCATCTCGCAACCATCAACATTAGAAATAAACATCATTCCATCCTTACGAAGTCAACCTTCTCAGTCGAGTTCATATTGCTTCATATCTTTAGATTGTACTCCTTCCTCTATCTTCATTATGATCTCCGCTAGCTTAGCATCTCGCTTCTGATTAGTACCGATCCTTTCAATCCAAGTAGGTCTAATCGATAAGCTTGCCAACATTTCAGGTTCTAGCTCGCAGTGAGGCCTGAAATCAAATCCAGCAATATAATCTATCTGGTTCCATTCTAAGAACATTGCTCCCAACTCAGTATGTCTTCTACTCAATGCATCTACGACTGCATTCTCTTTTCTTGGAGTATAGAAAATACTGAAATCATAAGAAACCAAGAATTCTAACCACCGTTGCTAACGAAGGTTGAGATTCTTTTGAGAGAAAAGGTAATTCAAGGATTTTTGGTCCGTAAACAGCTCAAACCTTTCTCCCAGCAAATAGTGCCTCCACATCTTTAAAGCAAAAACAATTGTCGCTAATTCCAACTCATGAGCTAGGTAAATATTTTCGTATTGCTTTAGCTGTCCACTGGCATAAGCAACGACTTTTCCCTTATGCTTCAATACCGCACCCAATCCAGTACCACATGCATCAGTGTATACTGTTATCTCTTCATTTCCACTTGGAATGGTCAACACTGGTGCACTCGTTAACCTCTCCTTCAGGCTCACAAACACATGCTCAAACTTCACATCCCAAACAAAAGTATGATTCTTCTTTGTCAAATTGGTCAATGGTGCTGCTATCTTTGAGAAGTCCTTGACAAAGTGTCTATAGTATCCCGCCAATCTTAGAAATCTCCTCACATCTATAGCATTCTTAGACCGATTCCAATCTTGAACCACTACTACCTTTGCTGGATCCACTGCTATACCTAGTCCCGAAACGACATGATCCAAGAACCTTACTTATTCTTTCCAGAAGTGACAGTTAGAGAACTATTCCCTCAACTTGTGCTTTCTCAATATCTTTAACGCAATCCTCAAGTGCGTCTTGTGCTCCTCTTCAGTTCTGGAGTAGATTAGAATTTCATCCAGGAACACAAGCACGAACTTATTCAGCTTGTCTCTCAAAACCCGATTCATGAGATCCATAATGTATGCAGGAGCGTTGGTCAACTCGAATGGCATCACCAACAACTCATAAAAACCCAACTGTGTGCGAAACGTAGTAATAGGCACACTCTCCTTCACTACTCTAAGCTGGTGAAATCTCGGTGCCAAATAAATAAATATCCCCAAATCATTTCCAATCTCTATATTCATTTCACTTTTCCATTGCCTGGAACAAAATCATGGTCGATTCTCTTCAATTCCACTTCAAAATAAAATTGACCAATCCACTCAGCGATAAATTATGAAAACAGATTCGTTGAGATCGCATGGATGTGTAACACCCCGCCTCTATACTCATATCACCCAAGGGTATTGCTATGTAATAATATCGAGTAACATGGAGAATGAGGCGATGAGGGTGTTTTTAGGATAGAATAATGCAAAAATGACATCATCACATATAAATACATCACATCGTACTCTAACGAAAGCAAATAATGTATATTACACATTGTAACATCTCATACAATATCCAATTTTATTTTATACATTTAAAACCATTTATTTTAAATATAAAACTATAGCAATTTCTAATACAAAATGAATACGTAAGTCCATTGACTGTCCATCCATCATCTCGTACCCAAAACTATATCAGCTAAACCTGCAATAAATCCTCAGGCTGATCCGAGGATTGTCGATAAAAACAAACCCCGAGTCAGGCTAATTCTAGCTGTGAGTTCATAGATCACTATAAAATTTTATAATCAATGGTAATTAAATATAAATTTTCAATCTTTATTTGTTTAATAAAATTTCAAAACTCTTTATTTACTAAACAATTTTAATTCATAAAATCTTCAAAATTATTCCATTTATATATTTTCCCAAAATCATCTGTAATGACCCAGAATTTTGGATATTTGAAATTGGAATATTTAATTGATTTTAAATATTTAAAATTTAATTTTTAAATTGAATTTCAAATATAACTGTTTATTGGATAATTTAATTACTGAATTTAATAATTGAAAATTGGGTAAAATAGTGAATCTTGAGTTTTAAGCTTGTTAAAAATAATTTAAAGGCTTATAAAATTTATATTAATAATACTGAAAATAATGAAAGTTTAAAATTGAATTTAAAAGTGATTTGTTCAGTTTTAAAAATATATCGTTTGAATTTACATTTAAAAATAGCCTTCCGGGGCATAGTCTCGGATTTCGACAAAACTAGTTCCATTGGATCCGTAATAGTGTATTATTATCGGATTTCAAATTTCGTAACGTTTGGAGTTATCGTTTGGCCCTACGGGATACAAATGAACTGGAATTTATATCGAAAATTCAATATAATAATTAGGTCTAAAAAGCTATCTTCTCCATACGATCGAATTAGGACTCGAAACCTTTGCCATTACGTTTAGAATAGGGGTATAACATTATAAATGCCTAGCGGGACGCCTCGATAGGGGTTCGAGATTTTTAGCTTTGTAACCAAGACGATTTGAAATTTTAAAATAATATATATTATATGTTGACCAGTCAAAATCTATTCACATCAGCTTTTCCTTCTTCTCAATTACTGTAGCCCTTCTTTTACATGCTACCTTCCTTTCAATCGTTTCCCTCCTTTTTTTAAAAAAGCACGCATCGCTCTTCTTATATATTAAAGCAGCAGAACCAAAGAAAGCAAAAAAAGTGAACGAACTTAGAAAAAAAATCAATATCTCACAAATCTTTCAACAAAAAATATAAAACCATTTTTAAAAATCTAGTTTGCTCAAAGCTTCAATCTGGAATGTTTGTGTGAAGTGCGACAGTAGGATTTGGTGATGGACAGTGAAGGGCGAGCGAATAGGCTAAGCTAGGGTTGGTTTTTACGTGCGATTCGAGTGGAACTGGATGTCGGGGCTAGGCGCGTTGTCTTAGTGGAGGTGGGGAGCTCACATTCGCATGATTTGGGAGTGTGCGGCGTCAATTTGGGGGTCGCAATTTTTGGAGGCTGTTGCGTTCGATGGAGGTGTCGCGATTTGCTTGGGTGACTCGGAGAAGGAGGCGAGTTGACGAAGGGGTGGAGATCGATGAGGTGATCGTGTGGATGTTTTTGGGTTGGTCGTTGATGGCGTGGGGAGGAGTGTCACTGACACGAGGCATGCATGACATGATGTAGTGTTTCTTGTACAGGGGATTTGGGAGAGAAGAAGCAGGGGCTAGTGTTTTCAGATGGGCCGAACTTGATCTTTGTGGGCCGATGTTTGTGAACGGGTAATGGTTTAAAAATAGTGATTTAAATTAAGTTATATATATATATATAAATTTTTTTAAGAAAATTCCAATTCGTATAAAAAGCATATCTCGTTCATTTAGGGTCCAATCGACACGAGGTTTGTTGCATTGTGTTCATATCGACGAATACGACGCGTAGGGATAGATTGATCGAAAATGGAGCTTCTGAATTTTTCAGATATTTTTCAAATGCATTTGGATTCAATCGGAACGGGAACGCGAAAAGCAACAGGAAATAAATGTGAGTTAATCTCACTCAAATTTGGAATACTGCAGTTAATTTTAATAGTTAAAATTAATTATTGGTTGATTGTTGAATTTGATAATTATTATCAGTTGGATGTTATTATATATAGTAGTATATATATTGGAGTGATTGATATTCCCGCATATATATAGCGGATGAGACCTTATGCGTCCTGCATAATAGTGGATGACCCTATATACCGCGATAACCCCTCGAAGTGGGATTAGTATTTTTATAAGTGTATTAACATCTGTAAATGCAGGGAATAGGTTGGAGGAATCCAACTGGATTCCTCAAAAACGTTGAATTTAATTTTTCGTATATAGTGATATATGATTTATTTGAATAATCTATGACAGATTATAGTGGAATCTGAATTAATTGGATGCTTGGTATTACTGGATAGATTTTGGTATTTTAAACACCATAAATATGAATATTGAATTTTAAAAAAAATAAAAAGGAAAATTGAAGGTAAAATAGTTATAGTGAAATTTGGATAAATTAAAAGAAATGAATTTGGGGAAAAATAAATAGTTTTGATTCAAATTTGTATTTAATAATTACATAATATTGAAAAATAGAGATTTTTGAATAATGAAAATGAAAGGGTTTAAATAGTAGAACTTAAACGATATTGTTTAAGTATAAAAGGATTTACTTTTAAATTCAAGATTTAAATAGTTGGGGAATATAAAGGGGAAATTTGAAAATAAAACATGGAATTGTTATACTAGATTTTAAATAAGATTTAAAATTTATGAAATGGGAGTGGAATCGGAATTAGTTGGGTTTTGGAATAATATTTGGGTTATTTAAGAAATTAATTTAAAAATGGAATTTAATTTAGAAATCGATTTAAAATCGATTAAGTATTGTAAAATAGTTATAAACGGGAAATGAGACTATGGAATTTATAATCGAAGTTTATAAATAAAGTGAAGTAAATTATCAGTGGATAACTTGAAATTATAAATTCACGGTGAGGATTTATAAGGAGATTGATAAATCGGTTTAAAAATAAATGGTAGGTATATTTTTTAGAAATGTGAAAAGGGATTTACGGAATTGGGACGTAAGTCAAATTGGAAATAAATCGAAAGAGATTTATAGATGTTAGACTGGTTATATTGGAATTGGAAAATATATTTTTATCGAGAAATTTAGTTATTTTAAAACGGGAGGATTTTTAAGTATTAACTAGAAATTTAAAAGTGTTTAAGAATATTTCATAATATTAATTAGTTAGTTGTTTTAAAAAACTGTTTAAGTACATTTGATTATTGGTTAAGTAGTTTAAATTAAGTCAATTATTATTTAAGAATAAATCAGTATTACTATTATTTTGAAAGGTAAATTATTCAATATTAATATTGTATAATAATTTTTATTTTAAAGAGTATTTGCCAAAAATTAACTTGGAAATTTATATAGAAATCTTTAAATAAAGTTTTCGGGAAGTAATGGTATACTCGCATGGCATAATCGGAGGCAGTGTGTGCCTGCAGTTAAGTCTTGAATTTCTTTGGGATAGAGACGTAACCATTGAGCTGTGAATCCATGGTTTGATACCGCGGTGGTACTTTCCAAATTATTTTAAAAGGTTTCCAAATATCTTGAAAAGAATAGTTTGTGAATATACTAAATTCGGTAAGAAAAGTATATACCAAATCTGGACCCAAAATATAACTTTGGGGATATGTAGGAGAAATATAGGAATTATATGGTACAGTTACCGTTCGAGGTGCTATACTGTACATATAAACTCGTTTCGTTCTTCTAGGACGTTGATAAGGAAACCCGTCCACTAATGGTTAGGAGGTGATCTCCGATCTTATTTTCGTCTGTTTATTTCCTAAAGAACCGGGGTTGAGTTTACCGGAAATATCGAACGTTGTTTCGAACAGACCGAGATCGGATTTGTTATCCGAAAACCACTTCGATCCAACGAGTACGTTTTCAATGTGGAAACAAGAGCATGGAGTCGAAGATGGAGCAGTGAAGTACAAGGGCTAATCGCTACTAATCCTGAGGAGCATTCCAAAATGGATGTAGTTGGAATAGTGCCTTCGTTTTCGTTAGGACCCAGAACATACTTGTATGGATGAATGCTATCAGTACATTGTCATCGGAGGACAATGAGCATTCTAAGTGAAAATTTCCTTTAAAAGGTAATCTTAGCCCCTAGCCTCATCAACCGAGAATGACTGAAAATCAGGGGAGATGCAACAAGGCTAAGTGGGTTGCACCCAATTAGGGTATGTTTATCACCTTTCTAAATACCCTCGGATATTATTTTATTACTGCAATGTACGGAAGGAGCTCGAAAGAGGGTGGGAACACCCGGGGCGATAGCATATTCGGTCTATCCAGGTTAGGGATAGTCTGGTCTTGTGTGGCAGGGGATCCCGGCGTGGTCCTCGGTACGTTGTTTCTAGACGTGTACTGTGACAGGTGGTACCCTAGTGCCTAGTCATTCGTATGGAATCCATTCCCCAATACATGCCTTTACGGTTTTGGTTGTAGAGCCTAGTATGCTGGAATTTAATTAATGTAACAATTTGAGCTATTTGAATAAGTATTTGTACTTAGACACTATTATAATATCAGAGGATTTGATATGAAATGTTTTGGTTATCGTAAGGTAAAAACCCATCGTGTTTATATGTGGCGTGGTCTTACGAGATACCTTTGATTTTCAAAGGATTTTGAAAACTTTAATAATTCAAATTGAGTGTGTTTTCTCACGTTTGTTTTTCAGACTGACTCTGGTGTTATTTTATTATAATGCTCGAGTCAGACCGAGTATTACAGATACAGGATAGGATGCTATGGAGCTCAGGAGACGAGCTGGATGACGAAGACGTATAACACGTATTTGATTTATTCCACTGTGTATTGTTGACTGTATATTCGGCATTTGTGAGGACAAGTTATTATAACTGTCCGGTGTTGTGTTATTGATGTGTTGTACTCTGATGATGTAATGTATAAGTAACATATATAGTTTCTTTTTGTATCAAGACCAGTTGTTGTTTATTATATATTGTTCCGCTGCGATTGTGAGATTCTGTGTTGTCATTTCTATTTTCTTCTTCTACCTCTTTCTTCTTTTCCATAATGATCTGGTAATTTCGGCATTCGATTGTTCGGCGTGTAATATTGTGGACGTATTGATGTCGATTTTCAAAGGTTGAAAATCTCGGTTGTAACGCCCCACTACGAGACCCATATTAGTAAAGAGTATTACAAGGTAACACCATCTGCTAATGCGGAGAATAGAGCTGGTTAGGAGCGACCATCTATAGCCTTGTCTTAATTATCTATTGAATACGCCGACAATGCCACTCTTACTTAAATGGATCGACATATCCAATAAATACTTAATACAAAGCCATAGGTGGCTGAGGATCTATCAGAATAAAATATAACAACTCAAATGTAATACACATCACAGAACAGTAGATCATCACATACATTTTCACATATACAGATACATCACAGAGTTTACAAAATGATACATGTCAAGTGGTAAAGCAAACCACAATATACAGGCAAGTCAATAGAGTACATATCAGAGTTACAGACAAAAAGGACTACACAAAAAGCAATAACAATAAAAAGCTAGCGGAATAGTCCATGCGGAAGCAAAATAGGCTAAGTCCAATGTACCTAACCTAAAACATCTCGGTCTGACCCGAGTATAAATACACGAGTCAGTCTAGCTAAACAAATCAGTTAGATAAACTAAATGATAATGAACATACAAGATCATAAAGTACCACAGATATCTCCAAAAGAGATAACCAAATCATCTAACATAAGATGAATCATAACAAGCCTCATATCATTGGCAACTCAAATAAACTAAGGATACCATATCCCAAAACAAGCCAAAAGGCAAATAACAAATACCAACAATGGTACACAAGTTTCCACAAGGTAATCGCTATATATCGTGTGGTTCAAAGAACCTACCCCGAAGGGCGATACACTAGGGAAATATAATAGTCAAGAAACAAAAGATGCTCGAGCCCAGTACCATATAACAAGGATCCACGCCCAAAGGCAACGCCCGAAGGCAACAAACCCCGAAGGCTCAAGCCCGAAGGCAACAAACCCCGAAGGCTCAAGCCCGAAGGCAACAAACCCCGAAGGCAACGCCAAAAGGCAACAAACCGTAGTGGCGGTACTGGACACCACTGTCCGGCGGAATGTGTCACAACTCTCAGTAAGAAACCCGGAAAATGTTAACGCGAGTCCCATACCCCACGTTCGCACTAAACAGTTTACTATCCATTAGCTAATTTCACACTCAAAGCAGTACAAAGTTAACCTCATCTCATCGGTAAACCAGACCCAAAGGTCAAAACGGTCAAATGAATAGATTAGGAATTAACTGAAAAGATGAACGCATGTGTTCATTGCACGCGTTTTATCTAATCATTTAATTCTCCTCCCTCTTCACTCGAAGTGAAAAATTATGGGTGTGTTTTAAATAGAAATTATAAATTAGAGAAACGAGCTTTTAATACACTTTGAAATGATCGTTTTATAAAAACCTGTGTATGAAATCAAAAAGGAATCATCAAAGTCAAATATGCAATAACAACTAATTGGAATCGACACGAATCGGTTGAAATTGGAAACTAAGCAAAATAGGCAAAAATAGGCAAAAAACAAGCAGGTCAGTCGACTGACTGCAGAGGCCAGTCGACTGACTGCAGAAAACAGAGACTTCCAGTTTCTGCAGACAGTCCCAGGAACTTTCATTTGCTACAGCCAGTCGACTGACTGGCACTGGGACTGTTTTTCAGCCTATCAAATGAAGAGCAGACTCTTCCAATTTGCAACCAGACGAGCAATGGGCGCTAGGGGTTTATGCCAATCGACAACCCAGCCCCATTGGCTCTTCAATACACCTCCAAAAACATGTTCAAAAATCAAAGCTAGGATTTTTAGAGTTTTTGACTTCAAAACACCAAAAATTGATATGTTCACCAAATCAATTCAAACCAAAAGCAAATGAACATGAATAAGTGTTAGGAATTCATACCTAACATCAATGATATCAAGAGAAGTAGATGTGAGCTCAAAACTCACCTTTTTAACTCAAAAACAAAGATAAGAAGCTCAAACACAAGGAAAAGATCAATCACTCTTCACTTCAACTCTACAAGCTTCAATCTAAGATCAAAACAAGTATTTCCTAAATTAGGGTTTAGAAATTTTCTGAAATTGAAGAGGAAATGAGATGGAGAAGATGAAGAGGAGGCTTACCTAAGCTTCTCTTTGATCTTGGAGCAAGAATTTGAGTTTGCAAGAGGAACTAGGGCTTGGAAATTTCTATTTCCCATTCTCTTCCCCCATTTTCAGTTGAGCTTGAGAAAAAAAATGAAATGAGGATGAATGGATGAAGAGAAGGCCTGAGTTAGGTTATAGAATGAGTTGGGTGAAACCCAAACCCAAAAGCCCAGCAGAAAATAGCAAAATTCAACTCACTCCAAACATATCGAAGCTTATACTCAAAAAAGTCGCAAACGCCATTTTGGACTCAATGGAAGTGATCTCGAGTCCCAATTCGACTGTTTGCAAAAAGTGACATTTTGGACTTTAATCCGACTAACGATGCTATATTTAAATAAAATATTTAAATATACAATCGTAAAATATGCGGGTTGTTACAGACTCCCCTCCTTAAAGAAATTGCGTCCGTGCAATACTTAAGAAGAAAATAAAGAGTAACAACCATAAAAGCATATCAACACAAAAGAAAATTGAAATAAGAAGTTCACCATAAATTAGAGCACGAAAGAGTAAGTCCGGATGTGTTTGCTCAACGGATTCTCTAGATTCCCAAGAGCAATCCTTAGGATTTGAGGACCATTGAACTTCCACAAGGAGAACATCTTTATTTCGAATGCGTTTAACCTCCGAAGCAATGATACGAATAGAATGTTGCTCATAAGTCAAATTTGGCGAAACTTCAATTTCTTCAATAATACCGGGCTCAAGCATAGAATCAGAATCCCTAAGGCATTTCCGTAGTTGAGAGACGTGGAAAACATCATGAATAGCAAAAGATTGAGCCGGTAATAAAAGAGGTGATAAGCCACGGAAACAATGCGTTCGGTGATGGGAAATGGACCAACATATCAAGGTGCTAACTTTCCCGATCGACTGAGAAGCACAACACCCATCAAAGGTGAAACACGAATGAACACCAATAAAATCTGGACCTAAAACCAGCTTCTCACCGGCTTCAAGCCAACACAAGGAAAATCGGCATGGCCTTCCGTAGAGTACCTCGAAAAGTGCCATACCAATACAAGATTGGAAGCTTACTATAGGAAGAAAACTCAACAAGAGACATATGATCTTCCCACTTCCACCAAAATCAAGAACGCATGCACGGAAGAGATCTACAAGAGTTTGATTCACACGCTCGGTTTGTCCATCGGATCGAGGACGATAAGCGGTGCTAAAACTAAGCTTTGTTCCCAAAGCTTTTGAAGACCTTACAAAAATCCACTAGAAAAGTAATGGATCACGATTGCTAACAATAGAAGTAGGAACTCCATGCAATATAACAGGACATAGAGTTCAGCCAAAAGAGGTATAGTCAAAAAGAGAAGGACAAGCCTCAAGTCTACACAAAACAAGAGATGAACATGTATTGGATTCACGATCTCGAATCTCACACGTGGGTAAAGTCTCGAGATCACTCCATTCGGATATCATCAAAGAAACATCCACTTGTTGCATACGATTAATGGCATCGGCAACACGATTTCCCTTTCTGGAAGCATAAAAAATTTATCAAGATCATAAGATGCAAGGAACTTGAGCCAACGTTGTTGACGCAAATTGAGTTCCTTTGAGAAAACAATTACTTCGAAGATTTGCAATCGGTGTAGAGAACAAATTTCTCTCCCAAAAGACAATGAGCCAAATACTAAGAGCGACAACAATAGCCGCGAGCACCAGATCATGAATGGCATATCTAGTCTCGACAAGCTTTAATTGTCAAGAAGGAAATGCGATAACACATTCCCTTTGCAAGAGAATGACAATAAAACCAATACGACTAGTATCGGTACAAACAATAAAGTCTTGGTTCCCTTCGGGAACCGCAAGAATAAAAGCATTGGAAAAGAGTTCCTTTAATCGATTCTCTTTCCCGAAAAGCTAAGATTTTCAAAATCATAATTAACTTTATATATATTCATCTTTTTAGAAAAATTAACTTTTTACAAGAATTTACTGTGTTTGACTGTCTCATCATAGCATTTAGGAGATTCCTATCGATAGCGTTGATCAAGCGCATCGGCCAGAATTCTTAAAACACTTAATGGGCAAAACAACACAAAATTATCTTATATATGACAACCATGTCTCTTATAAAATTTACAAACATTCTTTGCTTGTTTTTGAGAACAAAACCCAATCATACTTATAAATATCTTATTAAAAAGATTTGCAAATTTTAAATTTGTTATTTTCATCCATAATCAATAAATATAAGGATAAACTAATCGAGATATCCATAGAATACTCGATTCACAAAATGGATGGAATAATGTAGAAGGTTCGTCACACCGAATGACATAACGAACCAACACAAAAATCACAACGAGTGCGGAATGCGGTAAGAGGATGCTACCTTCTGCAACTCGTAGCTGATGAAAACCGATGGCAAGGTCGAGCTGAAAAGACCTTAGCACCACTCAAAAAATTGCTTAGGTGATAATCCTAAGACAAGCTCAAATATACTGGAAAATTCACAAACTACTTGAATGAGAGAAATAACACTTTCCTTATCAAGTGAGTTTAATGAATTAAAATGATATCACCGAATTTAGAAATCAAAATCATTAAGAACAAAAGAAATCTACTTAACAGATTGAAGATTTCGAAGATAAATAGTCCACATTGGACATAGGATATGGGCTTCATAATAATTAAGCCAATCCTTTCCCAAAAATCAATTTCGAAGCCTAAATAACGCATAACATGCAAATCGGCTCGAAAAGAATAATCACAAAAATAATCTCGGCATTTTAACAAAGCAACTGAGTGTTGCGGATCCACCAACCGGATTCGCAATTCTCAGCGAAGTCATCAAACCCATAATATTTAAAGAAAAAGAATCAACAAGTTCTCTTGATATAAAAGAGTGGGATGCACCCGTATCAAAAGAAACAAAATAGGAAGATCACGAAATAAAATAATGCCATCAAGGATAGAAGGAGAATTACCTCTGGGCTGAGAGGAACCTCCAGAAGCTTTAGCAACATAAAGCTTGCCAGACTTGACATTAGCAGGAGCAGTAAGGCAGGTAGAAATACGATGACCTTCCTTCTTGCAATAACGGCAGAAGAGAGGCTTAGGACAATCTCGGATCATATGATCAGGAGAACCACAATTGAAACACTTCTGATTGGAAGGTGTTCCAGCAGATTGAGAGTTAGAACCGGATTTAACGGGCTTTTTCTTCTTGGAAGGGAAAATTCCAGCTTCCCTTTTTTGTTGGGATAAGGACTTTTGAACTTGATATGCCTCTTCCCGTTGATGTTGAAGTTTTGTTTGGCATCCACCACTTCAACATCATTATCTTTATCGGCCTCTTCAAGTTGAAGAGCGTATCTACTAACTAGTCGAAAGGCACTTCTAATTTTAGAGGTAAAACCTTTTCGGGGTTCTTACCTAAAGCACAGATAAACCTTTGATTCTTTACAAGATCCAAAAGTTGTTGAGCAGTCATAAATACGCCATCCAAAGAAGGACTACTGGATTGACCGGCGTTGGGACTGCCAGATCTAACCATCTCTTCCTCTTTAAGAAAGAAAGAAAAAGACAGAAGAGGAAAAAGGTTATTCTCAGAATGAATATCAAACAAACATGATTGATAAAACAAGGCATCATAAGAAAGAAAATAGGATAGAACGGTACGAAGACTCAAATTAATTCCTATGGCACGATGATTCAAAGATTCGTAACATTCGTACTACACTTTGATGTACCGTAATATGTGTCTATGTTCTATGTTTATCATATTTTGTTCTGAACTCAGCTCTGATACCAAGCTGTAACGCCCCACTCCAAGACCCACATTAGAAAAGAGTATTACAAGGTAACACCGTCTGCTAATGCGAAGAATAGAACTGGTTAGGAGCGACCATCTATAGCCTTGTCTTAATTATCTATTAAATACGCCGAAAATGCCACTCTTACTTAAATGGATCGACATATCCAATAAATACTTAATACAAAGCCATAAGTGGCTGAGGATCTATCAGAATAAAATATAACAACTCAAATGTAATACACATCACAGCAGGCTTTTAAATCTCCCCGAGATGGCCGAGATGTAAAATCCGAGATATCAGCCAAAATCCGAGATTTGGCAGCCTATTTAGTTATAAGTGTTTTAAATATCGCCCGAGATAGCCGAGATATTTTCCCGAGATATTGGCCAAAATCCGAGATTTAAAACACTGCATCACAGAACAGTAGTTCATCACATACATATTCACATATACAGATACATCACAGAGTTTACAAAATGATACATGTCAAGTGGTAAAGCAAACCACAATATACAGGCGAGTCAATAGAGTACATATCACAGTTACAAACAAAAAGGACTACATAAAAAGCTATATCAAAAAGGAGCTAGCGGAATAGTCCATGCGGAAGAGAAATAGGCTAAGTCCAATGTACCTAACCTGAAACAACTCGGTCCGACCCGAGTATAAAATACACGGGTCAGTCTAGCTAAACAAATCAGTTAGATAAACTAAATGATAATGAACATACAAGATCATAAAGTACCACAAATATCTCCAAAAGAGATAACCAAATCATCTAACATAAGATGAATCATAACAAGCCTCATATCATTGGCAACTCAAATAAACAAAGGATACCATATCCCAAAACAAGCCAAAAGGCAAATAACAAATACCAACAATGGTACACAAGTTTCCATAAGGTAATCGCTATATATCGTGTGGTTCAAAGAACCTACCCCGAAGGGCGATACACTAGGGAAATATAATAGTCAAGAAACAAAAGATGCTTGAGCCCAGTACTGTATAACAAGGATCCACGCCCAAAGACAACGCCCGAAGGCAACAAACCCCGAAGGCTCAATCCCGAAGGCAACAAACCCCAAAGGCAACGCCAAAAGGCAGCAAACCGTAGTGGCGGTACTGGACACCACTGTCCGGCGGAATGTGTCACAACTCTCAGTAAGGAACCGGAAAATGTTAATGTGAGTCCCATACCCCCACGTTCGCACTAAACGGTTTACTATCTGTTAGCCAATTTCACACTCAAAGCAGTACAAAGTTCACCTCATCTCATCGGTAAACCAGACCCAAAGGTCAAAATAGTCAAACGAATAGATTAGGAATTAACTGAAAAGATGAACGCACGTGTTTATAGCACGCGTTTTATCTAATCATTTAATTCTCCTCCCCCTTCGCTCGAAGTGCAAAATTGTGTGTGTGTTTTAAATAGAAATTATAAATTGGAGAAACGAGATTTTAATACACTTTGAAAAGATCATTTTATAAAAACCCGTGTATGAAATCAAAAAGGAATCATCAAAGTCAAATATGCAATAACAACTAATTGGAATCGACACGAATCGGTTGAAATTGGAAACCAAGCAAAATTGGCAAAAATAGGCAAAAACAAGCAGGTCAGTCGACTGACTGCAGAGGCCAGTCGACTGATCCAGAAACCCGAAAGTTTCATTTCCTGCAGTCAGTCGACTGACTGCAGAGGCCAGTCGACTGACTGCAGAAAACAGAGACTTCCAGTTTCTGCAGACAGTCCCAGGAACTTTCATTTGCTACAGCCACTCGACTGACTGTAGAGGCCAGTCGACTGACTGGCACTGGGACTATTTTTCAGCATATCAAATGAAGAGCAAACTCTTCCAATTTGCAACCGGACGAGCAATGGGCACTAGGGGTTTATTCCAATCGACAACCCAACCCTATTGGCTCCTCAATACACCTCCAAAAACATGTTCACAAATCAAAGCTAGGATTTTTAGAGTTTTTGACTTCAAAACACCAAAAATTGACATGTTCACCAAATCAATTCAATCAAAAGCAAATGAACATGAATAAGTGTTAGGAATTCATACCTAACATCAATGATATCAAGAGAAGTAGATGTGAGCTCAAAACTCACCTTTTTAACTCAAAAACAAAGATAAGAAGCTCAAACACAAGGAAAAGATCAATCACTCTTCACTTTAACTCTACAAGCTTCAATCTAAGATCAAAACAAGTATTTCCTAAATTAGGGTTTAGGAATTTTCTGAAATTGAAGAGGAAATGAGATGGAGAAGATGAAGAGGAGGCTTACCTAAGCTTCTCTTTGATCTTGGAGCAAGAATTTGAGTTTGCAAGAGGAACTAGGGCTTGGCAATTTCTATTTCCCATTCTCTTCCCCCATTTTCAGTTGAGCTTGAGAAAAAGAAATGAAATGAGGATGAATGGATGAAGAGAAGGGCTGAATTAGGTTATAGAATGAGTTGGGTGAAACTCAAACCCAAAAGCCCAACAGAAAATATCAAAATTCAACTCACTCCAAACATATCGAAGCTTATACTCAAAAAAGTCGCAAACGCCATTTTGGACTTGATGGAAGTGGTCTCGAGTCCCAATTCGACTGTTTGCAAAAAGTGACATTTCGGACTTTAATCCGACTAACGATGCTATATTTAAATAAAATATTTAAATATACAATCGTAAAATATGCGGGTTGTTACATTAGTCGTGACACTTGGTATCAGAGCTGAAGGTTAAGCGAGAACCTTGGCTTTGGTGGGAATTACTCATTAGAGATAGGGTCAGTAGCACCCTAAAATGAGTTTGAGTGTATTAATAGATGTGAGCGCGTATTTGTTAGTGAATATAAAGTTGTTTTATATTGTGGTTATTGGTTTGTTGAGTGGCTTATGGATTCTGGTCAATACAAGTAATTAACGTTATTGATAGGAATCTCTAAACACTTGAACAGAGCAACTCGACATAGTATTGTTTTGAAATGGGGTAAATGAAATAATTTTACCCAAATTATTTTTATATATAAAAGAAATAATTTTTCAAAAATTATTATAATTATATATGGTGTGCTTGGTTGTTAGGAAATGATAATATTAAACTATTATCATTGGTGTGTTGTAGAAATTGAAATAAAATTTGATATTATAACCAAAGGTTAAGAAATTAATTCATATAACAAAATGGAATTTTGTAAATATGATTTTGTGAATGTGATTTATAATTTGAAATGAAATGGAATCCCAGAGGAATATTTAATATGATATGGCTTATAAAAACGATTTATAAAGGATTTAAAAGTTAGAAATTTGGGGATTTAATTCCCTTTGGTTTTGAAATGTTTTTTTTCAAATCTCGAAAAAAAATAAAAGTGATATTATTTGGGAATATTTTTGAATTTGAAATGAAATCTATTGGGATTTGGAATAAAAATATTTAAAGATGGTTTAAAGGGGAAATAAAAGCATCGAACTCACTTCGGTTGCTGGAAAATAATTCTGATGATGATCGTGACATCATCGGTGTTCATTTTCGAGTTTTCAAGGGGGAATTTGCTACCTTGATGATTTACATTGGAGTTTTGGTTTGGTAAAACTGATTTGATTTGAAATTCAAAGGAATAATTTGATATACCAAAGGATTTTGGGGTATATATATGATTTCAAAAATGATTTTGAAATACTTAAGTAATTGAAACTCTGGAGTTTGATCTAAAATGATTTATGGAATATAAATAAGTTTAAAAACTTATAAGAATTTGAAATTTGTTTAGAATGAAATTTAACTTAAGAAGAGTTAAATAAAAGTAAGTGTGATAATGAAATAAATTAGTAAAGTAAACTAATTAAATGAAGTGAATTGGAAGAAATTGGTGAATAGAATATTAGTAAGTTTGATAACCTAAGAAATTTTGAATTTTGATTTTGTGGATTGAAATTTAACTTAAATTAAGTTAAATAAGAGTGAATTTTGGGAAATTTAGCCTAAGCAGGCTAAACGGAATAGTTATTGAAATAGAATTTATTAAGTTGGGAATAAATTAGTGGATGAACAAATTAATTTAATTTGTAAGTAAATGGAATTGGAATTGAATATTGGAATGATGTTTAAATTTGAATTATGTTGAATAAAGTGAAATTGAAGAATTAGTTCGAGTGGACTAAATAAAATAAAAGTTTGGAAGTAAAATTTGATTGAGATATGAAATAAATTAGTGAATCAAATATGGGTTAAGTTATGGTCGATAAAATTCAATACTTAAGATTTGGAAGGTAAATTGAGTTCAAATGAAATTAAAATTTTAATTTGTATAGAAATGGATATAAACCAAAGTGATGAAGTGGAAATAAACATAAGAGCTTTGTATAAAATGTTTATAATAGACTTAAGAAAGTAAATGGTGAAGCTCTTAAGTAAAATTGGTATTGGGAATATACTAAGTTATATTTGAATGAAGATTAAATAAAAGTTGTGTAAAAGGATAATTCTTAATAAGTGAATGGAAATTAAAATAAATGTGAATAGAAATAATTTGATGTAGCAAAGAATCAATTGGAAATTAATACGTAAGTTGTACGTATATTATTTTATTCGCATAACGGTTCGATCCAGATTCGAGCACAGAATTTCGAGATAGTTATATCGATCCAAGTTGGGATTTTTCAGTCGATTTCCGACGGTGAACCTTGGATACGGATTTTTTATTAATCTTGAAATTCTCTATCATAGTATACGGCTATGTAAGGAGAATGACGGTTTCTAATCAAGAAACCAGATCTTAGTCTGCACTACAGAGTCGTGTGAACGATACTAGTTCAGAAATGAAATTGTGTGATCAAGTGAGCGATTAGAGTTGATATTGGTACATATGATATATGTACATCATACGGGCTTAAGTAAGCGAATATTGAAAATTTTGAAAAGGAATAAACAAAATGATTTTGAATTGTATGATTGGATACTATTGGTAAGTAGGGTGTAGGTAATTAAAAGCAAAAGCTAAATTGATGTCTTTGATTTCAGAAGTAAAATTTGATTGCCCGACAAAAAGGTATGTGTTTAAATTGTTGTATAAAATCGATGGTTTTCTGATTGAGCCACTTGGCTTTTGTTTTCTTTTGATGATTTGGGCCCGTAGAGGCAGTTTTGTAGTTTTTCAGATCTAGCCGCGCAAAGGAGGCGCTGGCGAAATTTTTCGAAAATTTAAGAAATTAGAAAAAAAATTGAAGAAATTTTGATAATTTAAAATTTGGTTTTAAATTATAACTTGAATGGTTGAGGGGATAATATTGGGTGTGATATACAGATGAATTTGGAAATTAGTAGGAGTGATAACGTAGTTCAATAAAGTGATTTTTGCAAAGCTGTTTGAAACTGTGTGGTTTTGGGAAATAGTTACTAGGTTTTAGACCATTCTTCTTATTTGGCAATTTCGGGGATGAAATTCTTATAAGGGGGGAGAAATGTAATGACCCAGAATTTTGGATATTTGAAATTGGAATATTTAATTGATTTTAAATATTTAAAAGTTAATTTTTAACTTGAATTTCAAATATAACTGTTTATTGGATAATTTAATTATTGAATTTAATAATTGAAAATTAGGTAAAATAGTGAATCTTGAGTTTTAAGCTTGTTAAAAATAATTTAAAGGCTTATAAAATTTATATTAATAATACTGAAGATAATAAAATTTTTAAAATTGAATTTAAAAGTGATTTGTTCAGTTTTACAAATATATTGTTTGAATTTACATTTAAAAATAGCCTTCCGGGGCACAGTCTCGGATTTCGACGAAACTGGTTCCATTGGATCCGTAATAGTGTATTATTACCGGATTTCATATTTTGTAATGTTTGGAGTTATCGTTTGGTCGTACGGGATACAAACGCACTGAAATTTATATCGAAAATTCAATATAATAATTGGGTCTAAAAAGCTATCTTCTCCATACGATCGAATTAGGACTCGAAACCTTTTCCATTGCGTTCGGAATAGAGGTATAACATTATAAACATCTAGCGGCACATCTCGATAGGGGTTCGAGATTTTTAGCTGTGTAATCGAGACGATTTGAAATTTTAAAATAATATATATTATATGTTGACCAGTCAAAATCTATTCACATCAGCTTTTCCTTCTTGTCAATCACTGTAGCCCTTCTTTTACACGCTACCTTCCTTTCAATCATTTCCCCCCCTTTTTTTTTAAAGCATGCATTGCTCTTCTTCTATATTAAAGCAGCCAAACCAAAGAAAGCAAACAAAAAAGTGAACGAACTTAGAAAAAAAAATCAATATCTCACAAATCTTTCAATAAAAAAAATATAAAACCATTTTTAAAAATCTAGTTTGCTCAAAGCTTCGATCTGGAATGTTTGTGTGAAGTGCGACAGTAGGATTTGGTGATCGACGGTGAAGGGCGAGCGAACAGGCTAAGCTAGGGTTGGTTTTTGTGTGTGATTCGAGTGGAACTGGGTGTCGAGGCTAGGCGCGTTGTCTTCGTGGAGGTGGGGAGCTCGCATGCGCATGATTTGGGAGCATGCGGCGTCGATTTGGGGGTCGTGATTTTTGGAGGCTGCTGCGTTCGATGGTGGTGTCGCGATTTGCTTGGGTGACTCGGAGGTGGAGGCGAGTTGACGAAGGGGTAGAGATCGATGAGGCGATCGTGTGGATGTTTTCGAGTTGGTCGTTGACAGCATGGGGAGGCGTGTCACTGACACGAGGCGTGCACAGCATGACGTAGTGTTTCTCGTACAGAGGATTTGGGAGAGAAGAAGCAGGGGATAGTGTTTTCAGATGGGCCGAACTTGATCTTTGTGGGCCGATGTTTGTGAATGGGTAATGATTTAAAAATAGTGATTTAAATTAAGTTATATATATATGTATGTATGTATGTATGTATGTAAATTGTTTTAAGAAAATTCCAATTCATATAAAAAGCATATCTCATTCATTTAGGGTCCAATCGACACAAGGTTTGTTGCATTGTGTTCATATCGACGAATACGACGCGTAGGGATGGATTGATCGAAAATGGAGCTTCTGAAATTTTCAGATAATTTTCAAATGCGTTCGGATTCAATCGAAACGGGAACACGAAAAGCAACAGGAAATAAATGTGAGTTAATCTCACTCAAATTTGGAATACTGCAGTTAATTTTAAATAGTTAAAATTAATTATTGGTTTATTATTGAATTTGATAATTATTATCAGTTGGATGTTATTATATATAGTAGTATATATATTGGAGTGATTGATATTCCCGCATATATATAGCGGATGATACCCTATGCACCCCTTAGTGGATGACCCTATATACCGCGATATCCCCCTCGAAGTGGGATTAGTATTTTTATAAGTGTATTAACATCTGTGGATGCAGGGAACAGGTTGGAGGAATCCAACTGGATTCCTCAAAAACGTTGAATTTAATTTTTCGTATATAGTGATATATGATTTATTTGAATAATCTGTGATAGATTATAGTGGAAAATGAATTTATTGGATGCTATGGTATTACTGGATAGATTTTGGTATTTTAAATACCATAAATATGAATATTGAATTTTTAAAAGAAAATAAAAAGGAAAATTGAAGGTAAAATAATTATAGTGAAATTTGGATAAATTAAAAGAAATGAATTTGGGAAAAAATAAATAGTTTTGATTCAAATTTGTATTTAATAATTACGGAATATGGAAATATAGACATTTTTGAATAATGAAAATGAAAGGGTTTAAATAATAGAACTTAAACGATATTGTTTAAGTATAAAAGGATTTACTTTTAAATTCGAGATTTAAATAGTTGGGGAATAAAAAGGAGAAATTTGAAAATAAAACATGGAATTGTTATACTAGATTTTAAATAAGATTTAAAATTTATGAAATGGGAGTGGAATCGGAATTAGTTGGGTTTTGGAATAATATTTGGGTTATTTAAGAAATTAATTTAAAAATGGAATTTAATTTAGAAATCGATTTAAAATCGATTAAGTATTGTAAAATAGTTATAAATGGGAAATGAGACTATGGAATTTATAATCGAAGTTTATAAATAAAGTGAAGTAAATTATCAGTGGATGAATTGAAATTATAAATTCACGGTGAGGATTTATAAGGAGATTGATAAATTGGTTTAAAGTAAATGGTAGGTATATTTTTTTAGAAATGTGAAAAGGGATTTACGGAATTGGGACGTAAGTCAAATTTGAAATTAAACGAAAGAGATTTATAGATGTTAGACTAGTTATATTGGAATTGGAAAATTTATTTTTATCGAGAAATTCTGTTATTTTAAAAAGGGAGGATATTTAAGTATTAACTAGAAATTTAAAAGTGTTTAAGAATATTTTAGAAAATTAATTAGTTAGTTGTTTTAAAAAACTGTTTAAGAATATTTGATTATTGGTTAAGTAGTTTAAATCAAGTCAAATATTAATTAAGAATAAATCAGTATTAAATTATTCAATATTAATATTATATAATAATTTTTATTTTAAAGAGTATTTGCCTAAAATTAACTTGGAAATTTATATAGAAATTTTTAAATAAAGTTTTCGGGAAGTAATGGCATACTCGCATGGCGTAATCGAAGGTAGTGAGTGCCTGCAGTTACGTCTTGAATTTCTCTGGGATAGAGACGTAACCATTGAGCAGTGAATCCATGGTTTGATACCGCGGTGGTACTTTCCAAATTATTTTAAAAGGTTTCCAAATATCTTGAAAAGAATAGTTTGTGAATATACTAAATTCGGTAAGAAAAGTATATATTTTGGATAAATTGATTTAAGTGATTGAAATTTAAATTGAATAAGACTTAGTGTTTCTGTGGAAATGGAATATGTGATTGTATGATTGTTTATTTGATAGTTAAATAACCGACTATCAAATCTGGACCCAAAATATAACTTTGGGGATATCTAGGAGAAATACGGAAATTATATGGTACAGTTACCGTTCGAGGTGCTATACTGTACGTATAAACTCTTTCGTTCTTCTAGGACGTTGATAAGGAAACCCGTCCACTAACGGTTAGGAGGTGATCTCCAATCTTATTTTCATCTATTTATTTCGTAAAGAACCGGGGTTGAGTTTACCGGAAATATCGAACGTTGTTTCGAACAGACCGGGATCAGATTTGTTATCCAAAAACCACTTCGATCCAACGAGTACGTTTTCGATGTGGAAACAAGAGCATGGAGTCGAAGATGGTGCAGTAAAGTGCAAGGGCTAATCGCTACTAATCCTGAGGATTATTCCAAAATGGATGTAGTAGGAATAGTGCCTTCGGTTTCGTTAGGACCCAGAACGGACTTGTAGGGATGAATGCTATCAGTACATTGTCATCGGAGGACAATGAGCATTCTAAGTGAAAAATTCCTTTAAAAGGTAATCGTAGCCTCTAGCCTCATCAACCGAGAATGACTGAAAATCAGGGGAGATGCAGCAAGGCTAAGTGGGTCGCACCCAATTAGGGTATGTTTATCACCTTTCTAGATACCCTCGGATATTGTTTTATTACTACAATGTACGGAAGGAGCTCGAAAGAGGCTGGGAACACCCGGGGTGATAGCATATTCGGTCTATCTAGGTTAGGGATAGTCCAGTCTTGTGTGGCAGGGAATCCCGGCGTGGTCCTCAGTACGTTGTTTCTAGACGTGTACTGTGACAGGTGGTACCCTAGTGCCTAGTCATTCGTATGGAATCCATTCCCCAATACGTGCCTTTACGGTTTTGGTTGTAGAGCCTAGTATGCTGGAATTTAATTAATGTAACAATTTGAGCTATTTGAATAAGTATTTGTACTTAGACACTATTATAATATCAAAGGATTTGATATGAAATGTTTTGGTTATCGTAAGGTAAAAACCGGTCGTGTTTATATGTGGCGTGGTCTTACGAGATACCATTGATTTTCAAAGGATTTTGAAAACTTTAATAATTCAAATTGAGTGTGTTTTCTCACGCTGGTTTTTCAGACTGACTCGAGTGTTATTTTATTATAATGCTCGGGTCAGACCGAGTATTACAGATACAGGATAGGATACTATGGAGCTCAGGAGACGAGCTGGATGACGAAGACGTATAACACGTATTTGATTTATTCCATTGTGTATTGTTGGCTGTATATTCAGCATTTGTGAGGATAAGTTATTATAACTGTCCGGTGTTGTTGTATTGATGTGTTGTACTTTGATGATGTAATGTATAAGTAACAGATATAGTTTCTTTTTGTATCAAGACCAGTTGTTGTTTATTATATATTGTTCCGCTGCGATTGTGAGATTCTATGTTGTTATTTCTATTTTCTTCTTCTACCTCTTTTTTCTTTTCCCTAACAATCTGGTATTTCCGGCATTCGATTGTTCGGCATGTAATATGGTGGACGTATTGATGTCGATTTTCGAAGGTCGAAAATCTCGATCGTGACATCATCCATCTTTCAAATTTTAACACAAGAGAATTAAATTAAATCAAAACCCATTTCAGAGATTAAATAAACTTATCATGGGTAGAGAGTAGGATCATTCAACAAGGAAACTAATTAATGTCATTGAAATCTTGTAAATAATTTACAGCAATAAAACATAATTTCTGCCTCTGTAAATCAATTGTTTAGGGCAACAAATCATAGTATTTTTAAATGAAATTGTGTTTGTAGCTAGAAATTGAGTTGGAAACAACATAACCAAATTTCAGAATTTTTAGATTTTTCTACAATTTAATATGAATTAAAAACCAACAGGCATTTTCTTCCCAAATTGCACTGGAAAATCTTGCGGAAATCACAATATTTAACACACCAAAACTAAATAAAAATTCTTGAAATTTTAACATAGGTGTTGTAATTTGTCAGGAACAACGTATCAAAATTTGGTAATTTCTACACTTCATATAAATTAAGTATGAATTTTATAGTGAAGAGGGTTAAATTCACAGAATTCATCAAAACACAACCAAATCAACAAATAACATCACCAATCATTTTTGCAACCATATAAATATAAGATATTCATAATAAACAAAGATAAGAGTCTATGGAACTCACCGGAAAATTTTGAATAAAAAATAATTTGATTTGATACCCAAAATCACTCTTTGAACAAACATCTTTTTCATTGTTCATAGAACAGGAAATAAACTCAAATCTAACAATTCTTTGCTCATCCAAACTTGATCAAAATTGAACTTTGACAACTTGTAGTGGTGTATATAAGTGTTGAGAAGCCTTATTTAAAGTTTCATAATTTTTTTATATTTATTTGCTTCTTAATGAATTTCGGAAGAGAGGCCATTATAGGGTTTCTTGGTGAAAATGAAAATACAGAAGACGAAGGGTTTGGAGATGATAAGTGATGAAGGAAACTACTAGAATAATCTTAATAATTAAAGAGTATGCATAAATGGGCATGGGCCAAGTGTTTTTGTTACCCATTTCATTTCTATTTATTTCTTGTTTGCTTCTTAATCACTTTACTAATAATGTTTTCTTCACTTAAACTACTTTCAAAAATTATTATACTTCATTGATTTATTTTACCACCCACTTACTTCTTTCTAACATCATAAAACATAATTTTAGGAGTTATTTCACCATATTTCTTATTAGTTAAGTAAATTATCAATTGATTACGCATCAAAAAAAATTAAATTCAACTTCTCGAAATCTTGAATTGATACAGGATGAGAGCTCGTGATGACTATGACGGAATTTGGATCGATCATGATTGGCCGAGATCCATCATCCATGGCCGGATTAGGGTTAGACCTAGCCGGAGGCGACAATGGGCAAAAAAGAGATCGCCATTGGGTTTCTTTTCGCGAATAGCACGTTTGTAATGACCCGCTAATTTATCACTTAAATAAATTGTGTTTATTTTTAAATTATGCAAATAAAAGATTGATAATTCAAATAAAAGCGTTTTAAGTGATAATAAGTAATAGTAATCTTATTTTGAATAAATATTTAAATAAAATATTTTCCTCGAAATTTATATCGATAAGATAACATTGTATTTAAATAAAGATTTATGAATTTAAATTAAGATTTAATGATTTAATAATTATTTTAATTATCCAAATAATTATTTAAATGATGATAATTCATTTTGAAAAGTTATAAAGTGGTAATAAATGATTAATAATAGTTTTACAAAAACATATATTTGATTTGATAATATACAGGAAAAATCGATAACGCCTTATTAGTATAATAGCCATTATTGTAGATAATTGTTAATAATAATTTATATGGTTTTAATTTCAAATAGGATCATTTTAATTAGTTTAAAATAATAATAAATTTATTTTTGGATTTTGTTTACAAATATATGTACGTTGATAAATAAGTGAAAATATGACCGATGATCGGTTCCCCGAATTTCAATGATTTAACAAACAAAAGTTTTTCAAAGACGTTCGAAGTTTTATGCACCTACATGTACATGCATATATATATCACATGCACATGATTACATGTACATATATACAATAAATACATACAAACATATATATATATATATATATATATATATATATTGCAAAAATGATTTAATGATTCATAAAGTTTAACCTTTAAGTAACCATAAAGTAAACATCACTTCATTGTACCACACCATAACCTCACATTACCATCACATAGCTTTAGAAGGGAGTCATGTGTGTAGAGGCTAGGGGGTGTGGGCTTGGGGAATTTAGGTAATTATGCATTTGAATATTTTATTCCAAATATTTTTTACCATAAATACCACCCCTCTTCTCACAAATTCCTAATACCATTCCACTTCTTTTTCCTCTTCTTTTCAAGTTTTCTAAGAGCCTCTTTAATGGCTTCTTATTCATAGAAAAGTATTTTAGAAAAGTTAGAAAAAATTATATCAAATAAAAGAGAAAAATGTATATACTAGCTTATAATATCAACCCACTTCAAAACTAGTCCGAAACACCTTCTCTACTCTTCCAAAACCCACGGCCACAACCCACACCACCCTAGGCCATGAGCTCCTCCATCATCAAGGCTAGGCCGAGCTCTCCCATAGGTCGCGGGCTTGGTTTCATTTGCTTTGGTTTGATCGTAGCAGAGCTATAACCGATTTTACATCAGCTCGAAGGGAAAATGAAGGTCAGAAACTCTTACTTATATTATATTCTTGGACGATGATATGATGTTTGCAATGGATGTTTAATATGCTTTTAACATCAAGTTTAGTTATTTCATACGAATGTTGAATATATATGCAAGTCACGAAAATACACGTCGATAAACACAAAGGAAGTCACTTTCCTTTATATTAATGAATTGTTGTATATGGAATGTTAAACCTCTTTAAAAAGGTTTAAAAATGAGTTTGAAATGTTTTATAAACATTTAAAATGTGTTTGGTGAAGTTTGAATGAGAATGGAAAATTTAGTCAAAAAAAAACGTGTCGCGTAACCGCAGTTGGCGAATTCGCGCCATAAAAGTCAAACGAGTGTAAAAGTTGGAATATTGCTCGGAATTCTTCGAGATAATAATTTTCCAAACTATTATATCCTCGGTTTTCCAATGAAGAATGAAAATCAAGATTTCGACAAGTAGATTTTGAAATATGAGTAAAACAAGTTTTTGGAAAAATCATGGTTTTGTAGTTCGGAATCTAAAACAGGATTTCTTTGGAAATGATATTTTAAAATTGTTTAAAAATATGGAATAGATCTTATAAATCTTTTAAAATATTTTAAAAGTGATTTAAGTTATAAAAATGAATTTCCAAATGATAGAAAAGTCGTTTTGATCAAAAATAGCTTAAAAAGCACTTTCCGCAGCACTTTTTCTATAACTTTTAAATTATAGTTTTAAACTTAACGATTCTTTTCCAAATTTTTATAAATGTTTTCAAATTGATAACTAAGTGTTTTTATTATGATTTGGAGGTTTTTATAACTTATTTAAAAGAGTTTAAATAGACGATTTAAAGAAAAGCTATTACAAGTGGTTTAATCCTAGCTTTAAAAGCCGACGAGTAGACTGGATTTTTCTATTCATGAGATCCGGATGTGAGATGCTTAGGCTAAGGAGATGTTCAGGAGCAACCAGTGCCTTGGCTAACCTGGACTCTTCCCTGGGCGAGGGATAGATAAGATTGAAATGTCGGAAACGAGTTAAGTATAAAAAGATTTAATTTTCCAAATTTAAATTAAATACAACTTTGATTTTATGGGGATAATCTTCTTATACTTGGTGTTAAATCCCGAAGAGGGAACTCATACTATTCGTGGAATTCAAAAAGTGATTGCGCCATTATTCCGCCCATAGTATTTGTTGAATACGGGAATTGATATTGAGTCGAATTAGATGATTTCTATAGATTTTGCTCATTTAATATTTACTAGCTTTGGATTAACATCCTAGATAACATGGTTTTAACTCAATCAAAATTATGAGTTTTGAATTAAGAAATCATTATTAATATTTAAATGAAATGATTTGGAAATGTTTTCCTAAGTGAAAAATGAAATGATTTCGAATTATTCAAATAAAAAAAGGATTTTAAGTAATCAAAGGATGTACAAGAGAGGTTTAATAATTCTGCATATACCGGTAAGAATGTTTTAGAAATATATATCTCTCCAAATGAGAATTTGATAAAAAGAACTTAATCAAATGAAGAATGATTCCCTATTCAAAGAACCTCTTTTTATCGATGATTGGTTCGAAGGAACCGAGGTCGAATTTGGGAAATTCATGTTCGAAGACCACTTCAAACCGATGTATGCATTTGAAAAATGAAGTATGAAGACCGAGAATTTTCCAGGTGAAAGGACTACTTGTTGATAATTCTGGTTAGCTCTCAAATACTAAAGTAGCAGTGGTCCCTTCATTTCTGAAACTCTTTGGGTTACAAGGACTTCTCACTACTAATCCTAGGGTTAATTCCCAACATTATGTGGTAGGAAGAGGCCTTCGGTTTTGTTCAATCCCAGAACAAACTTGTATAGACAGATGTCTGACATTGCATTCTTGAGGTTTCATCGTTGACTTTTATAAACGTACATCTGTTTGGTAGTAGAGAAGGCAACTTCTCTTAGCTTAACACCCTTCTTTGAGACATGAGCTCGGAGGTTGTATGTTCGTGGAAGTCAGGAGTGATCGATGGAATGGCGATGTGGCATTCAAAGTGAAATGTGCAATGTAAAAGGTAATCGTTACCTCAAGCCTCGCTCCCAAAAATGACCGAAACAGGGTAGATGCGGCAAGGCTATGTGGTTCACAACAATTAGGATATGATCATCCCCTTCTAGATATATTTCTACCCACTATGATATTCAGGTTTAAATTATTGTGGATGTATGCTGTGAGGGCCCTCAGATAGGTCAGTAACGACTAGGGTGATGACATATTCGATACTATCTAGTGAGAAATATAGGCCAGTCTTGTGTTGGTAGAGGGTAGATGTTATGTGCCTCGGTACATTCCTCTAGAGATGTACGGCCGGAAGGTAGTCCCTTCACCTAGTCATTTGTATGGAAATCTATTCTCCAATAAGCGCCTGCCATTTTGTTTGTAGAACCCACGTTTGTGGCTAGTATGCTGGAATTTAATCAATGTAACAATTTCGGCTAAAATTAATAAGTTTATTTGCAAACAATTTCAAACAATGTCATTAAAAATAATATCAAATGATTTTAAGTAGAAAATGTTTTGGTTATCATAAGGTAAAAACTCGTTCTGTGTTTATATGCGATGTTGTTTTATAAGATGCCTTTTTGTTTTCAAAATGCGTATTTTGAGTTCTCACACCTGTCCCATGACTGACACGGAGTTTATTTTCCTTTTCCTTAAACTCTGGGTGCACTAATTTTCCTGGGCAGCCTAGTAGTCAGGTTTAGTTTAGAAGAAATCTGAATGGAGCTCGAAGCATGAAATTAGAAGACTTTTCTGAAGATTTTTATCTATTTCCACCACACTCTTGTACTATAGTATTCCGCATTTATAAGGACAGGAATTTATAATTGTCCATGTGTAACTCTAATAAATGTATTTTAATTTCCACTGTAAAATTTATATTGAAGCAATATATGTGAGATTCTGTTTTGCCTTTATTCTTTCTTACCCATGAGAACCCGCTTCTCCGGCACTTGAATTTGCGGCACGTGAATACCGAGGATGTATTAGTGTCGATTTTCGAGAGTCGAAGAAACGGATCTTCACAACGTGGTATCAGAGCTTAGGTTGAGCGAACACCTGGGCTTTGGTAGGGGTAAAGTCTCATCAGAGATAGGGTTAGTAATGCCCTAGAATGAGTAACTCATTAGAGATAGGGTTAGTAATGCCCTAGAATGAGTTTGAGTGTGTGTGTGTGTGTGTGTCTGTGTGTGTATAGATATGAGTGCGTATTTTTTAATATCGTATACAAATGAATTTGGTTTTATATGAAATCACCTTACCTATATTTTGGTAAAATTTTCAAAGAAATTTTGAAATAATGAAATATTTTATACAAAGAATTTTAAAAGCTATCTTTAGGAATAAATCTCAAGACATTTTCTGAGCATTGACCAAACCTCTCTACTTAAAAATACACTAGCAATTACCTACTTCTTATGTCTAAAAGAATAATTGTTTGTGATGAAGCAGCATACCTAGGGTCGACAACCAGAGGCTCCGACCTAACTCCCACCTTCATGCCGACCTACGACCTATCGCCAATTGCCGACCTATCCCCAATTGCCGACCGTTCCAATTGTCGACCTACCCAAGACCGTAGACCTACCAATCCAATCGCCGACCTACCCAAGGTCGTAGACGACCTAATTCCCAAATTCCGACCTAACGGTAGCTCGCAGTCATGTTCCGACCTATCTCCAATTCCATTACGACCTAATCTCCTCCCTGCCTTCTCCATATGCGCGCGCGAGATAACTTTGAAGCGCGAATGATTCATGAAGCTCCATAAGTCGGCGACGAGATACCATAAGTCGGAACCGAGATATTTCCCATAAGCCGATTGCCGAGTTTGCCCTAACTCGTGAAGCTCCAGTCGCGGCAATTTCATAAGTCGTCGCCGAGTTATCTTTAGATCGCGAAATTCGTTGCCGAGTTATCCATAAGTCGTCACCGAGTTAGCATTAAGTCGTGCATTTTTTTCTTTAAGTCGTGTGACCATTGTAATTGTAATTTTTTTTAAGTTTTTTCTGAAATGTTGTTAAGTCGGTTGCCGACTTAGGAGTTATATTTTTTTTCTGCTTGCGTGTTGTAGCCTATAAATAGGCGAGTGTTTTCATTGGTAAAAGGTTGTTGAATATTGAATAAAATTCTCTTTTGTTAGCTTGTTGCTTTCAATTTCAATTGGTAGTCGAGTGTATCTCCTATCTCCACTAACGTCATTCGAGTGCGCTCGGATCATCGTTTGTTGAAGCCGATTCACGGTATCTTGTGCGCAAGATCAACGTTGAAGAATCGTAGATCTCTTTCCCGGTATCTTCGGATCAACGAGTCAGAGATAGCTAGAGTTCGGCATCTTCGGATCAACGAATTCAGGCATTTCAGTATCCATCAATCCACAGATTGCCATTTTCATCAATTGAAGATCGTTTTGAATTATCCGCTGCGTCAGTTTTGGTATCAGAGCTTGTTTTAGCCAATCATAGCTAAATCGAGTCTTGGAGCCGAGAATTTGAATTTGTTGAAGTGTTTGGGAAGTATTCAATCATGCCGCCAAGACGAGTTCAACGTCATCGCAATATTAATGCTTTGTACGGAAGAGAAGAGGCCGACGAAATGGAGCAACGAATCAACGAGAATTTCAATGAGAAGCTTACGGAAGGGATTGGTCGATTAGAGAGGATGATGTTGGAAATGAGTCAAAATCAGAGAAGAGTGTCACCTGAATCGAGCCATGGAAGAAGTAGGATTTCACCACATTCTAATCGGGAGAGAAGTGTTGATAGTGATCATAGAAGCGTGGATCGAGATTGTGATAGAAATATTGAAGATCGAAATCGTGATAGAAATGTGAATGATCATGATCGAAGGAATGTGGATCGTAGGAATGTTGATGGAAGACGTGATGGTGGTAGAGATGTTGGTGGTCAGGATCGACATCGATATACATCGGATGGAGAAGAAGAGTATGATGGTGGTAGTGTTCATGGACGAGGACGTGGACGAGGAAGGAATCAATCGGAGTACGATCACAAGTGGGAATCGGGGATGAAAACTGAAATTCCTGAATTCAAAGGTGGTATGCAGGCTGAGGAGTTTTTGGATTGGATGGCTAATGTTGAAGAAATTTTTGATTTCAAAGAAGTTCCAGAACGTCGTAGAGTGAAGTTGGTTGCTACAAGGTTGAGGGGTAGAGCTTTGGCATGGTGGCAGCAAACTAAACTTACACGTGAACGAATGGGGAAGTCAAAAGTTGAATCTTGGGAGAAGATGAAGAAAATGATGAAAGCAACGTTCTTACCTTACAATTATCAATCTCTGATGTATCAACGTTTGCAGAACTTGAGGCAGGGCACAAAGACTGTTAATGATTACGCGGATGAGTTTTACCAGCTTATTGCGAGGAATGACATTATGGAGACGGAAGAGCAGCTGACATCTAGATTCATTGGGGGATTGAGAATGCAGATTCAGGATATGGTTAATATGTTCGATCCAAGATCTGTGGCGGAAGCACATCAGAAAGCGTTGGCTTGGGAGAAGCAGGGACGACGAGGAGGTGGTGTGTTTACGAATTCCAATAATCAAGTGAAGGGTGTTGGTGGAAGTTCTAATGTGTCTAAACCTATCAGTAAACCAGTGGTGAAGGAGGTTGAGAAGGCAAGGGTTAACAACGGTTTCAAATGTTACAACTGTCAGGAGTTGGGTCATAAAAGCAATGAGTGTCCAAAGCCAAAGAAGAGAGCAATGATTGCTGAGGTTGAGGATGAGGATGAAGAAGCTGAATACTCTAATTCTTTACCAGTTGAGGAGGAAGACTTACTGTCGGGAGATGACGGGTACGCATTGATGATGAGGAGAAGTTGTTTAACACCGAAGCAAGAGGAGGAAAGTAGTTGGTTGAGGAACAATATCTTTCAATCTACATGCACTATTCTGGGAAGAGTTTGTAAATTTGTTATTGATGCTGGGAGTTGCGATAATATTATCTCTACAGAAGCGGTGAAGAAGTTGGAGTTGAAAACCGAGAAACATCCTAAACCGTACAAGTTAGCTTGGTTGAGGAAGGGTGGTGAAGTGAAAGTTGGACGTAGAGCTTGTGTGAAGTTTTCAATTGGGAAGAAATACAAGGATGAGGTTTGGTGTGACGTAGTAGACATGGATGTGTGTCATCTGTTGTTGGGCAGGCCATGGCAGTTTGATAGAGCAGTACAACATGACGGACGGACCAACAGTTACAGTTTCATGTTCGAAGGTACAAAGATTACTCTGGTTCCGAAGAAACGCCAACAGGAAGAAAACAAAGTGGAGGAAATCGAAGAGCTGAAAACTTTATTGACTTTGAAGGAGTTTGTTAAAGAAGTTGAAGAAGAGCCGGAAGTATTCTTGTTGATTGGACGAGAAAGCAGTGAAGAGATTGAAATTCCAGAAGAAGTTAAACCAGTTCTGAAAGAATTTGACGATGTATTTCCAGATGAGTTACCAACGGAGTTGCCACCGTTGAGGGATATACAACATCAGATAGATCTTGTTCCCGGTGCTGTATTGCCACACAGACCACATTATCGAATGAGTCCGAAGGAACATGAAGAATTGCGGAGGCAGGTAGAGGAATTGCTTGAACAGGGGCGTGTGCAGGAGAGTCTGAGTCCTTGTGCTGTACCAGCTTTATTGGTACCCAAGAAGGATGGGACGTGGAGGATGTGCACTGACAGTCGAGCATTGAATAAGATTACTGTGAGATATAGATTTCCAATGCCGAGGTTGGATGACTTGTTGGATCAAATAAGTGGAGCTACTATCTTTTCGAAGATTGATTTGAAGAGTGGATATCATCAAATTCGTATCAGACCAGGAGATGAGTGGAAGACTGCTTTTAAAACCAGGGAGGGTCTATACGAATGGTTAGTCATGCCATTTGGTTTATCCAATGCACCAAGTACTTTCATGAGGGTGATGAATCAGATTTTTCGACCGTTCATTGGAAAATTCGTTGTGGTGTATTTCGATGATATTCTTATTTACAGTGGGAGTCCAGAGGAACATTTGAATCATCTTAGAGAAGTGCTGATGGTATTGCGACAAGAACAATTCTATGCTGCAACGAAGAAATGCGTGTTCATGACGCATAGTGTTTTATTTCTGGGGTATGTTGTTTCAGAGAAAGGAATACAGGTTGACCAAAGTAAAGTTGAGGCGATCAGAAATTGGCCGCAGCCTAAGACGATAACGGAAGTTCGTAGTTTTCATGGGTTGGCTTCATTTTATCGAAGGTTTATCCCACACTTTAGTAGTGTGATGGCGCCTGTTACAGATTGTATGAAAGGAAAACAGTTTTCATGGTCAGAGGAAGCAGGGATTGCTTTTGGAAAAATCAAGGAATTGCTGACATCTGCACCAATTCTAGTGCTACCTGATTTTCAGTTGGTGTTTGAACTACATACTGATGCATCCAAGGTTGGGATTGGAGGGGTGTTGAGTCAGAAAGGGCGTCCTATTGCATATTTCAGTGAGAAGTTGTCCGGAGCGAAGATGCGATACAGTACATATGATGTGGAGTTTTATGCTGTTGTGCAATCTATTAAACACTGGAGACACTATCTATTTCAGAAGGAGTTTGTTCTTTACACTGATCATGAAGCATTGAAGCATTTGCAAGGGCAAGACAAGATTTCAGCGAGACATGCATCGTGGATTGCTTATTTACAGCAGTTTACTTTTGTCGTTAAGCACAAGTCAGGGGTAACCAATCGTGTGGCTGATGCTTTGAGCAGAAGGAGTCATTTGTTGACAACAATGAAAGTTGAAGTGACTGGGTTTGAAATGTTGCCGGAATTATTTGTTGAAGATCCTTACTTCATGAAGTTTGTTGATAAAGTTAAGGAGGGAAAGACGGATGAGTTTTTGATGGTAGATGGGTTTCTTTTTAAAGGAAGTCGATTGTGCATCCCGGAGGGTAGTCTGAGAATGAAGATTATCAAGGAGTTACACGAAGAGGGACATGTTGGGAGAGACCGTACTTTGCAGTTAATTTCTCAATCTTATTTTTGGCCGTCAATGAGGAAAGAGGTAGAAAGGTTTGTGGAGCGTTGTCATATTTGTCAGGTTTCGAAAGGAACTGCGACTAATGCTGGTTTATATATGCCATTACCTGTACCAATTAAACCATGGGTTGATGTGAGTATGGACTTCGTGTTGGGATTACCGAGGACACAGCGAGGTAACGATTCCATATATGTGGTGGTGGACAGATTCTCGAAGATGGCACACTTTATTGCTTGTAAGAAAACGGCAGATGCTGTTCATGTTGCTCAGTTGTTTTTCAAGGAGATCTATCGACTTCATGGATTGCCAGAATCTATTGTGTCAGATAGAGATACTCGATTTCTGAGTCACTTTTGGTTGAGTTTGTGGAAAATGGTGGGAACAAAGCTGAAGTTTAGTAGTGCTTATCATCCGCAAACTGATGGACAAACGGAGGTGGTTAATCGATCGTTGGGAAACTTGTTGAGGTGTCTTGTTCAAGATAATCTAAAGAGTTGGGATGTGAAGTTATGTCAGGCAGAATTTGCCCATAATCATGCTGTGAATCGAAGTACTGGGTTCAGTCCATTCCAGATTGTTTATTCGAGTTTACCAAAGGGACCGTTGGATTTAACGGTAATACCACAATCAAAGAAGACAGTTAAGAAAGCTGCTGATTTTGTTGAAGGGTTGACGGAGTGCCATAGAATCGTTCAGGAACGATTGAAAAAGACAAATGAGAAGTATAAACAAATGGCGGATAAGAAACGAAGGAGTGTAGTCTTCAAAGAGGGTGATTTTGTTTACGCGGTATTGACGAAAGATCGTTTTCCAGTTGGGACTTACAACAAGTTGAAAGCTCGCAAGATTGGACCAGTAGAAATCTTGAAGAAAATCAATGACAATGCTTATCAGTTAAAGTTGCCAGATCACATTCACACTGCTGACGTTTTCAACGTTAAACATTTGTTTCCGTACCATGGAGATGAGCTTGTTGAAAAAGAGAGAAGTACAAATTCGAGGTCGAATTTTTGTCAACAAGGGGAGGATGATGAAGCAGCATACCTAGGGTCGACAACCAGAGGCTCCGACCTAACTCCCACCTTCATGCCGACCTACGACCTATCGCCAATTGCCGACCTATCCCCAATTGCCGACCGTTCCAATTGCCGACCTACCCAAGACCGTAGACCTACCAATCCAATCGCCGACCTACCCAAGGTCGTAGACGACCTAATTCCCAAATTCCGACCTAACGGTAGCTCGCAGTCATGTTCCGACCTATCTCCAATTCCATTACGACCTAATCTCCTCCCTGCCTTCTCCATATGCGCGCGCGAGATAACTTTGAAGCGCGAATGATTCATGAAGCTCCATAAGTCGGCGACGAGATACCATAAGTCGGAACCGAGATATTTCCCATAAGCCGATTGCCGAGTTTGCCCTAACTCGTGAAGCTCCAGTCGCGGCAATTTCATAAGTCGTCGCCGAGTTATCTTTAGATCGCGAAATTCGTTGCCGAGTTATCCATAAGTCGTCACCGAGTTAGCATTAAGTCGTGCATTTTTTTCTTTAAGTCGTGTGACCATTGTAATTGTAATTTTTTTTAAGTTTTTTCTGAAATGTTGTTAAGTCGGTTGCCGACTTAGGAGTTATATTTTTTTTCTGCTTGCGTGTTGTAGCCTATAAATAGGCGAGTGTTTTCATTGGTAAAAGGTTGTTGAATATTGAATAAAATTCTCTTTTGTTAGCTTGTTGCTTTCAATTTCAATTGGTAGTCGAGTGTATCTCCTATCTCCACTAACGTCATTCGAGTGCGCTCGGATCATCGTTTGTTGAAGCCGATACACGGTATCTTGTGCGCAAGATCAACGTCGAAGAATCGTAGATCTCTTTCCCGGTATCTTCGGATCAACGAGTCAGAGATAGCTAGAGTTCGGCATCTTCGGATCAACGAATTCAGGCATTTCAGTATCCATCAATCCACAGATTGCCATTTTCATCAATTGAAGATCGTTTTGAATTATCCGCTGCGTCAGTTTGCCTTGTAGAAACCGTATGGGGAAAATTACGCGAAAGAGGAGTCCTCTAGAGCGAATTGAGGCAAGAAGGATAGCCTCATTATTCTCTCTTGCGACGAAGAGGAATAACCAGAATATCAGCCTAGCAATGGTGGGTTTCCAATCGAAGAAGAATATGCCCCATACACTCGAAGGGGTGAAGATGGATAACCTCCGGAATGCTTATACCGCCCCTAGCTCCCGAAGTAATTATGATCTCTAGCGACGATGAACCCGGGCAGGCCTCGAAGGGAAATTGGATAGCAGATCCCGCTAGTTCCATTTTGGAACCAATAAAAGAGATTGAGCCTATGGAAGAAGAATCAGAACCCATGGAAGAGGAAATAGAGCCCATGGAGGAAGAATTAGAGCCAATGGAAGACCCCGATGCTATCATATCAAGAGAATCTAGCAACATAGTATGGGATATGGACGGGGAGCGTGTCGTATGGTAGATAGGATCATCCAGTTCATACATAAACTGGAACGAGATAGAAAGCAATAATGAAGAAGCAACAGAGGAAGAAGAAGAAGAAGAGGGGTCGAAGAATTTGAAAAACCTTAGGAGGAAAACATGTAAGGCTTGGAGGAGTTAGAAGAGGGAGGAGTCATTCCTGGAATACTAGTCGGCATGGGACATGTCCCATGGAACCAACCTTGGCTACCCCTAGGTAATGGAAGAGGTACTGGAGGAAGACGGCAATGAGGCCGACGACGAGATGGACAGTGATGAAGAAGGAGAAGGTGAAGTAATGATTGACCTGGGAAATTGGAGTCCACCATCATCTTCGGACTCGGAAGAATAGGAGTAATGTTTGAGGAATTAAGGATAATTCTAGTATGTATGAGTATGGATCGGATGTTTATTTTGATTTAGTATTTTGAATTGTATTAGTGTAAGGACGGAAGGGGAATTTTTCTTTTTTAGACCCAAGCTTCGGGAATTTTTTTTAATGGTGTAAGGATGTGAAAATTTATAATATGATGTTGTCCTAACTTCTCATTAGTATGTACTTTAAAATAAATATTTAAAGTTATTAATGAATGGTTTTAGATTTGTAGTAAATGATGTTTTAGCAATATTTGTTTTTAAACCATTAAATGACACTTTGGAAGAAATCTTATGAGTATATTTAGATCTTTAATGATAGGATTTTAAAGATAATAACAAGTATTAAAGTCTTTTATAAAAAGATAGAAAATATTACAATTAACACGGTATAAGTAAAGAGAATGTGTCTATATATAAATGAAGTTTAATTAATAAAGGAATATTAATTGATAAAGAAAGTTTTAAATAAATAAAGAATGTTTTCACAGTTGATATTAGCTAAAGGATGTTTATGGTGATTTATCAATTTAATGAATTATTTTGAAAATAAGTTTCTAGGAACCATTAAGATACGTTTAGAAATGTATTATAATAAAAAGATATTTATCTTTTGAAAGTAATGTTTTCTTTAAGTTGAAATGTTTGAAAATAAAAATGTAATATGGTTATGTATAAAGAAGTATCTTTATAAAATGTTTGAATATAGAATGGAAGTTTTATGAAATGTTTTCATAAAAATTTCGAAGAGTTAATAAATACATGTGAGGTATGTAGATTGTTTCATCACACGATTTAAACTGAGATTCGAGTACAGAACTTGGACGTGTTTGACACTTCTGAAAAAGTATTTATCACTCAATTCTTGATGACGAACATTGATGAGGGTTTATGGTTAGATGCTTGAGTTTTCTATCATAGTTTAGAGCTATGCAAGGAGAACTAAAGTTCTGATCAGAAAGCCTGGTCAGAGTCTGCCTAAAGGATTGGGGGATCAATGCTAGTTCGGAAGTAAAGTTGTGAATTCGAATAGAAGATCGAATCAGATATTGCTTACGGATGATCTATATACACATACGGGAGTAAGCTGAAAAATAAATATTTTGGGCAAACCTTTGGGTTTTTGTTTTGGGTAATTTCAGGAACGAAATTATTTTAAGGTAGGAGTCTGTAACGACCCGCCAATTTATCATTTTAATAAATTGTGTTTATTTTTAAATTTATGCAAATAAAAGATTGATAATTCAAATAAAAGTGTTTTAAGCGATAATAAGTAATAGTAATTTTATTTTGAATAAATAATTAAATAAAATATTTTCCCCGAAATTTATATCGATAAGATAGCATTATATTTAAATAAAGATTTATGAATTTAAATTAAGATTTAATAATTTAATAATTAGTTCAATTATCCAAATAATTATTTTAAATGATGATAATTCATTTTAAAAAGTTATAAAGTGGTAATAAATTATTTATAATAGTTTTATAAAAACGTATATTTGATTTGAAAATATACGGAAAAATCGATAACACCTTATCGGTATAATAGCAATTTTTGTAGATAATTGTTAATAATAATTTATATGGTTTTATAATTCAAATAAGATCATTTTAATTAGTTTAAAATAATAAGAAATTTATTTTTGGATTTTGTTTTCAAATATATGTACGTCGATAATAAGTGAAAATATGACCCATAATCGGTTCCCCGGACTTCAACGATTTAACAAACAAAAGTTCTTCAAAGACGTTCGAAGTGTTATGCTCTTACATGTACATACATATATATGTTACATGCACATGATAACATGTACATATATACATAAATACATACATATATATATATATATTGCAAAAATGATTTAATAATTCCTAAAGCTTAACCTAAGTAACCATAAAGCGAACATCACTTCATTGTACCACACCATCACCTCACTTCACCATCACATGGCTCTGGAGGGTGCGCCGTGCGTGTAGAGGCTGGGAGGGTGTGGGCTAGGGGCATTTAATTATGCATTTGAATATTTTATTCCAAGATTTTTTTATAAATACCACCCCTCTTCTCACAAATTCCTAATACCATTCCACTTCTTCCTCTTCTTTTCAAGTTTTCTAAGAGCCTCTTTAATGGCTTCTTATTCATAGAAAAGTATTTTAGAAAAGTTAGAAAAAATTATATCAAATAAAAGAGGAAAAGGTATATACTAGCTTATAATATTAACCCACTTCAAAACTAGTCCGAAACACCTCCTCTACTCTTACAAAACCCACAGCCACAACCCACACCACCCTAGGCCATGAGCTCCTCCATCATCAAGGCTAGGCCGAGCTCTCCTAAGGTCGCGGGCTTGGTTTCATTTGCTTTGGTTGGATCGTAGCAGATCTATAGCTGATTTTACATTAGCTCGAAGGGAAAATGAAGGTGAGAAACTCTTACTTATATTCTATTCTTGGATGATGATATGATGTTTGCAATGGATGTTTAATATGCTTTTATCATAAAGTTTAGTTGTTTGATATGAATGTTGAATATATATGCAAGTCACGAAAATACACGTCGATGAGCACAAAGGAAATCACTTTCCTTTATATTAATGAATTGGTGTATATGGAATTTTAAACCTCTTTAAAAAGGTTTAAAAATGAGTTTGAAATGTTTTATAAACATTTAAAAAGTGTTTGGTGAAGTTTGAATGAGAATGGAAAATTTAGTCAAAAAAGGTTTGATGCGTAACATCGCGAATTCGTGCCATAAAAGTTAAACGAGTGTAAAAGTTGGTATATTGCTTTGAATTCTTCGAGATAAGAATCTTCTGAACTATTTATATCCATAGTTTTCCAACGAAGGAAGAAAATCAAGATTTTGACAAGTAGATTTTGAAATATGAGTAAAACAAATTTTTGGAAAAATCGTGGTTTTGTAGTTCGGAATCCAAAATAGGATTTCTTTGGAAATGATACTTTAAATTGTTTTAAAATGCGGAATAAATCTTATAAATCTTTTAAAATGTTCTAAAATTGATTTAAGTTATAAAAATGAATTTTCAAATGATAGAAAAGTCGTTTTGATCAATTTAGCTTAAAAAGCACTTTCCGCAGCACTTTTCCACAACACTTTTCTATAACTTTTAAATTATAGTTTTAAACTTAACGATTATTTTCCAAATCTTTTATAAATGTTTTCAAATGGAAAACTAAGTGTTTTAATAATGATTTGGGGGTTTTCATAACTTATTTAAAAGAGTTTAAATAGGCGATTTAAAGAAAAGCTATTACAAGTGGTTTAATCTTGGCTCTAAAAGCAATCGAGTAGACTGGATTTTTCTATTTGTGAGATCCGGATGTGAGGTGCTTAAACTAAGGAGATGTTCAAGAGCAACCTGTGCCCTTGCTCACCTGGCATTTTCCTTGGGCGAGGGATAGATAAGGTCGAAATGTAGGAAACGAGTTAAGTATAAAAAGATTTAATTTTCCAAATTTAAATTAAATACAACTTTGATTTTATGGGGATAATCTTCTTATACTTGGTGTTAAATCCCGAAGAGGGAAATCGTACTATTTGTGGAATTTAAATGGTGATTTCGCCATAATTCCGCCCATAATATTTGTTGAATACGGAAATTGATATTGAGTCAAATTAGATAATTTCTATAGATTCTGCTCATTTAATATTTACTGGCTTTGGATTAACATCCTAGATAACATGGTTTTAACTCAATCAAAATTATTAGTTCTGAATTAAGAAAACATTATTATGATTTAAATGAAATGATTTGGAAATGTTTTCCCAAGTGAAAAATGAAATGATTTCGAATTATTCAAATATAAAAAAAGGATTTTAAGTAATCAAAGAATGTACAAGAGAGGTTCAATAATTCTGCATATACCGGAAAGAATGTTTTAGAAATATATATCTCTCCAAAAGATATTTTGATAAAAAGAACTTAATCAATTAAAGAATGATTCCCAATTCACAGAACCTCTTTTTATCGATGATTCGTTCGAAGGAACCGGGGTCAGATTTGGGTAATTCCTATCTGAAGACCACTTCGAACCGATGTATGCATTCGAAAAATGAAGACCTGATAAAGAAAATGAAGGAGGAAGACCGAGGATTTTTGGGGTGAAAGAACTACTTGTTGATAATTCTGGTTAGCTCCCAAATACTAAAGTAGCAGTGACCCCTTCATTTCTAAAACTCTTTGGGTTAAGGACTTCTCGCTACTAATCCTTGGGTTAATTCTCGACAGAATGTGGTAGGAGGGTGCCTTCAGTTTCGTTCGGTCCTAGAATGAACTTATATGGATGGATGTTTGACATTGCATTCTTGAGGTTTCATCGTTGAGTTTATAAAGGTACATCTGTTTGGTGGTGGAGAAGGCAACTTCTCTTAGCTTAACACCCTTCTCTGAGACATGAGCTCGGAGGTTGTATGTTTGTGGAAGTCAATAGTGATCGATGGAATGGAGATGTGGCATTCAAAGTGAAATGTGAAAAGTAAAAGGTAATCGTTATCTCAAGCCTCACTCCCATAAATGACCAAAACACGGTAGTTGCGGCAATGCTATGTGGTTCGCAACCATTAGGATATGATCATGTCCTTCTAGATATATTTCTACCCGCTATGACGTTCGAGTTTAAATTATTGTGGATGTATGCTGTGAGGGTTCTCGGATAGGTCGGTAACAATCGGGGTGATGACATATTCGGTACTATCTAATGAGAAAGGTAGGCCAGTCTTGTGTTGGTAGAGGGCAGATGTTCTGCGCCTCGGTACATTCCTTTAGAGATGTACTGCAAGAAGTTAGTCCCTTCACCTGTTCATTTGTATGGAAATATGTTCTCCACTAAGCGTCTGCCATTTTGTTTGTAGAACCCACGTTTGTGGCTAGTATGCTGGAATTTAATCAATATAACAATTTTGGCTAAGATTAATAAGTTTACTTGCAAACATTTCCAAAAAATGTCATTAACAATAATATCAAATGAGTTTACGTATCAAATATTTTGGTTACCATAAGGTAAAAACCTGTTCCATGTTTATGTGCGGTGTGGTCTTATGAGATGCCTTTTTGTTTTCAAAATGCGTATTTTTAGTTCTCACACCAGTCCCATGGCTGAACCGGAGTTTATTTTCCTTTTTCTTAAACTCTGGGTGAGCTAATTTTCCCGAGCAGCCTAGTAGTCATGTTTAGTTTAGAATAAATTTGGATGGAGCTCGAGGCATAGAATCAGAAGATTTTTTTGTAGATTTTTATCTATTTCCACCACACTCTTGTAATATAGTATTCCGCATTTGTAAGGACGGGAATTTATAACTGTTCATGTGTAACTCTGATAAATGTATTTTAATTTCCATTGTAAAATTTATATTGAAGCAATCTATGTGAGATTCTATTTTGCTTTTATTATTTCTTACCCTTGAGAATCCACTTCTCTGGCACTTGGATTTACGGCACGTGAATACCAAGGATGTATTAGTGTCGATTTTCGAGAGTCAAAGAAACGGGTCCTCACAACCTTTCTGCAAAATCTCATCGATTGCGGTCAATAATTGCAAATAGCGTCCATTTTGCTTGGCCGATCTTTTAGCTTCAGGTCGTGATTTTAAATGGAGGGTCAAGCTTTACTTTTTCAGGTCTAGGGTGGAGAGATCGCGTAGCATGATTCGTTAGCGAAGACGGTTTTTGATTTCATTGAGGAGGAGAATGGAGGAGAAATAAAGAGAGAGAGGATATGTGTTTGGGTGGATATGCACAAATATGCATGGCTTGGACATTTTGAGATGGAGAAGAAGATTATTAGGGGATAATGAGGTAATTAATGATTTAATTATAATTAAATAATTAGTCGATAATCTCTTTTCTTATATTGGCCATATCTTTTGCATATGAAGTCTGTTTTGGATGCGGTTTCTTGCATTGCGCTTGTGATAGAGAGATCTACATTTTGGCATTTGTTTTAAAAGCATTTGTTGAGGTGAGTGATATTGTCTCTTGCCGTACTATGATTGTTTGTATAGTATTAGATCGACGTTCTGGAATGGTTTTTATTTTTAAAATGTTATTTTCCTATACTTAGACACATACTAAATTTTTATGACATAAAATAAAATTATTTTAAATGGTTTTATGTAGGATATCATATTTTTCTTATTGACGTTCCAATTTTAGGGAATTATTAGATTTGGGCTATTGTTGGTATGATTTCCCCATTGGTTGATATGAATGCATTATACATGTAGTGTGTATGCTATATTGGATGTATGTATGCTTGCTGGTTGCATGTTTGCTTATTTGCTAGTTTCGTTGATTTTAGTTGAAAACGCTGATTTAGTGGCGATCCAGTGTTAGGGAATATCTTGTACACTGGGGTTTCGTACACGTGAAAATCCAATAAATGGATAAGTTGTAGAAGAGGGTTAGGATATGTGCCGACTGATCTGAAGGTGGAAGACAAGATTTCAAACTTCGGGATGGATGTCGAACGTTTCCATTTGGTTTGTACTTATCCATTTTGGTTAAGTGCACGACCAAAATGGTTGGTATTGACCACCGTAGAGTGGCAATGTCCATCGCTATTATTGCTTAGCAGTTTAGCCGATCTTTGGCTTGGACGTTGAGGAGATTTCATGGTGCATGATGTGATGGTTTGTTCATGTGACCGACTTAGAGTCTTGATGTTATTGCTCTACGTGAGCAATTTTGATGGTGAGGCGATGATATGACACTTCGATATGAGAGTTGGTACTTTAGATTTTGACTCGACGGTGTATGGAGTAGTTTTCGAGGTTGATAATTTTAGGACTCTATAGATCTTGCTTGAGAGTGTTGGCTTGTTCGCATTATGGGTGGATGGCAATATAACAGCATGATGAAAAGTCTTGTATCTTTGGTTTGTGAGTCATGGCGGGAGTAGTACCGAGATTAGGCACTCTGTATCTTCGATTTATGACTCGAGTAGGGAGTAGGTACCCAAGAGGCTCGTGTTGGGAGTTATGGAGAGGAGGAACTTGGTGTGTTCCATATAGTGGAATTGTATTGAGTTAGTAGGGTTCGGATGGATGTGCATGTGCTAAGGGATCGTTGATGACTCGGAGTGTTTTCTGTTGTACTCTAAGCATGGGTATTATATAGTGGGGACGTCCATGGATTCATAGCGAGGATTTGTATACCCTGGACATGTGGCTTTGTGTCTAGTGTCCAACTTTGGGCTGCTAGACACGTATCCAGCTTTGGGCTAGGAGATACGAGAGTACAAATGAGAACCGGGATTTCCACTAGTGTCTGGAAGTATGGAGGCCATACGAGTTATCATATATCTAGAGCACATTAGATAATAGTTAGTATTGTTTGATGAATGATATGTTTGTTATGGTTGCTTCACTAGCCATCTGTCACTCTAGGGATGTCGCATAAGGTAGGTATTGTGCATATGGATACCTAGACGCCCTGTTTACTTAGTATAGAGTAGGTATTATGGATGGAGATACCTAGGCATCCTAATAGTTTACTTAATACGAAATACTCCATTTATGATGTTGTAGAGTAGCATGTTATCAGTGTTATGTGCTGACTCTTTGGTTGCACGGGTCAGGTATGATTCATATACCATATTTCCATATATTATGTCGACTTTTACAGTATTTTGAGATTGTTTATCGCTCACACCAGACTGTTTTCTCACCCAAGGTTTTATGATTTGCTTCTTATTATCTCCGGTACTCTTAAATGAGTAGGCTAGAGAGCATATATGGATGGCATATGGAGTTCTATAGATGGACTACCAGGAGGTGATGTTTACTCATACTTATATTTGAGTTTTTATTGTATATTCCACTGTGTGACACTATGGAGACTTGACAGTGTTTGACTTACTATTATTAAAGACAGGTTATCAGTTGAGTTTATGTATCAGTTTTATAAACTCTTTTATTGTGTTGTATAACTCTGTGGATCTTATACTCTGATGATTAGTTCACATTGTTATTACTGTCTTGATTGCTTTATATCTATGTTAACTGTTATATTTAATCTGATGCGATGTGAGATATACGACATGTTACGTGATTATTTAATGTTTCCTTTTTACTATTCTCCATTCTCTTCTCTTCTATTTCTCTTCCTTGCTTCTTTTTCTTTCCTTTGACAGCCGTTCTATATCTAAGGTGTAGGGCGGTCATTACAAAGTGGGACCAGGTGTTGATGGATTTTTTGATGGTCTTCATCGATCTAGGGTGGCCATGATAGCATTTGGGTAGCAGTTGATCGCTTGACTAAATTGGTGCACTTTATACCAGTGAAATCAAGTAGGACTACTCCATATTTACCAAGTTTTATGTGAAGGATGTTACGACACGTCATGGCATCTCAATGCCATTGTGTGTAACCGTGATCCACTATTTACCAATGGGTTCTGGAGGAATCTTCAGCCGGCTTTGGGTAAGAAGCTGAACTTTAGTACTACATATCATCCACAGACTAATGGTCGACAGAGCATATTAATCAAGTGTTGTAGGATTTGCTTCGTTCTTATGTTCTCGATTTGGGAGGTAGTTGGGAGGATCATATCTGTTTGGTGGAGTTTGCTTATAACAACAACTACCAGTCCAACATCGACATGGCACAATTTAAGGCTCTATACAATAGACCATGTCGTTCACTATATTGTTTATTTGTGAATGGAGATAGATTTGTTCTTATTCATGTATTTATTAGAGAGACTTCCAACAAGATAGAGTTGATTAGGCAGTCGATGAAGAAAGCACAGGGTTGGCAGAAGTCTTATGCAGACCATAGGAGGAAGGATATCGAGTTTGAGGTTGGTGAGCTTGTCTTTGTGAAGATATCTTCTCTAAAGGGTGTTATGAGGTTCAGCAAGTCGAGGACTCATGCATCTGGTCCATTCCGGATTACTGAGCGCACCGGCCATGTAGCTTATTGAGTTGCTCTTCCTGATCAGTTCTCCAGTATTCATGATGTATTCCATATCTCCCACTTGAGGAAGCGTCTAAAGAGTATCGAGATAGTTTTGGAGCCATGGCATATTAAGGAGCTTGATATTTTTCTAGACTTGACTTATATGCAACATCCTATCCGTATAGTCAACTCGGAGGTCTGATAACTTAGGAGTAAGATGGTCCCATAAGTGAAGGTGCAATGGTCCGACAACCCATTGGATTGTACCTAGGAGATACAGAAGCATATGGCATGGACCTATCCTGACTATTTCCGGATGCACACGAGCCCGGTATGTTTTTGTTTGCTTTTTAATTTATATTAGTATATAATGGTGTAATCAAGCTAAAAGTTATTAGCTCATTTGTAGATTTTTCCCTGTGGAGAAACTGCGATGACACAATTTTCTTATGGGGTAGTCTGTAACAACCTGTAGTTGAGAAGAAATTAAAATAAATATTAAATTCATCAAAAAGGAATTTTAAAATTATAAATATGGGAAAATAGAAATAATTGGGAAGTTGTATAAGAAAAATATTTGTAAAGAAATAGAATGATTTATTTGAGCGAATATTGATTTTTAAGTGGAGTTTAGACATTTTAAGTGTCAAAATGATTTTCAAAATATAATTAAAATGATTAAATAATTTTTTTAAAATTAAATAGTAAAATTAAATAAGATAATAAACTTATTTTTAAAGTAAGCGAATTTTTATTCCACTTTTCAAAGAAGATCGTCAATTTATTATTGAAGTTGGGCTTTGGTAGGAAAATAAAGAAATAATTATTTAATTGGTAAAAATTATAAATAATAATTTATGAGAAATTATGAAACAATAGTAAAACATGTATGGAGAATGAATATGAATTTTATTCAAGATTTGGGCCAAGTTAGTATGGTAGAAATTAAGATAGATTAGTGAACGAAGAGATAAGAAAAGGAAATAGAATAAATTAGAAAGCAAGCCCATTAGACCCATTCCCATACTTAAAGAAAATCTCCAACCTTTTCCTTGTCTTGAGGAATCGAGAAACCACTTCTTTGTCTTCATATTTCCATCCTATATGCGCATTATCTCCATTCCTCTAATCTCCCAATTATGAAACAATAACCCACTCCCTCTTAAATTCAAAAATAAAATAGAAATAAATCCCTAAAAATTATGAAATAAATATATATCCTTCTCAGCTCTATACTACACCTATTAGCAAGAAGAAGTTGAGGTCTTGTTGAAGTTTGGTCTTCGTTGGATTTTGCAGAGAGAAAAAGAAAAGGATTTAGAAGGAGCAAGATTATAGTAAAGGCTTAGCTACTTCAAGGTGAATGTTCTCCACTTATAACTAAGTCTAAATGCTTGAATTTCATCTTGAATGTTTGTGAATTTGAATTATAAGTTTCACACTCTTCTTGAACCCACTATTTGCATTGCTTTTGATTAGATTTAGGTGACATTATTGCGCTTTGAGTTGTTGAAGTATAGTGTAGAGATGATATATGGCTCAAAGGAGGAGGAGTCAATGCTGGAGTTGTCTGAAATAGTGGCCACATGACCTGGAATTTTGCATTCTAGGTCATGACTGGTCCACCGGTGCATAGTGCACTTATGCACCGGCACACAACTTGGATGCGGATTCAAGGTCTGTGCATATGCCTGTTTTTTTAAATATATATATATATATAATTGAAATAAAATAAATGGAATATATAATAAAATAAATTTATATTTTTTTTAAAATGGTTTATGAAGATAATTAATGGAGGTTGTCGGTTGATAACATTATTTAGTGTATATCAATTGATTAAAATAGTAAATAAAATGAATTTGAAGCCTTAAAAATTATTTGAAACTTATTACGTACTTGAAATGGTTATAAAGAGCTAGTAAATAAATAAATATGAAAGTACATGACTTTATAAATATGGCTACTTTTCAATTAATAAAGAAGGTTAATTTACGTATTTTATTGTAAGTAAATAAAAAGAGTATTATTTTGCTAAATTAAAATATATGAATATTTAGGAATAAAAGAATAATTCTTCTACATTTAAACTCTTTTTATAATAATTGGATAGTTTATTTTCATTTATGTATTGTGAGAAATATGAATAAATGGGGTTATAAAACTGCCTAGTATGGGAATTTTAGTATTATTTCTCCAGTTATTCTTTAGACATGTTATATAGAAAATCATGTTAGTATAGTTTATGAGCACATGGTAAATAATTGGATAATACTGAGTGGTATGGGATACTCAAGTGAATTTGATTGGTCGCTATTTGTAAGTAAATGTCCCTTAACAAGGGTTAAGGGCCTCGGGAATCATCAAGAGGTGATTTGTGGAATTAGATAGTCGAGTGGTATCATCACTCTAAGGACTATTAAACAAGTATGCATGAGTATACTTAGATATATTACACTTTCATTGGGACATGTTTCTCAAGTGTCTGAATCTACGTCGTAGGGTTCACGTCACTATGGAGAGCTCGTGATTAGGACCCACCAGACAGGCTAGTATCCATCATAGCGCTCTTGATTGCTAGATCACTTCCTAGATCCATGTTTTCAATCGTGTGTGTATTGAGGTTAAGGGTTATTACTCTCGTTAGAGCCATTGCCTATACGACACATAAGGACCAATAGTCCGTTACCAAGGGCAAGTAGGAATCGTGACCAATGCTCAACGTAGTTTGGCAGCATGTTTATGACATGCAGATGGATATTGGTGTTGCAATTTTAGGATTAATTAAGTGACTGTAGGAAATGGGCTGCGGTTATTAGCATTTCCTGAAGTGGTGTTGTAATAAGTCAGTCTCCCATCTAGATGACTTAGCTAGGTTCATATTTGATGATTGTTTTTATTTATAACCTCATTAATGCGATGATGTTTAAAGAGGACACTAAGGGTTAGTTGTGTGTTAACCTATCACCTGATTCACCCTTATCCTATTACTATTTATATATTCGTATCGTTGATGATGTTTTGGTGCTTGTACGCTATGTTGAGTCTGTATATCTTCCCTACATGTGTATGTTATTATGCGCCTGTTAGGGCCTATTAATCGAGAGCTTTGTCTCTCAATGGGATTGATGGTCGAGGTGGTAGCATTTTAGACTCTGATATGCTTATATTGAGTGATTGGTATATGATATTATCTTATTTATCTCACCAAATATACACCGATATGCTTTTTAGACATAATCTAACTTGTGTGTTATTTTATAATACTTGGGTCAGTCCGAGATATTTTAGTTCTAGGTACCCAGTATCTACCTTACTTATGGAATATTTTTGGAGGCTAGTATATACCATAGGATGATCATTTGCCTATGGGTTTTTGTAGCCTTATTTATTTATGATGATGTAACTATTTGACTATGATACGTATATTTTATGGAGTGAGATTGTACTAGCTTTTTATTGCTCACTTTTGATATATATTATTGATGTATTATATGTTATCGCTCCATTATGATTTCGTGTTCTCTCAATTTATGATTTTTGTGCTGCATATTATTCTATTCTGGGAACCACACATGTTTATTGCTTTGTGATGATATCACGTACATAATGGTTCTAATATGTGATTTGAGATATGTGTCGTTGTTAGCTCAAGGGAATATTCATGTGCGTAAGCCATATATAGCCTCATCCACTATACTACCAAACAGTATTACTCTATAATACTATTTGGAAGTATGGATATACAGGTGGGGTGCTACACATATGAATTGAGTTTCTTGGGGTATGGGTTGATTTTGGAATAGATTGGTTGACTCGTTGTGGGAAGATATCGATTTATGCTAGAAGGATGGATTGGATGAGAAGTAATGGACTGAGCATGATCTTGTTGTATGTTGTGATCCCGACAATTCCATAATGACGAGTCTTATCCATCCTATAACGCCGGAATCCCATATGACTTTCCAGAAGATTTCAATCTTCGCTCCCTAAACAAATAAGTTGGGAGTTGGATAAAAATGTTTTCGAGTTGGTGAAAGAGGGATCGAATTTCTTGTTGGAGAGAAGTGAGTTGAAATTATTTCGTTAAACATCATAAAGAAGAGACGTTAACCGAATAGCAAAATATTTAGGTAAAGTTTCACTTGGAAAGCAATATCTTAGAAGGGACATAAGTGATATTGGAATTCTAGTTGATTATATCCCGTTGACCAATTGATGAAATTTTTTAAAGATATGGCTAGCAATTTGACTTTTAAATAGGCCTAGAGATTATTATGAGATAGGATCCCAGTGACTCAATAGTGTTTCTATATGATCCGACTCGGTGTTCGGTACATAGTTTAAACTTTTGGAATTATTGGTATTTGTATTATTTCATACCGTATCATTGTGGTAATGATCAGTGGTGAAGGTGAATAACATTTAGAGGATTTGTTACTTGACATCGATGGTGAAGGACGATGATTAGGTTTGTTTGTGGATGGTTGTCCTTAATCTTATGTTTTATGTAACAACATGCATCTTAGTGGGCCTGAATTTATGCTAAATCGAAAACCCAAGTTCACTATGGTACATATCATTGGTGTTGGTATCCTGCAAATAACAAAAGCATTTCAGAGAACTATCGATATAAACTGTAACACCCCATATATTTTATAACCTTATTTAAGACATTTAATTAGTTAAATTAAATTAAATGATGTAAAGAGTAATAGATGGAGATTTAATTAGATAGAGGTAGTTGTGCCATAATGAAGGGGTAATTAAAATGAAATAACACTAGGTAATGTGTTAGGAAATGAGAAGGGTATTTTGGGAAATGGCAACACCTTATACCCTAAACCCTTGTGAGATTAACGTTCACTATTCTCGTTTCATAAAAAATGAAAACTTGCTAAGGCCGGCCACCATTTCCAATCTCAAGAAGAAGAAAGTTAAGATTCAAGAGGAAAGAAGAAATCAACTAATTCAACACTCTAAAATCTCATCTATAGTCTCTAAAAGCCAAGGTGCATAATTACTACATCCCTAATATTTCTAGTTTTCGGTTTTTGTTAGATCCGAAATGATTTTGCTATAATATTGCCATGTTTGATGTTTTAAGATATATATGTTTGTTGTTGATGGAGTTATAAATGTTTATTCTTGTTTTATGATAATGTTTAGCATGAAAACCCTATTTAATGACATCCGAATACTTTGAATATTTAACTATAGGTCGGGAATAATATTTTAGAGATGGGTTTTGATTTTCATAATTTTCCGATTTAATATGGATGTTATATAAATTTTTGAATGAAGGAAATTGTTTATTGGGTTTTAAATTATTTTCGGCTGAAATAATTATTATTTGGGTTTGAGATTTTAATATGTTAGGCAATATATTAAAATATATTTTCTGGAATATTTTTAGAATTTTCCTAAGTCATTTGAGGGATATATAAAATTATTTAAGGTATGGGACTTAAATGTTTTATATATTTATAAAGGAGAAGGGGCATTTTGCAAAATAAAATGTTATAAAATTCCTGGTAGTTGCGGTAGCAAAATTCTGAAAAGTATTTTTATTGAACAATGAGAATTTGACAAACAAAGGCAGGTTAGTTGAAGGGTTAGCTTTCGATAAATTCATAGTTCAATGCATAAGGTATCAAGAAATTGGTATGAATATAAACCGAAAGGTTGATGGCTGAAAGAGTTGGGATATAATAATTTTATAAGTGAAAAGCTTTCACCGGCTTTGATTTCGAACTTGAGCTTTCAGCTTGGTCACTTCCGACAAGGTCAGGTTATTTAAAGAAAGTCTTTAAAACCTTCCGATGTGACGAAAGGTTCTAGCTGCTACCGCCATTACTTTGTTTTGAAACCTTCTGGCATCGCCGAAGGGTTACCACTATTTTATAAAGGTTTTACTTTGAACCTTCCAACCCAATCGAAAGGTTCGCCTGTTTTTAAAGTTAGCCGTTTCTCCAAGGCTTTCAGAGGGAAGCTTTCGACTTAGGTGGTTACCCTTGTTTTGTGAAATATAACCAAAGGCTTCCGAAAGGTTATTTGGATATCCTCGAAAGGTTATATGAATATTTTTGGAAGGTTGCTTTAATAAAGACGAAAGGTTTTAAAAGATAAGTTTTCAAATTTTTTTAAAGTTGAACCCAATCTACCCTCGAAAGGTTATGTTTTAAAGAGTTTAAGCATTCGAAGGGTTTATTCCTGGATCTGTTTCGAAAGGTTTATTAAAGATTTTTGAAAGGTTTTGAAGGAAAAGGTTTTCTGAAGGTTTTCTAAGAAAATGACTTAAAGTAATTTTTAAAAAGGATGTCTAAAGCTTATAACTTCCGAAAGGTTTGTTTTGAATGAATTCTAAAGGTTTTAGAGATGATTTCCGAAAGGTTTAAATATTGAAATTGAATGAGATAATTTCAAAGTATGAAAGAGGTTCTTTCAAATGGTAAAGTGTTTTCATCAACCAAGTTTTAAATAAAGAATATATATTTAACATGGTAATATAATTTGAGTAGAATGTAAAGACTTATTTCTTTTCCTTATTCAAAGTTTGATTTAAAGGTTTAAATCATTTTGAAATTGTTTCAAGGAAAATTATGGGAGGGAATCCTTAAGCATGAATGACTCGGATATTAGAAAACCAGATGGGACTAGTATGGAGTCGCGCCCTGTACATTAGCTTGTAGCCCCAGCTAATTGTTGTCCAAAATTCCAGTGTGTAGGGCTTGGTCACAGGTAGACTAAAATTATGATTACACACGAAAGAAACATATGTTGTATACAGATAGGTTATTGGTAAGCCCGAAAAACCACTAGGCTCGGGAGAACCCGGGAGATGATTAAGTTAGGGACAGACCGTCCAGAAGGAAGAGATTTAACAGATAGTTTAGGACAGACCGTCCTGATGGGAGATGTTAAATAGATAAATAAGGATAGACTAACCTAAATATAAAAATCTAACAAATGTTAGGTAAATTTTGATTATGATTATGTTATCTAGTAGGCCCGAGTCAGTCAAAGGTTAAACATTATTTGTGTTTGAACAGATAATTCATTATTACCAGACATTTATGTTTGTTTACATAATGTATGTTTTGTGAGATTAACCATTGTGAATGCAGCTGCATAGTATATGGTTATATGAAAAGATTTTCAAAGATATATTTTAAAAGAAGTTAGTGAGGGGAAACCCGTTCCGCTATGCGGCGTGGTCTCACTTAACATAATTAAACCGAAATGTGTAGTATTATTCATACCAGGCTTTATGCCTGACTCAAAGTTTATGTTTTCACCTTAAACTCCCGAGTACTCAAAACTAATTTGAGTAGATTGAGAGTTAAGGATCTTTTCAGGATTTTAGGTTGTTTGACGAATAAGCTACCGAAGGATGCAGGAGGCAACAGATAGATATTTAGGAATTGCTGCATTTTATTTTTGTTTGAAGAATTTCCGCTGTGTTATGATGTATTGGGTTTTATATGACCATTTGACTCTGATCAATCGTGGGGGTATCTTCATATACCGCTCTCGACGTAATTTGTAATAACTATATTTATTCAGTGCCTGGGAAAACGTTTGGGTTCTGTTACGTGAATATGGAACAAGTTTTATTTGGAAATGTAATGAAGTAAATCTATGTTTTTTAAATCTGTGTTTTGTTCCATATTCAAGTGCTTCTGATATTATTTATACCATTAACATAGTCGTATTTAGTCGCCAGAAGCTAATACTATAAATGACTGCAGCATCTATAATGCTTAGTTTTGGGCCTCTAGATAGAGGATGTTACAGCTTGGTATCAGAGCATGGTTTATGAAATACTTTAACTAAAAATGGTTTTTGAAAACATAATCCATAGAAATTACGGTTAAGATCGGGGTATGGGATAACGCTATGATAACGTACTTGTATTTTATATACATAAATGTACGCTCAATCTTTAGACTCCTATCTTAGTTAAGTTATTCATCTGTATCTCACGAGGTTTGACTACAGATATGGAAGGGAGAAGAAGCCGAGTGAATGTTGGAGGAGACAGCACCACTACCAATGGAAACACCCGACCAAATGCAAGGAGAGGCCCTGGTCAGGCACATACTGAGAATGTTGGTGCGGGAATTCCCTAGGTGGATATGGGGGCGATGTATTAGTTCTTTGTTAATATGGTGCAAGCTGGAGTGGCAGTAGGTGTAGTTGGAGGAAACGCTGCGGGGGGAGGAGCTCAAGAGGTTCATGTGGTTAACCAGTATGCCAATCTGAGTAGAGATTACATTAGGCTCGGAGGAAAGCCGTTCATTGATACCAAGGATGTGATTGAAGTAGAGAACTGGCTGCTGCACTGTGAAAGGATTTTCACTGATTTAGGGCTGAACGATGGCAGAAAAGGAGGTTGGCCTCAAGGCAGCTACAAGGAGCTGCGTTATTTTAGTGGAACACTATCACTGCCGGTGTGGATGAAGAGACCATTACTTGGGAGGAATTCAGAAGAAGGTTTTCGGAGAGGTTTATGTCCGTTATGGCGCAAGCTGCTTTGGTAAGGAGGTTGTAGAATTAGAGCAAGGAGATATGAGTGTGTTGGAGTATACCAGGAATTTCAAAGAACTAGCCTGATATGGGTATGCATTGGTTGATACTGTTATCGGTAGAAATGAGAAGTACATCAATGGGTTAAGGCCAGAACTGTTAAGTGCAACTTTGCCGCACTTAAGGGACCCTAGCGATGTTGTTGTTGAGATGGCATTGAGGTATGAAGAAGCATTGGCTTGCCTAAGAAAGAAAGTGAAAGAGACTCAGGCTGGACAGGCTTAGAAAAGGAAATTTTTCCAGAAAAAGATTGCTCATAAAGAAGAAGCGCAGACGAAGAGTAAATCTGAGGTGGTTTGTTACAACTGCAATAAGAAAGGACATTATGCCAACGAGTGTCGAGCCAGCAAGGGGAAAGGAAAAGGAGCCGGTGAGAAGAAGAATGTCAGATGCTTCAATTGTGATCAGGTGGGTCACTTCAAGAACAAGTGCCCAGAGCCACCAAAGGAAGGGAACGGGCGAGTTTATGCTTTGGAGCCCACAACCACAAAATCAATTGCTCAGGATAAGGGAAAAGCTATTTTAGGAGGCTCACTGTAGATCCACGGTATATCTGTTAGCGTCCTATTTGATACTGGGGCATCCCATTCTTTTATTTCTAGATGTCTGGTAGATAAACTTAACCTAGAACCCTCATACTTAGTTACTTCCTTAAGGGTTGCTAATCTGATAGGAGGTTATGCAACACTTGGGATAAGGTGTGACCATCTAGAATTTGATTTGCTAGGCCATACCTTTGATTGTTGTTTGCATGTATTTGATTTTGTGGGATTTGGGATTATACTAGGGATGGATTGGTTAAGTAGATATGACGCTAGGATATTTTGCCAAGATACGAAAATATCACTTAGTCATCCAGATTGTAATGATCAGATAATTTATGCCGTAGAGAACACCAGTTGTGAGGTGAATGCTTTACTGGGTGTTATGGAGTTGGAAGATGAGTTGCATCGGGTTTTTGTAGTTATAGAATTTGCCGATGTGTTTGAACTAGTCGTTGGACTGCCACTGGAACGAGCTATTGAGTTTCGGATTGATTTAGTGCCTGGAGATGAACCGGTGAGTAGACCGCCGAGTAGGATGACACCTACAGAGATGAAAGAGTTGAAGGTGCAGTTAGTAGATTTGGAAGGCAAAAGTTTTATTAGGCCGAGTAGTTCGCCATGGGGAGCAGCTGCTGTGTTTGCTAAGAAGCCAGACGGATTGTTAAGGCTATGTATCGATTATCGTAAGTTGAATGAGAGGACGATAGAGAACCGATATCCATTATAGAGAATTGACGATTTGTTCGATCAGTTGAGTGGAGCGAAGGTATTCTCTCAGTTAGATTTGGCGATGGGATTTCATCAGCTTAGAGTAGCAGAGGATAACATTCCTTTGACGGCGTTTAAAACGAGATATGGATCGTACGAATGGTTAGTTATGTCGTTCGGACAAACTAATGCGCCGGCTTTCTTTATAGATCTGATGAATAGAATTTTTCGAGAGCATTTGAATAGGTTTGTGTTGGTTTTCATTGATGACATTTTGATATACTCTAAGGATGAGAAGGAGCCTGAAGTTCATCTCGGAGTCGTGCTTGAGATGTTGAGGGAGCATCAGTTGAAGGCTAAGTTTACAAAGTGTCATTTTTTGAAGAAGGAAGTGAAGTCCCTTGGTCATGTCGTCTCTAAGAAAGGGCTGTCTGTAGACCGAACTAAGATTGAAGCAGTAAATAATTGGAAGAGGCCCGAGACCGTGACCGAGATAAAGAGTTTCCTTGGATTGGCGGGATATTATCAGAGGTTTATAAAAGATTTTTCACGAATAGCAGCACCGATTACTAAGCTTACGCGTAAGGATGTGAAGTTCGTGTGGACCGAGAAGTGTGAAGAAGCATTGTAGAGCTAGAAACACTTATTGACCCATGCACCAGTGTTAGTGGTTCCGAAGGGGAATCAAGATTTAGTTGTTTATACAGATGCATGTGGAACTGGATTAGGAGTCGTGTTGATGCAAAGGGGAAAATTAATTGCTTACGCTTCTAGACAACTCAGACCACATGAGGTTAGGTATCCAACGCATGACTTGAAGTTAGTTGTCATTATATTTGCTTTAAAGGTGTGGAGGCATTATCTTTTGGGAGAATGATTTGAGCTATATACTGATCATAAGTCGTTGAAATATTTATTCTCTTAGAAGGAGCTGAACATGAGATAGCAAAGAGGTTGGAGTTTATTGCTGCCTATGATTTTGGAATTGAGTATACACCCGAAAAAGGAAACAAAGTAGTGGATGCACTCGGTCGGAAACATCAGAATGCAATATTAGCTATGATTACTGAGTGGAAAGATTTGGAGGTATTATCGGATTGTAGTGTGCGGTTTAGGTCCGTGGTAGGATCGAGTGCTGGAAATATTGTATTGTCTTGTTTAGAAGTCCGACCACTAATGATTGAGAAGATAACTTCTAAGCAAGAAGAGGATCCACTATTGGCTGAAAGGATCAGAAGGTTAAAGGAAGGAACGAAGAGCGATGACCAAAAAGATTTCAATCTTGACCAAAACGGTTGGTTGAAAAAGAAAGGAAAATTATGTGTTCCGAATGTAGTAAACATGAGGAAAGAGGTTTTGGATGAGTGCCATCGTTCGAAGTTCACTATCCACCCAGAAGGAACGAAAATGTATCAGGTTATGAAGAGAAATTTCTTCTGGGAAGGTATGAAGCGGGATATAGGATTGTGTGTTAAGCAGTGCTTGAATTGCCAACAGGTAAAGGCTGAACACCAGAAGCCAAGTGGATTGCTTCAACCGTTAGAGATTCCGTTATGGAAGTGGGATTCAATCTCCATGGATTTTATTGATGGGTTGCCGAGATCTAGAAGAGGAAACGAAAGCATATGGGTTGTAGTGGATAGACTGACTAAGAGTGTCCATTTTATTCCGGCAAAGTCAACTAGAACGGTACCTGAGTTGGCGAAGTTATTCATGAAGAATGTAGTTAGACTGCACGGGATTCCTAGAATTATTGCCAGTGATAGAGATTCTAAATTTACTAGTGAGTTCTGGAAAAATCTACAGGAAGCATTAGGAACCAAGCTCAACATGAGTACCGCTTACCATCCACTAACCGATAGGCAAAGGGAAAGGGTTAACAAAATCTTGGAAGATTTGTTAAGAGCTTGTATATTAGATTTTGGAGGATCATGGGAGGACCATCTTCATCTTGTTGAGTTCTCGTATAACAATAGTTAACAGACTAGTATTGGGATGGTACTGTTTGAAGCATTATGTGGTAGACCTTGCAAATCTTCTGTATGTTGGTTGGAGACCGGAGATAGATTAGTTCTTGGTCCAGATTTAGTGAAGGAAGCTGCGGAGAAGATTGAGTTGATTCGAGCTAAGGAGGCTCAATCTAGGCAGAAAAGTTATGCAAACAAAAGAAGGAAGGATTTTGAATTTTCCGTTGGGGACTATGTGTTTGTTAAGGTTTCATCGATGAAAGGTGTAATCAGATTTGGGAAGTCAAGAAAGTTAGCACCTAGGTTCATTGGCCCATTTTGTATTCTTGAGAGGATCGGGAAACTCGCTTATAAAATAGAGTTGCCAAGTAGTTTGGATGGAGTCCATAATGTTTTTCATATTTCTCATCTTAGAAAATGTGTTAGAGACCCGGAGACTACTATAGCACCTAAATTATTAGAGGATTTAGTAGTAGAACCGGATTTGACTATAGTTAGGAAGTCGATTCAGATTGTGGCCAGAGATGAGAAGAAATTGAGGAACAAGATAGTCAAGTTAGTAAAGGTTCAGTGGAGCAATGACACTAGAGACTGTACTTGTGAAGTGGAGAGCAGGATTAGAGACTCTTACCCAGATTTGTTTGATGGTATGTTTTACCTTTGATTGTTTGGTTGTGTACCTTATCATAATTTCAAGGACAAAATTCTGTAAGGTGGGGAGTCTGTAACACCCCGTATATTTTATAACCTTATTTAAGGCATTTAATTAGTTAAATTAAATTAAATGATGTAAAGAGTAATAGATGGAGATTTAATTAGTTAGAGGTAGCCGTGCCATAATGAAGGGGTAATTAAAATGAAATAACACTAGGTAATGTGTTAGGAACTGAGAAGGGTATTTTGGGAAATGGCAACACCTTATACCCTAAACCTTTGTGAGATTCACATTCACTATTCTCATTTCATAAAAAACGAAAACTTGCTAAGGCCGGCCACTACTTCCAATCTCAAGAAGAAGAAAGCTAAGGTTCAAGAGGAAAGAAGAAATCAACTAATTCAACACTCCAAAATCTCATCTATAATCTCTAAAAGCCAAGGTGAATAATTACTACATCCCTAATATTTCTAGTTTTTGGTTTTTGTTAGATCCGAAATGATTTTGCTATAATATTACCATGTTTGATGTTTTAAGATATATATGTTTGTTGTTGATGGAGTTATAAATGTTTGTTCTTGTTTTATGATAATGTTTAGCATGAAAACCCTATTTAATGACATCTGAATACTTTGAAAATTTAACTATATGTCGGTAATAATATTTTAGAGATGGGTTTTGATTTTCGTAAATTTCCGATTTAATATGGATTTTATATGAATTTTTAAATGAAGGAAATTGTTATTGGGTTTTAATTTTCGGCTGAAATAATTATTATTTGGGTTTGAGATTTTAATATGTTAGGCAATATATTATAATATATTTTTTCGAATTATCCAGAATTTTCCTAAGTCATTTGAGGGATATATAAAATTATTTAAGGTATGGGACTTAAATGTTTTATATATTTATAAAGAAGAAAGTGCATTTTGCAAAATAAAATGTTTTATAAATCCTGGTACTTGGGGCAGCAAAATTCTGAGAAGTATTTCATTGACCAATGCGAATTTGACAAAAAAAAGGCAGGTTAGTTGAGAAGTTTCCTTTTTAAGTTTAAAGACATAATTCACCCTTTTTCCATGTTTCAATCCATACGGCTAAACACCTTCCGCCCCAGACCTTTCGTCCTAGACGAAGGGTTAGCTTTCGATGAAGTCAAAGTTCAATGCTTAAGGTATCAAGAAATTGGTACATATTGAATTGAATATAAACCGAAAGGTTTAACCCGAAAGGTTGAAGGCCGAAAGGGTTGGAATATAATAATTTTATAAGTGAAAAGCTTTCGCCTGCTTTGCTTTCGAACTTGAGCTTTCGGCTTGGTCACTTCCGACCAAGTCAGGTTATTTAAAGAAAGCCTTTAAAACTTTTCGATGTGATGAAAGGTTGTAGCTGCTACCGCCATTACTTTGTTTTGAAACATTCCGGCGTCACCAAAGGGTTTTCACTGTTTTATAAAGGTTTTACTTTGAACCTTCCGACCCAATCTAAAGGTTCGCCTGTTTTTAAAGTTAGCCATTTCAGATTGTTTTAAAGTTGAACCCAATCTACCCTCGAAAGGTTATGTTTTAAAGAGTTTAAGCATTCGAAGGGTTTATTCCTGGATCTGTTTCGAAAGGTTTATTAAAGATTTTTGAAAGGTTTTGAAGGAAAAGGTTTTCTGAAGGTTTTCTAAGGAAATGACTTAAAGTGATTTTAAAGAAGGATGTCTAAAGCTTATAACTTCCGAAAGGTTTGTTTTGAATGAATTCGAAAGGATTTAGAGATGATTTCTGAAAGATTTAAATATTGAAATTGAATGAGATAATTTCAAAGTATGAAAGAGGTTCTTTCAAATGGTAAAGTGTTTTCATCAACCAAGTTTTAAATAAAGAATATATATCTAACATGGTAATATAATTTAAGTAGAGTATAAAGACTTATTTCTTTTCCTTATTCAAAGTTTGATTTAAAGGTTTAAATCATTTTGAAATTGTTTCAAGGAAAATTATGGGAGGGAATCCTTAAGCATGAATGACACGGATATTAGAAAACCAGATGGGACTAGTATGGGGTCATGCCCTGTACATTAGCTTGTAGCCCCAGCTAATTGTTGTTCAAAATTCCAATGTGTAGGGCTTGGTCATAGGTAGAATAAAATTATGATTACACATCGAAAGGAACATATGTTGTATACAGATAGGTTATTGGTAAGCTTGGAAAACCACTAGGCTCAGAAGAACCTGGGAGATGATTAAGTCAGGGACAGATCGTCCAGAAGGAAGAGATTTAACATATAGTTTAGGACAGACCGTCCTGATGGGAGAAGTTAAATATATAAATATGGATAGACAATCCTAAATATAAAAATCTACAAGGTGTTAGGTAAATTTTGATTATGATTATGATTATGTTATCTGGTAGGCCCAAGTCAGCCAAAGGTTAAACATTATTTGTGTTTGATCGGATAGTTCATTATTACCGGACATTTATGTTTGTTTACATAATGTATGTTGTGAGATTAACCATTGTGAATGCAGGTGCATAGTATATGGTTATACGAAAAGATTTGCAAAGATATATTTTAAAAGAAGTTAGTGAGGGGAAACCCGTTCCGCTATGTGGCGTGGTCTCACTTAACATAATTAAACTGGGATGTGTAGTATTATTCATACCAGGCTTTATGTCTGACTCGAAGTTTATGTTTTCCCCTTAGACTCTCGGGTACTCAAACTAATTTGAGTAGATTGAGAGTTAAGGATCTTTTCAGGTTTTTAGGTTGTTTGACGAATAAGCTACCGATAGATGTAGGAGGAAACGGATAGGTATTTAGGAATTGCTGCTTTTTATTTATGTTTGAAGAATTTCCGTTGTGTTATGATGTATTAGGTCTTATATGACCATTTATCTCTGATCAAGAGGGGGTATCTTCATATACCGCTCTCGACGTAATTTGTAATAACTATATTTATTCAGTGCTTGGTAAAACGTTTTGGTTCTGTTACGTGAATATGGAACAAGTTTTATTTGGAAATGTAATGAAGTAAATCTATGTTTTTTAAATCTGTGTTTTGTTCCATATTCAAGTGCTTCTGATATTATTTATACCATTAACATAGTCGTATTTAGTCGCCAGAAGCTAATACTATAAATGACTGCAGCATCTATAATGCTTAGTTTTGGGCCTCTAAATAGAGGATGTTACAACTTGGTATCAGAGCATGGTTTATGAAATACTTTAACTAAAAATGGTTTTTGAAAACATAATCCATAGAAATTACGGTTAAGATCGGGGTATGGGATAACGCTATGATAACGTACTTGTATTTTATATACATAAATGTACGCTCTATCTTTAGACTCCTATCTTAGTTAAGTTATTCATCTGTATCTCACGAGGTTTGACTACAGATATGGAAGGGAGAAGAAGCCGAGTGAATGTTGGAGGAGACATTACCACTACCAATGGAAACGCTTGACCAAATGCAAGGAGAGACCCTGGTCAGGCACATACTGAGAATGTTGGTGCGGGAATTCCCTAGGTGGATATGGGGGCGATGTATCAGTTCTTTTTTAATATGGTGCAAGCTGGAGTGGCAGTAGGTGTAGTTGGAGGAAACGCTGCGGGGGGAGGAGCTCAAGAGGTTCATGTGGTTAACTAGTATGCCAATCTGAGTAGAGATTACATTAGGCTCGGAGGAAAGCCGTTCATTGATACCAAGGATGTGATTGAAGTAGAGAACTGGCTGCAGCACTGTGAACGGATTTTCACTGATTTAGGGCTGAACGATGGCAGAAAAGGAGGTTGGCCTCAAGGCAGCTGCAATGAGCTGCGTTATTTTAGTGGAACACTGTCACTGCCGGTGTGGATGAAGAGACCATTACTTGGGAGGAATTCAGAAGAAGGTTTTCGGAGAGGTTTATGTCCGTTATGGTGCAAGCTGCATTGGTAAGGAGGTTGTAGAACTAGAGCAAGGAGATATGAGTGTGTTGGAGTATACCAGGAATTTCAAAGAACTAGCCTAATATGGGTATGCATTGGTTGATACTGTTATCGGTAGAAATGAGAAGTACATCAATGGGTTAAGGCCAGAACTGTTAAGTGCAACTTTGCCGCACTTAAGGGACCCTAGCGATGTTGTTATTGAGATGGCATTGAGGTATGAAGAAGCATTGGCTTTCCTAAGAAAGAAAGTGAAAGAGACTCAGGCTGGACAGGCTTAGAAAAGGAAATTTTTCCAGAAAAAGATTGCTCATAAAGAAGAAGCGCAGAAGAAGAGTAAATCTGAGGTGATTTGTTACAACTGCAATAAGAAAGGACATTATGCCAACGAGTGTCGAGCCAGCAAGGGGAAAGGAAAAGGAGCCGGTGAGAAGAAGAATGTCAGATGCTTCAATTGTGATCAGGTGGGTCACTTCAAGAACAAGTGCCCAGAGCCACCAAAGGAAGGGAACGGGCGAGTTTATGCTTTGGAGCCCACAACCACAAAATCTATTGCTCAGGATAAGGGAAAAGCTATTTTAGGAGGCTCACTGTAGATCCACGGTATATCTGTTAGCGTCCTATTTGATACTGGGGCATCCCATTCTTTTATTTCTAGATGTGTGGTAGATAAACTTAACCTAGAACCCTCTTACTTAGTTACTTCCTTAAGGGTTGCTAATCTGACAGGAGGTTATGCAACACTTGGGATAAGGTGTGACCATCTAGAATTTGATTTGCTAGGCCATACCTTTGATTGTTGTTTGCATGTATTTGATTTTGTGGGATTTGGGATTATACTAGGGATGGATTGGTTAAGTAGATATGACGCTAGGATATTTTACCAAGATAGGAAAATATCACTTAGTCATCCAGATTGTAATGATCGGATAATTTATGTCGTAGAGAACACTAGTTGTGAGGTGAATGCTTTACTGGGTGTTATGGAGTTGGAAGATGAGTTGCATCGAGTTTTTGTAGTTAGAGAATTTGCCGATGTGTTTGTACTAGTCGTTGGACTGCCACTGGAACGAGCTATTGAGTTTCAGATTGATTTAGTGCCTGGAGCTGAACCGGTGAGTAGACCGCCGAGTAGGATGACACCTACAGAGATGAAAGAGTTGAAGGTGCAGTTAGTAGATCTGGAAGGCAAAAGTTTTATTAGGCCGAGTAGTTCGCCATGGGGAGCAGCTGCTGTGTTTGCTAAGAAGCCAGACGGATCGTTAAGGCTATGTATCGATTATCGTAAGTTGAATGAGAGGACGATAGAGAACCGATATCCATTATCGAGAATTAACGATTTGTTCGATCAGTTGAGTGGAGCGAAGGTATTCTCTCAGTTAGATTTGGCGATGGGATTTCATCAGCTTAGAGTAGCAGAGGATAACATTCCTTTGACGGCGTTTAAAACAAGATATGGATCGTACGAATGGTTAGTTATGCCGTTCGGACAAACTAATGCGCCGGCTTTCTTTATAGATCTGATGAATAGAATTTTTTCGAGAGCATTTGAATAGGTTTGTGTTGGTTTTCATTGATGACATTTTGATATACTCTAAGGATGTGAAGGAGCATGAAGTTCATCTCGGAGTCGTGCTTGAGATGTTGAGGGAGCATCAGTTAAAGGCTAAGTTTACAAAGTGTCATTTTTTGAAGAAGGAAGTGAAGTCCCTTGGTCATGTCATCTCTAAGAAAGGGCTGTCTGTAGACCCGACTAAGATTGAAGCAGTAAATAATTGGAAGAGGCCCGAGACCATGACCGAAATAAAGAGTTTCCTTGGATTGGCGGGATATTATCAGAGGTTTATAAAAGATTTTTCACGAATAGCAGCACCGATTACTAAGCTTACGCGTAAGGATGTGAAGTTCGTGTGGACCGATAAGTGTGAAGAAGCATTGCAGAGCTTGAAACACTTATTGACCTATGCACCAGTGTTACTGGTTCCGGAGGGGAATCAAGATTTAGTTGTTTATACAGATGCATGTGGAACTGGATTAGGAGTCGTGTTGATGCAAAGGGGAAAATTAATTGCTTACGCTTCTAGACAACTCAGACCACATGAGGTTAGGTATCCAACGCATGACTTGAAGTTAGTTGTCGTTATATTTGCTTTAAAGGTCTGGAGGCATTATCTTTTGGGAGAATGATTTGAGCTATATACTGATCATAAGTCGTTGAAATATTTATTCTCTTAGAAGGAGCTGAACATGAGATAGCAAAAAGGTTGGAGTTTATTGCTGCCTATGATTTTGGAATTGAGTATACACCCGAAAAAGGAAACAAAGTAGTGGATGCACTCGGTCGGAAACATCAGAATGCAATATTAGCTATGATTACTGAGTGGAAAGATTTGGAGGTATTATCGGATTGTAGTGTGCGGTTTAGGTCCGAGGTAGGATCGAGTGCTGGAAATATTGTATTGTCTTGTTTAGAAGTCCGACCACTAATGATTGAGAAGATAGCTTCTAAGCAAGAAGAGGATCCACTATTGGCTGAAAGGATTAGAAGGTTAAAGGAAGGAACGAAGAGCGATGACCAAAAAGATTTCAATCTTGACCAAAACGGTTGGTTGAAAAAGAAAGGAAAATTATGTGTTCCGAATGTAGTAAACATGAGGAAAGAGGTTTTGGATGAGTGCCATCGTTCGAAGTTCACTATCCACCCAGAAGGAACGAAAATGTATCAGGTTATGAAGAGAAATTTCTTCTGGGAAGGTATGAAGCGGGATATAGGATTGTGTGTTAAGCAGTGCTTGAATTGCCAACAGGTAAAGGCTGAACACCAGAAGCCAAGTGGATTGCTTCAACCATTAGAGATTCCGTTATGGAAGTGGGATTCAATCACCATGGATTTTATTGATGGGTTGCCGAGATCTAGAAGAGGAAACGAAAGCATATGGGTTGTAGTGGATAGACTGACTAAGAGTGTCCATTTTATTCCGGTAAAGTCAACTAGAACGGTACCTGAGTTGGCGAAGTTATTCATGAAAAATGTAGTTAGACTGCACGGGATTCCTAGTATTATTGCCAGTGATAGAGATTCTAAATTTACTAGTGAGTTCTGGAAAAATCTACAGGAAGCATTAGGAACCAAGCTCAACATGAGTACCGCTTACCATCCACTGGCCGATAGGCAAAGGGAAAGGGTTAACAAAATCTTGGAAGATTTGTTAAGAGCTTGTATATTAGATTTTGGAGGATCATGGGAGGACCATCTTCATCTAGTCGAGTTCTCGTATAACAATAGGTAACAGACTAGTATTGAGATGGTACTGTTTGAAGCATTGTGTGGTAGACCTTGCAAATCTTCTGTATGTTGGTTGGAGACCGGAGATAGATTAGTTCTTGGTCCGGATTTAGTGAAGGAAGCTGCGGAGAAGATTGAGTTGATTCGAGCTAGGATGAAGGAGGCTCAATCTAGGCAGAAAAGTTATGCAAACAAAAGAAGGAAGGATTTTGAATTTTCCGTTGGGGACTATGTGTTTGTTAAGGTCTCATCGATGAAAGGTGTAATCAGATTTGGGAAGTCAAGAAAGTTAGCACCTAGGTTCATTTGCCCATTTTGTATTCTTGAGAGGATCGGGAAACTCGCTTATAAAATAGAGTTGCCAAGTAGTTTGGCTGGAGTCCATAATTTTTTTCATATTTCTCATCTTAGAAAATGTGTTAGAGACCCGGAGACTACTATAGCACCTATAGTATTAGAGGATTTAGTAGTAGAACCGGATTTGACTATAGTTAGGAAGTCGATTCAGATTGTGGCCAGAGATGAGAAGAAATTGAGGAACAAGATAGTCGAGTTAGTAAAGGTTCAGTGGAGCAATGACACTAGAGACTGTACTTGGGAAGTGGAGAGCAGGATTAGAGACTCTTACCCAGATTTGTTTGATGGTATGTTTTACCTTTGATTGTTTGGTTGTGTACCTTATCATAATTTCGAGGACAAAATTCTGTAAGGTGGGGAGTCTGTAACACCCCGTATATTTTATAACCTTATTTAAGGCATTTAATTAGTTAAATTAAATTAAATGATGTAAAGAGTAATAGATGGAGATTTAATTAGTTAGAGGTAGCCGTGCCATAATGAAGGGGTAATTAAAATGAAATAACACTAGGTAATGTGTTAGGAAATGAGAAGGGTATTTTGGGAAATGGCAACACCTTATACCCTAAACCTTTGTGAGATTCACATTCACTATTCTCATTTCATAAAAAACGAAAACTTGCTAAGGCCGGCCACTACTTCCAATCTCAAGAATAAGAAAGCTAAGGTTCAAGAGGAAAGAAGAAATCAACTAATTCAACACTCTAAAATCTCGTCTATAATCTCTAAAAGCCAAGGTGAATAATTACTACATCCCTAATATTTCTAGTTTTTGGTTTTTGTTAGATCCGAAATGATTTTGCTATAATATTACCATGTTTGATGTTTTAAGATATATATGTTTGTTGTTGATGGAGTTATAAATGTTTGTTCGTGTTTTATGATAATGTTTAGCATGAAAACCCTATTTAATGACATCTGAATACTTTGAAAATTTAACTATAGGTCGGTAATAATATTTTAGAGATGGGTTTTGATTTTCGTAAATTTCCGATTTAATATGGATTTTATATGAATTTTTAAATGAAGGAAATTGTTATTGGGTTTTAATTTTCGGCTGAAATAATTATTATTTGGGTTTGAGATTTTAATATGTTAGGCAATATATTATAATATATTTTTTCGAATTATCCAGAATTTTCCTAAGTCATTTGAGGGATATATAAAATTATTTAAGGTATGGGACTTAAATGTTTTATATATTTATAAAGAAGAAAGTGCATTTTGCAAAATAAAATGTTTTATAAATCCTGGTACTTGGGGCAGCAAAATTCTGAAAAGTATTTCATTGACCAATGAGAATTTGACAAAAAAAAGGCAGGTTAGTTGAGAAGTTTCCTTTTTAAGTTTAAAGACATAATTCACCCTTTTTCCATGTTTCAATCCATACGGCTAAACACCTTCCGCCCCAGACCTTTCGTCCTAGATGAAGGGTTAGCTTTCGATAAAGTCAAAGTTCAATGCTTAAGGTATCAAGAAATTGGTACGTATTGAATTGAATATAAACCGAAAGGTTGAAGGCCGAAAGGGTTGGAATATAATAATTTTATAAGTGAAAAGCTTTCGCCTGCTTTGCTTTCGAACTTGAGCTTTCGGCTTGGTCACTTCCGACCAAGTCAGGTTATTTAAAGAAAGCCTTTAAAACTTTTCGATGTGATGAAAGGTTGTAGCTGCTACCGCCATTACTTTGTTTTGAAACATTCCGGCGTCGCCAAAGGGTTTTCACTGTTTTATAAAGGTTTTACTTTGAACCTTCCGACCCAATCTAAAGGTTCGCCTGTTTTTAAAGTTAGCCGTTTCAGATTGTTTTAAAGTTGAACCCAATCTACCCTCGAAAGGTTATGTTTTAAAGAGTTTAAGCATTCGAAGGGTTTATTCCTGGATCTGTTTCGAAAGGTTTATTAAAGATTTTTGAAAGGTTTTGAAGGAAAAGGTTTTCTGAAGGTTTTCTAAGGAAATGACTTAAAGTGATTTTAAAGAAGGATGTCTAAAGCTTATAACTTCCGAAAGGTTTGTTTTGAATGAATTCAAAAGGATTTAGAGATGATTTCTGAAAGATTTAAATATTGAAATTGAATGAGATAATTTCAAAGTATGAAAGAGGTTCTTTCAAATGGTAAAGTGTTTTCATCAACCAAGTTTTAAATAAAGAATATATATCTAACATGGTAATATAATTTAAGTAGAGTATAAAGACTTATTTCTTTTCCTTATTCGAAGTTTGATTTAAAGGTTTAAATCATTTTGAAATTGTTTCAAGGAAAATTATGGGAGGGAATCCTTAAGCATGAATGACTCGAATATTAGAAAACCAGATGGGACAAGTATGGAGTCATGCCCTGTACATTAGCTTGTAGCCCCAGCTAATTGTTGTTCAAAATTCTAATGTGTAGGGCTTGGTCATAGGTAGAATAAAATTATGATTACACATCGAAAGGAACATATGTTGTATACAGATAGGTTATTGGTAAGCTTGGAAAACCACTAGGCTCAGGAGAACCTGGGAGATGATTAAGTTAGGGACAGATCGTCCAGAAGGAAGAGATTTAACAGATAGTTTAGGACAGACCGTCCTGATGGGAGAAGTTAAATATATAAATATGGATAGACAATCCTAAATATAAAAATCTACAAGGTGTTAGGTAAATTTTGATTATGATTATGATTATGTTATCTGGTAGGCCCAAGTCAGCCAAAGGTTAAACATTATTTGTGTTTGATCGGATAGTTCATTATTACCGGACATTTATGTTTGTTTACATAATGTATGTTGCGAGATTAACCATTGTGAATGCAGGTGCATAGTATATGGTTATACGAAAAGATTTGCAAAGATATATTTTAAAAGAAGTTAGTGAGGGGAAACCCGTTCCGCTATGTGGCGTGGTCTCGCTTAACATAATTAAACTGGGATGTGTAGTATTATTCATACCAGGCTTTATGTCTGACTCGAAGTTTATGTTTTCCCCTAAGACTCTCGGGTACTCAAAACTAATTTGAGTAGATTGAGAGTTAAGGATCTTTTCAGGTTTTTAGGTTGTTTGACGAATAAGCTACCGATAGATGTAGGAGGAAACGGATAGCTATTTAGGAATTGCTGCTTTTTATTTATGTTTGAAGAATTTCCGTTGTGTTATGATGTATTAGGTCTTATATGACCATTTATCTCTGATCAAGAGGGGGTATCTTCATATACCGCTCTCGACGTAATTTGTAATAACTATATTTATTCAGTGCCTGGAAAAACGTTTGGGTTATGTTACGTGAATATGGAACAAGTTTTATTTGGAAATGTAATGAAGTAAATCTGTGTTTTTTTTAAATTTGTGTTTTGTTTCATATTCAAGTGCTTCTAATATTATTGGTACCATTAACGTAGCCGTATTTAGTCGCCGGAAGCTAATACTATAGATGACTGCAGCATCTGTAGTGCTTGGTTTTGGGCCTCTAGATAGGAGATGTTACATAAACATGCAGCTTAATGGTAAAGCACAATAAACATATAATTACTGACCATGGCTAATACCTCTTATATCTAGTGCACTTGTCAATATCGAGCATGCATGTCCTTTCAACGTTCATGCCTTGATCTAGTACATGTCCTTCTAAATCTTTCCTGTGGGTGGTAATAAGGAGGTGTTAGAACCACAATCTCCCTTTAGACCAAGATAAATTCCCCGCTACTATCCGTAACTCTGCACCATGCTAGATATCAACCATCTGTGTCTAGACCGTCTTGTCCACGAACACCAAGGATTTTTTCCATTAGTGCCTAATAGTGGCATTGCAACTATTTAGTTGTATTCTACTCGTTTCATATTGAGGACTCTGTTTCTCGGACTAATCATGGACTCAGCTCCATGGACGATGTAATACCTCATAAAAATTAATAAGGAATCAAGTAATTAAGGTAAGGTTGAAAATGGAAATTTTGTAAACATCGTAATTTAACCATGGGAGTTACACAATTGTGTCCATAGCTATTTTCTGATCAATTTTCATATATAATATGTTGAAATCGGAGTTCAAACGGAGAACTTATGGATGTTTGAAGTTTTCACACTTAAATTAATTTAAGCAAGTTTAAATTTGAATTTGAATTTAAATGTAAAGAACTAAATATGAAGTTTGAATTTTAAAAGTTGAATTTGAAAAGATAACGTTAAGAGAGGCTTAATGTTTAAGCAAGGGTTAAAGTTAATGTGTAACGTTAAATTGAATTGAGTAATAAATAATTAATAGACGAAAAGGATTGATTGGGTGATTCAGGCCCCAAGGGGTCGACCGCCCCTAGTCAAGGGGTTAACCGCTTGGGAATAAGGGGTCGACCACTTAAGGGTGAAAATGCCCAATTCTGAAAGTGGGGGCTAAGGTTTGCTTATTTTAAATGGTCCGGATTTGTTTGATTTCTATCCAACGATTCTAGTTCCTACGTACCTCTATAAATAGACCCCTAGACCTCCCACTTTTCCTTTATAAAATTTTGGAAACGCTAGCGAAACTCTATCAAAAATTTTCTCCTTGGGCTTTTAGAAACAGTAAACAACAGTAAGTTATTTTGATTTCTAATCTCTGTTTCAATTTAAATTCTCAATCCTTCTTCTCTATCTTCTTAATTCTGAAATCTAATCAATATATACAATCTTTTTGTTGTATATTCAAAAGGGGGAAGCTCTAATAGAGAATTAGGAGTGGTATAAATTAGATCTATTCTTCTTCTTCTTTGGATTTCTGAATCAGTTAGGATTTTATGGTAATAGGTTTAGATATTTATTCCTTTTGATTCCTGATTTTATTCCTCTAGTTTCTGATTATTAATCTAATCTCTGGTCCTTAAAGGGCAGACTGGAGTATAAGCACAAGAAAAACATGGATGTGGTTCTACCGTCCATTGATAAATCTAGTTCCCAGAGTGTGAGTTGGAGTATAAACACCAATGAGCACGAAAAACTACCCATCGACCGACTTTGGTCCCTAGAGCGTGGACAAGAGTAGTGACAAAATTGAACGTGGTTCGTTCATCTAATAACTATAACGATCCCATTTTTAAACCAAATTTAATTTAATAATTAATATAAAGTTTTAGAATTAATTTGTGAATTAATTTGAAAATTTCCAAATAAATAAGGTATGTGTTTGTTTATGTACATACATATATATATATATATATATAGATTATAAATAGGATTTGAATTTGAAATTCAAAAATAAATATTTTTAAAATAAATTGGATTTAAAAATAATATATATGTGATTTTTATTAGTGTATAATTTAGTTTAAATCATTTTCTTTAAGATTATATAAATATAAATAAAGGAAATGTATTTATAAAAATTAGAAATACAATATAAAATTTTATTAAAACATTAAGTCATGCAAATTACAAGTGTAAGTATTATAATATGAAATTATCTTTTGTTTCCATCATTATCTAATGTGTTATAGCTCCAGCGAACAGGACTCCAACGTTTGAATCTCCGGCATTTGAATACGGGTGATGTATTGGATGCCGATTTTCAAAGGTTGAAAGTGCGGGTCATCACAATAACTCTCGCCTATAAACTGATACGAAACACAATACATATCAATCATCAGCTAACCGACTCCTTCCTATGATTCAATGGGAAAACATTAAATTAAAGCGAACGTGATATGACCGACCATTCTTCGACTACCGCCCCTCATTTGGGGACTAAAGAAATGACTAAGGAAAATGTGGTTCGACCATTTATCGGAATAACTCTAAGTCCCCAGAGTGTGGACAGGAGTATAAACACAAGTTGGGTGCGATTCAACCACCCGCCAACAAACTCTTATCCCCAGAGTGAGGATATGAATATAAATAAATAGATGAGTGCGGTTCAACCACTCAATATTTCATAAAGTCCGACTTGAACTCGACGTGAGGAGTATAAACTCACTACGGACGGAATTCGACCATCCATGAACTAAATCCACTAACCTAGGACTGGGGTAGGAGTACAAATTACTGAAAGCTAAATATAGCAACTCACTATAGCTCCGGTTTGGTGTTCTTTATGACTCAAGGTAATGACTACAGGGAGGCCTTAACAGAAAACCAATCGGAATGACATCCGAAGTTATGGATGATCGGCTATATTGCACCATCTGATCGAGGATCAATATCGATCTGTACTAATCACAAATGGGGGTGTGACCCGGAAGTCTATCGAATAATTTCATTCACCAGAGCATGGATAGGAGAATAAACCACGAATGAGTGAGACTTGACCATTCATTCTCCATACCTTATTTTGATCCATCGGGAGGAGTACAAAACCAGATAAGCATGACTTGACCAATCTAGAGCCAACTCTGCCCCTACATTTGATGGGATAATATGAATCAAAATGGGTGTGACTGACCGTCCAACTTTGAATGAACATGACGCTACCGTTCATTCATTGACTCTTACCATGATCTGACTAAAAGAGCGATATGAAGCGGACGTGACTCGACCATCCGCACACTGATCCTTGCCCTTGGTCCAATAGGGAGAGCATCATTCACTAATTAGATGTGACTTAACCTATATTCTTCAGGTCCTCTCCCAAAGTATGGTGACATTTGCATCAAAAGTAAACATGATTAACCGTCCAGTGCATAACTCATGCCCAAATTCCAATGAAGCATCGAGGTCTTCCCACACGAAAGAAAAACCAGAATACGATAAAGAGTAGGCATGAGGCAGCCTTCCAACAACTAACTCGATACCGCGGTTCGATGGGAAAGAGTATATAGCTAAAGCAAACATGATTTTCCTATCCACTTATTAACATCTGCCCCAAACTTGTGAGGCCACGAGGGGGAATTAAGATGAATGTAACTCGGCCATTCATCATTCAACTCTCAGTCTACGGAGTTTAGGCAGAAAAATAAACACAACTAGGACGAGACTTGAGCATCCATGCAAAACATCTATCGACCTAAGACTGGGGTTAGAAGTTTGGTCATCCAAAAGCTAACTATGACAGCTCAATACTGTGACTCATACCTGGTGTTTACAATGACTCAAGGCTACGACCGAAGAATGCCTAGAGATAGAATCGTCGAATCGATGCCCAAGCTCATTGGCAACTGACCATCACTCCAACCTGAACGATGAGTAACGGATCATGTGTACATTGAATGGAAAGCACATTACTCGAATATACAAGTAGATTCAAACTCAAAGCAGGAGCCAGCTGTACAGTCGTTCGCAACATGAGGCTGAACCCTACTTGACATTTAATTCAATGTGTTTCTAAGACCAATCTTCGACCATTTGCAGATAATCGCTCAAAGCATTTAGAGGCCTTCACTATCAGACTTAATAACTTATGACAAGACTCTGGGATTAGACTGGAGTAACCATTATCATTGACCGTCCCAACCAGATTTCACGTTGATTGTTACATGAAATAATTACATTTGAACTCAAGGAATCCAAGGTTGCACCCACTGAGCTGACAATCTACACTATGGTCGCCATGGCGACCCATCACGGGTACTTAAGATCGGATCATAGCTTAGTGCAACGATGATGAAGGAATTACCTAGCTTTCTCTGAATGAATCTTGATGTGTTCTCTTGGATCCATTCTGACATGTGTGTGATCTCACCGATTATCGCGATCCATGCATTGAATATCGACCCAAGGCATGTCCCAGTGAAACAAAAGCGACACGTCGAAAGTAGCGCGGCATGGATCCGGAGAGATATGCTGCACTTAAAGTGGAGGTGGATAAACTCAAAAACAATGAGTTTATCCATGATGCCCTCTACCAGAAATGGTTATCCAATCCAGTTTATGTGAGAAAATTTGATGGAAAATGGCAGACATACGTCGACTATTTTGACCTAAACAAAGCATACCCAAAAGACAACTTTCCACTTTTGAGGATTGACCAGCTGGTAGACTCAACCATTGGATATGAACTCCTTTCATTTATGGATGCGTACTCCGGATACAACCAGATCCCGATGCACGTCCCCCACCATAAGCATGCTAGCTACATTACCGATCTAGGGCTATATCGCTATGTTGTGATGCTGTTTGAACTAAATAATGCTGAAGCTACTTACCAGAGACTAGCCAATAGGATGTTCAAAGACCAGATCAGGCGATCGATAGAAGTATATGTAGATGATATGCTCATGAAGTCATGACAATCAAACGACCACATCGATGACTTAGCGGAGATGTGCGGTGTTCTAGGGAAATATGGAATGAAACTAAATCCCTTGAAATGCTCTTTCAGCGTTACGTCAAGGAAATTCGGAGTTTCATCGTCAACTCTCGCAGAATTGAAGCCAATCCTAAGAAGATTCAGGAAACCAGAGACATCCAGGTATCAAAGACAATCAAGCTGGTACAGAACCTAAATGGGAAGATCACTGCCCTAAGTCGATCCTAAGTCGATTCATCTCCAGGGCCATTGACAAGTGGATTCTCTTCGACCTAATTAGGAGAAGGAAGAGAAACTTTGAATGGATGCAGGACTGCGTTGACGTGTTTCAAGCTCTGATAGATCACTTAGAGCGATCTCTTATCCTATCCAAGCCACTGGATCGTGAAGACATATACAACTATTTAGCGGTGTCTGTACACGCCATAAGTGCCGCACTGTTACACGAAGAGAATTGAATTAAAAGACTGCCATATTATGTAAGCAACCAGTTGGAAGTTGCTGAGAGAAACTACACGAATCTGCAAAAGCTCGTGTACTCCCTGTTAATTGCATCACGAAAGCTTCACTCTTACTTATAGGCTCATCTCATTGACATCTACAATGACCAGCGGTTACGACGGGTCCTATAGCAACCTGAGACGTCTGGAAGGTTGCTCAAATGGAATATCGAGCTGAGCCAATTTGACATTACCTATCTCCCTCGGGGAGCCATCCAAGGACAGGCACTGGCAGACTTTATAGCTAAATTCACTACACCAAACGACTCTCCAAAGAGCAGTGGAGAACCAACCAACCAATGGAAAATGTACATGGATGGAGCTTCCAACGATTGATGTTCGGGCGCCAGAGTCGTGTTAGTAACTCCTGAGGGAACAATCGATCTGCTACACCTTGAAAATCGACTTCCCTACAATAAATAATGAAGCTGAGTATGAATTCTTGATTGTCGGGCTCAATGTAGCCAGAGAACTAGGAGTGAAAACATACAAATGTTTTGTGATCCCTAGTTAATAGTATGCTAAGTCAAGGGAGATTATCAGGCTAGGGGCAGCGACTTGCTCCTTATCTCAGCTGGGTCCAAGAGCTACTGGCCGACTTCGAGTATTACACCATTACACACACAACCAGAGAACAAAATAATAAAGCCGACTCACTGGAAAAACAGGCCAATTCTGGGAATGCGCAGCAAATAGACTTTGTTTCGATTAAAGTACTAGATGCTCCAAGCATCGACCAGATGGAGATTGGTTGTGTTCTAGAGACGGGCCCAGAAGGGAGTCATGGGTGACTTCTATCAAAGGTTATCTGCAATGAGGGTTCCTTCTCGGATGGAAGAATGAAAAATGACAGATCTTCCATAAAGCTTCACGCTACATTATCGAAGAAGGAGTCATGTATAGAAAAGGTTTCTCTATTCCCCTACTTCGGTGTATCGACCATGAAGAGATAAAACGAATCTCTATAGAGAATTCCATGAAGGAGAATGCGACGCTCACGCCAGAGGGCAAACCTGACAAAGAAAATACTCCGCTATGGATATTACTAGCCAACTATCAAATGAGATGCAGCTGATCATGCTAGACAATGCGACAAGTGCTAAATGTTTGTAAAAAAAAATTGAGAGCTCCACCGATGGAAGTTACACAAATGGTCAGTACATGGTCGTTTGCCACTTAGGGCATTGATATTATCGGTTCCTTATTGATCTCTAGAGATGGAGTGAAGTACACCATCGTAGCAATGGATTACTTCGCCAAATGGGCGGAAACTCAACCTTTAGCCACAGTCATGACAAAGAAAGTAATCATTGTCCGGAGCATCATATGTTGTTTTGGCCTTCCACGAACCATTGTAACTGATAATGGAACCAAATTCGATAGCGCTGAATTCAGAGACTTCTACCATTGGCATCATATTGAAGATAGATTTGTTGTAGTTGCTCGGCCTCAAACAAATGGACAAGTTGAAGTTGTGAGAAAAATCATAAAGTCCATTCTGAAGAAACGTCGGGAAAAGGCTAGAGGAAAGTGGGTGGATGAACTCCCAATAGCATTACGGGCTTAGAGAACCACCCACAAGTCTATGACTGGCTATACTCCATTCGCCCTTGCTTATGGCTCTGAGGCCGTCATCCCTGTAGAACTTAAAGTCCCATATCATCGAGTGACTTATTACGACCCCTATTTCATTAATATATATAAGCAAAGAATTGCAATCCAATTTCAATTAAACTATAAGGAATTGGTGACGACTCGTGAGCGTACAAACGCATCCGGGAGCCAATGACAAGAACGTGTATTGAACATGAACAAGTATATTCTAAAAATTTTGATTTCTTGAAACTGACAGAAATTGAATTTTCACCTGGAGTTATTAGAGAAAAGACTGGATCAGATAGCCAAAGCTTACTAGCCTCATAGAACCGAACACAGGTAGCAACTAATAGAATGCAATCCTGAATTTATACTGTTGGAAATCGACCAATAGTCATGACAAACAGAAAGAAATGCAACTATCAATAAAGAGAGTCATTGGAAGGATAGCGGTCATTCAATAAGCTGAATGGAATCCTTTTCGACGATTGAGGCTTATCGCGATTCAAAGCATGTCATGTTCGAAACAAGACGTACTTTAGGAGGCAAATGTTATCCTGTCTTTTGACAAGGCTGCGATATCATCGACTCGGCTAAGAATGGATGGTTATCAACCTTAGGAATCGATTATATACAATACTATGGGCAATGGTCGAGCAAATTCGGTCCGGGTCCCAATCGTGGTGCAATCAGTATGAAGTGACTGGCATAGCCCTGCGAAGTTACATTTCAAATTTGGAGTTGATCGGGGTTCTTATGCTCAAGTTACGGACAAAGCAAGAATTTATATAGATCGATAGGAACGATCCATAAAATAGCATAAATTGATGAACATCGATCGATATCTCAAAATCCACAAGGCCAATTCATTTGAAACCTTCAGGACAATAGTATATTGAAGAATGGAGCCCACAGAAATGATCGTGCATCAAGATCTTGAGATATAAAGATGGCCGATCATTATTTGGTTGATCGTTATTGGCTGATCCTTCATAACAATCGATGAATGTTCCAAGTGTAGCAACGGCTCATCCATATCTGGTAATCTACAACTCAGATTGACTTCATATTTTAGGGATAAGTTCAAGAGGCATGTGGGATCCCCCAAAAATGATCGCATGTAAATTAGAGACAAAAATAACGATCGGCTATACTTTGGCCGATCGTTCCAGGATATCAAGTTAGGGCCATTGATCATTATGGTGGGCCCCTACGGATCTAGAGATTCTTCTGGCGAATTTTCAGCCTGATCCATGCATATCTTCCTCTATAAATATAGCTACCATTCTCCATAAAGAGGATCCTTTTTTATGCTGCCTACGCTCCACCATTTTTATTCCCCACTCTTGTACTAATGGATCCGAACTGATCCAAACATTCTTGTAATCACAATCAAGTGCAAGATCAATAAAAATATGAAGTGGACGTAGGCAAAGATTGTTGAACCACTATAAAAATCTATATGTTCATTTACTTTTTCTACTATATTTTAATTTTGTTCATCGTTTAATCTTTACAAGATTCTATTGGGTGTTATACCCATTTTTGGTGTCAACAACTACCTTATGAGTCAAAATGTATAGGGTGTTGCGTATATGTATTTATAATAAAAAATTACAAATAGGCTCTCTCTATCTGTGATTAGGAATTATTAACAACTATCCAACATATAGTATTAAGTTAGATAGAGTGAAACATTTTTCGTGTTATGCTTTTATATGTGTCAAAACCTTAGAAAAACTTTTCATACACACACACACATACATATACATATTTGGAAACCTTTTTGAAATTTTTTTTCCAAAATATATAAGTACATTCTCTCAATACGTACCTAATCCCTAAGGAATATTGAACCTAAGCTCTGATATCAAGTGTAACAACCTACACCTTCGGATGCACGGACCCAAAGTCTAAAGTGACTTTCGGACTCGCGTCGCATCAAGCAATGCGAGTTGTTGGTTTTAAACACTACAGAAACTAAGATAAAATCTAAAACGTTCTACACTTTCAGATCTCACAGCGGAAGAAGATAAAATATAAGTACTAAAAATAGACATTTTAGAAAAGAACAGTCTCCAAATATACTTAATTCACATACAGTTTTTCAAAAGTACAATAGAGTTTGATAAACATTTAATATAATAAATAGTTACACGAGGAATAACGAAGAATAATAGGGCTCTTAGCTCCTTCCTTCACGTAGAATACCTAAACCAAATCAACCGATGCCTAATCTTCCTGTGGTGGGGGAAAATGAAAGGAGTGGGTCAGACTAAAGTCTGTTGAATGAGTTACATTATTAATATATGGTGATCACATGCAATTAACTTCATTTATAACATAAGCGACCTAGAGTGTCATACCTATGTCTGTGAATCGCTAGTTTTATCTATTTAAGGGGCTTAGTTCAATACACACCTACACTAATGACCTGTGCAGGCTCATACTTAAGGTCGAACAACTAATCGAACCTCAAGACAACTAATCATAGGTTAATAGCTACTAAAACTATTCCATATATATTTCCTTACAATTTTCAACCATGGGACTATATTTCCCACATTACGACTACACATATCCTAGTTATGCATTAAGGGGGAGCCCGCAATGCCAACTCGCCAAAATGTCTCATCGTCGTTGCATCTGTATCCACCTCTTAATGCTAGTATAACACCACTTATTGCACCGCGCCGGGATCCATCAACAACATAACGTCACGTTACGTCAATGTGAATACCAAGGAACTCCGGTTTGTACCATACCACACACTTCTCCAAGCATCATCATCAATGTTGCATGTCCATCATAAAACCTCATGTGAGTGCAATTTGCAATAGAATCGCCCCAGTCGAATGTTGACCTTGCTGGATAAATAGCATTTACCCAATCCCGCAACATCCTAGTTTCGCCAACATAAGGAACTAGTTTCCCTACTAATACTTCCATCCATGTATATACATATAATATATACACATATAAATTTATTTATAACTTGGGCCTTAGGCCAAGGTTCAGGTCGTGCCTAATTTCGGTAACCGGTCAACCGTTGTTCACTTGAGTTGTCGACTGGCTCCAACAAGCCTGTCGACCTGTCGGCGTCCTTTATTAATTATTTTTTGTTTATTTTAATATTGAACTGTTAATTACAGTGATGTTAATTACAGTGACTATTAATTACAGTGAACCACATTTTGTCAATCTACAATCTCCAATGTTTTTATTTTCAGTTTCTAACAATTTCATATACAATTTCAATAAATCAACTTAACATAGGTTTAGGGTTACCTATTCGTGTTTAATTTAACAAAAGGTATAAAATCAACCTAAATCAAATTTTCCAATAAATTTACTTTATTCAAAATTAGATTAGACAAGAATCATATTCAAATATGTTAAATTCTTATTCAATTTCCAATCTATTACTATTACTTGATAAACAAAATTCTGATTTAACCTAACCCAATTTCAGATCAAATATGATATAAATAAACTAAATTACATATAAATCTCCATATTAATTATGAACTCACTCACCTCGAAGGAATTCCTCTTTTGATTTGATTTCACTGCCACTTCTCCCTTGATGATATTTCCCTTCTCCCTTTCTCTTTTATTTTGATTCTCTCTCTCTCTCCTTTAATTTGATGTGTAATCCTTTTTTTATTAGGAAAATTTGGAGAAGAGTATAGGAAATGTATTAAGAATTTTTTAGGAGGAAGAAGGATAAGAAGAAGATGGAGGCTAGGTTTCCAAAATGAAAAGGATAAGGTTCGGCTTTGTATTTATAGTTGAAAACTAGGTTTGAAAAAATTACATGTTTATCTAAATTATTTACCTTTATGTATATGATAAATCTATTTCCTTTTCTTTTTATTTAAAGAAGGTTACATCTTTATCATTCTTCTTTAATGTCATTAATAGCCATTTATTTTAATTTATTTCCTTCACTTAATTATTTACCTTTTATGTTTTGCACCTTTGTTATTACTAAAAATGGCAAAGAATCATGTATTCAAAAAGCACATGTGTATGTGTATATAAGTATATTTATTTGCATTGAATTAAGTGAAGTCTATTTCTAGAAAAATAATTCCTTTATTCATACCTTTTTTATCCAATACAGAACCATTTCCCTTTTCCTTTGTTAACATAAAGGTAACATTACCTTACTTAATGCCATTAATTATAATTTAAGTCAATTAATTACAATTTAAACGATGTCATTAATTATTATAATTCCAATCAACATTCTTAATTGATATTCTACATATATACATATGTGTTTATTTAATTGGAAACCATATCCCTTCCCAATTAATTTGTATTAAAGTTTCCAAATTCAAATTAATTTTGTCAATTATAATTTAAATCAATTCCATTAAGTGGTATCCTAAATATATATTATTAATCTTTGTGGGGAATCCTGGATTTATATTCAAATCGTATATATGTGTGTGTATCAATTAGATATCTTATTATATACTATAAATTGAGCAATTAATTACATTAATTGATTGGTGTTAATGTTTTAAATTCCAAAAACAAAACCAAACTTACCCTTGTTCTTTACAAATAAGAAATGGCATACCTTACCTTTTCTTCAGTAAATGCTTTCCTTCCGTTGTCTTACTTTTTTTCTTCAAAATATGTAATGTTTAATTTACTAAATACCTTCTTTTTATATATATATATATATATATATGATTATGTTACCTTTCGGCTGGCAAAATAAAGTATTGTTATTTGCACATGCAAGCCGGTTTTATAGTGGTTATACCACTTTACAATTGAAATACGGGTTTGAGGCTAAGTTGCCTTAGCAATTAATAAACGGTAAAATCTAGCAATAGCATACGTGTTAGGCAACATGCCTAAATATCTATTACAACTCACTACAACACCATGCAGGGTGCGAAGTTTTAATTTCAGGCTGCACAAGGAGAACACAATCACAAATATGAAAACCGACTATGAGTAGAATAACATCGCACAAGCTACAAGAGCAAAAAGATAAAAACATTGCAAATTACACAAACCCAAAAATCTAACGTGAAACGGGCTACGAAATACGAAAAGTAACATAGCTGCTTAATGCTTTTCCATGCCATACAAAAGCAACCGACCATTAGCAAAACCCCATCGACAAAAAACGCCCAAAAACAGCCCAACCTCGGGTATAAACCAAAATAAAACCACCACTCAAACAACCAAACACAGGACGATACACCCAATCATTGTCTAACCGAAGCCACCACCGAGCGCAAATTAACCTAGCCGACCGCCAGGCTTGTTGAGCTGAGCTCGTACTAAAGACCAAAGACCAAACTCAAAAAATTAGCTGCTAACACAGGGATAAGCAAAGGAGAGGATTGGTTAGCTTTAAGTTGAGAGACTAGATCAATAGGAACTAAGGGAGAACACGAGATGGAGAAAGGATAGGGGAACTTAGATGTGAGTGGAGTAAGAGCGGGGGAGAAGAGCGGGGGAGAAGAGCGGAAAATGCCCAAGATTTGAAAACTGGATGCACGAGGAGTAGAGAACATAAGAAGAAAAACGAGGCGAAAAGGCAAGATTTTGGAGAGACGATGATATAGATCTAAAAGAAGAAATGGTGGTGGAAAACCAGTCCCCATTAAAGATCTACATTTAGAAAATTGAGATATGAAGTAGATGCATTATTTTCTTTCACAATAAATCGTTATTTTTGTATTTCGTCATCTTCACTTTTCAAATATATAAAAGTAAATGCATTATTTTCTTTTAAAATTGATAATATTTCGTATATTCAACATATCCTTTAAATTGATTACAACAATAATTTCATCATTAATGCTTTTCTCTTATAGTGTTTTCACATTTGTGCATATAAACACTTTTTCTTCTTTTCTTCTCAATGCACATACACCATTACACCTTTTTTTAGAGTAATTCATACAACTTATTTTTGAACAAATAAGTTTTTCTTTATTCTTGTATCAGTTCTTAAACTTAATTTCAAAACAGGTGCAAAACATGTAATGCACGCTATGGTAAACATTCTGTATCTTCTTCACGGTATCTGTTTCTAACTTATATATGAAATTGAGCTAGAAAAATATACTTGACACAATAAAAAAGTCAGATTCCCCGTAGAAATTTACTATTTTGTCTTTTTCTGTGAAAGTATATTTTTACCCTTATTAATATTTTAATTTATTGTTAAAATTCCCTGAGTGTTATAGGTTGTTTATTTTGGTTGTGTTTATGATTGTATATATCGAATAGTGAAATGTAACATGACCTTAATCGAATAGTCAATTGTTTTATGGTGTTGATATTACTCTTTGAATGCAGGCTGGATAGGTTAAGGTATGTTTACATAGGTGTCAGACACACTAACGATGTTATATCAGTATTTTTGTAGTATATGTGAAATAGACCTGTTTCACTCACTCGGACGTATATTTGATCCCCTCATCCTTTTCTTTTGTATATCATTCATAGGTTGATGGAGTACAGAGACGTAATGATCTAGATGATGTCGAAGGTTTAGACGATAACAACATTATATATATATATTGTAAATATATCATCTAGTATTATAGTGTCCTTTTGTGTATTGGATACTGGATTGGTTGCACATATACGACTATGTACTTAGATTAGCTTGAATATATATGGATTTTATATTATATGCAATTTCCTTCCGTCGTGAGCTTAGAAAGATTTAGTTAGAATCTATTTTGTTTCCTATTATCATAACTTAACAATCCATTATTTTTGGCTTTCATGATTTGGACGTCGATTAGGACGTTAAATCTAAGATCCAAAAACGATGGATTTTATATGTACTGTGCAAATATTAGTTCGTATTAAATTCTATTTTAAGGAGAATAGTACATTATTTTATTTGGAGCTCACTTGGAACAAAAGGATAAGAAGTGTATTTTTCATTATAAATACACGGCGAATGGTAAAAAATATACGGATTGTGCAAACATATTTAGTGTTTAATATTGACTTGAATCAACTACAAAGAACCAACCACAAGTTCTTAATGTTCATTAGTGAAAACACCAACGAGGGTTAGTTGTTAATTCAGTGGGTTTGTTGGTTTATTTGCGTAAATTTGCAGATTGCATTTGATGGAAATCTAAAGTGGATGATAATAAGAGAATTTAATAGTGTAGATATTTCAAATTTTGTTGCGCTAACCAATTACTACCAGCTCAGGTATAAAACTCCAAATTGTTGTGTAAAAGACATGTGATAAATCATATTGGTACCCTTAATCATGTTAAAAAAAGAATTTATTACGTTGTATTTAAAGAGTGTGTGCATGTACATATATATTTACATATCTATCATCTACAACACTTAATTATTAACAGTTCTCTAGTGCACATTTGCTTTAATAATTTTACCATTTGTTTCAAATAATGCAAATAACTTTTTTGTTTAACATATTATTATGTGTTAAATTGAAATGAATAAAAAATGTCATTAAATATTTGTTTTTTAAAATTATACAATTAGGACGGTCGGTTTTTGAAATGTTGTACAGTTGTTCTAGTTATTGTTATTATTATTACGAGTGTTATGCCATGTGCTTCATGTGTGAATTATTTTTTTGTAATTTACATACGTTTAACGCATTTAAGATAAAATGATTTGCATAAATATTTAGTCTTATTTTTGCGTTGAATCGTGTGTTGAATTTTTATTCTTATTTTTGCATAAATAGTTAGCTTGAATTTTTATTTTTAAGTTGCAACATCTAATTTTTTTGTTAGTTCGGATTTTTATTTATATTATTAGTTGATAAAGGATAAATTTATAAGGAATGTTAATTTATCAAATTCTATTTCTAAGTGATATTAAGATTTGTTTATATTTGTAAAAGGGCGTTCTAAATTTCGAAAAGAAATTTAATTCGTATACCTTATATTTAAGTGATATTAAGATTTTGAGGGGGATTTTGTAGTTCAGACTGACACCAAAAAAGTGTGATACCAAAGGTATTATAATTTGTTACACCTATATTTCTCGAACTATGTTAAAAATGGACTAAGCAAGGTGCGAGGCTAGGGGAACTGCTCTCACAATAAAAGTTAAGATGAAAAGAGAAGGAGTTGAAGCGATCCAATTGATACCGCATAAAAAACCAGCCTGCTATCGTGACACTTGATTGAACCAAAAGAACTGCAGCCAAAAAGCAGGAAGTCACAATAGAATAAAATATTGCGCACAGAAGACGAGCCACAAAGACATCAGATCTGTTTCCATCTCCATCCCTTGGTTTCAATATTACATTATGTCACTACACCCAAAATTTGACATAATTACAGAAAGCATGAAACAATCCACGGTTGTAATACATAGGACCAAAGCAAGGTGTAGATCCCGTGTAGTGAAGTTAGAAACAGCTTTGGAGATGTCAAAATACAACACATCCCGATCAAAAAGTTGCGCACAAACCAAAATACATGGACAATCGAATAGTGCTATCAAAGCCTCAAAACTTATGCTTTGTTAACAACTTCAAGGGCGGATCTGCACCGCACATGCTGAGGGCTACCTAAGTAGTACCGCACGGAGTCAAAAAAACATTCCAAAGGGTTGCACGTAAGGCCATTCAAACAATGCCAATGCAGATCCACACTTACAAGTAGATAGCAAAGATATAAATCTCCCTTGTCAATAACCTGTGCATATCAGCATCGGGGGAAACTCAAATCACTGTCAGTTAAGATCACATTCGTATGTGTATAGAGCTAACTCCCCAAATTAAAGCAAGGCAGCACAACTCTATTTATCCTTGACACAATATCAATCAAGTAAGTACAAATTAAATAAACAGCAAAGGTGTATGCATCCTACTGTGATAACCTGGATTTCTGGACATCTGGAATTGATATAATAATTGGGTAAATCAATAGGAAAACTAATTTATAAGTTGAATAAATAAATCCGATAATAAATATTTATATCTAGATAAATATTCATTTGATAATCTCCAGATATAATTATTGAAATTTTACAATATTTGTTTAATGACTTTTTTTTGTAAATTTTTATTTAGCAAAATTTATCTTTTCAAAGCTAATAAAAATAATTTTCTAATACAATATATAGGTTTATATATATTATATTGGAAGTTATGTTTTGAAATTAATATATATGTATGTATATGTTAGACTGATTTGTAAATATGTAAGGTAAGATTTAATTAAATATGTAAAAAAATACCTTTTCTTTTATATACTTGGAAATAGATATAGTAAGTATATATGTAAAATACAAAGCACATATGTGAATGTAAACATATGTAGATATAAAGTTAAGTAATTTATAAAATGATAAGGTTTAAAACATAACTTATAAATAAATTTAACAAAAAGGGGTTTAGGCATAAAAATACCTATGTGTGACAAATGTTTAATAAGTAGAATAGGTATTTAACATGTGTAAATAAAATTAACAAGTGGCATCTCTTAAAATTCTTTTAATTTGAAAATCGTATAAACAGGTATATGAAAGAAAATCAGGCTATTTTCCAAAACTCCTCACTTACATCTTCCCTAAACTGAAAATCAAAATAAAAGAAAATAAAAATCAAAACCAGAAAAATTAAAAGCTTCAGTTTTACCTGGAAATCTCAAATCTTGGAAGCAGTGGTAAATATAGTGATTCAAACTCAAAAACTAAAGTAATCAAGGAGCAAGATCAAGAGCAATTTGCAGTTTCAAATCCAAGCTTACAGTTTCAAGATCAGATCAAATTCCAGACTTCAAAAATAAATAAAAATAATCGAGCTGTTCTCTGTTCAAACAAACTACAGGTGAGTAAACACTCTTTTCAAAACTAAATCCTGGTATATACTTAAATGTATTTGTGAAGTAATGTTATAGATGTGATTGTAAGAATGAATGGATGAAGTTGTATGCATATGAATATGAAGTGGTGAGTGTGCATGTCTGTATATATGTATGTACAGGCTCTGTTCTAGTTACAGGTCATAAAACAAGTTCTAAAATCAATCTCTCCTCTCCTAATCTTCTATAGGATTTGATGTATAAACAAAACTTGTTTATAATAACAAGATATAAGTTTTAAAAATATTTTTTAGAGAAGAATCTGAAGATAGTGTCAACAAAAAGAAGAATTACAGTAAAAGTTAAACCATATAAAAATCTCGACTTGAATGAATTGTTGTTTTAGGTATATATTCTGATTTATTATCAAAATCCATGATTTTTAAAAATAAAATCAAGATTTTTAAATATGTAAATCGAGAGCAATTTAGAGTTGAACTTGAAATGGGTTTTCGCCATTTTCTGGCGATCGGAAGATATTGGGTTCTCGGGGTTTCGATCGAAGCTTGGTTGATGGCCAGGAATGTCGAGAAAAATGTCAGATGATTTTATCATCCATCGTGGCGTTGGGAATCTGATGAACTAGGGTTTAACATCTGTATTGGGTCGTGATGGAAACGTGACGACTGGATCGTCTATGATGGATCGAGCTTCACCGGAATGATGGGGATGGATGTGTGATTGTCTTGCGATGATGTGAACGAAGTTTCAGATGGAACGGTGGTCGGAGACGAGATGGCGAGGCGTTTCTTCCTGGCGATGTCGAATATCTGTTTTCAAGTGGAAGGCTCGATTTCGTTTTAGGCTAATTACTCTCGGTTGGATGATCGAAGTCGAACGTCGTGAAGCTTTACGACTTGCCGGAGGTAGTCGAGTTCGTCAGAGTTGGTCGAGATGTGGTGCACGTGCACAGCGTTGCCGTGTATGTCAGGGGGAAATGGGTTCGTGGCGACTCGAAGAAATCTCGGGAAATTTGAAGATATGCTCGGGTATTAACTCGTGTTCGTGAGGTAGTTGTAGCTGTTAATAGTTTTACAGTTTTAAGTTTTGAAGAAACTAGGGGGAGAAGAAGAAGCTGGAAGGAGGGAGACTCGAAGCGATCTCGAGTAGAACGCGGGGATGACTCGGAGTAAGGATCGGAAGAGGAAAAGTGAAAAGCCTGTTTTTAATGTTTTATAAAAATATCAGTTGGTCTAATTAATTCCTAATGGTTTCTAAAATAAAGTTAATGAGGTAATAAAGTATTTAGATTAAGATAAGGGAATTAATTAAAGGATAATTAATGGTAATGGTTGAAGTATAATTAATTTACTAAATTAATTAGAGGATAATCACTTAATGTTATTAATTAAAGGATTTATTAATACAACTAATTAATGAGTTAATTAATTAATTAAAGAGTAATTAATTAATTAGAGAGTTAAGGATTAATTAATAATGTGATAAATTATTTGCTAAGGTAATTAAATGAGAAATTAATTAATGGAAGTGATTAATTTAAAGTATGATTAATTAATTAATGTAATTTATTAAAGATCAATGTAATTAACTATAGTTAATTAGTTATTGAAAGTAATTAATTAAGGATCATTAATTAATGTGATTATCCCATTGTTTAATAATCCTCAATTAAATAAATAAATTAATTAAAGGTTAATTAAATTTTGTTATTAAAGGCTAATTATGTAATGAAATTAAAAAGAAAAATTAATCAAGAATGATTAATTAAGATGGATACTTAATGGATGATTAATTAATTGGTTTGTAATTAATTAATGTTGAGAAAAGATAATCTAAGTGATTAAAGATTAGTAATTAATTTAATTTAAGATAAATTAAATTAATTTTGGAAGTGATTTACCTTGCTTATGGGTGACTGAATGATATTGAATGCCTTGGACTATTTGTTATCCCGGGTATGTGATTGTGATGCTATGTGATCTGCCATATTTTTGTAATATTATATGTTTGGGTGAACAATGATGATGTGTTTACCTATGATAATTTGCTGTGCAAAAGTGGCACTATGTATTTAAATTTGAATTGTATCCAATTGAATAACTTGGGTTAAGATGATATTGAATTCGAAGAGACCGGGGTCGGGTATTAGTAAATATCCGAAACCACTTCGATTAGTAATCTATAATTCTTTATAGATTTGTTTTGTAAATCGAATAGGCTGGAATGAAATAAATCGAGTAATCTGGATCATTGGAACTAAGTAACGATACTTAGATATTATTTTGTGAAATAAATTGTTTGAATATAATAAGTAAGAACTCGTAGAAGATACGAGTTACCCTGATTTTATATAAGATCTATGAATTGGAATTTCATGTTAGATAAGTTTACTCACGCTGGTTTCCAGCCTGACTCGGGTGTTACTTTGATGTAATGCTCGGGTCAGACCGAGTATTACAGATTTTCAGGTAAGGACGTTCTGGAGCTCAGGAGGCTAGCTGGATGGCAGGAACGTATGGAGTGATATCTGTTGTATATATTATTGTTGATTTTCTAAGACATGTTTTCAAATTGTTCTGTGTTGTGTAATAGCATAACTCTGATATAGAATGTAAAAGTGTATTGATACAGTTCTTTTTGTAAAACTGTTATTTATGTGATATTATATTTTGATCCGCTGCGAATGTGAGAATATGTGATTTGGTGTTTCTGTTTCTTCCTCTTCTTCTATCTCTTTCTTTTTCTTCTTCTAACTATCTGGGATTTTCAGAGTCGAAAATCCCGGGTCGTTACAGTTGGTATCAGAGCTGAAGGTTAAGCGAGAACCTTGGCTCTGTTGGGGATTACTCGTTAAAGAATAGGGTCAATGGTACCCTAGAACGAGTTGAGTGTATATATATATAAGAGCGTAATTGTTATTTTCTTATATAAGGATTTTAAATGATTTTATATAAGAATATATTTTGATATATAAAATGATATTTCTTTCTAATAAATATTAAGGTAATTGGTTGTTAAAATATTGGAATTAAATTAAGTGGTAATAGAAATAAAGCCAAATTAAAATTGAATGAAGATAAGTTTGAAATGAATTCAAACTAAAATTAAAATCATGAATTTGTAGAAATGTTATCAAGAATAAAGGTAATAATGAATTGGTTTCCAGATATGGTAATCTTGGTTATTATCATCAATGGTAATTGTGTTTAATAATGAATGTTGTTAATGATTTAGCAAAATGAAATGTTTAGGGAAGTAAACATTTAAGTGAGTATAACTTATAAATTGGAATTGAAGAGAATTTAAAATTGTGAAATTTTAAATCTAAATCCAGAAAACTTGAAATTGTTTTAAAAAAAAAAGTTGTTTTGAATTAAAACCAAAGGTGGTTTAAAAATTTAAAGTATAACTTGGTGTGTAAAGAAAATGTATATATGAGGAATATATATAATACCAATGATGATTTGAAATAAACTCTAAGTATTGAGTTTTAAATTTTTCCTTGGAATGTGATGTGAAAACCCAAAGTGAATAAGTTTTTAAACTTAAGTGGGAAGATTTTTAATAAGAAGTTTAAAATTTGAATGGGAATTCAATTTGGGTAAAGATAAATTGAATTTAACTTAAGGAAAGTTAAATGAGTTTAGAATGAACAACTTGAATTAGAAATTTCAAGATGAAATTAAAATTTAACTTGGGAAGTTAAATGGTTGATTAAAATGGGAGTTATGAGTGATCTCAAAATGGGTTTGAGATTTGGAAATTGAAAATGGATAATAAATTATAATCTGAAATTTAATTGTTTTTAAATTCTTATTTGAAATTTATAATAAGTTAAGTAAAGATAATTTTAAAATGGAATTTTGGAATTTGGATTCAGAATTAAATGGTTTAAAGATTTAAGTTGTTAAATTAAAAATTAAGGTTGATTTGATTTAAAAGTAAAGGTTAATTTGATTTAAAGGATTAAATCAACATTTAAAATTTAACTCGAATTTATATAATTCGAGATAGTTTAAAATTGAGATTTAAATTGAATTAGTTCAAACTGAATTTGATTTGAATAATTTGAAATTGTAATTAAAATGAATATGTTTAAAATCAAATGGAATTTGATTTGAAATTTGGAAAGGAATTAAGATTAATTCAACTTGAATTGGGATTGAATAAAATTCAATGGAAATTGAAGTATTGAGTCAATTTAAATGGAAGTAGAAATTTAAATTGAATTGATAGGGAATTGAACGGTTTGACTCTGGACTATTTTCAAAGTAATTTGTTTTAATATAAACCTATTTTTTTCAAACTATTTACTATACAATCTTTCTTCTTAAACCCCAAACTATCTTATACTTATTTTACAATTATTTTGGAACCATTTAACTATTTTGAAACTGTCTTATAAACTAATTATTATTTTTCAGTTACTTATATCTAATCACTATTTTAAAAACTATTTTGCAATTATCTAACTATTTTATACCTACTTAACTGTTTTACAGCTATTTTACAAACTAATAACTATTTTTCAACTACTTATCTATTTTAAAATTTTTCAAGCTATTTTTAAATTTAAATAGGTCAGAGTTCAAACTGTTTGTAATTAAAGTAATAACTCAATTGTAAATGGAAGCAATTGAGAATAAGTGAATGGAATTAAAGGAAATGTGAATAGAAAAGAGAATTGATTTGGCTAATAACCAATAAAGATAAATACGTAGGATGTACGTATATTATTCTATTCGCATAGTGATTTGATCCAGATTCGAACACAGAATTTCGAGATAGTATTATCGATCCGAGTTAGGATTTTTCGCTCGATTTTCGACGGCGAACCTGGATATGGATTGTTGATTGGTTCTGGATATTCTCTATCATAGTTGTGACTATGCAAGGAGAATGACGGTTTTTGATCAAGAAACCAGATCTGAGTCCGCACTAGGAAGTCGGGTGGACGATACTAGTTCGGAAGTGAAATTGTGTGATCGATTGAGCGATCAGATTGATATTGTGTACGAATGATATGTGTACATCGTACGGATTTGAAAGAAATTGATATTGAAGATTTGTGGATAAGAAATGTAAAATGGTTTTTGAAAAGAATATGGTTTTCAAAAATGAAAGGTATATTATGTGAAATATAATGGAATTGGGTATTTCTTTGGTTGAAATTTACTTTATGGAGGTAAGTAAATGGTAAATAACTTTATAAAGAAATCAAACTTGAATATTTGATTTGACAATAAATAAAGTTATATTTTGTAATATGATAAACTTCCCTTATTGAATCTAGCCAGAATAAAAAGGGTTTTGAAAATAATTGAAGTATAAAAGAGGTTTTATACAAGTTTGAAATGATCCAAAGATTTTCAAAGTTATATATATCTATATCTATATATATAAAGGATCTTATGAGAATGATTTTGGAAAAGGTTTTGGGAATCTATATAAATTGGAAAAGGCTTTTGATTTTTGGGAAATCAATTTTGGATTTTGGAAAGCCTAGTTTGAGAATTATCGATTTTGGTAATCGATTTTGTGTAAAGGAGATTTTATAAATCATAAAGGATATGATTTGAAGATACTATAAGTATATAGTATAAAGTGTTTTGAGAATAGCTCTGGGGAAAAAGGCGCTTCCTTGAAATGAACTTCTCAGGAGTACCACTGGGTGGTACTGCCTTGAGCCCCAAGGGGGGTTTCTAAAATTGATCCTGTGAGGAGTCCGGACAAAACTAGTTCCTGAGGATTATTTGTGTAGCGAAAGTCGAGGGGCTGGTGCCCACAGAGGCATTTGAGTTATGCTGTGACAACAATTTAACTCAATGTCACTGCGATCTACTGCAGACCATAGCGAAAGTCATGTGTGCCGCTGAGAGCCAACTGTCTACGTTTGATTTTATATCGGTAGACTGTGACACTATGGTAACATAGAGAAAGTCGTTTGTGCCGCTGAGAGCCAACAGTCTGCGTTTGATTTTATATCGGTAGACTGCGACCTATGTGGGAGAAGTTTCATTTTGACAGCGAAATCGTGTGTGCCGCTGAGAGCCAACAGTTACATGGACTTTTGCTGCGATGGCAACGTAACCCTGGATGTAACTGCGATCTGTTGTGGGTTCTATGGTGTAATCAGTTATATGGACTTTTGCTGCGATGGCAACGTAACCCGTGATGTAACTGTGACCATGGATGGGGGTGATGATTTCCAGAGCATTTTCACCAAAGATATTTCCTCTATTTTCAAAAACATTTTCTATATTTTCAATAAATTATTTTCCAAGTATTTTCACTAGGTGTTGAAAACGGGTTTACCAAGTACTGATAGATTTTCAGTCTTACGCCTGATCAACGTATGACCGAATTTCTGTGAGAACAAGGATGGACTGGTTGAGACATCGAGTTATAAAAAAAAAATATTTCTATAAAAACTATTTTGATAATATTATTTAAATTTTTTTAAATGTTTTGAAAAAAATTTAAATAAAAAGAGTTAAGAGTTAAGATGTCTAAGGAATAATTTAACTGATAATCAACATTGTAATAAAATTCTTGCTTCGTTCCTTTTCGAGGACGAAAAGATTTAAAGGGGGGAGGAATGTGATAACCCGGATTTCTGGACATCTGGAATTGATATAATAATTGGGTAAATCAATAGGAAAACTAATTTATAAGTTGAATAAATAAATCCGATAATAAATATTTATATCTAGATAAATATTCATTTGATAATCTCCAGATATAATTATTGAAATTTTACAATATTTGTTTAATGACTTTTTTTTGTAAATTTTTATTTAGCAAAATTTATCTTTTCAAAGCTAATAAAAATAATTTTCTAATACAATATATAGGTTTATATATATTATATTGGAAGTTATGTTTTGAAATTAATATATATGTATGTATATGTTAGACTGATTTGTAAATATGTAAGGTAAGATTTAATTAAATATGTAAAAAAATACCTTTTCTTTTATATACTTGGAAATAGATATAGTAAGTATATATGTAAAATACAAAGCACATATGTGAATGTAAACATATGTAGATATAAAGTTAAGTAATTTATAAAATGATAAGGTTTAAAACATAACTTATAAATAAATTTAACAAAAAGGGGTTTAGGCATAAAAATACCTATGTGTGACAAATGTTTAATAAGTAGAATAGGTATTTAACATGTGTAAATAAAATTAACAAGTGGCATCTCTTAAAATTCTTTTAATTTGAAAATCGTATAAACAGGTATATGAAAGAAAATCAGGCTATTTTCCAAAACTCCTCACTTACATCTTCCCTAAACTGAAAATCAAAATAAAAGAAAATAAAAATCAAAACCAGAAAAATTAAAAGCTTCAGTTTTACCTGGAAATCTCAAATCTTGGAAGCAGTGGTAAATATAGTGATTCAAACTCAAAAACTAAAGTAATCAAGGAGCAAGATCAAGAGCAATTTGCAGTTTCAAATCCAAGCTTACAGTTTCAAGATCAGATCAAATTCCAGACTTCAAAAATAAATAAAAATAATCGAGCTGTTCTCTGTTCAAACAAACTACAGGTGAGTAAACACTCTTTTCAAAACTAAATCCTGGTATATACTTAAATGTATTTGTGAAGTAATGTTATAGATGTGATTGTAAGAATGAATGGATGAAGTTGTATGCATATGAATATGAAGTGGTGAGTGTGCATGTCTGTATATATGTATGTACAGGCTCTGTTCTAGTTACAGGTCATAAAACAAGTTCTAAAATCAATCTCTCCTCTCCTAATCTTCTATAGGATTTGATGTATAAACAAAACTTGTTTATAATAACAAGATATAAGTTTTAAAAATATTTTTTAGAGAAGAATCTGAAGATAGTGTCAACAAAAAGAAGAATTACAGTAAAAGTTAAACCATATAAAAATCTCGACTTGAATGAATTGTTGTTTTAGGTATATATTCTGATTTATTATCAAAATCCATGATTTTTAAAAATAAAATCAAGATTTTTAAATATGTAAATCGAGAGCAATTTAGAGTTGAACTTGAAATGGGTTTTCGCCATTTTCTGGCGATCGGAAGATATTGGGTTCTCGGGGTTTCGATCGAAGCTTGGTTGATGGCCAGGAATGTCGAGAAAAATGTCAGATGATTTTATCATCCATCGTGGCGTTGGGAATCTGATGAACTAGGGTTTAACATCTGTATTGGGTCGTGATGGAAACGTGACGACTGGATCGTCTATGATGGATCGAGCTTCACCGGAATGATGGGGATGGATGTGTGATTGTCTTGCGATGATGTGAACGAAGTTTCAGATGGAACGGTGGTCGGAGACGAGATGGCGAGGCGTTTCTTCCTGGCGATGTCGAATATCTGTTTTCAAGTGGAAGGCTCGATTTCGTTTTAGGCTAATTACTCTCGGTTGGATGATCGAAGTCGAACGTCGTGAAGCTTTACGACTTGCCGGAGGTAGTCGAGTTCGTCAGAGTTGGTCGAGATGTGGTGCACGTGCACAGCGTTGCCGTGTATGTCAGGGGGAAATGGGTTCGTGGCGACTCGAAGAAATCTCGGGAAATTTGAAGATATGCTCGGGTATTAACTCGTGTTCGTGAGGTAGTTGTAGCTGTTAATAGTTTTACAGTTTTAAGTTTTGAAGAAACTAGGGGGAGAAGAAGAAGCTGGAAGGAGGGAGACTCGAAGCGATCTCGAGTAGAACGCGGGGATGACTCGGAGTAAGGATCGGAAGAGGAAAAGTGAAAAGCCTGTTTTTAATGTTTTATAAAAATATCAGTTGGTCTAATTAATTCCTAATGGTTTCTAAAATAAAGTTAATGAGGTAATAAAGTATTTAGATTAAGATAAGGGAATTAATTAAAGGATAATTAATGGTAATGGTTGAAGTATAATTAATTTACTAAATTAATTAGAGGATAATCACTTAATGTTATTAATTAAAGGATTTATTAATACAACTAATTAATGAGTTAATTAATTAATTAAAGAGTAATTAATTAATTAGAGAGTTAAGGATTAATTAATAATGTGATAAATTATTTGCTAAGGTAATTAAATGAGAAATTAATTAATGGAAGTGATTAATTTAAAGTATGATTAATTAATTAATGTAATTTATTAAAGATCAATGTAATTAACTATAGTTAATTAGTTATTGAAAGTAATTAATTAAGGATCATTAATTAATGTGATTATCCCATTGTTTAATAATCCTCAATTAAATAAATAAATTAATTAAAGGTTAATTAAATTTTGTTATTAAAGGCTAATTATGTAATGAAATTAAAAAGAAAAATTAATCAAGAATGATTAATTAAGATGGATACTTAATGGATGATTAATTAATTGGTTTGTAATTAATTAATGTTGAGAAAAGATAATCTAAGTGATTAAAGATTAGTAATTAATTTAATTTAAGATAAATTAAATTAATTTTGGAAGTGATTTACCTTGCTTATGGGTGACTGAATGATATTGAATGCCTTGGACTATTTGTTATCCCGGGTATGTGATTGTGATGCTATGTGATCTGCCATATTTTTGTAATATTATATGTTTGGGTGAACAATGATGATGTGTTTACCTATGATAATTTGCTGTGCAAAAGTGGCACTATGTATTTAAATTTGAATTGTATCCAATTGAATAACTTGGGTTAAGATGATATTGAATTCGAAGAGACCGGGGTCGGGTATTAGTAAATATCCGAAACCACTTCGATTAGTAATCTATAATTCTTTATAGATTTGTTTTGTAAATCGAATAGGCTGGAATGAAATAAATCGAGTAATCTGGATCATTGGAACTAAGTAACGATACTTAGATATTATTTTGTGAAATAAATTGTTTGAATATAATAAGTAAGAACTCGTAGAAGATACGAGTTACCCTGATTTTATATAAGATCTATGAATTGGAATTTCATGTTAGATAAGTTTACTCACGCTGGTTTCCAGCCTGACTCGGGTGTTACTTTGATGTAATGCTCGGGTCAGACCGAGTATTACAGATTTTCAAGTAAGGACGTTCTGGAGCTCAGGAGGCTAGCTGGATGGCAGGAACGTATGGAGTGATATCTGTTGTATATATTATTGTTGATTTTCTAAGACATGTTTTCAAATTGTTCTGTGTTGTGTAATAGCATAACTCTGATATAGAATGTAAAAGTGTATTGATACAGTTCTTTTTGTAAAACTGTTATTTATGTGATATTATATTTTGATCCGCTGCGAATGTGAGAATATGTGATTTGGTGTTTCTGTTTCTTCCTCTTCTTCTATCTCTTTCTTTTTCTTCTTCTAACTATCTGGGATTTTCAGAGTCGAAAATCCCGGGTCGTTACACCTACGATAACAGATCACACATCCTAAAGCCTAAAGCAGTTCAAGACGACTTCACGTAAGTATTAAAACCCTATAACTGAAGAGTAACTCTCAATATCCTTCTAAGGAAATATACAAACCCTTCGCTTTTTCAGATCAGAAGTATATGACCCGCTCTAATTTCAGATATTCCCGCTTCAATTTCAGAAGTTCCCGCCTTAATCTCAAACTTCCCGCACCATAATTCCTAAGGCAATATACAACTCCAAAGATAGTATCAAACGTCATGAATTTACATAATCATTTTCTATCCTAAGGTCCGACAATTAAACACAACAACAAGACACATATGAAACGCTAGGTAAAGGCGGGGCTGACTTAAGGGAAAAAGTCCTTCAAGGATTATAGCAAGCCCTAGCCCAGTGGTCCATAGGTTGTTCGGCAGACACCTCGAAACATTATATTGCAAAAAAAACCCTGATCCAGCGTAGGATAGAAGTACGCTAAGACATCCATGGCGTGTTGTAGGAAAACCTCCCCCTTCTTACTTTTAATTTTCTCTCGCTTAAGTTTCTCCAAATATGAAGCAATCTTGCCTTGAGCATCACATGGGGAATCCTCGAGATCATGAATCATTAATACAGCCTTCTTCCTTATTTTCTCCAAGGTATCGATTAGCTCGGCCTTAGTCTTCTTAGTTCATCTCGCGGAACCACCAAAAAACCTATGGGCGTCAGTTATCCATCCCTCATCCCATGAACGGGAGGGCCCCTCGACTCCACTACCCTCATCCGATCAGTCGTCGGAGAAGACCTAGAACCGCAGGAAGAGTAGGAACCGTATCTGAATGAGGTACCGCAACCGCATTCCTGCATTCGGCAGCTTCTTTCTCTCCGGGCGAGCAATCTCTGTAGACACATCTTCAATGATTTTCTTCTATTTTCCAATCTCATTCTCATAAACAATACCGTAAAGTTTTTCACCATCTTTCATATACTCCTGCATTCCTTCCAACTTTGATGCGGCTTCTCCGACTCATGCGCGCAACTTAGGTTATATTCATCTAGGCATTTGAGCGCATCTGTAGCTTCTTTAAGTTCCTTACAAACACATCCTAACTCCCGTTCATGACTTTCATTCTCAACTCTAAGGAAGCTAGCACTGCCTCAGTGGCACTAGAAAGATCCTTCACCTTAACCTCAAGTTCAAACACACCTGTGACATCGAGACCCTAGACGATGGGGAAAGTGGTAATGTTAGGTACGTGGGCTTCAGTATGTTTAGGCAAAGGTTTAGGGGAGCCAACCTAATTAGTAATAAGAAAATTTGACTCAAAGACAATTGATATGCACCAAATAAAGGTCTGATATTAACATCTGTTATTAACTACATCAATTCAACAAACCCATGTACTAAAGAAACATGTATATAATAACAAGAGTAGGAAGAGTTCAATCCTTTTTTAAGTTCCTAAGCCTAAACCGCTCCAAGTGGGAGCTATCAGGCAAAAAATAGCCACTTTCTAAGATGTATCGCCATCGGCGCAGCATAAAGTCACTGAGGGCTTCTTTCTCTTGAACTACTTGGTCAATCCTAGAAAGTAATCCCTGGGTCTCATCCCAAAGTTTTGTAAAAGACTCATTTAATTTTTTGTAATGCTTGCGAATAGCCGCAACATTAAGACCAAGACGATCTAAAGTCCAAGTTCTAAGCCTGGCTTCGCTCTCCCCCAAAGTTTTGTAAGCATGACTTCTTTAGAAGACTAGAACAAACAAAGTAACAGAAATGACATGATCATTCACAAAACAACAACTAAATAAAATATTAACGAAAAACAGAAGACAAGTCTTCATTACATATCAAAAAAGGATCCCAAAATTCACATGCAAAAAATTTAACATATGTATGAGGGTTTAAAGTATCCACAGTTCCAGCTTTCCCCTCGGCATCCTTAGATGTCAGGTCTTCACGATCCTCCACCGCTTCCTTCTCCTCAATGGTGTGCAATAAACGGTCAGGAGCAGCATCTTGTCCAACAAACTCTTTATCCCACTTGTCCTGACAATATTAGTAAACTGAGTCAACCATAGACTTAGCCCCCAGAAAGCTAAGGTCGATTTCTTTCTCAAACTAATGCTTGGCTAAGACATATAGATTGTAGACCTCGTTAGAAGTAACCATCCTAAGCTCTTCTTGCGATTCGGCCAACTTTCTTTCCACCTTGGCCAGCTCCTTACATTTCTCCTTCAGCTCACGTTCTTTTAATGTCAGGGCATTTTCCGCAATCAGGCCTCCCTCTTGGTCCTCTTTTGGTGCACCCTGAAGTCTTCCACGGTCTTAGCCTTTGCAGAAGAAAGATTGGCTTTCTCAATGTTAGATGAGGCAAGGTCGGCTTCAAGTTTAGCCAACTGATTAAGAATGGTGGTCTGCATGCTTTACCACTCTCGCGCCTCTACCATTAAGGCAACATATTATAAAAAATAAAGTAATTACGGTTGGGTAAATTTAACTGGAATACAGTTAAAAAAAGAAGTAAAGGAGAAGACGAAGAGGAAGCCATTTCGGAATCTCAAGATTAATTAAAAAGAAAATATGCTAAACTAAAGAGATTTAACAGAAATTAAAACAAAAACAAGTTTTTTACTTCGGTCTAAAAGAAAATCCGAATGTAGAGACAGAATTGAGTTTGAAATTTTCTTTCCTCTTGTTTCTTTTCTTGAATAAAAGCGTTAAACTGAACAAAGAAAAGCGAAGGAAATATATACGTATCTCAATTTGAATGATAGCCACACGATCGAAATGGTGAAGGAATTTGTGAGACATCAATCGATTAAGTTGCCAAAATAATGAATACAAAAATTTATACATATTTTCTTAGAGAAACGAAAGTTTTGATTTAACGACGACTTGAAAAGTGGCCCAATGAGGGAATGACACGTGGACAAGGGCGTTAAATGCAAAAATGACCGGTAAGACTTTTTTCACTTACGAAAAGAAAGGAAGGATTAGACGAAAGCGATGGGATGAGTAGACTAAGTGTGAATGATGACTAGTCTACACTATCTGCGATCGCTGTAGACCAAGGGGGCAAGTGTTACACCTGCAAACTGTGTTAAAAATGAGCTAAGCAAGGTGCGAGGCTAGGGGAACTACTCTCGCAATAAAAGTTAATATGAAAATAGAAGGAGTTGAAGCATTCCAACTAATACCACATAAAAAACCAGCCTGTTGTCGCGACACTTGATCCAACCAAAAGAACTGCACCTAAAAAGCATTAAGTCACAACGAAATAAAATACATGCTCATAAGATGACAAATTTGCGTCCGTCTCTTAGTTTCAATATTACATTATGTCACTAAACCCAAAATGTGACATAGTTATAGAAAGCAGGAAACAATCCATAGTTGTAATACACAGGACCAAAGCAAGGCGTAGATATTGCGCAACGAAGTTAGAAGCTGCTTTGAAGATGTCAAAGTACAACACATCCTAATTAAAAAGCTACACACAAACCAAAATACATGGACAATCGAAATGCGCTGTCAAAATCCCCAAAACTTATACTTTATCAACACCTTCAAGAGCGGATCCGCACCGCACATGCTGAGGGCTACCTAAGTAGTACCGAACGAAGTCAAAAAGCACCGATACCAACTGTAACGACCTGTCTTTTGGACGTTTTAAGCAGACACACACGTCAGACTCAAACCATACAAAAGGGCAGATTGTTATTGGGGTAAATAAGAAAAGAGAAAGAAATAAAACAAATACAGAATCTCGCAGCGGAATGACAAAAAATAATAATCAAATAACAGTTCATGAAGCTGTTTTATAAATACATTTGATTATTCTTTACAACACAAATATCAGAGTTACATAAACAGGAATAAATAAATAAATGCAGCGGAACAACACGATGCAGTGGAATACATATCATAAATAATAATATTACAAATCTCCGTCTTCGTCCTCCAGAAATAAGGTCACGTAAGGCCACTCAAACAACGGGCCAACGCAGATCCACACTTACAAGTAGACAACAAAGATATAAATCTTCCTTGTTAATAGCCCGTGCATATCAACATCGGGGCAACTCAGATCACAGTCAGCTCGGATCATATTCGTATGTGTATCGAGGTAACTCTCCAAATTAAGGCAAGGCAACACAACTCTATTTATCCTTGACATAGTATCAATCAAGCAAGTACAAATTAAATAAACAACAAAGGTATAGGCATCCTACTGCAGCAAATCAAACATCCTGAAGCCCAAAGCAGTTCAGGACGACTTCACCTAAGTATTAGCACTGTAAAGCCGAAAAGTAACTCACAATATCCTCCTAAGGAAATATACAAACCCTTCGCTTCTTCAGATCAGAAGTATACGACCCGCTTCAATTTCGGATATTTTCGCTTCAATTTCAGGAGTTACCGCTTTAATCTCAAACTTACCGCCAAAGACCATAATTCAACCACCCAAAGCATGGCTTTCTGCCAAATGACAGTCAGTGACCCGGGCACATCAAACTAATGATACAGATAAATGACAAGTGGTAGGATCGAAAGACGGAAAGTGAAGCAGCAGATAAAGGGTGATTGTGGTAATCCACATACATCTTCTACATAATAAATAGAAGTGGCTAGAAGGAGAAAAGGAGGATTTTTTCCATGAATCCTTTTCTTCTCTGTAAAAAGCTGGAAAGTCGTATTATTCTCGTAACTCCTATAAAAAAATTGTATCAGGAAGAAATATATATTGATTTTCCCCGTGGACGTTGAATTCAAAAGAATCATAATCACATAAAAAATTTCTGTCTTTATACTTTCATGTACTATTACCTGTTTATATTGCATTGGTTTGTAACTCATTAAACTAATGACATTCTAACAAATAGTTGAAGTGCAACTACTTGATTAAGTAAGCATTCAGCAACATAATCGCTATTCAAAAGCAAGCTTAATATAACTTAAGTTCGTTAATTCAAATTTGGGTAAATACACTGACAATGTCATAATCAATTATTGAGGTGTTCTGAAATGAAAAATCTCACAACACAACTACTATTAAAGATTACTACTGCTATTAAACGTATATGATATATAATATATGACAACCAAACATTGATAGTCAAAGGCATATCAATATTTAAAGATCTCTCTATCCAGTACATGTATTACAAAAGAGAATCCATTAGCCTTAAAACTTACCGTCTTCATATCTTCATCAATAAAATTTTGCCACATGTTGATCTATTTAGCAAAGAAACCACTTAGTTGAGTTTTGATGTGTTCTTTATGGATTTTTCTTCTTCTGATATTTACAAAATACATCAATAAATGGAAATTTTTGATTAGAGAATACATGGAAATAGAGAATTACAGGACTAGTTACAAGCTTAGCTGAAATTATAATTCCATACTACTATAAGATGCATGGGATTTTGTCAACTTTGCTTCTAACATGGCTGGATTTTATCATTCTAACAGCAACACTACATATCTCATACACTTGTAGAAAATCCAGTGGATATCTCACTAGATAAAGCAGGTGATTCCCACAGAAAATTTGATCTCCAGTCTTCAGATATAACAGGAGACAAATTGAATGGAAAGCTAATCCCCTGTGTATTTTTGTCAACAACCCTGTCATTGTTTGATCTTGTCTCATCATTAAATATCAAAGGCAAATCAACCCTTAATTCACTCTTCTGTGAAGTCTGACTAAAGCTAAGTAGCATAGAATCCAGTGGCACATCTTCCTGAGAAAATGCAAAATTGGGCAGGTCAAATTCTATAGCAGGAACATTGAACTGGCTCGAAGATGAAGATGGTTCAGAGTCTGATAAAACCAATTGATTTGCATATATGGTTTCAGAAACTGGAAACATGTCCGATTCAGTAGTGGATATTTCTTGAAACTGCGATCCCCATGACTGAGATATTCCTCTGTGCGGCACAGGGTTTGTTTTCTTGAATACCCTACAAATAGCCCATGCTTCCTGCAAATATTTCAAAACCAAAATATGTCAACTTCTACTGGGCATAAGATATGTTATATACTCATTATTTTGCATAACATATAGTCAGTTAGTCATACGTTGATAGGAATTGTCTTCTCGAGGGGTCTTTTAGGGAAGGATGAATCATTGACAGAAGGAAGTCTGAACTCGTGCATCATCCAGTCAGTTTTGGTGCCTTTTGCAGCTCTACCCTTGTAAAATACAAGCGACTTTTTTAGCCCTATGCATTTATTACCCTCTGAGGAGTAAATTGGTCTATCAGTTCCTGTTGCTTTCCAGAATCCAGCATTTGTGACTCTGTTTGGGCGTGCGCTGTTTCTGTATTTACGGTCTCTTGGACAGTAAAAATACCACTCCTTTTCTCCACTAGTCCCAAAATCTTCATTTGGACAGAATGACAGAAGTTTGTTAGGAAAAGCAGCATTCAGCCTTTATTCTCTTTTTTCATGCATGTGTGATATAATATGATTATCTTACATTGTTTGAAATATGAGAAACATTTATGTACGTCCAAAAGTATGACTTCGATTAAACATGCATTCATATATAGATAGAAAAACAAATGAATGCACACAAACAAATAGATAACATAGAGGTCCAACACATACTTCCTATTAAATAGATCATTAAACAAAAACAATAATACATATTAAGTTCCAGAAAGTATCTACTCAAAGTTTAAGTAGTTAAGCTTTCATTTCTCCTCAAATAAGTCAATATTAAAATCCATTTTGCAGTTGTCTAACAAATTGTTACAGTAGGCCTACTTTAGCAAAATAAGTTATACATCAATAGTAAAAAAGTCGGAGTTCATATGCATGCAAAAACCGCAAAAGCATTAAAACCAATTGTTTATATGAACCGTCGAAGTAAAACATGTCTAATAAGATGCAAAAACAAAAATTCTCTTAAAATGATAAGATAATGAGAAAAAGTATTCAGTAGGCAAGATACTGAAATATAGTTTGTTTGCTTACTTGGTAAATCCCAGGGATCATATTTGTAGATATCCAACTGTCTGATCAGTTCAATACTAAGAGGCTTCTGCTGAATTTTTCTGTTGAGGTAAAAGCTAACTAGCTCTTCATCTGTTGGGTGAAACCTAAACCCTGGCATCATCAGCTCATCTCCATAATTCTCAGCACAGTCCATTGCTTGCTTGCTACAAGAAAATAAGTTTGAGCGAACTCTTAAAGTTTGATGAACTCAAATACGCAAATGATGGCGATGAAGGAATTTGTTCGATCTGGCTGCACTTATATAGCAATTTTTTTTCACAATCCAGGTCAGCACATTTTCATTTTTGTATGTTTCATGATAATGAAATTGTAGGCTACAAACACTGAAGTTTCACATTCTTTAATTAGAATAAATGACAGGCAGGTCTCTAAATGCCAGGAGTGCAGAGTCATTTATGAATTGTTTATGATTGGGAATGAGCACATACATACATGTGTCTGCCAACATAATAGAACAATTTGAATATAATATTTATTTCAATCCCAAGCTAAGAGAACCTGCAATTTCTTCTGATATATACCCTACAAATTGATCAAAAATTCCATTTCATACTTTAAACAATTGTTTTCGAGTATATTATTTTTTATGGGATTTTATCTTCATTCCTTATCAGATAAATACCCTTTCTTTGTCGGTGTACATTTTGGGGTTTTATGGGTATTCCTTATTCTACTAAAACAGAAAAGGAAAGGAGGCCCTAAATGTAAAATAATGTATTTACCTCCTTTGTTTTCTTGGTATGCCCACAATCACCCATGTTTACGGTTCACACGTTTTCATCTTAAAAGGTTGAGTGGAATGCACTTAAAACTTTATGCAAAATATAATTATTGACCTTACGTATTTGGCAAAGTTTTACTATATACAGATATACTAAGCACAACACCAGTTAAGTTCACATTTCAGATACATGAAACTATTGACTACAGGGAAGGGTTATGTATTTGACACAAAAATTAATGAAGCTCAACAGTATACAATCCTTATATCCCTTCTAATCTCATCACAGCCACTCTTTTCTGCAGATACAATCATAGCCATTCTTTCTTTATTGGATATCGCTTCTTTGTGGGCTGTCTATTTTAGGCCCGTGTAACTCTGTATATATTGTTTTGCAATTTGCTGTATCAAGGATTATCGAAAAATCATTGTATCAAACATTTGCAGTAAAGACATTTTCACAATTCCTCTCTGTATCATTTCATCTTGAATTAGAATATCATTCAATTCTTTACAAAATCTTTACATGGTATCAGAGCAATTCTGCTTAACAGCATAAATTCATCATCAAAGTAGAATTCGATCCTTTCTCCATTGGAGTGTTTTCATCACTTGGAGAAATTATTTTTCCCATCAGATTCAATATCATCATCTGGGAATTCAAAGTCTGCTTTCAGATTCTGGTGCCTCGCCGAGCCATTATACTGGTTGCACTCAGGATTGCAAGAAAACAAACTTGTTTGAGAAAGCTTTTGAAAAACAGATTCAAGAAACCAGAAAATCATCTCAGTAAATCTGAAAATTAGGCCAGAGCCACGCCAAGATCTTTCAGAAAGCATTCATCATCTAGATCTAGCTGCTACTTACCTGTTCTCATTATCTTTTTGAGGCGTTTTCTGTTCCTGAACCTTTTTCTTTGCTTTCTTCTACTTCTTGATTCAAGAATTATCATCATGGGTGATGATCTTTCAGCCACTTCTGATAATGTCAATACTGAGCAGCAAACTAATGCTACAGGCAAGTTGATCAAGACCGTCACAAGCCCACAAAGCCAATTGATCACTGTGCATTTGAATGAAAATAACTATCTGCTGTGGAAATTGCAAGTTGAAACTGCAATTCAGAGATATGGGCTTGAAGGCTTTCTCTTTGGCACCATACCTACACTACCAAAATGCATCACAGTTGAAGGAAACAAAATTATCAGTAATGAAGAGTATGTCAAACATCACAGACAGGACAGACTCATATGCTCCTAGTTATTATCATCAATAAACTCAAATCTGTTATCTAATGTCATTGGATGCAAATCAGCAAGTGAAATATGGGCAACAATTGAAAAGGTTTTCAACACTCAATCTGCTGCTAAAGTGATGTATCATAAGAGACAGCTTCAAAACATTAGGAAAGACAATTACTTTATGAGGGAATATATGTACAAAATCAAGACTCTTTATGATCTGCTAGAGGCTGCAGACCACAAAGTATCTGAATCTGAACAAATATTAACCATATTAAATGGTTTGTTATAGCATCTAATAAAGTTTTACCATCTGTTGATGATGTCCATTTAATTCTTCAGGCACATGAGGCCAGAATAGATAATAAAAGGCCTCAAGAATCAGAATTTACAATCAACTACACCACAAACTCCAAAAACAAGAATCAGACCAGTAACAAAGGAGATCTCAAAGAGGAGGACATTCTAACAGGTCAAGGGAAAGAGGTAAGTGGAACAACGGCAATAGACACAAGTGCCAGATTTGTGAAAAATTGGACACGCTGCTATAAAGTGTTATTTCAGATACTCAAACCATCACAACAACAACAACAACAATCAAAGAAGTGGAAACTATGGTGCTAATATGGCTCAGGCAAGCTCAAGTAATCAAACTGACAACAATGATTACAGTTCAAATGAAAATGCTCAATCAGAACATGTTCAAGATGACTGCCGGTACCCAGATTCTGGAGCAACAAATCATATAACAAATAATCATGATAACTTGAATCTTGGCAATAAAGAGTATAGAGGTAAACAGTCAATTTGCATGGGTAATGGTAAGTGTATCAAAATCTGTCATGTTGGCAATGCTGTTATTAAAGGAAAGAAACAATTATTTTTGCATAACTTATTAAGAGTTCCAAAAATAAATAAAAAATCTTATGTGTGTCTCAATTTACTAATGACAAGTATATTTTTAATTTTACCAAAAATATTGTCTTGTTACAGACATACTGACTAAAGATATTCTTTTACAGGGTGATGCAGAAAAGGGTCTGTATAGGTTTAAATCTATCAACGGTGCTAGCCCTACAATAGAGCAAAACTATTGTAATCAGTGTGAAAAGAATGACTACAGTAGTGTATTTGACCTTTGGCATTGTAAACTTGGTCACCCAAGTGTTAAAGTTATTAAACAAGTACTTTCTGAAAATTGCATTTCATATGATAATATCTCTTTTCCTTATGTATGCATTTATTGCCAAATGGGTAAGAGTCACAAATTACCATTTAATGACTCTCTAACCAAGTATTCTAAACCCCTTGATCTTTTTGCAACTGACCTGTGGGGACCAGCCCCAATATGTTCTGATTATAGTTACAAGTATTATATATCTTTTGTAGATGCACACATAAGATACACTTGGGTATACTTCTTAAAAGCAAAGTCTGATGCTCACAAAGTTATGATAAATTTCATAACAATGGTTGAAAAACAACTTGGATCATATGTTAAAATTATACAGTCTGATGGGGGGACTGAATATAAAACTCTTAAATATTACTTTAAGGAAAAGAGAATAATTCATAGAACCACGTATACCTCTGAGCAGAATGACATGGTTGAGAGAAAGCATAGACACATAGTTGAATCCGGGCTTAGTTTACTAGCACATGCAAATTTACCCCTAAAGTTCTGGCCTGGAGCCTTTAACATAGCAGTCTATCTTATTAATAAATTGCCAACCAGAGTTTTAGATGGAATAAGTCCTATAGAAAAGCTTCAAGGAGTTAAGCCAGACTACCAGAGTCTTAAAACTTTTGAGTGTCTATGCTTTCCCTACTTAAGACCATATAACAACAACAAATTAAATTTTAGATCCAAGCCATGTACTTTTCTAGGTTATGCAATAAATCAAAAGGGATATAAATGTCTTGATGACAGTGGAAAACTTTTTATTAGTAGACATGTTGTATTCAATGAGAATGTTTTTCCTTATAAAAGGTCTGAGATCAAGACTACTAGTAAAGTGTACAATCCACATGTTTCCATACCTGAATTACCTATATATTATGATGATGAGAGTCCAGTTGAGGTGAGGAGGACTGCTGATAGTCATCCAGTTCATCCCACTGTGTCTGCTCATCAAAATCATGAGTGGATAGATGATATCAGCCATGCCAGTCACTTACTTGCACAGTCAACAAATAAAGGAGATCACTATAAAGAAGGTCAACAAAGTGACTCAAGAAATAACACAAATTCTGGTGAAACTGACAGCTTACCTCACACAGAACCTCCACAAAGACCAAGTCATCCCATGATTACTAGAGCTAAGAGTGACATCTTTAAACCCAAAATATACAATGTCACTACAAGCTCAGATGAACCAACCACCTATGAGGAGGCTGTCAAAAACAACAACTAGAAGACAGCAATGAATGAAGAGTATAATGCTCTCATAAAAAATAAAACATGGAATTTTGTATGTCCACCGACACACAAAAATGTAGTGGGGTGCAGATGGAAATACAAGATAACAAGGAACTCTGATGGCACCATCAATAAATACAAGGCTCGACTAATTGCCGAAGGTTATACCCAACAATATGGGTTTGATTTCACTAAAAAAAATCCCAGTTATCAAACCCTCAACTATAAGACTCATTCTTACAATAGCCTTACATAAGGGATGGAGCATAAGGCAGTTAGATGTCAATAATGCATTCTTGAATGGTATATTAGAAGAGGAAATTTACATGAGGCAACCACATGGTTATGAACAAAATGCAAATCTTGTATGCAAATTAAATAAGGCAATATATGGCCTTAAACAAGCACCAAGAGTATGGTTTGATCGACTGAAATCAACTCTAATGACAATAGGATATCAGCCTACCAAATCAGACTCCTCCTTATTCATCAAAATTAGTCAATCATCAACTATATATATATACACTAATCTATATTGATGGTTTAATTATTACAGGTGACAACCAAGATGAGATCGATCAAATTGTATGCTATCTGAACAGGCAGTTCCCAATTAAAGACCTTAGACATCTCAATTTCTTTCTGGGAATTGAAGTGAACAGATCAAAAAATTCTAAGATAATTCTATGTCAAAGAAAGTACATATCAGAACTGCTCAATAAAACAAAAATGGAAAATGCAAAGCCCATGTCAACATCCATGATAAGCAATCAGAACTTGTCAAAAAATAGGGGAGAAGCCATAAACAATGTTAAACAATATAGAAATGTTATAGGAGCACTGTAGTATGCTACTATAACACGATCATACATTGCTTTTAGTGTTAACAAACTTTCTCAATTTATGCAGGATCCCCTAGATGAGCACTGGAAGGCAGTTAAGAGAGTGCTCAGATACTTAAAAGGAACCATTAATTACGGTCTATCTCTTAAAGCTTGCAATAATCTCAACATTACAGGCTATACAGATGCTGACTGGGCTACAGATCTAGATGATAGAAAATCTGTTACTGGATATTGCATTTTTATTGGAGAAAACTTAATATCATTATAACATCCCACGTTTTTGGACGCTTTAAGCAGACACGCATGCCAACTCAAACCATACAAAAGGGCGGATTGTTATTGGGGTGAATAAGAAAAAGCAGAGAAAGAAAAAAACAAAACAGAATCTCGCAGCGGAATGATAAAATATAATAATCAAATAACAGTTCATGAAGCTGTATACAAAACTTTGGATCATACTTATACAATAGAAAATCAGAGTTACACATATCAGAGATAGATAAATGATAATGCAGCGGAACAGTATGATGTAGTGGAACAATATAGTAAATAATAGTAGTACAAATCTTCGTCTTCATCCTCCAGAAAATAAGGTCTTCAAATCCTGAAATGCTCAGGCTGACCCGAGCAAATTGAAAAGACAAAACACTCAAGTCGGAACTAAAAGATCTTATGTGAGTTAAATCAACGGTAAATAAAAATGAGTGTAAACGGCGTCGGAGATGTTTACGGGGTTTGACATCTCTTATCCAGTGTTTAACGTGAGTGCAGTAATTTAAGAGATATTCGGGATTCACGTCTTCTAAGGATCCGTTAAACTATCTACTATGTAATACAATACGCTATTATAATATGTCTATAGTAAAGTAAACTATTAAAATAGCGTTAAGGCGTTACCCATACCCCCCTTAACACATTTTATAATGCCAATAGTCTATACAGTACTGTAACTCCCCGTAAACTGGGACCGCTAGAAGATACCCCATAGGTACGACATAAAATAAACTCGTAGAAGGCGCGCTAGGGTAGGTGATACGGCACAACTAGGCAATGCCACGGTAGATATACCAATTACACTTCCGGACCGGTGGTAACGCATAGCAGCTACTACCGCCCACGTCGGAACACACTCCCGAATAAAAAAAATCGAGGGTGGCCACCAAATAAATCGCAAAGTCAGAATATAGTATCGACGGAATGTGCCCGATCGGAGGAATGACCTCACTTAGCCCGTCGATTGCTTTTGTTTTAGCCATCTTATGCTAACTCACGGGAGTTAGATCCACGTATATACCTTATAGGATCGTCGCCACCATCCTACTTCATTTTTGAATCTTCACCGCGTACACGGTTGTCAAAGTGTTTTTCGATATTGACAGAGAGTATGCCCATATCCGATCCCGGTCTCTTTAACAACCAAACGCTTATTTTACACCGGATGGTTCTTCTACATTTCCAAAATCATTTCATAATTGATATCAAAATATCATATTCAATTCAAATCATATCACTTTCGAAATCATTACTTACTTCCGAAATTATATCACATTGAAATCATAGTTCGAAATTATATTTCCTTTCAAAAGTCATATTTCCAAAATAGGTTAAACTCTCATTTCAAAATTATCATATTAAACCAAATATGCTATTTAGATCCCAACTTAGGTTATAATGTCGCTTAACCACATTCACTTTAAAAATCGAGAATTTGAATATAAACCCATCCCTTTTACTTAGTTTGGAATTTAGAAGAAAATAGTTATAAATAGTTAATATAGATTTAAAATAGATTAAATAAAATTATAATAGATTAAATAGCTTTAAAATAGATTAATTAGATTTAAAATAAGTCAAATGGTTTAATTAGTTTAAAAGTTTGAAAATCTTAATAATTAAAGTCTTTTAAAATAATATATTTAAAACAGTTTATATGAAAATATGAATTTGAAATTTATATCAATTTAAACTATTTATTTCATTCCAACACATTTTGACCATTTCAATGTCCCAAAACCCAATTTCAAATTTTCCTATTCAGAATTCTAAATAAATATTAAATTCAATGTCACTTAAATCCATGTTGAAACATCGATTTAATTACTCAAATTTCAATATATTTCAAAGTTATACTTCAACGATTTTAATAACTCAATTTCGTAAACTTCACTTATTTTTCAAATTCACTATAAAATTTTAATTTTATTCCTTTAACAAATCTTTCAAAACAATTCGATTTTAATATAAAACTCGAAATTCGATAAAAATTCGATTTATATAACCCAAATTTTATTTCAAAAATATCATTTAACTCAATGCAAAATTTAAGGATTCAAAATCATTTAAATTTAACCAATCCGGTGTCCGTATATAATTCTCTACCCTATGGTCAAGTGATACAGATATTTATCATTTCAATCTGAAATTTAAAATTTTATATTTACGGATATATATCATTTCAATCCGCAATCCCGAAAATATTAAATCCATAAAATCGCTCGAGTCTATCATTTCAACTCATAACGATTTTTCCTTAATCCAAAGATCATTCGGGTATGTATCATTTCAACTCATAGTGAACTTGCAGTTTATAACGATATAAAATAAAACATTCATTCATCCAATATCAATAGATCACACATCCATTACAAACATCATCCAAATCAATCAATAAATATCAATATAGAACTGATAATCAATAACAGGTATTTTTTTGGCAAGGCCAGCCGGTTTTATAGTGGACCGTCCACTTTTATTACGAACGTAATAAAAATTTGAGTACAGGAGAAAGGTAAAAGCACCTTAACTACTAAGAAAAAGAAAGTAAACAGCACAGGAGTGTGATAGACAAATCACAACTACAATATGAATATCGAAAACCACTACTCCTCCGAAGAGGTAGCATCACCATCATCCACTAAATCCTGGGAAGACACCAAAGGGACATTCCCCAACAGACCAGCAAAGGGGCGGAAATGGGAAGCAAGACAAGGATCATAATCCACAGAATCAGAAGAGTACAAAAAGGAACGATCCCAGGATGAGTCAGCAAGCAAAATAGAATTCGATCTCGCAAAATAACCGTCCAAAACAAAAGCTAAAGAGTCGCCAGACGGTCAATAAAAAAGGCATCTAAGGTCCAGTTGATCATCAGAAACAAATCTAAAGAAAGAATCATCCAAGGGGTTAAATCTCATATCAGAAATGTGATCAACCCAACACCTCTCAGCATCATCCCAAAAAATAGAAGGACAAGGCAGACCAGGAACAGGGGCAGCAACAGGAATTGCAGAAACATCACCAGCGACCAATGGCAAACGTGGCGGAACAGGAACCTGAACAGGAACCGCAGCATCATCATAAGGCGCCACAGAAGATGGAGGGGAAGCATGCTGTGCAATACAGGGAGGCGGATACGGGTCAGATAAAGGAGCCGTAAGAGGAGGAGCAACCAGAGTAGAAACCTTAGGAACCCATTTCCTAAGCGGAGGCCTAGGAAGAGGGATCTTAGGAGCAGCCGCGGTTACAACAGAGTGCGAGCAGGCGATAGCCAGGTGGCCAAAGGAGTGACAGGAGGAACAAATATCTAGAACCCAACCACAGCGAACACAGACTTCCACAACATGCCCAACAGCAAGTTGAACAGGAATAGAGGAGGGAAGGGGCATAGAAGGGTAAATCTCAATCAGAGCCTTAGCGAACATCAATTTTTCACGCGCAACCGTATTTGAGTCAAAACATTTCAATTTTCCTACATTACAAGCCAGCCAATTCAAACCAAGCAACGGTTGAAGAGCAGAGGGAATTTGCGAAAAGTATACCCAAACGGGGACAGAAAGAACTTGCTCACGAGCACTATCAACTGTAGGAGACCAAGGAGTAAAAATAAATGGTTGCCCACCAAAAAAGGTAGGCTCAGCCTCAAGAACACGACTACGATCGTCGGCTGAGGAGAATAATAGGAAATACATGGAGTTAACAAGCTTAACACGAAGAGCACCACGAAGCTTCCAAGCCCGACGACAAACAAACGCCACATCATGAATGCGGTGATTAGGGTCCAAAAAGAAACCAACTAAGTAGCCTGACCAGTAATCCAAACCGGCTTGCATGACAATAGGAGGAGGGATCATCACTCCATTTTCCTCAACGATTTCAAAATCAATTGGTTTGTAATCTCCCGCATTACAGGGCAGAGATTTAAATAGAGAAGACCAAGTTTTCAAACAGTCTTGGGAAGGAGGAGTAGGATCTGGAAGCTCCTCAACGACAGTAATACGAACAGAGCCAGAGTCAATGGAAACATCAGCATGCTTGTTACAGAAATTTGATACACAGTTCACATCGGCATTAAGCCGAACACCAGGGGTGCAAGGATCAATGGCCGAACAATTATCTACAGCAGAATGCAATTCGCGTCCACAAGTGCCAATAACAGCACCACCATCAGAGACAACATTCTCAATAACATGCATTGGCACACAACCTTTCTCCGACACACTGACTACACCAGCCATAGGCAACGCGGCCACAGAAATCGAGCCATCACAAACGGACGAAGCATGGGACGAATGATTTAGAATGGGCAGGGGAGGAAACAGTGCCAGAAAGAGTTGGAGGCAAAATACGAGAGGGCGTAGGAGGCAGATCCAAAAGGAAAGGGGAGGGAGTGGGAAGGACGGGGCGGAGAGGCGACACCATATGAAGGGACAGCAAGAGGGAAACGCGAGGACCGGAGAAAGAAAGCTACAGGAAGGGCAAAAAAAGAGACAGAGACGCCATTTTCAATTAGAATTTAAATTTCAATTGACTTCAATAACAGGTATTTAACTAGCAATTTATATTCAATAATAAATTAAATGACAATTTAATTCAAATAAATTCAAATTAACTGAGATGATGATTTAAAATATACCAAACAGTCATAAATAAATTTCTAATCACATCATAAATTTAATTTAACAAACATAAAAAAATTTAGAAGTTGTGAGTGGGTCAAAACACTCACCTTTGAATTTAAATCGAATTTAAATTCAAAATAAGCCCAAAATTTGAACGATCTCAAAATTCATCCAAACTAGCGTCAAAATGTCCGTAATTTCAATACGATCCCAGCGGATCAAATCGCGCGTGAATTGGGCCTCGTATGCAAAAATTATGTCGATTAGAACATTAAACGATTTGAATTATAAAATAAATAAATTAATTAAGTTTACGTACACGTCATCTTCATACACACGCTGCTACAACAAGGCCGACAACCGAAACCCAACACGTCACCGAACCTTTGACTGAGATTTCTCGCCACCACCGGTCGCCATTGGCCATGGCGTGGCCACTAGAGGCTTCGTCTCTCCTCCCTCTCCCAACTCCCTTAGGTCCGATCGCCGGAAATCCCCTCCTTCCGCCACGTCTAACCCGAGATTCCAAACCCTAATCACCAAAATTCGATCTCCACGGGCGATTCCAGGACCGGCGACCATTACCATGAGACTCAGCATCACGACCTCCTCCAATTCCCGCTAACAATTTCAATAATCATCGCCTGAATCGAAATCGCCCAAATCAACATCTTGGTTCTCGCGATTTGGGACTTTGACCGCGGTTTCCAATTGATTCGAGCATTGTTATGAAAAACAGTCACCACGCGATGACTCGATTCGTCGAGATCTTCAGAACCATATAAAATTTGACATAGTTTGGAGAGTTTGAATTTTTGATTTGATTTTGAAGTGCAATTGAATTTGGAATTTGTTTGGTTTGTCTGCTATTGAGAAGGAGTCAGAGAGAATTGTACGTACAGACAAACTGAAAAAATGAGGAGTGGCTAGGGTTTATAACGAGATATATATAAGCAAGAACAAAAAAGAAATGAATGGGCTCGATTGGTTTGGAAAGTTGAACGATAAACGACTCGAAAAGCCCGTTTCGATCCCGGAACGAAAATGGGTCATCCCATATAGCAAAATAGATGTTTTCAAAAATTTAAAAATCAATGGAATAGGTTTCAAGTCCTAATTCCATCGTATGACGAAGTTATGATAAAATCAGCTTATTTCAAATTGATTTCAATTGATTTTAATTAAATTGATTTCGAGGCGTTTCGAGCCCGTACGACTAAACGATAAGTCCGATAGTTACGAAACTTGAAATCCTACAATAATTCACTGTTACGGATCTGATGAAACTGGTTTCGTCGAAATCAGAGTCAGTGGCCAAAATGGCTATTTTCCCGTTAATTAAATAAAGGAAAATTTTCAAACATAAGCTTGTTTTGGTAAACAATAACACAAATAACCTAGTTTTGATTATAATTACAAACATAGGCCTGTTTTTGCCAGCTAGACGAGGGCGAATTTTCAAAATGCGCCTCTGGCGAACTTTCAAAATGCGCCTCTGGCGAACTTTCAAAATGCGCCAACAGGCGACTTTCAAAAATTCGCCCAAAGGCGCATTTTGAAAAGTCGCCCTCGAAAATACCCTGCATACATAAACAAGTTATGTTGGTCCATTTAACAATCACATACATATATAATTTCTTATATAACAACTTTCGTAGATATCAGCTTGCAAATCTAACAATTGCGAAGTTCATTTAAGTTCGACACATAACTAGTTGGTTTGATACATAGAAATTACATTCGTTTAAAATTGAACAGAGTACCACTCTGATGCGAACTCATGATGTGCTCTGTTAGCACCGTAATCCTGTGCCGAACAAGCCGCCATTACATGGGCACATGGTATTTTTTGCAGTAGAGGGATGTTGCATGTACATGAGCAGTTAAGACCATCAATTAACACTTTAAATTCATCGCCGTAGCAATGAATAACTTGCCATTCTGTTCGACTAAAGCGAACTAGTTTACAACGACGTGCTTCAATAGCTCGATCTGCTATTTTAGCTTCCCATTTTGGAGTCAAACGTGTTGTGATAGCATCCGCCGTTTCTCGTCTCTTACAAAAATATTCAACCGATCGAAAGAAGGTTCGTGCAACCAACGCCTTTATAGGTAATGATCGAGCACCTTTCAGCACACCATTAAAACTTTCGGATGCATTGGTGGTCATAACATGAAAGCGTCCTCCATCGTCTTTGCAAAGGGCCCAATTCTCTTCAAAATTCCCTAAACTTCTTTCAATCCATTCATGAGCCCGTGAATTTGTAGCTTTAATTTCTTCTCTGATTTTGTTGTACTCAACTACTTCTGAAGTACATGCAGCTGAATAAAATAAAGCTGTAAGTTGGTTATCCCTAAAACCCGCTGTTTGAAAATTAGCTTTAAGATGTCGTGCACAGAACCTATGTTTGTGTGGTTCTCGCCACTTCTCCTGCAAAGTCTTCGGAATTCCTTTCATCCGATCCGATATGAAAGTAATACGACGATTGCAAACACTGTGAATGAATTCACGCATGCGAGAAAAAAACCAACCCCAGCTATCATATGACTCGGATTCGACAACCGCATAAGCTAATGGAAACAGACAGTCATCCGCATCTACAGCAGTAGCAACAAGCAACGTCCCTTTGTATTTACCATACAAATGTGTCCCGTCAATACATAGCAATGGCCGACAGTGTAGAAAACCTGTAATGCAAGGGCCAAATGCCCAAAATGCACGATCAAATACGCCAACTTCATCGTGGGTCACATGTCCAACAGTCCCCGGATTACTTCTCTTTATTTCCTCAAAATATTGAGGCAAAGTCGCATACGATTCGGCCCAGTCACCATAAATTCTTTCAATTGTTTTGTTTAATGCTCGCCAAGCTTTCATGTAACTAATTTTGATGAACAATTGGTCATCGACAAGCACTTGAACTGTACCTGCTGTGATATCCAAATCGGCCTTCACAAATGACATGATTTTTGACACAAGAAAATTAGAAGTGGCTTGCTTGTGGTTGGAATTAACTGTAGGATTGACACAGGTATGTTCGCTAGGCAACTTTCTGATTTCCCACCAACCAGACTGCGATTTCTTTGAGACTATTGCATGTATTCTCCATGGACAGTTAGTGTCAACATTACATATAGCAGTGTATATAGTTTTAGTCGACTTGACCGGCTTGTACGAAACTCCATGTAGAATTGACCATTCGGTTGATTGGTGTAGCATGTTTTGCTTACTTTCAAATACCATTCCAATAGCAAATCCATTTTGTATGCACGCGGTGGAGGTGGAGATGGAGCTCTCGGCCTATCAAGTTTATTCCTGCATAACACAACATCTAGAATTCTTTGGATGTTGATGCACATCCTCCTACCCTCCTCGTTGGTTTGACGTTTGCGAAGATTTTCTGCTTCTTTCCAAGCCCTGCTTATACCGGCTGCCTGTAAAGTTGAATGAAAATTAGCAAAAGACAAAACCATCATAAGTAATTGATATAGTACTTACTACATCAACTTACCACGTTCCTCTCAAGTGGTGCTCTGGGAACGTACGGGCTTCTATACACTGCCTCCACTGGCGCCGTAAGAACATATCGCCGTGTTATGTTCCAGTACCACCGTTTGTACCGCTCTATCGTGATGGTAGGCTCCCTCTCAATCTGGGTAGCTGTATGACGATCATTCCACAACTGAATGTAGGATCCATACTCCTCTGCATTGTACGTAGAAGTGCAGGGTGGCGCATCATCCGGTATATGCTGTATCATGCCAAACTGTCTCATAACCCTATCGGGTAAGTGAAATGCAGTCTATGTGTAAGATATGAGTGGTACTCTCGCAGTCCACAAGTATCTAGCAGCTGTACACATGGCTGGAAGCTGTGATAGCACATCCTGCGTGTACGGTGTCCATGTCACCACTTCATCCTCCAGCACATCTAACTCGTTGCGGTAGAACTTCACACTCCGTCTTGGGGTTTGGCGCGTTTTTTTTGTCCTACCCAGCTGTTATAAGATGTTTGCAAATGAATATTACACATGAAAATTGCATTGTTTAAGTAATTTAAAAGGATAAAAATATACCGAGACCCAAGCGGCATCGATTGATCGACAACAACGTTTGTCACTAACAATCTTCCGATCGGAAGATAAGTCCACGACCAAAGCTGCATTTATAAGAAAAAATTATGATAAAAAATGAGACAAATCATGTAAAACAGTAAACTATTGAAGTTTTTTTCAAACCTGTACTAGTGTCAGACATCCACCAATAGATTTATTCTCCAAAAGAGAAAGTCTGGATAACTCCATATATGTATAAGATAACACAGCACTGCCCCAAGAGAACTTACCACACTCCTCTAAATCAGCAATATACGGTAGCCATTTCAGATCTACCCGAGTCTTTGTATGGTCGCACATCAATCGGGAAACAATGATGTGCAAAATAATAGCACGTGCTCGCTGCTGAATCTGAGCCTCTGTAGCATCAGCAGGAATATCGTGCGACAATTGACGTCTATACCACATGACTTCCACGAACTCATTGCCCCTTGTTTGTTCGGGGGGTGGGTCAAGACCGAGTAAATCATGACACAATTGCATATAGTCATATGCCACTTCTCCATAAGCCACGGCATTGCCTTCAATAGGCAAACCTAACAACACGGCTACATCTCCTAATGTAATCGTCATCTCACCAACAGGGAAATGAAAAGTGGAGGTCTCCGGTCGCCATCTGTCTACCAAAGCAGTGATAAGATAGTGGTCAAGCTGGATGTATCCTAACTTCATTATGTATAAAAAACCGGCCCTCTCAATCTCAGCCAATACTCCTGGATGGTTTGAAGTCACTTTCTTCACCGACGTGGAGTGATCTATAGTTGTATCTGGATCGTCACGCTGATCAAATGATAAATACAATTAAAAAGCAGGAATTATACCACCTGACACAAAATTATATTTTTTTTTAAAACCACCTGCATCCATATGTCGTTAGAAGTACGATGCTGTGCTTGAAGAAATAATACCCTTCCATCAACGGGTCCGGCCTCCATCTCAACATACTCTACAAAATACAAGTATTAAAAACCATTTCATTTCGATAAAAAATATACACTAACTAAAAATTGACAACCTCCTAACCCATAAAGTAGTATGAATGCATGTAAAATCATTGTCGTTCATATAAATTGCTTATAACACTAATCTTAAGTTGCTTTTAAGAACCTTTTTTATTATAGTTTTTATACTCTACTTCTAACTTAGTTCAAAATCTAACACTAAAATGTGTACAAATACTTGTAATGATAGTGTTGTAAATGCTTTATCAATGGTGATGTTCAAATGATTTACTTTACAAGCACAATTTTTTTTCTTGAACAACAAATTATAAGATAACATTGACTTCAAGCCCTAATTTATAAACAACAAATTATGGGTATAGATTCATACCTATTTCTTGTTCTATACCTGATGTGCTTGCCATTGACTAATTTGTGAAAGAATTTGAATATAAAATGAAGAAATGGAAGTGGAGGAAGGTTTTTAGGGGTTTGTGTCTTTTGGGTTTTGGTTGGAAGAGTTGGAGAAATGAAGAAATGAAGCTATGTGGGGGTGGGGCTGCTGTCTGGTTAAAATGTGTGCAGGGTATTTTCGAGGGCGACTTTTCAAAATGCGCCTTTGGGCGAATTTTCGAAAGTCGCCTGTTGGCGCATTTTGAAAGTTCGCTAGAGGCGCATTTTGAAAATTCGCCCTCGTCTAGCTGGCAAAATCAGACCTATGTTTGTAATTATAATCAAAACTAGGTTATTTGTATTATTGTTTACCAAAACAAGCTTATGTTTGAAAATTTTCCTTAAATAAATTAATAATTAATTAATTAAATCACTTTTTCCGTTTAAATTTTAATAATTTACAACTTCTATCACTTTTGATTTCTTAATCACTTATAATAATTTAAACAAATTTAGATGTCAATTTAAAGTTGATTAATCCATCAATTCTAGTGTTTAATTTCAATTTCATTAAATTCAGAAATTATAAATTAAATTTTCAATAATTCCATTTAATTGACCTTTCATTCTATTATTCAATCCATTATTATCCAATGAGTGAAATTAACATTGGTTCATGATTTATTACATTAATTAATATTCTCAAATTTCCTCTTAATTTCCCACTAACGTAATATTTAAATATTTAATTTCATTTATTTGCAATAAATCCAATTACTATAATTTAAATTCAAATAAATTAATAAATTTCGATTTCCATTCTTTTTATTTAATCAATTATCATATTATGAATAAAATTAACATTATTTCCAATTATTACCTTAATTTGCATTAACGTAATATTACATTAGATTTATTGCAATTGATTTCAAATTCAATTTAACGGATTAAATATATAGGTAACTTATAATAATTGTTGTCATTCACTCTTAATCACACTTTTATAAGTTTATCATTTTCAACAAATATTATAATTACTCACAGAACATTGATTTTATTCAATTACCACTTATTATATATTACTTCATTAATTGATTCAATATTTACGTTTGTTTTCTTATATTCAATCTATAGCCAAGTATAACATTTTACACTATTTCATTTATTGTAATTTCATTCAGTTTATCAATAATTAGCTTTAATTACCATTGTTACATTTCATTTTAGTTATTATGTCATTATTAAATTACAAATTTTTATTTCTTCAATGTTAAATTATCAAAATCTTATTAAATTAACAAATTTAATTATCGAAAATTTACGGGTCGTCACAATCATGGTGTTCAAAAAAGCAATAAACTGTCTCTAGATCTAGTACAGAAGCAGAGTACATGAGTGTAGCAAGTGCAACTACAGAGATAATGTGGTTACAGTCAGTTTTAAGAGAGCTAAAACTAAATTCAAGCATCAAGGCAACATTGTGGTGTGACAATCAAAGCGCTGTTTACATGATTGCTAATCCAATACTACACTCCAGAACTAAGCACATTGAGATAGATTTACATTTTGTTCGAGATCAAGTTTTAAAAGGAAACTTACATGTAAATCATATACCTGCTACCTAATAGAGGGCCGACACTTTGACTAAACCCTTGTCAAGAACGGACTTCATCAAGTTCAGATCCGAGCTGGGTATCAAAGAAAATCGGACTCCCTCAGAGCTCAAACTCTCGGATTCTAACCAAATCAAGAAGCCAAAGGAGAAGCAACCTCAAAGGAGCTGTCTTGCTTTCAATTCAAACTTACGTGACAGCTCAAACTCTCTGTAGATCCCTCAACTTAGCTCAAATCAGTAAGAAGGAATTCGAGAAATGACGTCGGCGTCAGAATTTAAAGATTGCATCAAATAATTTTATCAATTTCAGAGATTCGAGTATAATCGCTTCCCAACCCTAACCCTAGAAATTTCGAGGGGGGAAAAATGAATGAAGTTCAGTAGTATACGATCCTTATATCCCTCCTAATCTCATCAAAGCCGTTCTTTTCTGCAGATGCAATCATAGCCGTTCTTTCTTTATTGGATACTACTTCTTTGTGGGCTGTCTATTTCAGGTCTATTTCAGACCCGTGTAACTCTGTATATATTGTTTTGCAATTTGCTGTATCAAAGATTATCGAAAAATCATTGTATCAAACATTTGCAGTAAAGACATTTTCACAATTCCTCTCTCTATCATTTCATCTTGAATTAGAATATCATTTAATTTTTTACAAAATCTTTACAGACACCCTTCACACTAAATTGAATTCTAAGAAAGTAGGGAAAAAAGTAATAGGAAAAGATCAGGAGAAACCGATAATAATTCACGTGTACCTTTCTTACATATCAGAACACGATATACTGTTAAAATTTTGAGAATGACTGACTAAGACTGCCTCAATTTGACAGATTTGTATTCATATTGCGGGGGCAATGAGATCATCCAATATCCATGCAGTTTACTGCACCAAAAAAATTAAACGTGGTTAATGTATATGTGATAAAAAATACACAACCTGATTTTAAAAAGAAAAGCTTTTAGACACAACTACTGTAGTTAAATGATGTTTTAGAGAAAGCCAGATTCAAACATTAGGCAAACTTTCACACTAATATAGTACCTTAATGTTAAGCACTTGGCCTGAAAACATGTTGATACGGTAAACCCAACAACAACACTACAAATAAATCATGCAAGCTTCTTATCTAATTGTGGTACATATTGTTATTTCTAGTTCTTTTCGCAAACAAATAAGTTTAACTATATTCTAAACTAGAATTTCCTAACCATTTACATCAAATTTCAAACAGAGTAAAAATAAATAAATAAATCCTAATCAGTGAAGAGTTTAATGGAAGTCAGTTCCAATTTTGGGTACTCTAAATCCTAGTTTAATTAGGTTAAGCTAGGCTCATTTTTTGATAACTTAGTGCCTACAATTCATTAACCTTGGTTTCACACATTAATCCCTTCAAACCTAAGTTTCCCTGCTCTTGATAAATGTACACAAATGTTTTCAATGTAGGAGCAACTCTTCGCATTTAATCCATATTATTGGTTTATCATTAAGGATTCGTTCTTTTTTCCTCCTTTCAAATAATATCTTATAGCAAGTACATTACAAAAGTCAAGACCTGGTCTTCGTGCTGTGATTGCATATTAGTTTTTTAAATACCAAACTCCGCGCAAGAAGATACTTTCAAGGTAATCAAGTAGCTATGAAAGTCAAATTAATTAATTAAAGCAAATCCTGAGTAATCGATTAACTTTTATAAGAACAAACGATCATGTTCAAGTATCCACATGTGTGCTTGTCGTTCTTGATGTTTCCTTCTAATTCCTTCATTAATAATTTTCAATTTCTACAATGCATGTTTCTTTGTCTTCTACTTGTTTACTTCTTAAACAGAAGATGCTACTTTAAACCAGTGATCAATTGGTGCATGAGTTTCACTGTCGATGTATTTAAATCAAGATTCTCATAAGCTAAATTATCTTTATTTTAAGTTAAGATATTTATCTTGATATTTAATATGACATCCAGTTTAGCTATCGGCTTACTTGACTGTAATAGTTTTCACTTGCACAAATTGCACATGTCAAATATTAATATCAAATACAGACGCACACCTAATTAATTATATATACAAAGAAAAAAGATATATGTTCAGCTTGATAATTAATCGAGCATGATTGCCTCTGTTAACTGTAAAAGCAAAAATGAAGGAGCTAGCCTATATGTTAATGTAAGAACTCCTACATAAATATTGATGATTTATGTCTTAAACACTAAAATACTGGCCAGTCTTCAACCAGTCTAATAGTTCATCTGTTGGTACCGATCAAGTCATTGTAATTTACAAGTCGAAAGCATATTTTATTTACACATTGGTGTACATTAAATCTTTATGGTTACGATGTGTTAGAAATTAGAATTGTACATGTAAAGTCTTTCTCCTTGTTTATTATATATGCACTTGATGTAAATGCTCACTTGTAACAAGGAATGAAATACAATGATGTTTTCTAAACATTCAACAATTAATATCTAGAAATTTGAAATCACGACTTCGTAATGCTTAAAAGGCTTTCAATTCACTCAAACATATCTTGAGGTGATGTTTTTGTATTTTATAATTCACTTTGACAACAACTTACATTAAAATAGTGCATGTTTTGTGCTCACTGGTATAGAATACAAATCTTCACCTAGTTATTTTCAATCTTAATTATATACTTAAAAAATTGAAAGAGGTTAGGGGATTAATTAAATCATTATGTCTGAATCTGAAGGCAGAAAAGGCTAAGTGTGTCTGAATTGTTATATACAGCTGGGATATGATTAGGCATTCAGGATAAATTTTCAACATGTGTAGACGGCCACGTTTGAATATATGAGAACTAACTAATAACAAAAGATGCCAAAAATATGTATATAATTATATTGATTTTAATTGTTAATATATAATATATATCGTGAAGCCTAATAAGTTTAAAACCAAATCATCCAGAAGGTGATATGTAATTAAAAGATTGCCATGTTATACATGTATAATCTCCTAACTTTGTTTCCAGTTGTAAACCAATTATGCACTTCAAAGGGACACAAATTTTACCTTATCTGAGGCTTGATTAACGGAACATTTAATCCATGTTCTGTGTTTCCACCTGCAAGCAATCATTTTCAAAGTAATATTGCCATCTTTATCTTTTGATATGAAGCTCCATGGCGCTACCCAAATTATAGTTTTAACGATCATTTCCAAACCATACATGATAGCTAAGTAAAATTATGAAAATCTTTTCAACTATACCCTCATTTGCCTTATTATAACAATAATTCATCTGTCTCATTGTGACCATAGTTCAAACCAACTTTTCATTTTACTAAGAGCTTGATTTTTAACTGTGTACTAATATGCAGTACTTAGTCCAGTTACACAATTTTATCAACAAAATGGGCTGGGCCTATTCAAGCGGCTGTGTAGTAACTCATGTCTTTTAAAGTACGGAAACAATTGGATAAACCAATCTCATAAACTTAGCAACTATCATAAGAGAAAGATCATCAATTTCATCAGAAGAAAATTGGATCCTACTCTGTGTTTCAGTCAAGCTATTCAGTTTTATTAAGTGTCCGTCAACTCTTCAACCATAATGCTGCCTCTACGAGTTCCTCGCTGAGGAAGTTGAGGGTTACTGGGTGATGTGATGCAGCCCCAATCATTCATACACCATCTTCAGACATCCACGAGGCTGTGCAGGTGCACCGCAGCCCCAAGAGAAATGTTAAATTTGAATGATTCAAATATTTGTTAAAGTGGAAAGAAATTGATTAATTGATTCACTCAAATCAATTAATTTGGCTGATATATGGAAGCATATTTTGAAGGAAACTAATTAATTAGTCAATCAATTAATTAGTCAATATATTTGCTATATGAAGAAATAAATGATTAGGCATGTAGAATAAAGGAAAGATATTGAAACGAAGATTACACCATCTATTTGTATAAAAATCAAATCATGCAATTTGGAAAGATACCTGGATAATCGGGAAATTGATTTGCTTAATCTCCAAGCAACCCTTCATTATCAAGTCTATTTAAACGAAGTAATTTCATCTTCATATGTGTAAGCAAGTGTGAGAGAATCCACCATTATTCTTCCCTCTCTTTTGTACTCTTTTCTTTAGTGAAATAAAAAGTTGTTGGGTTTCCGTGGACGTAGGATATTCATATCCGAACCACGTTAAATCTTCTGTGTCTCTTATTTCTGCTATTATTTCTGCAAGACTGCATAATTGATTTTTTTTTTAAGTTCCATTGGTATCTAAATAGACAATACTAGATCCTGATCAAATAATTCGCTTTCGCTCAAATTAAAACAAATTTCACTACAGTTTGGTATCAGAGCTAGTGTTATTGTTCCTGTTTGGATATTAATGGCTACTTCTAGTAAGTCTGTTGGTAGATCTAGTGTCAATTATGGAGTGACACGTTTTGACGAAAAGGGAGATTTTGGTACTTGAAAGATGAAGATGGAGGCTGTGTTAAACAAGGAGAAGACTTATAAGATTGTTTTTGCGCCTGAGAAATTGAAAAGAATTGATGCAGCTGATTTGGAAGAGATGGAAGATGAAGCTCTCACAACAATTCAGTTGAGTCTTTAGGATGAAGTTCTTAGAGAATTCTCTCAGAAGAAGACGGCGAAGGAACTATGGGATGCATTATCAGATGCATATCAAGACAAGTCTCTCACTAATCGGATTATTCTTCAACAACAACTCTATTCGTTCAAGATGAAGCGTGGAGCTGATCTCATGGAGCATGTAGATGCTTTGACGACTTTGATTATGAACCTGAAGGCAGCGGAAGTTGATATTACCGATGAAGCTCAAGCTGTGATCCTCTTATGTTCCTTGCCTAAGGAGTATACTGCTTTTGTTAATTCCATGATTTATGGCCGCAGTAAAATTAGCTTGTCTGATGTAAAGGCTGGTCTTCATAATGAAGTATTAAGAGGTAGATTGGCGAGCACTAGCTTGGATAGTGATACCGAAGGCTTATCTGTTCAGAGAGGTAGAGGCCAAAGCAGGTCAAAGAAAGGTGGAGGACGGAATTCTTCACGGTGTCAATCTAGGAGGCCTAAGAATTTGACTTGTCATTATTGTAAGAAACCAGGGCAGTTCATAGCACAATGTTCCAAGCTTGAAGGTAGAAGAAAAGATCCAAAGCAAGCTTCAGCTTCTACAGCAGAGAAATCAGATACAGAAAGTGACACTGATGTATTTACATCTTCTGGCTCTTCTGGGAAGAGCAACTTATGGCTGATTGATTCTGGCGCATCCTATCATATGACACCTGATAGGAACTACTTTTCCACTTACCGAGAAATTGATGGAGGAGAAGTTCTGATGGGTAATGATGCTTCTTGCCGAATGGTTGGTGTTGGTAGCGTGATGATTAGGATGTTTGATGGTGTTATACGTACGATCACCGATGTTAGACATGTACCTGATTTGAGGAGGAGCTTGATTTCTGTTGGGGCATTGAGTAGACTTGGTTTGAAGATTGTAGTAGAAGGAGAGAAAATGAAGATATCAAAGGGTTCCATGATTGTTATGAGAGGTGTGAGGGCAGGAAATCTTTATCTATTAAAGGGCACTACTGTAATTGGTGAATCGGCTTCTGTTACATCTGTTGATTCGGATTCTTCCAGATTATGGCACTTACGGATGGGTCACATCGGTGAGCGCAACATGGATGAGTTGAGAAAATGAGGAATGATTGATGGAGCTCATCATTCAAAACTTGGTTTTTGTGAAGAGTGTGTTCTTGGAAAGCAGACGAAGATTTCTTTTGGTATAGGAGAGCATAAAGCGAAAGCTGTCTTGGAGTATGTTCATACAGATGTCTGGGCTCCCTCCCCTTGTCAATCTTTAGGTGGAGCCAGGTATTTCGTTTCATTTATAGATGATTTCTCTCGTAAAGTATGGGTATACTTTCTTCAGTCAAAGAGTGAAACCTTTGCCAAGTTTCGAAAGTGGAAATCTATGGTTGAGAAGCAGTCAGGGAAGAAATTGAAAGTTCTCCGTTCAGATAATGGCGTTGAATTTGTATCACAGGAATTCATCGATAATTGTGAATCTGAAGGCAATAAGAGGCATTACACTACACCAGGCGACCCCCAGTCTAATGGAGTTGCAGAAAGGATGAATCAGACATTATTGGAGAGAGCAAGATGCCTCAGACTGACTGCTAAATTGAAGAAGGGATTTTGGGCTGAAGCTTTATCTATGGCAGCTTTCCTCATCAACCGCACACCTTCTACTGCCATAGATATGAAAATCCCTGAAGAAGTATTGAAAGGAGAGCCTATTAGCTATTCATTTCTCAGAGTGTTTGGTTGCCCAGCTTATGTGCATGAGAGTAAAGGGAAGCTGGAACCTAGAGCCCGCAAGTGTATCTTTCTAGGTTATAGGAGAGGAGTGAAGGGATATAGGTTATGGTGTCCTATTAGCAAGAAGATCATTATGAGCAGGCATGTGAATTTTGATGAGAAGGCTATGTTGAAGGTGGAGCCTTCCTCATCGGATGACAATGAGAGGACATGTGAAGAATACCAGACACAAAGCAAGTCATCTGTTGATTCTTTCCATAGACGTTCAGATGGTGTTTCCGATGACACCGTGGTTGATGAGGATAATATTGATGTTGGTACAGAGAATCAAACTCAAGGTGGAGCTCATTCAGAACCTAGGCCTGTTAGACAAAGAAGAAAGCCTAAGTGGCTTGATGAGTTTGTTGGATTGAGCATCGAAGACATTAACTTCGATAATATGGCAACATATGCTTTGAATGTTGTCCATGATGAGCCCTGTGATTATAGAGAAGCTATCGCATCAGTTAATAGTTCCAGTTGGTTAGTTGCTATGGAGGAGGAGATTGAATCATTACAGAGAAATCATACTTGGGATTTGGTGGCTCTTCCCACCGACAAGAGAGCTATTAGATGCAAGTGGATCTATAGAGTGAAAGACGGTGAAAATGGTAATCTTAGATACAAGGCAAGATTAGTCGCAAAGGGGTATGTTCAGAAGAAGGGGTAGAGTATCATGATATCTTTGCTCCAGTGGTTAGGCATACTTCTATTCGTATTCTTTTGGCATTAGTTGTTCATTATGATATGGAATTAGAGCAACTAGATGTCAAAACTGCATTCTTGCACGGTGATCTGGATGAGGAGATTTATTTAAAGCAGCCGGAAGGGTTCATTGATAGTAGCAGACCAGACTATGTTTGCAAACTCAACAAATCTCTATATGGACTGAAGCAGTATCCTAGACTATGGTATAAGAGGTTTGATAAGTTTATGCTGTCACAGGGATACTCCAGAAGTTTCAAAGACCAGTGTGTTTATTTCAGAAGATGTGATGGTGATATGATTTATTTGTTGTTATATGTTGATGATATGCTGATTGCATCTCGGAGTATGGTCAGAATTAAGGAGTTGAAAGCGGAGCTCAGTAGAGAGTTTGATATGAAGGATTTGGGAAAGGCACAAAGAATATTGGGTATGGAGATAAGCAGGGATAGGAAGCGGAGAGAGTTAAGGCTCACTCAAGCGCAGTATATCGAGAAGGTCCTCGCTTGATTTGGAATGGAGAAAGCCAAACCGGTTGGCACTCCGTTAGGCTCTCATTTTAAGTTGTCAAAAGACTTATCTCCCTCATCGGAAGAAGACAAAAGGTATATGGCTGATATACCTTATTCTAGTGCTGTTGGTAGTCTTATGTATGCGATGGTGTGCACAAGACTAGATTTGGCCCATGCAGTGGGTGTTGTGAGTCGATATATGTCTAACCCAGGTGATGCAGCCCAGACTGATGAAGTCTTAGGTCGCGAGCGACCTAAGGTACTGATAAGTCACGTGCGACCTAACGATGAATGAGCTAACGAAATAGATCAAGCATTGGGGGGAAATACGGCGAGTTATGCAAGAAAAGGGAAACCAGCGACCTACGATAAGTCGCTCAACTATAGGTCGCTAAGCAGTAACGTTTGCTTAGGTCGCAAGGACTTAGGTCGCTCAACTTTAGGTCGCTTGAAGACTTCCAGAAGTGAAGTTCTTAGGTCGCTGGATCTTATGCCACTTTCTTTAGGTCGCGAACGACCTACCATAAGTCGTGGGAAGATAGGTCGCTCGACCTTATGCCGTTGGAAGATAGGTCGCTCCACTACAGATGTCGAGCTACGACCTAAGTTAGGTCGCTCAACTACTGATGCCGCGTTCTCAATTGTGCCACCTGACTATAAGTCGCGACCACCTTAGGTCGTAGACCGTATGCCGCATTGCCTCAGGTCGCATTGATCATTAAGTCGCTTGAAGAAGTTAGGTCGCACAAGATCTTAGGTCGCTGAAGTGTTAAGTCGTTCCTGAAGCAAGGAGTTGTTTGTTGTGTCGCTTATGTGTTGTAAATACTCTTAAGTTGTAAGTCGCATTGTTATATTGTGTTGTGTTGTATTTGTGTGTTTTCTTTTAGGTCGCGTGTGTTAGGTCGTTAACGACCTATGTAAGGTCGTAGGTCGCAAGTGTTAGGTCGGTGCCGACCTAGGTGTTGTAATATGTGGAATCGTGTTGAGTTGTAACATCTATAAATAGCGGGGTGGTGTCATTGTAATAGTTAGTTGATTTTGAATAAAAACTCGTTTATGTGCTTTGTGCCACTTCTCCAATTGGTAGTTGAGTGTGATCTCCTATCTCCACTTTCGGTAATCGAGTGCGCTCGATTCAACGACAGTTGAAGCCGATTCACGGTATCTAGTGCGCTAGATCAACGTACGAAGAATCGTAGATCTTTAAACACGGTATCGTGCGCGATCAACATGTTTGGGATAGCTAGAATCCGGTATCGTTTGATCAACGGATTTGGGCCATTCGGTATCTTCTATTCCATCGATTCCTACTTTCACCGCATTATTCACTTTCGTTATCTGCTGCTGCATCATTTAGTATCAGAGCTAGACTTAGCCAATCATAGCTAAGCCGAGTCTTGGAGCCAATTCTTTTGAAGTTAAGGCCGAGAGTTAGAAGTTGAAGCCGTGCATCACTTTGAGAATCAAGGCCGAGAATTGAAGTTTGAAAATGCCACCGAGAAGAGCTAATCGCCATCAGAATGTTGAAGCGTTGTATAGAAGAGAAGAAGCTGAGCAAATGGAACAACGCATCAATGAAAAGTTTGATGAAGGCATTGGGAAGTTAGAGAAACTGATGAATGATATGAATCAAGGACAAAGAAGGGGATCATCAATCTCGAACCATGGAGGAAATAGAGTTTCGCCATCGGTTGTGGAAGTGAGAAGGGTGTCGCCGCAACCTTATCGAGGAAGACGAGAATCTCCAGTTTCAATGAGAAGAGAACATCATGAGTATAGAGATGAAGAGAGAAGAACTCCACGTGAGTTTGAACAAGAACCATACCATGATGATGAAAGACAAAGTCGAAGAGATATGCGTGATCAGAGAGATGTGGGTGGTCGAGATCGTTATCGAAGTACATCTGTTTTTGATGAAGATGGTGGTAGATGTAGTATGCATTCGCGAGATCGAGACCAAGTACGAAGTGCATATCGGGTTGTAGAGGATGATCGCCGATGGGAGTCGGGGATGAAAATTGAAATTCCAGAATTCAAGGGTGGAATGGAAGCGGAGGAATTTTTGGATTGGGTTTCAAATGTTGAGGAAATTTTTGACTTCAAAGAAGTTCCTACGGATCGAAGAGTGAAGTTAGTTGCTATGAGATTAAGAGGGAGAGCTATGGCATGGTGGAAACAAACAAAACTTACACGGGAGAGGATGGGGAAGTCAAAGATTGTCACATGGGATAAGATGAGAAAGATGATGAAAGCAACTTTCTTGCCACACAATTATCAGTCCCTTATGTATCAACGATTGCAGAATCTAAGGCAAGGGACGAGGACAGTGAATGAATATGCGGATGAATTTTATCAATTGATTGCGAGGAATGACATTATGGAAACAGAGGAACAGCTAACAGCTAGGTATGTTGGAGGGTTGCGAACGCAGATTCAAGACATGGTGAATATGTTTGATCCAAGATCTGTCGCCGAAGCACATCAGAAAGCACTTTGCATAGGAGAAACAAGGGAGGAGAGGAGGTGGTGTGTTTAAAAATTCCAAAAACCAGAACAAGGATGTTAGTAACAGTGTGGATGTTTCCAAAGTCATCAGTAAACCGATTGTGAATGAAGCCAGCAAAACAAAGACCAATAGTAATCTCAAATGTTTTAACTGTCAAGAGTTTGGCCATAAAAGCAATGAATGTACAAAGCCAAAGAAGCGGGCAATGATTGCGGGGATTGAGCATGAAGATGCAGAGGTAGAGTGTGTCAATTCAATACCTGTTGAAGAGGAAGAATTATTGTCTGGAGATGAGGGTTTTAGTTTGTTGATGAGAAGATCGTGTTTGACACCAAAGCAAGAGGATGATTCAAGTTGGTTGAGGAGTAACATTTTCCAGTCAACATGCACGATCTTTGGAAGGGTTTGTAAATTTATCATCGATGCAGGAAGCTGTGATAATATCATTTCTTCGGAAGCTGTGAAGAAGTTGTCATTGAAAACAGAAAAGCATCCACACCCCTACAAATTAGCTTGGTTGAGGAAAGGAGGGGAAGTGAAGGTTAATCGAAGAGTTTGTGTTAATTTTTCCATTGGGAAGAAATACAAAGACGAAATTTGGTGTGATGTGGTTGATATGGATGTTTGCCATTTGTTGTTGGGGAGGCCATGGCAATACGATAGAGCTGTGCAACATGATGGACGCACAAATAGCTACAGTTTTATGTTCGAGGATACACGAATCGTTTTGGTTCCTAAGAAGCGTCAACAGAGTGAAAACAAATTGGAGGAAATCGAGGAGCTAAAGACATTGTTGTCTTTAAAGGAATTTGTTGATGTGGAAGATGAAGTCGATCGTGTTCAATCACCAAAGTTTGACAGAGATGAAGTTGTTGATTTTCAACCAACGAAATCTGATGAACATGAGGTTGAAAATTCACAGTCGGCAAAGTTGGATGAGGGTGAAGGAAGTAAGTCAGGAGATGAAGAGGGTAATTTGTTGATGAAGGAGGAGGATTTGAATAGTCTACAATCTACAAAAGAGTTTGTTAAAGAAGTGGAGGGTAGTGCAGAAGTATTCCTGTTGAATGAAGTTGAACCCAGTAACAGTGTTGAAATTATCAAAGAGGTTAAGCCAATGGTGAATGAATGTGAAGATGTAGTTCCTGCAGAACTGTCCAAATAATTACTGCTACTGAAGGACGTACATCATGTTAATCAAGTATCAAGTGCTATTGTACCGTATATGCCACGTAATCATATGTGTCCGACAGAACAGGTAGAATTGAGAAGATTGGCTGATGGGTTACTATTCAAAGGAAGGCAGTTGTATACTCCTGATTGTAATTGGCAAATAAAAGTTATCAAAGATGTACGTGAAGGAAGACACGTGGACAGTGATCAAACCATGCAGTTGGTTACAATGTTTTGTTTTGGGCCGTCAATCAGAAAAGGGGTTGAAATGTTTGTCCAGAAGAGTCAGAGTTATCAAATTTTAAAAGAGATCGCAACGAAGTCAGGATTATGTATATCATTACCTATACATACTAGATCATGGGTGGACGTAAGTATGGACTCTGCATTGGATTTGATGAAGACGCAAAGTGGCAACGAATCTTTCTATTCAATGGTTGAACAATTTCTTGTTGGTACTTACAATAAGCTAAATGTTGGGGGACTGGGTCGTTTGAAAATTGTGAAGGAAATTTGTGAGAATGATTGTAAGTTGAGCTTGCCGGATCATCATCCTATGACTAAAGCTGACAATATCAAACACTTGGTTCTGTTTCACAAGGATGAGAATGTCAAAGACGAAGCAACTATAAATTCGAGGACGAATTTTTGTCAACCGGGGAAGGATGATGCAGCCCAGACTGATGAAGTCTTAGGTCGCGAGCGACCTAAGGTACTGATAAGTCACATGCGACCTAACGATGAACGAGCTAACGAAATAGATCAAGCATTGGGGGGAAATATGGCGAGTTATGCAAGAAAAGGGAAACCAGCGACCTACGATAAGTCGCTCAACTATAGGTCGCTAAGCAGTAACGTTTGCTTAGGTCGCAAGGACTTAGGTCGCTCAACTTTAGGTCGCTTGAAGACTTCCAGAAGCGAAGTTCTTAGGTCGCTGGATCTTATGCCACTTTATTTAGGTCGCGAACGACCTACCATAAGTCGTGGGAAGATAGGTCGCTTGACCTTATGCCGCTGGAAGATAGGTCGCTCCACTACAGATGTCGAGCTACGACCTAAGTTAGGTCGCTCAACTACTGATGTCGCGTTCTCAATTGTGCCACCTGACTATAAGTCGCGACCACCTTAGGTCGTAGACCGTATGCCGCATTGCCTCAGGTCGCATTGATCATTAAGTCGCTTGAAGAAGTTAGGTCGCACAAGATCTTAGGTCGCTAAAGTGTTAAGTCGTTCCTGAAGCAAGGAGTTGTTTGTTGGGTCGCTTATGTGTTGTAAATACTCTTAAGTTGTAAGTCGCACTGTTATATTGTGTTGTGTTGTATTTGTGTGTTTTCTTTTAGGTCGCGTATGTTAGGTCGTTAACGACCTATGTAAGGTCGTAGGTCGCAAGTGTTAGGTCGGTGCCGACCTAGGTGTTGTAATATGTGGAGTCGTGTTGAGTTGTAACATCTATAAATAGCGGGGTGGTGTCATTGTAATAGTTAGTTGATTTTGAATAAAAACTTGTTTGTGTGCTTTGTGCCACTTCTCCAATTGGTAGTTGAGTGTGATCTCCTATCTCCACTTTCGATAATAAAGTGCGCTCGATTCAACGACTGTTGAATCCGATTCACGGTATCTAGTGCGCTAGATCAACGTACGAAGAATCGTAGATCTTTAAACACGGTATCGTGCGCGATCAACGTGTTTGGGATAGCTAGAATCCGGTATCGTTTGATCAACGGATTTGGGCCATTCGATATCTTCTATTCAATCGATTGCTACTTTCACCGCATCATTCACTTTCGTTATCCGCTGCTGCATCACCAGGCAAAGAGCATTGGCAAGCTGTGAAGTGGATTCTTATATATCTTCGAGGCACTTCTTCGGTGGGCTTGTTATATGGTGGAGTGGATGGTGACATCTTTCTTAGAGGATACTGTGATTCTGATTATGCTGGGGATAGAGATGCTAGGAAGTCAGTGTCGGGCTATGTTTTTACACTTGGCATAGGCTCGATTTCATGGAGATCAAAGCTGCAATCTATCGTAGCTTTATCGACTACCGAAGCAGAGTTGATATCGATTGTGGAAGCAACAAAGGAAGGATTATACTTACTTCAGTTGTTGGATGATCTTTCAATGGTGCAGCGGACAGTAGAGATATTTTCAGACAGTCAGAGTGTGATTCATCTTGTAGAGAATCAAGCTTATAGTTCACGGACGAAGCACATTGATGTTAGAGGTTTCTTTCTTATGCTTGAGGAAGAACGAAGCAAGATCAAATTGTTGAAAGTAAGTACTTCGGATAATCCTTCAGATATGATGACAAAGTCACTTCCAAAGGACAAGTTTGAGCATTGCTCAAACTTGATCAGTTTGATTCCTGTTACTTGAGCGCCATGGGGCGCTAGACCCAACAACTTCTATGTTGATTGCTTGATGATAAGGTGATGAAGAGAGATTGTTATATTTGAATCAAGGTGGAGTGTTAAATTTGAATGATTCAAATATTTGTAAAAGAGGAAAGAAATTGATTAATTGATTCACTCAAATCAATTAATTTGGCTGATATATGGAAGCATATTTTGAAGGAAACTAATAAATTAGTCAATCAATTAATTAGTCAATATATTTGGTATATGAAGAAATAAATGATTAGGCATAGAGAATAAAGGAAAGATATTGAAACGAAGATTACACCATCTATTTGTATAAAAATCAAATCATGCAATTTGGAAAGATATCTGGATAATCGGGAAATTGATTTGCTTAATCTCCAAGCAACCCTTCATTATCAAGTCTATTTAAATGAAGGAATTTCATCTTCATATGTATAAGCAAGTGTGAGAGAATCCACCATTATTCTTCTCTCTCTTTTGTACTCTATTCTTTAGTGAAATAAAAAGTTGTTGGGTCTCCGTGGACGTAGGATATTCATATCTGAACCACATTAAATCTTCTGTGTCTCTTATTTCTGCTATTATTTCTGTGAGACTGCATAATTGATTTTTTTTAAGTTCCATTGGTATCTAAATAGGCAATACTAGATCCTGATCAAATAATTCGCTTCCGCTCAAATTAAAACAAATTTCACTACAGGCTGTGCAGGTGCACCGCAGCCCCAAGAGAAATGTTACAGTAACAGCCTGGTTTCTAGAATTATGCTAAAGGACAAATGCTATAAGGAATCCTATGCTTTGTTAAATATGTTTTACAAATAAATTAGTTTTTTTTCTCAAAGCAAACAGAGTTAACTGGTGGTGAGATTTTATTAATCAAAAGAAACATTGAAACAAGAGAAGAAAACTAATCAGAGGTTCTGAATCCAACTTCTGATTAGTAAATCAAAACTTCTGATTTGTAAATCAAAACTTCATTTTATGTTTTTTGTCAATGTTCTGAATAAAGTTATCGATTCAGACAAAATTATTCAGAACTTTTTTCAATTTTATTTTCTTGTTTTGCTGAATGATACCTTTTGTTCTGAATGATGAATGCAAACAATCAAGTAAGTGATTATTCAAAATTCAACATTCAACCATCAACATTCAGATTTTAAATTTCAACAATTACAATTCAAAATTCAACAAATTAAATAAATGGAGCCAAAAAGAAAAAAAACAAAATGCATCGTAAAACAGAAGCCCGTTAGGCCCATTACTCAAATAATCATATAATGCTACCCCATGTAGGACTCGTTGAGCTTCTTTCATTGAACATCCAGTCATTTATTATAACTAGTGCGAACTCGTGTTACGCATACAGTTCATCCTATTGGCTTTTTGTCAACAACTAGAAAAATGGAGCACTTAAAAAAAATCAGATATGCATAATTTTGTTTTATAAAGAACATTCATATTTGAATACAATGACTTCTTGTACATCCTGACATGTAAACGCTTGAACACATCCACGTCATCTTTTTATAAGCAGATAAAGAAAAAATAGGTAATGTAAACGTAGAAAAATATGGTATATGTTCATGCAACCTAGATAATTGGATACACATCCTTTTCCATCACCTTTACCACTAATTGGAAGCATTAATGCAACCTAGTTATATTCGTAAATGTTACAGCAGTCTATAGCATCTATGTTCTAACATTTTAGTAAAAATATTATACTAATTGCATCTTGGTCATCAAAGTCAGACATAGTACTGGATGTTTCTTTGTTGATATCCGAATGGAATGATCTCGAGACTTTATCCACTTGTGAGATTCGAGATCGTGAATCCAATTTATGTTCATCTCTTGTTTTATGTAGCCTTGAGATTCATCCTTCTCTTTTAGACCGCATTCTTGAAGATCTTCTTCGAGCATGTGTTCTTGATTTTGGTGGAAGTTGGGAAGATCATATTTCTCTTGTTGAGTTTTCCTATAATAATGGCTTCCATTCTAGTATTGGTATGGCACCTTTCGAGGCATTCTACGAAAGGCCATGTCGATTTCCTTCGTGATTGGCTTGAAGCCGGTGAGAAGCTAGTTTTAGGTCCAGATTTTATTGGTGTTCATTTGTGTTTCACTTATGAGGGTTGTTGTGCGTTTCAGTCGATCGGGAAAGTTAGCACCTCGATATATTGGTCTATTTCCCATCACCGAACGCATTGGTTCTATGGCTTGTCGCCTTTTATTACCGGCTCGATTTTCTGCTATTCGTGACGTTGTCCACGTCTCTCAACTATGGGAATGCCTTAGGGATTCCGATTCTATTCTAGAGCCCGGTATTATTGAGGAAATTGAAGTTTCACCAAATTTGACTTATGAGCAACATTCTATTCGTATCATTACTTCGGAGGTTAAACGCCTTCGAAATAAAGATGTCTTCTTGTGGAAGTTCAATGGTCCTCAAATCCTAAGGATTTCTCTTGGGAATCTTGAGAATTCATCGAGCAAACACATCCGGACTTACTCTTTCGTGCTCTTTATGGTGAACTTCTTATTTCAAATTTTCTTTTGTGTTGATATGCTTTTATGGTTGTTACTTTTTATTTCTCCTCTTAATTATTGCGAGGACGCAATTTCTTTAAGAAGGGGAGTCTGTAACAACCCGCATATTTTACGATTATATATTTAAATATTTTATTAAAATATAGCATCGTTAGTCGGATTAAAGTCCGAAAATCTACTTTTTGCAAACAGTCGAATTAGGACTCAAAACCATTCCCATTGAGTCCAAAATGGCATTTGCGACCTTTTTGAGTATAAACATTGATATGTTTGGAGTTGAGTGAATTTTGCTATTTTTCACTTAGGGCTTGGGTTTGGGTTTCAGCCCACTAACCCAGCTCATCTTATATCCTAAATCCACCCCCTCTCCTCTTCATTCATTCTATTATTTTCCTAACACTTCAAGCTTTAGTAAAAATGGGGGAAGAGATTGGAAACTAAAATCCTAAGCCATAGATTCATTTGCAAACTCAAGTTCTAGCTCCAAAATCTAAGAGAAGCTTAGGTAAGCATCCTCTTCATCTTCTCCATCTCATTTCCTCTTCAATTTCAGAAATTTCCTAAACCCTAACTTAGGAAATGTTTTTCTTTTGAGCTTAGACTGAAGCTTCTTGGGTTAAGATTGAAGAGTGATTGTTCTTGCCTTGCTCTATAACTTCTCTCTTGTGTTTTTGGGTTTAAAGGTGAGTTTTTGAACTCACATCTACTTCTATAGATATCATTGTTGTTAGGTATGAATTCCTAACACTTATTTATGATCATTTGCTTTTGATTTGAATTGAATTGGTGAATATTCCAATTTTTGGTGTTTTGAGGTCAAATCTTTAAAAATCCAATCTTTGATGTTTGAACACGTTAGAGGGGTGTTTCGGAGGGCCACACAAGACTTGGTTATCGCTTGACGTAAATCCCTAGTCGTTGTTGCTCGCTCGTTCGCTTCCGTTCCATGTTATTGATTTTTCCCCCACAAGGGGGCTAGGCTGAAACTGCTGATGAAGCAGGTTCAATTGACTGAACAGTAGGTCAATCGACTGAACCAGGGGGCAGAAAATTCTCTACCTCTGTATCAGTCGACTGACACACTGAGTCAGTCGACTGAGCCTGGAAACCGAGTGTTTCCAGGTCTGAATTAGTCGACTGACACACTGAGTCAGTCGACTGAGCCTGGAAACCGAGTGTTTCCAGGTCTGTGTCAGTCGACTGATTCTGGGAAATGTTTATTTTGCCTATTGTAGGCAAATTTGTGTGGATTTCCAATTTTTTGATCGATTCTCCTTTCTCCGATTAGTTGTTATCACTTTAGTTGACTTTGATAATTTCTTTTTCGGGATTTTTGGCAACGTCCATTTTGATGGATTCGGTATCGATTTCTTTGGATTTGATTCACGTCTTCGTATGTGAATTTTTGGTGATTGATTGTTTCTACAATCATTTCTGTGACTTGTCACTTTATATTACAAAGGTTTCTATACTAGTAGTAAATATTCAAACTCTTTTACAAAGATGATTTCAACTCTATTTTTAATACAAAGCTCGTTTATAAAACCGTTTTCCAATCTATTAGTATATACAAACCTTTACCTCGTTCGTATGAGAAATCTAATTAAACGATTTAGTAAAACAAGTGGTATGAAACGCTTGCGTTTACTTCGTCGGATAATTTTTGGACTTGTTTGATTGAAAATTTTGTGACAACTTTTGAGTGGAACTCTACAGTTTGTTCGTAAATATTTAAGTTAAGCCAGTGGTTATGGGACATGAAGCTAAACTCATTTATTCACTAGCTTAGTGTAATCGACACTTCTTGATGATCGATGATGATCATTTTTGTGGTTTAGACTAGCAATGTGCGATGTCTCTTTGTCCACGTGGGGGGCTGTACCTCATTTTATTGAGCTTCGTCTCATTTCTTTTATAGGCTAGCGACACATGGTCTTTGGACCGTTCGTGGAGCAATCGGCTTGATAAGTCGGAGCATGGGGCGTATCTTTCTAGGTGCGTCGATGTTTGATTATGCATGGGGCGTATCTTTCTAGGTGCGTCGATGTTTGATTATGCATGGGGCGTATCTTTCTAGATGCGTCGATGTTTGTTTATGCATGGGGCGTATCTTTCTAGGTGCATTGATGTTTGTTTGTGCATGGGGCGTACCTTTCTAGGTGCGTCGATGTCTATTTATGCATGGGGCGTATCTTTCTAGATGCGTCGATGTTTGTGATGCACGTGTTGGTGAGTTTTCATACTCCCGTTTGTGATAGGCCTCCCCCTTTGTGATTTCTGGATTTCTAATTGATGATTTCTAGAATTTGTGTTTCACCAACTTTTGCGATTGGCATTGATATGTTTGTCAATATTTGTGGTTTGGTGAATAAAATAAAGAATATGACATTCTTTTTTATGTTATGAGATTTTTGAGATATTGTATGATTTTTGTTGTTGTTAAATGTATACTTGTCACAGTATGGCATTATTGTTATCATATGTATTTGTATCTCTTATTCTATCTCATTTTATTTGATATTTATAGCAAAACTGATCCATTTATTATTTTCTTCTTAAATAATACTTGGGTCAGACCGAGGTATTTCAGGTGCTCCTACTTGACTTCTTATCAGGGATTATCATCTGATTTTTGGCTAACTACTTTAGATTAGTAGTTTTTGTTATTATACATTTGAGATATAGACTCCTTAATATATAATTACTCTTTTGTCTAGCACTTGTATCTATTCTTTTGTGATGTAGTGGATCTCGTTTGACCACTACTTTGATGTACACTTCTATGTGATATACTCATATCTGTTTCCGCCTTTGTGATATGAGTATCTGTGACTGATTTGTGTTATGTTTATTTCTATATTTATTTCCAAAGTCCACTTAGCCACTGTGTGGTAGCTTTGAGTTTGTATTTGATATGTCGGATTTCCTCTTGAAATGAAATGTAAGTTATATTATCTGACATATCGGTACTCGCACAAAGCAATTACACAGATGGTCGCTCCTCAACAGCCTTATTCTTCATGCTAGTCGATGGCATTACCCCGTAGTGTCCTTGCCTAGTGTGAGTATAGAGGTGGGGCGTCACAGCTTGGTATCAGAGCCAAACTTTGGAACAACGTAGAATAATCTAGCAAGAATCAGTGTCCTAAGTCTCTCTTAGGAATCGTGCCATAGGATTTAATTCGAGTCTTCGTACCGTTCTATACTATTTCTTTTTATGATGCCTTGTTTTATCAATCAAGTTTGTTTGATATTCATTTTGTGAATAACCTTTTTCCTCTTCTTTCTTTCTTAAAGAAGAGAAATGGATAGACTTGGCCGCCCCAGCGCCGGTCAATCAAGTGCTACTCCTCAGGATGGAGTATTTATGTCTGCTCATCAACTTTTAGATCTTGTGAACAATGCCCAAGCTACTGGACCCGTTCCAGCGCCTACTCACCCTAAATCCGGGTTTGCACGCTTGTGTGGAGATTATACCGCTTTGGGTGGAAGGTCATTCAAGGGATCCGAAAGTGTTATAGAAATCCAAGCTTGGCTTAGATCATGCGATCGCATCTTTTCCCGCATGGATCTTATTGATTCACTTCGAGTCCAAGTGGCTTCTAGCATGCTCCAAGAAAGAGCATTAGATTGGTATGAGCTTTTGATTTCGGAAATTATTGAAGCGGATCTTACTTGGGAGCAATTCCGGGAAAGGTTCGAATTGAAGTTTGTGCCGGAAGCTGAAAAAGTAACTTTGGCCCGGCGTTTTATTGACCTTGTTCAAGGTGAATCTTCCATGACGGATTACGTCGCATCTTTCGAATCTCTCTCTAAATATGGGGTCGAGTATATTAATACCCCATTGAAGAAAAATCAGAGATTTGTTTATGGGTTGAACAAGAACCTCAAAAAGCCCTTACTTCTGAAACTAGAAGTTTCTTTCGATCAGCTTGTTGATATCGCTCTTCGTCTTGGAGAGGCCGATAAAGAGAGTAATGTTGAAGTTGTGGGTGCCAAATAGAACTTCAACAATAACATGAAGTGGCCTATTATGTTTAAAGGCCCCAATCCCAATAAGAAAGGGAAGCAAGAAACTTCGGTAGCAAATACTCCTGCGTCTAGTCATGGACAATGCTACAATTGTGGTTCTACCGACCACTATGCGAATAAGTGTCTGAAACCTCTCTATTGTCGCTATTGCAAAAATTCGGGTCACCATATATCTGCATGTCCCATACTTCAAAATAAGAAGGAGGGAAAGTTAAATGTTATGCAAGCTCCTAGTGACACTTCTCATGGTCAAGGTATTTCTCATTCAGTCCTTGATGACATTTTTTTGTGATTATCCTATTCAAGTTCTTTTTGATATGGGTTCATTTTATTATTTTATATCAAAAGAACTTGCTGATTCTTTTTCTTTAAATATTTTGGGCTTGATGACTTCTTTGAGAATTGCGAATCCGGTTGGTGGATCCGCAACACTTAGTTTGTTTCTTTTAAGATGTCGAGATTATTTTATGTATGTGATTATTCTTTTCGAGCCGATTTGCATGTTATGCGTTACTTAGGCTCCGAAATTGGTTTTTGGGAAAGGATTGGCTTGATCATTATGAAGCCCATATCCTATGTCCTGAGCGGACTATATATCTTCGACATTCTCAATCTGTTAAGCAGATTTCTATTGTTCTTAATGATTTTAATTTCCAAATTTGGTGGCAACATTTTTATTCTTTAAACCCACTTGATGAGGAAGATGTTATTTCTCTCATTCAAGTAATTTGTGAATTTTCAGAAATATATTTGAGCTTGTCTTAGGATTATCACCTAAACAATCTATTGAGTGGTGCTAAGGTCTTTTCATCTTGACCTTACCACCGGTTTTCATCAGCTACGAGTTGCGGAGGGTAGCATTCCACTTACCGCGTTCCGCACTCGTTATGATTCTTGTGAGTGGTTCGTTATGTCATTCAGTTTGACGAACCTTCTACCTTATCTCATCCATCTTATGAATCGAGTATTCTACGAATATCTCGATAGGTTTATCTTTGTATTTATTGATTATGGATGAAAACAACAATTTAAAATTTGCAAATCTTTTTAATAAGATATTTATAAGTATGATTGGATTTTGTTCTTAAAACGAGCAAAGAATATTTGTAAAAATTTTAAGTGACATGTTTATCATATAGAAGATGATTTTGTGTTGTTTTGCCCATTGGGTGCTTTAAGAATTCTGGTCGATGCGCTTGATCAACGTTATCGATAGGAATTTCCTAAACGCTATGATGAGACAGACTGACACAGTAAATTGACTTGTAATAAGTAAACTTTTCTAAAAAGATGATTACATAAAGTTAATTATAATTTTGAATGTCTTAGCTTTTCGGGAAAGAGGATCGATTAAAAGAACTCTTTTCCGATGCTCTTATTCTTGTGATTCCCGAAGGAAACCAAGACTTTATTGTTTGTACCGATGCTAGTCGTATTTGTTTGGGTGTCATTCTTTTGCTAAGGGAATGTGTTATCACATATGCTTCTTGACAATTAAAGCATGTCGAGACTAGATATGCCACTCATGATCTAGAGCTCGCGACTATTGTTTTTGCTCTTAGAATTTGGTGTCATTATCTTTTGGGAGAGAAAATTTTTTCCCTACACCGATCATAAAACTTTGAAGTATTTACTTTCTCAAAAGGAACTTAATTTGCATCAACAACGTTGGCTCGAGTTCCTTGCATCTTATGATCTTGATATTCTTTATACTTCCGGAAAGGGAAATCGTGTTGTCGATGCCCTTAGCTGAGAGCAACAAGCGGATGTTTCTTTGTTGATATCCGAATGGAATGATCTCGAGACTTTATCCACTTGTGAGATTCGAGATCGTGAATCCAATTTATGTTCATCTCTTGTTTTATGTAGCCTTGAGGTTCATCCTTCTCTTTTAGACCGCATTCTTGAAGATCTTCTTCGAGCATGTGTTCTTGATTTTGGTGGAAGTTGGGAAGATCATATTTCTCTTGTTGAGTTTTCCTATAATAATGGCTTCCAATCTAGTATTGGTATGGCACCTTTCGAGGCATTCTACGGAAGGCCATGTCGATTTCCTTCGTGATTGGCTTAAAGCCGGTGAGAAGCTAGTTTTAGGTCCAGATTTTATTGGTGTTCATTTGTGTTTCACCTATGAGGGCTGTTGTGCGTTTCAGTCGATCGAGAAAGTTAGCACCTCGATATATTGGTCTATTTCCCATCACCGAACGCATTGGTTCTGTGGCTTGTCGCCTTTTATTACCGGCTCGATTTTCTGCTATTCGTGACGTCTTCCACGTCTCTCAACTATGGGAATGCCTTAGGGATTCTGATTCTATTCTTGATCCCGGTATTATTGAGGAAATTGAAGTTTCACCAAATTTGACTTATGAGCAACATTCTATTCGTATCATTACTTCGGAGGTTAAACGCCTTCGAAATAAAGATGTTCTTCTTGTGGAAGTTCAATGGTCCTCAAATCCTAAGGATTTCTCTTGGGAATCTTGAGAATTCATCGAGCAAACACATCCAGACTTACTCTTTCGTGCTCTTTATGGTGAACTTCTTATTTCAAATTTTCTTTTATGTTGATATACTTTTATGGTTGTTACTTTTTATTTCTCCTCTTAATTATTGCGAGTACGCAATTTCTTTACGGAGGGGAGTCTGTAACAACCCGCATATTTTACGATTATATATTTAAATATTTTATTAAAATATAGCATCGTTAGTCAGATTAAAGTCCAAAAATCTACTTTTTGCAAACAGTCGAATTAGGACTCGAAACCATTCCCATTGAGTCCAAAATGGCATTTGCGACCTTTTTGAGTATAAACATCGATATGTTTGGAGTTTAGTGAATTTTGCTATTTTTCACTTAGGGCTTGGGTTTGGGTTTCAGCCCACTAACCCCAACTCATCTTATATCCTAAATCCACCCCCTCTCCTCTTCATTCATTCTATTATTTTCCTAACACTTCAAGCTTTAGTAAAATGGGGGAAGAGATTGGAAACTAAAATCCTAAGCCATAGATTCATTTGCAAACTCAAGTTCTAGCTCCAAAATCTAAGAGAAGCTTAGGTAAGCATCCTCTTCATCTTCTCCATCTCATTTCCTCTTTAATTTCAGAAATTTCCTAAACCCTAACTTAGGAAATGTTTTTCTTTTGAGCTTAAGCTGAAGCTTCTTGGGTTAAGACTGAAGAATGATTGTTCTTGCCTTGTTCTATAGCTTCTCTCTTGTGTTTTTGGGTTTAAAGGTGATTTTTTGAACTCACATCTACTTCTATAGATATCATTGTTGTTAGATATGAATTCCTAACACTTATTTATGATCATTTTCTTTTGATTTGAATTGAATTGGTGAATATTCCAATTTTTGGTGTTTTGAGGTTAAATCTTTAAAAATCCAATCTTTGATGTTTGAACACGTTAGTGGGGTGTTTCGGAGGGCCAAACAAGACTGGTTTGTCGCTTGGCGTAAATCCCTAGTCGTTGTTGCTCGCTCGTTCGCTTCCGTTCCGTGTTATTGATTTTGCCCCCACAAGGGGGCTAGGCTGAAACTGCTGATGAAGTAGGTTCAGTCGATTGAACCAGTAGGTCAGTCGACTGAACCAGAGGGCAGAAAATTCTCTGCCTCTGTATCAGTCGACTGACACACTGAGTCAGTCGACTGAGCCTGAAAACCGAGTGTTTCCAGGTCTGTATCAGTCGACTGACACACTGAGTCAGTCGACTGAGCTTGGAAACCGAGTGTTTCCAGGTCTGTGTCAGTCGACTGACCCTGTAGTCTAGTCGACTGATTCTGGGAAATGTTTATTTTGCCTATTTTAGGCAAATTTGTGTGGATTTCCAATTTTTTGATCGATTCTCCTTTCTTCGATTAGTTGTTATCACTTTGGTTGACTTTGATAATTTCTTTTTTGGGATTTTTGGCAACGTCCATTTTGATGGATTCGGTATCGATTTCTTTGGATTTTATTCACGTCTTCGTATGTGAATTTTTGGTGATTGATTGTTTCTACAATCATTTCTGTGACTTGTCACTTTAAATTACAAAGGTTTCTATACTAGTAGTAAATATTCAAACTCTTTTACAAAGATGATTTCAACTCTATTTTTAATACAAAGCTCGTTTATAAAACCGTTTTCCAATCTATTAGTATATACAGACCTTTACCTCATTCGTATGAGAAATCTAATTAAACGATTTAGTAAAACAAGTGGTATGAAATGCTTGCGTTTAATTCGTCGGTTAATTTTTGGACTTGTTCGATTGAAAATCTTGTGATAACTTTCGAGTGGAAATCTACAGTTTGTTCGTAAATATTTAAGTTAAGCCAGTGGTTATGGGACATGAAGCTAAACTCATTTATTTACTAGCTTAGTGTAATCGACACTTCTTGATGATCGATGATGATCATTTTTGTGGTTTAGACTAGTAATGTGCGATGTTTCTTTGTCCACGTGGGGGACTATACCTCGTTTTATTGAGCTACGTCTCATTTCTTTTATGGGCTAGCGACCCATGGTCTTTGGACCGTTCGTGGAGCAATCGGCTCGATAAGTCGGAGCATGGGGCGTATCTTTCTAGGTGCGTCGATGTTTGATTATGCATGGGGCGTATCTTTCTAGGTGCGTCGATGTTTGATTATGCATGGGGCGTATCTGTCAAAGATACGCCCCATGCATAAATAGACATCGACGCACCTAGAAAGATACGCCCCATGCACAAACAAACATCGACGCACCTAGAAAGATACGCCCCATGCATAAACAAACATCGACGCATCTAGAAAGATATGCTCCATGCATAATCAAACATCGACGCACCTAGAAAGATACGCCCCATGCATAATCAAACATCGATGCACCTAGAAAGATACGCCCCATGCTCCGACTTATCAAGCCGATTGCTCCACGAACGGTCCAAAGACCATGTGTCGCTAGCCTATAAAAGAAATGAGACGAAGCTCAATAAAACGAGGTACAGTCCCCCACGTGGACAAAGAGACATCGCACATTGCTAGACTAAACCACAAAAATGATCATCATCGATCATCAATAAGTGTCAATTACACTAAGCTAGTAAATAAATGAGTTTAGCTTCATGTCCCATAACCACTGGCTTAACTTAAATATTTACGAACAAACTGTAGAGTTCCACTCGAAAGTTGTCACAAAATTTTCAATCAAACAAGTCCAAAAATTAACCGACAAAGTAAACGCAAGCGTTTCATACCACTTGTTTTACTAAATCGTTTTATTAGATTTCTCATACGAATGAGGTAAAGGTTTGTATATTATAATAGATTGGAAAACGGTTTTATAAACGAGCTTTGTATTAAAAATAGAGTTGAAATCATCTTTGTAAAAGAGTTTGAATATTTACTACTAGTATAGAAACCTTTGTAATTTAAAGTGACAAGTCACATAAATGATTGTAGAAACAATCAATCACCAAAAATTCACATACGAAGACGTGAATCAAATCCAAAGAAATCGATACCGAATCCATCAAAATGGACGTTGCCAAAAATCCCGAAAAAGAAATTATCAAAGTCAACTAAAGTGATAACAACTAATCGGAGAAAGGAGAATCGATCAAAAAATTGGAAATCCACACAAATTTGCCTAAAATAGGCAAAATAAACATTTCCCAGAATCAGTCGACTAGACTACAGGGTCAGTCGACTGACACAGACCTGGAAACACTCGGTTTCCAGGCTCAGTCGACTGACTCAGTGTGTCAGTCAACTGATTCAGACTTGGAAACACTCGGTTTCCAGGCTCAGTCGACTGCCTCAGTGTGTGAGTCGACTGTTACAGGGGCAGAGAATTTTCTGCCCCCTGGTTCAGTCGACTGACCTACTGTTCAGTCAATTGAACCTGCTTCATCAGCAGTTTCAGCCTAGCCCCCTTGTGGGGGCAAAATCAATAACACGGAACGGAAGCGAACGAGCGAGCAACAACGACTAGGGATTTACGTCAAGCGATAACCAAGTCTTGTGTGGCCCTCCGAAACACCCCACTAACGTGTTCAAACATCAAAGATTGGATTTTTAAAGATCTGACCTCAAAACACCAAAAATTGGAATATTCACCAATTCAATTCAAATCAAAAGCAAATGATCATAAATAAGTGTTAGGAATTCATACCTAACAACAATGATATCTATAGAAGTAGATGTGAGTTCAAAAACTCACCTTTAAACCCAAAAACACAAGAGAGAAGCTATAGAGCAAGGCAAGAACAATCACTCTTCAATCTTAACCCAAGAAGCTTCAGTCTAAGCTCAAAAGAAAAACATTTCCTAAGTTAGGGTTTAGGAAATTTCTGAAATTGAAGAGGAAATGAGATGGAGAGGATGAAGAGGATGCTTACCTAAGCTTCTCTTAGATTTTGGAGCTAGAACTTGAGTTTGCAAATGAATCTATGGCTTAGGATTTTAGTTTCCAATCTCTTCCCTTATTTTTACTAAAGCTTGAAGTGTTAGGAAAATAATAGAATGAATGAAGAGGAGAGGGGGTGGATTTAGGATATAAGATGAGTTGGGTTAGTGGGCTGAAACCCAAACCCAAGCCCTAAGTGAAAAATAGCAAAATTCACTCAACTCCAAACATATCGATGTTTATACTCAAAAAGGTCGCAAATGTCATTTTGGACTCAATGGGAATGGTTTCGAGTCCTAATTCGACTGTTTGCAAAAAGTAGATTTTCGGACTTTAATCCGACTAACGATGCTATATTTTAATAAAATATTTAAGTATATAATCGTAAAATATGCGGGTTGTTACAGACTCCCCTCCTTAAAGAAATCGCGTCCTCGCAATAATTAAGAGGAGAAATAAAAAGTAACAACCATAAAAGCATATCAACACAAAAGAAAATTTGAAATAAGAAGTTCACCATAAAGAGCACGAAAGAGTAAGTCCGGATGTGTTTGCTCGATGAATTCTCAAGATTCCCAAGAGAAATCCTTAGGATTTGAGGACCATTGAACTTCCACAAGAAGACATCTTTATTTCGAAGGCGTTTAACCTCCGAAGTAATGATACGAATAGAATGTTGCTCATAAGTCAAATTTGGTGAAACTTCAATTTCCTCAATAATACCGGGCTCTAGAATAGAATCGGAATCCCTAAGGCATTCCCATAGTTGAGAGACGTGGACGACGTCACGAATAGCAGAAAATCGAGCCGGTAATAAAAGGCGACAAGCCACAGAACCAATGCGTTCGGTGATGGGAAATAGACCAATATATCGAGGTGCTAACTTTCCCGATCGACTGAAACGCACAACAGCCCTCATAGGTGAAACACAAATGAACGCCAATAAAATCTGGACCTAAAACTAGCTTCTCACCGGCTTCAAGCCAATCACGAAGGAAATCGACATGGCCTTCCGTAGAATGCCTCGAAAGGTGCCATACCAATACTAGATTGGAAGCCATTATTATAGGAAAACTCAACAAGAGAAATATGATCTTCCCAACTTCCACCAAAATTAAGAACACATGCTTGAAGAAGATCTTCAAGAATGCGGTCTAAAAGAGAAGGATGAACCTAAAGGCTACATAAAACAAGAGATGAACATAAATTGGATTCACGATCTCGAATCTCACAAGTGGATAAAGTCTCGAGATCATTCCATTCGGATATCAACAAAGAAACATCCGCTTATATGATCATACGCTACTTCATCGATGTTTTCACTCATCACAATACGAGCACGATGATCATTCCGTCATAATTTCGCAAACTCTTTCTTGTCAATTTGCGACATGCTCTCAAAATCATTCAGAATGTTATAACCATTTTTGACAATCTCCCATAATCTTTTAGAGATTAACTCCTCTTTCTTTTCCTTATAAGCCAGCACTAATGTACCATCTTCTTGATTTCTTTCTTCAACGTAATTTTCATTTTCTTCAATTTTATTGTTGCTTGGAGCTCTACATTCAGAAGCATAATGTTCAAAATTTTCACAATCGTAGCATTTAACGCGTGACTTGTCATACCTTGAATTTCCTCTCGCACGACCTCTTGTTGAGCTTTTTCCTTTTTTATTGTTGTTGTTGTTTCCATTGTTGGGCCTCTAACCTCATCCATGTCCATATCCACGACCTCCTCCTCTTTCTTGGCCACAACCCCATCTTCGTTGACTTCGATTATTTTCTTCCTTTTTTAAATCAATCCGTGTCTTAAGAACTTGCTCCACGGTCTCTTCCTTCTTCCTTTTCTTTTCTTCATAAGCTTGCAATGAGCCTAGAAGTTCCTCAATTTCCATGGTCTATAAGTCTTTTGTTTCTTCAATGATGGCAACAATATGTTTGAACTTTAGATCTAATGATCTAAGAATCTTCTCCATAATTCTTACAACATCTACTTCTCACCATTTCATTTTAGACTATTACTGACCACTAAAATTCTTGAGAAGTAATCAGATTCAAGCTCACATTCTTTCATATGCAAAGTTTCAAACTCTCCTCTTAAAGTTTGAAGACGTACCTTTTTGACTTGATCAGCTCCCTTGTAAGATGTTCGAAGCTTCTCTCATGCTTCTTTTGCTGACTTCAATCCTGAAATCTTCTCAAAAGTATCATCATCCAATGCTTGATAGATTAGACAAAGAGCCTTCTTGTCTCTCATCCTTGAGTTTCTCAAACTATCCCTTTGAGTTTGAGATAAGTTACCTTCATTTTGTTTTTCAGTATAGCATTTCTGTAACGACCCCGGATTTTTAATGAATTTAAACTGATAATTAATTGAAATTTTGAATAAAATTTGTGAAATAAATCAATAAAGTGATGCGAGTTTCCCCGAATTAAAATAAATTCTATATAAATCATTTAAAATTTAAAATATTGTATATATATGTATATATATGTGAATATATATGTATTTGAGCATATATGAATAAATTGGAAATTATATATATATATATATATTGATAATTGAATTTAAAATCTTAAATATAAATGGTTTGAAAATAAATATAAAAGTATATACATTGACACAAGAAAATAAATAAATGATTTAGATTTGAAATTGATGGGTTATTTTAGAAATAAAAATAAATTAATAATAAAAATTTAAGTTAGAAATAAATAGAAAGGAAAAAAATAGAAACAGATGTGTATAAGGTAACAATATAAAGCAAACACATAGATAAAATATAACAACATAAATTCATTTATATTTCAAAGTAACAAGACCAAAACAAATAAAATGTATTCAAGTATACAAATGAAAGAAGACAGTAAAAACAAGCAAAAAAGATAAGTCTGTAGGCTTAGACAACAAGAAGAAAAATCTAAATATCTTTGTACAAACAAATGAACAAAGTACAAGGCAATTAATATGACATCACAACAAGATCATACCAGCCACCACCATTTCAAATATCTGTACAGCCGAAGAAAAATAAAATGTATGTGGTACAAACTCATAAATGCAAGCCATCACGTTGCACGTATATCAGCCCCCAAAGAAAAAGATCTTTGATTTTATTTTGTACAAACTAAATAATATCTACCCTGTGTTGTACAAAATAGTTTATCACCTGTAAGCTTCCTTTCTTATATATCAATCCTCACTTCAATTTCGTTCATTTTTACTGAGAAATTTTTTTAAAGCAAGCATCATCTTCATTTCAAGTTCGTCTGTTCTAAGCTTCAGTTTCAAGAAAATTAAAAACAACTTAAACAAATCAAAACCAGATATCAAAGAGAAAGGTTTCAACTTTGCAAATTTTCAAGCCTGTTCATAGAAGCTCTGTTCTTCTTTCTTCTCTCAGGTGAGAAACTCCTAATTTTAGAAGCTTAACCTGTTTTGATTTCTTGATGCTTGTGAGTAAACAAGTTATTCTTCATACTCAAAGATAATTTATCTATAACCAAGTTAGTTTGAGTTGCTATGATGATCAAACCATGCTGTTAAACATTTTGGAGCTCTGTAAAAAGATTTTCTTCCTCTGTTCTTTGAGTTCAGTATGCAAAGGATTGAACAAAATTAAATTCCTCATGTTTTGATCATTAGCAAGTTTGGGTTTCAATACAAAAGATGTGTATTTGAGTAATAATTATATTTTAAAAATATTTCAAGAAGGAAACAATAACATACAGTATAAAAATTCAGAATGTTACCAGAACACTTGCCAAAGTGGAAAATTCGAAAATGGTGAATTGTTATTTCAAATATATCACGTGAATGCTTATACAAAAATAGGATTTTTAAAACTAAATTGATGATTTTTAGTGATGGGTCTAAGGAGCAGTTTTTAGTTGAACCAAAATTTGATTTTTGTCAATTCCCAGAAATCAAACGAGCTTCAATCGCTGGAACTTTGCAAGAAGTAAGCCTGGCGATCGATTTTAATGGGAAAAATGTTAAATAATTTTTCCATTAAAAGGATTGAAGGATCGAGTGGAGTTTAGGGTTTAAGTCGTGAGTTTGGTTGGGGTCTAGAACGAGATGATTTCTTCACCCTAGGCTGATCGAGCTGCGCGAAATTGTAGGGGATGGTCGAATGTGGTGTTGAGGTGGTGTGGACGGAGTCGGAGCTCCTCCGGTGGTCTGAGGGATGCTGGAGAAGTGGTTTTGTGGGGGTGTTTGGGTTACAGTTTCGAACGAAATGCTAATTTTCGATTTAGAGTTTTTAGGGTTGAATCGAGTTTCGAATTCGAATATTAGAAGGATTCGTGACTTGCCGTCGTTGGTAGAGCTCGCCGGAGCAGTGGTGATATGCCGTGCACGTGCACGTGGGCATTGGTGTATCTGGGCGGTTATAAGGTTGGGGAAGAAGCAGTTTTTCTCGTGAACGAGCTCGAGTCGACTGGAGTTTTTCTCGAAGACGAGGGTGAACGCGAGTGTGCTCGGGGGAAGTTTGAGTTTGTCTCGGGGAATTTGAGATCTGGCTCGGGTTCTGTTTTCAAAAGAATTTAGCCTAATTAGATTTGAAGTAAATGTTGTAAACAAAAATTTAGTGCTAATGAAGTAATTAATATCTGACAAATTAAGTTAAGAAACTATTCTTAGTTTTGAATTATTTAAGTAAATACTTAACATTGTTTTAATCTTAATTAATATTTTAATTGAACGGTTAATTTAAAGATAAGGGTTAAAGTTAATCAACATTAAAACTTTTTAAAATTGTAATAAATTGATTTTCAAAGTGTAAGGAAGATTTTTAAATGTTAATTAAGATAAATAATTACTATAAATTAATTGTTTGGAAATTAATTAAGAATGATTAAATTCTATTTGAAATTAAAGATTGGTAAATTGATAATTAAGTATCTAATTAATTTGTAAATTTAGAATTGTTAATTTGATAACTTAAGTTAATTATTTTGAAGGTAATTAAGTTTTAATTTAATTAATTTACAACAAGATAAATTGATATTTTAATTAACCTTAATATTCTTGAATTAATAAATGTGTTAATAATGATTTATCATAAGGTTGATTAGTTAAAGATTTTGATAATAATTAAATGACTAATTTAAGATAATCAATAATTTATAATTACTTAATAATTAGTGAAGGTGATTAAGGAATGATAATTAATTGAGGAGTACTTAATTAAAGTAATTAATTAAAGAATAGTTAAATAATTAAAAGTTAATTATTTAATAATTAAAGGTTAATCAATTTATTATTAAAAGTTAATTAATAAATGATTAAAGATTAATTAATTGAAATGGTTTATAATTAATTAATGATTAATTAACCAAGATTTGTAGTTTATTCATAAGTAATTAATCTGGTATAAATTAATTATAATCAGATATTAATTGATCTTACCTACGGATATTTGGATTCTATTGGATGACTTGATTGTTGATATCCCTGATTAGTGATGCTTTGTGATATATCCTGATTTATGTTGTGATCTATAAATATAATTAACTATCTGTGATGTAATTTATTATCTGCGATATATATATATATATATCTATGATTTGTGAATAAAAGATAAGCGTTATAGTTATACCACTTATCAACTATATTTCTGTATTTTGATCTGTGATGATTCATTGTGTTGCACTATTGTGTGTGAAACCCATGGACCACGCTTTTACACACACAAATATGGATTTCACGTGGAAATCGGTTAAGTCACAGATGATTTAAATTTAATGTTTTTGAAATTAAAATTTTAATTTCAATTGATTCTGAGAATGGATTTGGGTTAAATGTTAAAGCTTTTGAAACGAGGTTTTTAAAGATAAAAGCTATTTTGAATAACTTGGTAAAGTTTCAATTTAAATAATCCAAATTTTGTAATTGAATTCCATGATTAGAAATTTTGGTTAAAGATGTTATAAATGTGTTTATATGAAGTTAAACCATTTTAAAAGTATAGTTTTGAGAATTTGGATTTAACCCAAGAACCTTAACTCGTATAAATGAATCATATTTCCAAATGAAAACTGTTTGTTTTAAAAGAATAAAATCTTTCAGATAAGAAATGAAATTCCAATTTAATGTTTGAAATGAAAAATGGTTTTCCAAGTTATGAGTGAATTCTTTTTGAAAGCTATGAATTGAATCTGTTTATTTTTAACCGATTTAAAATGGTGATTTGTTTAAACCATTCGAAATGAAATTGTTTTGAAAGCTATAAGTTAAATCTTTGATTTAAAGATTTAACGAGTTAATCAAATTGAAATGGAAAATTGATTTGAAAATCTATGAATAGATCTTTGTGAAACTGGGTGAACTTTGTGAAATGAATCTTTATGTTTAAAGATTTGAAAATGGTAATTTGTTAAACCATTTAAAAAGAAAGTTTGGGTTTAAGTTGTGACTTAATTGAAATTCCAATATCCATATGTTTTAAAGATTGCGCTCGTTATTCGGTTTAGCCGGGAGAGGACCTTTGTGTCATATAACCCATTCCGAATAATGATACGTCGTATATGGATAGCATTTGAAGACCGGTGGTGAAGACCGAATATTTTCGAAAACGAAAGGACAACTCGTCGAATGTCTCTGCATCGACTGGTCCCCGATATAGAGATTTTAGCACCCTTTGTGATGGGAAGTCCCGACGTGATTAGAAAATTATCCGGATTTGCAAGGGCTTCTTTGGAAGTGCCTTCGGTTCTGTTCGAACCCGGAACAGACTTGTATGGTTACATGTCTGACATTACATTTTGAGATATAAAGCAGATTTCTTTCAAATACATTTCTGTTGGTGGCGGAGAATTTATTCTCTTAGCTTAACACCCTTCTTTGAGACGTACGAGCTCGGAGGTTATGTAGTTGAAGGTTATCAGCGATATACTCCCAATTTGGTAATGTGGCCTATTGAGTGTTGCTGTGTGTTGATCATTTATTGATCATTTGTGATCAAAGCACGGCTTTGTGAAAAATCGTAGCTTTGTGGACGAGACTTCGTCAGACCTCACACCCGGAAATGGTCGAAACAGGAATATGCGGCAAGGTTATGAGGGTCGCGCCCTTTAGGGTATGTCATTTCCTTCTGGAAAAGGGTGGTATCAGGTATGGAGCCATGGTATTTAACCTATGTGGATACTCCGATCTCATTTATTGTGTGATTGTGTGGTTATCGAGGCGCCTCGGATAAAGGTCCCAAAGGACCGGGGAATGGCATAGTCGTGAGTTACCTAGTTACAGGGGTAACCCGGCCTTGTGTTGGCATAGAGCAGTTGTCTCTCGGGACGTCCAGCCAGAGGCGTACCCATGTGGCGGTAGGAAGTTCCTTAGCCTGACCATTTGTTGGAAATCCAAAGAAACAATACGAACCTTTGCGATTGCAAATTGTATAACCTGTCTCCTCAGGCGGCAGCTATAGCAGGCATAATATAATGGTACCTATGCTGGCTAAGATTAATATTGTATTTTCGAAATGATTTTGTACACTATGCACTAGTGATAATATCAAAAGAGTTTTTCTTTTGCGTAGTAAGCATATTTGACTATCATAAGAAGCAATCTCCTCCAAGTCTGCGATTGCATTGTGTGTGTGGTGGGAGGTCTTATGGTAGTTTCATTTTCCAAAAGCATTGCGGGTTTCAATATTTAAAAATTCTTTTGTGTTTGTTTTAAAGATAAACTGTTTTTGTTGCTCACACCAGTTCCACGACTGACTCGGAGTTTATTGTTCCTTTCCTAAACTCTGGGTGCTCATAATTTTCCACACGGGCAGTCTAGAGTTGGGGTTTTTAGATATTCAGGTTGAGTAGATTATCTGGAGCTAGTCAGTCCTTGGACGACTGACCTTGCTTTCCGCTAGCTATGGATTGGAGCATTCTATTGGAGATATTCTATCCGCTGCTGGTGTTATCTATTTTCTTTCCGCTGCTATTTCTTGTATCATATCTTTGATTTATATTGATATTCGTTGTATCATTCCGTTGTATCATATTGTATCAGCTTTTGTATCTGTCATTGTACCAATGATATATATATTGATGTATCTTTTTTTATTCCGATGTGTTGTTGTACTTAATGGTGTTATAAGCTCCGGCGAATCGGATTCGAACGGTCGAATCTGCGACATTCTAGTACAATGTGAAGTACGGATGTCGATTTTCGAGTGCGAAAAATCCAGTTCGTTACATTTGGTATCAGAGCTAAGGTATAACTTTAGCTCAGGAGTATAACACATTAAGTAGCTCATTAGAGATAGGGTGAAGTATACCCTAGAATGAGTAATCTCTAAGATAGCTGTCCGTACGCCTCAGTAAATTCTCTTGCTATCCACTGATAGTAAGTATGAGTGTAAGAAGAGGATAGATAGGGGACAGGGGAATACGACTATAAATGGTCAATACTCTGTAACAACAAGGAAACAATTTTTTCTCTATCAATCTCTTTGATTCGTCATCATTTCTCAATTCTTCGATGGTTTCTGGTAGATCCAGGAAGAAGATTCGATATATTAATATGGGACATAAACCCCGGATGGACCAAAATTGTTTGTTTGGATGTATTGGTTGCCTTGTTTGCTGTGGTTGCTATGGTTGATAGGTGTACTTAGTTTTTAAACTGAAATTTTTGAAATTGTATCCATATGTCTATCTATTCCTTGGGTCCCGATATGTTCTACGAATGGTTAGTTATCCCTTTGATCTAACTGATGCCACTGTATATTCCGTAGATCTGGATAACCCGAGTATCTTGTGAAGTGTTAAGACAGATTCGTTTTCGTATCTATTCTTGATATTCTGATTTGGTAAGCCAAATGTAGAATAAATGTTCAGTTTGATTCGATGAAAACATTCTTCATCTATTTTTATGTCTCCTTGGCAATTTCGAGGACGAAATTCTTTTAAGAGGGGAAGTCTGTAATGATCCCGGATTTTTAATGAATTTAAACTGATAATTAATTGAAATTTTGAATAAAATTTGTGAAATAAATCAATAAAGTGATGCGAGTTTCCCCGAATTAAAATAAATTCTGTATAAATCATTTAAAATTTAAAATGTTGTATATATATGTGAATATATATGTATTTGAGCATATATGAATAAATTTGAAATTATATATATATATATTGATAATTGAATTTAAAATCTTAAATATAAATGGTTTGAAAATAAATATAAAAGTATATACATTGAAACAAGAAAATAAATAAATGATTTAGATTTGAAATTGATGGGTTATGTTAGAAATAAAAATAAATTAATAATAAAAATTTAAGTTAGAAATAAATAGAAAGGAAAAAAATAGAAACAGATGTGTATAAGGTAACAATATAAAGCAAACACATAGATAAAATATAACAACATAAATTCATTTATATTTCAAAGTAACAAGACCAAAACAAATAAAATGTATTCAAGTATACAAATGAAAGAAGACAGTAAAAACAAGCAAAAAAGATAAGTCTGTAGGCTTAGACAACAAGAAGAAAAATATAAATATCTTTGTACAAACAAATGAACTAAGTATAAGGCAATTAATATGACACCACAACAAGATCATACCAGCCACCACAATTTCAAATATATATACAGCCGAAGAAAAATAAAATGTATGTGGTACAAACTCATAAATGCAAGCCATCACGTTGCACGTATATCAGCCCCCAAAGAAAAAGATCTTTGATTTTATTTTGTACAAACTAAATAATATCTACCCTGTGTTGTACAAAATAGTTTATCACCTGTAAGCTTCCTTTCTTATATATCAATCCTCACTTCAATTTCGTTCATTTTTACTGAGAATTTTTTTTAAAGCAAGCATCATCTTCATTTCAAGTTCGTTTGTTCTAAGTTTCAGTTTAAAGAAAATTAAAAACAACTTAAACAAATCAAAACCAGATATCAAAGAGAAAGGTTTCAACTTTGCAAATTTTCAAGCCTGTTCATAGAAGCTCTGTTCTTCTTTCTTCTCTCAGGTGAGCAACTCCTAATTTTAGAAGCTTAACCTGTTTTGATTTCTTGATGCTTGTGAGTAAACAAGTTATTCTTCATACTCAAAGATAATTTATCTATAACCAAGTTAGTTTGAGTTTCTGCGATGATCAAACCATGCTGTTAAACATTTTGGAGCTCTGTAAAAAGATTTTCTTCCTTTGTTCTTTGAGTTCAGTATGCAAAGGATTGAACAAAATTAAATTCCTCATGTTTTGATTATTAGCAAGTTTGGGTTTCAATACAAAAGATGTGTATTTGAGTAATAATTATATTTTAAAAATATTTCAAGAAGGAAACAATAACATACATTATAAAAATTCAGAATGTTACCGGAACACTTGCCAAAGTGGAAAATTCGAAATTGGTGAATTATTATTTCAAATATATCACGTGAATGCTTATACAAAAATTGGATTTTTAAAACTAAATTGATGATTTTTAGTGATGGGTCTAAGGAGTAGTTTTTAGTTGAACCAAAATTTGATTTTTGTCAATTCCCAGAAATCAAACGAGCTTCGATCGCTGGAACTTTGCACGAAGTAAGCCTGGCGATCGATTTTAATGGGAAAATGTTAAATAATTTTTCCATTAAAAGGATTGAAGGATCGAGTGGAGTTTAGGGTTTAAGTCGTGAGTTTGGTTGGGGTCTGGAACGAGATGATTTCTTCACCCTAGGCTGATCGAGCTGCGCGAAATTGTAGGGGATGGTCGAATGTGGTGTTGAGGTGGTGTGGACGGAGTCGGAGCTCCTCCGGTGATCTGAGGGATGCTGGCGAAGTGGTTTTGTGGGGGTGTTTGGGTTACAGTTTCGAACGAAATGCTAATTTTCGATTCAGAGTTTTTAGGGTTGAATCGAGTTTCGAATTCGAATATTGGAAGGATTCGTGACTTGCTGACGTTGGTGGAGCTCGCCGGAGCAGTGGCGATACGCCGTGCACGTGCACGTGGGCATTGGTGTATTTGGGCGGTTATAAGGTTGGGGAAGAAGCAGTTTTGCTCGTGAACGAGCTCGAGTCGACTGGAGTTTTTCTCGAAGACGAGGGTGAACGCGAGTGTGCTCGGGGGAAGTTTGAGTTTGTCTCGGGGAATTTGAGATCTGGCTCGGGTTCTGTTTTCAAAAGAATTTAGCCTAATTAGATTTGAAGTAAATGTTGTAAACAAAAATTTAGTGCTAATGAAGTAATTAATATCTGATAAATTAAGTTAAGAAACTATTCTTATTATTTAATTAAATACTTAACATTGTTTTAATCTTAATTAATATTTTAATTGAACGGTTAATTTAAAGATAAGGGTTAAAGTTAATCAACATTAAAACTTTTTAAAATTGTAATAAATTGATTTTCAAAGTGTAAGGAAGATTTTTAAATGTTAATTAAGATAAATAATTACTATAAATTAATTGTTTGGAAATTAATTAAGAATGATTAAATTCTATTTGAAATTAAAGATTGGTAAATTGATAATTAAGTATCTAATTAATTTGTAAATCTAGAATTGTTAATTTGATAACTTAAGTTAATTATTTTGAAGGTAATTAAGTTTTAATTTAATTAATTTACGACAAGATAAATTGATATTTTAATTAACCTTAATATTCTTGAATTAATAAATGTGTTAATAATGATTTATCATAAGGTTGATTAGTTAAAGATTTTGATAATAATTAAATGACTAATTTAAGATAATCAATAATTTATAATTACTTAATAATTAGTGAAGGTGATTAAGGAATGATAATTAATTGAGGAGTAATTAATTAAAGTAATTAATTAAAGAATAGTTAAATAATTAAAAGTTAATTATTTAATAATTAAAGGTTAATCAATTTATTATTAAAAGTTAATTAATAAATGATTAAAGATTAATTAATTGAAATGGTTTATAATTAATTAATGATTAATTAACCAAGATTTGTAGTTTATTCATAAGTAATTAATCTGGTATAAATTAATTATAATCAGATATTAATTGATCTTACCTATGGATATTTGGATTCTATTGGATGACTTGATTGTTGATATCCCTGATTAGTGATGCTTTGTGATATATCCTGATTTATGTTGTGATCTATAAATATAATTAACTATCTGTGATGTAATTTATTATCTGCGATATATATATATATATATATATATATATCTGTGATTTGTGAATGAAAGATAAGTGTTATAGTTATACCGCTTATCAACTATATTTCTGTATTTTGATCTGTGATGATTCATTGTGTTGCACTATTGTGTGTGAAACCCCTGGACCACGCTTTTACACACACAAATATGGATTTCACGTGGAAATCGGTTAAGTCACAGATGATTTAAATTTAATGTTTTTGAAATTAAAATTTTAATTTCAATTGATTTTGAGAATGGATTTGGGTTAAATGTTAAAGCTTTTGAAATGAGGTTTTTAAAGATAAAAGCTATTTTGAATAACTTGGTAAAGTTTCAATTTAAATAATCCAAATTTTGTAATAGAATTCCATGATTAGAAATTTTGGTTAAAGATGTTATAAATGTGTTTATATGAAGTTAAACCATTTTAAAAGTATAGTTTTGAGAATTTGGATTTAACCCAAGAACCTTAACTCGCATAAATGAATCATATTTCCAAATGAAAACTATTTGTTTTAAAAGAATAAAAGCTTTCAGATAAGAAATGAAATTCCAATTTAATTGAAGGAATTTCATGTTTGAAATGAAAAATGGTTTTCCAAGTTATGAGTGAATTCTTTTTGAAAGCTATGAATTGAATCTAATTATTTTTAACAGATTTAAAATGGTGATTTGTTTAAACCATTCGAAATGAAATTGTTTTGAAAGCTATAAGTTAAATCTTTGATTTAAATATTTAACGAGTTAATCAAATTGAAATGGAAAATTGATTTGAAAATCTATGAATAGATCTTTGTGAAACTGGGTGAACTTTGTGAAATGAATCTTTCTGTTTAAAGATTTGAAAATGGTAATTTGTTAAACCATTTAAAAAGAAAGTTTGGGTTTAAGTTGTGACTTAATTGAAATTCCAATATCCATATGTTTTAAAGATTGCGCTCGTTATTCGGTTTAGCCAGGAGAGGACCTTTGTGTCATATAACCCATTCCGAATAATGATACGTCGTATATGGATAGCATTTGAAGACCGGTGGTGAAGACCGGATATTTTCGAAAACGAAAGGACAACTCGTCGAATGTCTCTGCATCGACTGGTCCCCGATATAGAGATTTTAGCACCCTTTGTGATGGGAAGTCCCGACGTGATTAGAAAATTATCCGGATTTGCAAGGGCTTCTTTTGGAAGTGCCTTCGGTTCTGTTCGAACCCGGAACAGACTTGTATGGTTACATGTCTGACATTACATTTTGAGATATAAAGCAGATTTCTTTCAAATACATTTCTGTTGGTGGCGGAGAATTTATTCTCTTAGCTTAACACCCTTCTCTGAGACGTACGAGCTCAGAGGTTATGTAGTTGAAGGTTATCAGCGATATACTCCCAATTTGGTAATGTGGCATGCTGAGTGTTGCTATGTGTTGATCATTTATTGATCATTTGTGATCAAAGCATGGCTTTGTGAAAAAGCGTAGCTTTGTGGACGAGACTTCGTCAGACCTCACAACCCGGAAATGGTCGAAACAGGAATATGCGGCAAGGTTATGAGGGTCGCGCCCTTTAGGGTATGTCATTTCCTTCTGGAAAAGAATGGTATCAGGTATGGAGCCCTGGTATTTAACCTATGTGGATACTCCGATCTCATTTATTGTGTGATTGTGTGGTTATCGAGGCACCTCAGATAAAGGTCCCAAAGGACCGGGGAATGGCATAGTCGTGAGTTACCTAGTTACAGGGGTAACCCGGCCTTGTGTTGGCAGAGAGCAGTTGTCTCTCGGGACGTCCAGCCAGAGGCGTACCCATATGGCGGTAGGAAGTTCCTTAGCCTGGCCATTTGTTGGAAATCCAAAGAAACAATACGAACCTTTACGATTGCAAATTGTATAACCTGTCTCCTCAGGCAGCAGCTATAGCAGGCATAATATAATGGTACCTATGCTGGCTAAGATTAATATTGTATTTTTGAAATGATTTTGTACACTATGCACTAGTGATAATATCAAAAGAGTTTTTCTTTTGCGTAGTAAGCTTATTTGACTGTCATAAGAAGCAATCTCCTCCAAGTCTGCGATTGCATTTTGTGTGTGGTAGGAGGTCTTGTGGTAGTTTCATTTTCCAAAAGCATTGCGGGTTTCAATGTTTAAAAATTCTTTTGTGTTTGTTTTAAAGATAAACTGTTTTTGTTGCTCACACCAGTCCCACGACTGACTCGGAGTTTATTGTTCCTTTTCTAAACTCTGGGTGCTCATAATTTTCCACACTGGCAGTCTAGAGTTGGGGTTTTCAGATATTCTGCTTGAGTAGATTATCTGGAGCTAGTCAGTCCTTGGACGATTGACCTTGCTTTCCGCTAGCTATGGATTGGAGAATTCTATTGGAGATATTCTATCCACTGTTGGTGTTATCTATTTTCTTTCCGCTGCTATTTCTTGTATCATATCTCTGATGTATATTGATATCCGTTGTATCATTCTGTTGTATCATATTGTATCAGCTTTTGTATCTGTCATTGTACCAATGATATATATATATATATATATATATATTGAAATATCTTTTTTTCTTCCGCTGTGTTGTTGTTCTTAATGGTGTTATAAGCTCCGGCGAATCGGATTCGAACGGTCGAATCTGCGGCATTCTAGTACAATGTGAAGTACGGATGTCGATTTTCGAGCGTGAAAAATCCAGTTCGTTACATTTCTCCACTATTTCTCATACGTCATGTGCTCTAAAGAGAGCCATCATTCTTCAGCTCCAATTGTCATAATTGTTCTTGATGAGCATTGGAACTTATAAGGGAACACCGTTATTTGCCATCTCTACCTTTTTTTTTGAAAGAATCTTAAGGCTCTAATATCACTTTATTGAATATTTTTTATGACAAAGAGGGAGAGAATATAAGAAAGAAGCCTTTTTGTTGTTGAAAACTTTTCTTTTTATTGATGGTAGATTTCTTACTTGATTTCTTGATACAAAATGATGAGAGAGCTCTTCTATTTATAGGACTCTATATACTATTCTTGAAACATGACTCTCTAAACAATTATAGAAACATGACTCCATACATATTTCTTACTTCTACTATAAAATTCAAGAGCTCTCAACAAACTACGCTAAATACAAGAAGATTCTAAAAACTATAATAACAAGAAGCTTCTAGAAATTAACCATAACAAATCAAGTTTAATGTTTCAACAAATAAGACCAAATTTACATTGTAAGAAGCTAGTAGTGCAGGTAATGCTCTAAAGCTCCCTGGTAGTCTATCCATCTCCACTAAACGCTACAGCTCAATTAAAGTGGCAGCGCACCTTAGTAGCCTTAGCTAAAATTTTGTGAAGTAGAGTAACAGTTAGAAAACAGACAGATATAACTAACGCTTTATGGCACATAAAAGGTCATATTTCAATAGACTTGTAACATATCCCCATATATTGTGGATGTTGTATTCAAAATATGATGATGTGCTTGTATATACTCAATGTGAACTTGGCACAAACAGCTGTACATGCATGTGCCGCAGAAGCAGGGTAACGAAACAAAATGATTAAAAGTTATTGGATCTGCAGAGTAAAACACGATGCCATCAAAATTCAGAATACAAAACAGTGTTTCATATTGTGTATAGAGCATACATAGTGAAATTTAAAAGACACGTAGAATAATTAACCAATGAGAAAAAGATCATAAGATGAGCAAATACATGTTCAAGTTAATTTAGCAATAGGTTGACAATAGTAAACAATATCTGAAAATCATACAAACTTAATATATTCAGTAGAGAAATTGCATATTGTGTCCAACATTCAATGGTCTGAGAATTATAGTACATAGTAACACATGGAAGTAATGAGGTTGCATTGTATGGTAGAAGCAGTTTGTAGTTATTACCATGTCGAGGGAATCTCCATGAGGTGCAATGGAGTGGATAAGTCAAATTTCACAACAGGGCAGTGGGTCACAAAGCGAACAAATAATTTCAAATAGAAACAATGAGGAAAAGTGTAGTCAAAGTCATAATATGTAAAAGTAAATATTTTGTTCAAAGACCTTGTAAAGGTTTCTGTTTTAACACTTAAATGAAATAAGCGTGCAAATTCTTTTGCATTATAGCAACCGTTCGACCAAAACTTGGCATAATGTCCATGATCCAAATTATGATAAACCAATCCTTGATTCGATGCATATGATGAAATGATTAAGCATGACCTTATTAGTGTTAATCAAATAATGCTTATCATTTAAAATTAAATGATATCACTAAAGAATAGATCTATAATGCCAATGAGCCCTTGATGACAAATATTCGAAAGCCCAACCGTTTTCTTGGAATATAATATTCGATATCTCTTAAGGTCATTTGGAACAAAATATTCGAGACTCTTTAAGATCGCTTGATGTATGTATTCAAGAATCCATATGATCTTTTGGAATTGTATACTCAAAAGCCATGTCATACATCCAAAGGAGATAAAGAAGACAAGTGGCAGATTTGTGCAATAGCCCATTAAGCATGCTAATGGACTAGGTAATTGGTCCTCATATTCGAAGTCCAATGTTCATATACAACAGGAAAAATAGTATTGTGCATGTTAACACCCAATTAGACCGAAGCTCTTCTGAAATAATCATATAGATCTTTGGACCTAAGGAGCATTGTATGTACCAAGGTATGAGGTATCGGTCGGTACGTCGGAATTTCGGTAGTACCATATCAGTACCATCACTGACGAACCGGAACCGAGCATAAAATTCAGTTCCACTTAGAGTTTAAAAAAATCAAATCAAAAGAATACGAAAAACAAAATCGAAGCCAAATTCGAAATTCAAAATTGGTTAAACAATTTATCTAAGCAAAATCTTCCTTGCCCTAGCAGTCGACGATCGACTTTGAGCTGCAAGCCTACGAAATCCTTTTTTAGTCGTGGCATCTTTTTTTTCCTTTGATCTGCACCATTTTTTAGCGGGACAACTTTTTTTTTCTTGCCCTAGCAGTGGCGATCGACTTTGAAAAGAAGAGGGGTGGGAGAGAATGAAGAATATGGGTGCAGTTGGAATGTAGCTTAGGGCTTAAGACGTTTGTTTTGGTTGGGCTGGATTGGGCTAACAGATATTTACTTATTAAGTTAAGTAATGAATAATTTGGACTGATGATTAATTAGGGCTGAAGTTTATGGCTTGAATCATTTATTTTTAGTTTGGTTAGGTTGGGCTAATACATATTTACCTATCAAATAGAATTGAATTTAATTGCTATTTATTAAGTTTAATTTTGTTTAACTACATTCTAATGATATCGTTGATAATTTCAAGCACACTATGGATAATATTTCTTTATAGACTACATTTTATATTTTATTTACAAGAATTATTATTGCATTTCCATTACAAACGACTGAATATTGAAACAGGGACCGAAACCGAAGCAAAAACCAAAACTTTCGAAATTTCCGAAATCACTCGAAACTAAGAAAATTACAAATGACCAAAACCGAGTTCTCGATCCTTGGTATATACAACCATGTCAATAATGTCTAAAGTGCATGGTCAAAATAGTGGCACGTCCAAATCCTTGTTTATATAAATTGTGTATGATTACAATCAAATAGGATTTTTTCCCCAATTCAATTTAGAGTTTATAAGAATTTAGCTTTGAGAGTTGAGGAAAGAAATAACAGCCCCTCCATAGTGCCTCGAGGTCCATATTTATAGGGGATGAGTTGCGGCATAGCAGCTTGATGCTTGGCCTTCATGAGCTTCAGCATCGTCAACGTTATGTGGCGCTGAGCCTCGTTCTGTGATGACCTTCGATAGCCTTGAGCGCATAGTTGATCCTCGGCACTGCTCCAGTAGATTTGGTATTCGGCACCAATTAGGAGTGATGTCAGTCTGAAGCTATTACAGTATGAGTCGACATCAATAAGCATTGACATTGATTAGCGACGATATAGGCAATGATCGAGATTAATAGCAATGTCGACATTGATGGAAGGCAACATCACTTTGAAGGGTGACATTGGGGTAAGGCGGCGTTGATCATAGGCGATATGAATAGAGAACATCGATACAGGGCGGTACTGATTAAGTTGTGATATCCACCTCATCTTCATAGGTGGATGGTGACAATGATGGAAGTCGGCATCATTGAGATGCGACATAGATCTTGCCTTTATAACGTTGATGGCTTACGATGTTAATTGTATGCGGCATCATCACATCCTTGGAGAGATGTGGTATCGTTTCCATGCGGTGTTGATAAAACTCAGTATTCTTGGCTTCATTGAAGGCATGCGGCATTGAAGAAAGACGACACGAAGATGGGGTGGCATGGATGAGAGTTTGCGTTGCCTTTACAGATGAGGAATGGAAATGTAGCCTTTGAACATTAGCAGTTGGTATATTATTCTTTACTTTTGACACAGATATCTTTGTTCCTATAGTTTGGAAATTATGTGGATAATATTTGTCATCCTCCTTGTATAAATGAAGCTTTTACTCTTTAAGGTAAAACCATGAATTCTTTTGCATTGTCCGATCCTTAGCAAGATCTCCTTTCTAGTGTTGTTTTCCTTAAAATGCAAAACAAGCCATGATTTTTATTGTTAACCTTTTGATCTGATTTTGAGCAAACCTTTCGGGTGATTATAAAGGATCTTTTGTTCATAACCTAACGTTACTTTTGGAGTTTATTAAGATTAGAAAATTATCAAAAAACTAAAGATTTTCATGAAAATAAAACTAGAGACATTTATGAATTATAATTTCCTTAGTGGAAATATCATAGAAGGAAGGACCAGAAATCCTTTTATCAATGGTAATAAAAGACCAGCAGATCCATTTGATGGTAATAATAAAAGACTAGAAAACCCATTTGATAATGATAGAAGACCAAAAATCCATCTGATAATAATAGAAGACCGGAAATCCTTCTGGCAATAATAGAAGATCAGAAATCCATCTGATAATAATAGAAGACTAGAAATCCATCTTATATTAATAATAGAAGACCGGAAATCCTTATCGGCATTAATAATAGAAAAACCAGAAATCCTTCTAGCAATAATAAACGACCAGAAACCATTATCTCACAAAAATACTTTCTTTCGTGGAGAAATCCCACTTTATTTGATAGATCTCACTTCAGAAGATTGCTCTATTTTTGCTTTGGAGCAAAAATGGCTCGTTCGTGATTGAATTCTTTTCCCTTCTTATATGCCCGTCTTTTTTTCCCCTTTACGCCTCTCTTTGGGTTTTAGACCTCTTAATCTCTTTGCGCCACTCTTTGGGCTTTGGACATCATAGTCACTCTTTGGGCTTTGAACATCTTAGTCTTTTTTCTTTGTTACCATCTTACGTGATGAACTTGGATCGTACCTCTTATCACCATCTTAGGAGATGATTTAGACATGTTGTCTGGTGTGTTTGATTAGCTATCTTTTAGCTGAACAAAGACTTACCCGATCTCTCTCTAGGAGGCGCTTCAGTGAGGCCCTTGATGACGGCACTGAAGGCTGGTTTAGTACTTTGGCCAGGCCATCTTAGACAGAACCAAAGGAGTACTCCATCTTCCCTGTAGGAGGCGCTGCAGGTAGGCCACATAAGCAGAGGCTGAAGGCTTGTAGATGTTTTGGTCAGGTCTTTTCAGGCGGGACCAAAGACTTACTCTGATCTCCCTCTAGGAGGGGCTTTGATCAGTCCATCTTTGCGGAGACAAAGGCTTTAGCTCCTTACTACCATCTTAGGTAGTGGTTTAGATTTTCCATTATTTTAGGAGAGTCGTACCCTTCAACCATATAGATACACTTATTTTAACTTCTTCATTTGTCCATTGTTGGAAAATACAACCGCAAATATTTAATGTTCCATGCTCTTAGTATTACATTACCATCGGGTCAACATAATTTGTAGGTTTTTGGTGAGATTACTCTGTGTATGATTAAAGGTCCTTCTCAATTTGGTCCGAGTGGTCCATCCGATGGATTCTTGGTATTTGCCCTAACTCTTCGGAGCACTAAATCTCCTTTTTGAAATGATCTTCCTCTTACTTTAGAGTTATTAATATCGGGATATTCTTCATTGATATTCAGCCATCCGTATAGCCAATTCATCTCTTCTCATTGACTAAATCCAAGAATTCCCTCTTTAACTCTTGATTCAAATTAAATGCATATGAAATTCTTCGATGGGAAGTCACTTCGATTTCAATTGGGAGCATGACCTCACATCCATATGTTAGGGAATATGAAGTGTCCTATTGCAATTTTAGTAGAGGTTTGATATGCCCATTGAATGAGAGGTAATTCCTCTAATTAATTTCCTTTTGCTTTGTCTAACTGTTTCTTTAGGATGGTCTTTACAGTTTTGTTAGCAACTTCAAGGACTCCTTTTGCTTTGGGGTGAGCTACAGATGTAAAGCTCTTGATGATTCCATTCTTATTGCAGAATCGGGTAAATTATTCACTTCTGAATAAGTTCCATTGTCGAAAATTATCTTGTACGGAATTCTGAATCTAGTGGCAATATTCTTAATTACGAACTTTAGAACTTTCACGATGTGATATCCAGAAGTGGCTCCACTCCTACCCACTTTGTGAAGTAATCAATGGCTACCGTTGCATATTTAGCTCCTCTTTGGGATATAGGCAGTGGCCCGATTAGGTTAATTCCCCATACATTAAAAGGTCATGGGCTTGAAATTGAAGTCAATTCAATTGACGGTAGATGTGGGGTCTTAGAGAACTTTTAACATTTTTCACACTTTTTCACATAATCGATAGCATGGTTAGTCGTCAAAGGCCAATAGAAACCTTGTCTCATAACTTTCTTGGCTAACTTCACACCATTGGAATGATCTCCATAGAATCCTTCGTGGGCTTCTTTTAGCAATTTTGCTCTTGTTTCCGAACCAACACATCCCCAGTAATGGAGTGAATACCTTTTCTTATAAAGTATTATGTTACCATAATAAAGGTTGGGGGCTGGCGTTTTATTCTCCTTGTCTACTTATATGTCGGTAGCTTTTCTTTTGTTATATATTCGATGATAGGCCTCATCCAATTATTCTTATATTGATCATTAGCTTCCGTATTATTAGAACTGGACTAGCCCGCAGCGGAAGTTTTGGGTGAATTTCAAAAAATTTACCCTATTCGATCTTTTATTGGGACTATGAAGTCTAACTGAACTAGAACATTTCTAAATTTCATTTATAGAATCATTTATTTTATTTAAATTCAAATATATTAAGATATGAAATTAATTTTATTTGATTTAGTTTATACATAAATGTATCATATACACATATGTGTGAGTGCATGTGTAACATAATAATCCGTGAAAGGTATAATATGCCCATATGTACATGTTGGGATTTACATCGCAACAGACATACTAGCTCATTTTGTATGTCATGTATGTTGTCCAAATATGTGAATGTATATGTGTTATATATATACACACATATGTATGTATAAATATATTATATATAATATATGAAAATAAAACATTTATATATAGATAAATATATATATATAAAGAGAGAGAACAATTATTAAAAATTATTTATAATTTAAAATTAACTTAGTTTCGCAAACATAATAATTTTTATTTTTAATATGTATATATTATGAATAATATAATGTTTTCATCCATAAATAATTAACATAAAACAATCTATTAACGAAAATTCAAATTTTACAATTTTCAAAAATCTAGGATCATAAAACAGAGCTTAGGAGAATTTTGGAGAACTTTCAAAGTTGAAATATTATTTTTAAAAACAAATACATTGATTTCGGTAATAATTATTTAATATAAAAAAATATATTATTAAAAATTCAAAATTTAAAATTTCAGAAATTCTAGGATCATGAATGAAAGGTTACAAAAAAATTTGATGAATTTTTCAATTAAATAATTATTTTTAATAAATCATAAACAGTATTTTCGAAATAATATTAATTATTAAAAATAATAAACTTTATTGAAAAATTCCTAAATTTTTTCTACATGTTTTTGAAATAATATAATATTTTTAGAAAATATAAAATAGAATTTTTAATGTAAAATTTATTTTATATATAATAAACAATTCAAAAATTCAATAAATGTTAATTTAAAAATATGAGTATATGTATGATAATTAATTTTCGAATTTTTAAATTCATATTATATATAAATAAGTGTACTAAAATTTTTAAATCATATATATATCTTATAAATGCATATATGCTATTATGAGAGAGAAATATACACTAATATATATATATATATATATATATATATATGTGTGTGTGTGTGTGTGTGTGTGAATTTATTAATAAAAATATATAAAACAATTATTAATGAAAAAAATTGATTTGTACAGTAAACAACATTTGTCTATACATAAATCAAATAGTATATAATAAACAAATTATGCACATAACAAAACTGATTTGTGACAACCACGTCTACTTACAAAAATCTCACCTAACTAAACATATAGTAGCAATATATTTAAACAAATATGAAATTTCTCATTATAAGATCATAGAATATAATTTAATTACTGTAATATGAATTAAAATTGCCAATTTAATGATGCCTTTGAATCCACGTTGAAACAATGACTTCCATTCCCTTTATTGTTCTTGATTCGTCAGATTGCAAGTCCGGAATCACCGACCTCTAACTATCGAATAGTATTATTTTAATTTGAAATATATTTGAGAATTTTGGAGTGGATTAAGAGTTATGTTTTAACCAGCAATGTAGAAGGTAATGGCGGCTAAAAAGGTTAGTAATTGTTTTAGAGATACATATATATATATGGTTGTATTAGAGAGAAACGAGGAAAACCTTTTTACACATTCTCACTTTATCTCAACTCATTATCTCCAAACAATTTCCCTATGTTTTATTGTAACGACCCACCTTTTTGGATGGTTTGAATCGATGATAAATCACACACGTCAGACTCAAACCATTCAAGAGGGAGGATTGTTATAGGATAAATAAGAAAAAGAAGAGAAAGAAATAAAACAAACACAGAATCTCATAGTGGAATGACAAAATATAATAATCAAATAAATAGTTCATGAAGCGGTTTTACAAATAACATTTGATTACACTTTACTGTACAAAATCAGAGTACATACAGCGGTAATAAATAAATAATGCAGCGAAACAACATGATGCAGCGGAAAATTCAAACAAACAATATAATAAATAGTAATAGTACAAATCTTCGTCTTCGTCCTCTCGAAAAGCAGTCTTCGATACACTGAAAAGCTCAGACTAACCCGAGCGAATTGAAAAGAAAAAACACTCGAGTCAGAACTAAAAGATCTTATGTAAGTTAAATCAACAGTAAATAAATACGAGTGTAACGGCGTCAGAGATGTTTACGGGGTTTGACATCTCCTATCCAGTGTCTAGCGTGAGTGCAATAACTTAAGAGATGTTCGGGATTCCCATCTCTTAAGGATCCGTTAAACTATCTACATACATAGTACAATACGATATTATAATAATGTCTATAGTAAAGTAAAGTATTAAAATAGCGTTAAGGCGTTACCCATATCCCAATTAACACATTTTATATAATGTCGTAGTCTATACAGATATTGTAAACTCCACCGTAAACTGGTAGGCTATTAGGGAGCACTCCATAGGTACGACACAAAACAAACTCGTAGAAGGCGCGATAGGGCATGTGAACACGACACTCGAGGCAATGCCAGGGTAGGATTCTACCAATTGCGGATCCGGACTGGTGGTAACGCATAGCAGCTACTACCGCCCACCTTAGAACACGCTCCCATAATCAAAATCAAGGGGTGGCTACCAAATCATCACAAAGTCATAATATGGTATCGAAGAAGCATTTCCGATAGAAGGAATGACCTCACTTGGCTCGGCATGGCTCCTATTTTAGTCACATCTAAACTGACTCACGGGAGTCAGGGTCACGTAAATACCTCATACAGAATCGTTCACCAAACCATCCTACTTCATTTCTGGAATCTCCACCACGTGAACAGTTGTTAAAGTGGTTTTCGGTATTGGTAGAGAGTATGACAATATCCGATCCCGGTCTCTTTAACAACCAAATGCTTATTACACAACGGATGGTTCTTTTACATTTCCAAAACCATTTCATATTGGTATTAAGATATCATATTCAATTCAAACCATATCACTTTCAAAATTATATTCACAATTAGGTTAAATTCTCATTTCAAAATCATCATATTTACTCAAATATGTCATTTCACCAGCAAATATCATTTCAAATCCCAACTTATGTTATAACATTATTAAACCTTATTCGCTTTAAAACCAAGGCTTTAATTATAACACTACTTTACACCATCTGAACTTTAGAAAATAATTTAGATAGTTATAAATAGTTTAACATAGTTTTAAATAGATATAAATTTGGTTAAATAGGTTTAAAATAGATTATAAAAATTTAAAATAGATTAAAATACTTTAAATAGATTAATTAGACCTAAAATAGATTAAATAGATTTAAAAAGATTTAAAATATGTTAAATAGATTTAAAATAGATTTAATAAATTTAAATTGATTAAAATAGGTTAATTAGTTTAAAATAGGATAAATTAGATTAATTTGGATCAAATAGATTAAAATTAATTAAAATAGTTAAAATTGATTAAATGGTTTAAAATATTTAAAATAGATTAACTTAGTTTAATAGTTTGAAAGTCTTACTAATTAGAATTTAAAATAACATTTTTTACAGTTTATACTAAAATAATAAATTTGAAATTAACATCAAATTTAACTATTTCTTCCATTTCAACAAATCTAGACCATATCCAGGTTTCAAATCAAAACCCAATTTCAAATCTTGAAGTATCAGTTTAAGCTATTCCAATTTCAATAGATTTCAAAGTTACAATTTCAAACGCCTTCAATAACTCAATTTCGATCAATTTCGTTTATACTTCAAATTCAACTTTAGAATTCCAACTTAAACCCTCTAAGCAATTTACTTAACACAATTCCAAAGTTTCAAATTTAATCCTTAACAATTCATTTAAACAATTCGGTTTATATTAATCAGGTTCTATTTCAAAATATCATTTAGCTGAGTTCAAAATTTAAAGATTTAAAATCATTTAATTTAACCAATCCGGTGTCCATATATAATTTTCTACCCTATGGTTAAGTGTTACGGATATTTATCATTTCAATCCGCAATTATTTAAATTTACGGGTATATATCGTTTCAACCCGCAATCCCAAATTTATCTCAATGAAAATCGCTTGGGTTTATCATTTCAAACCATAATGATTTTCCCCTATTCCATATGATCGTTCGGGTGTGTATCATTTCAACACATAGGGAACTTCCAGTGTTGTAACAATATAAAATATAACATCCAGTCTGTAACGACCGCCCATGACCCCTACACCGAATCTAGAGATAGTGCGCTGTAGAGTGTGCCAGGCGACCATGGACGATTGTCAGGGTAGATTAAAACAACAGAATCTATCGTATTACTCACAGTGCATGGACAAAATACAATAGAACATATGTATAGTGAAGCTTTACAGAACAAAATGACATCATATAAAACTCCATAATAGTTGAATACAAGCATCCAAATAGCCAATACATCAAGCCTCACTACATAACACTCAGAGAATACAAAACAGCGGAACATCCAGTACATATAATAAGAAGATAATATGCAACCCTTCAGCTCGTCTTCGATATCAGTGTCGTGAGAAGAGAACAGCACCTGTCACCTGCTACCTAGTCTGCCCGTCCCAAAAATGGACGAAAAGCCCAAGGCAATAAGAATTAAAACATAAAGCCTTGAGTCAGACAACAGTCTTAGTGAGCAGTAAATTAACTAACAACATACCAAAAGAGCATAAAGGAAAAGGAATAGGAATAGGAATACAACCCTCCTACTCCACCTCTTTCTACAGTGATAGCCCCCAGACACACACTAAGCAGAAGCAACATAGCAGAGCATACAATTTAAAGTAAAGTAATAATCATTCGAGTCAAGGGCGATGTTTTCCAAGTACCAAGGCCTAAATCAGATAAGCACCCAGAAAATACCGCTCTTGAGTCCGAATGACGATACAAACAAACATCCATGACTCTGGCTATCACTGTTATCATTGCTTCGATATCACCGTTAATTGAATGACCGGCACATTCTTTCAGCCGTCCGTCAAGGGCTAATGGAAACCCCGGTTCTAGACAAAACTCCGCACGTCGTCGCAGCCCGTGCCAAGGATTTTCGCAACTACCCAGGGTACTCGACCATCAATTCATTGTCGTTGGGATTTTCGCAACTGCCCAAACGTACCCTTGCTTTGAGTCTGCTAGAACCTTCAACAACGATGCTATCCAAGCCTCCTAGTCATCCTCCTCGACGACTATTTCCATACTAGCTCAAGCGCCTCTCAAGCATCCATTACCCTTAACTCGAATCATACCACCGAGTTACCAACGTGCTTGGAATGATCCCGTCTGGATTAGACCAAGTCTTCATCACATGATGCTTCGCTTCATCACATCCTCGCAAAGCCTCATCTCAGCATTATATCATCAAATCTATGCATAAGAGCTTCATCATCCCGCTACATATGCCACGAGCAACTTTCCCAATTCAAGAGCCTTTCCCTTTGCTTTTGAATCATCTTCGACCACCTTGTCTAAAACCAATCAACAATCATCTAATTCACAGCAATCAATCATGTCAATCATCAATCCAAGTAACCAAGCATTCAAATATAAGCAAAATGGACAATTATAACAATAATGGCAATTTCGTAATTAAGGAGTTGAAAGTCTAACAAGTATGAAAACATGAGAATTATCTCTACAACTTGATGAATGAACTTGCATAGGTTAATCATATACAAAAATGGTTGTCAAATCATCATGAACAATGGATCTACATGGATCTACACTTAGGTTTACAAAAATGCATAGAAATCACTATTTTAACACCAAATCAAGCCAACAATCCGATCTACTCCTTTGGATCCGTGTGAGAGATAATCACCACTCACCAAATCACCTAAACAACCTCAAATCAACACGCTTCAGATCTGGACAGCGAAGGATCAAGCTTGATCTATCACGAATCTGCTTCAAACGGAGAAATCTCACTTCAAAGGATGAAGATCTTCAATGCAAGCTCTTGAATCTTCAATCTTGATCTTCGATTTGGATGAATGGAATCACTAAATTAGAGTGGAGAAAAGAAGTGAAGAAGTGTAGAAGTCGAGCTCTCAAAATGGCAGCACTTCGTCGCTTCAAAATCCGGATCCCAAAAAAAAATGAAGAGAAACTCTCCTATTTATAGCAGAAATCCTTAAGTCGTCTGCCTTCATAAGTCGTTCACGACTTACGACTTAGAACCCTACGACCTAACAACTTCTGGCCTCTACGACCTAACCAGGCTACCCCTTCGCAACCTAACACACATCTGCCTATGACTCACGGCAAAACAGCTATCTCCTAAGTCGGTTACGACTTATAGCATGCGCCTACGACTTAACCAAGCTACGACTTAACAAAGCCTTCAACCTAACAGACTACGACTCATCCACTTGCGCGACCTAGCGACTTAACCCTTAAGTCCTTATGCGACCTACTACAGAGACAACCTTACGACTTAAGTACCTACGCGACTTAACAACTTACGACTTAATCCCTTAACTCGTCCACGACTTAACTGTAACAACTTAAGCCTTATCTCGCCCAGTCCTTAAGTCGCTAACCCCTATAAGTCGCCTACTAACTTAAGTCGTTTACTCCTAACTCGCTAACTTCTTAGGTCGCAGACTTTCCTTAAGTCGCTCACGACTTACCACTTAACTCGGTCACTCGTCCTAAGCCACCTTATGACTTAACTTCCTTAACTCGGTTAACTCCTTAGGTCGTCCCAAACTATCAACCGACTTAAACCACTCCCCTATCTTCCTTAAGTCGCCGCCGACCTAACCCTTAACAAACCATCACACGACCTAACACCAAACCTTTAGGTCACCAACCCCAACAGTCTTAGGTCGGTCACGACTTATCTCTTTGGTCGTTTACGACCCAGGACTTAAACAAATAGGACCGAAAAGACAAACATACTAAGTCGCACCTATTCCCTAAGTCGTATACGACTTATGACCTATACTAAGTCGTTCACGACTTAGGACTTAACCGTATTTCGCCTAAAATCTGAAATGGCTCAAAAATGCTAAAATTCTAGATTTTGACAAACTTCTCGATCCGTAAAAATACGGGTCGTTACATTCTCTCCCCCCTTAGGAATTTCGCCCCCGAAATTCCAAGCAATCATAGCAATCAAAAACTATTCTGTACGCCTACCATCCATAGCAATCAATAAACCATGCATCCAATTCTAGCTTAGTGTACAGAATTCTAAAACTAGAACAAGTTACAATATCGCGAGATGACACGACACCTTAGGGCCATACCTTAAAGAGTTCAGGATGAGCTGCTTTCATCCTCTCTTCCACCTCCCACGTACAGTCGTTATCATCATCACTCCATTGTACCTTGAGCAACTTAACTACCTTCCTCCTAAGCTATTTCGTGTCGGTTTCAACAACACGAAGCGGCTTACGAGGTCTTCTACCAACTGGATCAACTTCGAAGTCTTCACAGCTATCAGCAGAAACCACTGTATTCGAGTCGAGCACATACTTCCGTAGATATGATACATCTTCTTCGGTAATTCCAATCTATAAGCGAGCTTTCCAATTCGCTCGGTAATCGAGAATGGTCCAACAAATCTCGGAGTCAATTTTCCTTTCTTCCCGAATCGAATAACATTCTTCAGTGGAGAAATTTTCACAAAAACCATATCACCTACGTCGAACTCCAAATCCTTACGACGCTTATCGGCATAACTCTTCTGACGGTCTTGGGCTGCCTTCATTCGTTGCCGAATGATCTCTATGCAATCCGAAGTCTGTCGAATCATCTCCGGCCCAAGCATCAGCTTTTCTCCAGTTTCCAACCAACATGTCGGAGAGTTACACGGTCTTCCATACAATGCCTCATACGGTGCCATACCAATGCTTGACTGGTAACTGTTGTTGTACGCAAACTCCACCAAATGAAGGTAATCTTCCCATGATCCTCCGAAATCCAAAACACATGCTCTAAGAAGATCTTCCAAAACTCGGTTGACTCTCTCGGTCTGACCATCTGTTTGAGGGTGATAAGCTGTACTCAAACACAACTCGGTTCCCAAAACTTCCTGGAAGCTCTTCCAAAATCCACTAGTGAACAATGGGTCTCGATCGCTCACTATACTCTTCGGAATACCATGGAATCGAACTATCCACTTAACATACAACTCAGCCAACTTTGATGCAGTCCTAGTCGTTCGAACAGGAATAAATCGTGCACTCTTAGTCAGACGATCTACAATGACCCAAATCCCTTCATTTCCTGTTCTGGTTCTAGGCAATCCATCAATAAAATCCATCGATACCTGCTCCCACTTCCATGTAGGAACTTCTAATGGCTGTAGTAATCCACTTGGCTTCTTCTGTTCAGCTTTAACCAACTGGCAGTTCATACACTTGGAAATAAAATTTCCAACATCCTTCTTCATGCCTTCCCAGTAGTAGGTTCTCTTCATATCCCGATACATCTTATTTCCACCTGGATGAATTGTCAATTTCGAGTGATGACTTTCCTTCAGAACCTCACTCCTCAATTCATCTATATCCGGAACAACTAGTCGTCCTTGCTTCCGAAGCCAACCCTCTCGATCGACCTCGAATCCTTTATCCTTTTCTGGATCCAATCCAGATTCCAAATCATGGATAATCCTGACAAGCTTATCGTCTCGCTTTTGGCTCTCGCCAATCCTTTCCACAAGAGAAGGTCTTATCGATAAGTTTGCCAACATCTCAGGTTCCAATTCACATCTAGGCCTAAAGTCAAATCCAGCTAAATACTCGAGACTCATCCATTCTGAAAACATGGCCCCTAATCCTGCATGTCTTCGACTTAACGCATCTGCCACTGCGTTACCTTTTCCCGGAGTATAAGCTATACCAAAATCATATGATGCCAAAAACTCTAGCCAACGTTGTTGCCGAAGATTCAAATCCTTTTGGGAGAAAAGATACTTCAACGACTTATGATCGGTAAACAACTCAAATCGAACTCCCAATAGATAATGTCTCCACATCTTCAGAGCAAAAACAATCGCCGCTAACTCCAAATCATGAGTCGGGTAATTCCTTTCATGCGGCTTCAGTTGTCGACTGGCATACGCAACAACTTTATCCCTCTGCATCAGCACTGCTCCAAGTCCAGTACCACATGCATCGGTGTAAACCACCATCTCATCATTCCCACTTGGAATAGTCAAAACAGGAGCACTCGTCAATCTCTCTTTCAGGATTCCGAAAGCTTGCTCACACTTAGCATCCCAACTGAACACTTGATTCTTTTTCGTCAATCCTGTTAACGGTGCAGCTATCTTGGAGAAGTCTTTGATAAACCGTCGATAATATCCTGCTAATCCAAGAAAACTTCTCACATCAGATGCATTCTTAGGTCTAACCCAATCCTGGATTGCTGCCACCTTAGCGGGATCAACCGCTATTCCATTTCCAGAAATAACATGGCCTAAGAACCTCACTTCACTCTTCCAGAAGTGACACTTCGAAAACTTAGCCTTCAGCTGATGTTTCCGCAAGATTTCCAAAACAATACGCAAGTGTGTCTTGTGCTCTCCTTCAGTTCTGGAATAAATCAGAATATCATCCACGAACACAAGTACGAACTTGTTCAACTGATCTCTGAACACTCTATTCATAAGGTCCACAAAATACGCTGGCGCGTTAGTCAATCCAAACGGCATTACCAGCCACTCAAAGAAACCGGATGGTATCCTAAAAGCAGTCTTCGGCACACTATCCTTAGCCACTCTCAACTGGTGAAATCCCGTTGCCAAATCCATCTGAGAAAACACCTTAGCCTCGTGAAGCTGATCAAACAAGTCATCTATTCTCGGTAATGGATACTTGTTCTTCTTTGTCACCTTATTCAGCTCACGATAATCCACACACAATCTCAACGACCCATCTGCCTTGGTTGCAAACACAACTGGTGCACCCCACTCGGACACACTACGCCGAATGAATCCTTTCTGCAAAAGATCATCAACTTGCACCCTCAACTCCTGCTGTTCCCTAGGCGCCATCCGCCTAAGAGGCATCACAACAGGTCTGGCTCCTTCAACTAGATCTATTCGAAACTCGATCTCTCTATGCGGCGGCAACCCTTTGACTTCGTCAAAGACATCCTCGAATCCATTAGCGATTGGCACCGATGACAGTCCATCCCGTGGAACAACCAGCGAATACATGAAGCTCATGAAGATGCCTTCCTCATGCTTACATCGTATTACAACCTTTCGCCCCTCCACATTCTCGACTGTCACTTCCAACCTCTCGCAATCAACCTTTGCCGCATACTTCCTAAGCCAGTCCATACCCAAAATAATTCTGAACCCCGAAAAGTTCAGAACAAAGCAATCACAAACAAAAGAGCAACCATGACTCGATACAACTAGACCACGGCATAACATACACAAACAAGACGAACCCCCAACTGGATTAGTCACAACCAATGGCCTATCGACAATATCCGGCTTCAAATCTAACTGGCCTACAAGTTCATTACAAACAAACGAATGCGACGCTCCAATATCAAACAAAACTCTAACTGGAACACCACATAGGAAAAGAGTACCTTGAACAACCACACTCTTTCCTTTCTCTTCAGCAGTAGGAGCTTTCGAAGACGACGGAACAGCTCCCAAAACATAAGCTTGCACAATCTGCTTGTCCCTCCTCGGTTCTGGACAATTCTTCCTGAAATGCCCCGGCTTGTCACAGTTGTGGCACTTCGCCGGCGCTTTCGGATTCTTGCAATCCCTGGAGAGATGGCCTTTCTGCTGACAGTTGTAGCAAGTCACCTCGCCTTTCGGCTTCTTCTGGCCATCCTTACCCTTCTGCTGCTGCTGCTTCCTCTTCTTGTTTCCACCCTGCTGGGGTTTAGACTCTTCCCTGGTCACAGCAACAACAGATCCTTCCTTAGGAAACAGACTCTCATTCCTAAGAGCTTTCTCCACAAGCTTCTCAAATGAATCGTCCAAATGATCCACCAACTGCCTCCCAAGATAACTGTCCAAGCCCGTCACAAACTTCTCATTCTTCTGATATGCAGATTCAATATATGACCGGGCATACTTGGACAAAGCTTCAAACTCAGAAACATACTCAAGGACTGATCTTCCACCTTGCTTGAGCTCCACAAACTTCTTGAACAGAACAGACTTCTGAGCTGTAGAAATGAACTTAGCTTCAAACCTAACTTGGAATTGCTCCCAAGTAATCTCTTCCTCCGGAGTATTAATGGTAATAGAGTTCCACCAATCAGAAGCTCTCCCTTGAAGCTGCCTTGATGCCAACTTCCTCTTAGTTGCATCATCAATTCCCAAATCACCAAAGATCCTTCTACAAGCATCGATCCATCTCTGGACTTCAATAGTTGATTCTGTTCCCAAGAAAACCTTCCCTCTAAGAGCAGTATAGTCCTTGCACAACTTAGCAAAATCCACTGGTTTCGGAGTCTGAACCTGAACTCCAACATCCACTGCCGCCCCCGGAACTGGTAACCTTCTCATGATCGAAGTCATCATAGCTTCGAACATGGCTGCATAATCAGCAGTCCCCTCAGTAGCACGGCCTTCCCTAGCAGCTGGTCTCCCTCTTCGACTCATTCTCAATATCTAAAAAAAGGAATGATTAGAACATCTTAGAGAAACAACTGCATAAAGGACTCAAACTCTACTAATCTACTATATTATATATAGTAGTCATCCATCAAAATTACAATTACGTCTCTCATACGTAGTTACGTCAGCGAGCGTTGGGTAAAATCGATTAACCAATGCTCTGATACCAAATGTAACGACCGCCCATGACCCCTGCACCGAATCTAGAGATAGTGCGCTGTAGAGTGTGCCAGGCAACCATGGACGATTGTCAGGGTAGATTAAAACAACAGAATCTATCGTATTACTCACAGCGCATGGACAAAATACAATAGAACATATGTATAGTGAAGCTTTATAGAACAAAATGACATCATATAAAACTCCATAATAGTTGAATACAAGCATCCAAATAGCCAATACATCAAGCCTCACTACATAACACTCAGAGAATACAAAACAGCGGAACATCCAGTACATATAATAAGAAGATAATATGCAACCCTTCAGCTCGTCTTTGATATCAGTGTCGTGAGAAGAGAACAGCACCTGTCACCTGCTACCTAGTCTGCCCGTCCCAAAAATGGACGAACAGCCCAAGGCAATAAGAATTAAAACATAAAGCCTTGAGTCAGACAACAGTCTTAGTGAGCAGTAAATTAACTAACAACATACCAAAAGAGCATAAAGGAAAAGGAATAGGAATAGGAATACAACCCTCCTACTCCACCTCTTTCTACAGTGATAGCCCCCAGACACACACTAAGCAGAAGCAACATAGCAGAGCATACAATTTAAAGTAAAGTAATAATCATTCGAGTCAAGGGCGATGTTTTCCAAGTACCAAGGCCTAAATCAGATAAGCATCCAGAAAATACCGCTCTTGAGTCCGAATGACGATACAAACAAACATCCATGACTCTGGCTATCACTGTTATCATTGCTTCGATATCACCGTTAATTGAATGACCGGCACATTCTTTCAGCCGTCCGTCAAGGGCTAATGGAAACCCCGGTTCTAGACAAAACTCCGCACATCGTCGCAGTCCGTGCCAATGATTTTCGCAACTACCCAGGGTACTCGACCATCAATTCATTGTCGTTGGGATTTTCGCAACTGCCCAAACGTACCCTTGCTTTGAGTCTGCTAGAACCTTCAACAACGATGCTATCCAAGCCTCCTAGTCATCCTCCTCGACGACTATTTCCATACTAGCTCAAGCGCCTCTCAAGCATCCATTACCCTTAACTCGAATCATACCACCGAGTTACCAACGTGCTTGGAATGATCCCGTCTGGATTAGACCAAGTCTTCATCACATGATGCTTCGCTTCATCACATCCTCGCAAAGCCTCATCTCAACATTATATCATCAAATCTATGCATAAGAGCTTCATCATCCCGCTACATATGCCACGAGCAACTTTCCCAATTCAAGAGCCTTTCCCTTAGCTTTTGAATCATCTTCGACCACCTTGTCTAAAACCAATCAACAATCATCTAATTCACAGCGATCAATCATGTCAATCATCAATCCAAGTAACCAAGCATTCAAATATAAGCAAAATGGACAATTATAACAATAATGGCAATTTCGTAATTAAGGAGTTAAAAGTCTAACAAGTATGAAAACATGAGAATTATCTCTACAACTTGATGAATGAACTTGCATAGGTTAATCATATACAAAAATGGTTGTCAAATCATCATGAACAATGGATCTACATGGATCTACACTTAGGTTTACAAAAATGCATAGAAATCACTATTTTAACACCAAATCAAGCCAACAATCTGATCTACTCCTTTGGATCCGTGTGAGAGATAATCACCACTCACCAAATCACCTAAACAACCTCAAATCAACACGCTTCAGATCTGGACAGCGAAGGATCAAGCTTGATCTATCACGAATCCGCTTCAAACGGAGAAATCTCACTTCAAAGGATGAAGATCTTCAATGCAAGCTCTTGAATCTTCAATCTTGATCTTCGATTTGGATGAATGGAATCACTAAATTAGAGTGGAGAAAAGAAGTGAAGAAGTGTAAAAGTCGAGCTCTCAAAATGGCAGCACTTCGTCGCTTCAAAATCCGGATCCCAAAATAAAATGAAGAGAAACTCTCCTATTTATAGCAGAAATCCTTAAGTCGTCTGCCTTCATAAGTCGTTCACGACTTACGACTTAGAACCCTATGACCTAACAACTTCTGGCCTCTACGACCTAACCAGGCTACCCCTTCGCGACCTAACACACATCTGCATATGACTCACGGCAAAACAGCTATCTCCTAAGTCGGTTACGACTTATAGCATGCACCTACGACTTAACCAAGCTACGACTTAACAAAGCCTTCAACCTAACAGACTACGACTCATCCACTTGCGCGACCTAGCGACTTAACCCTTAAGTCCTTATGCGACCTACTACAGAGACAACCTTACGACTTAAGTACCTACGCGACTTAACAACTTACGACTTAATCCCTTAACTCGTCCACGACTTAACTGTAACAACTTAAGCCTTATCTCGCCCAGTCCTTAAGTCGCTAACCCCTATAAGTCGCCTACTAACTTAAGTCGTTTACTCCTAACTCGCTAACTTCTTAGGTCGCAGACTTTCCTTAAGTCGCTCACGACTTACCACTTAACTCGGTCACTCGTCCTAAGCCACCTTATGACTTAACTTCCTTAACTCGGTTAACTCCTTAGGTCGTCCCAAACTATCAACCGACTTAAACCACTCCCCTATCTTCCTTAAGTCGCCGCCGACCTAACCCTTAACAAACCATCACACGACCTAACACCAAACCTTTAGGTCACCAACCCCAACAGTCTTAGGTCGGTCACGACTTATCTCTTTGGTCGTTTACGACCCAGGACTTAAACAAATAGGACCGAAAAGACAAACATACTAAGTCGCACCTATTCCCTAAGTCGTATACGACTTACGACCTATACTAAGTCGTTCACGACTTAGGACTTAACCGTATTTCGCCTAAAATCTGAAATGGCTCAAAAATGCTAAAATTCCAGATTTTGACAAACTCTTCGATCCGTAAAAATACGGGTCGTTACACAGTCATCCAATATCAACAATCAAACATCCATCACAATCATCATCCAAATCAACCAATAGCTTTAATAGATAACTGATTATCATTAACAGGTATTAAATTGACGATTGAATTCAATATTAAATCAAAACGATGATTAAATGCAATAAAAGTCAAATTTAACTAGAATGACAATTTAAACATACCAAACATCAATCAATAAATTTCTAATCACATCATAAATTTAATTTAACTAACATAAGATAATTTAGTAATTGTGAGTGGGTTGAAACACTCACCTTTGATTTCAAATCGATTTGAAATCCAAAATAAGATCCAAAATTATACAGTCTTAGAATTCATCCAAACCAGTTCTAAAATGTTCGAAATTTTGACACGATCGCAGTAGAACAAACCGCGCGTAAATCCAACTTCGTACGTAAAAGTTATATACGTTAGAACATTGAGTTTTAAATTTAAAAAATTAAATAAAATAAAATACGTTACTTGTTCCACGTCACCATCGTTGCTCTCAGAAACCCTAGCCACTTCGACACGGTAACGCACGCGATCAACCTTCTCGACTACGAACTGCCGCCAGCGAAAACTCCTCGTCCCACGCCATTTACGGCCACGCGCCCACCCATTCGAACTGTCGTGCTCCACACTATCTCGCGATGAACGCCGCTACGCCCAGATCGAGGCATAAGGTCAGCCGCCGCCATGTTTATGAAACCCTAGTCGAATTTTCTGGCCACATCCGACCGTCCAATCGCCAAACGAACCATGCCGATGCAATCACCTTGCCACTCTCTACAGCCCCATATCCACAAATCGATGATCAGTCGAAGTTGATCATGACACAACGGACGGCCGAGAATTAATCACCCAATTCTGGCCAAACTATGGCCCGAATTGAAAAACAAATCATTGTAATGGAATGCACTCGTCGAGAGCTTCGAAGCGGTATATAATATGATAGGGTTTTAAGAAGTTTGATTTTCGATTTGAATTTGAAATTGGATTTTGGGTTTGGATCTACAACCATTAGAAAGAAGAAGTAACTGATAGATAGAACAGACAGATACGTACAAGAATGAGAAATAAAAATGCTGCTAGGGCTTAGAAAGGTCTATATGTATGGACAAGGCCCGATAAGAAAAATGAACACGTACAGGATTGATTTGAAACGAAAATAACGACCCGAAAAGCCCGTTCTGCCTCCGAAACGAAAGTAGGTCACCCCATATATCAAAATAGATGTTTTTGATATTTTTAAACTCAATGGAACAGGTTTCATGTCCTAATTCCATTGTATGAAGAAGTTAGCTTTCAAATATGCTTATTTCAAATTGATTTCAATTGAATTGATTTCTATGCGTTTCAAGCCCGTACGATCAAACGACAAGTCTGATCACTACGAAACTTGAAATCCTAAAATAATTCACTGTTACGGATCCAATGAAACTAGTTTCGTTGAAATCTGAGACAGTGGCCAAAATGGCTATTTTCACGTTAATTAAATAAATTAATATTAAATTAATTAAATCACTTTTTAATTTCAAATTTAATAACTAACAATTTTTATCATTTCAGATTTCTTGGACATTTACAGTAATTTAAAACAAATTTACATATCAGTTCAATATTAATTAATTTACAGATTACAGTGTTTAATTTTAATTGAAATAAATTCATTAATTATAAATTAAACTCCAATAAATTAATTGAACTTGATTTCAATTCTTTTTGTTCAATCATTCATCACTCTATGTATATATTCAACATTCGTTTATAGCTTATTACATTAATATTCTCGAGTTTCATCTTAATTTCCATTAACATAATATTTAATTACATTTAATTGGAATTAATTCCCAATTTAATTTAACGGACTAAATAAATAGGTAACATATAATAATGTCACCATTAACTTTTAACCACATTTATAAGTTTATTATTTACAAACAAATGTTATAACAACTTACACAATACTAGTTCAATCCAATTACAATTTATTACACATTATTTCATTAACTAATACAACATTTAAATTATCAATTACTCATTTAATCCAATTATCAATTAATACACATATTATCACAATTCATTTACAATCTATAACCAATTATAACCTTTTAATAATTTTAATTAATTGGAATTACATTAAAGCAGTGATCAATTACCATAAATTAATACTATTACATTTCATTCTAGTTATATTCTTATTATTAAATCACAAATTTTATTTCTTCCAATATTAAATCACAAAACCTTATTAAATTAACTATTTTTAATTATCGAAAATTACGGGTCTTTACACTCTCCCCCACTCAAAACTTTTCGTCCTCGGAAAGGGAAAAGGAGGGATAAAGAGTTAATAGATCTCATTAAAAATATTGAATTTATAAACAATTAATTTATATAATTAAATAATTTAAATAAAATATCAACTTATAAACAATTAAATCTTTTTATATTCAAGTTAACAAAAGTTTCGAAAAACATTTCATAAAAATTTTCTAAGTCCAAAATTCACAGAAAATTTCGGCAGAGTCTCCTTTGTACGGAGGGGTCTGGGAGAAATAATAATATCAATAATAAAAATATACATCTCATATTTCAAAATAATATATCTCAAACAACGGGAAAACAATATAATATCGCTATAAAACCGTAATCCGAAAACGTACCTATTTGTCGGGCAAACAACGCTTAATTTATGAAACCAAAAACAGTAGCTATTGCTTCTATAAACCTATATTTCACTTATATAAGCCAAAAGAGTTAGAATTATGCAAAGAGAAATATTTACGTTGTTTCGATTAATAATAACAAATCAACACAACATAACAACAATAACTTACAAACAAATCATACAATCATCACATACAGTCAAAGATATCAATTTTACATCAATAGCAACCAACAAATGGTTTGTTCGGGTTTAGAAACCTTTAAACGTAAAATGATAAATAAACTACTAAGTATATCATCCACTCAACAGTCTTAGATAAAACTTACCAGATTATTTACACATCTCGAATAATTTGAAGTATCTCATCCAAACATCCATAAGCCAAAACAGACAATAACTTCCAATGTTATTTACGTTTATTCTCATTACTTTCCTTTCACATCATTTGCTGTTCCATTTTTTTTCTCTTTTTTTCATACAATGATTGTTTCCTTTAAGCTACATTCATTACTTACAAAATTTCATTCCTCATTTATTCATACAATGCTTTTTTTTCTTCATTACTTTGCATTCATTGCTTACATAAGTTATTATTTTTTTTCTATTATTTAAAATGATCGATGAATTCATTATTTAAGTATTATATACATTTTATTTCAATTTACTTCACATTCATTATTAAATTATATACTTGATTTCCCTTTAAATATAAATCTTTATTTGTGAATTAATTCAATACTTAAATTTTAATTCCTTTCCCTTCAAATTTATTCCTTTCATACATAGTATTCACTTTTTACTGTTTACTCCAATTATAATTGTTTCAGACATCACTTAAGTTTATAATCATTTACTTACAGTATTCACTCTTTTTATTTCGTTAATCAATAGCACTTCAAATTATTAACTTAAGTTTATAACAAATTTATAATATCGGAATTCTTATTTACAGAAGAAATCCATTGAACTCTTTCATTTTCAAAGTTTTTTTTATATAATATTCTATTACATATTCTTATTAACATTTTCAACTTTTAATATTTTGGTAAGTTATATATATGTTTTAAGAATGCAATTGAAAGTTACACAAGTTATCTCATTTATGTTAATTAACAAAATGTTCAATAGTTACATTTTTTTCATTACTTAATTGATAAGTGACAACCTTCTATTTCTTTATATTTCATTAATCTTTTAACATCTAGTTTCTTATTTTCCATTTTAGTAGCCTCCAACTATTAAAATAGTTAAGATTAGATTCTATTAGAATAACTGAAAACAATTAACTATCAGAAAGTTTATGAACTAAATCTCGGATCTATTTCAGTCTAATTGAAAATTTTATATTTATATATATATATATATATCCTTTATAGATCAAATCATTTGTGGAAATAAAATTAAGATTTGTTGATCAAAACAAATAGGTAGTAAAACTACTATAACAGACTACCCACTTTGAAACTCGAAAATGAACGTCGATGATGTGTGCACTCATCACCGAAATTATTTTCCAGCGACATAGAGGGGAGTACAGGACATATTTCCTTCCAAAATTCCTTTAAAACATTCTTTTTTTTTCAAATCATATTGAAATATTTCTATCCGAAAATACTTCCAATAATACTAATACTATATTCAAAATCCTTTGAAAACAAATTTCAAACCCTGAACCTAAGTTCACAAATTCCAATTGATATTTATTTTATTTATAATCTCATTTTGCAACCAATATTTATAAATTTCACTTCCTAACAAACAAATATATCACAACCAACTATATCATTTATAAAAATTATCCATTTATATAAGAAATATACTACTAGGTAAAATTATTTCATTTACCTATATTTCAAAACAATATTGTGTTAGTCTGCCCTATTCAGTATTTAGAAACCCCCATCGATGCCATAGCGTCCTATGTACCGACCGGAATTTATAAATACGAAACAGAACAAATTAACACAATACAAAAACCTTTTGTAACACTAACAAATACGCTCTCTCATATATACACTTAACAACTCATTTTAGGGTATTACTACCCTATCTTATGAGTCAGACCCCACAAAGCTAAGGTTATCGCTAAACCTAAGCTCTGATACCAAATGTAATAACCCACCTTTTTGGACAGTTAAAATCGATGATAAACCACATACGTCAGACTCAAACCATTCAAAAGGGAGGATTGTTATGGGGTAAATAAGAAAAAGAAGAGAAAGAAATAAAATAAACACAGAATCTCATAGCGGAATGAAAAAATATAATAATCAAATAAACAGTTCATGAAGCTGTTTTACAAATAACATTTGATTACACTTTACAGTACAGAATCAAAGTACATACAGCAGTAATAAATAAATAATGAAGCGAAACAACATGATGTAGCAGAAAATTCAAACAAATAATATAGTAAATATTAATAATACAAATCTTCGTCTTCGTCCTCCCGAAAAGCAGTCTTCGAAACACTGAAAAGATTAGACTGACCCGAGCGAATTGAAAAGACAAAACACTCGAGTCAGAACTAAAAGATCTTATGTAAGTTAAATCAACAGTAAATAAATACGAGCGTAACGGCATCAAAGATGTTTATAGGGTTTGACATCACATATCCAGTGTCTAGCGTGAGTGCAGTAACTTAAGAGATGTTCGGGATTCCCATCTCTTAAGGATCTGCTAAACTATCTACATACATAGTACAATACGCTATTATAATAGTGTCTGCAGTAAAGTATTAAAATAGCATTAAGGCGTTACCCATATCCCCCTTAACACATTTTATATAATGTCGTAGTCTATACAGATACTGTAACTCCACCGTAAACTGGTGGGCTATCAGGGAGCACTCCATAGGTACGATACAAAACAAACTCGTAGAAGGCGCGATAGGGCATGTGAACACGGCACTCAAGGCAATGCCAGGGTAGGATTCTACCAATTGCGGATCCGAACTGGTGGTAACGCATAGCAACTACTACCGCCCACCTCGGAACACTCCCATAATCAAAATCAAGGGGTGGCCACCAAATCATCACAAAGTCATAATATGGTATCGAAGAAGCATGTCCGATATGAGGAATGACCTCACTTGGCCCGGCATGGCTCCTGTTTTAGTCACATCTAAGCTTACTCACGGTAGTCAGGGTCACGTAAATACCTTATACAGAATCGTTCGTCAAACCATCCTACCTACTTCATTTCTGGAATCTCCACCACGTGCACATTTGTTAAAGTGGTTTTCGGTATTGGCAGAGCGTATGACAATATTTGATCCTGGTCTCTTTAACAACCAAATGCTTATTAAACACCGGATGGTTCTTTTACATTTCCAAAACCATTTCATATTGGTATCAAGATATTATATTCAATTCAAACCATATCACTTTCGAAATTATATTCACAATTAGGTTAAATTCTCATTTCAAAATCATCATATTTACTCAAATATGTCATTTCGTCAGCAAATATCATTTCAAATCCCAAATTATATTATAACATTATTAAACCTTATTCCTTTTATAACCAAGGCTTTAATTATAACACTACTTTACACCATCTGAACTTTAGAAAATAATTTAGATAGTTATAAATAGTTTAATTAGTTTAACATAGTTTTAAATAGATATAAATTTGGTTAAATAGGTTTAAAATAGATTATATAAATTTAAATTAGATTAAAATACTTTAAATAGATATAAAATAGATTAATTAGATTTAAAATAGATTAAATAGATTTAAAATAGATTAATTAGATTTAAAATTGATTAAATAGATTTAAAATAGATTTAAAATAGATTAATTAGATTTAAAATAGGTTAAATAGATTTAATAAATTTAAAATAGATTAAAATGGGTTAATTAGTTTAAAATAGGATAAATTAGATTAATTTGGATCAAATAGATTAAAATTGATTAAAATAAATTAAAATAGTTTAAATTGATTAAATGGTTCAAAATATTTAAAATAGACTAACTTAGTTTAATAGTTTGAAAGTCTTACTAATTAGAATTTAAAATAACATTTTTACGGTATATAACTAAATAATAAATTTGAAATTAACATCAAATTTAACTATTTCTTCCATTTCAACAAATCTGGACCATATCCAGGTTTCAAATCAAAACCCAATTTCAAATCTTGAAGTATCGGTTTAAGCTATTCCAATTTTAATAGGTTTCAAAGTTACAATTTCAAACGCCTTTAATAACTCAATTTCGATCAATTTCGTTTATACTTCAAATTCAACTTTAGAATTCCAATTTAAACCCTCTAAGCAATTTACTTAACACAATTCCAAAGTTTCAAATTTAATCCTTAACAATTCATTTAAACAATTTAGTTTATATAAATCAAATTATATTTCAAAATATCATTTAGCTGAATACAAAATTTAAAGATTTAAAATCATTTAATTTAACCAATCCGGTGTCCGTACATAATTTTCTACCCAATGGTCAAGTGATACGGATATTTATCAATTCGCAATTATTTAAATTTACGGGTATATATCATTTCAACCCATAATCCCAAATTTATCTCAATAAAAATCGCTTGGGTTTATCATTTCAAACCATAATGATTTTCCCCTATTCCATATGATCGTTCGGGTGTGTATCATTTCAACCCATAGGGAACTTGCAGTGTTCTAACAATATAAAATATGACATCCAGTCATCCAATATCAACAATCAAACATCCATCACAATCATCATCCAAATCGACCAATAACATCAATAGATAACTGATTATCATTAACATGTATTAAATTGACAATTGAATTCAATATTAAATTAAACGATGATTAAATGCAATAAAAGTCAAATTTAACTAGAATGAAAATTTAAACATACTAAACATCAATCAATAAATTTCTAATCACATCATAAATTTAATTTAACTAACATAAGATAATTTAGTAATTATGAGTGGGTTGAAACACTCACCTTTGATTTCAAATCGATTTGAAATCCAAATAAGACCCAAAATTTTACAGTCTCAGAATTCATCCAAACTAGTTCTAAAATGTTCGAAATTTCAACATGATCGCAGCGGAACAAACCACGCGTAAATCCGACCTCGTACGTAAAAGTTATATACGTTAGAACATTGAGTTTTAAATCGAAAAAAAATACATTACCTGTTCCACGTCACCATCGTTGCTCTTAGAAACCCTAGCCGCTTCGTCATAGTAATGCACGCGATCAACCTTCTCGACTATGAACTGCCGCCAGCGAAAACTTCTCGTCCCACGCCATCTACGGCCACGCGCCCACCAATTCGAATCGACGCGCTCCACACTATCTCGCGACGAACGCCGCTACGCCCAGATCGAGGCACAAGGTCAGCCGCCGCCATGTTTATGAAACCCTAGTCGAATTTTTTGGCCCCATCCGACCATCCAATCGCCAAACGAACTATGCCGATGCAATCCCCTCGTCGCTCTCCACAGCCCCATATCCAAAAATCGATGATCCGTCGAAGTTGATCACGACACAACGAACGGCCGAGAATTAATCACCCAATTCTGGCCAAACTATGGTCCAAATCAAAAAAAAATATTGCAATGGAATGCGCTCGTTGAGAGCTTCGAAGTGGTATATAGTATGATAGAGTTTTGAGAAGTTTGATTTTCGATTTGAATTTGAAATTGGAATTTGAAATTGGATTTTGGGCTTGGATCTGCAGCCAGTAGAAAGAAGAAGGAACTGATAGATGGAATAGACAGATACGTACAGGAATGAAAAATATAAAGGCTACTAGGGTATAGAAAGGTCTATATATATGGACAAGGCTCGATAAAGAAAATGAACACGTACAGGATTGATCTGAAACAACAATAACAACCCGAAAAGCCCGTTCTGCCTCCAAAATGAAAGTAGGTCACCCCATATATCAAAATAGAAGTTTTCGATATTTTTAAACTCAATGGAACACGTTTCAAGTCCTAATTCCACTGTATGAAGAAGTTAGCTTTCAAATCTGCTTATTTCAAATTGATTTCAATTGAATTGATTTCTACGCTTTTCAAGCCCGTACGATCAAACGACAAGTCCGATCGCTACGAAACTTGAAATCCTACAATAATTTACTGTTACGGATCAAATGAAACTAGTTTCTTCGAAATCTGAGATAGTGGCCAAAATGGATATTTTCACGTTAATTAAATAAATTAATATTAAATTAATTAAACCACTTTTTAATTTCAAATTTAATAACTAACAATTTTTATCATTTCAGATTACTTGGACATTTACAGTATTTTATAACAAATTTACATATCAGTTCAATGTTAATTAATTTATAGATTATAGTGTTTAATTTTAATTGAAATAAATTTATTAATTATAAATTAAACTCCAATAAATTAATTGAACTTGATTTCAATTCTTTTTGTTCAATCATTCATCACTCTATGTATATATTCAACATTGGTTTATAGCTTATTACATTAATATTCTCCAGTTTCATCTTAATTTCCATTAATGCAAAATTTAATTACATTTAATTGCAATTGATTTCCAATTTAATTTAACGGACTAAATAAATAGGTAACATATAATAATTGTCACCATTAACTTTTAATCATATTTATAAGTTTATTATTTACAAACAAATGTTATAACAGCTTACGTAATACTAGTTCTATCCAATACAATTTATTATACATTATTTCATTAATTAATACAACATTTAAATTATCAATTACTCATTTAATCCAATTATCAATTAATACACATATTATCACAATTAATTTACAATCTATAACCGTTTAAAACTTTTTAACCATTTTATTTAATTGGAATTACATTTAAAGCAGTTATCAATTACCTTAAATTAATACTATTACATTTCATTCTAGTTATATTCTTATTATTAAATTACAAATTTTTATTTCTTCCAACATTAAATCACAAAACCTTATTAAATTAACTATTTTTAATTATCGAAAATTACGGGTAGTTACATTTAGCCACCCCTAGACCTTCCCAAAACCAAAATTTTGCAGCCTTAATAATGGGCCTTAAACCTATCTAAGCCCAAGCCAAAATACTATGCAATTAAATCTAATTTAATCGCTTGTCGATATTGCATATCGATTGATATACTTATAACTGTTATAAATATATATAACATTATTTATTTCTCAAATCATATTCAAATTTTATAATTAATATTTCATAAATATTAATTAATTTAATTAATTTATAACAATTATAAACTAACTAAATCGTTCGATCTTAAGGGAATTCATCATTTCGGCTGTGTAACTCTTCGGCATAAATTTGGTCAGGGATTAACATCGAACTATTCTAATGTTAACGTTCACACGTCACTTAGCAGGTGGTGTGACATTATGGCCAAATTTATCGCTTACTCATTTTCGGTAAAATCTAATTTTAGTTTAATAAGCGTTACCCGGTTTTGACATTTGTTTACACCAATTCTCTTCGTCAAAACTATATCACTTTGGACATATTGTATTTGGTAATGGTCAAAATTCCAATCTCATCCACATTCAACTTTATAGTCTAAATACAAAGTCCTTGGTTCAATAATAACAATTATTATTAACCGAAATGCTCTGGCCAGAGACTTTGACTTTGAGTTGACTTGAGTTGATTGTGATATTAACCGCATATAACTGAGGAGACGAATCCTCTCTTGAATAGCGCTTAACTTCCAATACTTCCACTAGACCCAACTATAGTCATTCGATGGACGTTATGCCATGATTTGGCTATAATCAAAGCGGAGCTTTCATATTGAAGATCTAAAATATTCTCAAGTCGAGAGAACTGTGTAAACCAGTCACATCGATATTTTCTATTTGACCTTAGTTATATTAACCAACAGAAAACTATCGAATGAGTCATTCTATAATTATCCAATAACTATTGGTACGTAACCCATAGGTGCCCCCAGCAGTCATGAGTAATACACTGCCCAACATTTGGAGAGCGTTACATACTCCAGTCTCAAAGGATACATCGTTATCTAGTCTCGATGCATCTTGACTAGTAACATTTACAATGGTATATTTGTTTCGTTGTGATAAATTACTCATGGTTACATCACAAAATATACCATTTATGGATTTTTCTATTAAATATACTTTTAATTAAGTTAATTAATTAATAAAATCACATTATATCAAGTATATAATAGGAAGAAAATACCTTTTATTTCGAACAAGATTGGTCAACGAGTTAGATATATGTAACAAATTACATAATTGCCTCTAGGGCATACCCCGAACTCTATCAATCTCCCACTTGCACTTGGGGTCAACTATGGAATCTAATTCCAACTTCTCCAATTAGTTTTCTCAAAACCAATTAGGTCATTCCCTTAGTGAATGGGTATGCTATTATGTTTTAATTATCTACTTTGTCGATTAACTCTCTCTAACACTGATAAACTGCCTTTATCATGTGGAACGATTCGAAGTATGTCTTTCGACTTCTAGTGAGCTTTAAGTTCTATCATGACCAATTTCATGACATTGTTATCTTATAAAAATATTATGGGATTCTCAACATTTGGAATCACCTTTGGCTCAATTATAAATTTGTGCATTTATATCTATATACATTGGTTTATTGTAGCGCTATTCAAGTTAATATTCTCAACATTTCGTTGAATCGACCACCATTACTTTTATTTTGAAACATTTTCAAATTAAAGATTTTAACTTGAATTTTATCATTGACATGTTATACTCAATATCACTTATAAAAGTTTGTATCCAAACGTTCCATCATAACGAGTTCGTTGTTTCTATAAATAATTCTCTAGTATTTCATAAATATGCGAGAACACCTCAAACAACCATTTAGTGATATTAATTTGGATTTTATATTTGCTCCATGTATCAAATATATAAACAAAACACAATATCATACACAACATAACATGTATGATAATTCCTATTATTAATGCATAAGGAATCCAACTTACATGTTCTCCTTTTAATAGGGTGCTCTTGTATATCGTTTTGGTACAATCCCTATATCTTTTATACTCACCATAAAAGACATCATTTACAATCCAAAATTGAGTATTAGAACAACTAAAGTTGATTTTAATACAAGCATATTGTTAAAATCAACAATGTGTTGTTTACTTATAGTTTAGAAATATCAATGTACCTTTTAACGTTCTTTCTTATGAACACACGCTTCCTCTGCATTTTGATTGAAAATCAAACTATTTGATATTTCTATCAAAATACTTATTCAATCTTGATGTTTATAAAATGATACATTTGTATCATTTCTTGGATCATATCCAAAGACTCACAAACCCAATTCGCTCCCACTGACTTCGAGGCATTTTTGGTTAATATGTGTAACGGCTTACTCTAAATCATTATTTAGAATTTTCTGTTTCAATATAGAAGTACCAAACATTAAGTCTTATCGAGCAATAATTTTGTGAGTAAATCTGAATTAACTTGAGCATGTTGAATACCGAATCTCTCATGCTAATTTCAACAATTGAAATTTACGATATTATTCTTATCAACATTGCTTATTTAATTCCAACCACATTAGTCTTTTCAATAAAGACACAATTTCGGCATATGGATCACATCTCTTTGGTTACGACCAACAAAATCATATTTTGATAGCGTACTTGGAATTCTTTCAGATCTGTGCATCATACCATATAGAGTCAACAATCTTAGTGGTTTAATTGAACAACTGAAGGTAATGTATATTTTTGACATTAATAAGAAAATCATAGTTTCTCTTCGATGTACGAGATTACTTATTAGACATTCTAATACTATGTGTTCATTTAGTTTAGTTAATTTCACTTCATCTCATATAATCAGTTCTATCTATGGATTGGATCCAATTCCATTTAAATATCAAAAATTTCTCAAAGAAATTCCTTCATAATGAAGTTGATATATCTTGAAACAACAATTGTTTCTTAGTGCAAAAAGAATAGGGATTCATAAACACTTTATGAACCATTTTATTTATAAAACTGATTTAAGTTTACAAAAATTATGTTCAAAACATAAATATGTCATTTGATGACAGACCTTTCCAAAAACTTTTGGAGATTCATACAAGATCCCTCATGAACAATTATTATGTGCAATCTTTCAACTCACACAACTTGCCAACTTCTTGGCCTAGGATATGTTGGGATTTCTTACAAATCCTTATCTTGTATGATTTTGTAAACTGTTGTTTAGATGAAATAATATCAACCTTGTGTACTAATCTTAAGTACATGACCTTATAGAAAGAAACTAACTCAACTTCACTCACAATTAATCATAAATTGTCCAACAATGTCTGATTACTCCTTATCGATGCATCATTATGTATCACATGGAGGAGTGATTTTGAGATTGAATCTATATTCATTTTTAGGTACATTTGGAACTCTTTCCAATATACTCGCTTATTCGACCAAATCAAATCATTTTATTCTATTGCATGTTATTTTATTTACTTTTCTTCTATATTCTATGATTTTATCATAAACTTACTACATGTGTATCTAATACACATGCTCATGTTGGTAATAAATCATCGATGAATATAACAAAGTATGTGGAACCCTTTTGGTATTAATAGATTTGTGATTGCATACATCAATATGTATTAATTCAAAGAGTTCATCAACTCTTATGATGCTCCCACTAAATGGGTGCATAGCCATTAATTGTTTGAGATATAATTAACCTGTATCATATAATTCATAGGCATATGGTAAAATTATTTCTCAAAACTATGGCTTAGTCTATAATTCCAAAACAACTGTAAATGATATTAGATACATATGTATTTTTGTTGCATCACTTTTACTATGAAAACAAATTCCATAATATAGTTCTATTTTATAATGAATATTCATAATACTCATATTGAAATATAGTTATATCTATTTTCAGTCAAAAATAAACATTATTTCACAAATAATGTTAAGTGCATTTTACGAAAACAATTTTCGTAATTTGATGCAATCATTAGGTGCTATATGGCATGCTCCCACTATTTCCGCCATTACTATAATAGCATACTAAATTTAGAGGTCCACCATTCACTTAATATTGTTTACTTATTTCATATGCTGCAACTAGTTTATAGAGGAGAGTTCTTTGATCAAATATCTTGAACTCAAAGAAATAAATGTTATAAAAACAATTTTCTATGAAAATACATTTCGAAATAAAAATCATATTGCATATTCCAATATTAAGTATCAGTTATTATTACAATTCTTGTTTCCAATGTTTCTCTATGAAGCAGAAGTAACTATTCATTCTCTTCATTCCAACTTTACCTTAAATTACATCTAATCTTATACATTCATTTTTCTTTCAAATGGTCAAACTATTCAAAAAAAACCTTACTACAATATCATAACAAACCTTTTACAAAAGCGCATTCGATTATTTTTAACATTTAAGACATCAAATATGTTGCACTTTATGTAAACCGATCAAGATGGCATTTCAACGATCGAGTTCTTAGATGTATCTCGTAGTTTATGGTCTTGTGTTGCAGTAACACAATATGATCCTTTTGAAATCATTCATGTTGAATACATGATCTTAAAATAATATTTATTGGCTTACTTCGAATGAACTAACTTTATCGAAATATTATACCCCACAAACTATGATTGTTCACCATATAACATTTATATGTGAAAGTACATGAATCAAATATCCATAGCCTTGAATTACATTTAGAGTTTAAAAACTCATAAAATGCAATACATGGTCTAAACCAAATAAATATATAAGTGACCAACTGACGAATGTATTAAGTAGTCGAAATTGGGCACTTGCATGAGTATAGAAACATTATATGACATGCAATTAGAATTGTTAGTAAGTATATATTATATTTCTATTTGTCAACTTTCAATTCAGTTTGTTTATATATGTTAATTGACAAATTTTTTATCAATCATATTAAATGCACAAATTTATTATTGTAGACAATTATAACATTATATAACATATGTTCTTACAATATTAGAAAGATAAATGCTACCATTTCATTTTTCTAATAAGGCTCCCGCCAGTCTTTTATATTTCTCCAAACCCTAAGATGAAACATAGAAGTCTTACAACTTCACTAGTGGGTGTTAGGACTCGTTTGTTTTGGTATTCTGACCTTAAGTTTGCTCAAAAAATCATAGCCCCACAAACGATGGATAACTCCTTATCGGTTGTATCATATACAACTCCTAACCCATTTTTTCTTATTCTAATCTCATTTCGACCTTGAGTTTGCTCAACAAATCGAAAGAGATTATTCACTCATACCTACCATATCGTGATGGCCTAAGTATAGTATATGTACCTTGAGTTTGCTCAACAAATACATATAGTTATCTTACCTCATCTGTTCAATATATTAATAATACTACGCATAACATCCCTAGCTTGAGTTTGCTCAACAACTAAGGAGTATGTAAGTAACTTTTTAATATATATATGGTAGAGGACAACATTATATTGAAGATTCATAATCTTCAATATATATATTGAGTGACATCGACTTATAGAATAATATATTTCTTATGAAATACCCTAGCGATTCAAGTGTCAGACACATCTGAAATCACGGTTTGTGTACATTTACATATGTATTTATTTCTCAAGTCTATTTGGGTTTCTTTAATGTTCCACATTTAGTTTATACACATATCATATAAGTTTTATTGTTATATAACTTTTATATTTCATATTACTTATATGATAGTCTTACGTATAATATATCATTAATTAAATCTTATCTAATTAATTTTATCAATTAACTCTTTAATTAATTTTAAATTAATATTCCAATATAACTTTTATATTCGACGTATCTACTATAACATTTATAGTGTATACTATAACCTTTATAGTGTAACACATATATATCATATATATGTGTATTTTATTTAATTAATTAACCTTTAATTAATTTATTCAATTAAAGAATTTTTATTAATATTTATTAATTTCAAAATTTATCTTGTATACATACACGTATATTAATGTTATCTTAAACATTTTAAAATAACATAACATATATCAACATATGTAATACATGCATATATGCATTAATTAATTAACATATTTAATTAATTTATTTTATTAATCATATTAATAAATTTGAAATTTGAAATTATTATATAAATATTTTCAAACATTTTGAAAATATCATTATCCTTTCAAACATTTTGAAAACTTATGTATTATTATAATTTTTATAATAAACATGTTTTATTTTAAATTTAACTATTAAATTTAAAATCTTTAACATTAATTTTCAAAATGATTTTGAAAATTCCAAGGCCCAAATTAAGTTGGGCATTTTCTATTAGGAGCAACCTTTGGGCTCATTTCACCTTTCGGGCAAGTCGGTAACCAGGTAGGATGGAGTACTTGATTACCCAATTCCAATCCCAGACATTACCTTTCTAGACACCGTACTAAGTGGGCAAGCTTAATTAGTTAGCCCTAATATGACTAATTTAGACCGCATAGGTTATTGGTCTCTAATACCATTGTTGGAACTGGACTAGCCTACAGCGGAAGTTATGGGTGAATTTCAAAAAATTTACCCTATTGGATCCTTTATTGAGCCTATGAAGTCTAACTGAATTAGAACATTTCTAAATTTCATTTAAATATAATCATTTATTTTATTTAAATTCAAATATATTAAGATATGAAATTAATTTTATTTGATTTAGTTTATACATAAATGTATCATATACATATATGTGTGAGTCCATGTGTAACATAATAATCCGTGAAAGATATAATATGCCCATATGTAGATGTTGGAATTTACATCGCAACAGACATATTAGCTCATTTTGTATGTCATGTATGTTGTCCAAATATGTGCATGTATATGTGTTACAAAATACACACACACACATGTATGTATAAATATATTATATATAATATATGAACATAAAACATTTATATATAGATAAATATATATATATAGAAAGAGAGAGAACAATTATTTATAATTCAAAATTAACTATGTTTTGTAAACATAATAATTTTAGGATTTTAATATGTATATATTATAAATAAAATAATATCTTCATCCATAAATAATTAACATAAAACAATCTATTGATAAAAATTCAAATTTTATAATTTTCGAAAATCTAGGATCATAAAATAGAGCTTAGGAAAAATCTGGAGATTTTTCGAAGTTCAAATATTATTTTTAAAAACAAATACAGTCATTTCGGCAATAATTATTTGATATAAAATTATATATTATTAAAAATTCAAATTTTAAAATTTTAGAAATTCTAGCATCATGAATGAAGGTCATGAAAATTTTTGAAGAATTTTTCAATTAAATTATTATTTTTAATAAATCATAAATAGTTTTTTTGAAATAATATTAATTATTAAAAATAATAAAATTTATTGAAAAATTCCTAAATTTTTCTATATGTTTCTGAAATGATATTATATTTTTTTTTAATATAAAATTGAATTTTTAATGTAATAATTATTTTATATATATTAAACATTCAAAAATTCAATAAATGTTAATTTAAAAACATGAATACATGTATGATAATTAATTTTTGAATTTTTAAATTCATATTATATATAAATAAGTGTACTAAATTTTTTAAATCATATATATATCTTATATATGCATATATGCTATTATAAGAGAGAAATATACACTAATATATATATATATATATATATATGAATTTATTAATAAATATATATAAAACAATTATTAATGATAAAAATTGATTTTGTACAGTAAACAACATTTGTCTATACATACATAAAATAGTATAATAAAAAAATTATACACATAACCAAACTGATTTGTGACAACCATATCTACTTACAAAAATCTCACCTAACTAAACATATAGTAGCAATATATTTAAACAGATATAAAATTGCTCATTATTGGATCATAGAATATAATTTAATTACTGTAATATGAATTAAAATTACCAATTTGATGATGCCTTTGAATCCACGTTGAAGCAATGACTTCCCTTCCTTTTACCGTTCTTGATTCGTTAGATTGCAAGTCCGGAATCACCGACCTCTAACTATCGAATAATATTATTTTAATTTGAAATATATTTGAGAATTTTGGAGTGGATTGAGAGCTATGTTTTAACCAGCAATGTATAAGGTAATGGCGGCAAAAAAGGTTAGTAATTGTTTTTAGAGATACATACATACATACATACATATATACATATATATTTATATGGTTGTATTAGAGAGAAACGAGAAAAACCTTTTTACCCATTCTCACTTTATCTCGACCCGTTATCTCCAAGCCAGTTCCCTATGTTTTAGCCACCCCTAGACCTTCCCAAAACCGAAATTTTGCAACCCTAATGATGGGCCTTAAACCCATCTAAGCCCAAGCCAAAATACTATGCAATTAAATATAATTTAATCGCTTGACGATATTGTATATCGATCGATATATTTATAACTGTTATAAATATATATAACATTATTTATTTCTTAAATCATATTCAAATTTTATAATTAATATTTGATAAATATTAATTAATTTATAACAATTATAAACTAATTAATTCATCATTTCGGTTGTGTAACTCTTGGGTGTAAATTTGGTCAGCGATAAACATCGAACTATTCTAATGTTAACGTTCACATGTCACTTAGCAGGTGGTGTGACATTATGGCTAAATTTATTGCTTACTCGTTTTCGGTAAAATCCAATTTTAGTTTAATAAGCGTTACCCGGTTGTGACATTTGTTTACACCAATTCTCTTCGTCAAAACTATATCACTTTGGACTTATGGAATTTAGTAATGGTCAAAATTCCAACCTCATCCACATTCAACTTTATAGTCTAAATACAAAGTCCTTGGTTCAATAATAACAATTATTATTAACCGAAATGCTCTGGCCAGAGACTTTGACTTTGAGTTGACTTGAGTTGACTGTGATACTAACCGCATATAACTGAGGAGACGAATCCACTCTTGAATAGTGCTTCACTTCCAATACTTCCACTCGACCCAACTATAGTCACTCGATGGACGTCGTGCCATGATTTGGCTATAATCAAAGTGGAGCTTTCATATTGAAGATCTACAGTATTCTCAAGTCGAGAGAACTGTGTAAATCAGTCACATCAATATTTTCTATTTGACTTTAGTTATATTAACCAACAGAAAACTATCGAGTGAGTCGTTCCATAGTTATCCAATAACTATTAGTACGTAACCTCTGGATGCCTCCAGCAGTCATGAGTAATACACTGCCCAACATTTGGAGAGCGTTACGTACTTCAGTCTCAAAGGATACATCATTATCCAGTCTCAATGCATCTTGACTAGAAACATTTAAAATGGTATATTTATTTCGTTGTGATAAATTACTCACGGTTACATCACAAAATATACCATTTATGGATTTTTCTATTAAATTTACTTTTAATTAAGTTAATTAGTTAATATAATCACATTATATCAAGTATATAATAGGAAGAAAATACCTTTTATTTCGAACAAGATTGGTCAACGAGTTAGATATATGTAACAAATTACATAATTGCCCCTAGGGCATACCTTTAACTCTATCACGTATGAGGAGATTCTTCTTGATGAATCTCAGCTTCATCTCCTTCTCATTGTGTGTTAAGGCTTGAGACCTGGTCAACACCAAAGACTCATTCTCTGAATTGGGGATTTCCTCCTCTATACTAGGATTCGATTGGTAGCCTACCGGTATAATTCGGGCTTCCGATGCCCCTTGCGGCTAGCCAACTTAGCCAAAGAATCAGTTTGGGAGTTCTTGCCTCTTGGCACTTGGTGTATAGAGAAACCTTCAAATTGGGTCACCATTTTCAATATTTTTGACATATAGGATCAGCTTGGTATCCTTCACCTGATACCTTTGGTTTAACTGATTCACCATTAATTATGAATCGCTAAAAATCTCAATTCTAGGAGTCTTCAATTGGAAGGATAGGGTGGATCATGCTGTCATCGATTCATATTCCACCATATTATTAGTAACTAGAAATCCTAACTTCATTGCATAATGTAAACAGTGCCCACCGAGGGTAACAATTATATATCCAGCTCTAGCCCCTTACTCGTTTGAGGCTCTACCCACGAACGGTTGTCACTTAGGTTTTAGGTCTTTTTCCTTCTCTAACTACTCTTTAATGAATCACATACATCTGTTAATAAAGTCGGTTGGAGCTTGCCCTTTATTCGCTACTTGGGGTAGGAATTCAATATGATATTGGCTAAGCTCTATTCCTTATTTTACTAACCTCCATGATGTTTCAGGTTTACTAAAAACTTGCTTGAGAGGAAAGTTAGTTAAGACCTTGATCAGATGTGCTTAGAAATAAATACTCAGATTTCGTGCGATGAACATTAAACAGTATGCCAATTTCGCTATAACTGGGTATCTAGTTTCTGCATCTTTGAGTCTCCTACTGGTATTATATAATGGAAGTTGGGTTCCTTTCTCTTCTCTTATCAACATAGAATTGACTGGATGTTCATAAACTGTCATGTAAAGATAAAGGCTTTCTCCATCCATAGGACTAGAGAGAATTGGTGGTTTCTCCAAATGATCCTTTAACTCTTTAAAAGCGTTTCGACAATCCTCACTTCATTCGAAGTTTTTCTTCATTATCACATTGAAGAACGGAATACACTTGCCGATGGCCTTGGAAATGAATCTATTCAATGATGTCACTCTCCCATTCAAGCTCATTACACCTTTACTCGTTTTGGGCTCTGTCATATATGGATTTGGTCAGGGTTAGCTTCGATTCTTCTTGTGCTGACAATATATCCCAAGAATTTTTGGACTGTATCCCGAAAGAACATTTTTACGGATCAAGCTTCATTTGATATTTCTTAACACCACGAACATCTCTTCAAGATCCCTTAGATAATTGATTCCTCTTGAGATTTTACCAACAAATCATCCATATATATATATATATATATATATATATATATATCCATGTTCCAGCCAATCTATTCCTTGACCATTCTACTTACCAACATCTTGTTTGTCGCTCCAGCATTCTTTAACCCAAAAGGCATTACCTTGTAGCAATATGTTCTCCAATCTGTTATAAAGCTGGTGCTTTCCTCATCTGGTTTGAACATCGAAATTAGATTGTATATAAAATAAATCCATTAAAGATAAGAGCTTGTGTCCGCTTGTCGCATCGATTAGTTGGTCCATCTTCGCGGGGGGTGGGGGGGTGGGGGCAACAATCTTTGGACATGCTTTATTCAAATCGGCAAATCGATGCACATCCTCTACTTCCCATTAGATTTTCTGACTAATACTGGGTTGGCTAACCACTTTGGATAAAGTACTTCTCTTATAAATCCGTTTTCAAGCAATCTCTTAACTTCTTTTAATGCATTGGATCAAACTTTATTAAACTGCCGTTTCTTTTGTCGGATAGGAGTGATATTCGGGTCTATATTCAAGGCATGACATATAACGGTTGGATTTATTCCAACCATATCTGATCAACTTAAATAATAAGGGAAAAATGATCATTTTTACATGTAATGGAATTTAACGATGAGAATTGTGTCATTGCATAAAGAATGTTTTTCCTATCAGTTTCAACTATAAGAACCTCTAAATCAATGATCTCGGAGGAGACAAGGGGATACCGGTTTCGATTCGAGATAGGCCGCCCACAAAAGAAAATATACATCACAAGTTCCCAACAGAAAGACTACTACACAAAAACTATGACATATCCCAAGTCGATGGTGAAGTCCAAAACGTAAAGCAAGCTAAGAGTCCAACTACCTAACCTGCAACTCGGTTTGACCCGAGTAATAAATACACGGGTCAGGCTAGCTAGAACTTGATATTAGTATAAGATAAGAGGAATATAAGTGCATAAGAGAATTCTTCCTTTAACTATAAAGGAAGGGTACAAGTATAGTATAATCTCAATGCATGGTATATGTTCACCAAGGGTTGTCGCATGAATAGGTTTAATTCAACATAAGAAATCCATACTTGATGACATTTAACTCAAATGCAAGGAATCATACAACAGTCATAAGAGAAACTCATCAAAATTTCAATATGAATCTCATGGAACTCAAGATAGAGTTCTAATCCAATAAAAATGAAATCACCCTATAAAACATCTCATGTAGGACTAGGCTATCGATGTAACAAAAATATCTCAAAATGGTGAAATCGTATAAAATTCAGAAAACTCAGAAAAAAAAACTCAGAAAACCGGATTGGCCAGATCCTCGATTGCAATGCCGAAGCAATGATGCACGTGCTAAACTCTTGTCCAGTGCTATTTATAATTTAGGTACCTAACTCGTGGACCCGAAGGTCATACTCGTGGTGACCGATGTCACATAACTCGTGGTGACCGAAGTCACATAACTCGTGGTGACCTAAATCACATAACTCGTGGTGACCGGAGTCACATAACTCAGATGATCCGAAGGTCTATAGCACTAGCATACTCGTGGATGTGTCACAAACTCTCGGAAAGGAACCCGAAAAGTGTTAACATGCGTCCCATACCACACGTTCGCACTAAACGGTTTACTAACCGCTAGTTAACTCCACATCATAAAAATAAAATCTCAGAATACTCATATATCTTGCCTTGTATCATCGGCAAGTGCAAATAAATCTCATAGTGGTTTCTCATAACCCATAATTCCCGAAAAGGGAAATCTCATCTCAAGACTCGCCTCCTCTCATCGGCGAGTAAAACAACGTATATCAGTGGTTCTCATCGATTATTACCCTTATAATAGGAGATCTCGAACCTCTCAATTTGCCAAATATTGGCTAACTCGGATAATTCCTATAATAGAAATTATAAATCTCAATTATCAACTCAAAACAATGTACTCAAGAGGTTTCGATCGTACAAGTCCGGAATTAACCGAAAAAGTAAACTCACGTGTCTCATACCACGTGTTTTACTAAATCATTTAATTCTCTTTCTCATACGTCCGGAAAGTGCAAAAACATGTATTATTATATAGAAAATAATTTATTATATAAAACAAGCTTTTAAAACTATTTTTGAAATCGTTTGGAAAATAACTTTTGAAATTCTTTTATTATAGATAATGTATAATTTTAATAGCTTTAAATTTATTATAAATATTGTAAATATTTATTTCGAAAGCTAAAAAAAATCTTCCGAAAAATGGTTTAAAAAGCACGTGCAAAGAAACAACAAAAATTCAATGAAATTATTCATAAAATCGTCATACGAAAATCTCCTAAAAACTCACCAATCCAAAATACGGATAAGTGGTAATATTGGCTCTTCCATCTTAGGATCAAGCCGATCAAAAACATCATCGAAAAAAAAATCCATGCAAAACAATTCAAATGTTCAGCTGGAGCAAAACATGCTCCGATTCAAAGTTCCAAGCAAATTTTCAACTAGTTACAAAGGTTTAAAAGCCTTGAAATTTTGCAGGAATGGAGTTCAATAACTATGCTTTAAATAAATAAAAGAATGGATACAATCGGACAAGAAACGAGAGAGATATGATCTCTCAAAGTTGGACTTGCAGCCAGATTTCACTATAAAAATCTGGGCAAAAACATGCTCCGAGTCAAAGTTCGGCAGCATATTTCTATAAGCTATATAGGTCGAAAAGATCTGAAATTTAACATGAATAAAGCTCAACAACAAGACTTTAAACTGCACCAAGAATCACACAATTTAGACGAAGTATGAAAAAGTTAGGATGTCTCAAAGTTGAACCGAGATAGTGTTTTCACTGTAAAAATCTGGGCAAAAACATGCTACGAGTCAAAGTTCGGCAGCATATTTCTATAAGCTATATAGGTCGACATGACCTAAAATTTAACATGCATAAAGATCAACAAAAAGATTTTAAACTGCACTAAGAATCATGCAATTTAGACAAAGTATGAAAATTTTATGATGTCTCAAAGTTGAACCCAGACAGTGTTTTCACTGTAAAAATCTGGGCAAAAACATGCTCCGAATCAAAGTTCGGCAGCATATTTATATAAGGTGTATAGGTCAAAATGACCTGAAATTTAACATGCATAATCTACAGAACATGGTCTACAAAAAAAAAATCTGGCAGCATTTCGTTACGGGAATAGAAAGATATGACTGCACAAAGTTGCAACTCAAGTCAGTTTACACAGAAAATCAAAATAGTTCAAAAATGAATTTTTGTTAGAAATTTTTTTATTTCAATTTGTGATTTTTGACATTGCATGAGCTAGCTATTGTGAGATTGATACTCACCTTTCAAAATACCTGAGCTTCAAGATCAAATTGGTGAAAAGAGGCGAGCTTTTGCTTGAAAGATGCTTCAACAACCTGGAAATGGAGCTTTCAAAGACGTGCAAGAACAAAGTAGAAGAGTTACATACAATTTCTCAATTCAAAATGTTAATTTGATGAAATAATCTAGTCTATTGGTTGTGATTACCTTCTCTTATCTTTGTTTGGTTGATTAACACTTGAATTTTCAGCAAAAATTGGAGAAAGTTGAATTTAACAAGAAGTTGTCATGGGTTTTCTTTTCGCTGTAATTTTTTTAGAAGAAAAAGGAATGAGTAAAGAGGAAAAACAACATACAGGTTATTTTTCTTCTTTCCTGAGGCTTCTAGAATGGGTTTAGGATCTAAACCATATACCCATTAAGCCCAACAACAATACTTAGTGAAATTTACTAAGTAAATGCATACATTCACTTATTCAACAATATAAACTCATATTTTCTTATTTTGAAGCCAAGTTAAATTTATACACAAAAGTGTATGTAAACAAAAATTGTTTTCTCAACAAAATAAAATTTATTTTAACGATAAAAATTTATTTTTTTATCAATAAAAACTTATTTTTATCAAAATAACACAATTTACACCTTTTTATCTCAAAACACCATTTTTAACATATCAATTTATACAAAAATGGTTTTCTTATCAAATAAAATACAACAAACCTTCCTAACTTTATTTAAACATCAAAATATTATTTTTAAACTATATTTCATCTTTTATATTTATAAAAATTCATAAATACTTCTAATTTTCCTTTAAAATCAACAAAAGATTAATATTGGCAATAATTACCAATATTATCACAACGACTCAATTAAAATCCAATAAATGATTATTTTCACTCCAATTTCTCAAAATAAAGTTTTTAAAACTTTATTTTCATCAATTTAGATCTATTTCAACAATTAAATGTTGAAATAGATCATTAGATTAATTTATTAGCCAAATCCAACAAAATTCCTAATATTTTCAATTATTAACCAAATCTCCATTCAATAAATTTTAAACCCAATATTTAACTCCAAACATATTGTTTATTTGAAATAATCAATTTAAAATCACATATATTTTCTCCATTTCATTTTATTCTCAATATTAAACTATAACTATCATTATAATTTAATATTTCAGGTAATCACCAATACAAGGGTTATTATAGACTCCCCCTTATAAAAATTACGTCCTCGTAATTTCTAGAGGAAATCTGTATTCAACACACTTTATTTCATCAAACAAAGGAAATTTGAATAGATAAAATGAAAAATTCTTACCTTCGTCATGAGAAGATAAGAATCCAGGATACGATCGCTCGATGAATTCTCCGGTTTCCCAAGTGCAGTCATTGGGATTATCGGACCATTGAATCTTCACGAGCGGAATACTCTTGTTTTGAAGGCGTCTAACCTCCGAAGCAAGAACTCTCACAGGATGTTGCACAAATGATAAATCAGGAGAGACTTCTAGCTTCTCTAATGCATGAGTATCAAAGACAGAATCAGATCCTCATAGACACTTCCCCAACTGATAGACGTGGAATATGTTGTGAACTCCAGAAAACTGATCGGGAAGTGCTACTCGGTAAGCAACAGGACCGATACGCTCTGTAATAGGAAATGGCCCAATATAGCGTGGTGCCAATTTCCCTATCTGGCCGAAGCATACCACTCCCTTCAGAGGAGAAGCTCAAATATAAACAAAATCACCCACTGAGAATTCAAGAGGCCTCATACGGTTGTCCGCGTAGGATTTCTGTCAACTCTGAGCCTCTTTTATTCTCTCTCGAATAAGATGGATCTTCTCAGATGATTCTCTAATAGACTCAGGGCCTAGAATGAGCTTTTCCCCCGACTCAAGCCAACATGATGGAGAACGACACGGTCTTCCATATAAGGCTTCGAAAGGAGCCATGCCGATAGAAGATTGGTAGCTATTATCGTATGCAAACTCAACTAGAGGAATATGATCCTCCCAGCTACCACCAAGATCCAAGATACAAGCACGAAGTAAGTCTTCCAAGATACGATTCACCCGCTCAGTCTGTCCATTAGACTGTGGGTGATAAGCTATGCTAAGATGAAGCTTTGTGCCCAAAGCTTGCTGAAGACTTTGCCAAAAGTGACTCGTGAAAAGAGGATCACGATCACACACAATAGATGAAGGAACACCGTGCAATCGCGCGATCTCCTTAATATATAGCTTCAATAAGAGAGATGTCGTCCTATTAGATTTAATAGGAATAAAATGTGCGGACTTGGTGAGACGGTCCACAACAACCCAAATACTGGTATGGCCTGACCTCGAACGAGGTAAGCCATCGATGAAATCCATAGAAACTTGGTCCCACTTCCACAATGGAACCTCTAAAGGCTAAAGAAGACCACTGGGTCGCTGATGCTCAGCCTTAATAAGCTAACAAGTCATGCAATTACTCACATAACTTGCCACATCTCGCTTCATGCCTTCCCAGTAATACAAGCGGCGCATATCAGCATACATCTTGCTGCTGCCTAGATGGATAGTATACTTAGAACGGTGACATTCAGCTAGAATGTCCCGCCTAAGTTCTGGAATAGGAGGCATGACTAGACGGTTCTTCTTTCGAAGACACCCATGAATATCGATGTTGAAATCCCTTATCTCAATATCATCATGGGATTTAGACTTACACTTTTGAATAAGAGCAGATATATCGGAGTCTTGCCGCTGAGCCTCGGAAATCTGATCTAGAAAAGTAGGACGAGCTTCCATGCTATATAATAGAATAGGAGAGTTAGATGTGGAAGCACGATCACGAATATCACATATGGAAAGAGTCTCAAGAACTTTCCATTCCGCAATCATCATGGAAACAATAGCTGAATGCTTGCGACTCAAAGCATCAGCCACTCGATTCCCCTTGCCAGGGGTATACTGAATATCGAAATCATATGAAGCTAGAAACTCGAGCCAACGCTGCTGTTGCATGTTGAGCTCCTTTTGGGTGAACAAGTATTTGAGAGACTTGTGATCGGTGAAGAGAGTCAAGTGCTCTCCCAACAAATAATGACGCCACATCTTTAAATCAAAGACAATGGTGGCAAGCTCTAAATCGTGGGTAGCGTACCGAACCTCGTTCGGGCGTAATTGCCTTGAAGCGTAGGAAACTACCCGATCTCTCTACATAAGAACTGCACCGAGGCCACTATGACTGGCATCGGTATAGACAATAAGATCCTGATTCCCTTCGGGAACCATAAGAACGGGAGCATGAGTGAGAAGCTCCTTCAATCTCTGAAAGGAAGCCTCACACTTATCGGACCAAGTATAGAAAAAGCCTTTCTTCGTAAGGCTAGTCAATGGAAGCACAATACGGGAAAAGTCTTTGATGAAGCGGCGGTAATAACCCGCCAAGCCCAGAAAGTTACGAATCTCATGAACATTCTCAGGCCTCTTCCAATTCTGGATGGCTTCGATCTTAGAAGGATCGACTGAAATGCCTTCGGAAGAAATAACGTGGCCTAAAAACTTAACTTGCTTTTTTCCAAAAATGACACTTAGAAAGCTTTGCTTTGAGTTGATGCTGTCGAAGAGTACTCAAAACGACGAGCATGGTCCGCTTCGGACTTAGAGTATACAAGAATGTCGTCGATGAATACAAGAACGAACTTATCGAGGTACTCCCGGAATACTCGATTCATAAGGTCGACGAAATAAGCAGGGGCGTTCGTCAAACCGAACGGCATGACGAGCCACTCATATGAACCATATTGAGTGTGGAAAGCTGTAAGTGGAATGCTATCTTCCGCAACTTGGAGCTGATGAAATCCTGTGGCAAGGTCAAGCTGTGAGAAGACCTTAGCGCCACTTAACTGATCGAACATATCGTCGATCCTAGGTAATGGATAGCGGTTCTTGGTGGTTAACTCATTAAGCTTGTGATAATCGACGCATAGCCTAAGAGTCCCATCGGGCTTCCTCACGAATACCATCGCGGCTCCCTACGGTGAAGAACTAGATCGAATGAAATGCTTGGCTTCAAGCTCTAGGAGTTGCTTCTTGAGTTCCTCATTCTCTTTGGTAGACATCCTCGTGGGAGGGAGACTAACAGGCTGTGCGCCTGGAATAAGGTCGATGCGGAACTCGATAGCTTGCTTGGGTGGTAATCCCGAAACAGGCTCAAATAAGTCAGGAAAGTCACGAACTACAGGAATCCGAGACACATTACTGTCATCGTCTCGAGATTCAAGAGAGAATAGAGAAGCTTCGGAATCGTCATCGACGTCCCGAAGTATAAGAGACAATTGAGCAGGAAAGTCGGGATGTCGAAGTTACAGGACTCTCTCTAAACATAGAATCCTGGCATCGTATCGAACTAGCCAGTCCATACCCAATATCATATTGAAACCAAGACAAGGAACCACGTGTAGATTCGCACGGAAAGGAAAGCCATAGATAAGAATCTCAACATCGTCACAAAGCATACTAAGGGTTGCAGATCCCCCGATAGGATTCGCAATCCTCAAAGAAGTAATCAAACAAGAAAAATCCAACTGTAAAGCATCAACGAGTTCCTTCGATACGAATGGATGCAATGCACCCGTATCGAAGAGCACTCTAATAAAACGACCATGGAATAATATAGAACCCTCCAAAATAGTAGAGGATATACCTCGAGACTGAGAAGCACTACCAGAAGCCTTTTCCAAATTCAGATTACCAGAACGAGCACCCTTCTTCTTCTTAAGGCAAGTAGAAATCATGTGTCCCTCTTGCTTGCAATAGAGACACTTGCGAGGATGAGGACACTCCCGAGCTAGATGGTCTCGAGAATCACAATTGAAGCAGGCTAAGACCTTTGCTGAATGAGGTGTGACATGAGGATGAGAACTAGAATTGCTTTGCTTCTTCTTCTTCTTCTTCTTAGGAGGAAAGGACTTGGATCTCTGGAAAGGGAATTTCTTCTTGTGTGGGTTCTTTCGAACCTCAGCCTCATCGCTACTATCCTTTTCCTTTTCGACAGCTTCGAGGTGAAGCGCTGAATCCACAAGCTCCTCGAATTAAACGATTTAGTAAAACACGTGGTATGGGACACGTGAGTTTACTTTTTCGGTTAATTCTGGACTTGTACGATCGAAGCCTCTTGAGTATATTGTTTTGAGTTAATAGTTGAGATTTATATTTCCTATTATAGGAATTAACTGAGTTAGCCAATATTTGGCGAATTGAGAGGTTCGAGATCTCCTATTATAGGGGTAATAATCGATGAGAACCACTTATATATGTTGTTTTACTCACCAATGAGACGAGGCGAGTCTTGAGATGATATTTCCCTTTTTGGGAATTATAAGTTATGAGAAACCACTATGAGAATTATTTGCACTTACCGATGATACGAGGCAAGATATATGCGTATTCTGAGATTTCTGAGGTTTGAGATTTTATTTTTATGATGTGGAGTTAACTAGCGGTTAGTAAACCATTTAGTGCGAACGTGTGGTATGGGACGCACGTTAACACTTTTCGGGTTCCTTTCCGAGAGTTTGTGACACATCCACGAGTATGCCAGTGCTATAGACCTTCGGGTCATTCGAGTTATGTGACTTCGGTCACCACGAGTATGACCATCGGGTCTATGAGTTAGGTACCTAAATTATAAATAGCACTGGACAAAAGTTTAGCACGTGCATCATTGCTTCGGCATTGCAATCGGGGATCTGGCCAATCCGGGTTTTCCGAGTTTTCTGATTTTTCTGAGTTTTATACGATTTCACCATTTTGAGATAATTTTGTTACATCGATAGCCTAGTGCTACATGAGATGTTATATAGGATGATTTCATTTTTTATGAGATTTGAACTCTATCTTGAGTTCCATGAGATTCATATTGAAATTTTGATGAGTTTCTCTTGTGACTTTTGTATGATTCCTTGCATTTGAGTTGAATGTCATCAAGTATGGATTTCTTACGTTGAATTAAACCTATTCATGCGACAACCCTTGGTGAACATATACCATGCATTGAGATTATACTATACTTGTACCCTTCCTTTATAGTTAAAGGAAGAATTCCCTTATGCACTTATATTCCTCTTAACATATACTAATATCAAGTTCTAGCTAGCCTGACCCGTGTATTTATTACTCGGGTCAGACCGAGTTCCAGGTTAGGTAGTTAGACTCTTAGCTTGCTTTACCTTTTGGACTTCACCATCGACTTGGGATATGGCATAGTTTTTGTGTAGTAGTCTTTCTGTTGGGAACTTGTGATGTATATATTCTTTTGTGGGGAATGTATGTATATATTGTGGTTTTATACCACTAGTGGCATGTTGTATTACATTTGATGTATGTATTCATATGTATCGTTTCTGTGTTGCTGTTTTGTGACCTGTAATTGATATAGTTATTATGTTTTTTCTGAATCAATCATGTAGCCACCATAGTAGTGTATTAGATAGGAATTAAGTATGTCGAATACTTATGATGGAAAAAAAAGAGTACAAATATCGACAAACTTAGCTCTTATCTAATGCAAGACTATGATGGTCGCCCTTAACCAGCTCTATTCTCCGGATTATCAGACGAAATTACTAAGTAATTCTCTTTGTTAATTTGGGTCTCGATGTGGGGCATCACAGCTTGATCCATTAATTCAAATTTGAATTCCAACTAATGTTTCTCTCCACACACACACACCATATATCAACGTACATAGAATTTCAATTTTTCTTCATTGTCTCATTCTTCCCTCTTCCTTCATCAGCTTCAAAACATCTCACCCATCCCTTGACCAAATTCAATGAACTTTATATCAAAATGATCAACAGAGCAAAGACTACAACTTGACACCGGATTCAAAGTGAACTTGAATGGTTTCCAAATAGGCATTTCTAAATAGCGGGGAATTCATCAATATTAGGTTTTTGGTATTCAATTTGGTGATTCGAGTGATTTCATTAATCTATAATGCAATTATATTGGTTTAAGATAATTAGGGGTATGATCTAGGGGTTATTACAAATTTTGTTTATAAATTATTAGTTAAGATATCAAAATAGTAAAAGAATTGATATATATATATATAAGTGTTGATTAATTACAAAATTTGATTAGAATAGTTGTTTTAACCATACCAACAATGTTTTAGACTTAAGTAGTGATTATAGGAATATATAATGAAGTAAAAACTGAAGTAATGATGTTTAAAATCAAAATGGAAGAGTAATTAAATGGTTAATAAATGAAATTGGGAAGACAAAACCAACAACAAGTGATACAGGCAACAAATTGTTTCAAACATGAACCCGACTACACTACGGATGGGCCACCACCGGTGCACCGATCACATGACCGGTTGAATGGTGGTATTTCCAACGTTGCATTGGTCAAATGGTCGGTCGACCGATGGTGTTTCCACCAGTAAACTAGTGGGCCACCATTGGGTCGGGTTGAATATGGACCCACATGGCCTAGCCGAATGGGTGTAGTTTTGCAGAACTGAGACTTCGTGTGACTCTTTGGGCTATTTCTAAGGCAATTGTGCAGTATGACCTTGACGTGACGAGGCGTATAGACACAATTGACTGTGTAGGTGCTTGGCATACATGAATTGAATGTACGTGTAAAGACCCAAAAGTCGACCTTCGAAAATCGGCATCCGTACTTCGCTTGTACTCAAAATGCCATAGATTCAAACGCCGAATCTGGTTCTCCGGAGCTTATAACACAGTAAGTATAACAACACAGCGGAAGAAAGAAAACAATGATATCATATACAACTCCAATGAATATAATATCCAGAATGATATACAACAATGATATCAATATGATACAACAATATCAGAGATATGATACAAGAAATAGCAGCGGAAAGAAAATAGATAACACCAGCAGTGGGTAGAATATCTCCAATAGAATGCTCCAATCCATAGCTAGCACGAAACATCAACCAATGCACCAAGATAAGCAAGGTCAGTCGTCCAAGGACTGAACTAGCTCCAGATAATCTACTAAACCTGAATATCTGAGAAACCCAACTCTAGACTGCCCGTGTGGAAAATTGTGGGCACCCAGAGTTTAGGAAAGGAACAATAAACTCCAGGTCAGTCATGGGACTGGTATGAGCAAACAAAAACAGTTTATCTTTAAACAAAAGAATTTTAAACATTTTAACCCGCAATGGCTTTGGAAAATGAAACTACCATAAGAACTCCCACCACACACACAATGCAAACGCAGAATTGGAGGAGATTTCTTCTTATGATGGTCAAACATGCTTACTACGCAAACAAAACTCCTTTGATATTATTACTAGTGCATAGTGTGAAAGTATTTCGAAAGTATAATATCAATCTTAGCCAGCATACAACATTTCATCGTATGCCTACTATAGCTACCATGTTCAATAACAGGTTACCGCCACATTCCATGGGAGGTTATACAACTAAAAATCGTACAGGGTTCGTATTGTTTCTTTGGATTTCCAACAAATGATCAGGCAAAGGAACTTCCTTACACCGAAATAGAAACGCCTCTGGAAAGACGCCCCGGATCCTAACCAGATCTCTGCAAACAAAAGGCCGACGCTACCTCACGCTGTACAGCTGTAACTAGGTAACTAACACACTGACGCTGCCTCACGCTGTACAGCTGTAACTAGGTAACTAACACACAAGTATGTCATCCCCCGGTCGTAACCAACCTTTATCCGAGGATCCTCAATCACAAAGCAACAGCCATAAAATATAATCAACATAGGTAAAATATCTGAGCTCCATACCATGATATCACCACTACAACAAATTTTAGTTTTAACTGCATTAGATCTCAGCGTTTAACTCTAAGTGCGGTGGAATGTAGAAATTCATACAAAAAGATTTGGGAGCAAACGCTGATAATGTTATTAGGCTTCAATTCATTGCCGCCTATCATTATCCCCTTTCCTAAAATAATTCATTTTCCCTCCGTCATCTCTTCCTCGCTTCATCTCCTTCGTCTCCACGATTTGTCTCAAAGCTCGATTGTCACCTAACTCCTCTTTTCATATGTGGTACTCAAAATTTCACTAAATTTTATTTTTGTTATTTCTAGGTTAGTCGATTTTACGTAACCTATGCTGATTTCGGTTTTTACTATATAGGTTTAATTCATTACTTTCTCTTTCCCAAATTTTGTTATCCCTCTTCCATAACCCTAGCTTGAATTCTCGTCTACTCTATTCACGTTGCTCCACTCGACCTCTAACTGCACCTCCACCTCAGCCTCGAACTTCACCCCTTCCAGCTTGACTGCTTCGTCCAAATTACACAACGTGACTGGCGGTGACACTGTGACGGTACCTGGAGTGCTCCTCTAGACTTCGATCTTACGGGCTAGTTGACCGCTGCTCCTTCGTCCTGCGACTGCAACTTGTAGATACTTCTCTGGCCGTTGGCTGATTTGATTGCTGAATGAGGTATGTTTTCTATATTTGTATAATTTGTTCAGATATATTTGGTAGATACGTTGTACTATTTGGTATAAATTCTAAGTTGATTATTACTTATTAAAAGTCTGAAGCTATGTGTTAAGTAACAAACAACATGCAATTTTTGTGCCTAAATATTGAGGTAGATTTGTTAACAGAAACAGAATATTGTTGTTATAGTTACACTATAGAAGTATGATGAATTATGATGGTTAACCGAGGGTGGAAGATTGCGATAATACTAAATAATTGTTCCTGTATGTGTAGTGTGTGCTAGTTGGTTTCAATATATTTTCCCCTTGACAATTAGTTATCAATTTTTTACCGTGCTCTTTTCCTTGTAACATTTCAATTTCCACTCTAGTAGATGTTTAGGTTTTTTAATGCGGCGATGTTACCCATTTAAAGAAAATGTTTGCATGATTTCAATTTAAGTGCTGCAGGCTGCAGAAATTTGATTTTAAAAGATCTGTACGTTTACATTATATCATGAATCTCCGGATACAAGATTTATGGTATTAAGTGATACTACTCTAATACTTATATTATAGTTTCTCCTAAGATTTAACATGCTTAAATGTGTGTTCTAATAATTTTGTAGGTGTATTCAATCTGTGCAATAATATTTATAAAAAAAAAATAGGATCTCCCTTTATCATTTTCTTGAATTATTTATTGTTGTGAACTATTATTGTTCAACCAATGCGTCAAAATGTGTACATGTTTTCATTTACTTTCAAACTTGATCACTTCAGATTATCATCACAGTCTTAAAATCTGTAATGACATTTGAAGAAAAATTCTTTTGTTTGTTATATGTTTACTTACTTTTCTACAATTCACCATGTTAATACTTGAAACTATTAACCATAATGAAAACTATCTACGTACTCTATTTTACTTCATATATTATTTCCCACTACATATTGCCTTATTTTTCATTATCGAAGAAAATTACTGAAACTCTAACCCCTTCTTCTGCCAAAAGAGAGCTTACCATTACAAAAAAAATCAACAGTTTCTACTTCGATGGATTCATGCGAGGTTATTTTATTTTATTTTTTCATCAAATCAGGTTTGTAGAAAGGTTTACCTTTTTTGTTTCTGCAAGCTAATCGATTTAAAAATGATAATTTTAGCACTGGAAATCTAGTTTCATTTTTTATCTGATAACCGAAACAGTATAGGGAAGAACGATGATGGATGCAATGATAAGTAATCGAAGTTTCTATTATTTTCCGAATTGAATAACTAGATGACAATAGGGAATTTTTTGGAGGTATTTTCTTTTGCCTGTAAATAATTTAACATTGGAGTATTAATTCAAATTGTTTAAAAGTACATAATTTCGCATCTTAATATTAATATGGTTTGTATTGCCGTTTGACGTCGTGGAGCTGGTCGAAATGCGTAAAATGAAGCAATGTTTTTTTTGGGGGGCAGTTAGAGCTATTAGGGTGGATTTAGGACTGCATTAAAATTAGGTTTAAAACAACCAGAAATTGTTGATTTCACAATATATAATTGATACAATTAAATTCCAAGCAGTCGATTTTTTTTTTAAAATTCCTTTATTTTTTCTTTAGATTTTTGGTTCCTTTCCTTATTTTCAGTCTGCTTTGATTGGCATAGTTTAACAAAATTCCATTTATCTTTGTTCTGAAGCGACATTTCAATTCTTTTTTTCAATTGTATTTTTTATTCATTTATAAAAGGCTAAGATACCGATTGGTTTGAAAACGAATTTTGTGTTTTTCATTTTCAATATGTGAAGCTGAAGAGAAGAAAGTGGAAAATCCTAGTCATTTCAACAAACTAAAGGAAAAGAAAGAAAAAAACCATTTCAGTCTAAATCCACTATTTTCCATTCCTTTTGTACTTCAATGCAAACAAAAAACTTAAATTATTGGAATTTTACTGCTCTTTTTTTTAAATTTGCTCATGCTTTGTTTAGATGATGGATAGCGCATGTAAAAAAACCACCACCTGGTATCATGATAACCTTTTATAAAAAGCTACTGACATATGACTAGCATTTTGTTGATTATGTACAATTTGATGTACTCATTATAAAGCTTCATCAATCCTATCTAATCAAGGGAAAACAATTCTTATGTTTAATTAACGTTATATCTTTAGGACAATATGATGATTATGGTTACCCTTGTTTATATGAATTAGTAAACATTAGATATAATTGTTCATGGTTTATGGTTATGACTTTAGTTGAATCAAAGTTAACTACATATTATTTATTCACAGGTCGTGCTATTGTGCACTTCAAATTTATTGTACATAAGGTACTACCGATAAGAAAATTGAAAGGCAAGGAGAAACAAACATATTTTCCATTTCTCCAACCATACTTGTAAGTTAATTTATTCCTTTATTACCCTTGTTTGTATAAAAATTCACGTACTATATTTATACCTTGCGTCCATGATTATACTTTTGCCTCGATGGCGCTAATTCCTAACAATGTTCCTCATTTCTTCTAGTTGTTACAGGCATGATTCTTGTTTAGTTTTTTGGCTTTAATAAAGAGTCTAAGCCACTTCATTAATGATATGCACCTTTGATTTGCATTTCTATTTTTAACAAAATGTTGCATACTTTCACTTGAACTTGCATTTTAGTTTTTGGTTCATTGGTACATTTGTTTGCATACTTTCATTTTGCATTTGAAAAAGAAACAACAATCTTGGTGTTGCATTTTGCTGTTGTGCATTGTCTCATTGTGTGTCATTGCATTGCATTGCCTTAGTAACAGTATACTCAGCTTTGTAGTAAAACACGATTAGTCAACTTCCATATAAACTAAAAAAAGAAAAAGAAAATCCTACATTTACTATATATATAGAAGCCAAGAGAGGAGTTGCCCCCACTTAGCTTTGTAGAAATAAATATATAGAAAAAGTTGCAAAAATAATTGATTGATGTAGTGATTTTAGACCCTAAAAAGAGAAAAAGAAGAAGGTTACAACTCAATTGTAATATATGGACATTATAATAAGCGTCTTGCGAGCTGTGGCATTCAAGTTTTACCAATTTTCCTTCTTTAGCAAAATTGTTCAATCATAACAAAAAGTAAAGAATATCTGAGTTTCACATTAAAAAATATATCTTTGAATCTAAATCATGAACAAAAACACTAATAAGTGATTTTCTAAAAATTCTAAAAATGAATTGTTCCACTTTCTATAAGAGTAGAAAAATATGTTAATCTTAATTTCCTCTAAGATTATAACAATACTAGAAAAATAACCTGTTATGTAAATTGGATTTAATTTTTTGATACTAATTACTTTCATTTCTATGAGATATTGCAAGAATTCAGTTTAACTCGCAAGGTTACATTCAACTTGAAGTAAATACTAACCTTGTACAAATTTTAAAACACTCAAGAGAAATTCACCCAAGAGATCAAACAACCATTGATTTGTTCAATGTCTTAGACTTGAGACTAAAGTATACGTAATTAATATATATATATATATACACACACAAACACATATTTGGTATTTGGCGATTTGCAGTTTGATTGTAAGGTCAGCGGTTCAGGTCAGTAACAGGGAGGAAGCAGTTTGCTTGGTATGTTGGTTGATATTGATAGGAAGATGGCAGTGGAGATGAGATGCATGGAGACTGTTAGTGTGTATGTCAGGGGAAGAAATATGCTGATGGTGGCAAGAGTTTTGTGAAGATGTCTGAAGTGGTGAGAATGCAATGATGAAGTATAGGGGTGCAGTTCAGTGATGGGTTAAGTGGAAAGAAGTGGTGTGACTGCTGGCAGTTATGGTGTTTGGAGAGGGATGGGTTTGCAGTGTGAAGTAGAGGTGATAATGAAGTAATGGGGGAATTTCTGGTTGCATATTTGTATTGCAGTTATGACTGGGGGTAGCAATGAAGGGGAAGGCAGTTTGTTGACAGGTGATGTAGATGGTGGTGGTATAAATGTATGCAGAAGTGAGTTTGTTTGTGCTTTGGTATATGGTCGGAGCAACTGCTGTAGGGGATGGGTCGGAAGTATGTATGCAGTTGAAGAAGGTGGCGATCAAGTTTGGTTTATGGATATTGTGCATTTGTCTAATTTTGTATGGAGTTGGTTTATAAATTTTATCTCTCTTTACGGGTTTATGTAAACTTTGTTCATGGATATTGTGTTCAACTTATTTTATGGAAGTGATTAATAGTTATGCTTTTATTTTACAATTTTTAGTTTGATTTGTTTATGTTATGTACATTAACTGATTAAAATATAATTAAATGTAGTTTATATTAATGATATGTGTGAATATTGCAATGGCACAACATTGCTGTCAATTCTTTGGAAAAAAAATGCATATCTCTACGACAGCGTTTATACATTGCTGTCAATTCATTGGAAAAAAATGCATATCCCTACGACAGCGTTTATACATTACTGTCAATTCATTGGGAAAAAAATGCATATCCCTACGACAGCGTTTATACCTTGCAGTAGAAAACTATTAACAGCGTTTATACCTTGTAGTAGAAAAATTATTAACAGCGTTTAAAAAACGCTGTAGAAAGTGGGTTTTTGACAGCGTTTATATTTTGCAGTTAAAAATTTAGGGTCAACGACCGCATGTCGTTATACAGCGTTTTTAAAAACGCTATGAAAACTTTTAACAGCGTTTTCAAACGCTGTGAAAAGTCTTTTTTGTTGTAGTGCACCTTTTATCCAGAAGGAAATGACATACCCTAGGGGCGCTACCCCTACAAACCTTTGCCGCAACATTCCTATTTCGACCATTACCGGGTTGTGAGGCTCGACGAAGTCTCATCCACAAAGCTACGCTTTTTCACAAAGCCACGCTTTGACCAACAACTGATCAACAGCACTTCGTGTGCCACATTACCAAATTGGGAATGTATCACTAGTAACCATCAACTACATAACCTCTGAGCTCGTACGTCTCAGAGAAGGGTGTTAAGCTAAGAGAATAAATTCTCCGCCACCAACAGAAATGTAGTTGATAGAAACCAGCTTTACATCTCAAAGTGTATTGTCAGACACACATCCATACAAGTCTGTTTCGGGTTCGAACAGAACCGAAGGCACTTCCAAAGAAGCCCTTGCAATCCGGGTATTCACAATCCTGATCGGACTTCCCATCACTTAGGGAATCTCTATACCGTAGCTACTCAGTGCAGAGACAATCGATAGGTCACCCTATCGCTCTCGCAAATACCCGGTCTTCACCACCGGTCTTCAAATGCTATCCATATCGTCGTATCACTATTCAGAATGGGATATATGACACAAAGGTCCTCTCCCGGCTAAACCGAATAACGAGCGCAATTAAAAATCATATGGATACTGGGGTCTCAGTTAAATCACAACTTAAAGCCCAAAACTTTTCATTCGAATGGTTAAAACAAATTACCATTTCCAATCTTTTAAACAAAAAGATTCATTTCAAAAACCTTTAATGGTTTAAACAATTTCCACTTTTAATCTTTTAAACAAAAAGATTTAATTCACAAAATTTACCCAGTTCACAAAGATTCATTCACAGATTTTCCAAATCAATCTCCATTTCAATTTGGTTAACTCGTTAAATCTTTAAATCAAGATTTAACCTATAGCTTTCAAAACTAGTTTCCAAAGATTCATTCATAGTCTTTCAAAACAATTCCATTTCAAGTTAGATTAACTCATCCGGTCTTTGAAATCAAAGACTCATTTCATAGTTTTCAAAGCATTTCAATTCCATTTCAAACTTGAAATTCTTTCAACACAAATTGGAAGTTCATTACTTATGTGAAAGCTTTTACTATTTGAAAACAAATAGTTTCGTTTTCAGAAAAATCCAGTTATATTTACACGAGTTAAAACCCTTGAATTAAATTCAAATTCCCAAATCAATACTTTTAAAATGGTTTAACCCATATATAACTTGTATAGAATTTTTAATCCCTAGTTTCAAATCATAGAATTCAATTTCAAACTTGAATTCAAATTTAAATCAAATTATTTAAATTTTCAAAACTCGATTAAGTTATTCAAAATAACTTTTATCTTTGAAATTCCATTTCAAAAGCTTTTCACTTTAAACCAAAATTTCGAATTTCAAAATCAATTGAAATTAAAATTTCAATTTCAAAAACATCAAATTTAAATCATCTGTGACTTAACCGATTTCCACGTGAAATCCATATTTGTGTGTGTAAAAGTGTGGTCCAGGGGTTTTACACAATAGTGCACAACATCAATCATCACAGATATATCGATAAGCGGTATAATCCATAACGCTTATCTTCATTCACAGATTTATAGATAAAATAAATTTATCAGTCACAAAGATTCACTATTACAATTCGATGTGGGTTTCGGATAACCAACTGGAATCCGACTCCCTTTCGCATCGAAATTCAAATGTCGTTTACGGGTCAAGGGTTTCATATTCACATAGTAATATATCACAGAAACAGAAATCACAGATATATATATCGCAGATAAGTAAATTACAGATCACAACATAAATCAGGATGTATCACAAAGCATCATATATCAGAGATATCAACAATTCAATCATTCAGTCAAATCCAATCATCCATAAGTAAGATCAATTAATCAGCTGATAAATTTTTTTAAACCAAATTAATTACTTATGAATAAATTACTAATCCTGGTTAATTAACATTAATTAATTAATTCTCAATTAATTATTATTCCTTGACCACCTTCGTTAGTTAACCTTCAATTAATTAATCATCCTCAAATTAATTACCTTAATTAGTTAATTACATAATTAATTATCCTTTAATTAATTATTCTTTGATTACTTGGTTAATCAAACTTGAATCATTAACTAATTAGCCTTAATTACTTTCATTAAGTAATTATCTTTAAGTAATAAATTACCTTAATTACTTACATTAATTAATCTTAATAAATCACCTACGAAATCACCGTAATCTTCCTTAATAACTTTGAAATCAATTTATTAAAACTTTAATGTTAATAAAATTTAAACATTTATCTTATATTAACTTCTAAATTAAAATATTAGTTCAGATTTTAATACATTCTTAAGTATCAACAAAATTAATGAAGTCTTAAAATAAATACTTGATTTAAATTTCCAAACATAATTAATTCATTAATACTTAAATACAATTTGAAGATAATTAGCTTAATTTTTATTAGACTGAAATCTGAACCCTACACTCGAGACAAACTCAACAATTCCCGAGTCAAAACCCGGGTTCACTCACTATCTTCCCCGAGTACTTCTTCTTCTCATATATCCCCCTTTTTTTCAACTTTAAAATCTGGGTTCAGGCTTGAGAACACACAATACGACCCGAGGCAACCCAACGTTTTTCTCGAGTATTACTCGAGAATCCCAACGCTCAAATACCAAACATGCACACGACCAACTGTGCACGTGTACTCACCGCCGACGAAGCTCTGGCGAACTGCACTTCCTCCGGCAAGTCATACGTCATCGCCACACACGATTACAAAGATCAACTCGATGTAGAAATCTCCAGTTCGAGATTTCGCCATTCACTCGAAATCCTGTATTAAAGCTCCGACCCAAAATCGCCTCGCACTCTCGTCGCTGGCCACCGGAAGCTTCAAGACTCCGACCACGACCTCGCCAACCTCTACACTACCTTCCCCCTGAATATCACGAAGCTCGATCAAACAAAGAAGACGAACTCGTCTCGTCTTTCAACCTCAACAAAATCGAACACTGAACCCTAATTTCGTCTCGACCCCAATATTTACGCATTAGAAAAATTCTTTAGCATTTTTCTTGGATTCGTGGATGAATAAACTTGCTATATAACAAATTTCAGCATTTATAATTGATTCAATCATCAGAAATTTGTAAAAATGCCATCTTTATTCAAGTTCAAACTGCTCTGGGAATTCTAAACTAAACATCTTCATTTTTGTTTTAAAAATCATGAATTTCAGTAAGCATTCAAGTTATGATCTTGAATCAGCTTTTTATAACAATCAAATTTATCAACTTCTTACTTGATTAACTGTAATTTCAAATTTCCAAAAGAAAACTTTAATTGTTTTTGCTCTAATTTATTTTTAAAACTTAAAACATGTTTAAACAAATAATTTCTGTTTAGATTATAAAGTTTAACAAGATCCAAGGGAAGAGAAATTAGTTTTTTAAACAGTTTTTTGAAAACCTGGAAATGGCAAAGGCAAATATGCCTATAACTCAAACATGCACACCTAACTTTATATACATACAAGTATATTCACACTTATCCCAGAGATTTTCACAGCAACATACTTGCAAGATTAAATCAGATTTTAAGCTTTAACAAAGTAGTTTGCTCACCTGAAATTGTTGAACAGAGGTTTCTTTTAAATCAGGCTTGAGAAAATTTGCAAAGTTGAAACCTTTCTCTTTGATATCTGGTTTTGATTTGTTTGTTCCAGACTTTGAGTTTGTTGATGAGGCTGTTGTATTTAATTCCAGGTTGTAGTTGTTTGCTTTGTTAAATGATCTTGAGTTTGAAATTGTAAGATGATGTTTATATGTTTTTTTTTCTTTTTCTTTGCTCAGGTTTCAAGTGAACGAACTGATGGAAAGCTTGATATATAAAAGAAATGAGTTTACAGGGTATACAATATTTTGTACAGAGTGATAATATGGTTTTGGTACAAAATGATATATTATTTCTTCTCCAGTACAATAGGCAGAGATCTTTTCTTTGTTTGGCCGGCTGAAATCTTTCTTTGGTGGCTTGTATTAATTAGGCTTTGTACAAATACTTATTTTATTTGATTGTACATAGATATTTCTCTTTACTTCATTTCAGCTGAGATGATTTGTTGGGGCTTCCTATGAAACATTCACACTTATACATATTTTTACTTTCTTGAATATGTTAGTTTTTCTTTTGCAAGTGTATATACATAACTATGTATATTTGTTTTATCTTGTCTTATTACTTTGTCATATGAACACATTAATGTGTTGTTGGCATTTATCAAATGTGTTTTGCTATACAATCTTATAATTTTATATTGTATAAATTTTATTTATATTTCTAACTTAAATATTTTATTTTCATGTTTGAGTGTATTTTTTTATTTTTCTTTAATCTTTTTAGTTTAAATATTTATTATCAATTTATTTTTATATTTATCTTTAAACCATTTATTTACAATTTAAATTCAAGTCAAATATATATACATATATTTATAATTTCAAATTGACTCATATATACCCAAATATATATATATATATATATATTCACATATACATATATATACAATCATTTAAATTTAAATGATTTATACAGAATATATTTGAATCCGGGGAAACTCGCATCACTTAAATCAATTTATTTCACAAATTTTATTCAAAAATTCTTTAAATTATCAATTTAAATTTATATAAAATTCGGGGTCGTTACAGACTTCCCCCCTTAAAAGAATTTCGTCCTCGAAATTTGCCAAGGAGACACAAGGATAGATGAAGAATGTTTCATCAAATCAAACTGAACAGCTATTCTGCATTTGGCTTACCAAATCAAAATATCAATAATAGATACGAGAACGAATTTGTTTAACACTTCACAAAATACTCGGATTATCCAGATCTACGAAATATACAGTGGCATCGGTTAGTTCAAAAGGATAACTAACCATTCGTAGAATATACTGGGACACAAAGAATAGATAGATATATAGATACAATTTTCAAAGCTTTTAGTTTAGAAACCAAATTATACGTATCAACCATAGCAATCAAAGCAACCAATACATCCAAACAAACAATTTTGGTCCATCCGGAGTTTACGTCCCATATCAAATATATCGAATTTCTCCTTCCTGGATCTACCAGAAACTATCGAAGAATTGAGAAGAGATGAAGAACAACATAGATTGATAGAGAAAAGATTGTTTCCTTGTTGTTACAGGGTATTGACCATTTATAGTTGTATTCCCATGTCCCCTATCTCATCCTCTTCTTGCACTCACCCTCACTATCAGTGGATAGCAAGAGAATTTACTGAGGCATACGGATAGATATCTTAGAGATTACTCATTCTAGGGTATATTTCACCCTATCTCTAATGAGCTACTTAATGTGTTATACTCCTGAGCTAAAGTTCAACCTTAGCTCTGATACCAAATGTAAAGACCCAAAAGTCGACCTTCGAAAATCGGCATCCGTACTTCGCTTGTACTCAAAATGCCATAGATTCAAACGCCGAATCTGGTTCTCCGGAGCTTATAACACAGTAAGTATAACAACATAGCGGAAGAAAGAAAACAATGATATCATATACAACTCCAATGAATACAATATCCAACGGGGTTAGTATCAATTCAGTGTGTTTGTTAGTTTATTTGCATAAATTTGCATATTGCATTTGATGAAAATCTAAAGTAGATGATAGTAAGAGAATTTAATAGTGTAGATATTTCAAATTTTGTTGCGTTGACCAATTACAATATCTTAATGATAAAACTCTAAATTGTTATGTAGAAGGCATGTGATCAAATCATATTGGCATCCTTAACCATGGTAAAAAAAAGTATATTTATTGTGAATGTGAAGAGTGTGTGTATGTTTATGTATGTATTTACATATGTATCATCTACAACACTTATTTATTAACCGTTCAACCATTATATGGTTGTTCTAGTTATAGTTATTATCATTACCTAATTAGTATTACTATTAGCTTTAAGATCTCTGTTCAGTAGAGAATCCATTAGCCTTAGAATTTCCTATCCACGTGTTTTATGTTTTTTTTTAAACTTTTTTTTCTTTTCACACACAAAATACATCAACAAATGGAAAATTTTGATTAGACGATGCATGGTAATAGAGAATTTCAGGACAAGTTACGTGCTTTGCTAAAATTATAATTCCATATGACTATAAGATGCATGGGATTTTGTCAACTTTGCTTCTAAGTTCTAACATGGTTGGATTTTATCATTCTAACAGCAATATTATATATCTCATACACTTGTAGAAAATCCAGTAGATATCTCACTAGATAAAGCAGGTGATTCCCACAGAAAATTCGATCTCCAGTCTTCAGATATAACAGGAGACAAATTGAATGGAAAGCTCATCCCCTGTGTATTGTTGTCAACAACCCTGTCAGTGTTTGATCTTATCTCGTCATTAAATATCAAAGGCAAATCAACCCTTAATTCATTATTCCGTGGAGTCTGACTAAAGCTAAGTAGCATAGAATCCAGTGGCACATCTTCCTGAGAAAATGCAAAATTGGGCAGGTCAAAGTTTATAGCAGGGACTTTGAACTGGCTCGAAGATGAAGATGGTTCGGAGTCCGATAAAACCAATTGATTTGCATATATGGTTTCAGAAACTGGAAACATGTCCGATTCAGTAGTGGTTATTTCTTGAAACTGCAATCCCCATGACTGAGATATTCCTCCGCGCGGCACAGGGTTAGTTTTCTTGAATACCCTACAAATAGCCCATGCTTCCTGCAAATATTTCAAAACCAAAATATTTCAACTTCTGCTGGGCATAAGATATGTCATATACTCATTATTTTGCATAACATATGGTCAATTAGTCATACGTTGATGGGAATTGTCTTCTCGAGGGGTCTTTTAGGGAAGGATGAATCATTGACAGAAGGAAGTCTGAACTCGTGCATCATCCAGTCAGTTTTGGTGCCTTTTGCAGCTCTACCCTTGTAAAATACAAGCGACTTTTTTAGCCCTATACATTTATTACCCTCAGAGGAATAAATTGGTCTATCGGTTCCTGTTGCTTTCCAAAATCCAGCTTTTGTGACTCTGTTTGGGCGTGCGCTGTTTCTGTATTTACGGTCTCTTGGACAGTAAAAATACCACTCCTTTTCTCCACTAGTCCCAAAATCTTCATTTGGACAGAATGACAGAAGTTTGTTAGGAAAAGCAGCATTCAGCCTTTATTCCCGTTTTTCATGCATGTGTGATATAATATGATTATCTTACAACATTGTTTGAAATATGAGAAACATTTATGTACGTCCAAAAGTATGACTTCGATTAAACATGCATTCATATATAGATAGAAAAACAAAAACAAATGAATGCTGACAAACAAATAGATAACATCCAGGACCAACACATACTTTCTTAAATAGATCATTAAACAAAAACAATAATACATATTAAGTTCCAGAAAGTATCTACTCAAAGTTTAAGTAGTTAAGCTTTCATTTCTCCTCAAATAAGTCAATATTAAAATCCATTTTGCAGTTGTCTAACAAATTGTTACAGTAGGCCTACTTTAGCAAAATAAGTTATACATCAATAGTAAAAAAGTCGGAGTTCATATGCATGCAAAAACCGCAAAAGCATTAAAACCAATTGTTTATATGAACCGTCGAAGTAAAACATGTCTAATAAGATGCAAAAACAAAAATTCTCTTAAAATGATAAGATAATGAGAAAAAGTATTCAGTAGGCAAGATACTGAAATATAGTTTGTTTGCTTACTTGGTAAATCCCAGGGATCATATTTGTAGATATCCAACTGTTTGATCAGTTCAATACTAAGAGGCTTCTGCTGAACTTTTCTCTTGAGGTAAAAGCTAACTAGCTCTTCATCTGTTGGGTGAAACCTAAATCCTGGCATCATCAGCTCATCTCCATAACTCTCAGCACAGTCCATTGCTTGCTTGCTACAAGAAAATAAGTTTGAGCGAACTCTTAAAGTTTGATGAACTCAAATATGCAAATGATGGCGATGAAGGAATTTGTTCGATGTGGCTGCACTTATATAACAATTTTTTTTTCACGATCCAGGTCAGCACATTTTCATTTTTGTATGTTTCATGATAATGAAATTGTAGGCTACAAACACTGAAGTTTCACATTCTTTAATTAGAATAAATGAAAGGCAGGTCTCTAAATGCCAGGAGTGCAGAGTCATTTATGAATTGTTTATGACTGGGAATGAGCACATACATACATGTGTCTGCCAACATAATAGAACAATTTGAATATAATATTTATTTCAATCCCAAGCTAAGAGAACCTGCAATTTCTTCTGATATATACCCTACTAATTATTTTTTATGGGATTTTATCTTCATTCCTTATCAGATAAATACCCTTTCTTTGTCGGTGTACATTTTGGGGTTTTATGGGTATTCCTTATTCTACTAAACAGAAAAGGAAAGGAGGCCCTAAATGTAAAATAATGTATTTAACTCTTTAGTTTTCTTTGTACGCCCACAATCACCCATGTTTACGGTTCACACGTTTTCATCCTAAAGATTGAGTGGAATGCACAAAACTTTATGCAAAATATAACCATTGATCTTACGTATTTGGCAAAGTTTTACTACATACAGATATACTAAGCACAAAACCAGTTAAGTTCACATTTCAGATACATGAAACTATTGACTACTGGGAAGGGTTATGTATTTGACACCCTTCACGCTAAATTGAATTCTAAGAAAGTAGGGAAAAAAGTAATAGGAAAAGATCAGAAGAAACCGATATTAATTCACATGTACCTTTCATATATCAGAACATGATATACTGTTAAAATTTTGAGAATGACTGACTAAGACTGCCTCAATTTGACAGATTTGTATTCATATCACGGGGGGAATGAGATCATCCAATATCCATGCAGTTTACTGCACCAAAAAATTTAAACGTGGTTACTATATATGTGATAAAAAATACCAACCTAATTTTAAAAAGAAAAGCCTTTAGACACAACTACTGTAGTTAAATGATGTTTTAGAAAGCAAGATTCAAACATTAGGCAAACTTTCACACTAACATAGTACCTTAATGTGCGTACATGCTTAATTAAGAACTTGGCCTGAAAACATGTTGATACTGTAATCCCAACAATAACACTACAAATAAATCATGCAAGCTTCTTACCTAATTGTGGTACATAATATTATTTTTAGTTCTTTTCACAAACAAATAAGTTTAACTATATTCTAGACTAAAATTTCTTAACCACTTACATCAAATTTCAAACAGAGTAAAAAATAAATAAATAAATAAATCCTAATTAATGAAGAGTTTAATGGAGATCAGTTCCAATTTTGGGTACTCTAAATCCTAGTTTAATTAGGTTTCCCAAACAAACTAGGCTCATTTTTTGATAACTTAGTGCCTACAATTCATTAACCTTGGTTTCACACATTAATCCCTTCAAACCTAAGTTTCCCTGCTCTTGATAAATGTACACAAATGTTTTCAATGTAGGAGCAACTCTTCACATTTAATCCATATTATTGGTTTATCATTAAGGATTCGTTCTTTTTTCCTCCTTTCAAATAATAGCTTATAGCAAGTACATTACAAAAGTCAAGACCTGGTCTTCGTGCTGTGATTGCATATTAGTTTTTTAAATACCAAACTCCGCGCAAGAATATACTTTCAAGGTAATCAAGTAGCTATGAAAGTCAAATTAATTAATTAAAGCAAATCCTGAGTAATTGAATAACTTTTATAAGAACAAACAATCACGTTCAAGTATGTCAGTATACACATGTGTGCTTGTCGTTCTTGATGTTTCCTTCTAATTCCTTCATTAATAATTTTCAATTTCTACAATGCATGCTTCTTTGTCTTCTACTTGTTTACTTCTTAAACAGAAGATGCTAGTTTAAAACAGTGATCAATTGGTGCATGAGTTTCACTGTCGATGTATTTAAACCAAGATTCTCAGAAGCTAAATTATCTTTATTAAGATAAATATTTATCTTGATTTTTAATATGACATCCAGTTTAGCTATCGGCTTACTTGCCTGTAATAGTTTTCACTTGCACAAATTGCACATGTCAAATATTAATATCAAATACAGACGCACACCTAATTATATATACAAAGAAAAAAGATATATGTTCAGCTTGATAATTAATGGAGCATGATTGCCTCTGTTAACTGTAAAAGCAAAAATGAAGGAGCTAGCCTATATGTTAATGTAAGTGTTAAAGTTTGAATTGAAGAGAAATGTAAAAATAATAGAAACTTTGTTTTATTGATTCTCTCGGAATATTGTAACAATGATACAATTCTAGTAAATTACAAAAGCTGTTTAAATAAGAAGTAAACAGTAAGTTGGGCTTCAAGTAACCCAGCCCAATAGCAATCTGGCAATCCAAGACAAAATGGAGAAGCAGTAGGAGCCGTAGGATAAGAAGTAGATGAATGGCTAAGATGTCTTGACTGATCTTTAATATGATGTGTGTTTGTTCCAGTCGATATGCGAAAGCTAATACTTCCCCTCAATTCAAATTAGGGTTAGGTCTCCAGTTATGGTGACAAGGCGATTTGGCAACAAGCTGGAATCTTTCTTGAAATAGATTTACCGGAACACCATAGATTTAAAAATTGGAAAGAGGAAGAGTAGAATTTGAGAGAGCGCACAGTAAACAGCTTGAAAGAGGCAGATCCGAGATTAGCAAGGCAGATCTGAATTCGGCTGTGACTTTTGTATCTTCTCTGGTTTGATTTCTTTGACCTTTAAATCCTCTCTTAGCCTGTGAAAGTTTAAACTTGGACGGGCAGACTAGGTAGCAGGTGACAGGTGCTGTTCTCTTCTCACGATGCTGATATCGAAGACGAGCTAGAGGGTTGCATATTATCTTCTTATATGTACTGGATATTCCGCTGTTTTGTATTCTTTGAGAGATATGTAGTGAGGCTTGATGTATTGACTATTTGGATGCTTGTATTCAACTATTATGAAGTTTTATATGATGTCATTTTGTTCTGTAAAGCTTCACTATACATATGTTCTATTGTATTTTGTCCATGCGCTGTGAGTAATACGATAGATTCTGTTGCTTTAATTTACCTTGACAATCGTCCATGGTCGCCTGGCACACTTTACAGCGCACTGTCTCTAGATTCGGTGCAGTGGTAAGAATATCTGCTTTTTGATAATAAGTAGGAACATGACACACTTGTAGCTTTCCTTTAGCTACTTGTTCCCGAACAAAGTGTAGATCAATTTCTATGTGTTTGGTTCGGGAATGCTGAATTGGATTAATTGACATGTAGATAGTACTTTGATTGTCGCACCATAAGGTAGCTTTGTTGTTATTTCTGATCCTTAGTTCAGATAGTAGTGATTGGAGCCACATAATTTCAGCTGTAGCACTTGCTACACTTCTATATTCTGCTTCACTGTTGGATTTTGAAATGGTAGACTGTTTCTTTGAGCTCCAAGAAATCAGATTGCCACCGAGAAATATACAGTAACCAGTAGTAGACTTTCTATCATCTAGATCTCCAGCCCAGTCTACATCACTGTAGCCCACTAAATTTAGATCGTTGCCTCTTTTAATATGAAGATCAAAATTGATAGTGCCTTTAAGATATCTGAGTACCCTCTTAATTCCTTTCCAATGGTTGTCCAGAGGATTCTGCATAAACTGAGACAATTTATTGATACTAAAAGCAATATCAGGCCTGGTTATAGTAATATATTGCAGTACACCAATGATACTCCTATATTGTTTGACATTGAGAATAGGTTCACCTTGATTTTTGGAGTATCTTTGGTTACTGATCATAGGTGTTGGTTGAGATTTTGCATTGTCCATTTTGGTTTTGTTTAAAATATCTAAGATATATTTCTTTTGACTGAGAAATATATCTGTAGTGGACAATTTTAAAACCTCAATACCCAAGAAGTAATTTAGTTCACCTAAATCTTTGATAGAGAATTGTTTATGAAGATATTTGACTAACTCATTTATTTCATCAATGTTATCACCTGTTATAATCAGATCATCTACATATATTAGTATATATGTAGATGATTCATTTGTAACTTTGATAAAAAGTGAGTTGTCAGATTTGGTGAATTGAAATCCCTTATTTGTTAGTGTGGTTTTTAGTTTGTCAAACCATACTCTAGGAGCTTGCTTGAGACCATATATGGCCTTATTGAGTTTGCATACAAGATTTTTATCTTGTATGTAACCTTGTGGCTGCTGCATATAGATGTCTTCTTGCAAAACACCATTTAGAAAGGCATTATTCACATCTAATTGTCGCAAGTGCCAATTTTTATGCAAAGCAATAGTAAGTACAAGTCTAATGGTAGAGGGTTTTACCACAGGTGAAAAAGTTTCACCAAAATCAAAGCCATACTCCTGTGTATAACCCTTTGCTACAAGCCTAGCCTTGTGCTTGCTTATTGTGCCATTAGGATTCTTCTTTAATCTGTAGGTCCACTTACAGTTAACAATGTTTTTATTACCTGGAGGTGTGACCAGACTCCAAGTATTGTTTTTGACAAGAGCATTGAACTCTTCATCTATGGCTGCCTTCCAATTTTTGTCATTAGCAGCTTGAATGAAGTTTTCAGGTTCTTTGTCAACAAATGATGTTACAGTGTAAACCTTTGGCTTGAAGATGCCACTTTTGGCCCTTGTAATCATGGGGTGACCTTCAATGGGTTGACTCCTCATGGGTGGTGACTCAGCTTGATTACTTTGCTGTAGGTTGTTGTCATAACTGCTAACTTCTTCATTTAAGTCTTGATCCTTATTCTGACCTTGGTTGCTGAATGTTGTTGCAGGATTATGCTGACTTGGAGAGCTTTGCAGTTCACAACCTGTCCTAGGTGGTATAGTGAGTTGTGGATCTGAAGCATCCTTGTTGGCATTATGATTGACATTCTTTTGGATGTCAGAATACAGAGGTAAATTTGGAATTGATCTGTTTGGATTGTAGACCTTTGCAGTAGTCTTTATGTTTGAATTACTAAAAGGAAACACAAATTCATTAAACACCACATGTCTACTTGTGATAATTTTTCCACTTTCATCCAGACACTTGTACCCTTTCTGATTTGTACAATATCCAAGAAAGGTACAGGACTTTGATCTGAAGTTTAACTTGTTCCTGTTGTAAGGTCTAAGACATGGGAAGCATAAACAACCAAAGGCCTTTAACATTTTATAGTCTGGTTTAATTTTAAATAACTTCTCTATAGGACACATGTAATTTAATACTTTAGTTGGAAGTCTGTTAATTAGATAAACAGCTGTACTAAATGCTTCTGGCCAGAACTTAAGTGGTATTGAAGCATGTGCAAGAAGTGATAAACCAGACTCTACAATGTGTCTGTGTTTTCTTTCTGCTAACCCATTTTGTTCTGAAGTATATGGACAAGTAGTTCTATGAACTATACCTTTTCTTTTAAAGAAATCTTCAAGTGGTTTATACTCACTACCACCATCAGTCTGAAAAGTTTTCAGTTGACAATTTGTTTGTTTTTCAGCCATAGTTATGAATTGTATAACAGCATTATATGTATCAGACTTAGATTTAAGAAAATAAATCCATGTGTGTCTAGAGTGAGAATCAACGAAAGAAATATAGTATTTGTACCCATAGTCGGAGTTGTAGGGTGCAGGTCCCCATAGATCTGAGGCAATCAGATCAAGGGGTTGCTTATACTCAGTTTCAGAGGTTGCAAAAGGCAGCTTATGGCTTTTGCCAAGTTGACAGTAAGTACACACAAAAGGTGATGCACATTCATTAAAGAAAATTTTATTTTCTAAGAGTATTTTCCTAACTATCTTCTCATTAGGGTGTCCTAGTTTGTTGTGCCACAACTCAAATGTATTTGTGCTATTTTTAGATATCATAGAATTATTGCAAACAAAGGCTGATTTATTTTGCTGAGATTTTACATCAATATCAGTTTTGCTCAACATTGTGACATTACAAGAATCTTTGGCTAAAGGCCTTTTACAGTTTACAGAATTAAACTTGTATAAGCCTGTATCAGCTTCACCCTGCAATATAATTTCCTTAGTTAGCATATCTTTGATTAAGCAATATTTGGGATAAAATTCAAAGAACACATTATTGTCTTTAGCAAACTGGGACACACTAATGAGATTCTTCTTTATCTTTGGTACTCTTAGAAGATTATTTAAGTACATCATTCTTTTTCCCTTAATGTGAGCATCCCCTATATGTGTAATATTTATACAGTCACCATTACCCAGAGAAATTAAATGCTTACCTTTATACTCCCTGTTGCCTGCATTAAGATTTTCCAAGCTGCTGGTTATGTGATTAGTAGCACCTGTATCTGGGTATCATGCATCATCTTGGACCTGGTCTGACTTGGTGCCTTCACTTAACTAGCAGCTTTTGATATTGTCAGAATCACCTTGAGCTTGGACTAGATTAGCACTGCCATTGTTGTTATTCCTTTGATTGTTAGAATTCTGTCCAGGCATGTAGCTTTGATTGAATCTGAAGTAGCATTTTGCAGCAGTGTGACCCACTCTTTCACAGATCTGACACTTGGGTCTGGTATTGTTGTTCCATCTCCACCTGCCTCTAGATCTGTTGGCAAAGCCTCCTCTCTGATTGTGTTGATCACCCTTGTTTTGATTGAGATTCTTATTTTTTGTAGTGTAGTTTATTGATATTTCAGAATCAGTTACTCTTTTGTGATCAATCCTTGCCTCATGTGCAAGAAGAGTAGACTCAACAAACTGCATATTAGGAATAGTTCTTTGAGTTGTGAGAACTGCTATGACAGATTCATAGTCTGTGCTTAATCCATTTAAGACAGTCAAGACTTGTTCATCTTCAGGTACTTTACGTCCTGCTGCTTCAAGAAGATTATATAGCTTCTTGATTTTGGCTATATAATCTCTCATAGGCTCTTCTTGCTTTCTAATGTTTTGAAGCTCTCTTTTGTAATGCATTAGTTTTGCACCTGATTGTGTATTGAATACTCTTTCAGTAGTAAGCCAAATTTCATTTGCAGTTTTGCAACTCATTACTTGAGGTAGAAACTTGGGAGTGATAGATGCCATGAGCCAAGAACTTATCAATCTATCTTGCCTATAATATTTTGTGTATTCATTGTTGTTAACAGCCTTGTTTTGTGCATCAGTGACAAATCTAGGAGGGATGGCTAAAGTACCAAGAATGTGACCCTTTAAACCATAGCCTTCTATGGCTGTCTCAATTTGCACTCGCCAGAGAAGATAATTTTCTTCATCTAGCTGAACTGTGATCAACTGGCTTTGAGGGCTAATGATGGTCTTGATTAGATTGTTTGCTTCTGCTATCAGATCTGAAATTGCAGTGTTACTAGTATTGCCAACTTCAGAATTGCTGTCATCTGCCATGATGAATCAATGGAAAGAATTTGTGCCTGCAGGTATAAAACTTCTCTTTTCAAGAAAAGTGATGAAACACCAGTAATGGTGTAGATCAGATGCAACCAATTTTAAAGATGATCTCTTTAAAATTTAAGGATGGCACTGACAGTCTTCTGATTTTTTGAGAGGTGAGGAAAATGCTTGTACTGGATCAAAGATTTCCACACAATGGTTTCTTTCAAGAAATCTTTGATGCAACCAGGAATTCGTTCCTTTTTGGATGACACTTGATTTCTTGATTGAAACTAGATGAAACCCAAATGATGAAACAGAATCTGATGGAAAAAAAAAGAACACCAAATGATACAGTAGATGGTGTTTCTTGAATACAATCGGTTTTTAGGAGAAGAGATAAGATTTGAGTGATCGATTTGAATAGCTGTTAAGATTTTGATGTAGCTCTGATACCATGTTAAAGTTTGAATTGAAGAGAAATATAAAAATAATAGAAACTTTGTTTTATTGATTCTCTCGGAATATTGTAACAATGATACAATTCTAGTAAATTACAAAAGCTGTTTAAATAAGAAGTAAACAGTAAGTTGGGCTTCAAGTAACCCAGCCCAATAGCAATCTGGCAATCCAAGACAAAATGGAGAAGCAGTAGGAGCCGTAGGATAAGAAGTAGATGAATGACTAAGATGTCTTGACTGATCTTTAATATGATGTGTGTTTGTTCCAGTCGATATGCGAAAGCTAATAGTAAGAACTCCTACATAAATATTGATGATATATGTCTTAAACACTAAAATACTGGTCAGTCTTCAACCAGTCTAATAGTTCATCTGTTGGTACAGATCAAGTCATTGTAATTTACAAGTCGAAAACATATTTTATTTACACATTGGTGTACATTAAATCTTTATGGTTACGATGTGTTAGAAATTAGAATTGTACATGTAAAGTCTTTCTCCTTATTTATTATACATGCACTTGATGTAAATGCTCACTTGTAACAAGAAATGAAATACGATGATGTTTTCTAAACATTCAACAATTAATATCTAGAAATTTGAAATCACGACTTCGTAATGCTTAAAAGGCTTTCAATTCACTCAAACATATCTTGGGGTGTTGTTTTTGTATTTTATAATTCACTTTGACAACAACTTACATTAAATAGTGCATGTTTTGTGCTCACTGGTATAGAATACAAATCTTCACCTAGTTATTTTCAATCTTAATTATATACTAAAAAAATTGAAAGAGGTTAGGGGATTAATTTAATCATTATGTCTGAATCTGAAGGCAGAAAAGGCTAAGTGTGTCTGAATTGTATATACAGCTGGGATATGATTAGACATTCAGGATAAATTTTCAGCCTATGTAGACGGCCACGTTTGAATATATGAGAACCAACTAATAACTAAAGATGCTAAAAATATGTATATATTTTTTATTAATTTTAATAGTTAATATATACTATATCGTGAAGCCTAATAAGTTTAAAACAAAATCATCCAAAAGGTGATATGTAATTAAAGGATTGCCATTTTATACATGTATAAAAATCTCCTAACTTTGTTTCCAGTTATAAACCAATCATGCACTTCAAAGGGACACAAATTTTACCTTATCTGAGGCTTGATTAACAGAGCATTTAATCCATGTTCTGTGTTTCCACCTGCAAGCAATCATTTTCAAAGTAATTTTACCATCTGTATCTTTTGATATGAAGGTCCATGGCCCTACCCAAATTATAGTTTTAATGATCATTTCCGAACCATACATGATAGCTAAGTAAAATTATGAAAATCTTTTCAACTATACCCTCATTTGTCTTATTATAAGATTAATTCATCTGTCTCATTGTGACCATGGTTCAAACCAACTTTTCATTTTACCAAGAGCTTGATTTTTAACTGTGTACTAATATGCAGTACTTAGTCCAGTTAGACAATTTTGGGCTGGGCCTATTCAAGCGACTGTATGGTAACTCATATCTTTTAAAGTACGGAAACAACTGGATAAACAAATCTCATAAACTTAGCAACTATCATAAAAGAAAGATCAATTTCATCAGAAGAAAATTGGCTCCTACTCTGTGTTTCAGTCAAGCTATTCAGTTTTATTAAGTGTCCGTCAACTCTTCAACCATAATGTTGCCTCTACGAGTTCCTCGCTGAGGAAGTTGAGGGTTACTGGGTGATGTGATGCAGCCCCAATCATTCATACACCATCTTCAGACATCCACGAGGCTGTGCAGGTGCACCGCAGGCCCAAGAGAAATGTTAAAGTAACAGCCTAGTTTCTAGAATTATGCTAAAGGACAAATGCTATAAGGAATCCCATGCTTTGTTAAATACGTTTTACAAATAAATTAGTTTTTTTTATAAGCAAACAGGGTTAACTGGTGGTGAGATTTTATTAATCAAAAGAAACATTGAAACAAGAGAAGAAAACTACTCAAAGGTTCTGAATCCAACTTCTGATTTGTAAATCAGAACTTCTTTTTATATTTTATATTTTTTGTCAATGTTCTGAATAAAGCCATCTATTCAGACAAAATTATTCAGAACTTTTTTCAATTTTATTTTCTCGTTTTGCCGAATGATACATTTTGTTCTGAATGCAAACAATCAAGTAAGTGATTATTCAAAATTCAACATTCAACCATCAGCATTCAGATTTTAAATTTCAACCATTAGAATTCAAAATTCAACATATTAATCAATAGAGGCAAAAAAAACAAAAAAAAAAATGCATCATAAAACAGAAGCCCGTTAGGCCCATGGCCCATTACTCAGATAATCATTTAATGCAACCCACGTAGGAGTCGTTGAGCTTCTTCCATTGAAGATCCAGTCATTTATTATAACTAGTACACACTCGTGCTACGCACACGGTTCATCCACTTAAAAAAAATCAGATGTGCATAATATTGTTTTATAAAGAACATTCATATTTGAATACAATGACTTCTTGTACATCCTGACATGTGAACGCTTGAACACAGCCACATCATCTTTTTATAAGCAGATAAAGAAAAAATAGGTAATGTAAACGTAGAAAAATATGGTATATATTCATGCAACCTAGATAATTGGATACACATCCTTCTCCGTCACCTTTACCACTAATTGGAAGCATTAATGCAACCTAGGTATATTCGTAAATGTTACAGCAGTCTGTAACATCTATGTTCTAACATTTTAGTAAAAATATTATATTAGTTGCATCTTAGTCATCAAAGTCAGACATAGTACTGGACCACAATCATGCAAAACGTTATAAAAACCTTACAACTGCAAATGCAATGGTTTATGAAAAACATTAATCAATTAATCATCAGAAAAACATTTAACACGACCATTAACTCACTGGAAGAGTTGTAAACAGTTGCAGCCATAAACATGAATTTAACCAACTTAACTGCACGCAAAGTAAGTTGAATATAATTGCAGGCAAAAAGCATGGCCATTAGCTTACAGTTACATATTCAAGTACTTTATAACGGCAGTTAAAACCAAATTTATATAACAGTAGTGCAGGTAATTAATGCTCTAAAGCTCCCTGGTAGTTTATCCATCTCCACTAAACGCTGCAGCTAAATTAAAGTGGCAGTGCAGCTCAGTACTTAATTACTTTTAGTAGTGGCCAACACTTTAGCCAGATCAACTTTGTACTTACTAGAAGAGACGACAAACGAGCTTGTGTAGATTGCAAAGTCATACCTGGAGAATGTGTTGTGACGCCCCACCTCTATACCCGCGCTAGCCAAGAACACTACGGTGTAATGTTGTCAACTAGCACGGAGAATAAGACTGTTGAGAAGCGACTATCCATGTAATTGCTTTGTGCGAGCACCGATATGTCAGATAGTAAAACATGCATTTCATTTTAGGAGGAAATCCGACATACCGATACAAACTCAAAGCTACTACACGGTGGCTATAATAGTTTAGGACAATAGATATAAAAATAACACAGATAACATAAATGCGGAATACAGATGGAACAAAAAGTCTCATATATATATAATAACTGATGTCAGTTACAATACATTTGACACGATACATATGATACAACTATAATTGTTGACTCTGGAAGTTATATACACAAATACATTATCAACTAATGTACATGAATACATGTCATCCTAATCAATACACTGATTACTACAAAAAGACAAAGACAACTTCAGAAGATGTGAAAAGTCTTCATAGCTCTAGCAGCAGGAAATCTACAACCTGAAATAACTCGGATCTGACCCGCGTATTACATTCAAAAGAAAATAATACACGGGTCAGTCTAATTCAAACTCAGCTATTAGTGCATAGAAGCAATAATAATCAAATAGACGACAATCAAAATAATTCTCGTCTACCCGACTCTTTAAACAAAGAAATCGGATGATGGTCGATATAACACTTAACAGTGTTAAACAAAAATCAGCAGATTTAAAACCTCAACAGAGATAGATGCAAAGATTTCTAAAGGAAGATGATTTAGAAAAGAATGGAATTGCCGAAAACGGCGATTAACAATAAAAATTATCAATTTAAACCAAATCAAAATACGATTCAAAATATTGCAAATGGCCTCGATCAAAATTCAAAGTGTAACTGCAACAAGGCAAATGCATGTACAAGTTCCACTACCAACTTTGTTGATATCAGGGACATTAAATTAGAGGCAAAATAAAAACTTTGCCTCTATTAATAGCTAATTGGGGGCAAAATATTTATTAGCTGCTGCTAATAACAATTATGGCAGAGCTATTTGTCGTTAATACACTCACAAAATTTCACCTCCACGTAGATCACTGAATTTACTTTTCCCTCCACTTACCAAAATAAAGATTCCACCATCTTCCCTACTGCTCTACGTACAGCAAAAACAGAAGAAGACAAGGTACGATTTTTTTATTGCTAATGAATGATGCTAATCCTTAATTTGCGTGTTATTAATCCATTCATAATCATTAATTTAAGGCGGTCCCGTTTCATTTATTCTGCCATTACGATTTACCTGTATAATTCCACTCTGAAAGATAAGTTTCCCAAATTCCTCTCTCAGATATGGAAAAGCTTTTCATTTTTCAATTAGTTCCACTACAACAAAAAGACCATATTACAACTGTATTTTTACAACTGTCACAATTTGTCAGTTATAATAGTAGTTTGTAACAACTGTTCATTTTTAACAGTTGTAGAAAAGATATTTTTAACAACTCTATTTGTATAGCAGTTGTAATATGCCTCTTTAACAACTGCTTATCTACGCCAGTTGTAAAAAACTATTTATAACAACTGTTTTTGTCAGTTGTCCTCCAACATTACTTTCCTACCCTCCAAAAATTACAACTTCCCTCCCCCATTTTCGTTGGCCGCTCAATTCATTAATTAGGGTAAAAGTTCCCAAAACTAAACTCATTGCCGATTCAATTCGCAAATCCCTAATTTCCCAAAAAAAACCTAATCTGCTCCTCTAAACCGCTGTTGATTTCGTACGATATTTCCATCTTCTTCCTCACGTTATCGTGCGACAAAAGATTTGTTCCATGGCCCCAAGAGATAAAGCTATGTGATTTCAGTACCTCATATACAGCTCCACCATGGTATATTTGATTTGTTTCAGTTTCTCCTGAAGAATATGATTATTACTGTTTTTCAGATCTCTTCAGTTATTTCATTTGATAATTGTTTGAAGTGCAGTTCTTTCAGCCTGAACTATTCGTTTAAAGTAAGAGGAAAGCTTTCAGATTATCCAGCTTTACATAGGTAAAGATTAAATGCAATTTGTTACTGCATTGGGGTGATTTGTTGATCTCCATATCTTCTAGCACTTAAAGAGATTTGTCCTCATGTCCACATTTATACCGTTTTCCTGTAGGTCAAAAGATTCAAAATCATAGGTAAAAAAACGTCATATAACCTATGAAACTCTATTACTATGATTACTACAATTCCCTATGTTTATCTCGATGAACTTGTTTCAATTGTTCCTAACATATCCTATTGCTTGATTTTTGGATGGTGAACTTTATTTGCAATCTTCTTCAGTTTCCGTTAAATCATTTGGCCAAATTAGTTTGTCCATTGTCTCAGTCGATATATGGCCCAAGTTAGCTTTTGAATTCATATATTGACTGCTTGATGGTCTATGATATTGCATGATATCATGTAGATGTGTTGTCGCATATGCTTCAGATCTTTACAACTGCTATTAGCAGTTGCAAAAAAGACCTATTACAACTGTCAATGCAACAGTTACGATAGACTTTATCACAACTTTCAAAAGCAGTTGTAAAAAGCTTTTTTACAACTGCTCCTACAACTGTCGGAAACAGTTGTAAAAATATTCAACTCTATTACAACTTCGGATATTAAGACTGGCGGCGGCCTGTTGTAAAAGTCCTATTACAACTGTTTTTGGCAGTTGCGAAAAGGTATTTTTGTTGTAGTGTTCCTTGCTGTTTCTTCACGTCGATGTATGTTTCTAACCCTAATTCCGATTCTCTCTTATCTCCCCAAATCTTTTCTCGATCTAATTTTATTTAAAATAAATTGATGAAGTGCAAATCAATTGAAATTGGATCTATCATGAGCAAACAGTCGATGGGGGTTTAGGGCAAACATGGAAGTAGTTGAGTCTATGGCGTATTTGGATGTGGTTGTCAGCAGCATGTAATGATTTTAACATGCTTGATTTCAGATGTATTTTTATTGCAGTTTTTTTCCATTAAAATTAGGCATATCATATAAATAACCTTAGTCTGTCCTAATCTATGCTGTAGGGAGCAAGTAAATTGCATTCATGTTTAATAGTCTGTCCAAATTTCAAGTATTAGGACAGTATTAACTGATAGTGCATGTGACAGAATTTTTAGTCTAAACAATTAGAAACATCGACATAATAGAAAGTAGCTATTCATATCCTATGGGTAACACAGATAATAACTGTTCCTTTTAAAATTTCCCTATTAATAGTACTTGTACATATTAGCTTGGTTGGTTGTTTCTTTCACTATAGTTATAAGTTCAAACAATGTTATTTACATGACCATAGAATATTTCATGTTGCCATAGTTCAACTGTTTGATCAGTATGAATGTCTGAAAGCTAAATGTTTTAGTACAGAGAAAATGGGGAAAATTTTGAAACAGAAACTTTGATTAAAGAGCTTACTACAAAACATAATAAGATTCAAGAGGCATTTATTTATGTTTAAACTAGCGCAGACAACACATGGATGATGCTAAAAAAATTTATAATATTAGAATTATGATTGTATGTTTTTTTTTGTGATATCAAAAATCTCTTATTGGCTCTAGGCAGCTTAGAGCTGAGACCACAAATTTTATTCTTTCGGTTACATTTCTACGGTTCAATGAACTTGCTTATAAACAGATGCCAAACTTCTTGTTATACAAGAAATCCATGTTCAGAACATAACTTATTAATATTAAAAAAAAAGGTAACACTGAAAAAATTTGATGTGCTCCCAAGACTTTAATCATAAATAGATCAAATATATTTCTGATAAGGAAATATATTTCTTTTCTTACGTAAGAAAGCTTAAAGAATTCTTTTAATTCCAAAAACTTATCAAATACAAGTAAATAGTCGCTAGGTAAGGTCGTCTTTTGGATGAATTAACTGATGGAAGCTCTATTTGTATTGTCTGGAAATTTCCCCTGTAAGCTTATCCATGAACTGAAATTTCCTCGCCCAGCTCCAACCTGGATTGCTCTGCAGCATTCAAAGTTCATAACTAAAATACCATCTCAACCTGTAAATGATTCTTTTATCAGAGGAAGCAATGTCTTCCCCTGTCCATTCATATGCTTGTCTTCTAGGACACGACCCTCTTTTAAATTCCATGAAGGGCTTATCTATCTTAGAATTGTTTTGGATTCATCTGAATCAGGTGCAACTTCCTAACTTAATACTGAATGGATTGAAAGGACTCTTATGTCTATGATTTAGCTAAGGAGTTTGCAATTTTCTAAGAAAAAATAAAATCAACTTTTAATATCATATAATCGTTTGTGTTTTCTTGTTTGGTTTAGATGTGCCTATATAACCATAGTCTATTTTGTATTGTTTTATTTGCAGGCATAGCTTATGTTCAAGTGGAACCAACAATATTCGTGCATCATTGGCAACCGAGGGTATTAAAAGTTGGTATTTTTCACCCTATTTTTAAATTGTCACTTTTTATGCATGTACAAATATGTCACAGTTGATCTGTCTTTGTGTGTCTACAATATAATTATTTAACTTTTTATGCCACCGTGTTCCAGCTCTTGTTCACTACAAGTATTTACACACAAATATGGATTAAACTAAATTTGTAAAGAAATATCATTCTAGGATGGAGAAAGATGTATCTAGATAAACTAGTGAAATTTAAAATTTATGATGATGTGAAATGATAAGTTTTAACTAATACCTAATTACAATCTAATTAGGTAATATGCCATATTTACACTACCACTATTATTATATTTGGGATACTACAAATGCAATAAATAGAAAAGTGAAATTATTTGATGATAGATTAGGTGATTCTTAATTGGACTAAAAAAGAATAATTACAAATTGAATTTGAGGAAAATTCAGTAATTTATTTATGTAAGATTTAAAGTTACAAAATCATATAATTTTGTTTAATGCTTGCTTTGATTTGTTATTATGGCAGTTGGTGCTATCAATGGACAAAAGTTGGGTAAATTTGGATCGGAATTCATATGAATATAAAAAAAAATGAAACTATTTTTGGATGAGGCATTTTCTAGATCCGCTCGTCAAAATAAGATCATATGTCCTTGTAAAAAATGTTGCAATCGTTATTTCAATGACAGAGTTAATGTTGGTGGTCATCTTCTTTGGTATGGAATGGATCCCTTATATATGACAGCTCGTTGGACGCATCATGGCGAAACTTATCTTGATGAGTCTTATGTAGAGGGTGAAACTCATGTCAATTCGATTAATAAGGCATCGGGCAATGTTAATGATGAAAACGAGGGAGGTGACATGCATGATTTTCTTAATGAAACATTTATGCAACCAACACAAAGCGTTGATTCATCAATGGATCCTTTTACTTGTGAAGGCCAAACACTTGAGGCAGAGCGCTTTTACAAGTTGTTAGATGAAGCCAATAAGAGGTTGTATGTTGGTAGTAAGTATAAAAAATTGGATGCGATTGTAAAACTTTACCAGATCAAGTGTTTAGGGAATGTAAGTAACTCAACCTTCTCTTTATTTTTAGAAACATTCAAAGATATGCTACCCGAAGATAATTGTTTGCCGAAATCAAACGCCCAAGCAAAAAAAATTATTGATGAACTTGGTCTAACATATGAAAAGATAGACGCTTGTATAAACGATTGCATGTTATACTGGAAAGAAACATCGAACTTAGACGCTTGCTCTCACTGTGGGGTTTCAAGATACAAAGTAAATACAGAGGATAAAAATGATGGGAAGAAAGTATCGGCTAAGGTGCTTCGTTATTTTCCTTTAATTCCTAGGTTAAAAAGGTTATATATGTCAAAGCATACTGCAGAACAAATGATATGGCATTCAGTTGGTAGTTCAAATGATGGTTTTATGAGACATCCAGTAGATAGTCCAGCTTGGAAGCATCTAGATTCTCTATATCCTGATTTTACCTTGGAAGTTCGCAACGTTCGACTTAGACTCGCAAGTGACGGATTCAATCCATTTTCACACATGAACAACAAACATAGCACATGGCCAGTTATTATATCTATTTATAATTTACCTCCATGGTTGTGCATGAAGCAACCTTATCTTTTTATGTCACTATTGATTCCTGGACCTCACGAACCTGGTAAGGACATTGATGTATACATGCAACCATTAATAGACGAGTTAAAAGAGTTATGGGAAGTTGGTACAAAGACATATGATGTTTTAACCAAACAAACATTCAATATGAGAGCAGCTATTTTATGGACTATAAACGATTTACCTGCGTATGCTAATTTATCAGGATGGAGTACATCTGGAAAGCTTGCATGCCCGCATTGTAATCATGAAACGTGTTCAGTGCGTTTGCCAAATAGTAAAAAGCAAGCTTATTTGGGAAGTCGAAGGTTTTTACCAATAACGCATAGGTTTCGATTTGATGTACACTCATTTAATGGTAGGCGTGAGGATGATATTGCACCAAAACCATTAATTGGAATTGAGTGTTTAATACAACTGTCCAATTTAAAATTTACATTCGGTAAAACACCAATAGCTGAGCCGATTATTGGATAAAAACGACGAAGGATTATCAATTCCACTAGGGAACCAAAAGTTATTGGACCATGGAAGAAAAAAAGCATATTTTTTTATTTTACCTTACTGGCAACATCTTCTAATTCGACATAACATAGATGTTATGCATTTGGAGAAAAATGCAAGTGAAAATATTTTGGGGACAATTCTTGGTATGCCAAAAAAAGGAAAGGATGGACTTCAAGCTCGAGCTGACTTAGAAAGTTTAAATATAAGAAAATCTCTTCAGCCTATTCGTGAAGGAAATAGGACATATATACCTCCAGCAATATTTTTCACAAACAATGAGGAAAAAATGTTGTTTTGCAAAGTTTTTTCAAATGCACGCGTCCCTGATGGATATTCTGCTAACATTGCACGTTGCGTAGATATGAAGGAGAAAAAACTACTTGGCTTGAAAAGTCACGACCATCATGTAATTATGCAGCATTTACTCCCACTTGCAATTCGACGAGTTTTTCCTAGACCACTCGTTCTTGTTTTGCTTGAGTTATCTGCAATATTTAGACAACTATGTAGTAAAAGGAAACATGCTTCGTCAATTAATCAACTTAAATATAGGGTTGCAATAGTCTTATGCATGATGGAGAAGATGCTCCCACCTTCTTTCTTCACCATATCTATTCACCTAATTATTCATTTAGCCGATGAAGTTGCAGTTGCTGGACCGGTGCATTATCGCTGGATGTACCCAATTGAAAGGTAATATATAAAAGCATAATTCACCTGTTAAAGGTATACATTATAAAGTTATGTCTTTACCGACACTAAAAAGATATTTGTGAACATCGTAAATACCATTTGGAAGAATAATCTTTTATTGTTGCCCATAGGTATTTGCAGACACTGAAAAGATATGTTCACAACAAGAGTAATCCAGAAGGAAGCATCGCTGTAGGATACCTTGCAGAAGAATGTGTGTCATTTTGTTCAATGTATTTGACAGGTGTCGAAACTCGCCATAATCGACGTGGTCGGAATGCTGATACATCATTGCCTCGCAATATCGAAGGGGGCCTATCTATTTTTGCAAACTCTGGTCATCATTTAGGCAAATGTATGGAAATTAATCCGGAAAAAAGTGTTTGGGAACAATGTCACACTAATATCTTATTCAACTGCAGTGAAGTGGCTTTTTTTCTAGAGTAAGATCATATTCATAATATCAATTACGCACTTTAACTTGCAATAATGAATGTCCAACTATTTTTTTCTTCGACTTCCATTTTTGACAGCAAGAGGTTGAGGGAGTTGCGTAGAATTCATCAACGTAAAACCATTCGAGAAGTAGAGAGTTTGAGAAACAAAGAATTTCCTACTTGGTTTCGACATCATGCAAGTATCTTTCTCAAGTTATACATAGTATGTTTAAATTATTATTAATATTAATATCGTATTCTAATATTTGTAGGTAAATAACCTTTATGCCATGGGAGATTCATCAATATCAAAAGATTTACTTCGACTAGCGAATGGTCCAAATATGACCATTAAGGAATATAAGAAATATGTTATAAATGGCTATAGGTTTCGAACTAAATCAGTGGATGATAGATACAAAAACCAAAATTGTGGTGTCTTTGTGAATGCTGAAACCTCAAGTTATTCGAGCGTAAGAGATTGTAGCCCGATCGCTGCTAATGTTGATTATTATAGGGTTTTAAAGAAGATTTATGAGCTTGATTATAGGTTTCCCGATGAAAGTGATGATCAAGCTTGCAAAGTTATATTATTTGAGTGCGATTGGGTAAATAATTCAGGGAAAAAAGGGATATATATGGATTTAACTTAGTGAATTTGAATCGAGTGGCACAAAATAAGGATAAGTTTATTTTGGCATCACAAGCCATTCAAGTGTTTTATGTTGTTGACCCAAAGGAGACAGATTGGAGTGTTGTGGTTAAAACAAAGCCGAGAGATTTCTATGATTTAATACAAGACAATGACGAAGTCGACATTGACGACTACTATAACACACCAAATCTTGATGATCCGAATTTGGATAATGAAGAGCTACAGATGAGGATGGATGCTTGCGGTGTTTATGTTAACAAAGTTTTACCAATGACTACGGTATATGCTTCCACACATGAAGATGATGCCTCTACTGAAGAAGAGATTGAAAATGAGAGCGAGGAAGAAATACAGCAATAAATTTCATGTTTAGATTTATGACATGCTTTCTTATGTTAGTTCTGTTCAAAAATGGATTTTGTTGTTATTTATGACATGTTTTAATTTTGATTTGCTTTTGCATTTGTTAAATGATTACTTTTTCTTGGAAGTGTTATAGTTCCATTAAAGAATGCTTAGTTTTTTTTTCAATTTAATGGTACATGATTCTATCGTTTCAAATACATTATTGACCATTAGATGAGCACCTTTGGATAGTCTAGTTTTGGTGATGACATGCAAGAAAATGATGGCTCTCAAAATGATGGTATGTTCTCACAACTTATAATGAATTATTTTTCATGCCTATATATATTAATTACTGTCTATACAATGATTAACACTACCTTCTACCTAACAGGATTGACAAAGAGAAAAGGACGTGGCTATGACAAACCTAAATGGGGCAAATTGGGCAAGGAGAGCATTGAGTTCACAAAGGATGGATTGTGTGTTGTTCCAAAAGATGCTAATTTAGCAAGGTACTTGGGTAGTTTGGCGAGAAATTATAATCTTATTCCTCTATCTCCAACAGATTGGAGAGCATACAATGATGCAGATACATACAAAATATGGAAAGTAATATCTGTAAGTTTAATCCTACCGATTATATAAACTAAATATTTTGGATGTAAACTGAGTTTTCATATTAGTTTAAAATGAAATCAGAAGTTACTTTAAAATTAATTTTACTATAACAATATATTTCATGTTTCTATATGCAATTACACAACTGGTAAACGTAACACAATTTATGTTCATTTCAAGGATACTATTGATTGGCGTCCCGAAGATATTCCCCATATTCCTAAAATTCGACATTCACTGCTAAAAAAACTATCCAAAAGAGTAAGAAACAACCGAGCCAGTTTGAAAGGTAAGTATTACACTCCACATGTAGGGTCGCCATTGCATTTTACGTGTGGAGATGATCGTGTAGACAATGATCAATGGAGGGAAATGGTAAACTACTGGGATAACGACCCCAAAAATAAAGTAAGAGACACATACTACTTTTTAATTCATATGCGTGCATATAGATATATAATTGTAACTATCACTATTGATAATGAATATCAGGTAAGGGTTGAAAGAAACATTGAAAATCGTAAGAAACTAAAAATGAGTCACACGGGTGGATCAATGAGCTTCATGCGACACTATGCTAGATTTGTAAGTAATCATATTTTCTACATTCTTCCTACCATTTCAATGAGATAATCGTGTTATTTTCTTATGATCAAGAGGTTTACTCTTTTTTATTTTATTGTAGATTTCTCTTACTGTGATCGTTTATGATTGTTTACTTAACAAACTACAAATAATTGTTTATGAACTTTTAACTTCTTTAATTATAAAAATAAAACACTCATTACTTATTTTAGGAGAGTAGTTTCTGTAAGGACCCGATTCTTCGACTTCCGAAAACCGACATCGATACGTCCACTGTATCAACTGCCGAGCAACGAATGCCGGAAAACCGAATTCTTAGGGTTTTAGAAAGAAGAAAACAGAAGAAGAAATAGAAGAAGAAGACGAAAGAAGAACAACAGAAACAGAAAACAATATCAGAATCTTACACATCGCAGCGGAACAAAATATAATAGATAAATGAATAATCTTTAAAACAAAGAACTATATCATTTTATACATATATCAATCATCAGAGTCAATATACAACAATGGACAGTTATATAAACTTGTCCTCATACAGAATACACAGCGGAATAAATACTATCAGATACAAATACTACGTCTCGCCATCCAGCTTATCTCCAAAGCTCCAGAATATCCAGACTATCCTGATAACATAACTCTAGGCTACCCGTGTGGAAAATTTGTGGGCACCCAGAGTTTAGAAGGGGACAATAAACTCCGAGTCAGTCATGGTGACTGGTGTGAGATCGTAAAACAGTTATTTTTTTAAAATAAACAACAGGATAATTTTAAAGTCAATTCGAAATGCTTTTGGAAAATGAAACTACCATAAGACCTCCCGCCACACACACAATGCAAACGCAGACTTGGAGGAGATTTCTTCTTATGATAGTCAAAGATGCTTACTACGCAAAAATCAAATTCTTTTTGATATTATTATTAGTGCATAGTGTAGAAAACATTTCGAAAGTAGAATATAAATCTTAGCCAGCATAGGTATCATTATAGTATGCTTGCTATAGCTGCCATATTAGATGGCAGGTTCTACAACTAAAACCGTACAAGGCTCGTATTGTTTCTTTGGATTTCCAACAAATGGTCAGGCTAAGGAACTTCCTTTTCCACGATGGGTACGTCCCTGGAATAGACGACCCGAGAACCTAACCGGATCTCTGCCAACACAAGGCCGGGTTACCTCTGCAAAAATAGGTAACTACTGACACGCGTATGCCATCCCCCGATCGTCACCGATCTTCCCGAGGATCCCCGATTCGCAACAACCACAAAGTAATAAATTTGCAGCAACCACAGAGGTTAAGTATCTGGGCTCCATACCATGATACCACCTTTATCCAGAAGGAATGACATACACTAAGGGGCGCTACTCCCTAAAACCTTGCTGCATCCTTCCTGTTTCGACCATTTCCGGGGTGTGAGGCTCGACGAAGTCTCGTCCACAAAGCTACGCTTTCTACAAAGCCATGCTTCGGGTCAAACAAAATGATCAACCTATGATCACAAAGATATAAGATCAAACAAATGATCATATCGCAAATGATCAAACACTGATCATTTCACAGCAACACTTAGTATGCCACGTTACCAAATTGGGATATATCGCTGATAAATTTCAACTACATAACCTCTGAGCTTGTACGTCTCAGAGAAGGGTGTTAAGCTAAGAGAATAAATTCTCCGCCACCAACAGAAATGTATTTGAAAGGAATCAGCTTTATATCTCAAATTGTAACGTCAAACACACAATCCATACAAGTCTGTTCCGGGATCGAACAGAACCGAAGGCACTTCTCACGAAGCCCTTGCATTTCCGGATAATTTTCTAATCACGTCCGGACTTCCCGTCACTAAGGGTGATAAAACCTCTAAATCGAAGATCAGTCGATGTAGAGTAACTTGACGGTAATCCTTCCGTTTTCAAAAATATCCGGTCTTCAACACCGGTCTTCAAATGCGATTCATAACGACGTATCACATATTCGGAATGGGTTATACGACCCCATGGTCCTTTCCCGGCTAACCCGAATAGTGAGCGCTTATTTAAAAATAAGCGTGGCACAAATTCATCCAATTCACAACAAATACCTATCTAAAGGTAATTATTGATAGTCGGTTATTTAACTATCAATAAAGATGCGCAACATCATCAGATTCCAAATAATTTTCCAAATTATTTATTTTCCAAAAATATCTTTACTAGATATATAATTTCCACACTTAACCATTTGAAAACAATTTCAAATCAATTTCCACATTTCATTTTATCTTTGAAGATAAAATCTCAAAACAGTTCATTTCATATTGGAAAAGCATTTCCATACTTATTTAATAATAAGTATTTCACAAATCATTTATTTTCAACATTTGAAAATATTCAATATACTTAAATCAAATTTAAGTATAAATTCATTCTTTAAGGAAATCATAAATTTTAACATCTATTTGAGTCAAAACGAATGTTACGTAAAACATCGTTACGACGACTCAAAAATCACTAGTATAGGGATTCGAAATTAAGATAGATATGTAAATCCCAATACTACATAAAACATTTTCTTTTGAAAATCATTTACTATAACAACAGTGTTATAGTCCATCATTTCCTTATTTCTCGAAAACGTCTATTTCAACAATGAATGTTGAAATCTATGATTTCGATAGTTCACACGTTTTAAAACATCTTTTAAAACAATTAACTTCATTTATAATATCGCTTTCCCAAACATAACTATTTTTTTTCCAATAATATATTCACTGTCCAAAATCGTGAATATATTTCAATAACTAAATTTCAATCTCTTCTACACATTTATTTCAAGAATTTATCCACTATCCAAAATCGTGGATAAAATTCCCTTAATAACCTTCTATATTCAATTTATCAAATTTGATTTATTTTCGAATTCATAAAACAACGTTTATAAATTCATCTTCATAATTCATAACAACTTTGATTTAATAAATCTCTTTTATTAACAAATTCGATCAATATTCCCTTTAAAGGCAAAAATCCAATTTATAAGTTAATTTCTTATAAATCTCCTATTCGACAGTTTCATTCATTTTAACTTCACGATTTATACATCTATAAATTTCATTCTTTTTAACTTCACAATTTATACATCTATAAATTTCATTCTTTTTCCAAATTCGTTTCAATTTGCAATTAAATTTCAAATTGGACTTCCCACTTATTTCTTTTTAAATAAATTCCTTTTAAAGAAAATAAATTTCTTTATCTCTTTCAATCTTTTTAAAAATCCAAATTTAAATTAAATTCTTCAATTTATAATCACTGTTTTATGAAATCCATTTATTTAGCATTTTCACTTTATTCTGGAATTTATTCAATAAGATTATAAAAATCAGCTTTTATACTTTTAAATTCTTTTCTTCGAATTTATTCAATTTCTAAAAATTTATTTACTTAAAAATTTCTATTTTGATTTTCAAAAATCCAATTTCATTTATTTTTGGAATCCAATGATATCAAACATCCATTCAGCTAAATTTTAGCTTCAAACAATTTCCAGATATCAATATGATTAATAACATCAATATAATCATTCACAGATTCATATCACAGTATAAATAAATTCAATCAATGTGAGGGGTCCAGTTGGATCCCTCCAACCTGTTTCCCTGCATCCAAAGATGTTAGCACAATACCAATTCCGCTCCAGTACGGAATTATCGCGGTATATGGGTTTTATAAAAATCCGCTTACTAACGGCGCAATAGGGTCTCATCCGCTATACGAGGTGGGAAATCAATCAATCCAATATATACATATGCCAATATGTATATATTGCTACATATATAGATATATCCTACTATATCTAATATCACATCCAAACAGTCAACAAACAATAACTGTAAAATCCACTTTCAATTTGAGTGAGAAAAATCTCACCTTAGCTTTTACTTTTGCAGTACATTTTCCATTTTTGATCATTTCTTCACGGTTTAACCTTGTATAACAATTTATACAATATATCAATATTCGAATTAAATCGAACAGCTCAATTTTTATTTGATAACTTCAATTCATCGGTGATTACGTTTTAAACAAGTGATTATATTATTATTTTTTTCCTTTACAAAAAGTATTTTAGTAACTAAAATAATTCAAATTTGTTACTTTACCAATTAAATCAACAGATCCATTGTTTAAGGTAAACAAGTAAATTAAAAATGTACAAAGGTATATTTATTTCCTTTTGAACTACCTACGTATATTTCAATTTAAAATCTATAGATTTACAAATCTAATTTATATAACTTCCAACATTTAAATCTTTCTGTTATATATATATAAATGTATATTTTCTTTTCCATTTCATTTAAACGGTAAACATTTATTTTTTCGAAATAAATCTTCCTGTTTTTATATATAAATATATTTTCTTTATTAAACTTTAAATAAGAAATGGAACTTGTTTATATCATCACTTCAATCTTTTTATATTTCATAACAACTTTATTCATATTAACAGTTTCATACCTCTTTTCCAATCGAGTAGCCACCACGCGAGGCCCGACTTCCTAGATTAAAACGTGACCAGACTACCACCACTGCAGTAGAGATACCAACCAGATTCACGCGACCCTAGAATCGAACTGCCGAACCCAAAAATCCACCATCACCGTGCTTGAATGATCGAACTCCACTGTGCTCGCAACTTCGAGCTTCCATGTCGACAAGTCGCGACCACCACGATTGAACGCCTGACCTCCTCTCGCATTCGGCCACGCTCGAGCCACCATCAAGGCTCAGATTCGCGACCACCCAGTAATGCTCGAACTCGAGCCATTGACCTGCCATGCCCTAGCTCGCGTACGCCTGCGCCACCATCACGATTGCCCAAAAATCCATGCATCACCATCGCCGACCTTCGCTTCCACCTGACTTCGATTCGTCTCCATCTCGCGATACCCAAATTACTCGTGCCGACATCCACTCCATGGGCCACAGCCTTATCCCCAACCACATGCAAGCGGCGATGCTCGTAATCCTTCTCGAAATCGAGCAGCCCTCATTTCCCATTTTGTTCGAACGAAATTGATTCGTTCGTTTTCATTTTTTTTTCTTTTCTTAAACGAGAGGCTTCGGCCATTTTTCTTTTTTTCTTTTTTTTGTTTCAATTTTGAAAGCTGAAGACGGATATTTAAAATTGCTTGAGTAGGGGTTGCACGATTTTTCTCCGGGATCTTTTGCGTGATTGAAGGAGATAAAGTGTGGGAATGTTGACCAGAAAATTCAAAGCTTAAATAAAAATTCGTTTTAAAACTTCAATGCGTTTTCTAACCGTACGGTCACAAAACAACTCTGATAAATACGAAATTTGAAATCCGGCAATAATTCGATATTACGGACCCAATGAAACTGGTTTCGTCAAATTCCGAGACTGTTTGAAAAATGACTATTTTTAAATATCGATTCGAACGATTTAAATTCAAAACTGAACGAAACACTTTTAAATACAATTCTGAAGTTTCTATTATCTTCAGTATTACCATTACGAATTTTAAAAGCTTTTGAAATATTTTTCTTCAACATAAAATTGAAGACTCAAATTTTTATTCGACTATCAACAGATTAAATTTTATAATTTTAATCGCAAAATTCAAAGTTATATCGGGGATTCAAATTAAATCATCGTTCAAATATTTAAAATTAATTAAATATTTTCAATTTAATTTGTTCAAAATTCTGGGTCGTTACAGACTTCCCTCCTTAAAAGAATTTTGTCCCGAAATTACAAGTCAGAAAGAATGGTCCTTAGCTCGTCTACTATCATTCAACATCCAATAATTTTATCAATTTATCAAAACAAATCTTCCTACTAAAGATTCGTTATCATTCAACTAACTTTCCAACTTCAATTATGAGTTTTAAACAACATTGTTTACTTCAAAATTCAAATTCGAGTTTAAATTCAAATTTAAACTTTCAAAATTTTCTCAAAAATTTTCTAACGCCCTAAATTTTTGAAAAATTTCGCCAGCGTCTCCTTTGCGCGGCTAATACGGTACGACTACAAAACGTCCCTACGGACTCTCAGATTTCAAAAAGAAAAAGAAAAAGCCAAGCGGCTAGACAAGAAATCATCAAAAACTCATATTATAATTCAAATACTTACCTTTTTCGAGCAAATTCAAATTCATCTTTGAAAATCAAATCCAATTCTTTTACACCTGTATGTCCTACTAGCCATAATATCTAGTTACAACATTCAAACTATTTTGCAAATTTTATTACAAAATTTCCAATATAAACTACTTATACCATCTTTACTTCACTGTTGAAGTTATATATCTATTTCATTCAATTTGAACTCTCATTCCAATTCATTTGTTACTACTCCAATTTATTTATTCAAATTCGGTCTCAACTTCATTTACTACCAAATTCAAAAGAAGTTTAACATTAAGTTTTAATCTTATTCACTTCATTTAATAAGCTTCACTTACAAATTCAAAATAAATCTCAACTTTCATTTTAAATTGAATCTCATTTCTATCAGATTCTCAAATATTTTATAAGTCTTCGACTTACTTACATTTTGATTTATCAAATCATTTATACATTCACTTACTAATTTCATTCCATTAGAATTCTATTTTCAATTATCTTCTTGAATTCTATTCCAAGTTATAAATTCATTTCCTTATGCTTCCAATTCATATTTAAAATTTCATTCGTTAAATGAATTTTTTTATTTAAACTTTAAACTTTACAAGTTATCAATTTCATAATATTTCATAAATTGATTCCAGAGTCTTACCAACATTTCAAAACCATTTTTGAAAACAATTCAAATCATCCTTTGAATTTTCTAAAACAAAATCCAAATTTCCCAAACAACTTTCATTTAAAACAATCGGCAGCAATTCCTCTTTTGGAAACCCGAAAATGAACACCGGTGATGTCTGCAGCCATTACCGAAGTTATTTTCCAACGACCGAAAAGAGTTTAGAGCTTTTCATTTCTTCAAAATACTTTTCAAAACCTTTGAAATTCATTTTTAAATCAAAAAGATTTAAACTTTCCAAATCTACAAAATTTTCAAATTCTTTTCAAAACATTTCCAAATATTTCTCTGGAATTCTACTTCCAATTATAAGTCACATTTATAATTTACATTCTTACATTTCATTTGTATATGAATTTATTTCTTTATGCTTCAATTCGCATTTACAAATTTCATTCATTAATTGGATTTATCTCCAAATCCTTGGTTAAAAAATTTAATTTCTCATTCAATTTCCATATATATTAATGATGATAATTAACATCATCACTTCCTAACAACCATGCATCCATATATCATAATAATTTACAGAAAATTATTTCTTTTCTATACAAAAATAGTTTTGGGCAAAATTATTTCATTCACCCTATTTTAAAACAATACTGTGTCGTCTTGCCTCGTTTAAGTGTTTAAAAATCCCTATCGATAATATGGCGTCCCACATACCGACCAAAATTCACAAACATCTCAACGGATAAGCAAACACAATATAAAACATTTTTATATTCACTAACAAATACGCACTCGTATCTATTATTACACTCAACTCATTCTAGAGTACTACTGACTCTATCTCTAATGAGTAACACCCAACAGAGCAGGGTTGTCGCTTAACCATATGCTCTGATACCACGTTGTAAGGACCCGATTCTTCGACTTTCGAAAACCGACATCGATACATCCACTGTATCAACTGCCGAGCAACGAATGCCGGAAAACCGAATTCTTAGGGTTTTAGAAAGAAGAAAACAGAAGAAGAAATAGAAGAAGAAGACGAAAGAAGAACAACAGAAATAGAAAACAATATCAGAATCTTACACATCGCAGCGGAACAAAATATAATAGATAAATGAATAATCTTTAAAACAAAGAACTATATCATTTTATACATACATCAATCATCAGAGTCAATATACAACAATGGACAGTTATATAAACTTGTCCTCATACAGAATACACAGCGGAATAAATACTATCAGATACAAATACTACGTCTCGCCATCCAGCTTATCTCCAAATCTCCAGAATATCCAGACTATCCTGATAACATAACTCTAGGCTGCCCGTGTGGAAAATTTGTGGGCACCCAGAGTTTAGAAGGGGACAATAAACTCCGAGTCAGTCATGGTGACTGGTGTGAGATCGTAAAACAGTTATTTTTTTAAAATAAACAACAGGATAATTTTAAAGTCAATTCGAAATGCTTTTGGAAAATGAAACTACCATAAGACCTCCCGCCACACACACAATGCAAACGCAGACTTGGAGGAGATTTCTTCTTATGATAGTCAAAGATGCTTACTACGCAAAAATCAAATTCTTTTTGATATTATTATTAGTGCATAGTGTAGAAAACATTTCGAAAGTAGAATATAAATCTTAGCCAGCATAGGTACCATTATAGTATGCTTGCTATAGCTGCCATATTAGATGGCAGGTTCTACAACTAAAACCGTACAAGGCTCGTATTGTTTCTTTGGATTTCCAACAAATGGTCAGGCTAAGGAACTTCCTTTTCCACGATGGGTACGTCCCTGGAATAGACGACCCGAGAACCTAACCGGATCTCTGCCAACACAAGGCCGGGTTACCTCTGCAAAAATAGGTAACTACTGACACGCGTATGCCATCCCCCGATCGTCACCGATCTTCCCGAGGATCCCCGATTCGCAACAACCACAAAGTAATAAATTTGCAGCAACCACAGAGGTTAAGTATCTGGGCTCCATACCATGATACCACCTTTATCCAGAAGGAATGACATACACTAAGGGGCGCTACTCCCTAAAACCTTGCTGCATCCTTCCTGTTTCGACCATTTCCGGGGTGTGAGGCTCGACGAAGTCTCGTCCACAAAGCTACGCTTTCTACAAAGCCATGCTTCGGGTCAAACAAAATGATCAACCTATGATCACAAAGATATAAGATCAAACAAATGATCATATCGCAAATGATCAAACACTGATCATTTCACAGCAACACTTAGTATGCCACGTTACCAAATTGGGATATATCGCTGATAAATTTCAACTACATAACCTCTGAGCTCGTACGTCTCAGAGAAGGGTGTTAAGCTAAGAGAATAAATTCTCCGCCACCAACAGAAATGTATTTGAAAGGAATCAGCTTTATATCTCAAATTGTAACGTCAAACACACAATCCATACAAGTCTGTTTCGGGATCGAACAGAACCGAAGGCACTTCTCACGAAGCCCTTGCATTTCCGGATAATTTTCTAATCACGTCCGGACTTCCCGTCACTAAGGGTGATAAAACCTCTAAATCGAAGATCAGTCGATGTAGAGTAACTCGACGGTAATCCTTCCGTTTTCAAAAATATCCGGTCTTCAACACCGGTCTTCAAATGCGATTCATAACGACGTATCACATATTCGGAATGGGTTATACGACCCCATGGTCCTTTCCCGGCTAACCCGAATAGTGAGCGCTTATTTAAAAATAAGCGTGGCATTCAAATTCATCCAATTCACAACAAATACCTATCTAAAGGTAATTATTGATAGTCGGTTATTTAACTATCAATAAAGATGCGCAACATCATCAGATTCCAAATAATTTTCCAAATTATTTATTTTCCAAAAATATCTTTACTAGATATATAATTTCCACACTTAACCATTTGAAAACAATTTCAAATCAATTTCCACATTTCATTTTATCTTTGAAGATAAAATCTCAAAACAGTTCATTTCATATTGGAAAAGCATTTCCATACTTATTTAATAATAAGTATTTCACAAATCATTTATTTTCAACATTTGAAAATATTCAATATACTTAAATCAAATTTAAGTATAAATTCATTCTTTAAGGAAATCATAAATTTTAACATCTATTTGAGTCAAAACGAATGTTACGTAAAACATCGTTACGATGACTCAAAAATCACTAGTATAGGGATTCGAAATTAAGATAGATATGTAAATCCCAATACTACATAAAACATTTTCTTTTGAAAATCATTTACTATAACAACAGTGTTATAGTCCATCATTTCCTTATTTCTCGAAAACGTCTATTTCAACAATGAATGTTGAAATCTATGATTTCGATAGTTCACACGTTTTAAAACATCTTTTAAAACAATTAACTTCATTTATAATATCGCTTTCCCAAACATAACTATTTTTTTTCCAATAATATATTCACTGTCCAAAATCGTGAATATATTTCAATAACTAAATTTCAATCTCTTCTACACATTTATTTCAAGAATTTATCCACTATCCAAAATCGTGGATAAAATTCCCTTAATAACCTTCTATATTCAATTTATCAAATTTGATTTATTTTCGAATTCATAAAACAACGTTTATAAATTCATCTTCATAATTCATAACAACTTTGATTTAATAAATCTCTTTTATTAACAAATTCGATCAATATTCCCTTTAAAGGCAAAAATCCAATTTATAAGTTAATTTCTTATAAATCTCCTATTCGACAGTTTCATTCATTTTAACTTCACGATTTATACATCTATAAATTTCATTCTTTTTAACTTCACAATTTATACATCTATAAATTTCATTCTTTTTCCAAATTCGTTTCAATTTGCAATTAAATTTCAAATTGGACTTCCCACTTATTTCTTTTTAAATAAATTCCTTTTAAAGAAAATAAATTTCTTTATCTCTTTCAATCTTTTTAAAAATCCAAATTTAAATTAAATTCTTCAATTTATAATCACTGTTTTATGAAATCCATTTATTTAGCATTTTCACTTTATTCTGGAATTTATTCAATAAGATTATAAAAATCAGCTTTTATACTTTTAAATTCTTTTCTTCGAATTTATTCAATTTCTAAAAATTTATTTACTTAAAAATTTCTATTTTGATTTTCAAAAATCCAATTTCATTTATTTTTGGAATCCAATGATATCAAACATCCATTCAGCTAAATTTTAGCTTCAAACAATTTCCAGATATCAATATGATTAATAACATCAATATAATCATTCACAGATTCATATCACAGTATAAATAAATTCAATCAATGTGAGGGGTCCAGTTGGATCCCTCCAACCTGTGACGACCGCCCATGACCCCTACACCGAATCTAGAGATAGAGCGCTGTAAAGTGTGCCAGGCGACCATGGACGATTGTCAAGGTAAGATTAAAACAACAGGATCTATCGTATTACTCACAGCGCATGGACAAAATATAATAGAACATATGTATAGTGAAGCTTTACAGAATAAAATGACATCATATAAAACTCCATAATAGTTGAATACAAGCATCCACATAGTCAATACATCCAGCCTCACTACATAACTCTCAGAGAATACAAAACAGCGGAAAAATCCAGTACATATAAGAAGATAATATGCAACCCTCTAGCTCGTCTTCGATATCAGCATCGTGAGAAGAGAACAGCACCTGTCACCTGCTACCTAGTCTGCCCGTCCCAAAATGGACGAACAGCCCAAGGCAATAAGAATTAAAAACATAAAGCCTTGAGTCAGACAACAGTCTTAGTGAGCAGTAAATTAACTAACAACATACCAAAAGAGCATAAAGGAAAAGGAATAGGAATACAACCCTCCCACTCCAACCTCATTCTACAGTGATAGCCCCCAGACACACACTAAGCAGAAGCAAACATAGCAGAGCGTACAATTTAAAGTAAAGCAATTGTCACTCGAGTCAAGAGCGATGTTTTCCAAGTACAAATCCCAAGGTCTAAAACCAAGGTCAGATAAGCACCCAGGAAATACCGCTCTTGAGACCGAATGATGATACAACCAAACATCCATGACTCGGCTATCACTGTTATCATTGTTGCGATATCACCGTTAATTGAATGACCGGCACATTCTTTCAGCCGTCCGTCAAGGGCTAATGGTAACCCCGGTTCTAGACATAACTCCCGCACGTCATCGTGACCCGTGCCTAGGATTATCGAATCTACCCAGAGTACTCGACCATCAACTTAGTCTTTTGGGCGTCCCCATGTACTCTTGCTTAGAGCATGCTAGAACCTTCAACAACGATGAGATCTCAACCTCCTAGTCATCCTCCTCGACGACTATTGCCATACTAGCTCAAGCGCCTCTCGAGCATCCATTATCCTCAACTCGAATCATATCACCGAGTTATCAACATGCTTGGAATGATCCCGCCTGGATTCGACCAAGTCTTCATCATATGATTGCCTCGCTTCATAACATCCTCGCGAAGCTTCATCTCAACATCACATCATCAAATCTATGCATAAGAGCTTCATCATCCCGCTACATATGCCCCGAGCAGCTTTCCCAATCCAAGAGCCTTTCCTTTAGCTTTTGAATCACCTTTGGTCTAAATCTAATCATCAATCATCTAGTTCATAACAATCAATCAAATCAAACATCAAGCCAAGCAATCAAGCATTCAAATATGATCTAAGTAGACAATTATAACAATAATGGCATTTTCGTAATTAAAGAGTTGAAAGTCCAATAAGCATGAAAACATGTATTATATCTCTACAAACTTGATGAATGAACTTGCATAGGTTAACATATGATAAAATGGATACAACATCATCATGAACAATGGATCTATATGGATCTACACATAGGATGAAGAAAATGCATGGAAATCTCTATTTTAACACCAAAACGAGCCAACAATCCGATATACTCCTTTGGATCCGTGTGAGAGATAATCACCACTCACCAAATCACCTAAACAATCCAAAAGATATCAACTTCAGATCTGGACAGCGAAGAACTAAGCTAGATCCGACAAGATCTCACTTCAAACGATGAAATCTCTCTTGAAAAGATGAAGATCTTCAATCTAAGCTCTTGAATCTTTAATCTTGATCTTCGATTTGGATGGATGGAAGCACTAGATTAGAGTGGAGAAAAGAAGTGAAGAAGTGTAGAAGTCGAGCTCTCAAAATGGCAGCACTTCGTCGCTTCAAAATCCGGATCCCAAAAAGTGAGAACAACCCCTCCTATTTATAGCTGAAAACTGCCTGAGTCGTAACTCGGCTATCTCCTTAAGTCGTTGCCGACCTAACATATGCCGACCTACGACCTAAAAACCCCCACGACTTAACAGAGCCTCCGACCTAACCCTTAGCCAACAACTCCGACCTAACAGATACGCGCGCCTCAACTCCTACGATCTAACACTTCTGCGCATACGACCTAACTATTAAGTCGACCTACGACTTAACACATACTTCGACCTAACACTTAGACGAAACCCAGCGACCTACGACTTAACAGGTTACGACCTAATTCCTTAAGCCTCCACGCGACCTAACACTTAGCCTAACTCCTAAGGTCGCCAACTTGTTAACTCCTTAGGTCCTTAGGTCGCCAACACTAGGTCGCTAACTCGGCAACTACTAGGTCGCTAACTCGGCAACTACTAGGTCGCTAACTCGGCAACTACTAGGTCGCTAACTCGGCAACTACTAGGTCGCTAACTCGGCAACTACTAGGTCGCTAACTCGGCAACTACTAGGTCGCTAACTCGGCAACTACTAGGTCGCTAACTCGGCAACTACTAGGTCGCTAACTCGGCAACTACTAGGTCGCTAACTCGGCAACTACTAGGTCGCTAACTCGGCAACTACTAGGTCGCTAACTCGGCAACTACTAGGTCGCTAACTCGGCAACTACTAGGTCGCTAACTCGGCAACTACTAGGTCGTTAACTCGCCCTGCCGACCTAATTACTTAACTAAATCCTAGGTTGCACAATTTTATAGGTCGCTCCAACTAACCCACGACCTAACACTAACTCGCAAGTCCTTAACTCGGTCACGACTTAGCTCTTAGGTCGTCCACGACCTAGGACTTAGACAAATTTCCCCAAAAATCTGAAATGACTTAAAAATGCAAAAATTCCAGATTTGACGAACTTTTCGATCCGTGAAAAATACGGGTCGTTACATTCTCTCCCCCTTAGGAATTTCGCCCCCGAAATTCCAAGCAAACAAAGCAATCAAAGACTATTCTGTACGCCTACCATCCATAGCAATCAACAAACAATGCATCCAATTCTAACTTAGCGTACAGAATTCTAAAACTTAGAACAAGTTACAATATCGCGAGATGAGACGACACCTTAGGGCCATACCTTGAAGAGTTCAGGATGAGCTGCTTTCATCCTCTCTTCCACCTCCCACGTACAGTCGTTATCATCATCACTCCATTGTATCTTGAGCATCTTAACTACCTTCCTCCTAAGCTGTTTCGTGTCGGTTTCCACAACACGAAGTGGCTTACGAGGTCTTCTATCAACTGGATCAACTTCAAAGTCTTCATAGCTATCAGCAGAAACCACCGTACTCGAGTCGTGCACATACTTCCGTAGATATGATACGTGAAAAACATTGTGCACACTCGACATTTTCTCTGGTAACTCCAATCTGTAAGCGAGCTTTCCAATTCGCTCGATAATCGGGAATGGTCCAACAAATCTCGGAGTCAATTTTCCTTTCTTCCCGAATCGAATAACATTCTTCAGTGGAGAAATCTTCACAAAAACCATATCTCCAACGTCGAATTCCAAATCCTTACGACGTTTATCGGCATAACTTTTCTGACGGTCTTGGGCTGCCTTCATCCGTTGCCGAATGATCTCTATGCAATCCGAAGTCTGTCGAATCATCTCTGGCCCAAGCATCAGCTTTTCTCCAGTTTCCAACCAACATGTCGGAGAGTTACACGGTCTTCCATACAATGCCTCATATGGTGCCATACCAATGCTTGACTGGTAACTGTTGTTGTACGCAAACTCCACCAAATGAAGGTGATCTTCCCATGATCCTCCGAAATCCAAAACACAAGCTCTGAGGAGATCTTCCAAAACTCGGTTGACTCTCTCAGTCTGACCATCTGTTTGAGGGTGATAAGCTGTACTCAAACACAACTCGGTTCCCAAGACTTCCTGGAAGCTCTTCCAAAATCCACTAGTGAACAATGGGTCTCGATCGCTCACTATACTCTTCGGAACACCATGGAATCGAACTATCCACTTCACATACAACTCAGCCAACTTTGATGCAGTCCTAGTCGATCGAACAGGAATGAATCGTGCACTCTTAGTCAGACGATCCACAATGACCCAAATCCCTTCATTTCCCGTTCTGGTTCTAGGCAATCCATCAATAAAATCCATCGACACTTGTTCCCACTTCCATGTAGGAACTTCTAAGGGTTGAAGCAATCCACTTGGCTTCTTCTGTTCAGCCTTTACCAACTGACAGTTCATACACTTGGAAATGAAATCTCCAACATCCTTCTTCATGCCTTCCCAGTAGTAGGTTCTCTTCATATCCCGATACATCTTATTTCCACCTGGATGAATTGTCAACTTCGAGTGATGACTTTCCTTCAGAACTTCACTCCTCAATTCATCTATATCGGGAACCACTAGTCGTCCTTGCTTTCGAAGCCAACCTTCTCTATCGACCTCGAATCCTTTATCCTTTTCTGGCTCCAATCCAGATTCCAATTCACGGATAATCTTGACAAGCTTATCATCTCGCTTTTGACTCTCGCCAATCCTTTCCACAAGAGTCGGTCTTATCGATAAGTTTGCCAACATTTCAGGTTCCAATTCGCATCCAGGCCTGAAGTCAAATCCAGCTAAATACTCGAGACTCTTCCATTCAGAAAACATGGCTCCCAATCCTGCATGTCTTCGACTTAACGCATCAGCCACTGCGTTACCTTTTCCCGGAGTATAAGCTATACCAAAATCATACGATGCCAAAAACTCTAGCCAACGTTGCTGCCGAAGATTCAAATCCTTCTGGGAGAAAAGATACTTCAACGACTTATGATCCGTAAACAACTCGAATCGAACCCCCAACAGATAATGCCTCCACATCTTCAGAGCAAATACAATCGCCGCTAACTCCAAGTCATGAGTTGGGTAATTCCTTTCATGCGGCTTCAGTTGTCGACTGGCATACGCAACAACTTTATCCTTCTGCATCAGCACTGCTCCAAGTCCAGTACCACATGCATCGGTGTAAACCACCATCTCATCATTCCCACTTGGAATAGTCAAAACAGGAGCACTCGTCAATCGCTCTTTCATGATTCCGAAAGCTTGCTCACACTTAGCACCCCAACTGAACACTTGGTTCTTCTTCGTCAATCCTGTTAACGGTGCAGCTATCTTGGAGAAGTCTTTGATAAACCGTCGATAATATCCTGCTAATCCAAGAAAACTCCTCACATCAGATGCATTCTTAGGTCTAACCCAATCCTGGATTGCTGCCACCTTAGCGGGATCAACCGCTATTCCATTTCCAGAAATCACATGGCCTAAGAACCTCACTTCACTCTTCCAGAAGTGACACTTCGAAAACTTAGCCTTCAGCTGATGTTTCCGTAAGATCTCCAAAACAATACGCAAGTGCGTCTTGTGCTCTTCTTCCGTTCTGGAATAAATCAGAATATCATCCACGAACACAAGTACGAACTTGTTCAACTGATCTCTGAACACTCTATTCATAAGATCCACAAAATATGCTGGCGCGTTAGTCAATCCAAATGGCATTACCAGCCACTCAAAGAAACCGGATGGTGTCCTAAAAGCAGTCTTCGACACACTATCCTTTGCCACTCTCAACTGGTGAAATCCCGTTGCCAAATCCATCTGAGAAAACACCTTAGCTTCGTGAAGCTGATCAAACAAGTCATCTATTCTCGGTAATGGATACTTGTTCTTCTTAGTCACCTTATTCAGCTCACGATAATCGACGCACAATCTCAACGACCCATCTGCCTTGGTTGCAAACACAACTGGTGCACCCCACTCGGACACACTACGCCGAATGAATCCTTTCTGCAAAAGATCATCAACTTGCACCCTCAACTCCTGCTGCTCCCTAGGCGCCATCCGCCTAAGGGGCATCACAACAGGTCTGGCTCCTTCAACTAGATCTATACGAAACTCGATCTCTCTATGCGGCGGCAACCCTTTGACTTCGTCAAAGACATCCTCGAATCCATTAGCGATCGGTACTGATGACAGTCCATCCCGTGGAACAACTAGCGAATACATGAAGCTCATGAAGACGCCTTCTTCATGCTTACATCGTATCACAATCTTTCGCCCCTCCACATTCTCGACTGTCACTTCCAACTTTTCGCAATCAACCTTAGCCGCATACTTCCTAAGCCAGTCCATACCCAAGATAATTCCGAACCCCGTAAAGTTCAGAACAAAGCAATCACAAACAAAAGAGCAACCATGACTCGACACAACTAGACCACGGCATAACATACACAAACAAGACGAACCCCCAACTGGATTAGTCACTACCAATGGCCTATCAACAATATCCGGCTTCAAACCTAACCGGCCTACTAGTTCATTACAAACAAATGAATGCGACGCTCCAGTATCAAACAAAACTCTAACTGGAACACCACATAGGAAAAGAGTACCTTGAACAACCACACTCTTTCCCTTTTCTTCAGCAGTAGGAGCTTTCGAAGACGACGGAACAGCTCCCAAAGCATAGGCTTGCACAATCTGCCTGTCCTTCCTTGGTTCTGGACAATTCTTCCTGAAATGCCCCGGCTTGTCACAGTTGTGACACTTCATCGGTGCCTTCGGATTCTTACAATCCTTAGAGAAATGGCCCTTCTGCTGACAATTGTAGCAAGTTACCTCGCCTTTCGGCTTCTTCTGGCCATCCTTACCCTTCTGCTGCTGCTGCTTCCTCTTCTGGTTTCCACCCTGCTGTGGTTTAGATTCTCCCTTGGTAACAGCAACAACAGGTCCTTCCTTAGGAAACAGACTCTCATGCCTAAGAGCTTTCTCCACAAGCTTCTCAAATGAATCGTCCAAATGATCCACCAACTGTCTCCCAAGATAACTATCCAAGCCGGTCACAAACTTCTCATTCTTCTGATAAGCAGATTCAATATACGACCGGGCATACTTGGACAAAGCTTCGAACTCAGAAACATACTCAAGAACAGATCTTCCACCCTGCTTGAGCTCTACAAACTTCTTGAACAGAACAGACTTCTGAGATGTAGAAATGAACTTAGCTTCAAATCTAGCTTGGAATTGCTCCCAAGTAATCTCTTCCTCCGCAGTATCGATGGTAATAGAATTCCACCAATCAGAGGCTCTCCCTTGAAGCTGCCTTGATGCCAACTTCCTCTTAGTTGCATCATCAATTCCCAAATCACCAAAGATCCTTCTACAAGCATCTATCCACCTCTGGACCTCAATGGTAGATTCTGTTCCCAAGAAAACCTTCCCTCCAAGAGCAGTATAATCCTTGCACAGCTTAGCAAAATCCACTGGTTTCGGAGTTTGGACTTGAACTCCAACATCAACTGCCGCCCCCGGAACTGGTATCCTTCTCATGATCGAAGTCATCATAGCTTCGAACATGGCTGCATAATCAGCAGTCTCTTCAGTAGCACGACCTCCCCTAGCAGCTGGTCTCCCTCTTCGACTCATTCTCAATATCTATAAGAAGGAATGATTAGAACATCTAGAGAATCAACTGCATAAAGGACTCAAATTCTACTAAGCCACTATATTATATATAGTAATCATCCATCAAAATACAATTACGTCTCTCATACGTAGTTACGACAGCGAGCGTTGGGTAAAATCGATTAACCAATGCTCTGATACCAAATGTGACGACCGCCCATGACCCCTACACCGAATCTAGAGATAGAGCGCTGTAAAGTGTGCCAGGCGACCATGGACGATTGTCAAGGTAAGATTAAAACAACAGGATCTATCGTATTACTCACAGCGCATGGACAAAATATAATAGAACATATGTATAGTGAAGCTTTACAGAATAAAATGACATCATATAAAACTCCATAATAGTTGAATACAAGCATCCACATAGTCAATACATCCAGCCTCACTACATAACTCTCAGAGAATACAAAACAGCGGAAAAATCCAGTACATATAAGAAGATAATATGCAACCCTCTAGCTCGTCTTCGATATCAGCATCGTGAGAAGAGAACAGCACTTGTCACCTGCTACCTAGTCTGCCCGTCCCAAAATGGACGAACAGCCCAAGGCAATAAGAATTAAAAACATAAAGCCTTGAGTCAGACAACAGTCTTAGTGAGCAGTAAATTAACTAACAACATACCAAAAGAGCATAAAGGAAAAGGAATAGGAATACAACCCTCCCACTCCAACCTCATTCTACAGTGATAGCCCCCAGACACACACTAAGCAGAAGCAAACATAGCAGAGCGTACAATTTAAAGTAAAGCAATTGTCACTCGAGTCAAGAGCGATGTTTTCCAAGTACAAATCCCAAGGTCTAAAACCAAGGTCAGATAAGCACCCAGGAAATACCGCTCTTGAGACCGAATGATGATACAACCAAACATCCATGACTCGGCTATCACTGTTATCATTGTTGCGATATCACCGTTAATTGAATGACCGGCACATTCTTTCAGCCGTCCGTCAAGGGCTAATGGTAACCCCGGTTCTAGACATAACTCCCGCACGTCATCGTGACCCGTGCCTAGGATTATCGAATCTACCCAGAGTACTCGACCATCAACTTAGTCTTTTGGGCGTCCCCATGTACTCTTGCTTAGAGCATGCTAGAACCTTCAACAACGATGAGATCTCAACCTCCTAGTCATCCTCCTCGACGACTATTGCCATACTAGCTCAAGCGCCTCTCGAGCATCCATTATCCTCAACTCGAATCATATCACCGAGTTATCAACATGCTTGGAATGATCCCGCCTGGATTCGACCAAGTCTTCATCATATGATTGCCTCGCTTCATAACATCCTCGCGAAGCTTCATCTCAACATCACATCATCAAATCTATGCATAAGAGCTTCATCATCCCGCTACATATGCCCCGAGCAGCTTTCCCAATCCAAGAGCCTTTCCTTTAGCTTTTGAATCACCTTTGGTCTAAATCTAATCATCAATCATCTAGTTCATAACAATCAATCAAATCAAACATCAAGCCAAGCAATCAAGCATTCAAATATGATCTAAGTAGACAATTATAACAATAATGGCATTTTCGTAATTAAAGAGTTGAAAGTCCAATAAGCATGAAAACATGTATTATATCTCTACAAACTTGATGAATGAACTTGCATAGGTTAACATATGATAAAATGGATACAACATCATCATGAACAATGGATCTATATGGATCTACACATAGGATGAAGAAAATGCATGGAAATCTCTATTTTAACACCAAAACGAGCCAACAATCCGATATACTCCTTTGGATCCGTGTGAGAGATAATCACCACTCACCAAATCACCTAAACAATCCAAAAGATATCAACTTCAGATCTGGACAGCGAAGAACTAAGCTAGATCCGACAAGATCTCACTTCAAACGATGAAATCTCTCTTGAAAAGATGAAGATCTTCAATCTAAGCTCTTGAATCTTTAATCTTGATCTTCGATTTGGATGGATGGAAGCACTAGATTAGAGTGGAGAAAAGAAGTGAAGAAGTGTAGAAGTCGAGCTCTCAAAATGGCAGCACTTCGTCGCTTCAAAATCCGGATCCCAAAAAGTGAGAACAACCCCTCCTATTTATAGCTGAAAACTGCCTGAGTCGTAACTCGGCTATCTCCTTAAGTCGTTGCCGACCTAACATATGCCGACCTACGACCTAAAAACCCCCACGACTTAACAGAGCCTCCGACCTAACCCTTAGCCAACAACTCCGACCTAACAGATACGCGCGCCTCAACTCCTACGATCTAACACTTCTGCGCATACGACCTAACTATTAAGTCGACCTACGACTTAACACATACTTCGACCTAACACTTAGACGAAACCCAGCGACCTACGACTTAACAGGTTACGACCTAATTCCTTAAGCCTCCACGCGACCTAACACTTAGCCTAACTCCTAAGGTCGCCAACTTGTTAACTCCTTAGGTCCTTAGGTCGCCAACACTAGGTCGCTAACTCGGCAACTACTAGGTCGCTAACTCGGCAACTACTAGGTCGCTAACTCGGCAACTACTAGGTCGCTAACTCGGCAACTACTAGGTCGCTAACTCGGCAACTACTAGGTCGCTAACTCGGCAACTACTAGGTCGCTAACTCGGCAACTACTAGGTCGCTAACTCGGCAACTACTAGGTCGCTAACTCGGCAACTACTAGGTCGCTAACTCGGCAACTACTAGGTCGCTAACTCGGCAACTACTAGGTCGCTAACTCGGCAACTACTAGGTCGCTAACTCGGCAACTACTAGGTCGCTAACTCGGCAACTACTAGGTCGTTAACTCGCCCTGCCGACCTAATTACTTAACTAAATCCTAGGTTGCACAATTTTATAGGTCGCTCCAACTAACCCACGACCTAACACTAACTCGCAAGTCCTTAACTCGGTCACGACTTAGCTCTTAGGTCGTCCACGACCTAGGACTTAGACAAATTTCCCCAAAAATCTGAAATGACTTAAAAATGCAAAAATTCCAGATTTGACGAACTTTTCGATCCGTGAAAAATACGGGTCGTTACACAACCTGTTTCCCTGCATCCAAAGATGTTAGCACAATACCAATTCCGCTCTAGTACGGAATTATCGCGGTATATGGGTTTTATAAAAATCCGCTTACTAACGGCGCAATAGGGTCTCATCCGCTATACGAGGCGGGAAATCAATCAATCCAATATATACATATGCCAATATGTATATATTGCTACATATATAGATATATCCTACTATATCTAATATCACATCCAAACAGTCAACAAACAATAACTGTAAAATCCACTTTCAATTTGAGTGAGAAAAATCTCAACTTAGCTTTTACTTTTGCAGTACATTTTCCATTTTTGATCATTTCTTCACGGTTTAACCTTGTATAACAATTTATACAATATATCAATATTCGAATTAAATCGAACAGCTCAATTTTTATTTGATAACTTCAATTCATCGGTGATTACGTTTTAAACAAGTGATTATATTTTATTTTATTTTTCCTTCACAAAAAGTATTTTAGTAACTAAAATAATTCAAATTTGTTACTTTACCAATTAAATCAACAGATCCATTGTTTAAGGTAAACAAGTAAATTAAAAATGTACAAAGGTATATTTATTTCCTTTTGAACTACCTACGTATATTTCAATTTAAAATCTATAGATTTACAAATCTAATTTATATAACTTCCAACATTTAAATCTTTCTGTTATATATATATAAATGTATATTTTCTTTTCCATTTCATTTAAACGGTAAACATTTATTTTTTCGAAATAAATCTTCCTGTTTTTATATATAAATATATTTTCTTTATTAAACTTTAAATAAGAAATGGAACTTGTTTATATCATCACTTCAATCTTTTTATATTTCATAACAACTTTATTCATATTAACAGTTTCATACCTCTTTTCCAATCGAGTAGCCACCACGCGAGGCCCGACTTCCTAGATTAAAACGCGACCAGACTACCACCACTGCAGTAGAGATACCAACCAGCTTCACGCGACCCTAGAATCGAACTGCCGAACCCAAAAATCCACCATCACCGTGCTTGAATGATCGAACTCCACTGTGCTCGCAACTTCGAGCTTCCATGTCGACAAGTCGCGACCACCACGATTGAACGCCTGACCTCCTCTCGCATTCGGCCACGCTCGAGCCACCATCAAGGCTCAGATTCGCGACCACCCAGTAATGCTCGAACTCGAGCCATTGACCTGCCGTGCCCTAGCTCGCGTATGCCTGCGCCACCATCACGATTGCCCAAAAATCCATGCATCACCATCGCCGACCTTCGCTTCCACCTGACTTCGATTCGTCTCCATCTCGCGATACCCAAATTACTCGTGCCGACATCCACTCCATGGGCCACAGCCTTATCCCCAACCACACGCGAGCGGCGATGCTCGTAATCCTTCTCGAAATCGAGCAGCCCTCATTTCCCATTTTGTTCGAACGAAATTGATTCGTTCGTTTTCATTTTTTTTCTTTTCTTAAACGAGAGGCTTCGGCCATTTTTCTTTTTTTCTTTTTTTTTGTTTCAATTTTGAAAGCTGAAGACGGATATTTAAAATTGCTTGAGTAGGGGTTGCACGATTTTTCTCCGGGATCTTTTGCGTGATTGAAGGAGATAAAGTGTGGGAATGTTGACCAGAAAATTCAAAGCTTAAATAAAAATTCGTTTTAAAACTTCAACGCGTTTTCTAACCGTACGGTCACAAAACAACTCTGATAAATACGAAATTTGAAATCCGGCAATAATTCGATATTACGGACCCAATGAAACTGGTTTCGTCAAATTCCGAGACTGTTTGAAAAATGACTATTTTTAAATATCGATTCGAACGATTTAAATTCAAAACTAAACGAAACACTTTTAAATACAATTCTGAAGTTTCTATTATCTTCAGTATTACCATTACGAATTTTAAAAGCTTTTGAAATATTTTTCTTCAACATAAAATTGAAGACTCAAATTTTTATTCGACTATCAACAGATTAAATTTTATAATTTTAATCGCAAAATTCAAAGTTATATCGGGGATTCAAATTAAATTATCTTTCAAATATTTAAAATTAATCAAATATTTTCAATTTAATTTGTTCAAAATTCTGGGTCGTTACAGTTTCCACCTTTTCTAATAAATAAAACAACCTTCTTTTTACTAAATCCTTTGTTTTGTCCTCTATATATCAGAGAATACGTTCTATTACAAATCACACATCCAACATATAATCGCTCTATATAATTTATGATTTACACCATCATCATACTAATAGATTTTCAGTTGAAATAAATTTTTGGTTCACCACACAGTTATTATTGCTGATTATGATGTATCTTTGTGGCAATAGGAAAAAGAGCATGGCCACGCACCCGATCCAATTGAAGCATACGAATTAGTTCATAAGCGAAAGGATGAGCAAAGAAGCTGGGTCGATCATGCTTCTGAACAAATGGGGGTAAGTCTAATATCCTTTGAGCTAAAATTTGTTGATTTTTAAATGTTATTCATATTTTCCAGATTAGGCTATATGTAGCGTCATTTTTATATACTAATTCAATCAAAAGATCAACCACTACAAAAAAAGCTTTCTAATTACTCTTGTAAAAGAAAGGTATCTATTTAACATTTCATCATCTACAATTAATTATTGGATTGTTATTCTGTTGTGGTGTGTTTAGCTACTGAACAATAATTTATAAATTCTTTAACCATGTTCACATGTCTCAGTTTAGCAATTTTATACAAGAACTTATTAAAGTTCCATTATCAATTTACAAAAGTGGTGCTGTATTATTAGTTTTCTTCTAAGGAGATGACATTGGGAAAATGATACGTACACTCTATATTATTCAATTATCTGAATTACAAATATGTTAAATAGTAACTTGGATAATTCTACAATAATTTAACACATGTAAGGACATTGTACAGTTTGTCTACATGCCTAAATAGAATAGTCAATCTTCATAGATAATCGCTAAAAGAATTTTTTTTTTAAATCAAGGTATTTATAGATAATTACCATTTTATCATTTACATGAATCTTAAATAATAACTTATGGGTAACTGATTACATGTAATCATATTTATGAAAAATGAAATATGCTATTCATCGAAATGTAGCTTAATAGTCCATCACTATTAGTCTCTGCTTTGTTATTTCATTCGCTTCATGTTATTCATCGAAATGAAACATGTAATCATAACAATCAACAAATAATGTGACAATGTGTTCATAACAGTCCATCACTGTTAGTCTCTGCTTTGTTATTTCATTCGCTTCATGTTTATCTTTCAGCTAAATCATATTGAGCTATCACATGGCCATAGACATTTAATCCAAAAAAGTCCCTCCTTATCAAAATCTGTAAACCTAAGACATAAAACATACATATAATGAAAAATGTTATGCAGAGAGAAGCTAAATATAACTGAAAGGGAGTGAAATTCAATTTTAAAAGAAATAAAACATCGATACAGAGTGCTGCTTACAGTTTTACAGCCTTCACTTAATGAAAGGTAGGACAGAAGGAATTCTCTAAGCATATTCATCATAATGAGAACTGAAAAATTGTCTTAGAAAATACTCTTCATATCTTTTTTAGTACCAAGGAACTCAAAAACAGCAAGTCTCTGCTTTGTTATTTCATTCGCTTCATGTTATTCATCGAAATGAAACATGTAATCATAACAATCAACAAATAATGTGACAATGTGTTCATAACAGTCCATCACTGTTAGTCTCTGCTTTGTTATTTCATTCGCTTCATGTTTATCTTTCAGCAAAATCATATTGAGCTATCACATAGCCATAGACATTTAATCCAAAAAAGTCCCTCCTTATCAAAATCTGTAAACCTAAGACATAAAACATACATATAATGAAAAATGTTATGCAGAGAGAAGCTAAATATAACTGAAAGGGAGTGAAATTCAATTTTAAAAGAAATAAAACATCGATACAGAGTGTTGCTTATAGTTTTACAGCCTTCACTTAATGAAAGGTAGGACAGAAGGAATTCTCTAAGCATATTCATCATAATGAGAACTGAAAAATTGTCTTAGAAAATACTATTCATATCTTTTTTAGTACCAAGGAACTCAAAAACAGCAAGTCGCTTTTTTTTGTTATGGTATAAGTAGGATACGGTATGCGGTAATAGAAGAATGTCCAGGTAACTGCAGAAACTGCAATAATGCAGATGGGATTGCAGAGCATAACCTGAGTTCCAATTGCTCAAATGAAAAATCCACAGTAACTTGGGTGTTTCATAAATCTGAGTAATAGTATAAACCATGCATGAACTAGAAATAAAATTGAAGTTCACAGTAGATGTTTATGATTTAATACATATAAAGCTGTCATTCAAAGGGAAACATAAGCAAATTGGCATGACAATAGACAACATTTGAAGCTTGAAATAGGTACTTAGTATTGAAAATATCGTTTAGATAAGGGAAATATATTAAATTTTCTTTGAAACAGGCAATAATATTTTGTTCCTTCTGTTAGGCCCAATCATTTTCTTAAGTTATGCTGATTTTGGTGGAAAATACCAAAAACAATGAAGATGGACACCGGTAGAAATTTGCGAAATTTCACTTTCATGCATATATCGTTGTGCATCTCATATTTGAAATTACTATCAGCACTCTGATGGAAAGATTTATTTCAATAATTCATCCATGTTAAAACTAATATCACTAAATAAGAAGGGAAACAAAAACCTAAGTGAAGGCTAAAATTAAATTCAAGATCATGGCCTGGTATTCAGCAAAAAAATAACATAAATTTCCGAATAGTAATTACCTATAAATTCCATGAGTTATCAACTCATGCTCCTCTTCATGGTATAAGAAAAATATATGATCATGGTCGTTGAATGATCTTGATCTTTATAACAAAATTAAGCTTCATTAAAGACTGAATTCAGTCAGTAAACTGTGTAAGTATTAGAGTTCTATTTCATATGGAATACTTTTGCAATTTTTTAACAATTTTATAACAACTGAAATATTAATTGTTAACTAAGTCAACAAATGAAAGTGTCCATCCAGAAGAATGCCCAACTGTATAAGCAGTTGCAATGGCCAGAACTGCTAACCTGATTAAAACAACAGCTAGTGTGTTTGTTACTAATCTTTTGCAATGACTTGAACTGCTACCATGAATAAAACGAATGGTGTGTTTGTCAATGAAGGATTCATGATTTTAACTTGAAATGAAACAGGAGACAATGAAAATATAAAATTATGTGAAGTATGTTTATATAGAGTGAATACATGATAATTATGCACAGATAGAGATGAATGATTTGTTGAATCAGTTAACAATTTTCTACCAGCTCCCTTTCATTTTTGGCTACCTAACGATATTGTTATAAATTTTCTATCACGGTACAATGTTATTTTAGCTATATCTAATGTTGTACAATGTTCATTTTGCTATATCTAATGCGTACACTGTACTGTTTTTTTGTGCATATCGTGATGTAGTAATTAATGTTAGAATTAGCAGTCGAATTTTTCCCCCAAAAGATTAGTTGTTAGATTGTTTGCAAACGTAAGCAACAAATATATTGATGAATTTTTTTTAAACTATACGATGAATCATCGTAGGCGCTCATTGATGTATATACATATATTCTAAGTGAACTAGAATCATGTGTAAATAATTGTCAGTTTTCATTATGGTTTTTGCTTAGAAGCAACCATGTATTATAATAGTTACCTAATTGTGAACTTATTTATTTTCCTTCACTGAACAAAGTTGGCACCGAAACAATGCAAAACATGACATGGTATATAATTTTCTTTGCCAACACATGGAACTGCATTTTACTATTAACATCATATTACATAATTTTCTTATAATATATTATTATAGCAATAGAGGTTTTAGCATCATGGTTGCAAAGATCATAGGCAATCTCCATTCTATAATTCTTACTTCATACAACCTATACACGGTTGCACGATATCTTTAGTAATCTTTTCCGCTCTATACTAACAAGAATGCTCTTTACGGACAAGAATGAATCATTCTCCTTTAAAAGTACAAGTACAGGAATTTCAGGAATGAAACCTTTAGCGTTTTCTGCGGTCACCACCACTAAAACTTCACTTCATACACACGTTCATCTTTTGTACTTACTTCATCGATGGCTTTGACTGCAGTATTGGCATCATTACTAGAAATGACATATTAATTTACCATTAAACCAATCTATTTATAGTATTATTATTATGCATGAATGATGAAAATATTACCTTTTTATTGATACAATATTTTATAGGCACTCATATCACAAAAGTTGGCTGAACTAGTTGATACTAACGGCGATGCGACACCAGAGGCAAGGCTGCAAGCATATGTATTAGCAAGGGGATTTGAGACCGGTGGCAGAGTTCGCGGTTATGGAGAAGTCGTAACACCAGATATGGTTCCTTGGGTTCATGAAACTCAACCGACATCAACGGTTCGTAGATCGCGCCGAGGTCGAGCGTACGCTTTACTGCAATCTGAATGTTTGAGTCTAAAAGAAATGTATGAAAAACAACAAAGTATTAATGAGAAACAAGGAAAGGAGATAGAGGAGCTATGACAAATGATTCAATCTTCTCAAAATTTATCATCCATTCCTCAATCTCCACCAGAACAACCATTGTCTACACTAGAAGAGCCTCTTAACACTAGTCACCCTCCAATAATCCAAAATCAACCGCCCAATCAACAACAATCATCCTGCCAACAACCGCCACTCTTCCAACAAAATTTACCATTTCCACAGTGTGGACCTCTCTATTATCCACATCCGTATCATCCATCATTATTCGCTCAAGTGTCTCATCCTGCAAGAGACTTTACATCAACCCTTAATGATATGGATTTTTTGCAGTTCATGGTTCGTGGCTCCACTTCAGATAAGTAATTGGTCTACTGAGTTTGATATTTGTAGTATGTTTTCTTTTCAAGTTTGGTTTCATGTTTCATGTTGTAAACAGCCCACGTTTCCAGTTTGTGTTTAAACAGTACTATAGTGTCCAGCTTAGGTTGTAGAGTCTTTTATTGTTATGTTTTAGGTAGAAGTTGTATTACATTTCTTTGACATGGACATCTTTTATATTAAGTATAAGAACTGCAACTTTTCTTCTCTCTGTCACTTCTGAATTTGGTTTTACAGTGATGATTTTAAAGTATTATGTTTGTAGTATTACAAACTAAATGCCCATAAGCTATGTTTGCAAATATGCTGACTGTGGTTGTTTGATAGTGCAAGTAATAAATAGTACAGGCATTGTTTTCGTGTTTTACAGTATGTTTGCAAGTATGCTGGCTGTTGTTTGATAATGCAAGTAATAAATAGTACATGCATTGTTTTTGTGTTTTATAGTATGTTTGCAAAGATGGTGACTGTTGTGATTTGATAATGCAAGTAATATATAGTACAGGATTTTTTTGTATTTTATAATACATAGTACAGGCGCTTTTGTGTTTGCCTTTAATATAAACAATTGTCAAAGATGCTGCAGGCGTTTTTATTAGCCTGAATTGTAACTATCTGAGGCAATTTTTAAGCCCATATTAAGATTTGTTTTATGTCCACGTCTACATGGACTTGTTGGTTAGAGGCAAATTTAAAATCTAAAATGCCCCTATATGTTATTGGAGGCAGCACTTATAGGGACTATTCTTAATTTGCCTCTCATAGTTTTGGAGGCACATGAAGAATAGATTTAGCCCCTACTAGTAGTATTAAGGGCTCTGGCAAAGCGCCTTTATTATTTCTATTCTTGGTAGTGTTCAACAAGACAAGTACAAAATGGACAACAACAAAAGCCTCCAAGCAGGCAAACTCAAGTGATCAAGTCTGTCAACATGATACTGCAACAATACAAATGAGGATGAACTCAAATGCAGACTCAAGTTTATATGAAGTAAATTGGATACAGCAATATAAACAAGCAACTCAAAGAACAATGCCTCAATAAACTGCAATATCAAATGTATGCAATGCAGACAGGTATCAAAGACCAGACTACAACCGGTGTCAACATCTACATGGATGCAAGCATGTATGAATCAACTGAGCAAGACAACCAATAAACAATGAGGTGCACAGCTACAAATGGTCAAACTACATGCAGAAGCAACAAGGTAATGAAGCCAATGTCATATGGTTAGTGTAAGGACCCGATTCTTCGGCTTCCGAATATCGACATCAATACATCCACTGTATCAATTGTCGAGCCATCGAATGCCGGAAAACCGAATTCTTAGGGTTTAAAAGAAGAGGTAGAAGAAAAGATAGAAGAAAAAGAAAAGAAGAACAACAGAACAACATCAGAACAGAAACAATATCAGAATCTCACATATCGCAGCGGAACAATATATAATAGATAATTGCATAATCTTTAAAACAAAGAATTATATCTGTTATTACATTACATCACATCATATCATCAGAGTCAATAAACAACAATGGACAGTTATATAAACTTGTCCTCATACAGAATACACAGCGGAATAAATAATATCAGATACAAATACTACGTCTCGCCATCCATCTTGCCTCCAAAGCTCCAGAATATCCTGATAACATAACTCTCGGCTGCCCGTGTGGAAATTGGTGGGCACCCAGAGTTTAGAAGGGAACAATAAACTCCGAGTCAGTCATGGTGACTGGTGTGAGATCGTAAAACAGTTATTTTTAAAACAAACAACAGGAAGATTTTAAAGTCAATTTCGCAATGCTTTTGGAAAATGAAACTACCATAAGACCTCCCGCCACACACACAATGCAAACGCAGAATTGGAGGAGATTCCTTCTTATGATAGTCAGATATGCTTACTACGCAAAATCAAATTCTTTTTGATATTATTATTAGTGCATAGTGTAGAAAACATTTCGAAAGTATAATATTAATCTTAGCCAACATACGACCAGTATCGTATGCCTACTATAGCTACTATGTTCAATAGCAGGTTACCGCCACATTCCATAGCAGGTAATACAACTAAAACCGTACACGTCACGTATTGTTTCTTTGGATTTCCAACAAATGGTCAGGCTAAGGAACTTCCTTTCCTCCTGCCGAATAGGATCGCCTCTGGCTGGACGTCCCGAGAGACAAACTGCTCTCTGCCAAACAAGGCCGGGTTACCCCTGTAACAGGTAACTCACGAATATGTCATCACCCGGTCCTTTGGGACCTTTATCCGAGCGCTCGATATCCAACATCACACATCATAAAGAAAGTGTATCCACATGAGTAAGTATCTGGGCTCCATACCATGATACCACCCCTTTCCAGAAGGAAATGACATACCCTAAAGGGCGCGACCCTCATAACCTTGCCGCAACATTCCTGTTTCGACCATTTCCGGGTTGTTGAGGCCCTGACGAAGTCTCGTCCACAAAGCTACGCTTTCTCAAAAAGCCCTGCTTCGGGTCAAACAAAATGATCAACCTATGATCACAAAGATATAAGATCAACCAAATGATCATATCACAAATGATCAAACACTGATCATTTCACAGCAACACTCGGTATGCCACGTTACCAAATTGGGATATATCGCTGATAACTTCAACTACATAACCTCTGAGCTCGTACGTCTCAAAGAAGGGTGTTAAGCTAAGAGAATAAATTCTCCGCCACCAACAGAAATGTATTTGAAAGAAATCAGCTTTATATCTCAAATTGTAACGTCAGACACACAATCCATACAAGTCTGTTCCGGGATCGAACAGAACCGAAGGCACTTCTCACGAAGCCCTTGCATATCCGGATAATTTTCAATCACGTCGGGACTTCCCGTCACTAAGGGTGATAAAACCTCTAAACCGGGGATCAGCCGATGTAGAGTAACTCGACGGTAATCCTTCCGTTTTAAAAAATATCCGGTCTTCAACACCGGTCATCAAATGCGATTCATAACGACGTATCACATATTCGGAATGGGTTATACGACCCCATGGTCCTTTCCCGGCTAACCCGAATAGTGAGCGCTTATTCAAAAATAAGTGTGGCATTCAAATTCATCCAATTCACAACAAATACCTACTCAAGGTAATTATTGATAGTCGGTTATTTAACTATCAATAAAGATGCGCAACATCATCAGATCCCAAATAAATTTCCCAAATTATTTCATCTTAAAAAATATCTTTTACTAGATATAAAATTTCCACACTTAACCATTTGAAAACAATTTTCAAATCTATTTCCACATTTCATTTTATCTTTGAAGATAAAATCTCAAAACAGTTCATTTCATATTGGAAAAGCATTTCCATACTTATTTAATAATAAGTATTTCACAAATCTATTTATTTTCAACATTTGAAAATATTCGATATACTTAAATCAATATTAAGTATATATTCATTCTTTAAGGAAATCATAATTTTTTACATCTATTTGAGTCAAAACGAATGTTGCGTAAACACATCGTTACGACGACTCAAATTCACTAGTATAGGGATTCGGAATTTAGATAGATATATGAATCCCAATACTACATCAAAACATTTCCTTTCGGAAATCATTTACTATAACAACAGTGTTATAGTCCACCATTTCCTTATTTTTCGAAAACGTCTATTTCAACAATGAATGTTGAAATCTATGATTTCGATACTTAACACGTTTTAAAACATCTTTTAAAACAATTAACTTCATTTTCAATGTCACTTTCCCAAAACAATATCCATTTTACTTAACAATATATTCACTGTCCAAAATCGTGAATATACTTCACTACCCACATTTCAATATTTTCTACACATTCATTTTAAGGATAATTCGCTATCCAAAATCACGAATATATTTCCTTTAATAACCTTCTACATTTAATTTATCAAATTCAATTGATTTCGAATTTATAACACAACGCTTATAAATTCTATTCCTACTTTATAACAACTTTGATTTATAAATCTTCCTTTATTAACTTCTATAATTCACTTATCAAAATAAGTGATTTCGGATTTATAAACAACGTTTATAAATCGCATTTATACTTTATAACCATTTCAACTTATAAAATCATTTCATTTTGCAATTTCTATTTATATCCCATCTAAGTGCAAAAGTCAAATTTATAAGTAAATTTCTTATAAATCTTTTATTCTACAATATCTATTTACTTTATAACTTCACGTTATAAATCTATTAATTTCATTCACTTATGAAATCCATTTATACTTCTTTCTAACACTTATAAAAATTCGTTTTATAAGTCCAATATTTCGATTTATAAAATATCAATTTTACAAATCTTTTTATACAAATCGTTTATAATTATTCAAAAATCCCAACTTAAACCATTGTAGAAATAAATCGACTTTTATTTCAAAAAAATGACACTTTAGTTATATTTCACTAGAAACTATAACTTTTATAACTTTAAAATTTTAACGTTTATAAATCAATTCAAAAATTCCATAAAACGTATATTTTCAAAAATCACTTTAAAAACCCTTTTAAAATAAAAGTCGTTATTTTTAAACTTCAAAAGCTGAATCCGATGATGCAACAACACCAATCAGTACATCACAACAGTCAATATCATATATCATCATATGATAACAGAATATATCAAAATATCTGTAAATAAGTAAATACAGTTGAGGAATCCAGTTGGATCCCTCCAACCTGTTTCCCTGCATCCAAAGACGTTAGCACAATACCAATTCCGCTCCAGTACGGAATTATCGCGGTATATGGGTTTTATAAAAATCCGCTTACTAACGGCGCAATAGGGTCTCATCCGCTATACGAGGCGGGAAATCATCAAATCCAATATATACATATGCCAATATGTATATATTGCTATATATAGATATATATCCTACTATATCTAATATCACATCCAATAGCAATCAATAACTGCAAAAATTCCACATTCAATTTGAGTGAGAAAATCTCACCGTGATTTTAATTCTGATTTCAGCGTTTATTTCGAATAAAATTAAACACGCGTTTAATTTTACCCGAAATTTTCACTGACTCCAATTGACTCCAATCCAGTTCCATAGCGTAGTGCTCGACCATACGATTCCAACGCAAGTCATTTCGTGTATTTTCGACCTCGTACGACAAAGTTATCAACATTTAAAGATTGTACGAATTATTTATATAACAATTTACAAATTTATTTATTTTTCTATTTGCAAACCCTTAACCTCATCACAGCCGCACCTTTCCTCCACATCAAATCTGAGCCACACAACTTTGCTTCTTCCCCACACGTTAACTACCAGGTTTAAAACACACGTGAAACCCACCAAAGCCGCCGATCTACATGCAATTTCGCACCCCCCCAACGACCACGAGAACCCATCTTACCACCACCATTCGAAAGCCCAAGTTGAGCTCTATCTTCGCCGTGAGTATAGCTGGGCTCGGTCGCCTCTAGACATAGGGAACCGTGCACGAACGCCAGCCCTTCGAGCGTCGATTGCCGCCAATCCGTAACCCTAAAAACGATCTTGACCGTTGAGAATGTAGAACTTGACGAGCTCTCGAACTTTGCAGTTGAAACTTTCTTGAATCGATGCTTGGATTTGAAGAAAAGAGGAGGAGAAGAGGACGAATTCGTGGCCATTGAAATTATAGGGTGGCGGCTGAACGTATGAAATTGGGGTTAGGGTTTTATCTTTGGAAAAAGAAAATAATGAAGTGTATATATAGAAATAGTGACGAACACTATTCACTCGGAATTTCCAAACTCCAATTTACGCGCGGTAACTGGCGTTTCTAGGGTTTACCCCGCGTTCCGGACACAATGGAGCAGGTTTCGGAAGCTAATTCGATCATATGTGCGAGATAGGACAATAAACGATCAATTTAAATTAAACCGATTTAAATCGATTTCGAGGCGTTTTAATTTGTACCGGATAAATGGTAGATCCAAAAATTATGAAATTTGAAACCATGCAATAATTTCACATTACGGATCCGATGAAACTGGTTTCGTCGAAATCCGAGACTTTTTGAAAAATAACTATTTTAACTCGACGATTTAAAATTAAAACGATATCGATGCGTTTCGAGCTGCCACGGTCAAATGACAACTTCGATTGATACGAAAATTGAAATCCGATAATAACTAACTATTACGGATCCAATGGAACTGGTTTCGTTCAATTCTGAGACTGTTCGGAAATTGGCTATTTTTCAGTCGATAATTAAATATTAAAATATTCAATTTTCACAAATTAACTCCAAATTCGATTCTGAAAGTTCTATAACCTTTCTATAACTCCAGTATGATTAAATAAAATTTTACAAATCATTTTCAATCATTTTAAACTCGATTTTCAATTATCTCTGGAATTTCAATTATTAATTTATCGATTTAATTATCAATTAAAACCCAATATTCGAAAAATAAATCATTCGACTTCTTAGTTCCACTTATTAATATTTAAAATTAATTAAATATTCGAATTTTAATTATCAAAAATTCTGGGTCGTTACAAATTTCCCCCCTTAAAAGAATTTCGTCCTCGAAATTACCAAGTAAGGAAAAGATACAAAATCCGTTAACTTTCCAAAACAAACCGTTCAAATTAGATTTTCAAATCTGTTAAGTGTTTAACTTCTCCAAAATTCATAGTTAACTTCCCACAAAATCTTTACTAAGTTTTCAAATCATAACTTAGTTTTCAAAATTTTCAAATTTCTCTAAAATATTCTAACGCCTTAAATTTTCAGAAAATTTCGCCAGCGTCTCCTTTGCGCGGCTCGATCCGAAAAAAAATGACAGTGTATATATATCACAAATATACATCCCATCAAGTGATGAGGCATCCCGTAGGGAAAAAAGTGTAAAAGTACGATATTTAATCCGAGATATGTACCTTATTATATTTTTAGCGAACGTATACGGCTAATATAGCGCGAAAGCGAGCTCCAAATGCGAAGCAACGCCATCCGCACCTACTAAACACTCAACAAACCATATGAGAACATGTAGATATGAAAATATAGTCAATATACATCATATAGCAACATAATACTACATATGTCAACATAGCAAATGCAACAAACAACAAATGCATTCAGAAGCAACAATGCAACCATCAAATCATCATCATCCAATAAACATCCAACAAATCCATACCGAATCAATATTCATTCATTTCTCATTAATATTCATTGAATTGGTTTTCAATTTACTCACATTTGATTTGCTAATATTGGATTTAACTAACATTCATTCATTTGTTTCCAATTAGTTTACATTCACTAATTTACATTCATGTTGGTTCATTTTCAATTTGAATCAAATTCATTTCTATTCAAATTTACATATTATCAATTTGAATTTAATCACTTTGCTTCCAATTTGTCGATTCAATTTCATTAACCCTTAATGAATTACACGAAATCAACTAACAATCAATCTAACAACCAATGTATAACCAATCATAACCAAATTTATTCAATTTACATTTCTTTACATTCAATTTGGCTCAACACTTTAAGTTGCAATTTGTTGATATTAAATTGATTTCCATTCAATTATTCAATTCCTTTAGCTTCTAATGAATTAACACTTATATTCATTGCTTCATATCAATTATTTATATTCAATTGATTGACATTCAATCCATTTAATAATTCAATTGCTAATTCATTTTAACAAATAAAATTGAATTTTATATAACTCAAGTTCACATTCATTTAATAAATTCACTTTATTAATTTCTTTGATATCAAAATAAACTTCACTTCAACATCACTTAAGTTATTTTCCATTTCAAACATCATTTGTTCAACTTAACTTAAGTTTCCACTTATAAATCCAATTCAGATTTTGTTTTTCTTAACAAAATTCATTTAACCTTTTACAAAAATCAAATTTCATCAATCATTCAAATTTATATCACATTTGACTTTCTTTTAGTTAAATTTCACATCATATTTCATTATGCTACTCAAATTCATTAACTTTACCAAAGTTAAATCTATTATCTCATATCATAAGTATAAATCTCATTTCACTTATATTTACCATATTTAAATTTGGACTTTAATTTTCAAATTTGTTTATCACAACAAAACCTCAATTTCCAATTTACTAAGGTAGCAAATCAATCACACAGAAACTCGAAAATGATACTGATGATGCTGCAGTCATCACCCTTATTATTTCCCAGCAACAATAGTGAAATCAGTGCTTAAATTCTTTCAAAAATTTCCTTTTATTCATAGATCACATTTATAAATCTCTTTGCACATAATTTCACTTCTTACATATAAGATTATTTTACCATTGTAACTCATTTTAATTATAACTTCATACATTATAATTCATTGGTTTATACAATTTACTCTTTCACAATTGTTGTTTTCATTTACTTATTCAAACAACTTTAACTAACTTGTATATATTTACATTTTCAAACTATCAAATAATCAACTATATACACTTTAACACTGAAAAATTATTTCTTTATATATAAAATATAATCGAGGTAAAATTATTCCATTTACCCAATTTAAAACAATACTGTGCCGAATTGTTCTATATAAGTGTTTAGAGATCCCTATCGATAGAGTTGTACGGACAATACCGACCAGAATCCATATACCACTCAACAAACCAATCATCACAATATAAAACAATTTTATATTAACTAACAAATACACACTCATATCTATTATTACACTCAACTCATTCTAGAGTACTACTGACTCTATCTCTAATGAGTAACACCCAACAGAGCAGGGTTGTCGCTTAACCATATGCTCTGATACCACGTTGTAAGGACCCGATTCTTCGGCTTCCGAATGTCGACATCAATACATCCACTGTATCAATTGTCGAGCCATCGAATGCCGGAAAACCGAATTCTTAGGGTTTAAAAGAAGAGGTAGAAGAAAAGATAGAAGAAAAAGAAAAGAAGAACAACAGAACAACATCAGAACAGAAACAATATCAGAATCTCACATATCGCAGCGGAACAATATATAATAGATAATTGCATAATCTTTAAAACAAAGAATTATATCTGTTATTACATTACATCACATCATATCATCAGAGTCAATAAACAACAATGGACAGTTATATAAACTTGTCCTCATACAGAATACACAGCGGAATAAATAATATCAGATACAAATACTATGTCTCGCCATCCATCTTGCCTCCAAAGCTCCAGAATATCCTGATAACATAACTCTCGGCTGCCCGTGTGGAAATTGGTGGGCACCCAGAGTTTAGAAGGGAACAATAAACTCCGAGTCAGTCATGGTGACTGGTGTGAGATCGTAAAACAGTTATTTTTAAAACAAACAACAGGAAGATTTTAAAGTCAATTTCGCAATGCTTTTGGAAAATGAAACTACCATAAGACCTCCCGCCACACACACAATGCAAACGCAGAATTGGAGGAGATTCCTTCTTATGATAGTCAGATATGCTTACTACGCAAAATCAAATTCTTTTTGATATTATTATTAGTGCATAGTGTAGAAAACATTTCGAAAGTATAATATTAATCTTAGCCAACATACGACCAGTATCGTATGCCTACTATAGCTACTATGTTCAATAGCAGGTTACCGCCACATTCCATAGCAGGTAATACAACTAAAACCGTACACGTCACGTATTGTTTCTTTGGATTTCCAACAAATGGTCAGGCTAAGGAACTTCCTTTCCTCCTGCCGAATAGGATCGCCTCTGGTTGGACGTCCCGAGAGACAAACTGCTCTCTGCCAAACAAGGCCGGGTTACCCCTGTAACAGGTAACTCACGAATATGTCATCACCCGGTCCTTTGGGACCTTTATCCGAGCGCTTGATATCCAACATCACACATCATAAAGAAAGTGTATCCACATGAGTAAGTATCTGGGCTCCATACCATGATACCACCCCTTTCCAGAAGGAAATGACATACCCTAAAGGGCGCGACCCTCATAACCTTGCCGCAACATTCCTGTTTCGACCATTTCCGGGTTGTTGAGGCCCTGACGAAGTCTCGTCCACAAAGCTACGCTTTCTCAAAAAGCCCTGCTTCGGGTCAAACAAAATGATCAACCTATGATCACAAAGATATAAGATCAACCAAATGATCATATCACAAATGATCAAACACTGATCATTTCACAGCAACACTCGGTATGCCACGTTACCAAATTGGGATATATCGCTGATAACTTCAACTACATAACCTCTGAGCTCGTACGTCTCAGAGAAGGGTGTTAAGCTAAGAGAATAAATTCTCCGCCACCAACAGAAATGTATTTGAAAGAAATCAGCTTTATATCTTAAATTGTAACGTCAGACACACAATCCATACAAGTCTGTTCCGGGATCGAACAGAACCGAAGGCACTTCTCACGAAGCCAGGTTAAGGACCCGATTCTTCGGCTTCCGAATATCGACATCAATACATCCACTGTATCAATTGTCGAGCCATCGAATGCCGGAAAACCGAATTCTTAGGGTTTAAAAGAAGAGGTAGAAGAAAAGATAGAAGAAAAAGAAAAGAAGAACAACAGAACAACATCAGAACAGAAACAATATCAGAATCTCACATATCGCAGTGGAACAATATATAATAGATAATTGCATAATCTTTAAAACAAAGAATTATATCTGTTATTACATTACATCACATCATATCATCAGAGTCAATAAACAACAATGGACAGTTATATAAACTTGTCCTCATACAGAATACACAGCGGAATAAATAATATCAGATACAAATACTACGTCTCGCCATCCATCTTGCCTCCAAAGCTCCAGAATATCCTGATAACATAACTCTCGGCTGCCCGTGTGGAAATTGGTGGGCACCCAGAGTTTAGAAGGGAACAATAAACTCCGAGTCAGTCATGGTGACTGGTGTGAGATCGTAAAACAGTTATTTTTAAAACAAACAACAGGAAGATTTTAAAGTCAATTTCGCAATGCTTTTGGAAAATGAAACTACCATAAGACCTCCCGCCACACACACAATGCAAACGCAGAATTGGAGGAGATTCCTTCTTATGATAGTCAGATATGCTTACTACGCAAAATCAAATTCTTTTTGATATTATTATTAGTGCATAGTGTAGAAAACATTTCGAAAGTATAATATTAATCTTAGCCAACATACGACCAGTATCGTATGCCTACTATAGCTACTATGTTCAATAGCAGGTTACCGCCACATTCCATAGCAGGTAATACAACTAAAACCGTACACGTCATGTATTGTTTCTTTGGATTTCCAACAAATGGTCAGGCTAAGGAACTTCCTTTCCTCCTGCCGAATAGGATCGCCTCTGGCTGGACGTCCCGTGAGACAAACTGCTCTCTGCCAAACAAGGCCGGGTTACCCCTGTAACAGGTAACTCACGAATATGTCATCACCCGGTCCTTTGGGACCTTTATCCGAGCGCTCGATATCCAACATCACACATCATAAAGAAAGTGTATCCACATGAGTAAGTATCTGGGCTCCATACCATGATACCACCCCTTTCCAGAAGGAAATGACATACCCTAAAGGGCGCGACCCTCATAACCTTGCCGCAACATTCCTGTTTCGACCATTTCCGGGTTGTTGAGGCCCTGACGAAGTCTCGTCCACAAAGCTACGCTTTCTCAAAAAGCCCTGCTTCGGGTCAAACAAAATGATCAACCTATGATCACAAAGATATAAGATCAACCAAATGATCATATCACAAATGATCAAACACTGATCATTTCACAGCAACACTCGGTATGCCACGTTACCAAATTGGGATATATCGCTGATAACTTCAACTACATAACCTCTGAGCTCGTACGTCTCAGAGAAGGGTGTTAAGCTAAGAGAATAAATTCTCCGCCACCAACAGAAATGTATTTGAAAGAAATCAGCTTTATATCTCAAATTGTAACGTCAGACACACAATCCATACAAGTCTGTTCCGGGATCGAACAGAACCGAAGGCACTTCTCACGAAGCCCTTGCATATCCGGATAATTTTCAATCACGTCGGGACTTCCCGTCACTAAGGGTGATAAAACCTCTAAACCGGGGATCAGCCGATGTAGAGTAACTCGACGGTAATCCTTCCGTTTTAAAAAATATCCGGTCTTCAACACCGGTCATCAAATGCGATTCATAACGACGTATCACATATTCGGAATGGGTTATACGACCCCATGGTCCTTTCCCGGCTAACCCGAATAGTGAGCGCTTATTCAAAAATAAGTGTGGCATTCAAATTCATCCAATTCACAACAAATACCTACTCAAGGTAATTATTGATAGTCGGTTATTTAACTATCAATAAAGATGCGCAACATCATCAGATCCCAAATAAATTTCCCAAATTATTTCATCTTAAAAAATATCTTTTACTAGATATAAAATTTCCACACTTAACCATTTGAAAACAATTTTCAAATCTATTTCCACATTTCATTTTATCTTTGAAGATAAAATCTCAAAACAGTTCATTTCATATTGGAAAAGCATTTCCATACTTATTTAATAATAAGTATTTCACAAATCTATTTATTTTCAACATTTGAAAATATTCGATATACTTAAATCAATATTAAGTATATATTCATTCTTTAAGGAAATCATAATTTTTTACATCTATTTGAGTCAAAACGAATGTTGCGTAAACACATCGTTACGACGACTCAAATTCACTAGTATAGGGATTCGGAATTTAGATAGATATATGAATCCCAATACTACATCAAAACATTTCCTTTCGGAAATCATTTACTATAACAACAGTGTTATAGTCCACCATTTCCTTATTTTTCGAAAACGTCTATTTCAACAATGAATGTTGAAATCTATGATTTCGATACTTAACACGTTTTAAAACATCTTTTAAAACAATTAACTTCATTTTCAATGTCACTTTCCCAAAACAATATCCATTTTACTTAACAATATATTCACTGTCCAAAATCGTGAATATACTTCACTACCCACATTTCAATATTTTCTACACATTCATTTTAAGGATAATTCGCTATCCAAAATCGCGAATATATTTCCTTTAATAACCTTCTACATTTAATTTATCAAATTCAATTGATTTCGAATTTATAACACAACGCTTATAAATTCTATTCCTACTTTATAACAACTTTGATTTATAAATCTTCCTTTATTAACTTCTATAATTCACTTATCAAAATAAGTGATTTCGGATTTATAAACAACGTTTATAAATCGCATTTATACTTTATAACCATTTCAACTTATAAAATCATTTCATTTTGCAATTTCTATTTATATCCCATCTAAGTGCAAAAGTCAAATTTATAAGTAAATTTCTTATAAATCTTTTATTCTACAATATCTATTTACTTTATAACTTCACGTTATAAATCTATTAATTTCATTCACTTATGAAATCCATTTATACTTCTTTCTAACACTTATAAAAATTCGTTTTATAAGTCCAATATTTCGATTTATAAAATATCAATTTTACAAATCTTTTTATACAAATCGTTTATAATTATTCAAAAATCCCAACTTAAACCATTGTAGAAATAAATCGACTTTTATTTCAAAAAAATGACACTTTAGTTATATTTCACTAGAAACTATAACTTTTATAACTTTAAAATTTTAACGTTTATAAATCAATTCAAAAATTCCATAAAACGTATATTTTCAAAAATCACTTTAAAAACCCTTTTAAAATAAAAGTCGTTATTTTTAAACTTCAAAAGCTGAATCCGATGATGCAACAACACCAATCAGTACATCACAACAGTCAATATCATATATCATCATATGATAACAGAATATATCAAAATATCTGTAAATAAGTAAATACAGTTGAGGAATCCAGTTGGATCCCTCCAACCTGTTTCCCTGCATCCAAAGACGTTAGCACAATACCAATTCCGCTCCAGTACGGAATTATCGCGGTATATGGGTTATATAAAAATCCGCTTACTAACGGCGCAATAGGGTCTCATCCGCTATACGAGACGGGAAATCATCAAATCCAATATATACATATGCCAATATGTATATATTGCTATATATAGATATATATCCTACTATATCTAATATCACATCCAATAGCAATCAATAACTGCAAAAATTCCACATTCAATTTGAGTGAGAAAATCTCGTCGTGATTTTAATTCTGATTTCAGCGTTTATTTCGAATAAAATTAAACACGCGTTTAATTTTACCCGAAATTTTCACTGACTCCAATTGACTCCAATCCAGTTCCATAGCGTAGTGCTCGACCATACGATTCCAACGCAAGTCGTTTCGTGTATTTTCGACCTCGTACGACAAAGTTATCAACATTTAAAGATTGTACGAATTATTTATATAACAATTTACAAATTTATTTATTTTTCTATTTGCAAACCCTTAACCTCATCACAGCCGCACCTTTCCTCCACATCAAATTTGAGCCACACAACTTTGCTTCTTCTCCACACGTTAACTACCAGGTTTAAAACACACGTGAAACCCACCAAAGCCGCCGATCTACATGCAATTTCGCACCCCCCCCCAACGACCACGAGAACCCATCTTACCACCACCGTTCGAAAGCCCAAGTTGAGCTCTATCTTCGCCGTGAGTATAGCTGGGCTCGGTCGCCTCTAGACATAGGGAACCGTGCACGAACGCCAGCCCTTCGAGCGTCGATTGCCGCCAATCCGTAACCCTAAAAACGATCTTGACCGTTGAGAATGTAGAACTTGACGAGCTCTCGAACTTTGCAGTTGAAACTTTCTTGAATCGATGCTTGGATTTGAAGAAAAGAGGAGGAGAAGAGAACGAATTCGTGGCCATTGAAATTATAGGGTGGCGGCTGAACGTATGAAATTGGGGTTAGGGTTTTATCTTTGGAAAAAGAAAATAATGAAGTGTATATATAGAAATTGTGACGAACACTATTCACTCGGAATTTCCAAACTCCAATTTACGCGCGGTAACTGGCGTTTCTGGGGTTTACCCCGCGTTCCGGACACAATGGAGCAGGTTTCGGAAGCTAATTCGATCATATGTGCGAGATAGGACAATAAACGATCAATTTAAATTAAACCGATTTAAATCGATTTCGAGGCGTTTTAATTTGTACCGGACAAATGGTAGATCCAAAAATTATGAAATTTGAAACCATGCAATAATTTCACATTACGGATCCGATGAAACTAGTTTCGTCGAAATCTGAGACTTTTTGAAAAATAACTATTTTAACTCGACGATTTAAAATTAAAACGATATCGATGCGTTTCGAGCTGCCACGGTCAAATGACAACTCCGATTGATACGAAAATTGAAATCCGATAATAACTAACTATTACGGATCCAATGGAACTGGTTTCGTTCAATTCTGAGACTGTTCGGAAATTGGCTATTTTTCAGTCGATAATTAAATATTAAAATATTCAATTTTCACAAATTAACTCCAAATTCGATTCTGAAAGTTCTATAACCTTTCTATAACTCCAGTATGATTAAATAAAATTTTACAAATCATTTTCAATCATTTTAAACTCGATTTTCAATTATCTCTGGAATTTCAATTATTAATTTATCGATTTAATTATCAATTAAAACCCAATATTCGAAAAATAAATCATTCGACTTCTTAATTCCACTTATTAATATTTAAAATTAATTAAATATTCGAATTTTAATTATCAAAAATTCTGGGTCGTTACAGTCAGAGAACAGTATATATATACAGTAGTGAAATTTCATATACAAAACAACCAAAAATCATCATATAAACTAGTCCTAAATTATACTTAAGGCAAGTTCAAAATCATGGTACAATAGTCTTACAAAACTGGACTTCAACAAAACCACGGACTCAAGTTCAAGTGGATCAAGTAACAACTTAAATGCAGCTATAGTGAACAAGTACAGGGCTCAAATGTTCGACTACACAGTTGCAATGTCAACAAAGTAAACAAGGAAGTCAAATGTAAAACTGCAACTACAAGGGTATAGTAATCAGATGAACAATGAAGTGCAACTGACAATGCAAGCTACAGGTTGAACTTGAGTGCAAATGGAAACAACTACACCAATCCTAACAGGAGCATATGCAAGGAATCAGTTTCAAACATAAGCCCAAATGCAAATGCAATATGAAAACTGCCTGGGATGAAGACTGCCATACCAAAAGGTAAGTGTACAACAAAAGGAAACAAGGATCCGACTATCAAATGTACAAGATCAACTCGAGTACAATGCAGACAAGTACAACAACTACAAGGTATGCAAAAACATAAATGGACAGTAAGGAATTCAAACAAGGAGTGGAATGCAACTACAAGTGCAACAAAGAATAGATGGCCAGAGACAAAGCTCACAGGGGCCAGAAAAACTCAAGTCTTAACTCACAGTGAAGAGGATAGCAATGTCGACGAGTATGATACCAAAAAAATGTCAAAGCCGAGTATATCATACTGTGGTGGCCAAGCAAAGTCAGAAGAAATCAAATATATGCATATGGAAAAGGTCAGAATTCATCACAATCATCCAAACAATATCGAACAGCCAAAGACGAATTCAACAGAGAATATACGAATGAGAAAACAGGATTTCGAACCCATATAAACTCAAACCCAAAAACACGCACTGGGAAATTGAATTAGATGTGAGTACAAGTTTACTCACCTATTTTCGAAGGCCACGAATTTGAGCAGAAATCATACCAAAGTCGAGTTTCAGAAACCCTAAGGAGCGCGCAAAGCCAAAGCCAAGCACGAATCAAATTTTCAAGCAAAGCCGAGCAATCAAGAGAACAAAGCCCCAAATTTGAAAACTCTAAATCACAGTACCACGAGACAGCTAGACTGTGGATCCCAGGGCAACAAAGCTTGAGCAATAGCCAAGAGCATCGAAACAAAGCCGACTCCCTATTTCAGATCGAACGAGAAAAGGAATTTCACAGCAGCCATTATTTCTCCTTTTCGATTTGTTTATTTAGGTTTACGAAAATAGAAAAATGATAAAGGAACGGGTCGAATTTCTTTAAGAATGGGACGGCATCGAGATAAAAGGGAGCGGGTACATTTGCTTTGCAAATTTTTCACGGCTTCAAACATTTGAAAACGTGGGCCGAGAATTTATTTTAAAGCCCGTCGACATTTAACAGATTTTTCAAAAGAGTTTCGACTGGTTAAACAAAATTCCAAACAACGATTTGCTAGGAAAAGCAATCGTTTAAAGACGATAATTAATCGGTACGAAATACCGGGTTGTTACATGTGTCGTCTCACAGCATCGGCTTTTGATATCCGAGTTTCGTCTCCGAATACGTGTTCAACAGGGTAAAGGAGCCAAGACTAGTCGGACGAAATGGTGGAAGCTCAAAGGAGACGTCTCACGGGTGTTTAAGGATAGAGTGATGGTAGAAGGGGCATGGAATATGGAAGGAGAAGCAAATCACATGTGAGATGAGATGGCAAGACGCATTCGGAAAGTGACTACCGAGGTGTTTGGGATAGCGAAAGGAAATAAACGCGAACCTAAAGATTCTTGGTGGTGGAACAGTGATGTGCAAAAGGCTATCAAAGAGAAGAAGGAATGCTATAAGTGCTTACATCATCACAAGAGCAAGGACAACATGCAAAAGTACAAAGTGGTAAAGAAGAACGCAAAGAGAGCGGTGAGTAAAGCAAGAGGTCGGACATATGAAGATCTATATCATAACCTAAGTACGAAAGAGGGTGAAAAAAACATCTATAGGATAGATAAGCTCCGCGAGAGGAAGACAAGAGACTTCAACCAAGTTAAATGCATCAAAGATGACAATAATAGACTTTTGGTGAAGGACGAGGAGATAAAAAATAGATTGAGAGATTATTTCGACAAACTATTTAATGAAGAAGGTGATAGCACTACGATCGAGATAGACGACTCTTCTGATGACACTTGCAGACATTTTGTTCGAAGAATTCAAGAATCCGAGGTAAAGGAGGCACTAAAACGGATGAAAGCAGGCAAGACATTGGGGCCTGATGACATCCCCATTGAGGTGTGGAGATGCCTTGAAGATGCAGGGATAGCATGGCTAACTAAGTTGTTCAATAATATTTTCAAATCAAACAAGATGCCAGATGAGTGGAGGAAAAGCATACTAGTTCCAATTTTTAAGAATAAAGGAGATATCCAAAGTTGCACAAACTACAGAGGAATTAAGCTTATGAGTCATACAATGAAGCTTTGGGAGAGAGTCATTGAGCATAAACTAAGAAGAATGACAAGTGTTTCAAAAAACCAATTTGGCTTCATGCCTGTGAGGTCGACCACAGAGGCGGTTTTCTTGATAAGACAACTTATGGATAGGTTTATGGAGCAAAAGAAGGATCTACACATGGTATTTATCGATTTGGAGAAAGCTTATGACAAGATACCGCGAAAAGTGATGTGGTGGGCCCTAGAAAAGAAAAGAGTCCCAACAAAGTACATTACACTTATCAAGGATATGTACGATGATGTTGTGACTAGTGTCAAAGCATGCGATGGTGAAACCGGTGACTTTCCCATTAACATAGGATTACATCAAGGGTTAGCTTTGAGCCCCTACATTTTTGCTCTAGTGATGGATGAGGTTACGAAGGGTATACAAGGTCAGATTCCTTGGTGTATGCTATTTGTTGATGATGTTGTGTTAATTGATGAAAGTAGGATTGAGGTTGATAGACAACTGGAGCTGTGGAGACAGACTTTAGAATCAAAAGGTTTTAGGCTTAGCAGAACTAAAATAGAGTATATGAAGTGCGGGTTCAGCGGTGTCAGGTCGGAAGATGGAGATGTCACTCTGGCTGGACAAATAGTTCCCAAGAAGGAATCATTTCGATATCTAGGATCAATGTTGCAGTATAATGGTGAGATTGATGAAGATGTTAGTTTTAGAATTCGAGCGGGATGGGTGAAATGGCGACAAGCGTCTGAGATTCTCTGTGACAGGAAGGTCCCACAAAAGCTTAAAGGAAAGTTCTACAAAACGGCAATCAGGCCTGCGATGTTGTATGGTGTAGAATGTTGGCCTACTAAAAACCAACACGTCCAAAAGATAAGCATAGCAGAGATGCGTATGCTACGATGGAGCTGCGGTCATACAAGAAGAAACCGAATTAGAAATGATGATATACGTGATAAACTTGGAGTAGCACCGATTGAGGAGAAGCTAATTCAACATCGCTTAAGATGGTTTGGACATCTTCAACGAAGGCCGCCCGAGGCACCTGTGCGTGTTGGAATTATAGGCCGTGTTGAACGCTCAAAGAGAGGTAAAGGTCGACCAAGGTTGACATGGGAGGAAGTAGTAAAAAGAGATTTGAAGGATTGGGGTATATCCGAAGAGCTGGTGACGGATCGGAGCGAGTGGAAGTTAGCGATTCACGTACCAAAACCATGAGCGTTGAGTTTTGTAAGTTTTAGATTATAGGACTAGGAAATATGAGCCTAAGACGTAGGTTTGGTCTTTGACCAATATTACTATTAGTATCATTATCTCTATTAGTATTATTATTATCATTCCTCTTATATATATACATATATATTTTTATTTTATTTTACTTAGTTATTATTATTAATTTACTTATTTGGCTTTATTTTATTATTGTTATATCTATTATTATAACTTTTAAATTGATTTTTTCATTTAGTTTTGGGTTCCATCTCTAGCCGATCCCAACTTGTTTGGGAATAATGGCTTAGTTGTTATTGTTGTTGTGTAACAGTTAGAAAACATACAGATATAACTAACGCTTTACGGCACATCAACGATCATATTTCAGTAGACTTGTAACATATCCCCATATATTGTGGATGTTGTATTCAAAATATAATGATGTGCCTGTATATAATCAATGTGAACTTGGCACAAACAGCTGTACATGCATGTGCAGCAGCAGCAGGGTAACAAAACAAAGTGATTAAAAGTTATTGGATCTGCAGAGTAAAACACGATGCCGTCAAAATTCAGATTACAAAACAACGTTTCATACTGCGTAGGGAGCATACATAGTGAAATTTAAAGGACGCGTAGAATAATTAACCAATGAGAAAAGGATCATAAGGTGAGCAAATACATGTCCAAGTTAATTCAGCAATAGGTTGACAATAGTAAACAATATTTGAAAACCTTACAAACTTAATATATTCAGTAGAGAAATTGCAGATTGTGTCTAACATTCAATGGTCTGAAAATTATAGTACAGAGTAACACATGGAAGTAATGAGGTTGCATTGTATGGTAGAAGCAGTTTGTAGTTATTACCAATGTTGTCGAGGGAATCGCCATGAGGTGCAACGGAGTGGATAAGTCAAATTTCACTACAAGGCAGTGGGTCACAAAGCAAACAAATAATTTCAAATAGAAACAATGGGGAAAAGTATAGTAAAAGTCATAATGTGTAAAAGTAAATGTTTTGTTCGAAGACCTTGTCAAGGTTTCTGTTTTAACACTTGAATGCGTGCAAATTCTTTTGCATTATAGCAACTGTTCGACCAAAACTTGGTACAACATCCATGATCCAAATTATGATAAACCAATCCTTGATTCGAATGCATATGATGAAATGATTAAGCATGACCTTATTAGTGTTAACCAAATAATGCTATCAAGGATAAGCTTATCATTTAAAATTAAGCGTAAGATGATATCATTAAAGAATGGATCTATAATGCTAATGAGTCCCTTGATGACAAATATTCAAAAGCCCAACTGTTTTCTTGGAATAAGATATTCGAGATCTCTTAAGGTCATTTGGAACAAAATATTCGAGACTCCTTAAAATCACCTGGTGTATGTATTCGAGAATCCATATGATCTTTCGGAATTGTATACTCAAAAGCTCATGTCATATATCCAAAGGAGATAAAGAAGACAATGTCATATATCCAAAGGAGATAAAGAAGACAAGTGGCAGACTTGTGCAATAGCACATTAAGCATGCTAATGGACTAGGTAATCGGTCTTCATATTCGAAGTCCAATGTTCATATACGACAAGCAAAATAGTATTGTGCATGTCAACACCCAATTAGACCGAAGCTCTTCTGAAATAATCATATCGATCTTTGGACCTAAGGAGCATTGTATACACGTCCATGTCAATAATGTCCAAAGTGCATGGTCAAAATAGTAGGCATGTCCAAGTCCTTGTTTATATAAATTGTATGATTACAATCAAATCGGAATTTTCCCCAATTCAATTTAGGGTTTACAAGAATTTAGTTTTGAGAGTTGAGGAAAGAAATAACCGCCCCTCCATAGTGCCTCCAGGTCCATATTTATAGGGGATGAGTTGTAGCAGCTTGATGCTCGGCATTCATGAGCTTCAGCATCGTCAACGTTATGTGGCAGAGCCTCGTTCTGTGGTGACCTTCGACAGCCTTGAGTGCATAGTTGATCCTCGGCACTGCTCCAGTAGATGTGGTATTCTACACCAATTAGGCGCGATGTTATTTTGAAGTTGTTACAGTATGAGTCAACATCAATAAGCATTGACATTGATTAGTGGCGGTATGGGTTGGGATTAATAGCGATGTCGACATTGATGGAAGGCGACATCACTTTAAAGGGTGACATTGGGGTAAGGCGGCGTTGATCATAGGCGATATCAATAGGGAACGACATCGATACAGGGCGATACTGATTAAATTGTGATATCCACCTCATCTTCATACGTGGATGGTGACAATGATGGAAGTCGGCATCATTGAAATGCGACATAGATCTTGCCTTTATAACGTCGATGGCTTACACTGTTAGTTGCATGCGGCATCATCACTTCCTTGGAGAGATGCGGTATTGTTTCCATGCGGTGTTGATAAAACTCGGTATTCTTGGCTTCATTGAAGACATGCGGCATTGAAGAAAGACGACACGAAGATGGGGCAGCATGGACGAGAGTTTGTGTTGCCTTTATAGATGAGGAATGGCAGTGTAGCCTTTGAACATTAGCAGTTGGTATATTATTCTTTACTTTTGACACAGATATCTTTGTTCCTATCATTTGGAAATTATGTGGATATCATCCTACTTATTAAATGAAGCTTTTTACTCTTTAAGATAAAACCATGAATTCTTTTACATTGTTCGATCCTTAGCGAGATCTCATTTCTAGTGTTGTTTTTCTGTAAAATGCAAAACAAGCATGATTTTTATTATTAACCTTTTGATCTGATTTTGAGCAAACCTTTCAGGTGATTATAAAGTATCTTTTGCTCATAACCTAACGATACTCTTGGAGTTTATTAAGATTAGAAAATTATCAAAAAAATAAAGATTTTCTTGAATAGAAAACTAGAGTCATTTATGAATTATCCTTAGTGGAAATATCATAGGAGGACCAGAAATACTTTAGCAATGGTAATAGAAGACTAGCAGATCCATCTGATGATTATAATAAAAGACCAAAAAATCCATTTGATAATAATAGAAGGGCAGAAATCCATCTGATAATAATAGAAAACCAAAAATCCTTCTGGCAATAATAGAAGATCAGAAATCTATCTGATAATAATAGAAGACCAGAAATCCATCCGATATTACTAATAGAAGACCAGAAATCTTTATCTGCATTAATGTAACGACCCTGAATTTTGAACAAATTAAATTGGGAATATTTAATTTATTTTAAATATTTGAACGATAATTTAATTTGAGTCCCCGATATAACTTTGAAATTTGCGATTAAACTTTAAAATTTAATCGATTGAATGCTGAATAAAAATTTGAATCTTCAATTTTAAGTTGAAGAAAAATATTTCGAAAGCTTGAAAAATCGTGTTGATAATACTGGAAACAATTTAAGCTTCAGGAATCGAGTTTGAAAACGATTTGTTCAGTTTTGAAATTTATTTTGTTCGAATCGATATTTAAAATTAGTCATTTTTCAGACAGTCTTGGAATTCGACGAAACCAGTTCCATTGGGTCCGTAATATTGTATTATTACTGGATTTCCAATTTCGTATTTTTCGGAGCTAATACGTAACCGTACGGAGAGTAAACGCGTTAAGCTTAAATCGAATTCAATTTAAAATTTTAATTTTAAATTAAAATTGGTCAATATCAGCAACACGTTATCTCCCTTAACCCACGCCTTAGATCACGCTGAAGACCACGAAATAAAATCGTGCAGGCCATGTTCGTTCAATTTTAAATCCTCCTCTCCCTCTTCAGTTTTCAATTAGCAAAATCAAAGAAAAAAAATGGCCGATACAAGATTTTTCTTTCCCCCAGTAAATTTGCAAATCAAATTCTCTGAAACTTTAAAAAGCCGCGTTCTTCCCTCTTCTCAAATCCGAGCAGTTCAAAATTGGTTCCAACCCTCTCATTCAAAAGAAAGACAACTCGATTTCCCCTCCCACGTTTGTTCAAACGTTAAATCTGACCGAGCTCAGAGCTCCAAAACCAAAAAAAATTCGCGCGTTCCTCTTCAAATCAAATTCCGAGCTTCTTCCCATGATTTCAAGCTTCAAATGGAAAACGAATCGATCATGGATCGTTCGATGGGGTTCGTTGAATCGAGTGGAATGCTGCGTCGATATAAATCAAGTTGCGAATCGAATCAGAGGCGGGTCGTGCTCAAGTGGTGGCCGCAGTCGAAGCTAGGGTTCGTGGGTCGCGATTCTGAGGTGGGTCGCGTGGGCTCTCGAGTTCAGCTCGAAGGCGGTGGCATCGAGCAGTCGAAGTGGAGGCGCTCGCGCGTACGCATGAAGATGGAGGCGGTGACGTCAAGCAGCACGCGGAGGCAAAGGTTTCCAAACTCTCGATGAATCAACCAAATTAAGTAAGGTACATACAACCCAGTTTTGATTTAATACGGATACATTAGGAATGGGAAACAATAAGATATTAAGCTGTTTTGTTTAACTCTATGTTTTAAATTTATGTTAAATGGAAACTTTAATTTACCTTATTTGTTTAAGTTATCTGGGAATTTACAGAAAGAAAATCTGTTTAAAATTTAATTATTTGTTTAAGAACTAAATTATTAGTTGAATTTAAATTTTAGTTTCAAATGAAAAAAAATATTTTTTTTTGTAAAAGAAGATTTGTTAGAAATTTAATTTATTGGACAAAATAATTTATTTAAAGGAAATTAGCTTCAATCCAGTTTTTAGAAAATTTAATTTATTAAATAGAAATGGATTTTTCGAGTCAGTTCAAAATTTAAAAGTGTAAATTAATTTAATCTATTGAAAAGAAATTTATAGTTCGATTTAATTCAAATATTAATAAAGTGTATACATTGTTTACAAGGTCTATAAATCGAGTAAAACGAACTGGAAAGGAAATGGATGGCAAATTAAAAGCAAAGGTGAGATCTTCTCACTCAAATGTAAAATTGATGTTGGCAGTTATTGATTTATTTGATGATTGGATGTGATATTAGATATAGTAGGATATATCTATATATATATAGCAATATATACATATTGGTATATGTATATATTGGATTGATGATTTCCCGCCTCGTATAGCGGATGAGACCCTATTGCGCCGTTAGTAAGCGGATTTTTATAAAACCCATATACCGCGATAATTCCGTACTGGAGCGGAATTGGTATTGTGCTAACATCTTTGGATGCAGGAAAACAGGTTGGAGGGATCCAACTGGACCCCTCATATTGATTGAATTTATTTATACTGTGATATGAATCTGTGAATGATTATATTGATCATATTGATGCCTGGAAATTGTTTGAAAACTAAAATTTAGCTGAATGGATGTTTGATATCATTGGATTCCAAAAATAAACGAAATTGAATTTTTGAAATTCAAGTAGGAATTTTTAAGTGAATTAACTTTAGAAATTTAATAAATTTGAAGAAAAGAATTTAAAAGAATAAAGGCTGATTTTTATAATCTTATTGAATTAGTTCCAGAATCAAGTGAAGATGTTAAATAAATGAATTTCGTATAATAGTGATTTTTAAATTGAAGAATTTAATTAAAATTTGGATTTCTAAATAGTTTGAAAAAGATAAAGGAATTTATTTTCTTAAAGAGGAATTTATTTAAAAGGAGATAAGTTGGAAATCCCTTTAGGAATTCAATTGGTAAATTGAAATAATTTGGGAAATCAATGTAAAATGATTTCAATTTGAAGAATCCATTTAAAAACAGAATATTGAATAATTTGAGAAAAATAAGGAATTTATTTAGTAGTGATAAATAAAATTAGAAATCAATCTGTAATTGATTTAATATTTGGGAATGAATTTTTGAGAAATCAGTATGGAAATTTTATTTAAGGTTGAAAATAAATTTAGAAATCAATATTGAAATTGATTTGGTATTGAAGTTTCTACAAATAGAATTGAAATTTATAAAAGTTGTTTATAAATCCGAAATCACTTATTTTGATAAGTAAAATATAGAAGTTAATAAAAAGAAGATTTATAAGTTGAAGTTGTTATTAAAACAGAAATAGAATTTATAAACTTCGTTTTATAAATTCGAAATCGATTGAATTTGATAAATTAAATATAGAAGATTATTAAAGGAGATATATTCGCAATTTTGGATAGCGAATTTTTATTGAAATAAAAAGGTGTAGAAATGATTGAAATTGGGTTAAGTGAATTATATTCACGATTTTGGACAGTGAATATATTATTGAATAAAATGGATTCATTTTTTGAAGAAGTGATACTTTAAAACGAAGTTAAACATTTTAAAGATATTTTAAAATGTATTATGAATCGAAAGCATAGATTTCAACACTTGTTGTTGAAATAGACGTTTTCGAGAAATTTAAGGAAATGGTGGACTATAACACTGTTGTTATAGTAAATGATTTCCAAAAGGAAATGTTTTATATAGTATTGGGATTTATATATCTATTTTAATTCCGAATCCCTATACTATTGATTTCGAGTCGTCGTAACGATGTTTTACGCAACATTCGTTTTGACTCAAATAGATGTTAAAATTTATGATTTCCTTAAAGAATTAAATGTATACTTAATATTGATTTAAGTATATTGAATATTTTCAAATGTTGAAAATAAATAGATTTGTGAAATACTTATTTTTAAATAAGTATGGAAATGTTTTTCCAATATGAAATGAACTGTTTTGAGATTTTATCTTCAAAGATAAATTGAAATGTGAATATTTGAAATTTGTTTTCAAATGATTAAGTGTGGAAATTTTATATCTCGTAAAGATATTTTTGAAGAATAAATAATTTGGGAAAATTATTTGGAATCTGATGATGTTGCGCATCTTTATTGATAGTTAAATAACCGACTATCAATGATTACCTTTAGATAGGTATTTGTTGTGAATTGGATGAATTTGAATGCCACACTTATTTTTGAATAATCGCTCACATTCGGGTTAGCCGGGAAAGGACCATGGGGTCGTATAACCCATTCCGAATATGTGATAGGTCGTTATGAATTGCATTCGAAGACCGGTGTTGAAGACCGGATATTTTTGAAAACGGAAGGATTACCGTCGAGTTACTCTACATCGGCTGATCTCCGGTTTAGAGGTTTTATCACCCTTAGTGACGGGAAGTCCGGACGTGATTAGAAATTTATCCGGATATGCAAGGGCTTCGTGAGAAGTGCCTTCGGTTCTGTTCGATCCCGGAACAGACTTGTATGGATTGTGTGTCTGACGTTACAATTTGAGATATAAAGCTGATTTCTTTCAAATACATTTCTGTTGGTGGCGGAGAATTTATTCTCTTAGCTTAACACCCTTCTCTGAGACGTACGAGCTCAGAGGTTATGTAGTTGAAATTTATCAGCGATAAATCCCAATTTGGTAACGTGGCATACTGAGTGTTGCTGTGAAATGATCAGTGTTTGATCATTTGTGATATGATCATTTGTTTGATCTTATATCTTTGTGATCATAGGTTGATCATTTTGTTTGACCCGAAGCATGGCTTTGTAGAAAGCGTAGCTTTGTGGACGAGACTTCATCGAGCCTCACACCCCGGAAATGGTCGAAACAGGAAGGATGCGGTAAGGTTCTAGGGAGTAGCGCCCCTTAGTGTATGTCATTCCTTCTGGATAAAGGTGGTATCATGGTATGGAGCCCAGATACTTAACCTATGTGGTTGCTGCATTTTTACTATGTGGTTTGTTGCGAATCGGGGATCCTCGGGAAGATCGGTGACGATCGGGGGATGGCTTACGCGTGTCAGTAGTTACCTACTTTTGCAGAGGTAACCCGGCCTTGTGTTGGCAGAGATCTAACCGTAATGTTAGGTTATTTCTCGGGTCGTCTATTCAAGGGACGTACCCATCGTGGAAAAGGAAGTTCCTTAGCCTGACCATTTGTTGGAAATCCAAAGAAACAATACGATCTTGTACGGTTTTAGTTGTAGAACCTATCATTCACTTATGGTGGTCACCACTGTTTGAATGGTAGCTATAGTAGGCATAAGTGCGGAATGCCTATGCTGGCTAAGATTAATATTATACTTTCGAAATGTTTTCTACACTATGCACTAATAATAATATCAAAAAGGATTTGATTTTGCGTAGTAAGCATCTTTGACTATCATAAGAAGAAATCTCCTCCAATTCTGCGTTTGCATTGTGTGTGTGGTGGGAGGTCTTATGGTAGTTTCATTTTCCAAAAGCATTTCGAATTGACTTTAAAATTTCCTATTGTTGTTTTAAAGAATAACTGTTTTACGATCTCACACCAGTCACCATGACTGACTCGGAGTTTATTGTTCCCTTCTAAACTCTTGGTGCCCACCAATTTCCACACGGGCAGCCTAGAGTTAGGTTATCAGGATATTCTGGAGCTTTGGAGATAAGCTGGATGACGAGACGTAGTATTTGTATCTGATAGTATTTATTCCGCTGTGTATTCTGTATGAGGACAAGTTTATATAACTGTCCATTGTTGTATATGACTCTGATTGATGTATGTATAAACTGATATAATTCTTTTGTTTAAAGATTATTCATTTATCTATTATATATTGTTCCGCTGCGATGTGTAAGATTCTGATATTGTTCTGTGTGTTCTGTTGTTCTTCTCTTCTTCTTTCTTCTGCTTTCTTCTTCTTCTCCCTTTTCTTCTTTTTAAAACCCTCACTATTGGAGTTTCCGGCACTCGATTTCTCGGCAGTCGATAAAGTGAGTATCGATGTCGAATTTTCGAAAGTCGAAAATTCCGGTACGTGACAATTAATAATAGAAAACCAAAAACCATTATCTTATAATAATACTTTCTTTCGCGGATAAATCCCACTTTATTTGATAGATCTCACTTTAGAAGATTGCTCGGTTTTTTCTTTGAAGCACAAATGGCTCATTCGTGATTGAATTCTTTTGTCCCTTCTTAGGTATTGAATGCCCGTCTTTTTTCTTCTTTACGCCTCTCTTTGGGCTTTGGACCTCTTAGTCTCTTTGCACCACTCTTTGGGCTTTTGACATCATTGTCACTCTTTGGGCTTTGGACATCTTAGTCTCTTTTCTTTGTTACCATCTTACGTGATGATCTCAACTTGGATCGTACCCCTTATCACCATCTTAGGTGATGATTTAGGCATGTTGTCTGGTCCGTTTAATTAGATATCTTTTTAGCTGAACCAAAGACTCACCCGACCTCCCTTTAGAAGGCGCTTCAGTGAGACCCTTAATGACGGCACTAAAGGCTGGTTTGGTGCTTTGACCAGACTACTCTAGGAGGCTGGAGGGGTAAGACTCTAGGAGGTGCTTTGAACAGTCCATCTTGGCGAGGACAAAGGCTTTAGCCCCTTACTATCATCTTAGGTAGTGGTTTAAGTTTTCCATTATTTAGGAGAGTCTTACCCCTCCATATAGATACACTTATTTTAACTTCTTCATTTGTCCATTGTTGGAAAATACAACGGCAAATATTTGGCGTTCCATGCTCTTAGTATTACATTACCATCAGGTCGACATAGTTTATAGGTTCCATGTGAGATTACTCTGTGTATGATTAAGGGCCCTTCCCAATTTGGTCCGAGTGGTCCATCCGATGGATTCTTGGTATTTGCCCCAATTCTTCGGAGCACTAAATATCCTTTTTGAAATGATCTTCCTTTTACTCTAGAGTTATAATATTGGGATATTCTTCGTTGATATTCAGCCATCTGTATAGCCGATTCATCTCTTAACTCGTTGACTAAATCCAAGGATTCTCTCTTTAACTCTTGACTCGAATTAAATGCATATGAAATTCTTCGATGGGAAGGCACTTCAACTTCAATTAGGAGCATAACCTCACATCCATATGTTAGGGAATATGAAGTGTCCTATTGCAATTTTAGCAAAGGTTCTATATGCCCATAGAACGAGAGGTAATTCCTCTATCCAATTTCCTTTTGCCTTGTCTAACTTTTTCTTTAGAATGGTCTTTACAGTTTTGTTAGCAACTTCAACGACTTCTTTTGCTTTGGGGTGAGCTACAGATGTAAAGCTCTTGATGATTCCATTCTTATTGCAGAATCGAGTAAATTCTTCGCTTCCGAATTGAGTTCCATTGTCAAAAATTATCTTGTATGGAATTCCAAATCTAGTGACAATATTTTGAATTATGAACTTCAGAACTTTCCCGATGTGATATCTGGAAGTGGCTCCACTTCTACCCACTTTGTGAAGTAATCAATGGGTACCATTGCGTATTTAGCTCCTCCTTAGAATATAGGCAGTGGCCCGATTAGGTCAATTCCCCATACATTAAAAGGTCATGGGCTTGAAATTGAAGTCAATTCGCTTGACGTAGACGTGGGATCTTAGAGAACTTTTGACATTTTTCACACATTTTCACATAATTGATAGCATGGTTAGTCATCAAAGGCCAATAGAAACCTTGTCTCATAACTTTCATGGCTAACTTCACACCATTGGAATGATCTCCATAGAATCCTTCGTGGGCTTCTTTTAGCGATTTCGCTCTTGTTTCCGGACCCACACATCTCAAGTAAGGGAGTGAATACCCTTTCTTATAAAGTATTCTGTTTACCATAATAAAGGTTGGAGGCTGGCGCTTTATTCTCCTTGCCTCCTTATCTGTCAGTAGCTTTTCTTTTGTTATATATTCGACGGCATCATCCAATTATTCTTATATTGATCATTAGCTTTCGTATGAGGAGATTCTTCTTGATGAATCTCAGTTTCATCTCCTTCTCCTTGTGTGTTAAGGATTGAGACCTGGTCAACACCAAAGACTCATTCGCTGGATTGGGGATTTTCTCCTCTATACTAGGATTCGATTGGTAGCCTATCGGTATAATTCGAGCTTCCAGTGCCCCTCGCGAGCTAGCCAACTTAGCCAAAGAATCAGCTTAGGAGTTCTTGCCTCTTGGCACTTGGTGTGTTGAGAAATGTTCAAATTGGATCACCATTTTCAATATTTTTGACATATAGGATTGGCTTGGTATCCTTCGTCCGAGACCTTTGGTTTAACTGATTCACCATTAATTGTGAATCGCTAAAAATCTCAATTCTAGGAGTCTTCTATTGGAGGGCAAGGGTGAGTCATGCTATCGTCAATTCATATTCCACCATATTATTAATAACTAGAAACCCTAACTTCATTGCATAATGTACATGGTGCCCCGGGGGTAATAATTACATATCCAGCTCCAGTCCCTTGCTCGTTTGAGGCTCCGCCCATGAACAACTGTCACTTAGGTTTTAGGTTTTTTTCCTTTTCTAATTGCTCTTTGATGAATCTCATACATCTGTTAATAAAGTCGGCCAGAGCTTGCCCTTTAATCGCTACTTAGGGTAGGAATTCAATATGATATTGGCTAAGCTCTATTCCTCATTTTACTAACCTCCCTAATGTTTTAGGTTTGCTAAAAACTTGAGTGGAAAGTAAGTTAAGACCTTGATTGGATGTGCATAGAAATAAGCTCTCGGTTTTCGTGCGGTGAACATTAAATAGTATGCCAATTTCGCTATAACTGGGTATCCAGTTTTTGCATCTTTGAGTCTCATGCTGGTATAATATAATGAAAGTCGGGTTCCTTTCTCTTCTCTTATCAACACAGAATTGACTGCATGCTCGGAAACTGCCATGTAAAGATAAATGTTTTCTCCATTCATAGGACTAGAGAGAATTGGTGGTTTCTCAAAATGATCATTTAACTCTTTAAAAGCTTTTCGACAATCCTCACTTCATTCAAGTTTTTCTTCTTTATCACATCGAAGAACGGAATGCACTTGTCGGTGGCCATGGAAATGAATCTATTCAACGATGTCACTCTCTCATTCAAGCTGGCTTTGTCATATTCTTAATAGCTTTTGGTTAGGGTTAGCTTCGATTCTTCTGGCGCTGACAATATATCCTAAGAATTTTCTGGACTGGATCCCGAAAGAACATTTTTACGGATTAAGCTTAGTTTGATATCGTAACACTACGAACATCTCTTTAAGAATCCTTAAGATAATTGCTTCCTCTTGAGATTTTACCAACATATCATCCATATACCTCCATGTTCCGGCCATATTCCCTGACCATTCTATTTACCAACCTCTTGTTTGCCGCTCCAGCATTCTTTAACCTAAAAGGCTTTACCTTGTAGCAATACGTTCTCCAATTTGTTATAAAGCTGGTGCTTCCTCGTCTGGTTTGAACATCGAAATTTGATTATATCTAGAATAAGCATCCATTAAAAATAAGAGCTTGTGTCCGCTTGTCGCATCGACTAGTTGGTCTATCCTCGGGAGGGGGTAACAATCTTTGGACATGTTTTATTCAAATCGGTATAATCGACGCACATCCTTCACTTCCCATTAGATTTTTTGGATAAAGCGCTTCTCTTATAAATCTGTTTTCAAGTAATCTCTTAACTTCTTCTTTTAATGCATTGGATCGAACTTTATCAAACTGCCTTTTCTTTTGTCGGATAGGTGTGATATTCGAGACTATATTCAAGGCATGACACATAACGGTCGGATCTATTCCAACCATATCTGAATGGGTCCAGACGAATACATCTCTACTGGATTGCAAGAATTAAATTAGCTCTAGTTTAAGTTTGCTATCTAGCTCTTTTCCAACTTTCACTGTCCTTGTTGGATCAGCTGGATCAAAGCATATTTCCTCAAGATCTTCTATGGGCTTCATTCTCTCTTACTCACCTCTACAGTCTAATTCGGTGACTATCTCTTCGCCTTCTGTTTCATCCTCCACCACATGTGTTTCCTTCCTTTTCCTTTTTCTTTCGAAGGAGTTAAACTTTCTAAGTGTACCTTTAATTTCTCTACAAGCTTCTGTTTTTTCTTTAGGTGATTGGTTTGAAAATATTTCATCCAAAGGCTGTATAATTTCAATCCCAAATAGATTTACTTTGCTTCGAGTCATAACAAGAAAGGCAATTTCGTTCATACTGCTCAAGTGTGGTAAAGCATATTTCGCAAGCTAAATTGCTCTCGCCTTATTGTTTCCCAACTGCTTTTGCTTAAGAACTTCACCATCAAGTATTTCGGTGAAACAAAAGCATCAACTTCGTTCAAAGCTGACCTTCCATAGAAGGCGTTGTAATAGGAAGGTTGGTTCATAACAAAAAGAGTCAAAAATCCTAGAGTGTGGTGGAGGTCCCATTTGTACCAAAAGTCTTATCTGCCCAATAAGAGTCGATCATGTGTTACTGAATCCAAAAATGGGCTCAAAACTCGGCTCAAGCTTTTCCTTCGGGATTCTCATTTGGTCAAACGCATGTTTTAAAATCACATTGACAGCACTTCCAATATCCACCAAGATTTTAGTAACCATACAGAGTCCAATTTACGCCGTGATCATAAACACCATCATGCGGATAATGAACCCCTCTCAGTTCCCACGGAGTGATGGTCAAGTTATGCATTTGGATCTGGAATTTGGGATTTTTAAGCGGTGGTTCTTCCTAGAGAGGGAAAATCCCATCTTTTGCATCTTTGATATAGCCATTTCAAGCTCCTTTGTTGCTTCCCGCTAAGTGTGAGCCTCCAAGGATAACATCAATTCTGTTGAGGATTGGAATGAAGTCTAGTTTAACATCGCCTTCTACTAAGTTTGCAACATTGTTTGGTAGTCTTTGGTTGCCATTTTCAGAATGAGCAATTTTCTAATTATCCTTAACGAACTCCTTTAGGTGTCCAAAGCGAATCATTCGTTAAATTATGTCTACCAGCACTCGACATTCATCTGTTTTATGTCCATTTGTCTTATGATAAGCGCAATAATCTCCTCATCTTCTGGGTTCGGGATTTGTTTTAGCTTTGTAAGAATCTGAAATGTCGCTGTTTTCCTTCATTACCGCAAATATATAAGATACTGACTTGTTCAAAGCAACACGATTGGTGTTATGGGCCTCTTCCTATTTTCGCTTCCTTCCGTCGTGGTCATAGCCAGTTTTCCCCTTTTCGTCTGGGTTTTCTTCTTGGCATGATGCATTTCATCCATACGGATGAATTTATCAACTTGAAAGTGGAAATCCTGTAAATCCTTGCATCCATGTATATAGGGTTCTTGCTAGAATGGGGTTTTCTCAATCAATCCTGAATGTACTGCCACCAACTTGTCACTATCGATCATGTCTTTGGCCTTTAGTGCCTCTATATTGAACCTCTTAAGATAATCGTCCAACAACTCCCCCGGTCTTTGCTTGATATTGGCCAACATCGTGTAGTCAATAGTAGAATATTTACAAATACAGAACTGAGCAAAGAATTCGTAAGAAAATTATTTTCAGAAATAGATAGCCTTTCCTTGGTACTGTATGTATCACTTGGTTGCTGCTCCTTGAAAAGTAGTAGGGAAACGCCTACAGTGCATAGCTCCAGATGCGTTGTATAAGTCCATCTGACTTTCAAAGGCCAACAAATGATCATTTGGATTGGTGTTGCATTATACTTGATGGATGGAATCTTGATATGAGAAGGAATTTTTGTGGATATGGTTTCATCTGTGAAGGAAGCTTCTCGACGATTATCGTTGATTCAGTCATTAAGAGTTCTCTTTCCCTTGAGACTAAACATATCTTTTGCCCTTTTTCCGCCATGTCTCTTAAGTAGGCTTCATCACTCCGGTAGTTGCTCCTACCTGGTTTATCTATTAAATAATAGTAAAGCAAGAGAATTTGAAGCTCTCTCATTAATTCTAGGAGTTATCTGTATTCTCCTTAATTCTCTCTAAGTGGATATTTTATTTTCAAAATCCTATGGTGTACTACTTTACAATTATTCTACTAAATTTTTCACACTATTTTACATTTGAATATCTATTATTAAAGGAATCTACAATTATTTACAAATATTTCACGGTTCTTTCTCAAAATTTTACATTATAGTCCACATATTTAAATTAATTACATATTCTAAAATTTAAACTAATTGATAAACTTAATCAACTAATATTTATTAATAAATCCTAAGATGAAATTTTCACTGTGTATTATAGGCGCCAAGGTAGTTAAGGCGCTAAGGCGCAAAAAGCATCAAGCTGGAGCCTAGGGCTTTTTTGCACCTAGGGCTTTTTTGGGAGCCTTGAGCATGAGGCGGCGAGCAGTCTGGACGGCTCTCGAAGTTCGAACCGTGTTACGTATTTTAATTTGATCGATTTGATTTTGAGTTGGGGCTGGCACGAATTTGTTTTTGAGCTGGTTGATTTAACTGGAGAAGGAAAGTTATGTGTTTGGGCTCATATTGGATCCAAAAAGCCAGTGCCTTGGGGCTTTTGGGGCTTTTCCGGCGCCTCGTGCATCCATGGCGCCTCAGAAGTCAAAAAAGCCCCAGCTTGGAGCCTAAGGCTTTTTGGAGCCTAAGCGTGCCTAGGCGAGGGCTTTGATAACACTGATAGGCGCATAACAAATTGGTAAAAAAAAATCATTTAGATGCAAATATATATAAATTACATAATAAAAATCATACGCATTATTAACAATAACAAATTTATTCTATAATTTATCTGCTAAATGAATTTATCATATATTACACCGTAAAATTCTATTAACTTTAAATACCTAAAAAATTATTATTTTTTACAATTACTTAGAAACCTTTCTCAATTATCTTTTAATATTTTATTATTAAGTCTATATATTTAACTAATTGTGTAATCTAAAATTTAAACTATTGAAATAAATACGATTAACTAATATTTATTAATCCATCTAATAAATCCTAAAAATAAGAAGATTTCAATATATACAATATTCATGTATATGAGAAAAATAAAAAAATTATTTCTTTTTTATTCAGATATATAAAGATATATAAATCACATAACATAAATGTATACATCTTTACTACTAATAATGAGAATTCCTTGAATATGAATTCAACCGTGTCTTTTTGAAATACCAGAAATACCCTTCATTATAATAATGGAAATCGTTCACTCTATCTAGACTACTAATAAAGAGAATTCATTGAATAGATTTACTCGGTGTCTTTTTGAAATTCCAAATATACTCTTTTACATCTCATAGAGAAATAGTATTCAAATATGGAAATATAGCCTGTTATTTTCTAAGTACAACTGTCAGTCACCATGGAGAACTACAGTGTGCGTTCACAAGATGAAGTATCCAACTATACCGTATTGTCCGTAATTTAGGTGAGAGTTCATCGGTCGAAGTATCGCCTGATTCCGAGTTAGTATGAAGAAGTTATTGCAGTCTGAACAAAAAAAATAACAGCTTCTGCACTAGGCGCAGTTCAAATATGGGGATGTGGTAGCCTGTTATTTTCTAAGTACAACTGTCAGTCCCCATGGAGAACTACAGTGTGCGTTCAGAAGATGAAGTATCCGAGTATTCCACATTGTCCGTAATTTAGGTGGGAGTTAATCAGTCGAAGTCTCGCCAGATTCCGAGTTAGTATGAAGAAAATATTGCAGTCTGAACAAAAAAAATAGCGGTTTCTGCACTAGGCAGAGTTCAAATGTGGGGATGTGGTATTCTGTTATTTTCCAAGTACAACTGTCAGTGCCCATGGAGAACTACAGTATGCGTTCACACGATGAAGTATCCGGGTGTTCCATACTGTCCGTAATTTAGGTGGGAGTTAATTGGTCGAAGTCTCACCGGATTCTGAATTAGTATGAAGAAGTTATTGCAGTTTGAACAAAAAAATAGCGGCTTCTGCACTAGACGGAGTTCAAATATGGGGATGTGGTAGCCTGTTATTTTTTAAGTACAACTGTCAGTCCCCATGGAGAACTAAAGTGTGTGTTCAGAAGATGAAGTACCCGAGTGTTCCATATTGTCCGTAATTTAGGTGGAAGTTAATCTGTCGAAGTCTTGCCAGATTTCGAGTTAGTATGAAGAAAATATAGCAGTTTGAACAAAAAAAATAGCGGCTTCTTCACTAAGCGGAGTTCAAATACGGGGATGTGGTAGCCTGTTATTTTCTAAGTACAAATGTCTGTCCACAAGGAGAACTACAGTGTGTGTTCACAGGATGAAGTATCCGAGTGTTCCATATTGTCTATAATTTAGATGGGAGTTAATTGGTCGAAGTCTCGCCGGATTCCAAATTAGTATGAAGAAGTTATTGTAGTCTGAACAAAAAAATTGCGGCTTCTACACTAGGCAGAGTTCAAATATGGGGATGTGGTAGCCTGTTATTTTCTAAGTACAACTGTCAGTTTCCATGGAGAACTACAGTGTGCATTCATAAGATGAAGTATACGAGTGTTCCATATTGTCCGTAATTTAGGTGGGAGTTAATCGGTTGAAGTCTCACCGGATTCCGAGTTAGTATGAAGAAGTTATTGCAGTCTGAACAAAAAAAATAGCGGCTTCTGCACTAGGTGCAGTTCAAATATGGGGATGTGGTAGCCTGTTATTTTCTAAGTACAACTGTCAGTCCCCATGGAGAACTAAAGTTTGCGTTCAGAAGATGAAGTATCCGAGTGTTCCATATTGTCCGTAATTTAGGTGGTAGTTAATCTGTCGAAGTCTCGCCAGATTCCGAATTAGTAAGAAGAAAATATAGCAGTCTGAACAAAAAAAATAGCGACTTCTGCACTAGGCGGAGTTCAAATACGGGGATGTGGTAGCCTGTTATTTTCTAAGTACAACTGTCAGTCACCATGGAGAACTATAGTGTGCGTTCACAAGATGAAGTATCCAACTATACCGTATTGTCCGTAATTGAGGTGGGAGTTCATCGGTCGAAGTATCGCCTTATTCCGAGTTAGTATGAAGAAGTTATTGCAGTCTGAACAAAAAAAATAGCGGCTTCTTCACTAGGCGGAGTTGAAATATGGGGATGTGGTAGCCTGTTATTTTCTAAGTACAACTATCAGTCTTCATGGAGAACTACAGTGTGCGTTCATAAGATAAAGTATCCGAGTGTTCCATATTGTCCGTAATTTAGGTGGGAGTTAATCGATCGAAGTCTCGCCGTATTCCGAGTTGGCATGAAGAAAATATTGCAGTCTGAACAAAAAAAATAGCGGCTTCTGCACTAGGCGGAGTTCAAATGTGGGGTTGTGGTATCCTGTTATTTTCTAAGTACAACTGTCAGTGTTCATGGAGAACTACAGTGTGCGTTCACAAGATGAAGTATCTGAGTGTTTCATATTGTCCGTAATTTAGGTGGGAGTTAATCGATCGAAGTCTCACCGGATTCCGAGTTAGTATGAAAATGTTATTGCAGTCTGAACAAAAAAAATAGCGGCTTCTGCACTAGGCGCAATTCAAATATGGGGATGTGGTAGCCTGTTATTTTCTAAGTACAACTGTCAGTCCCCATGGAGAACTACAGTGTGCGTTCAGAAGATGAAGTATCTGAATGTTCCATATTATCCGTAATTTAGGTGGAAGTTAATCTGTCGAAGTCTCGCCGGATTCCGAGTTAGTATGAAGAAAATATAGCAGTCTGAACAAAAAAAATAGCGGCTTCTGCACTAGGCGGAGTTCAAATACGGGGATGTGGTAGCCTGTTATTTTCAAAGTACAACTGTCAGTCCCATGGAGAACTACAGTGTGCGTTCAGAAGATGAAGTATCCGAGTGTTTCATATTATCCATAATTTAGGTGGGAGTTAATCTGTCGAAGTCTCGCCGGATTCCGAATTAGTATGAAGAAAATATAGCAGTCTGAACAAAAAAATAGCGACTTCTGCACTAGGCGGAGTTCAAATACGGGGATGTGGTAGCCTGTTATTTTCTAAGTACAATTGTCAGTCATCATGGAGAACTACAGTGTGCGTTCACAATATGAAGTATCCAACTATACCGTATTGTCCGTAATTTAGGTGGAAGTTCATCGGTCGAAGTATCGCCTGATTCCGAGTTAGTATGAAGAAGTTATTGCAGTCTGAACAAAAAAAATAGCGGCTTCTGCACTAGGCGGAGTTGAAATATGGGGATGTGGTAGCCTGTTATTTTCTAAGTACAACTATCAGTCTCCATGGAGAACTACAGTGTGCGTTCATAAGATGAAGTATCCGAGTGTTACATATTGTCCGTAATTTAGGTGGAAGTTAATCGGTCGAAGTCTCGCCGGATTTCGAGTTAGCATGAAGAAAATATTGTAGTCTGGAAAATAAAATAGCGGCTTCTGCACTAGGCAGAGTTCAAATGTGGGGATGTGGTATCCTGTTATTTTCTAAGTACAACTGTCAGTATCCATGGAGAACTACAGTGTGCGTTCACAAGATGAAGTATCTGAGTGTTCCATTTTGTCCGTAATTTAGGAGGGAGTTAATCGGTTGAAGTCTCACCGGATTCCGAGTTAGTATGAAGAAGTTATTGCAGTCTGAACAAAAAAAATAGCAGCTTCTGCACTAGGTGCAGTTCAAATATGAGAATGTGGTAGCCTGTTATTTTCTAAGTACAACTGTCAGTCCCCATGGAGGACTAAAGTGTGCGTTCAGAAGATGAAGTATCCGAGTGTTCCATATTGTCCGTAATTTAGGTGGTAGTTAATCTGTCGAAGTCTCGTCGAATTCCGAATTAGTATGAAGAAAATATAGCAGTCTGAACAAAAAAAATAGCGACTTCTGCACTAGGCGGAGTTCAAATACGGGGATGTGGTAGCCTGTTATTTTCAAAGTACAACTGTCAGTCACCATGGAGAACTACAGTGTGCGTTCACAAGATGAAGTATCCAACTATACCGTATTTTTCCTAATTGAGGTGGGAGTTCATCGGTCGATGTATCGCCTGATTTCGAGTTAGTACGAAGAAGTTATTGCAGTCTGAACAAAAAAAATAGCGGCTTTTTCACTAGGCGGAGTTGAAATATGGGGATGTGGTAGCCTGTTATTTTCTAAGTACAACTATCAGTCTTCATGGAGAACTACAGTGTGTGTTCATAAGATGAAGTATCCGAGTGTTCCATATTGTCCGTAATTTAGGTGAGAGTTAATCGGTCGAAGTCTCGCCGTATTCCGAGTTAGCATGAAGAAAATATTGCAGTCTGAACAAAAAAAATAGCGGCTTCTGCACTAGGCGGAGTTCAAATGTGGGGTTGTGGTATCCTGTTATTTTCTAAGTACAACTGTCAGTGTCTATGGAGAACTACAGTGTGCGTTCACAAGATGAAGTATCTGAGTGTTTCATATTGTCCGTAATTTAGGTGGGAGTTAATCGGTCGAAGTCTCACCGGATTCCGAGTTAGTATGAAGAAGTTATTGCAGTCTGAACAAAAAAAATAGCGGCTTCTGCACTAGGCGCAATTCAAATAGTGGGATGTGGTAGCCTGTTATTTTCTAAGTACAACTGTCAGTCCGGAGAACTACAGTGTGCGTTCAGAAGATGAAGTATCTGAATGTTCCATATTGTTCGTAATTTAGGTGGAAGTTAATCTGTCGAAGTCTCGCCGGATTCCGAGTTAGTATGAAGAAAATATAGCAGTCTGAACAAAAAAAATAGCGGCTTCTTCACTAAGCGGAGTTCAAATACGGGGATGTGGTAGCCTGTTATTTTCTAAGTACAACTGTCTGTCCACAAGGAGAACTACAGTGTGTGTTCACAGGATGAAGTATCCGAGTGTTCCATATTGTCCGTAATTTAGGTGGGAGTTAACCGGTCGAATTCTCGCCGGATTCCAAATTAGTATGAAGAAGTTATTGTAGTCTGAACAAAAAAATTACGGGTTCTGCACTAGGCAGAGTTCAAATATGGGGATGTGGTAGCCTGTTATTTTCTAAGTACAACTGTCAATTCCCATGGAGAACTACAGTGTGCGTTCATAAGATGAAGTATACGAGTGTTCCATATTGTCCGTAATTTAGGTGGGAGTTAATCGGTCGAAGTCTCGCCGGGTTCCGAATTAGTATGAAGAAGTTATTGCAGACTAAACAAAAAAAATAGCGGCTTCTGCACTAGGCGGAGTTCAAATATGGGGATGTGGTAGCATGTTATTTTTATAAGTAAACTATCAGTCCCTATGAAGAACTACAGTGTGCGTTCACAAGATAAAGTATCCGAGTGTACCATATTGTTCGTAATTTAGGTGGGAGTTCATCGGTCGAAGTTTTGCCTGATTCCGAGTTAGTATGAAGAAGTTATTGCAGTCTGAACAAAAAAAATAGCGGCTTTTTCCTAGGCAGAGTTCAAATATGATGATGTAGCCTGTTACTTTCTAAGTACAACTATTACTCACCATGGAGAACTACAGTGAGCGTTGAAGTGGGGATATAGCATGTTATTTTCTAAGTACAACTGTCAGTCACCATGAAGAACTACAGTGTACGTTCACAAGATGAAATATCCAACTATACCGTATTGTCCGTAATTTAGGTGGGAGTTCATCGGTCGAAGTATCGCCTGATTCCGAGTTAATATGAAGAAGTTATTGCAGTCTGAACAAAAAAAATAGCGGCTTCTTCACTAGGCAGAGTTGAAATACGGGGATGTGGTAGCCTGTTATTTTCTAAGTACAACTATCAGTCTCCATGGAGAACTACAGTGTGCGTTCAAAAGATGAAGTATCCGAGTGTTCCATATTGTCCGTAATTTAGGTGGGAGTTAATCGGTCGAAGTCTCGCCGGATTCCGAGTTAGCATGAAGAAAATATTGCAGTCTGAACAAAAAAAAAATAGCGGCTTCTGCACTAGGCGGAGTTCAAATGTGGGGTTGTGGTATCCTGTTATTTTCTAAGTACAACTGTCAGTGTCCATGGAGAACTACAGTGTGCGTTCACAAGATGAAGTATCTGAGTGTTTTATATTGTCCGTAATTTAGGTGGGAGTTAACCGGTCGAAGTCTCACCGGATTCCGAGTTAGTATGAAGAAGTTATTGCAGTCTGAACAAAAAAAATAACGGCTTCTGCACTAGGCGCAGTTCAAATATGGGGATGTGGTAGTCTGTTATTTTCTAAGTACAACTGTCAGTCCACATGGAGAACTACAGTGTGCGTTCACAAGATGAAGTATCCGAGTGTTTCATATTGTCTGTAATTTAGGTGGGAGTTAATCTGTCGAAGTCTCGCCGGATTCCGAGTTAGTATAAAGAAAATATAGCAATCTGAACAAAAAAATAGCGGTTTCTGCACTAGGCGGAGTTCAAATACGGGGATGTGGTAGCTTGTTATTTTCTAAGTACAACTGTCTGTCCACAAGGAGAACTACAGTGTGCGTTCACAGGATGAAGTATCTGAGTGTTCCATATTGTCCGTAATTTAGGTGGGAGTTAACCGTTCGAAGTCTCGCCGGATTCCAAATTAGTATGAACTATGAAGAAGTTATTGCAGTCTGAACAAAAAAATTGCGGCTTCTGCACTAGGCAGAGTTCAAATATGGGGATGTGGTGGCCTGTTATTTTCTAAGTACAACTGTCAGTCCCCATGGAGAACTACAGTGTGCGTTCATAAGATGAAGTATACGAGTGTTCCATATTGTCCGTAATTTAGGTGAGAGTTAATCGGTCGAAGTCTCGCCGGGTTCCGAATTAGTATGAAGAAGTTATTGCAGACTAAACAAAAAAAATAGCGGCTTCTGCACTAGGCGGAGTTCAAATATGGGGATGTGGTAGCATGTTATTTTCTAAGTAAACTATCATTCCCCATGAAGAACAACAGTGTGCGTTCACAAGATAAAGTATCCGAGTGTACCATATTGTTCGTAATTTAGGTGGGAGTTCATTTTTAACATACATTGCATAACATAATTTGATATCATACATTGCATAACATAATTTCATTTTTAACAACCTTTAAAAGATAAATTTATATTTTACAACATTATGATGTGAACACACAGATTAAACCGATAAAAATTAGATTATACAAACATTATCACCTTCAACATGTTATCAAATCATACCCAACTCATAACTCTGTTAGTCCCTGATGAGTTGGTTTTGATGACAACAACCTTACTTAGAATTAGATTATAAAATATATAATACTAACATTATTGTGTAGATATATATAGATATGTTTGCAGGTACTAAAGAATGAAGAACTGTACAGTATAAAGATTCAAGATCAAAGATTGAAGATATCAAGATTCAAGACTCGTGAGTATCAAGAATTTCAAGAGTTCAAGTTTCCAAGATAAGTTATATAGTTAGGAATATTGTTAAAACTCATAGAAAGGCACTGACATCTTAAAATCTATTTTATTCTTGGAATGGAATCCACTTCGTGCTCATTAAAGGGATGGAACCCTAAGTAGGATGGAACCTACGAAAAATCTAGTGGAACATCTTTTTGTATCCACTTACTTTTATTTCAAAATGATTTTCAAAATATATATAGCTTGTTTTTCAAAATGATTTTAAATATTCCCGTTTAAAAACCAAAATCATCTGTCCTGGTTTTTCAATATATTTTAGCCTAAAAAATATCCTTAGTTTTAAATATCCTTAATTTTAAATATCTTTGATTTTAAATTATTATCCTAAGTTTTTAAACTACAATTTTGATATTAATATATTTAGCTGTTTTATATATTTATACTTAAGATTTAAATATAAAAGTATAGAAAATTATTATATATATTTTAATATTGTTCTCTATAGTTATTTATGTGTTATAACTATATATAAGTATATTTTAAAGTTTAAATATAAGTATAATATAATATAGAAATTATTTTCAAAGAAAAACAAATCACCAAAAAATACAAGGGCATGTCGACATGGTCACATGTACCCCTGTCGACATGGTGACAGTTAAATTATTTTTTTAAAAGAAGTGTCTATTCGCCACATCCCTTCACCAATGGACATGGCATTTGATCTACTATAAATAAAGGGTGTTTTCAACGAATTTTAATCACTTTTTTCTCTGATTTAACTTCTCTTCTTCTTCTCCACTTTCTTATTTACAAATTACACCATTACTCTGCCGAAATCAATATCGAATCTAACTAGATAATTTCTGATTTTGATTCTCTCCACTATCTCTACAAGATCCAAGTGCTAATCTGAGTTATAGACTTTTTGTAACCAATAGAGCGAGAAAAGGTGTGATTGTAGCCTTGGAAATCAATTGGGTGGACTTGTTGCCCCGAAAATCAAATATCTCTACCCAGAGGATTGCGAATCTGGAGCGGTGTACTTCGTGGCCTTGAAATCGAGGGTTGTATTTGTAAGAATTGTTTTTGAAAGGAAATCCGTACTTGTGTTGCGGGACTGGATGTAGAGTAACTCTGAACCAGTATAAAATTCGGTGTGTTCTTTCTTTTACTGCTTTTACTTTATATTTGCATCTGTGTTTGATTCTGTGGTCATATCTGTGTCTGATTAGTGTATACATTGTTAACAAATTAAGATAAACTCAAAAAGATTAACAAATTTCTTAAAACACTATTCACTCCCCCTCTAGTGTTAATTCTAGCCTTAAGATCCTTAATCCGCATTCTAACAAACTCAACTAAATGCTACATAATATTATTTTGCAACTATCACAGTTGTAAGCATGACCCTTCTACAAGAACATTAAATCTATGGTTAACTACAAGGATAAAATTGTTTGAAAACGAATAAAAGTTCATGTCTGATTCAAAAAAAAGTTCGCATGCAGATAACCTAACCATAAGGTCTATGCTCTTCTCAATTACAAATTTGCAAAAAACTCTTCCTAATTTTAACTTTTTTTACATTTAACTCCTTATATTTAATTAGTTATGTTGATCATTAATTCAAATTATTCAAATAAATTCAATTTGTTTAATGTTCATTAATCCATTTATAAATCCTTCAAGAAAGATGATAATTCAATATATATACAATATTCATATTAACAAAATAGTGAAGCTATGTATTCGCTTATATATATATATATATATATATATATATCACATAACAGAAATTATTTATATATACAGTATCAACAATTTTAATTATAACTTTTTTGAGTTGGGACATTAATTTTTACAAAGATATGTAGTTAGCGAGTATTGAACCATCAACCTTATATGTGAATGTCACAAATCACTTTAGTTTATGATTAATATATCACAATAAATTTATCATAAATTGCATAATAAAAATATATTTTAGTAATAATTAAACTATAAATAATAGTTTTTAACAACATTACCGTATGCAACGCACGGGTTACACACTAGTATTCCTTGGAGGTTGAACTTTCGGATTGTTCCATAGATTTTTCTATCATCCTTCCTTGGTAATTTGCTTTAGCATGTTGGCCACCTTTTCTCTTTTGTGGAGTTAATGTGAGTTTGCCTTTATTTTTGTTCCTAAGCAAAGAGGCATCCAAGCCCTTTTTTGGAGATTCTACCTCATCTTCCCCCGTGAGTTTAGAGGATTTTTTAGCAAGGATTCCTTTCAGAAGTTCTTTCATCATTGACACTTGTTGTTCTAAGTCTTTAATCTTAGCTTCGCTGTTAGTTACTTGTACCGGCTCTGATGGTTGTACGACTTCTATATTGTCTATGTTTAAATTGGGAACAACATTTTCTTCCAATGTTGTTTGTTGTGCGACCTCTTCATTTGGAACAGTAGTTCGCCGTGATTTTACCATTTTCTTGGAACAAAAAACTCAATTAGTTTGAGGAAAGGGTTAAATAAGACCGGAGGCTCGAGCCCTCCTTCTATCGCCAAAAATGTTAGACCAAAACTTAGTATAACATCCATGATGCAAATTACGATAAACCAATCCTTGATTTGAATGCATATGATGAAATGATTAAGCATGACCTTATTAGTGTTAACCAAATAAAGCTATCAAGGATAAGCTTATCATTTAAAATTAAGTGCAAGATGATATCATTAAAGAATGGATCTATAATGTCAATGGGCTCTTGATGACAAATATTCAAAAGCCCGACTGTTTTCTTGGAATATGATATTCGAGATATCTTAAGGCCATTTGGAACAAAATATTCGAGAATCCATATGATCCTTTGAAATTGTATACTCAAAGGCTCATGTCATATATCCAAAGGAGATAAAGAAGACAAGTGGCAGATTTGTGCAATAGCTCATTAAGCATGTAAATGGACTAGGTAATTGATTCTCATATTCAAAGTCCAATGTTCATATACGGTAGGCAAAATAGTATTGTGCATGTTAACACCTAATTAAACCGAAGCTCTTCTGAAATAATCATATCGAGCTTTGGGCTTAAGGAGCGTTGTTGTATACACGTTCATGTCAATAATGTCCAAAGTGCATAGTCAATAGTAGGCATGTCCAAGTCCTTATTCATATAAATTGTGCATGATTACAATCAAGTAGGAGTTTTCTCCAATTCAATTTAGGGTTAACAAGAATTTAGTTTCGAGAGTTGAGGAAGAAATGATCGTCCCTCAATAGTGCCCCTAGGTCCATATTTATAAGGGATGAGTTGCGGCACAGCAGCTTGATGCTCGGCATTCATGAGCTTCAGCATCGTCAATGTCGTGTGGCGTTGAGCCTCGTTCTATAATGACCTTCGACAGCCTTAAGTGGATAGTTGATCCTCGGCACTACTCAAATAGAGGTGGTATCCGGCACCAATTAAGAGCGATGTTAGTCTGAAGCTGTTACAATATGAGTCGACGTTGATATGGAACTACATTGCTATGTGGCGGCATCTCTTTGTATAATGTTGGGCTTGATAATTCCTATGAACGTTGATATCTTTCGGCATCGTCATCATATGTTGGTAATGTGATATCTTCTAAGTGTTGATGAAGTGCGGCATTGTTATAACACGGCATTAATAGATGTCAACATCAATAAGCATTTCCATTGATGAACGTCGATATGGGCAATGATTGAGATTAATAATGACGTCGACATTGATGGAAGGCGGCATCACTTTGGAGGGTGACGTTGGGGTAAGGCGGCGTTGATCACAGACGGTATCAATAGTGGTATTGATTGAACTGTGATATCCATCTCATCTTCATAGGTGGATGGTGACAATGATGGAAGTCGGCATCAATGAGATGCGACATAGATCATGCCTTTATAATGTTGATGGCTTACGTTGTTAGTTGTATGCGGCATCATCACTTCCTTGGAGAAACGCGGTATTGTTTCCATGCAGTGTTGATAAAACTCAGTATTCTTAGCTTTATTGAAGACATGCGGCGTTGAAGAAAGGCGATATGAAGATGGGGTGGCATGGACAAGAGTTTGTGTAGCCTTATAGATGGGGAACGACAGTGTAGCCTTTCAACATTGGCAGTTGGTCTATTATTCTTTACTTTTGACACAAATATCTTTGTTCCTATCCTTTGGAAATTATGTGGATAATACCAACCATTTAAAAAATGACATGTGTAGACTTTAAATATGACTTTTATTGCCGACAACCGATAACTTTAAATAATAGCTGATTTAATTTCTATATCTTGCATAATTTACGATTGGTGAGTTCGTTACATTGCTTGTTGATGGAATTGTGTCACATGGAGTTTAGTCTTTACGTAAATCATCAGATCATTGTTGCCAAGGTTTCCTTTAAAAGAAAATCTCAAGTGGACGACAAATGGTGCAATACACATGGTTTTAAATCTCCTATATCTCATCCGAGATCTCCTGCAAGATCTCATTTTCACACTTAAACGAACCGAGACATCAAATCTCCTTCATATCTCCCTCAACACTCATATAGTCCGAAATATTCAGATCTCATCCGATAAATGGATCAAGACCTCAATCTAAGATCTCACCCGAAATTATTTCCTTTTCTTTTTTACATAATATTTTTTAGTTTTCATATAGATTTAAAAGAACCTACTCAATCCAACTACTCTATACCAACTCCTTGAACATATTTTTTATTTTTCATCTTGATGAATGACAACAAAAGACTTCATTTCTTTTGTATGTTCAAATAAGAGAATAATATTAATCGTTACCAAATAAATTAAGCTAATCAAACTACCACTCATCTCCAAAACATTAATTTCGATTTTTTTCTATGCAAATCACGTATGTTATAAATTTTCTTTTATTTTGAAAATTATAATTGTTAAATAAATCATTAGAACATCAATTTTGGATATATATATATATATATATATATATATATATATATATAAGTTAACCTGAGATATTCCCAAGATATATTTAAGATCTGAGATGTCAACTCAAGATGTACACCCAAGATACACCCATCTCGTCCGAGATCTCACGATACGAAATAGCTTGTGAAAATTACAAAACAGAATGCGATCGAAATCTGAGATTTAACACCATGGCCATACAACATTAATCTCTGCTTGAGCATGCACATGCTCAGTATTGCAATTCATAAATATATTATAAAACATGAAAAACCATGTTCCGATGCCAACTACTTTGGGCTCGATTTTCTTTTTAACTTTCCTCCAGTAATTTGGGAAAGTAATTTATGAATATCCCCTAATTTCATTTGAAAGGATATGAATCTTGTAAAATATTTATGATCGATTTTGTTCATTTATTTAACACAAAGAAAGTAGGTTGGTGGAATTTACATGTACTATAACATATTTGGTTTTCACTGAAGTAGTATACCTAAATTTCAAATTGTAAAGGAACATAAACATCAATCATAAAATGTATTATGCGCAAAAAAATAAAGAAAAAAAACCAAGAAGTTACCTAGAAAGCCTATGTTTGGCAGGTTGAATTTCGAATGTGACCGTTTTATCGAGTCTTGTAATTTTTTAAAACCAAATGACAACCCCACAACTTGCAAATCCAACCACCAAACAACTGTCATTGCCCCTGCAAAATACGATATCAAAGCATACATAGTAAAACACATGTACACAATTATGAATATATTAAATAATTAAAACTCTCTTGTTTGTATACACTAAACTACTAACAATGGAAAAAAGTTTGATGAGTAGTTGAGCTTTCCATACATTTCTCTAATAGATGTCTTCTAAAATGATGTAAGAGTAAAAAAGTTACGTAGTGAGAACAAATCTTACCATTTCGAGAATGTGTGGCATATGAAAATGGACATGCAAGGCTTGAGAAACTTAACAAATGCAATTTTTTTGAACGCGATCTAATTGAAGTTCGTTCATGAATATGAGGAAGATAATGTTTATTCAAACAAAACCAGAATCATACATATACTTTTATTCAAGTTTATGTGCTGGGCTCCCCAACCTAACAGTCTATGTAAATTAAGAGAAGTCCTTAAAATCAAACAAAGTTGCTAATAAAGCTTCAGTAATGAGACATACCAAAAGAACTCCAAGTAAACTTGTGACGTGAAATCTTAGAGCAGAGAATTTTGGAAGAAACTGTTACTTAAGAAAGAATCATATGAAATACAAAAGAAAAAAGAATCATATGAAATACTATATTTGATTACCGTGAGAATTGAAATATGCATGTGCTCAAAATGAGTTTTATGAACTGAACTGAACCATGGAATATTTGGAAATATGTATTTGGAAAAGAAAAAAATAAGGCATTAAATTGTACTCTCCATTAGTTAGATATTTTTTTTCTAAGAATCAGTCATGCAAATTCATGCAGCAGTAGTGGCTTTGTTAGCTTCATTGCCAGCTCAAAATGGCAAATAACAGGCTCATAATCATAATTATACCTATGTATGATACAAACGATTTTTGCATATATTGAACTCCAAAATCCAAATAATTAACATTAAATTAGTGACATGTTAGATCAGTAATAAGCATTAAATATCACAAACAATTACATGCTGCTTTTGAAATACTCGATGCTTATACTGACATCAATTTAACACCGTCACACTTCCTGTGTAATAGAACTCAGTTGTTGCTTTTTGTAAAAGTGAAAATATGATAAAGGTTCAATAAAAATATACATGTCAAATTTCTATGTTTTGATTGGAGCATCTAATCGTGATATTACCTTCTTAGGAAAGCATAGGTCGATTTAAGTACTGACTGTACGATAATTTGCACACTGCACAACAAATGGGAGTAGGAAACTCCCAGGTTTAGTTGAGATAACTTACTTTTTGTTTTCACCACTTAATGAACATTCAGGCATTGAAATTATACTGGTAATTCTAATAAAAGGAACTGATAAATCAACAAATGATCTACTAACAAATATTCAATAGCATAAAAAATACTAAATTGCAAATTTGCGCCAAAGTATTATTATTATTATAAGCTTTCTGAATCATGCTCACCTTTCTAAAAGCAATAAATAGTCACATTTTGGCAAATTTTAAAATCAAAAGGATGAACAAATTACTTAAATATAAATGAGCTAAAGGCTCAATTATTTGCATATATATAATAAAATATTTGGTCTGACATGAGATTTGTATAGCTAATGTATTTATTATACTAAAGAAGTCATGACTTACATATTCATGTTTTTTAAAATGGCAATCACATTTGTCTGTTACAATCATGCTTAAAAAACATGAATTGGAAGTCTAAATATTTAAACATCCAAAATCAAAAAAAGGGTATGAAAAACAACTAAGCATCCATCTCATTTGCATAAATTAAAAGATCTCATCTCTTTCAGACATATTGTATAGAAGAATCACATGACTTTCATGTAAAATCACCCAAAATATTTGAAAGTTTCATCCGAAATAAACCATTTTACCAAACAAAATTACAAAACTTGAGACCTATCGCTCGACAATTTTTCCAATTCCTAGTTAGAAATAATGGTGTAATATATAAAATTATTTACCTCTTTTGTTGGTTATACTTTACTTCCTAAGCTTGAGTACTTGCTCCTTAATTAGATTTTATTTACTCTGCAAATCCATAATAACACAAACACGGTCCGTTCTCTATAAAGCCATAACTTTAATCGAACACAGTGGTAAATACTACAAAAGCCGAACCACCATATGAAACTATATTCTATAAAAGAGTAATTAACGAATAACAGTGCAGGAGAAACTTAACGTTTTTTTTTTTTTTTTTGAAATTAGTATTTCCATCGGAATTATGAATAGATAATAGGTTACGAAACATGTTTAGCAATGTTGTATCTCGTGGGTATTATAAACAAAAAAAATATGATGACATTTGAAGCATGCAATTAGAGCATGATGACAGAACAATGTAAAAGGACAATGACCAAGTTAACTAACACTCACAGAAAGGGGGAAAAATGAAAAATGTTTGAGAAATGCTTAAAAAGAATTATTATATGGTAGAACTATTTACTGAGTAAGTAATCAAACACAGTATTCACATTATGTCATCCAATTTTTGTGCATTCAGTCCCAGAATGCACAGTTAATAAGCCTACTATCTTGTTACAAATAAACAATATTTTACATGGAGCGTATGAGATAAACCAAAAAAATTACAAAACTTGAGACCCATCGCTTGACAATTTTTTCACTTCCTATTTAGTAAATATGGTGTAATAAAATAATTTACCTCTTTATTTGGTTATACTGTACTTCCTAAGCTTGACTGCTTGTTCCTTAATTAGATTTTATTTACTCTGCAAATCCATAATAACGCAACCATGGTCTGTTCTTTAGAAAGCGATAACTTCAATCGAACACATTGGTAAACACTACAAAAGCTGAACCACCATATGAAACTATATTCTATAAAGAGTAATTAATGGATTACAGTGCAGGAGAACTTATGTTTTCCTTTGAAATTAGTATTTCCATTGGAATTATGAATAGATGATAGGTTACAAAACATGTTTACCAACGTTGAATAATATCATGGGTATTATAACCAAAAAAAAAACATGATGACATTTGAAGCATTCAAATAGTGCATGATGACAGAACAAAGACCAGTTTAACTAACATTTACAGAAAGGGTGGAAATGATAAATGTTTGAGAAATGCTTAAAAAAATTATTATATGGTAGAACTATACACTGAGTAAGAAATCAAACATGGTATTTTATATTATGTCATCCAATTTTTGTGCATTTCAGACCCAGAATGCACAGTTAATAAGCCTGCTATCTTGTTGCAAATAAGCAATATTTTACCTGGAGCGAATGAGATAAACCAAGCTACCAACCACAAAGAACTAATTTATTTAAAACGAACACAGCAAAGTATGAAACATTCAATATGACAAAAATGCCAGAGTAGATGGTTTTAGCCATATCAATTAATTATGCTCATGCTCAGTTATGTTTAATACAAATTCTTTCCCTCGTCCTGGTTCAATCCACTTTAAACCCAAACAAATAAAGTTCAAACCATATTCCAAGCACACAACAACTATCATTGAAGCAATTTCTAGCAACATAACAAACATCCAAATAAATACAGATCCCGAACGAAATCCTAAGCAATATAGTATATCAGTCCCAGAACGAAATCCAAAAGTTCGATGGATAAAACATCAATTTTTGAACTAGCAGGTTAAGCGAGGGTGACGTATGAGTGGATCTCCAAAGAAATTTGGGACAAAAATAAATCATAGAGAGGTGGACGTCGATGAATGGGCAAAGGCGCAAATTAGGAGCGGAAGAATATTTAGGGTTTGGACGGTAAGGGAGGAAGGGTAAAGATGTAGACAAAAAGAAAATCAATACACGATTGAGTTTAAAATTTGTCTGCGAAATCGAAAGGGGCTTCCGGCCATTTGCATCATTCTCCGTTTTCGTTCTGAAGCAGTCATTCGTGCTCTACCCATCTGTAATCAAATTTAAAAAACTCATTTAGCACGACCATATTCGTAAACAATAAATATTAGAACTAGTTAGCAAAATATATTTTTTGCTATATACAGTTTACCTCGTAGGCAAACAACGTGGTAAACATGCCTACCACGCAAGCCTACCACGCAAGGATCCTGCGTGGTAGAAATGAATACCCCGCAGTTCTTCTGCGTTGTTTTCATTTTTACCCCGCATTGGCCCTGCGTGGTTTACAGTTTACCACGCATAAGCCCTACGTGGTACACATTTTTACCATGCATTTGTCCTGCGTGGTAAACTGTATACAGCAAAAAAAATAATTCACGTTTCAAGTCAACTATCTGTACAATTTCAACTCCACAAACAGTTCAAACTCAATCATCAATTCGCATTCAAACCCAAACTCGAATAAATCATCAAATTAAACCCTAACTTGCGTTCAACATATATAACAGAATAGAAAATTGAGGAGGAGGAGTAGCGTACCTTAGCTGCTGAGGAGGAGGACTTGCTGAGGAGGAGGAGAATCGCGACTTGAACAGGAGGAGGAGAATCGCGAGTTGAACAGGGAAAAATCGCGACTTGAACTAAACGAAGAGGGGGAAAAATTGCGTACGTGAAAGTGGAAGGGGTAGTATTGGAAAATATAGGGGGCTGCTAATTAAACTAAGGGGTATGCAAAAAAAATTAGAAAATGGGGGGCTACAAAGCAAAATTTTGGGTTAGAATAGATTTGGCCTAGACTAAAATGTGAGCTTTTGCAGTCTCCCATCTTGTCGCTCTGAAGATGACGTGCCATTCTTTCACACTGATGCGATTAGGATGGGTATGCCCATTAAAGGCGAGCAACCTCCTCCAAACTGAAAAGAAGCTAAATGCAATTGAAAGGGAGGTGATTATTTGATTCTTTCTTACGACCACATAGCACACACATGGCAAAGGTGGACACTAAAAAACGAAGGAGGATAGTTTTGGAAAACTAAGGCGTGGAAACCGTAAAATGTGGGGTGGGTTTTTTTTGAAATGGTGGGATGGAAAAGGCAAAAAATGGGGTTAGAATAGAAATGGCCATTAGGTGCATGGGCTTTATCAAGTATGCCAGTTTGAAGCCTTTGACGGTACGATATGTAGTTAGGTATAATTAAACCATGATTCACTCACGAGCCAAACCAGGTGTTAGCGTTGGGATTTGGGAGGAAGTTTGAAAAATCAAGTAAGCTGCTCCACTTCCAAAATGTATATTCAGTGAAGAAAACTTCTATATAGAATATTGTTGCCCCTACGGGATTCGAACCTAACACATTCGAGTAGAAAGCATACAGACTACCACTACATCCAAACTCCTTATGTTAAAAGGCTTTAACTAATTTTTCAAATTTAGGTAATTTATAACTCAAGTTTTAATAAATTTTGCCCCAGCATAGTAGGTTGTCCTAGCCCGCGGACTTGGTGGGCTGCCCTCTGGACCGACCTTACTTACAGACTATCATGATATGAGAGAAGCATGTTGTAGTACCTAGATGTTATTGCTAATTTCCATTTAGCTATATCCATTATTTCAAAGCCACCTAATCTTCTAGGATATAGCAATTTCTTAAATGAGATTGGGATCATCTGCTTATAGTGGGGGTCACTATAACATAAAAAGTGGTTTAAGTGCTCTATCTATCATGTATCATGTGTATGAGTTTGTTTGGTATGGTGTAATGCATACTCCATTAAGTGGTTATTGAAGTGGCTATGGAGTTGATAATAGCGAGTCTTCCTCCTTGAGATAAGAGCTGGTTAGGCCAAGCATATAGTCTTTCTAAGGTTGTTATGATAACGTTATCCGCTACCGATACTAGAAAACCGTTACGTACATATTTGTAAGTTAAAATGAACTACCAATATTTTATCATTACCATTGGTAAAATGATTGTTGGTATATCGACAAACTGGTAAAACATTGCCTGGTAATGGTAAATTTATCGGTACATAAAACATTAAAATATTATTGCACAAAAATTTTGATAATGATAAAAAAGTAAATCACCGTTTGGTTTTCATTTTTTAGTTTTGGATTTTCGTCCAAACAAAAATGTGTGCGACACATGTGTTTTTGGAGGACAACCAATCTTGAAAATGAAGTTAGCATACAAAATAAAAATAAATTTATTTTATTTTTCGTTTGAAGACAAATAACAAAAGCACGAAAAACAACTCATTCTCTACATAGTCCCTCCATTGTCGTAATAATTTCGAATTTTAGGTCTACTCCTCTGTTGTTCTCATATTTTGTAATGCATGTTAAAAACGCAAAATACAGGACTCAAAATGAAATCAAACGAGTCCTAAATATTTTTTCCCTGATTTTCATTTCATTAATATTTATATCAACATTTTGACTTAATTTAGCTAATATAGGAAATTTTCTTGATTCATCACAAATTATTTACAACAATATGAAATAATAATTTTGCTAAGTTTAGACATTTAAACTAATAAAACTAAAAAATAAAAACATCGTAAATAATACTACAAACATCTTCTTAAAATTTGATATACCTTGAAAGTATTCACGGTTAGGACTAACTAAATAGTGAAAAAACAAAATTAATATGATTGGTAAATTCACCCCTATCACTACTTTGACATTTCTTTACCACTATAATTACCAATAATAATGCTAAATTTACCATTACCATACCAATAGCATTGGTGTACCGATGTAGCTCAGTATTAATTACCAATTGCTTGATATTTGTAAGGTAGTGATAAATTTACCATTGTCATAACAACACTAAGTCATTTGAATATTTCTTCACAACGTGGCATACATTTCAGCTTGGTGATCCTGGAGATGACGAGTGGCATTCCTATGTAAGTTGAATTCATAGGAATTCTGTTTAGGGATGAGAGCATTATGATTTCTTCCTTCACATCTTGAGGAAAACCAAAAACCAGAATTTGAGACGTTGTCTTATTGATTTTTGTGCTAGTTATTACATTGAATATTCAATGGTTGCAAGGATAGAAGATACCAAGCGATCAAATTTATTGAAACAACCTAAATCATCAACAAACATTAGGCTAGTTATGAAAGGATTCTTTCACTTAGTGTGAAGATTGATTTTATTGCTTCTGCCTTTGACATTTAACATAGTGCTTAGCATTTTTATGACTATGTTGAAGAGGTAAGCAAATAGAAGGTCTCGTTGCCTTATACCCTTAGCTGTAGCAAATTAACCATGAGCCATTACTTGATATTGAGTAATGTGGGTTGGAGATACATGTATAGATCGATACAATGAAGGACATAGGAAAGTTCATCATGGATAAAATGGTTGCAAGAGCTTGCCAGTTTACTATGTTAAAAGCACTGTGTATGTCCAGCTTGATCATGCATTTAGGAGAGATTTTTTCCTATTATACCCCTTTAGAAGCTCTTAAGTTAAGATAATATTTTGACTAATTTATATTCTTAGAAGGCAAGCAGTTTAATTAGGGAGACCGGGTGAGCCATAACAGTTTTAATTCTTGGAGCCAGAATTTAATAATACATTTGTATGTGACATTACAGCGGTTGATAGGTTTAAAGTCAGAAGGATAGAATGGGATGGGATGAGTTAGGTATTTTTGGAAGTAGGGCTATGTTGATAGAATTAATACCACCTAGGAGCAAATTTGTATTAAAAAAAGGTGATATATTGCTCTCATGAAGTCATAAGAAATGATTGGCCAACCTATAATAAAAAAAGTCAGCACTAAAGCCTTTAGGGCCACCACAGCTAGAAGTGTTCATGGTGAAAACAAACTCCTTGATCTCATCATCTGGTCAACAAGAGAAGCAGAATCAAGGTCAAATGGAGTAGGAAAGTTCATAATGGAGATGGAGATGATATTAAGGTTCTAGTGGTATGGGCTGGAAAGGATGCAAGAGAAGTAAGTGATGAAACCTTTACTAATCTCCTCATTGGACTTGTGTAATACTCCATGCTCATCTTGTATGGTATGTATAGTAGTTCTTGCTTTCCTAGTTTTTAGATATTTATGAAAAAGATCAGTGTTTTATCGTCTTGTAGTTCAAACTTGTATCCATATTTCTGTCTTGCCATATATGACTTAGCGCTGAAAGCAACAGTTAGTTTTTTAGAGATTGGATGTTTCTTAGAGGCAAAGAAAGGCTAGATGGGTTCAGGGACAAAGCTTGTTGAACCATGGTGAGTTTTATTTTGAATGCATGTGACAATTCAAAGGCCTTACCAAGAGTGTTGAACATTAATATTATAAGATATGAAATAAATATCCTTTCAGTTATCTTGGTATTTGACCCTTTAGATTCATCTTGTATCCCTAACTATAGTAATTATTTAAGCATTATATACGTGGGTGTGTGTGTATTCATGAATAGAATTGTTAAACCATATGTTTATATGATATCCACTTATGTACGTTATTAACTAAAAATTTAGCCTACCTTGGAATTATAGTTGGAAAATGATATTAGCTAAGGTTACTTATTAATGCCTTGATTTAAAATTGAAAAATGAGGAAATAATGGTGCGGTAAGTAAAAATACAAGATTTAGAATGGTTTGATCAAAGCTAATCTACGTCCACCATGGTAGTTTTGGCTTATTACTTTACTTTCCTTAAAATAGCTTGGTTTACAATAGACATTAATACAAGAATGACACTCAAGAGTTCAAAATAGACCGATCCTTCTACAAATGCATCACATGTTGTATTTAAGCTGCTGAAAATCGATTTGAATGGTCGAGATCACGTTGCCAAAGTTCTAAAATAATTCTTGGTTGTTGATTATGCCGCTTGGTTGATATGTGTGCCAGCTAAGACTTCGGCTAGACTGGGTGGTTCAGATGATCGCCAACTGGCAGTCTATACTCGAGCATGCTTTGGATAGGGAGACGCATCATAGGAACAGAGAGTAGTTGTGTAATGGTGTTTTTGTTAGCGTGGTTATAGATTATATGGAGTGGTTGTTATACAGTGTTTATTTGTCAGATGAACAATGTCGTATATGTTTGTCTTTTTAGGAAAACAGCGCATAGGTGTTGCTTCTTTTTACATGGGTGATCAAGCGCCTATGGTCAAATCATGTCGAGTCGAGACAAGATGGTCGAAGACACTGTGGCGGTCGTGATTAGAAAGCAAGCAAGGGAACTTTTCAAGGAATAAGCGAGGTCACTTTTCGGACCGCTTTCCTGTGGAGAACCACTGCATGTTGGGCTGCTTGTAACATCCCTTTTGGAAAGCTAACATAAAGATCTTTTAGCACACTAGTTAGTGCATGTTGTTGCTTTCCAAAGCATTAGGGGTTCGAATCCCATGGTCGTCATATTTGATATCAAAGCTTATACCCACTCGGAATTATGTATTATAATGCTACAGATATTAGCCGATGTAGTACTGATGCGGGTTACAAGCACAACTCATGGATGGTGTATGATGATGAGCCAACAAAAACGTTGGGCTCATTTAAGTAGGATAGTCTGTAATATCTCTTTAAAAAAGTTAACATGAAGATCTTTTATAATAGTAATTAGTGCATGTTGTTTCTTTCTGAGGAGGTAGGAATTCGAATTCCACGTTCGTCGCATTTGGTATCAAAGCCTATACCCAGTCAGAATTGTGTGGTAATGCTGCATATGTCAGTCAGTGCGATACGTACTGATATGGGTTATAATCACAACGCCAAGATAATGTGATGATGATTCAATGAGGATGTTGGGCTCTTAACGAGGTGGGGGGGTATGTAACATCCCTTTCGAAAAGTTTAAAAAAATAGCATTGTGGTTAGTGCATGGTGTTACATTTTGAGGCGGTAGGCGTTTGAATCCCACGATCGTCACATCGCTTAAGGTACATGCGAGGCAACGGTCAGGGCTGCTCTTATGTTGAGAATCATTTGCATGTCCTACTCCAAATCGTTGCTATCGTCCATTGACAGTTGTAAGAGATTAACATGGCTCGTGTGTGTATTGGTATCGGCGAGACGCTTTGTAGTATGATCCATGTAATTCGAGCAAGATGCAAGCTTTTGGAACTAGGCGAGCTAAGGTGCGGGCTTTTGAAACTATGTAAGTTAGTCTGCATTACACTTACAAGAAAATAGAGCACCATTTTACCTCCAAAGTTTATGCCTATGGCAAAGGATGGACTTGTCATTCACGCATTTAATGTTGTCAAATATGTGTCTTTTTGTTATTGGTGCTAGCAATTGGTTTCTTGAGGTGTTGTAGAGATGGTTTAATGACGTGGTGGGTGATTTGAAAGAGTAATTGATGAAACCTATATTGTTTAGATTGTGCCTGGCCTATTCGATCTACGGCTCAAATTGAGTGTCTAATCTATAGGAACCCATCTCCTCCTCTTCTTCAATCTTTACTGAGCACCCATAATTTTCGCCATTAAAGATAACTCAAAGCTCTCGATATTCTCTTATATGATCGTGCAATATACCCAAGAATGAGTGAATAGGGTATTTAAAAATATTTTGCAAATTTACCGATAAAATATAAGATAACGTTTGAATAAATAAATACAAAAAATAAAGGACACAAAGATATACCCAACTTTGGCCTATTGTCTGTTGTTGCCTCCAAAGTTGCTACTAGATTTCAATATTCAAACGCTTAAAACCAGTAAACTCGCAAACCATATTAACAAATATTCTAACTTTATGCCTAATAACTTTGCCTTAACTATCCCTTGAGTCGAGAATCCCTGAACAACAAATTGTTGTAGGATCGTTTTCACCCTAGGGGGGAGTGAATAGGGTGTACTAATAATAATAAAAATTAATGCGTAAATAAAATATAAACGAAAAATAATGCAGTAGAGATCACACAAAGATTTACCCAACTTCGGCAATAACCTGCCTACGTGCTGCCTCCAAGGTTTCTACTAGAAATTAAGTAGTCAGATGCTTACAAACACACGTAAACTTACGACACCCGCTAACTTGACTAACCTAACTCTAAGCTAAAAAATCTACCACAACTCAGCCACTGAGTTGCGAATTCTCAAACTACGCCCCGTAGTTTGTATCTAGTTAAACAACTAGAAAGTTTTACAATTTCAAAAATGAAAATAAAACTAAAACAAAATAAAACCAAACCTATTATTTTAAATTAAAGCCCAATATTAAATAGAAGACCGGCCCAAAAATAAATAAAAGAAAATTGTTCCCCTTTTTTCTTCTGTGTAAAAACTTCGACCGTTCTTTCTTTGTTCCTCTTCAAAGATTAGGGTTTTCGAAAAATTGAAGCTTCGGTTGAAAATTGATCGATCGAAATATGCTTTCACTTGATTGGCTTCGTCAACCGATTCTCTGGCCTTGATAGTTCGCCGCGGCTTCAATTTGTGTCGAGCTTGACTGATGTGAAAGTGGTATGTGATTTGTCCCCTTTTTCGATTTTGATTATTGCTCGACTTGATTCGAGTTCTGGATTGGTTCGTGATTTATTTGCTTGCTCTCTGATTTTGCTTGAACTCGAATGAGAATTTGCCGATGATGTATTTGGGTTAAATAAGGAACGAAACCCTAAAATCATGTTCGTATATTTTGTTTTGAATTCTTCAATTTATCTGCTTGGCCATTTGATTTTTTCTTGAACGTCTGTGATAAATCTGACTTGTTCATATAATCATCAGTGGAATATTGCTTGAATAGTTTGAGTCGGTTCCTTCTTTTGCTCCTACGAGTTTGGAATTTTGAATTTTGAGATGATTTGGACTTTGACTTGTTCAATCGTTCAATTCTTTGCTAGCATTCAATTTTCGATTTCCTTTTGAAAATGTTCCTTTACTTTGGTCGAACTGCTACAGATCATTTCTCTTGTAAACTGCTTCATTGTTTTAATGTGTTTTCTCCATGTATATATATACATATATGTATGTATATATGTGTATGATTAATGTATGTATATATGTCACTGTGCTTATGCTTATTCATATGTGTCACCCTATGTTGCATGTTTTGTCTCCTCTGATTCATGTGCACTGGATTGATGTACATGTTGAAATCCGTGTGTGCTCTAATTGAAGTCTTGCTTTGTACCTTGCTTTTGTTCATGCTTGAGTTTGCATTTGAGTCTTCATGTTGCATTGTTGAAAATGAGCTTGTTGTTGTGTGCTCTGACCAGTCTAGGTTCAATGACCTTGTCTGTTTGTAGTGGTTCGGTTTGATTACAGTACTAGTTCTGGTCTAGGTTGCATCGGCTTGTATGTGTTGTGATCTTCTTATTTGTCCACTTCATGTAACTTTCATACTTGTCTGGTGCACTTTTCCATGGTTTCATATGAATGTGGTCTTGAAGTCTTGCATACTTGCTTTGTACATGTTTTAATGCATGTTGTACTGGTCTTGTTCTGCTTCGAGTTAACTTACCAGTTGCTTCGAGCTAGTTCATGCTTGAGCATTTTTGAAGCTTTATTGCATATACACATGTCCAGTTCCTTGCATTCATGTGTTCACTCTAAGTCTGTTCTGGTTTGGTCTGGTTCACCTTCATGTTGAAACTGAATACCTATTGCTCTAACCATGCCTTGCACTTGACCATGCCTTGCACCTGACCATGCCTAAAACTTTGTTGCTTTCTATTCATGTTTACCCATTGAAGCTTTGCATGTGTGTTTGTATTTGTGGCACTTGAGTTGAATCCGGCCTAGGCTTGGGTTTGACCTCGTGCTCACCTGTCCCTGTAGTTTTAACAAGCAAGTGTATATCGGTGTGCATGACCTTATGGCATGTACAGCGATACACTGTGCATGTCACAAGTTGTCCGTGTATGATGAATTAAAATAAAAATGATGACGAACAACCCAAATAACTGAGGCAAATAATATTTTCAAAACACACATTTTATTGTACACTGCAAAATAATTTCTTTTTCAATTTTACCGCGTCAGTGTTTATTTTACAGATAGCTCAGATAATGGATTCAGACTGGAACAGAGTTGAAGATCAAATAAGAGTGAGAGTGAATATGTAGTGAGGTGAAAATTGTAAGTTACAAATTGTATTGTAATTGAAATTGTATTGTAATTGAAAATGTGTAAATGTAGTGAGAGCTCAAATTTGTACTATTCGAAATTTGTAAGAAAATATTTGTTTGAATAAAATATTTGTTTGAATATGAATTTTGAGTTATTTATTTCATTCAACAAATATTTATTTAATTATGTGAAAAATAAAATAGTACAACAATAAATACATTTAAACGAATATAAATATGTATGAATGTATATGTTTATTATCATCAAACAAAAATCATATACTAGCATATTCTACAATCTCCCTCTTTTGATGATAACAAACATATATTAAGATTTTGACTCTATTAAATGTATTTGGTTTTGATGAATTCTATTAGCTCCTCCTATTTGAATGCTCCCCCTACAACAAAGCTCTCCCTTCACATATGCATGAATATAAATAAAATAAAAAATGAAAAAAAATGAACAATGCAATGACCTAGATGAGAATATGCAAATAGAATAACAAATTTGAACTTATTTTCCAAAATCATAACTTCTCTCTCCCCTTTTGTTATTAGCAAAAGAGTAATAATGTTAGATAAATAGAGATAAAGTGATAGACATTAATACAACATTAATACCTAATTTAGTATAAATATTAAAATTCAATAAAAAAATCAAACAAAAATCATAAATACTCTGTTAGGTTCATATTCCACTTTAGAGTGATAGGGGTGATGCCGGCATAGAAAACCATTTAGTTGTATCTATTTGTGGTATATTTATGACAGGAAACTGTTAAATACTTACTAACCATGCATAACCGTTAGGACTTTTAAATGAGATTAGTAGTATTCCAAATTTTTATTAAATAAAATGAATTTCAAGCATCCTTTTACCACGCATAACCATGAGGACTTTCGAATGGGGTTAGAATCAACTCGTCTATAATCAATTTTGATTTGTGTTCCATACATGCATAACCTTGTGGACTTTTAAATGAGCATGAAAGCACATAATCAAAGATTCCAAGTAGTTCACCCATGTATAACCATGAAGACTTTTAAATGAGAGTGAATACCTTTGGATGGTTTTATTGCTAATTAATGAAAAAAGAATAATTTCCTGTTTAAATACCACCTTTTGACATACTATATTGGATTTTTATGAGTGATGGTTGTTAGAAATATGATAGAAATAGAGGTGATCATGGAATTTTTAGCAACAAAAGTTATTACAGATTTTGTTTAAATTTTTCAAAGAAATTTACTAAATATACCGTCTCAAGTCATAGTGTATGATTAATATCAACACTCATCATTTTTTTTTCGGTCACTATTTATCTTTTTGATAGGGAATCAGACTGGTTACTGTAGGCATTTAAGATCAAATCCAAGAATATAAAATCAAATTTCTAAAATGCCTAAACTGAGACGAAGTCTACAAAAACTATTTTCTAGAAGGGGTTTTGTAAAAATATCTACCAATCGAGAATCAGTTGGAATGAAATTTATGCAGATATTTTCTTTGGAAATATGATCTATAATGAAATGATGTCTAACATCTATATGCTTGGTGTGAGAATGATTTACATAATTATTTGTGAGATCAATTGCACTTTTTCTATCACACATAAGTGGGACTCAATTAAAATTTAGACCATAGTCTTGCAAAGTTTGTATCATCCATAAAATTTGAGCAGAGCAACCGCTTAGAGCAATATACTCTGCCTCAGTGGTAGATAATGCAATATAATTTTGTTTTCGACTTGACCATGCAACTAATGAATGTCCCAACATAAAACACATTCCACTAGTACTTTTTCTATCAACTAGACTACCAGCATAATCCGCATCTGAATACCCTTTTAACTCAAAGTTATAGTTAGTTGGATACCATAGACCAAACCGTGGAGTATGCAACAAATATCTTATAATCCTTTTTTACAGCTTTTAAATGAAATTCTTTTGGATTTGATTGAAACTGTGCACATAAAAAACAACGAACATAATGTCAGGTCTAGAAGCAGTAAGATAAACAAGTGATCCAATCATACCTCGATATTTCTTTTGATCAACTACCTTACCATTTTCATCCTTGTCAAGTTTAATTGTCGTGCTCATGGGAGTTTTTGCAGGTTTAGCATCTTTCAATCCAAATTTGTTGACAAAGTCTCTGATATATTTTGTTTGAGAAATGAATGTACCTTTCTCGCTTTGTTTGATTTGAAATCCTAAAAAGAATTTCAACTCTCCTACCAAGCTCATTTCAAACTTCTCCTGCATGAATTTTTCAAATTTCTCATACAACAAGTTGTTAGTGGCACCATAAATAATGTCATCAACATATATTTGAACAATCAAAACATCATCATTTTCATGCAATAGAAATAATGTGGTGTCTACACAGCACTTTTTGAACCCATTTTCAAGGAGATAAGTGCTAAGACATTCATACCAAGCTCTAGGGGCTTGTTTTAATCCATATAGTGCTTTCTTAAGTTTATACACATGGTTAGGGTATTCATGACTTTCAAAACCTTCAGGTTGTTCAACAAATACATCTTCTTTCAAAATTCCATTAAGAAAAGCACTTTTAATATCCATTTGTCTTAGTTTAAATCCTTTATAAGAAGCAAAAGCTAACAATATCCTAATGGATTCTAGTCTCGCTACTGGTGCAAAAGTTTTATAAAAATCAATTCCTTCAATTTGATTATAACCTTTAGCGACTAACCTAGCTTTATTCCTAATCACATTTCCAGATTTATCAAATTTATTTTTAAAAATCTATTTTGTTCCTACAACTGGATAATCATTAGGTCTAGGTGCTAGAGTTCAAACATCATTTCGTTCAAATTGATTTAGCTCTTATTGCATAGCTATAAACCAACTCTCATCATTGAGAGCTGTATCTATGTCTTTGGGTTCAATTTCTGAAATAAATCCACTTTATAGACACAAATCACATAAATTTCTAAAGGAGGAACGAGTTTGAATACCTGCGATAGGATTTCCTATCACCAATTCTGGAGGATGATCTGCTTTGAATTTCAATCTCTCTGGATCCAGATTTCTTTGGACTTCTTTCGTGGTTGTAGTTTCTTTTGGATTTTCACTTTCATCTTCTTCGTTCTCCTCTTCGACATTGCTTTTGATTGTTTCCTTGCTTTGATCATTAATGCCTTCATCAAATTTCACATTGATTGACTCCATGATTATTCTCGTCCTTTTGTTGTATACTCTATAAGCTTTGCTTCTGGATGAGTATCCCATGAACATGCCTTCATCAGCTTTTGGCTCAAATTTTCCCAGTCGCTCACCTGTATTAAGAATAAAACACGAACAACCAACTTTGAAATATGCAATGTTTGGCTTTTTGTTGAACCATAGTTCATATGGTGTTTTATTAAAAATCGGCCTAATCATAACTCTATTCATTACATAACAAGCTGTATTTACTGCCTCTGCCCAAAAGGATAAGGGTAGTTCATATTCATTTATCATAGATCTAGCCAACTCTTGTAAGGTTTGATTCTTTCTCTCGACTACTCCATTTTTTTGTGGAGTACGTGTGGTAGAGAATTCATGTTTAAATCCATTTTCTTCACAAAAATTTTCAAATTCATAATTTTCAAATTCTCCACCATGATCACTTCTTAACGAAATAATAGAAACTTCCTTTTCATTTTGAACCAATTTTTTGAATTTAGTGAAATAAGAAAAAGTTTCTGATTTTTTAGCTAAGAAGTATACCCACGTGTATCTAGAGTAATCATTAACCAATACGAAACAATATTTCTTACCACCTAAACTTGCAATATCATTAGGTCCAAACAAATCCATATGAACTAGTTCAAGGACTCTAGAAGTACTTACAGTGTTCTTGGCATGGAACGATGATTTTTTAAGTTTTCCCATAGTACATGCTTTACATAGAGTTTCTATTTTGAAATCATGTGATGGCAAACCTCTTACCAAATCTTTTCTTTTTAATTTTTTTAACAGATTCATGCTAGCATGTCCTAATCGTCTATGCCATAAATTTACTTCCACATCCTTAGATACCAAACATTTTGAAAGAGTGAGATCATCAAAAGATAGAGAGTATATATTACCTTTCCTCTTACCTGAAAATAATGTTTCTTTTGATGATTGGTCAACAATTTTGCACAAGTCAGAATCAAAAACAACATTCATTCCCTTATCACATAACTGGCTAATTGAAGTCAAATTATGATGCAGATTTTCAACATATAATACATCGTTTAAGGTAAACATACCGTTACCTACTTTAGCTTTACCAATAATTTTACATTTATCGTTGTTGCCCATTGTGACTCTGCCACCTTTGTGCTTCTCTAGGCTAAGTAATTTTGATTTGTCACCCATCATATGCCTGGAACAGCTAGAATCTAGGTACCACTCTTGTTGTTCCTTAGCCTGCCAACACACCTAGCTTGGCTCGTCATCATCGCTGTCATTTATTTCTCCTGAAAAGCACAGATTTGCTTTTTCATTCTCACTGCCGGTGCTTTCATCATTATCTTCATTGTACTCGCTACTAAGCATGGCAAGGCGAGATTCTTTGACTTGGGAGGTTCCTTCATGAGTCACTTCAAGCGTGTGCCGGATTTCCTGCGCAGTTAAAGAATGTGAGACACGGTTAAATTCAGTTTGATCTAATGAGCAAATAATAGAGTTCATAGCTTTGGTGTTGGAAGTTTGCAGTTTATTTTCAAGATCTGTCCATTGATTCATGGGTTTTTCAATTTCTTGATTATCTACCATTACTGTTGGTGTCCTATATCCTATTTCAACAATATTCCAAGCATCTATGATTTTCAGAAAAAATTTCATTCTATTTTTCCAATATGCATATTCACCATTGAACATGGGTGGTCTAGCTATGGACCGACTCTCCGCAAAAACATTATTAAAAGAAGCCATTTTAAAAATCAAATTTTTAAAACAAAAATTAGTTTGTGTTCCTAGCTCTAATACCACTTATAGGATAGTTTTCACCCTAGATGGAGGGGGTGAATAGGGTGTACTAATAATAATAAAAATTAATACAGAAATTAAAATATAAACGAAAAATAATGCAGTAAAGATCACACACAGATTTACCCAACTTCGGCAATAACCTGCCTACGTGCTGCCCCCAAGGTTTCTACTGGAAATTAAGTAGTCAGAGGCTTACAAACACACGTAAACTTGAGACACCCGCTAACTTTAATAACCTAACTCTAAGCTCAAAACCCTACCACAACTCAACTGCTAAGTTGCGAATTCTCAAACTACGCCCCGTAGTTTGTATCTAGTTACACAACTAGAAAGTTATACAATTTAAATATGAAAATAAAACTAAAAAAAATAAAACCAAAACCCTATTATTTTAAACTAAAGCCCAATATTAAATAGAAGACCAACCCAAAAATAAATAAAAGAAAACTGTTCCCCTTTTTTCTTCTGTGTAAAAACTTCGGCCGTTCTTTCTTTGTTCCTCTTCAAAGATTAGGGTTTTCAAAAAATTGAAGCTTCGGTTGAAAATTAATCGATCGAAATATGCTTTCACTTGATTGGCTTCGTCAACCGATTCTCTGGCCTTGATAGTTTGCGGCGGCTTCAATTTGTGTCGAGCTCGACTGATGTGAAAGTGGTATGTGATTTGTCCCCTTTTTCGATTTTGATTATTGCTCGACTTGATTTGAGTTCTGGATTGGTTCGTGATTTATTTGCTTGCTCTCTGATTTTGCTTGAACTCGAATGAGAATTTGATGATGATTAATTTGGGTTAAATAGGGAACGAAACCCTAAAGTCATGTTCGTATATTTTGTTTGAATTCTTCAATTTATCTGCTTGGCCATTGGATTTTTTCTTGAACGTCTGTGATAAATCTGACTTGTTCATATAATCATCAGTGGAGTATTGCTTGAATAGTTTGAGTCGGTTCCTTCTTTTGATCCTACGACTTTGGAATTTTGAATTTTGAGATGATCTGGACTTTGACTTGTTCAATCGTTCAATTCTTTGCTAGCACTCAATTTTCGATTTCCTTTTGAAACCGTTCCTTCACTTTGGTCGAACTACTACAGATCATTTCTCTTGTAAACTGCTTCACTATTTTGATGTGTTTTCTCCATGTATATACATACATATATGTATGTATGTGTGTGATTAATGCATGTATATATGTCACCGTGCTTATGCTCATTCATGTGTGTCACCCTATGTTGCATGTTTGTCTCCTATGATTCATGTGCACTGGCTTGATGTACATGTTGAAATTCGTGTGTGGTCTTATTGAATTCTTGCTATATACCTTGCTTTTGTTCATGCCTAAGTTTGCATTTGAGTCTTCATGTTGCATTGTTGAAACTGAGCTTGTTGTTGTTGTGTGCTCCGACCAGTCTGGCTTCAATGATGACCTTGTCTGTTTGTAGTGGTTCAGTTTGGTTATAGTACTAGTTCTGGTCTAGGTTGCATCGGCTTGTATGTGTTGTGATCTTCTTGTTTGTCCACTTCATGTAGCTTTCATACTTGTCTGGTGCACTTGTCCATGGTTTCATATGAATGTGGTCTTGAAGTCTTGCATACTTGCTTTGTACATGTCTGAATGCATGTTGTACTGGTCTTGTTCTGCTTCGAGTTAACTTACCAGTTGCTTCGAGCCAGTTCATGCCTGAGCATTTTTGAAGCTTTGTTGCATATACACATGTCTAGTTCCTTGCATTCATGTGTTCACTCTAAGTCTAGTCTGGTTTGGTCTGGTTCACCTTCATGTTGAAACTGAATACTTGTTGCTCTGACCATGCCTTGCACTTGACCATGCCTTGCACCTGACCATGCCTAAAACTTTGTTGCTTTCTGTTTATGTTTACCCATTGAAGCTTTGCATGTGTGTTTGTATTTGTTGCACTTGAGTTGAATCCGGCCTAGACTTGGGTTCAACCTTGTGCTCACATGTCCCTGCAGTTTTAACAGGCAAGTGTATATCGGTGTGCACGACCTTGTGGCATGTACAGTGATACACTGTGCATGTCACAAGTTGTTCGTGTATGATGAATAAAAATATAAATGATGACGAACAATCCAAATAGCTGAGGCAAATAATATATTCAAAACACACATTTTATTGTACACTGCAACATAATTTCTTTTTCAATTTTACCGCGTCAGTGTTTATTTTGCAGATAGCTCGGATGCTGGATTCAGATTGGAACAGAGTTGAAGATTAAATACGAGTGAGAGTGAATATGTAGTGAGGTGAAAATTGTAAGTTACAAATTGTGTTGTAATTGAAATTGTATTGTAATTGAATATGTGTAAATGTAGTGAGAGATCAAATTTGTACTATTCTAATTTGTAATAAAATATTTGTTTGAATAAAATATTTGTTTGAATATGAATTCTGAGTTATTTATTTTATTCAATAAATATTTATTTAATTATGTGAAAAATAAAATAGTACAACAACAAATACATTTAAACGAATATATATGTTTATTATCATCAAACAAAAATCAATACTAGCATATTCTACAATTGTAGCTCAACCTATAAAAAATCTAGTGTAAAATGAAAAAAAAACAAATTACAAAATGACAAGCAAGTTCTAAAATAGCATGGACAAAAAAAATTAAGTCTCCACTTTCCCTTTTGTTTCAAGCGAATAACGAATGTGTTGCGCACTGGATAAAATAATTTTCTCATTAAGAATAGAGATTTTCTCAACTGTTCCAAAGTAATGCCCTACCAAATATTAATGCTCTGCGAAACTTAATGTATTTGGGTTCAAATTACCTGGACCCAAATTAGGTGTCCTGATGTTCCCATCCATTTAACACATGACACATCGATAAAATTTTGCAAATAAATTCCTAGGGAAAAAGTAAAATGATTTATTTACATAATTTCAAGCACTCTGATCGGTTGAGCACACCGAGACACCGAAACTTGGGTCCAGGTGATTTTCTCCTAATGTATTCACTGCCTCAACAAAACTCTTCTCCCTTCTTAAAGCTTAATTCACCTTAACTGTCCCAAATTTCACATAGAAATTGCTCAACCTAGAAGTAGCATACATCCTCCTCAACTACAGACTACCACCACGGTCGATAGCTTAACCTAGAGAAAAAAATGTTACTGCTATAAATTGCATCGTTGCTAGAAACTAGAAGCTACCTGTAACGACCTGCCTTTTTGACCCTAGAAAGTCGCCACTTAATACATCCATGGTATTTAAATGTCGAGCATTCAAGTGCCGGAAAGGCAAATTGTTAGGGTAAAAAGAAAAAGAAAAAAAAATAGAAAACGAATAGAAGGAACGAATCTCACAGCGGAACGATCACATATAATATAAAAAAGACAGCAAAAGCCATCACTCTAAAATACATAGAATATCAGAGTTAAAAACAAACATCATCAGCCTGAACAGTTATAACTTCCTGACCTTACAATTGTTGATTGGTACATATAATAATACAGCGGAAATAAAATACTATGGCAGGTGAACTTCCAGCTCTACTCCATGAGCTACACGCCCCACCAATGACAACCTGGAAAAATACCTGGTCTGATCCGAGCATTATAATAAAATAACAGTTGTATCAGTCTGGAAATCAAGCATGAGAAACTCAAGTAAATGGTGAATATATAGTGATTTTGTGAGACCACGTCGCTAAACACAGAATGTGTTTTACCTCACAAGAACAACTTCCATACATGAATGAATGGGAACAAATTAAAAATAACCCAAACTTGAAAGAATGAGCATGAACAAGATCAAAATCCAAACTAACAAAACGGGCACAAATAATTAAACAGCGACAAGAGCTCCAGGCACTTCTCGATGCAATTAAGGAAACAATTCAAAGATTTGAATCAACAAAGCAGAAAAGGAAGTTTTCCAACAATGAATAGGAGGGTGCACCCCCCCTCACTGAAACTATACCTCTAGAAATATACTTGAGAACCACGATGGTTCTTGGAACCTCCAAACCGGACCCCGCTAACCTTATCGAGAATTAGAGTATTTCACATCTCCGTGAACATACGACCGGAACCAATCTAGAGTAGATGTGACAATACCTTAGGGGGAAACCCAACATAGCTTAGCCCCCACTCGCGCTTCGGTTTTAGTCATTTTCGACAAAGGATATCAACGCTCAAATGAGCAACACATCAAGTTAAATTGATGATACACAAAGAAGAAAGCCGAATCGATAGTAAATAAATTAACTATCGGGCAATCAAAATGATCATATATGGAAATTAAATCTCATACCCTTATCACTACTCGTCGATTCCAAACTTATATTATCCCTCGGTTAAAAATGAAGCCATGTAAGTGAAGGTAGTGTTACCTTTAGGCATTGCCTTGACACCATTTTTAACTTGCGAGATAGAAATGCATTTCCATACTTCGATGTTTAGTGCTAAGGGTATGACTAAACCCTTTCCATATAAGCGATATCGTTTATGGAAATTAAATTTCTTATCCTTTCTATAACCGAATCAAACCTTTTAAACTTTTAAAACCAAACTTGTGCTTGGTTTTCACATCCCAAATATTTGTAAAACACTTTAAAATCACTCTTTGAAATATTCTTTTTAAAGAGCAAATTATACTGTTAAGCGTATTAAAAAGAAGGGTCAAAAACAAATATCGTTAAAACATTGTTTACTATAAATCCAAAACAATTTACACTTAGCTTTATTTTTAAAAACAATTCCTTTTAAAATATTTTCTCATTTATAAACTATCGTTTACAAATTTCAAAACAACATTATTATCCCGGAAGATAATAAATAAATTAAATTGCTTTTATAAATTTAACACAATGTTAATCATTCTAAAAGATAATTGACATAATTCTTTTATAGATTTAAAACCACATTAATTATCCCAAGAGACAATTAATCAAACTTATAACTCCTTTAATAAATCAATTAATTAACTCTAAACACCTTTATTAAATCAATTAATTAATTCTAATCACTTTTATTAAACTAGTTGATTAATCTTTAAAACACTTTTATTAAATAAGTTAATTAACTTTAAACATCATTAATAAATTTACTTAATTTTATTATAGTTAAATAATAATTAAGAGTATATTTAAACCTCCAATTCTTTTCAAATACTTATACAATCCTTACAAACCCATTCAAAAAGAATTTACAAAAAAATATTTAAGGTAAATAACATTTATAAATTTAAACAACATTAATTATCCCGGAAGATAATAAAATCCAATTTATAAATTTAAAACAACGTTAGCTATCTTGAAAGATAATTAATCAAATTTGTAATTTCTTTTTAGATTTAAAACAACATTAATTATCCCAAAAGAAATTAATTAAATTTGTAACTTCTTTTATAAATTTTAGTCAACGCTTATCTTTTATTTTTAAAACCCTCAAAGTACTTGAAAGTATAGTTTAAACAACTTTCAAAGTGCAAAATATGACCAAACATTTATTTCGTAAAAATTCAAGCTTAAGTTCAACACACAATAAGGGTTTAAGGGAATGATATTTCATAAGTGATGGTATAGCAATAATTGCTATAATGACACTTACACAAACTAATCAATTTATCACAAATATTTCAATCAGACTACAACATCAGTGACATTAGAATATAAGTAAATTAATATTGACGAGAAACCCTTTAAGGTCTCTCTACACTAGTCCCATGTAAATCACACAGATGAATGTGAATTTTCAATGTGTTCCGTAGCGACCTATTCACTACGTATGCACTTCGACTTTCCTTCTGTTTTTGATTTCTACAACACAATGGTTATTTATGCCATATACTTTTCAAGTGGGAATTTGAATCTAAACAGACAATCAAATAACAATATAAATTATCATCCAAGCACTCAATGATAATCTATAGCAATACAAATATCATATAGGTTATTTAGGGGTGAGTAAACTAACATAAATTCCAATTTATGCTTTCGCGTTTCGGTTCGATCAATTTTAGCCCAAAATTCAACTAGCTCCAAATTCACCGAAATCAATTCCAGTTCATAGATAACGTCGATACAAATCCAACACAACTGACCGTGTTCAAATTCGACCTCGTATGAGGAACAGATTAATTTTATAAGCTATCGATTTAATTAAATTAATTAATAACTTATCACTTGATTAACAAACTAATTACCTTCAAAACCTTTCTTCCCCAAACACAAATTTCCATGCATAGATACATGTACATGCACCAAAGATGATCCACCTCTCTTCTCTTAACATACTCATCACTCAACGAAACGTCAAACCGTTTTCGCCAACGATCTTCTCTTCGAAATCTCTCACCGACATCATCACCTCGTCAATTCTGCTCCTTCTCATCAAATCATGTCCAGGAGCCCTCCTTCACAATCGAAACTGTCACATTCTTCCCTGTTGGACCGCACATGCCCAAACTTCACCCATCCATGCTCCCTCGACACTAGAAACGAGAATCAAAACTCCATTCCACATATCGCCTAACCAATCTCGAGCAAATTCAAACCCTAGCCACCTATTAAAACATGTCAAGCGCTTCAAAACTCCATCGAGCCTCACCAAACCTATATGGCATTATATATCTAGGCTACACGAGTTCAAAGATACAAGTTTTAGTTGAGTTTTATATTTGATTTAGATTTTTAAAGATCGACTATTATTCTTTCTTTATATAGGAAGTTGCAAAATGAAAAAGGGAGGGTGAGAATGAAATATTTAAGTGAACTTATCTAGATTATATCTAGATTATAAACATAAGTCGACTTCCTTATTCCTAACATAAGTTAAACACATTTTTTAAGCAAACCAAAATTTACAAGTATCATATCAAATCAAAATCAAATCAACTTTAAGGTTAGTTGAAAAATTTTGAATTTGAAAAAGTTTAAAAAGAAGGATTTTGCGGTATCCCGCCAGACAAGATTCTGTTTGCGTATAAACCGCTAACGATGGAAATAAAAATACGATCATGTGTCAAAATGTGCCACGATCACAAATCAACAATAAAATACACAAATTATTTTACTTTGTGAAATTTTAAAAATAACGTCGTTTGCCATAAAATCGTCAAATGGTAATTTAAACATTTACCAAATTAAAATTATGGAAAAATCACGTAAATTCAATTAAAAATACTAAAATAAAAATCAAGTTGTTTTGTTAACAAATTGATTTTTTTTGTTATTTATTCAAACCATTTATTATTGTAAATGAATTTACAAAATGTGTTCACAATTATTATTTATTAATTAAAAGAAGTTAAATAAGGCTATTAAATCCATTTAATTAATATTTAATTCACAATTCAAATTTTTAAATAATCACTATATTTGAATTCAAGTTATTTAGCTTTAAAAACCAATTATTTCAATATTTAAAATTTATTAAATATTGAGAAACCAAAATGATAAAATTGCGGGATGCTACATTCTCCCTCCTTTAAAAGAGTTTCATCCTCAAAATTCCCTAAGGAAGAGAATATACCCAAACCCTTAAGGTTTAAAAATTATTAATTAAAATGAGTTATTAAACTTTTAAAGTTCCTTACATGTTACGGAAAATTTTGGCAGCACCTCCTTTGCGTGGCTAATCCAAAAAAACTATAACTCACCACAACCGGCCCAAATCAATAAAAGAAAACTAAAGCCAAACAGCCTCCCATATTTGGGGTATAAAATCATCAATTAATTATCAATTTCTAAATCTACTATGTACTTCATTTTGCGTTAGATTTTTATTTTTGTAAGCAACTTACTATCTTGATGCTAATGCAGGTGCACAAGAAATCAAATAGTAATCTCTTGCTTCGCTGTACCTACCTTGTATAACATAGTTCAAAAGAGAATCGTGTTGACAAGGGTAATACACTAGTTATTTATGTCATAAGCTCAAGCAATATAAACAAGATAACAACCATAAGCAACAAGGCAATATAATGCAACTTAAAGCAATGTAACCACCATACGTAACAAAAGTAATGAGAATACTCTACAGTAAAATACTAAGCATATAGTCTTTTCAAAAGATAAATTTAAAACTAAATGCCTGAGTTTTTGTATTCATAATATATTTTCAAATTCCCCTAAAGAGGAATATATCAAAACTAAACTAGGGGTCTACTCCTACCGAAGCATGGTATAACTCTAGAATCAAAATAACATGGAGCATCCGATGGTATTTTGGTTCTTCCCAAACAATAACTAGAGAAAACAAATATACCCAGTGAGATTTCTTAATTCAGAAAAACTCCCAATCGCCCAACTTTAGTCATAACAAAAAAATATTTGAAAAACCATTTCATAAAAACTCTTACCAAATATCTTGAAATAATAACATTTCACCACAGTTTTTTTTAAAGTAATATTATTATTATTTCTTCTACAAATTCTTTCGAAATCACTTTTTCAAAAATACTGGGATTTAAGTCCTAACAAACAACAACTTTATAAACCGTAGTCTATAAAATCACATTGTCAATCAAATCAAATTCCATAAAGGAATAAACTAACAATTAATATTATTTAAAATGTTAAATGACCAACAAACAATATTTAGAATTTTACTTAGGTTTATTACTTTCTCGATTGTCCAAGGATATAGATAATTTTCCAAGCGTACCATTATGCTCATCAACCTGTGGTTATTGCTTAGAAGATTATCTAAGCTCCCTCACACAAAATTGGAAGTCATTCTCTAAACTTTCCTAATCCACACAGCATAGCTTACTATACATAAGCCAATATGATATACATAAATCATCCGTACGAAATATCTAATCCAACCACTTGTTCGGATACATAAACTTCACTTCCAAACTAGTATCGCTCATTCGACCTCCCAAGTGCAGACTTCGATCAGGTTCCTTGATTAGAAACCTCTATTCTCCTTACATAGCCATATACTATGATAGAAAACCTTAGTATCATATGAAGAATTTGAACCAAGTGTTTGCTGACAAGAATCGAGTGAGAAATCCTTTTTCGGACTTGTGTGAATCACCCGAAGTTATGTATTCGAACCCTAGATCAAGAACCGTGCAAATAAAATGATCTACGTATAACTTACGTACTTAATCTTATTGGTTTCTTAACTATACCATTCTCTTTTTAAATCACTTTTCATTTTTCATTTGTAGTATTTCATTCAATACTAAAATTATTTATGAATTATTCCATAAATTTTCACTTAAGTTTTCAAACATTTTATAAAGACTCCTCTTTATGAAACATTAAATTAAAATTTAATTCACTTTTATTTACTTGTATAATACTCTTCTACATCCTAAGAGTATATACAAAACATCAATTTTATTTTATTTATTTATTATTTGTTTTTATTTATGTGTTTTAAAAAAAATTCAAATGGAGGGTCAAATAAAATATGGGTCTTAAAACTGGGTCGACTGCTTTGACTTTTTACCTTAAAGTATCCTAAGGAAAGATGTCTACGGCTTAGCCCAATAACATAAAATAGTTTATGAGACTTAGAAGTTTAAACAAAAACTATGGTTTTAATAAAATAATGCTTACTAAAACCTTCATATCCAATTTAACCCACTTAAAAACTAGAGTTAAATTATCTCTTTTCTATCCAAGAGTTAAAATTTTCATTTATCAAACTATTCTTTTGTCAAAATACCTTTTATTTTAAATCAATTTCCTTTAAGGAAATTTAAGAACTAAATACTCGGTTTTATTTCAAAATCCTTTTTGAAATCATACAACATATGTTTTTATATATAAAATAACATCAACCATTTATTCACTAACGCTCACTTTGGGTTCGTTCGGATTCGAACTTATTTCGAACGCACAATGATAAAGAGAATAATTTACTAAGTGCACTACAATGTTCGCCTAGCAAACATTCGATAGTCACTTAGAAGATTATTCAGATTACCATAAAACTAATCGGGATATATCCCCAAACTATCTAAAGAAAATATATTTTTATTAAAAATTCCCTTTGAAATATTTAAACTTACAAATATTTTCCAAATAATACCACTATTAATTTTCTCAAAAATCTTTTTGAAATCAATGCAAGCAATATGGGGATTTAAATTCTCAAAAATCCTTTTTAAAACACATTTTATAACCCTAATTTATATGTAATTTCCTTTATATAAAATCATCTCTTCTTATAATAATTCTCTATTATGATAATAAAATTTTCTCAAATATTTATCCTTTAAATGTCTTATCTTCCCATTTAGATTGTACTAAACAAATTTTATTCATAGATTACTTTTAACTTAACATTTTCTCTGAAACCTTGCAGTCAAATTGTAAAACTTAATTTGCAAGGGCTTCATTTTAATGTACTTACAATTATCAAAACAATAAATTCCCATAAACTAATCGAGCATAAATTAACAATCAACAAGCAACAGTTAGTGCTCCTAAACTAACCGAGCACGACTAATCAAACAATAATGATAATAAATAAATATTATCATTTTGAAACAAACAAATACAATATAAACAACTATATCAATTTGAAAGTTATCCCTTTATATATATAAAATATATAGAACTTGTAAAATATTTCATTTACCAAATTTTCAAAAATCAATATCGTATCTGTTTGCTTTGTTCAAGCGTTTAGAAATCCCTATCGACACCATGATGTCCCGTCTCAACCAGAATTCATCAACAACTCAATAGACCAGTTAACACAATATGTTTTTATAGCAATAACAAATATGCTCTTGTATATATAATACTCTCAAACTCATTTAAGGGTATCACTTACCTTATCTCTAACGAGTTCACCCCACTAAAGCCAAGGTTCTCGCTTAACGTCCAGCTCTGATACCAGCTATAAAGACCTACATTTTCGACCCTTGAAAGTTGGCACTCAATACATCCATGGTATTGTAATGCCGAGCATTCAAGTGCTAGAAAGGCAGATTGTCAGGGTAAAAAGGAAAAGGAAAAAAAGAAAAGGAACAGAAGAAACAGAACCTCATAGCGGAACGATCACATATAATGTAACAAAACCAGTGGAAGCTCTCACTTTAAAATACATAGTATATCAGAGTTAAAAAAAACCTCATCAGACAGTTATAACTTCCCGACTTTACAATTTCTAATGGGAATATATAATAATACAGCGGAAATTAAAAGCTATGGTAGGTGAACATCCAGCTCTACTCCATGAGCTCCATGTCCCACCAACGACAACCTGGAAAAATTCTCGGTCTGACCCGAGCATTGTAATAAAATAACACCTGAATCAGTATGGAAAACAGTGTGAGAAACTCAAGTAATGTGGTGAACATATAATGATTTTTTGAGACTACGCCTCTAAACACAAAATGGGTTTTACCTCACAAGAACAACTTCCACATATGAATGAATGGGAACTAATTAAAATAAAACCAAAATTTGAAAGAGTAGGCATAAACAAGATCAAAATCCAAACTTAAAGAATGGATACAAATAATTAAACATCGAGAAGAGCTCCAGTAACTTGTCGATGCAATTAAGGAAATAATTCAAAGATTTGAATCAACAACAAGGAAAGGGAAGTTTTCCAATAATAACTAGGAGGGTGCACCTCCCCTCACTGAAAGTATACCTCTAGAAATATACTTGAGGACTACGTTGGCTCTCAGAAACCTCCAAGCCAGACCCCGCCAACCTTACCGAGAATTCGAGTATTTCACATCTTTACGCGCATACAACTGAAACCAATCTATAGAAGATGTGAAATACCCTAATGGGAGCAACTCCACATAGCCTGGCCCCCCAATCGCACTTTGATTTTAGTCATTTCCGACAAAGGATATTAAAGCTCAAATGAGCAACAAATAGTCTTAAATTGACGATACATAAAGAAGAAAGATGAATCGAAAGTCAACAAATCAACTATCGAAAAAATCAAAATGATCATATATGGAAATTAAATCGCATATCCTTATCACTACTTGTCGATTTCAAACTTATACTATCTCTCGGTTAAAAATAAAGTTGGGAAAGTGAAGGTAGCATTACCTGTAGGCGTTGCCTCGACACATTTTTAACCTTCGAAATAGAAATGCATTTCCATATCTTGACGTTTAGTGCTAAGAGTATGACTTCCATATAAGCAATACCGTTTATGAAAATTAAATATATTATCCTTTCCGTAACCGAATCAAACTTTTAAACTTTTAAAACTGAACTTATACTTGGTTTTCACATCACAAATATTTGTAAAACATTTTTAAAAACACTCTTTAAAATATTCTTTTTAAAGAGCAAATTATATTTTTAAGCATACTAAAAAGAAGGATAAAAAACAAATGTTTTTAAAACATTGTTTATTATAAACCCAAAACAATTTACACTTAGCTTTTTTTATAAAACCAATTCCTTTTAAAAGATTTTTTCATTTATAAACTATCATTTATAAATTTCAAAACAACATTTATTATCCTGGAAGATGATAAATCAATTAAAATGCTTTTATAAATTTAAAACAATGCTAATAATCTTGAAAGATAATTAATATAATTCTTTTATAATTTAAAACCACATAGACAACTAATCAAACTTATAACTCCTTTAATAAATCAACTAATTAGCTCTAAACACCTCTATTAAATCAGATAATTAATTCTAATCACTTTTATTAAATTGGTTACTTAATCTTTAGAACACTTTTATTAAATAATTTAATTAACTTTAGACATCATTACTAAATTTACAAATTAATTTTATGGTTGTTTAATAATAATTAAGAATATATTTAAACCTCCAATTCTTTTCAAATAGTTATACAATCTGTAACGCCCCACCTTTTATACCCAGATTAATAAAGAATATTATGAATAATATCGTCTACTAAACCGAAGAATAAATTTCTGAAAGGAGCGGCCATCGTGAAATTACTTTGGGCTAATACTGACCCCTCTCATATACCTCAACAAATAATAAAATGACGTGAATAGTATCGGCACAAAGCAAAAACATGAAGGCAAATATAGCCAGAACAATACAAAATATAATATGTAACAACCCGCATATTTTACGATTTTATATTTAAATATTTTATTTAAATATAGCGTCGTTAGTAGGATTAAAGTTCGAAATGTCACTTTTTGCAAACAGACGAATTGGGACTCAAGACCACTTCCATTGAGTCCAAAATGACGTTTGCGACTCTTTTGAGTATAAGCTTCGATATGTTTGGAGTAAGTTGAATTTTGACATTTTTTGTTGGGCTTTTGGGTTTGGGTTTCACCCAACTCATCATATACTCTAACTCAGCCCCCTCTCTTCATCCATTCATTCTCATTTCATTTCTTTTTCTCTAGCACAACTGAAAATGGGGAGAGGAATGGGAAATTAAAATTCAAAACCCTAGATTCATTTGCAAACTCCAAATTCTTGCTCCAAATTCAAAGAAAAGCTAAGGTAAGCCTCCTCTTCATCTTCTCCATCTCATTTCCTCTTCAATTTCAGAAAATTCCTAAACCCTAATTTAGGAAATACTTGTTTTGATCTTAGATTGAAGCTTGTAGAGTTGAAGTGAAGAGTGATTGATGTTTTCCTTGTGTTTGAGCTTCTTATCTTTGTTTTTGAGTTAAAAAGGTGAGTTTTGAACTCACATCTACTTCTCTTGATATCATTGATTTTAGGTATGAATTCCTAACACTTATTCATGTTCATTTGCTTTTGGTTTGAATTGATTTGGTGAACATTTCAATTTTGGTGTTTTGAAGTCAAAAACTCTAAAAATCATATCTTTGATGTTTGATCATGTTTTTGGAGGTGTATTGAAGAGCCAATAGGGCTGGGTTGTCGATTGGCATAAACCCCTAGCGCCCATTGCTCGTCCGATCGAAAATCGGAAGAGTTGCACTTCATTTGGATAGGCTGAAAAACAGCCCCAGTGTCAGTCAATCGACTGGCCTCTGCAGTCAGTCGACTGACTGTAGCAAATAAATGTTCCTGGGACTGTCTGCAGAAACTGGAAGTCTCTGTTTTCTACAGTCAGTCGACTGGCCTCTGCAGTCAGTCGACTGATTGTAGGAAATGAAACTTCGGGTTTCTGGATCAGTCGACCGGCCTCTGCAGTCAGTCGACTGACCTGCTTGTTTTAGCCCAGATTTGCCTATATTTCTTGGTTTCCAATTTTAATCGATTCGTGTCGATTCCAATTAGTAGTTATTGCATATTTGACTTTGATGATTCCTTTTTTATTTCATACACGGGTAATTATAAAGAGATCTTTTAAATCATATTAAAGCTTGTTTCTCCAACTTCTAATTTCTATTCAAAACACACACAAAATTTTGCACTTCGAGCGATGAGGGAGGTGAATTAAATGATTAAATAAAACGCGTGCTATGAACACGTGAGTTCATCTTTTCAGTTAATTCCTAATCTATTCGTTTGATCGTTTTGACCTCTGGGTCTGGTTTACCGATGAGATGAGGTGAACTTTGTACTGCTTTGAGTTTGAAATTGGCTAACAGTTAGTAAACCGTTTAGTGCGAACGTGTGGTATGAGACTCACGTTAACATTTTTCGGGTTCCTTTCTGAGAGTTGTGACACATTCCGCCAGACAGTGGTGTTCAGTACCGCCACTACGGTTTGTTGCCTTCGGGCATTGCCTTTGGGCGTTGCCTTCGGGCGTTGCCTTTTGGCGTTGCCTTCGGGTGTTGCCCTATAGTATCGCTTTTGGAGTTGGTCATTAGTCACCGCTCGAGTGATATTGGGTTTGTTGCCCTATAGTATCGCTTTTGGAGTTGGTCATTCGTCACCGCTCGAGTGATATTTGGGTTTGTTGCCTTCGGGCGTATGGATCCTTGTTATATAGTACTGAGCTCGAGCATCTTTTGTTTCTTTAACAATTATATTTCTCTAGAGTATCGCCCTTCGGTGAAGGTCCTTTGAACCACACGATATATAGCGATTACCTTGTGGAAACTTGTGTTACCTTTGTTGGTATTTGTTATTGCCTTCTTGGCTTGTTTTGGGATATGTATGTCCTTTGTTTATTTGAGTTGCCTATGATATGAGGCTTTTTATGATTCATCTTATGTTAGATGATTTGGTTATCTCCTTTGGAGATTATTGCGGTACTTTATGACCTTGTATGTTCATTATCATTTAGTTTATCTAACTGATTTGTTTAGCCAGACTGACCCGTGTATTTTATACTCGGGTCAGACTGAGATGTTTCAGGTTAGGTACTTTGGACTTAGCCTATTTTGCTTCCGCATGGACTATTCCGCTAGCTCCTTTTTGTTATAGCCTTTTGTGTAGTCCTTTTTGGCTGTATCTCTGATATGTATTCTATTGACTCGTCTGTATATTGTGGTTTGCTTTACCACTTGACATGTATCATTTTGTAAACTCTGTAATGTATCTGTATATGTGTAAATGTATGTGATGATCCATTGTTCTGTGATGTGTATTACATTTGAGTTGTTATATTTTATTCTGATAGATCCTTCAGCCACTTATGGCTTTGTATTAAGTATTTAATGGATATGTCGATCCACTTAGGTAAGAAGTGGCAATTGTCGGCGTATTCAATAGATAATTAAGACTAGGTCATAGATGGTCGCTCCTATCCAGCTCTATTCTCTGTATTAGCAGACAGTGTTACTTAGTAATACTCTTTGCTAATGTGGGTCTCGTAGTGGGGCGTTACATAATAGATATCGGAGATATATCATAGATCACAGTGAAAGAATAAATGTCATAACGAAGTAGTGAGTGTACAAAATAGAAGTCTAGGCTCACATAATAACATAATAATACAACACCGTGAAATCATACTAGCTAGTCAAAATATACATGCATCTATTGCAAAAGTATAACAAATCTAACATCTGCTAGCTCAAGTCCAAAAGCTAAGCCATGCTACCTGCATGGTCTCGGCCTGACTCGAGTATTATATAAAAATATAACAAACGCGTCAGATTACTACTAATCAAAAGGGTGACAAATATGATAATAAATAATAATAATATGATATGCATCAAAAGAGGACAATAATATGCTCAAAATAATCATATGCAACACATAAAGAAAATCACCATGTCATAAATAATATCAAGTCCTTGATAGACTATCATCTCAAAATATGGTGGAAATTATCTCAAAATTATCGAAGCCATAAATCAATAACAAAACCAAGATGCTTCATGAACAAGGGAATGATTACCCGAACACTAAACAAAACTATAATGATAGTTTCCCATCTCGATCAAAGTGCAGCAGAACAAGACCTCAACCAGAGGCTCACTACGTAGATTTCATTAGTGCATCAGAAAACTAGACGGCACTAACTAGTCCAAAACTACCGGTCATTAGAAATCTAGACGAACCAACAAGATCGATGGGTATGTAGCCACTAGAAATCTAAACGGGTCACAACTCATATAAGATGGAGGCCATCAGAAAACTAGATGGACATGTCTCATAATTATGAACAAGTCACCGGAAAATTAAACAGACTTGCCTATCAAAACATAAATTCTAATATCATATCGGCAAGAGTTTGGATCGTGATCACCTAGGGATCTATCAGCACTAAATGCTAAACTCCCCAAGCAGAACACCATCCATAAGTGTCAAACACTTCCAATAGTAACTAATCGAATATCGATCGAACATCCCATAAATATCCGGCGTTATTCGAATATTTACTAAAAGTCAGTGGATTTCACTAGTTTCTCTATTTTACAAGTCATGAGAATATCTGAACTAGATTTAACTACCATCCCATAGCTAGTTGATAATTTTAATCCATTTATAATCAATTCTTATCTCATAGAATGAATATAGTCAAAATTTATGAGTAATTATATATAAAAAACCATTATAAAAAGGCATTTAATCTCAGGGCTGCGACTTATTTAGCCATTTTGACCCTTTAAAACTCAAAATTTGGTAAAACGCAAAACATGAAAGTTGAAGATGATAACTTTAGATTGAATTAAAAAAATTACTTATTTCCGACTTACGTATCAAAAGATATGGTGATTTCATTTTAAGGTTTTTAAAAATATCAAACTCAGAAAATTGATATTCACAGGGCTGAGGCATTCGATTGCCATTTCAACAATCTAAATCTCAAAATTTTATAAAATTCAAAACATGAAAGTTGAATATGGTAACGTTATTTTGAATAAAAAAATAATCACCTAATTCCGACTTACGGATCAAAATATATTGCCATTTCATTTGAGGTCTTGAAATTACAAAACTCTGAGTATGTTTAAATTCCACAGGGCTGCGGCTTAAAAAGCCAATTAGGTCCTTTAAACACCAATACCTTGTAAAACTGAAAACACTAAAGTTGAAGATGGTAACCTGAGTTTGAATTCAAAAAGAGAATCACCTTATTCCGACTTACGGATCAAAAGATATGGCCATTTCATTTTCAGGTCTTGAAATTACAAAACGCTGATTATATTTAAATTCCACATGACTATGGGTTAAAAAACCAATTAGATTCTTTAAACCCCAAAATCTTGTAAACATCAAAACATTAAAGTAGAAGATGTTAACCTTAGCTTGAATTCAGAAAATGAATCACCTAATTTCGACTTACGGATCAAAAGATATGGCCATTTAATTTTCAGGTCTTGAAATTACAAAACTCTGAGTAAATTCAAATTCCACATGTCTGCAGCTTAAGAAACCAATTAGACCCTTTAAACCCCAAATCTTGTAAAACTCAAAACACTAAAGTTGAAGATGGTAACCTCAGCTTGAATTCAAAAAAAGAATCACCTGATTCTGACTTATGGATCAAAAGATATGGTCATTTAATTTCCAGGTCTCGAAATTACAAAACTCTGAGTAAATTTAAATTCCACAAGGCTACGACTTAAAAAAAATTAGACCTTTTAAACCCCAAAATCTTCTAAAACTAAAAACACTAAAGTTTAAGATGGTAATCTTAGCTTGAATTCAAAAAATGAATCACCTAAATCCGACTTACGATCAAAAGATATGGTCATTTCATTTTCAGATCTTGAAATATTGAGAATTCGGTAAAACGTTCATGTCCTGCAAAACAAAAAATTGAATTTTGAATTCAAAACCTCATGAAATTCGATTCTGGCAATTATAGTGAACTCATGGTGGTGTAATGACACTACAATGAGAGTCTCGGAGTCATATGAATTAAATTGAAGAGATATGCTCCAAAATTCAAAAAAACTCATTTAATAAAAATCAAAATTTCTCTTATGCAAGTCACTTCACAAATGTCATTATATGCAACCAAATGCTACAACCATCATGCACTATGACTTAGCACCTTATGTCGGACTATATGCAACCAATATATGCAAGTTATGATGGCTAGTGGGAAGAATATGGTCATTAACACGATTTAAAAATCAACCATGACCGAAACAAGTACGTATACACAAATTCCCTTCATTCAAGGGTGCCACAACTCTCAAACAAGCAACACTTGAATTCCCTAATCCCATATTAGTTGTAGTTGTGAGGAGGAGCTACCTTATTCAAAGAAGTAGTTTGCTTTCCCTCCTCTAAACCTTGCTGCTAATTCTCTAAACACCAAAACTCCTCAACAACCTTCATAATTCACAAAATCAAGAATCCATGTAAACCAAAATCGCAAAAAAAAACCAAATTTTGATTGTTCTAAAGGATGTAATTAGATCTATAGAGCTTACCTTTAATTTTTCTTGAATTTATTGGAATTAAAATGAGTTGATTTTTCACCTAGGGCTTTGTGGAGCAAAGAGAGAGCATGCTTAGTTTTGAACGTGGATTCTGTTTTATGAATGAGGAAGAGGTGTCAGTGGGAGTGTTTTAATGAAAGGGTGGTCTTCATAAATGACGATGAGCTTAGTCCATGAACCACACTTAGTCAAATTTTCCCTTTTTAGTCTCATTTTCTCTCTTTCTTCAAGTAAAAACTGCTTGATTGATTTTTTTTCCAATTATGAAAATAAAAATAAAAACATGTTTGTAAACTTCTCATATTATTATTTAAATCAATTTTTAACTGATTCAACAAAAATCCTAATTTAAAACATTTTACTTCTAAAATTCCCGATTTAAAAGCCGAACACAAAATAATTTATTCCTTAGCCTTATAAATCCCATAAAAATATTCCGGACTCAGATAAATAATGTGATCTCCAAATCAAATTAAAAATACTAATTTAACTTTTTAAATCCTCAAATCAAAATTCATTAACCTCTTTTAATTAGCAAGATCTATTTTTCGGGTTGTTAGAGACGCCCCCCTTAGGAAAATTGCGTCCTCGCAATTTCTCATTAAAGATGAATCCGTAACATGCTACACTAGCATTACATATATCTAAAATTTAGCAAACATGCAACCAAACTACCATAACTTAAGAAAAGAGAAAAGACACACCTTACTCATGCCGTGGGAAACAACTTAGGATATGTCTGCTCCATGTACTCATGAGTTTCCAGAGTGAATCCTTGGACCACTGGACCTTTACGAGCGGAACTTCTTTGCTCCCAAGTCTCCTCGTCTCCATTGCCACAATCTAAATCATCTTCTGGACATAAGTCAACTTTAGAGAAATCTCGAGATCTACAATCTCTCTAGGCTTTACAACCATCTTGGGATCTCTAGCACACTTCCGAAGCTGAAAAACATGGAACACATCATGAATAGCAGAAAGATGATCAGTCAAATCTACACGATATGTCATACTATCAATTCGCTCAGTAATAGGGAAAGGATCAATGAATCTAGGAGATAATTTCCCTATACGACTGAAACACACCACTCCCTTCATCGGAGATTCACAAACACCAAATCCCCGACAACAAACTCAAAAACTTTCCTACGCACATCCGCATAGGACTTCTGATGATCCTAGGTCTCTTTCATCCATTTCCTAATAATCTCAATCTTCTCAGAAGCTTTTCTAATAGAACTAGGCCCAAACACAAATCTATCCCCTGCTTTAAGCCAACATGAAGGTTATCGGCACGACCTCCCATACAAGGCTTCAAAAGGAGCCATACCGATGCTAGAATGATAGCTGTTATTATAAGCAAACTCTACGAGATGAATATGATCTTCCCAACCACCTCCAAAATCAAGCATACAGGCATGGAGCAAATATTCCAAAACTCTTTTTACCCTCTCCATCTGACCATCGGTCTGAGGATGGTAAGCTGTGCTAAGGTTAAGCTTTGTACCCAATGCGGTCTGAAGGCTCTTCCCAAATCTGCTTGTGAATAATGGATCTTGGTCACTAACGATGGCACTGGGAACGCCATGCAACCTCACAATGTCCTTGACATAAATTTTGGTCAAACATGGAGCGGTTCGTGTTGACTTAACTAGAATAAAATGAGGTGACTTAGTCAACCGGTCTAGTATAAACCAAATGCTATCATGCCTATTCCTCGAACGAGGAAGGCCATCCACAAAATCCATAGATACATGGAAAGGAGTTTAAGTGATCACTACTCGATCACTTTATAAAATAAAAATAAATAAATATGAGCTCAATTAATGTAAGTCCACATTTCGCTGGTCCCACTTCCAAATAGGGACATCTAAAGGCTGGAGAAGACCTCTTAGTCTCTGATGTTCAGCTTTCACAAGCTGACACGTCATACACCTCTTCACAAACTCTCCCACATCTCACTTCATGCCTTCCCAATAGCAGAGACGCTTCATATCGGCATACATCTTACTACTACCAGGATGGATGGTGTATCAAAAAAATGGAACTCCTCCAAAATATCTCTATGGAGACTATCAACAACTGGAACAACAAGCCTACCCCGTCTCCGCAAAGAATCTCTAGCATCAACCTCATAATAAGGCATCACATCACCACTGCTACTGGAACATCTCTGATAAATGTCAACAAGATGGGGATCCTGCTTCTGTGCTGCACAATGCGGTCCAAAATAGATGGACGTGCCTTAAGGCTAGCTAGCATAAATCCTGAATCTCCATCATAACATCTATCTCTAATATCACAATGAGAAAGAATCTCCAGATCATTCCATTCCATAATCATCAAAGAAATTACAGCTTGATGCTTTCCACTGAGGGCGTCTGCTACACGATTACCTTTCCCAGAGTATACCGAATATCCACATCATATGCAGCAAGGAACTCTAACCACCTTTGTTGTCTCATATTGAGCTCCTTCTCTGAAAATAAACATTTAGGGATTTATGATCGGTGTAAAGAATAAATCTCTTGCCCAACAGATAATGGCGCCAAATCTTCAAAGAAAAAACAATGGTGGCCAACTCAAGATTATGTGTGGAATACCTAACCTCATTCGGCCTAAGCCGTCGAGAGGCATAAGCAACCACTCTATCCTTCTACATTAACACAACACCTAAATCAGAACCACATGCATTAATATATATAACAAGATCCTTATTCCCTTCCGGAATAATAAGAACTAGTGCATGCATAAGGAAATCCTTCAGCTTTTGAAAAGATAACTCACAAGCATCATACCATAAGAACTTCACTCCCTTCCCGATCAGAGTAGTAAAAGGCAAAGCAATCTTGGAGAAATCCCTGATAAATCAGCAATAATAACCTGCTAGACCAAGGAAACACTGAACCTCAGTCATGCTCTCAAGTCTCTTCCAACTCTAAATGGCTTCAATATTTAATGGAACAACATAAATCCCTTCACTAGAAACCACATGTCTAAGAAATTTCACCTGCTTTTTCCAAAAATGGCACTTAGAGAACTTGGTCTTCAAAACATTCTTCCTCAATGTCTCCAACACAATTCTAAGATGCTTCTCATGCTCTTCTTTTATCCTTGAATAAACAAGAATACCATCTATAAACATGAGCACAAATCTATCAAGATAATCTCCAAAAACCTGATTCATCAAATCAACAAAATATGCAGGAGCATTGGTCAACAAAATATGCAGGAGCATTGGTCAAACCAAATGGCATAACAAGCCACTCATAAGACTCATATCTAGTCCTGAAAGCAGTCAAAGGAATATTATCCTCTACGACATAAAGCTGATGAAAACCAGTGGCTAGGTCCAGCTGTGTAAAGACTCTAGCACCACTTAGCCGATCAAACATATCATCAATGCAATGCAATGGATAGCAGTTCTTGATCATGAGCTCATTAAGCTTCCTGTAATCAATACATAATCTAAGGGAACCATCTGCCTTCTTCACAAACACATGGTAGTGCCCCATGGAGAGTTACTAGACCTGATAAGCTTCTTACTCTTAAGCTCTATCAACTGCTTCTTCAACTCTTAATTTTATGCAACCGATATCCTCGTGGGAGGATGACTAAAAGATTGTGCTCCAGGAACTAGATCAATCCTGTACTCAATGGCACGCTTAGGAGGAAGATTAGAAATGGTCTCAAAGACATCAACAAACTCTGCAACAACATGAATCCGTGCTATCTCCTCTTCATACGAAGACTCGATAGCATATAAGGAAACCCTTGGGCACAGACCTTCATCCTCAAGTGCTAAAGAAATATACCCTCCACTTTGAGGATGCTTAAGATTAACAATTCTTTCATTGCATAGAATATGAGCATTATGTGCAGAAAGCTAATCCATCCCCAAAATAATTCCAAAGTCCAGGTATGCCATTACATGCAAACCAGCAACAAAAGATACATCACACAAAACAATCTCAACACCTCTACAAAGCAAGTTAAGGGTTGCGGACCCGCCAATCGGATTCACAATCCTTAGAAAAGAAACTAAGCAAACAACATCCAAATCACATGCATCAACGGGCTCATTTGACATGAATGAATGTGAGGCACCCATATTGAAAAGAACCCGTATCCGCTTATCTCTAAACACAATAATTCCTTCTAGAATAGAATAAATCATACCTAACCACTGAGGTGGAGCTTTCAGAGCCTTAACAACATTCAACTTCCCTTGCCTTGCAAGAACAGGATCTGCATGTCTCTCGTGGCCTTCCTTCTTACAATAATAGCATGATCAACCCGAGGGAGGTGCACGGGGCTTGCTACAATCCCTAGAATAATGGCCCTTAGCTCCACAATTAAAGCATACAACTTAACTTATATTATGATTCATGGAATCACCTTCTTTCTTTCCCTTCTTTCCTTGCAACTTGCCTTTACCCTTCCAAAAAGGGTTCTTCCTCTTATGTTGGAACTCCTTCTTAGCTCGAGGTGCCTCATGATCACTCTCTTTCTCCACTGCTTCAAGGCAAAGAGCAATATAAACTACCTTCTAAAAAGATGCATCCAACTTAGACAAAAGAACAGTATTCAAAGACTTCTTCAAACCATTCACACACTTTTGGTTCTTCTTTAGAGTAGTGCTAACAAACTCTAAACCATACTTCAAAAGAGACTCGAATGTGGCGACATACTCTGAAACTGATAGCCGACCCTGCTTAAGACTTATAAACTTGCTAGCCATCTCTTCCTTCTCTACTTCGGGCATGAACTTAGCTTCAAATTTGGACTTGAAGTAAGTCCATGCCAATTGTGACTCATCAGTCTTTGCAACGAGGAGATCGTGCCAATCCAAGGCATGCTCCTTAAATTGGCTAGAAGCAACCTACACCTTCTGGTTATCTGACAAAGACATGCGGGAAAAGATCTTATCACTAGTCCACATCCAAGCCTGAACATCAATGATACTCTCAGTACCCTTAAACAGATTGCCACCTAACTTCATGTAATCGCCACAAAGGCGAGCAAAGAATGAACCAGTAGCAAAGGGATCCTGAAAAGTAGCCGAAGTCTACATAGTCTCAACAAGACTCCTCCACTGCTCGGTAGATAAAGTAATATCCTCCCCACGGGGACCATTGGACGGTTCGTTAGGAGTAGGACAAACTATAAGTCTACCTCGAGCCATGGAACTATCTGCCCAAGAGAGCTCCAAATTAGCATCCAATAAAATAATAATAATATAATAATATGCTAAGAATAAAACAAAGTACGACCCAATGATCACCCAATAATCACTTTTATTCTTATCCCTAATAGATAATAATAAATTCTATCTACCACGCAACCAAGAGGGTACTAGGTCAAGATCTGTGAAAAATCATACTTTACATTGTTCTAACCTCGCTCTGATACCAAGCTGCAACGCCCCACCCTTTTATACCTAGATTAAAAAAGAATATTATGAATAATATCGTATGCTAATCAGGAGAATAAGGTTTTGAAAGGAGCAACCATCGTGAAATTACTTTGGGCTAATACTGACACGTCTCATATACCTCAACAAATAATAAAATGACGTGAACAGTATCGGCACAAAGCAATAACATGAATTTCGGTATAGCCAGAACAGTTGAAAATATAACAAATATCAAAGATATATCATAGATTACATCAAAAGGATAAATGTCATAACATAGTAGTGATTCTACAAAATACAAGTCTAGGCTCACATAATAGCATAATAATACAACACCATCAAAACATGCTAGCCAGCCAAAATATACATGCATCTATCACAAAAGTATAACAAATCTAACATTTGCTAGCCCAAATCCAAAAGCTAAGCCCTACTACCTGCATGGTCTCGGCCTAACCTGAGTATTATATGAAAATATAACAAACGGGTCAGATTACTACTAATCAAAAGAGTGACAAATATGATAATAAATAATAATAAAATGATATGCATCAAAAGAGGACAACAATATGCTCAAAACAATCATTTGCAAGGCATAACACCATGTCATAAATAATATCAAGTCCTCAATAGACTGTCATCTCAAAATATGGTGGAAATCATCTCAAAATTATTGAAGCCATAAACTAATATCAAAACCAAGATGCTTCGATGAACAACGGGAATTTTTACCCAAAACACTAAACAAAACTATAATGATAGTTTCCCATCTCGATCAAAGTGCAGTAGGACGATACCTTAACCGGAGGCTCACTACGTAGATTTCATGAGTGCATAGGAAAACTAGACGACACTCACTAGTCCAAAACTGCCAGTCACCGAAAATCTAGACAGACCAACAAGATCAATGGGTATGTAGCCAATAGAAATCTAAATAGGTTACAACTCATATAAGATGGAGGCCACCGGAAAACTAGACAGGAATGTCACATAATCATGAACAAGTCATCGGAAAACTAAACGGATTTTCCTATCAAAACATAAATTATGATACCATATAGGCAAGAGTTTGGACCGTAATCACTAGGGATCTATCAGCTCTAAATGTCAAACTCCCCAAGCAAAACACCATCCATAAGTGTCAAACACTTCCAGTAGTAACAAATCGAATATCGACCGAACATCCCATAAATATCCGGCGTTATTCGAATATTTACTAAAAGTTCACTAATTTCTCTATTTGACAAGTCATGAGAATATCCAGACTAGATTTAACTACCGTCCCATAACTAATTGATAATTCTAATATGTTTATAATCAATTCTTATCTCATAAAATGAAAATAATCAAAATTTATGAATAAATATATATATAAAAACATTATAAAAAGGCATTTAATCTCAAGGCTGCGGTTAATTTAGCCATTTCGACCCTTTAAAACCCAAAATCGGGTAAAACTCAAAACATGAAAGTTGAAGCGATAACTTCAGCTTGAATTAAAAAAATCGCTTATTTATGACTTACGTATCAAATGATATAGCGATTTCATTTTCAGGCTTTTAAAAATATCAAACTCAGAAAATTAATATTCACATGGCTGAGGCATTCGATTGCCATTTCAACAATCTAAATCTCAAAAAAATTTAAATCTCAAAACATGAAAGTTGAAGATGGTAACCTTATCTTGAATTCAAAAAAAGGATCACCTAATTCCTACTTATGAATCAAAAGAGATGGCCATTTCATTTTAGGTCTTGAAATTACAAAACTCTAAGTATATTTAAATTCCACAGGGCTACGGCATAAAAAGCCAATCATACCCTTTAAACCCAAAAATCTTGTAAAATTCAAAATACTAAAGTTGAAGATGGTAATCATAGCTTGAATTCAAAAGGAGAATAACCTAATTCTGACTTACAGATCAAAAGATATGGCCATTTCATTTTCAAGTCTTGAAATTACAAAACGCTGAGTATATTTAAATTCCATAGGGTTGTGGCTTAAAAAACCAATTGGACCCTTTAAACCCCAAAATCTTGTAAAACTCAAAACATTAAAGTTGAAGATGTTAACCTTAGCTTGAATTCAAAAAATGAATCAACTAATTCCGACTTACGAATCAAAAGATATGGCCATTTAATTTTCAGGTCTTGAAATTACAAAACTCTAAGTAAATTTAAATTCCACAAGTCTGCAGCTTAAGAAACCAATTAGACCCTTTAAACCCCAAATAATGTAAAACTCAAAACACTAAAGTTGAAGATAGTAACTGCAGCTTGAATTCAAAAAATATAATCGCTTAATTCCAACTTACAAATCAAAAGATATGGCCATTTAATTTTCAGGTCTCAAAATTACAAAACTCTAAGTAAATTCAAATTCCACAGGGCTGCGGCTTAAAAAACCAATTAGACCCTTTAAATCCTAAATTCTTGTAAAACTCAAAACACTAAGGTTGAAGACGGTTACCTTAGCTTGAAGTTAAAAAATGAATCATCTAATTACGACTTACGAATCAAAAGATATGGCCATTTCATTTTCAGGTCTTGAAATATTGAGAATTCGGTAAAAAGAACTTCATGTTCCAAAAACAAAAAATTAAATTTTGAAATCAAAACCTCATGAAATTCGATTCCGGCAATTATAGTGAACTCATGGTGGTGTAATGACACTACAATAAGAGTCTCAGAGTCATATGAATTAAATTGAAGAGATATGCTCCAAAATTCAAAATCTCCCATTTAATAAATATCAAAATTCCCATATGCAAGTCACTTCAAAAATGTCATTCTATGCAACCAAATGCTACAACCATCATGTACTATGACTTAGCACCTTATGTCGGACTATATGCAACCAATATATGCAAGTTATGGTGGCTATTGGGAAGAATATGGTCATTAACACGATATAAAAATCAACCATGACTGAAACAAGTACATATACACAACTTCCCTTCATTCAAGAGTGCCACAACTCTCAAACAAGAAATACTTGAATTACCTAATCCCATATTAGTTGTAGTTGTGAGGAGAAGTTACCTAATTCAAAGAAGTAGTTTGCTTTCTTTCCTCTAAACCTTGCTACTAACTATCTTAACACCAAAACTCCTCAACAACCTTCATAATTCACAAAATCAAGAATCCATGCAAATCAAAATCACAACAAAACCAAATTTTGATTGTTCTAAAGGATGTAATTGGGTCTATAGAGCTTACCTTTATTTTTTCTTGAATTTATTGGAATTAAAATGAGTGGATTTTTCACCTAGGGCTTCGTGGAGCAAAGAGAGAGCATGCTAAGTTTTGAACATGGATTTCTTTTTTATGAATGAGGAAGAGGTGTCGGTGGAAGTGTTCTAATGAAGGGGTGGTCTTCATAAATGACAATGGGGTTAGTCCATGAACCACACTTAGCCAAATTTTCCCTTTTTAGTCTCATGTTCTCTCTTTCTTCAAGTAAAAACTTCTTGATTTATTTTTTTTTTCCAATAAATTCCAACTATGAAAATAAAAACATGTTTGTAAACTTCTTATATTATTATTTAAATCAATTTTTAACTGGTTCAACAAAAATCCTGATTTAAAACAATATACTTCTAAAATTCCCGATTTAAAAGCCAAACACAAAATAATTTATTCCTTAGCCTTATAAATCCCATAAAAATATTCCGGACCCAAATAAATAATGTATTTCATATTTAAACCATTTATTTAATGTTTAAAAATTGATTTTACCCTCAAAAATATCCAAATCAAATTAAAAATCCTAATTTAACATTTTAAATCCTCAAATCAAAATTCATTAACCTCTTTTAATTAGTAAGCTCTATTTTATGGGTTGTTACACAATCATTACAAACCCATTTCAAAAGAATTTATAAGATATTTTAGGTAATTAACCTATAAAATTTTAACAACATTAATTACCCCAAAAGATAATTAAATCCAATTTATAACCTTTTATAAATTTAAAACGGCATTAATTATCTTAAAAGATAATTAATCAAATTTATAATCTCATTTTAGAATTAAAACAGCGTTGATTATCCTGGAAGATATTTAATTAAATTTATAACTCCTTCTATAAATTTTAATCAACGTTTATCTTTTATTTTCAAAAATCTCAAAATACTTGAAAATATAGTTTAAAAAACTTTCAAAGTGCAAAAACACGACGAAACATTTATTTTGTAAAAATACAAGCTCAAGTTCAACATACAACAAGGGTTTACGAGGATGATATTTCATAAGTGACGGTATAACAATAATCACTACAATGAGACTTACACAAACCAAACAACATGTTATAAATATTTCAACCAAACAACAGTACAAGCGACATCAGAATATAATTAAATTAATATTAGCGGGAAACCCCATATGCTCTCTTTACATAAATCCTCTATAAATCACATAGATGAATGTGAACTTTCAAAGTGTTCCGTAGCGACCTATTCGCTACGTATACACTTTGACTTTCCTTCTGCTTTTGCTCCTTACAACACAATGATTATTTATGTCATCTGTTTTTCAAGCAGAAATTTAAATCCAAACTGACAATCAAAAAACAATATATACTATCATCCAAACATTCAACAATAATCTATAGCAATACAGATATCATATGGTTTCTTTAGGGGTGAGTAAACTCATAGAAATTTTAATTGATGCTTTCAAGTTTTGGTTCGATCTAAATCGATTTTAGCCCAAAATTCAACTAGATTCAAATTCAACGAAATCAATTCCAGCGCGTAGATAACGTTGATGCAAGTCTAATGCAACTGACTGTATTCAAATTCAACTTCGTATGAGCAAGATATTAATTTTATAAGTTATCGATTTAATTAAATTAATTAATAACTTAATCAGTTGATTAATTAACTAATTACCATCAAAACCTTTCTTCCCCAAATACAAATTAACGTGCACAAATACATGTGTTGGATCATAGATTTTGATTGCTGACAAGACACAACAATTCACGAATCTACGACTATGACAGCATCCGGACTCAACGACTCAAAGTATGGTTCATATAGTTATATATTTTAACAAGAGTCATCAAATATATATATATATAGTCTAGTTTAGTGCTTTGTTAAAATCTTTCCTCAGGAATCATCATTCAAATAAATTTTCATATTTTAATCAAAATCAAGTTTTCAAAAAATGCATAGAGCGGAGCTCGAACCCGGGTCACTAGTTTGGAAGGCAAGTACTCTAACCAAATGAGCTATCATAGTTTATGTTTAACAATAGAATTCAGTCGACTGATTACATTCAGTTAGTCGATTTAATCTGTGCATTTTAACATATACGTGCATGTTTTTAAATTCAGTCGACTGAATGACCAAAGTCAGTCGACTGAATCCTGCAACTATCCTTTTTTATGAAAAGACACCTCTTTTCTGAATAGTTGTCTTCCTCCCCAAGGGTTGCAACCATTGCTATTCGTAGAGATCTCTTCACCAGCAGTTGCAACTTCTTAACTACTATATATATGCATGAATTTCAAGATCAAATTACTTCACTTACTTGCTTATACTTGAATCATATTTTTTGAATTAACTACTCTCTTGAATTCATACATTCATTGCTTATGTATTCATTTCCATATTCTTCAAGCAATTTGAAACTTCCTAATCTTCATATACACACAACTACACACATCATACTTGAGGAAAAGATTATAGGAAGGGTGTACTACAAGTGACAAATCCGTGTTATTAGAACACACAAGGTCAAAACAATCTTTTGTATTTGTTAAAGTCTTGTTCTGCTATTCAAGCGTGTGAAGTCTTCTTCGGTTGCTGAGGCGAAATCCTGTTCCGCTGCTCAGGTCCCTGTTCTGCTGCTCAAGGGTTGTATAGACCTGTTCCTCCGGGTTAAGTGAGGGTTGTTGTTTTACTGAAATTCCAGAAGGAGGCTGGAACTGGACGTAGGACGGTGCTCCGAACCAGTATAAAAATCTCTAGTGTTATTTTTATTATACCTCTCTTATATTCCGCACGATTTACTATATAGCTATCATCACTATATTCTTTATTATCGTATATCCATATTACACGATTCATAGCACACTTTAATTTGGTATCAGAGCCTGGAATTCTATCGATCGTCACAACATCATAGAATAATGGCCAGAAAACTATCCAGTCGAAATACAATAGGCAAAATCCCTGTCAAAGTCACCAGTGAGGACTACAAAAAGGTACTTTCTAATTTACAAATTTCAGTAAAAGATAATAATGAATTAGTTAGTATAAGCAATAAGATTTCAAAGCTTAATTTTATTATTTTAGAAAAGATGAAATCTATTGAACTTGAAAATGAGAAATTGAAAAACGAGAAGTTAAATTTAGAAAATCAACTTGGTGTTTTAAAGAATAATTTTATAACCGTTAAAGATTTTCTAGATGAATAAAACACCATATTTGAAAAGGAGAGAGAAAAATTTTCAAAAGAAAATTTTGATTTGAAAAGACAAAATGATTTATTACAATCCTCTTTAGATAATTCAGAATCTCAAAATTTCCTTCTCAAAAATGAGAACTGTACGTTAAAAAACGAGTATTCTGAATTAAATGAGAAAATTGATATTTTGAATACTAGTAATAATTCTTTTGAAAATAATAATTGTGACTTTAAAGCTTAATTTGATAAACTTAACACTGAAGTCACAAAATTTAATAAAGGTCAAAACGATTTAAACATGATTTTATCTAGTTCTAGACCTTTACATGATAAAAGTGGTTTAGGTTATAATAAAACTAATCGTAGAAATAGCACTAGATATGCTTTCATGTATAGTAAAAATGTTAGTGCTAGTACTAAATTTCGAGTAAAGTCTAAATCCAATTTTTATAGAAATTCAAATACTGTTATGACCAATAATGTTTATAATTTCTCTAGAAGTACAAAATCATTGACGGGAAATATGAATAAAAATTATCTAAGTATTTGGGTTTCTATTAATTGGAAAAATAGAGAAAAATACATTGATGATTATTTTGATATGGTAGTTAATAATGAAAATTATATTTTTAAAGGTTCAACCACACCCAAATGGGTATGGTTTCCTAAAAATTAGGAAATTATAAGAACCTTGGGTATCAAATGCTTTAAATGTTAAATTTTTTTGATACCTTACATTATAAGTAGTAGTTATTTTGTTTTATATTGTTCTATGTTAACACTTATGTGGAATATAATTTATGTCATCATATAAACTCTCCTTTTTGTCGATGACAAAGGGGGAGAATATTGCTCTAACACTATTTGCAGGAATAAACGATGCAAGCATAGAGTAAGGGGGAGAAAAGATTAATTATTTTCAGGAATATATAGCATAGATTCAGGGGGAGAAATCTATAGCACAATTACTGGAATATATTCAGGGGGAGAGATAAGTCAACAAAGCTTGTCGAAGATTCGTCAGTAGCAAATGGAGTTATCATCAACAAAAAGGGGGAGAATGTTGGATCATAGATTTTGATTGCTGACAAGACACAACAATTCACGAATCTATGACTATGACAACATCCGGACTCAACGACTCAAAGTATAGAGAGTCTAGTTTAGTGCTTTGTTAAAACCTTTCCTCAAGAATCATCATTCACATTCAAATAAATTTTCATATTTTAGTCAAAATCAAGTTTCCAAAAAATGCATGGAGTGGGGCTCGAACCCGGGTCACTAGTTTGGAAAGCAAGCACTCTAAGCAAATGAGATACCGTAGTTTTTGTTTAACAACATAATTCAGTTGACTGAATACATTCATTTAGTCGACTGAATCTGTGCATTTTAACATATATGTGCATGTTTTTAAATTCAGTCGACTGAATGATCAAAGTCAGTCGACTGAATCCTGCAACTCTCCTTTTTTATGAGAAGACACCTCTTTTCTGAATAGTTGTCTTCCTCCCCAAGGATTGCAACCATTGCTATTCGTAGAGATCTCTTCACCAGCAGTTGCAACTTCTTAACTACTATATATATGCATGAATTTCAAGATCAAATTACTTCACTTACTTGCTTATACTTGAATCATATTTTCTGAATTAACTACTCTCTTGAATTCATACATTCATTGCTTACGTATTCATTTTCATATTCTTCAAGCAATTTGAAACTTCCTAATCTTCATATACACACAACTACACACATCATACTTGAGGAAAAGATTATAGGAAGGGTGTACTACAAGTGACAAATCCGTGTTATTAGAACACACAAGGTCAAAACAATCTTTTGTATTTGTTAAAGTCCTGTTCTGCTGCTCAGGCGTGTGAAGTCCTCTTCGGTTGCTGAGGCGAAATTCTATTCCGCTGCTTAGGTCCCTGTTTTGCTGCTCAAGGGTTGTATAGACCCGTTCCTCCGGGTTAAGTGAGGGTTGCTGTTTTAGTGAAATTCCAGAAGGAGTCTGGGACTGGACGTAGGACGGTGCTCCAAACCAGTATATAAATATCTGGTGTTATTTTTATTATACTGCTCTTATATTCCACACTATTTACTGTATAGCTATCATCACTATATTCTGTATTATCGTATATCCATATTACACGATCCATAACACACTTTCAACATGTTCATGAACCAAAGATGATCCGCCTCTCTCCTCCTAGCATGCCCATCATCAACGAAACGTCGAACCATTTATGTCAACGAGTTTCTCTTCACAGTCTCTCCCTGGCCATCATCACCACGTCAGCTCCGCTCCTTCCCATTAAATCACATCCAGGAGCCCTCCTTCACAATCGAAACTGTCGCATTCTTCCCTAATTGACTTCACATGCCCAAACTTCACTCATCCATGCTCCTCGACACTACAAACAATAATCCAAACTCCATTACGCCTATCGCCTACTCAATCTTGAGCAAATCCAAACCCTAGCCATTATTAAAACGATTGAGTGCTTCAAAACTCCACCGAGCCTCACTAAACTAATATAGCACCGTAGATCTTGACTATAGGAGTTCAAAGATACAAGTTTTACAATTTCTAGTTGAGTTTTTGATTTGATTTATAGTTTTAAAGATCGACCATTATTATTTCTTTCTATAGGAAGTTGCAAAACAAAAAAAGGGGGAAAGAATGAAGTGTTTAAGTTAATTTATAGATTATAAATATAAGTCAACTTCCTTACTAACATAAGTTAAACAAAGTTTCTAAGCAAACCAAAATTTATAAGCAACATATCAAATCAAAATCAAATAATCTTTAAAGTCAATTGAATTTTTTTGAATTTGATTTGATTTTGAATTTTTTTGAAAAGAAGGTTTTTGCGGCATCCGACTAGACAATATTCCGTTTGCGTATAAATTGCGAACGATATAAATAAAAATACGACCGTGCACCAAAATGTGCCACTATCACAAATCAACAATAAAATACATATATTATTTTATTATGTGAATTTTCAAAAATAATGTCGTTTGCCATAAAATGTCAAACGATAATTTAAACATTTTCCAAACGAAAATTATGGAAAAATCACATAAATTCAATTAAAAATACTACAATAAAAATCAAGTCATTTTATTAACAATTTTATTTTCTTGTTATTTATTTGAACCATTAATTAGTGTAAATAAATTTACAAAACGTGTTCACCATTATTATTTATTAATTAAAAGAAGTTAAATAAGGCTATTAAATTCGTTTAATTAATATTCAGTTCACAATTCAAATTTTTAAATAATCACGATATTTGAATTCAAGTTTTTAAGCTTTAAAACCAATTATTTCAATATTTAAAATTAATTAAATATTCATAAATCAAAAGTATAAAATTATGGGATGTTACACTACCTCTGCGCCTAAGTTGCTAGTCACACCGCCTGTTGAATCTGAAGTTGGTATTAGATAAGGGCGATCAAAAACTGAAGAATGAACTATGGTGAAGAGATGCTACCTTTAGTGCCTGGAGTTGATGCCATGCTTAGATTGTGCTACATTGATTTTGAAGTCATATCTAGAGTGGGTTGCTAAAATTACCACGGTTGAATTGTTGTTAATACTAATTCTATGTTCGCCTGCGTTCGAATGCTGCTTCCGCAACGAGGATTCTCGAATCTAAGATCATTTTTGTTTGAATGATGCTGCCGCAGACCTGAAAGAGGAGACTTAGATATGAAATAGTCGAAGATTGAAATGATGCCGATATAAGTAAAAATCGTGTTTTGGATCTGGTTGTTTGAGTTTTGGTAAATTACTGCTCGTTGATGAAGTTGCGGTTCGGTGAATGGTTTGGTAGTTTTGAATTCTTTGTATTTTGATTGATGAGTTGTTGAGGTGTGATGCAATGATCAGTTTAGGATGGCAATGTCGTGCGGTGATGGTAGAAGTGTAGAGTTGAAATGTATGTGGTTGACAATAAGTTTTTGATGGTAGGAGTTGTTGATCGAATTAGATGATGAAGGCTAAATGAGATCTGATTGTTATTCGATACTTTTCATGAGTGGGAATCCTTTTACTATATAGGCTGGGGTTTTGCATGAAAATAGAGCTGGAGATATTCTTCAGTTTGAACAATTTGAAAGTGACTTTTTGTTTGAATTAATCTTTGTGTATGGCCAGCCGTGTACTCTATATCTCCTTGTATGAAATGTTAATATTCATTTGTACTTTAAGAGTTTTTACCAATATTATTTTCACTTGACATGACACACACAAACTAGTTTTGAACCAACAAAAAAAACTCCATCATGCACAGTATTTGATGCGCTTAACTGAAATCAAAACCCTGTAAATATACCATGCTAAGCAAACACATTAAATGCAACATACATTTATTAATATCAAACAGAAATCATTGATTGAACTATTCCACAATCTCCCCCTTTTGATGATAAGAAACATATGTTAAGATTTATAGATATAGGGTGGAGATGCGTTTTGATACATGTATTTCAAGATATGATGGACAATATATGATTTTTGGTTATGCTCCCTATAAATAAATACTCTCCTTACAAGTATGATCCCAAAAAAATAACAAAATGAATGAAAGATCAGAAATAAATAAAAAAAATGAACATTCAATCAAAAAATCCATCCTATTTATTATCAAGTCATTTGCTGTTACCACCAAACCTTAACCTCTCTGCCCTTGTCTTTTTCATTAAAAGTATGAGATAACAAATATCATAGTGAATGAGTAAATAGAGAATTATGAATCAAGAGTAAAAAATCAAAATTGTATATACTCAATTTTACATCGAATATGGCTCACAGTAACTATTATTGATCAAAACATATCTTAAAATATAAAATGGATGAAATAAACAATTTATAATGCTACGGCATATGGTTCAATAAACAAAACTTAGCCTACAAACCATGATTTCAACTGAGTGAAGTATTTATGTGAGGATAGTTTGATCCCTAACCCATTATAAATGAGATCAACTCATGCATTACCATGATGTCTCGTATATAAGGGAAAAAGCATTGCTTGACTAGTTGATATACACCGACATTAAATAATTTTCAAGTCAGCTACACCTAGATAATATAACTCTATGCTCATGTCGCATCCATTTTTCATACCTAGGCCTTTAACCGTTAAGTTTCAAAATTTTATAAAAATATTTTATGTGTTTTCCCAATACCTATGTTTTTCCAATCAAACATAACCACATTTCTAATTTACGTCATTCTTACCACGTATACATAGAGTGGAAAAGATGGATCGCTACAAAAATGATAGATAAAGAAATGATGTGGGATATGTAATAATAAAAAATAGAATGCTAGTAACTCATGCTTAACATTAAACAGAAATATATAATATTAGTAGTCTATCAAGAGCATAACAGTTTATTCCCAATCATTTATGTAATCATTATTCATAAATTTGGTAAGCACAAATAGTTCAAATCAGTCATATCCAAAAAAACTCTTAAAACAATCTAAGAATATATTTTTCAAATTGAAATCTCATTTCTAATACCATTGCAAAAAAAAGAATGAAAAATAATACAGAAAATAAAAAAACAAAGAAAAATCCTAATAATGAAAAAGATATACTTTAAAAAAAACAAATATATATAAACAAAAAATATCATACTAGCATGTACCTGTAATCCCTAAGTCTAGACGTAAATGATAAAATCTGTCATCTAAAAGAGGTTTTGTAAAAATATCAACAATTTGAAAATTAGTAGGAATGAATTCAATGCAAACATCCTCTTTTGGAATATGATCCTGAATAATTGTGTCTTACGTCTATATGTTTAATGCAAAAGCGGTGAATAAGATTGTCTGACAAGCCTATTGCACTTTTACTGTCACATTTTAAAGGTACACGTTTAAGTATTAAGCAGAAACCTAATAAAGTTTGCGCCATCCATAAAATTTGATCACAACAACTTCCTAAGGCATATATTCTTCTTAAATAGTAGAAAATACAACATATTTTTATTTTTGACTTAACCATAAAACCAACGAGTGTCCTAACGAGAAACATGTTCCATTTGTACTTCCTATCCGCAAGGCAACCAACATAATCAACATTAGAATAACCAACTAATTCAAAATTATCATGTTAGGGATACCATAAACCAAACTTTTATGTGTGTAAAAGATATCTCAAAATTCTTTTTATGGTTTCTAATGAGATTCTTTTGTATTAGCTTGAAAGGTGTACACAAACAGATATAAATTTTGATATCAAATCTAGTGGCAATAAGATAAATAAGATAATCAATAATACCTTGATGTTTCTTTTGATCATCTACAATTCCTTTTTTGTCTTTGTCAAGCTTGGTTGAAGGTACTCATGGGCGTCCTAAGTGGCTTTGCATTCTCGACTCTGAATCTTTTCTGTAGCTTTTTCACATACAACCTTTGTGAGATAAAAATGCCCTTATCACTTTGCTTGACTTGAAATCCTAAAATATATTTCAATTCTCCAATTAAGCTCATTTTAAGTTTATCCTATAAGACTTTTTCAAACTTTTGACACAATATTTCTTTAGTAGAACCATTGAAGATATCATCAACATAAACATGTACAATTAAAAAAATCATCATGTTCATGTAATAAAAATAAATTAATGTCAACAAATGTCAACACTTCCCTTTCTAAAACCATTCTCTTGAATATTTGTACTACGACGGTCATACCAGGCCCTAAGAGCTTGTTTGATACCAACTTTTTCAAGCTTCTACACATGATTTGGAAATTCTTGACTTTCAAAACCGAGGGAGGGAGGGGGGAGGGTTTATTCTACAAAAATATATTATTTTAAATAACCGCTTAGGAAAGCACTTTTGACATTAATTTGCATAAGTTTAAACTCTTTAAAACATGCAAAAGCAAGCAAATCTTTAATAGCGATAACCTAGCAACTGAGACAAATGTTTCTTCAAAATCAATACCTTCTATTTTATTATATCCTTTTGCAACAAATCTAGCTTTGTTTCTAATTCCGTTTCCAAATTCAATAAGTTTCTTTTTGAACATCTATTTAGTTCCTACAATTGGATGGTCATTCGGTCCAAAAACTAATTTCCAAACATTATTTCTCACTAATTGTTAAGTTCATCTTACATGACAATTATCCAACATTCATCACCAAATGCTACGTCAATAATTTTTGGTTTACTTTCCAAACTATAACCACTATGAATGCACAAAGCAGCACAAAGATTTCTATCAAAAGAAGAACATGTTTGTATTTCTCCATTTCCAAACTTGATCTCGAGGGCTCAGTATTGCATGTATCACCTCCATAGTTGTCTTCGAATAATCTTTTGTTGACACCATCTTCTCCATCACTACCTTTGTGCTTTTAGCAATTACATCAACATTTGACTCATTAAACTTCACATTAATTGACTCCATAATAGTTGTAATGCCCCACATTTATACCCATACGACCCAAGAATATTACAAATAATATTGTCAAGTAATACGAAGAATAAGGCTGGTTAGGAACGACCATCCTTAAAATTGCTTTAGGTGAGTATCGAATACGTCGAATAATGTGACTATATTTTTCTTTTTTCTTACAAGTGGTGATTCAACATATCCTATCCAAGCGCAAAATAGTAATATCATGGTTTAATCCAATTCAGAACAATACATAGCATAATATACAACACATAATCAGATGCCGCAATGGAAATAATATACACGAATATCTTCTCAAAAGTATGAGTCTACAAAAGAAAATACTAGACTCACATCATATACATATATATACACTAGACTCAAATGTACATCTAAAATATGAACAACATCGAATAAAACTCCTTAAGCCAGCTCATACCCAAGGCCATTGAGTCCCTGTACCTGTCAAGTCTCGGTCTGACTCGAGCATTAAATAACATCTGGGTCAGACTATCTCTAGTTATCACAAAAGGTGAGATACTAATAGTAATAACTTACATAAATTCCAAGGATAATATCCATAAATATACCTCACTAACATAATAATACTTTATTTAATGATTCACGATTTTATAGTTAAGTTTATACTCATTTACAACATTCATCAAAGTCAAAGCAACCACTACAATAAGAGCATAGATAATACATCCATATATGCAAGAAATAGTCATGCACTTCGTAAGTCAATTCAAGAGGCACGCACTTCGTGCACCAACACAAAAGATTGCACTTCGCAATTTATATCTCGCTTGAAAACGAGTAATCACAAGATGGGCCTGGAACCCATTGATCCACATAAATGGATTTACCCAAGATTGATCCTGAAAACTCAACAAATAGATAACTATTATCCACTTTCAATTAGTAATCATAAGAGTGTCGACTAATGTCCCATAAACACTTAACGACACTCGAATATTTATTAAAAGCTAGTAAATTCCACCCGTGCAAATAAATGTTCATTCAAACAAGTCCTAGAATTAACTGGTGAAGTAAACACAAGTGTTTCATACCACTTGTTTTACTAGACCGTTTAATTCAATTTCTTATCCAAGTGAGATCGTGAATTTGTATAATAAAATAGTTTTGCTAAGAAATCTATTCCTAAACACTAGTTTAAAAGGCTAGTAATAACTAGTATGATATTAGGATTTAATTTGTATCTTTATATAATATAAAATCTTGTTTCGCAAGCACTTTGAAACCACGAGTATTTATGTATCTATTCTTCAAAATCATTCATGAAAACCGCAAACTATATAAATAAATCCTTTCTATAATTTATGTTTCAAATATCTCTTTACAAAACACTTGAAATCTAGTGCATAGAAAATGTGTTAAATATATTTCAAATACGTATTTATGATCCATTTCATAAAATAATTTGTAAGTTGAAATGACTACCATAAGAGCTATAATAACTCACTCATAGCATATAAAACAATCAACATTAAACAATGTAATAAACGAGGCAAAAACGGGCGATCCGGGGAGAATTTCCTGGAGCTGGAACAACCCTAGGATACTCCTAACGGTGCACCGGTGAGGCACCACCGGTCCACTGGTGTGAGCGATTTCTAAAGCTGTTCCAGCTCCAGAAACCCCTCTGATAGCACCGCTGGTGATAATGCTTTGCTCCTGGGTTTTGCGCAGTTGTCCTAAGACATGTATGCAACTAAATCTCATCTAAAATTGTATTATAATCTTCAATTAAACATCCAATTTCTAATTTATAAGTGCCTAGAACTTTCAACATGTAATGATATTGAACAATAGCAAATCGATCAAACAAGCATTAGAAATCAACAACTAAATCATCCAAATGCACATGTAATTTTGATTTAGAAAGAGTGAGGAGGTTAACTCACCTTATATTCTTATTACTCCATTGTTGTTCCTTCATCTTCATGCTAGCATTCATTTTCCCAAATTTTAAACCTAAAACTCAGTTTTTTTTTCAAAAATGCACAAAAACTGAAATTATGCACTACAATCAAACAAACAATTTTCAATTTAGATGTAGTTAGAGTTCAAGAGCTTACCTAAAATTTCCCGTTTTTTTTCCTTATTTTATTTGATTTAAAAAAATGGATTTTTGCTAGAGGTACGGTTTAGAAACTAAGGAGGAAGATGAACTCTCTGTTTCTTGCAGTAAAAGAAAATGAACATAGTTCATTTAGTTAAGTTCAGAAATGAGAAATAATTTTCTCCTTCACACACACAAATGGCTGAAGTAAATTTTAGCCCAAACCGAAAGACAAAATAAAAGAGTTAAACAAGTTTCATTCATTTTCCAAAGTTTTAACACACTATTTTAAACATTGATTTATACCTCTAAAAATTTACATAAAATAGTATAATCCATTTCAATCTCTTAACTCTTCGTTAAAAGGAAAAAAAACATATTTTATGCAATTATTTTAACCTTCATTTTACTATTTAAAACATGACTCCGTCTTATTTTCAATCAAAGGCCAAGTATAACACTTTTATTGTTTTAACACAAATAAAGTCATTTTTATCCAAAAATAATTTTACACAATATTTAGAAAACACTAACACATTCTTAACAAGTTTTAAAACAAGAAATTACATCATTAAATTCCAAAATGTATTTCACATAGATTATCCATAAAATATTTATTAAATATAAGATTTATTTCATATATCCTAAAGTCTTCCTTTTTATAAATTATATTCTCCCATATTCTTATAAATTTAGAATTCACATTTCAAAAGAATCTCATTATCTTTTAACAATAAATACCAAATTCAAAAAAAAAACATGTAATCTTGTCCAAACTCTAATTTCAATTATCTTCAAATAAAACAATTAAAATTCTAATTTCTCCAACATCAATACTTTAAAAATCAAATTATTCATTAAATCTCCAGTTTAAATCATTATTTATTTCATTTGAGTAACTCTAAATTCAAGGTTGTTACAATAGTTTTAAACTGCTTGTTGAAAATTCTATAAGCTTTGCACCTTCATCGGTAGCCCATAAAAATCCCTTCATAAGCTTTAAACTCAAACTTTCCAAGTTGATCACCTATATTAAGAATAAAACATGGACAACCAAACATGTTGAAATGTGCAATGTTAGATTTCCTACCGAACCTTAAACATAAGAAGTTTTATTAAGTATTAGTCTAATAATTACCCCATTCATTACATGGCATAAAGTATTAACCGCCTCCACCCAAAAATAAAGAGGAAGATTATACTCATTTAATATCAATCTAGCAAATTCTTGCAAGGTAGGATTTTTTCCTTTTCGACCGCCCCATTTTGTTGAGGTATCCGTGGAGTAGAGAATTCATGTTTAAAACCATTTTCTTCACCAAATTTCAAAATCCCAATTTTTAGATTCACTACCATAATCACTTCTTGAAGTTATTATTAAAAACACTTTTTTCATTTTAAACAAGTTTTAAAAATTTTGAAAAATAATAAATAGTATGAAACATTTTGACTACAAAATTAACCCAAATAAACTTAGAGTAATCATCAACTAACACATAACAATACTTCTTACCATTTAGACCAACAATATCATTAGGTCCAAATAAATCCATATAAATCAATTCGAGAACTCTAGAGGTACTCACAATAGTTTTGGCATGAAAAGGCAATTGATTAAATTTACCCATTGTACAAATTTTACACACTTTACCGTTCTTGAATTTTTGATGTGGCAATCCTCTAACTAACTCTCTCTGCAGGCTTCTCCAATAATCCAATGCAAGCGTCTGCTAACCTTGTGTGCCATAAAGTGTCTTCTTCATCTTTGGCTACTAAACACCTACAAAGGGTTAAATCATCAAAAGATACAGAGTAACTATTTTCTCTGACTTATAAGAACAACATTGCCTAGAAAGGGTTAAATCGTAAAAAAACAACGCTCATGCCTTTTTATCATAAAAAGTTGACTTATAAAGATGAGATTAAGATGTACAACATAAAGATCATCAATTAAAAGAAAGTAGTATTACCTACTTCACCTTTTCCAATAATCTAACATTTACCATTTTCGTCCATAATAACACTTCCACCTCTATATTTTTCCAAGCTAAAAAAGTTTGATTTATCTTTGGTCAATATGTCTGAAATAGCCTGAGTCCAAATACCATTCTTGTTATTCCTTAGCCCACCAACATACCTACATATGGAGAGAAAAAGATAACCTTGAAAACTTTGTAGATCTGTTGACATTAGTGACCCAAAAATTGAGTATTCCAAAGTGGTTTAATTTAAGATAGTTATCAACGGAGCTTTTAGTAATCCAAATTTGTCTAAAGTCTTTATTCTAGGGGTGGGCACGGGTCGGTGTGGTTCGGTTTGAAGCTCAAACCGTTTCCGGACCGTAATAAACGGTTAGCCAAAAATGAAGACCGTAATGTTATATTTTACTACGGTCCGGTTTCGGTCCGGTTAAGGACGCATACGGTACGGTTTCGGTCCGGTCCGGTTTGATTTTATATCTTTGCACATTTAGGTTTACTAAACAAAACCAGGTTTACTAATTTTGAAACATTCGTTTCTAATAAAAAACTACACATCACATGCATTGATTTTTATAATATATATATGTAGACAAAGCTTTTTTTTTAATAAACAGATAAGAAGTAACTTAATACTGTTAGTATCTTTTATCATATAAAACAAAGTAACAAACATATATAGTGAAGTTTTACTGTGTTTTCGTGACTTTAACATATGACTCTTCTAATCATATAAGACAAATCTCAGTGCATTTAGGGGTAAAGAAGTTTTTTTAAAACAAGAATCAGTTGTATTGAAACTGTACAAACCACAATCACATTTGGTAACTCTAAAATTTTGATTAAGATTAAAATTTCAAATCCGGCATTACGGAAACAAGATCCATCCATAGTAAATACATCATCGCCTTAATTTTTTATTTTTTTAAATAAATAATGTATAAATGGAGTATGGATACAGTTAGGATATGCACATCCTTTAACATCATGCGATCATGCATGTTCCAATATATGATGCTTGCGTATACATATCCAGCACTATTAACTGACAATTACATATATAATCATCATTGATCAAATAACTGTTTAATCAGCACCAAATCAAAGATTTAGCTGCAAAGCAAGCAATCAACCCAACAAAGAAATCCAAAATCATGATTCTTAATCAAGATTATATCTCTCATACGCGTAAGATTTTCTGATTATCATGTGTATGAATATCTGCACATTGAGGCCATAATACAATCTGAAGTATGCTATAGATAATTTTATATATAAAGTAATCCGGTCCGGTTTAATACGGTCGGTTTCATCCTTCAAACCGCAACCGAACCGTAATGAAATGGATCGGGTCGGTTTCGAATATTCGGTTTAGAGAGATAATACGGAGCGGTTTTCCGCACCTTTTCATCGGTTTGGGGCGGGCGGTTTCCGTTTGGCGTTGCGGTTTATGCCCACCCCTACTTTATTCTTGTTCCTACACCAACATCTATTGTAACTATGTCCAATTTTACCACAACCTAGACATTTTGGAAGTACGCCTCTAACTCAAGTATTATGAATTTTATTTTCCCTATTGTGTTGTGATTTTCCAAAATTAAGTCATTTTCTATTGTTGCATATAGTTGGTTACCTTAAAACATTTTATAAGTACTTTTTCACCTCTAGAAAATTTATTAACAGTTGACTCAAGGTGTTGCATTTCTAATTTGAGTGAGGTGTTTTCTTATATAATCATGGTACATCTATTGATAAAATTTTCTCTTTTTGTGCATTCGTTTTTCTTTAGAGTCAAATTTTCATTTTTATGTGTTTCAAGATCGGTCTGACATTTATTTAAGTCTACATTTGAAAGCAGACAGTTTTCCCATTCAAGTTTTGACTTTCTTTAAATTTTTCGACTTTGGTTTCTAACCTATAATTTATGCGAAGTAACTCAGCTTTTTCAAATTTCAACTTCCATTTTTAAGACTAAGATTATAAACTGTTCCTATTAATTCATGAAAATTAAGAGTAAATCTTGAAAAGTAAAATTTGTACCTCACTTGAATCATCATCACCGCAGTCCTTGGATGAATAGCCCATCAAACATAAATTTGCTTCATCTTCGTTACTTTCAGCACACTCTTCTCCTTCTTCATCATTTTAAGTTGCTGTAAATGCTGTTCTTTTCATTTTCTTTCCTTTTTCATTTTTAATCAACGAATGGTTTTGGTATGACCTATCTTTCTACATTTATATCAAACGATTTCTTCATCTGAATTAGCCGATTTTTGAATGACTTTGGCTTGATACCTTCCTTTTGATTGAGGATTTGAAGTTGCTCTTGGGCCGTTTCTTATCAATGTTGCAAACTCGGTGGTAGAGTTATCTTCATCATCACCATCCAGAGTGTTATAAAGTGCAACTAATTTTTTATTTGATTCTGAGTAGTTATGATCTTCTCTAGCTTTCAGTTCCATCTCATAGGTCATGTGGATTTCAATCAGTTCCTTCATGCTTTGTTTGTTTAGTTCTTCGGATCCTTGTATGGCTATTACTTTTGCCTCAAATTTTTCATAAGAACTATTAGTATTTTTTCAAACCAACTCCTTTTCAACGTATACCTTGCCTAAAGCTCTGGAATTGTATACCAACATCGAAAAGCATCCATACATCTTTTTTATGCTTTCATCCTTTAACATCGCAAATTTTCATATTTGTTACTAAGTAACGTGACTGAGATGTACTATCATGTGTGAGCTCCAAAGTATGTCAATTTTTTTCTGCAATCAAACAATGCGAAATTTGATTAAATTCAGTTATACCAAGAGCACAAATAAGAGCATTCATAGCTTTAACATTTAATAAAAGAAGTTTTGTATCATTTATATCCATTTGTTCTTAGGTTTAGGAAAATCTACATCATTGATTTAATCATTGGTGGAACTCTACTATATCCAAACATCATAGTCAACTAAAATTGATATATTTTCATCCTAGTGTTCCAATAAACATAATCATTACCTTAAACATAAGTGGTCAAGCTATGGATTGACCTCTAGATAAAGCAATATTTGGACTAGACATGTCTCTAGAGTAAACCTAACAGCCAAGCTCTTATACCATTTATAGGTTCGTGCAATATACCCTAAAGGGGGTAATATTTCATAAATTTTTCCTATAAAATATAAGTAAGGTGCGGAAAAAGTAAATGAACAATAAAGGAAAACAGCCAAGCTCTTATACCATTTATAGGTTCGTGCAATATACCCTAAAGGGGGTAATATTTCATAAATTTTTCCTATAAAATATAAGTAAGGTGCGGAAAAAGTAAATGAACAATAAAGGAAACAAATATATACTCAGCTTTGACTTAGTGCCTATTGTTGCCCTCAAAGTTACTATTAGAGCTAAATATTTAAAAGATTACAACGTGTAAACTCGCAAACCCTACAAACAAATATTTTAACTCTATGCCTAATAACTTTTCCTCAACTCTTCTTCGAATTGAGAGTCCCTGAACTACAAAATCGTAAATCAACCTAGAAAAATCTAAAGTTCAGAATGACAAAAAAATACAAATAACAAAATGACAAGAAAATTTTGAAATAGCATTAGACAAAAATTAAATATCCCCTTTTCCTTTGTCTTTAGGTAAATAATTGTTATCCGGTATTTTGACCCGGCTATATCCGAACTGACTGGACAAGTTACTCGACTATCATCAAGGCCAGTAGCTTAGAGGGATGATTGTGGGCTCCAAAAATCAAGTATAGATGATAGTATGAAGCAGAAGCATGAAAGCTCACTACTCCCCGAAGATGGATTGGTACGATCCATATTCAACAGTATGGATCATATCGTATCGATTCCACAACTCAATTTTGCAGCGATGATCGGCCAGTAACTCAAAATCTACATATGCTATCAATATGAAGTTTGGAGTACAAGCTTACTATAACATGTGGAACACCCTCTAGGGAACTCATTCCAATTGGAGGAAGTTGGGGGGATCGACATAACTCCCTTTGGAGGGATCAGTAGAAATCAGAATTCAAGCAACACCACTTCACAAAAAATGCGATATCTCACAAACCGTACGTCAGAATTGCATGAAATTTGATGAGCAAGTAGCTAACATCATGGGGCATCCTTCATAGGGATCGCAGCCTATTTGGATGCATTAATGGGGATCAGTACCGATCCTTATTGTCAGCCCCGATAGGTCTGCAAATTTTTGAGTAGCCTTCTCTTGGTTTTTCGAACCTTCTGCCAAACTTTCAATCCGATCCGTGCACGTCTTTCCTTAAAAATATAGCAGGCATTGCATCAGAAAAGGGATCCTGCTTTCTCTGTCGAGGCTCTGCCATTTTTATTCTTCACTTTTGTACTAATTGATCCCAACTGATCCAAACATTCTTGTAATCATAATCAAATGGAAGATCAATAAAAATATGAGGTGGAAGTAGGCCAAGATTGCCGAACCACTAAAAAAATCTGCATGTTCATTTATGATTTTTGACTTGTTTCAATTTCAATCTTCATTTAATCTCTACTAGATTCTATTGGGTTTAATGTTTTTTTGGGTAACAATAATGAATGTGGTGTACAGTGAATAAAATATTTGTTCGGTTGGGAAAATGAGATTTCCTTAACTATTACAAAGTAACGCTCTACCCAAATTAAATGCTCTGCCAAAGCTAATTTATTCACTGCCTCAACAAAAAATTTCTTCCTTCTTAAAACTTCATTCTCCTTGGCTATTCTAAAACTTCACTGGAAATTGCTCCGTCTGGATATAATGTACGTCCTCCTCAACTATAGACTACCACTGCAGTCTAAAGCTCAGCCTAGGAAAAAAAATGCTATCGTTACAACTAGTGTTATCGCTATAAATTGGAAGCTACGGCCGTGCCTCGAGTTTCTCATCACAGCGCTTGTTAGATCTTAAGTTGGGACTAGATAAGGGCAATCTAAAACCGAAGAATGAATAGAGGTACAGAGATGCTTCCACGGCTTTCTAGAGATGAAGTTGCTCCTAAAACGCGCTTTCTTAATGTTAAAGTTGGATCTAGGTCTGCTGCTGAAATCATTGTTGTCGAACTGTTGTCAATGCTAAATCTATGGTGCCATAAGGAAAAGACTCGGATATGAAGTCATCAGAAATTGAAATGATGTTGCCTCAAGTTAAAAATCGGGTTTTGGATCTGGTTTTCTAAGTTCTGATAACTTGCTACTCGTTGATGAAGTTGTGGTTTAGCGAATGATTTGGTAGTTTCAAATGCTTTGTTTTCTAGTTGATGAGTTGTTGGGGTGTAATGCAATGATCAGTTCAGTACGGTGATGTTGTTAAATGATGGCAGAAGTGTAGAGTTGTAATGTCTGTGGTTGCTATGAAGTTTCTAATATTAGGCGTTATTGACCGAATTAGATGATGAAGGCAAAAGGAGATCTGGCTGTCAATAGATACTTTTTTCATGTATGGGAATCTATGTACCATGTAGGCTGGGGTTTTGCATGAAAACAGAGATGAAGACATTCTTGAGTTTGAACAATTCCGAAGGTGACTTTATGTTTGAATTGATCTTTATGTATAGTCAGTCATGTGCTCCTTATCTCTTGTACTTTAATACCTTGTACCAATATCATTTCCAAATTACATGACACACACAAACTAGTTTTGAAACAACAAAAGAGAACTCCATCATAGACTGTACTTGGTGCACTTAACAAAAATCAAAACCCTGTAAATACATAATACTAAATAAACATAATAAATACAATATACGTTTATTAACATCAAACAAAACTCGTTGATTGCACTATTCCACGCATCTTCTCGTTTCAATCAAACCCTTCAAACTCGACTTCAGCCAGTAGGTAATCCTCCTTTTATTTCGATTTTGTTTATGCTTTGCTTTTACTTCAATATTTCAGCTGAGTAGATTCATAGTTTGAATATCTATTTGATTTTGCTGCTACATTTTCTTCTTCTTTTTTGATTTTATTTTGATGATCTGAGTTACATCGTTGCGATGATGAACTTCCCCTAAGCACGACATCGATCGATCATCGTCGTGGAATCAACGTTGATCGATTGACGTTGGACATTTCCTCGATCACACTACAAGGACGGCAGCAGATAGCGATGGCTTTTAGCTGTCGCCGGCCGTCGCAAGCCGTCGCTATCTGTCGTCGCTATTTGCCTCGTCGCCCAACAGTATGGCGACGGTTTTAGCGACGGCTCCGTCACCAAAATAGCGACGGTTCGCAACATATATGACACGTGGAAAAATTTTCAACGTTTAAACGGCGTCACTAGGCGTCGCTAGGCGACACAATTTTTTGGCAAAATAGGCGTCACTAGCCGTCGCAAACCGTCGCAATCTGGAAACCTACAGGCCGTCACTAGCCGTCGCAAACCGTTGCAAATCTGAAGCAATTTTTTTTATTTCCAAAGCACTTCCTCACTTCAAACAACAAGCATCATATAACATCATCACAGCCAATATACACCATATTCATCAACTATAGTCATCATATATCCATCATATAAAATCACTATACATTCAAACAATATAAAATCCATCCAAATCTCATTTTCAAATCCAACCAAATCAAACAATAGAACATCCAACCAAATCCAAGAATATGTACATAGTTATCCCGACATATATATACATAATAACCAACCAAATCCATCAACTAGAAGTTATCAAAATATGTACATAATATCCTGAAATATATATACACCGAACCAACCAAAATGTGTATATACCAAACTATAACAAGAGCAAACAAACATACCTACTCCTCGCCATCGCTGCCGTCCTCTCCAGGTATCGTCCCATGCTGTTGCAAGTAAGCCGCAATCCGCTCATCCAGCTGTTGCTCAAAGAAACTCTTCCTCCAGTCATTAATTTCTTCCACCGTCGCCCTCAACTGAGCAATCTCCGCATCTTGCTGCGACCTCCTGTATGCACTCTGCATTCTCATCGCCTGTAAAATAGTTCATATGCATGAGTAATATTATTAAAATTATTTAACTATTCATAAGTAAATTTATATATTAGTACATGTCAAAATTTACCTCCACATTTCCATAGCTATACCGTCGACTGGTCCGAGAAGGCGGGTCAATAATAGCATCCCAAATATGGTTCTCCTCCTCTAACGTAAGCTCTTCCCGACCAGTGGACTGTGCTACACGAGCCCGCTCTGCTTCGTACCTCTCCTGCGATTACAAACAATTGTTTTACACGATAAACCCCAAACTTTAAATTTTTGAAAGTAAAATAAGACAAAATATTATTATTAACAACAAATTAATTTACCATAACGGATTGTGATTTGTCATCCGTCCACTCGTACGAAACATTGCCCTCTTCGTCAGTCCTCTCCACGGCATGCGTGGCCTTGAACAGCTCCGCCATAGTGGGCTCGCGGTTATATCTCGCGGCCTGAAAATATATAAATATTATTGCTAATCTGATTATAAAAAATTGTAATAAAATGTAAACACGGTTTATAAATTTAATTACCAGCTCTCTCTTGTGCTCCTGAAAGGATTTGGAGCCACCACGGTGCAATGTAGGATTTTTATTCCTGTTTGCCCGGTTCCGCGCAGATAACTCCTACAAATTAAGATAAATTATCACGTATATATCTTGCGAGATTTATATTAGATTTAAATAATAAAGAAAACATATTTTACTTACTTTTACTGCCGGACTATCCCAAAGCCGAAGAAATTCATTCCATACATTCTCACCCGTCCAATTCGGCTTTTTCCCTGCGTTCTTAGCCTTAGACAATGTATCCCTGTAATTTTTTCTCATTCGCTTGTTCCAGTGATTTAAAAAAATGTCTAAGTCATCAGAGTCAACGCGGACTGCAGCCTGTAAATTAAAATTATTTTAAGTTATATACAGTATATTAATTTACAACTGAAATTCAAACTACTACTTACAAGTAAATCCGCCTGTATTGCGTTTTTGACGTGCGGGGGGATGTCGTCCCAGCGAGGCCAACAACCATCCATGCGGCTCTGAAATGCCTTTCTCGAAACCTGTAAAATATAATCCGATGGTTCCACCTCAAAGCCACTGCAAAAGTTATGATATACATGTTTAGTGCATTTTAAAAATTATACTTTAAATAAAATTGATACTTACCCAGCACTTCTAGGAACAACTTCTGCAATCGGACGTAAGTCCGGTGCAGTGCCACTGCCACCTGCACCAGGAGATGAGGATGGCGTGCCTGTCATGCTTCGTCTCCTGCCAGACATATCTACTATAGAAAAACAATATCATCACAGAACAATTATAGAAATTTACTGGTACAAAACAGAACAGTTATAAACATTTACTGGTACACAACATGGATAAACATTAACTAAATGATCATCACAGAACAATTACAGAAATTTACTATTACATCGCAAGTTTCAATCACTATCACATAACAATTATATCAATAACGATCAGTCTTCGTCGTTTTCTGATTCAGACTCAGTCTCGTATTCTATCTCATTTTCTTCGGTACTTTCGAATGCATCAAATAGGACGTTCGATTCATCATTCAAAGGCCCTACATCAATATCATCAGTTATTATTATTTCTGTATTTGTTTTAAGGTCGGCTTGATATGCTGCTTCATCTGGAATATTATTTCCATCAAACGTAAACCTTGGTTTCGTTTTGAAAACAGCGGACCAATCCGCTTTATCTCTTTTCAAAGATGGATACGGAGCAAAATAAACTTGTAACGCTTGCTTGGCTAATACAAAAGGATCATACTTATAGTAGTGTGATGTATGCCTTATTTCAATAAGTTTGTGCTCTTTCTGCACGTTGATTCCGGAACCAGGAACGTTACTGAACCAATTGCACTTAAATAAAACAACCTTTTCTAAAGGTTCAACATAATATGTCAACTCTACAATCTGTGTTAAGACGCCGTAAAAATCTTTTAAATGCTCATCTGGATCATCACTGCCTTTGACAAATACCCCGCTGTTATATGTTAATTTTTCAGCACCGTAATCTTTCGTGTTGAACTTAAACCCGTTGACGAAGAATATTGGATAAGTCTTCACATTTCTTTTCGGTCCAATCGCAAGATGTCTTAAGCCTTCATCAACGACACAGTTTCTTGGCTCATAAACATAGTTCAAAAACCATTTGGCAAATTCTTTATTGAGATCGCCAGATGGATGCTGTGATTCGTAGATACTGCATATATGTAATATGTGTTATTATTATTATGTACGTACAAGTAAATTTCAAGTGAATTAATTATTACCTGACAAATGGTGCGACTTCGACACAATTTAAAAGAACATACGTGTGTGCTACATGGTGGTCTCTATCATCCAACCATATTTCCACACATTTTCCACCAGGTCTACCATGTTGTCTAAAAACAGATAACATTGTTTGAGAAGAATTTTGTTCAACGACTTCCTCATTTCGAGGAACAGTTACAAACGATAAGTTCACATCATCCTTGAAGTAGTGAGAGAAAATAAATGAGGCTTCTTCTTCAAGATACGATTTGCATATCGAACCCTCTACTCGGGCTTTTTGTCGAATCTTCTTCTTCAGATGATTCAAGTACCTATTAAGATATTTATTACATATTTAGATATACAAATTTGAATTTGAAATTGACATGAACATTGCACATGTTTTACCTCTCAAACGGATACATCCATCCATATTGCACAGGACCTCGAAGAAGTGCTTCGGATGGAAGATGAATAGGTAAATGCTCCATTACGTTAAAGAAACCAGGCGGAAGTATTTTCTCCAGTTTGCATAGCAGTATGGGTATTTCTACTTCAAGTTTACGTATACGATCCACCTTTAATGTTGTCGAACAAAGTTGTTTATAAAACAAACATAACTCTGTTATGACGTTCCATACTTTTACGGGCAACAGTTCTTTGAAAGCCACGGGTAGTAAATATTCCATCATGATATGACAATCGTGGCTTTTCATCCCACTCAGTTTACTATTTTTGAAGTCAACACATCTACGAAGATTGGAAGAAATCCCATCAGGAAATCTTAAATATTCCACCCATTTTAGCACGAGTTTTACTTGCTTATTGTCTAGCTCATAGCACGCTTTCGGTTTTTTTATTGTCATTAGGCTTCATATGAAGTTCCGGCCTCTTACAATAGTTTTCTATATCAAGCCTTGAATTCAAATCGTCCTTGGTTTTGCCCTTTACATTCAAAATTGTATTAAACATATTATCAAACACGTTCTTTTCGTTGTGCATCACGTCAATATTATGTCGGAGTAAGAGATCTTTCCAATATGGTAACTCCCAAAATATACTTTGTTTGCACCAATTATGAATGTCTGACTTTCCTGGGATTTCAGTCTGGACTCCAGTTTCATATATCTTTGGATAGTCCCTTACAATTTCGTATATTTCCTCGCCTGACCAAACCTTGGGTGGTTTCAGATTCTCTTCTCTGTTAGCTATGAAATTTTTCTTATCTCTTCTAAAAGTATGATTGGGATGAAGAAAACACCGATGACAATCAAACTACGAAACTTTCTTCCCATATCGTAACGAAAATGCTCGTGTTTCTTCCATACAATAAGGGCATGCTAGACGACCGGCCGTACTCCAACCAGAAAGCATCCCGTATGCAGGAAAATCATTAATAGTCCATAACAAAGAAGCAAACATACGAAATTTTTTTTCCTTGATACATCGTAAGTTTCGACTCCTTCATACCACAGTTTCTTCAACTCGTCGATCAATGGTTGTAAATAAACATCAATTCCTTGGGTTGGATCATGAGGGCCGGGAACAACAGTGGTGAGAAACATATATGGTGTCTTCATACACATCCATGGAGGTAAATTATACGGAGTAACGATAATTGGCCAGGATGAATACTTACTACCAAACTGTGAAAATGGTGAAAAACCATCCGTACATAAACCAAGTCTGACGTTACGGCTTTCCGCAGCAAATGCGGGATAAGTCTTATCAAAATGTTTCCATGCTTCTCCGTCGGATGGATGTATCAAAGTTTCTTCTTCCGCTGTTCTCACACTATGCCATCGCATATGACAGGCCGTAGCAGAAGATGCATATAATCTTTGAAGTCTGGGAGTGATGGGTAAATAATGCATTCTCTTGTACGGGACTTCTTTCCCTTTCTTCTTTCTTGGTTTGTATCTTTCTTCGTTACATATTTTGCATTTTCTGAGGTCAACGTCGTCTTTCCAATACAACATGCAACCTTTCACACATGCGTCTATCTTCTCGTACGGTAGACCGAAAGCGGACATTAATTTTTTTACTTTATAATGACTATCGCACATCAGATTATTGGGTGGCATGTGTCGTTTTGCAGCTTGTACAACTGCTGTAAATGCGGCTTCCGTAAGGTTGAATTTTGATTTCATAGTTATGTATTCGGCGGTTACTGAAAGTTCGGTTCCGCTATTACATCCGTCCCACAACGGCCTCTAAGCAGAATCCAACAAATCGTATATTTTTTTAGCTCCCGCAATCGGTTCTTCTTCGACATTTTCGTCTTCATCGACAGCTTCAGTTGTAGGAAACATTGATCGTGCTGCATCATCCACCATATTTTCTATCGGATTCGTCATCATATTACCATCCTCTAATAGTTCAGTATTAGGTGTAGGTTCAACAAGTTCTCCATGACGATCCCAGAAATAATAATCAGGCACGAAACCATATTGATACAAATGTACTTCAACTATATCCGGTTTCCAATGCTTCAAATGTTGGCACTTACTACACGGGCAACGAATTTCTGTGTTGTTTCGGTTATTAGATTTAGCAAATCTAATAAATTCGTGTACACCGTTGTAGAAATGTTGCTTTATTGACCCCTTCTTTCCAGTTCTGACTTCGTACATCCAAGTACGGTCGAGAAAATAATTGAACATTTTTCCTGATTTGAAAATGTATGTTAGACAGTTTAAATCATTAATTTTCAACCATTCTCCATTGTAAACAGTTCACCGTTGCAGAAAATTCAAAATAAAAACTTCATGGGATTTTTTAATTTTTTAGTATTTTGGTTTTCACTTCGGTGGTCAGTCATCCTACTTCCCATTACAAACACAATAATGTAATTACATTTTATAAATTATTTCAGATTAAACGGTTCAACAAAATTTCGGCAGCACTTCCCTTTTGTTCACTGTATCGTACACAAATGCGTGTACACAGGGAACGTAAAGGAAGCGCTATCGAAATTTTGTAACCGTTTAAAATGAAATGATTTATAATATGTAATTACTTTATTGTGTTTGTAACTTGTCCAATACAGGGACAAATCCGACAAATATTGTATCATATGAATATAAATGTCCGTTCCGTTACCAAAACGAACATCCATATAACGATCATATACAACACTTGCCAGACGGGGCCAAAGCCAATCTAAAAGATAAAAAAATTTCTTTAAATTTTATCAAATATTGTTGTTCTTTTCAAATTTTGACAATGTTTCAACTATTTAAATTTTATTTAATAAATTTGTATATTTAAATTTTAGTTCAACATTCAATTAACAATTTTAGTTCAATATTCATTTCTTTATTTTACGACATAGATTTTACCGTAATCTTTGTTGTTGTTATTTTCATTTCTTAATTTCATTACAAAATAGATTTCAGTACAATATCAGTTGTTTTTAAAGTCATTTCCTAATTTTTTTTTAAAATTAGATATTTGTAGAATTTTTAAGGCTCTCATATTCATTTTTTAATTTTCTATATAAACTTTATTTTTGTACAATACTGTGATTTGTAATTTATCAAACTTAAATTTGTACAATACTATATAAACTTTATTTTTGTACAATACTGTAATTTGTAATACTCATATTTGCAGAATTTAGATTTTAACCACTTAAATTTGTAATTTATCAATTTCATAAACTATGAAATACTTTCATATAAATTTATCAATAACCAAGTTAATCATTAATATACACTATTTTTTCACCTAAAACAACTAACCATGTTAATCGCCAACACTAATCATCTACATCAACCATTTATTCAACTTGATCATGATAAACTAGTTAATGTAATACGAAATAATTCAAGTTCATGATAATAAACTAATTAATTTATCAAATCAACATACAACACTACTAATACCTAATTTAACAACACTACTAATACCCAATTTAACAACAAATCATAATTGACTTAGGGTTTAAACTAAACCTAAAAACATCAAATTTACATTCAAACAAGAGATTAGAAGCGTACCGACGTAAATTTGGATGATTTGGAGGCGTTGAAAGCTGGAGCGGCGGCTATGGTGACGGGGGGCGTCGGGGGGGAAGGAGGAAGTGATTTGGGGGTGGAAATTGGGGAAGAGGGAATGAATGAGCTGCTGCTCTCGGCAGATCTGTATACTGCGTATAGCGACGGCCGCTTTTTTTAGCCGTCGCTAGGCTTCGTCGCTATACGAAGCCTTTCTAGTAGTGTCACCTAAAAAACTAAAATTTTGTTAATATTACTAAACTTCCCCTCCCTCTAGGTTAAGAAAGTTGTATATTAGGCCTCGACCTGCAAATATTATTCTGCAAGAAATTGTTAGTGGGCACGGGCTACATGACCTGCTTGGATTTGGTCTAGGGCTTTATTTCCATCGCTACTTTGTTCAGTTTCTAAATGCTTAATAGTTGGTGCCCAAGCAACTTTCTCCAAACAGCTACATCCTCTTGGCCAGTTTGTTTATAGTTTGCCATGACCTGGGTATTCTAGAGCCTAACCCGAATCTTGCTAAATTGGTCTTCATGGATGTATAAACAAGTAAAGATACCATCGAGCGACTACTACCACCTTCAAGCGGATGACAACCCTATGCTTTTCTACGGTCTCCCTGGTAAGGTATTGGGTTATCAAAACCATTACTTTTACATGCGAGCAACAGTCAATCTAACCCATACGACATGGGCCTTCCATGTCTCAAATATGTTCCATCCTCGGTTTCTTTCTTTTAGCTCGAACTTGCCTGTTATTGATAGTAACTTTACTTTTTTTGTGCAGTGACTCCTGCTGGTGCAGACTTAGGCATGATTGTCGCTGCAGACTATCTTTGATAGTTCAAAGAGACAAACGAGAACTTCCGTCATGTGGGTTTATTCGGTACAAACCAGACTATGAGAGCGGTGGAGTCTGTGGCTCTAATCCCAAAGCAGATAGCCGGCCAGGTCCGCTGTGGTGGTTATTGGTAGAGCTAGGGGTATGCCTGAGATAAATAATGTATTTTATTACATATATCTAACTCGATTGCTAATGTTAAATGTAATGACCCGCTTTTCCGTACCCCTTGAATAGACACTAATCTCCATCTATTTACTCAAGGTGAACGAAAAACCGAACCATTAGGGTTTTAAAAGAAGAGGTAGAAGAAAAGATAGAAGAAAAGAGAAAGAAGAAACAAAAGAATAACATCAGAAACAGAAACAATATCAGAATCTCACATATCGCAGCGGAACAATATACAATAGATAATTACTAGTCTTTTAAAACAAAGAACTATATCAGTTTATACATACATCAATCATCAGAGTCAATATACAACAATGGACAGTTATATAACTTGTCCTCATACAGAATACACAGCGGAATAAATATATCAGATACAAATACTACGTCTCGTCATCCAGCTTATCTCCAAAGCTCCAGAATATCCAGAATATCCTGATAACATAACTCTAGGCTGCCCGTGTGGAAATTGGTGGGCACCCAGAGTTTAGAAGGGAACAATAAACTCCGAGTCAGTCATGGTGACTGGTGTGAGATCGTAAAACAGTTATTCTTTAAAATAAACAACAGGAAAACTTTAATGTCAATTCGCAATGCTTTTGGAAAATGAAACTACCATAAGACCTCCCGCCACACACACAATGCAAACGCAGAATTGGAGGAGATTTCTTCTTATGATAGTCAAAGATGCTTACTACGCCAATCATTGGATTATTATTATTAATGTCTAGTGTAGAAAACATTTCGAAAGTATAATATTAATCTTAGCCAACATACGACCAGTATCGTATGCCTACTATAGCTACCATCTAAACAGTGGTGACCACCGTACGTAAATGGCAGGTTCTACAACTAAAACCGTACAAAGTTCGTATTGGAAGAATGGATTTCCAACAAATGGTCAGGCTAAGGAACTTCCTTTCCTCCTGCCGAATAGGATCGCCTCTGGCTGGACGTCCCGAGAGACAAACTGCTCTCTGCCAAACAAGGCCGGGTTACCCCTGTAACAGGTAACTCACGAATATGTCATCACCCGGTCCTTTGGGACCTTTATCCGAGCGCTCGATATCCAACATCACACATCATAAAGAAAGTGTATCCACATGAGTAAGTATCTGGGCTCCATACCATGATACCACCCCTTTCCAGAAGGAAATGACATACCCTAAAGGGCGCGACCCTCATAACCTTGCCGCAACATTCCTGTTTCGACCATTTCCGGGGTGTGAGGCTCGACGAAGTCTCGTCCACAAAGCTACGCTTTCTCAAAAAGCCCTGCTTCGGGTCAAACAAAATGATCAACCTATGATCACAAAGATATAAGATCAAACAAATGATCATATCACAAATGATCAAACACTGATCATTTCACAGCAACACTCAGTATGCCACGTTACCAAATTGGGATATATCGCTGATAAATTTCAACTACATAACCTCTGAGCTCGTACGTCTCAGAGAAGGGTGTTAAGCTAAGAGAATAAATTCTCCGCCACCAACAGATATGTATTTGAAAGAAATCAGCTTTATATCTCAAATTGTAACGTCAGACACACAATCCATACAAGTCTGTTCCGGGATCGAACAGAACCGAAGGCACTTCTCACGAAGCCCTTGCAAATCCGGATAATTTTCAATCACGTCAGGACTTCCCGTCACTAAGGGTGATAAAACCTCTAAACCGGAGATCAGCCGATGTAGAGTAACTCGACGGTAATCCTTCCGTTTTCAAAAATATCCGGTCTTCAACACCGGTCTTCAAATGCAATTCATAACGACGTATCACATATTCGGAATGGGTTATACGACCCCATGGTCCTTTCCCGGCTAACCCGAATAGTGAGCGATTATTTAAAAATAAGTGTGGCATTCAAATTCATCCAATTCACAACAAATACCTATCTAAAGGTAATTATTGATAGTCGGTTATTTAACTATCAATAAAGATGCGCAACATCATCAGATTCCAAATAATTTTCCAAATTATTTCATCTTCAAAAAAAATATCTTTTACTAGATATAAAATTCCACACTTCTAAAATAAATCAATATTTATTTTTCTAAACAGTTTCCCTTTTCTTCATAAATTCCATAGTGAATTTATATTTTCAAAATATCTACTGATATTCGATTTACAATCGTTTTCAAATATTCACCTTCGATTTATCTTTAAGAAGATAAATTCTCAAAAACACTCCATTTCATTTTGGAAAAGCATTTCCATACTTATTTAATAATAAGTAATTCCCAAATTATTTATTTTCAACATTTGAAAATATTCGATATACTTAAATCAATATTAAGTATATATTCATTCTTTAAGGAAATCATAAATTTTACATCTATTTGAGTCAAAACGAATGTTGCGTAAAACATCGTTACGACGACTCAAAATCACTAGTATAGGGATTCGGAATTTAGATAGATATATGAATCCCAATACTACATCAAAACATTTCCTTTCGGAAATCATTTACTATAACAACAGTGTTATAGTCCACCATTTCCTTATTTTTCGAAAACGTCTATTTCAACAATAAATGTTGAAATCTATGATTTCGATATTCAATACATTTCAAAACATCTTTCAAAACAATTACTCCATTTCAATTATCACTTTTCCAAAACCATATCCATTTTACTTAAAAATATATTCACTGTCCAAAATCGTGAATATACTTCACTAACCACATTTCAATCTTTTCTACACATTTTATTCCAAGAATTATCCACTATCCAAAATCGTGGATAAAATTCCCTTAATAACTTCTATATTACATTCATCAAATTTGATTGATTTCGAATTCATAAAACAACGTTTATAAATTCACCTTTATACTTCATAACAATTTCAACTTATGAAATCATTTCATTTAGCAATTTCTATTTACATCCCAACTAAGTGCAAAAATCTACTTTATAAGTAAATTACTTATAAATCGTTTATTCTACAACATCTATTCACTTTATAACTTCACGTTATAAATCTATTAATTTCATTCACTTATGAAATCCTTTTATACTTCTTTTTAACACTTATAACAATTCGTTTTATAAGTCCAATATTTTTATTTACAAAAATATCAATTTTTATAAATCTTTCTATACAAATCGTTTATAGTTATTCAAAAATCCCAACTTAAACCATTTTATAAATAAATCGACTTTTATTTCAAAAACGACACTTCGGTTATATTTCACTAGAAATTATGACTTTTATAACTTTAAAATTTTACGTTTATAAATCGATTCAAAAATTCCATAAAACGTATATTTTCAAAAATCCCTTTAAAAATCCTTTTAAATTAAAAGTCGTCATTTTTTTAAAGTTCAAAACTGAATCCGATGATGCAACAACACCAATCAGTCCATCACAACAGTCAAATATCATATATCATCATATGATAACAGAATATATCAAAATATCTGTAAATAATCAATATGGTGAGGAATCCAGTCGGATCCCTCCAACCTGTTTCCCTGCATCCACAGATGTTAGCACAATACCAATTCCGCTCCAGTACGGAATTATCGCGGTATATGGGTTTTTATAAATCCGCTTACTAACGGCGCAATAGGGTCTCATCCGCTATACGAGGCGGGAAATCATCAATCCAATATATACATATGCCAATATGTATATACTGCTATATATATAGATATATATCCTATAATATCTAATATCACATCCAAACAGTCAATCAATAAATAACTGTAAATTCCACTTTAAATTTTTTGAGTGAGAAGATCTCACCTTTGCTTTTCAATAACAGTCGTAGCGGTTTATCTCGGATAAAATTAAACAGACGTTTAAATTTACCCAAAATTTTCATTGACTCCAATCGACTCCAAATCAGTTGCACTGCGTAGAGCTTGTCGAGACGATTCGAACGCACTCTGTTTCGTAATTTTCTGATAACATACGAAAGAGTTACGCCATTACAAAGTTATGCGAATTCAAATATAAATTGATTTATAATTTTAATTTAATTTTAAACCCTCACATAGATCTGGCCCTTGATTTCAAAACCAAGCAATCCAGGCCGCGATCTCCTTCTTCCCCCCTTCACGCATATTGCTCCCAGGCATCACGAACGCGAAACTACCCATAGGCCGCCACCCCAAACCCTAATGACGCGACCCACTCCGTCCATCCTTGTGACGATCAGCCACCGCCGTTCTGAAGCCCAACCCCTCGCCTATCTCCACCGCGAAAACCAAGTCACTCGGTCGCCCCACTACCTCGAACGACGCGTGCGAAACGGTGACCTTCTCGGTCGAACTGCTGCCTCCACGCCGCGCTAAAACCCATCACCTCCGTATAGATCTGTAGATCTCACGATCCTCTTCGAGTTTGCAGTTGAAGATTTCTTGAAATAATGTGTGGATTGCAAGAAAAACGAGGAGGAAGCTTAGTGTTTTTCGGCCATTGATGAGTGGCGGTGGCGGCTGTAGAAGATAACCCTAGGGTTTGTTTGCAAATGTGAATTATGGAGGTCTTTTATAGAAAATTCAACGAATTACTATTCATCCGGAATTTCCAAACTCCGATTCGAGCGTGCCGGCTGACGTTCGTAAGGTTTACCCCGCGTTCCGAACGCAATGGAATAGGTTTCGGAAGCTAATTCGATCGTCTGTGTGAGATATGACAATAAACGATCAATTTAAATTAAACCGATTTAAATTGATTTCGAGGCGTTTTAATTCGTACCGGACAAACGGTAACTCCAAAAATTACGGAATTTGAAATCTTACAATAATATCGCATTACGGATCCGATGAAACTGGTTTCGTCGAAATCCGAGACTTTCTGAAAAATGACTATTTTAACTCGACGATTTAAAATTAAAACGATATCGATGCGTTTCGAGCTGCCACGGTCAAACGACAACTCCGATTGATACGAAAATTGAAATCCGATAATAACTAACTATTACGGGTCCAATGGAACTGGTTTCGTTCAATTCTGAGACTGTTCGAAAATTGGCTATTTTTACAGTCGATAATTAAATATTAAAATATTCAATTTTCACAAATTAACTCCAAATTCAATTTTAAAAGTTCCAAAATATTTCTATAACTCCAGTATGATTAAATAAAATTTTCCAAATCATTTTCAATCATATTAAACTCGTTTTTTCAATTATCTCTGGAATTTCACTATTAAATTTATCGGTTTAATTATCCAATTAAATCCAATATCCTTTAAATAAATTATTCGACTTACTAAATTCATTTATTAAGATTTAAAATTAATTAAATATTCAAATTTTAATTATCGAAAATTCTGGGTCGTTACAGACTTCCCCCCTTAAAAGAATTTCGTCCTCGAAATTACAAGTCAGGAAGAAAGAGTCCTTAACATGTCTACTATTTTTCAACATCCAAATAGTTTTATCAAATTGTCAAAACAAATCTTCCTATTAAAGATTCGTTATTACTTTAACTAACTCTCCAATTTCAATTATAAGTTCCAAACAACATTGTTTACTTCAAAATTCGAATTCGAGTTTAAATTCAAATTTTAAACTTTCAAAATTTTCTCAAAAATTTTCTAACGCCCTGAATTTCCGGAAAATTTCGCCAGCGTCTCCTTTGCGCGGCTAATACGGCACGACTACAAAACGTCCCTACGGACTCTCAGATTTCAAAAAGAAAAAGAAAAAGAAAAAGCCAAGCGGCTAGAGAAATAAGTCATCAAATCTCATATTCAAATTCAAATACTTACCTTTTGTCGAGCCATTCCAATTTATCTTCGAAATTAAATTCCAATTCCTTTATACCTGTATATCCTACTAGCCATAATATCTAGTTGCATATATTCAAACCATTTCGTACATTTAATTACAAAATTTTCAATATAACTTCTTATACCATCTCTAATTCACTATTGAAGTTACACATATTCATTTATTCAATTTTACATTTCAAATTCATTTGAATTCAATTCACAATTCCAATCTAATTTGGATTCGGTTTATCTCCTGAATATTGAATTTTATCAGCTTCCATTCATTTGTTTCCAATTAGTTTACATTCACTAATTTACATTCATGTTGGTTCATTTTCAATTTGAATTTAATCACATAGCTTTCCAATTTGCTAATTCAATTTCATTAATACTTAATGAATTTATACACTATCAACTAACAATCAAATAACAACCAATGTATATTCAACACAACCAAATTATAAATTTTACATTCGATTTGGTTCAACACTTTTTAAATTACATTGACTTCCATTCAATTTATTTAATTTCTCAACTTCATTAGCTTTTAATGAATTAACATTTATATTCATTATTTCATATCAATACTTTACATTAGATTGATTAACATCCAATCCATTTATTTATTCAATTGCTAATTCATTTTAACAAATACAATTGAATTTCATTTATATAACTCAAGTTCACATTCATTTAATAAATTCCCTTTATTAATTTACTTTGATATCAAAATCAACTTCGTTCAACATTACTTAAGTTATTTTCCATTTCAAACATCATTTGTTCAACTTAACTTAAGTTTCCACTTATAAATCCAAATTCAAATTTTAATCCTATTTAACTTTTACCAAGGTCAAATTTCTTCATTTATTCAAAATTCATATTAAATCCAGATTTCATATTCCACAATCTCAACTTAGATTTAATTGATTCACTTATACTTACTTTAATTTAACTTCATCCTTTAAGTTAAATTTATTCTATCAGAATTTAAATTATATAAGTTATCAATCCATTCAATTCCAGAATCTTTTCAATCTTCAAAACCATTTTTGAAATCAATTTAAATTATCTTCTGAATTTGCAAAACAAAATCCAAATTTTTCCAATCAACTTTTATTTAAAATATTCTGGCAGCAATTCCTCTTTTGGAAACCCGAAAATGAATTCTAATGATGTGGCCATCATCATCAGGATTATTTTCCAGCGACCTGAAAAGAGTTTAGAGCTTTCATCACTCTAAAACATTTTTCCAAAATATCAAATCCTTTCAAAACACTTCTCTGGAATTTTATTTCAGATTATAAATCACAATTACAAATCTTTTACTTATATAACTTCACTTTATATATATAAGATTATTCCACAATTGTAAATCATATTAATTATAACTTCATCTTTATAATTCATTGGTTTATACAATTTACTCTTTCACAATTGTTGTTTTATTTAACTTATTCAAACAACTTTAATTAACTTGTATATATATACATTTTAACAACCAATTCATATATATACTTTAATAATTCTGAAAAATTATTTCTTTATATACAAATATAATCAAGGTAAAATTATTTCATTTACCCAATTTTAAAACAATACTGTGCCGAATTGTTCTATATAAGTGTTTAGAGATCCCTATCGATAGAGTTGTACGGACAATACCGACCAGAATCCATATACCACTCAACAAACCAATCATCACAATATAAAACAATTTTTTATATTCACTAACAAATACGCACTCATATCTATTATTACACTCAAACTCATTCTAGAGTACTACTGACTCTATCTCTAATGAGTAACACCCAACAGAGCAGGGTTGTCGCTTAACCATATGCTCTGATACCAAATGTAATGACCCGCTTTTCCGTACCCCTTGAATAGACACTAATCTCCATCTATTTACTCAAGGTGAACGAAAAACCGAACCATTAGGGTTTTAAAAGAAGAGGTAGAAGAAAAGATAGAAGAAAAGAGAAAGAAGAAACAAAAGAATAACATCAGAAACAGAAACAATATCAGAATCTCACATATCGCAGCGGAACAATATACAATAGATAATTACTAGTCTTTTAAAACAAAGAACTATATCAGTTTATACATACATCAATCATCAGAGTCAATATACAACAATGGACAGTTATATAACTTGTCCTCATACAGAATACACAGCGGAATAAATATATCAGATACAAATACTACGTCTCGTCATCCAGCTTATCTCCAAAGCTCCAGAATATCCAGAATATCCTGATAACATAACTCTAGGCTGCCCGTGTGGAAATTGGTGGGCACCCAGAGTTTAGAAGGGAACAATAAACTCCGAGTCAGTCATGGTGACTGGTGTGAGATCGTAAAACAGTTATTCTTTAAAATAAACAACAGGAAAACTTTAATGTCAATTCGCAATGCTTTTGGAAAATGAAACTACCATAAGACCTCCCGCCACACACACAATGCAAACGCAGAATTGGAGGAGATTTCTTCTTATGATAGTCAAAGATGCTTACTACGCCAATCATTGGATTATTATTATTAATGTCTAGTGTAGAAAACATTTCGAAAGTATAATATTAATCTTAGCCAACATACGACCAGTATCGTATGCCTACTATAGCTACCATCTAAACAGTGGTGACCACCGTACGTAAATGGCAGGTTCTACAACTAAAACCGTACAAAGTTCGTATTGGAAGAATGGATTTCCAACAAATGGTCAGGCTAAGGAACTTCCTTTCCTCCTGCCGAATAGGATCGCCTCTGGCTGGACGTCCCGAGAGACAAACTGCTCTCTGCCAAACAAGGCCGGGTTACCCCTGTAACAGGTAACTCACGAATATGTCATCACCCGGTCCTTTGGGACCTTTATCCGAGCGCTCGATATCCAACATCACACATCATAAAGAAAGTGTATCCACATGAGTAAGTATCTGGGCTCCATACCATGATACCACCCCTTTCCAGAAGGAAATGACATACCCTAAAGGGCGCGACCCTCATAACCTTGCCGCAACATTCCTGTTTCGACCATTTCCGGGGTGTGAGGCTCGACGAAGTCTCGTCCACAAAGCTACGCTTTCTCAAAAAGCCCTGCTTCGGGTCAAACAAAATGATCAACCTATGATCACAAAGATATAAGATCAAACAAATGATCATATCACAAATGATCAAACACTGATCATTTCACAGCAACACTCAGTATGCCACGTTACCAAATTGGGATATATCGCTGATAAATTTCAACTACATAACCTCTGAGCTCGTACGTCTCAGAGAAGGGTGTTAAGCTAAGAGAATAAATTCTCCGCCACCAACAGATATGTATTTGAAAGAAATCAGCTTTATATCTCAAATTGTAACGTCAGACACACAATCCATACAAGTCTGTTCCGGGATCGAACAGAACCGAAGGCACTTCTCACGAAGCCCTTGCAAATCCGGATAATTTTCAATCACGTCAGGACTTCCCGTCACTAAGGGTGATAAAACCTCTAAACCGGAGATCAGCCGATGTAGAGTAACTCGACGGTAATCCTTCCGTTTTCAAAAATATCCGGTCTTCAACACCGGTCTTCAAATGCAATTCATAACGACGTATCACATATTCGGAATGGGTTATACGACCCCATGGTCCTTTCCCGGCTAACCCGAATAGTGAGCGATTATTTAAAAATAAGTGTGGCATTCAAATTCATCCAATTCACAACAAATACCTATCTAAAGGTAATTATTGATAGTCGGTTATTTAACTATCAATAAAGATGCGCAACATCATCAGATTCCAAATAATTTTCCAAATTATTTCATCTTCAAAAAAAATATCTTTTACTAGATATAAAATTCCACACTTCTAAAATAAATCAATATTTATTTTTCTAAACAGTTTCCCTTTTCTTCATAAATTCCATAGTGAATTTATATTTTCAAAATATCTACTGATATTCGATTTACAATCGTTTTCAAATATTCACCTTCGATTTATCTTTAAGAAGATAAATTCTCAAAAACACTCCATTTCATTTTGGAAAAGCATTTCCATACTTATTTAATAATAAGTAATTCCCAAATTATTTATTTTCAACATTTGAAAATATTCGATATACTTAAATCAATATTAAGTATATATTCATTCTTTAAGGAAATCATAAATTTTACATCTATTTGAGTCAAAACGAATGTTGCGTAAAACATCGTTACGACGACTCAAAATCACTAGTATAGGGATTCGGAATTTAGATAGATATATGAATCCCAATACTACATCAAAACATTTCCTTTCGGAAATCATTTACTATAACAACAGTGTTATAGTCCACCATTTCCTTATTTTTCGAAAACGTCTATTTCAACAATAAATGTTGAAATCTATGATTTCGATATTCAATACATTTCAAAACATCTTTCAAAACAATTACTCCATTTCAATTATCACTTTTCCAAAACCATATCCATTTTACTTAAAAATATATTCACTGTCCAAAATCGTGAATATACTTCACTAACCACATTTCAATCTTTTCTACACATTTTATTCCAAGAATTATCCACTATCCAAAATCGTGGATAAAATTCCCTTAATAACTTCTATATTACATTCATCAAATTTGATTGATTTCGAATTCATAAAACAACGTTTATAAATTCACCTTTATACTTCATAACAATTTCAACTTATGAAATCATTTCATTTAGCAATTTCTATTTACATCCCAACTAAGTGCAAAAATCTACTTTATAAGTAAATTACTTATAAATCGTTTATTCTACAACATCTATTCACTTTATAACTTCACGTTATAAATCTATTAATTTCATTCACTTATGAAATCCTTTTATACTTCTTTTTAACACTTATAACAATTCGTTTTATAAGTCCAATATTTTTATTTACAAAAATATCAATTTTTATAAATCTTTCTATACAAATCGTTTATAGTTATTCAAAAATCCCAACTTAAACCATTTTATAAATAAATCGACTTTTATTTCAAAAACGACACTTCGGTTATATTTCACTAGAAATTATGACTTTTATAACTTTAAAATTTTACGTTTATAAATCGATTCAAAAATTCCATAAAACGTATATTTTCAAAAATCCCTTTAAAAATCCTTTTAAATTAAAAGTCGTCATTTTTTTAAAGTTCAAAACTGAATCCGATGATGCAACAACACCAATCAGTCCATCACAACAGTCAAATATCATATATCATCATATGATAACAGAATATATCAAAATATCTGTAAATAATCAATATGGTGAGGAATCCAGTCGGATCCCTCCAACCTGTTTCCCTGCATCCACAGATGTTAGCACAATACCAATTCCGCTCCAGTACGGAATTATCGCGGTATATGGGTTTTTATAAATCCGCTTACTAACGGCGCAATAGGGTCTCATCCGCTATACGAGGCGGGAAATCATCAATCCAATATATACATATGCCAATATGTATATACTGCTATATATATAGATATATATCCTATAATATCTAATATCACATCCAAACAGTCAATCAATAAATAACTGTAAATTCCACTTTAAATTTTTTGAGTGAGAAGATCTCACCTTTGCTTTTCAATAACAGTCGTAGCGGTTTATCTCGGATAAAATTAAACAGACGTTTAAATTTACCCAAAATTTTCATTGACTCCAATCGACTCCAAATCAGTTGCACTGCGTAGAGCTTGTCGAGACGATTCGAACGCACTCTGTTTCGTAATTTTCTGATAACATACGAAAGAGTTACGCCATTACAAAGTTATGCGAATTCAAATATAAATTGATTTATAATTTTAATTTAATTTTAAACCCTCACATAGATCTGGCCCTTGATTTCAAAACCAAGCAATCCAGGCCGCGATCTCCTTCTTCCCCCCTTCACGCATATTGCTCCCAGGCATCACGAACGCGAAACTACCCATAGGCCGCCACCCCAAACCCTAATGACGCGACCCACTCCGTCCATCCTTGTGACGATCAGCCACCGCCGTTCTGAAGCCCAACCCCTCGCCTATCTCCACCGCGAAAACCAAGTCACTCGGTCGCCCCACTACCTCGAACGACGCGTGCGAAACGGTGACCTTCTCGGTCGAACTGCTGCCTCCACGCCGCGCTAAAACCCATCACCTCCGTATAGATCTGTAGATCTCACGATCCTCTTCGAGTTTGCAGTTGAAGATTTCTTGAAATAATGTGTGGATTGCAAGAAAAACGAGGAGGAAGCTTAGTGTTTTTCGGCCATTGATGAGTGGCGGTGGCGGCTGTAGAAGATAACCCTAGGGTTTGTTTGCAAATGTGAATTATGGAGGTCTTTTATAGAAAATTCAACGAATTACTATTCATCCGGAATTTCCAAACTCCGATTCGAGCGTGCCGGCTGACGTTCGTAAGGTTTACCCCGCGTTCCGAACGCAATGGAATAGGTTTCGGAAGCTAATTCGATCGTCTGTGTGAGATATGACAATAAACGATCAATTTAAATTAAACCGATTTAAATTGATTTCGAGGCGTTTTAATTCGTACCGGACAAACGGTAACTCCAAAAATTACGGAATTTGAAATCTTACAATAATATCGCATTACGGATCCGATGAAACTGGTTTCGTCGAAATCCGAGACTTTCTGAAAAATGACTATTTTAACTCGACGATTTAAAATTAAAACGATATCGATGCGTTTCGAGCTGCCACGGTCAAACGACAACTCCGATTGATACGAAAATTGAAATCCGATAATAACTAACTATTACGGGTCCAATGGAACTGGTTTCGTTCAATTCTGAGACTGTTCGAAAATTGGCTATTTTTACAGTCGATAATTAAATATTAAAATATTCAATTTTCACAAATTAACTCCAAATTCAATTTTAAAAGTTCCAAAATATTTCTATAACTCCAGTATGATTAAATAAAATTTTCCAAATCATTTTCAATCATATTAAACTCGTTTTTTCAATTATCTCTGGAATTTCACTATTAAATTTATCGGTTTAATTATCCAATTAAATCCAATATCCTTTAAATAAATTATTCGACTTACTAAATTCATTTATTAAGATTTAAAATTAATTAAATATTCAAATTTTAATTATCGAAAATTCTGGGTCGTTACATTATTCATGGTGTAATCTTTATTTATATAATTGTCATATTGTGGTATGTTAATTGACTATTCAATTTAGGTATATTAAATAGAAAAATCGTTTAATGATATGTTATGTGATAGCAATTACAATGTGTTGTAATCATGATAAATTTAGCATATTTAAAACAACCACTACAAGAAGAAGGTTGTTTAGCGTTGGCATATAGCCGACTCTAGCCGACTCCGGCCGACTCGAGCCGACGCTATATGCCGACGCTATATAGCTCGTCGCCAAATGATATGGTGACGAGAATGGGGACGAGTTTGTCTCATAGTTTAGCATCGGCTAGAGTCGGCTAGCCGACTCCAGCCAATGCTTAACTCAGTCCACGTGTAAAATAATAAATGACTCATAGCCTGATCCGAGCCGACTCCAGCCGACGCTAATCTGGGTAAATTTTTCTGCATTTCCAGCAACCATTTCTACCTTCCATCCACACAATCATATATATTTCTCAAATATACTTCACCAAACAACAATATACATCATATATATGCCCAACTAAGAACCACAAAACATCAATATACATCTCCAACGTCCATCATCACAAATATCCATAATATTTACAAAATTCAACCAAAAGTTCATTAAATATACAAGACATTCAAAGTTCATCAGAAAACATATATAAAAACATACTACCACTCGCCCCAAACATCAGCAGCGTCAGATCCCTGTGATGGCGGCATATTCGTCCCGTGCTCTACCAAGTAAGCAACAATCGCCTCGTCTAGTTGCTGCTTCAATCCAGTCTTCCTCCAATCGTTCAACTCGGCGACTTGTGCTTGTAGGGCCGTTATTGTTTCTTCAGCCTGTGGTTTATTGTAAGCGGCTTGTGTCGCGGCCTGTATATTAATAAATTCATAGTTATAGTTTGTACGTAATATTCAATAAAATTTATAAACTGGTTAATGAATTAATTAAATTCAATAAATATTACAGCTTGATTGTCATATCCATACTGTCTATTTCTGGTCGGCGGGTCGGTAATACGAGCGAATATCTTGTCCGTCTCCTCAACGGTCAACTGCTCCCTACCAGACTCTGCAAGGATGTGAGCAATCTCCTAATCGCATCTCTCCTGTGTTTAGAAATATAATTTTGAGAAGATGAATATTCAATTTAATGTATTGTTAAATAAGAGAAAAAATTTATAGTCTTTATACCCGGATATTTGCTGATTTGGCGTCTGACCATTCATATGTTACCACGCCATTTTCATCTGTATGCTCGGCGGCGTGTGTTCGGGTGAAGACGTCCAAATGAGACGGTGCAACACCACCTCTCTCCCTCATCTGAAATTAGATATGATTAAAGAATGTATATATACACACATATATACATATATATAACTAAACAATGTTATAAGTAAATTACAAATAACAATTTTTATATTTACCATTTCTTCTCTATATTGCTGAAAAGACTTGGATCCACCGCGCTGTGTTGCAGGATTCCTAAGCCTGTTTGCGGAGTTCCTCGATGCTACCGCCTGTATAATTTAATTATTATATAAACATTTAAACGAATTATAATTACAGACATACGAAAGAAAATTTACTTTCGCGTCTTCGCTTTCCCAATATTGCACAAACCGCGCATACAAATTTTCACTCATCCAGTTTGGCTTTTTACCAGTCTCTTTCATCTTGGAGAGCGTACCTCTATAGTTTTTTCACATCTTCCTCTCCCAGTGCGTCCTGAACGTCCCGAGATCTTCAGAATCCACAATAAAGGACGCCTGCATGTTGAAATTTAAATGAATTATTTAAATTGTATATTAATTTTCAAAGATCAAATATGCTAATCTCAAATTAATTAGAATTTTATACTTACCTGGAGGTCAGCCCATACGGCATCTCTGATATAAAGTGGGATCCTATCCCACTGCTCCCACAAGTCCGTCATCCTACTACGGAAATGGAGACGGAGCCGACTCTATAATGGAGACGGAGCCGACTCCGGCCGACTCCAGGCTCCGTCTCCATTTTAAAGTATTCTAGTAGTGAACATGTTATTTTAAATATTCCTAGTCAAGATGTTTCGAGACAGGATATCGATACATCCACTGGGACTAAAGTACGTAACACTCTCCAAATCTTGGACAGTGTATTACTCATGATTGTTGAAGGCACTAAAGGGTTACATATTGATAGTTCTTAGATAATCATGGAATGGATTACTCGAGGGTTCTCTATTGGTTAATTTAACTAAGTTCAAAGAAATAATTTCGAAGTGACGATGTTACACAGTTCCCCTAACTTGAGAATACTATGGAACTTCAACGTGGATGATGCTCCACTTTAATTAATCATGACATGACATTCATCAAATACTGTAGTTGGGTATGAGTTGAAGCACTGGAAGCGAAACACTATTCAATAGAGAATTCATTTCCTTAGTGATATGAGTTTAGTATCACGATCAACTTTAGTCAATTCAAAATAAAATTCTCTAGCCAAAGTAGTACGGTTAATAATAATTGTTATTATCGAGCCAAGGATTTTGTGCTTGAACTATTCAAGCTGAATGTGAACGATATTGGAATTTTTACCATAACTAAATTCCGTAAGTCCTAACGTTATATAATTTTGACAAAGAAAATAAGTATAAATAATCATTAACACCACACCGGGTACCATTTATAATAAATAAAATTAGATTTTACCGAAAAGATGTGTAAGTGATAAATTCCGCTAAAGTATTACACTACTAGCTAAAGTGAAGTGTGAACATTAATATTCGAATTGTTTAACGATAATCATTGATTGAATTTTCAAGTTTAAGTTTCATAACTGGAATGATGAATTCTTCGAAAAACAAGAAGATTTAATTAATTTGTAATCATTGTAAATTAATTGAAGTAATTAATATTATGAAATATTAATTATTAAATTTTATTTTATTTGTTTTAATATCATCAGTACTTAATAAATGTATATATAAAAGTTATAAACGCACGTATTGATGTGCGATATTGATAGAATAATTAAATTGGATTTAATAGATTATTTGCTAAGTAGTTTTAGGAAACTTTTGAGGCCCATATGTCACTTTTGATGGTTGTCCACACATAAAGGAAGGGAAGAGGATTTGATGAGATTTGATAAGAAATTAAAAGGTTTCAAAGGAGGAAATTGAAAAGTTTCAATCTCTCCCTTAAAACAATATCTTTTTTCATTCAACAATTAATTTTTCTTCTGCTCTCCACTCCCTCTCCCATCATGGCCAAAAATTTCATGCTCTGATAGAATAAAAATTCTGAAAAACAAATCAAAACAAAATCCATTCATTTAAGGTGGTATTTGCCTCTAAATCCTTGAAAAGTCCAAAGGTTGATTTAATCGAATCATGATTTTGTTCTTTATTAAAGTGCAAATCTTTTGCTTCATCTTTAGGTAATTCTAATTATATCTGATTATATATTCACCATGTTAATAAAGTTTAAATCATACGCATGCTGCATCTAATTTCATTATTTGTTCATTATCTTAACACGTAGTTTAGATCGGATACATGTTACACTTTAATTGAATGTATGTTCATCATGTTAATATAATTAAATCCTACACTTGCTACATTTCCTCTAATCATATGTTCATATTATTTGTATATATATGTATATACATATGTTGTTTCAACTCAACATTTATGAAATGGACTTTTATGTAAATCACAAACTTAAATCCTTTCTAAGATAAAATTTGTTCAAATTTATTTTGAAATGCAATAAATGATGGATAAATGAAAGGAGATATCTCATCCACCTTTTCACTCCTTATTAAATTGCTTACTTAAACACAATTGATTGTCATTTTGAATATAAGTAAACTTTTGATTAGTTAAAATAACTTTACAACATATTATATATATCTATGTAAATAATATTAAACAACATATATATTATTACTTTATATAATTTCAAAATAAACTATGGACAAAAATGCATATATAAAGGGATAAATGGGTCCATTGTAGTGTGAATCCCGATACCAACATACATTCACATTAGCCATGTACACTTCATATTTGTAGCACATGTACTATACAACTGTATTTGATATACTAATAGATTGGATCTAAAATTACTTTAGACTTCATAGGCCCTATAAATCCAAAATAGGAATTTTTTTTGAAATCCACTTATTTCGCCCGCTTCGAACTGGCTCGATTCTTTCAATAATATCAAAGCTCAAATGGTCTCTGCGATCTAAATTTGTTATGTTATGGCTAACTGATTAAGCCTATTCAATTAGTAGGATGTCTATAAAGGTAGTGTCTAAGGTTGGGATATGGTAATAAGTACTTTGCCCTACCTGGCTACTACATTAGCGCAAAGGATGAAGTAAGCCCAAAGGTTATCTCCAATATAATAGATGAAATCAATTGTGGGCCTCGGGTTAATCTTCAAATTTAGGTTTGATAACTTAAAAGACATTTTAAATTCTAATGTTACGTTTAAAATATAAAAGCAAAGTTTTATAAAAGTTATAAAATGCATTCAAAATTTTCAAATATTTTTTAAGAAATTAAATAATCAATTCTAAAATTTTGAAATTTAAAATTTAGTTAATATGATTAATTAAATTAATAAACTAATCAATTAAAAGCTAATTAATTAAAACTGATATATTGATATACGTATAAAACTATAATTGTTGTAGTTATTTATTTATCTTAAATTGTTTATGATAAACTAAATAAAAATTTCAAATTAATTAAAATATTTAATTAAATTATTTGATTAAATAAAAATTAATATTAATTAGAAGTTAATTAATTAAAATGTGTACATATCGATATGTACATATAAACAAGCCATAAAAGTTATAGTAGATTAACTATGTTAAATTATATAAGATGAGTAATATGAACTAAATTAAATATGATTTAATTAATAAGAATTAAAATTAAATAAATAAAATTTAATTAACAAGATACATGTGTATATTATATAAGTAAATTAAATTATAAAAGTTTTAAATAAATTAATACTTATATAACTATATATGTATAAAATTAAATGAATTGGAAAGAAATCCATTTTTGATTTAAGGAACAAAATTAATACTTATATAACTATATATGTATAAAATTAAGTGAATAGAAAGAAATCCATTTTAGATTTAAGGAACAAGTATATGCGTATTGTAATATACTGTAATTTTAGATTTATCCAACACTTGGATCATGGTGATATTTCATAAGAAATACATTGTTTTTTAAATCGATATCGCTCAGTATACATATATTAAGATTAGGAATCCTTAGTATATAAGTTGTCCTCTACCATTTATACATTAGTAGATTACTTGCATACCCTTTACTTGTTGAACATCCTTAAGCCAAGGATGTTATGTGTAGTACTATTAAGAAGTAAGATGCATGCTCGTATTTGTTGATCTTTCTCAAGGTACGTACATTATACTTGGACATTGCGAAATGGTGGTACAAGTGAATAATCTTTCTTGATTTGTTGATCTTCCTCAAGATCGAGATGAGATTAGGGAAAATACCACGGTTAGGAGTTGTGTATGATATAATCGATAAAGTATTATCCATCGCTTGTGGGGTGTAATAATTAACATGTATTTTTTTTGAAAATTTAAAATAATGAAATAAACTAAATAATTTTAACCAAAGGGTAAAATTGCCATTTTTCAAACTTTTTAATTTGAAAATGAAATTGACATCATTGCGACTGACTTATTTTTTTGATGCATGTCGTATATTCATTTGTTTGATACAGAGCCAGAAACTAGAAATCCTCTCCAATCAAAAATTAAATTTCTATCTGCATTCTCCACGAAGTTAAACAAAGTAAACACTGGATCGAAGAGTAAATCAAAGAATTCATTTTAATACCTATTAAAGTTGCGAATCCTTAGTTTAGGAGTGGAGACCAATTCTGGACAACGAGCAATTAGGGACAAAGCTAACTTATGTGAGTGGTTTACATTTGATTCACTATATAACTATTCAATCTCCTATAGTTCTAAGACGATTATATCTCAGGAGTTAGAGTTTGGATTAAATTGGATGATTACTGAATATTACAATAATTAACATGAATATAATCTAAAATTAAAATAGAATTTGGATGCATAATCAATATAAAATAGTAATTTAGCAATGTTTGGCCAAACAATGAAGTGTTTGGCTATATATTAGTGATGTGAGACTAATAATCATATCAAAACCCATAAATGATTATAAACTGAAGTTTATGATAATAAATTATATGAACTAAAGAATAAATTTTGAAATTAATATAAATTATACGTTTATATTGTATATAATGATTATAATGAAGCATGATGGTTGAAATATGTATGTATGTATGTGTATGTGTGTGTGTATGCAAGTACTTGACAAATACTACAGTAAAAATATGACGAAATGATGCCTATAGAAATATAATGCATTTCAAAGATTTAATATGATCTTATATAAATTTTTAGTAATTTACAAGAATTATATAATGAGAATTTGAAATACAGATTAAACTGAAAGAAACTAGTTTATATTAAAATATAATACAAAAATACATATATAAATTATATAAAAATATTTATAAAATGCTAAATGTTTCAGGTCATAATGTGATTTTATTTTGAACTTTAATGATTTTTAAGTGTATTTTAACATACATATGTAAGAAAGTGAATTTATGAAAATATGAATACCAGTTTTATACACATTGACTTTTGAAAAAATTTCTTTATTATTTTGACATGAGTTTTTTGATGAAGTTATAGTAGAAAGATAACCGAGGAACATACCAAATTTTGAAAGAAAACGGACTGACAATCATATGTAAAACACATTAGACATGAGCAATTTAAAAATAAAAATAAAATATAACTCTCAGGAAATTTACAGGAACTCTAGTTCCCGTCAATACATCGTCGCCCACCGATCAATCGGTGGGAAAATGTTCGATCAACTGGTGGCATAAGAGGATTGATGGTCAACCTACATCCATCTTTCAATTCCCTTTTCTACTCCCACATGCAACGTCACAATTTGTGTGTGTGTGTGTGTGTGTATATATATGTATGCATGTATATAATAAGAAGAAAAAAGGTTTCAATTATGTTTTGACATCGCCTAACCTTATACACTACGTCCATAGGCTCGATAGTCATGCATATGAAAAGACTACCTACGTACCCCTTTTGGGGGATCATGCTCAGGTAGTTCTATTTCTTGCTCTTCTCCTACATCCAAATATATGTAAGTACATTGCAACCATAACATCCATGCAACAATTACAACTATTACAAACAAAGCAATCAATGCAAACAATGTAACCATCGCAACTAATGCAAATAGTAAAAGCAGAAAATAGTATTCCCACTCATCCATATCAGCAAATCATCATATAGGTTAATAATAATAATAATAGCACACAACCATCAATCATCAACAATATTCAATGCCAATTGCAATCACCAAACAAGAAGATAACAACACAAATATACTTACATACATACTAATTAGTCGTTTTAGTAACATATCACCAATATAAGTATAAACCATCAAATGTGTGTTAGTCACCCCATAACAATGACATAAATCAATCATCAAATAGGTATTAATCCAATCAACATTAGCTACACAACATCCATCATCAAATAACCATAATTAACTACACATCGTCTAGTAGTAATAACAGTAAAACGTCGGATACTCAACCCAATGTTATTTCATCATCATAAAACACACATATCACATATTACATCCACCCATAACAGCATATTTACGACTAATATTTCTTTCTTAGGTATAAATTCATTTTACTATTGTCTATTATATAATAAACTTTATTTATTTATGTTGAAAACAATAATAACCTTTCCAAAATGATAATATGTTTCACAAAAAATCCTTTATTATAATTATATTTTTTCAAATTCTCAAATACTGTTATTAGTCAAAATGGGCATTCTTGTCAAATTGCTTTTCAAAACAATAATATTATTATTTTACCTCTAAATAACAATATACCAAAACCACTCTAATATTGTTCAAAATTCACTTATTACTATTTATCTCAAAAATAACATTATTCTATTTAAAATCTTAAAACTCCATTTTATTACTATTAACTTCAAATTAGTAATAATTTAACCCAAAAAAACTTTTGAAAACGCATCTATCACTGCTACTATTATTCTAAAAATATCTTTTATTTTATTACTTAAATAATCATAATGATAATATCTTCTTCTGCAAACTACGTAAATCAATCATATTACCATTTTAATCAAAACAATATAGTTTTTACAAAAACCATACTTACCTTATTTTATAAGTCTTGATAAACTCCTCAATTTAAATTAAAAGTAGATTTTCCATTATTATTTATGAATTTCCTAGAAACTCATAAATAGTAATCTTATTAAATTTCTCATATTAATTTAAATAAAATTTGTCGATTCCCCATTATTTACAAATCCCCCTCAAGATTGTAAATAACCTTACATTCCAAAATTACAAGTTTTAGTCATTTTCAATTAATTAATTATTTCCATTTTAAATCAACAATTAGTTAAATTATAAACTCATCACTCAATGGTACATCAATTAACAGTAAACAATCAAATTGAGATGCAACATATCCAAATATTGCAACAACAAAATAACCATCAATATAACTTACCATATATCAACATATACAAAATTTTCATCGGCGGGTATGTATTTAATATTTTTAAACAAGATTCAGGAATAAAACATCAATTTTTTTTTTAAAATTGGGTACTTAGATGGTAGTACATATTAGTACTACAAGTCTTAGGTAGCATACATCATACTACATGTCAATATATGGTAGAATAACGCTATGCAAGTTTCGAACCTATGAGCTTCCACACCAAAGTCGAAGCGCCTAACCATTAGAACTATTGTGCTAGTAAAAAAACATCAAATTTATATAAATGAAAACATCTTATCACATGAAATATGTGCATGTGTTAACATGTGTATATGAGTGATACAAAAATATGCACAATTTCGGCATCACAACATTTTCGGTGACTTTTCGATGTCGAAAAGTCGAAATTTCGGGAAACATTTTTCGGTCATATTTTCTATTTTTATTTGAACTAATTATTTTGGCAAACAAAATTTGAAAATGATTTTATATCATTAATCATATTTAAAATATATTTATTTGGTTATTAAAATCCATTATTTAAATATTTAAAAAATATTTAAATATTCGAATACAAAGCGATTAATTTACGGGTCGTTACAACTAGTTTCCTATAATACATAAAACTAGTGTGTAACATGTGCATTGCATACGGTAATATTGTTAGAAAATAGTATTTATATTTTAATAATTACTAAAATATATTTTATTAGCAATTTATGATAATTTACTGTGATAAATTAATCATAAATTAAGATGACATGGAATGCTCAGATATATGATTGAGGTTTAATCCTCGCTAACTATATATCTCTATAAAAATTAATGTCCTAACTCAAAAAAATTATAAATTAGAATTGTTAATATTGTATACATAAATAATTTATGTTTTTCTTGATGACAAAAATAATCTATGTTATATGATATGTATTTTTGTATGTATGAGTGAATTAGCAACTTTATCAATTTATTAATATGATTATTGTGTGTGTGTGTACTGAATTGTCATCTTTATTAAGGGATTATAAATGGATTAATAAACATTAAATAATTGAATTTATTTAAATAATTTGAATTAATGATCAACATAACTAATTAAATATAAGGAGCTGAATGTAAAAAAATTGAAGAAAATTGAGAAGAGCTTTGTATCTATTTGTAATTGAGAAGAGCATTGGTCTTATGGTTAGCTTATCTACATGTGAACTCTTATCCATATTTAGTTTTCATTTTAAAACAATTTGTCATTGTAATTAACCATATATTTTATATTGTTGTAGAATGGTCACGATAATTGTAATAATATTATGTAGCATTTAGTTGAGTTATGAATTGGGTATGGTATGCTAACATGTTGAAAGTGAAAATGTTTATATAATCTAATATTGATGTAATATGTGCATTAACATCATAATGTTGTAAAATATAAATTTAGCTTTTATAGGTTGTTCAAAATGAAATTATGTTATGTAATGTACGATAATTTTTTGAGATCAATGAATTAGAAATTAAAAGAGTTATTATTATTTATGTATACATTTTATGCGATGTGATTTAAATATCCGAATAAAGAAGAAATAATTTTATCATTTTTCCCATGTATGGGGATATTGTATATATTGAAAATTTCATATTTTTAGGATTTATTACATGAATTAATGAATATTAGTTAATCATATTTATTTAAATAGTTTATATTTAAGATTACATAATTAGTTATATATGTGGATTTTAATGTAAAATATTAGAAGATAATTGAGAAGAGTTTCAACGTAATTGTAAAAAATAAATTAAAATTAGGTATTTGAAGTTAATATAATTACAATGCAATATATGATAAATTCATTTATTAAATAAATTTATTATTGTTATTAATATATATAATTTATGTTATGTGATTTATATAAATTTGCATCTAAATAATTTTTCTAACCAATTTGTTGATGTGCATGTAGTATACATATTGAACTTTCATATATTAGGTTTATTATAAATATCAGTTGACTAAGTTTAAAAATTAGTTTAAATTTTGGATTATATAATTAATTTAAATACGTGGACTTTAATGTAAAATCTTGATAGAGAACCGTGAAAGATTTGTAAATAATTATGGATTAAAAAAGAAGAAGTAGGTATTTGAACGTAAAATAGTGCGAGAAGTTTAGTAGAATAATTGTAAAGTAGTAAATCATAAGATTTTAAAAATAAAATATCTAGCCTTTGAAAGAATTAAGGAGAATAGGGATAAGTCCAAGAATTAATGAGAGAGCTTCAAACCCTTCCACTTTACTATTATTTAATAGATTAATACAAAAAAATTTGTGTATATATTCGACGATCGAGGACACTAAACACATTCGTCATTTGTATATATACATACATAACTCACATATCCAATATATATATGTGTGTGTGTGTGTGTGTGTGTGTATAATTCAAATTTTTGCATAATTACCAAATATATATTTCCTTACATTAGACTAACCGCATAACTATATATATCCTTCTATAAAAATATGTGTACATGTATATATATACATATATTTTTTGCTATACATTTTAATTATACTTTTTTCTTTCGATCCGTCTCTCATATATACATATATTTCCCTCTATGGATATGTATCTTTTTGTTAGTTTTTGTAAATATTTATAAACATGTTGCTAGCCAGAATTGAACCCATAACCTCTCCAAATGAAGTCCACTCTCTTAACTGGCTACACTAAACATACTTTTATTTTCAAAATTAGAATATTCAAATTATTGGTTATAGGTGCAGGTCTTTTAGATCCATAAAATCAATATCTTCTAAATCGTATCTTCAAATATATCAAAATTATATATCAAACTGACTAGCTTTGAAATACCTTTGCAATGGTTATAAATACGACACCCAATTCTCATTTCCACTTGAAATTCATTTTTGATTACTTTAATATTAAAAGCATAAAATTTAGGGTCGTTACATTATCCCCTTAAAAATCTACAGCAATCTTCAGATCAGATCAAGTCATCTCTTTACACACGTCATCTCTTCCAATCTTTCAATCTTCAGATCAAGTCAATATTATAAAGCTTATAATATCCCTCTGCACACGTCATCTCTTTCGATCTTCAGATCAAATCGAAAAATATGATTCCAATATCCTCTTATAGTGATTCCTTCATCTGATAATAGGAATGACCCACCCAAAATACCAAAATACGGATCTGCTAGGGAGGAGAGTTCCAATACACCTTCAAAGTAGAACATTTATAAAAACATTTGTCTTTTCAAATGAAACCGTCCATCTTCCTTTAAAACAAAAATCATTTTCTTCGTAAAAATATCACACTGTTTTACAAATTAGTTTTCCAAATATTTCCATCAATTTAAAATAGTTTTTAGAAAACATAATTTTATTAGAACTTCAGACCGTAAAAATCTCTCCAAAATAGAAACCTTTGTTTTAAAAACATTTGTCTTTTCAAATGAAACCGTCCATCTTCCTTTAAAACAAAAATCATTTTCTTCGTAAAAATATCGCCACTGTTTTACAAATTAGTTTTCCAAATATTTCCATCAATTTAAAATAGTTTTTAGAAAACATGATTTTATTAGAACTTCAGACCGTAAAAATCTCTCCAAAATAGAAACCTTTGTTTTAAAAACATTTATGGAAGCCGGTAATTGTTTGCATAATTTTTTTTGTGAAATGCATGTTTTAAAATTCCTTTGTATAATGAACCTCCCACCCATCGTCTTGATTCCCCATTGGTACCCACCAAGTCTTTTGTCACCAAAGTCCTCTAATCATAATTACTCATCTTTAAAGAACATCTTTAAGTCTCTTAGTCGATCCGAATATCTAGCCTTACTTAGCTTAGGAACCTATGTTATCCCATTATGACTAAATCTAATATGCCTTAACATCCTACTAGTTTCTCCAATGTAAACCTTACCAAAAGTTAATATTAGATAATCACTTCATCGTAAAGTTATAATACAAACTAGACAAACAAACAAGCAACAAACAAACTATCTATGGAAAAAAGGCATTCAACATCAACCATACAAGCAAAAGAGATTAATCCAAACAAGTATGACATGAATTAATAGATGTACATCAATAAAACAAGTAAAAAACAAATAATTAAAATCAATCACAGTTAAAAAAGCAATCAACAATATTATACAAATAATTCGAACCAAGCAAGCCAAAACAAGTATAAGGTCACTATCCCACACACCAAAATGGACAATCTTTACATAACATTCCCTCCTTCTCCATAATGGAAATAACTAGACATCCTTATAGCTCTTGAGAAAGTCACACATAATAGTCATAAATGTAATATCGTCATAATAGATGTTGGGCAACAGAGAACTCATCCTACCCCGTCATCTTACACCTAATGTTATAAAGTCTAGTTTTATAGTTCTCAATTAAAATTTTCAAATAAAACATCTTTTTAACAAAACACCTTCCAAAAAAACCGTTTATAAAATATTTTCTTAGGGTATTGTATAACCAGATACTTTATAATATATATCTTTATTTCATAATATATTTCAAAATATATTCTCAATAGAATGACCTTCAAATCTGGTCTTCTCAACTTAAACTCTTTATGTAACAACCCGCATTTATACGATAATATATTTAAATATTTTATTTAAATATGACATCGTCTATTCGTATTTAAAATCCTAAATATGAATTTTTATCGTGTTCGAATCCGTTGTTCTAATGGATTCAAATCGTGTTTTAAATATCACCAAAGTGTTTTATTATCATAGTTTGCTATTTATAAATTCAATGGGCTTAATATTATTGCTTGGCCCATTAACAAATCTATTCCCCTTCACCCTTATTATCTGACAAAGGCCTTTTACCCTCTCCATTCTCGTTCATTTTCTCGCGTTCAAAACAAAGTCGCGTTTCTCTCCTCCCCTACAGGCGATTCGCGATTTAGGGTTTTTCTGATTTGGGGCTTCGTTCCCTTAGTGCTCGGCTTTGCTTGAGAAGGTGATTTGGACTTTTGCCTTCGTCGATTGTTGTAGCTCTGGCTTAACTTCGTTCCTCTTCCTCATCGCTACGATTCGTCTTCCATTCGTGGCTAAGGTGAGTGGTTAATTCCCTCACATCTAATTCGATATATCATTGATACCCTGGTTTATTGGTTGATTTCTGAATTGTTCAAATTGTGAATTTCTATGTTTGATTTATTAGATGCTCACGGTTTCGATTTCTCTGGTTAAACTGTATTTTTATTTCGCGAATTTCTACCGTGACATCATTGATATCAGCCTTCGACGATTGTCGAACTTTGCTAGACTTGTAACACTTTGATATTCCCAGTTGCAATTGGGATTGTATTATTTCCAGGCTTGAATGCCTTGATTCCTTTGTCCTTATCTATTTTCCTCTATGTTTTGCACTATGTCTCTGTGTACCCTTGCCTATGATACCTGCTAATCAACTTGGCCTATTTGTGTTTCCTTGAGTGATACTTTTGTAAAAACAGTCTTTGTTTTAAAACTGTCACGTGAAAATGTCTATTTTGAACTGTTTATCTATGAACCCAGGGTTCACATTCATGTACAGTTTAGCTTGATGCCTTGTTCGAAAGTGATTTTGTACCTCCTGTGAGAAGACAATGAACTTGACATTTCATCTTACCTTGTGTATTGTCACTGCATACCTGTTTATCATCTTCTTTGACTATGAACTGGTCTCCTTATATGTTTTTGGTACTATGCCTGTTTGATTCCTCTTTCCATATGATTTGATAGTGTTCTTCACTGTTTGCATCACAGCTTTGACATATGTTTACTGTACATATCACCTGACTTGATCATCTCTGCACTGCTCTTTGAATTGCTTGCTGTATATGCTTGAACTGTTACACTTGCAACATTTAGAGGCAGTTGGCATTTATTCACTAACTAGAGTAGGTTCTGCATTCATGTATGTTGTTACTAGACTCAAACATAGTTCATCTGAACCTTGGGTAGCTCTGGTTACTTGATTTCTCATTTCTGTAGTTACTGCACTGTAGACATTGTTGTTGCAGTTTTACATTTGACTTCCCTGTGTACTTTTGATCATTTGCCTGTAGACTTCACTGTGTACACTTTGTAGCTGTGCTTCCTTTACCTTGCTATAGTTTATCTCACTGTTGCCATTTTTAGTTGCCATTGTGGCTGCTGTTCACTAGTTTCTTCCATTTGATCTGAGCATTTTGACTTGTATTCATGTGTATACTTCATATGCATACCTCTGCACATCATTGTCATGTTTGTTGATGTCTTGTGTTTGCCATTTGGATTAAGCCATACCCCTGTTTGCTTACACCTTCATTTGGCCGGGTCATCATATGTGCACCGCCATGTGCAGTTCATTGCTGCACATCTGGAACATTTTGTCCATGTGCAGTCTTCTCATGTGCACTTGCTCATTTGAGCTGAACTGTTTCGGGGTGCACTTACTCTTCCACTGTTCACTTCGAGTATGTGTTGCTCTGTCCAGTTTTATGCATTCATGCTGTTGCTCCATGGTTTGACTGCTTTGACTTGTCTGTCCTGTGATTGCCACGGTCACTTGATCTTGCTGTGACATTGCGACTTGGTTCGCTTTGTCACTGCATATCTATATATATGCTTGACCCATTTCTATTTTAGTTGTACTTGGGTATACACTGCATACCCATGTGTCATTTTCACTTGCATCTGTTCATCCCTGAGCACTTGCTGACCTGCTGCATTTTCGTAGCAGTTTTACCCTTGTCCCTTGTGGTGACTTTATATTCTGTTGTGGCGAGGCAGTGCATGCGTGCGTGCACTGCAGCCACACCGAATTGACAGATTTTAATCGACATTTCTTTTGTTCTTGATTCATCGACCTGTTGCGTAAATCGCAGGCTGTATTGGCGAGGCAGTACACGTTAGCGTGTACTGCAGCCAATTAGCATTGATGTTTTTAAATTGACATTTCAATTGCTTAAACTGCTTTGGACTTCTGTTTTGTGGATTAACACTGTTTAGTGTTATATCTGCCGTTATCCAATTCTCGTATCGAGAGTTGGATATACGAGATTTCTGTGACTATCATCTATATTGAGATGGATTATTATTGCTTCTATGCGCTAATAACTGAGATTGAATTAAACTGATCCGAGTATTATTTTCTTTTGAATGTAATACTCGGGTCAGACCGAGTATTTACAGGTTGTAGATTTTTAGCTTTGGGTTGCTGCTAGAGCTATGAAGACTTTTTATATCATTTGAAGTGGTCTTCGTCTTGTTGTAGTAGTCAGTGTGTCTGTTTTAAGATGATAATGTATTCATGTATATTAGTCGATAATGTACTTGTATATATAACTTCTTGAGTCGACAGTTGTAGTTGTATCATTTGTATTGTGTCAAATGTATTGTAACTGGTATAAGTTATTATATATATGAGACTTTTCGTTCCATCTGTATTCCGCATTTATGTTATCTGTGTTATTTTTATATCCATTGTCCTAAACTATTATAGCCACTGTGTAGTAGCTTTGAGTTTGTATCGGTATGTCGGGTTTCCTCTAAAAATGAAATGCAATGTTTTATTATCTGACATATCGGTGCTCGCACAAGGCAATTACATAGATGGTCGCTCCTCAACAGCCTTATTCTCCGTGCTAGTTGACAGCACTACACCGTAGTGTTCTTGGCTAGCGTGGGTATAGAGGTGGGGCGTCACAGCTTGGTATCAGAGCCTGGGGTTTAGGACAATTATAAAACATAACTTAGATGGAACATGTGTTACAACTATTTGTCGATGTTTTATCTCTCATCTTTACATATGACTATTTTTGACTGTTAGGTATGAATTCCTAACGCTTATTCTTGTGTTTTCGGCTTTGAATTGATTTAGCCGATGTTGACTTTGTTTTAATTTGGCAAATTAAAGCCATTTTGACTTTTGGACTTTGTTCCACTTTTGTTCTATGCTATGAGTTTCATTGTGTACCTGTTACACTGTGATGAAAAATAGCTGGACCAGTTGCAAATTGAGTGATTTTGATTTCTCGTTCACATCTAGTTTGAATCTCAGCGATTTTGAACTTGATATTTTGTGTTTTCCTCATCTTGAATTCCATTCGACTTCGGTCACTTTGTTTTTGAGAAATTGCTAATTTCTTGATTTTCAAGACTCTGATTTTGTTTGCTGTTGGTTTCCTAATTTGATCGATTCTTGATCATTTCCCCGATTTGTTGCTATCATTTATTAGCAACTTTGATGACATTTTCTTCGGGATTTTTGTGAACATACTTTCTGATGGATTCAGTATCGATTTCTTTGGATTCCATTCACATCTTCGTATGTGAATTCTTGTGATTGATTGTTTCTACAATCATTTTTGTGATTTGTCACTTTAAAAATATAAAGGTTTTCTATACTAATAGTAAATATTAAAATTCTTTTCTCCAAACGATTTCAAAACTATTTTACTACAAAGCTCTTTTCCTAAATCATTTTCCAATCTATTAGTATATACAAGCCTTTATTTCACTCGTATGAGAAATTGAATTAAACGGCCTAGTACAACAAGTGGTATGAAACGCTTGTGTTTACTTCGTCGGTTAACTCCTGGACTTGTTCGATTGAACCTTTTGTGACAATTTTCTAGTGTAGATTTACAGTTTGTTCGTAAATATTTAAGTTAAGCAAGTGGTTATGGGACATGAAGCTAAACTTTTATATTTACTAGCTTAGTGTAATTGACACTTCTCGTTGATCATGACGATCATTATATGATTTAGACTAGCAATTGTGCGATGTCTCTTTGTTTGCAAGGTTAGACTAGACCGCAGTGGTGTGATTCCGACTCACACATATCTCTTTGTTCGCAAGGTTAGTCTAGACCGCAGTAGTGTGATTCCGACTCACACATATCTGTTTGTTTGCAAGGTTAGACTAGACACCACTTGTGTGATTCCATTCACACATACCTTTTTGCTTTTTGGTTAGTCTGGACCTTAATTTGTGTGATTCCACTCACACATATCTTTTTGTTTGCAAGGTTAGACTAGACACCACTTGTGTGATTCCATTCACACATACCTTTTTGCTTTTTGGTTAGTCTGGACCTTAATTTGTGTGATTCCACTCACACATATCTTTTTGTTTGCGAGGTTAGACTAGACACCACTTGTGTGATTCCATTCACACATACCTTTTTGCTTTTTGGTTAGTCTGGACCTTAATTGTGTGATTCCACTCACACATATCTTTTTCTCTGCGAGGTTAGCCTAGACCTCAATCTGTGTGATTCCGACTCACACGCGTGGGATAGCGACCCACGGTCTTCGGACCATTCCTGTGTGAAAATTTAATGGATGGCTTCCATGAGATAGCGTCTCGTCTTGTGATACCGGTGTTTTGGAGTTTTCATGCTCCCATTTTGTGATAGGCATTTCCCTTTTCCTTTTTATGATTTAGACTAGCAAATGTGCGATGTCTCTTTCTCTGCGAGGTTAGCCTAGACCTCAATCTGTGTGATTCCGACTCACACGCGTGGGATAGCGACCCACGGTCTTCGGAGCATTCCTGTGTGAAACTTTAATGGTTAGCCACCATGAGATAGCGTCTCGTCTTGTGATACCGGTGTTTTGGAGTTTTCATACTCCCGTTTTCTGAATAGGCCTCCCCTCCCTCTTTTTGTGATTTCTGGATTTCTTGTGATGATTTCTGGAATTTTGTGCTTCACCAATTTTCGTGATTTCTATTGATATGTTTATCAATTCTTGTGTATTGGTGAATTCATGTGTTATTGACTTGTTATGAATACAAGTTTAGGGTATGATATCCCTTTCTATCTTTGAGAAGATTCTTGTGACATTTTGATGAATGCAAATTCATTGGTATTATACTTTGATGCCAGTTATTTTGATAAAATTTTGACGTGTTAACTACAGTAACCGTCAATTTTAAAATGGATTTACAAGCGGTTCTCCCGCAATGCTGAATTTGTTGTCCGTTTTCACTGTACTTTGAGAAGTGCAATTTCCTTATCTAAGTTGCTACCGATATTGCTAATTTAATCACGTGTTTTCAAAAATTCTTTATTTTTAAAAGTTGTTTCAAAAATATAAATTAAAATTGTTTTCAAAATTTTTACAGTTTACATTTTCAAAAGAACGAGGAAGCGATTTAAACGTTTCAGAAAAATCGAGGACTATGACCCCTTTCTTTTACTGATTCGCTTAATTCCGGACTTGTCCGTTTGAGAATGTGAAATGTTATTTTTTAAACACACAATTCTGCACTTTCAAGGAAACGATAAAGAGATTTAAACGATTTAGCAAAAGTAAGGAGTATGGAACCATACTTTTACTACTTCGGTTAATTCCGGACTCGTTAATTGAATATTTACGACTTCTGATTATCGTTTTTGATAATCGGATGTTTGTGTTTCTGATTATCGTTTTTGATAATCAGATATTTGTGAAATTTGATTATCATTTGTGATAATTAAATATTTTCCAATTTAATTATCGTCTGAGATAATTAAATATTTTTCGATTTGATTAATCGAATATTTGTGATTTCTGATTATCGTTTTTGATAATCAGATATTTGTGAAATTTGATTATCATTTGTGATAATTAAATATTTTCCAATTTAATTATCGTCTGAGATAATTAAATATTTTTCGATTTGATTAATCGAATATTTGTGATTTCTGATTATCGTTTTTGATAATCAGATATTTGTGAAATTTGATTATCATTTGTGATAATTAAATATTTTCCAATTTAATTATCGTCTGAGATAATTAAATATTTTTTCGATTTGATTAATCGAATATTTGTGTTTCTGATTATCGTTTTTGATAATCAGATATTTGTGAAATTTGATTATCATTTGTGATAATTAAATATTTTCCGATTTAATTATCGTTTGAGATAATTAGATATTTGATTTGTTTTCTGATTATCGTTTGAGATAATTAAATATTTTTCGATTTGATTAATCGAATGTTTGTGTTTCTGATTATCGTTTTTGATAATCAGATATTTGTGAAATTCGATTATCGTTTTTGATGATTGAATATTTGCGATTTTGAGATTTGAGCTTCGTCTTTTTCTCTGGCAATTCAGGTGAGTAATCTGATTTACTCACATTCAATTCGTGCTCAATATGTGAATTCTGCTCTGTTTTCCTTTTCTTTTAAATGCTGGAACTCGATTGATTCTTGCTTTTGATAGTCGTCTGATTTTGATTCCTTGATCCCCACGATGTTGATTCTTTTGATTTGAAGCAGTCGAACCTTTTGATTTCATATCTAATACTTCCCCTGCTGACATTTGCTTTGCTTATGCATTCGACATGGCCATGCTCTTATGGTTGTTACCTTTTATCCATTTATACCTTATGATTGCGAGGACGCAATTTCTTTAAGGAGGGAAGTCTGTAACAACCCGCATTTATACGATAATATATTTAAATATTTTATTTAAATATGACATCGTCTATTCGTATTTAAAATCCTAAATATGAATTTTTATCGTGTTCGAATCCGTTGTTCTAATGGATTCAAATCGTGTTTTAAATATCACCAAAGTGTTTTATTATCATAGTTTGCTATTTATAAATTCAATGGGCTTAATATTATTGCTTGGCCCATTAACAAATCTATTCCCCTTCACCCTTATTATCTGACAAAGGCCTTTTACCCTCTCCATTCTCGTTCATTTTCTCGCGTTCAAAACAAAGTCGCGTTTCTCTCCTCCCCTACAGGCGATTCGCGATTTAGGGTTTTTCTGATTTGGGGCTTCGTTCCCTTAGTGCTCGGCTTTGCTTGAGAAGGTGATTTGGACTTTTGCCTTCGTCGATTGTTGTAGCTCTGGCTTAACTTCGTTCCTCTTCCTCATCGCTACGATTCGTCTTCCATTCGTGGCTAAGGTGAGTGGTTAATTCCCTCACATCTAATTCGATATATCATTGATACCCTGGTTTACTGGTTGATTTCTGAATTGTTCAAATTGTGAATTTCTATGTTTGATTTATTGGATGCTCACGGTTTCGATTTCTCTGGTTAAACTGTATTTTTATTTCGCGAATTTCTACCGTGACATCATTGATATCAGCCTTCGACGATTGTCGAACTTTGCTAGGCTTGTAACACTTTGATATTCCCAGTTGCAATTGGGATTGTATTATTTCCAGGCTTGAATGCCTTGATTCCTTTGTCCTTATCTATTTTCCTCTATGTTTTGCACTATGTCTCTGTGTACCCTTGCCTATGATACCTGCTAATCAACTTGGCCTATTTGTGTTTCCTTGAGTGATACTTTTGTAAAAACAGTCTTTGTTTTAAAACTGTCACGTGAAAATGTCTATTTTGAACTGTTTATCTATGAACCCAGGGTTCACATTCATGTACAGTTTAGCTTGATGCCTTGTTCGAAAGTGATTTTGTACCTCCTGTGAGAAGACAATGAACTTGACATTTCATCTTACCTTGTGTATTGTCACTACATACCTGTTTATCATCTTCTTTGACTATGAACTGGTCTCCTTATATGTTTTTGGTACTATGCCTGTTTGATTCCTCTTTCCATATGATTTGATAGTGTTCTTCACTGTTTGCATCACAGCTTTGACATATGTTTACTGTACATATCACCTGACTTGATCATCTCTGCACTGCTCTTTGAATTGCTTGCTGTATATGCTTGAACTGTTACACTTGCAACATTTAGAGGCAGTTGGCATTTATTCACTAACTAGAGTAGGTTCTGCATTCATGTATGTTGTTACTAGACTCAAACATAGTTCATCTGAACCTTGGGTAGCTCTGGTTACTTGATTTCTCATTTCTGTAGTTACTGCACTGTAGACATTGTTGTTGCAGTTTTACATTTGACTTCCCTGTGTACTTTTGATCATTTGCCTGTAGACTTCACTGTGTACACTTTGTAGCTGTGCTTCCTTTACCTTGCTATAGTTTATCTCACTGTTGCCATTTTTAGTTGCCATTGTGGCTGCTGTTCACTAGTTTCTTCCATTTGATCTGAGCATTTTGACTTGTATTCATGTGTATACTTCATATGCATACCTCTGCACATCATTGTCATGTTTGTTGATGTCTTGTGTTTGCCATTTGGATTAAGCCATACCCCTGTTTGCTTACACCTTCATTTGGCTGGGTCATCATATGTGCACCGCCATGTGCAGTTCATTGCTGCACATCTGGAACATTTTGTCCATGTGCAGTCTTCTCATGTGCACTTGCTCATTTGAGCTGAACTGTTTCGGGGTGCACTTACTCTTCCACTGTTCACTTCGAGTATGTGTTGCTCTGTCCAGTTTTATGCATTCATGCTGTTGCTCCATGGTTTGACTGCTTTGACTTGTCTGTCCTGTGATTGCCACGGTCACTTGATCTTGCTGTGACATTGCGACTTGGTTCGCTTTGTCACTGCATATCTATATATATGCTTGACCCATTTCTATTTTAGTTGTACTTGGGTATACACTGCATACCCATGTGTCATTTTCACTTGCATCTGTTCATCCCTGAGCACTTGCTGACCTGCTGCATTTTCGTAGCAGTTTTACCCTTGTCCCTTGTGGTGACTTTATATTCTGTTGTGGCGAGGCAGTGCACGCGTGCGTGAACTGCAGCCACACCGAATTGACAGATTTTAATCGACATTTCTTTTGTTCTTGATTCATCGACCTGTTGCGTAAATCGCAGGCTGTATTGGCGAGGCAGTACACGTTAGCGTGTACTGCAGCCAATTAGCATTGATGTTTTTAAATTGACATTTCAATTGCTTAAACTGCTTTGGACTTCTGTTTTGTGGATTAACACTGTTTAGTGTTATATCTACCATTATCTAATTCTCGTATCGAGAGTTGGATATACGAGATTTCTGTGACTATCATCTATATTGAGATGGATTATTATTGCTTCTATGCGCTAATAACTGAGATTGAATTAGACTGATCCGGGTATTATTTTCTTTTGAATGTAATACTCGGGTCAGACCGAGTATTTACAGGTTGTAGATTTTTAGCTTTGGGTTGCTGCTAGAGCTACGAAGACTTTTTATATCATTTGAAGTGGTCTTCGTCTTGTTGTAGTAGTCAGTGTGTCTGTTTTAAGATGATAATGTATTCATGTATATTAGTCGATAATGTACTTGTATATATAACTTCTTGAGTCGACAGTTGTAGTTGTATCATTTGTATTGTGTCAAATGTATTGTAACTGATATCAGTTATTATATATATGAGACTTTTCGTTCCATCTGTATTCCGCATTTATGTTATCTGTGTTATTTTTATATCCATTGTCCTAAACTATTATAGCCACTGTGTAGTAGCTTTGAGTTTGTATCGGTATGTCGGGTTTCCTCTAAAAATGAAATGCAATGTTTTATTATCTGACATATCGGTGCTCGCACAAGGCAATTACATAGATGGTCGCTCCTCAACAGCCTTATTCTCCGTGCTAGTTGACAGCACTACACCGTAGTGTTCTTGGCTAGCGTGGGTATAGAGGTGGGGCGTCACACTTTACTCGAGAGTGATTTTCTTTTCAAACATCATTTTTCAAAGAGTACCCATTAAGTGAAAATCCACACAACCAAAATCAATTTCCAAAACAAAAGTTTTTGAAACCAGATATATCTTTTTGATAAAACTTCTCTCTCAAATAAATATTTTATTACATTTTTTTATTTAAAAAGATGTTTCACAAATAAAATACTTCCATTAATTATTTTTTAATATTTCAACCGAAAATATAATTTCTCAAATAAAAATATTTTACTATATTATTTTTAAATTTCTTCTTTTAAGAAAATAATTCCTTCAAAATAAAATATATTTTTGTGGAAATAATCTCCTTGTAATAAATCTTCTCCAACTCATATAATATTTATTGTAAAGAATGTTTTAACTAAATATTCTTTTCTTTTAAATTAATGGTTCTCCCTAAATATTCTCCATAAGGTACTTTTGACAAAAAACAATTTAAATTGTATAATACTATCAAAATAATTTTCTCCTCTTTAAAACATCGTATTAAATACCTACTCCTCAAACCTTACAGTATATACTATAAAATATCCTTTTAGCAAAATATTTCTTTCCAAATACACATTTCAACAAAATATTTTTGCAAATAATTCTAAGTCATAATGAGGTTAAGAATTACCATTGTCAAAGGATGTTCATAAATTAAAGACATTTTTAACTAAACATGTTCACACTGAAACATTCTTGCCAAAATAAATATTTTAAACTGGACATCCTTTTATAAAAATATTTTCAAACAAAATATTATTATCAAAAAAAATTCTTTTATAGATATTTTTACCTGACAAAGCATTTTTAAATCATAATACTATCATAGAAATGCACCCTAAAGGAAGTTTTAGAATAACTAGAATTTGTCATAAAAATATTTCTTTCAAGATTGAAATAAACTTCCTAATCTAATTAAAAAACCTTTTTACAAAAAGTAATTACAAATAAAATATTTTTACCATATTCACATTTCCTTTCCTAAAATATGTTCATAAAAATATTTTATTTTCAAATTAAATAATTTATTCTCGCCAAAAATGTAACCACTCATAAATTTATCAATTGGATAAATTATATTTATTTTTAAAATATTAGGTATGGCTTTAAAAGTAAGAAATAATCATGTTTTAAATGGTAAATAATAATACTTATTTTGTTTGGAAAAAATATTTGCGGACAAATTACCGAGGTAAAATATCGATAATTTGTAGATATCGTTCTAGGTAAAATATCGATAAAACAGCCGGAAATCGTTTTATCGATTAAACTGCTTTTAAACAATAAGGATCATGAATGACTCTGGATACATACACAAATATATGTATTCAAATAAGATTATGAAATAAAATAATTTATTTTATTTTTGGAAAATAAAATGTATTTATGACATCGACAGTTGATATCATCGGTTTTATATATTTCTTCGGAAATTCAAGTTAAGTTTAGATATTAAATAAATGGGTTTTTATTTACAAATAAACCTATTATAATTATTTAATAACGATGGTAAAATCGTTTTTAAAATTTGTTTACCAAAATAGACAGTTCGTAGAAAAATAGAAAATGTGACCGAAGAACGTTTTCCGGAATTTCGACTTTTTGACACTGGAAAGTTGTGGGGAATGTTGTTCGCCTTTATGCGCTATATATACACATATATAGTAGATAATTAACCTTATAATAGTACACTAATAGTATATTATCTTATGTTAATTATGTTTAGCAAGTGATGTGACAAGACATGGTTTTAAAATAATAACTTATATATACTATGTACATCTGTGCAGTTAAAGCGCTCGGCAGATTCAAAGCGGTGGAGGTGCAAAAAGTCATAGCGGGGATACAGCGAGGATATAGCGGGATATAGCGGATGGCTTTAAAATAGCATATAAAACTCGTACTTAATGTTTTTACGAATATATAAATGGTAATTAAATGAAAAATTATCATTCAATTGAATTGTAACTAATACATAAATAATTTTTAAATAAAAACATGTGCGAATATACTTTAAATAAACGTAAAACTGTTATATAACATAATTGAATTTAGTAGAATATTAGAGTATTTTCATTTCTGAAAATATATTAAAAATTAAATCAAATAAATTAGTTTCATAATTTTTATAATGTATAAATTGAATTTTTCAATTCATTTTATTAAAGAAGATATAGCGGGAATAGCGAAATATAGTGGAAATAACGGGATATAGCGGAAATAACGGGGATTAAAGCGGAAAGGCTATATTGTGGGGCTATATGGAAAAATCGTAGCGGCAGAAACCCGCTACGAGATATAGCGGGGTTATAGCGGGGTAATAGCGGGGCATTAACTGCACAGATGTACATATCATTATCTCTTGTTATTTCTTTAAGTACCATCATCATTATCCATCATGCCTAGGGGATGTGACTGGAGAGGAGGTGGACATGACATATGAGGGGGAGTAAGGTGATGATGTGACTTATCAAAATAATGACATGTTAGGATATTTAAACTAAGGATAAAATGGTAATTTCTCCACTTTCTTTCATCTATAAATACACACCCACACATAAATTTTTATTTACATTATGTCCTTCATTTTTTTAAAACTTCCTCTATAAAATTTCATGGCTTCTTATGTTAGTTTTAAGTTTTTTTTTTAAATCAAAAGATTTAAATTGTTTTAAAGATGCAAACTTGTTTTTAAACTCTTTCTTCTTCATTTTTGCTCCAATTTATTCGACCATAACTTCCTCTATTTTTCACCAATCAAGATTTTATTTTTTTTCAAATTGAATAAAATACCACTTTATCTAATTTCAAGCTTAGGTTTGTCAAAATCTCATTTCTTTACAGTATAATTTTAAACTCAGAAATTCAGGTTCGAAAATAGCTCTCTTTCTTTTGACCATATCTACCTTAAATGGAATCTGATTTAAGTGATTCTTTTTTTTAAATTGTAGATAAAAGAATTTTATAAAAAAATTCTTGTGATCACTTTTTTAAAATCCGAGAGCAATATGTCCAAAAATCAAGTGGAAAATGACATATTTTTGTGATGATTTTTGTGCATCTAAGGCATTTCAGGTTTCAAAGATTTTCGGTGAGTAAAACTACTTTGTTTTGGAAAGGTTTTTGACTTTATTATGATGTGTTATTATGGTGATAATATAATGAGAAAATGGAATGGTTATTATGTTGGTCGATGGTGATTTGATGGATGTTATGTTTGCTATTTAATTTAAGATTTGAATGTGATGTTGTCGAGTTGGTAAGCATATAACCTTATGTTTATATGTGTGTTTCATTATGATGTTAAGAGTATGGTATTATGGATGTATGGTTGTGATTTAAGAATCAAGTATGTTGAGTTGAAACAAAGTTAACAACTTTGTGTATTGCGATGGACGTGAGATCCGATTTGAAATCAAAACTACAATTTCTAGTTTTAAAGTTTGGAAGTGGTTTCAAGTTTTATCTTGGTTTAAAATTTCAAAAACTTTCTACATATTATTTCAAAACATGTAGGAGCAAGAATTTAGATGAAGTATTTCATTTAAAATAAGATAGAGCGAACTGCGCTCATAACGATAGTCGCTATGGATGTAGTTCGACAAAAAAAAATTCATGATTTCTATCTTTAAGTGATTCATTTTGGAATTGTTTTGCAAATGTTTCCCAAACATAATTAGTAATATAAAAAGAGATTAAGTTTAGATTATTTAATAATTTATTTATTTAATAAAATAATTAAAGGTAATTAGCACTTAATTAGTAATTAAGTAAGTGATTTGAGGTTAAGTAACACTTAAGGAAGGTTAATGACCAATTATTGATTGATAAGGTTTTAATTAGTGATTAATGAAGATCAGGAGTAATTAAATGGTTAATTGTTATTTAATTAAGTTATGTAGGTTAATTAATTATTATTTAACTAAGTGATTATTAAATTAATTTTTAATTAATTAGGGTTTAACTAATAATGAATTGTTTAAACCTTAACTAAGATACATTAGGACTTAACCAAGTTCATTAAGTTAATTAAAGTTTAATTATTAATTAATCTTGATTTAATTAAGATATAATTAGGGTTTAATCTAATTGAATATACTTTAATCTTTTCAAAACTATTTTTAAACTTAACCGGTTATGTTTTAAATCAGTTTTCTTTTTAAGGTTAATTGATTTCAAATTGAAGGATCTCTCTTCTGGACCATTAAGTAGCCAATGAATTAAAGTAGTGATAATAGAATGTTGACACGTTTTATGGAAAGTAAGTTGACTTGTGTTTAGCACAAATGTTGAATATCGGTAACGTGATAAACGCAAGGAAGTTAATTTCAATAAGTGGGTCATGGTAACTTAAGCATATATAATATACTTCTATATGTACACTGTTCACCGATAATGGATGTATCTATATTTGTAACTTGGACATCTACCTATGATTGATTGTGTGTTATGTGTGAATTCCTTAAATATTTGATGCTAGGCATTACCCATGATACAACTTGGATAAGTAAACCTAAATTTAATGATTTATTGTAGTCATTAAGCCTCCGTTTGGTTTTGAAAAGTTAATATTTCATTTTTCTTTAAAATTGTCTTTGTGACACCCCACCTCTATGCTCATAATAACAAAGGTTATTATAAGAAATAACGTCTGCTATTGCGAAGAATAAGGCTTATTAGAAGCGACCATCCGTAAGTTATGCCTTAGACGAGTATTGATTACATCGATAGGAGTTGTGTAAATTACTCCCAAAGATATATATTCAATCCAAATCTAAAACGAAACTACGGTGGCTTAAGAAAAAATTCAGAACAACTCATAATAACAACAAATCTTATAAGTACAATCACATCAGAACAGAAATATCAGATATATAGCGGAAGACTAGTCTGGAATACATGCTACAACAATCGATAGTTCACATGAACCGATACATATACATATCCATCAATACATACATAAGATGAGAGTCAAATAACCAAAAGAACTCCTCGAAGGCTAGACAAAAGATGATGCGAAATCCCAAAAGCTGAAGCAGCAACTGAATCAGAGATATCAATTATCCTGAGATACTCGATCTGACCCGAGTATTATTTAAAAGAAAATAATAACGGATCAGTCTAATTTAAACTTAGAAATAAGTGTATGGTAAACAACACGTAAGAAAAATAATCATAATCTCGAATGAGATTATACAACATAGATAATCAACATAATTCAAATAAAGAAATCTCAATTTAAATTCCATCAAAATCAGCTTTTAAATTCACAATTGAATTCGAAACAGCAACACACAAAATTATAATCTCGAATGAGACTATACACAAAACTATAGTTTGGGATGAGACTATACACAAAACTATAGTCTCGGATGAGACTATATAACATAGTATCAACATTGCTTAAATGAAGAAATCTCATTAAACTCCATCAAAATCTATTTCCAAATTCACAATTGAATTCAAAACAACAATACGCAGGATCTAGAAATCAAAATAAGATAACTAGACAAATCAGCAGTCACAAAATCTAAAAAACAAAATAAGATAACTAGAAAATCAACATAAAAGATGGATCGATCCCAGCAGATGGCGAGTTTTAGCTACACCGCACGTGCATCTCATATGGCCGAAGCCTACCAAGTACTATATTTTAGCGGCCAACAAATGACCCGAAGGTCCAACAGATGACCCAAAGGTCTAGTACTGGTAATTGACCCGAAGGTTCATCGTATGACCCGAAGGTCCAGCAGAGTGGCTCGAAAGCCAAATAAAATCATCAAACAGCAAATATTTCAATTAACGAGTCTGGAATTAACCGAAATAGTAAAAGTGTGGTTCCATATTCCGCACTTTTGCTAAATCGTTTAAATCTCTTCATCGTTTCCTTGAAAGTGCAAAATTGTGTATTTTTGTAGAAATAACATTTTACGTTCTCAAATGGACAAGTCCGGAATTAAGCGAATCAGTAAAAGTAAGGTTTCATAGTCCTTAATTTTGCTGAAGCGTTTAAATCGCTTTCTCATTCTTTTGAAAGCGCAAAGTGTAAAATTTTCGGAAACAATTTTATTTTAAAATGATTTTTTAAAACACGTGATTAAAACAGCAACAACTATAGCAATTTCGACGAGGAAATTGCGTTTCACAAAACACCGTAAAAATGGATATCAAATCAGCAATGCGGGATAACCGTTTAAAAATTCACTTTAAAATTGACTGTTACTGAAGTCAAACAACCGTATTTTTTTTTATTCGTCAAAAATCTCATCAAAACAACACGCTTCAAAATGTAGCACCGAAATAAAAGTCCGTTATAAAAATAACGGCAACAAAATACGTTGCAAAACAAAACACTGGTTCAACGTAAATTAACCGGTGGACTCCACTACTATATAAGCATTAAAACATTGCACTGACTAGACATTATATTCTTAAGTTACAACTTATACGTACACGGTCTGAGTAGTAGTTACAACTTATGTGTAAATATTCAAAATTTCAACGAAGCGAAAACAACAATCCGCTTGAGGAAATAAATTGAAAATTATCACCGATTCTGATAGAATTGAAGAGCGAAGGGGACGATAATGGATTAGCATATTTTTTAGAACGATGACGGTATAAAGAGGGTGATGGATTAACATGGTTTATTCTGATGATCGATGGAATAAAAAGAAGGGATGAATACTCGAACCCAAGGCAACATCAAAATAAAAATAAATTAAACCTTAGTTTTAAGACTACCGCATGCGAACGGTTTGTAGAAAAAAGTTGGATGTAGCAATTTGATGTTTTGGATGGTCCTAAACATTTTTATTGTTCTTTAGCCAAAATGATCACAGTCGTGGTTAGAGGATTTGAAAGTGCATACAAATTTCTAATTCGAGAAGCTAACGGGTTGTAAGAGGGAGAAAGATAGAGAAGTCATGCTATACAGTTGGTGTGTTATAGTTGAGTTATTATTTAAGAATTTCTGAGAAAATTCAAAGATAATAACGAAAATCTAATTTTAGAGAAAATTTGAGAAATTTATTATTACTTATAAAGTAGAGTGAAAGTTTGTAACGATCCTTCTTCCATAAAATGTAACATCCAGAACCCGACATCCGAGTAACCGGAATCTCCAATTGTGTTCATAATGACAAGTAACTTGAGGTCTATAGTCTACGTTACTGAGATAGAACATCTCCTATCTCCATGTCAATGCCACCCGAAGACGCACAACCGACACAATCGTTCATGCTACAAATGATCTATAAATATCAAATCCCAAGGCCGAAGCTAAGGAGTATACGCAATATCATATGGAATCGCATCTCTTAATACTCTAGTCATCGCATCTTAAAAATCACTAGATGACTCTATAAAAGTCACCATACACACCAAAGCGCGTTGTAAGCATCATCCATGACCTCGTTGTTATCCAACAACATCGATACACCCATCCAGTCTATCTTCAAATCTACAGTTTTGGAATACGTACCGAAGAGGGTCCCACTAAGCCTCGGAGTCGAAGTACATCAAAACTCGAAAAAAAACTATTGTTATCCCGCCTTTTGGCAAGGCCGTGATACCATGGAGTTGGCTAGATGGATTTGCGATCATCAAGGCAGGAAGCCCCAAAAGATGATTATCAGATTCAAAGATCAGTTATAAACAAGGCTACGAATGATAGTCAAGCGGATTCAAGCAAGTAGCATTCAAGAAATGGTTATGTATGGATTTGCACTTCCCCTAGGTGGAGGATCGGATTAGATCAATATGGTTAGGAACAGTTCGAATCATTATGGCAATGGATCACTTAGATTGACAGTTCAACTATAATCGCTCAATAACTCAACAAAACCAGGGGAATCAAGCAAACAACTATGGAAAAACGGAGAGGAGACAGAGGGTAAGGGAAATTCATCTTTACACATACGCATGAAAATGAAAATGGACCTGGATACTATATATATATGCAATATAGAGGTGGCTTCGTTGCATGCAATTGTAAAAATGCAACTTAGAACGCACGCATTCAGAGTGATAAATGTATGGACTTGAAGATTTAGTGCAAAGCTTACTTGCACTCAACAAAATAAAACAAGAATTAACAACCTGGACATACTTTTATACAATATACTACAACTAGCATGAGCATGAATTTAAGTACTACACATTGTCACTTAAAACACCTCGGACCAAATTTGTTTGCAACAGGGCTTTGTGCAAACCAAAATAAACGACAAAAATCATCAAAATGAAAATAGGCAGCATAGTCTTTAAATTAGAAATGTGAGTATAAAACTCACCTCAAATTTGCTACGGAATAATTTAGCAACCGAGATTTGATAAGGAGCAAAAGTTTGGAGCTGCCATTAATATTTCTTGCAGAGCCACTAGAAAAAGAAAAAGAAAAGAAGACAACTAAAGAATGGTGCTACTGGAAAATGAGCAAAGGAAAGTTGTAGCATACTTTTCTTTTCAATTTTTGCGTATTAGTCAAAGGAAATAATGTGCTAGCCATATATTGGTACAAAAGCATTTAAGGCAAAACATGCTTCAGATGCAAGAAGAGACATACTGCACAAAGGAATGATGGCAAATGCAAAGTGTTCACACTTGCATAAAAAGAATGTGACAACACAATTAAACAATAGGTTCCACTTTTGCTCTTAAAGTAAGTGACAACAAAAAGGTAAAGGAATGCTCCAACTTTCGTTACACATAAATGTCACAGCAAGCATAAAGTGTTCAAAAAATTTATTTTATTTTATTATGACAATAATTCAAAAATCACGGTAATTCAAAAATCACAGTTGTTACACTCTTCAAGGTTATTTTATTTTGAACAAGATATTTGAAGAATGATTTGACAATTGTTTTGAATATTATATAAAGAAGTTTGTAAATAATTTTGGGGTATTCATAAAAGGAGTTCTAGAAATAGTTTTGAATGTTTATAAAAAGATTTTATAAATGGGTTTGAATGTCTATAAAGAGAAGTTTTATACAAGGTTTGGAAGTTTATAAAGAAATTTATTTAACCGGGTTTGAATATTTATAAAGAGTCTCATAGATGAGTATGGAGATTGATAAATGTTTTATAAACGGATTTGGGTTAAAGCAAAAAGGATTTCATGGGTAAGGGAAATTTATAAAAGGATTTATTGAAGATAATTGCAACAGGAATTCAAGGTTTGGGTTTCTCGAGGCCGACCTTTTAAAAAATCGTGGTATGGAACATCCGTTCCACACTTTACACCGAAGGAATAGTGCTTAGAGTTATCCTTTTCTCCATTTTAAATAATGTAGTTAAATCCTTTTTGGAGATTTGGTAATGGAAAATCTTACAAATGTTTTGTGAATATACTTATGTCCGAAAGATAAGTATATGAATGTTTTTGAAAGAGATTTATTAAACAAAGATATGTTTTGAGGCTTAGTGGTTGCTATGGATAAATAAAATCTCAAATGGAATTGGTTGTTGTTTGTTTATTTGATAGTTAAATAACCGACAACCAAGTTTGACCCAATTTGACTTAGGAAGTATGAATGTAAATTCGAGTTCCCCGATGAAGACTCGAAAACTTACTTCCAAAAGAACCAGGAATGAGTCAATCGAAAATTATCGGTTGTTGATACGGAGAGACCGAGATCGGATCCATATCCGAAAACCACTCCGAACCAACATGTACGTTCGAGTGGAATACATCTTGATGATGATTGAAGATGGTGCTCTTTTAAGTGCAAGGGCTACTGCTACTAATCCTGAGGGTGATTCCAAAATGGATGTAGTAGAGTTAGTGCCTTCGGTTTCGTTTAGACCTAGAACGAACTTGTATGGATGAATGCTGGCATTGCATTGACGCTTGGAGGGCATTGTTAGCATTCCAAGATGGATTTCTATTCAGAAAGGTAAAACGTAGCCTCAAACCTCATCAACATGGAATGACTAAAACATGGGATATGCAACAGGGCTATTTGGGTCGCACCTATTAGGGTATATCATCCCCTTCTAGATATATACACAATCATCAATGAATTCATGTATGTGGGAGCACTCAGTTAAAGGTTGCAAAGCAACTGGGGTGATGATATATTCGATACTATCCAGCAATGGGTAGGCCGGTCCTGTGTTTGCAGGGGTTTTTAGGTACAATCTCGGTACATTTTTCTAGAGGTGTGCTATGGCGGGTGGTACTACAGTAGCCCAATCACTAGTTGGAATCCATTCTCCAATATATGCCTTACGTTTTCGATTGTAGAGCCCGGTATGTTGGAATGTGAGATGCAAACATTTTAGCTATTTTATCTATTTTCTTTAAACCTAGACACTATGATAATATCACTATATTTTGATATAAAATGTTTTGGTTATCGTAAGGTAAAAATCCATCCGTTTTTATGTGCGGTGTGGTCTTATGAGATACCTTTTGTTTAAAAAGTTTTCAAATGTAGAAATTAGTTTGGTTGTTACTTGTTATCGAGTTTTAGTCACACCGGTTTACTAGACTGACCTGGGCGTTATTTCATGTAATGCTCGGGTCAGACCGAGCATGTTTTCCCAGGTTTAGCTAGATACTTTGGAATTAGAGAGGAGCTGGATGGTCAAGACGTATTCACATATATTTTTCTTCCGTTATATTTAGAGTTTGTTTGTTTCTCAATGTGAGGACAGGTTTTTATAACTGTCCAAAAATTAGGATAAGTCTAATATACTCTGATGTTGTATATATGAATAAAGATGTTTCCTTTCTGTAAAGACCATGGTTGTATTATATATTATTCGCTACGTTGTGAAATTCTATGTTGTTTTAGTTTTCTTTATCTTCTTTCACCCTAACATATCGGTATTTCCAGCACTTGAATGTTAGGCAGGTAATACAGTGGATGTATTAGTGTCGATCTTTGAGGGTCAAAAATTCTGGCTCATTACAAAAAATTTCAACAATTCACTTCGATGTTCAAAAACAACCACTTTTCCCTTTTTAATAAAATATCTTTAAATCAGCAGTGTATATTTTATAAATTTTCCAAACAAATATTGTTCACTTTAAAAAATAAAAGGCGATTCCATAGGTGAGGTTTCGGTTATAATTTAGTATCGGGTGTGTGTCACTTGGGTTATAACCAACACTTAACCCCTCTTATAAGTGTTCATACCACTCTATTCAATTTATTCATCTTCCATCATCATAAATAAACATCATTTTAAGGTGAGATAACGACGGTCAAAAAATAACCTATATACACAAAGAATACAATTGCCAATCAAAATGTTCTCACATTCTATATTTTAGCACAACCTATGATGTAAACCATTATAACCTATGGTCAATCCTACCCAAGGCTCAAGGAATTGCTATGTAACAACCCAGAATTTTACCACTTTGATTTATGAATATTTAATTAAATTTAAATATTCAATTAACTGTTATTAATGGTCAAATAACCCTCTTTTAATTAATAAATAATAGTAGTAAACTTACTTTGAAAGTTTGTTTAAAAAAATAAACAATTCTATGAAAAATTGAAAACATGATTGAAAATCGTTCTACAGATTTTCAACTTTTCATCGATCAAAAGTTGTTGGAACATGTTGTATACACTAGTGTACACATGTGCATATATATATATAATAACAAAACAAAATTTATTAATTTAATAATTAAGTTAAAAACAAATTTAAAAAATGTTATTAATGAATTAATAAAGTGGACTTTTCTTTTCCATTTAAAAAGAATAAAGTATGATAACAAAAGGACATTTGAAAAAAGTGGATGTGATGGCTTAGTTCATAACATGATGAGAGGGTGACATGTTGTCTAATTTCCAAAGGAGGGATTTAACTTATTTTTAGGAAGGAAATTTTAGTAATTAACCAATTTTCAATTTCTATAAAAAGAATACCCTCTCTTTCTTTTCTCACTTTCAGTTTTCATTTCCATTTTCTTACTTTCTTCCTTACTTTTTCCATTAATGGCTTCCTCCTCTTCATTCTTTTCTTTCTTCAAATCTTCTCCAAATCAAAAGAAAATCAAATATAATCCTCTCTACACCAATGCCACCATCACTTCCACCCTAAAGATCCAAACTTTAGCACCCAAGCCCAATTTTCACCTTGGTCCATGAGCAAAGTGAGAGAAAGAGGGACCAAGGGGGGTTGTGTGAGCATGAGGGGAGGAGACACTACGCCATAGATGGCCTACTACAACGAAATTACATGGTGTTGCTAGCTATAATGTAACGATAGGTATGCTGATTTTTGTCTATTACAACACTCGCTTCAAGGTGTTAGCATAGGTATCAACAAGATGTTGCAGTAGCTATAGATGTATTCAAATTAAAAAATTAATAAAATTAGCAATCTGCGTGAATACGATCCAACGGTCTACATTTAATCTGGTTGTTAAAATGGATCACCACTGCAATTTTCCCCAAAATTTCGTTTTCCCTCCTGTACTTGTTCAGAGTAGATCCCCTTTTGGTTTTCATTTCAATTCGCTTCCTCCCATTCGCCTCCGCCACCAAATCACAAAGTTTTCCGTTCAAACCCCTTTTGCCACCGCTGTCGTCGCCATCAGCTCTCACCTCCAACAGAAGACTTGCTCGCCACCAACCCCTCTACCTTTCTCCTTTAGCCTACTTCACCTGAAAACCCTTCTAGTGCCTTAATTTCTCCCAAAACCCGAACTGCCTTCGTCCCCCCTTCATCGCGCCGCCGCGCCGCCGCACCGCCTACGCCCTATGGTTGGGTTGAGGATTGCTCTCCAAATTCTGAATTGAAGGATAGTAATTTCAACGGTAGTTCTGGTGGTTTGATACTGTTTTCGGATAAGGTTAGTCATGTTGTTGATTGTTTTCCAGTTTCTGATTTGAGAGAGGAGGTTTGAACTTAGGAGCTCCAAGTTCAGTTGAGTGTTTTATTTGAGTGTTTTATTTTCAAATTGTTGTTAAGGGAAATAGTGTTGAACTTAGGAGCTCCAAGTTCAGTTTTATAATCTAGTGCACGTTTTCATGTAGTACTGCTGTTTGATGGTGAATTGATGATTACAATGTTCAGGTTGTGAGTGGCAGAGGTGATTGTTGGTAGAAGTTTTATTGTGGTGCTGTGAGTGTTCGGCAGGGGTTGTTGACGGTTTGAAGGTGGCTGTTGGTCCAGTTATTACAGTTGCCTCATTTATTGTTGTAGTGCTTTCAATTACCATTTGTATTTCAAAGGCAAAGAAACTAACTAAGGAAGATCCACTAATAATGAAATGTAATTGATGCTGCTTCCAGGCGGTGTTGTTGATGATGTAATTTGATGAGGCAGTGAGTGAATGTTTTGTGAAAGAGGTTGGGAGTGTGGTCATTGTTTGGTAGATGGTCAGTGTTTCAGGCAATCGTGTTTCAGGTAAGTGGTAGATGGGCAGTAGTTCTGATGGGTGATGAAGTTGCTGAGGATGGGGTTTGCGGGTTTGCTAAGTTCAGTCTTCATTTGTGCATCATTTTACGTCGTTTTGGTGTTTGGCCGTAGAGGATTCAAGCAGATTTAGGCGAGGAGATGGAGGATAGGAATTAAGCTCAGTCTTCATTTGTGCATCATTTTACGTCATTTCAAAGAAGGCTCGATCTTCCAAAATCAGTCGATCCTCGCCGGGACTGCGGTGCCCCGGACCCCCGCCGGCGCTGCGCCCGGACCCGCTTCTCGCCTCGCCTTCGGCTCGGCACTCGGCTCATCATATATTTGTCAGTGTCGGTGTCTGTATAAATTGAAACTGCATATGTAATGAGTGAACAGAGTAATGTAGTGAGGAATATCTGTATATGTGAATATCAGTGTTATTTATCATTGAATTGTAAAATAGTGGAGTCAGGAATTTGTACTATTTTAAATGTTGAAATAAAATATTTATTTAAATAAATTACTGTTTGAATATCAAATTCTGTGCAATAGCATTTTATTAAATAAATATTTATTTCTATTAAAAAATCAAATATGCTCTACATTGTGGGCCCCACAAATTCAGAAAGTTAATATCTATAGCAACATTTTGGAATGTTGGTACAAACACCTATGGATGTTGCTATAGACCCAAATAGGGTTCTATTGCAACAATATTTCTTATGTTGCCTTAGATAGTCAAAATGTTGCCTTTGAGGTCTGCGGCAACGCGGCAAAATGCATCACCGAGAAAGTGTTGCCTTTGCCCTTTTTTAGCCTTCAGCAACATTTTTTGGCACATCCTGCATCACTTCTTTGGTGTTGCAGTATGCAATCTATGGCGTAGTGAGAGGAGGTGTTTTCAAGTGCTAAGTAAGGTGTTGTGTTGGTTGTTGGAGTGTAGGAAGGATTTGTGGCTTTTGTTCGATGTTTGGTTTGAATTAAAGTCGGATTTCTCACTTGCGTTTGTTTGAAAATCTTGTAATAATTTAGTGATTATAGTGTTGTATAAGTGCATATATTACTATTTGATTTTGATTCCCATTTGAAAGCTGATGATATAAATAACATTGTGTTGCAAAGGACAAAAATGATGAATGGAAGTTGAAATGTCTTCATAGCGAATAGGTCGCTATGGATGCACTACGAAGAATAGAAATATGTAGAGGGAATTAAAAGAATTCCTTGCCCGATGTATTACATTTCATTTATATATGTGTATATGAAATGATAATATGCTATGGCTTTGTAATTTTGAATATAACTTGGAAATTTGAATTCTTTAGAGAATAAAAGCAAATGGTTGCTTGTTTAAATACCATAGCGATCGCAATGCTTCTTTCCGAATTTGAAAAGTTAAGGATTTTAAATTGACTTCAACTTTATAAAATTTTGAAGTGAAATGTTTTCTATATTTATAATAGTTTAAAATATAGAAATAAATGTGTTTAAAGGCTATTCGATTTACAAATCAAAGTTTGAAAAGTTATGGTCCATATGCAATAGTCGCTATGGATGCACTTTGAATGTCAGAGATTTTAGTAAAGTAAAAGGAGGTTTTCTTTTTTAAACATTTCGTAATTTCATTTCGAAAGTGTTTTATAAAAGTTATATAAGTATTCTAAAAGTAGTTGAAGGTTTTTATTTATTTTGTGTATTTAAAATAAGTGGTTACTTTAAAAAAATTCATTTAGTTTTCAAAGTCGGATTCTTTCTAAAAGTGATGGTTTTTATTTATGATTTGGATGGAGGTTTGTACTTTATTTAAAAGTATCTAAAAGAGGTTTGGAATTTATACAAATGATTTTTTTAAGATTTATATTTGAAGTATCTAAATAAATGGCTTATTTTTACATAATGGGAAATTTATCTTTTTAAATCAACTTTGGTTTAACAATGATCTTCAAGTGATGTTTTGGATAAGAGTTTTGAATTATGATTTGAATAATTTAAATTGTAATAAGAACATTTAAATAGGATTTAAGTTTCAAAGGGATTTAATATGAGATTTTTAAACAAAGGGTTTATTTTAAGGAAATCTAGTTGTTTTCCAAGTTGAATTCTCTTTTAAAGTGATGGCTTTTAAGTTATGTTTCGAATGGAAGTTTAAACTTTGTTTAAAGTGTTTTAAAGGGAAATTGAAATTTATGTAAGTTTTTTATGAGATTATTTGATATAATAAACAAATAGTATTTTTATAAAGGAATCTTGGTTTCCAAATCAATTTTGGTTTAAACAAAGATTTGAAGTAAGATTTATATTGTAGGATTAAACTTTGTTTCAAGAAGTTTTTAAAAAGTATTTTTCACAACACTGTTGTTGTAATAAATGGTTTCGAGAAAAGGAAGAGCTTATGGACTATAACATTTTTGTTATAGTAAATGATTTCGGAAAGGATGAAGGGAAGTCTTGTTTTATAATAATTTGTTTATTATAAATAGCATACAGAATTTATGAATCTTATACTCAATATTAAATTTCGATGTAGCTAGACTTCTATCTATCCTGAAAGTTAAGAATGTTGTCAGGTCAAAGTTGGAGAGGTAGCTGTATCCCAACTTGAACAGTTTCATTGTTAACCAAAGGATAGTTTATGTTTGAAATCAAAGATTGATGCCGAGTATATGAAATATTTTTTCTGTATTAAAATTAGGTTTCCATAACTGATCCTTTTAACTTATGGTAGAATGGAAAATATTCATTTCATACTTAACACCAAATTCCAAGGTATAACTCGTCTCTATCTTGAGCATTTAGAATGTATGTTGAGGCAAGGATAGTTTTCTAACTTGTCCCATTTCTCTGTTAATCGAGGGATAGTACTATTTGAAATCACAAAGTGGTGGTAAGTATGTTTGGTCTAATTTCCATTTGATCTTTTTACTTACACCTGAAAGAAAGTAGTTTAATTAATGAAATGATTAATTAAGGATGCTTAGTGATTGCTTATGTGCTTAATCATGCGGGGTTTCCACGCGAAATTAAATCTTAGATTAATTTGTGCGTTTATTTTATAGTTAAATAACCGACTATCAAATCCTGACTAGTTTTAAACTATTGATTGTTGGTTCTGATAGACCGGGATCAGATAAGCATGAGTAATCCAAAATTCATTTCAAACTAACATAAGCGTTTAAATTGAAGACATTTTGAAGATGATGGAAATCGAAGACGAAGTTGTTTGAAGCGCAAGCGGTAGTTGCTACTAATCCTGAGGATGATTCCAAAATGGATGTAGTAGAAGTAGGGCCTTCGGTTTGTTTAGTCCTAGAACAACTTATATGGATGAATGCTGGTATTGCATTGTTACTTGGAGGGCAATGTTAGCGTTCCAAGTGGGATTTGCTAAAAGGGTAAAATATAGCCTCAAGACTCCGACCCGAAATGACTAAAACGAGGAGATACGCTTGGGCTATATGGTTCACTACCATTAGTGTATGATCATCACTTGTATCCAGATCGATATTTACAAATTATGTATGCTGGGTCCTCAGAACAGTTTGTCAAGTTGGAAGATGGGGTGGTGATCATATTTGGTATTATCTAGGAAGGAGTAGGTTAGTTCTGTGTTGGTAGAGGTGTAAGGTTTGCAACCTCGGTACATTTTATTTAGAGGTATACTATACAGAAGATAGTCCCTTACCTTGTCATTATTCGAATTTATTTTCCAATACATGCATTTAAGGATTTAGTTGTATACCAAATATGCTGGAACGTGAGATGCAAGCATTTCAGCTATGTTAAATATTTATTTTAAACCATGGACATTATTATAATATCATTGGATTTTCTATTTGAAATGTTTTGCTTATAGTAGGATAAATACCTGTCCGTGTTTATGTGCGGAATGGTCTTACGAGATACTTTTATTTTTGAAATATTTTTTAACATGAACAATTCGTACGACTTGAGTTTTCTCGTGCTAGTTTACCAGACTGATTCTAGTGTTATTTTCTTAAAATACTTGGGTCAGACTTGAATACTTTTCCAGATTTAGTTATGGATGCATTGGAGCTTCATGAGATAAGTCAGATGCTTCCAAGATGTATTCACGTATGTTTATTTCCGTTGTATTTTATTTTTTGTATTTATCAACAAGTGTAAGGATATGCAGTTATAACTGCCCAAGCTGATGATTGTCCTAGTTACTTAGATTGATGTATGTATATCATAGTTTTCTTTTGTAAAGATCATTGGTATAATATATATTAGTCGTCAAGTTGTGAGATTCTGTTTTGTCTTTTCTTTTCTTTCACACCAGCAATCTGTCTTTTTGGCATTTGGATGTTCAACACATGAATATCATGGATGTATTAATGTTGACTTTTATGTATCGAAAAGGCCGGTCGTTACAGCTTGGTATCAGAGCTGAAGCTTAAGCAAGAACCTTGGCCCTAGTGGAGTAAACTCATTAGAGATAGGGTAAGTGACACCTTAGAATGAGTTTGAGTGTATTGTATATGAGATAATGCTATAAACGTGTTTTATATAGTGTTGATTGGTCTGTTAAGTGGCTTATGGATTTTGATTGATACGCCTGATCAACGTTATCGATAGGGATTCCTAAACACTTGAACAAGGAAAACAGATACAATATTGTTTTGAAAATTGGTAAATGAAATAATTTTACCTATAATTATGTTTTATATATAAAAGAATAATTTTCAAAAATTGATATAGTTATTTTGATGTGTTTTTTGGTTAGGAAATGATAATATTCAATTATTATCATTTATTGTTTTATTAGTCATGCTCGTTCAGTTTAGGAGCATTAAATATTGTTTACTGATTGATTATTTATGCTCTGCCAGTTTATGAGCATTTATTGGATTGATTTAGATTAAATATGAACATCTTGTGAATTCAGTTTCACTATTTGACTATAAGGCGTTTGTTAATAATGTAGGTTTAATAAGTTTACTTTGTTCAAAGGGTTACTTTAATCAAAGAAGCTATTATATAAAGGTAATTTTATATAAATTGGGTTTATAAGAAGTGTCTTATGAAATAAAGAGGACTTTTTGTAATTTAAATTCGAGTGTCCTTGAAAAAGGATTTTAAACGATTCTTGGAAAAAATAGCGTAATGGTATTACTTGAAAGTATTTATAAGTATAAATATTTTCAAAAAGAATTTTGAGTAAGATACATTTGCTTTAGATAGTTCAGGAAAAACGTCTCGATTTGTTTTATGATAATTTGAATAATCTTCTAAGTAACAATCGGATATTTGCTTAAGCGAACGTTGTAGTGCACTTAGTAAATTATTCCCTTTGTCATTGTACGACCGAAACGAGTTCGAATCCAAGCAAACCGAAAGCAAGTTTTAGTAAATAAAGTAGTAAAGTTATTTTATATATATACGAGAATATATGTAGTACCGTTTCAAAATGAATTTGGAAAAGAAGAAGTATTTTGAGGTTAACTAGTTCGAGTGGCTCGAAAATGACAAAAATGGGCAAGAGATGTGTTCGGATTGTAAGCACTTCTCTTAAGAATTACACTTCTTGGTAAGGGGATGTATGATGTTATTTTCTAGGACCCAGTTCCTTAGTATCATTATGGTATTACTCGGTCTATAAGTATATTTACTATGGATTAAAGTATATAATTATTTCAATGGTTTTGAAATAAAAACTGGGTATTTAGTTCTTAAGTTCCCTCTAAGAAATGGATTCAAAATAAAAAGGTATTTTCGATAAAAGAGTGTATTGATGAATGAAGTTTTTGAATGGGTTAAAGATTAATAAGAATGTTTTAATAAACTTTGTTCTATTAAAACCATGTCTTTTGTTTTAACATTTAGGTTGTATAAACTATTGGATGTTATTGGGCCGACTAATAAAACATATTTACCTTAAAAATGTTTAAGGAAAAATAGACTCTAGGATTGAGTTTGGATATCAGCATCCTACTCTTCTTAGCTACTTACCAGACCTATAGGTAAAGAGGTTGAAGGGGTCGAGTCAGTTTTAAGACCCAGATTTATTTTGGTCCTACATCTGAATTTAGAAAGGACAAGATTAAATCAGATGGTTGTATATACTCTCAAGATATAGTGAGGTATTATAAAAGTTTAAAACTTAAATTATGTTTTTATGAATTATTTTCATAAATAAATTTTTTAAGTAAAAAGAATTGGAGTAGTATAATTATTAAGTTATCCTAAAGGGATAAAACCATAAGTTGGACATGGACCATTTTATTCGCATAATAGTTCTTGATCCATAGTTCGAGCACATGATTTATGGGTGTTACACACCGGTCCAAACAAGGCATTTTCATTCGATTCTTGAACGCGAGTACTTGAGATGGATTTTTGGGATGATGTGAGTGTTTTCTATCATAATTTAGAATTATGTAAGGAAAATATAAGTATCAGATCAAGGAACCGGATCAGGGTTCCGTGATGGAGAAGTTAAGTGATCTATACTAGTTTAGATGAGAGATTAAGGTATTTGAGCAAGTTATCAGATAGTGTGTATGAAAAATTCATGCACATCGTACGAGCTTATGAATAATGTTAAGTATTCATGTGTTGGCTTATTTACTTCTTTATTTTGGTTGGGATGAAATTTTGGGGTCGAAATTCTTATAAAGGGCGAAGAATGTAATGACTCAGAATTTTACCTCTTTGATTTGTGAATATTTAGTTAAATTTAAATATTCAGTTAATTGTTTTAATGGTTAAATATCCCTTTTTCAATTAATAAATAATGATATTAAACTTATTTTGAAAGTTTGTTTACAAAAATAAATAGTTCGATGAAAATTTGAAATGTGACTGAAAATCGTTTTTTGGATTTTCGACTTTTCATCGATCAAAAATTATTGGAACATATCATGTATACTAGTGTGCATATGTGCATACATATATATAAAATCACAAATCAACTTTTACTAATTCAATAGTTTAGTTAAAATCAAATTTATAAAAGGTAATTAAAGAATTAAGTAAAGTGGACTTTTCTTTTCCATTTAAAAGAATAAAGTATAATAACAAAAGGACAATTGAAAAAGGTGGATGTGATGGCTTAGTTCATAACATGATGAGAGTGTGGTGTGTGGTCTAATTTCTAGAGGAGGGTATTAACTGATTTTTAGAAAGGGTTGTTTAGTAATTAACCAATTTTCAATTTCTATAAAAAGAACACTCTCTCTTTCTTTTCTCATTTTCATTTTTCATTTCCAATTTCTTACGTTCTTCCACACTTCTTCCATTAGTGGCTTCCTACTCTTCATTCTTTTCTTTCTTCAAATCTTCTTCAAATCAAACCAAAATCAAATATAATCCTCTCTACACCAAAGCTCACTTCACTTCCACCCAAAAGATCTGAACTTTAGCACGCAATCCCATTTTCCACCTTGGACCATGAGCAAAGGTATTTTCAATTGTCAAGCAAGGTGTTGTGTTGGTTGTTGGAGTGTAGGAAGGAGTTGTGGCTTTTATCTGAAGTTTGGTTTGAATTAAATTGAGATTTCTCACTTTCGTTTGGTTAGAAAATGTTGTACTAATTTAGTGATTATAGTGGCATATATGTGCATATGTTGTTGTTTGATTTTGTTTTCCACTTGAAAGCGGATGACATAAACGACCATTGTGTTGTGAATGGAAGTCGAAGTGTCTTCGTAGTGAATAGGTCGCAACGGAAGCATTCCAAAGAATAGAAATGTGTAGAGAGATCCAAAAGGATTCCTTATCCATTGTTTTGCGTTTCATTTATATATGTGTATATGAAATGATAATATGCTATGGCTTGGTAATGTTGAAATATAACTTGGAAAGTTGAATTCTGTTGAGAATAAAAATAAATGGTAGCTTGTTTAAGTACCATAGCGGTTATGAAGCCTCTTTTTGAATTTGTAAAATTCTGGATTTTAAATTGACTTCAACTTTATAAAATTTTAAAGTGAAATGTTTTATATATGTATAATGGTTTAAAATATAGAAAGAAATATGGTTTAAAGGTTATTTGATTTACAAATCAAAGTTTGAAAAGTTACGGTCCATATAGCGATAGTCTCTATGGATGCACTTCGAAAATCAAAGATTTTATTAAAGTAAAAGGAGGTTATCTATTTTAAATATTTTGTAAATTCATTTCGAAAGTGTTTTATAAAAGTTATATAAGTATTCTAAAAGGATTTTAAGTTTTAAAATATATTTGAGTATCTAAAAAAAGTGGTTTACTTTATAGAAATTCCTTTACTTTTTCAAAGTCGAAATCTTTCTAAAAGTGATTGTTTTTATTTATGATTTGGTTGGAGGTTTGTACTTTGTTTAAAAGTGTTTAAAAGAGGTTTGGAATTTATACAAATGATTTTTTTAAAGATTTATATTAAAAGTATCTAAGTAAGTGGCTCACTTTTATATAAAGGAAAATCTTATATTTTTAAATCAACTTGGTTTAATAATAATCTTCAAGTGATGTTTTGGATAAGAATTTTGAATTATGATTTTAGTAATTAGAATTGTAAGGAAGAATGTTTAATTTTAAATTTCACAAGGGACTTAATGTGAGATTTTTAAATAGGGGGTTTATTTAAAGGAAATCCAATTATTTTCCAAAGTTGAATTCTCTTTTAAAGTTATGGCTTTCAAGTTATGTTTTGAATGGAAGTTTAAACTTTATTTATAGTGTTTTAAAGGGGACTTGAAACTTATGTAATTTTTTAAGGGATTATTTGGTATAATAAACAAGTAGTATTTTTATAAAAGGAATCTTGGTTTTTTAATCAACTTTGGTTTAAACAAAGATTTCGAATAAGATTTATATGAAGAGATTAAACTTTGTTTAAAGAAGTTTTTAAGAAGTACTATTTTTTATAGCACGCTTATTGTAATAAATGGTTTCGAGAAAAAAGGAAGAGATTATGGAGCATAACAAATTAGTTATTGTAAATGATTTCGAAAAGGATGGAAGGAAATCTTATACTAAATATTAAACTTCAAGGCATGTAGACTTCTACCTATCCATAAAGTTAAGAATATTGTCAAGTCAAGGTTTAAGAGGTAGTTATACCCCAACTTGAATGGCTTCATTGTTAACCAAAGGATAGTTTAAGTTTGAAATCGAAGACTGATGCTGAGTATATGAAGTATTATTTCTATATTCGAATTTGATTTCCATACCGATACTTTTAACTTATGATGGTATAAAAAATATTCTTTTCATACTTAACACCAAATTCTGAGGTATGGAAACTCATCTCTATCTTGAGAATTATGAATGTATGTCGGGGCAAGGATAGTTTTCTAACTTATCCAATTTCATTATTAATCGAGGGATAATACTGTTTGAAATCGGAAAGTGGTGGTAAGTATGTTGGTATAATTTCAATATGATCTTTTTACTTACACCTAAAAGAAACTAGTTTAATTAATGAAAGGATTAATTAAAAAGGCTTAATGATTACTTATGTGCTTAATCATGCGGGGTTTCAATGCGAAATTAAATCTCTGATTGGTTTGTGTGTTTATTTGATAGTTAAATAACCGATTATCAAATCTTGGCCAGTTCTAAACTATGATTGTTGGTTTGGAGAGACCGGGATCAGATAAGCATGAGTTATCTGAAAACCAATTTGAATTGACATAAGTGTTCGAATTGAAGACATTTTGAAGATGATGGAAATCGAAGATGGAGTTTTTTTAAGTGCAAAGGCTACATGCTGATAATCCTAAGGATGATTCCTAAGTCGATCTAGTAGAAGTTGTGCCTTCGATTAGTTCCGTCCTAGAACAACTTGTATGGATGAATGTTGGCATTGCATTGTTTCCTGGAGGGCAGTGTTAGCAGTTTAAGTGGGATTTGCTAAAAAAGTAAAATGTAGACTCGGAAATGACTAAAACAGGGGTGCAGCAGGGCTACATGGTTCACTACCATTAGGATATGATCATCACTTCCATCTAGACCAATATTTACAGATTATGTTTGTTGGGCCCTCGAAATGTTTGTTAAGTTGGCACCAGAGATGGTGATCATATTCGGTACTATGCAGAAAGTGGTAGGCTGCTTCTATTTTGGTAAAGGTGCAAGATTTGCAGCCTTGGTACATTTTATCTAGAGGTATACTATATGGAAGGTAGTCCCTTATTTTTTCATTGTTGGAGTCCATTTTCCAATACGTGCCTTACAGACTTAGTTGTATACCAAATATGCTGGGACATGAGATGCGAGCATTTTAACTATGTTATATATTAAACCCTAGACATTATTATAATATTACTGGATTTTCTATTTGAATTGTTTTGGTTATCGTAAGATAAAAACTCATCTGTGTTTATGTGCGACGTGGTCTTATGAGATACCTTTATTTTTAAAAGGTTTTATAACATGAACAATCCATATGACTTGAATTTTCTCATGCTGGTTTATCATATTGATTCAGATGTTAATTTCTTACAATACATGGATCTGACCTGAGTACTTTTCCAGATTTAGTTATGGACGCTTTTGAGCTTCAGGAGACAAGCTGGATGCTTCCAAGACGTATTCACATAATTTTATTTCCGTTGTATTATTTATTTATTTATTGGGAAGTGTATGGACGTGCTGTAATAACTATTCAGGCTGATGATAGGTTAGTTACTCTGATTGATGCATGTATATCACGGTTTTCTTTTGTAAAGATCATTGGTATATTATATATTAATCATCATGTTGTACGATTATGTTCTGTCTTTCTTTTCTTTCATACCAACAATCTATCTTTCCGGCACTCGGATGTTCGACATATGAATACCGTGGATGTATTGGTGTCGACTTTTGAGGGTTCGAAAAGGCCGGTCGTTACATGCTAAACCCACGCTCTGATATAAAGTTTAACGATCCACAATTTTTAACATCTAAATTCAATTATAAACAACATCGAGATATGCTTACAACATAAATCCAGACATTAAAGACAGTGGACCGTGGGTACAAATAGAAAATCTAAATCTAAAACAATAAAAAAAGGGAAACCTCATACCAGAATTTAAATATCAATATAAATGTACAATAACTTATAATAAATTATTTTACACCATCATCACAATAATTTACATCTTAATACATCAACTATCATTAATTCATTAACAATAAAACAATGGTATAAAAGAATGTACCAATCTGCCATCCATAATATAGTCTACATCCATCTTTCCATTCCCTCTTTTACTGTTACCTGCAACTTCACAATTATATATATACACAAGTATGGTGGCACGTCCGTTGGACGTGTGTAAAGAAGGAAGTGACGTATTTTGTCTTTGTTACAATTATGATATTGTGAGAGATTATAGTAATGTTTTCGTTAATTACGGGAAAAAAGAGGAAGAGGATATGACAAATAAACAGAAATAAGGTGTTGTAAGAAAGACGATAGGTAAACCCGATAATGATGAAGCACCTTTGTAGGAGTTCTTTGTCACGTGCGATGCACGTGCACGTGTGCAGGAGGAATTGGTATTATGAAACATTGTTCTTAGGCACCATACAAACTATTGCCTACAAATATAAAAACTTAACAGACTCTCCTTAATTTAAAAATGCATACCCATACAAATTGCTCTCAAGCCTTTACTAAACATAGTTACTTTTAGGAAAATATAATTTTATTAAACTTGCATGATTTCCAATAATATTTGATCTCTAAATTAATCACAATACTGTCAGTAAAAATATAAATATTTTCTTTTGGCCATGTGTCTCATAACTTTAGATTATTTGTATAAATGTTAAAAAAGGAACAAAAAGATAAAGCATAAATCAACTAATGAACATTTTGGTTAAGTTTTTTCAAAAATGCAGATATGAATTGTACCTATTTCATAAAAATCTAAATTCTTGTTCACATTCTCGTACACCAAAGAAAATAAAGGACAAATATACAAAACAAAAATATTTAATCTAATCATGCTTACTCATCAAATCTACTACATCTAGCACCCATCATTAGTTTCTTTGCGACCGTGACTGTCAACATTGTACCATTGCAAACAAAATACAATAATGTTTTGGGCAAAAACTTGATAAAAGTAGCTATAAAGGTAAAATCTAATTGAACAAATGTACGCATGGGGTTAGAAACTGTAGCACCACAGTACATGGTTCAAGTGATAAATCAAGCCATTTTTACTTGCACTTAATATGTCTTTTTGGATGAGTAACCTCAATTCTAACTTTATCATTTGTTGCGATACTTACGCTTGATTACTTTTTCAAAAAAAAGTAATGAGTTTGTGGGTTTTGTGAGTAAAAATTGGAAGAGAAGAGATACAGAAATGGTGAAATATATAGGCAGTGAGAAATTATTCTCTTTTTGTGTATGCATTCAATATTTTTACAACAAAGCTATGAGGCCCGAAATTGTCAGAACTTTTGCCCTAAACTAGTCTACCGGCTGATATTCATTCCTTCGCTTAATATGAACGGCTCCCCCTGAATTCCGCTCTAACCCATACTTCCCTGACATCCCCCATTCGGGCCCGCTAGCATCTTCCATATTTTTACATTTACTCACAGTAATATAAGGTCATATATAATAATTAGAGACCATAGATTGTAGAACATACACTAAGTTTTATCGTGGATTTGTCTCCTCATCTAAAGAGAAAAATTCAATGTACATACCCTAAGTTTAGCAACCTATTATGTAAACTCCGACAAATAAAAAAGTGAAATCCATGTTTAGAATACAAACCACAATAACAATGTTTAAAATTAGTCATTAATATTTGGGTTCGTAATAATTAACCATGTTAAATAAAATATAATTTTAATTTCACACTCTTGGAAAGTAGAAAGTGTAAAAATGTACACTTAACGAAAATTTCGCACTTTTCAAATAATTCTTTGGAAATTGTGTAAAATTTCACAGTGCTGAAAAAAAATCACCTAATAAAATACATACTCAAACAATTATACATCCTTACTAATAGCTCAAATGGATTTATTGATCTAACTCAATCTTTCGGAAAAGCCCAAATTAGATTACACTATCTATTTCAAAAAATTGTGATCTAATTTAGATATTCATGGTAACATTGCTTTCTTACTGCCATTTAAAAACACGTGCATGCACTTCTTTCACAAATGAATTGAAACTTCAAACGGTTTGGTTATGTATCTTGAAATGAAGCACATACAACTGAATAACTCACAAACAATAAAATGATATTTCATTTTCAAAAGATACAATCTTGGATTTAAAAATCAGATTAGGTCAATATTTTGAACTAAAACATACACTAATCAGATCATACCTTTAAACATACATATTAATCTATATATCTACTATGATTGATTTATTTCAGCAATAAAATATTATTTCCAAATCTGATTAACGTGCATGTAGGAAATGATGAACAAGTAAGTATCATTACTAATTATGATAAGTGCAATCTGAAAGGAATGATTTCATGAACCACTATGCATGTACATATCCGTCATATTATAAGTTAATAAAGCATTATAACAAATTTCATTTAGAAGTCCAACTCAAGTACAGTATAGCTTTTTATCAAAAAAGTACAGTATAGCTGTAAGAGCCTAAAAGCAGTAGTTTGCTAATATTAGTAGTAGAAGAAAAAACAATTTATGTCAAATTTGGGGCACTAAGAAGTGAAAATTTGTTTCAAACACTGGCATCCCATTAAACTTTAATCAAAAAGGATAATACTGATATATTGCTACTGTCATTTCTCTTGCCTAACAGGTCGTTCTTTTCGACTGAATTATGGTTATTATAATAGATAATATTAGAATGAATAGTTTGTGAATAAATAAAAAAATTATGAACAAACAGTACCTCCATTCTTCAACTACTCGGTTATAAGAACGAAAACCTCGCTAACTTCCCAAACTCGCTGTAGTCCAAGTCGTTTGTTCTGAAAACTCATCATTGTCCGCTTCTTATTGATCAATTGGTTACTGCAGCTTGACCTTAATCTGAAACGTGATGTCGTGAAAGTTGCTATATGTATGAGTTATAACTTTGATTTTCCTGAAATAATTTCTGGATAAATCGATGTTAATTGATGAAATAGGGTGACAGAGTTACCTTCTAAAGCCAATCAAAAGAAGATACACAAAGATTTATGGAAGAAAAATAAAGTAAGTTATCTGTTCATGGGGAAAGGAGAACGTGGGCCTATTTTCAGTGGATAAGTTAGTGGGTTAGGGTAAAAAGACTAAAATGTTCAAAAATATTCTATTAGTTGCAGCTTATAGAGGGTTATTTTTGAAAATTTAAAAAAAGCTTCACTTGACCAAGTTTGATCAAGTATTTGCTTAATTTGATTATTGAACTTTCTTAATTTCGTCAATACTGAATCTTACAACATAGAGAAACATTGTGATAACATAATGTAGACAAAAGATGAAACCTTTCTTTATCTAATCTCACAACTTTATCGCTTGTATAACAACATAATCTGGTAATTTATAACAAATAAGAAAAACTGAAGAAGAAAAATGCTAAGAAGCAATAACTAATTAATAACTATATCACACTTTACTGTATGATAAATAATGTTTAAGGTAATTGAACTCTGGTTCAAAAAAGAACATCACCCATCCAAATAAATATAAATGTAGGATTGTGAACTTGACAAACAAATCTAAAAATTCAACTTGGGTTCAAAAGCTAAGACTAATTTGCAAAAAAAATTATTCATTACTGGACAGAACCTTTCTAAAATCCTTATTCTACACTGGGTTGCATGCAAATGAATATAATCATTAATCAACCAATAATTTGTAGTCACGTGTCTCGTTACTCTTTTGACTACATAAAAAGCACTCGGACACATACAATAGTGTTGCAAGAAAAATAAGGTCTTGTAGTTCAAGGTAGAGGCATGTAATGTATTGCATTGTGTTATGTTCTCAATACATATAGAGTAAAATCAACTATAGGATTTTGCACCCCTAGGTTAGAGGTAAGTTCCATGTTCAAAGTTTGGATGAACAATTTAGTCAAGCATGGTTGCATGGAAGATAACACGTCTTATTTTAATTTAGTTTGAGAACTGGAAAATATATTTTTTGTTATATGTGTTGACTTCTTCTTCCTGCCTATTTACTGTACAATGTTGTTTGAATGTACATGCACAATTAGTAAATTGAATCACGCACGAACACACGCGAGCGTGCACACAGACATGTGTGAGTGTATAGTGTTTACAATTAAGGTTCAATTAATAGGTGATCTAATAGTTGAGATAAACTTGTATCATTAACTGAAATATGTAATAGTTTTAATTGTTGCTATTACATATCATAACATAAAAACCCAATCCTCGTACATAATCAGATTCAAAGTATATCACATCATTTTCATTAAAAAAACTATAAATATTTGAAAATTGTTTTAGTTCAAGAATTTAACAATCCAAGTACTTTAATTTATATTTTGAGCCCAACATAAATGAAGCCACATTTAGACTTGTTTCTTAAACGCAATTGAAAAGCTAAATATCAAATACCAATTCCAACAAATGCAGCAGTAATAATAGAAATAAAACTCATGTTTTCAGCCATATCTTTTAATGTGAGAAAGCCTTTTGAAATGTTTTCAGCCATATCAGTAGAAACCATGTTTCATCTTCATTTGGATTGTTCATCTATTTGTTCGCATGAAAAAATGAAATGGAGGAACCCTATAAAAATCAGTTAATATATTTAACACATGGGGCAATAGCAAAAAAAGTCACCTTTCTTATGGTGGTGTCAAATGTGAGAAAGCCATTTCATCCATACAATCACACTTCCTTATCATTTTCATCGTCTACCTCATTCCTTCTTAACTACCTTTCTTATTCGTCAAATCCTAGTTATGAAAAGTAAGTGTGAATTTAATTTCATGTTAGAAAAACCTTTTAAGTTGATTATGGATTAAGAAACAAAACAGAAACTGCGGTTAAAACATAAGGGGTATGTGTGAGTACCTAACCTGATGCTTCTTCCTGTGGACAAAATGGAGAGCATCAGCAACGCCATGAACGCTAGCTTGGTGGTTGAGTAAATCTGGAGCATCGTCTTCATCAGAAATCATGTTCCACTGTGTTTTTATCCCTTTTTGGTTAACTACCGCCTTGGATTTAGAAGGGTAGTGACATGGGTAAGTGGGTGAGAAGTAGTTGAAATTGATAGTAATGGAAATTATCAACGTGCCGAGTAAGTGGTTGAGTGGAAAAAGACGAAAATGTAAAATTAGTTAGCATATAGCATAAGGTACAGCTTCTATAGGGACATTACTGGAATTGCAAAAAAGGCTTCATTGGTATTATGAAACATTGTTCACGTGCACGTGTATGTGTATATGACCAATGACTGCACTTGGCAAGTAATATATTGAAAGTAATTTATAATCTATTATTTTTACAAAGGGAATAAGTGTGCTGAAAAATAGCTGTAAAAGAGCCCATATCATTACGTATGCAATTATGTATACTTATTGAAATATTAGTGCATATTACTAAGTCACCATGGTATAACAGAGATGCAACATCGTGTGAAAGGGTTGAATTATTGTTTATTTATTCTTGTATACATGTAACCAAATAGATTACTTTTTACAATCTGAACACATAACTACATTTTCATCATAGAAATAAAATGGTGGAAGTTTATTATAGTCATGCATACGGGATAAAATTACTTTGGTTTGAGCTTCTTAACATAAAAGTAGATAAATGACATTAAAATATGTATATATAATATGGGTTGAAGAATACTAAAATCATGCATCAGCCTTGACCAAGTTCATTTCAAAAATCAAGCCAAATCGTACATATTTTGAGAGGAAATATTATAAACGCCGACAATTATCCAAAATAAAGTGGATTTGTGATAAAGTAGATGTAATCATAGAATCTAAAAAATTGATACTGAACCAAAAAGTAAAACATTACCTAGGTCTTTGAGTATCACATCTGGAAGAAACGATCCCCAAAATCTGACCTGTGTGATTTAGAGATTCAATAGCGCATGAAATAGGAGTGAGCGATGGGCAAGTTTTCGGTTCCTTTGATTTATAGTTTTATGGAATTATGGAAACCGAAAAAAAGAAATTACCTAGGTCTTTGAGCATCACATCCGCAAGTCGATCCCAAAGCTAACAATGTGATTCGGCAATTCAATAGTGCACGAAATAGGAGTGATTGCCATATTTTCTGTTCCTTTGTGATCAATTATGGGTAGTAGTTTCGAAAGAATAGGCGTAACCTGTATACGCTAACGCTGTTAGCTATAGTTAGGTGTAAACCTTGCAACCATCCGATGTCTTCAGCGAAACAAATCTCACACGCTCGTTGTCTTTTTTTTATCGGCCGGTGGTGGAAGCTTTGAACAGTAATTGGTCACCGAGTTGGTGGCGACGTGTGTCGTCGGTAGGAAGGGAGTGCTCCACTGATGGACAACCGGGACGGTGGGGATTACTGTCGTTGGCACCGGCTGTCCTGGAAGAAAGTGGAATAGAAGGTGTAGTAGACTGGAGGGAAGTCAAGCTAGGGCAGGCGGTTAGAGAAGCGTAGGTGGGGAGTTGCCATTTTTTTCCCCGGTGAGGTGAAAGTGGAAGGAGATAAAAAAAGAGGACGAAAAGGAGAAGGAAAGAGAGAAGGAAGAGGTAGGTAAACAGACGTGCTGTAACGACCCGACTTTCCAGACCCGGAAAATCGAACCATTTTAGTTAAGAAGAAGAGGTAGAAGAAGAAAAATAGAAAACAAAATCAGAATCTAACCATCGCAGCGGAATAAAATATAATATATATATCAACAGATCTTTACACAAATCAAAAACTATATCTGTTTATACAATTCATCATCAGAATACATCATCAGAGTACATCAACATCCATAACATACAACTGAATACACAGCGGAAAATATATAGCAAGTACGAGAGTACGTATCGTCATCCAGCTCGTCTCCTGAGCTCCACAGCATCATATCCTGAAACCTATAATACTCGGTCTGACCCGAGCATCATATAAAACAATACCCGAGTCAGTCTGGAAAACCAGCGTGAGAAAATCACACTCAAATTGATTATTAAAGTTTCAAAATCCTTTGAAATTAAAAACATCTCGTAAGACCGCGCCACAAATAAACATGTCGGGTTTTTACCTTACGATAGCTAAAACACTTTATATCAAAATCCTCTGATATTATAATAGTGTCTACAGAAAGTAAAATAGAATCTAGCTGAAATGCTTGCATCTCACATTTCAACAATAGTTGGGCACAATCAAAACCGTACAGGCACGTAGGGAGAATGGATTTCCAACGAATGACTAGGCACTGGGGTACCACCTGTCACAGTACGTGGCCTAGATCACAGTACCGAGGAGTACGCCCGCTCCCCTGCAACACAAGGCCGGAATCATCCCTTACTGGATAATTCCAAGTAAAATCACCCCACGGTTGGGATCAGCAACCGCACCACTAAGCCGAAATAAAAGGGACATCTAGACAGGGATGACCTTACTCTCAAGTGGGGGCTACCCACGAAGCCTTGCTGCATAACCCCTGATTTTCAGTCATTCCCGGTTGATGAGGCTTGAGGCTAAACGATACCTTTTCAGAACATATCCCTTAGAATGCCCATCGTCCACCTGACGATGTTTCGTAAGCATTCGTCCATACAAGTCCGTCCCGGGTTCGAACGGAACCGAAGGCACTATTCCTACTACATCCATTTTGGAAACATCCTCAGGATTAGTAGCGACTAGCCCTTGCACTTCACTGCTCCATCTTCGACTCTGAACACGTTACACGAAACGTACAAACCGAATCGAAGTGGTATTCGAGTCTCCAGACCTAGAATCCCGGTATACGGAAACTCGATCCTGGTCTCTTCGAAACGATCAACGCATTTGGCCAATATTGATAGTCGGTTATTTAACTATCAATTAACATCCACAAGCAACCATCACACAATAAATAATTTTCCACATTATTTATTTGCCCAAATATCTTTCCAAGATATATTTCCAAATTTTCAAAACTCATTTGAAAACAGTTTCCGCTTACGGAATACATTTCCCAAATAATTATTTCCACTGAATCACCAAGTACAAAATACTTTTAGATTTTAAAATAATTTTAAAACACTTTACTATAAATATACTTTATAATATTGAAATTTAAAAACTACTTTAATACCTTAACAAAATATATACTTAAGGAATATTTAAAATGAAACCACTTTTCAAATATAAACTAAATTTCTCTTTTTAAAACATAATACCAAATCACTTTTATATAATTACTACAATAATAGATTTTGAAAATCTTACTTTAAAGTTAAAACATTAAAAGAATAGATTTTTCCAAAACACTTACTTAGAAAATTAACATTTAGAAACAATCAATTTTCTAAAACATGCTTTTAAAAACACAATTAGAACTTTTAACTTATATTTAAAATTGCTTTGAAAACGTACTTGGCTATCTAGAGAAATACACTTCTCATTTCCATCTTTTAAAAATAAATCAACATTTATTTTTAAACCAATTCATATTCCTTTATAAATTCCCACCTTGAATTTATATTCTCAAATATCCCCTGATATTTTATTTTACTTTATAAACCCAGTTTATAGATTTCAAAATCTCACTTCTCTTTTAAAATCCAAATCCCAAAGTATTTAAATCAAATTTATAATTGATTTCCCAGTTTATTTTACTTTGAAATAAATTTCCTTACTTAATCCATTTATTTCCAAATTCATTAACTTTCAGATTTTATTTCTCATTATGATTTAAAATCTTTAAACTGAACACAAGTTTCAGATTTCCCAAATTCCTTCTTTCTTTTTAATTACATTTAAACATTGAATTAAAATAAGTTATTTATTCTTTTAAATAATATCACATAAGTTTTCATTAAATTCAATATTTCTCTGTTTATTCAAAATTTCTCTTTTCCATATTTATTAGAATTTTGGAAATCACTTTTATTCTTAATCAGATTCATTCTCAAATTTATTCCAAACTCTTTATAATTATTTTACTTAAGAATTTACTCCTTTATTTCTTTTCAAAAATTCCATTCTAGAGATTTTGATAATTCAGCACATCCAAATCGATCCAACCAAACCATAACATCCAATTATCCATATAATTCATCACAGGATATCAAAAATCATATCACAGAATATTTAACAAAATTAAATATTTTGAGGAATCCAGTTGGATCCCTCCAACCTGTTTCCCTGCATCCACAGATGTTAGCACAATACCAATTCCACTTCGAGGTGGAATATCGCGGTATATGGGTTTTATAAAATATCATCCGCTATTATGCGGCGCATAGGGTCTCATCCACTATATAATGCGGGAATATCAACAACTCCAATATATACATATGCCAATATGTATATATTGCTATATATACTACTATATATAATATAGCACATCAATCAATGCAATCATCCAATCAATGATTTAAATTTAACCATTTAAATTTAAATTCAACTGAGTGAGATTAACTCACCTTTGCTTTGTTCTGCAATCCACACCAAACAGGCTTGTTTCCATAATTTTTAACCTTGTATAAACAATTACATAGATTTTATTAATATTCGAATCACTCGATCAATTTATTTCCCATACTATGGCTTTTAATTATAAATTTCGTTATAAATAAATTTTCCTTTTCAACTAAAATATTTGAACAGTTTTAAATAAAAAATTTCATTAGATAACTTTTAAATTTAATTATTTGACAGTTTATTTTAACCAATGATTTAATTTGAATATATAATTAAGTTTTTGAACTAATAATTTTTTTCTTTTATTATTCTTAGTAACTTATAATAAATTAGATTATATATCTATATATATATTTTTTGTGTGAACAAATAAATCTTCACCACTTCAGAATTAAACATGTTAATGAATACACATATAAATATATATCTGTATATACATGATTTCACAAACAATATATACTTTATTTTATTTTTTCCCAAATCAAACAAAATTCTCTAATTTTAAACTTTATATATTTTTATTAAATTAAAACAGAGTTGTTTTAATCCTCCTGTAATTTTCGAACAGAAGTAAAAATAAAATTCCCAGAATTTGCCCTTTAAATTTTCAAACAAGAGGAAACAAGAAGAACCTTACCCCATTTACCGATCGTCGCCGAAGCCACCATCACCAAGATCCCCTCGTCGCCGTCACGACTATAACGCAAGCTTCCACAAATCGATCGCGAGCTCCCAGGCCTTCAACCACGTCGCGCCACCAGAAATAAATCGCCTACGACCCATGATCGTGACGCGAGCCTCCCTTCCTACTCGCGCACGCGAGCTCCGATCGTGGCTAACCTCACGTGAGCCGAGCCACCCACGCGCGCCCTCTCACAGTGCTCCACCAACCTGTACCTACCCCGAGGCATCGCTGCTTCTTACACGCGCCACCATTTCTTGTATCGGTTTCGAAAATCAATTGAAGGAGGAGGGATGCGGTTCGTTTTCGAACGAATAGGATTTGAGGAAGATAGGGGAAAACCGGCTTTGTTAATTTATTATGCTTTGTTTTCGATTTCATCTCCTTTAGCTTACTAAGGAAGAGGCTTCTGTTTGTTATTAAAAAGAAGAGAACGGAATGAACTGAAAAGAAGCGTGCTTGAGAAGGGAATGAGTAGGTCCGCGTAATTTAGAAGGTAGGGTGGCTGTAGGTCTACGATGTGAAGGAAGATATTTTTAAACGCTGATGGGAGTTGAATTTGACCAGTCCAATTATTGTATTTAAATTCTAAATCAGTTATTACCAATTTAATTTCCAACGCACTTGTCTATCGTATACTCACTCAACAATCCCAATCACTACGAAATTCGAAACCCGATAATAATACAATATTACGGATACAATGGAACTGGTTTCGTCGAATTCCGAGACTGTGCCTCGGAAGGCTATTTTTAAATTCAATTTAAACAGTATATTTTTAAAACTGAACAAATCATCTTCAAATTCAATTTCAACACTTCTATTATTTCCAGTATCATTTATATGAATTTTACGAGCTTCCAAAATATTTTAAATTAGCTTAGAATACCAGATTTACTATTTTATCCAACTTCAATATAAATTTAATTTAATTATTAAATTACTCAATAAACAGCGATATTTGAAATTTAAGTTTATAATTAACCTCTGAATATTTAAAATTAATTAAATATTCCAATTCCAAATACTCAAAAATTCCGGGTCGTCACATTCCTCTCCCCTTAAAAGAATTTCGTCCCCGAAATTACCAGTTAGGAAGAATGATCTAATACCCATTACTATTTCCTTAACCCAAATAGTTTTAACCACCTCCCAAAACAAATCCTTTAATAGAGATACATTATCCCTCTTTCTAACCTTTCAAACTTACTCCTAAGTCCCAAACAATATTATCTTTCTTATCAGTTCAAATTTAAATTTGAATTCAAATTTTAAATTATCAAAATTTTCTCAAAATTTTTCTAACTCCCTAAATTTCCGAAAAATTTCGCCAGCGTCTCCTTTGCGCGGCTAGCTCGGTACTACTACAAAATGGCTCTACGGCCTCCCAATCTCAAAAAGAAAACAAAAAGCCAAGTGGCTGGATCCAAAAACCCAATCAAATTTCATATAGAAATTCAAATACATACCTTTTTGTCGGGCCATTAAATTTATCTTCTAAAACCAAAAATCCCAATTTATCCATTGCTTTTATACACCTGTATATCCTACTAAGCAATAATATTCAATCACAATTCCAAAGTCATTATATACTTTCCTTTACAAATTTACAATATTTGTTTTACTTAAGCCCGTACGATGCACATATATCATCCGTACGCAATATCACATTTGATCGCTCAATCGATCACACAATTTCACTTCCGAACTAGTATTGTCCACCCGACTTCCTAGTGCGGACTCAGATCTGGTTTCTCGATCAGAAACCGTCATTCTCCTTGCATAGCCACCAACTATGATAGAGAATATCCAGAATCAATCAACAATCCATATCCAGGCTCGCCGTTGAAAATCGAGTGAAAAATCCTGATTCGGATCGATATATCTATCTCGAAATTCTGTGTTCGACATCTGGACCAAATAGCTATGCGAATAAAATAATATACGTACATCTTACGTATAAATTCCAATTGATTACCTGACGCAGCGGATAATTCAAAACGATCTTCAATCGACGTAAATAGCAATCTGTGGATTGATGGATACTGAAATGCCCGAACTCGTTGATCCGAAGATACCGAACTCAAGCTATCTCTGACTCGTTGATCCGAAGATACCGGGAAAGAGATCTACGATTCTTCGACGTTGATCTTGCGCACAAGATTCCATGAATCGGCTTCAGCAAACGATGATTCGAGCGCACTCGAATGACGTAAGTGGAGATAGGAGATACACTCGACTACCAATTGAGATTGAAAGCACAAAGCTAACAAAAGAGAATTTTATTCAAAAAATCAACAACCTTTACAAATGACTCACACGGCCTATTTATAGGCGTTACAATTTTCAACAGAAATTTCAAAAAAATTACAAGTACTTAGGTCGAAAACGACCTACGACCTAACATGACGCGACCTAAGAACAGACACGGCTTAGTATAGGTCGGCAGCGACCTAACATATTACAATGCAACCAACATACAAGAAAACATACGACTTAAGAAACATAGCTTTCGACTTAACAAATTACAACAACCCTTTGGTCGTGAACGACCTACGACTTAAACAACACACGACCTATCTTCAATACATCCGCTTCCTTTGGCGACTTAAGAATCAACGGCAGAGATCAATGCGGCATAGGAATCAACGACATCCTGGCTTTGCGACCTAAAAAGGTAAGCGGTTCCAGACTTTCTTCGCGACTTAAGACTTTGCGACCTAAGCCTTCGCGACCTAAGTCCTTGCGACCTAAGCCTTTGCGACCTAAGTCCTTGCGACTTAACTCCTGCTTCATTAGGTCGTCCACGACCTAATACTTCACCGATTTGCTCTGTTTTCTTATTTCGTAACTCGGTAGGTCGTATACATGTTAACCCGGTAAGTTGTTCCAGCATCTCGTTAACTCGCACCTTCCCACTAAGTCGTTGCCGATCTTCACTAAGTCGTTGGGACGACTTAAAGCTTTTATTAGGTCGGTTGCGACCTAGAACTTCATTTTTCCACCATTTCTCACTAAATCTTAACTCGGTGGCTTCCTACTTAAGTCGTACCCGACTTACCAGCATCATAGGTCGCACACGACCTATGTCTTCAACTTTCTGGGCTGCATCATCCTCCCCAGGTTGAGAGAAATTCGACCTCGAATTTATAAATTCATCTCCATCAGATCGTTCATTCCCGTGATATGGTACGAGATGTTTAACATTGAACACGTCAGATGTATACACATCATCTGGCAGCTTCAGTTTATAAGCATTTTCATTGATTCATTTCACAACTTCCACCTGACTAATTTTTCGTGCTTTCAATTTATTGTACGCGCCTACTGGAAAACGATCTTTCGTTAATACTGCATAAACCAGATCACCTTCATGAAATTCAACATTCCTTCGTTTCAAATCTGCAGATTGTTTATACTTCTCATTTGCTTTCTCTAATCGTTCTTGAACGATTTTATGACATTCCGTCAGCCCCTCAACAAAATCAGCAGCTTTCTTAATTGTCTTCTTTGATTGTGGCACTACCGTTAAATCCAACGGTCCCTTCGGTAAGCTTGAATAAACTATCTGGAATGGACTGAACCCAGTACTACGATTCACTGCATGATTATGGGCAAACTCTGCCTGGCATAACTTCACGTCCCAACTCTTCAGATTATCTTGCACAAGACATCTCAACAAGTTTCCCAATGATCTGTTAACCACCTCAGTCTGTCCATCCGTTTGCGGGTGATAAGCACTACTAAATTTCAGCTTCGTTCCCACCATTTTCCACAAACTCAACCAAAAGTGACTCAGAAATCGAGTATCTCTATCCGACACAATAGATTCTGGCAATCCATGAAGTCGATAGATCTCCCTGAAAAACAACTGGGCAACATGAACAACATCCGCTGTCTTCTTACAAGCAATAAAATGCGCCATTTTCGAAAATCTGTCCACCATCACATATATGGAATCGTTACCACGCTGTGTCCTCGGTAATCCCAACACGAAGTCCATACTCACATCAACCCATGGTTTATTTGGTACAGGTAATGGCATATATAAACCAGCATTAGTCGCAGTTCCTTTCGAAACCTGACAAATATGACAACGCTCCACAAACCTTTCCACCTCTTTCCTCATTGATGGCCAAAAGTAGGACTGTGAAATCAACTGCAAGGTACGGTCTCTCCCAACATGTCCCTCTTCGTGTAACTCCTTGATAATCTTCATTCTCAGACTACCCTCCGGTATGCACAGTCGATTTCCTTTGAACAGAAAACCATCTATCATTATAAATTCATCTATCTTCCCTGCATTGTCTCTTTCAGCAAATTTCTTAAAATAAGAGTCTTCGGCAATCTGCTCCGGTAATAATTCAAAACCAGTCACCTCAACTTTCATTGTTGTCAACAAATGACTCCTCCTACTCAAAGCATCAGCTACACGATTTGTCACCCCTGACTTGTGTTTAACAACAAAAGTAAACTGTTGCAGATATGCAATCCACGATGCATGTCTCGCTGAAATCTTGTCTTGTCCTTGCAAATGCTTCAAGGCTTCATGATCAGTGTAAAGAACAAACTCTTTCTGAAATAGATAATGCCTCCAGTGTTTAATAGATTGTACAACAGCATAGAACTCCACATCATATGTACTGTACCGCATCTTCGCTCCTAACAACTTCTCACTGAAATATGCAATTGGACGTCCCTTCTGACTCAACACCCCTCCAATCCCAACCTTAGATGCATCAGTATGTAGTTCAAACACCAACTGAAAATCAGGTAATACTAGAATTGGTGCAGATGTCAGCAACTCCTTGATCTTCCCAAAAGCACTCCCTGCTTCCTCTGTCCATGCAAACTGTTTACCTTTCATGCAATCTGTAACAGGTGCCATCACACTACTAAAGTGTGGTATAAACCTTCGATAGAATGAAGCCAACCCATGAAAACTACGAACTTCCGTTATCGTCTTGGGCTGCGGCCAATTTCTGATCGCCTCAACTTTACTTTGGTCAACCTGTATTCCTTTCTCTGAAACAACATACCCCAGAAATAAAACACTATGCGTCATGAATACGCATTTCTTCGTTGCAGCATAGAATTGTTCTTGTCGCAATACCATCAGCACTTCTCTAAGATGATTCAAATGTTCCTCTGGACTTCCACTGTAAATAAGAATATCATCGAAATACACCACCACGAATTTCCCAATGAATGGTCGAAAAATCTGATTCATTACCCTCATGAAAGTACTTGGTGCATTGGATAAACCAAATGGCATGACCAACCATTCGTATAGACCCTCCCTGGTTTTAAAAGCAGTCTTCCACTCATCTCCTGGTCTGATACGAATTTGATGATATCCGCTCTTCAAATCAATCTTCGAAAAGATAGTAGCTCCGCTTATTTGATCTAACAAGTCATCCAACCTCGGCATTAGAAATCTATATCTCACGGTAATCTTATTCAATGCTCGACTGTCAGTGCACATCCTCCACGTTCCATCCTTTTTGGGTACCAATAAAGCTGGTACAGCACAAGGACTTAAACTCTCCTGCACACGCCCCTGTTCAAGCAATTCCTCTACCTGCCTCCGCAACTCTTCATGTTCCTTCGGACTCATTCGGTAATGTGGTCTGTGTGGCAACACAGCACCTGGAACAAGATCTATCTGATGTTGAATATCCCTCAACGGCAGTAACTCCGTTGGTAACTCTTCCGGAAATACATCGTCAAATTCTTTCAGTACTGGTTTTACTTCTTCTGGGATTTCAACTACTTCCTGACTCTCCCGTCCGATCAATAAGAACACCTCAGGCTCCTCCTCTACTTCCTTCACAAACTCTTTTAAAGATAACAAAGTTTTGAGCTCTTCAATCTCCTCCAACTTGTTTTCCTCCTGTTGTCGCTTCTTTGGAACTAGAGTAATCTTTGTGCCTTCAAACATGAAACTGTAACTGTTGGTACGCCCATCATGTTGCACCGCCCTATCATACTGCCACGGTCTCCCCAACAACAAATGACAAACGTCCATATCTACGACATCACACCAGATTTCATCTTTGTATTTCTTCCCAATTGAAAACTTCACACAAGCTCTACGTCCAACTTTCACTTCACCTCCCTTCCTCAACCAAGCTAACTTGTACGGTTTAGGGTGTTTCTCGGTTTTCAACTCCAACTTCTTCACCGCTTCTGTAGAGATAATATTATCACAACTCCCAGCATCAATAACAAATTTACAAACTCTTCCCAGAGTAGTGCATGTAGATTGAAAGATATTGTTCCTCAACCAACTACTTTCCTCCTCTTGCTTCGGTGTTAAACAACTTCTCCTCATCATCAATGTGTACCCGTCATCTCCTGACAGCAAGTCTTCCTCCTCAACTGGTAAAGAATTAGAGTATTCAGCTTCTTCATCCTCATCCTCAACCTCAGCTATCATAGCTCTCTTCTTCGGCTTTGGACATTCATTACTTTTGTGGCCCAACTCTTGGCAATTATAACATTTGAAACTGTTATTGACTTTCGCCTTCCCAACCTCATTCACAACTGATTTTGCAATAGCTTTTGAAACATTAGAACTCCCACTAACTCCCTTCACTGGATTGTTGGAATTTGTAAACACACCACCTCCTCGTCTACCCTGTTTTTCCCAAGCCAACGCTTTCTGATGTGCTTCCGCTACAGATCTTGGATCGAACATATTCACCATATCCTGTATCTGCATTCTCAATCCCCCAATGAATCTAGATGTCAGCTGCTCTTCCGTTTCCATAATATCATTCCTTGCAATAAGTTGATAGAATTCATCAGCATAGTCATTCACAGTTTTCGTCCCTTGTCTCAAGTTTTGCAAACGTTGATACATCAAAGATTGATAATTGTAAGGTAAGAACGTTGCTTTCATCAATTTCTTCATCTTCTCCCAAGATTCAACTTTTGACTTTCCCATTCGTTCACGTGTAAGTTTGATCTGCTGCCACCATGCCAAAGCTTTACCCCTCAGCCTTGTAGCAACCAACTTTACTCTACGATGTTCTGGAACTTCTTTGAAGTCAAAAATCTCTTCAACATTAGCTACCCAATCTAGAAACTCCTCCGCTTGCATACCACCTTTGAATTCAGGAATTTCTGTCTTCATCCCCGACTCCCACTTGTGATCATACTCAGAGTAATTTCTTCCTTGACCTCTTCCTTGAATACTACCACCATCATACTCCTCTTCAAAATCAGATGCATAACGATGTCGATTCTGACCACCAACATCTCTACTACCATTACGCCTTCCACCTTCCTCCCTTCTATCGACATTCCTCCGTTCACGATCATTCACGTTCCTCCCACGCCCTTGATCATTTTCAACACTTCTGTCTCGATTGGAATGTGGCGAGACTCTACTATCCCCATGGTTAGATTCTGGTGAAATCCTTCTCCGATTTTGATTCATTTCCGTCATAAGCCTCTCTAACCGGCCAATTCCTTCATTAAGCTTCTCACTAAAATTCTCATTGATTCTTTGTTCCATCTCATCAGCTTCTTCTCTTCGATACAAAGCTTCAACGTTTTGATGTCGATTGGCTCTCCTTGGTGGCATGGTTGAAAACTTCACAAATTCCAAAACACTTCAAATTCAAACACTTTTCGAACTTTGATCCAAAATGAAACGGATCGAAATCTTCCACTTTGTTGCAAATTTCGATGAACACGATGAACACGACTTCTCCAAATCACAAATCTAAACTTCAAACTTCAAAGTATGCACGACCCACTTCTTCAAACTCTCGGCCGTGAGGATTAACTTCAAATCTTCAAATGAATAGGCTCCAAGTCTCGATCTAACTATGATTGGTTAGAACAGGCTCCGATACCAAAACTGACGCAGCGGATAATTCAAAACGACAATCTGTGGATTGATGGATACTGAAATGCCCGAACTCGTTGATCCGAAGATACCGAACTCAAGCTATCTCTGACTCGTTGATCCGAAGATACCGGGAAAGAGATCTACGATTCTTCGACGTTGATCTTGCGCACAAGATTCCGTGAATCGGCTTCAGCAAACGATGATTCGAGCGTACTCAAATGACGTAAGTGGAGATAGGAGATACACTCGACTACCAATTGAGATTGAAAGCACAAAGCTAACAAAAGAGAATTTTATTCAAAAAATCAACAACCTTTACAAATGACTCACACGGCCTATTTATAGGCGTTACAATTTTCAACAGAAATTTCAAAAAAATTACAAGTACTTAGGTCGAAAACGACCTACGACCTAACATGACGCGACCTAAGAACAGACACGGCTTAGTATAGGTCGGCAGCGACCTAACATATTACAATGCAACCAACATACAAGAAAACATACGACTTAAGAAACATAGCTTTCGACTTAACAAATTACAACAACCCTTTGGTCGTGAACGACCTACGACTTAAACAACACACGACCTATCTTCAATACATCCGCTTCCTTTGGCGACTTAAGAATCAACGGCAGAGATCAATGCGGCATAGGAATCAACGACATCCTGGCTTTGCGACCTAAAAAGGTAAGCGGTTCCAGACTTTCTTCGCGACTTAAGACTTTGCGACCTAAGCCTTCGCGACCTAAGTCCTTGCGACCTAAGCCTTTGCGACCTAAGTCCTTGCGACTTAACTCCTGCTTCATTAGGTCGTCCACGACCTAATACTTCACCGATTTGCTCTGTTTTCTTATTTCGTAACTCGGTAGGTCGTATACATGTTAACCCGGTAAGTCGTTCCAGCATCTCGTTAACTCGCACCTTCCCACTAAGTCGTTGCCGATCTTCACTAAGTCGTTGGTACGACTTAAAGCTTTTATTAGGTCGGTTGCGACCTAGAACTTCATTTTTCCACCATTTCTCACTAAATCTTAACTCGGTGGCTTCCTTCTTAAGTCGTACCCGACTTACCAGCATCATAGGTCGCACACGACCTATGTCTTCAACTTTCTGGGCTGCATCATTACCAATTACATCAATTTCTTTTATTCACATTCATTTTGATTGTTATTCACTTATCCACAATCATCCATTTCACAACTTCCAGTTTTTGTCTTCATTCAACTATTCTCTTAGTATATATATTTTTTTTCCAAAATTACTAAGTATATTTCCAATACAAATTTTCTTAAGAATTTCATTCTTCAATTCTTAAGTTCATATAAATTTTCTTATATTCATTTACTACTTCACCACTGAAGTGTATATATTCAAATTGAACTCCCATTTCATATGAATTTCAACTTACTTAAATTTACTACTTCATTTCCAATTTAAATACTTATTCCACATTTCATTCAGATTTTCATTTCTAATAATTTTCTTAAATTCAATTCATCTCCAACTTCCAAAAATTGAATTTTATTTAGCCCGAAAACAATCCAAGTTAATTCATTCAATAACTATTTCTCAACTTATTTAAACCACTCTTCTGTTTGAGTTCAGTTTCCATTCCACATTTACTTAAGTCAATAACTTAAGTTTATTTTCCATTTAACCAACCCTTTAAAGTTTTATTTCCATCTTTCATTTGATTCTTATTTAATCAAATTCCATCCATTTATTTATTTAATATAATTGGTTTATTCACTCAATCATTATGAATTTTATTTTCCAAACTCAATTCATCTGGAATTATTTTATTAATAACCAGGTCATTTCCAATTTATTTTCACTTATTCGGATTTCATTCGCAATTCAAACCATCACTATGTTAATCCAATTTCATTAATTCACAATTCAATTTCATTAACTAATTTATTATCTAATTAGTTCCTCCGCTGGTTAAAATTAAATACTTGCTTTTTAATTCCAAATATCCCTTCACTTAATTATCTTAAGTTCAATTTATTTTATAATTCAAGTTTGGATTTATTTAAAAATTAAGATTGCTCATCTTAGTCGTTTCCATTTGATAATTACAATTTCAAATTATAACTCTTAATGGTTCAAAGTAATGGATTCCCATTTATGACTTACAATTTCATTTCTATTCATAAGTTTTAACTTACTTACTTAAGATCTGGGACTATTCATTTAAGTCCATTTTCATCTTTACAATCAAATTTCAAATTATTACACTTAAGAACTTAAGAATATGAATTTCTTTACACAATTATAAGCATTTTACATTACCTTTATATCCAATTCAATTCGACTTCAACTTATTTACATTTAATTCAATTCCAATTCTCAATTTTATTTAACTTATCTTAAGTTAAATTCAAATATATTTTATTCACCTTCATATACCCGAATTAAATTTTAATTCCAGGATACAATTTTATACAAGTTTTACAATTCATTCACCTTCAAATTCTCTAACTCTTTTATCTACCAACTTATATTACTCATTGAGTTATTTTCATCTCATAATTATAATCCCAGAGTTAAACTTTCATTCCCTTCTTATTTCAATCAACTTCATTCTATACTTTATGTTGTTGATTCATTTAAATTTCCACATTTATATTTTAAATAGAATTCCCAGAATTCAATTGCCCGGTTTTATTTCAAAACCATTTTGAATCCATAAATAACTCATACATATCTGGTATCACATCAAATCCCAATTTCCAAAACAATCTGCTTTTACCAAACAATTTCCCCTTTGAATTTCAAAACCAACCCAGTTCACAATTGTTGAGTCAAGATTTTTATAGAGTTTTGATTTCTGACAAAGGGATAAGCCGTGATCGACCAAAAGAAGTTATTCATTGTTTTAAAGAGACACAAAGAGCTCCATACATTAGAGGTTGATTATTTGGTATGTTAGTAGTGTTATTTATGTTAAAATCTATCCTCAAATAATCTCATACCTTCAATCTTTGAATATAAATGTATATATGTATGAGTGCACATTAACTGTGCAGTCTGGGCTAAACCGGTCGACCGGTTTAAAACAAGGCGGTCGACCGTTTCTGCCCAGAATGCACAGATAACGTGCACAAGTGTACATAACGTATATATATTCAAATTCCTGTCTACTGGTCCATTTTGACCTGTCGACCGTTTTCAAACAGAAAGCAACCTTTCGTACAGACACTTCCTTTTCTTCAACGGTTGCTTCTCTTTCTCTTCACCAATGATCATGACCTTTGTGTGTACCTCTTCACAAAGAGTTACAACCATTTATTCTCTATATAAACACGTCTAAATCATTGATTCAGTAGAGATTCTTGCTCTAATTTCTGATCTTACTTTCTAAATACTCTTGCATTCTAAAAGCTCTCTCTACTTCAATTGCTTATTGAATCATTGAAATTATTTCATATCTTTTGATTCAAATAAGTAATATACTTCCTTCAATCTTCACAAACATCATTCACATATTTTGAGGATAAGATTATAGGAAGGGTGTACTACAAGTGACAAATCCGTGTTATCAAGAGCACAAGTTGTCAACGGCAATTGTATTTGTTTTTGTTGAAGTCCTCGGTGTTGTAAGAGGCACGAAATCCCGTTCGGCTGTTCGGGTGTTGTAAACCTGTTCCTCCGGGTGAAGCGAGGTAGTTGGTTGTGAAAATCCAGATAGGAGTCTGGGACTGGACGTAGGACGGGAGGTCCGAACCAGTATAAAAATCTCTGGTGTGATTTTTCTAGTTTTTATTTACTTTGCTATTATCATCTGTTTCCGCATTTATATTTAGCTATATTCCATATTACACGATCCTTGTGTATCGCATTAACACATACACGTTACTTTCATTTGGTATCAGAGCAAGGTTATCACATAACCGTAACACAGTTATTTGATATATTCTTGTAATATGGCAAATAACGTTAACACCAGCACTAGCACTTACACAGAAGGTCAATCAACACAAAGACCTCCATTTTTTAATGGCATCAACTATAGCTATTGGGCAACCCGTATGTCATTTTTTATGCAATCAAATAGCTATGATGCTTGGAATGCTACCCAAAAAGAAATAGTGAATCCAACAACTGAATATTCAGAATGGACAACGGCTGAGAAAACAGCAGCAGCCGTAAATGCAAAGGCAATAAATATGTTGTTTTGTGCATTAGATCAAAATGAATATAACCGTGTTAGTATCTGCACTACTGCATATCAAATTTGGCAAACGCTGAAAACCACTCATGAAGGTACTAATAAGGTTAAACAAGCCAAAATAGCCATGCTGAAAAGTCAGTTTCAAAATTTCAAAATGAAACCGAATGAGACAATCAATGATATGTATTCAAGGTTTCAAACTATTCATCATGCACTTATCGGATTAGGACAAAAATATTCAGATTTTGATGTTGTTTCAACAGTCCTACATTCTCTGACTAGTGAATGGGAAGGAAAAGTATTAGCAATTGAAGAAGCTAATGACCTTTCCATTATGAAGCCAGATGAATTGATAGGAAATTTAATGTCCTATGAAGCAAATTTGCAGGCTAGAAAGGAACAGAAAGAAGAAAAGAAAAATGTAGCATTTCATGTTGAGAAAGATGAAAATGAATCAGATTCTGAAGATGAAGATTTGGCATTCATTGCAAAAGGATTCAAAAAATTCCTAAAATATCGAAAAGCCAGTCGTTACAACAAAAGAAAACCTGGATCAAACAAACCATCTTCATCAACTATAGAATGTTTCAACTGTCACAAAAAGGGGCATATGCAGAAAGATTGTCCAGAACAAAAGAAGAAGTCAGAAAATGACAAACTCAAATATAAGAAGGACAAGTCAAAGAAACGAGCCTTCTCAGTAACATGGGATGATTCAGACTCATCCTCATCTGAAAGTGAAAGTGATCAGGAGAATGAACAAGCTAATGTTTGTTTTATGGCAACAGAAGATGAGGTACAAATTCCTACATTTGATGAATTACTTGATATAAATTCTGAATTGATAGTCAAATATAAAGACATAAAACGTCAATTAAAAGTAGCCAAAGCAGATTTGAGTAGAGCAGAGTTTGAACGAGATATGTTAAAAGACGAGAAGAAAATATTAGAAGAAGAAGTTGAAAAACTTCAAGAATCATCATCTAATGTTGACTCTCAATTATCTCTTTTGAGTCAAGAAATTGAAACTCAAAAAGAGAAAAATGATGCACTCGCTACTGAAAATCCTGAGCTTAAGGCAAAAGTCAAAAATCTGGACCTAGAAAAGGCGAGCTTACAAACTAAGTTAGATGACATAACTCAAAATGTTTCTAACTTTAACAAAGGTCGAGAAAATTTGACAAAAATCATTGAAAGTTCACAATCTGTTTCAAATAAACAAGGTTTGGGATATAGGAAACCAGAAACCAAGAAACATCTTGGTAATGGAAGGAAAAAGAAAGTACAAAAGACTGGAGCTAAGAAAAATCTTAGTTTATTATATTCCAAACCAAAACCAGTTGTGAAATTTCAGAAGAAAAATATCAAGACTATCAAAATATGGGTTCCTAAAACAAATAACAATTTGATTAGGAATAAATATATTCAGAATTTCATGAATACTGTGCATTATAATTCTAATTATGTATATAAAGGGGATACCGGACCCGTATGGGTTTGGATTCCTAAGATCTAACTCTTAGGACCCTATAAAAAGTGGGTACCATGGTCTTAATTATATTTTTTGCAGGTACCACTTAAGAAAAGAGGAAAATGGATATTCTGGTTGATACATTCCTATATTATTCCATTATCTATTACTCCTTTTTGTCGATGACAAAGGGGGAGAAAGAGCTAACAATTATCTGCAGGAATATATATATTATATAAAGAATACAGACAAAATCTCAGGGGGAGATCACATATTCAGGGGGAGATTCAGAGTTTCAGATATATGTTGTCATCAATCAAAAAGGGGGAGAATGTTGAGTCAAGATTTTTATAGAGTTTTGATTTCTGACAAAGGGATAAGCCGTGATCGACCAAAAGAAGTTATTCATTGTTTTAAAGAGACACAAAGAGCTCCATACATTAGAGGTTGATTATTTGGTATGTTAGTAGTGTTATTTATGTTAAAATCTATCCTCAAATAATCTCATACCTTCAATCTTTGAATATAAATGTATATATGTATGAGTGCACATTAACTGTGCAGTCTGGGCTAAACCGGTCGACCGGTTTAAAACAAGGCGGTCGACCGTTTCTGCCCAGAATGCACAGATAACGTGCACAAGTGTACATAACGTATATATATTCAAATTCCTGTCTACTGGTCCATTTTGACCTGTCGACCGTTTTCAAACAGAAAGCAACCTTTCGTACAGACACTTCCTTTTCTTCAACGGTTGCTTCTCTTTCTCTTCACCAATGATCATGACCTTTGTGTGTACCTCTTCACAAAGAGTTACAACCATTTATTCTCTATATAAACACGTCTAAATCATTGATTCAGTAGAGATTCTTGCTCTAATTTCTGATCTTACTTTCTAAATACTCTTGCATTCTAAAAGCTCTCTCTACTTCAATTGCTTATTGAATCATTGAAATTATTTCATATCTTTTGATTCAAATAAGTAATATACTTCCTTCAATCTTCACAAACATCATTCACATATTTTGAGGATAAGATTATAGGAAGGGTGTACTACAAGTGACAAATCCGTGTTATCAAGAGCACAAGTTGTCAACGGCAATTGTATTTGTTTTTGTTGAAGTCCTCGGTGTTGTAAGAGGCACGAAATCCCGTTCGGCTGTTCGGGTGTTGTAAACCTGTTCCTCCGGGTGAAGCGAGGTAGTTGGTTGTGAAAATCCAGATAGGAGTCTGGGACTGGACGTAGGACGGGAGGTCCGAACCAGTATAAAAATCTCTGGTGTGATTTTTCTAGTTTTTATTTACTTTGCTATTATCATCTGTTTCCGCATTTATATTTAGCTATATTCCATATTACACGATCCTTGTGTATCGCATTAACACATACACGTTACTTTCATTAATCATTTCCAATTTAAAACAGTTTGGTAGCAATTTCTCTTTGGAAACTCGAAAATAGACATCGATGATGCTGCAGTCATCACCGAAATTATTTTCCAGCGACCGAAAGAGAATTTAATGCTTTTATCACTTTAAAACTTTTCAAACATTTTTAAATCCCAAATCCCACCAGATTTCAATTCAATTTAAAAAATATTCATGAAATAATATCACCATTATTTCCCAAAACCTTAAAACTATTTTAAATCCAAAGGAATTTAAACCTTTCCCAAAACTTCAAAATCCATTCAATTTTATATCCAAACATTACTCTGGAATTCTATCACATTTTATTTCAAGTTATAAGTCACATTTACAATTTACATTTACAAATTTCATTTGTTTATGAATTTATCTCATTTGATTATAAATCACATTTATAATTCACATTTGTATATAAAGCTTATTTCAATTTATAAATTTCATTTAGTCTATATTTCAAATTCCATTTTGTTATATAAATTTATTCTTCAACTTAGGTTATAAGTTTTCAATTTCTGATTCAATTTTTACACCATGATGATAATAATCTAATATCATCGCTTTCTAACAACCAAGCAACCAAATATATAATTTACAAAAGTCATCCTTTTATATATAAAAATAATTTGGGCAAAATTATTTCATTCACCCTATTTAAAACAATACTGTGTCGAACTGTTCTATTCAAGTGTTTAGAAACCCCTTCGATACAGTTGTCCAGACTGTGCCGACGAAGGTTCATATGCCACTCAATAAATCAACCAACACAATATAAAACCATTTTATATTCACTAACAAATACGCGCTCATATCTATTAATACTCTCAAAATTCCCACCAGAGCCAAGGTTATCGCTAGCCTAAGCTCTGATACCACTGTAACGACCCGACTTTCCAGACCCGGAAAATCGAACCATTTTAGTTAAGAAGAAGAGGTAGAAGAAGAAAAATAGAAAACAAAATCAGAATCTAACCATCGCAGCGGAATAAAATATAATATATATATATATCAACATATCTTTACACAAATCAAAAACTATATATGTTTATACAATTCATCATCAGAATACATCATCAGAGTACATCAACATCCATAACATACAACTGAATACACAGCGGAAAATATATAGCAAGTACGAGAGTACGTATCGTCATCCAGCTCGTCTCCTGAGCTCCACAGCATCATATCCTGAAACCTATAATACTCGGTCTGACCCGAGCATCATATAAAACAATACCCGAGTCAGTCTGGAAAACCAGCGTGAGAAAATCACACTCAAATTGATTATTAAAGTTTCAAAATCCTTTGAAATTAAAAACATCTCGTAAGACCGCGCCACAAATAAACATGTCGGGTTTTTACCTTACGATAGCTAAAACACTTTATATCAAAATCCTCTGATATTATAATAGTGTCTACAGAAAGTAAAATAGAATCTAGCTAAAATGCTTGCATCTCACATTTCAACAATAGTTGGGCACAATCAAAACCGTACAGGCACGTAGGGAGAATGGATTTCCAACGAATGACTAGGCACTGGGGTACCACCTGTCACAGTACGTGGCCTAGATCACAGTACCGAGGAGTACGCCCGCTCCCCTGCAACACAAGGCCGGAATCATCCCTTACTGGATAATTCCAAGTAAAATCACCCCACGGTTGGGTCAGCAACCACACCACTAAGCCGAAATAAAAGGGACATCTAGACAGGGATGACCTTACTCTCAAGTGGGGGCTACCCACGAAGCCTTGCTGCATAACCCCTGATTTTCAGTCATTCCCGGTTGATGAGGCTTGAGGCTAAACGATACCTTTTCAGAACATATCCCTTAGAATGCCCATCGTCCACCAGACGATGTTTCGCAAGCATTCGTCCATACAAGTCCGTCCCGGGTTCGAACGGAACCGAAGGCACTATTCCTAGTACATCCATTTTGGAAACATCCTCGGGATTAGTAGCGACTAGCCCTTGCACTTCACTGCTCCATCTTCGACTCTGAACACGTTACACGAAACGTACAAACCGAATCGAAGTGGTATTCGAGTCTCCAGACCTAGAATCCCGGTATACGGAAACTCGATCCCGGTCTCTTCGAAACGATCAGCGCATTTGGCCAATATTGATAGTCGGTTATTTAACTATCAATTAACATCCACAAGCAACCATCACACAATAAATAATTTTCCACATTATTTATTTGCCCAAATATCTTTCCAAGATATATTTCCAAATTTTCAAAACTCATTTGAAAACAGTTTCCGCTTAGGGAATACATTTCCCAAATAATTATTTCCACTGAATCACCAAGTACAAAATACTTTTAGATTTTAAAATAATTTAAAAACACTTTACTATAAATATACTTTATAATATTGAAATTTAAAAACTACTTTAATACCTTAACAAAATATATACTTAAGGAATATTTAAAATGAAACCACTTTTCAAATATAAACTAAATTTCTCTTTTTAAAACATAATACCAAATCACTTTTATATAATTACTACAATAATAGATTTTGAAAATCTTACTTTAAAGTTAAAACATTAAAAGAATAGATTTTTCCAAAACACTTACTTAGAAAATTAACATTTAGAAACAATCAATTTTCTAAAACATGCTTTTAAAAACACAATTAGAACTTTTAACTTATATTTAAAATTGCTTTGAAAACGTACTTGGCTATCCAGAGAAATACACTTCTCATTTCCATCTTTTAAAAATAAATCAACATTTATTTTTAAACCAATTCATATTCCTTTATAAATTCCCACCTTGAATTTATATTCTCAAATATCCCCTGATATTTTATTTTACTTTATAAACCCAGTTTATAGATTTCAAAATCTCACTTCTCTTTTAAATTCCAAATCCAAAAGTATTTAAATCAAATTTATAATTGATTTCCCAATTTATTTTACTTTGAAATAAATTTCCTTACTTAATCCATTTATTTCCAAATTCATTAACTTTCAGATTTTATTTCTCATTATGATTTAAAATCTTTAAACTGAACACAAGTTTCAGATTTCCCAAATTCCTTCTTTCTTTTCAATTACATTTAAACATTGAATTAAAATAAGTTATTTATTCTTTTAAATAATATCACATAAGTTTTCTTTAAATTCAATATTTCTCTGTTTATTCAAAATTTCTCTTTTCCATATTTATTAGAATTTTGGAAATCACTTTTATTCTTAATCAGATTCATTCTCAAATTTATTCCAAACTCTTTATAATTATTTTACTTAAGAATTTACTCCTTTATTTCTTTTCAAAAATTCCATTCTAGAGATTTTGATAATTCAGCACATCCAAATCGATCCAACCAAACCATAACATCCAATTATCCATATAATTCATCATAGGATATCAAAAATCATATCACAGAATATTTAACAAAATTAAATATTTTAAGGAATCCAGTTGGATCCCTCCAACCTGTTTCCCTGCATCCACAGATGTTAGCACAATACCAATTCCACTTCGAGGTGGAATATCGCGGTATATGGGTTTTATAAAATATCATCCGCTATTATGCGGCGCATAGGGTCTCATCCACTATATAATGCGGGAATATCAACAACTCCAATATATACATATGCCAATATGTATATATTGCTATATATACTACTATATATAATATAGCACATCAATCGATGCAATCATCCAATCAATGATTTAAATTTAACCATTTAAATTTAAATTCAACTGAGTGAGATTAACTCACCTTTGCTTTGTTCTGCAATCCACACCAAACAGGCTTGTTTCCATAATTTTTAACCTTGTATAAACAATTACATAGATTTTATTAATATTCGAATCACTCGATCAATTTATTTCCCATACTATGGCTTTTAATTATAAATTTCGTTATAAATAAATTTTCCTTTTCAACTAAAATATTTGAACAGTTTTAAATAAAAAATTTCATTAGATAACTTTTAAATTTAATTATTTGACAGTTTATTTTAACCAATGATTTAATTTGAATATATAATTAAGTTTTTGAACTAATAATTTTTTTCTTTTATTATTCTTAGTAACTTATAATAAATTAGATTATATATCTATATATATATTTTTTTGTGTGAACAAATAAATCTTCACCACTTCAGAATTAAACATGTTAATGAATACACATATAAATATATATCTGTATATACATGATTTCACAAACAATATATACTTTATTTTATTTTTTCCCAAATCAAACAAAATTCTCTAATTTTAAACTTTATATATTTTTATTAAATTAAAACAGAGTTGTTTTAATCCTCCTGTAATTTTCGAACAGAAGTAAAAATAAAATTTCCAGAGTTTGCCCTTTAAATTTTCAAACAAGAGGAAACAAGAAGAACCTTACCCCATTTACCGATCGTCGCCGAAGCCACCATCACCAAGATCCCCTCGTCGCCGTCACGACTATAACGCAAGCTTCCACAAATCGATCGCGAGCTCCCAGGCCTTCAACCACGTCGCGCCACCAGAAATAAATCGCCTACGACCCATGATCGTGACGCGAGCCTCCCTTCCTACTCGCGCACGCGAGCTCCGATCGTGGCTAACCTCACGTGAGCCGAGCCACCCACGCGCGCCCTCTCACAGTGCTCCACCAACCTGTACCTACCCCGAGGCATCGCTGCTTCTTACACGCGCCACCATTTCTTGTATCGGTTTCGAAAATCAATTGAAGGAGGAGGGATGCGGTTCGTTTTCGAACGAATAGGATTTGAGGAAGATAGGGGAAAACCGGCTTTGTTAATTTATTATGCTTTGTTTTCGATTTCATCTCCTTTAGTTTACTGAGGAAGAGGCTTCTGTTTGTTATTAAAAAGAAGAGAACGGAATGAACTGAAAAGAAGCGTGCTTGAGAAGGGAATGAGTAGGTCCGCGTAATTTAGAAGGTAGGGTGGCTGTAGGTCTACGATGTGAAGGAAGATATTTTTAAACGCTGATGGGAGTTGAATTTGACCAGTCCAATTATTGTATTTAAATTCTAAATCAGTTATTACCAATTTAATTTCCAACGCACTTGTCTATCATATACTCACTCAACAATCCCAATCACTACGAAATTCGAAACCCGATAATAATACAATATTACGGATCCAATGGAACTAGTTTCGTCGAATTCCGAGACTGTGCCTCGGAAGGCTATTTTTAAATTCAATTTAAACAGTATATTTTTAAAACTGAACAAATCATCTTCAAATTCAATTTCAACACTTCTATTATTTCCAGTATCATTTATATGAATTTTACGAGCTTCCAAAATATTTTAAATTAGCTTAGAATACCAGATTTACTATTTTATCCAACTTCAATATAAATTTAATTTAATTATTAAATTACTCAATAAACAGCGATATTTGAAATTTAAGTTTATAATTAACCTCTGAATATTTAAAATTAATTAAATATTCCAATTCCAAATACTCAAAAATTCTGGGTCGTCACACGTGCGGACTGTAATGTTGGGAAACGTGGGAGGCGGTTGAGAAAAGACTAAAGTACCTTGGCGGAACGATTTCTTTGTTATATGAATCGTGGGCAATATGGGAAGTCCAAAAAAGGCTTCACTTTGACCCTTTGACCAAGGGTTTTGCATTATAGTATAAGATATATGTGTGTGTGTGTGTGTAAAGAATAAAAAGATTTCAACTATGTTTGGACTGCAGCTATTCCTATACACTACGACCATAAGCTTTATGGCTATTGCATAGGAAAAGGCTGCCTACGTATCTCTTTTGAGGGATCAATCCCACGTAGTTCTATTTCATGCTCTTCTCCTACATCCAAAAATATGTTAGTACATTGCAACCATAGCATCCCCATCACAAACAATGCAATCAATACATTCATTGCAATCATCGCAACCAATGCATATAGTAAAAGTAGAAAATAGTACTCCCACTCATCCGTCTAAGCAAACCATCATATGAGGTAAAAATAATAATAATAACATACAACCATCAATCATCAACAACATTTTGCCAATTTCAATAATCAAATGGGAAGATAACAACACAAAACATATATACCAATCATCCAATTTAGGAAGGCATCACCAATGTAAGTATAAACCATCAAAAGTGTGCTAATCACCCCATAAAGTGAAACAAATTAGTCATCAAATGTGTGTTAATCAAATCAACATTAGTAACACGACATCCATCATCAAATAACCATAATTAACTACCCATCGTCTAGTAGAAATAAAGGTAAAAATCGCATGCTCAACCTAATGAGATTTCATCATCATAAAAACAGACACATTACATATTACATCCATCCATGGCGATATATTTACGACTAATGTTTCTCTCTTTTGTATAAAGTCATTTTATTATTGTTTATTATATGATCAACTATATTTGTTTATGCTAAAAACAATAATACCCTTTCCAAAATGATAATATATTTCAAAATTATCCTTTATTATACTTTTATTTCTTCAAATTCTCACATTGTTATTCAGTAGAAAATGAAAATTCTTGTCAAATAGTTTTCCCAAAAAATAATATTATTATTTTACATCTAAATAGCAATATACTAAAACCACTTTAACATTTTCCAAAATTCACTTATTACTATTTATCTCAAAAATAACATTATTTTATTTAAAACCTTAAAACTCCTTTTTACTGCAATTCACTTCAAAATAGCAATAATTTAACCTTAAAAAAAGTTGAAAACACATCTACCAAAACTATCATTGTTCTAAAAATATCTTTTATTTTATTACTTAAACAATCATAACAATGATATCTTTTTTCTATAAACACTGTAAAATAAATTATATTACCATTTACTCAAACAATATAGTAAAAACCATACTTACCTTATTTTGTAAATAGTGATAAACTCCTCAATTTAAATTAAAAGTGATTTTTTTATTATTATTTATGAATTTTCCGAAAAATCATAAATAGTAACCTTATAAAATCTCTCACATTAATTAAAATAAAATTTGTCAGTTCCTTATTATTTACAAATATACCTTAAGATTATAAATTATCTTAACTTCCAAAATTACATAGTTTGTACATCAGTTAACAGTAAACAATCAAATCAAAACACAACGTATCTAAATATTGCAACAACAAAATAATCATCAATATAACTTATCATATATCAACAAATACAAATTTTCATCGAGGTGTATTTACATAATATTTTTAAACAAGATTAAACAACAAAACATCAAATTTAAATCAATGAAAACATCGTTTAACAACAAATCTCATATACATAATTTCCAAAACATTGTTCATATAAAAAACAATCTCTTATTTAAGGAATAAATCTCTTTTATGTATAGCTCATACTCTACCTAAAAGAAATAATGTAAATCCAACAAAAATCTCAATTGAACTGTATAGATTTCATGTCCAACAAAATCAAATAATAAATTTCATCTATTTTTATACTTTAAAACTTGAGTCAAAAAAATCATCATCTAAAAAATGAATTCCTAAACTCTTTTCCTTTTGATTGAATAATACTTTTAATTTTCTAAATCTAATATTTTAGTTTTTGCAAGAATAAGATAGAGGTAGAGGCTAAAAATAAATTAGGATTTTTCTTCTTGCCCCCAGAGATATGAAATAATAGTGAATATACACGGATGAGAAGGTAGAGAGGGGTGAAGATAGGTTACGGTCATAAAAGTTTATTTTCATTCAACCCTTGGGCGAATTTAAACGTACCATGTAAAGAGAGTAACAAATGAATATGTTTTAAAATCTATTAGAAAATTACCTTCTGAACAAAGAGGATTGATTCCCAATATCTACAGGGTATTATCCCCTGATAATAAGTGGGTAAATTTAAGTTTACATCATTTAATGCACCATTAATTGTTAATGCTCATAACTAGTTTCCTACAGTACATAAATTTAATACACAAACAATTTATATATATAAATTCAAAAATCAAGGTACATTGAATATATTTGTCATATTGTATATATACATACATAACTCACATATCCAATATATATTTCAACTTTTTACACAATTACCAAATTTATGTTTTCTGGTAGTGCTAGGCAGGATTGAACCCATGATCCCTCCAAGTGAAATCTACTACCTTAACCAACTACAATAAACATACTTTTATTTGCAAAATTAGAACATTGAAATTATTGGTCACAGGTGAAAATCTTTTAGAACCATAAAGTCAATACCTTCTAAACTGTAGCTCCAAATGTGCAACGACCTGGCATTTCGAACCATTCAAATCGACAATCATCCACTCATGTCTGACTTGAATTGCTCAAAACAACAGATTGTTAATTTATATTTGGCAAAACTCAGCATATACAGTAAATAAAATCAATCACAGAATCACAGACACAGAGTAATATAATAATAAGTAGTGGAATAGATAAATAGTAGTTCATGAAGCTACTATATAAACATCAGAGTTTAAAACAAATTACAACATAAATCTCAGATAGATAGTAGTCTCAAATACAAAGGTAACTGACAAGACTTATCATAAGAAACTGGAAATGACAGAAAGCTGAGTAGAGATAAGACAGATCTTCAAACAAAGCTCCAAGCTCCAAAGGTGAGCCTCAAATGCTGTGACACTCAGTCTGACCCGAGCATAAAGCAAAACACAAAATACACGAGTCGGGATTGACATTCTTATATCAGTAAATTCAACTCAAGTGAAATGTCAACTGAAATACAAATAACTTAAAGGATGTTTGGGATACCCATCCTCTAAGGGTCCGTTAAACTATCTAAATACATAAACAATACGCTATATATATAATGTCTATAGTAAAGTAAACTATTAAAATAGTGTTAATGCGTTACCAATATCCGCCTTAACACATTTTATATAAATGCCGTAGTCTATACAATACTGTAAACTCCACCAAACCAGTGGGCTATCAGGGAGCACTCCATAGGTACGACACAAAACAAACTCGTAGAAGGCGCGATAAGGCATGTGACAAGGCACTCGAGGTAATGCCTAGGGTAGGATTCTACCATTTTGCAGAACATGGCTGGTGGTAACGCATAGTAGCTACTACCGCCCACCTCGAGACACACTCCTAAAAAATCGAAGGTGCACCCAATCAAATCACAAAGTAATAGAATGGTATCGAAGAAATATGCCTGATCGGAGGTATGACCTCACTTGGCCCAGGTATATGTGACGCCCCACCCCGAGACCCACATTAATAAAGAGTATTACTGGTAATACTGTCTGCTAATGCGGAGAATAGGGCTGGTTAGGAGCGACCATTCTATAGCCTTGTCTTAAATATCTATTAAATACATCGACAATGCGATATATTTTTTATCTCAAGTGGATCGACATATCCAATAAATACTTAATACAAAGCCATAGGTGGCTGTAGGATCTATTAGAACAAAATACAACAACTCAAATACAAACACATTACAGAACAGTAGATCATCACATATATATATATACATATACAAATACATCACAGAGTATACAAAATGATACATGTCAAGTGGTATAGCGACCACAATATTCAAGCAAGTCAAAAGAATATACATATCATAGTAGCAAACAAAAAGGACTACACAAAAAGCTATATCAAAAAGAGCTAGCAGAATAGTCCATGCGGAAGCAGAATAGGCTAAGTCCAAACCTGAAACACCTCGGTTTGACCCGAGTATAAATACACGGGTCAGTCTAGCTAAACAAATCAGTTTACAAGGATAAGCGATAATATGAGCATAATGATAAAGTGATAATATTCCCAAGTGAGAAGGGACAATTTAAAGTGTACGGTTACTTCATGTGATGAATGGTATCACCACACAACATATAATCTCAAAAGAGATAAAACAACCCATAAAACGCTAAAAGTAGCGAGCCTCATATCATCGGCATTTCATAAAACATCAAATATGGTTTAGGGGAAAACCTAAACCCGCCAAATCGGCAAACCCAAAACATGCACAAAGAGATCCCATCTCAAACACGCCATAAGGCAAATATAACTCCAAAGAGGAGAATAAAATCACAAGTAAATGCCAAAAGGCAAATCTCATATAAAGCCACTATAGGCAATTCAAATCTCAAAAATAGAACTCCCAAGAGTTCAAATTCCCGAAAAGTAATCGCCACAATATATATCGAATGGTTCAAAGAACTAATTCTGAAAAGGGGAGATACACTAGGGAAAATAGACAAAGATATCATCTCAAAAGTTTAGCACGTGCATATGGCCGAAGCCTTGCCGAGTACTGTTATCTCAAATAGGTACCTCGCCCGAAGGAAAAACGTCGCAATGACAAATACGCCGCAATGGCAAACGCCGCAACGGAAAACGTCTCGAAGACAAATACACCACAATGGCAAACGCCGCAGCGGCAATGACCCGAAGGTCCAGTACTGGCATGCCATAATGGAAAATGTGTCACATACTCTCGGATAGGAACCCGAATAGTGTTAACGTGTGTCCTGTACCACACGTTCGCACTAAACGATTTACTAACCGCTAGTAAATTTCACACTCAAAGCAGTAAAAAGTTTACCTCATCTCATAGGTAAACTCGACTCGAATGTCAAAACGATAAAACAGACAAGTTGGGAATTAACCGATAAGATAAATGCGCGTGTTCCATACCACGTGTTTAACCAAACCATTTAATTCTCCTTCTCATTCGTTCGAATAGTGCAAAAACGTGTAATTTATGTATAAAATAATTTACTTTGGAAAACAAGCTTTGAAAACCAATTTTCGAAATCAATTTGAAAAACCTATTTCAACATTTATCTTATTATAGAGAATAAATAGATTTTATACTTGAAAATACTTTAAATTATTATATAATAATTATTTTGAAATGCCCATTGATTTTAAAAATCATTTCAAAAAGATTTGGAGAAAACCGTGCTCGAAAACGAACAAAAACAAGGAAATTCACCCAAACGGATATTCGAATTTAAATTCAAATTAAATTCATATAATTCAAAATTTGAATTTAAAATCTCCAAAATTTGGCTAGTCTATTGATAGACATCATGGCCTATAATTATCATAAGAAAACATCACTAATATAGCTGGAAAATGAAGCAAACGAAAGTCGGAAACATCAAAACACAAGAGGAGACAAAGCAAGATTTTGCCTCTTACCGGGTCGACCTTGAGGTCAACATGGAGGTTGACCTCCTTGGTCCCTCGGTCGACCTAGGAGGCACTGGGTCGACCTGCATGTCGACCCAGGGAGGGTGGCAGTCGACCTAGCATATGGACTTTGTTCCAGTTGATTTCCTACCCGTGAACTAATTTTCTGAGCAACTTTTGACTTAGCAAACAGCAATATCTTTCAATGAAATTTTACAGGGATGAAGTTCAACATGCAAGCTATCAATACAAGAATCCGACAGCATTTTGTTGCCGGAATCACAAGATATAAGGGTTCAAAGATGCAACATAAATTGATTATAAACAGCAAAATATTCACTACAGGAAATTGCAAACAGAAATAATTTTTCTACAGATTCAAGCACTAGCACTTTTGTTTTGGCTAGTTTGTGAGTTTATACAACTCACCTTGCTAATTTGTGATAAAAGCTCGGATTATTGATGAAAAGAGGAGCTTTGCTTGAGATCACAAGCCTTTAAAACCTGTAGAAAGCAAATACAGAACATGCAAACAACATACAGTAAAAATTTTAGAAAGCTATTTACCATAAAAGAATTTTGTGATGAAATTGTATGATTTGGAGTTGTATACCTTCGATTTATCTTTATCTTGCAAAAAGACTTGAATTTTGGTGAGTTAATTGAAGATTAAGCTTGTTTTTTGAGAAATTGGTAAAGTGGTTTACTGACTTTGTTTTTAGGCTGAAGGAGGAAGAAGGTAATATGAAATGAACGTACAACTAAACCTCTTTTCTCATATTCTCAACCGGGCTAAGTGATACTGGGCTAATGGACCAAAAAAATTAAAAAGAAAATGAATTGGCTAAGGCTATTAACAACACAAGTTAAGGTATATGCATATATCTCATATACACAAAATAAAAATTCATTTTCTCTCAAGTTTTACACAAGAAAAATGTGAAAACTTGTATACATATAAAATACAAAAATTCTATTATGTAAAAATATTAATTTGTATTTTTAAAATATTTTTATTATTAAAATCCTTTATTTAACAAAAATACACCATTTACACAAATAAATGGATTAAACCATGATTTTAACTTCTAAAATTCCATAAAATTTATTTTCTCACTTAAAAAATATATTTCAAATCATTTCAAAACATTATTTATAGCCAAAAATTATTTTTAACCCAATTTGCACCTTTTATTTCAATAAACCACCTTTAAAAATTACATACTTCTTTTAAAAATTATTAAAAGAAGCTAATGGACAATAATTATTATAATTATTGTATTTCCTCTAAAATGAAATCATTTTCATTATTTAAAGCCCAAATTACATTTATTATCACTACAAACGAAATAGAATAAAGCTTGGAATTTCATTTTCTCATTTTAAATTCCAAAATCCATTGTTTATTCAAAATAAACAATTTAATTTCTACAATTTTAATTTAATTTACAATATTAAATTATAGTTATCATTATAATTCAATATTGAAAGGTAATCTCCAAACCAGGGTTGTTACAGACTCCCCCCTTAACAAAATTGCGTCCTCGCAATTCATAGAGAAGAATTTGTATTCAACTATTTAATTTCATCACTCAAAAAGAAAAGAAATAAGCTTAAGATAAAGAGATATTCTCACCATCGCTATGCGAAGATAGAAAATCAGGATATGAATGCTCGATAAACTCTCTGGTTTCCCAAGTGCAGTCATTAGGATTAGCGGACCATTGAACTTTAACGAGCGGCACGTCCTTCTATCGAAGGCATCTCACCTTCGAAGCAAGTACGTGAATAGGTTGTTGCACAACAGACAGGTCTGGTGAGATCTCAAGCTCTTGCAAATCAGGAGAATCGATAACAGAATCTGACTCTCGAAGACACTTTCGAAGCTGAGAGACGTGAAACACGTCATGAATGCCAGATAGATGAGCTGGAAGTGAAACTCTATAAGCCATAGGGCCTATACGTTCAGTAATAGGAAATGGTCCTATAAAGCAAGGAGCCAATTTCCCAGTCGTACTGAAGCGCATAACCCCTTTCAGAGGAGAATCACGAATGAAAATGAGATCACCAATAGAGACTTGAGAGGCTTCCTACGATTGTCCACATAGGATTTCTAGCGGCTCTGTGCCTCTTTCATTCTCTGACGAATAAGAACACTCTTCTTAGATGAATCACGAATAGAATCTGGGCCCAGAATAAGCTTCTCTCCAGATTCCAACCAACACGAAGGTGATCGACATGGCCTTCCGTATAAGGCTTCGAAAGGAGCCATACCGATACTGGACTGGAAACTATTTTTGCAGGAGAATTCCACAAGAGGTAGGTGATCCTCCCAACTACCACCGAAATCTAGAATGCAAGCATGAAGAAGATCCTCAAGAATACGATTCACCTGTTCAGTCTGTCCATCAGAATGCAGATGATATGTTGTGTTGAAATTAAGCTTTGTTCCGAAAGCTTGCTGAAGACTCTGCCAGAAATGACTCGTGAAAAGTGGATCACAGTCACACACAATCGAACTAGGAACACCGTGAAGTCTCACAATTTCCTTGATATATAATGTAACGACCCGGAATTTTGAACGAACTAAATTGAGAATATTTAATTTATTTTAAATATTTGAACGATGATTTAATTTGAATCTCCGATATAACTTTGAATTTGGCGATTAAATTATAAAATTTAATCTATTGAATGCTGAATAAAAATTTGAATCTTCAATTTAAAGTTGAAGAAAAATATTTCAAAAGCTTTTAAAATTTATATTGATAATACTGAAGATGACAGAAGCTTCAGAATCGAGTTTGAAACTGTTTTGATCAGTTTTGAAAATTTATATCGTTAAACCGATATTTAAAAATAGTCATTTTTCAAACAGTCTCGGAATTCGACGAAACCAGTTCCATTGAGTCCGTAATATTGAATTATTGTCGGATTTCAATTTTCATATTTTTCGGAGTTGTTTCGTGACCGTACGATAGGCGAACGCGTTAAAAATAAAATGAAATTTAAATTTAAAATTTAAAATATATATATATTAATTTCCATCACCACGTTTTCTCCCTATAAACACGTTCCTTTGTTTCAGCCTGGAATCACGCTACCTCACCTTAACTCGCGCCTCACTCCCTCTCGTTCAAAACGAAAAGAAAATCAAACGAAATAAATCAATGGCCGCCTACTCTTCATTTCTTCTCTTCTTCATTTTAAAGGGGGTCTCCAGTCCAAATTTCTTCAAGGCCGAACAAATCAAAGTGATAAAGGGGCCGCCTTCCAGTTCGAAACAAATGAGCAAACGCGAGCAGATGGGTTTCGCGAGCATCGCGAGGGGGCAGGCGCGTCGCGAGGCTGTGAGGCGCGGCGATTTAGGGCTTCGCGATTTGGGTAGTATCGGCGACGAGGTTGCATTCGTAGGGCGAGCGCTCTAGCGCGGCGGCCACAGGCGGAGGGCACGGCGAAGAGGCAGTGTCGAGTCAATCGAAGGGATTGGGGTCGAGGAGTTAGCAGGCGGCGTGTTCGAATTCCGGTGGAGGGGGTTTTTCGATGTCTCAGTCTTCGGCATCGCGATGGTGGTCGCGCGCGCTCGATGGCAAGGCAGGATCGACGATCGGAGCAGGCTCGATCGAGTGGGGGCCTGGTCCAGCAGCGTAGCGTTTGTGACTTCGGGTTTCGACTGTAAGTATAAGAAATTTGTTTCTTTGATTTAATTTAATATAGATTCTGTTAAAAAGAAAAAAATATAGGTAGTTTATTTTGATTAATATGTAGTTTTGATAAAACAGATACATATATAAATTTTTACTTTACTGATTGTTTTAAAAATAATGAGTTATGATAATTAACAGTTATAAATTTGTATGTGTGTAAATATACAGAAGAAAGAAAAAAATGTGTACAGTGAAGAATGTATAGGAGCAGACTTTTATATGATCAAAGAAATTTAATTAGATAAATTTATTAAATAGAATTTGAATTTATAAAAGGAAAATTAGTTCAAATAAAAGTTTGGTTAAGTAAATAAATTGATCCGGAAAAAAATTAATTGTTTAAAACGAAATCACCGATGAATTGAATTTATCAAATGAAAATTTATTATTCGATTTGTTCGAATATTAATGAAATGTATAAATTGTTATACAAGGTCTATAAATGGAGGAAAAACAAGTCAGGATGGAAATGGATTACAAATATAAAGCTAAGGTGAGATCTTCTCACTCAAATTGAATGTGGAATTTTTGCAGTTATTTATTGACTGATTGATTTGTTTGAATGTGCTATTAGATATGATAGGATATATCTATATATATAGCAGTATATACATATTGGCATATGTATATATTGGATTGATTGATTTCCCGCCTCGTATAGCGGATGAGACCCTATTGCGCCGTTAGTAAGCGGATTTATAAAAACCTATATACCACGATAATTCCGTACTGGAGCGGAATTGGTATTGTGCTAACGTCTTTGGATGCAGGGAAACAGGTTGGAGGGATCCAACTGGACCCCTCACAATGATTGAATTTATTTCTACTGTGATGTGATAATCCGTGAATGATTATTGTTGTTATTGAATTGATATCTGGAAATTGTTTGAAAAGCTAAAATTTAGCTGAATGGATGTTTTGACATCATTGGATTCCAAAAATAAACGAAATTGAATTTTTGAAATCAAAGTAGAAATTTCTAAGTGAATCAATTTTTTTGAAATTGAATAAATTTTGAAGAAAGAAAATTTTAAAGTATGAAAAGTTAATTTTTATAATCTTATCGAATAAATTCCAGAATAAAGTGAAAATGCTAAATAAATGGATTTCATAAAACAGTGATTTTAAATTGAAGAAATTAATTTAAATTTGGATTTTTAAATAGATTGAAAGAAACAATTGAAATTTATTTTCTTAAAAAGGAATTTATTTAAAAGAAGATAAGTTGGAAATTCAGTTGGAATTTAATTGGTAAATGGAAATAAGTTGTGAAATCAATGTAAAATGATTTCAATTTGAAGAATCCATTTCAAAACAGAATATTGAATAATTTGAGAAAAAATAAGGAATTTATCTTTGTAGTGATAAATAAAATTTGAAATCAATCTGTAATTGATTTAATATTTAGAAATGAATTTTTGAGAAATCAATATGGAAATTTTATTCAAACGTTGAAAATAAAATTAGAAATCAATATTGAGATTGATTTGGTATGGAAGCTTTTATAAATAGAATTAAAATTTATAAAAGTTGTTATAAACCCAAAGTCACTTATTTTGATAAGTTAAATATAGAAGTTGATAAAAGAAGGTTTATAAGTCGAAGTTGTTATTAAAAGAGAAATAGAATTTATAAACGTGCTTATAAATTCGAAAATAGATTGAATGTGATAAATTTAATATAGAAGATTATTTAAGAAGATATATTCACGATTTTGGATAGCGAATTATCTTTGAAATAAAAATGTGTAGGAGTGATTGAAATGGGGTTAAGTAAATTTTATTCACGATTTTGGACAGTGAATATATTGTTAAGTAAAATGGATTCATTTTTGAAGAAGTAATATTTTAAAAATGAAGTTAAACATTTTAAAGGTGTTTTAAAATGTGTTATGAATCGAAAGCATAGATTTCAACATTTATTGTTGAAATAGACGTTTTCGAGAAATATAAGGAAATGGTGGACTATAACACTATTGTTATAGTAAATGATTTCCGAAAGGAAATGTTTTTATCTAGTATTGGGATTTACATATCTATTTTAATCTCGAATCCCTGTACTAGTGATTTTTGAGTCGTCGTAACGATGTTTTACGTAACATTCGTTTTGACTCAAATTGATGTTGTTATAGAAAATAGATTTCCTTAAAAGATGAAATATATACTTAATTTGATTTAAGTATATCGAATATTTTCCAAGTGTTGAAAATAAATGATTTGTGAAATACTTATTATTAAATAAGTATGGAAATGCATTTCCAAAATGAAATGAAACGTTTTGAGATTTTATCTTCTTAAAGACAAAATGAAATTGAATACTTGAAATCGATTTGAGAATCGTATATCAGTAGATATTTTGAAGATATAAATTCACTATGGAATTTATAAATGGAATGGGAATTTGTTTTAAAAATAAACGTTGATTTATTTTTAAAGTGTGGAAATTATATATCTAGTAAAAGATATTTTTGAAGATAAATAATTTGGGAAAATTATTTGGAATCTGATGATGTTGCGCATCTTTATTGATAGTTAAATAACCGACTATCAATAATTACCTTTGAATAGGTATTTGTTGTGAATTGAATGAATTTGAATGCCACACTTGTTTTTAAATAAACGCTCACTATTCGGGTTAACCGGGAAAGGACCATGGGGTCGTATAACCCATTCCGAATATGTGATACGTCGTTATGAATCGCATTTGAAGACCGGTGTTGAAGACCGGATATTTTTGAAAACGGAAGGATTACCGTCGAGTTACTCTACATCGACTGATCTTCGATTTAGAGGTTTTATCACCCTTAGTGACGGGAAGTCCTGACGTGATTGAAATTATCCGGATATGCAAGGGCTTCGTGAGAAGTGCCTTCGGTTCTGTTCGATCCCGGAACAGACTTGTATGGATTGTGTGTCTGACGTTACAATTTGAGATATAAAGCTGATTTCTTTCAAATACATTTCTGTTGGTGGCAGAGAATTTATTCTCTTAGCTTAACACCCTTCTCTGAGACGTACGAGCTCAGAGGTTATGTAGTTGAAATTTATCAGCGATATATCCCAATTTGGTAACGTGGCATACTGAGTGTTGCTGTGAAATGATCAGTGTTTGATCATTTGCGATATGATCATTTGTTTGATCTTATATCTTTGTGATCATAGGTTGATCATTTTGTTTGACCCGAAGCAGGGCTTTTTGAGAAAGCGTAGCTTTGTGGACGAGACTTCGTCGAGCCTCACACCCCGGAAATGGTCGAAACAGGAAGGATGCAGCAAGGTTCTAGGGAGTAGCGCCCCTTAGTGTATGTCATTCCTTCTGGATAAAGGTGGTATCATGGTATGGAGCCCAGATACTTAACCTCTGTGGTTGCTGCAAAAATTTATTTCTTTGTGGTTGTTGCGAATCGGGGATCCTCGGGAAGATCGGTGACGATCGGGGGATGGCATACGCGTGTCAGTAGTTACCTATTTTTGCAGAGGTAACCCGGCCTTGTGTTGGCAGAGATCCGGTTAGGTTCTCGGGTCGTCTATTCTAGGGACGTACCCATCGTGGATAGGAAGTTCCTTAGCCTGACCATTTGTTGGAAATCCAAAGAAACAATACGAGACTTGTACGGTTTTAGTTATAGAACCTGCCATTTAATATGGTAGCTATAGCAAGCATACTATAATGGTACCTATGCTGGCTAAGATTTATATTCTACTTTCGAAATGTTTTCTACACTATGCACTAATAATAATATCAAAAAGAATTTGATTTTCGCGTAGTAAGCATCTTTGACTATCATAAGAAGAAATCTCCTCCAAGTCTGCGTTTGCATTGTGTGTGTGGCGGGAGGTCTTATGGTAGTTTCATTTTCCAAAAGCATTTCGAATTGACATTAAAAGTTTTCCTGTTGTTTATTCTAAAGATAAACTGTTTTACGATCTCACACCAGTCACCATGACTGACTCGGAGTTTATTGTTTCCCTTCTAAACTCTGGGTGCCCACCAATTTCCACACGGGCAGCCTAGAGTTATGTTATCAGGATATTCTGGATATTCTGGAGCTTTGGAGATAAGCTGGATGACGAGACGTAGTATTTGTATCTGATAGTATTTATTCCGCTGTGTATTCTGTATGAGGACAAGTTTATATAACTGTCCATTGTTGTATATGACTCTGATGATTGATGTATGTATAAACTAATATAGCTCTTTGTTTTAAAAGACTAGTGTTTATTTATTATATATTGTTCCGCTGCGATATGTGAGATTCTGATATTGTTTCTGTATCTGATGTTGTTCTGTTGTTCTTCTTTCTTCTTCTGTTCTCTTCTTCTTCTGCCTTTTTCTTCTTTCTTAAACCCTCACTATTGGAGTTTCCGGCACTCGATTGCTCGACAGTCGATAAAGGGAGTATCGATGTCGAATTTTCGAAAGTCGAAAAATTTGGTATGTGACAGAGTGGTATCAGAGCATATGGTTAAGCGACAACCCTGCTCTGTTGGGTGTTACTCATTAGAGATAGAGTCAGCAGTACTCTAGAATGAGTTGAGTGTAATAATAGATATGAGCGCGTATTTGTTATTTGAATATGAAATTGTTTTGTATTGTGTTGACTTATCGGTTGATTGTTTATGGATTCTGGTCGGTGCAGTCTAGCTAACTGTAATCGATAGGGGTTTCTAAACTCTTAGACAAGATAAACCGACACAGTATTGTTTTAAATAGGGTGAATGAAATAATTTTGCCCAAAACTATTTTTGTATAGAAAAGAAATGATTTTCTATGAATTATCATAATATATGGATGTTTGGTTGTTAGGAAAGTGATAATGTTGAAATGTTATCATTATATGAAATTGAATAAGAAATTGAAATATAGGTTGTTCTGTTGTTCTTCTTTCTTCTTCTGTTCTCTTCTTCTTCTGCCTTTTTCTTCTTTCTTAAACCCTCACTATTGGAGTTTCCGGCACTCGATTGCTCGACAGTCGATAAAGGGAGTATCGATGTCGAATTTTCGAAAGTCGAAAAATTCGGTATGTGACATATAACTTGGCCAAAAGAGAAGCACTCATATTAGACTTAATAGGAATGAAATGAGCTGATTTGGTGAGGCGATCAACAATCCCGATCTCGAACGAGGTAGGCTATCAATGAAATCCATCGAAATCTGATCCCATTTACACAATGGAATCTCTAGAGGTTGAAGGTGACCAGAAGGGCGCTGATGTTCGGCTTTGATAATTTGACAAGTCATGCAATTACTCACATAACTCGCCACATCGCGCTTCATGCCTTCCCAATAATAAAGGCGATGCATATCGGCATACATCTTACTACTGCCAGGATGAATGGTATACTTAGAACAATGACAGTCATCGAGAATATCACGCCTAAGTGCAGAATCAGAAGGCACAACAAGACGGTTCTTCTTACGAAGACACCCATGAGAATCAATACTGAAATCCCACAACTCCTCATTACGGGATTCAGACACACAAATTTGAATAAGGTGTACAAGATCGGGATCATGCCGCCGAGCATCGGCACTATGATCCAATAAACTGGGTCGAGCTTCCAAACTGAATAATAAAATAGGAGAATCAGAAGATGGAGCTCGATCATGAATATCACAAAGGGATAAGGTCTCTAGAACATCCCACTCGGCCAGCATCATAGAAACGACAGCCGAATGTTTGCGACTAAGCGCATCAGCAACTCGATTACCCTTACCAGGGGTATACTGGATATCGAAGTCATAGGAGGCAAGGAACTTGAGCCAATGCTGTTGCCTCATATTGAGCTCCTTCCGAGTGAACATATATTTCAAGGACCTGTGATCAGTATAGAGAATGAAGTGCCCGCCTAATAGATAATGGCGCCAAATCTTCAAGGCGAAGAAAATGGCGGATAACTCAAGATTATGAGTGGCATAGCGAACTTCATTCGGTCGTAGTTGCCTAAAAGCATAAGCAACTACCCAATCCTTCTTCATAAGCATGGTACCGAGGCCACAATGACTAGCATCGGTGTAGACAACAAGATCATGATTCCCTTCGGAAACCACTAGAATAGGAGCATTAGTGAGAAGCTCCTTCAACTGCTGAAAAGAAGCTTCACACTTGTTGGACCAAATAAATTGAACGCCTTTTAGAATAAGGCTGGTGAGAGGAAGCACAATGCGGGAAAAATCCTTAATAAATCGGCAGTAGTAACCCGCCAATCCAAGGAAGCTGCGAATCTTATGAACATTTTCAGGCCTCTTCTAATTCTGGATGGCTTCGATCTTTGAAGGATCGACTGAAATGCCTTCGGAGGAAATAACGTGGCCTAAGAACTTAACCTTATTCTCCCAAAAGTGGAACTTAGAGAATTTGGCTTTAAGCTGATGATGACGAAGAGTACTCAAGGCAATTCTCAAGGGATTAGCATGCTCGGCTTTAGACTTCGAATAAACAAGAATGTCGTCGATGAAAACAAGGACGAACTTATCGAGATATTCCCGGAATACTCAATTCATAAGATCGACAAAGAAAGCAGGTGCATTCATCAAACCGAATGGCATAACGAGCCACTTGTAAGATCCATATCGAGTGCAGAAAGCTGTAAGAGGAATGCTATCTTCCGCGACTCGGAGCTGATGAAAGCCAGTGGCAAGGTCGAGCTGAGAAAAGACCTTAGCGCCACTCAATTGATCGAACATATCGTCGATCCTTGGCAACATATATCTATTCTTAATGGTCAACTCGTTAAGCTTGCTATAGTCGATGCAAAGCCTAAGAGTTCCATCAGATTTCTTCACGAAGATGACCGCGGCACCCCACGGTGAAAAACTAGACTGAATCAACTGCTTGGACTCAAGCTCTAAAAGCTGCTTCTTGAGTTCCTCATTTTCCTTTGTAGACATCCTCATGGGAGTACGACTAACTGGCTGCACGCCTGGAATGAGATCAATGCAGAACTCAATCGCCCGCTTGGGTGGCAAACCCGAAACAGGCTCAAAAACATCAAAGAAATCACAAACAACAGGTATACGAGATATATCATCATCGTCTCGTGAGCCTAGAGAATATAAAGCCACTTTGGAATTTTCCACATTCCGATTCTGAAGAACAAGTGATAACAGAGTAGACGAATCTGGATATCGAAGATATAAAACTCTCTCAGAACAAATAATCCTGGCATTGTACCGCACTAGCCAGTCCATACCCAAAATCATATCAAAACCCAAATAAGAAATAACGTGCAGATTCGCATGAAAAGAAAATCCACATAAAACAATCTCAACACCATCACTAAGCATGCTAAGGGTTGCGGATCCCCCAATAGGATTTGCAATCCTCAATGATGTAACAAGGCAAGAAACATCCAAAGAAATAACATCAACGAGCTCTTTCGATACGAATGAATGCGACGCACCCGTATCGAAGAGAACTCGAATAGAACGATCATGGAATAAAATAGAGCCTTCAAGGATAGAATGAGATGTACCTCTGCTCTGAGAAGACACTCCAGAAGCATCCACTACATTCAGCTTGCCAGACTGGGTATTACTAGGAGCAATGGGACAAGTGGCAAGACGGTGGCCTTCCTTCTTGCAATAATGACAGAAGAGAGGCTTAGGACAATCATGAATCATGTGGTCAGGAGAACCATAATTGAAACACCCCTTCCGAGTAGGAGGTGTTCCACTAGGCTGAGAACTAGGACCAGATCCAACAGGCTTCTTCTTCTTGGAAGGGAAAAACTTCGGCTCATGAAATGGGAACTTCTTCTTATTGGGGTTCTTGCGAACCTCAACCTCATCACCACTCTCGCACTCCTTCTCGACGGCGTCGAGATGAAGCACCGAGTCAACCAACTCCTCGAAAGAAAGCTTGAGCTGGAGCATCAAAGACTTCTTGAGATACTTATTAAGACTAGAGACAAACTTCAAATTCTTCTTATAGGGAGTGCTGATGTATTCAAGACCATACTTAGATAAGGCCTTGAATGATGAAACATAATCAGAGACGGAGGACTTCCCTTGCTTCAACTCGAGGAAGCGACAGGCTAACAAAGCTTTCTCAGATTCAGCAACGAACTTGAGCTCGAATCGTTCCCGAAACTGAGTCCAAGAAAGAGTAGACTCATCAAGCTCGGCTATGAGAAGCTCGTACCAATCAAGGTCCTACTCTTGCAACAGGCTAGATGCTACAAGAACCCTGTCGTGGTCAGAAAGATCCATGCGAGAGAAGATGCGCTTGTACGTACAAATCCAAGCTTGGACCTCCAGAACGGACTCAGAGCCTTTGAACGGCTTTCCTCCGAGATGAGAGAAATTATTGCACAAGCGCACAAAGACAGACTTGCATGGAGGAGACGATGGAGTGGGAGCTGGAGGTTGAGTGCTCCTAAATAACTCCATAAACTGATCGGCAGACATATAATCACCGTCCGGATGCGAGCCGCTGGATTGCCCAGCATCTGAGCATCGTCCTCTGCCTCTTCCAACCATTAGCTGAAAGTTAAGATAAGATAAAGATTATTCATAGGGTAGATATCATTAATTCAATAAGGAATACTATGGAATTAAAATGCATTCCTAGACGTATTCCCAAACTTCTATCTACCCTAAAGGACAAAAAAGGTCAAAGGCACGATGATTAAGGTATTCGTAACACTTGTATTACATTTAGATGTACCGTAATATGTGCTTCTATTATGTGTTTATCATATTTTGTTCTGAACCTGGCTCTGATACCAAGATGTGATGCCCCACCCTGAGACCCACATTAATAAAGAGTATTACTGGGTAATACTGTCTGCTAATACGGAGAATAGGGCTGGTTAGGAGCGACCATCTATAGCCTTGTCTGAATTATCTATTGAATACGTCGATAATGCTATTTTTTTTCTATCTCAAGTAGATCAACATATCCAATAAATACTTAATACAAAGCCATAGGTGGTTATAGGATCTATTAGAACAAAATACAACAACTCAAATGCAAACACATCACAGAATAGTAGATCATATATATATATATATATATATATATATATACAGATACATCACAGAGTATACAAAATGATACATGTCAAGTGGTATAGCGACCACAATATACAAGCGAGTCAAAAGAATATACATATCAGAGTAGCAAACAAAAAGGACTATACAAAAAGCTATTTCAAAATGAGCTAGCAGAATAGTCCATGCGAAAGATGAATAGGCTAAGTCCAAATGTACCTAACCTGAAACACCTCGGTCTGACCCGAGTATAAATACACGGGTCAGTCTAGCTAAACAAATCAGTTTACAAGGATAAGCGATAATATGAGCATAAGGATAAAGTGATAATATTCCCAAGTGAGAAGGGACAATTTAAAGTGTATGGTTACTTCATGTGATGAATGGTATCACCACACAACATATAATCTCAAAAGAGATAAAACAACCCATAAAACGCTAAAAGTAGCGAGCCTCATGTCATCGGCATTTCATAAAACATCAAATATGGTTTAGGGGAAAACCTAAACCCGCCAAATTGACAAACCCAAAACATGCACAAAGAGATCCCATCTCAAACATGCCATAAGGCAAATATATCTCCAAAGAGGAGAATAAAATCTCAAGTAAATGCCAAAAGGCAAATCTCATATAACGCCAGTGTAGGAAATTAAAATCTAAAAAATAGAACTCCCAAGAGTTCAAATTCCTGAAAGGTAATCGCCACAATATATATCGAATGGTTCAAAGGACTAATTCCTAAAAGGGGCGATACACTAGGGAAAATAGTCAAAGAAATCATCTCAAAAGTTTAGCACGTGCATGTGGCCGAAGCCTTGCCGAGTACTGTTATATGAAATAGGTACCTCGCCCGAAGGCAAAACGTCACAATGACAAATACGTCGCAATGGCAAATATGCCGCAATGGCAAACGCCGCAACGGAAAACGTCTCGAAGACAAATACGCCGCAATGGCAATGGCCCGAAGGTCCGGTACTGGCACGCCGCAATGGCAAATGTGTCACAAACTCTCGGATAGAAACCCGAACAGTGTTAACATGTGTCCCATACCACACGTTCGCACTAAACGGTTTACTAACCGCTAGTAAATTTCACACTCAAAGCAGTAAAAATTTTCCTCATCTCATCGGTATACTCGACTCGAAGGTCAAAACGATCAAACGAACAAGTTGGGAATTAACCGATAAGATAAACGCACGTAAAAACATACCACGTGTTTTACCAAACCGTTTAATTCTCTTTCTCATTCGTTCGAATAGTGCAAAAACGTGTAATTTATGTATAAAATAATTTACTTTGGAAAACAAGCTTTGAAAACCAATTTTCGAAATCAATTTGAAAAACCTATTTGAACATTTCTCTTATTATAGAGAATAACTAGATTTTATACTTGAAAATACTTTAAATTATTATATAATAATTATTTTGAAATGCCCATTGATTTTAAAAATCATTTCAAAAAGATTTGGAGAAAACCGTGCTCGAAAACGAACAAAAACAAGGAAATCACCCAAACGGATATTCGAATTTAAATTCAAATTAAATTCAAATAATTCAAAATTTGAATTTAAAATCTCCAAAATTTGGCTAGTCTATTGATAGACATCACAGCCTATAATCATCATCAATAATATCACTAATATAGCTGGAAAATGAAGCAAACGAAAGTCGGAAACATCAAAACACAAGAGGAGACAAGGCATGATTTTGCCTTTTGCCATGTCGACCTTGAGGTCGACATGGAGGTCGACCTCCTTGGTCCCTAGGTAAACCGTACGGTCGACCTAGGAAGCACTGGGTCGACCTGCATGTCGACCCAAGGAGGGTGGCAGTCGACCTAGCATACAGACTTTGTTCCAGTTGATTTCCTGCTCGCGAACTGATTTTCTGAGCAACTTTTGACTTATCAAACACCATTATTTTTCAACAAAATTTTACAGGATGAATTTCAACATGCAAGCTATCAAATACAAGAAATCCCGCAGAATTTCGTTGCCAGAATCACAAGATATAAGGGTTCAAAGATGCAACAGAAACTGATTATAAACAACAAAATATTCACCATAGGAAATTGCAATCAGAAATAAATTTTCTACAGGTTCAAGAACTGGCACTTTTGTTTTGGCTAGTTTGTGAGTTTATACAACTCACCTTGCTGATTTGTGATAAAGCTCGGGTTATTAATGAAAAGAGGAGCTTTGCTTGAGATTACACGCCTTTAAACCTGTAGAAAGCAAATACAGAACATGCAAACAACATACAGTAAAAAATTTAGAAAGCTATTTACTATAAAAGAATTTTGTGATGAAATTATATGATTTGGAGTTGTATACCTTTGATTTATCTATATCTTGCAAAAAGACTTGAATTTTGGTGAGTTAATTGAAGATTGAGCTTGATTTTTGAGAAATTGGTAAAGTGGTTTACTGACTTTGTTTTTAGGCTGAAGGAGGAAGAAGGTAATAAGAAATGAACGTACATCTAAACCTCTTTTCTCATATTCTCAACCATACTAAGTGATATTGGGCTAATGGACCCAAAAAAATAAAAAGAAAATGAATTGGCTAAGGCTATTAACAACACAAGTTAAGATATGTGCATATATCTCATATATACAAATAAAAATTCATTTTCTCTCAAGTTTTACACAAGAAAAATGTGAAACATTATATACATATAAAATTAAAACATTTTCTATCATTTAAAAAGATTAATTTGTATTTTTAAAACATTTTTATTATTAAAATCCTTTATTTAACAAAAATACACCATTTACACAAATAAATGGATAAAACCATGTTTTTAACTTCTAGAATTCCACAAAATTTATTTTCTCACTTAGAAAAATATTTCAAACCATTACAAAATATTATTTATTGCCAAAACTTATTTTTAACCCAATTTCCACCTTTTATTTCGATAAACCACCTTTAAAAATTACATACTTCTTTTAAAAATTATTAAAAGAAGCTAACGGACAATAATTAGTATAATTGTTGTATTTTCACTAAAATGAAATCATTTTTATTATTTAAATCCCATATTCCATTTATTATCACTAAAAACAAAACAGAATAAAGCTTGGAATTTCATTTTCTCATTTTAAATTCCAAAATCCATTGTTTATTCCAAATAAATAATTTAATTTCTCCAATTTTAATTTAATTTACAATATTAAATTATAATTATCGTTATAATTCAATATTGAAAGGTAATCTCCAAACCAGGGTTGTTAAAGTATAGCTCTTGTTTTAGCCATATCAAGCTCACTCGCGGGAGTAAGGATTGCGTTAATACCTCATATAGAATAGTCCCCAACCATCCTACTTCGTTCTGGAATCTCCACCACGTACACAGTTGTTAAAGTGGTTTTAGGTTTTGGCAGAAAGTATGACAATATCCGATCTTGGTCTCTTTAATAACCAAACGCTTATTTCACACCGTGGTCATTTTATTCAAAATAGTTTATACTTTATATCAAAATATCATAATCCTTTCGAAATCATATCACTTTCAAAATCGTATTCACTTTCGAAATCATAACTACAAAATAGTTTAAACCATCATATTACATTTTCGCATTTAAATCCATTAAATCTAAATCATAACAGTTCCAACTTAAACCGTTTAAATATTGAAAATAGTTTATATATATATATATTGAAATAGTTATAAATTAAAAATAGTTTATAAAAAATAGGTTATAGATTAAAATAGTGTATATATATTGAAATAGTGTATATATATTAAGAATATTTTATATAATAAAAATAGTTTCCTCAAATTTCACAAATCGGTTCAAATCAACTTAAATTCCAAAACTCAATTTAAATCAATCCCAATTCAACAATTTCAATTTAAAAGGTTAAAGACTCAATCCAAATTTCTCAATAAACCATTTCAATTTATATCGACTTCAAATCCAGGTTTGAACTATCACTTTAATTCCAATAAGATTCAAAGTTTAAATATTCAACATTTACAATATAAGTTTCATTTATATTTCAACATTTAACTTTATTTTTATTCAAATTGGAAAATATTCACTTTATCATTATAATAACAATTAAATAAAATCTCAATTTATAAATTTAAATCAATATTAAATATTCAGTCTCAATTTTATTTAAAGTTGAGAATATTCATTTAATCACTTTTATAACATTTAAATAAAATCTCCAATTACACATTAAAATCAAACTAAATATTCAATTTCAATTTATTTAAATTTGAAAATATTCATTTAATCACCTTTAATCAAAATCAAGTTATAAAATCATATCTTTAAAATCTCAAATTCAATAAGTTTCAAATCAATTTTTTTTATTTAAATACAATTCATAAACAAATACAATTTCAAATCAATTTCAATTTATCTTCCCAACCTAAATTTATTAAAGTTATTACAAAATCTATTTTTTAAAATATAAATTTAGATAAAAACTTAAACATAATATATATATATATATATTAATTAAATTAAATTTTATTAAATTAAATCTTAATTTATATATTTTTAAAATAATAAAGTTATAAGAAAATCTTAAAAATTATATTTTCAAGACTAACTTATAAATTTAAAATTTTCAAAACATATAATTTTAAAAATCTAAATTTACACATATATAAAAAAAATAACATTTATATATCATATTTTAAAAAAATCAATATTTATTAAAACCCATATATTTCCTTTCAGAACTTTGGAAATCATTTTCAAAATATAGACCAACGGTGTCCGTATATAATTTTCTATCCTATGATCAAGTGATACGGATATTTATCATTTCAATCCGCTAGTTAAATATCTACGGGTATATATCATTTCAACCCGCAATCCAAAAATTCAAAATCAATGAAAATCGCTTGGGTTTATCATTTCAACCCATAACGATTTTCCCTTAATCTACAAGATCGTTCAGGTATGTATCATTTCAACCTATAGGGAATTCTAAACTAAAAGGGAACTTGCAGAGTGATAATAACATAACATATCAACAACATGAATATATCATCAGTAACAAATTTTAATAATATATACAACAAGTTATGGTGTCATATGTCATAGGTAAACAGTTACAGATAATGGCATATCATATATAGCAATTAAATAACTAACAACTCAAATTTAACAGCATATTTCAATTGTCATTTCATGTGAAATCAAATTTACAAAATATAAGAATGTTAATCGTGAGCGATTGCTCACCTTTCGAGGCTAAAGAGATAACAAGAACAAGATGCAACAATCCTAGCACAAATTCCAAAGCACGACACGATGAACACAAATTCGACAAACAAAGCAGAGCATGACAGACATGAATTGACGGAACAAAATATATACATATTTGTATGAAATATATATATAACTATATAAATTTTATATTAAAATCAATATTTAATTTAAAACACTTATTAAAATCAAATCTTTATATATATAACATATTTAAAAATCAATACTAAAATCAAGCAGCTTCTCAACAATGAAAACAAACCTCTATATTATAAAGATCAAAATATTTATATATTATATTTTAAAACTTTATATATATATATTATAAAAATCCAAATATCAGTATATATATTATATACATAAATAAACACGTCGACATTTATATATCATACTTTATAATGAAATAAGACCTTTATATAATATAATTCAAAATCAATATATATACTACATGAAATATATATATTATATGTACACTACATGAAATCATTTCTTAAAACCAATATATTATATTTTAAAAACAATGCTTAAAACAATATTTATAAAACAATATTTATTTATAACTAAAAGAGAAGGCTGCTGCGGCATTTGTGGAAGTGAAGCATGGCAGAGCAGTGGGCTATGCCTATCGAGTTCAAGAGGAGATAGCAGCGGGTTCAGAAATCCGAATATATACATACTTGATATATATATATATATATATATATATATATATATAATATAAAGGAGGGGAAGGCTGCACCTGCCCGAAGTTCGGCCTGAGTGCAGTAGCACGCGAGAGTGGACAGGCTGGAGAGCTGTGATGGCAGAGTGTTGTGCGATAGGTCGTATTCGGCAATGTGCGGCTCGTGGAAGTCGAAGGTGATGGTTTGGAAAAGGCACAGGAAAGGTAGCAGGCTCTCCAAACATCCATACATGCGAACTAAAATATACATGCTTTCCACTATTATCATTATATATTTTTTAGGCAAAAGAAGGCTGCTAGGACGGTTAGAGGGGAGAAAGCAGTGGATAGGAAGATGGCATTTGTGGTGGACGTGCAGGCTGCAAAAGCTGATGGGTGAGAAACTATAAGGTTTGGACGTGGTGAGGGGAAAGGTGGTACGCATGCTTGGGTTTGGCAAGTGGAAGCGTCACGAAGGGATGGGTGGCTATGAGGGTGTCACAGGCACGGAGATGCGGTTGTGAGGGTCTGGCGGAGGTGTGTTGTAGGTGGCACCGGGTTGTAGTGGAGATCGGATGAAGAGATGTGAATATTAGGTTTTTTTAGATGGTTCAATGCGCACGGCAAGAGGAGGCTGCCATGAAAGGGAGGAAGGAGGTGGTCGAGTGTGGGGTTTGGAGGCCGGAGGGTTTTCGTGGAGAGGGGATGGTGGAAATGAACGATGGCACAAGGTTTGGAAGGAGGACGAGCGGCAAGAAGGTGATAAGTCACATCAAATGGAAAGTGTGCTACAGGTAAAATATAGAAATATATATATAATTTATATTTTCATGAACCAGAAAAAGAAGAGAAAGGAAGGCAGATAATGAAATCAATGAACCAAAATATTGAAGTGTGGAATAGTGAAAGTCACGTATTAAATTAAATTTTAGAGAGTATTAATAACAAACGTCTATTGGAATTATACGGTAGATGATTGAATGGTCACGGGAAACAAATAGACTCGAATGTGTACCGATACGGCTGACCGTTTCGCTGTGTACCGGACACTGAAATGTACAAATGAATATACTGTGGAGATCAGCACGACGAGACGAACAGAATGGTACACAGATATGAAAGATACGATCAACCTATCAAAAGTCGATTTTCGCTGCCAAACTGCTGCTAAAACGCCGAAAATAATATAAACGGAGCTAGAGCAGTCCAAATTTGGTGAAATGAAATACGACGTCTCACTCAGAAAATAGTTTACATTTTTATTATATAAAGGTATTTAGGTTTCGAAAATATTTAATTTTCATCAAATTAAATGATTTTAAATTGAAATTGGAAATTTCACAACAGAACTAACCTACATATTTTCAAATAAAAATCTGCCATTTTCTATATTTCAATAGACGCATAACAAATATCAAATTTTCATTTCAAAAATTTATGTTTAGTTTCAAGAATTTTTTCAGTTAATTACGTTATAAAAACCTTTAAAATTTACGGGGTTTACACTCTCCCCCACTCAAACCTTTTTTCCCTCGAAAAGGAACGAGATAGGAGAATAGAAGCAACCAGAAAGATAGATAGATTCAAAATACAAAGAACCAGATACAACAATTAATTCAAAACCATATAAATTTCATTTTGGATATTTTATTACCTACATTTATATTGTACTATTCAATTACATATTCTCATTAACATTTTAACTTTTTGAATATTTCAAGTAAGTTATTTATGTTTTAGAATGGAATTGAGTATTATACAAATAAATTTTACCTAGTTCAATTGTTTTCAAGTTGTTTCAATTCCATTTCTCATTTTATACACTCCAATTATTCCAAATTTTTTGCTTCATTTCAATAATTTAAAACCATCACTTAATATAGAACTTAAGAGTTAAATTCCCGGTTTCACTTCAAACCATTTTGAAACAATACATACATACATATATATATATATATATTATATATCAAATCAAATTCATAAATACATACATACATACATACATACATACATATATATATATATATATATATATATATATATATATATATTATACATCAAGTCATACGTAAGAAATTCAAATCAAATCCATTTTACAAAACAAAATTGTAACAAAGCTACTAAGTGGTCTCTCCACTTTGAGACTCGAAAATGAATGTCGATGATGCAGCAGTCATCACTGAAATTATTTTCTAGTGACAAACGAGGAGGCTACTGACTTTCTTCTTTTAAAATTCTTTGGAAATAATTTTCATCCGAAACTAATTTCAAATAATATATTTTCAAACTTTGGAAACCAATTTTGAAACGGCACCGGAAATTAAATTCTCAAATCTTTAATTTAAACTCATTTCATTTACAAATCAGATTTATAAACCATGTTCTTAAAAATTCATCTCCTTATAACATACAACAATAGTTAATGGTTCAGAAATGCTGACAAAACAATAAATGATAATCTAGTATTATCATTTCTAACAACCAATTCATTTAACTATCTAATTTCATAAAATTATACTTATATATATAAAATATGATCATACATAAAATTATTTCATATGCCAATTTCGAAAATAATATTGTGTCAGTTTGCTCTGTTCAAGTGTTTTGGAATTCCCATCGATAGCGTTGGCTAGACGAATCGATCGATACCCCAAAATTCGAACTTAACAACTCAAACAACACAATATAAAACATTTTTATATTAATTAAAAATACGTTCTCTCATAGGATGATTCAAGAATGGATTTAAGAACAAGGATAGAGATTCAACTCTAGAGGGACCCTAATCAAAGATCTAACTAAGAAGATAGGTTCGAAAGGAAGATAAAATAATTAAATTACAAAATAGGAAAGATGGATAGACTTATATTAACCGCGGCGACCTTAACCGGGTCAACCGAGACTTAGAAAAGACAAGAATATCATCAACGAAAGAGGGGATAACTTGTTGAAAACATCGCGGAAAACGCGGTCCATGAGATCGACGAAGAGGGCAAAAGCGTTGGTTAATCCAAAAGGCAAGACTAACCATTCATAGAGACCATTCCTCGGGAGGAAGGACAACAAGTCGAGCTCTAGAAATAAGATCGATAAGGAATTCAATTTCCCACTTCGAAGGAAGAGAAGTGACTCCACCAAACATCAGGATAATCACCGCTATCGGGGAAGTCAAGATTACTAGGCTGAGAGTCAAGCGAAAGATGAACCGCCTGCAGAATCCCGAGGAAATCGACATTGACCACAAGAGAATACTCTAGATCGCCTACTAGAGAAACGGTTTGTGCTTTGCAAGAGATAACAACATCGGAACTAGGGACGTAGAAATCTCTAGTGAATCGATGCATGTTGTAAAGGAGTTTCACCCCTTTACAAATCATACTGAGGTTGGTGGGACCACCGATGAGATTAGTCACACATAAGGATGAAGTTACCAATTAAGGATGAATTTATTTCAGAGATCAACAAAAATAGAGCTATGGGATGCTCTAGTATCAAGAAGAACACGAACAGGAAAAGATAAGAATGGATTTCAGAACAAGGTAGGGTTCCAAAGTTCGAAAGAAATCCGAATCAAAGAGGATCCCAGCAAGGAATTTCAAGCACGAACGAAGATGATTCTCTAATTGATTTTACTCATTCTAGGATATTATTACCCTTTCTCTAATGAGTTTCACTCCATATGCTAAGTTTGGCCTAAACCTCACTCTGATACAACTTGTAACGACCTGGCATTTCGAACCGTTCAAATCGACAATCATCCACTCTTGTCTGACTTGAATTGCTCAAAACAACAGATTGTTAATTTGTATTTGGCAAAACTCAGCATATACAGTAAATAAAATCAATCACAGAATCACAGACACAGAGTAATATAACAATAAGCAGCGAAATAGATAAATAGTAGTTCATGAAGCTACTATATAAACATCAGAGTTTAAAACAAATTACAACAGAAATCTCTGATACAGAGTAGTCTCAAATACAAAAGTAACTAACAAGACTGATCATAAGCAACTAGAAATGACAGAAAGATGAATAGAGATAAGAAAGATCTTCAAACAAAGCTCCAAGCTCCAAAGGCGAGTCTCAAATGCTGTGACACTCAGTCTGACCCGAGCATAAAGCAAAACACAAAACTCTCGAATCAGGATTAACATTCTTATATCAGTAAATTCAACTCAAGTGAAATGTCAACTGAAATACAAATAACTTAAATGGTGTTTGGGATACCCATCCTCTAAGGGTCCGTTAAACTATCTACATACATAGTATAATATGCTACATGTATAATGTCTATAGTAAAGTAAACTATTAAAATAGCGTTAAGGCGTTACCCATATCCCCCTTAACACATTTTATATAAATGCCGCAGTCTATATAGTATTGTAAACTCCACCAAACCGGTGGGCTATCAGGGAGCACTCCATAGGTACGACACAAAACAAACTTGTAGAAGGCGCGATAAGGCATGTGACAAGGCACGCGAGGCAATGCCTAGGGTAGGATTCTACCGTTTTGCAGAACTGGGCTGGTGGTAACGCATAGCAGCTACTACCGCCCACCTTGAGACACACTGCCAAAAGATCGAAGGTGCACCTAATCAAATCACAAAGTAATAGAATGGTATTGAAGAAATGTGCCCGATTGGAGGTATGACCTCACTTAGCCCAGGTATAGCTCCTGTTTTGGCCACATCAAGCTGACTCGCGGGAGTCAGGGTTGCGTTAATACCTCATATAGAATCGTCGCCAACCATCCTACTTCGTTATGGAATCTCCACCATGTACACAGTTGTTAAAGTTGTTTTCGATATTGGCAGAGATTATGACAATATCTGATCCCAGTCTCTTTAACAACCAAACGCTTATTTCACACCGTGGTCATTTTATTCAAAACACTGTATACTTCATATCAAAATATCATAATCCTTTCGAAATCATATCACTTTCAAAATCGTATTCACTTTCGAAATCATAACTACAAAATAGTTTAAACCATCATATTACATTTTCGCATTTGAATCCATTAAATCTAGGTCATAACAGTTCCAACTTAAACAATTTAAATATTGAAAATAGTTTATATATATTGAAATAGTTATAAATTAAAAATAGTTTATAAAAAATAGGTTACAGATTAAAATAGTTTATATATATTAAATATACTTTACATAATAAAAATAGTTTCCTCAAATTTCACAAATAGATTCAAATCAACTTAAATTCCAAAACTCAATTTAAATCAATCCCAATTCAACAATTTCAATTTAAAAGGTTAAATATTCAATTCAAATTTCTCAATAAACCATTTCAATTTATATCGATTTCAAATCCAGGTTTGAACTATCACTTCAATTCCAATAAGATTCAAAGTTTAAATATTCAACATTTACAATATAAGTTTCATTTATATTTCAACATTTAACTTTATTTTTATTCAAATTGGAAAATATTCACTTAATCATTATCATAACAATTAAATAAAATCTCAATTTATAAATTTAAATCAATATTAAATATTTAGTCTCAATTTTATTTAAAGTTGAGAATATTCATTTAATCACTTTTATAACATTTAAATAAAATCTACAATTACACATTTAAATCAAACTAAATATTCAATTTCAATTTATTTAAATTTGAAAATATTCATTTAATCACCTTAAATCAAAATCAAGTTATAAAATCGTATCTTTAAAATCTCAAATTCAATAAGTTTCAAATTAAATTTTTTTATTTAGATACAATTCATAAACAAATACAATTTCAATTCAATTTCAATTTATCTTCCCAACCTAAATTTATTAAAGTAATTACAAAATCTATTTTTTAAAATATAAATTTAAATCATAATATATATTAATTAAATTAAATTTTATTAAATTAAATCTTATTTTATATATTTTTAAAATAATAAAGTTATAAGAAAATCTTAAAAATTATATTTTCAAAACTAACTTATAAATTTAAAATTTCCAAAACATATAATTTTAAAAATCTAATTTACACATATAGAAAAAAACATTTATATATCATATTTTTAAAAAAATCAATATTTATTAAAACCCATATATTTCCTTTCAAGACTTTGGAAATCATTTTCAAAATATAGACCAACGGTGTCCGTATATAATTTTCTATCCTATGGTCAAGTGATACAGATATTTATCATTTCAATCTGCAAGTTAAATATCTACCGGTATATATCATTTCAACCAATAATCCCAAAATTCTAAATCAATGAAAATCGCTTGGGTTTATGATTTCAACCTATACGATTTTCCCTTAATCTACAAATATGATAATAACATAATATATCAACATGATGCATATATCATCAGTAACAAATTTTAATAATACATAGAACAGGTTATGCTGTCATATGTCATAGGTAAACAGTTACAGATAATGGTATACATATATAGCAATTAAATAACTAACAATTCAAATTTAACAGCATATTTCAATTTTCATTTCATGTGAAATCAAATTTACTAAATATAAGAATGTTAATCGTGATTGATTGCTCACCTTTCGAGGCTAGAGAGATAACAAGAACAAGATGCAACAATCCAAGCATAAATTCCAAAGCAGACACAATGAACACAAATTCGACAAATAAAGCAGAGCACGACGGACATGAATTGATGAAAAAATATATATACATATTTGTATGAAATATATATATAACTATATAAATTTTATATTAAAATCAATATTTAATTTAAAACACTTATTAAAATAAAAATCTTTTTTTGCAGCTTCTCAACAATGAAAACAAACCTATATATTATAAAGATCAAAATATTTATATATTATATTTTAAAAATTTATATATATATATATTATAAAAATCCAAATATCAATATATATATATTATATACATAAATAAACACGTCGACATTTATATATTATACTTTAAAGTCAAATAAGACCTTTATATAATATAATTCAAAATCAATATATATACTACATGAAATATATATATATTATATGTACACTACATGAAATCATTTCTTAAAACCAATATATTATATTTTTAAAAACAATACTTAAAATGATATTTATAAAACAATATTTATATATAACTAAAAGAGAAGGCTATTGCAGCATTTGTAGAAGTGAAGCATGGCAAAGCAATAGGCTGTGCCTATCGAGTTCAAGAGGAGATAAGCAGCGGGTTCAGAAATCCGAATATATACATACTCGATATATATATATATACATATATATATATATACATACATATATATACATACATATATATATACATATACATATATATATATATAATATAAAGGAGGGGAAGGCTGCACCTGCCCTGAAGTTCGTCCTGAGTGCAGTGGCACGCGAGAGTGGATAGGCTGGAGAGCTATGATGGCAGGAGTGTTATGCGATAGGTCATATTCGGCTGTGTGCGGCTCGCGAAAGTCGAAGGTGATGGTTTGGAAAAGGCACGGGAAAGGTAGCAGGCACTCTAAACATCCATACATGCGAACTAAAATATGCATGCTTTCCACTATTATCATTATATATATATATTTTAGGCAAAAGAAGGCTGCTAGGACAGTCAGAGGGGAGAAAGCAGTGGACAGGAAGATGGCGTTTGTGTTGGACATGCAGGCTGCAAAAGCTGATGGGTGAGAAACTATAGAGTTTGGACATGGTGAGGGGAAAGGTGGTACCCATGCTTGGGTTAGGCAAGTGGAAGCGGCACGAAGGGATGGGTGGCTACAAGGCTGTCACAGGGCGGAGATGTGGTTGTGAGGGTCTGGCGGAGGTGTGTTGTAGGTGGCACCGGATTGTAGTGGAGACCGGATGAAGAGATGTGAATATAAGGTTTTTTTAGATGGTTCAATGCGCACGGCAAGAGGAGGCTTCCGTGAAAGGGAGGAGGTGGTCGAGTGTTAGGTTTGGAGGCCAGAGGGTTTTTGTGGAGATGGGATGGTGGAAGTGAACGACGACACAAGTTTTGGAAGGAGGACGAGCAGCAAGAAGATGATAAGTCACAACAAATGGAAAGTGTGCTACAGGTAAAATATAGAACTATATATATAATTTATATTTTCATGAACCAGAAAACAAAGAGAAAGGAAGGCAGAGAATGAAATCAACGAACCAAAATATTGAAGTGGTGGAATAGTTAAATTCACGTATTAAATTAAATTTCAGAAAGTATTAGTAGCAAATGTCGATTGGAATTATATGGTAGATGATTGAATGGTCACGGGAAATAAATAGACTCGAATGTGTACCGATACGGCTGACCGTTTCGCAGTGTACCAGACACTGAAATGTACAAATGAATATACTGTGCAGATCAGCAAGATGAGACGAATAGAATTGTACAAAGATATGAACGATACGATCATCATATCAAAAGTCGATTTTCGTTGCCAAACTGCTGCTGAAACGCCGAAAATAATATAAACGGAGCTAGAGCAGTTCAAATTTGGGAAACAAAATACGACGTCTTATCAGAAAATAGTTTACATTTTTATTTTATAAAAATATTCAGGTTTCGAAAATATTTAATTTTCATCAGATTAACCGATTTTAAATTGAAATTGGAAATTTCACAACAGAACTAACCTACATATTTTCAAATGAAAATCTGCCATTTGTTATGTTTCAATAGACGCATAACAAATATCAAATTTTTATTTCAAAAATTTTATTGCTTAATTTCAAGAAAAAATAAATTTAGTTAATTACGTTATAAAAACCGTTAAAATTTACGGGTCATTACAAAATGTATCAAAATTATATATCAAACTAATCAGCTTGAAGTACCTTCGCAATGGTTATAAATACAACACTCAACTCTAATTTCTATTAGAAATTAATTTTTAATTATTTTAATATTAAAAGCGTAAAATTTGCGGGTCGTTATATTCTTTTCCCTTAAAAGAATTGCGCCATTGCAATTCCACAAATACAACTTCCAACTAAATTAATAAAATTTCATCATTGACTTAATCACAAAATATAGAGAAACATATTAAACTAAACATAAAAATAGGGTATAGCAACCACAATTCAATGACAACAAAGAATTCAATTTTCTACAGGTTGTAATACGACATGTACTTCCTCAATCATGCAATCCAAACTATAGTATGCAAAACTAACACTACAACAACAAAAAGATGAAATAATCTCAATCATAGGTTAGCCCATATTATCCATCTCCATAATTCAACCATAACAAAAATCTACAATAAAACATAAGGTAATGAAAACACGCATGTACAACTAAATGAATATACGTAAGTCAATAACCAACATAGCCAATTAAAATAAACACACATACTCAAAACAATACGATATAATCATCATACTAACCTATCAACCAATAATACATGTGTGTTAATTCCTATGCTGACTACACATCCATTATAATATTGTATCCTCAAAACTGTCAATGAACTTTGTCACAGTCTCATCTTCATAATAATCAATGTACCATTCGATGTTCACACCATCTCGAATATACTGTGCACTTACTTATAATCACATCCTCACATCACTCAGACAGTGCATTGGATATATGATAACTCATCTAAGCCATCATGCTTAGGGACTGGACTACATATCGCGATAGTCAACATCCTAGTTTCGCGGTACTCGAATCCATACCACTCAATAGGTCGGCAACTAGACTACCAATCGTGGTCGTCTGGGATAAACAAATCTCCCATCTGAAGAAAAGGACCCATCACGATCCAATTTAAACCTGTTTTATGAGTACCCTAGAAACCTCCGAGTATCAACGTTCCCTTTGCACTCGTCATCTCTTCCTATCTTCAGATCAAGTCGACAAAATCTAATTCCAATATCCTCTTATAGTGGTTCCTTCATATGATGACATTAATGACTCACCCAATATACCAAAAGTGGGATTCGCTAACGATGAGAGTTCCAATACATCTTTAAAGCAGAACATTTATAAAAACATTTTTTCAAATCAAAGCTTCCATCTTCCTTTAAAACAAAAATCTTGTTCTTTCTAGAAATATCACAACCATTTTATAAAAAAGTTTTTCGAAATATTTCTTTCAATTTAAATCAGTTAAAAACAATTTTGGAGAAAACATAATTTTATTAGAATTTTAGACCATAAAAATCCCTCCAAAATAGAAAACCTTTGTTTTAAAAACATTTATGGAAGGTGGTAATTGTTTGTATAAAACAAATTTTGAAATGCATGTTTTAAAATTTCGTTGTATAAAGAATCTACTTCCCATCATCTTGATTCCCTAGCGGTACACATAAAGTCTTTAGTCGTCCAAATCCTCTAATCACTATTATTTTATCTTTAAGGAACATCTTCTAATCTCTTAGTCAATCTGAATATCTATTCTACAAAAGGATGGAAAACTATGTTATTCAATTATGACTAAATCTAATATGCCTTAACAGTCTAATAGTTTCTCCATTGTAAATCTTACTAAAAGTCAACATTGGGTAACTATTTCATCACAAATTTGTAGGGCATAGTAGACAAATAAACAGCAAGTAATAAACAAACTATCTATAGCAAGCAGACAATCAACAACAACCAATACAAAAAAGAGATTAATCCAAATAGGCATGACATGAATTAATAGGTATACATCAAAAAAATAAGTAAACAAAAATAATAACTAAAATCATTCATAGTTAAGCAAACAATCAATTTATATATATGTATGAATGTATGTATGTATATGTATGTGGGTGGGGGTGTGTGTATATGGATTAATTTAACTCTACGTCATTTAATGCGATAATATACGTACACACACAAATACATACATACATACATATATTTCCATTTTCCCTCCATGAATAAGTATCTTTTTGTTGGTTTTCGTAAAAAAACAAAAAATTTGTTGCTAGTTAGATTTGAACCCATAACCTATATATTTCCATTTTCCCTCCATGAATAAGTATCTTTTTGTTGGTTTTCGTAAAAAACAAAAAATTTGTTGCTAGTTAGATTTGAACCCACAACCTCTCCAAGTTAGAGGCACTCTCTTAACCAACTATACTAAACATGCTTTTGTTTACAAATTTAGGACATTGAAATTATTGGTCATAAGCGGAAATCTTTTAGACCCATAAAGTCAATATCTTATAAACTATAACTTCAAATATATCAAAATATATATCAAACCGATCAGTTTGGAAATACCTTCACAACGATTATAAACACGACACCCAATTCTCATTTATATTAAAAACTCTTTTTAATTACTTTAATACTAAAAACGTAAAATTTATCGGTCTTACATTAGTATTGTCTTGAATCAACTACAAAAGAACAAAGCACAGGTTATCAATGTTTATCAGTAAAACAACAATGTGATTAATTGTCAATTCAGTGGGTTTGCTGATTTATTTTCCTAAGTTTGCAGATTTCATTTGATGGAAATCTAAAGTGGATGATAGTAAGAGAATTTAATGGCGTAGATACTTCAAATTTTGCTGCGCTGACCTATTTCAACTAGCTAAGTGATACAAAATCTAAATTGTTGATGTAGAAGACATATGGTCAAATCATATTAGCACACCTAAAACCATGTTAAAGAAAGTATATTTATTGTGCATGTGAAGAGTGTGTGTATGTATATATTTACATATATATCATCTGCGACACTTAATTATTAATAGTTCAATCGATGTAATGTTGTTCTAGTTATTACTACTACTACTACTACTACTACTGTTATGTTTATGACAACCAACATTCATAGTCAAAGACGTGATTATTTCAAGATCTCTCTATTCAATACAAAAGAGAATCCATTAGCCTTAAAATTTCCTATCCACGTATCTTTATCAATGAAATTTTGCCACATGTTGATGTACTTAGCAAATAAACCACTCATTTTAGCTTTGATGTGTTTTCTATGGATTTTTTATATTTAAAAAATACATTAATAAATGGAATTTTTTTATTAGAGAATAAATGGAAATAGAGAATTTTAGGACTAGTTACGTTCTTAGCTATGCACGGGTTTTTGTCAACTTTGCTTCTAACATGGCTGGATTTTATCATTCTAACAGCAGTACTACATATCACATACGCTTGTAGAAAGTCCAGTCGATGTCTCACTAGATAAAGTAGGTGATTCCCATAGAAAATTTGATCCCCAGTCTTCAGATATAACAGGAGACGAATTGAATGGAAATCGAATTCCCTGTGTATAGTTGACAACTACCCTATCAGTGTTTGATTTTTTCTCCTCATTATACATCAAAGGCAAATCAACCATTTATTCATTACTCTATGGAGCCTGACTAAAATAAATAGCATAGAATCTAGTGGCACATCTTCCTGAGAAAATACAAAATTGGGCAGGTTAAATTTTATAGTAGGGACATTGAACTGGCTCGAAGATGAAGATGGTTCAATGTCTGATAAAACTAGTTGGTTTGAGTATATGGTTTCAAAAATTGGAAACATGTCTGATTCAGTAGTGGCTATTTCTTGAAACTGTAATCCCCATGAATGAGATTTCCCTCGGTGTGTCACAGAGTTTGTTTTCTTGAATATCTAAATTGACAAGAGAGAAAAAGGGGAGTATAATTTTAGAGGAGAGACAAATGAATAACTTTCTCTACTTTTAATTCAACTTTTGTTACTTCATTACAATCTTGACAACCAACACAATAAAATGACCACTATTTATAGTGGAACACACACTCTTACAAATAGACACAACTTTTTAGATAGACACCTTTTCGTTTCAACGGACACGACCCTTCATTAAATAGACACGACTTTTCATTAAACAGACACGACTCTTCACTCTAATAGACATGACTTTTCATTGTTTTCATTTCCCACTAATATAACATTTAATGTTTATTCAACAAAACTCCCCTGTAACTTAAATGCTTCTTCCATCTGTCATGCCAATCATTTTCTTGCATCTGTTGAGAAGTACTTTCGGCAGTGGTTTTGTAAAGATATCCACAGCTTGATCCTGACTTGTCACATGCACCAATTCCACACTTTCTTCCTTCACATGATCTCGGATAAAGTGAAAACGAGCATCAATGTGTTTGCTTCTTTCATGGTTTACAGGATTCTTTGCCAACTCAATTGCTGATTTGTTGTCAATATGAATCACGGTTGCACCAAGTTGCTTTAGCTCCATCTTTCTCAACAAATTTCTAAGCCATATCGCATGACATACACACCAAGATGTTGCCACATATTCAGCTTCACACGTCGAGAGAGTTACGATCGGTTGCTTCTTTGAAAGCCAAGTAAACGCATTACCTCCCATAAAGAACACATATCCTGAAGTACTTTTCCGATGGTCTATGTCTCCGCACCAATCGCTGTCGGAATAGCCAACCAACTTGTAATCTTCTGCTTTTGAGTAGAACAGCCCTAGTGACAACATTCCATGGATATACCGTAGGATTCGCTTTAGCGCTTTCCAATGCGAATGAGTCGGCTCCTCTATGAACCAACTTACAATGCCGACACTAAATGAAAGATCCGGCCTTGTGCATGTGAGATAGCGAAGGCTTCCTATCAAACTCCAGTATCTATTCGCATCGACACGTTCTCCTCCATCGAACTTTGAAAGTTTTGCACCTGGTTCCATTGGTGTTGATATAGGGGTGCAATTTGCCATATTGAACTTCTTCAATATCTCTTTTTCATATGCCTCCTGTGATATAAAAATTCCCGTCTCTACTTGTCTAATCTCCAAACCCAGGAAAAACTTCATCAAGCCCAAATCTGTCATCTCGAATTCCCGTGTCATTGTGCCCTTAAACTCTTCTATCATCTCATTATTGTTACCCATAAAGATGAGATCATCGACATAAAGAGCAACAAATAATATGTTACCTCCATTCTTCTTTACATAAAGGGCCTGCTCATAAGGACATTGCTTGAACCCGTTCTCCTTGAAATATGAATCGATGCGTGTATTCCAAGCCCGCGGTGCTTGCTTCAACCCATAAAGTGCCTTCTTCAATTTTAGCACCTTCTTCTCTTCTCTGACTTTTATGTATCCGGGTGGTTGTTCGATGTAGACATCTTCTTCGAGCACTCCATTCAAGAATGCCGACTTGACATCCATTTGAAATATCAGCCATTTGAATTGAGCAGCTTGTGTAATGAGTAATCGGATTGTCTTCATTCTTGCAACAGGAGTAATTATCTCGTCATAGTCGATTCCTTCCTTTTGCTTGTATCCCTTCGCAACAAGTCGTGCCTTGTACCGTTCTATCTCGCCTTGAGCATTCTTCTTTTTCTTGAACACCCATTTCACACCAATGGGCTGACTTCCTTTCGGCAATTCTACTAGCTCCCATGTATTGTTGCGGTCAATTGCCTTAATATCCTCGTTCATTGCAGTTTGCCACTTCTTGTCTCGAACCACCTCTTCAAAACTGATATTTTCAGCATCTGACAGAAGACATACAAGGTGTACCTCATTTGTCGAATCATACAGATCTTGCAAACTTCGTATTTTGGGTTGTAGTGGTTCATCTTCATTATCAGCAGTTTCAGGGTCTGTTGATATACTTGTTGGCGCAATGGCTGATGATTCTCCAACTTCTATAATAGCCTCTGTCGAATTATTCCAGTCCCACTCGCTTGCTTCGTTTACTCGCACATCATGACTCACCATCACCTTCTTGCTTATCGGGTCGAGTAGCTTGTACCCTTTTGTCTTCTCATCATACCCAATAAAAATATACCTTTTGCTTTTGTCTTCAAGCTTCGTTCTTTGCTGATCTGGTACGTATGCATAAGCCACACTACCGAACACTTTGAGATGAGAAACTGTCGGCTTTTGTCCGCTCCATGCCTCTTGTGGTGTTTGATCATTTAACTTCATATGTGGACATCGATTTTGTACATAGATGGCACATTGTACAGCTTCTGCCCAGAATTCCTTCGGCATCTTCTTGCTTTTGAGCATTAATCGACCATATCGAGAATAGTCCGGTTCTTCCTCTCGGCCACACCATTTTGTTGAGGAGAGTATGATGCGGTTAGAAATCTCCTTATGCCTTACTCCACGCAATACTCCATAAATGCCGTCGAAGTATACTCGCCACCTCTATCGGACCGTATGGCTTTGATGTGTCTACCAGTTGCCTTCTCCACCATAACTCTGAACTTTTTGAACACCTCGAATGCCTCAGACTTTTCTTTCAAAAAATAACCCCAAGTTTTCCGTGAGAAGTCATCGATAAAAGAAATGAAGTACCTTTTACCGCTGAAAGATTCGGGGGTAATCGGTCCACATATGTCGGTATGAATCAACTCGAGAATATGTTTAGCTCGATATTCTGCATTCTTTTGAAATGAGGTTCTCGTTTGTTTCCCAAGCACACATTCTTCACAAAATTTGCCCTCATAGTCCATGTTTGGCAGTCCGTGCACCATATTCTTCTTTGCTAACTTCTTTAGACCACCATGATATAGGTGACCAAAGCGGAGATGCCACAGCGATGCCTTGTCTTCTATATTGAATCGCAAACATTTTTCCTGTATGCTTCTCAATTTCAGTTTGTACATCCGATTTCTTCCCATCTCGACTCGAGCAACTAAACGCCCTTCATTATCTTTCAATTGCAGTGCCCAGTTTTTCATGAATGCTGAGTATCCCTTCTCCATGAATTGCCCCATGCTCAAAATATTGCTCTTAAGATCAGGTACAAAATAAACATTCTCAATTGATCCTTCTGTACCATCTTTTTGTAGATAATAAATTGTACCTTGGCCTTTTACTTGGATCCTTGACGCGTCTCCAAACGAAACGTGTCCATCTTCAACCTCTCGCATCCCCCTGAACAGGTGCTTGTGCCCGCACATGTGGTTACTAGCGCCGATATCGAGATACCACTCCGTGTCATTATCGGAAATGGTATTTTTGTAAGCCATCATGAGAACACCATCTTCTCTTGTCTCCTCTTCTGCGACTAAATTTGCGTTTTCTTCTACCTTTTTCTCGGAATAGCACTCCTTTGCATAGTGTCCATATTTACCACAATTATAGCAATCGATGTTTGATTTGCACTCTTTTGCGTAGTGTCCATGCTTGTCGCAGTTGTGGCATTCGACATTTGAATAATTTGACCGGCCACCTCTACCACGACTACGTCCTCTACCTTGCCTATTTTGTTGGCTTGACTGCCCCTTTTTCTCATAATATTCACCCTGACCACGGCCTACACCACTGCGACCATTGTTGCAACCTCCACGGCCACGCCCTCTACCACGAAAATTTTGTGCATGAGGTACCTTTTCGTCTTTGATTGACACCTTGGTTTGAAGTGCCTACTCAAGTGTCTCCTCCTTCTTTTTCTTCTTACATTGTTCGTGTGCCTTGAGAGAACCGGCAAGTTCGTCGACTGTAAGCGTCGCAAGGTCCTTTGATTCTTCTATCGCGCACACAACATTCTCAAAATTGTCGGTCAATGATCTCAAAATCTTTTCCACAACACGTGCATCAGTCAGCGCTTCGCCATTACGATTGAGTTGGTTCACCACAACCTGTACACGTGTGATGTAGTCAGATACAGTTTCTGACTCCTTCATCTTAATCCTCTCCAACTCACCATGAAGAGTTTGGAGACGCACTTGCTTAACTCGGTCGGCTCCTCTAAACACTTTTTTTAAAATGTCCCATGCTTCTTTTGAAGTAGTTGCACCAGCAATCTTCTTAAAGCCCGACTCGTCGACGGCTCGGAACAACATGTATAGTGCCGCCTTATCCTTCGATCGTAACTCTTTCAGCGCCTTGTTTTGAGCTGCCGTATATCCCGTGGTATTTGTTGGTTCTTCAAAACCTTCTTGGACCACCTCCCATGCATCTTGAGATCCGAGGAGAGCTTTCATTTGAATACTCCAGTTCTCATAATTCGCCTTCGTTAGTCGTGGTAGCGGCATTTGGCTCATCATACTCTCCATTAGCTCCGATACCAATTTGATAAGAGAGAAAAAGGGGAGTATAATTTTAGAGGAGAGACAAATGAATAAATTTCTCTACTTTTAATTCAACTTTTGTTACTTCATTACAATCTTGACAACCAACGCAATAAAATGACCACTATTTATAGTGGAACACACACTCTTACAAATAGACACAACTTTTTAGATAGACACCTTTTCGTTTCAACGGACACGACCCTTCATTAAATAGACACGACTTTTCATTAAACAGACACAACTCTTCACTCTAATAGACATGACTTTTCATTGTTTTCATTTCCCACTAATATAACATTTAATGTTTATTCAACATAAATAGCCCATGCTTCCTGCAAATATTTCAAACCAAAATATGTCAACTTCTGTTGGACATAAGATATATATACTCATTATTTTGGATAGCCTATAGTCAGTTAGTCATATGTTGGTGGGAATTTTCTTCTTAATGGGTCTTTTAGAGAAGGATGAATCATTAACAGAAGGAAGTCTGAACTCGTGCATCATCCAAACAGTTTTTGTGCTTTGCAGCTCTACCCTTGTAAAATACTTTGGCAAGAGAGTGTCATTTCTCTCAGTCTTAGCCACGATTGAATTGGGGAAGAATTGAGTTGGGAGAAGAAGAAGATAAGAGCACTAGAAAGATTTCGGGCATGAAACATATAACTACATAAACTTTATTAATGTTCTGTATCAGTGTAATGATACTTATACAACACACACAACAGACCAATACAATTCATATTCGGCCCAATTACAAGCCCACACACATAACAAGTTCGATAAAATGATTAGCACACAACACAACAACTAATTATTTCTTCGAACATGTAACTTTATCAACAATGGTGGTTGCTTCTCTTGGTTATGGTGGTCTGGCATGTCAAAACTGTCCCTTCCTTCAATTTTTGACCTTGTCTCAATGGTCAAAAGCCAAAAAACGAGCTATATGCTTCCAATAATCCTCCTAAGTGGCTTCCTTCACCAGTTGTTTCCACTTCACCAACACTTCTGTTATTTTGCCATGAGGAGTTTGAGCAGGTCTCCTAGCCAAAACTGCTTCAGCTTCAACTACTGTTTCCATCTTAGTAGTAGGTAAATATTTTTGAATAAGGACATTTGTTCCCACTTTTTTCTTGAGTTGAGAAACACGGAAAAATAGATGTATATTTACTACAGGCGGTAAATTCAGTTTGTATGCTATTGAGCTAATTTTATGAATAATTTCACAGGGACCATAGAATTTTTGTGATAATTTGGTAGTCTTTGGTTGCTAGCTATTAATTGCTTATATGGTTGTAATATAAGAAAAACCCAATCTCCATTTTGAAATTCCCTGTCAGATCTATAAGCATCAGCAATTCTAATTATCCTTTCTTTAGACTTGGCAATATTATCCTTCAAAAGTTGCAATGTAATGTCTCTTGCATAAGGTTCCTCTTCGACAGCCCGAACTTTAGCTGACTTAGGCACATTGTAACATCCCGCAAAATGAACCATAAATAAATGAAGTAAATTGAATTAAATATGTAAGGGTTGAATATGAAAATTTTATAAAAGTTGGAATTTGACCAAGAAAATTATTCCATTGTGTTCAGGGTGGAATTTCGATCTATTTCCATATATAATATGCTGAAAATGGAGCTCAAACGAAGAAGTTATGATTGTTTTAAGTTTTCAGATTTAAATTAATTTAGTTGGAATTCAAATGCAAATGAGAATATAAATTTAGGGTTTGAATTTTAAAAATTAGCTTGGGAGTTAAGTACAAGTTAATTAACGTTCGAATAACGTTTAATGCTAAAGTTGATTAAGGGAAAGAAATCAATTAAAAGCAAATGGAAATAAAAACATTCCCAAAACAAACATACCGGTCGACCCCTTTATAGGGACCGGTCGACCCTAGCGGTCAACTGGTTGAAGGGGGGCGGTCAACCGATTGTGCCTGAATAAGGGCAGTGTGGTTAGGATTTGATGGTATGAACGGTCCAGTTTTCTCCGCTTTAAACTATTTTCATCCTACGGTTCTAGTGCGTTTCAACCCCTATAAATAGAACCCTATCCTCTCCGCTTTTTATTTATATTATTTTGATGAATACGACGAAATTCTGCCATTACTATCCTTCTAATAAGATTCAGAAACTCCCTATATAATACAAATAAGAATTCAACTTATTTCTTATTTGTTTCTTCTTCCTCCAATCTATTCTTATCTTATTCTTCTTCTTTAATTATTCTAAATCTAATGAATGTATATACCTCTTCCCTATCGTGTGTGTGTATATCTAAATAGAAAGATTTTGGAAGAGATTGGAAGGTTATAAATCCATTTAAGTGAAGCTAAGGCTAATTTATGAGTGGAAACCTTAGTATTTCTTTTCAGAAATTGTTTAGTTTATTTCTTTTTGGATTTGAATATGCCTCAGGGATTTTGGGATTTTGAAAATACGACAGATAAAATCCCCTAAAATTCCTTTTTTATTTTTAAATGTCAATTCTATGTTGAGATTCTCAATTATTTACATTAATTTAATGGAATTTGTATCATTTATGTAATTTTTGATAATTTCGTAGTCTATTCCACTTAGGTTTCTTCTTTGGGTCAAATTGTGAGTTTTTAATAAAATGAGGGTTTTAGATTATGTATTCTATTTTACATCACTTATTCTTATTTATTTCTTTGTAAAAGAGGAGTTGAATAGAATATGGGGTTTATATCGCAATTCTTATTATTTAGTATATTCCATTGAATTGGTATAATAAATTGAGTTTCTATTTTATTTATAAGTCTATTATTGCAGTTTTGGTTATGAATATTTATTCCCTATTTTGTATATTAGAATCACATGAAATCTTGGCAATTTGAAGAAAAAGAACTTGTAATAATACTTGGTTAGGGAATTGACATTTAACAACTAGTTTAGAGTGTAAAATCTGTGCATTTAGAACTTATTAGGCATGGATATTTATTTATCTCTATTTGCATAATTAACATATAATTATTGCGTATATGACGTAGTTAATTAGGCATTTTTATTTATTTATTTCCCCTATTAGGAAGGTAATAGATTGTTAGGCGAAAATAAGAGTAAACTCTTATATGGCCTAATTATTATTTTAAGGCATACTAAAGAAGATTTCTTATAAGGCCTTATTTATGAAAATGGTGAGATTAGAGAGTGTGTATGTGTGGAGGGTAATTTATGTATGGCTAAGTCATAGGGATGCGAGGTCAATAGAGTTGCATGACGGAAGTACGCCCTTCAATTTGAGGCTACCAGTAGTTGTGTACACTTTGATTGATGTGAGACATCCTTATGATGAATATTTGTAATGACGCGAGGTTGGTCCCATATTCTGTAGGGAAATCTGTCTAACTAATCAGACTATCAGTTACTACAAATAGTTGGACTAATGCGAGACGTCATTATGAGTATGGGCCATTAGACGAAGGGCCTAGTTCGGGGTCTTGAGGTATTAAGTGGTTGGACCCGCCTCTTTTCTCCAGATGAAGTATTAAATGGCTAAGGAGTTATGTTAGGTGGTATTTCATTGAGAAGGTCGGCTTCTGGAAATATGTATTAAATGATGGAGTTTGCGTTATTAAGGTATTAAACGATCAGAGTCTGCCTATTTTCCACAAAGAAGTATTAAGTGGCCTAAGAAATTCCATATAATGTCAGCTAGTTAGTACCATTGAGAAGCACGTCTTGGAAATATGTATTAAATGATAGGGTCTGCCTTAATTAAGGTATTAAATGATCAGAGTCTGCCTATTTTCCAATAAAAGGTATTAAGTGGCTTGGGTACCATCTCTCACATTTTTAGCTTTTTATGATGTATGATTGGGATATGAGATTCTAAAAACCTACTTCTAGAATGAAAGGTATTAAGTGGTTGGACCCGTCTCCTTTTCTTATAAATAAGTATTAAATGGTTTAATGTCTATTTTCGTATACACATTCTTATTTTGAGATATACTGCCTGAGTACCGATAATGTAAGACTCAAGGTTTTTATTCACTAAACATTGTTGTCCTGACTCCCTCCTCATTGCAACACTGGTTGAAGATGTTGATGGAAAAGGTGATGCTTGGGGATGGAGGTGGTGGACTTGGGCCAGTGTTTACCATTTTTATTTTCTTTTATATATACCCATGTTTTCAAACTATTGTTGTAACTTACCTTGTTACGGTTTGACGGTATCTTATATTTTGACATTGTTGTGAATTTGAAATAAATAGGTACATTTTACTATTATATTTTGTTCCATCCGCTGTGAGTTCTGAAAGTTTAGTTATGGCTCTGTAATGTTATATCTTTTTACTACCAACAACTTACCTTAGAATGGATCTAAGTTTCGATGGGTCTTTTCTGGATCGAAATTTAGGCTTGTTTTAGGGGTAGGTTGTTGCATTTGGTATCAGAGCCCATGTTACTCGATTAATGGGGAAAACTATACATATGAGAGACGTATTTGTTATTTTGAAAAAGGTTTTTCAAAAATAATTTTCAAAGAATTCTTACCGTACATACACACACTCACACAACCTATCTTATTAAATATACACATATACACTAGGCAACCCTTTTCTTTTAGCATGTAAATACTATCCTAGGAAATCGTCACTAAAGGTTTAACCTACAGATAGTTTGAGATGGATGATAGTCAATCTTCTTTCAAAAAAGGGAACCCTACATGCGAAAGACCACCCATATATGGAATTCCCGAATGGTTTAAACAATATCTTAGGATTATCGAGCAAATTCCTATTCCTCCAGCTGCACCGATAGCACCCACTGCACCGTTCGTCGATTCTACACCTCATCTTGTCGACTTTCCTAAGTTGTGTAAGGACTTTCTCAATATAGGATGGAAGACATACTCTAGAATGGAAGGATATTCGAAAGCTAAAGCTTGGATTATTAATTTCGAGAAGATATTTAGAGAGCTTAGATGGGATGATCATCTAAGAAGAAGAATAGTAGCTTGGCACCTCAGCGAAGAAGTCTTGAATTGGTGGAACTTTGTGACCGATGAGCACCCTGAAAGGATATTGTCTTGGGTTGATTTCAAGGACCAATTTGAGATGGGATTCATGTTTAGAGTAGAGGTTAGCTTGCAATTGAAAAAGTTCATTCAGCTAAGACAAGGATATTCTACCCTTAATGAGTACATAGCTAAGTTTATTGAATTGGCTAAATTCGTGATGAGCCTAATAGACACACCTATGAAAAAGGCCATGAAGTTTTTGAAGGGCTTAAATTCCCCGCTAAGAGAAATGTTGTTGACCCAAGTACCTATTAGGGCCACGCATGAGATGTCGGTAGAAATGGCAATACTGCACGTGGCCAATGAGGAAGATAAGGGAATGGAGAAGGAGAAGTCTACATCGACCCAAATGCAAGGAGGGGCCCAGAACGGGGGATTTTGGGCCAACAAGAATTTGAAGGGGAAGTCTAAGAAGGATGGGAAGGTGTGTATGAAATGCCAAAGGAAGGGTCATGAAGCTAAAGATTGTAGGGTGAGTTTTATGAAGGAAGCCTTTAAAGGTATGTTCTTCAACTCCCACGAGGGAGGGCATCATAAGAATCGGTGTCCCAAGATGGCTAAGGAATGATCAAGCGGACATGCCTACGTTATTGAAGCCGTCCCTATTGCTAGTAAGCCACTAAGAGACCAAGGAAAAGCAGTTCTGAAGGTATAACTCTTATTTTTGGGTTTACTATTTGTACCCTATTTAATTCAGGGGCATCACATTCATTTATAGCTTGGGATGTACTAAATTACTTAAACCTTCAAACCCAGATAGTCAACAGCCCAATAGAGGTTTCCAACCCCATTGGGGATTCGACCCATCTTTCTCTTATTTGCAAAGACCTAGTGTTAGATATATGCGAGGTTGATTTCATATGTACTATGTACGTTCTAAATTTCTAGGTATATAAGCTTATCTTGGGTATGGATTGGTTGTCATATTATGGAGACATTCTTGACTATGATAAGAGGGTAGTACAATTAAGGAGTTGTGAAGGTCATGACCTAGAAGTTCTTTGTACACCTAAAGCTTTAGTTGAGTTAAGCCATTTATACTCACTAAATCTATCTGCTGTTGGAGCCACCATATGTACCGGTAGTTTGTGAATTTCTTGATGACTTTGAGGAGATCTCGGGTCTCCCAACCCATAGGGAGATTGAGTTTCGAATCGATTTGGAGAAGGATGCAAGACCCGTCGCTCTGCTTTTGAGACATATGACCCCCAAAGAAATAAGGGAATTGGATAAGAAAATTTCAGAGCTATTAGAGAAAGGATTCATCTATAGGAGTACTTCTAAGTGGGGAGCCCCTGTTGTTTTTACTACTAAGGAAGACGGTTCTTTGAGACTTTGCATTGATTAAAGGGAATTGAACAAGTTGACAAGGAAGAATAGGTACTCTCTACCTAGAATAGATGGCTTATTCGACCAACTTGTAGGGGCAAAACTCTTTTACCAATTAGACTTAGCAACAAGATTCCATCACTTGTGGATTGCAGGTTAAAGCAAGCCGAAGACATCATTCCATACTCCAGATGGGCTCTATGAGTGAGAACTAATGCCTTTTGGACCGACGAATGCCCCAACATACTTTGTGCATTTGGTGAGTAGAGTATTTAGAGGGCAACTTAATAAATTTGTCATGGTGTTTGTTGATGATATCTTGGTTTTCTCCAATGGAAAGAAGGAGCATGAGAACCACCTTAGAGAGGTATTGGATACCTTGAGAAGAAACCAACTCAAAGCCATGTTTTCTAAATGCCATTTTGGAAAAACGAAGTTAGGTTCCTAAGGAATATTGTTTTGGAATATGGATTGGTTATGGACCTTGCTAAAGTGGAAGCCGGCCAAGGATGGAAGACTCCTAGTAATGCATAAGAGGTTAGGAGTTTTCTAGGTTGGCAAGCTATTATAGGAAGTTCATCAAGAACTTTGCACAAATAGCAGCCCCTTTAACCCAATTGACTAAGAAGAATCTAGTTTTTGTTTGGGATGATAGATGCACCAAGGAATTTGAGAAGCTTAAGAATTCATCGACTATTGCACCTATGCTTACTATTCCATATGGAACCAAACCGTTTATGGTTTTCACAAACGCATGTGGCATAGGATTAGGGGTAGTTCTTATGCAAGAAGGGAAGGTAGTTGCCTATGCTAATAGACAACTGAAGGACCATGAGAAGAGGTATTGGGTGCATGATTTAGAATTGACAGCCATTGTTTTTGCCTTAAAGATATGGAAGCATTATCTCTTATGGGAAAGGCTTGAGTTATTCATTGATCATAAATCACTCAAATACCTATTTTCCTAAAATGATTTGAATCTAGGTAACAGAGGTGGATGGAGTATGTAGCATCCTTTGACTTTAGTATTCAATATTCCCTTGGAAAAGGGAACGTAGTCACTGACACCTTTAGTCGAAGACACACTACCCTAGGTGTTATATATGAATAAATACGATTAAAGTTTCCCTCGAATTTTAACCTCCAACCATCAACATAACCCATCCAATGTTTTCTAGCTGTATGGAGATTAGACCAACCTTGATGGATCCTATAGGGCATGAGCAAGTGAAGGATGAGAAGTTGGTAGAGATTTTGAAAAAATTGAGAAAATGATAGCATTTTCCCCATCCTAGGAGGTATTCGGTTGATGAGAAGGGATGTTTGTGTTCCAATGATTGATGATTTGATGAGAAGGGATGTTTGTGTTCCAATGATCCATGATTTGATGAGATGTGCTTATGGAGTGTCGCCACTCAAGGATGACCATTCATCTTGGAGGAGATAAGATGTATACGGACATGAAGAGAATTTTCTTTTGGAATGGAATGAAGAGAGGCGTAGCTTAGTCTATTGCTAGGTGTTTGACATATCAGAAAATAAAATCTTGGCAAGGGAAGCCTGTGGATTATTATTACCTTTGGAAATTATGACTTGGAAGTGGGAACATATTTCAGTGGGTTTTGTGGAAGGATTGTCTAAAAGTCAGAAGGGCAATGAAGCTATTTGGGTTGTTGTGGACAGACTCACAAAGAATGCTCATTTTGTCTCGATTAGGAGAAATAGGACTAGCGCCTCTCTTGCACAGATTTATATTAAGGAGGTAGTTCATCTACATGGAATTCTTATAAGCATAGTCAGTGATAGGAATCCCTTGTTCACTAGCGAGTTTTGGAGGAGCCTACAAATAGCTTTAAGAACTTCTTTGGACCTTAGCACGACATATCACCGATAAAATGATGGACAAACAGAGCGGGTGAATAGGATTTTGGAGGACTTGTTGAGAGCCGTGCCTTGGATTTCGGAGGACATTAGGAGCAGCATCTACCTTTGGTTGAGTTTGCATATAATAATAACTATCAAGCGACAATTGGCATGACCCCTTTTGAATCACTTTATCGACGGCCATGCAAATCGCTTAGTTGTTGGTGGAAAATCACGGACAAAGTATTACTTGGACCCGATTTGATCCGTGATAATGGAAAAAGTAGATTTGATCAGGCAAAGGGTGAAGGTAGCGCAAGACCATCAAAAATCTTATGCGGATAGAAGAAGAAAAAAGCTTGAATTTGAGGTTGGGGATATGGTGTTTATTAAAATCTCCCTTCTTAGAAAGTTACAACTTGGCAAGTCTAGAAAATTAGCGTTTAGATTTATTAGGCCATTCAGAATTCTGGAAAGAATAGAAAAATTAACATGCCGTGTGGAGCTTCCTGACAATTTGGCGGAAGTACACAATGTTTTCCACGTTTCTCACCTTAGGAAATGCCTTCATGACACCGCTAACAGAATAGAGCCTGATTAGTTGGGAGATTTTGAGATGGAGCCGACAGTGCCTCATGTCACTGCACACATTATGGAGCATAGTACTAGGAGACTCCATAATAAAATAATTAGGTTGGCTTGAGTAAAATGGAGGGACAATCCGACGGAAAGCATATGGGAGACCTAGGAGAAGATGAAGAGCACTCACCCAGAGCTTTTCACTGGTAATTTTTCTCTCTAAAATTAGGGTTTTAGTTGCATCATGGTTGCTAGATTAGATGGTCAAAGATGATTGTTATACTTTTTCACAATAACTTTACACTCATGAAGAATTTTTTTTGCATGTTTAGGATATTTGCATACATACTTTCATGACACGAGTACACACTCATGCTAGGATTGAGCTCATTTTAGCATGTCTACAGTACATAATCAACTAAAAACAATAGAATTAAAAAAGTTCCCAAAACAAACTTACCAGTCGACCCCTTTATTGGGACCGGTCGACCGTAGCGATCCACCGGTTAAAAGGGGCGGTTGATTGGTTGGCCTGAATAAGGCAGCGATGGCTAGGGTTTGAGGGTATGAATGGTCCAGTTTTCTCCGTTTTGAACTATTTCATCCAATGGTTCTGATGTGTTTCAACCCTTATAGATAGAACCCTATCCTCTCCATTTTTTATTCATATTATTTTGGGAAACACGACAAAATTCTGCCATTGCTATCTCTCTAGTAAGATTCAGAAACTCCGTAGAGAATTCGGGTAAGAAATCAACTTATTTCTTGTTTTTTCCTCCAATCTATTCTTATCCTATTCTTCTTTAGTTATTCTGAATACAATGAACATACATTCCTATTTCCTATTGTGTGTGTATATATATATATAAAAAGAGAGATTTTGAAAGAGATTGGATCTACAAATCCATTTAAGTGAAGCTAACGCTAATATGTGAGTGGAAACCTTAGTATTTTTTTCAGCAATTGTTTGGCATATTTCTTTTTGGATTTGAATATGCTTAGGGATTTTGGAATTTCGAAAATAATATAGATAAAATCCTCCAAAATTCCTTTTTATTTTGAAATGTCAATTCTATGTTGAGATTCTCAATTATTTACAATAATTTGATGGAATTTGTTTCGTTTATATAATTTTTAATAATTTCATAGTCTATTCCACTTCTCCTTCTTCTTTAGGTCAAATTGTGTTTTTTTGATAAAATTAGGGTTTTAGATTAACTATTCTATTCATAGTTTACACCACTTATTCTTATTTATTTCTTTGCAAATGAGGAATTGAATAGAATATAGGGTTTAGATTGCAATTCTTTTTGTTTAGGATATTCCATTGAATTGGTATAGTAAATTGAGTTTCTATTTTATTTACATGTCTATTATTGCAGTTTTGGTTATGAATATTTATTCCCCGCTTTGGATATTAAAATACCATGAAATCTGGGCAATTTGAAGAAAAAGGACTTGTAATAATATTTGGTTAGAGAATTGACATTTAACGCTAGTTTAGAGTGTAAAATCCAAGCGTTTAGAACTTATTATGCGTGAATATTTATTTATCTCTATTTGCTTAAATAACGTATAATTATTGCGTATATGGCATAGTTCATTAGGCATTTATTTTGACTTATTTCCCCAATTAAGAAAGTAATAGATTGTTAGGCAAAAATAAGAGGAAACTCTTATATAGTCTAATTATTATTCTAAGGCGTAATAAGGAAGATTCCTTATAAGGCCTTATTTATGAAACAGTGAGATAAGTGTGTCTATAAATATATTTAACTCTATTGACCTCACATCCCTATGACTTAGCCATACATCAATTACTCTCCATATATATATATATATAGAGTAATTGATGTATGGCTAAGTCATAGGGATGCGAGGTCAATAGAGTTACATAACGGAAGTCTGCCCTTCACTTTGAGGCTACCAGCAGTTGTGTACACTTTGATTGATGTGAGATATCCTTATGACAAATATTTGTAATGAAATGAGGTTAGTCCTAAATTCTGTAGGGGAAATCTGCCCCAGCTAATCTGGCTACCAGTTCCTACGAATAGTCGGACTAATGCAAGACGTCATTATGAGTATGAGCCATAAGAAAAAGGGCCTACTTCGGGATCTTGGGGTATTAAGTGGTTGGACCCGCCTCTTTTCTCCAGATGAAGTATTAAATGTCCATGGGGTTGCGTTAGGTGGTATCTCAATGAGGAGGTCCGCTTCTAGAAATAGGTATTAAATGACGGGATCAGCCTTAATTTAGGTATTAAATGACCAGAGTCTCCCTATTTTCCACAAGGAAGTATTAAGAGATTCCATATGATGTCAGCTATATAGTACCATTGAGGAGAAAGCCCTGGAAATAGTTATTAAATGACGGGGTCTTCCTTAAGTAAGGTATTAAATGACCAGAGTCTGCCCATTTTCCAATAAAAAGTATAAAATGGCTTGGATACGTCTTGTACATTATTAGTTGTTTATGACATATGATTGGGATAAGGGATTCTTGAAACCTGGTTCTAGAATGGAAGGTATTAACTGGTTGGACTCGCCTCCTTTTCCTTATAAAGAGGTATTAAATGGTTTAATGGCCTATTTCCGTAGACATATTCTTATTTTGAGATATATTGCCCAAGTATTGAAATGGTATGACTTGAGGTTTTATTCACCAGACCTTGTTGTTTTGACTCCATCCTCGGGTTGAAGACGTTGACGAAAAAGGCGACTTGGGACGGAGGTGGTGGACTTGTGGCAGTATTTACCATTTTTATTTTCTTTCGTATGTATCCATGTTTTCAAACTATTGTTGTAACTTACCTTGTTACAGTTTGATGATATCTTGTATTTTGACATTGTTATGAATTTGAAATAAATAGGTACATTTTACTATTATATTTTGTTTCATCCGTTGTGAATTCTGAAAGTTAAGTTATGACTCTGTAATGTTATTTCTTTTTACTACCAACAACTTACCTTAAAATGGATCTAAGTTTCGATGGGCCTTTTCTGGATCGAAATTTAGGCTTGTTCCTGGGTGGTTTGTGACACACATAAGATAGTAAAGTAGGGGGTTTCCATCCATAAAGTGCTGCAAATAGTGTTGCTTTGAATAGGAAATTTCCATGTTGTGTTATACCAGAATTCAGTTTGATTAACTCATGAGGTTTATGGTTATAGAAACATCACAAATAACACTCATGCTTTATTAGTGTTCTTTATCTTGCCATTTGATTAGAGATGGTAGGATGTGGTCATGGCCAGGGTACAACCTTGAAATTTGAATAGTTCAGTCCAAAACTTGCTAATGAAGATTGAATCTCTATCATTAACAATAGATTTTGGTAGCCCATGTAGTTTGTAAACCCCGTCGAAAATACTTCTGCTACTTGTTGTGCAGTGTATGGATGAGATAATGGAAAAAATGTGCATATCTGGAAAATCTACCCAGTACAACAAATATAACTATAAAATCCATGATGGCGTCTTTCCGCACTTTTTATGGAGTTGATAATGGGTGTAACAGGCCTTGATATTGAACATTTTATGACTTATTTCTCTGCCATGTGTCATAAACTTTCACATATTGTTGTATAGCTTTTTTGACCTTGCCATGAAAAAACTTGCTTTAAATTTTTTAAGGTTTGAAAGTGACTAATGATCGAGCAATATGAATAATTATCTAAGTTATAAACTTGTGCGGAATAAAAGTAAAAAGTAAACAACGATAAGTAAATAACACCAAAGATTTTTACACTGGTTCGAACTTCCCGTTCTACAACCAGTCCCAAACTTCTTCTGGATTTAAGCCGATACCCTCTCTTAACAAAGAGGAACAAGTATTACAACCATCTGAGAAACTGAACATGACTTCAACTGCTTAGATAACCAAATAGGACTTCAACCGCCTAAGGATTCTACAATAGGACTTTTGACTACAAATAGTAGAAAAGTATTTGACTGAGGATGCACTTGAATAACACCGATAAGTCAATAATGTACACCCTACCTATAATCTTCTTCTTTGTGGTATATAGTGCAGTTTATGAAGAAAGAAAGTAAATTTGATCACAAGAAAATATTCTTGAACAAACAAGTGATCAAAACATAAAGATATTTAGAATTGAAGGCTTGTAAGTTCAATAGCAAAGATAGAGAGAATTAGGAATCAAATAGCTTATCAAAACATTGGAATTCTTTGATTTATAATGTTTAAAGGTTGCAAATGTTCATGAATAGTAAAGAGTTGTGACTGTAACCCTTGATTAAGAGTGTAACTCTTCACGAAGGAGACACATATTTTCATAAAACTAGCTGTTATGCGTCAGCCGACTGAATAGAGTGTGACAGCCAGCCGAATCAATGATATTGAAATCAGCAAGGTCACAGTACATTTTGGACAGTTTTTAACTGGCTGAATATTCATGATATTAAAAAATTATGCACGTACATCAAATTCAGTCGGCTGACCTGGTAGATTTAGCCAGTTGAACTCCATGTTTTTTGTGTGTTTTTTGAAATTCTTTATCAAGAAAAATGTGTGTGTGTATACCACGTAGAAGAGATTTTAACCACTTTTTACCTCTAGACACAGATTCTATGAAAAATAATAACTTTATAGCATCATGTTGGTCTTCATTTTGGTATGTTTATCTCTTTGAATAAGTGATATCATTTCCTACAAAAGTCGTTAGTATATACAATATATACTTGCATAGTTGTCACTATCAAAACATCAAAGTACAGGGTTCTAACATTCTCCCCCTTTTGATGATAACAACTATATAATTTTAATTTTAAATTTAATCAATCTTTAGATAGTCCTCCCCCAAGTGTATACTCACCGTATTGATATGATCGTAAAATAATCTCCCCTTTGTCATCGACAAAAAGGAAATAGATATCTATAGGAGAAATATATAAAAATTATGTAGGGAAAGAGCTTTCATTGGATCACGTCAAAGTACAACAATATTGTAAACAAATAATGTTAAACCATCACAAAAATAGATAAATTTGTGAATAACATCATATACATTTAACATAAAAAGGATGAACATTAAACATCATGAAATATAATTCACAGACATCACAATAAAGTTCAGACATTACAAAATGAACCAGTAGTTTTACAACATCATAATAACAAGTCAAAGATAGAACAAAATAACATCATAAATAGTTCTTTAAAAGACACAATAATAAGTACTTACTAGAAAAAGGATAGAAAGAGCTAAGTTTCAAGCTTCATTGTTAGAGCTACCTGATTCTTCTTCCCCTTCATGGTCTCCTTCTTGGCCTCCTTCTTCCTCGGTCGTCCACTGAAATTGGCCCAACTTTTCAATCTCGAGTATTGTTGCTCACAACGCCTTTGCCGATGATATATCCTTAGGAGTTATCTCCAAATGCAACAGATCCTCCATATGAGTAGGTAATGTTTTCCAACATTTCTTTATTTTTCGTTGTATGTTTTGAGCAAACAATATCAAGTATCCATTTTCCTCTTCTCTTATTTGGTGCCTGCAAAAAATATAGAAATGATGTTGGTACCCACTTCTTTTGTTAAGGTCGTAAGAGTTAGATCTTAGGAAACCAAACCCATGAGGGTTTAGGATTCCCTTTATAAACAAAATTATTATTCCTATGAATAGAAGTCATAAAAGATTTTATATACTTTGATTATTGGTTTTTGGAACCCAAATCTTAATAGATTTTGAATGATATGTAGTTTTCTTTTGACTAATAGATTTTAACACCGGTTTTCCAAGACTGTTGTTTTTCTTCTTGACATTATATATAGAGAGGTATACTATTTAGGACTACTTTTTACTTTTGTAAGTTTGTTATACCCTAATCCTTTTTATTAGAAGTGGATTGTGAATTTTCGATAATCTCAGAAAGATTTTCTCTGCCTCTATTAAAGTAAGAAACATTTTTGGTAATATTATCTAACTTTGTTTTAAGACTAGTAATATCTAGTTCTAGTATTTTAATAATTGATTTCAATGTATGGTTTCCTATTGTAATGTGTTATTCTTTTCTTTTTGAGTCTCGATTTCACTACTTAACATAGTAAGTTAAGAAGCAATATTAGAACAAGATTCTTGTGAAATAGCAAGTTTTCTTCTAAGATTTTCTTTTCATCTCTTAACATATCAACTTCGATTTCATTTCTGTTTAGCCTTTCCAGTTAATCTTTATATTTTTTCTTAAGATTTCTTAGTTTGTCTAATAATTCAAAATTTATCTCAACTAAATCATCAAAAGTAAGATCACTTACATCATCGTCTGTGGCTATAGAGCATACGTTGGCTTGTTATGAATCACTGTCGCTATCTGATGAGGAAGAGGAATCTGAATCATCCCATGTAACTGAAAAAGCTTGTTTCTTCTTACATTTATCGCTCTTGATTTTATAGTTATTTCTATCTTTCTTGCGATCTGGTCAATCTTTCATCATATGCCCCTTTTTGTGGCATTCGTAGCATTCAAGAGTTGAGGATGATGGTTGTTGTTTCTGTTATTCCCAAACTTTCCGTTCTTTCTAAATTTCAGAAACTTTTTGAAATTCTTAGCTATAGATGCCATATCATCTTCATCTTCGTCGGATTCTTCTTTTTCGGCCTGGAATGCTATTGTTTTTCTATCTTGAGCTTGAAATCATTTTGCCTGCAAATTAACTTCATATGACATGAGATTTCCAATTAACTCTTCCAGTTTTATGGAACAAATGTCATTAGCTTCTTCAATTACTAAGACTTTTCGTTCCCACTCATCCGTCAAAGAGTTTAGGATTTTTGAAACAATATCAAAATAGTATATTTTTCTCCTAATGCCATATGTAGGTGATATATATCTTGAAACTTGGAATATATCTCATTTATGGTTTCATCTTGCTTCATTCTAAAATTCTGAAATTGATTCTTAAGCATGGATATCTTGCTTTGTTTAACCTTATTAGTACCTTTGTGAGTAACTTTAAGAGTGTACCAAATTTCATATGCCGAAGTGCACATACTAGCTCTATTAAACTCAATTTATCTAAGGAACAAAACAACTTATTCATAGCTTTAGCATTTGCAGTAGCATCTATTTCCTGTGTATTTGACCATTGTGCATAAGGAGTGGTAGGTACCAAATATTCTTTTTGAGTGATATTCCAAGTGTCATATCCATTTGCTTGAATGTAAATTTTCATCCTCCTTGACCAATAATTATAGTTTAATCCATTAAATAGTGGTGGTCGTGTAGTGGATTGAACTTAAACAAAACTTGTGCTGTGTTAGTTTCCATATTACTTGAATATCGAAAACTTTGTTATGGTTATATGATAACCCTACTCTGATACCAAATGAAAGTGACTAAAGATCGAGCAATATGAATAATTATCTAAGTTATAAACTTGTGCAGAATAAAAGTAAAAAGCAAGTAATTATAAGTAAATAACACCAAAGGTTTTTACACTGGTTCGAACTTCCCATTCTATGTTCAGTCCCAGACTCCTTTTGGATTTAAGCCGATACTCTCTCTTAACCTAGAGGAATAGGTATTACAATCGTCTGAGCAACTGAACATGACTTCAACTGCCTAGACAACCAAATAGGACTTCAACTGCTTGAGGATTCTACAATAGGACTTTTAACTACAAATAGTAGAAAAGTATTTGATTGAGTATGCACTTGAATTGCACCGATAAGTCGATAATGTACACCCTTCCTATAATCTTCTTCTTTGTGGTATATAGTGTAGTTTGTGAAGAAAGGAAATAAATTCGATCATAAGAAAATATTCTTGAACAAACAAGTGATCAAAACATAAGGATATATAGAATTAAAGGCTTGTAAGTTCAATAATAAAGATAGAGAGAATTAGGAACCAAATAGCTAATCAAAACATTGGAATTTTATGCTTTATATAGTGTTTAAAGGTTGCAATCGTTCATGAAGAGTAATGGTGAAGAGTTGTGACTGTAACTCCTGATTAAGAGTGTAACTCTTCACGAAGGAGACAAACCTTTTCAAGAAACTAGCCGTTATGCATCGGCCGGCTGAATAGAGTGCGACTGCCAACCGAATCGATGATATTGAAATCAGCAAGGTCAAAGTGCGTTTTGGCCAGTTTTCAACCGGTTGAATATACTCATTCAAACGGCTGAATATTCATGATATTCAAAAATTGTGCACGTACAGAAAATTCAGTCGGTTGACTTGGTAGGTTTAGCCAGTTGAATTCTATGTTTTTTGTGTTATTTTTTGAAATTCTTTATCTAGAAAAACGTGTGTGTGTATATACCATGTAGAAGATATTTTAAAAACTTTTTACCTCTAGACACAGACTCTATGACAAATAACAACTGTAAGGTCATTTTGGTCTTCATTTTGGTATGTTTGTCACTTTGTGTAAGTGATATCATTTTCTGCAAAAGTAGTTAGTATATACAATATATACTTGTATATTTATCACTATCAAAACATCAAAGTACAGGGTTCTAAAATTCTCCCACTTTTTGATGATGAAAACTATATAAGTTTAATTTTAAATTTAATCAATCTTTAGATAGTCCTTCCCCTAAGTGTATACTCCCCGTATTGATATGATCATAAAATAATATCCCCATTTATCATCGACAAAAAGGAAATAGATATCTATAGGAGAAATATATAAAAATTATGTAGGGAAAGAGCTTTCTTTGGATCACCTCAAAGTACAATAATATTGTAGACAAATAATGTTAAACCATAACAAAATGTAGAAAAATTTGTGAATAACATCATAGACATTTAACATAAAAAGGATGAACATTTTAACATCACGAAATATAATTCACAGACATCACAATATAGTTCAGACATCACAAAACAAACCAGCAGTTTTACAACATCACAATAACAAGTCAAAGACATAACAAAATAACATCACAAGTAGTTCTTTAAATGAAACAACAATAAGTACTTACCTAAAAAAGGATAGAAAGAGCTAAGTTTCAAGCTCCATTGTTAGAGCTACCCGATTCTTCTTCCCCTTCATGGTCTCCTTCTTGGCCTCCTTCTTCCTCGGACGTCCATTGAAATTGATCCGACTTTTCAATCTTGGGTGGCGTTGCTCACATCAGCTTTGCCGATGATATATCCTTTGGAGTTATCTCCAAATGTGACAGATCCTCCATCTGAGTAGATAATATTTGTCAACATTTCTTTATTTTCCGTCATATGTTTTGAGCAACCACTATCAAGTATCCATTTTTCCCTTTTCTTATTTAGTACCTGCAAAAAATATAGAAATAATGTTGGTACCCACTTCCTTTGTTAGGGTCCTAAGAGTTAAATCTTAGGAAGCCAAACCCATGAGGGTTTAGAATTCCTTTTATAAACAAAATTATTATTCCTATGAACAGAAGTCATAAAAGATTTTATATACTTATTTCTAATTAAATGATAATTAGTCTTTTGAACCCAAATCTTAATAGATTTTGAATGATATGTAGTTTTCTTTTGACTAATAGATTTTAAAACTGGTTTTTCAAGACTATTATTTTTCTTCTTGACATTTATATATAGAGAGTTATACTGTTTAAGACTAGTTTTTACTTTTGTAAATTTGTTATATCCTAATCCTTTTTTATTAGAAGTGGAATCTTAGAAAGATTTTCTCTGCCTCTATTAAAGTTAGAAACATTTATGGTAATATTATCTAACTTTGTTTTAGGACTAGTAATATCTAGTTCTAGTATTCGAACGGTTGATTTCAATTTATGATTTTCTTTTGATAATGTGCCATTCTTTTCTTTTTGAGTCTCGATTTCACTATTCAACATAATAAGTTGAGAAGCAATATTAAAACAAGATTCTTATGAAATAACAAGTTCTTTTTCTAGGATTTTCTTTTCATCTCTTAACATATCAACTTCAATTTCATTTCTACCTTTCCAGTAAATCTTTATACTTTCTCTTAAGATTTCTTTGTTTATCTAATAATTTGGAATTTATCTCAACTAAATCATCAAAAGTAAGATCGCTTACATCATCGTTTGTGGCCAAAAAGCATACGTTGGCTTGTTATGAATCACTGTCGCTGTCTGATGAGGAAGATGAATATGAATCATCCCATTTAACTGAAAAACTTGTTTCTTCTTATATCTATCGCTCTTTCTTTTGTAGTTATTTTCTATCTTTCTTGCGATCTGGATAGTCTTTCTTCATATGTCCCTTTTTGTCGCATTCTTTGCATTTAAGAGTTGAGGTTGATGTTTTCTGTTATTCCTAACTTTTCGTTCTTTCTAAATTTCAGAAACCTTTTGAAATTCTTAGCTATAAATGCCAAATCATATTCATCTTCTTCATATTTTCTTTTCCGACCTGGAATGCTAATGTTTTTCTATCTTGTGCTTGAACTCGTTTTGCCTGCAAATTAACTTCATATGACATGAGATTCCATATTAACTCTTTCGATTTTATGGTAGAAATGTTGTTATCTTCTTTAATTGCTAAGACTTTTCATTCCTACTCATTTGTTAAAGCTTTTATGATTTTTGGAACAATATCAAAATTAGTATATTTTTCTCCTAATGCCAGAGGTGAGTAATATATATCTTGAAACCTGGAATACATCTCATTTATGGTTTCTTCTTGCTTCATTCTAAAATTCTGAAATTGATTCTTAAGCACATATATGCTGCTTTGTTTAACCTTATTAGTACTTTCATGAGTAACTTTAAGAGTGCGCCAAATTTCATATGTTGAAGTACACATACTAACTCTATTAAACCCATTTTTATCTAAGGAACAAAACAACGTAGTCTTAGCATTTACAGTAGCATTTAATTTTCGTGTATTTGACCATTGTGAATAAGGAGTGGTAGGTACAAAATATTCTTGTTGAGTGATATTCCAATTGTCATATCCATTTGCATGCATGTAAATTCTCATCCTAATTAACCAATAATTATAATCTATTAAATAGTGGTGGTCGTGCAGTGGATTAACCTTCAACAAAACTTGATGTTGTGTTATTTTCCATATTACTTGAATATCAAAAACTTTGTAACGGTTATATGATAACCTTGCTCTAATACCAAATGAAAGTGACTAAGGATCGAGTAATATGAATAATTATCTAAGTTATAAACCTATGTGGAATAAAAATAAAAAGTAAATAATGATAAGTAAATAACACCAGAGATTATTATACTAGTTTGAACTTCCCGTTCTCTGTCCAGTCCCAGACTCCTTCTGGATTTAAATCGATACCCTCTCTTAACCCGAAGGAATAGATATTACAATCGCCTGAGCAACCGAACAGGACTTCAACTGCCTAGACAACCGGATAGGACTTCAACTGCTTGAGGATTCTATAACAAGACTTTTAACTACGAATAGTGGAAAAGTATTTGACTGAGTATGCTCTTGAATAGTATCGATAAGTCGATAATGTACATCCTTCCTATAATCTTCTTCTTTGTGGTATATAGTGTAGTTTATAAATAAAGGGAGTAAATTTGATCACAAGAAAATATTCTTGAACAAACAAGTGATCAAAATATAAAGATATTTAGAATTGAAGGCTTGTAAGTTCAATCGCAAAGATAGATAGATTTAGAAATAGAATAGCTAATCAAAACAATGGAATTATTTGCTTTATTTTGTGTTTTAAGGTTGCAGTCGTTCGTATAGAGTAATGGTGAAGAGTTGTGACTGCAACTCTTGATTAAGAGTTGTAACTCTTCACGAAGGAGGCACATCTTTTTAGAAAACCAGCCGTTATGCAGATTTTTAGCTAGCTAGTGTGGTAGCCAGCTGAATCGATGATTTTGAAATTAGTAAGGCCATAGTGCATTTTGGCCAGCATTCAGCCGGCTAAATATTCATGATATTCAAAAATTGTGCACGTACACAGAATTCAGTCGATTGACGTAGTTGATTCAACCGGCTGAATTCCATGTTTTTTGTGTTATTCTTTAATATTCTTTATCTTGAAAAATGTATGTGTATATATACCACGTAAAAGAAATTTTAACAACTTTTTACCTCTAGAAACAGACTCTATGACAGATAACAACTTTGTAGCGTCATTTTGGTCATCATTTTGATTTGTTTGTCTCTTTGTATAAGTGATATCATTTCCTGCAAAAGTGGTTAATATATACAATATATACTTGTACAGTTGTCACTATCAAAACATCAAAGTACATGATTCTAACAAGATTCTCTTTATGTTAGAATGACCAGCCAAGGAAGTTGAATGATTTTCATGTAATAGAAGTTGCTTAACTTTATTATCTTCTGGACTAATTGTAATTTTTCCTTTATAAATAATAATCCATTAACTTGTTTAAGTTTGTTTGCGTCCAAATTACCACTCTATAACTTGATGTGCAAGTCTAGAAAATAAGGACTTGAAGAAATTCTATGTTTTACTTCTAGTAACCAATCAAATTGTACCATTGAAATTGCCTGTAGTTGTAATGTGGATGGAATCGGGGTTTCAGTTTGCAATATATTGTCTTCATCTCTTCTCGATAAATAGTCGGCCACTATATTTTCTCTACCAGATTTGTACTCAACAGTGTAATCAAAACATGCAACTTAGCAAACCATTTACTTTGAATACCAAAATGAAATTTTTGTTTCAAAGGATATTTGAGGTTTTTATGATAAGTCTTTATAACAAATTTCCTCCCAAGTAGATATTGCGACCATTTTCTTATTGCTAACATGAGAGCTAATAATTCTTTCTTATATGCTGACAAAAAAGTACTTTTACCTTTGAATTCTCGACTGACATATGCAGTTGGTCTAAAATTTTGTAGAAGTACAGCTCCAATTTCTTCACCATAGGCATTACACTCAACCACACACTCTTGGGAAAAATCAGGCATGGCAAGTATAGATGGAGAAATTAAGCTTTGTTCTAAGGCATCATATTCTATTTGAGCTTCTTCATCCTAGGTAAATGAATTTTTTTGGTCAATTGGTTGGTTAATGGTTTAGCAATTATCCCATAGTTCTAGGCAAATCTTCTATAATAGCCTAAGAGGCCCAAAAAACCCTTTAATGCTTTTAAACTTTTGGAAATTGACCAAGACTGGACTGTAGTAGTTTTATCAAGATCCACTGCAATTCCTTTCCGAGACACCACATGTCCTAAATAAGCTACTTTTGATTTTCCAAACTGACACTTTGAAAGCTTAACAACCGATTTATTGTCCTTTTACATCAACAATGTTAGTGAAATGTGAAGTAGTCATACCAAGTCTTATTATAAATCAATATATCATAAAAAATGAACTTTCTGAGGTAAGGCTTGAAAATAGAGTTCATCAAAGCTTGGAATGTTGATGGTGCATTTGTAAGGCCAAATGGCATCACAACAAATCCATAATAACCCTCATGGTTTCTAAAGCTGTTTTGTGAATGTCTTCCTCATGCATCCTGATATGGTGGTAACCAGACTTGAGATCAATTTTAGAGAAAGAAAATTTGAACCAACCAATTGATCTACCGTCTCATCATTCAAACGTATAGGGAATTTATCTTTAATTGTTGTCTTGTTAAGTTTCCTATAATCAATACACATCCTCCATGAACCATAGATTTTTTACCATCACTGCTGGGGTAACATATTATGAACTAAAGCTTGGTCTAATTCTCTAGATTATAGTATGTCTTGAATCATTTTTTTCAATTTCATTTTTTATATGAAATGAATGTCAATATGGCCTGAGACAAATAGGTTTTGCATTTGGTATTAAAGGAATTTTATGATTATGCTGCCTTAATGGAGGTAATGAGGAAAGTGGTGAAAATACAGTTGAGAACTTATTGATGATCAATTGTAAGTCAAATGGAACTGGAAGTTGAGTGGATATAGAATCTTTGTGGAGGAGTTCTATGGATGAAGTTGCAAAGGGAGATTTAATCATATGAATCATTAAACACATGTTCTGACTATTTATCTCTTTGCTGATAGTATGAGCAGAAACAATTTGAGTTTCTTTAGTATGGTTGCTTTTGCCAAATTACCCAATGGCCGTGTAGAACAAATTTAACTTGAAGTTTCTTAAAATTGATAATAATATCATCTAAATCTTACATCCATTAAACTCCCAAAACTACTTAACAAACCCCTAAGGGAAGAAGTAAGTTACTTGAATTTTTGCTCCTTGGCATGTTATTTCAACATCAGAACACATGCCATTCCCAAATAATTTTTCCTTACTAGAGATATAAACTTCAAATGATTTAGCATGATTAATATGCAATCTTGGATTCTTTTCTAATTCAGTATTAATAAAATTGTATCTAAAACTTGAATCAATGAAGTCTTATAGTGTTATTTGCAGCTACAGTACGTACTTTTCTAGAGAAATAGAAGGTATAATATCTTCAACCAGAGGTTCTGGTTGCACGTTATTTATTTTGACATTTATAACTAGGGTGCCATTTTTTATCACATATACAACATAATTCTGGACTTCTCCGTATTATTATTTTAGATTAGCTTAATTTCTTGGGTTGAAGATGTAGGATCGTTTTAACCATAGGGGGGGTGAATAGGGTCTACTAAAAATTAATGCGGAAATAAAATAAAAATAGAAAGTAATGCATTAAAGATCACACACAGTTTTACCCAGCTTCAGCAAAAACCTACCTATGTGCTGCCCCCAAGGTTTCTACTTGAAATTAAGTAATCAGACGATTACAAAAACATGTAAACTTGCGATACCCGCTAACTCGATTAACCTAACTCTAAGCTCAAAACCTTACCACAACTCAGCCACTGAGTTGCGAATTCTCCGAACTACGCCATGTTGTTCGTAACCTAGTTAAAACTAGAGTTTTAACAAAGTTAAGAAAGGAGAAATACAAATTTAATTAAAACTCTAAATTATAATTTAGCCCGAATCAAAAATAATATCGGCCCAATTAGAAAAAACAGTGTGGTCCAAAAAATAAGATGATCCTCATATTCTTATTTGTATATCTAGCCGATTATTCCTCTTTCACTTTCGATTTAGGGTTTTGTTGAACTGAAGCCGCCGCTTGGAAATTTAAATCGTTTGCCTTGATGCTTTCGTTCCCCAGTTTGCTTACTGCTGCTTCTTCGATCAGTGTTATTCAATTGCTTCAGAGGGTTTGAGTTCAACTTTGGTATGTTTTTGCCTCTTGAATGCTTTCGGTGATTATTTTTGAACTTTGATGTTTTGCCGATGATGAATTGGGTTTTCTAGGGATCAAAACCCTATAATTTCATTTTGTATATTTAGATTTGAATTCTTCGTGATTTTAGTACTTGCGTTGATTTCAGATCGAACGATCTCTGAAGTATGACTTGTTCATCTATGACTTAATCATCCTTCGATTACAGCTTGGCATTTAAATTTGAGCTATATATATATGGTTCCATTTTTTTTGGCTGCCCATGACTTGTTCAATTCATCATTCGCTGTTTCATTTTCTGAAATATGTGATCTGTGATTGAATTTCCTTGACTTTGTTCAAAATGCTACTGATTAATTACCCACATGCGTTGATTTTCTTCATTTATATGCTCATGTTGCCTTTGCTTGAGTTTGGTTTGATGTCTCCATGTACATACATACATACATACATACATACATACAGGTATGTATATATGTGTGTGATTGCTATGGCTATGCTCTGATGCTTGGATGTCTCCTCTGTTGCATGTTGTTGCTTTGCATTCATGTTGATGATATTGCACATGTTCACTTGCATTTATCTCTGCCCTCAATTCTGGTTGTTTTCTTTTCATGTGTGTTCATGCCTGAATGCTTGCATATCCATGTACATATGAGCATGTTTACTTGTTTGGTCGCCACTATATATATGTATACATGTGTGTACAGACATGTATATATGTATGCTGGTGCCTTTATAGCTTGATGCTCTTACTTGATTGCTTTGTACTGACCATTGCTGTGTTGTTTGTTTTTGCATTGCACCTGAGTTGAATTCGATCTTTGGCTTGGGTTCTATCATTTCATTGATCTGGACTTGGAGTCTTGGATGTTAGCCTTGCATTGCCTTGTACTATTAATCTTTCCTTATTGAGTATTCAGTTTTTGCTAGGTTGATAATCTTGATGCCTTCATACCTGAACTGATATATGTGTATACATATATATTTTCATGTTCATGTTGACTGAACTTGATTTTTATTCTTGTTATTCAAGTGCTTTTCTTTTGCCTTTGTTATTGTAGTCTGGATCCATTTGTATATTTTCATGGGTATGCACTATGATTCTCGAGACACTGAGGCAATACACATGTGTACATGTACACATGTGTATATGCAGGCTCTTGAGATCGAATGTCCTTGCCAGTGAAAAAAAAGAAAAACAACCCAAATTACCTCAGGCAACAATATTTTAAAAATTATTTTTATTTTCAGTTCAAGTTCACATTATTTTCTAGACTACTGCTTTTAAATTATATGTGACAAGTACTCAGAAGACTGGACATATACTAAAGCTTGAAGACAGCAAAAGAGTGTGACAGTTAGTGAATTGATCAACATGTATTCTTGTACAAAATATGTAAAGCAGTGTTGAGTTGTATATTTATTCAAAATAGTTAGAGCTAAAAATATGTAATGTTCGATATTGTAATACAAACAATTGTTTGAATAAAATATTTGTTTATTGTTCAATGAATATCTGTGTATTCTATTTTTATAGTTGTGTTTGAATATTTTATATCGAATAATATTATATCCAATACATTTAATATCTATATATTTATACATGTTTATTATCATCAAACCAAAAATCATAGGCTATTGTATTCTACAATCTCCCCCTTTTGATGATAACAAATATATATTAAGATTTTGACTCGATGAATTCTATTAGCTCCCCCTATTTGAATAATCTCCCTACAACAAAGCTCTCCCTTCACATATGCATGAAAATAAAAAAATATGCAAATAAAAAACAATAAAAAACAAATGCAATGAACCTAGATGAGAATATGCAAAAAAAACTTATTTGCCAAAATCTTAACTTCTCTCCCTCTTTTGTTATCAGCAAAAGAGTAGTAGTGTTAGATAAGAGTGATAAAGTGATAGACATTAATACAACATTAATACCTAATCGAGTATAAATATTAAATTTAAAAAAAAATCAAATAATAATCATAAATACTCTGTTAGGCGCATATTCCATTTTAGAGTGATAGGAGTGATGTCGGCATAGAAAACCATATAGTCGTGTCCATTTGTGGTATATTTATGACATAAATTTTTTAAATACTTACTAACCATGCATAACCGTTAGGACTTTTAAATGAGATTAGTAGTATTCCCTATTTTTTTATTAAAAGTGAATTCCAAGCATCTTCTAACCACGCATAACCATAAGGACTTTTAAATGGGGTTAGAATCAACTTGCCTATTTTATCCAATTTTGATATGTTTTCCATACATACATAATCGTGAGGACTTTTAAATGAGTATGAAAGCACATAATCAAAGATTCCAAGTAGTTCACCCATGCATAACCGTGAGGACTTTTAAATGAGAGTGAGTACTTTCGGATGATTTTATTGCTAATTAAAAAAATGAATAATTTCCCGTTTAAATGCCATATTTTGACATACTATATTGGATTTTGATGAGTGATTGCTGTAGAAATATGATAGGAATAGAGATGGTCATGGAATTTTTACCAACTAAAGTTATTAAAAATTTTGTCAAAATTTTTAAAGAAATTTTCTAAATATACTCTCTCAAGACATAATGTATGATCAAGATTAACACTCGCCACTTTTTTCAGTCTCCATTTTTCTTTTCGATAATCAATAGGGAGTTAGATTAGTTAACATAAGCAAAAAAATAATGTAAAATCACATTTCTAAAATGCCTAAACTAAGACGAAGACGACAAAAACTATTTTCTGGTAGAGGTTTTGTAAAAATGTCAACCAATTGAGAATCAGTTGAAATGAAGTTTATGCCGATATTTTCTTTGGAAATGTGATCTCTAATGAAATGATGTCTAACATCTATATGCTTGGTGCGAGAATGATGTACAGGATTATTTGAGAGATCAATTGCACTTTTGCTATCACACATAAGTGGAACTCGTTTAAAATTTAGACCATAGTCTTGCAAGGTTTTATCATCCATAAGATTTGAGCAGAGCAACCGCTTAGAGCAATATACTCTGCCTCAGTGGTAGATAATGCAATACAATTTTGTTTTCGAATTGACCATGCAACTAACGAATGTCCCAACATAAAACACGTTCCACTAGTACTTTTTCTACCAACTAGACTACCAGCATAGTCTGCATCTGAATACCCTTTTAACTCAAATTTATAATTAGTTGGATACCATAGACCGAACTGTGGGGTGTGCAACAGATACCTTATAATCCTTTTTACAGCTTTTAAATGAAATTCTTTTGGATTTTATTGAAACCGTGCATATAAACAAACAGAGAACATAATGTCCAGTCTAAAAGCAGTAAGATAAAGAAGTGATCCAATCATACCTCGATATTTCTTTTGATCAACTACCTTACCTTTTTCATCCTTGTCAATTTTAATTGTTGTGCTCATGGAAGTTTTTGCAGGTTTAGCATCTTTCAATCCAAATTTGTTGACAAGCTCTCTGATATATTTTGTTTGAGAGATGAACGTACCTTTTTCGCTTTGTTTGATTTGAAATCCTAAAAAGAATTTCAACTCTCCTACCAAGCTTATTTCAAACTTTTCCTGCATGACTTTTTCAAATTTCTCATACAAAAGGTTGTAAGTGGCACCATAAATAATGTCATCAACATATATTTGAACAATTAATAGGTCATCATTTTCGTGCAATAGAAATAATATGGTGTCTACACAGCCCTTTTGAACCCATTTTCAAGGAGATAAGTGCTAAGACATTCGTACCAAACCCTAGGGGCATGTTTTAATCCACATAGTGCTTTCTTAAGTTTATATACATGGTTAGGGTATTCTTGACTTTCAAAACCTTCAGGTTGTTCAACGAATGCATCCTCTTTCAAAATTCCATTAAGAAAAGCACTTTTAATATACATTTGTCTTAGTTTAAATCCTTTATAACAAGCAAAATCTAACAAGATTCTAATGGATTCTAGTCTTGCTATTGGTGCAAAAGTTTCATCAAAATCAATTCCTTCAATTTGATTATAACCTTTAGCAACTAACCTAGCTTTGTTCCTAATCACATTTCCAGATTCATCAAATTTATTTTTAAAAACCCATTTGGTTCCTACAACTAGATAATCATTAGGTCTAGGTGCTAGAATCCAAACATCATTTCGTTTAAATTGATTTAGCTCTTCTTGCATAGCCATAAATTAACTCTCATCATTGAGAGCTGTATCTATGTCTTTGGGTTCAATTTCTGAAATAAATCCACTATATAGACACAAATCATATAAATTTCTAAAGGAAGAACGAGTTTGAATACCTACGGTAGGATTACCTATTACCAATTCTGGAGGATGATCTGCTTTGAATTTCAATCTCTCTGGTTCCAGATTTCTTTGGACTTCTTCCGTGGTTGTGGTTTCTTTTGGATTTTCATTTTCATCCTTTTCGTTCTCCTCTTCGACATTGCTTTTGATTGTTTCCTTGCTTTGATCATCAATGCCTTCATTAAATTTCACATTGATTGATTCCATGATTGTTCTCGTCCTTTTGTTGTATACTCTATAAGCTTTGCTTCTGGAAAAGTATCCCATGAACATGCCTTCGTCAGCTTTTGGCTCAAATTTTCCCAGTTGATCACCTGTATTGAGAATAAAACACGGACAGCCAATTTTTTTGAAATATGCAATGTTTGGCTTTTTGTCGAACCATAGTTCATAGGTGGTTTCTTAAGAATCTGCCTAATCATGACTCTATTCATTACATAACAAGCTGTATTTACTGCCTCTGCCCAAAAAGACAAGCGTAGTTCATACTCATTTATCATAGATCCAGCCAACTCTTATAAGGTTCGATTCTTTCTCTCAACTACTCCATTTTGTTGTGGAGTACGTGGGGCAGAGAATTCATGTTTAAATCCATTTTCATCACAAAAATTTTCAAATTCATAATTTTCAAATTCTCCACCATTATCACTTCTTAGAGAAATAATAGAAACTCCTTTTTCATTTTGAACTAATTTTGTGAATTTAGTGAAGTATGAGAAAGTTTCTGATTTTTTAGCTAAGAAGTATACACACGTGTATCTAGAGTAATCATCAGCCAATACATAACAATATCTCTTACCACCTAAACTTGCAATATCGTTAGGTCCAAACAGATCCATATGAACTAGTTCAAGGACTCTAGAGATACTTACAGTGTTTTTGGTATGAAAAGATGATTTTTTTTTAATTTTCCCATAGTATATGCTTTACATAGAGTTTCTGTTTTGAAATCATGAGATGGTAAACCTCTTACCAAATCTTTTCTTTTTAATTTTTTTAACAGATTCATGCTAGCATATCCTAATCGTCTATGCCATAAGTTTACTTCTTCATCCTTAGCTACCAAACATTTTGAAAGAGTGAGATCATCAAAAGATAGAGAGTATATATTACCTTTCCTCTTACCTGAAAATAATGTTTCTTTTGATGATTGGTCAACAATCTTGCACAAATCAGAATAAAAACAACATTCATTCCCTTATCACATAACTGGTTGATTGAAATCAGATTATGGTGCAGATTTTTGACATATAATACATCGTTTAAGGTAAATGTGCCATTACCTACTTTACCTTTACCGATAATTTTACATTTATCGTTGTTTCCCATTTTGACTCTGCCACCTTTGTACTTCTCTAGGCTAAGGAACTTTGATTTGTCACCCGTCATGTGCTTGGTACAGCCAGAATCCAGGTACCACTTTTGTTGTTCCTTAGCCTACCAACACACCTACATGAGAAAAGAGTTTAGTGACCTATTTGTTTTCATAGGTCCACGATTGTTAGTGACAAAAAATTTTGAAAAATAGTTTACGTAGAACCAATACAGTCTATGTTTGTTCCTTTTGGCACCCAGATTTGTTTGATTTTAAAGGATTTTACATTCGTGCCTTTAAGAAACCAAATTAGTATAGTTTTCGTGTGTTTGGGTCTATACCAGCAATTGTTTTGATTATGTCCAATTTTTTCACAAATCGTGCACTTGGAGTTGACATGATTAGTTTCACTTCTACCTTTTTCAGATTGAGTATACCCAAGCCCTTGTCTAATAGAATTAACAGTTTGTTTCCCTAATATAATATTTAGTGATCTTTCTCCTTTGGAGAATTTTCCTAAAGTTGTAGACAATTGTTGGACTTGTGATTTGAGATATTCATTTTCATTCAATAACAAAATGCACTTTTTAGTAGAATTTTCTCTCCTAGTATTTTCACTTTCTTTGAAAATCAGAATTTCAATTTCAAGCGATTTAATTTTAATTTCTGATTTTTTTATTTCTTTTTCTAATGATTGACACTTATCACACTTAGGGCTCTTTTTTCTATAGTTTTGAACCATTTGATCAAGTTGCATATTTAGTTCTATCAAACTATCTTTTTGTGATTCAATTTTAGCGTACTTCTTCCTAAGTCTTTCAAAACAACCATTTACTTCATGAAAATATATAAGTAATTGCGAGTGAGTATGTTTTGATACCTCGCTTGGCTCGTCATCATCGTTGTCACTTGTTTCTCCTAAAAAACACAGATTTTCTCTTTCACTCTCAGTGCCAGTGTTTTCATCATCATCTTTATCACTTTCATCCCAAGTTACTGCAAAACTTCTCCTTTTCGGTTTCTTTCCTTTGCTGAATCGATTTTGAGGACAATTTGACTTGAAATGACCAGGTTTATTGCACTTGTGACAAATGATCTCCTGCTTCTCTGAGTTGTCTAGAACTTTGATGATTTTGCTCTTTAGTTGTTGATTTAGGGCTGGATTTCCATATTTGCGGTTCCACCTTTTGAATCTCTTTATTATCAGTGCCAGTTCTGCTGCTCCTTCATCATCACCATCATCATCTTCACTTTCGATCGTTCCTTTGAGAGCTATTGATTTCTTTCGCATATCTCCTCCTTCACGTTCTTCCTTGAATTTGATTTCTAGCTCATAAGTGATGAGGTTTTCGATGATTTTTTCAATTTTAACTTGTTTTAGATCCTTTGATTCTTGGATGGCAGTCACCTTTGCTTCAAAATTTTGTGGAATAATTATGAGGATCTTTCGGACTATTTCCAGTTCTATGTATGATCTTCATAGAGATTTTGATTTGTATACAAGATTAAAAAGTCGTCCATTCATTTCTTTAACACTTTCATCCTTTGCCATTGTGAAGTTCTCGTACTCGCTATTAAGCATGGCAAGGCGAGATTCTTTAACTTAGGAGGTTCCTTCATGAGTCACTTCAAACATGTGCCAGATTTCCTGTGCAGTTAGACAATGTGAGACACGGTTAAATTCAATTTGATCTAATGAACAAATACTAGAATTCATAACTTTAGCATTAGCAGTTTACAGTTTATTTTCAAGATCTGTCCATTGATCCATAGGTTTATCAATTTCTTGATTACCTACCATTACTGTTGGTGTGCTATATCCCGTTTCAACAATATTTCATGCATCTATGGTTTTCAGAAAAAAATTTCATTCTGGTTTTCCAATATGCATATTCACCATTGAACATGGGTGGTCTAGCTATGGACTGACCTTCAGCAAAAGCATTATTAAAAGTAGCCATTGAAAGAAAAAATCAAAAAAATTTAACAGAAAATGGTTTTTGATCCTAGCTCTGATACCACTTGTAGGATCATTTTCACCTGGAGGGGGGGGGTGAATAGGGTCTACTAAAAATTAATGCAGAAATAAAACAAAAAACACAAGGTAATGCAGTAAAGATCACACACAGTTTTACCCAACTTCGGCAAAAACCTGCCTATGTGCTGCCTCTAAGGTTTCTACTAGAAATTAAGTAATCAAACGCTTACAAAAACACGTAAACTTGCGATACCCGCTAACTCGATTAATCTAACTCTAAACTCAAAACCTTGTCACAACTCAGCAACCGAGTTGCGAATTCTTCGAACTACGCCACGTAGTTAGTAACCTAGTTAAAACTAGAGTTTTTACAAAGTTAAGAAAGGAGAAATACAAATTTCATAAAAACCCTAAATTATAATTTAGCTCGAATCAAAAAATATCGGCCCAATTAAAAAAAACAGTGCGGTCCAAAAAATAAGATGATCCTCTTATTCTTATTCATATATCCAGCCGATTATTTCTCTTTCACTTTTGATTTAGGGTTTTGCTGAAATGAAGCCGCCACTTGGAAATTTAAATCGTTTGCCTTGATGCTTTCGTTCCACAATTTGCTTACTGCCGCTTCTTCGATCAGTGTTATTCGATTGCTCCAGAGGGTTTGAGTTCAACTTTGGTATGTTTTTGTCTCTTGAATGCTTTCGGTGATTATTTTTGGACTCTGATGTTTTGCTGATGATGAATTGGGTATTTATAGGGATCAAAACCCTATAATTTCATTTCGTATATTTTGATTTGAATTCTTCGTGATTTTAGTACTTGCGTTGATTTCTGATCGAACGATCTCTGAAGTATGACTTGTTCATCTCTGACTTGACCATCCTTCGATTACAGCTTGGCATTTAAATTTTATATATATATATATATATATCTGGTTCCGTTTTTTGCTGCCTACGACTTGTTCAATTCATCATTCGTTGTTTAATTTTCTGAAATATGTGACCTGTGATTGAATTTCCTTGACTTTGTTTAAACTGCTACTGATTAATTACCCACATGCCTTCATTTTCTTCATTTATATGCTCATGTTTCCTTTGCTTGAGTTTGATCTGATGTCTCCATGTATATACATACATACATGTATGTATATATGTGTGTGATTGCTATGGCTATGCTCTGATGCCTGGATGTCTCCTCTGTTGCATGTTGTTGCTTTGTATTCATGTTGATGATATTGCACATGTTCACTTGCATTTATCTCTGCCCTCAATTCTTGTTGTCTTGTTTTCATGTGTGTCCATGCCTGAATGCTTGCATATCCATGTACATATGGGCATGTTTACTTGTTTGGTCATCACTATATATATGTATACATGTGTGTACAAACATGTATATATGTATGTTGGTGCCTTATTAGCTTGATGCTCTTACTTGATTGCTTTGTACTGACCATTGCTGTGTTGTTTGTTTTTGCATTGCACCCGAGTTGAATCCAGTCTTTGGCTTGGGTTCTGTCATTTCATTGATCTGGACTTGGAGTCTTGGATGTTAGCCTTGCATTGCCTTGTACTAGTAATCTGTCCTTGTTGAGTATTCTGTGTTTGCTGGGTTGATAATCTTGATGCCTTCATACCTGAACTGATATATGTGTATACATATATATTTTCATGTTCATGTTGACTGAACTTGATTGTTATTCTCGTTATTCAAGTGTTTTCCTTTTGCCTTTGTTATTGTAGTCTGGTTCCATTTGTATATTTTCATGGGTCTGCACTATGATTCTCGAGACGCTGAGGCAATACACATGTGTACATGTACACATGTGTATATGCAGGCTCTTGAGATCGGATGTCCCTGCCAGTGAAAAAAAAGAAAAACAACCCAAATCACCCGAGGCAACAATATTTTAAAAAATATTTTTATTTTCAGTTCAAGTTCACATTATTTTCTAGACTACTGCTTTTGAATTATATGTGACAGATACTCAGAAGACTGGACATATACTAAAGCTTGAAAACAGCAAAAGAGTGCGACAGTTAGTGAATTGATCAACAAGTAATATAGTACAAAATATGTAAAGCAGTGTTGAGTTGTATATATATTCAAAATAGTAAGAGCTAAAAATATGTACTATTCGATATTGTAATACAAACAATTGTTTGAATAAATTATTTGTTTATTGTTCAATGAATATCCGTGTATTCTATTTTTACAGTTGTGTTTGAATATTTTATATCGAATAGTATTATACCCAATACATTTAATATTTGTATATTTATATATGTTTATTATCATCAAACCAAAAAGCATAGGCTATTGTATTCTATAGAAGAGTGGTTGTACTTTTGGAATAAGGGTTTAACACATGATTAAATGTGGTTTGTTTTGGGTGAGGAAGTGATGAAGTCTGTTGCTGATGAGAATGGGATTTGAAAGGGAATTGGTATGACTGCTTCATTGGTTTTTTAAACACATTAAACTTTTCTTCACTGACTTTTTCCAAGGTGATAGCATCTCGGACGTTTTGGTTAAGCATATAATGGATCATACTTAATTTCATCCTTCAATCCACCCACAGATCTATCCATAATGTGTTTAGATGGCTATTTATCTAATAAACTGAGAATTTATTCAAAATTACTCAAATAATCTCTTATTGATCCAGTCTGTTTGATGGCTGATAATGCTTCAAATGGTCTTTGGAAATGAATGATGCTAAATCTTGCAATAATTTTTTCTTTAATAACCTCCCATTCAAAATAATTGTCAACATTAATAGAGAGCCAATGATACCAGTGTAATGCTTCATTCCTAAAGTGAAACGGACAAATTTGCACCTTCGCACTATCAGGAATATGATAATAGCTGAATATTAATTCAGCTTATTTAATCCAGGCCAAAATATCATTAGATCCATCATAGATAGGAAATTCAAGCTTCATAGATTTGTAATGTAAAAATGAAGATGAAAAATGTAATGATGAATGAGAATTATGATTTTGTAACGACCCAGTATTTTGGACCATTCGCATCCGCACATGTCGAACTTGAATAATTCAAAATACCGCGTTGTTAATTTAAATTTGGCAAAACTGAACATATACAGTAAATAAATAATCACAGATCACAGACACAGAGTAATAAATGCAGCGGAAATAAAAGAGATAGTAGTTCATGAAGCTACTATATAAATGTATAAGTTACATCAGAGTTAAACCAGATACAACGGAAGAGTAATACGATACATCAGATACAAATCAGAATACATCACTGGAATCCGAATACTAAAACAGAATAGATGGCTGGATCTTCAGGCAAAGCTCCAACTCCAAAGGTGAGTCTCGAATACTGGTACACTCAGTCTGACCCGGGCGTAAAGCAAAAACACAAAACACTCGAGTCAGGATTAACATTCTTATATCAATAAATCCAACTCAAGTGAAATAGCAATTGAAATACAAGTAACTCAAAGGATGTTTGGAATAACCATCCTTTAAGGATCCGTTAAACTATCTACTATGTAGTAGTGTACGGTAAATAGATAATGTCTATCAGTAATATAGAGTATCAAAATAGTGTTAAGGCGTTACCATTATTCCCCTTAACACATTTTATATAAGCGTTATAGTCTATACAGCACTGTAAACTCCACCGTAAACTAGTGGGATATCAGGGAGTACTCCATAGGTATAGCACAAAACAAATCGTAGTGGTCGCGTATAGGGATACAAGTATGACAAGGCACATGAGGCAACACCCAAGGTAGTGAAACTACCGTTTGCCTGATCCGGACTGGTGAGAACGCATCGCCGTAGCGATCGCAACACCGCGAAACAACACTCCCAAATCAAGGGTGCACCAATCGACAACAAGTAATGAGTAGTTTTCGAAGAAGTCTGTTCGCTTGAGGCAGCTAACCCCCATTTGGCCCGGCATGGCTCCTGTTTTAGTCATTTCCAATTTGACACAAGTGTCAAGGCTATCCATTATCGTTCTCTTTCTTCGGTCATCACGTACATCATTCCAACCACTTCATTCTGGATCACACTCCGCATATAGCTATTAAAGTGTTTTCGGTTTAGACAGAGAGTATGTCCATAACCAATTCCGGTCTCTTTAATAACTTTCGTAATTATTACACCGATTGGTCGTTTATTTATTTCAAAACCAAATCAAATTCAATTTCAAATAGAATTTGTAAACCAACATTTCATTTGTCTTTCTAAATCAATTTCCATAATTTACGTTTCAAAATTTCCAAATTCCCATTTCAAAATCTTATAATTCAATTTCAAAATTTATTTAAAACAATTCAAATATTGATTCAAGTTCGTATATAAGTTTCATTCCGAAATCATTTAAATTAATTTAACATTCAAATTGGTTTAAACTCAATTATCAATTTCATTCAATATTCGTTAAGTAAATTTATCCTTCAAAACAATTTATTTAATTTCCAATTCATTAAAACAATTACTTAAGTTCAACGCTATTATATCAAACTTACAAATTGCATTAAATTAAATTCATCAAATCAAATTCTTTACATTTCAAGTCTCACTTTAATTTCAATAAAACACATTTTATTTCTTATTAGAGAAATTCAATTTCATTTATTAATTTACTTAGTTACAATTTCAAAACTCAATTAATAAAGAAACTTGATTTCACTTATTAAAGAAGTTCAATTTCACTTATCAAAGAAGTTCAATTTCACTTATCAAAGAATTCAATTTTATTTCATTATTAAATAATTCAACTTATTAAATTATTAAATAATTTCAAACTTAATTCAATCATTTCTCAAATTTAACAACGTTCTTTCATCAATTACATTGTTAATATTTTGTTTCAGATTAATAAATATTAACATTTTCCTTTCATTGGAAATTCAATTTCAACTTCATTTCAAAACCTTATTGTTTATCCAAATAAAATCTTCATTTTATTTTAAAATCAAATTATTGACCAATCGATTTTTATTTAATTCTCTATCCTAGGTCAAAGTTTAATTTGGGTATTTATCATTTCAACCCGATTCCAATTCAATTCAAAATCAAAGCATAGCAAAGGGAACTTGCAGTGTGATAACTGGGATGGTGTCAAAGTAAATAAACAAGCAATAACAATAATCAATAACAATCCAATAATCAATTCAAATAATCCCAAAATAACCGTATTAATTCACATTGTTGTTTGTGCGAATTAATATAATTATTTCTAGAATCTACACTATTATTTCATGTAGATTAAAGATTATTACACTAATATTTGTACGGTTCTTCAATTGATATCTATTATCCAATTTCATACTACATCAAATTTACAACATACATTCAATGGTTCAAGGTGTACATAACCAAATTTCTACGTGTCAATTAATCTTACATTTAAATAAGGTCATATTATGCAAATGTCATCTAATCAAATTTAGCATATATCACATCTAACTATCCTACGTCAATTTCAATTTCAAATTATTTATCACTTACACATAAACAATTTAACGTCCAATGTCAACATCAAACAATCAATCATTATCAACCAAACTGAATTATCATTGTATAAATAACTGATAGTGGTGTCAGATGTCACAGGTGAACTGATACAGGTAATAACAGTGTAAATAACTAACAGTAGCATATTTCAATTGTCGTTTCAATTGTCGTTTCAATTGAAATCAAATTTAATAAATAAAAGAACATTAATCGTGAGTGATTGCTCACCTTTCGAGGTTAGAGCAGTAGACAATTGAAGATGAGCTACGAATCCAAGGACGAATTCCAAAGCAAAGCAAGATTGGCATGAATTGGACAAACAGAGCTGATAAATATAGATCGATGAAAAAATCAGAAATTGCTCGATGTAGACCGAAACCAAATATATATTATTCTAATATATTATTTTATTAACCAATATAAATTTTGAAACTTATTAAAATTATATATATACGTTTCAAAAATCATAGTTTTAAACTAAAACACATATATAAATCAACATATATACATGATATATTTTGAAATAAATATTTGCATATATACTTATCTAAAATCGACATATTAAACATATATACATATAGGCTACACGTTATGTATAAAACATATATTCTTATATATGTCGAGACAACACTGACAAATTCAACACCCATTTAAACTGTACGCTGCAAACAATTTAAACAATGATATCCAATACGTGTCATATTATAATTGACGTGGGCCATACATGTCCATTACTACACTTCTTCTATCAAATTGCTTTTCTTTTTCAAGACATATACCATATACTATGTAGAAATATAAATATATATATACAACTTCTTTATGATATGCTGACTGATTTATATTAACCCATATATATGTATAACAAAAGCTACAGGTTTTTCTTAAAAATAAACGAAACTGCTTTTACATATAAAATCGTTAGTATAATATATAATACACTATGTAACAACAAATTTGTTACCAATATCCTATATACCATAACCACTATAAACATACTCATAAGCCTAATATTATATATAATTAACGTAAACTTGTATACTAGCATACTGTCAATATTATATAACTAACATAACTTAATTTTTTTTTATATAGAGGTTTACATTTCAACAGATTAAATCTATAAAAACAATTTTTTTTCTACTAGAGCTTTGTAACCAAACAACTTATATAACCTACAGTTAATAATATATACAACAAACAGTTGTAACTAACATTGTTTGAAAACTTCATACATATAATACTTATACCCTATAAAACTAACATAAATCTTATATATGTTATATGCCTATATGCGAATAAGACCATAACTCATGCAAGCCGTTCGTATACACAAAACTATTATAAATATATGTTAAAACCCAGCAAACAAATACATATGTTACCAGCCTTCACACATACATAAATTATATACTCTTCCATATAACACGTATCGGCCATGGCATATATAACTTAATATAAAATTTTATGACTAAAATTTCTAAAATATGATAAAATAAACATACTATAATATAACATACATATCATATTATATGCAACATACCTATCATACTATAAAAGGAGAAGGAGGCCGATGGTTGTAAGGGCTGGAGAACGGCAAAGCTGGAAACGGTGGATCAGAGAATGCTGGGAAGGAGGGTGTGGTGGAGAGAGGGAGGGAGAAGGAAAACTCAGCTGGGCGGAAGTGTTGGGGCAAGCAGGGTCGAGTGCTTTTGGTGATGAGATGCGAGCGGGAATGGTGCTATTTCCGTTGCGAGCTCCGGCAGTCAAGGTGAGGCGACTGGCGATGGAATGGGTCAGGTTGCGGATGAAGTGCAGAAGAGAGAGAGGGCGGGCGGAGTGTAGCAGAGGCCGAGAGGCTGAGGTGAAGAGAGGCGGGATGGAAGAGGCTTGGAAAAATGAAGAGGAGCTTCTTGTTTCAGAGAAAAAATTTTGAAATGTAATGCGAATGAACAGAATGACCAAAATTATGAATAGGTGGAATTACAATAGTTGGATGCCAGCTGTTTTGGGAAAAATAAAAGTCATGAGAATTTATGTAATAATCACAGCGATTGACCATTGGTTTCAAACAGTGGGTAAATAAATGGACGAAGGAATTCAAAGTTCTAAACGGTACGGATCCTGTACCGATCGATTGCCAGTTTCACGAATTCCGCTGTGTACCGGACTTCAAAACATAGAAATAAATATACCGCAGAGGTCAGCATGACGAGACGATCAAAAATGGTATACAGATATCAACGGTACGATTGAATTATAAAAACTCGAATTTTCTATAGCGGAAAGTGCTAGAAAAATGCAGAGAAATAAGATCGATGGAGCTAAAGAAGTCCGAATTTGGAAAAACGGAAGCTGACGTCTTGCTCAGAAGATGTTTTAGAATTTTTCCATATATAAATATTTAGGTTTCGAAAACATTTTATTTTCATCGCTTTTTAACTGATTAAATTGAAGTAAATTTACGCACGAAATAAACTTTCATATTTTCGGACGAAAATTTACCAGTTGCTATGTTTAACTAAACACATTCCAAATATCAAATTTATATTTCAAAATTTTATCGTTTAAAATTTTATAAAATTTTAACTAATTACGTTATTAAACAGTTAAAATTTACGGGTCGTTACAGATTTCTAGGTAAATCATTATTACCAAAGCTTGGAGATATAAATTCAATACCATTATTAGGAGCTGAACCTAAAATACCAGGAGAAGAATTCAATGGATGAGGAGGTGGAATTTGTTGATCTGTATTCAATGGAATCTCCTTAGAATTTTTTGACAATTGATTGTGTCTCAAATCTTTCAATTCCTGAAAAATAAGTTGCAATGTACTCTGAAATTCTTCAATTGATTTCTGGATCTGAGTGCTATTTGTAATGATTTGAGAAGCAAAGTGTGAATTTAGTGATTCTTGTTTCTATAATTGTGTTTCCAGCCTGCTAAGTGTGTCTTGAATATTAAAGGCTTCATCACCATGATTTGAATGTTGATCGAGTTGTCTAGGATCGGTTTTGAGAATCTGATACCACTTGTGACAAGAGTGTCATTTCTCTTTGTCTTAGCCATGGGATTGGGGAAGAATTGAGTTAGGGAGAAGAAGATAAGAGCAGTAGAAAGATTTCGAGCAAGAAACAGATAAGTGCACAAACTTTATTACTATTTCGTATCAGTGTATCAGTTGATACTTGTACAATACACTCACACAATAGGCCAATACAATTCATACTCGGTCCAATTACAAGCTGACAAACATAACATGTTCGATAAAATGATTACTACACAACACCACAACTAATTATTTATTGGAATAGGTAACTTTATCAGCAATAGTGGTTGCTTCCCTTGATTCTTATGGTATGGCATGTCACAAACACAAGAATTTTTTAGCCACCCTTAGAGGAGTAAATTGGTTTATTCGTTCCTGTTGATTTCCAGAATCCAGCTCCAGTGACTCTATTTGGACGTGCCCTGTTTTTGTATTTTCGGTCTCTTGGACAGTAAAAATACCACTCCTTTTCTCCACTAGTCCCAAAATCTCCATTAGGACAAAGTGACAAAAGTTAGTCAGGGAATCTAGAATTTAGCATTTATTCCCTTTTTTCATGCATGTATGATGTAATATGATTATCTTACATTGTTTGAAATATGAGAAACTTTTACGTACGTCCAAAAGTATGACTTTGAAAACATGCATTCATATATAAACAGAAAAAAATATACAAACAAATAGATAACAAGTGGACCAACACATACTATCCATTCATTAAACAAAAACAATAATACATATCAAGTTCCAGAAAGTTTCTACTCAAAGTTTAATCAGTTAAGCTTTCATTTCTCCACAAATAAGTTAACATATTAAAATTCATTTTGCAGTTACCTGACAAAATAATTGCAGCATGTCTAGTTTAGAAAAATAAGTTATACAACAATAGTAGAAAATCAGAGTATATATGCATGGAAAAACTGCAAAAGCATTAAAACCAGATGTTTATATGAACTATTGTATTTTCGAAGTAATACATGTCTAATAAGATGCAAAAACAAAAATTCTCTTAAAATGATAGGATAATGAGAAAAGTATTCAGTAGGCAAGATACTAAAATATAGTTTGTCTGCTTACTTGGTAAATCCTAGGGATCATATTGTAGATATCCAACTGTCTGATCAGTTCAATGCTAGGAGGCTTCTGCTGAATTTTTCTATTGAGGTAAAAGCTAACTAGCTCTTCATCTGTTGGGTGAAACCTAAATCCTGGCATCATCAACTCATCTCCGTAATTCTTAGCACAGTCCATTGCTTGCTTGCTACAAGCCTACAAGAAAATAAGTTTGACCGAACTCTTAAAGTTTGATGAACTCAAATATGCAAATGATGGCGATGAAGGAATTAATAAAGCCTGTGATGCTTTGTCGTGCTCTTATCCGCTGCCTCATTGGCTATTGGGCCTCACCATTTCTCAGCCCGCTTTTCTTTGTTCTGTTCTGGGCTTTCATTTTTCTTCATTGTTTTGTAGCCTATTATGTATAAACTGGCACTATAAATACATGTATTATACTGGATTGTAAAGGGGAATCAAGTCTGAATAAAATCTCATTTTATCTTTTATGGTATCAGAGCTTTAATGCCAAACGGCTACAGTTTTACATCCTCGATTAAAGCATTTATTCCTTCATAGGAATCAAAGATATCGATTCATTCTTTCTCCCCTTGGAGCATCATCGTCATAGGGGAGGCATACCTCTCTAGTGATATGTGCAGTATCTTGTTTTCACCAGTTCTTGCCTATCATTGTGCCATCCTAGAAGAGGATCAGACTCAAGATCTTCATCTCCTCATTTGGCTGCAATTTTTCCATTGCCCCACCAAACACTATTTTCTTAATCAAGATATCTGGATATTAGCATTCTTGATCCACCATGGTTCACGAAGATGATGATGTCACCTCTGTAAACACAAGCAACAGATCCAAAAATGATCAAAACCCCAATTCAATCTTGATTAGACCTAAAAATCAGGCAATAAACACACCATTAGACGAAGACAATTATATAACATGGAAATACCAGGTAGAGATTGCTTTAAGAGGTTATGATCTACAAGATTATGTCAAGGGAACTAAGGTGATTCCTCCCATCAACATTACTGACAATAAAGGCAATCTCACCAGTAACCCAGATTTCATCCTATACCGAAAGCAAGATAATCTGCTTGCATCCTGGCTATTATCTTCTATTAGTCAAAATCTCATATCACAACTCGTTGGGTGCTATACATCATACGAAATATGCTCATCTATTGAAAGAATTTTCAACTCACAATCAGCAGCGAGGGTTATGCATTATAGAAGAGAGCTACAAAATGCAAGAAAGAATGATACAAGTATGAGAGAGTATCTTGCCAAAATCAAGAATCTCTGTGACAAATTGAAGTCTGTTGGTCACGAGATATCCAGCAGTGAGCAGATTCTCATCATTACAAATGGTTTTGATCAATATTATGAATCTTTAGTGACCTTTCTTGCTACACAACAAACTCTACCAGACATAGATTATGTCTACTCAACCCTTCTTGCTCATGAAGGTAGAGTTGAACAAAGAAGACTCATGCAAGAGGACTATTCAGCGAACTATGCCTCTACCACAAAAATTAGAAATCAGAAACACAACCAAAATAAAAAAGAAAATCAAAACTCAAGAGGAAATAACAATCCAAGAGGAAGAGGTAGGGGAAGGTTCTCCAACAACAATAGGGTCAAATGTCAAATTTGTGAGAAATTTGGTCACATGGCAAATAAGTGCTACTTCAGATTCAAGGAAGACTACAACACTACTCAGCAGGGTCAAACAAACAGGGGACCAACAGTGAACATGGCACAAACCAGCAATCAATCCAAAAACAGTGCAGACAACTCAACAGATGATGCAACCAGATCTAATGTTATTAACATGGAAGAGTAGTTCCCTGATTCAGGGGCCACAAATCATATCACTAACAACTTGCAAAATCTCAACTTGGGAAACAAAAGCTACATAGGTAAACATTCAGTTTCAATGGGAAATGGTGAAACAATAAATATATCTCATGTGGGAACAGGCACTATAAAAGGTACGAGGCTACTCTATCTTAATAACTTATTGAGAGTACCAAGTATCAAAAAGAATTTAATCAGTGTCTCGCAATTTGCTAAGGAAAACAATGTATATTTTGAGTTTCACCCTAAATTTTGCCTTGTTAGAGATTTGCTAAGTAAAGACATATTGTTACAGGGTAAGCTGGACTAGGGTTTATACAAGTTCAGCAATATGAGAAAAAGAAATTTATGTAACAATACAGTATGGTGTAACAATGTTAGTTCTGATCATAACAAAGATGACAATATCCTTGATGTATGGCATTGCAAGCTAGGGCATCCTAGTTTTGATGTAGTCAAACAAGTATTGAATGAAAATAAAATTTCTTTCTAAAAATTGCATAGTTCAAATATATGTACTCATTGTCAAATTGGTAAGAGTCATAAATTACCTTTTCAATGCTCTGAGACTGTATATGAAAAACCTCTCGAACTAGTGGCAGCTGACTTGTGGGGACCATCTCCACATAATTCAACTCAAGGAGACAGGTATTATCTATGACTTGTTGATGCTCATAGTAGATATACTTGGATATACTTTCTAAAGGCAAAGTCTGACACATGCAGCGCTATGAAACATTTCATTACTTGCTTTGAAAAACAGCTTAATAGCAGTGTGAAAATGATACAGACAGATGGTGGGGGTGAATTCAAACCCCTAAAAGATTTCTTTAGTATGAAAGGAATTATACATAGAATGACATGCCCACACACATCTGAGAAAAATGGGTTGGTAGAGAGAAAACACAGACACATTGTGGAGACTGGCTTAACACTTATGTCACAAGCAAGTCTACCCATGAGAAACTGGAGGGAGGCATTTGCTACAGCAGTGTACCTCATCAATAGAATGCCAACTAAAGTATTAAACCATGTCTGCCCTTTTGAAAAACTGTTTGGTGTCAAACCAAATTATGAACACTTGAGAATTTTTGGGTGCTTGTCTTTTCCTTGTATCAGACCCTACAACAAACATAAATTGAGTCTGAGGTCTAGTCAATGTACCTTTCTAGGTTATGCACATAATCAGAAAGGGTACAAGTGTCTAGACAATCAGGACAGGTTTTATGTTTCAAGACATGTAGTCTTTAATGAAAGTGTTTTTCCCTTTGTAGAAAAGGAAAAGCACAAACAAGGAAAGGACATTAACAAAGCAGGCACAAGTCATATACCTAATCTATCAGATTGGATCAGCATAGAAAGTCAGATAAATAATGAGTCTGCAAAGAGTGTTCACAGTGACAGTTCAGAGCAAAATGCAGTGGTCAGTTCACAATATAATGAACAACAACAAATGGACATACAGGAAAATCAAGGCAATGAAGACTCAACAAATGAAGCTACTGATAATTATATAGAAGAACATCAAGTACCACAGCCAACCACTATTCAACACCCCATGATCACTAGATCCAAAAGTGGTATTTTTAAACCCAAAATATTCAACATTCAACTCAATGAAGTAGAGCCAACATCATATGAATCAGCAGTTAAAGACAAAAGGTGGAGGAAAGCCATGGATGAAGAGTATAATGCACTGATTAAAAACAAAACATGGACCCTAGTTGACCCACTAAGACACAAAAACATAGTTGGAAGCAAGTGGACATACAAAATCAAAAGAGATGCAGATGGTAAAATAATTAAGCACAAGGCAAGACTTGTGGCAAAGGGTTATACTCAGCAGTTTGGTTTTGATTTCAATGAGACATTTTCTCCAGTCATCAAACCAGCAACAATTAGAATTATACTGACCTTAGCCTTACACAAACATTGGCAAATAAAGCAATTAGATGTGCATAATGCATTCCTAAATGGGGACTCAATGGAAGAAGTGTATATGCAACAACCAAAAGGCTATGGCTCTGAAGATAACAGCAATCAAGTATGCAAGTTACACAAAGCTATCTATGGGTTGAAACAAGCTTCAAGGGCTTGGTATGAAAAACTTAAGACCACTTTAGTCAAATTGGGATTCACCGCTACTAAATCTGACAACTCCTTCTACATAAGAAAGCAGAGGGAAAATAACATCTACATTTTAGTGTATGTTGATGATATTCTCATCACAGAAGACAATCAACATGAAATTGAAACTGTTATCAAGTATTTAGACAGACAGTTTGCTATAAAATACTTGGGGGATGCTAATTACTTCTTAGGCATACATATTCAAAGAAATGCAGATTCAAGCATTAGTTTATCACAAAAGCAATACATATTAGACATTCTAGTAAGAGCCAACATGGACAAAGCCAAGGCACTGCCCACCCCTATGACAAGTAATCTCAAGCTGTCTAGAGACAAGGGTGAGCCTATTGAAAACATCAAACAATATAGGAGTGTAGTTGGGGCACTTCAGTATGCAACTATTTCTAGACCCGACATCAGTTTTAGTGTGAATAAGGTCTGCCAAATACATGCAAGCTCCAACAAGTGAACATTGGTGTGCAGTTAAATGCATTCTTAGATATCTAAAGGGAACTGTTCATTATGGGTTAAAGTTAATATCATGCAAAAATATGAGTCTACAAGCTTACAACGATTCGGATTGGGCCAATGATCTGGATGACAGGAGGTCTATCACCGGCTACTGTGTGTACCTCGGCAACAACCCTATCTCGTGGTGCACGAAGAAGCAATCTACCATCTCTAGGTCGAGCACTGAAGCAGAATACAGAGCCATCGCTAGCGTCAATGCTGAGATCATTTGAACCGAAACACTGCTTCAGGAATTAGGGTTTGAGCTTAAACAAAGGTCGACTGTCTGGGTGGACAATTTGAGCGCCATTTCGTTATCCATGAACCCCGTTCAGCACTCGAGAACGAAACACTTAGAAGTGGATCTTCACTTTGTTAGAGAACATACTGGAAGCGGGAAGCTTCAAATTCGGCATGTCCCCTCCTTCTATCAGCGTGCAGATGTATTAACCAAAGCTATTTCATCCAAGAATTTTGTTCGGCTTAGGGAGGAGCTTCGTGTTTTCCCCAACGCCATAAAGGATGAAGAGAGGATTCAAGAGACAGGGAAACCCTAGTTTTATTTGTGGGAACGTAATAAAGCCTGTGATGCTTTAGCCGTGCTCTTATCCGCTGCCTCATTGGCTATTGGGCCTCACCATTTCTCAGCCCGCTTTTCTTTGTTCTGTTCCGGGCTTTCATTTTTCTTCATTGTTTTGTAGCCTGTTATGTATAAACCGGCACCTATAAATACTTGTATTATACTGGATTGTAGAGGGGAATCAAGTACTGAATAAAATCTCATTTTATCTTTTAGGAATTTGTTCGATGTGGCTGCACTTATATAACAATTTTTTTTCGCAATCCAGGTCAGCACATTTTCATTTTGGTATGTTTCATGATAATGAAATATAGGCTACAAACGTTGAAGTTTCACATTCTTTAATTAGAATAAATAACAGGCAGGTCTCTAAATTCTAGGATTGCAGAGTCATTAATGAATTGTTTATGATTGGGATTGAGCACATACATGTGTCTGCCAACGTAATAGAACAGTTTAAATATAATATTAATTCACATGTAGCTTGCCGCCTCAATTTGCCAGATTTGTATTCATATTGCGAGGGGAATGGGATCATCCAATATCATATGCAGTTTTCTACACAAAAAAAGAAAAAGAAAAAAGAAAATGAACACGGTTGATATAAACGTGATAAAAAAATTCACAACCTAATTATAAGAAGAAAAGCTTTTGGAAACAACTGCTGTAGCTAACTAATGTTTTAGGAAGCCAGATACAAACATTAAGCAAACTCTCACACTGATATAGTACTTTACTAATGTGCGTACACGCTTAATTAATTAAGCACTTGCTTGAAAACATGTTGATATGGCAAACCCAACATTGCTACTACAAATAAATCATGCAAGCTTCTTATCTATGCCACACCTAATTATATATACAAAGAAAAAGGATATACGTTCAGCTTGATAATCAAGTATTATTGCCTCTGTTAACTGTAAAAGCAAAGATGATGGGGTTATCATATATATTAATATAAGAACGTCTACATAAATATTTTATATTGTCAGTCTTCAACCAGTCTAATAGTTCATCTAGTTAGAGATATTATGATAAACAAGTTGTGTTTCTTATTTATCCACATCAGATATCTCAAGTGATCAGAGCCACTCATCTCAATGGTTGGGAATTACTCTCAGTTTACACCAGGATAATGGGCTGAAGCCCAATGTAACTTGTATTTTAAATACCGCAATTTCTGCAACATTGTTTTGCAATATCTTTTTGTAATCAGTTTAATAAAAGATATATTACTTCATTAAAATCTTTCATGGTATCAGAGCTTTTATCAATGCCCAACGGCAAAAGAGGTATACTTTGATTATCTCCTCAGAAAATTCTCATCATTAGAGATTATACCATTCTCAATCAAGCATCGATTCCTGTTCGTCTGCCTCGCCTAAAACTCAAAAGAAGCTAGGCTGCAGAACTCTCAGTTGTTGTGAACATCATCGAGTCATTTAGTAATTCATGTGTTGTGAAATTTATCAAGAAACCAGTTCTTGATAAACAACACAATTATCATTCCTTTCTTGAAGTATAAGTATCAGTTCTTGGCTGCAGTTTTTTATTCAACTGCCTCACCAGTCACTGGAACCATGGCCGAAGATGAAGAAAACTCAAGAACCACCTCTCCAACCACTAGAAATATCAGCAACAGTCAAAATCTGCAAATTATCAAACCAAAAGGACACTTAGCAGTGCAACTAGATGAAGATAACTATCTACTGTGGAAATATCAGATTGAAACAACCATCAGAGGTTATGGTTTAGATGAGTACATCAATGGTATGTTAATCATCCCACCCAAAATGGTCAAAGATGATAAAGACAATATGATACCCAATAGTGAATATTCAAACTATTTAAAACAAGATAGCCTTCTTGCTTCTTGGATAATGTCATCTGTGAGTGTAAACATTCTATCCCAAATAGTTGGTTGTAAATCATCAAGTGACATATGGGAAGCTATAGAATGAATTTTTAATTCTCAAACTGCAGCAAGGATTATGCACTACCGAAAGCAATTTCAAAATTTAAAGAAGGAAAACATGACAATGCAAGAATATCTTACCAAAGCAAAGAATTATTGTGACAAACTTGCCTCTGCTGGACATAGAGTCTCAGAATTTGAACAAGTGCTAACCATTTTAAATGGTCTGGATGAAAACTATGAAGCTTTAGTCACAGTCATATCATCACAGAGAACTCTACCAGATATGCAATATGTTCACTCTACTCTACTATCTCAAGAAGGTAGAATTGAACAAAAGTAAGCTACCAATACAGATTACTCAGTAAACTACACAACCAATTTCAAAGTAAAAGGGCAAGACATAACCCAAACAGGTCAAAGAAGTGGTCAAAATACTAGAGGTAGAGGCAGAGGAAGATGGTCCAGCAATAACAGAATTAAATGTCAAATATGTGAAAGACCAGGACATATTGCTTCTAAGTGCTACCTCAGATTTGATCAGAATTTTGTCATAACCCAACAACCAAACAATACTCAAAGAAATCACAATCCAAATGTCAATCTAGCTCAAACAGAAGCAAGAAATCAAGGAATCCATTCAAAGAATCAAAATGAGTCAGACAGTCAAATCAAAAAAGATGCTATGCTATATGAAGATTGGTATCCAGACTCTGGAGCAACTAATCATGTGACAAACAATTTGGAGAATCTCAATCTTGGAAACAAAGAATACAAAGGTACACAATCCATTTATGTTGGTAATGATAGTTCATTAAAAATTACACACACTGGTAAAGCTAACTCAATAGCAAAAGAGAATTACACTTAAATAATCTTCTTAGAGTTCCTCAAATTAAAAAGAATCTAATAAGTGTATCTCAGTTTGCTAATGACAATCAAGTATATTTTGAATTTTACCCAAAATTCTGTGTAGTCAGAGATTTACTAAGTAAAGATATTCTTTAACAGAGTAAAATGCACAATGGGTTATATAGATTCAGTCTAGTGCAAAATAGTGAATCAAGGTAGAAGGATAAGTGGTGTAACTCTTCAAAGATTGATGAAACAATAGAATTTAACAAAGTTCTTGATACTTGGCACTGTAAACTAGGTCATCCCAGTATAGCTATTGTTAAAAGTATTTTGAAAGACAACAATATTAAATATGAAAATATATCTTTACCATATGTGTGTCAAGCATGTCAATTAGGAAAGAGTCACAAAATACCATTTAGTAATTCATTAACAAAGTACAACAAACCCTTAGAAATGGTTGCAGTTGATCTATGGGGACCTGCACCCATTAATTCAGATTATGGAATGAATTACTACATCTCTTTTGTTGATTCTTTCTCTAGATATACTTGGATTCTATTACTCAAGTCAAAATCTGATGCAAAGAATGCAGTAATTCATTTCATAAAGAAAGCTGAAAATCTAACAAATCAAAAACTTAAAACCATACAAACAGATGGTGGATCTGAGTTTAAAACTCTAAAAGAATTCTTTTCTGAAAAAGGTATAAATCACAGAATTACCTGCCCACACACATCTGAGCAAAATGGCATTGTTGAAAGAAAACACAGGCACATAGTTGATACTGGTCTAACACTGCTTGCACGTGCATCAATGCCTTTAAAATTATGGCCAGACGCATTTACAACTGCTGTGTTTCTTATAAATAGAATGCCTACAAAAGTTTTAAGGAACAAAACACCATTAGAAATATTGTTTAATTCAAAACCAGATTATTCATTCCTCAAAACTTTTGGATGCTTATGTTATCCATGCACTAGACCATATAATCAACATAAACTAAGTTTTAGATCATTACCCTGTACTTTTCTTGGATATGCCACTAGCCAAAAAGGATATAAATGCCTTACAAGTGAAGGGAAAGTAATTGTATCAAGGCATGTTGCATTTAATGAATGTGTGTTTCCCTTCACTAGTAAAGACATAAAAACTACACAAAAGATTTACAGTGCCAAGAAATTCTTACCACCCATACCTGTATGGGGTAAAGAAGAATCCAAAAGTGCTGAAAATAGTGAGAATTCAGCATCAAACCTCCAACACACTGTGCCCATTGAAGAGCCAGGTCAGAATGATAATATAAACTCATATAACAATGAGTCTGAAGGGTGTGAGTCTGAAGATCATAATAACAATCAAGTCAACAGCTCACTTCCAGATAGCAATGACACAGCACATGCACAAGAGGGACATCCTATGATTACTAGATCAAAACATGGGATATTCAAACCAAAGATTTATACCGCGAATATGGATTACATGGAACCAAGCAACTATGATGAAGCTGCCAAAAACAACAAATGGAGAGAAGCCATGGATGAAGAATACAGTGCATTAATCAAAAACAAAACATGGAGCGTAGTTCCAGCACCAGCAAATAAAAATATAATAGGCAGCAGATGGACATACAGACTAAAAACACTACCAGAAGGTAACAGGATCAAATACAAAGCTAGACTTGTAGCCAAAGGATACTCTCAACAATATGGATTTGACTTCTCAGAAACTTTTTCACCAGTAGTTAAACCAGCTACTATCAGAATTATTTTAACTATAGCTTTACACTATGAATGGGATATAAGACAACTTGATGTAAACAATACTTTCCTAAATGGAGAGTTATAGGAGGAAGTTTACATGCAGCAACCACAAGGCTACATTCAAAATGATAAAAAGAATCTTGTTTGCAAGCTTCATAAAGCAATTTATGGTCTCAAGCAAGCTCCCAGAGTATGGTATGAAAAATTAAAAGCTACTTTAATCTCTATGGGATATCAGGTATGCAAGTCTGACAACTCTATTTACACAAAAATTAATGAAAGGTATATCACTTACATTCTTGTATATGTTGATGACTTTATAGTTACAGGCAATGACAAAGAAGAAATAAAATATGTTATCAATATGTTAGATAAAACTTTCTCTATTAAAGACTTATGCAAGCTACATTACTTCTTAGGTATAGAAGTCATTACTACTGCTGACAGGGGAATTATCTTAAGTCAGCAAAAATATATCTCTGAAATATTAAATAGAGCAAAAATGCATGAAGCCAAGTCAATGCCTACACCAATGACAAGTAACTTACATTTATCTAAATATGAAGGAGAACAAATTGATAACATAAAGCAATATAGAAGCATAGTAGGTGCTCTACAATATGTAACTGTAACTAGACCTGATATATCCTTTGCCGTAAATAAAGTTTGTCAATTTATGCAGAAACCACTAGACTTACACTGGAAAGCAGTAAAACGAATACTCAGATATCTCAAAGGTACATCAAATCAAGGCATCAAGCTAAAAAAAAAGCAGAAACTTATATATTCAAGGATTTGCCGATGCTGACTAGGCCTCAGACTATGATGATCGGAGATCTACAACCGGACACTGCATCTTCTTTGGTGAAAATCCTGTTTCATGGTGTGCCAAAAAGCAGTCAACCATCTCACGTTCTAGTACTGAATCAGAGTACAGAAGTGTAGTATCAGCCACTGCTGAAGTAATGTGGACAGAAGCCCTAATCAAGGAATTAAGGATCAAACTATCACACAACACAATCATTTGGTGTGACAATTCCAACACTGTCGCTCTCTCAGCTAATCCGGTGTTACATGCTCGAACGAAGCACATCGAGATCGATCTGTACTTCGTCAGAGATCAGATAGCAAAAGGGAAACTCGAAGTTAATCATCTTCCAGCCTCTAGTCAAATAGCTGACATATTCACAAAAGCTCTATCGCGCAAGTATTTTGAGAATCTAAAGAACAAACTTCGTGTCAAAGATATTTCTGAAGAACAGACGAAGGAGGAAGAAAAGAAACCCTAGCCGCAATTGAAATGGGGAGTTAGAGATATTATGATAAACGGGTTGTGTTTCTTATTTATCCACATCAGATATCTCAAGTGATCAGAGCCACTCATCTCAACGGTTGGGAATTACTCTCAGTTTAAACCAGGATAATGGGCTGAAGCCCAATGTAACTTGTATTATAAATACCGCAATTTCTACAACATTGTTTTGCAATATCTTTTTGTAATCAGTTTAATAAAAGATATATTACTTCATTAAAATCTTTCACATCTGTTGGTACCGATCAAGTTATTGTAATTTACAAGTGGAAAAAATACTGTATATACACATTGGTGTACATTAAATCTTTATAGCTATGATGTGTAAGAAATTAGAATTGTAGATGTCAAGCCTTTCTCCTTATTAATTATATGCACCTGATGCAAATGATCACTCATAACAAGAAATGAAATACAACGACCTTTTCTAAACATTCAACAATTAATATCTAGAAATTCGAAATCACGACTTCGCAATGCTTAAAAGGCTTTCAGTTCACTCAAACATATCTTGGGGTGTTGTTTTTGTATTTTAAAATTCACTTTGACAATAACTTACATTATATAATGCGTGTTTTGTGCTCACCGGGTATATAATACAAATCTTCACCTTGTTATTTTCAATCTTTATTATATATTAAAAAAATTGAAAGAGGTGACAGAGATTCCTTGTTAATATAACCATTATGTCTGAATCTGAAGGCGGAAAAGGCTAAGTGTGTCTGAATTGTATATACAGCTGGGATATGATTAGACATTCAGGATAAATTTTCAACATATGTAGACGGCCACGTTTGAATATATGAGAACTAACTACTAGCGAAAGATGCTAAAAATATGTATATATTTTTATTGATTTTTAATAGTTAATATATAATATATCGTGAAGCCTAATAAGTTTAAAACTAAATCATGCAGAAGGTGATATGTAATTAAAAGATTGCCATTTTATACATGTACGTATAATCTCCTAACTTTGTTTCCAGTTGTAAACCAATGGTGCACTTCAAAGGGACACAAATTTTACCTTATCCGAGGCTTGATTAACTAAGCATTTAATCCATGTTCTGTGTTTCCACCTGCAAGCAATCATTTTCAAAGTAATTTTACCATCTTTATCTTTTGATATGAAGCTCCATGGCGCCACCCAAATTGTAGTTTTAACGATCATTTCTAAACCATACATGATAGCTAAGTAAAATTATGAAAATCTTTTCAATTATACCCTCATTTGTCTTATTATAACCGTAATTCATCAGTCTCATTGTGACCATGGTTCAGACCAACTTTTCATTTTGCTAAGAGCTTGATTATAACTTGCTTATAACTGTGCACTAATATGCAGTGTTTAATCCAGTAATACAATTTTATCAACAAAATGGGCTGGGCCTATTCAAGCGGCTGTATGGTAACTCATATCTTTTAAAGTGTGGAAACAATTGGATAAACCGATCTCATAAACTCAACAACTATCATAAGAGAAAGATCATCAATTTCATCAGAAGAAAATTGGCTCCTACTTTCTGTCTCAGTCAAGCTGTTCAGTTTTATTAAGTGCCCGTCAACTCTTCGACCATAATGTTGCCTCTAAGAGTTCCTCACCGAGGAAATTGAGGCCTACTTGCTGATGTGATGCAGCCCCAATCATTCTTACAACATCTTCAGACATGCACAAGGCTGTGCAGGTGCACCACAGGCCTAAGAGAAATGTTAAAGCAACAGCCTAGTTTCTAGAATTATGCTAAAGGACAAACGCTACAAGGAATCCTATGCTTTTTGTTAAATTTGTTTTACAAATAAATTAGTTTTTTTTTCAAAGCAAACAGGGTTAACTGGTACTGAGATTTTATTAATCAAAAGAAACATTTAAACAGGAGAAGAAAACTAATCAGAAGTTGAATGAAAGAAATCAATGCATTTTAAATAACAAATACATAAATATTCCTTCAGTAGAAAAAGTTATTCTGCTATCTTAGAAAACAAAAACGGCGGACAGATTTAATCAGACATCCAAGGCCACTTTCTTCATCAATTTCAATCCTCCACCATCATTTATCCCTCTCTCTTCCACTAACCTAAAGGAGAAGCCATCAGAAATAGACAGTGAGAGGTTCCAAATTGTAAGGAACCGCCGTAATAGGGTAAAGATCCATCATGAGTCAAATCATGCCCGGGATTTCGTCATGAATCGAACTTAGTATAAAAACAATGGTATAAGGGATTCAAAAAATGCAAGAAACAATCAATACAATTACATTTTGAATCAGAATCCCCAGAATACAAACATAACAGCCTCTTCAAATTAGAATGCTCAAACTACAACAAGTTCTGATTCAAATCAGGCTATGCAATAGTAATGGATCTTCTCCACATAAGGCATCTTCTTGGGTTCAAAAATGGAGGCTTCAGCCATAATTTTGACCTGGAATATCTAGCTTCTATAAACATCAGCAACAAGAAAAGGGTTATAGTGAAGTAAGTGTTGGGAAAAATCTCTTCAGATGACCGGTCTAAGAGAATAAAAAACCCAACACAGCGAAAAACAACTGGATCGTGATGGCAGTGAGACGAAACAAACGGAGATAAACACCAGTACAGACAGTCACAGATTTATGCAACGTAGAAAAATAAATAACACCAGTATTTATAGTGGTTTCACCACCGCGAGACAGTTTACGTCCACTTGAAGAGAGGAGATTTTATTAATCACCGAAAGATTAGAGTTATAAGGTTTATTCACTTTTGGAGGTTATACATAAGAAGAATTAACAATACAGACAAAAATTCTGCAGAGTTTCAACTCTCTAGAATGACTGTCATTATTGTCCGGAAGCTCCATTATTTATATAGTGAAGATATGAGAAGGGGTAGCAGATATATACCAGAGCCCTGGGGTTTGGTTCGGCAGTCCTGGTTCGGCATGTTTGGTGCAGCAAATAGCACATATGATTTGGTCCGGTATGATTTGGACCGGCATGTTAACACCGAACGAGATATTTCGTTCGACATCACCAAATCATCGAACGAAATATTTGGTTCAGCATTCCTTCTACCGAACGAGAAATAATGTCGCTCCACTTTATTCACTACTTCACTGCTCCAAACATATAAACGTTTCCCCAATTCATCACTGAACCAAATCACTGCAAGTTACGAACACCCTACTTCGCCGAAGAGCATCTCCCAAACGAGTTCACCACCGAGAAATCTCGTCCGGTCCTCCACTCCACCGCTCCAGATTTGGAGCAGCAGCTGCTCCTCCACTGCCGAACCAAAATTTTGGTTCGGCAAGCCCTAGCTCTGATTTAGGCTTCGCGAATTCCTCCTCCGCTTCATCGACGATGATGTCGAGCTTCTGCCTCCTCTATATGCTACTGCGACACGGAATTGAGGTAGCAATTTCTAACAATCTCCACCTTGATATTGAATTCCATACAAGCCTTCCAACTCCATCTACATCTTCATGCTTCAAGCAATATATACTTATCCAATGAGCTTCGACAATGTCATCACCTATTACACTCAGTCAACGAACTCCGGCGAGACCACCACCCGTCAACAAAGTGTTCAAATGTGACGCCCCAACTCTATACTCACACTAGCCAAGGACACTACAGAGTAATGCCGTCAACTAGCACGAAGAATAAGGCTGTTGAGGAGCGACCATCTGGATAATTGCTTTGTGCGAGTACTGATATGTCAGACAATATAACCATCTGACATATCAAATACAAACTCAAAGCTACTACACAGTAGCTATGTGATCTTCGAACAAATATAAAATAAACATAACACAAATCAGTCACAGATATTAATATCACTAAGGTGGAAACAGATATGAATATAACACATAGAAGTGTATACCAAAGTAGCAGTCATATAAGATCCACTACATCACAAAAGAATAGATATAAGTGCTAGACAAAAGAATATGTATACATCAAGGAGTCTCTATCTCGAATGTATAAAAACAAAAACTACTAAGCTAAGTAGTTATCCAAAATTCAGAAACTAGTCCCTGTTAAGAATCAAGTGGAAGCACCTGGAACACCTCGGTCTGACCCGAGTATTATTCAAGAAGAAAAATAATAAACGGATCAGTCTAACTATAAATATCACATAAAATGAGATAGGACAAGAGATATAACGGAAATGTATGATAACAATAAGGTTATACCGTGATAAGTATATATTTGAGAACAACGAAAATCATACAATATCTCAAATCTACTCAAACACCCAAAACGAATGTCATATTCTTTAACTTATTCACCAAACCCCAAATATTGACAAAACATATCAATAGCAATCGCAAAAATGGGTGAAACACAAATTCTAGAAATCATCAATCAGAAATCCAGAAAAGAAAACACAAAGGGGGAGGCCTACCACAAACGGGAGCATGAAAACTCACCAACACGTGTATCACAAACGAAACGTTATTCCATGATCGCTAACCATCAAGTTTGAGCCGAGGCTCCACAAACGGCCTGAAGGCCATGGGTCGCTACCCCGCAAATTTGAGCCGGAGCTCCACAAACGGTCAAAATACCATGGATCGTTAGCCCATAAAAATGATACGAAGCTCCATAAAACGAGGTACAGTCCCCCACGTGGACAAAGAGACATCGCATATCGCTAGTCTAAACCATAAAATGATCACCATTGATCAATAAAAAGTGTAGATTACACTAAGCTAGTAAATAAATGAGTTTAGCTTCATGTCCCATAACCACTAGCGTAACTTAAATATTTACGAACAAATTATAGATTTCCACTAAAAAATTGTCACGAGATTTCAATCGAACAAGTCTAAGAATTAACCGACGAAGTAAATGCAAGCGTTTCATACAACTTATTTTTCTAAGTCGTTTAATTGGATTTCTCAAACGAATGAGGTAAAGGTTTGTATATACTAATAGATTGGAAAACGGTTTTAAGAACGAGCTTTGTAATAAAAGAAATATTGAAATCATTTTGGTGAAAGAGTTTGAGTATTTACTACTAGTATAGAAACCTTTGTATTTTAAAAGTGGCAAATCACAGAAAAACGATTGTAGAAACAACCGATCACCAAAAATTCACATTCGACGACGTGAATTAATACCATAAAAATCAACATCAAATCCATCAAATGAATATTCCCAAAAATACCGAAAAGAAGTCATCAAAGTCGATAATAAATGACAATAACTAATCGGATCAACAAAAAAATCGATTAAAATGGAACCCATCAAAACAGGTAAGTTGGCTGAAATCAGCAGCTCTAGACGTTTGGTGGTTTTCCCAGACGTCTGAGCTGAAGCTCTGGAATTTTCTTCCAGATCGCCCAAACGTTTGGGAAGTAAGCTCAAACGTCTGAGCTGAAAGACTGAAATTTTATTCTCGTAGCTCCAGACGTCTGACCTTAATACCAGACGTCTGAGCTGAAGCTCATGGCAATATTTTGCCTAGGCCAATGATGGCCAATTCATATCGAAAACGATCGAATGAGCGACGATGGCTAGGGATTTTTGACAAGCGACAACTCATCCCTATAGACTCATTAATACACTCCGAACAACATGTCCAAACATCCATAATAGGATTTTCATAGATTTTTACTTCAAAATACCAAAAATTGGAAAATTCACCAAACTAATTCAATTCAAAAGCAAATGGACAAGAAATAGATGTTAGGAATTCATACCTAACAACTATCAAAGGTATAGTCATAGATGTGAGTTTAAAAACTCACCTTTAAACCCAAAAATAACGAATGAGAAGCTCTAAAACAAAGCAAGACCAATTCCTCTTCAATTTCAACTCAAGAAGCTCCAATCTAAGCTCATAAGCAAATATTTCCTAAGTTAGGGTTTAGGAATTTCTGAAAATTGAAGAGAGATTGAGATGGAGAAGATGAAGATGATGCTTACCTAAGCTTCTCTTTGATTTCTAGAGCTTGAATTTGAATTTCCTAGTAAACTAGGGCTTATGAATTTTGATTTCTTTTCTCCTCTCCTATTTTTCTTTTAGCTTGAAAGTGTTAGGAAATGAAAATGAATGAAGAGGAGTTGGAGGAGGAGTTAGGGTATTATGTTGGGTTAGTGGGTTGAAACCCAAACCCAAAGCCCAAAATAGAAAATAGCAAAATTCTACTCAACTCTAAACATATCGATGTTTATACTCAAAAAGGTTGAAAACGCCATTTTGGACTCAATGGAAATAGTCTCGAGTCTGGATTCGACTGTTTACAAAAATTCATGTTTTGGACTTTTAAATTCAACTTAACGATGCTATATTTAAATAAATCATTTAAATATATAATCGTAAAATATGCGGGTTGTTACAGACTCCCCTCCTTAAAGAAATTGCGTCCTCGCAATACTTAAGAAGTAAATAAAAAGTAACAACTATACTAAGGCATAATAACATAAAAGAAAATTTTGAAATGAGAAGTTCACCTCAAGGAGCACGAGAGATTAAGTCCGGATGTGTTCGCTCGATGAATTCTCTGAATTCCTAAGAACAATCCTAAGGATTTGAGGACCATTGAACTTTCACAAGCGGAACATCTTTATTTCGAAGGCGTTTAACCTCCGTAGCAATGATACGAAAAAGATGTTGCTCATAAGTCAAATTAGGTGAAACTTCAACTTCTTCAATAACACCGGCCTCAAGAATAGAATCAGAATCTCTAAGGCATTTCCGTAGTTGAGAGACGTGGAATACATCATGAATAGCAGAAAATTGAGCCGGTAATAAAAGGCGATAAGCCACAGAACCAATGCGTTCAGTGATGGGAAATGAACCAATATATCGAGGTGCTAATTTTCCCGATCGACTGAAACGCACAACGGCCTTCATAGGTGAAACACGAATGAACACCAAATCTCCCACTGAAAATTCTAATTTCCTTCTTCAGTTATCGGCATAGGATTTTTTTCTACTTTGAGCTTCTTTCATCCTATGACGAATAAGGTCAATTTTTTCTGTGGCATCACGAATAAAATCTGGACCTAAAACCAGCTTCAAGCCAACACGAAGGAGATCGGCATGGCCTTCCGTAGAGTGCCTCGAAAGGTGCCATACCAATACTAGATTGGAAGCTATTATTATAAGAAAACTCAATAAGGAAAATATGATCTTCCCAACTTCCACCAAAATCAAGAACACAAGCACGAAGGAGATCTTCAAGAGTTTGATTCACACGCTATGTTTGTCCATCGGACCGAGGATGATAAGCGGTGCTAAAATTAAGCTTCGTTCCCAAAGCTTTTTGAAAACCCTTCCAAAATCCACTAGTAAATAATGGATCACGATCACTAACAATAGAAGTTGGAACTTCATGCAATTTAACAATTTCTTTGACATAGAGTTTAGCCAAAAGAGGTACGGTCCGGTTGGACCGAACGGGAAGAAAATGGGCGGATTTTGTAAGTCTATCTACTATCACCCATAGGCTATCATGACCCGAACGAGAACGGGGAAGACCGTCAATAAAGTCCATAGAGACTTGATCCCACTTCCAAACGGGAATGTCTAAAGGTTGCAATAACCCACCGGGCCTTTGATACTTGACCTTTATGAGTTGGCAAGTCATGCAACGCTTAATAAAGTTAGCAATATCAGATTTTATTCTATCCCAATAATAAAGTCGCTTTATGTCCGCGAACATTTTACTACTACCGGGATGAATGGTAAATTTAGAACGATGAGAATCTTCTAAAATGTCTTTACGAAGATCAATAATATTTGGCACAATAAGTCTACTAAATTTTCGAATGCCTCTGCGAGCATCAATATCAAAGTCTTTCAAACCGTCAACCTTATTTTGATCCGTACATCTTTGGCTAAGAAGAGCCAATTCAGGATCTTGCTTTTGAGCTTCAAGGATGCGGTCCAAAAGATAAGGATGAGCCTCAAGGCTACATAAAACAAGAGATGAACACGAATTAGATTCACGATCTCGAATCTCACAAATGGATAAAGTCTCGAGATCATTCCATTCGGATATCATCATGGAAACAACCGCTTGTTGCTTACGACTAAGGGCATCGACAACACGATTGCCCTTTCCGGGAATATAGAGAATATCAAGATCATAAGATGCAAGGAACTCGAGCCAACGTTGTTGACGCAAATTAAGTTCCTTTTAAGAAAATAAATACTTCAAAGATTTATGATCGGTGTAGAGAACAAATTTCTATCCCAAAAGATAATGAAGCCAAATTCTAAGGGCAAAAACAATAGCCGCGAGCTCTAAATCATGAGTGACATATCTAGTCTCGGCAGGCTTTAATTCCCTAGAAGCATAAGCGATAACACGTTCCCTTTGCATAAGAACGGCTCCCAAACCAACACGACTAGAATTGGTATAAACAATCAAGTCTTGGTTTCCTTCGGGAATCACAAGAATAGGAGCATCGGAAAAGGAGTTCTTTTAATTTTTAAAAAGCAGCTTCACATTTGTCTGACCAAATGTATTTAACTCCCTTCTTTGTCAAACTAGTGAGAGGCATGGAAATTTTAGAAAAGTCTTTTATGAAACAACGGTAATAACCCGCCAATCCAAGAAAACTACGGATTTCTGTCACACTCTCTAGTCTCTTCCAATTTTGAATCACTTCAATCTTTAAAGGATCCATGGAAATTCCGGATTCAGAAATACTATGCCTCAAAAATTTCACACGAGATTGCCAAAAGTGGTACTTAGAAATTTTTTCTTTCAATTGGTTGCTCCTAAGAGTTTCCAACACAATCTGAAGATGTTTTTCATGCTCTTCCTCGGTTTTAGAATAAACAAGAATATCATCTATAAAGATGAGAACAAATCGATCGAGGAAGTCTTTGAAAACTCGATCCATAAGGTTAACTAAATAAGCTGGAGCATTCGTTAAACCAAATGGCATAACAAGCCATTCATAAGATCCATAACGAGTACGGAACAATGTCAAAGGAATGCTATCCTCCACAATACGAAGTTGATGAAAACCGGTTGCTAAGTCTAACTGTGAAAAGACTCTAGCACCACTAAGTTGATCGAATAGATCATCAATCCGAGGTAAGGGATATTTATTCTTGATGGTGAGATCATTAGGCTTGCGGTAGTCAACGCAAAGCCTAAGTGTACCATTGGATTTCTTCACAAAAATAGCCGAAGCTCCCCATGGATAGGAAATAGAACGAATAAACTGTTTTCCTTCCAATTCGGATAATTGTTTACGCATCTCCTTATTTTCCTTATTGGACATACGATAAGGAGAACGAGTAATAGGTAGAGCTCCAGGGATTAGATTAATTCTGAACTCAATTGCTTGCTTAGGTGGTAACCCTAAAACGGGCTCAAAGATGTCGGGAAATTCACAACAATGTGAATGAGGGAAATGGCATCTTCCTCATCATCATTATCGTCATCATATGGATTTAGAGAATATAAGGATGATACCGAATTGGAATATGAATCTTTAAGAACAATAGAAATCTGCTTAACAGATTGGGGATGTCGAAGATGAATAGTCCGCTCGGGACATAGGATATGGGCTTCATAACGATTAAGCCAATCCATTCTCAAAATCATTCTGAAACCTAAGTAGCGCATAACATGCAAATCGGCTCGGAAAGAATAATCACATAAAATAATCTCGACATCTTTACAAAATAAACTGAGTGTTGCGAATCCACCAACCGGATTCGCAATTCTCAGTGAAGTCATCAAGCCCATAACATTTAAAGACAAAGCATCAATAAGTTCTTTTGATATAAAAGAGTGGGATGCACCCGTATCAAAAAGAACCCGAATAGGATGATCACAAAACATAATAATGCCATCAAGGATAGAATGAGAAATACCTTGACCAAGAGAAGTGTTACTAGGGTCTTGCACAACATTTAGCTTCCCTTCCTTCTTGCTTTGAAGTTTGGGACATGAAGATATAGTATGAACCGAACTTTTGGAATAGCGACAAGTAAGGGGCTTCAAACACTTGTTTGCATAATGGTCCTTAGAACCACAATTGTAACATTCTCCACGAATAGAGGTAGGAGTCTTTGCTACCGAAGTTGCTTGCTTCCCTTTCTTGTTGGGATTAGGCTTGAACTTAATAGGCCTCTTCTTGTTGTTGTTGAAGTTCTGTTTGGCACCCACAACTTCAACATTACTTTCTTTATCGGCTTCTTCAAGTCGAAGAGCGATATCAACAAGCTGATCAAAAGAAACTTCTAGTTTCAGAAGTAAAGGCTTTTTGAGGTTCTTATTCAATCCATAGACAAACCTTTGATTTTTCTTCAGTGGGGAATTAATATACTCGACCCCATATTTAGAGAGAGATTCAAAAGATGCGACGTAATCCGTCACAGAAGATTCACCTTGAACAAGGTCGATAAAGCATCCAGCTAAAGATAGTTCTTCAGCTTCCGGCACAAACTTTAACTCGAACCTTTCCCGGAATTGCTCCCAAGTAAGATCCGCTTCAATAATTTCAGAAACCAAAAGCTCATACCAATCTAATGCTCTTTCTTGGAGCATGCTAGAAGCCACTTGGACTCGATGTAGATCAACAAGATTCATGCGAGAAAAGATGCGGTTGCATGATCTAAGCCAAGCTTGGACCTGTATAACGCTTTTAGAACCTTTGAATTGCCTTCCACCCAAATTGGTATAGTCACTACACAAGCGTGCTAACCCAGATTTAGGGTGAGTAGGCTCTGGAATGGGTCCGATAGCTTGATCATTCTTCACAAGATCTAAAAGCTACTGGGCAGACATAAATACTCCATCCTGAGGAGTAGCACTGGATTGATCGGCGCTGGGATGGACAGGTCTATCCATTTCTCTTCTTTAAGAAAGAAAGAAAGAAGAGGAAAAATGTTATTCTCAAAATGAATATCAAACAAAATTGATTGATAAAACAAGGCATCATAAAAGAAATTAGGATAGAACGGGTCTTATGACTCGAATTAAATCCTAAGGCACGATTCCTAAGAGAGACTTAGGACAATGATCCTTGCTAGATTATTCTATATTGTTCCGAAGTTTGGCTCTGATACCAAGCTGTGACGCCCCACCTCTATACTCACACTAGCCAAGGACACTACGGGGTAATGTCGTCGATTAGCATGAAGAATAAGGCTGTAGAGGAGCGACCATTTGGGTAATTGCTTTATGCGAGTACTAATATGTTAGATGATATAACCATCTGACATATAAAATACAAACTCAAAGCTACTACACAATGGCTATGTGATCTTCGGAAACAAATATAAAATAAACATAACACAAATCAGTCACAGATATTCATATCACTAAGGTGGAAACAGATATGAATATAACACATAGAAGTGTACACCAAAGTAGCGGTCATATAAGATCCACTACATCAAAAAAGAATAGATATAAGTGCTAGACAAAAGAATATGTATACATCAAGGAGTCTCTATCTCGAATGTATAAAAAAAACTACTAAGCTAAGTAGTTAGCCAAAAGTCAGAAGCTAGTCCCTGCTAAGAAATCAAGTGGAAGCACCTGGAACACCTCGGTCTGACTCGAGTATTATTCAAGAAGAAAAATAATAAACGAATCAGTCTAGCTATAAATATCACGTAAAATGAGATATGACAAGAGATATAACAGAAATGTATGATAACAATAAGGTTATACTGTGACAATTATATATTTGAGAACAACGAAAATCATACAATATCTCAAATCTACTCAAACACCCAAAATGAATGTCATATTCTTTAACTTATTCACCAAACCCCAAATATTGATAAAACATATCAATTCCAATCGCAAAAATTGGTGAAACACAAATTCTAGAAATCATCAATCAGAAATCCAGAAAAGAAAACACAAAGGGGGAGGCCTATCACAAACGGGAGCATGAAAACTCACCAACACGTGTATCACAAACAGAACGCTATTCCATGGTCGCTAACCATCAAGTTTGAGCCGAGGCTCCACAAACGGCCTGAAGGCCATGGGTCGCTACCCCACCAATTTAAGCCGAGCTCCACAAACGGTCAAAAGACCATGGGTCATTAGCCCATAAAAATGAGACGAAGCTCCATAAAACGAGGTACAGTCCCCCACGTGGACAAAGAGACATCGCATATCGCTAGTCTAAACCATAAAATGATCACCATTGATCAATAAAAAGTGTTGGTTACACTAAGCTAGTAAATAAATGAGTTTAGCTTCATGTCCCATAACCACTAGCTTAACTTAAATATTTACGAACAAATTGTAGATTTACACTCAAAAATTGTCACGAGATTTCAATCGAACAAGTCTAAGAATTAACTGATGAAGTAAACGCAAGCGTTTCATACCACTTGTTTTGCTACGTCGTTTAATTGGATTTGTCAAACGAATGAGGTAAAGGTTTGTATATACTAATAGATTGGAAAACGGTTTTGAGAACGAGCTTTGTAATAAAAGAAATATTGAAATCATTTTGGTGAAAGAGTTTGAGTAATTACTACTAGTATAGAAACCTTTGTATTTTAAAAGTGACAAATCACAGAAAAATGATTGTAGAAACAACCGATCACCAAAAATTCACATTCGGCGACGTGAATTAAAACCATAAAAATCGACATCAAATCCATCAAATGGATATTCCCAAAAATCCCGAAAAGAAGTCATCAAAGTCGATAATAAATGACAACAACTAATCGGATCAACAAAAAAATTGATTAAAATGGAAACCCATCAAAACAGGTAAGTTGGCTGAAATCAGCAGCTCCAAACGTCTGGTGGTTATCCCAGACGTCTGAGCTGAAGCTCTGGAATTTTCTTCCAGATCGCCCAAACGTCTGGGAAGTAAGCTCAGACGTTTGAACAAGACTGGAATTTTATTCCCGTAGCTCCAGACGTCTGACCTTAATACCAGACGTTTGAGCTGAAGCTCATGGCAATATTTTGCCTAGGCCAATGATGGTCAATTTATCGGAAGCGATCGGACGAGCGACGATGGCTAGGGATTTATGCCAAGCGACAACCCATCCCTATAGACTCATCCATACACTCCGAACAACATGTCCAAACATCCATAATATGATTTTCATAGATTTTGACTTCAAAATACCAAAAATTGGAAAATTCACCAAACCAATTCAATTCAAAAGCAAGTGGACAAGAAATAGATGTTAGAAATTCATACCTAACAACTATCAAAGGTATAGTCATAGATGTGAGTTCAAAAACTCACCTTTAAACCCAAAAACAATGAATGAGAAGCTCTAAAACAAATTCGATACCCTTTGGTATCATCGGTGTATCCCATTAGTATGCCCTTGTATGCTCTAGCCTCCAACTTGTCATCACTTGTATAGTTAACGTACACAGGACAACCAAAAATTCGGAAGTAACCAAGATACACTACTCTACCTCTCCACTTTTCCTCTGGAATCTTCCCACTTATGGCTGAGCAAGGAATTCGATTTATGATATGCATCGCAGTTGATAATGCCTTAGCCCAAAAGCCTCTAGACAAGCCCGTCATCAATCTCAAGCAACGAGCCTTCTCCAGCAGAGTCCTGTTCATCCTTTCTACAACCACATTGGATTGTGGATCGCCGAGTGTAGTGAAATGTTTCTAAATGCTATGCTGTCTACAAAAATCGAGGAACTTCCTAGAGACAAATTCACCGACGGCATCAGATCTCAGCACCTTCAACTTAGAACCAGATTGATTCTCAACAAGCACTTTCCAATCTTTGAACTTCTCAAAGCTTTCTGATTTGGCCTTCATCACATACACCCATACTTTTCGAGAAAAGTTATCAACAAAAGAGATAAAATACTTTTTTCCTCCAAGAGAAGGAGTAGCAACCGGTCCCCAAACATCTGTATGCACGTACTCAAGTACTCGCCTCGATATATGGAGTCCAATTCCAAAAGATACTTTAGTTTGCTTGCCTAACACACACTCCTGGAAAAAGTCCATCTTGTCGAAGCTTCCTCCTTTGATCATCTTCCATATCTAAAGCAACTCTAAGCCCTTCTCTGAAATATGACCCAATCTGAGATGCCAACGCTTTGTAGCATGCAATGCACGAGAACTATCTACTCCAACACACGACTCTCCAAGAACCGTGGTTTCTTTCAGCAAATACAGATTTCAGAACACATCTCCTTTCATAAGAACTAGTGCACCTCTCGAAACCTTCAAACTATCCTTCTCGATAGTTACATTGCATCCCAAAGATGCCAATTATCCTAAAGAGATTAAGGATTTCCGAAGACCTAGAACATACCAGACACCTGTCAAAGTGCGTATCACTCCTTCAAACATCCTAATCCTCACTATACCTTCACATATTGCTTTACAGCTAGCATCATTACCCATAAGAATAGAGCTTCCTTCTCGTCCAACGAAAGAACTGAAGTAATCCTTATTAGGCGTCATATGGAAAGATGCCCCCGAGTCCAGCATCCAATGGTCTAAGACATCCGACACTGCTGCAGACAACACTTCGTCAGATACAGACTTCTCCGCTGCAAATGATGAAGATCCATCTTCTTCCTTCTTCTTCAAATATGGACAATTCTTTTTTCAATGACCAGGTTTCTTACAGATAAAGCACTTTCTGTCCTTAGACGTTCCTCTCCTGCCATTACCGGGCTTCCTGGACTTGGAACGCCCTCTAGAGTGCCAATTCTTCTTATCTTCTCTACCTCTTTCAATAAACAGGCCATGACTACTACTTCCACCTCTACTTTCTTCACTTATCTCCTTCATCTGATCTCTCAAGCCCTCTAATAGAAGGCCCAACTTCACAGCTTCCACTGTCAATGTGTCTCTAGCGAAGATAATGCTGTTAGCGAAACCTGTGTATCGCTCCGGAAGAGAACACAAAAGAATCATTTCCATTTGCTCCTCATCCATCTTCAAGTAAACAGTCTTCGTCTTCATCACTAGATCATCAAAGAAATTAAGATGTTCCTTCACTGAAGTGCCCTCTCTCATCCGCACGGTGAAAAATGTCTTCATAAATATCAAACGGTTAGTTAGAGATTTCTTCAAGTAGAGATTTTCTAGCTTAGTCCAAATGCCCCTAGTAGTGGTTTCACTGCTAATCTCTAAGATAACATTCTCTCACATAGCTAGTTGTAAAGTAGTAAACGCCCATTTCTCCATCTCCTTCCTTTCCGCGACTGAGATGTCAACCGTCAACTCCTCAAGGACAAACACTACTGGATGGACTTCATTCCTCATTAATACAGCCTTCATCCTTCATTGCTACTTCTCGAAGTCTTTATCCCCATTTCATTTCTCAATTTCCAACTGTGATCCTAACGTGATATACATCCCTCTAGTATAGGATCTTGTAACAACTGGAGTCGCTTCATCTCCTGCCATAGCGTCTAACACTCCTCAATCAACCTTGCAGCTCTGATACCAGACTCTAGGGAAAAATCCCATCAGATGATCAGTCTAAGGGATTAAAATCCCAACGTAGCGGAAAAAAACTGGATCGTGATTGTAGTGAGACGAAATCAACAGAGATAAACACTAGTACATGTAGTCACAGATCTATACAATGTAGAAAAATAAATAACACTAGTATTTATAGTGGTTCGACCACCGCGAGGCAGTGTATGTCCACTTGAGAAGAGGAGATTTTATTAATCACCGAAAGATTAGAGTTACAACTTACAAGATTAATTCACTTTTGGAGGCTATACATAAGCAGAATTAACAATACAGACAAAAATTCTGTAGAGTTTCAGCTCTCTAGGATTGTTGCCATTATTTTCCAGAAGCTCCACTATTTATATAGTGAAGATATGAGGAGGGGTAGCTGCTATATAGTAGTCCTGGGGTTTGGTTCAGTAGTCCTGGTTCGGCATGTTTGGTCCGGCAAACAACACACATAGTTTGGTCCGGTATGATTTGGACCGGCATGCTAACACCAAACGAGATATTTCGTTCGGCATCACTAAATCACCGAACGAAATATTTGGTTCGGCATTACTTCGAACGAAAAATAATGTCGCTCCACTTTATTCACCACTTCACCGTAAAATTTGTAGGACCGTGTAATATGGATATAAGGTAAAACAGAGTGTAGATGATAGTTATATAGAAAATAGTGTGGAATATAAAAGCAGTATAGTAAAATGACACTAGAGATTTTTATACTGGTTCGGAGCACCGTCCTACGTCCAGTCCCAGACTCCTTCTGGAATTTCTCACAATAACAACAAACCTCACTTAATCCGGAGGAACAGGTTTGTACAACCCCTGAGCAGCCGAACAGGGACTTGAGCAGCAGAACATGATTTTTGCCTCAATAGCCGAAGAGGACTTCACATGCCTGAGCAGTAGAACATGACTTCGCTAATACAAAAGAATATCTGACACTGTGTGTTCTTGAAAACACTGATTTGTCTCTAATAGTACAAACTTCTTATAATCAAATCCTCAAGTGTATGAAGTGTATGTGAAGATATGAAGAGAAGGTAATGTTAAGAATTTAAGATTATGAAAGTTTATTTGAAGATTCAAAGCAATAAAATGCTTGTTTGTTGTTTGAATGTGAGTATGAGAGCACAAGAAGAATATAAGAAAGTTAGAATGATTTTCGGTGAGTATGAAGTGTTTGGGAACATATATTTATAGTAGACAGAGGGTTGCTGCCATTGGTGAAGAGTTCTGACCAAAAGAAGCAACCATTCCCGTTCATAGAAGGATTGCAACCTTTCGCAGAATGGAAATGTCTTTTCCAAATATGGCAGTTGGGTTCAGGTTAGTCGACTGGTCGATTTGGATCAGTCGACTGATTATTCAAAAATTCAAAAAAGAAAAGAAGTGCACAAGTTTAATAAGTTGTTTATAGATATTCAATCGACTGGTCGATGTTGTTCAGTCGACTGAATTCTGTTGATAATCAAAAATCATCATAGCTCATTTGGTTAGAGCACTTGTCTTCTAAACTAGTGACCCGGGTCGAGCCCCACTCCATGCATTTTTTGAAAACTTGATTTTGATTAAAATATACATGCAAGTTTATTTGAATGTGAATGATGATTCTTGAGGAAAGGTTTTAACAAAGCACTAAACTAGACTCTATATACATATATGAACCATACTTTGAGTCATTGAGTCCGGATGTTGTCGTAGTCGTAGATTCATGAATTGTTGTGTCTTGTCAGCAATCAAAACCTATGATCCAACATTCTCCCCCTTTTTGATGATGACAACTCCATTTGCTACGGATGAATCTTCGACAAGCTTTGTTGACTTATCTCTCCCCTTGAATATATTCCTGTAATTGTGCTATAGATTTCTCCCTCTGAATCTATGCTATATATTCCTGTAAATAATTAATCTTTTCTCCCCCTTAATTTGTGCTTGCATCGTTTATTCATGCAAATAGTGTTAGTGCAATATCTTTCTCCCCCTTTGTCATCGACAAAAAGGAGATTTTATATGATGACATAAATTAAATTCTACATAAGTGTCAACATAGAATAATATAAAACAAAATAACTACTACTTATAATATAAGGTATCCAAAAAAATTTAACATTTAAAGCATGCGATACCCAAGTGTAACGACCCAGAATTTTTGATAATTAAAATTCGAATATTTAATTGATTTTAAAAATTAATAAATGAATTTAAGAAGTCGAATGATTTATTTTTCGAATATTGGATTTAATTGGATAATTTAAATCGATAAATTAAATAGTGAAATTCCAGAGATAATTGAAAATCGAGTTTAATATGACTGAAAATGATTTGTAAAGTTTTATTTAATCATACTGGAGTTATAGAAATGTTTTAGAACTTTTAAAACTGAATTTAAAGTTAAATTGTGAAAATTGAATATTTTAATATTTAATTATCGACTGTAAAAATAGCCAATTTTCGAACAGTCTCAGAATTGAACGAAACCAGTTCCATTGGACCCGTAATAGTTAGTTATTATCGGATTTCAATTTTCGTATCAATCGGAGTTGTCGTTTGACCGTGGCAGCTCGAAACGCATCGATATCGTTTTAATTTTAAATCGTCGAGTTAAAATAGTCATTTTTCGAACGGTCTCGGATTTCGACGAAACCAGTTTCATCGGATCCGTAATGTGATATTATTGTAAGATTTCAAATTCCGTAATTTTTGGATTTACCGTTTGTCCGGTACAAATTAAAACGTCTCGAAATCGATTTAATCGGTTTAATTTTAAATCGATCGTTTTGCTCCGTATCTCGCACAGATGTCCGAATTAGCTTCCGAAACCTCTTCCATTGTGTCCGGAACACGGAAAAACCCCAGAGTAGCCTGTCGAAACGTGAGGATTGGAGGTCGTTTGCATTGACGGTTAAATTGAGATATTTTATAAATTAAATAATATTAAAACTAGGTTATATAATTGCATTTTTCTCCAAAACCCTAGCAAATTCGTGAGCCGCCGTTTAATAATAATGGATGGCCGAAAACCCTTCGATTTTCCTCTGCTATTTTCGATCAATCCTCTCAATAAAATTGAAAACTCCTAACTGGAAAATCGTCGAGCTTAGTGAGAGCTTTAGATCCATACGGGTGAAGTCTTGATCGATTCGATGTGGAGGTCGAAATCCACTCGAGAAGCGGCGCGTTTAAGCTTGTAATTCGCGGCGAATGAGGCGGCGAGTTGGTCGTGCTTCTGAGTAGGGGAGAAGTTCGAGATGGCGGTTGGGATGGTAGTCGCCGATCGTGTCGCAGTCGACCGGAGGAGCATCGGCGATCGAGGGAAATCGCGATGATATGTTCCTGTTACGTGACTACCTGTAGCGTGTTCGCGTGAGAAGGAAGGGAGGGGCGGCCTTGATCTATTCTTTAGTCTGAACGGCTGTGATGTAAATGAATTTGAAATGTAAATTTAATTGTATCTTAATTTATACAAACTTCTAAATGCAATAACTCTTTCGTACATTATCAGAAAATTACGAAACAAGATGCATCGGAATCGTATTGTCGAGCACTTCGCGATGAAACTGGATTGGGAACGATCGGGGTCAGTGAAATTTTTGAGTGAAATTAAACGGCTGTTTAATTTCATTCGAAATAAAACGCTGGAATCAGAATTAAAATCACGGTGAGATTTTCTCACTCAAATTGAATGTGGAATTTTTGCAGTTATTGATTGATTGCTATTGATGTGATATTAGATATAGTAGGATATATATCTATATATATAGCAGTATATACATATTGGCATATGTATATATTGGATTGATTGATTTCCCGCCTCGTATAGCGGATGAGACCCTATTGCGCCGTTAGTAAGCGGATTTTTATAAAACCCATATACCGCGATAATTCCGTACTGGAGCGGAATTGGTATTGTGCTAACATCTGTGGATGCAGGGAAACAGGTTGGAGGGATCCGACTGGATTCCTCACTAGTAGTTATTTATTTACAGATATTGTGATATATTCTGTTATCATATGATGATATATGATATTGGCTGTTGTGATGGACTGATTGGTGTTGTTGCATCATCGGATTCAGTTTTGAAATGTAAAAATAACGACTGTTATTTTAAAAAGGGTTTTTAAAGTGATTTTTAAAAATATACGTTTTATGGAATTTTTGAATCGATTTATTTATAAAATTATAACTGAAGTGTCATTTTTAAAATAAAAGTCGATTTATTTATAAAATGGTTTAAGTTGGGATTTTGAACAACTATAAACGATTTGTATAAAAAGATTTATAAAATTGATATTTTATAAATCAAAATATTGGACTTATAAAACGAATTTTTATAAGTGTTAAAAAGAAGTATAAAAGGATTTCATAAGTGAATGAAATTAATAGATTTATAACGTGGAGTTATAAAGTGAATAGATGTTGTAGAATAAACGATTTATAAGTAATTTACTTATAAAGTAGATTTTTGCACTTAGTTGGGATATAAATAGAAATTGCTAAATGAAATGATTTCATAAGTTGAAATTGTTATGAAGTATAAATGTGATTTATAAACATTGTTTATAAATCTGAAATCACTTATTTTGATAAGTAATTTTTGAAGTTAATAAAAGGAGAATTTTATAAATCGAAATTGTTAGAAAATATAAAGGTGAATTTATAAACGTTGTTTTATGAATTTGAAATCAATCAAATTTGATGAATGTAATATAGAAGTTATTAAGGGAATTTTATCCACGATTTTGGATAGTGGATAATTCTTGGAATAAAATGTGTAGAAAAGATTGAAATGTGGTTAGTGAAGTATATTCACGATTTTGGACAGTGAATATATTTTTAAGTAAAATGGATATTGTTTTGGGAAAGTGACATTGAAAATGAAGTAATTGTTTTAAAGATGTTTTAAAACGTGATAAGTATCGAATACATAGATTTCAACTTTTATTGTTGAAATAGACGTTTTCGAGGAATTTAAGGAAATGATGGACTATAACACTATTGTTATAGTAAATGGTTTCCGAAAGGAAATATTTTTGTATGGTATTGGGATTCATATATCTATCTAAATTCCGAATCCCTATACTAGTGATTTTGAGTCGTCGTAACGATGTTTTACGTAACATTCGTTTTGACTCAAATAGATGTTGTTAAAAAGAATGATTTCCTTAAAGAATGAATATGTACTTAATTTTGATTTAAGTATATCGAATATTTTCAAATGTTGAAAATAAATAGATTTGTGAAATACTTATTTTTAAATAAGTACGGAATTGCTTTTCCAATATGAAACGAAGGGTTTGAAACTTTATCTTTTAAAGATAATTTGAAAGGTGAATATTTGAAATTGGTTTTCAAACGGTTAAGTGTGGAAATTATATATCTAATAAAGATATTTTGGAAGATAAAAATAATTTGGGAAAATTATTTGGAATCTGATGATGTTGCGCATCTTTATTGATAGTTAAATAACTGACTATCAATAATTACCTTTAGATAGGTATTTGTTGTGAATTGGATGAATTTGAATGCCACACTTATTTTGAATAATCGCTCACTATTCGGGTTAGCCGGGAAAGGACCATGGGGTCGTATAACCCATTCCGAATATGTGATACGTCGTTATGAATTGCATTCGAAGACCGGTGTTGAAGACCGGATATTTTTGAAAACAGAAGGATTACCGTCGAGTTACTCTACATCGGCTGATCTCCGGTTTAGAGGTTTTATCACCCTTAGTGACGGGAAGTCCCGACGTAATTGAAAATTATCCGGATATGCAAGGGCTTCGTGAGAAGTGCCTTCGGTTCTGTTCGATCCCGGAACAGACTTGTATGGATTGTGTGTCTGACATTACACTTTGAGATATAAAGCTGATTTCTTTCAAATACATATCTGTTGGTGGCGGAGAATTTATTCTCTTAGCTTAACACCCTTCTCTGAGACGTACGAGCTCAGAGGTTATGTAGTTGAAATTTATCAGCGATATATCCCAATTTGGTAACGTGGCATACCGAGTGTTGCTGTGAAATGATCAGTGTTTGATCATTTGTGATATGATCATTTGGTTGATCTTATATCTTTGTGATCATAGGTTGATCATTTTGTTTGACCCGAAGCAGGGCTTTTTGAGAAAGCGTAGCTTTGTGGACGAGACTTCGTCGAGCCTCACACCCCGGAAATGGTCGAAACAGGAATGTTGCGGCAAGGTTATGAGGGTCGCGCCCTTTAGGGTATGTCATTTCCTTCTGGAAAGGGGTGGTATCATGGTATGGAGCCCAGATACTTACTCATGTGGATACACTTTCTTTATGATGTGTGATGTTGGATATCGAGCGCTCGGATAAAGGTCCCAAAGGACCGGGTGATGACATATTCGTGAGTTACCTGTTACAGGGGTAACCCGGCCTTGTTTGGCAGAGAGCAGTTTGTCTCTCGGGACGTCCAGCCAGAGGCGATCCTATTCGGCAGGAGGAAAGGAAGTTCCTTAGCCTGACCATTTGTTGGAAATCCATCTTCCAAATACGAACTTTGTACGGTATTAGTTGTAGAACCTGCCATTTACGTACGGTGGTCACCACTGTTTAGATGGTAGCTATAGTAGGCATACGATACTGGTCGTATGCTGGCTAAGATTAATATTATACTTTCGAAATGTTTTCTACACTAGACATTAATAATAATAATCCAATGATTGGCGTAGTAAGCATCTTTGACTATCATAAGAAGAAATCTCCTCCAATTCTGCGTTTGCATTGTGTGTGTGGCGGGAGGTCTTATGGTAGTTTCATTTTCCAAAAGCATTGCGAATTTGTTTTGTTTTCTTTGTGAAAAATAACTGTTTTACGATCTCACACCAGTCACCATGACTGACTCGGAGTTTATTGTTCCCTTCTAAACTCTGGGTGCCCACCAATTTCCACACGGGCAGCCTAGAGTTATATTATCAGGATATTCTGGATATTCTGGAGCTTTGGAAGCAAGCTGGATGGCGAGACGTAGTATTTGTATCTGATAGTATTTATTCCGCTGTGTATTCTGTATGAGGACAAGTTTATATAACTGTCCATTGTTGTATATTGACTCTGATGATTGATGTATGTATAAAATGATATAGTTCTTTGTTTTAAAGATTATTCATTTATCTATTATATATTGTTCCGCTGCGATATGTGAGATTCTGATATTGTTTCTGTTTCTGATGTTGTTCTTTTGTTTCTTCTTTCTCTTTTCTTCTATCTTTTCTTCTACCTCTTCTTTAAAAAAAAAAAAAAAACCCTAATGGTTCGGTTTTTCGTTCACCTTGAGTAAATAGATGGAGATTAGTGTCTATTCAAGGGGTACGGAAAAGCGGGCTATTACATTTGGTATCAGAGCATATGGTTAAGCGACAACCCTGCTCTGTTGGGTGTTACTCATTAGAGATAGAGTCAGCAGTGCTCTAGAATGAGTTGAGTGTAATAATAGATACGAGTGCGTATTTGTTAGTGAATATAAAAATTGTTTTATATTGTGATGATTGGTTTGTTGAGTGGTATATGGATTCTGGTCGGTATTGTCCGTACAACTCTATCGATAGGGATCTCTAAACACTTATATAGAACAATTCGGCACGATATTGTTTTAAAATTGGGTAAATGAAATAATTTTACCTTGATTATATTTTGTATATAAAGAAATAATTTTTCAGAATTATTAAAGTATATATATGAATTGGTTGTTTGGTTGTTAAAATGTAAATATATACAAGTTAATTAAAGTTGTTTGAATAAGTTAAATAAAACAACAATTGTGAAAGAGTAAATTGTATAAACCAATGAATTATAAAGATGAAGTTATAATTAATATGATTTACAATTGTGTAATAATCTTACATATATAAAGTGAAGATTATATAAGTAAAAGATTTGTAATTGTGATTTATAATCTGAAATAAAATTCCAGAGAAGTGTTTTGAAAGGATTTGATATTTTGGAAAAATGTTTTAGAGTGATGAAAGCTCTAAACTCTTTTCAGGTCGCTGGAAAATAATCCTGATGATGATGGCCACATCATTAGAATTCATTTTCGGGTTTCCAAAAGAGAAATTGCTGCCAAATTGTTTAAATGGAAGTTGTTTTGAAAATTTGGGTTTTGTTTTAGAAAATTCAAAGAATAGTTTGAACCGTTTTCAAAAATGGTTTTTGAAATGTTGGTAAGACTCTGGGATACCATATTTATGAAATATTATTAAGTTGATAACTTATACAATTTGTTGTGAATTTAGATTGAATAAATTTAACTTAAGAAATTTTAAGTTGAATTAAAGTAAGTATAAGTGAATCAATTAAATCTAAGTTGAGATTGTGGAATATGAAATCTGGATTTAATATGAATTTTGAATAAGTGAAGAAATTTGACCTTGGTAAAAGTTAAATAGGATTGAAATTTGAATTTTGGATTTATAAGTGGAAATGTAAGTTAAGTTAAACAAACGATGTTTAATGGGGTATAACTTAAGTGTTGATTGGAATTGATTTTGGTGTCGAAGTAAATAATCAAAATGAATTAAATGAATATGAACTTGAGTTATATAAATGAACTTCAACATGAAATGTGAAATGGATTAGCTATTGAACTAATGAATCAATTGAATGTAAATGTTAATTCATTGAAGAAACTGAATAAATTGAATGTAAGTCAATTGAAATTAAAGGTGTTGAACTAAATTGAATGGAAATCAAATAATAATGGTTATGTTGAATATGCATCGATTGTTTGATGATTGTTAGTTGATTGTATATAAATTCATTAAGTGTTAATGAAGTTGAATCGATAAAATTTGAAGAAAAGTAAAATGAATTCGAATTGGAAATCCAGTTTAAATGACAGTAGATTTAACCAAAGGGTAAATTGAAATCAAATTTTGGAAATGAACAAAAGTGAATGAAACTGGAATTGTAATTGAATGTACGAAATGGTTTGAATATATGCAACTAGATATTATGGCTAGTAGGATATACAGGTATAAAGGAATTGGAATATAATTTCGAAGATAAATTTGAATTGCTCGAAAAAGGTATGTATTTAAATTTCGATATGAGATTTGCTGATTTCTTGTCTAGCCGCTTGGCTTTTTCTTTTTCTTTTTGAAATCTGAGAGTCCGTAGGGATGTTTTGTAGTCGTGCCGTACTAGCCGCGCAAAGGAGACGCTGGCGAAATTTTTCGGAAATTTAGGGCGTTAGAAAATTTTGAGAAAAAATTTAAAAGTTTAAAATTGAATTTAAACTCGAATTTGAATTTAGAAGTTAAACAATGTTGTTTGAAACTTAAAATTTAAGTTGGAAAGTTAGTTGAGATGATAACGAATCTTTAGTAGGAAGATCCGTTTGAAAAGTGATAAAACTATTAGATTGGGGGAAATAGTAGATGAGTTAAGGACCATTTTCTTCATAACTTGTAATTTCGAGGACGAAATTCTTTTAAGGGGGGAAGTTTGTAACGACCCAGAATTTTTGATAATTAAAATTCGAATATTTAATTGATTTTAAAAATTAATAAATGAATTTAAGAAGTCGAATGATTTATTTTTCGAATATTGGATTTAATTGGATAATTTAAATCGATAAATTAAATAGTGAAATTCCAGAGATAATTGAAAATCGAGTTTAATATGACTGAAAATGATTTGTAAAGTTTTATTTAATCATACTGGAGTTATAGAAATGTTTTAGAACTTTTAAAACTGAATTTAAAGTTAAATTGTGAAAATTGAATATTTTAATATTTAATTATCGACTGTAAAAATAGCCAATTTTCGAACAGTCTCAGAATTGAACGAAACCAGTTCCATTGGACCCGTAATAGTTAGTTATTATCGGATTTCAATTTTCGTATCAATCGGAGTTGTCGTTTGACCGTGGCAGCTCGAAACGCATCGATATCGTTTTAATTTTAAATCGTCGAGTTAAAATAGTCATTTTTCGAACGGTCTCGGATTTCGACGAAACCAGTTTCATCGGATCCGTAATGTGATATTATTGTAAGATTTCAAATTCCGTAATTTTTGGATTTACCGTTTGTCCGGTACAAATTAAAACGTCTCGAAATCGATTTAATCGGTTTAATTTTAAATCGATCGTTTTGCTCCGTATCTCGCACAGATGTCCGAATTAGCTTCCGAAACCTCTTCCATTGTGTCCGGAACACGGAAAAACCCCAGAGTAGCCTGTCGGAACGTGAGGATTGGAGGTCGTTTGCATTGACGGTTAAATTGAGATATTTTATAAATTAAATAATATTAAAACTAGGTTATATAATTGCATTTTTCTCCAAAACCCTAGCAAATTCGTGAGCCGCCGTTTAATAATAATGGATGGCCGAAAACCCTTCGATTTTCCTCTGCTATTTTCGATCAATCCTCTCAATAAAATTGAAAACTCCTAACTGGAAAATCGTCGAGCTTAGTGAGAGCTTTAGATCCATACGGGTGAAGTCTTGATCGATTCGATGTGGAGGTCGAAATCCACTCGAGAAGCGGCGCGTTTAAGCTTGTAATTCGCGGCGAATGAGGCGGCGAGTTGGTCGTGCTTCTGAGTAGGGGAGAAGTTCGAGATGGCGGTTGGGATGGTAGTCGCCGATCGTGTCGCAGTCGACCGGAGGAGCATCGGCGATCGAGGGAAATCGCGATGATATGTTCCTGTTACGTGACTACCTGTAGCGTGTTCGCGTGAGAAGGAAGGGAGGGGCGGCCTTGATCTATTCTTTAGTCTGAACGGCTGTGATGTAAATGAATTTGAAATGTAAATTTAATTGTATCTTAATTTATACAAACTTCTAAATGCAATAACTCTTTCGTACATTATCAGAAAATTACGAAACAAGATGCATCGGAATCGTATTGTCGAGCACTTCGCGATGAAACTGGATTGGGAACGATCGGGGTCAGTGAAATTTTTGAGTGAAATTAAACGGCTGTTTAATTTCATTCGAAATAAAACGCTGGAATCAGAATTAAAATCACGGTGAGATTTTCTCACTCAAATTGAATGTGGAATTTTTGCAGTTATTGATTGATTGCTATTGATGTGATATTAGATATAGTAGGATATATATCTATATATATAGCAGTATATACATATTGGCATATGTATATATTGGATTGATTGATTTCCCGCCTCGTATAGCGGATGAGACCCTATTGCGCCGTTAGTAAGCGGATTTTTATAAAACCCATATACCGCGATAATTCCGTACTGGAGCGGAATTGGTATTGTGCTAACATCTGTGGATGCAGGGAAACAGGTTGGAGGGATCCGACTGGATTCCTCACTAGTAGTTATTTATTTACAGATATTGTGATATATTCTGTTATCATATGATGATATATGATATTGGCTGTTGTGATGGACTGATTGGTGTTGTTGCATCATCGGATTCAGTTTTGAAATGTAAAAATAACGACTGTTATTTTAAAAAGGGTTTTTAAAGTGATTTTTAAAAATATACGTTTTATGGAATTTTTGAATCGATTTATTTATAAAATTATAACTGAAGTGTCATTTTTAAAATAAAAGTCGATTTATTTATAAAATGGTTTAAGTTGGGATTTTGAACAACTATAAACGATTTGTATAAAAAGATTTATAAAATTGATATTTTATAAATCAAAATATTGGACTTATAAAACGAATTTTTATAAGTGTTAAAAAGAAGTATAAAAGGATTTCATAAGTGAATGAAATTAATAGATTTATAACGTGGAGTTATAAAGTGAATAGATGTTGTAGAATAAACGATTTATAAGTAATTTACTTATAAAGTAGATTTTTGCACTTAGTTGGGATATAAATAGAAATTGCTAAATGAAATGATTTCATAAGTTGAAATTGTTATGAAGTATAAATGTGATTTATAAACATTGTTTATAAATCTGAAATCACTTATTTTGATAAGTAATTTTTGAAGTTAATAAAAGGAGAATTTTATAAATCGAAATTGTTAGAAAATATAAAGGTGAATTTATAAACGTTGTTTTATGAATTTGAAATCAATCAAATTTGATGAATGTAATATAGAAGTTATTAAGGGAATTTTATCCACGATTTTGGATAGTGGATAATTCTTGGAATAAAATGTGTAGAAAAGATTGAAATGTGGTTAGTGAAGTATATTCACGATTTTGGACAGTGAATATATTTTTAAGTAAAATGGATATTGTTTTGGGAAAGTGACATTGAAAATGAAGTAATTGTTTTAAAGATGTTTTAAAACGTGATAAGTATCGAATACATAGATTTCAACTTTTATTGTTGAAATAGACGTTTTCGAGGAATTTAAGGAAATGATGGACTATAACACTATTGTTATAGTAAATGGTTTCCGAAAGGAAATATTTTTGTATGGTATTGGGATTCATATATCTATCTAAATTCCGAATCCCTATACTAGTGATTTTGAGTCGTCGTAACGATGTTTTACGTAACATTCGTTTTGACTCAAATAGATGTTGTTAAAAAGAATGATTTCCTTAAAGAATGAATATGTACTTAATTTTGATTTAAGTATATCGAATATTTTCAAATGTTGAAAATAAATAGATTTGTGAAATACTTATTTTTAAATAAGTACGGAATTGCTTTTCCAATATGAAACGAAGGGTTTGAAACTTTATCTTTTAAAGATAATTTGAAAGGTGAATATTTGAAATTGGTTTTCAAACGGTTAAGTGTGGAAATTATATATCTAATAAAGATATTTTGGAAGATAAAAATAATTTGGGAAAATTATTTGGAATCTGATGATGTTGCGCATCTTTATTGATAGTTAAATAACTGACTATCAATAATTACCTTTAGATAGGTATTTGTTGTGAATTGGATGAATTTGAATGCCACACTTATTTTGAATAATCGCTCACTATTCGGGTTAGCCGGGAAAGGACCATGGGGTCGTATAACCCATTCCGAATATGTGATACGTCGTTATGAATTGCATTCGAAGACCGGTGTTGAAGACCGGATATTTTTGAAAACAGAAGGATTACCGTCGAGTTACTCTACATCGGCTGATCTCCGGTTTAGAGGTTTTATCACCCTTAGTGACGGGAAGTCCCGACGTAATTGAAAATTATCCGGATATGCAAGGGCTTCGTGAGAAGTGCCTTCGGTTCTGTTCGATCCCGGAACAGACTTGTATGGATTGTGTGTCTGACATTACACTTTGAGATATAAAGCTGATTTCTTTCAAATACATATCTGTTGGTGGCGGAGAATTTATTCTCTTAGCTTAACACCCTTCTCTGAGACGTACGAGCTCAGAGGTTATGTAGTTGAAATTTATCAGCGATATATCCCAATTTGGTAACGTGGCATACCGAGTGTTGCTGTGAAATGATCAGTGTTTGATCATTTGTGATATGATCATTTGGTTGATCTTATATCTTTGTGATCATAGGTTGATCATTTTGTTTGACCCGAAGCAGGGCTTTTTGAGAAAGCGTAGCTTTGTGGACGAGACTTCGTCGAGCCTCACACCCCGGAAATGGTCGAAACAGGAATGTTGCGGCAAGGTTATGAGGGTCGCGCCCTTTAGGGTATGTCATTTCCTTCTGGAAAGGGGTGGTATCATGGTATGGAGCCCAGATACTTACTCATGTGGATACACTTTCTTTATGATGTGTGATGTTGGATATCGAGCGCTCGGATAAAGGTCCCAAAGGACCGGGTGATGACATATTCGTGAGTTACCTGTTACAGGGGTAACCCGGCCTTGTTTGGCAGAGAGCAGTTTGTCTCTCGGGACGTCCAGCCAGAGGCGATCCTATTCGGCAGGAGGAAAGGAAGTTCCTTAGCCTGACCATTTGTTGGAAATCCATCTTCCAAATACGAACTTTGTACGGTATTAGTTGTAGAACCTGCCATTTACGTACGGTGGTCACCACTGTTTAGATGGTAGCTATAGTAGGCATACGATACTGGTCGTATGCTGGCTAAGATTAATATTATACTTTCGAAATGTTTTCTACACTAGACATTAATAATAATAATCCAATGATTGGCGTAGTAAGCATCTTTGACTATCATAAGAAGAAATCTCCTCCAATTCTGCGTTTGCATTGTGTGTGTGGCGGGAGGTCTTATGGTAGTTTCATTTTCCAAAAGCATTGCGAATTTGTTTTGTTTTCTTTGTGAAAAATAACTGTTTTACGATCTCACACCAGTCACCATGACTGACTCGGAGTTTATTGTTCCCTTCTAAACTCTGGGTGCCCACCAATTTCCACACGGGCAGCCTAGAGTTATATTATCAGGATATTCTGGATATTCTGGAGCTTTGGAAGCAAGCTGGATGGCGAGACGTAGTATTTGTATCTGATAGTATTTATTCCGCTGTGTATTCTGTATGAGGACAAGTTTATATAACTGTCCATTGTTGTATATTGACTCTGATGATTGATGTATGTATAAAATGATATAGTTCTTTGTTTTAAAGATTATTCATTTATCTATTATATATTGTTCCGCTGCGATATGTGAGATTCTGATATTGTTTCTGTTTCTGATGTTGTTCTTTTGTTTCTTCTTTCTCTTTTCTTCTATCTTTTCTTCTACCTCTTCTTTAAAAAAAAAAAAAAAACCCTAATGGTTCGGTTTTTCGTTCACCTTGAGTAAATAGATGGAGATTAGTGTCTATTCAAGGGGTACGGAAAAGCGGGCTATATATTCCTGTAAATAATTAATCTTTTCTCCCCCTTAATTTGTGCTTGCATCGTTTATTCATGCAAATAGTGTTAGTGCAATATCTTTCTCCCCCTTTGTCATCGACAAAAAGGAGATTTTATATGATGACATAAATTAAATTCTACATAAGTGTCAACATAGAATAATATAAAACAAAATAACTACTACTTATAATATAAGGTATCCAAAAAAATTTAACATTTAAAGCATGCGATACCCAAGGTTCTTATAATTTCCTAATTTTTAGGAAACCATACTCATATGGGTGTGGTTGAACCTTTAAAAATATAATTTTCATTATTAACTACCATATCAAAATAATCATCAATGTATTTTTCTCTATTTTTCCAATTCATCACTGAACCAAATCACTGCAAGTCACGAACACCCTGCTTCGCCGAAGAGCATCTCCCGAATGAGCTCACCACCAGACGAGAAATCTCGTCCAGTCCTCCACTCCACCACTCCAGATTTAGAGCGGCAGCTGCTCCCCCACTGCCGAACCAAAATTTTTGTTCGGCAAGCCCTAGTTCTGATTTAGGGCTTCGCAAATTCCTCCTCTGCTTCATCGACGATGATGTCGGGCTTCTGCCTCCTCTATCTGCTACCACGACATGGAATTGAGGTAACAATTTCTAACAGTACAATGTAAGTAGGAGGACATATTACAAAGGGAGTAGCTCAGTAATAGCTTATGTTTTCGGAAATAGGCCTTACTATCATCATTTTAAAGATTTCGTGCAAAGAACATGGAATCCTACTGGTAATTTCAAAATTTTCATTAGAAATAATGGTTTCTTTATAATTTAGATTTACAGTTGCTAGTGATTGGGAAAGAAAGGTCAATGGAGCACTTTACTTTATAAATGAGAAATTGATTATCTTGAAAAAGTGGAGTAAAAAATAGCTATTGATAGAGATTTACTAACTACCCTCCCTGTTTAAATTCGCCTCCTTGAATTAACTCTAAAACTGTGGGATAAGGAGGCATTTACTGCAATTGTAAGTATTGTGGGAATCCCTTTAAAGTTAGATGAACCAACAACAAAAGAAACAAGATTAAGTTTTGCAAGAATCCTTGTTGAAATAAAAGCAAATTCAAAGTTTCCTAAAGAAGCTTACATTACAATGCATGATGGAGAAAACATTATTCTAAAAATTAAATACGAGTGGGTATTTTTTCATGTTTGGGCATTCCACTGAAATTTGCTCGACAAAGAAAGCATGGAAAGAAAAGTTAATGAAAACTAGGTTAAGAAAGAAAGAGATCTAGTCTCTGAACAAAAATCATGAGTCAAACACAAATGAAGAAAACAGATCAAATCAAGATTATGGGAAAAACAAGGGAAACTCCCAGGTTTCAGAGGATAATACATTATTGGGGAATTCAGTTCTTTGAAAATATGAAAAATAAGGAAGGTACAAAAAGTTTGAATACAAATATGTAAAATCTTGATAAAGTCGAGCAAATGGTTATTACCCAAAATAAGGCAGCATCAGAAATTAATGGTCAGCAGAAAGTAATTGAGAACATGCAATATGTTCAGTGGGATGCCCTACAAAATTCTACCAAAGAGAATGTAATAGAAGATTCAATCAAGAAAAAAGCAGCAAAATTACAGCAGACTTAAGGGGTTCCTAGCACTCAGCTAATTGAGCATTCACCACTTGAGGAAGTTGCAGAAGTAAATGCAATTGCAAATATGGAAATATGCACAAATTCAGCAAATACTAATACATATGTTTTGGAAGCACACAACAAGCATGCTGTAGGAATAAATTCTTCACAACAAAGCATCTCCAAAAATTTAGTTCAAAAAGCAATAAAAACTTCTACTAAATTCCTCTTCTCCAACCAGCTGGAACAAAAGAAAAAAGAGCATAATTAAAATCTTGCAAGAAATTCTATCCAAAAACAGTGAAGAAAATGAGGTGCAGAATGACTTCCAAAGAAAATTCATCATGAAAAATTCAAGATGGTTAGATCAAATCAGAGTGCAGGACAAAAAACCACTCAAAAGAAAAGGATTAAAGAATTCTGAGTATATGGAAGTGAGCAAGGATATAAGAATTCTGGAGGAGAACAATCCCGGATTTTCTACATAGATGCTGAGATATCCTTTTAGCATCATTTATAGTTTTATATTCTTTTTATAATGTCGATTGTTGCTTGGAATGTTAGGGGATTAAACTCCCTAGAAAGAAAGTTAGATTTAGCTAACTTACTGCTTTCTATAAACCAAATATAATTGGTATACTTGAGCATAAACTTGAGAATTTAAAATTGGAGGAATACCAGTCTAAGTCTCTTAAAGGAGTATTATAAATAAAAATCTTATGGGGGGTAATGCTAGGATAATGGTACTATGAGATCCAAATATTTGGGTGTTAAGCCACATCTTATAAATTTGCAATCTATACATTGAAAATTCAGAAATAAAGGCGCCCTTCACTTAGAAATCACATTTGTCTATGTTTCTTATAGTGATAAAAAAAGATATTTTCATTGGATTAATCTAGAGAAATTAAATAAAAATATGAAAAAAAAACCTGGATAGTTATGGAGGATTTCAATACTGTATTACATTCATTTGAAAAGAGGGGGAATATCGATAGTTTATAAAAACTGGAATTCCCTAGCAATTTTTTTCTAAAAACAGGATTGATTGAACCCATTTTAATGGGAAATAAATTCACATGGAAATCTGAGGAATATAGGGATATTCAGGGTAATTAGATAGGGTTCTAATAAATCAAAAATTTGTAAATAATTTTTCAGTTGTCCAATGTCTAACTTTACCACAAGCTACCAGTGATCATACTCCCATACAAAATGTTCTTTCAATGACAAAAAAATACAAGGAAAAATACTATATTTAGATTTGCAAATGCGTTGATGTTAAAGGAAAACTATATAGAAATAGTATAGCAATTGCAAATCAAGGTTCTGCTCAATATAAATTTAGTAGAATTCTTAAGAATACAAAGGAAAATATGAAAATTTGAAATAAAAGTAGAAACAGAAATGATATTAAACAAATAAGGAATGATTGCGAGTCTTTACAAAACATAATTGACTTTGATAGCTCGGATAAATCTTTGGTCAATGAATTTTTTCAAATGCAATTTAAGTTAAGTAAAGGATTTCCTGTGTAAGCAATCAATATGAAACAAAAAGCCAAGATTGATTGGCTTACTAGTGTGGATGAATCTAACAAGTTTTTCTATGGAAAAATGTCAAACAAGAAATCTAGAAATGACATAGGAAAATTGCTAGATGATTATGGTGATGTTATATATAATGTTTCTCAAATAGAAAGTAATGCAATCAAATATTTCACTGATCTTTACAACTCTAATTCAAACAAGAGAGTCTTTCCAAGTATTAAAACAAATATTTGCTAAATGAGAATAGTGAAGAAGTTCTTCTAGTTCCTATTTGTTTAGATGATATTAAAAAGATAGTATTTAATTCTAATATTGATTAAGGCCTAGGACCAGATGGGTTTGGGGCTAAGTTTTATAAAATACATTTGAAAGCATTAAATTAAAAATATATGAAGCCGTAAATGAATTTTTCACAACTGGTAAGTTGCTGAAAAGTTTAAATCACACTTTGGTTAAACTAATCCGAAAGATAAAAATACCCAATGGAATGGGTGATTACAGGCCTATAGCATGTTGTAATTTTATATACAAAAATATAGCTAATATATCGAGTAATAGAATAAAAATATTTTAAAAAAATGTTTGATATTTGAAAATCAATGTGCTTTCACAAGCAGGAATATATATAGTTTAAAATACTTTATTAGCTCATGAAATGATTAGGAATTTTAATAAGGGATGTAAAAATAAAGTATGCATCAAAATTGATTTGCAGAAAGCTTTTGATAAAATAAATAGGCATTTTAGAATACATATGATGAGGCAATTGGGTTTTTAGGAGAAATTTTGCAATTTATTATAAGAATGTTTAGACACTGCTTCCTTTTCTATTCTTATAAATGGATCCCCATGTGGTTTTATAAACAGTAATAGGGTTATTAGACAAGGAGAATCTCTTTCTTCTTATTCATTTACTATAGTTATGGAATATTTATCTTTATAAATGAAGCTAGAACAAATAAGGGGTAATCTTAAACTAGCAAATATAAATAAGCCTAGTATTAACCAATTAATATATGTTGATGATTTTTTACTATTTATGAATGCAAATATTAACAGTGCAAATTCTATAGCTAAAAATTTTGAAAATTTAAGTGAATTTGCAGATCTGCAAATCAATGAAAGTAAGAGTAAATCTTATTTTAGTAAAAATATTGAATGGAAAGAGGAAATACTGCATATTTTAAAAATTCAGGAGGGACAACTGCCTGGAAAATACTTGTGCCTTCCTCTAAGTATGAATCAGATTATTGATAAAGACTGCTCAAGATTATTTGACATCATTCAAGGCAAACTGGAAAGTTGGTCAAGCAAATTGCTATTTATAGCTGGCAGGCAAGAGCTCACATACACTATCATCACTGCTATCATAATGTATTGGATTTAGACTCACAACATTCCAAACAAAGCAATGCACAAAATAGAAAATATGTGTGCAAACTTCATTTGGAGGGGAAAATCTCACAAAGTTTCTTGGACATAGTATGCAAAACAAGGAGCGCATATGGTTTAGGTCTAATAAATATTAAAGATGTAACTAATGCTTGCAATCTCAAGTTATTTTAGAAATATGTGGAGAGTGACTCCTTATGATCAAAATGGATGAAAAAAAGTATGTTAAAATTAAAACTTTTTGGACTATTCCTATTGAAAATCATTACTCATACTCCTGGAAAAGTATTTTAAAGAGTAGGGTCATTGGCATCTAATTGCTAGAAAGGAAATTTAAAGATGGAAAAATAACAACCTTTGGTTTGATCCTTGGATCAAAGGAAAATCTTTGGTAAACTTATTAGGCTGGTACAACTTATTGCAATTTGGGTGAACAAATTTAAAACTTGATAGCATCATTCAAAATCACAGATGGAATGCAAATTTACATCCAGCAGCTTCTATATTCAAGAATGCCATTGAAAATATTAAAATTGATTCAATTATTTATGTTTGAACCAAAAATGGCACAAACATTTAAAAGATTGTGTAGAGAATAAAAAGAGAAGAAAATAAATGAAAACGAGCGAGAAAAGAACACACGACATTTATAGTAATTTGGCTAATCTTGGCCTACGTCCACTTTGTGATTTTGTTGCTTAGATCACTAGATTAAAAGTAGTTATCCTTCTGATTTGGAATAAATCTGAGGGTGATTACAAGAAATTAGATTAGAGAAAGGAAGAGCCAGAAAGATCCATAAAAATGAGCCATGCCCTTCTATTTATAAAGGTAGAAGCCCAAAATCTGCCCTATGATCTCCATCTCGTTTCCACACCATAGACCGATTCTCCAAGAAAATAGGCCGATACCTAAGTAGTTTGAGTGGGTCGGTACCGATCCATGGGCTTGGATCGATACCGATCCATGAGATGGCCAAATTATCTTAAACTCCTTGTCTAGGATCGATTCGTGGTTAGCTTCGTGATTCCAAACTTATTTGCATAATTATTAGCTTGTTTCTAAGTCCAAATGATGGATCTATGAAAGAATGGGGTTGCTGACTTTGAGTGCTCTGGAGATCAATAGAGAATTGCATGGATCGATAAAACAACACTTGGAATAGGCTTCTAGCATCAAGTAGACTGAGTAGGAAGAGCCGGGGCAAGTTTGGAGGAAGAAAGGTGGATAGGTACCAATTCAAGATGTTGGATCTGTACTGATCCACCACTTGGGTGGATCCTACCTTCTGGTCTCTTTGGAATGTTTGGCATTTTCCTCCATAGTTCTATTTGTATCTGATTTATGAACTCCTGGGCTATCTCTCATGGCTTTCCGCCTTGATAATTTTCATGTCTGATTCATCTAGTCTATCTGAATATTGCCCGGTCAAAAGGCTGGATAACACTTTTCCCCCAAAGTACATTTTTTATGAACATGATTTTCTTTGAATCGAGACAAGGCAGGATTTTTGTGAAGGACTCCACTCTATGCTTTGAATGGTCGCTATCCTTCCTATAGATCGTTTTTTTAGAGAGTTATATCCATAGTTATTCGTTACGATGTTTGCCAGCATTTGGTACTATAAATCCAGAAGATGTTCTAACGATCTGTCATTCCAAACTCTGTAATTTTAAATTGGCCCCTCTCATGGATTTTTCAGGTTTGAATCTGATTTTCCTTGGCTCTAGTTGCCGGGTGTTGGATATGTACATACTGAAAGAGTGTATGATAGTGTATTTATTCTAATATGCAAGTGTAGTAAAATACTAGTTATAAATAACAAAGTAAAGTAAATAGTAGTAAAGAAATAATCACACTAGAGTTTTTATACTGGTTCGGACCTCCCGTCCTATGTCCAGTCCCGAAGCTCCTCTTCGGCTTTCACTAATAAACTACCCTCGCATTGCCCGGAGGAATAGGCTCGATACAATAAATCATTTCAAGACAAGTATTTGTTCTAAATAACACTGATTTTGACTACACATTACAAATTTTCCTATAATCTTCTTTTAGTAGAATGTGTACGTGAGGCTTTGATTTAAGGAAGTAATAAAGACTAATAATGCTTGCTTATAGAAAATATATTATGCAAAGAAAGTAGACAAAAGATTCAGAAAAGTTAGGTGAGATTCAATCTTTAAAAGCTTTGCATATTTGTAGAGAATGAAGAGTTATGATGAAAAGTAGTATCTTTTGAGTTTGCTTATTCATTATAACAGTTATAGCTATTGATAGAGAAGGAATGCATTGAAGAGTTGTGAAGATATCCCTTTATTTGAAGAAGATGTCCTTTCAAAATTGAGGCCCGTTACCCAGCACAGACGTCTGGGCATTTGTTCAGACGTCTGAGCTGTTATTTTATTTTTTAAACAGAACATAGAATCAGACGACTGAGTTTGTTTTAATTTAAAAACAGAAACTATTATCAGACGTCTGATATGTAATGTCAGACGTCTGACATTTACAGTTTTGATCTTTTTAGAATTCTGTTACATGCAAATGCTTAAGTTAAACGTTACTACTAAAAGGAGATTTTACAATCATATCTAGGAAAATAATAGTACTATATTAGCTTTGATGATTCTTCTCCTTTGTCGAGCTATCTTCAATCTAATCTCTGAAATCCTTTTCCTGCAAGTAGACAGACTATATATGTGTGTATAGTTGTTGTCATCGAAACCATAGAATAGTGGTTCTAACGTTCTCCCCCCTTTTGATGATGAGAACTATACAATTGTTTTATAAACATACGTCTCCCCCTGAATCAATTGCTCCCCTTACAAATATCATATTTCTCCCCATTTGACATTATCAGAAAGTAATTAAATAGAAAAGTATAGTTTTCACAACTAAATAGTTTAATATTACAATAATCCAAAAAGTTGAAAGAGCAAATATACATAAGTAGAAATGATCAATAATAAAAAAAGCTTACTAATAATCATAATAGCCCCAGAATCCGAAGGAGTCTTTATTGTATGAACCGTGTTGCCACTGAGATTGGTCAACGTACTCATCATCCTCTTGAATAGATAGACCCTGAAATGATGTGTAGTAGTCATAGTCATGTGGATCTTGTGACATATGATGTTCTTCGAAATGGTAAGATAAGCCTTCGGTTTCTTTGGTGTCAAGACATATATGTTCTTTACCAAGACGAAAATGATGTTTAGGTTCCTCTAAAGGCCCTGCTTCTGTAGAAGGTCCGGCATGAAAGACTGGTGTGGATAGTGGAGCAGGAGAAGGTGAAGATGATGACCGAGATGAAGAACGACCATGAACTTTTCGGAGGACTTTACCCAATGTTGTAACAACCTTTTCTAATGTTTTTTCTACCTCGGTCATGCGAGTAGAAAAAGAACGTTCTAACCGTAACATTTTCTTGTCAAGCACTTGTTGAATAAGGAGAGAAGACATTGGTTGTGTAGTGCAATATCTCGGTAATTCTCTCCTGGACCTACTGATATCCTAGCTTCCTGTATTTGCGAATTGGAGTAATACTCTGTAGTGAGTGAAGCTCTAGTCGATTGTGAAGGTCGAGTTGGAGGTGCTTGTTGTTGTTGTTGAGGAGGTTGATATTGGGTAAAAGGAATAATGTTCGATGGTATTTCCAGGAGATGCATTAACGAGAGAACTCTAATGCCACTATTTTTGACAGGTATTTCTTCATACTGGGAAAGATACGAAGGTATTCCTAATGACCATAGAATTCTCATAATGTACGGTGCATAGACAATGCTACTACGAGCGGGAGTCCAAAAACTTTTAGTTTGGTCAAAAATATATTGAGCCCAATTGATCTTTATGTGACCAAAAGTAGCGTATAATGCCTTATGATCATCGTTGTATACTTGTTCATGACTTCCTAATCTAGGAATGACAGTGTTTATTATCATTCGGTTCAAAAGACGTGCTTGTGGACGGAAATTAGATGGTTTTAATTTCCAAAAGTCATCTTCTCAAATTAGGTGAGTGATTGCCTCTCGGGTGCATAACACTTATCATGGATTTCCTGTAAATGTGTTCCTTCATATGAAGAATTAAGCATTTGACTAATCATATCAACGCTAGTTTAATTACTTGACCATATACACTAGTCCATATCCAACTTTCATCATCGGTAGGATTCCAAATAGAAATTGAACAAAGATTAATCAGAAAGAGAAATACCGCTAGTTGGTCAATATTATCCGAATTGTCGTCATAATTGATTAAGTGTTAGAGACCCGCATCTGAAAGTAGTTCGCCGGCATTGTAGTGAACAAATCTGCGGATAGGGTAGAAGGGACCAGTGTGAAATGGCCTCTTCTCGAGCTCCTGAAGACGTTGTCTTCCAGTTTGTTTTTTGAGAATCCATTCGTCGATATGATGGTCGGTGACAAAGTTTTGAGTTGGAGGTTGAGAACTTTGTCCCGTAGAAGGCTTGCAGCGTTTTATAATAGGGTTTCGTGGTTTTGGAGCCATGATTTTTTATTTATTTTAGGAGTAATTAATTTGGGGTTTTAGGGTTTTTTCTTAGGGCCGAAGGAAATGAACGGTATTGAGATAGGAGGAAGAAAAGATAATTTATAGTGGAATGATTTGGTGGGGCAGAAATACGTTCAGATGTCTGATAATATAGTAACAGACGTCTGAGCGAAATGGTATTCGTAGTCAGTGAATTCATACAGACATCTGGTAGTTTGATCTGACGTTTGTCCCTGTGATTTTTTGTTTTCCAGAGAAAACTAACAGACGTCTAGCAAATATTCAGACGTCTGTGCTGAAGCTTGTATTTTTCCAGAGACTGTTAACAGACGTCTGATTATTTAGACATACGTCTGTCTTTAAAATGTTCACATAATCAAAGAGTTTGTACAGACGTCTGAATATTTTTGGTAGACGTCTATGCTGAAGGGTAAAAGAAAATTGAATTTCTATTTCTGTTTCAGGCGTCTGACTTAGGAGAGGGGATATATTTATGCAAGCTCAGACGTCTGTATTTTCTTCCAGACGCCTGATGATAAAAATATTTCTTTCTGCCATCGTAATTTTATTTAGGTAATAATTTTATTAATGGATGTCAAATAATACAAATAATTGAAAGAAAAAAAACGTATACAAATTATTACTTAGTTATTTATGAGGGAGTTAGAAGGATTGTTCTGTTTCTCCCAAGAATTTGGTTCATCTTTTGTACACTCGTTTAATGGTCGAAGTGGCGATCGGTAAGGAGGTACGGGACTGTGTTGAGCTTCCGACGTCCCTTCACCCCATAATTGTCATGGAGTGACCAGGTGCACTCTTGGAGGAGTTTCCTTTAAACGAGGAGACCATACGTGTACACAATCCTTTGTCGGTGAATGGCCCTAAATGGCAAGAATGCATTTCTATAGGAAATTTAGATGAGCTCCTTGGCGCCTTTGTTCGTAGTACATTTCTTTTTGTACATCCATCATTTCCTGTTGGTAATGATGGATCTCGTCAACCCTGTCAGATAGGGAGGTTGATTGAAGATTAGTCCTATATTTGGCTTTCTTTCCTTTAGGAGAGTAGCCAGTGTGGTACTTTGGTGATGGAAAATTTTTAAGAGAAGGAGATGATTTAGGTGTAACTTTGGACGGGGAAGTATAAGTACTTCCTAAGGAAGGCGAGGCGTAGTCGATAGCAGAGTAAGTGGAGTCATGGTTAGAAGACATTGTAGAAATTTTTAGTTTTGAAAGCTATGTAGATTTTAGATAAAACTTTGAGTGTGATTGTAATGAGGTCTACAACTATATATATATATATACATATATTCAGTTTTCTATTTTAAGAAGTATTATGTTTTATTTGTTTAAGGAATAATGGTAAACAGAAAGTAATTGGTTAGAAAATCAAAAGGTTATAAAATCTTTTGATTTTACAACCAGAAAAAAATAACTTTAATGTTTGTACCATAAAAGAATTTTGTAGAAATGGTAAACTCTATTATATATCATGTAGTGATACAATGCCGATGTCATGACGTAGCTTAATAAAAATTTGTTCGCTTAAAGGTTTTGTAAGAATATCAGCAATTTGATTTTCAATGTTTACAAATTCTAAAGTTATTGTTTCCTTTTCAACATTATCTCTTAAGAAATGAAGGAGAATATCTATATGATTTGCTTGTGAATGATTTATTGGATTCTTTGACAGATTTATTGCACTAGTGTTGTCACAAAAGATTGAGGATTTGTTTATAATTTTTCCGAAATCTCTAAGGGTTTGTTGCATATATATTACTTGCGCACAAGCTAAAGCAGCAGCAATATATTCTGCTTCACAAGTTGAAAATGAAACACAATTTTGTTTTTTACTGAACCACGAAACTGGGGACTGACCGATAAAGTGATAGGTGCCACTCGTAGTTTTTCTACCAGTTTTACAACCACCAAAATCCGCATCGCTATAGGATATAAGTTCAAAAGAGCTATCTTTAGGATAGAAAAGTCCATAATTTGTAGTTCCAGATAAGTAACGTAAAATACGTTTAACTGTCCGATAGTGTGAATCCTTAGGTTGTGCTTGAAATCTTGCATATAGACACACACTCATCATAATATCAGGTCTTCTGCCGTTAATTATAGTAGTGATCCTATTATACTTCGAAACAATTTTTTATCAAAATCTTTACCTTTTTCATCTTTATCTAAATGTGTAGTTGTACTCTTGGGAGTTGGTTTACTGGTTGTTTTATCCATTCCAAACCGTTTTAATAAATTGTGACAATATTCCTCTTGATTTATAAAAATACCATTTTCTAATTATTTGATTTGTAATCCTAAGAAAAAGTTTAATTCTCCCAGGTGTGACATTTCAAATTCATTTTTCATAATATCTGCAAAATCATTACATAAATTCATTTGTTGATCCAAATATTATGTCATCAACATATATTTGAACAACTAAAATATCATTTTGATTTCTTTTGATAAATAAGGTAGTATCAATTTTACCAATTTGAAAACCAGAATTTATTAAACGATTTTTTAGTATATCATACCAAGCACGAGGTGCTTGTTTTAAACCATACAAAGCCTTACTTAGTTTATATACATGATCAGGGAATTTCTCATGTATGAATAATGAGGGTTGCTCAACATATACTTGTTCTTTTATAAAACCATTTAAAAAAGCACTTTTTACGTCCATTTGAAGAAGTTTAAAACCATGATGACATGCAAAAGCAAGTAGCGTTCGGATGGCTTCTAGTCGTGCAACTAGAGCAAACATTTCTTCATAGTCAATGCCTACCTCTTGATTATATCCTTGTGCTACTAATCTTGCTTTATTTCGAACAATGTTTCCATTTTCGTCTTTTTTATTTTTATATACCCATTTAGTTCCGATTACAGATTGATCCGTAAGTCGTGACACAAGTTCCCATACTCCATTTCTTTCGAATTGATTTAGTTCCTCTTGCATTGCGATAATCCATGATTCGTCGGTTGAAGCTTCTTTATAACTTTTTGGTTCAAAATTCAAGATAAAAACCACATGACTCATTTGATTTAATTGATGTCTTGTAGAAACTCTTGTATTTAAACCACCAATTATATTGTTAATTGGATGATTTTTCAAAATATGAGGTGGTGATCTTAATGAATTATTGTTATCGACCATATTTTCATCATTATTATGTATATTTGAATTAATTTCAGAAGGTTTTAGTAAGAACTCATTGTCATCATTGTTTTTGGTAATTGAAAGATTTTCGTCAAAAGAAACGTGTAGACTTTCTTCAATTGTACTGGTACTTTTGTTGAATACTCTATAAGCTTTGCTACGATCCGAGTATCCAATAAAAATACCTTCGTCGGCTTTTGAGTCAAATTTTCCAAGATTATCCTTAGTATTTAGTATAAAACATTTTGAGCCAAATATTCGAAAATATGATACTTTGGGTTTTTTACCAAAAAACATTTCATAACAAGTATTTTTAGTTAAAGGACGTAATGTAACACGATTTAGTACATAACAAGCAGTAGCTACAACTTCTGCCCAAATTTTTTTGGAAAGATTACTACTGTTAAGCATAGTTCATGCACATTCTTGTAGTGTACGATTTTTCCTTTCCACAACTTCATTTTGCTGTGGCGTTTATGGAAATGAGAAATTATGTGAAATTCCCTTTTTGTTACAAAAAGTTTCAAAAGGTTCATTTTCAAATTCACCTCCGTGATCACTTTGTATACTTATTATTTTAGGATTCATTGGATTTTTAATTCTTTTAGCAAAAAATTTAAACATTTCAAAAGTATCACTTTATGTTTTAGGAATAGTGTCCATGTATAACGTGAAAAATCATCTACAATAACAAATACATATTTATTATTATTTAATGATCCTATTTGAGTAGGTCCAAATAAATCAAGATGTAATAATTCTAAAGGTTGTTTGGTAGAAATCTCCTTCTTTGATTTAAAAGAACTCCTTTTCAATTTCCCATATTAACACGCATCACATAAATGTTTAACTTTATAATTTATTTTAGGGAGACCTCTAACCAAATTGTGTTTAGCAAGTTTGTTTAATGGCTTAGAGTTTATGTGACACGATCTTCTGTGTCAAATCCAAGGATCATTAAAATCTGCGGCTAGACATAAATCACTTGATTTATTAAATTTCATATTTAAAAAATAAATGTTTCTTTTTCTTAATTCTTCAAATATCATATTTCTATCTTGATCATATATATTGCATTTATTCTTTTCAAAATCAATTCTAAATCCTTTATCACAAAGTTGACTAATGCTTAAAAGATCATGTTTTAAGTTTTTAACTAAAAGAACATTTGTAATAACAAGTGAAGTGGACATACCAACGTTGATAACATATCCAATTCCTATGAAAAATCCTTTTGAATTGTATCCAAAAGTTTCAATACCGCCATCTTTATATGTTATATTTGACAACGTTTGTGCGTTCAGTCATATGTTTGGAGCATCTGCTATCGAGTATCCATTTCTCCTTGTTGTTAGATTTTCATTTAGGTACCTACAAGCTAAATATAGTTTAATTGGTACCCACTTTTTGTTAGGGTCCTAAGTGTTAGAAGGTTTCCATACCCAAGAGGGTTTGGGACCTTTAAAAAGATAATTTTTATCATGAACAACATTTTTCAGATAGTTATCGATGTGTTTTGTCTAATCAGTTTGTTATCGGATATCGGAATCCATATTTTAATTATTTTGGTGTTAGACTTCTTTTATACAGTATCCGACTTCTTGAACTTGTTAAATAGTGAACTGTAGTTTTTCTATATCGAAGATTTCTTAAATCCTAGTGCATTTCGATTTCCAGATGGTTTTGAAATTTTGATCAAATTATCCAAGTCCTGCTTCCCTTTATTAAATTTTTAAGCATTGTTAGTAATCTTGTCCAACTTATCAGAAAGATGAGAAATATTGGATTTTAATGCTTCTACATCGTTCTTTAAAATAACATTTTCTTTTCTAATCTCATCATTTTCTAGTTTAACTTTTCCTATGTCAAATAATAATGACTCATTTTGAAAAGATAAATTCTTATACTTCTCTTGTGAAGTTTCTAATTCTTCTTCTAAAATGTTTTGTCATCTTTTAATAATCCGATCTCAAGTTCCAAATGATTAAATTTGGCAACATACTCTTTATTTTTCTTTCTAGTTTCTCTATATTTGTCATCTAATTCCATGCTATGTTCTAAAATTTCATCACAGGTAAGATCAGGACATACCTCTTCAGTGTTTGCCATAAAACAGACATTAGCCTGCTCAGAATCACTATTGTTGTCACTATCTGATGACGAAGACGAATCTGAGTCATCCCAAGTCACTTTAAAAGCCCATTTCTTTTCTTGAATTTCTCGAACTTGCCTTTCTTTTTGTCATTGTTAAGTTCTGGGCAGTATTTCTACATGTGTCCGAACTTGTCACACCCATAACATTTGATTGAAGTTTGGTTGGATGAATTTGAATTTCCTCCATTTTGGGATCTCGTCATCTTCTTGAATTTCTTGAATTTGTTGTAATTTTTGGTAATAAATACAATTTCTTCTTTATCTAAGTCCGAGTTTTGATCGTTGGCTTGAAAAGCTATATTTTTCTTTTCATTGATCTGTTCCTTTCTTACCTGCAGATTTGCTTTGTATGACATCAAATTTCCTATCAATTCTTCAACCTTTAGTTCAGATAAATCATTTGCTTCTTCAATGGCCAATACTTTTCGTTCCCATTCATTTGTTAAGGAATTTAAAATATGTATAACTAAATCAAAATCTGTAAATTTAATTCCAAGTGCCATGAGATCATGTTGAATAGTTTGAAATCTAGCATACATATCACCAACAGTTTCATTTACTTTCATTTTAAAAGAAGAAAACTAATTTTGTAAAATAGAAATCTCGGTTTGCTTAACCTTGTTTGTACCTTCATGAGTGATTTGTAGTGTACGCCATATATCATATGCAGTAGTGCACATCATGACACGTGAGAATTCATTTTTGTCAAGTGAACAGAATAAAACTTTCATAGCCTTAGCATTGTTTGTTGCGGTGTTTTTTTGGGCATCTTTCCAAGTGCTTATGTTAATTTCTGGTGCTACATATTGAACTTGTGTTGCTTGCCAAATTTCTAGACCATTTGCTTCCGTAAAGATACACATACGTGTAGACCAGTAAGCATAATTTGATCTAGTGAATAGTGGTGGACGTGTAGTTGATCGTCCTTCTTGAAATATACTTGCCATATTAAATATGTTTCCAATTACATGTTACTATGAATTGAAATGACCATGCTCTGATACTAAATGAAAGAGTGTATGGATCGTGTATTTATTCTAATATGCAAGTGTAGTAAAATACTAGTTATAAATAACATAGTAAAGTAAATAGCAGCAAAAGAAATAATCACACCAGAGTTTTTATACTGGTTTGGACTTCTCGTTCTACGTCCAGTCCCGAAGCTCCTCTTGGCTTTCACTAATAAAAAACCCTCGCTTTGCCCGGAGTAATAGGCTCGATACAATAAATCTTTTCAAGACAAGTATGTGTTCTGAATAACACCGATTTTGACAGCACAATACAAATCTTCCTATAATTTCCTTTTAGTAGCATGTGTACGTGAGGCTTTCATTTAAGGAAGTAATAAAGACTAATAATGCTTGCTTATAGAAAATATAGTATGCAAAGAAGGTAGACATCAGATTCAGAAAAGTTAGGTGAGATTCAATCTTTAAAATCTTTGCATATTTATAGAGAATGAAGAGTTATGATGAAAAGTAGTATCTTTTGAGTTTGCTTATTCATTCTAATGGTTGAAGATGTTGGTAGAGAAGGGATGCATTGAAGACTTGTGAAGATATCCCTTTATTTGTAGAAGATGTCCTTTCAAAATTGAGGCCCGTTACCCAGCACAGACGTTTGGGCATATGTTCAGACGTCTGAGCTGTTATTTTATTTTTTAAACAGAACATAGAATCAGACGTCTGGTAAAAGCAAACAGACGTCTGAGTTTGGTTTTAATTTAAAAATAGAAACTATTATCAAACGTCTGATATGTAATGTCAAACGTCCGACATTTGTAGTTTTGATCTTTTTAGATTTCTGTTACGTGCAAATGCTTAAGTTAAACGTTACTACTAAAAGGAGATTTTACAATCATATCTAGGACAATAATAGTACCATATTAGCTTTGATGATTCTTCTCCTTTGTCGATCTATCTTTAATCTAATCTCTGAAAGCCTTTTCCTGCAAGTAGGCAGACTATATATATATGTATAATTGTTGTCATCGAAACCATAGAATAGTGGTTCTAACACATACACATGTGTTCACATGCACTTTCTTGCTGAATCCTAAGCACATGATCATGCTCATGTAAGCACACATAGGTCAACACAATTGTCATAGTTTAGTTAGTTTTTTTTCTTTAAAAAAAATAAGACTTGGTACTGATCGACGGGCTTGGATTTGTACCAATCCAAGACTTCGAAAAGTCTTAGCTTTTCTCGTCAAAAAGTATGGGCTTTGGGTTATATAACCATTTCATTTACTCCTTCCCTTCACTTTACTTTGCACCGACCTGAAGCTCAAAGCTTCGCCATTGAAATTTCTTGACTTGACAATCGAGCCTAATTCCACCATCCAAACCTAGGATCACTGCCATCTGACTTTGCCTTCACTTGTCGCCTCTTGCCATGCCTTCGCTGAACCCATATAACTGATCCAAGCCTGAACTCTTTCACCTACTTAAACCCAAAACCCAATCTAATTCAGGTGGGTGGCGACGATGATGGTGGAGAGGCTGGGTAAACTTCAGCGTCGAGGCTCATGCATGAATTAGAGAAGGGCCTTGGAGCTTGGGTTTAGGAATCAGAAGTCTTCGAAAGTCCAACTAAGTGGATGGATTGGTGCCGATCCATCCCTTAGTGGATTTTTGGAGTTTTTTTCTTATCAAGTGACTTTGCAAAATGTTTACCGAACCCAAAATCTTGAGTCTCGGAGAGATTTCCGATGCATGCGTGATGACATGGAATCCATTGGGATGGTTTGTAATAATGGTCACCCCGAATGATACCCAAATTTCGGAATGAACTGCTGTATAATATTTAAAATCTGCACTACACCACACCACACTAGGTTTCACTTTAGCATGGGAGTACAACTTATGATTAACCTGATGTTGATTATCTGTTGAGTTTTCTTTATAGAAATGGAGCACAGACGTTCCAAGCGTCTTGCCACTTAGGCTACAGTTCACCTACTTCTAAATATGCAAATATGCTACCGAGTAGAGCTCAACTACGGTTACACTTAGACAACAATCTTTAGCACTGTCCATACCTCCAATTGACAATCCTAAAGCATATCAACCTCATCTAGAGGTTCCTTAAAATCCTGTAGCCTTAAAGTAGAAATACAGGCTGCTCCCGACACTCTCGAGGATGCTGTCATTCTAGACGATCCTGTCGATTCCATTGCTTCAAAAATTGAAGAGGGGTCACTCTGAAGAATCTGCGATAAATACAGGATTCCATTTAAGGACATACTAGTCCCTTCTCATCACCAGAGAGCTCATAATCCCCATAGAGTTATACCACTTGTAACAGATTTATGTGCTTGTCGGGATGTGTTCTCCCATTCAACTAATTTATTCATCGAGTCCTGAACTTCATGAGATTAGCTCTGACGCAACTACATCCGAATAGCTACGCCTTTCTTCATGACACGTATATTGTCTTTAATCAACATTTGCACCGAGTGCCCAATGATGAGGAGATTCAGTGTGTATATATATATATATAGCTTCAAGAGCTGGAAAGAAAGCCCTTCTCACATTTATTTGGAATCGGAAAAGAGCTATAGAGTTGCTTTCGGTAAATGGAACAAGTTAATTATTTCAAGAGTGAATGGTTCTATTTCCATTGTCCACTTGGATTTGCATGAAGATGGCTATCTGGACGTAAGTTATACTTCATTTGTTTACTGTGAATTTGCCTTGTTAATTTGCAAGCTTAACTCATATTCATTCTATCATCTAGATGTTCCAGCGAGACCAATTGGCACGACACTTGCAGATGTCGCCGAGTTCTTATGGCACTTTCGGAGGGGGATAGAGATATTGGAGTTCTTCTCTTCGATGAGAATCTCCTAGTTTATAATTTTCTAGAAGCGGGTCGCAGCACTAGTCAAGTCTAAGTGGCTTCTGATGACGATGGTAATAACTCGCCTGTAGTGGCGATGTAAATCCTGACGTGCCCTCAGTCCCAAGTCCAGGGAGACAAAGAACATGGTGAAGAAGGCGAAATCATAGGTGAAGGTGGCGAAGCTGGCCATGATGATGTTTATGCAGGCCACGAGCCTTTGGTTGAGCAGTCCAAGGACGACGGATAGTTCATTTTGAACAAGAGGCTCATTGTGAAACTTCCCAAAGGACAATCTTCTACACAGCCTCTGCCATTGACAACTGTGGAGAAAACTCCTTCACTCCCTTCTAAAGATGCCTTTGCTGGTTTGGGGCCAGTTCCTACCAAGTTTGGCTCTTTCGGCATTGGTAATATGAGCCTTGAGGGTCTTGACTCTCCTCTCCGTTTTGATGATGACGTCATTCCTACCAGTGTGGGAGAGGTCACTCCTATAAGCAAACCTCTAGAACATAGTCCGTTGTGGGAATATTAGGACACTTGCACACACATGCACTGCACTATGTTACACTTGACTCACGTCCTCTCTAGTTGAAACTAATTCATTCTTGTTTGCATCTGCGGGATCCATGGAGAGGAAGAAGTATATATTCCAATCTCTTGAGGAAAACGTATCCCGACCACATAGGCATCGTCCAAGCATGTACAATCAAAGGAGTGGTCGAGATTCCAAATCTAGCCATCGGTCTAGCCACGATAGGGGAAGTCGGGACAAAGGCATTTATAACAGAGATTACTCGTCGCATGACTCTGCTTCCAAACATCGTTCCAGGTCTAGATCACCTCCGCCTAGAGGCTCGGATAGGCACTTTGACCATCGTGATGACTTGCCACTAGACGACGCTTCTCGTGCACCACCTCTAGCTTGCATTCCTCTGCAGCATTTGACACCATCCCTTTCCAGTCGATCTTCTGACCACAGGCACCATAAGAGCAGTTCTGAGACTTCTTATAACAAGGCTGGTAAGAAGCCAATTGAAGCTTCGGTCATCATGGTGGAGCAACAGCTTGCCGCCGATGCTCAAATGGCTGAACTAATGGAACAATTTCCAGAAATATTCTTTGACAGTCTCATGTTTGTGCCTAATTTAAAGAAAATTCCACCTGAGGTAAGAGATACGACAATCGTTTATGTATCTTTCACTTACAACCAATATAATGAATGGGCGCGAGTAGCTGAAAAAGTGTCTAAAGTTTCAAGGGATAGGAAACTCGAGATTGAAACTTTGAAACTTTTGGAAGGGCAAGATACAAAGATCATTTCTCATCTCAACGCCAAAGTTGAAAACTTGAGAAAATCACAAGTTGAAGCCGAGAAAAGGGCCGAGGATGCTACTAGGGCACTAGAAAGTGAGAGGACCAAGCATCGCGATGAGATTGAGACTGCACACCATCGAAATAGTGACTTAGTGCTAGAAATAGATGCTCTGACCACAAAAGTAAGCAATCATCCAAGCTTGAGAGCGAGACAAAGGAAAAGAGATGCTCTCCAAGAAGCTCAGGGGTATTGCTAAGAACTGGTTACTGCTTATGAGGAAAAGGACAAGGCTATTGAACATGTTAGAGATGTAGACGCACTTGTCAAGAGGGTGGTTGAAGCCGCAGAGAAGTGGATGATGGAGAAGTTCGAACCGATGCTCAATAAGTATAATGCCAATGTACTCAAGTTCTGCAACTTAGAGTGGATTGACTATGGTTACCCTAGAGTTCTTGCCCTTATTTGGGAACAAGTCGTCGAGCAAGAAAGGGAATTCCTAAAAGGTGGTGAGGCGGATCCGGCATAGTTTGAGAAGGAAATCTTAATAGGAGATGAGCCCAAGGTGCTAAAAGAGGGGAAGCTTATTCTTTATCTGTAGCCGATACAGTATAGAAAGACTTAGGCAAAGGGTCCGGATCATCGCCCCAAGATGCCACTACTGGGGACACCTCCAGACCCAAAACTGTTTTCGATTCATCTTCGGTGCTGAGATACAATCTAGATCAACCCTAATGCAAAAGTCCACCATCCTCTCTCCTATCCTAGAAGGTAATTCCACTGGCACTCTAGCCTCTATAGAACCCCAAACCGAAGAAGATATCTCGTTGACCTCACTTGTATTTCAGAGGGTCCATATGTTATCGATTGACATCGCTAATCTCTCTATTTATATCTTAAGTTTCAGGTCAGCTCCAGGTCGTCTTGCTTTTAGACAAAGGTCTCCAGTCAGGACTACAAGCATCTACAATAGAATCGGTGATCGTAACTACTTCAATGATAGTGCAAAGTATCTCAACTAGTGAGACTTCTGGGCCTGGCAAGCGAATGATAAATGCTTTGGAGGATGAAGGGGTTGGTGAGCTTCAGGGAGCTCAAACTGATGATGATGTTGTTATCACTGGTTTCTCCGAGCCCCTGTCGGGTCGCAACATGAGTTTTCTTGAGCATGAACTTCTCCTAGCCAAAAAGGTCAAGCTAGAGAAGATAGAGACCTTTCCTTGTTCTTTGTTTATAACTCTGCTTTTCCAGACTATCTTTGTTCTCGTCACTCTTCCTCCACCCAGGAGAACCTAGAGCATGCCTGCTGGATCATCGTAAAGCACTTCATCCAAGGGTTAAGTAAGCAGGGGGAGAATAAGGAAGCAATCGAAAGGATCCAGTGCGCCATCTTCTATAGAGAAGAAGGAGAGAAAAGAGAGAAAGTAGAGGATCAAAAAGTGATCGTCCGTCTTTTTATCCTTTTTAGTTGTATAGCAATACTTAGGCTCTTTTTGGTTGTCTACTTTTGTTTTTTGACCGGTGGGGATTTGGCCTCCGTTTTTGCTTTCCAGCTTAGGTGTAAATAAAACTTGTACTTTTTCTTCGAAGTCTTATTTTAACGGTGAATAATAAAGGCTCCTATTTTGCCAAATCTTTGGTAAATTTCTCTAAGTACTTAAGAAATACGCTTTCCATTATATGTACTCACAATCCATTTCTTTTCACGATTATGGTTGGACTAAGTTATTAGCCTCTTTTATGATTCCCCAGCCTTTCGTTGTTCTAGTGAACGTAAAACAATCGTTGAAGTGCTAAACTCTAGGCATCGGTTGGGGTAAACTGCTTAGTATAACAGTTCAGGTATCCTTTTACAGGATAGTGACACATGATCATGCTAAGCTCCGGGTGCTGGTTTAAACTAACTACTTAAAAGCGTAGCTTGCACATCCACACCTAGGATGTTTACCTTCAATCATGCCTAACTCTGGCGTTAATCAAAGTTTATACATAAGATTCTACTTTACGTTAGGCATGGATTTTTCTGTCTTGCCTATTCTAGACAAAATGTTAGTGATTGGATGGTCATGTAACATCCATTTTGGATTATACTCCTTCCCTCACATCAAGTGTAAGAATTAACTGGTGGATGGTCAAATCACGTCCTATTTGGTTTATACTCCTGCCCCTACATCAAGGACAAGAGTTAGTTGGCAGACGATCAAATCACGTCCTTTTAGGTTTATACTCCTGCACCCACATCAAGGACAATAGTTAATTGGCTTCCATCTTCGAGTGCCGAGAACAGTTGAACTCCAAGGGTCCGATCATGGACCGCAAAAGTTTAGTTAGCACCTAATTCTAGGTACCGGCATACCTACATTATACACATGCAAATTCATTCGAGTCGGTCATATTTCAAATTCTTAAGCTATATAAAGACAAAGACTCAGATCTGGAAAGACATTTCATTTATTGTAGGTGGGAAATGACAGATTATGTCTCATTACATAACTTTATTCAATTATGTAAAATATTATTTCTAAGTGAAATAGCATCGTAAGTGCTTGCTATTCCACGCCCTCGGAATTGAGATCCCATCAACCGTAGCTAGCCTGAAAGTGCCATCTCCAAGCTTTTGCTTTATTGCATACGGACCTTTCCATGTGGGGCCCAAGTTCCCAGGGCCTCGGAAGATTTTTTTGAGAACTAGATTGCTAATCTCAAAGGTCAGATTCCTAACCTTGGCATTGTAATATCGAGCGACTCGGTTTCGGTGCGCAACTGCTCTCAAGTCAGCTTCATCTCACTTCTCATCGATCATGTCAAGAGATTGAAGAAGGAGTTGTTCATTCATCCATGGATTGTATTGAATCATTCGATAAGAAGGTATTTCCAGTTCAACTGAAATCCTAGCCTCTGATCTATAGGCTAAGGCAAATAGAGAATGGTTAGTCGTTGACTTGTGGGTCATCCGATATACCCAAAGTGCTAATGGAAGTTCATCAACCCACTTGCATTTATCCTTTTCCAATTGCTTCTTGAGAATGGACTTGATAATCTTGTTTACAGCTTCAACTTGTCCATTCACCTAGGGGTCTGTCACCACAGCAAATCTCTTCTCTATGCGATGTCGGTAGCAGAAATTCTTAAACTCGGTGTTGTAGAAATTCTTAAACTCGGTTTGAGTTCCGTTATCGGTAATGATTGCTTGTGGAACTCCAAAATGACACATGATATTCCAAAACATGAAGTTGATTACTTTCTTTGTGGTAATTGTGGCTAATGGCTCGCCTAAGTCCATTTGGTGAAGTAATCGACTGCAATGATAGTGTACTTTGCACCACCTTTAGATATCAGTAATACACTGATACTATCAATTCCTCAAACTGAAAATGGCTAGGGACTGACCATTTGATTAATCTCCATTGGTGGAGCTCTTGAAATTTTAGCAAACCTTTGGCACTTGTCAAATCTTCTAGTTTAATCAGTCGCGTCTCGGTTGAGAGTTGGCCAGAAGCATCCATATTAGAAAATCTTCTTCGCTATGGTTTGCCCCCAATATGATCGCCATAGGCCCCTTTATGGACTTCTCTCAGGACTTGTTTGGCCTCATCGTTGGTGACACATCGTAGCAGTGGGACTGAGAATCCTTTCCTATAAAGTGCTCCTTGTTGAAAGATGTATCTCGAAACTTGACGAAGGAGCTTCTGTCGTTCGCTATTCCTATCCAGAAGGATTCCCCTCTGCAAATAATTCTTTATGGGAGTCATCCATGACTCCTTCTCATGGTCGGCCTCCAATATCCAATCGACATCCATATTGTCAATGCTCTGAGTCGACAATTCTTCTACTAGAACCAAGCCCATAAGATGCGCATCTCCAAAACTGGCCAGCTTGGCCAGTGAGTCGACCTTCACATTTTTCTCTTTGGGAATATGCATTATTTTGTAATATTCAATGTCACTGAGAAGCTCAAGGGTTCAGTTTAGATAAGGAGCCAACCTCGCTCCTTTTGCCTGAAACTCCTTCCTGAATTGACCAGTTGGAAATCGTAAAAGAGGTGTAAAGGTTTAACTCCCAGTTCTTTGGCAATATTGAGTCCCGGAATCAATGCTTCGTACTCCGCTTCATTGTTTGTTGCAGGAAAGTCGAGTCACAAGACATAACAAATTAAACGTTTCTCGGTAGTGACAATTATAACTTCAGAGTCGAAACATCGTTCATTTGATGCACCATCCATGTACATCTTCTACCTAGCATATTGTTCACCACTACTCTCCGGAGTATCTTCTTTCATAGTGAATTCAACTATGAAATCTGTCAAAGCTTGACCCTGGATAGCTCTCCGAGGGTGATAGGTTATATCTTATTGGCTTAATTCAATGTTCCATTTCAATAGCCTTCCAGAAGTCTCAGGTCGCTACAACACTTGTTGCAAACGCTGGTCGGTAAGAACTTTGATCGGGTGAGCCTGAAAGTTGGGGCGGTGCTTCCTTGAAGCGATTAATAGCAATACGCAAGCTTTTCCAGCTTTAGGTAATTTCTTTCTGCTCCTGTCAACCGTTTACTAAGATGTAGGATTCCTCTCGAATGAATGTGGCACTCACTCATGCAACGACACTGCCATATATATAAATAAATTCTCATCATCCACTGGCTTCGAGAGAACATGGGGTCTCTCGAATTGATCCACCATAGCTTGAAATGCGATTTTACACTCCTGTGTCTAAGTGAAGTTCCATTTTCCCTTCTTAATCAAGTTAAAAAAGGGATGCATTTTTTGATGTCTTTCGAGATGAATCGACTCAGGGCGCCGACCTTCCCATTCAAGCTCTGGACTTCCTTGATCGTCTTTAGGGCCTCGACATTTCTCAAGGCCTAGAACTTTTCTAGATTATCTTCGAGCCACGGGAGTTCACCATGAAGCCCACAAATTTCCCTGACGCAACACCGAATAAGCATTTCAAAGGGTTTAGCTCCATCTCGTATTTTTGGAGAACGCTGAACATCTCTACCAAATTGTCGATGTGGTTTCTCGAATGCCATGACTTCACAAGCATGTCATCCACATAGACCACATAGACTTCCATCGAATGTCCAATCTGATCTTTGTACATCTTGTTTACCAGCCTCTGATTGGTTGTTCCAGCATTCTTTAATCCAGAGGGCATGACTAAATAACTATACAGTCTCAGTCGGTGATAAAACCGGTATGTACTTAGTCCAGGACATGCATTGGAATCTGACTATATCCAGAATACACATCCATGAATGATAACAGTTTGTGTCCAACTACCGAATCCACCAATTGATCAATCCTCAAGAGAAGGAAGCTGTGCTTCGAGCATGCCTTATTCAGATAAGAATAGTCAATGCATGTCTTCCACTTCCCATTTGACTTTTTCACCGAGACCTGATTTGATATCCATTCCGGGTATAAGGCATCGAGGATGAAGCCATTGTCCTTCAGCTTCTCCACTTCTTCTGTGAGTACAACAGTGCACCTAGAGCCAGGCTATAGCGCTTCTGTTTCACAAGAACACGTTTAGGATTTATGTTCAATGCATGGCTCACTATCTTCGACGAGATCCCACACATATCAGAGTGCGCCTAGGTGAATAAATCTTGGTTTGCCCGGAGAAAACTAACCAACTCCTTCATCATTCTCACACCGAGCTACAATTTGACTCTTCAGGACCCGTGTCGGGTCATCTCGACTAACTGGAACGTTAATCGTTAACTCGGCAAGAGCTGCTTTTCCACATTTTGGCTCTTTCCATGGATCCATATCCTTATGGAACCGATTATCCAATCCGAGCCAAGGCTCAGGCATTGGTTGCTACGCGTCTAAAGCCTTGATGTAGAGAGTCCCCTCTACACCTTTTCTTCTCTTTTCACCTAGCCTCCTTTAGCTCGGTGACATAACATTCGCGGCCCAGCCCCTGATCTCCCTGGACTTTTCCCACATCATTTTCTATAGGAAACTCCATCGTCAAGCACCAAGGAGCTATAGCCGCTCTAAATTCAACCATGACTGGTCGGACCAAAAATGTATTATAAGCGGAGTAAATATCCAACAGCATAAAAGGCATGACCCACACTCATTTGCGGTCACCCTTACCAAGCACAACCGGTAATTCCACATATCCGACTAGCTCCATAGCTCCCCCATTAAATCCCTAGATCTGAAATTTACACGGTTTTAAGTCCTTGCCCTTCAGAAGCATCTGGTTGTAGGTCTTCTTAAATAGAATGTTGACTGAACTCCTATTGTCAACCAGCACCTTCCGTAAAATTGCAGAGCCAATCATGGCCGTAATTACGAGCAGGTCAGTCGTTGGGGCTTCTATCCCATCAGCATCTCTATTCTGGAAATCAACATCATCTATTGTGGTTCTGAATTGTTTTGCCGGAGCTCCATCCTTTATAGCAAAGCAGCTCTCATTCTCTGCATGTTTTAAAATACCAACGTATCATCCATCTCATTCCAGCTCTTGTCAGTCGGATGTGGTCCCCCAGCGATTGTATTTATCACCAAACGTTTTCCAGGCTCTTCATCACTAGGCCCAGCTTGTCCCTATTGGAAGGACGACCCAAGGGGTTAGAATTTTCTTGCCTGCCATCCTACAGGGCTTTCATAAACTGCTGCAACTTCTGTGGATCAACTCCTCAATCATAACATGTAAGTGTCTGCCCTTATTGGTGTTATGACGGTGCATCTCATGTAACTTGCAGAACTTGTTAGATATCTTCTCCTTTTGAGTCGACTCTCTCGGAGTCGGCTTCCTGTACTGCTTGGTACCTTGAGTTTCCAGATAGATATTCTCGATTAAGTTATTCAACTCAATATAATTATCATACTTAGGAATCCTGGGACGATTCCTTTTATCAGGCTTTCGCTTTCTGGCCCCATTGTCATTTTGTTTTTTTACCATCGTTCTTGTTGCCAACGTTTACATCCACATTCTCATAACTTCCTCCAAATTGTTTTACAGCAATGTTGCTCTGTATCACTTCATCTAAACTCCCAGCCTCACCTCTTCAGGGACGATTGTTTGCTTCCTCCAAGTGCAGGAACTAACTAGCCTTGTTGTAGAAAATATCCATTGTTGATGGGGGCTTAATTTCCAACCATCTCCCAAATTCGATCTCGAGATGAACCCCCTATGATCAATGCCATCAATACTATGTCATCATTGGTATTTGTTACTTCCGTCACGGCTGAATGAAACCGGTTCAAGAAATCCTTTAATGGCTCTCCCATGCTCTGGAAGAGGTTTGATAATGATATCACATCTTTCGGACGTGAAGTATGTAAACAGAATTGCTCCAGATTTTTTCATGACAACTTAACGATGAAATTTTAACTATTCATGTTAAGTTGCTTTTACAATGCAAGTAGTAAGTATATTAATACTGTTATGTAAGATATTTATAAATTGGATGTAACTATATTTTAATTAATTGAATGGACACGACATTCATAAACAAAACTATTGTTTTGTCCTCCACCAAGATAAATTACAAAATTTCTAGTATTTATATTAACTACATATTATTTTATTCCACTCAATAGGGAAGTAATTATTTTATGCAAGTTAGTTAGACTAAGGCATATTCGGATTATAATGGGAGCAATCTCTTATGCCTATAGGTATAGAGCTTAATAACACTAAAAGTAAGGTTAACCAGTGTTAACTAAAGTTCTGGTGATGAATCTATGTTATGTATAAACTACTATCCGTAGGTGGGTTAAGGTCGTTACTAATAGTTTTGGAAGCTTTAGAAATAAAATATGTTTCTTTGAGCATGATATATTCACCATCTATGTTATAATGTTAAGATTTGGGCACGGTCATTATTGTGATTTGAGCTAAATATAAAGAAAACACATGAATAGTGCAAGCAATAAATCATTGCTTGTGTAGCTCTAATCCACCTCAAACTGTCCAAGATCAGCGTAAAGAAGAATCACTCATATAATGCAATCCAACATTTATTTTAGTGGATACTAAAAGATGAAATGAGTTAATTTAATTGTATTTAAGATAATCAACAAAAGTAAAAGAAACAGTACATGTAGGTGTAATGTCTAAAGTTATTGTAGATTGTGTTAATGATAGAAACAAATTATAAATGAGCCATAAATTTATACCAAGCATTACAATGAGGATTGTCATAAAGTGGTAAACATTTTAATGTTATAACAGATACTATATATATACATATATACAGTGACAACATCTTGCAGATGCAAAAATCTACCAACAATGCGAAGAAAGTCAAAATATGATAATAAGTCGTATAAAACTAAAATAAAGCGATCACATGATGTTTTGAAGCATGTAAAAGATATACTCATCAAGACAAATGAGTAGTGTTTGTCATTTTAAAAGAAATTATCTAGAAAAATATAGTTATTGTTAATATTTAGGCAAGACTTGTAAAGCATGCACTTTAAGTTTTAAAGTCATATAAAAATTTCTTATTGAAGTAAACTGAAGGTGGACTAGGAATAGTGTCACTATTCATAAGATTTGCACATTGCAAATGTTTAAAACTTCATAAAGATAAGTGAATTAATGTGCGATTATTTTATTGACCATAGTGTACAATTTGGAAAATTTATTTTATGATGTTATTTTGAGTCAAGTGGAAGAATATTGGAATTTTATTCACTAAATGTGACTCTATATTATCATATTAAGTTAAATTGTATGCATTAACTTTACCATGATTAGTGCTTATTAGGTATAAAATATTACATTGCATGTGTCACTTAGCATATAGGGTTTAGTTTCTTGTTTGACACTTGGAAAATAAATATTATGACAATTGCCAACAAAACAATGGACATATGTATAAAACATAACAAGTGTATGACCTTTGTAGTTCTAACAAACAACATACACATGTATGTTGACATGTGTCAATGACAGTTATAACAACTTCATGATGGTTGGAGTCTTATAAATATATTCCTTGCCTACACTTATTATGAAATACATGACAAAGCACAATAAAAGTCTTAATGCCTAATATAGTTCTCTTCTCCATTAAAGAGTGGTCATTGGTAGCAGGCAATAAATTGTAGGTGTAAATTGAATTCTTCTTCTTTTATGCCTATAGCAAATAGTTCAAATCAATTCTATGAAAAGTAAAATTATAGAGATTCATGTTTATTACGTACATGAATTTTTGGTTTAAAGTTCATACTATAAAGATATGATTAAATACGTATTTTTATTTTTGACTTCACAAAGAAAAGATGGGAAGTGGACGACTTCACTATTATATTGGTATTTGGTATTTTTTTTATTTCACTCTATTATTTATGCTTGATTCCTTTCCATATTTTTCCTATTTCTGTAGTCGCATCAGTTTTCATTTTACTAAACTTGGAAGCAATTAAACTGCACTTTTAGGCATTGCATTCCCAGCAATTATCACAATTTGTAGCTGATTGCATGGGTTTTCATTATCTTTATAAGTTGTAAACAAGTAGTTTGGTTACTATGTGGGAGATGATGTAATATAATTTATACTAGTGTGAACGGATCTTAAGGCTAATACAACACTAGAGGGTGGTGAATAGTGTTTTATAACTTATATAGAGCAATTCTAAATAGTTCCAAGATTTAATTCAAAACACAGAAAATCAACATGGATATATATTAACAGATAGTCATAGATATATATAAATGAAGTAAAAATAAAGTAAAAGTAAGATAGATGATACCACGAGTTTTATACTAGTTTGGATTGACCAATCATACATCCAGTCCTATACGGTATATGCATAGATTTCCTTTCAAATGCCTACTTTAATCCGGTAGTAAGCAAACCGAAATACAATCCTGATTTCAAGGCAATAAGATACACTCTTCTAACTTTTATAGCTCAGGGTAGACTCTCTTGATTTAATCAGGCAACAAAATCACCCATTTAATTTAAACGGACAACAAGCAAACCCACTTGATTTGAACGAGCAACAAGCATGCTCACTTGATTTGAATGGGAAATAGGTACACTCTCATAAAATAGTAGTAGAGAATTGTTAATTCTAAATACAAATAGTTCTTACTTAGATATAGAATATCCAATGGCTCTTTTATAGCACTTTGAATTGATGAAAGGATTCTTGCAAAATAGTGAGTAGATTATAGAGATTGAATTTGAGTGAATTTGAAGAGTATAGAAAGTGGATTTTGAAAAATATATAATGAGAATTTAGAGTAAGAAAAATAAAGAGAATATAATTGAAAAATTCATTTTCCATTCACTTTTATATAGTGTTTAAAGGGACATATCTATTCGTAAGAAGAATGAGCCAAAAATCACAACTCTTCAAAATTTTAAAAAACTTTCCAATGGTACATATGTTGACATACTTAGGAGGGGTATGTCGACATACCCTTGTTTGTTGGGAGAAACAACACTTTTAAGGTGTTCCAAAATTCTAAAATTTTGTAAAATCATTTAAAAATGGTTTTTAAATACCTTAAAATATAAAACTTTTATAAAGTATTTGTAGAAATTTATTTTGAAAATGAAATAAATATTTTGGTAAGACAGTATTCAAAGAAAAGAAAATTATTATTCAAGGACATTAAAAAAATTATCTAATGTCTTATTAACTATTACCTATAGTCTTGAACTCTTCTTGTCATTGACTTTAAATTCATGAGTCTTTAATTGTCTTGATCATCTCTGAATCTTGATCTCTAGTTTTTTCTGATTAGTCTTCAAACATGATTATCTTGTACTTGTATAAACATGTGTAATATCCTACAAAATATTCTATACAACTTGGAAAACTATTAGCACCTGTATTTATATGGTTGTTGTCATCAAAATAAATATATGTGGTATTAACATACTACAACTTTATAACTTTTGATTTATGTTAATATGTGTCTAAATTTGAAACGTGTATCCATTTTATACAGATTGATACATATGAAATATCCATGGCTTTGTTACATTTGCAAGCTATAGAAATTAGTTTGGATACGACCAAAGTATAGTTCCTACTTTGGTTTTAGGTTTACATGGGCCAATTTTTGAAATCTAAATCCATAGCTTTATTTCATATAGAACGATGCTTTTTGAACACACACACATAAGCAAACTATTTAGCTTGAATTATGGTAGGTGGCATATGGTTTCAATGAACCCATGGCATCATTTTTATCCACGTCATTTAGCTTGAATTTTGGTTTTAAGTTACTCATGCCATTTAACTTGAATTATGGTTTTAAATTATACAACTCTTGTTATTGAAAAACAACATGTTATTTCATTTTATATGCAAGGTAGTTCTAGTAGGTGGCATGACAAAAGAAAATATCTCCTAAAGGATGAAGTTGCATGTATGTATGTGATATATATATATATATGTATGTATATATATATGTATGTATGTATGTATGTATGTATATATATATATGTATGTATGTATGCGTATGTACATGTATGTATGTGTGTTTGTGTGTGTGTATAAGTACATTTAAGATGAAACATTTTTAGACAGTAAAGAAATTTAGATCATGATGTAAGGACCAAAATCAACATTTTGATAATTCAGCCTGCAAGTTATTATCAACCATTTCTTAAAAAGCTTAAACTTATATTTATGTTAAGTTGCCGATCAACAAATTCCGATGTTATGATATTTTACGCTCTACTTTCGGTTTCTAAACCACTCTGGAATAACATGCTATGATTTTGAAACAATACGTATGAAAAATTAGACACTAATAGTTGAAGGTTAATATATCACTAATTGAACATTTTCTACGATTCCAAAATTATATGCAGTTGAATATTAATATTTTTACTTAATTATAAGCATCGATAAAATTTTCTATTTAGTTTGTAGTCATCAAACTCATCACTCAAAGAACACAAATTTGAAGATGAATTCAAAGGATGATAAGTTGTGAATTTTTTTTTAAACTACAAAGATTTGAGTTGATCGACTTAGTTTAAGTAATTAACAATTATGTGCATTTCAATGGTCATGCGCTCACTTTGGAAACTCATGGATACTCTTAAAATTGCCTAGATCTCCCATTGAAGTCAAACCACTTTCACACTTATGCAGGTGAGTCCATAAAACGCTTCTCTTAACACGACCACATGTGTCTTTGGACTCATTAAGAACAAAACACTCAACCTTAAACCAACCCATATAATCTGTCAAATGCATCTCAAAAGCATCATCAATGTTGGTTACAGATCCGATAAGAACAATAAGGTACAATCTTATAAAAGTTAATGGAATCCATTAAGTGCATCTATACCACCAATATTGGCTATAGATTTTATAAGAGCGGGAAGTTCAATCTCAAATAACAAGGAAATCCATAAAACCTTCACGAGCTACATATCCCTGTGAATTACCTGAAGTATGTGTAAAAACAAAAATAAAAATCATTTATATATAGTCAATAGAATCCATTAAGTGCTTCTCAAAAGCACTACCAAATTTGGTTATGTATTAGATAAGAATAAAGGAACTGAATTATAAAAGAACTCAACAAGTGCGTTATATTGGCACCACCAAAATTGACTATGGATTGAGCATGAGTGTAAAACTAAAAGTTAGAACAACAAAATAATCCATCAAATGCGTCACATAAGTACCATCAATACTGACTAGGAATAATAAGAGCATGTAGCTTAACATAAATAATAGAGAGGAAAAGAGTAACCATATAACTACTTGACCTTGAAAGAGTATCTACCATACTTACTCTACTCTACGCTCGAGGACCTTCTTTCTTAAAGATGAAGGACTACCTTCCTTGGCAACCCTTTTCTTAAGTGAATGCATCAAGTTCCTCTCTAATCTTACATATTTCAATGAACACTTCTTCCAGCAATTTCTTAACCAATTTGGATCTAACATACTGTCTTCTATTCCTATTATATACGTGGTTTCTAGAACTTCGGTGATCACAATGTTATCCTAATTTTTGGCTAAAACAACCAAATGATAAAAACTTAAGGAGTAAATAAAAAGTAATAAGAATAAAAAGAAAAATAGAGAGGAAAGACATGATATTTCTATAGTGCTTCGACAAATATTTGGCCTATGCCAACTTTATTGGTTTTATTGCTCTGATTTTCACTAGCTCTGCTAATTTTACAATAGATTCTCGAAGTTCTATCTCGAGGTACAAAATGATAGTGTTTCTCCTAATTGCTGATACGCAAAGTGTGACGTCCCACCTCTATACCCACGCTAGCCAAGAACACTACGGAGTAATGCCGTCAACTAGCGTGGAGAATAAGGCTGTTGAGGAGCGACCATCTGTGTAATTACTTTGTGCGAGTACCGATATGCCAGATAAAAATATAACATTTCATCTTAAGAGGAAATCCGACATACCGATACAAACTCAAAGCTACTACACGGTGGCTATGTATGTATACTTCGGAAACAAATATAGAAATAAACATAACACAAATCAGTCACAGACAATTCATATCTCAAAGGCGGAAATAGATATGAATATAACACATGAAAGTGTACATCAGAGTAGTGGTCTAACAAGATCCACAATATCACAAAAGAAAAGATACAAGTGCTAGACAACAGAATATGTATACATCAATGAGTCAATATATCGAATGTATACAACCAAAAACTACAATGCTAAAGTAGTTAGCCAAAAGTCAGATGATAGTCCTAGATAAGAAGTCATGAGGAAGCACTTGTAAAATCTCAGTCTGACCCGAGTATTATTTAAGAAGAAAATAATAAACGGATCAGTCTAGCTATAAATATCAGATAAAATGAGATATAAGAAGAGATATAACAAAAACGCATGATAACCAAAAATGTCATACTACGACAAGTATACATTAGAAAATCCACAAAAGTCATACAATATCTCAATAATCTCAAAGAGCTAAAAAAAATGTCATATTCTTTATTTAATTCACCAAGCCATAAATAATGACATACATATCAATGTCAATTGTAAAAGTTGGTGAAACATAAATTCCAGAAATCATCAATGAGAAATCCAAAAATCACAAGAGATGGAGAAGCCTATCAAAAACGGGAGTATGAAAACTCCCCAACACGCGTATCATAAAATGGGTCGTTATCCCATAAAAACGAGCCGAAGCTCCTCCTGACAGGGTATAGTCCCCCATTGCGGACTATGAGCCGAAGCTCCTCTTGACGGGGTATAGCCCCCCATTGCGGACTATGAGCCGAAGCTCCTCCTGATGAGCCGAAGCTCCTCCTGACAGGGTATAGTCCCCCATTGCGGACAAAGAGACATCGCACATTGCTAGTCTAAACCATAAAATGATCATCATCGATCATCAAGAAGTGTCAATTACACTAAGCTAGTAAATATATGAGTTTAGCTTCATGTCCCATAACCACTAGCTTAACTTAAATATTTACGAACAAATTGTAGATTTCCACTCGAAAATTGTCACAAGAGTTTCAAACGAACAAGTCAAAGAATTAACCGGCGAAGTAAACGCAAGCGTTTCATACCACTTGTTTTGCTAAGCCGTTTAATTTGATTTTCTCATACGAATGAGATAAAGGTTTGTATAAACTAATAGATTAGAAAACGGTTTTAGAAACGAGCTTTATATTTAAAAATAGAGTTGAAATCGTCTTTGCAAAAGAGTTTTGATATTTACTACTAGTATAGAAAACCTTTATATTTTTAAAGTGAAAAATCACAAAAACGATTGTAAAAACAATCAATCACCAAAAATGCACATTCGAAGATGTGAAGCAAATCCATAGAAATCAATAACGAATCCATCAAAGTGGATATTCCCAAAAATCCCGAAGAAGAAGTCATCAAAGTCAATAAAAGTGATAACAACTAATCGGATCAACTAAAATCGATAAACAATGGAAATTCAATCAAGAAAAGCCTAAACAGGCAAAAATGCATGCTTCCAGACGTCTGATTTGGAATCCAGACGTCTGGATTTGTTTTCTGGAAATAGTTCAGAAAGTCACCCAAACGTCTGGAATAGCCAAAATAGACGTCTGAGCCATGGCCAGACGTCTGGTTTTGAATCCAAACGTCTGGTTTCATTCTCTGGAAATTCTCCAGAGAAACCCCAGACGTCTGAAACTTCAAGTCAGACGTCTGAGACTCATCCAAACGTCCGATCTTGATTCCAGACGTCTGAAATTAGTCTTTGGCATTTTTTTAATAAAATGCGTGCATACATTTTTCTCTCCAGGTCCAAACCAGACGTTTGGACTTGGTCACCAGACGTCTGGTCACCTGGTCTGGGCAACATTTTGCCTAGGCCAAAGTGGCCAAAACAATTCGGAAGCGATCGGATGAGCAATGACGACTAAGGATTTATGCCAAGCGACAACCCGGCCTTAAAGGCTCTTCGATACACCCCGAATATCAATGTCCAAATGTCCATAGAAGGACTTTTATAAAATTGGACCAAAACACCAAAATTTAGAAAATTCACCAAATCAATTCAAATCAAAAGCAAAAGAATATGCACAAGTATTAGGAATTCATACCTAACAACAATGATAGCTATAGACGTAGATGTGAGATAAAAATCTCACCTTTTACACAAAAACAATGAAGAGGGAGCTATAGAGCAAGGCAAGGACAATTACTCTTCAATTCCAACTCAATAAGCTTGAATATAAGCTTAAAATAGAAACATTTCCTAAATTAGGTTTAGGGAATTTCTGAAATTGAAAGGAGAATAAGTTGGAGAAGATGAAGAGGATGCTTACCAAGAGCTTCTCTTTGAATTTGGAGGTAGAAGCTTGAATTTGCAATTGAACTAGGGCTTGGAGTTTTAATTTCCCATTCCACTCTCCATTTTTGATGAAGCTTAAGTGTTAGGAAATGAGAGTGAAGTAATGAAGAGGAGAGGGAGTGGAGCTTGAGTTAATGAAATCAGAATTGGGCAAATGGGCTGAACCAAACCCAAAGTCCAAAGTGAAAAAGTAGCAAAATTCTACTAACTTCAAACATATCGAAGCTTATACTAAAAAAGGTCGCAAACGGCATTTTGAATTCAATGGAAGTGGTCTCGAGTCCTAATTCAACTATTTGCAAAAAGTAGCTTTTCGGACTAAAATCCGACTAACAATGAAATATTTAAATATAAAATCGATAAATATGCGGGTTGTTACGCAAAGTATCAATCTTCTTTTCTATTAAAGATAGGCTCATATTTAAATCTGAATAGGGTTATTCTAGACCTTTAGGTTCATCGGATCCTATTTAAAACCATCGGTCAATCAAATTCGATATATTATGAAAGAAATCATGTCAAATATGAAACAAATATCAAGGTCTGATGGATTGATCCATGCCCTTGATCCAAAATGTTATAATTTTCTCTACAATGCCTTTGTCTTCATTATCTTTGAGTTTGAAGGCAAAATGGTCCTTATGATTAATTGGTACCAATCCATCATTCGTGACCAAAAACTTGTCTTTTTTCCACTTTGGCTAGAGATTTATAACACTTGAATTTAAAGCCTTATTGGATTTTTCCATGGATTGGTACCGATCCATCCTTGGATCGGTGTAGAGCCATGAATTTAGCCACTCATCTTTGAGTTCTTGTTTATTCTTATCAATTTGTAGTTCATTGTAGTGACCTACCTTTCCGTACAGTTTAAGCTGAAAACAAACCACACATGTCCAACCCAAATTGAACGGAAAGGCGGATAGTTAGGAAAAAAAAGACAAGAAGAAACTAAACAAACACAAAATCTCATAGCGGAACGAATAATCTATATTATATAACAAACCTTTACACGAAAACAAAACTGTAATTTACATATATACAAACATCAATCAGAGTATACTAACCTATTCAGCATGGGCAGTTATAACAATCTGTCCTCACAATTGCTGATAAATACAACAACGAATGCAGTGAAAGAAAAATAACCATCTACTTGAATACGTCTCAGGGCCTCCAGCTCATCTCCTGAAGCTTCAAATATCCAAGTAAACCTTGAAATATGCTCGGTCTGACCCGAGCATTATAGGAAAACAACGCCTAGGTCAGTCTGGTATAACCAGCGTGAGAGCCTAAATCATAAGAAATTTTATTTATTATAACTTTTAAAATCCTTTACAATCAGAGGTATCTCGTAAGACCACGCCGCACATGAACACGGTCGAGTTTTTACCTTACGATAACCAAACCCTTTTATATCAGAAAATCCAATGATATTATAATAATGTCTAGAGGTCAAAGTAAAATATGAAAATAGTTGAAATGCTTGCATCTCACATTTTAACATAGTTAGGCACAATCAAAACCGTACGGCGCTTATTAGAGAATGGATTCCATGCAATGACTAGGCACTGGGGTACCACCTATCACGGTACGCGTCTAGAAAATGTACCGAGGACCTCGCTTGGATCCCCTGCCAACACAAGACTGGACTACCCCTTACTAGATAGTACCGAATATGTCATCACCCCGGTTGCTTTGCAACCCTTTTTATCGAGATCTCATGTACAACCAACCCATAAATATGTAGATGTATCTTGAAGGGTGACAACATACCCTAATGGGTGCGATCCACTTAGCCTTGCTGCATCTCCCCTGATTTTCAGTCATTCCCGGTTGATGAGGCTTGAGGCTACAATTACCATTCAAGAAATTCACACTTAGAATGCTCATTGCCCTCCAATGACAATGTACCGATAGCGTTCATCCATACAAGTCCGTTTTGAATCTAAACGAAACCGAAGGCACTATTCCTACTACATCCATTTTGGAATCACCCTCGGAATTGGTAGCGACTAGCCCTTGCACTTCACATCTCCATCTTCGATTCCATGCTCTCCACGATGTCTTCACTTCAAAACGCATTCGTTGGATCGAAGTGGTTTTCGGATAACATATCTGATCCCGGTGTCTTCGAAACAATGTTTGATAATTCCGGTAAACTCAACCCTGGTTCTTAAGGAAATAAACAGACGAAGATAAGATCAGATATCACCTCCTAACCGTTAGCAGACGAATTTCCTTATCATCGTCCTAGAAGAACGAAACGAGATTTATACGCATAGTACAACATCATCGTCCTAGAAGAACAAAACGAGATTTATACGCATAGTACAACATCATTGAAAATGACTATGCCATATAACTCACGTATTTCTCCTAGATATTTCCAAAGTTACGTTTTGGTCCAGATTTGATAGTCGGTTATTTAACTATCAAATAAACAACCATTGAAAACAAAGATTACATTTTCCATAGAAATCACTAAGCCTAATTTTAATTAAATTTCCATTATTTTAAAATCACATTTCAAATACTTGGAAATCACTTCCATATACTTATCTCAACAGGAAAAGTATATTCATAAACGACTATATTTCCGATACTTAGAAAGTATAACCATATACTTATCTCACCAGTATAAGTATATTTAACCATCTCACTTTCAAACTTGGAAGGTATATTCACCAACACTTAGAAAGATTTTCTAATTTGAAAGCATATTTTAAATGATCAAACCCAATTATCACTTAAACAGAGAAACCCAAAATACCAATCCCTTTATAAAACATCCTTAATAAATTCCAAAATCCCGTTTACAAACTTCTCCTTATCAGATTCTTTAAAACTCATTTATAAATTCCCTTATAATTATCCAAAGCAATTTATAAAACTCTTCCCATATTCAATCCAACTCCTTAATAGACTTTTTAAGTCAATACGTACTCTTGATAAACCATAAGTTATTTAAAATAGCTTTAAATAGCAAATTACTATTTAAACATCGCTTTATATCATTTAAATCAAATCTTATTTAAAATTATAACTTTAGAATCTATTAATAATATATTAAATTAATTTCAGACACTATTATTGTATTAATAAATTAATTTCAAAAACAATCTTAATATAAAGATTAATAAATGTTTAAAACGTTATTAAAGCAATAACTAATTAACCTTTAAATCAATTTATTATAAAATAATTTTAATTAATAGTTAAAATATAATTTAAACACATTTTAATAAATAAATAACTTTGAAATAGTAATTAAATATTATTAGATAACTTTAAAGAATCATAAAATAATTAACTTTAAATCATTATTAACTAATGATTAATTATCTTTAAACCGTCATTAATAAATAATAATTATTCTTAAAATAATTTTGATTCAAAATTCAACTTTCAAAACTGGAAAGAGGCTTAGCAACTCCAATGGTACTTAACCAAGTCACTATTAATTTCATTAACTATCCAAGTTATAATTCAGGTATTTACATAATGTCCAATATGTAAATCAAGTTTAAAATTAACAAGAATAATACACCACTTATCCAATATAATCAACTGGATTGTAATCTAGTGTCAATACTAACGTAATAGCAGAATGGGTTTTAATTCTGCTAATTAATTGTCCAACTTTAACCTATCCAGTTAATAATAGCAGAACGGTGATTTATTCTGCTAATTAGTGTCCAATTTAATTTAATTAGCGGAACGGTGTTTTATTCCACTAATAGGTGTCCAAATTACTTTATTCAATTCAATTTAACTCAACAGTATTTTATTTGGTCAAATAAACATCACTAATTAAGGTATATAAATTTAAACTACGTTATTAATTAATATAACGTGGTTTAAATTTAGTCCATTTTCATATGTCATAATTTTTAAACATCCCAAACCTCCCAACAAATTATACTACGATGTTATACTCATCCATATGGTTTCAACGCAAATAGTACACACGGGTTAAACATGAGCAAGATATGATAGTTTAAAACATAGCACCTTTTGTATATAATTAAATAATAACTTAAAAACAGAAGTTTCTCACCAACGCATGCAGCCTAAGGCCCATCATCCTCCACCTGTTAACGTTTTATTTCCAAGCTCACATGCATGTGTTGCCTACTCATCTTCTCTCCCCTTCACGTGCAAGAGACCATATTAATATGGACTTATTTGCAATTTTACTTGCAATGAACAGTAGCACTATCTCCCCTCTTTCGAACTGCCTATTAATATGCGTACCCACCCCCTTCATCAAAACTACCCCAGCTTGTACGTGTTGTTATTTATTTACCTTTTTATCTTTTTTTTTTCATTCACGGTCATGTCTGCACACCACCCCGTCACCACCAGATCTAATCCCTCCTCCTCCTGCATGAATAACACAGCCATACTGATACCAATATGCACTGCACACATGCAAACTCACACTCAAACTTACACACACATGGCTCAACATATTTACCCATACTCGCATACACACGCAGCCGTGTATATAAATACATACAACACATGAGCTTTTCCTTCCCCATGCCATCACTGATTACACACGCCTGAACTCTAGCTCCCTCGGCCATGCTTTTCATGCATTTATACACCCCATACATATATCCACACACCCAGATCCACACAATTTCCCTCACACACGTTTGCACCCATATACGAACATACTGCTGCTAGTTATAAGGTTCAAACATGTGACATTTTGGGACCCAAGAAAGAAATGTAAATGCATTCAAAAAAGCAAGTTCCTAAATTCAGTTGAGAATTTGAGTTTTTTTTATTTTGAATGTTGACAAGGAATGCCATTGTTGGGTTACTGTAAAACACAGAACGAAGGTAAGTAGGATCATAGAAAAATAAGGTGTTGAACTTTCTCATCTATATAAACGTGCCTTACTTCATTTTCAAGCGACTAACGTACAAATTTATTAATTGACACCAAACACTAAGTCGGCTCAAGGACACAGGGAACGATTGAAAAAAATATTTGGCTGAGAAAAAAACATTTTCCATTTTCTTCTTTTCTTTAAATTTTCTTCTTTTCTTTAAAGGTGCGCGTCCTATATGTAACTTGTGAAGTTAACCAAGGACGAATGAATTAAATGCAAGCACCCAAATTAAGGACAGGTCGTGTGCATGCCAAAAGATACTTGAACAGATTTTCGTTTTAAAAATAGAAAAGATTTGGATACCCCGTTACGCACTACCCCGTTTGCGTACGAGTCACGAATGACAGAACTAAAAATACAATTGTGCGTAATAATGTGTCACGATCACAAAACAGTAATAAAATAGACCGGTTGACTCGATCTGTAAAATGCCAAAATGCCCACGTTTGCCCTAAAATACATCAAACAGAAAATTAATTATTTTTCCATTTAAAAATTATGGAAAAATTCTTTAAAATAAATCGAAAACACGTCATACAAAATCAGGGCTAAATTTGAAACACGGATTTTATTATAATTTAAATTCAAATCCGAATATTTAAATAAATTAAATATTCAAAATTCATGACTGAAAATTACGGGTCGTTACATTCACTTCCATAGAAATATCGATTTGGTAAAATGTCGATTCCATAGAAATATCGATCTTGTATCTTCATAGTTAATCGTCTTTGAGACCACAGTTTATTCCTTCATCAATTCATAGTTTAATTCCATAAAAATATTAACTTAGTAAAACCTTGGATATATTACTAGGGTTGTGTGTGAATCTTCTTTAACCCACTCAAAAGCGTAGGTACACTATAATTCATGAAGAGCATGGTGTTTTCTTTAGTTTCAACAAATTCATCTTGCGATGCATTAGGTTTTTCATTCTGATTAAGGTCAGTGACACCTCAAGAAATTTTAAAGAACTAGATTTTCATAGGCAAACAAGAGTTTAAATGGAAAAAAAAAATCTAAAAACAACAGTCTAAGTAAGGAATTAACCTTGCAACCTCATCATTAAAGAACATCACAACAACCACTATAGTAGCACTTACTTTGTAAATAGCAAATACAACATGATATTTAAAGATATATTATGTTAACCATCTATCTCCTCCACCACGTTGCCCCTTATCCGGGAGGTTGTCCTAGTCGGCCGTCTGGCTGGACTTGCACTAAAACCGGCCCTGATTAAGGTGTGCACTATAATCATAGAGAGATCACATGTGTTGCCCATCATAGCAAAAATCAAAATTTTCTCAATGTGATGAGGTAAATACATGGAGAAACAATTTTTAAGTTCTTCTCAACTTAATGTCATGAGTCACATCAATCTATGTAAAGTCTTCCATCTTAAATTGAGAAAAAAGAAAGTTTTGGTCTCATTTACAACATCTAAATTTGTACCAAAAACCGGTATTTCAGATGTGCAATGGATGAACACACAATCAAAGATATTAGGTTAAGTGTTAGTTTTTCTAAAATCCAAAGGACTTACTTAAGCCAGACGCTTTTGCATTTATGAAATTTTCAGTTTGGAGGAAAACTTCTTTGTGAGAATATTATCTAACTTTTATGAACCACCAATTAAAATAGCTTCATCCACACATACAATCTAATCATAACAATATGACTACACTTATTATTTATAATCAATCATGCTCAATCTATTTTAATTGTATTTTATCAATTCATACCAACAACATGTATGAATTTACAAACAAACAAGAACTCAATATATATATATACATATATAAAGACAAAGGACATAAAAACCACATGTATCGACTCAATACTCAATTCAAATCATGTCATTCTCCTACATACATCACTCAGAAAATCAGAATATGCAATGATACATACAACATGTCAAGCATAAAGTCTTATAACCAATATCCATGTATGCATATGAATAAATACTTTACATTTCATACATATACTAAAATATCCACATATCCATGTCATGCAATCTGTCCATCTACATTACATAAATCCTTTTTTCTATACATGTATCCAAGATAAATGTTTTCAATACTCGTAATATAAATTCCATTATCATACATTTAATTGTAATTAAATATATATATATTCATATTTATAAACCTTATATCCACCAACTCATATTGGTAAACTAAATTAAGGGTATTGTAAAGAGACTTCAATTTTGGATGGGGCGATCATTTTTTTAATTTTCGTAAGATTGTTAAGTAGTGTACCAAAATATGTTAACCCCTAACAAAAGAAGAAAAATTACGTAACTGCCCTCGTTAGTTCAATGATTCTCCACCTTTTTTACTTCCTTTTCGATCAGACCCTAACAAATATGGTTTTAGGTGAACAACCATCATTTATTTATTTTTCAATAGGGTCTTACTGAATTTTTCTTTGCACGAGGGTGAAATTGTAAATCGTTTATTTGATACGATTTATCGCATTCCCTAGCAATTTTTTTGGGACTCCCCACTAAAGTTGGTGCCCTTTATCCGAAAATAAAGTTTTTTTTAACAATGCTCAAAATTAATATTTCCCTAACATGTAATTTCCCTTAGGCTCACACATGGAATAAAATTATTGTTTGCGTATTTATGCCTATAAGTGATAATATTTCGTTTTGAAACCCTATACCAAAGTATTGATTATGCACCTTAATTTATAGATATCATTTTTGAAATATATCACTTTACTTTAATATTCATCATTTTGTTTCATATTAAAAGACAAACTCATCCTTCACTTTGTTACTATATATGTAACGACCCACCTTTTTGGACGGTTTAAATCGACAATAAACCACACATGTTAGACTCAAACCATTCAAAAGAGAGGATTGTTATGGGGTAAATAAGAAAAAGAACAGAAAGAATAAAAACAAACACAGAATCTCATAGCAGAATGACAAAATATAATAATTAAATAACAGTTCATGAAGCTGTTTTACCAATAACATTTGATTACACATTCACAATACAAATCAGAGTTACATACAATAGGAATAAATAAATAATGCAGTGGAACAATATGATGCAGTAGTATATAATAATAATAGTACTAAATCTTCGTCTTCATCCTCCAGAAATAAGGTCTTCGATACACTGAAAAGCTCAGACTGACCCGAGCGTAATGAAAAGACAAAACACTCGAGTCAGAACTAAAAGATCTTATATAAGTTAAATCAACAGTAAATAAATATGAGTGTAAAGGCGTCGGAGATGTTTATGGGATTTGACATCTCTTATCCAGTGTCTAACATGAGTGCAATAACTTAAGAGATGTTCGGGATTCCATCTCCTAAGGATCCGTTAAACTATCTACATACATAGTACAATACGCTATTATAATAGTGTCTATAGTAATGTAAAGTATTAAAATAGCGTTAAGGCATTACCCATATCCCCCTTAACACGTTTTATATAAATGTCGTAGTCTATACAGTACTGTAAACTCTATCGTAAAGTGGTGGGCTATCAGGGAGCACTCCATAGGTGCGACACAAACCAAACTCGTAATGGGCGCAATAAGGCATGTGACAAGGCATGCGAGGCAATGCCTAAGGTAGGGTACTACCGTTTTGTGGATCCGGACTGGTGGTAACGCATAGCAGCTACTACCGCCCACCTTGGAACACACTCGCAAAATCAAATCGAGGGGTGGCCACCAAATCAATCACAAAGTCATAATATGGTATCGAAGCATGTCCGATCGGAGGTGCAACCACACTTGGCCCGGCGTGGCTACTGTTTTAGTCACACCAAGCTGAGTTGCGGGAGTCAGAGCTACGTTAATACCTCATACAGAATCGTTCGCCAAATCATCCTACTTCATTCTGGATTCTCCACCACGTACACAGTTGTTAAAGTGATTTTCGGCATTGGCAGAGAGTATGACAATATCCAATCCCGGTCTCTTTAACAACCAAACGCTTATTTCACACCGGATGGTTCTTTCACATTTCCAAAATCAATCCATAATTGATATCAAAATATCATATTCCAAAAAAAAAATCACTTTCGAAATCATATTCACTTTCGAAATCATATTCACTTTCGAAATTATATTCACTTTCGAAATCATATTCACAAATAGGTTAAACCCTCATTTCAAATCATCATATTTATTCAAATATGTCATTTCACTAGAAAATATCATTTCAAATTCCAACGTAGGTTATAACATCATTTAACCATATTCACTTTTAAATTAAGGATTTAAATATAAACACTTTAACTTTACACAGTCTGAAATTTAGAAAATAGTTCAGATAGTCATAAATAGTTTTAATAGTTTTAAAAATAGTTTAAAATAGTTAAAATACTTTGAAATAGTTTAAATGGGTTAAAACAGTTTAAAATAGAGTAAAATAGTTTCAAATAGTGAAAATAGTTTAAAATAGCTTAGAATAGATTAAATTAGTTTAAATATAGATTAAAATGGTTAAATAGTTTAAATTAGGTTAAAATAGTTTAAAAATTGATTAAAATGGTTAAATAGTTAAAAATAGGTTAAAATAGTTTAAAATAGATTTAATACAGTTTTAATAGTTTAATATAAAATAGTTTGATTATTGGAAATGGTTTATATAGTAAATAGTTTGAAAATCTAAATAAATCTTAATTTTAAAATAATATATCTTTAAACAGTTTACATTAAAATAATTAATTTGAAATTAATATCAAATTGAACTATTTCTCCCATTTCAACAGATCTGGACCATATCCAGATTTCAACAAACTAAATTTTCTTTAAATACAAATTCCCAAAATCATTTCAATTTATATCGATTTCAAATTCATGTTTGGACTATAATTTTAAAGCACTTCAATTTCGTAGATTTCAAAGTTTAAATATTCAAACATTTCAATAACTCAATTTCGATAAATTTCATTCATATTTCAAAATTCAACTTTGAAATTTCCATTTTTATCCTTTATACAATTCATTAAACCAATTCCAATTTCAACATTTAAAGCTTGGATTTTCGAAAATAATTTAGTACATATAAATCAAATTTTATTTCAAAATATCATTTAACTGAATTCAAATTTTTAGGATTTAAAATCAATTAATTTAACCAATCCGATGTCCATATATAATTTTCTACCCTATGGTCAAGTGATACGGATATATATCATTTCAACCCACAATAATTTAAAATTTACGGGTATATATCATTTCAACCCGTAATCCCGAGTAAAATTCACAAATCCATAAATCGCTCAAGTCTATCATTTCAACCCATAACGATTTTCCCTAATCTATCAGATCGTTCGGGTATGTATCATTTCAACCCACAGTGATTTTTTCCTAACAATAAACTAAGGAAACTTGCAGTGTGATATATAACATAACATTCAGTCATCCAATATCAACAGTTAAACATCCTTCACAATCACCATTCACATAAACCAATAAACAACAACAATTAACTGATTATCATTAACAGGTCTTTAACAGACAATTTAAACTTCAATATTAAATTAAATGGCGATTAAATTCAATAAAAGTCAGATTTAACTGGAATGACAATTTAAATATATCAAACATCAATCAATCAACTTCTAATCACATTATAAATTTAATTTAACTAACATAAGACAATTTAGTAGTTGTGAGTGGGTTAAAACACCCACCTTTGATTTGTCGTCGATTTAAAATCCAAAATTAGCCCAAAAATTTAACAGTCTCATAATGCAGCCAAACCAGTACCATAATGTCCGAAATTTTGATACGATCGAAATGGAGAAAACCGCGCATGAATCCGAGCTCGTATGCAAAAGTTATTAATGTTAGAAGATCGGAAAATTTCGACCTCGAGTCTTACTTCGGTCCTCCGCCTCAAATCCCCGGTGCTTTCTCTAAGTTTTTTCAAAAACGACGCGAGACCCGAGTCAGTTGGTTCATGACCCGAAGTCGCTGGAGAGTTTTCATCTCTGGAACTCGAAACGCGACCCGAAGTCGCCCTAGATCCGCATTTTAAAAAAAAATTGAAATTAGGTTTTGGAATTTGGGAATTAGGTTTGATGCTCGGTCGTTTGAGAAGGAGGAAGATGATGTACGTACAGAAATAATGAAATGAGAAACAGCTAAGGTTTATAATAGCCTATACATAGGCAGAGTTGGATCGAAACGATAACAACGACCCACCAAGCCCGTTTCGTTTCCAAAATGAAAATGGGTCGTCCAATATATCGAAATATAGGTTTTCGATATTTTTAAACTCAATGGAACTAGTTTCAAACCCTAATTCCATTGTATACAGAAGTTAGCTTTTAAAATCTAATTATATTCATTTAAATCCTTTTAATTTATTTCTACGTGTTTCGAGCCCGCATGATCAAACGACAAGTCTGATTGCTACGAAACTTGAAATCCTACAATAATTCACTATTACGGATCCGATGAAACTGGTTTCGTCAAAATCTAAGACATTGGCCAAAATGGCTAATTTTCACGTTAATTAATAAATTATTATTAAATTTGTTTAATCACTTTTCAATTCAAATTTAAAAGTTAACAAATTTATCATTCTTGATTACATATAAATTTATGATCCATTAAAATAAAATTTCCATGTCGCAAGAGTTAACATTACATTAATGTCAGCGTCCAATTACAACTGTAATAAATTCCAGTTAATTATAATTTAATTCAAATAAATTCTTTTATTTTGATTTCCACTCTTATTATTATATCAACTATCACCTTATGGATATAATTAACATTGGTTTACATTTTATTATCAATATTGTACAGTTATCATCTTAATTCATATTAATTGCAATATTTGATTTACATTAAATTTTTATTGATTTCCAAATTATTTCAACATATTAAAATGGGATGATAAATAAACAATTGTTACTTTTAAGTACTTTAATCATATTTACAACCAAATGTATAACTACTTGCACATCACCGACTTCATATTCAATTTCAATTAATTACATACAATCTCACCATATAATACAACATTTAATTTATTTCCTTATTTACCATTATCACCAAATTAACTTTACAATTATTTCACTTGATTGAAATTACATTAAAATAGTTAACAATTACATTAAATCAACATTATTAAATTACATTCTAGTTATTTTCTCATTAATAAATCATAAATTTTAATTTCTTACAATATTAAATTGTAAAATCTTAATTGATTTCATATTTTTATTTATCGAAAATTATGGGTCGTTACAATATAGTTTTTGTATACACTACACCTTCAGTATTTTCAGTATTACAGTATTTCTTCTCTTTCAACAAACCCGTTTATTCAACAAAGTGGCAACCCGTAAATTCCTTTTACAACATACTTCATTTAAAATCATATCATCAAAGATATATATGTATTATAAACATGAATATGTTTAATATGAATAGTAATATATTCTAAAATATACTCGTAACTTAGATGATAACATTTGTACCTTTTTTTATGAAATTTAACATAATCGATATGTTCGTATAAATCATAATTTATGTATTTAAAAATCAATAGCTTTAAGTTTAATGAATCCAACTTCACACCTTAATACTCAATCGGTTTCAAAAATGACTCATAATTGTTTGCCCTTCAAAGTTGCTTTCCTTTCAAAACAAATCATAAAATGTTTATAATTTCCTTTCATGAAATAGATCATAGATTTCGCCGTACAATATTATACTTATAGAAGACCATAACTTAATACTCATAAAAGTACATAAAAAATATTCAAACCAAAGCAATATTTATATCATATATACAACTTTAATAAAGTTTCTAAATCAACCGATTAAATTTCCAAAATACTTGTACATTAAATATTCAGTTATATATTTGCAAGTGTATATATTTCTTTAACACTGCCAAGCATCATATTTTTATTTCTATTATTTAGAAAAAGTATATTTTTATTCACAACATCTTAGTTTAGTATTATTTATTTATTTTACTTGACTGTTAATTTACAAACTAGTTTCCCACTTAATTATTTACTAATAAGCTTGGTTACCATAATACATTGTAAAGTTGGCCAATAGGCAATAAACTAACAGTAAATTAATGCTTAATTTCTGAAATACATTTGAATAGATATCAATAATGGTGTTCAAGAAATACTGAAACATAATAGATGGGTGCAATAGCGACTGGAGTTGTTAGATAGAAAACTAAATCATTAGGTGTGTGTATTTTTTTCAAAAATTACATGGGGCGTGTTGGAATATTTCAACATATAGGCCACACATGTAAAATAAAATATGCCATGCTATTTTGGTATAAAGCCTATCAAATTTACGTTAAAGGTAAAACACTTAATCTAATTATCATGGGATTAATTTGTAAATATCGGGGCATTTTAGTTCCTTGAAGAGACAAATTAGAAAATGTCAACATTATAAATAAAGGGTTATGGTCTCCAGATTACACAAGCCTTAACAACTCTACAACCCTCTTCAATTGAGAGCTAATATTAGATTTAGGGTTTGTGTCAATTTGGAAGACCAAAATTCTTCTTCTTCTTAACATCAAATCTAAAGTATATTGAAATCCAAACAAATGGTATCAAAGCAAATCATTCTTTATTTATTTGAGAAATTTTTTGATTGTAAAATTTTGTAAAAAGATTAGGTCCCATTTGGTTTGCTATTCTTAGTTTTGTTTTGTGTTTTGGCAAAAAAACGTACGTATTCATGAAAAACAACTGATTTGAAAATTGAAGTTAACATATAAAATAGAAAACAAATTTATTTTATTTTTCGTGTTTAGAGAAATAACAAAAGAATGGATAACGATTATTCCTTCCGTCTGTTCATTCATATAACGAACCGGATTTTTGACCCTCGAAAATCGACAATAATACGTCCATTGTATCACATGCTGAACATTCATGTGCCAGAAATACCGATTTGTTAGGGTGAAAGAAGAAGGTAGATGAAACTAAACAACAAAGAATCTCACAACGCAGCGAATAATATATAATACAATAATGATCTTTACAAAAAGGAAACATCTTTATTCATATATACAACATTAGATTATACTAGACTTATCCAAAGAAGAAGGGATGGTTAGTTCTGGCAGTCCTAGCACTGGTCAATCCAGTAGTCCTTCTCTGGATGGCGCATCCATGTCTGCCCAACAACTTTTGGATCTTGCTAAGAATCAAAGGTTTATCTCTGCTTTGAGTAAGAACCCCGAAATGGTTTTACCTCTGAAACTTGAAGTTCCTTTCAATCAGCTTGTGGATATCACTCTTCGACATGAAGAGGCTGATAAAGGAATTGATAGTGGTATCGGGATTTCCGAGAAGAGGCATATTAAGTTCAAAAGCCCTTATCCCGATAAGAAGGTGAAGCAACCTACTTTGTTAGCAAAGACTCCAAACTCTATTTGTAGAGGATGCTACAATTGTAATTCTAAGGACCACTATGCAAAGGAGTGCCCGGAACCACTCCTTTGTGGTTATTGCAAAAATTCAAGTCATCATATTTCTGTCTGCCCCATACTTCTAAGCAAGAAGAAGGTGGAACCAGAAACTTCAGTAGCCAAGACACCTACCCCAAGTCGTAAACAATGCTTCAATTGTGGTTCCACATACCATTATGTAATTAAGTGCCCGAAACCCCTTTATTGCCTCTATTGCAAAGGATCGGGTCATTACTTATCTACATGTCCCAAACTTCAAAGCAAGAGAAAAAGGGGAGCCGCAAGCCCCTAGCAACTCTCCTCTTGGTCAAGGTATTTCTTATTCAATCCTTGATTTCATTTGTTTGTGATTATCCAATTCAAGTTCTTTTTGATATGGGTTCATCTCATCATTTTTATATCAAAAGAACTTGTTAATTCTCTTTCTTTTTATATTTTGGGCTTGATGACTTCTTTGAGGGTTGCGAATCCGGATTGGTGGATCCGCAACACTCAATTTGCTTTTTTATTGATGTCAAAATTATTTTATGTGATTTTTCTTTCCGAGCCGATTTCTACTTAGGCTTCGGAATTAATTTTTGTTAAAGGATTGGCTTAATCATTATGAAGCCATATCCTTTGTCCCGTGTGGACTATTCATCTTCGACATTTCCAATCTGTTAAGAAGATTCATATTTTCCTTTGTGATTTCGATTCCAAATTAATGGCATCATTTTATTCTCTAAGCTCACATGTTGAATAAAGTGTTATTTCTTTCATTCATGTAGTTGTGAATTTTCCGAAATCTTTGAGCTTGTCTTAGGATCATCCCCTAAGCAATCTTTTGAGAGGTGTTAAGGTCTTTCCAGTTTGACCTTGCCACCGGTTTTTATTAGCTACAAGTTGCGGGAGTTAGTATTCCCTTTACTACATTCCGCACTCGTTATGGTTCTTATGATTGACTTATTATGTCATTCAATTTGCCCATCTTGTTTCATCCATTTTATAAATCGAGTATTCTATGAATATCTCGATAATTCCATTCTTATATTTATTAATTTTGGATGAAAATAGAAATATAAAATTTTGCAAACCTTTTTCATAAGATTTATTTATAAGTACAATATGATTTTTAATTTTTAAACGAGCAAAGAATATTCTCAAAACTTTTAAGAGTTATTTTCATCATATAGAAGATGATTTTGTGTTGTATTGCCCATTAAGTGTTTTAAGAATTCTGGTCGATGCGCTTGATCAACGTTATCGATAGGGATTTCTAAACGCTTTGATGAGACAGTCAGACACAATAAATTGACTTGTAAAATGTAAATTTTTCTATAAAGGTAATTGTGATTTTTTGAAAGTTTTAGCTTTTCGGAAAAGAAGATTAAATTCTTTCTTTTCGATACTCTTATTCTTGTGATTCCTGAAGGGAACCAAGACTTTATCTTTTGTCCCAATGCAAATCGTATTGGTTTGGATGCCGTTCTCTTGCAAACGAGAGCGTGCAATCACTTGTGCTTCTGAATTTTAAAAGCCGATCGAGACTAGGTATGCCACTTATGATTGGGTGTTCGCGGCTATTGTTTTTGCTTTCTGTGTTTGGCATCATCATCTTTGGGGGAGAAATTTGTTCCCTACCTCGATTGTAAATCATTGGGATATCTATTTTCTCATAAGAAACTCAATTTGTGTAAACCACGTTGGCTCGAATTTCTTGCATCTTATGATCTTGATATTCTTTATACTCCCGGAAAGGGGAAATCGTCTCGCCAATGCACTTAGTCGTAAGCAACAAGCAGTTGTTTCTATGATGATATCCAAATGGAATGATCTCGAGACTCTATCCACTTGTGAGATTCGAGATCGAAAAATCCAATTTATGTGCATCTCTTGTTTTATGTAGCCTAGAGGCTCATCCTTCTCTTTTTAGATTGCATTCTTGAAGCTCAAAGGGCTAGATCCCAAATTGGCTCTTATTAGCCAAAGTTGTAGGGATAAAATTAATATTGAAAGTTTGAAAGACTTCGATATTGATTCTAGTGGCGGCATTCGAAAATTTGGTAGACTTATCATACCAAATATTAGTGATCTTCGTAAAGATACTTTAGAAGATTCTCATCATTCTAAATTTACCATTCATCCCGGTAGTAGTAAAAGGTACGCAGATGTGAAGCGACTTTATTATTGGGAGTGAATGAAATCTGTTATTGCTAACTTTGTTAAGCGTTGCATGACTTGCCAACTTAACAAAGGCATGGTGGGTTGTTGCAACCTTTAGAAATTCCAATTTGGAAGTGGGACCAAATTTCCATGGATTTTAGTGATGGCCTTTCCCGTTCTTTTTCGGGTCATGATAGCTTATGGGTGATAGTTGATAGACTTACTATATCCGCCCATTTTATTCCTGTTTGGTCTAACCGAACTGTTCCTCTTTTGGCCAAACTCTTTATCAAGGAAACTGTTAAATTGCATAGTGTCCCTACTTCTATTGTTAGCGATCGAGATCCATTGTTTACTAGTGGATTCTGGAAGAGTCTTCAAAAAGCTTTGGGAACGAAGCTTAATTTTAGCACCGCTTATCACCCCCAGTCCGATGGACAAACTGAGCGTGTGAATCAAACTCTTGAAGGTCTTCTTCGTGCCTGTGTGCTTGATTTCGATGGAAGTTGGGAAAATCATATTTCTCTTGTTGAATTTTCCTATATTAATAGCTTCCAATCTGGTATTGGTATAGCACCTTTCGAGGCACTCTATGAAAGGCCATGCCGATCTCCTTCTTGTTGGCTTGAGGCCGGCGAGAAGCTGGTTTTAGGTCCAGATTTTATTCGTGTTTCACCTATTAAGGGTGTTTTACATTTCAGTCGATCGGGAAAAATCAGCGCCTCAATATATTGGGCCATTTCCTATCACTGAACGTAGTGATTCCATGGCATATCACCTTTATTTACCGGCTCAAACTTTCTGCTATTCGTAACATGTTTCACGTTTCTCAATTTCGGAAATGCTTTCTAGATTCCGATTTTATTCTTGAGTCCGGTGTTGTGGAAGAAATTGAAATTTCGCCTAATTTAACTTTTGAGCAGCATCCTATTCGTATTATCACTTCGGAAGTCAAACGACTTCGAAATAAAAATGTTCCACTTGTGAAAGTTCAATGGTCCTCAAATCCTAAGTATTGTTCTTGGGAATCTAGAGAATTCATCGAGCGAACACATCCGGACTTACCTTCTCATGCTCTTTTGAGGTGAACTTCTTATTTCAAATTTCTTTTTGTGTTAATATGCTTTTATGGTTGTTACTTTTTATTTCCACCTTATATATTGCGAGGATGCAATTTCTTTAAGGAGGGGAGTCTGTAACAACCCGCATATTTATTGATTTTATATTTAAATATTTTATTTAAATATTTTATCGTTAATCGGATTTTGGTCCGAAAAGCTACTTTTTGCATACGGTCAAATTAGGACTCGAGACTACCCCCATTGAGTTCAAAATAATGTTTGCGATCTTTTTGAGTATAAACTTCGATATGTTTGGAGATAGTGGAATTTTGTCACTTTTTCGCTTAGGGCTTTGGTTTGGGCTGAACCACTTACTAACTCAGTCCCAACCCATCTCCTCTTCATCACTTCCTTCTTCATAAATTCCTAACAACAAAGCTTCATCAAAAATGGTGGAGGGAATGGGAAATTAAAATTCCAAGCTCAAGTTCATTTGCAAATTCAACATCTAACTCCAAATTCGAAGTGAAGCATTGATTCAAGCTTGTGGTTGCTTCTCGCTTTGCTTTCAAGCTTGGTTTCCATCAATTTCCATGAAAAGGTGAGATTTTTATCTCACATTCTTGTCTATAACTATCTTGGATTGTTGGGAAAGAATCCCTATCACTTTAGCATGTATATTTGCATTTGGTTTGGATTGGATTGGCGAAAAACTCTGATTTTTAGTGATTTTGGCAAAAAACTGGGCTTAGGTCGTTCTGCCTATGCCTTCACTTGCTCTGCATAGCTCTCGGCCAATGTAGGTTGCATCGGCATTTAGGTCGTTCGGCAATGTTAGGTCGCGCCACCCCTTAACTCGTTCGCCCTGATAAGGCGTTCCTTTTCTTGGCTCGGCCATGTGCTAGGTCGTTTGCATGCTAGGTCGCTTGCATCTCTATCTCGTTCTATGACGTTCACCCTTTAGGTCGTGAGCCTTTAGGTCGCTTGACCATTCACCTAGTTAGGTCGCTTGACCCCATTCCCCCTTAAAGTCGCTCGACCCTAAATGGTTAGGTCGCTTGGCCTCGTCACTTTCTTAGGTCGTTCGACCATTCACCTAGTTAGGTCGCGCCACTGGTAGGTCGCACCATCTCTTACACCATAGGTCATTGCATCAGCCCATTTCACCCCTTAATTCGTTAGGTCGCTCGGCCTTTTATTTCGTTAGGTCGTTCACCCTTAGGTCGCTCGGCCTACATAAGTCGCACCATGCTACTGAGGTTAGCTCTCATCCCGTTAGGTCGTTTGACCCCATCCCCACCTAGGTCGCGTGCTTGGGTCGCTCCATCCATAGGTCGCGTGCTTGGGCCGTTAACCCCTTAGGTCGCTCGCCGACTTAGGTCGCTTCCTCTTTAGGTTGTTGAACCTTAGGTCGTTTCCCATTAGGCCGTTAGACCTTAATTCGTTCGACCTATTTTACTTTAGGTCGTTCCATTGCACTTTAGCTCTGCCTTGTTAGGTCGCATGAGTATTTCTACTTTGATGAATTTGGAAGTAATTTCCTTGGGTTTTATTCACGTCTGTGAATGTGAATTTTAGTGGATTGATTTGTTTCTTCAATAAATTTTGTGATTTGTCACTTTAAAAATATAAAGGTTTCAATACTAGTAGTAAATATCAAAACTCTTTCATCAAAATGATTTCAACTCTATTTTATTACAAAGCTCTTTTCCTAAACCGTTTTCCAATCTATTAGTATATACAAGCCTTTACTTCACTCGGATGAGAAATCGAATTAAACAGCTTAGTAAAACAAGTGGTATGAAACGCTTGCGTTTGCTTCGTCGGTTAACTCTTGGACTTGTTCGATTGAACCTTTCATGACAATTTCCTAGTAAAGATCTACAGTTTGTTCGTAAATATTTAAGTTAAGCTAGTGGTTATGGGACATGAAGCTAAACTCATATATTTACTAGCTTAGTGTAATTGACACTTCTTGATGATCATGACGATCATTTTTGTGATTTAGACTAGCGATTGAGCGATGTCTCTTTGTCTGCGAGGGAGACTAGACCCCGTTTGTGTGATGTTTCTACTCACATATGTGGGGTAGCGCCCCATGGATTCGGGCCATTTTAGTGGAGTTTTGACTCATGGTCTTCGGGCCGTTCTAGTGAAAATGGTTAGCAACCATGGAATAGCTTTCCGTCTTGTGATACACGTGTTGGTGAGCTTTCATGCTCCCGTTCTTGTGATAGGCCTCCCCCTTCTTGTGATTTCTTGATTTCTTGTGATGATTTCTGGAATTTTTGTGCTTCACCAATTTTCGTGATTTCCATTGATAAGCTTTATCAATTTTTGTGCATTGGTGAATTTGTGTGTCATTGACTTGTTATGAATACAAGTTTAGGGTATGATACCCCATTTTATCTTTGAGAAGATTCTGGTGATATTGATTAATCTCTTGTTGACTTTCAATTACATACTTATAGTAGTATGCCATTATGGTTATTACATGTCTATGCCATATCTTTTATTCTATATCATGTCATCTGATATTTATAGCTAGACTGATCCGTTTATTATTTTCATATAAATAATACTCGGGTCAGATCGAGATGTTACAGGTGCTTCTGCTTGACTTCTCTTCTGGGATTACTCTGACTTTTGGCTAACTACTTAGATTAGTAGTTTTTGTTGTATACCTTTGAGATATAGACTCCGTGATGTATACTTATGCTTTTGTGTAGCTTGTAGCTATTCTTTTGTATTATCGTGGATCTTTCAGACCACTACTCTGATGTACACTTTCATGTGTTATATATATTCATATCCTTTTCCGCCTTTGTGATATGGATGTCTGTGACTGATTTGTGTTATGTTTATTTCTATGTTTGTTTCCGAAGATTATATAAAGCCACTGTGTGATAGCTTTGAGTTTGTATCGGTATGTCGGATTTCCTCCTTAAATAAAATGCTTGTTTTACTATCTGACATATCGGTGCTCGCACAAAGCAATTACATGGATGGTCGCTCCTCAACAGCCTTATTCTCCGTGTTAATTGATAGCACTACACCGTAGTGTTCTTGGTTAGCGTGGGTATAGAGGTGGGGCGTCACATTGATGTTCACGACAAATACCTCTTATAATGAAGCCTTGAATTTGGATATAGTAATTAATGTAATTATTTATTCAATCTTACTAAATAGTTCTAGATTGAGGCACTAAAGATAGCATATACTTTATAAATATTCTAAGCGACTTAAAAGTTATATGTATTATAAACTCACACTAAGAAGAACAAAAATATTTTAAGATGGGAATGCAACAATTTTATTGGATGTTGAGTTTCGGGGGAGAAACTGAGTATGGATCATTGTCTTTATAGAGAATCATTATTTTCGATTCAACTATAGTTACTTCTTTGGACAATGTATAAGATTTGTTTCATTTCATTCAAAAGAAGTAAATTAGGAACCACAATAAGACGATGTTAAATAAAATTCTCTTTAGGTTAAGGTTACCGCTTCAAGAAAACAAATTCAACAACCTCAAAGTGCGAGACCTCAAAGAAAATCCACTCGAAAAGGAAGAAATGCTATTCCGGGTGACTATGTATGTGACGCCCCACCTCTATACCCACGCTAGACAAGGACACTACGGGGTAATGCCGTCAACTAGCACGGAGAATAAGGCTGTTGAGGAGCGACCATCTGTATAATTGCTTTGTGCGAGTACCGATATGCCAGATAAAAATATAACTTTTCTTCTCAGGAGGAAATCCGACATACCGATTCAAACTCAAAGCTACTACACATTGGCTATATGGACTTCGGAAACAAATATAGAAATGAACATGACACAAATCAGTCACAGATAATTCATATCACAAAGGCGGAAATAGATATGAATATTACACAAAGAAGTGTACATCAGAGTAGTGGTCAAATAAGATCCACAATAACACAAAAGAATAGATACAAGTACTAGCCAAAAGAATATGTATACATCAAGGAGTCTAAATCTCAAATGTATACAACAAAAACTACTAAACTAGAGTAGTTAGCCAAAAGTCAGATGATGGTTCCAGATAGGAAGTCATGAGGAAGCACCTGTAATATCTCAGTCTGACCCGAGTATTATTTAAGAAGAAAATAATAAACGGATCAGTCTAGCTATAATTATCAGATAAAATGAGATAGAATATGAGATATGATAATAAAACGTATGATAACAAAAAGATGTCATACTATGATAAGTATACATTAGAAAACCCACAAAAGTCATACAATATCTCAAGAGTCTCAAAACACAGAAAAGAACGTCATATTCTTAATTTAATTCACCAAGCCACAAATAATGACTTACATATCAATGCCCATCGTAAATGCTGGTGAAACATAAATTCCAGAAATCAATATCCAGAAATCACAAAAGTTAACGACACACAAATTCTAGAAATCATCAACAAGAAATACAGAAAACACAAGAAAGAGGATGGCCAATCCCATAAAAATGAGCCGGAGCTCCTCTTGACAGGGTATAGTCCCCCATTGCAGACTTTGAGCCGAAGCTCCTCCTGGTGAGCCGAAGCTCCTCATGACAGGGTATAGTCCCCCATTGCGGACTTTGAGCCGAAGCTCCTCCTGGTGAGCCGAAGCTCCTTATGACAGGGTATAGTCCCCCATTGCGGACTTTGAGCCGAAGCTCCTCCTGGTGAGCTGAAGCTCCTCCTGACAGGGTATAGTCCCCCATTGCGGACTTTGAGCCGAAGCTCCTCCTGGTGAGCCGAAGCTCAATAAACGGGGTATAGTCCCCCTACGCGGGCAAAGAGACATCGCACATCGCTAGTCTAAACCATGAAATGATCATCATCGATCATTAAGAAGTGTCAATTACACTAAGCTAGTAAATATAGGAGTTTAGCTTCATGTCCCATAACCACTAGCTTAACTAAAATATTTACGAACAAATTGTAGATTTCCACTAGAAAATTGTCACAAGAGATTCAATCGAACAAGTCCAAAAATTAACCGACGAAGTAAACGCAAGCGTTTCATACCACTTGTTTTACTAAGCTGTTTAATTAGATTTATCATACGAATGAGGTAAAGGTTTGTATATACTAATAGATTGGAAAACGGTTTAAGAAACGAGCTTTGTAATAAAATAGTGTTGAAATCATCTTTGTGAAAGAGTTTGAATATTTACTACTAGTGAAAGGGACGCGGAAGATGATCTTAAGGCTATTTAACACTAGAGGGGGGGTGAATAGTGTTTTAAGAATTTCTTTAAAAATTCTTTGATTTAAATTGAATTAACTAACTTAATGTAAATACACAATCACAGATCAAATCACAGAATCACAAACAGATGCAAATATAAATAAAAAGCAAGTAAAGGAAAGAACACACCAGGAATTTTATACTGGTTCGGTGTTACCCTACATCCAGTCCCGCACAACTCGTACGGCTTTCTATTCAATAATAATCTAGATTACAATCCCTTGATTCCAAGGCAACGAGGTACACCCTCCAGATTCTCAGGTCTCTGGGTAGAACCACTTGATTCACAGGACACAAGTTCACCCGATCGATTTCCAAGGACACGATCACACCTTTATAACCCTACACAAGTTTCTTTGAGTACAAATGTATCTATAACTCTGATAAGCACTGAGATTCTTTGAAGAGAGTGGCAGAGAATCAAACTAGAGATATTCTGGTTTGATTCACTTAAGATTTCGACAGAATATGGATAGGATGATTAGAAAATAAGATAAGAGAATAAAGAGGAGAGAAACTAATGAAAGTAGTTACTGGAAAACGTCCATAACAGTCTCTATTTATAGAGAATGAATGGATGTGTCCATTCGAAGAGGTTTAAGCGAATAGACACTTCTTTTGAAAACAACCTTTGCTGTAACGGGAAGTATGTCGACATGACAAGTAAAGAGGATGTCGACATGGTCTAGTAAAAGTGATGATTTGCTTTACTTTGAAAATGATGATTTAAAACATATGCAACTTTATTCAAATGGACTCTATGTATTTGTAAAAGGTATTTAGAAGTAGAAATACTTATGAATGTATATATGTATATATACTAAAATATATTTAAAAATCAAAGTAAATAAACTAAAGTAAATATAATATTAAAATAGATTTTGAGGCTAAAATATCAAGGACAATTTTGAAATCAAAATATAACAAAATGATAAATATGATTTTGAGGCTAAAACATTTTTGGAAATGTGAACGAAGGTTTTTCTTTTGAAAAGGAATATTTGAAAATCATTTTATAAAACAAGAGATAATTTTGAAAATCATTTTGAATCAAAATTAGTGGATAACAAAATAGGGCTACTATCCGTTCCACTAGATATTTCGTGAGTTCCATCTCACTAGGGTTCCATCCCTTTAACAAGAACGAAGTGGATTCCATTCCACGAGTAAATTGGATAAAAAAGAATGATAGTGCTTTCAAGGAGTTTTAACAAATATCTAACCTAACTATATTATTTGTCTTGAACTCTTGAATATCTTGAATCTCATGAGTCTTCAATCTTGAACTCTTGATCTTTGTCTTCATCAATTTTGTCTTCTTTACTGTACAGTCTTCTTTTGTTGATACCTGCATATAGATTTCCTGCACATATATATTTTATAACACTTCTATAGTTGTTGTCATCAAAACCACTATCCTATGGACTAACATTCTCCCCCTTTTTGATGATGACAACCTTTGTTTATAAAATATTTATATTCTCCTTATAACTCCCCCTAAATCTAATAACTCCCCTTTAATCTATGCCTAACTAACCTATTTTATACTTCTCCCCCTTTGTCATCAACAAAAAAATGACACTAACTCCCCCTAAATCTATGACATGTGATTATAATGATAGTGTTATCATAAATAATAAACACTTAGATCTAAAACTAAAACTTAGTCCTAAACCACTAACTATAAAACTCCCCCTTAAACTTAATACTAGAACAATGTATAGTAAATGAATTGTGAAAGATATTATACTATAATTATTCAATAAATATGTATAAATATATTTCAAACAATATAATCAACACATACATCAAAACCAATCATGCCAGACAAGTCAAACAAATCAATCAATTCAAACAAGTTAAACAAGTCAATCAAGTCAATCAAATTAAACAAGTCAATCAAGTCAAACAATTCAAACAAGTCAATCAAATCAATCAAATTAAACAAGTCAATCAAGTCAAACAATTCAAACAAGTCAATCAAATCAATCAAATCAACCAAAATATAATAATCCTATATTATAAGACAATACTACAAACTCCTCCTAAATAAGATACACTCGTTATGTATACATGTATGCAATATGTAGTTTGTAATGCAGTATGAAATGTATGACATATACAATGTAGCATGAGATGATATGCAGAATGAAGTGCAACTTGTGATGCAAATGATTATGATATTTCATGCATTGTAATTTATGATATAATATGCAATGAAATGTGATATGAAATAAGATGCATAATGATATGTAATATGAAACAAAATGATAATGAAGTAAAAAATAATAATATGCACAATGATATGATGATATATATATACTACGGTAAGTGACATTCAGATTATAAGATAAACATGAGTGATAAGTAATATCTAATTGACAAGCATATATATCTGTGTGTGTGTGTGTCTATGTATGTATACATATATCAAACTATTTATTATACTTCAACCAAACAAAGGTAAAACACACCGATTACTAAACTTAAGTTAAGGAAACTAATGAATGGGACAGAAAGAGTTGTAAAGTAAGAGTTTAAAGGTAATAAATGGTATTAAAACTATAACATATTCATGAAAGGTAGTAATCACACTCAATATCAAAATCAAATTGATAAGAAATATGGACTTTAAACTGCATATATGATCAAATATGGTTTTTTTTTAAATTAATAGCCTACTTATTTAATTATAATTATTTTAATTACTATAATCCAAACTTCCATGTTCTTAACTTACTAATTAAAACCTTTATATTAAATTTCTATTGACTAAAATATTTAGAAACATGTTTAAACATTTTTTTTAAAGTATCATAATGAAATATTAAAAATAACAAAGATTAAAAAAACTAAAATAAACATATGTTATATTAATGCCTCTTTCATATAAATTTTAATTAATTACTAAAGAATATCTAAACATTAATTTTAAATATTCTAATATAAGTTAGAAAATAATTTCTAAAAAGAATAGAGAAAAATACTTAGTTTAAATATCATTATTTTATAATTTAAAGTTTTAAGTAGAAGAGACAGCATTTACAGAATGCTATAAAAAGTTTTTGCATTAAAATATATATACAAAGCATTATAAAACAGAAACTGCGGTATTTACCAAATGCTGTGAAAAGTTTCAGAAATACTACAGTGTTTCAAAGCACAGAAATGCTATAAAAACGTATTTGTAGTGTAACAAAAGCAAAGACAACATTTCAGAAATGCTATCTAAAGTTCTGGGCAAAAATGGTGATTTTTGGCCCAATTTTTATAGTAGTTAATATAATTAAAGTACAAAAATAATAATAATGAGAATACATGTGTAAAGATACTTGGCTTTATGCATGTAAAAAATGCTTTTATTAAAATGTATGTCACTATCTACTTATATGATAAGTATCATGTGATGTGATGCAATCTTATTAATTGAAGAAATCTATAAGTAAAGCCTTATTCTAACAATCTAAATTCCTTTTACTAATTTCTTAAAAATATAAAATTAGTATCTTAAAAGAAATATAGTACGAGAAATAAAAACAACATTAGATAAGTTAAAACTACGAATGAAGGTATGCTTACTTTCTTAATATAGTTGTAATAAATTAGTTGTAAGATTTTATTAGAAAGAAAACACATTTTAAAAGACTTTTAAAACATTAGACTTGTATATTGATATTTATACTATGGTGTGTCAATATATGGACCAAAATATCAAAACTTATAAAAGTGATAAATTTCTATACCTAACTAAATGCATAGATATATATATATATATATTCCTAAATGCAACAATAAAGATGAAATAATAGTAAAGCATACCAATTTTTGCATTCCATCTTTCTAACTTTGTCGTTCCTCCATTGTTGTGATCCACACATTTATATCTTTTCGAATTTGACAATGAAATCTGTTCTATTGCGACGGGCTCGTTTTTCTGATCAGCGTAGTATATTCATTTGCTGAATTTGAAGACCATATGAGAAAGATACAGATGATTTAGTAGATTGACCAACTTGGCGCCAAAACTTTGAATTCGAATTTTGAATGAATGGACACTTCAACCACTATAAATAAGCCCAACGGTCACCACTTTTCATAAAAAATCCTCCTCTTCATCTTCTTCCCGTTTTTCTATATACTATCAAACTTCTAGAAGGCATATCTCCTTCGTTTCTTAACGGAATTGGATGAAACCAGCGGCAAGTCGAAGAGGAAGGCAAGGGCTACGATCTAGTTATAGTTTGGTGTCGAATTTGGATGGTATTGTGATGCAACAGGCCGAACAGTAGATGAAATGTTGAAGATCCCGTACACAGATTTTCAGTTTTGGATAGCCAACTTCAAACTTTCATATCTCACTCAATTTTGATCGGAATTTGATGATCCACCCATCGAAATGACCATGAGAACAAGAACTACAATCTGAAAGGGAGTGAGAACAAAATATTCAAATCTCTGGATGAATTTTGAAGAATATCTTTGACGGATTTTCCTTCTTTTTCTCTTTGTTCACCAAAACTTCATTTGACCATAACTTGGTCATTTCTTGACGGATTCTCACGAAACCAGTGACATTGTGAAGCAGATAGAGAGAAGTACAGTATCAAATCAAGTTGTAGATGAGAACCCAAAGTTTTGAATTGATCTGGTACCCAATTCATTGTCAATTTCCATTATATATCCATTTGTACATAACTCTTCTCCTGCAAAACAAGATAACTATTTAAAGAATCAAGTGACTTTTCAAAATAACTAAATATAATTTTAAACAACAATATCATGATGATTCTGTGACATATTCATATGAAAACAGTGTTAATAATTTTTAAAAAAAAATTGCCATTTTAAAAATTTTCAAAATTCAGATTATGAAACTTTTGAAAACCTTGCTCTGATACCAAATGAAAGGGACACGGAAGATGATCTTAAGGCTATTTAACACTAGAGGGGGGGTGAATAGTGTTTTAAGAATTTCTTTAAAAATTATTTGATTTAAATTGAATTAACTAACTTAATGTAAATACACAATCACAGATCAAATCATAGAATCACAAACAGATGCAAATATAAATAAAAAGCAAGTAAAGGAAAGAACACACCAGGAATTTTATACTGGTTCGGTGTTACCCTACATCCAGTCCCGCACAACTCGTACGGCTTTCTATTCAATAATAATCTAGATTACAATCCCTCGATTCCAAGGCAACGAGGTACACCCTCCAGATTCTCAGGTCTCTGGGTAGAACCACTTGATTCACAGGACACAAGTTCACCCGATCGATTTCCAAGGACACGATCACACCTTTATAACCCTACACAAGTTTCTTTGAGTACAAATGTATCTATAACTCTGATAAGCACTGAGATTCTTTGAAGAGAGTGGCAGAGAATCAAACTAGAGATATTCTGGTTTGATTCACTTAAGATTTCGGCAGAATATGGATAGGATGATTAGAAAATAAGATAAGAGAATAAAGAGGAGAGAAACTAATGAAAGTAGTTACTGGAAAACGTCCATAACAGTCTCTATTTATAGAGAATGAATGGATGTGTCCATTCGAAGAGGTTTAAGCGAATAGACACTTCTTTTTAAAACAACCTTTGCTGTAACGGGAAGTATGTCGACATGACAAGTAAAGAGGATGTCGACATGGTCTAGTAAAAGTGATGATTTGCTTTACTTTGAAAATGATGATTTAAAACATATGCAACTTTATTCAAATGGACTCTATGTATTTGTAAAAGGTATTTAGAAGTAGAAATACTTATGAATGTATATATGTATATATACTAAAATATATTTAAAAATCAAAGTAAATAAACTAAAGTAAATATAATATTAAAATAGATTTTGAGGCTAAAATATCAAGGACAATTTTGAAATCAAAATATAACAAAATGATAAATATGATTTTGAGGCTAAAACATTTTTGGAAATGTGAACGAAGGTTTTTCTTTTGAAAAGGAATATTTGAAAATCATTTTATAAAACAAGAGATAATTTTGAAAATCATTTTGAATCAAAATTAGTGGATAACAAAATAGGGCTACTATCCGTTCCACTAGATATTTCGTGAGTTCCATCTCACTAGGGTTCCATCCCTTTAACAAGAACGAAGTGGATTCCATTCCACGAGTAAATTGGATAAAAAAGAATGATAGTGCTTTCAAGGAGTTTTAACAAATATCTAACCTAACTATATTATTTGTCTTGAACTCTTGAATATCTTGAATCTCATGAGTCTTCAATCTTGAACTCTTGATCTTTGTCTTCATCAATTTTGTCTTCTTTACTGTACAGTCTTCTTTTGTTGATACCTGCATATAGATTTCCTGCACATATATATTTTATAACACTTCTATAGTTGTTGTCATCAAAACCACTATCCTATGGACTAACAACTAGTATAGAAAACCTTTATATTTTAAAGTGACAAATCATAGAAGTGAATGTAGAAACAATCAATCATAAAAATTCACATTCGAAGACGTGAATAAAATCCAAAGAATCGATTCCAAATCCATCAAATGGATATTTCCAAAAATCTAGAAAAAGAAGTCATCAAAGTCAATAATAAATGATAACAACTAACCGAATCAACAAAAATCGATTAAAATTGGAAATACACTCAAAAACAGCCAAAATAGGAAATTTAAACAGTTCCAGACGTCTGGTTGGTGTTCCCAAACGTCTGGCCATAGGTTCTGGAACTATACGTGTTTTTCTCCCTTCTATTTTTAATTCCTGGGCCGTTTCAGACGTCTGAAATTTTCAACCAGACGTCTGAATTTGATTTCAGACGTCTGGATTTTGTTCCAGACGTCTGGATTTCATCTCTGCCCTTTTTACGTTTTCCAGGGACTAATTCTAGATGTCTGGATTTCTTAACCAGACATCTGAATTTGAAACCAGACGTCTGGATTTTCATCCAGACGTCTGAAATTGCCTGGTAGGCAAAAATCAGCCTTCCCCAAAATGAGCGAAAATCCAAAACAGAAGCGATCGAACGAGCGACAGAGACTAGGGATTTATGCCAAGCGACAACCCAGCCTTACAAGCTCGACGATACACCACCAAAAGCATGATCAACACCAAAGCTATGATTTTTAAAGATTTCGGTTCAAAACACCAAAAATTGGAATATACACAAAATCAATCCAAACCAAAATCAAATGCACATGGACAAGTGTTAGGAATTCATACCTAACAACAAAGATAGTTATAGACATAGATGTGAGATAAAAATCTCACCTTTTTTACAAAAACAATGAAGCAGGAGCTTGAAGACAAGGGAAGATCAACCACACATCAATCTCAACACAAGAAGCATGAATCTAAGCTAAAAAAGAAACATTTCCCAAATTAGGTTTAGGAATTTTCTGAAATCAAAGAGAGAATGTGTTGGAGAAGAAGGAGATGAAGCTTACCAATGGGTTCTCTTTGAATTTGGAGCTAGAATTTGGATTTGCAAGAGGAACTAAGGCTTGGAGTTTTAATTTCCCATTCCACTCACCATTGTTGCTCAAGAACTGAAATGAGGAGGAAGTGAGGGAGAATGGGGAGAAGTGGTTCAGATTTGGGGGTTAAGTTGGCAAAGGGGCTGAACTCAAAGCCAAACCCAAAGTGCAAATGGTCAAATTTTTGACTAGCTCCAAACATATCAAAGTTTATACTCAAAAAGGTCGCAAACGGCATTTTGGACTCAATGGGAGTGGTCTTGAGTCCCAATTCGACTGTTTGCAAAAAGTAGCTTTTCGGACTAAAATCCGACGAATAACGAAATATTTAAATAAAATATTTAAATATAAAATTGATAAATATGCGGGTTGTTACAGACTCCCCTCCTTAAAGAAATTGCGTCCTCGCAATACTTTAAGAAGAAAATAAATAGTAACAACCATAAAAGCATATCAACACAAAAGAAAATTTGAAATAAGAAGTTCACCATAAAGAGCACGAAAGAGTAAGTCCGGATGTGTTTGCTCGATGGATTCTCAAGATTCCCAAGAGAAATTCTTAGGATTTAAGGACCATTGAACTTTCACAAGAAGAACATCTTTATTTCGAAGGCGCTCAACCCCCGAAGAAATGATGCGAATAGAATGTTGCTCAAAAAGTCAAATCTGGTGAAACTTCAATTTTTCAACAACACCGGACTCAAGAATAAAATCGAAATCCCTAGGGTATTTCCGTAGTTGAGAGACGTGGAAAACGTCATGAATAGCAGAAATTTGAGCCGGTAATAAAGGCGATAGGCCACGAAACAAATACGTTCGGTGATAGGAAATGGCCTAATATATCGAGGCGCTAATTTTCTCGATCGACTGAATCATACAACACCCTTCATAGGTGAAACATGAACAAAATCTGGACCTAAAACCAGCTTCTCACCGGCCTCAAGCCAACAAGAAGGAGATCGGCATAGCCTTCCATAGAGTGCCTCGAAAGGTGCCATACCAATACAAGATTGGAAGCTATTATAGGAAGAAAACTCAACAAGAATACGATCTTCCCAACTTCTACCAAAATCAAGATCAAATGCACGAAAGAGATCTTCATAAGTTTGATTCACAGGCTCGGTTTGTCCATTGGACAAAGGATGATAAGAGGTGCCAAAATTAAGCTTTGTTCCCAAAGCTTTTGAAGACCTTACAAAAATCTACTAGCAAAATAATGGATCACGATTGCTAACAATAGAAGTAGGAACTTCATGCAATGTAACTAGACATAGAGTTTAGTAAAAAGAGATACGGTCTGATTGGACCGAACGGGAAGAAGATGGGTAGATTTTGTAAGTCTATCTATAATTACCCATAAACTGTCATGACCCGAACGAGAACAGAGAAGACCGTCAACGAAGACCATGGAAATTTGATCCCACTTCCAAATTGGAATGTCCATGGTTGCAATAACCCACCGGGCCTTTAATAAGTTGGTAAGTCAAGCAACGCTTAATGAAGTTGGCAATACCAAATTTCATTCCATCTTGATAATAAAGTAGTTACTACTACCGAGATGAATGAAAAATTTAGAACGACGAGAATCTTCTAAAATGTCTTTACGAAGATCACAAATGTTTGGCATAATAAGACTACTAAACACTCGAACGCCACCATGAGCATTGATTTCAAAATCTTTCAAACCATCAACCTTACTTTGATCCCTACAACTTTGGCTAAGAAAAGCCAATTCGGGATTTTACTTTTGAGCTTCAAGGATACGGTCTACAAGAGAAGGATGAGCCTCAAGGCTACCCAAAACAAGAGATGAACATAAATTGAATTTACGGTCTCGAACCTCATAAGTGGATAAAGTCTCGAGATCATTCCATTTGGATATCATCAAAGAATCAACCGATTGCTGCTTTCGGCTAAGGGCATCGGCAACACGATTGCCCTTTCCGGAAGTACATAAAAATACCAAGATCATAGATGCAAGGAACCCTAGCCAGCATTGTTGACACAAATTGAGTTCCTTTTGAGAAAACAAATACTTCAAAGATCTTATGATCGGTTTAGAGAACAAATTTCTCTCTCAAAAGATAAAGCGCCAAAAATCTACGAGCGAAAACAATAGCCGTGAGCACTAGATCATAAGTGGGATATCTAGTCTCGATAGGCTTTAATGATTTAGAAACAAAAGTGATAGCACGTTCTCTTTTGCAAGAGAACGGCATCCAAACCAATACGATTAGCATTGGTTCAAAGGATAAAATCTTGGTTCCCTTCGGGAATCACAAGAATAAGAGTATCGAAAAGAAAGAATTTCTTCTTCTTTCCCGAAAAGCTAAAATTTTCAAAATCACAATTATCTTTATGTAATAATCTTTCTAAAATGATTTACATTTTTATAAGTCAATTTACTGTGTCTGATTGTCTCATCAAAGCATTTAGGAGATTCCTATCGATAACGTTGATCAGGCACATCGACCAGAATTCTTAAAGCACTCAATGGGCAATACAATCACAAAACCATCTTCCATATGATAAAAATATCTCTTAGAAGTTTTAAGAATATTCTTTGCTCATTGAAGAACAAAATCCAATTATACTTATAAATAAATCTTATGAAAAAGATTTGCAAAATTTTAAATTGCTATTTCCATCCAAAATCAATAAATACAAAAATGAAGTCATCGAGATACTCATAGAAGACTCGATTTATAAAATGGATGAAATAAATTGGACAAACTAAATGACATAATAAGTCATTCATAAGAACCATAACGAGTGCGGAATGCGGTAAGTGGAATGCTAACTCCCGCAACTCGTAGCAAATGAAAATCGGTGGCAAGGTCGAGCTAAAAAAAAGACCTTAACACCACACAAAAGATTTGCTTAGGTGATAATCCTAAGACAAACTCAAAAATACCGGAAATTCTCAAACTACATGAATGAGAGAAATAATACTTTCCTCATCAAGTGGGCTTAAAGAATAGAATGATTCCATCAAATTGGAATCAAAATCACAAAGGAAAAACAGAAATCTGTTTAACAGATTGAAAATGTCGAAGATGAATAGTCCACACGGGACAAAGGATATGGCTGCATAATAATTAAGCCAATCCTTACAAAAGTCATTTCCGAAGCATAATTAAAAATTGGCTCTGAAGGAAAGATCACATAAAATAATTTCGACATCAATAAAAGCAAATTGAGTGTTGCGGATCCACCAACCGGATTCGCAATCCTCAAAGAAGTCAACAAGCCCAAATATGTTTAAAGAAAAGGAATCACAAGTTCTTTTGATATAAAAATAATGAGATGAAACCCATATCAAAAAGAACTCGAATAAGATAATCACAAAATAAATGTCATCAAGGATAGGGTGGATACCTTGACTAAGAGAAGAGTTGCTAGGGACTTGCAGCTTTCCTTCTCTCTTGCTGAGACGTTTGGGACACGAAGATATATAATGATCCGCACTTTTGCAATAGCGGCAAGAAATAGGCCTTGGACACCTATTTATATAGTGGTCCTTAGAGCCACAATTATAGCATTCTCCACGATTAGGGATGGGAGTCTTTGCTATAGAAGTCACTTGCTTCACCCTCTTGTTTGGATTAGGACTTTCGAATTTAATAAAAGGATGCCTCTTCTTGTTGTTGTTGAAGTTCGGTTTGGCACTCCCAACTTCAACATCACTCTCTTTATCTACCTCTTCGAGACGAAGAGCGATATCAATAAGTTGATCAAAAGAAACTTCTAATTTCAGAAGTAATGGCTTCTTGAGATTCTTGTTCAAACCGTAAACAAATCTCTGATTTTTCTTCAATGGGGTATTAATATATTCTACCCCGTATTTAGAAAGAGATTCGAAAGATGCGACGTAGTCCATCACAGAAGATTCACCTTGAACAAGGTCGATAAAACGCCGGGCCAAAGTTACTTTTTCAGCCTCCGGCACAAATTTCAATTCGAATCTTTCCCGGAATTGCTCCCAAGTGAGATCCGCTTCAATGATTTCAGAAATAAGAAGCTCATACCAATCCAATGCTCTTTCTTGGAGCATGCTAGAAGCCACTTGGACTCGGTCGAGATCAACAAGATTCATGCGAGAAAAGATGCGGTCGCATGGTCTAAGCCAAGCTTGGATTTCAATAACACTCTCGAATCCCCGGAATGGCCTTCCACCCAAATCAGTATAGTCTCTGCACAAGCGTGCAAATCCAGATCTAGGATGAGTAGGCTCTGGAATGGGTCCGATAGCTTGAGAATTCTTAACAAGATCTAGAAGCTGCTAGGCAGACATAAATACTCCCTCCTGAGGAGTAGCACTGGATTGACCGACGTTGGTACGGCCATATCTAACCATTTCTCTTCTTTAAGAAAGAAAGAAGAAAAAAAATTATTCTCAGAATGAATATCAAACAATCATGATTGATAAAACAAGGAATCATAAAAGAAAATAGGATAAAACGGGTCCAATTGACTCGAATAAAATCCTAAGGCACGATTCCTAAGAAAGACTTAGGACAATGATCCTTGCTAGATTATTCTACATTGTTCCGAAGTTTGGCTCTAATACCAAGCTGTGACGCCCCACCTCTATACCCACGCTAGACAAGGACACTACGGGGTAATGCCGTCAACTAGCACGGAGAATAAGGCTGTTGAGGAGCGACCATCTGTATAATTGCTTTGTGCGAGTACCGATATGCCAGATAAAAATATAACTTTTCTTCTCAGGAGGAAATCCGACATACCGATTCAAACTTAAAGCTACTACACATTGGCTATATGGACTTCGGAAACAAATATAGAAATAAACATGACACAAATCAGTCACAGATAATTCATATCACAAAGGCGGAAATAGATATGAATATTACACAAAGAAGTGTACATCAGAGTAGTGGTCAAATAAGATCCACAATAACACAAAAGAATAGATACAAGTGCTAGCCAAAAGAATATGTATACAACAAGGAGTCTAAATCTCAAATGTATACAACAAAAACTACTAAACTAGAGTAGTTAGCCAAAAGTCAGATGATGGTTCCAGATAGGAAGTCATGAGGAAGCACCTGTAATATCTCAGTCTGCCCCGAGTATTATTTAAGAAGAAAATAATAAACGAATCAGTCTAGCTATAATTATCAGATAAAATGAGATAGAATATGAGATATGATAATAAAACGTATGATAACAAAAAGATGTCATACTATGATAAGTATACATTAGAAAACCCACAAAAGTCATACAATATCTCAAGGGTCTCAAAACACAGAAAAGAACGTCATATTCTTAATTTAATTCACCAAGCCACAAATAATGACATACATATCAACGCCCATCGTAAATGCTGGTGAAATATAAATTCCAGAAATCAATATCCTGAAATCACAAAAGTTAATGACACACAAATTCTAGAAATCATCAACAAGAAATCCAGAAAACACAAGAAAGAGGATGGCCAATCCCATAAAAATGAGCCGGAGCTCCTCCTGACAGGGTATAGTCCCCCATTGCGGACTTTGAGCCGAAGCTCCTCCTGGTGAGCCGAAGCTCCTCATGACAGGGTATAGTCCCCCATTGTGGACTTTGAGCCGAAGCTCCTCTTGGTGAGCTGAAGCTCCTCCTGACAGGGTATAGTCCCTCATTGCGGACTTTGAGCCGAAGCTCCTCCTGGTGAGCCGAAGCTCAATAAAACGGGGTATAGTCCCCCTACGCGGGCAAAGAGACATCGCACATCGCTAGTCTAAACCATGAAATGATCACCATCGATCATTAAGAAGTGTCAATTACACTAAGCTAGTAAATATAGGAGTTTAGCTTCATGTCCCATAACCACTAGCTTAACTAAAATATTTACGAACAAATTGTAGATTTCCACTAGAAAATTGTCACAAGAGATTCAATCGAACAAGTCCAAAAATTAACCGACGAAGTAAACGCAAGCGTTTCATACCACTTGTTTTACTAAGCTGTTTAATTAGATTTCTCATACGAATGAGGTAAAGGTTTGTATATACTAATAGATTGGAAAATGGTTTAAGAAACGAGCTTTGTAATAAAATAGTGTTGAAATCATCTTTGTGAAAGAGTTTGAATATTTACTACTAGTATAGAAAACCTTTATATTTTAAAGTGACAAATCATAGAAGTGAATGTAGAAACAATCAATCATAAAAATTCACATTCGAAGACGTGAATAAAATCCAAAGAATCGATTCCAAATCCATCAAATGGATATTTCCAAAAATCTAGAAAAAGAAGTCATCAAAGTCAATAATAAATGATAACAACTAACCGAATCAACAAAAATCGATTAAAATTGGAAATACACTCAAAAACAGCCAAAATAGGCAATTTAAACAGTTCCAGACGTCTGGTTGGTGTTCCAAGACGTCTGGCCATAGGTTCTGGAAGTATACGTGTTTTTCTCCCTTCTATTTTTAATTCCTGGGCCATTTCAGACGTCTGAAATTTTCAACCAGACGTCTGAATTTGATTTCAGACATCTGGATTTTGTTCCAGACGTCTGGATTTCATCTCTGCCCTTTTTACGTTTTCCAGGGACTAATTCCAAACGTCTGGATTTCTTAACCAGACGTCTGAATTTGAAACCAGACGTCTGGATTTTCATCCCGACGTCTGAAATTGCCTGGTAGGCAAAAATCATCCTTGCCCAAAATGGGCGAAAATCCAAAACGGAAGCGATCGGACGAGTGACGGAGACTAGGGATTTATGCCAAGCGACAACCCAGCCTTACAAGCTCGACGATACACCACCAAAAGCATGATCAACACCAAAGCTATAATTTTTAAAGATTTCGGTTCAAAACACCAAAAATTGGAATATACACAAAATCAATCCAAACCAATATCAAATGCACATGGACAAGTGTTAGGAATTCATACCTAACAACAAAGATAGATATAGACATAGATGTGAGATAAAAATCTCACCTTTTTACAAAAACAATGAAGAAGGAGCTTGAAGACAAGGGAAGATCAACCACACTTCAATCTCAACACAAGAAGCATGAATCTAAGCTAAAAAGAAACATTTCCCAAATTAGGTTTAGGAATTTTATGAAATCAAAGAGAGAATGTGTTGGAGAAGAAGGAGATGAAGCTTACCAATGGGTTCTCTTTGAATTTGGAGCTAGAATTTGGATTTGCAAGAGGAACTAGGGCTTGGAGTTTTAATTTCCCATTCCACTTACCATTGTTGCTCAAGAACTGAAATGAGGAGGAAGTGAGGGAGAATGGGGAGAAGTGGTTCAGATTTGGGGGTTAAGTTGGCAAAGGGGCTGAACTCAAACCCAAACCAAAAGTGCAAATCGTCAAATTTTTGACTAGCTCCAAACATATCAAAGTTTATACTCAAAAAGGTCGCAAACGGCATTTTGGACTCAATGGGAGTGGTCTTGAGTCCCAATTCTACTGTTTGCAAAAAGTAGATTTTCGGACTAAAATCCGACGAATAACGAAATATTTAAATAAAATATTTAAATATAAAATTGATAAATATGCGGGTTGTTACAATGTAATATTTCTCCATACAGATAAATAACGGATTGGTGAAGATGATTATTTTACTTATATCAATCCATACATGGTTCTATTTAAAATGTGAATTTAAGTGAATTTATAAGGAAAATAAAGTTTTAGATCTTCCCCTTACCTTAAGGTAATAAGATCATTGGTTATGAATAACTATTCGAAACCAAAAGTGGGTAATGTGGAAAGGTATAAGGCACTTTTGTAGAAAAGACTACTCTTCAAAGGAAAATAATTTCTTTTAAAGAGACTCTCTTTCGTTTTACTGAAAGACTATTTAGAATCATTTTGGAGCTTGCTGCAAATTATAATTTTAAGCGATATCAGAAGGATGCTAAAGTCATGTTTCTCAATGGAGACATTATTGAAACAACATAAGAAACTCACTTATGGATTACTCTTTTGTATTAGGAATTCAAATACATCATTATTATTCATAGGTTGATATTTTGATTATCACAAAAGAGCTAGTTAGGTAAGTGCTCAAAAAAAGGTTTGTTATGCAAACTACGAACCAATTGATTCTCTTTTGCTAAAAGAGACAAATGTTGTCTTGTATAATGATATAAGAACATCCTTGAAACTAAAGAAATGCAAAAGATTCCTCATACATTTGCGATGTGGGGTCCAATGCATGCTAAGACACATACACATATGGATATTGCATGTACTATTTGATAGATATCTTACTGACATTGAAAGTGAATCACTAGTTAGTAACCAAAATGGTTATGAGACATCTAAGGTGGAAACCCAGTGCACGAGGCTCCCGCACGATAGCGGGTTTTTGGGAGGTCAATAATGTACGCAGCCTTTCCCTCGCATTGTGAAGAGGCTGTTTCTAGACTCGAACCTGAGCGCCCAGATCACCATGTGGATGATCTAACCGTTGTGCTAAGTCTCCATCGGTTATGAGATATCTATAAGAAAAAATAGATTATATGATCATAAATAAAAGATCAGATTAGTTGGAGATCATAAAGCATTATGATACGAAAATTTTGGATGCCGAGATCACAAAAGATCCACTCTAGGTAACAATATTTTTTTGGTGGAGCTATATAAGGAACATTCTCATAAAGACACTTATAGCCTCATCTACTGTGCAACTAATGTCTATTTTCTGTTATGGGGCATCCAACAATGGAAAAGAATTGAACTTTTTTGTCACAAAGTAGTGGAATATTAAAAAAACAAAGAAAAAGAAATTAAAAATCATTAAAGTTATATTGTGACACTAAATAATATATTATTTTCCACTAAGAACAGAGTGCAAAATGGACTATAATCCATAGAGCATATTGTGACGAACTCCATTATGGAAGATCCGCTTACCAAAGGATTATCACCTAAGGTCTTTCATGAGTGTCTTGTTCAAATGGGTGCACCTTTTATGTAAAGATAATTTTGTTTTGGGAGAGTTTATATTTGGCATATGTCATTGTTCTATACTTCAATTATGGATATGTTCAGTATTTTGTTTTTTTAAGAATAAAGTAATAAAGTTTTCTTCTTTCACTGCTTGGTTCATCTATTGAACTTTTGATCTCATTAAAGTAGGACCATTGGAAATAGGCATGTACAGATCACATTTCATTAATTTCCGTACTATGCATCCATGACTAATCAATGTCATTTGATTGTATTAATATATGTGACGGGTTTAGTTACGGCAAAAAGTAACGAATGCCGCTTTGATCCTTTGTCAACACAGTTAATGGATGAGATTGTTTCAGAACACCTTATGTTACAAATAACAAATGTTGGAGCTCATAAGGTTATACAAACTTACAAGGTTATTGCATATGTCGCCCAGAAAGAGATTGTTGGAATATTTCAACATATGGACCGCGTATGTAAAATAAAATGAGTTATGCTATTTTGGGGTAAAGCCTAGTTAAGTGATCAAATTTACTAAAGTAACAGGCTTAAGAATCTAATTATCATGGGATTACTGTGTAGATATTGGAGCATTTTAATTTGTCGAAGGGACAAATTAGAAATGCCAACATTATAAATAAAGGGTTATGATCTCCAAATTACATAAGCCTTAGCAACTCTCTAACCCTCCTCTATGGGGAGCTAATATCTGACCTAGGGTTTGTGTCAATTTGGAAGACCAAATCAAATTCTTCTTCTCCTCAATAGCAAATTATGGATTTAGGTACACTTCCGCTAATTTATTTACCTTTCATATAGTTTCTTCTCAATTACATAAATATGAGTTACATATTTAGATCTAGGGTTTAATAATTGATTGTTTCTAAAGTATATTGAAATCCTAACTAAGCGATCTTTTTTAACTAACAAAACTTCTCGAATATATACAAGTAGAAATAAATTTCACCCATGCCAACCTTAATTAATAGAAGTATGCATTAGTGATAACGACAGTCTATCCCACTACCACCTTAATTAGATCTATGCCAATCGACATTTACGACCAGACAACATCAAAATGTATGTGGTTTAACTTTACTAAAAGGGTAGTTTTTGTAGCGATTAAAATAAATAGTAAAAATAGATTATAGAAGGAATCCACATGCAAAATTCTAATAAACAGTAAACTGATTGTTCAAGATTAAAAACTAAATATGATATATTTGTTAGTTTTATTTATTATGTGGCCTATGTTTTTTTTGAAGAAAGGTACTTTATTAAACATATGAAGCATATACTTCCATGTTTAAAACTTTGCAACCCCCTAACCTAAATGGGTGCCTTGCAAGGAAAAAGAGTACATATCATATCCGTATATTAACAATACAACAATCTGATAAACCGCAACCAAATTGTCAAATAGATGGAGGAGTAATTAGAGGAAGTGCACTCAATTTCATTAAAAGAATTAATGAAAATGCAATTCAATTTTTGATGGAAAAATTCAGAGTGCTATTAATAATTATACTAGTTTCAAAGGTTGCCTCAGAATATATGTAGATCCTTTCTCTATTTGGACTGATCATATTCCAAAATTAAAATGTTATTCTCCCCATTTCGTATTTAGGGGAGCTTTTGTGAAATGTTTTTTAAAGTTAAATAAGTTTACAAAAGGAAAGAGAAAACGAAAACGCAAAAGGATCTCCATTATCAGATCTAAGGAAAACCATTGAAGATTGGTATTAACGCTTCCTCCTAAAGATGTCTTCACTTAAGAGATGTAATATTTAAATTTTTTGTTATTTTATTTTGGATTTACGGATTTTGGATTGATCGTGTTCTAACTGCAAAAATATTACGATCTTGTTAATCTCTTTTATTTGGTATTAGAGAAATTGTAAATTCATATAAGATGCAATTTTTTTATGAAAATGATTTTCAGGGGTTCGTGTAAAAGCTATATAGATTCAACTATTTTAGTATAAATATTTTCTTATAATTTTGGATGAAAGATTTAAAAGGACAATTTTTTTCTCTAGTATGTATGCGCATAGATGTTAATCAATGTATTTTCCATGGAGATGTAATGTTGAAGACTTTTAACCAAGAGGCATCATTTCATGAATTACATGGGCACTCACCTTTGATATGTTGGACATAATACAACCAAGTTTGTGTGAAATTTTGGTCCAAACGAGATGACCACCAAGAGTATTGATATACCTATATATGTTGCATTTTGAATCTGTTATTATTCTTTATGATTTATTGTATATTTTTTTGTAAATAATTTAAACCACATAAAATTATTTTTAATAATTAGTTGTTGTCAATTTCTGTCAACTTTGAATTATAACTTCCACTTTATTAAAATGGATTCTACGATTTGAAGTCATAATTATGTTTTACATTTACTAAATTATGAATGGTAATTTTACCAACATTAATTCTTATTATGATTTATTAAGTGAATTTATTTGTTTTAATGGTTCATTATTTTTCTGCCCAACGGTGATACAAATTGATTTTCATAAAATTGTGTTTTTACATTTAATAAATTATGAACGGTAATTTTACCAACATTAACTGACATTATGATTTATTAAGTGAATTTATTTGTTTTAATGGTTCGGTTTGTTTCTGCCTAACGGTTATACAAATTGATTTTCATGAAAACATATTTTTATTTTTAATAGATTATGAATGGTAATTTTACCAACTTTAATTGCCATTATGATTTATTAAGTGAATTTATTTATTTTAACAATTCAATTTGTTTCTACCCAACGGTAATATGAATTGAATTTTATGCAAACAACTGTTATGATAGGACTGAAATATAATTTGGTGTTTTATTATCTATTTTGGTATAATTATTGTTAGTCCTTCTATATACAGTTGATTTAATATTGTTATGCTATTTGTAGATTTATAGTTGATAATAGTAAGCATTTCATTTTTTTGAATCTAATGCAGCATTGAATAATGTTCACGCTCAAATATTTGGAATAGTATCATTGAACCAAACTAATTTTTCCACTTGGAAAGAGCAAATTGAGATTTGTCTTGGTGTTCTGGATATTAACTATGCATTACGAATGGACAAACCTACCATTATAGCGACAAGTACTGATGATGAAAATGCTAATTTTTCAAAATGGAAGTGGTCAAACGACATATTTCTCATGATTATAAGTAGTACTATTACAACTGCTATAAAAGGAGGTATTCCTCAGATGGATGATGCAAATAATATTTTCACTTCAAAACAGTATTTGGCTTCAGTTGAAAAGCAGTTTAAAAGCACTTTTAAGGCTAATGTAAGTACTCTCATAATGAAAATGCTCACTTCCAAGTATAATGGGACAAGCGGTGTACGTGAACATATCATGATGATGAATGAAATGGCCACAAAATTAAACGGCATAGATATGACAATTTCTGAAGGTTTTTTAGTTCATTTCATTATGAATTATCTTTCTACACAATTTGGTCCTTTCAAGATCAATTATAATATGCAAAAAGAAAAGTGGAAAATGAGTGAATTAATTGCTATGTGTGTTGAAGAAGAATACATGATTTAGGCTGAAAAACTTGACTATGCACATAGTGCTGTTTAAAGTTGAAAATCAAAAAATAAGGACAATGGTAAAGGTAAAAATAAAGTGAATATGGATACTGGTATTAACAAGAGTAATATATCTGGTACAAAACCCATGCATGCTCCTAAGTGTCATCACTATAAGAAGCATATACACATGAGGAAGGACTGTGTGAAGTTTAAAGATTGACTCGCTAAAAAAAGGGATTCCATTCCGTGATGATGCTTCAAAGGGGAGAAAGGAAAATTAAAGTTTCTAACAGATTAGAGGCTGAAGTCAAGGCTATTGGAACTCTTCATTTGATTTGGAAGAGTGGCTTTATTCTTGATTTACATTATGTAGTTTATATTCCTAGTGTGATTAGGAATTTAATTTCTATTTCTAGACTTGATGCATGTGGTTTTACGTTTTAGTTTGGAAACAATAAGTTGAAACTATATCAAAACTCTAAGTTTGTTGGTTATGGATTATTATGTGACAATCTATATAAATTATGTTTGAATTCTTGCTTTTGTGAATCCCTATTATCTATGAATATTACTAGTGTTAACCATAAACATCGAGTCAATAGAAATTGCGATGTTGGGAATTTCCAAATTATGGCATCACAAGTTGGGACATATTTCAAGAGTTAGAATGCAATGTCTCATTAGAAATGAAATTCACCCAGCATTAAATTATTCTGATTTCGAAAACTACATAGAATGTGTTAAAGGGAAATTTGTCAAGGGAAATAATAAAGGAACCACTCGGAGTAGGGGACTATTAGAAATTATTCATACTGATATATGTGGTCCTTTTCCTAATCTAGTATTAATAGGCATAAATCGTTTATTACTTTCATTGATGATTATTCTTGTTATGGTTATATGTATCTGATTAATGAAAAATATAAAGCACTGGATAAATTCAAAAATTTTAAGGTTGAAGTTGAGAATTAACATAACCTTAAAATTAAAATAGTGCGATTAGTTAGAGACGGTGAATATTATTGTATACACACCGACCTTGGTCAAAATCCAGGCTCGTTCGCTTTATTTCTTCAAGAAAAAGGTGTTGTTCATCAGTACTCTATACCGGAGATCCTCAACAGAATCGAGTTGCTAGAAGACAAAATCATACACTAATGGATATGGTATGGTGTATGATATGCAAAACCACACTATCGGATTTTTTGTGGATAGAAGCTTTAAAAACAGCTACACATATTCTAAATCGGGTGCCTAGCAAATCTATTCAAAAAACACATTATGAACTATGGACTGGCAGAAAACCAAAATTATGGTACTTGCTTGTGTGAGGCTGTCTTGCTGAAGCAAAAATCTATAATCCGCAACTAAAGAAACTTGATCCCAGAATCATTAGTTGTTATTTTATTGGTTATCCAGAGAGATTCAACAGTTTCAGATTTTATTGCCTATCACATACCACTAGAATATAAAGACTAAACATACTGTATTTTTTTAAGATGGTAATGTAAGTGGGAGTAATGTAAATAGAACTGTAAACCTCAAAGAAAATCGGACTTATATTCTAATTTTGATAATTCAAGAGGTTACAAATTATATACCTCTTGTTTAGGAGACTAATGAAGAAACTCATGTTCAAGATGTTCCTAATCTTGATAAAGCTCCTATGCTGCCACAGGAACCCTTACAAAGATTAAAAAGAGAGAAGATCTAGCATACATGATGATTATATCGTACATCTTACGGAGGAAGGATGTGATATAGGTAATAGAGATGATCCTTTCTCATTCAAGCAAGCTATTATGAGTGATAAATCATCTAAATGGTTAGGAGTCATGAATGACGAGATGAAATCTATGGAAATTAAATAAGTTTGGAACCTTATTGAGTAACTTGTCGAGGTTAAACCTATATGCTGTAAATGAGTCTATAAAACTAAAGCCGACTCCAAATGTAACACTGAAATATTTAAGGTCAGACTAGTCTCTAAAGGGTTGACACAACAAGAAGGTGTACATTTTGATAGTACATTTTCTCCTGTAAGAAAGATTCATTAAGAATTGTTTTATCCCTCGTAGCTCATTATGATTTAGAACTACAACAAATGGATGCAAAACTACATTTCTTAATGGTAACTTACATGAAGAAGTTTTTTGTAAAACAACCTAAAGCGTTTGTTGTAAATGGCAAGGAGCATATGGCATTTAGGTTAAATCATTCAATATATGGGTAAAAACAAGCTTCACGACAATGGTATCTCAAGTTTGATGAGGTAATAACCAAACTTGGATTTAATGAAAATACAATATATCAATGCACATACCTCAAGATTATTTGGGTAAATTTATCTTTCTTATTTTGTACGTGGATGATATTTTATTAGCAAGTAGTTATTTAGACATGTTATATAAGACAAAACGTATTTTATCAACTAAGTTTGAAATGAAGGATCTTGATGAAGCCTCTTATGTTATAGAAATTGAAATATGACGTTTATAATGATGAAATGAAGATGGCTTTTAAATTTTAGGATTTTTGTGAAATTTTCAAGTTGTGAAAATAGTTAATTTCAAAAAATTAATTATTTTGACCAAAAAGTTTAAGAAAAGATAAAATATTCTAAAATTGATTTTTGGTGAATTTTTGGGATTTTCCCCATCAATTTTTGATTTTTTATGAATTAATTGACTAAGGAAAAAGGGTAATTAATTAATGATAATTAATTAATAAATGAGAGATGTTATTATCCCATTTTTGAAAAGTGCACTATAAGATAAACATTAGCCAATGAGAATTCGACACCAAATGGGATTTGGTATAAAGTTAATACGTAACAAGGCAATGAATCAGTTTTTAATATAATTACAAATCTCTATTTTACTCATGATAGCCTATATTAACCTACGATGATTATAAATGGGTTAACATGCGATAGCATTCAACTGTCTACCTACGATAGCGTTGGAAGAGCTATGAACCAAAAGCTCAATTGAGCTTAACACATGAAAGCTAGGTATGGAACTTAGCACACAAAGGGTATAGAAGGGATAGCTTACGAAGGCTATAGAAGGGATAGCTTATTATGGTAATAAATAAGACACTACACGATGACTTCAGGTGGAATAGCACACGATGGCTTCAGATGGGATGACATGCGATAACTATAAATGCGATAAAGCATAATGGCTTTATACGAGTTAGCACATGATGGCCTTAGGTGGATTAACTTATGATGGCCTCTAATGAATTAGTACACGATGACTATATACAAGATAGTACGTGATGGCTACAGAGAAGTTAACCCATGACCATTACTTGAAAGGTAATACGTGATGGCTTGGGAAGCTATTAACCCACAATGGCTATGGGATAGCTAAATATACAATAAGATAACCTAACATTCGAAAGCTACGGGGTGTCTAGCTCATGATGACTAATGATAACTCACGATAACTCATGATGACTAATGATAACTCATGATAGCTCATGATGACTAATGATAACTCATGAAAGCTTGGGATAGTATATTTTCTAAGTAAAAGGAAGAATACTTAGGACACTTTGGAAGACGGTTTCCAAGTGTTATTGAACTATTTCATAAGGATGAAATAAATGAAAGAGTTTATAAGTTAAAATTATGTTAACTTATTTTGAAATGGAAGAAAGCTTAGAGAAGCTAATATATGATAGGGTATCATTTAAATGAAAGATACAGATGTTTTATCTAAATATGTAGGGTACATAACTAATGAATGAGAGAAAAGAGTTGAATTATGATCATAAAAGTATACCAACTCATGGAGTTTTGGATGGCAGGGTGGCTTGACTATTAGTCAAAAATCCAACGTTATATTGCAGGTTGCCACGATTGGCTCAATCTTAAAGGATTTATAAACTTTAATGGGGAGTTAAGGCAGGATGCCATGGCAGGGTGTCAAAACATAAGGGTGGTGTTAAAATAAATAAATCGATAATGCGAAGGATAACGGTTTAAGGACTAAGAGAGGCTATTGTCGCTTAGTAAGTACACCTAATATAATGTATTCAGGGTGCTTACATTCAATCTCTTAGGGGAGTTAGGGTGGCTTCTATTCATGGAATGAGTAGTCATTTCACAGGTGACGTTGTTTGAGAAAAGATAAATTAGTGATAGACGGGCCTAGGGAGGTAATCACCAAATAAATTAACGATGAAAGCATAAAACAAGAGGTTAGGTGATGTTTGATTGTATGACGAATGAATATATGACATGGTCCATAATAGATTGATAAGTATACTTGATTAGAATTGGTATATGACATGGTTCGTAATTGAATGGTAAGTGTAGGGTACACTGCCGATGATATATGCACATGGTTGCTTTTCATGTAATGTTGTTTACAGATATGATGTATCTTGATGATGATGAAGGAAGGGAAAACTCTTTCCGCATTAGTGGTATGGTCTAACTATGAATGACTAGGGTAAAGATTTTTGACGCAGCGGATTACACAAAAACAATGTAGATCGAAGAAAGTAGCAATCGATGAATTGATGAATACTGAAATGCCCGAATTCGTTGATCCGAAGATACCGAATCCTAGATATCCCGAACTCGTTGGTCGCACACGATACCGGGTTCAAAGATCTGTGATTCTTCACACGTTGATCTAGCGCACTAGATTCCGTGAATCGGCTTCAACTGTCGTTGAATCGAGCGCACTCGATTATCCGAGAGTGGAGATAGGAGATTACACTCGACTACCAATTTGGTGAAAGCACAAAGCTAACAAAACAAAGTTTTTATTTCAAATCAACTAAACTTTACAAAATGACACCACTTGCCTATTTATAGGCTACAACTCAACACGCCCAAAACAGAATAAAATTTCAACAACACTTAGGTCGTGAACGACCTACGACCTAAAATGGTGCGACCTAAGAACAGACGCGACTTAGTATAGGTCGGCAGCGACCTAAGAGCAAAACAGTTACAACACAATAACTCGATACACGACTTACGACTTAACAAAATGTACAAAGGAAACAATACAACATATAGATCGTCTACGACTCAACATACAATTCTCGCGACCTTACTTCAATGCTCCAGCTTCCATCAGCGGCAGAGATTAACTCGGCAGAAGAATCAACGGCAACAAGCTTCAGTGACCTAACTTTCCAGTGCATACGGTCGAGCGACCTAAGATAAAGCGGCAACCACATCAGCGACCTATCGTAGGTCGTATCTCGTCTTTGCGACCTATCATAGGTCGAAACATAACTCCGCGACCTAAGTCTTCACGCGACTTAAGAACCCCGGCCTCTGAACCATCTTTATGCGACCTAAGTAGGTCGTAGGTCGTCGAACGACTTAACTTAGGTCATGAGCGACCTAAAACTCTTCCTGAACAACTTTGCGCGCCTCCTTTGTTAGCTCATACGCCTTTACTAAGTCGTTGGAGCGACTTAAGGAATTCGTTAGGTCGTTCGCATTCCTGAGTGTTGATTCCGTTAGCTCGTAGCCAACCTTCCATAGGTCGTGAGCGACCTAAAAACCCATTAGGTCGTGAGCGACCTAAGACTTCAACTTTTAACAACTTATTTTCCAGTTTTGGTTTGTTAGGTTGGTCGCGACTTAGGACTTCTTCAGGCTGGCCTGCATCAATTTTACTCATACCAGGCTTTATTTCTGACCCGTGTTTTTATAATTTCAGATCAACTCACAGGTACTCATTTGAGTAAGCTGAGTTTATATATTAGACATGTATCTAATGGAAAGATGAATAAAGACTCCAAAGATGAAGCAGGAGGCTTGCTATTTAATAAAAAGCTATTCTGAAGTTCCACTGTGTAAAGTTGGGAAATAACGGGTTATATATGGTGTCAGCATATTCATATGTTGGACACACACTGCTCTATTTTCTTATTGTATTTACTTTTGCTTGGGCAACCTGTCCCTTTAGCAAAGCGGTAGAAGCAACCGCTTAGTACCCCAAAATATGCAAGGCACCAAATTCACATAGAACTGGAAAGAAAAAAAAACTAAATCGCGAACAATTCACGTACGTGACTATTCACGAATAGCCGCACAACTACAAGGCTCCATCTACCATCTCCTCGACACTTCGGTATAGGCAAAGCAGCAGGCTCCATCTCGATTCTCGAAACTCCAACGCTAGGGCATAGGCAACAAGCGCACAGCCGCACATGTAGAGGAAGCTCGATCTCCATTCTCCTCGACGACAGCTAGGGCACAAATCGCACAAATTCTGAAATTCAGTTGAAGATGTTGCTACTTAATTTGGATTTTCATTTTTGTATGTTTTACAATTTTAATTGTTGAGTTAGTTTAGTTATTGTATTGTAATTTACAAATTTAGTAATTTGTAAAATGAACAACATCCATGTTCTACACTACAATGCAAATTCAATTTTGATCATATATTCTAATTTTAGGTTAGTTAATGGTATATTAATTTAATGATTAATTTGTACATTTGTGATTTTCATAATAATTAATAAGGATTAAATCAAAATTTGTATATTCAAATTGATATTTTACATAATTGATAATTGTATAACAATGATTTATTTGGTGATAGTTAATAAAAAAAATTAATGGTTAGTTTAATGTACAATTTTCGATAAATAACTATGCTTTCGTAGGAATTTATAGTTAAAGTTTTTTAGTTTAATCTATTAGTTAAAAAGAATTTTTGTTTCAAATTTTTGTTGAAAATATTTTTGATAAATTATAACTAGTAGATTAGACATTCATAATTTTTTTTGTTATTATAATAATTATGAATATACAATATTATTCGATGTTACTTTATAGTGTTTTAAAATGCTTAAACAAGAATCTGGACACACTAAAAGGGTTTAAAAAAGGCTAGAGGAACTCACTAATTCATAGAAAGGCTTAATGGATTTTTCATAAAAAGTAGTCCGGTAGAAAGTTCGAGTTTGAATGTGGATAATGCCCCTTTATTGATGAAAATGATGATAACATTGATGATGATATTTTAATGTTATATGACTTGAGTTATTATCATGAATAAAGTTATTTCTTTTTCCTTTTCTCATTATTTATAAACAACGTAAATTATTTTGATGATTTAATTAACGATGATAGCATTGGTTTCTGTATAAGGGCCTTGGTTTTGCAATTGGCTTTAGGTACCAAAACATTTAGGACTGGCCCTGTGCATGGGAATGAATTGAGTTTAAAATTATGAAATTCAAAATTGGTGTAATGAAAAAATTATTTTGCTGCTCTATTTACTGATGTTGTGAAAAATAACACTGAACCCACTTTGTCATTGGAAAATGATTCGGAGATATCTACAGCATCATCGACATCCATTTTCGAGTCTTGGAGTGGTCAATGTTACATTAAGCTTAGAATCTCATCCCACTACCACTTGAGTATCCAGACAAATCACCGCCTCCACACATTGCTTCACTTCTCAGTCTCCCATGCCACGCTACATCGGTGAGCTTTTTATAGATTCGTTGGTTTTTCAAAAAAAATTCAAATTTGAATGAGATTTGAATTCAAAATTTGAATTTTATTGCTTGTTGGATTTGATTTAATTTTACTTGCTATATGATTCAGTTCAACTTTGCTTGCTATAAGCTTGGAATTTAATTTGAGTTCAATTACTTGTTCGAATATTAATTAGAACCGATCTTCTATAATGAATTGAGATATTTTTCTTTCAAATATCTCATTTTGGAACGAGAAGGAAAATCTTATGTTGCATGTTTTTCTTGCAATGTTTTTATATATGGTTGTAGTGGGGTGCATGTGGACACTACTATGCTATTATAAGGCAAGGCCTTTCTAATCAATGGTATGTCTAAATTATTCATTTCCGTGCATTTTAGCTGTAATTTTTTTTCTTATCAGTCATTAAACCCTTTCATAGTTTAATTAAAATATAAGTAAATTACTTTATGTATTAAAAAAAGAAATATTATTACACATTGATAGTCATAATGTGCAATTGATTCTATTGTCTGCATACTCACAATTTTTTACCATATGTTTATTTGCATATTATATTAAATAAAAAAGTAAGTAATTAATATTTAGATTACATGCATCTTCCTTTACAATAAAACTTAATACATACCATATTTTGGCCAGATTTTCACACTTGGATAACATCAGTCATTTCAACTCTTCTACTAAAATATCATGATAGGTAAATTTATCTACTCTTAATAATGGAAGTATTTTTTCTGCTTCTACCTCATGTTGAGCATCATTTAAAGGTTTGAACCACTATGTCCACTGCTTTTGGTTTTGAATGGTAAATGTTCTTGCTGTGATTATTGGTAACCTTTGAAATGAATTATAGTACCTTTTAAAGGTTAAAAAATGTATAAACGGAACACATCCATTTCTGTTTGTATATTGCCACTACATATTGGATGATGGAACCAGGGTCGGTCCATAATGTTGGGTTACCCAAGCCGATTACAATTTTTTGTTGCCCTTGGGAAATGCTTTAATTTAAACATAATATATACTTAAATATGTGCTACTACTTGTAGTCATATGCATTAAATGTAAACTTTTTGAATGTTAAATACAGCTTATGGCATGGAAAATGTTTTGAGATGAATATTTTAATCGCAAGTAGTATGATATTAACATTAATTGGTTTTTTACTATATATTTTTAAACAGCAAAAAGTACATTTTAACTTCATTTAGTTTCTAATTACTTATGAATTTTTTATGCAAGAATATAAAATAAATATATTAAAGTTTTTGCCCAAGATACAAATGTCAATTAGTTAACATGCTACATAGTTTAGAATATGTCCTACCTTAATTTAGGGTACAATTGTTAGTATCTAGTATAACAAAGTAAAGAAGTCAAAAAATGACATTCAAAAAGATAATAGATCTATAAATTGCTCTTTATAATGTGCATTTGTACTATTATTTAATTCATAATGTGACATAAGTACAATACTACTCGGGATTCTATTATTTCAAAGTGTGACTAATTTTAACTTATAGCTTTTAGATTAGAATACTATTATTTCATTCATAATTTGTAGTACTAAAGAAATATTGCCAACGTCTAAACTATCTAAAATAGTAAGATTAGTTACATAGCATGATATTACCATATATAAGTAAAGACAACATGTAAATATTTCATGGGGGGTTGCCTTGTTCAAGGGGGTTACTCTAGAAATTTTCCTTGCATGCCTGCCCCTGGAAACAGGATTGAATGGAACATAACATATTAATAAAATAATATGTACTTTTGTTGAATTAAAATAAGTTTGTTTATAGTTGAAGTAGGGTAACAAAACTGGAAGGCAAAGAGCAAATATAACAATACAGATCAACTTTAAACAACTGGAATGCAATGGAACTTTATGGGTAAAATACATTAATATTTACTTTGTTGATCCTCATGTTTTATTCGTAAAGTAGTATAGTTGGAGGGTAAAAAAAGGTTATGTCAATGGTATTATTCATGTTAAGTTTGGAAACATTCTTAACAAAATTGATAAGTAATTTTTTTTGTTTTCTTTAATTTCATTTGGCATCTTCTCTAGCTCTGACCACTTCAAGGAGTTATTTGTTAACACTTTTAAACATATTAAAGTAGCTAAAGTGGACACCGCCAACTAATCCTTTGCTTGTGGTATTGATTGAAATAGTAATTTAAACGATGTTTATGTGTAACTTGAGAGATGTGTGATTTTCTCCTCAAGTGCAGGATCATAATAGTTAAGTAGTATGTTTGGGTTATTATAGTTCGTTATAATATCAAAGAACTCAAATTCTTTATATTTTTGTTGGTTTTATTACCGAGATGGATCCACAAATGGTAAATTGAGTTAGTTCTTATTAAATATTTTAATGACAATGAACTTTGTACTATGTATGTGTCTAATTATAGAAGTTTCTGTAACATATGAGATAACATAACTACCATGATTATACATATCAGATACACACCTCTATTTCAGTGAATTTTTTTTAAAATATTTTGTGTGAGTTATTTTGTTATTCAAAATAAGAAGAAGAGAAAGAGAAGAGGAAAAGGGATTGGGAATAGTCTCACATCCTAGAATTATAGGAACTATATTTGTTTAATTATAGATTTCTCAAGGGAAAGTTGGGCCCTTTGGGCACCCAATGCTTGCTCTTTTGTGAGAAGGGAAGTCATGCATCACAACCACACACGCGTGCCGCTTCCCTCCGTCCGGTCGACCAGGTCAGGTTTGGTTCAAAATAGCAACATCTGAAAACTATTTCAGTTTAATCTTCTTCTTCTAGAAATTTGCAATGCCTAAAAACCATTTCAAAATCACTTCTTCCTGAAATAGAAACGACTGAAAAGAGTTGCAAATCCTTATTTTCCTCATTCTCTTCTCCTCTCTTATTTCTTCCAATAAATATTCGGGTTCATGATACTGCAGATCACAAATTTGATACTCTTGTCACTGCAATCAATACAGAAGATATTTTGAATCGATTTTGACAGTGCTATCACAATCGATTAAAGAGAATAATCACCTCGGCTCCATTGTATATTGGGAGACAATTTGTCCTAACTCCCAGCACCCATTTATTTGTTTAAATGAGTGGTGATGGAAAATAACGTTTTAAGGAAAGCATCATCGACGAGCCATGAAGGATTTCTCTTACTTTGCAGATTACAACCATTATCTTTGCCAGATCGAAGATATCCGAAAACAATCTTAAGATTTCTTTTGACAATGGAATCTCATAGTTTGAGAGAGGTCTCTTCTGATGTCACCAAATTAGAAATGTTTGATGGTGTTAATTTCATGCGTTGGCAGAAGAAGATGCATTTCCTATTGGCTGGACTAAAAGTGGTTTCTGTTCTTACGATGCCAAAGCCAGAGGAAACAAAAAAACGAGACTATTGCGCAAGCACGATTAAGACTGAAATGGGAGAAAGATGATTGCATATGCCAGGGGCACATATGCAATGCAATGATGGATGCTCTGTTCGTTATGTATTACAACAATTCAACTGCCAATGAAATATAGGATGTGCTAGAGGCCAAGTATCTATTGGAGGGCACAATAAGTAAGAAATTTTTGGCAGCTAAATTATTTATAAAATGATTGATGCTAGGCCAATGGTAGACAGATTCAATGATATTATGTATATCCTAAACCAATTCACCCAGTATAGTATGAATATGGATGAGGAGATAAAAGTCTCATCCATAATAGACAATCTTCCCCTTCTTGGAAAGTCCAAAGAAAAATCCTTAAACACAAGAAGGAGGATATGAGTCTGGATAATATTACATAGTATTTGCAAGAGGAAGAACAACTTAGGCTGAAAGAAATCACTGAACCAACAGTGTTTCCATCTATGATCCACATAGTGGAGGAAAAGGAGTAAAATAATACCTCTAAGAACTCTTTACATAAAAAAGAGGAAATTTCAGATTTTCGATATCAAGAAGGCCAAGGAAGTGAATAGGTGCTACAATTGTGGAAAACTTGGTCACTTTAAAATAGATTGTCATTTCCTTAAAAAGAAACCTCAATCGATGAAAGAAAATTTGGCAACAGTAATCTCTGAAATCAACATGATTAGAAGAGAGGATTCTTGATGGATCGATTCTGGTGCTACTAAGCATATCTACAACGACAAGAGTCTATTCAAGAAACTTAAATCGTTTGATGATGAAAATTATCTCTATATGTGTTAGCCCACCTTTTAGCAAAGAAGATTTCAATTGGACTTAGAACTTTCAAACGAGGACAAAACAACTTGAAAACTTAGAGGCACACCTAAAATCACTAGAGAATTGAGCTCAAGAAATTTGAAGTCACAATTCACTGAGAAGAGATGTCGGTACCGACCTCTCATGTAGGTTGCGACTTCTTATATTAACTCCATTTGGGTTGCGATTTCTTAGGACACCTCCATATGAAATTATAAGTGTGTTGTAAAAAATTACAAGTCATTCCAAGCTAAGGAAAAAAGTCACCACCAACCTCTTAGGCAAAAAGGTTGATACTGGGCTATTTTGGAGAGAATAAGATGATGATTTGTTTTGGATGATCAACAATCGATGGAAACAACATGAGACATCTTGAAATCAAGTAGGATGAAGCATGCAAAAGGGATTCATCCCATTTAGGTTTAACTATAGAGGTCGGTACCGACATGTGGTATTAACCTGGATGGCTTCACAACTTCAGGCACTATCTCAGGCTTTCTTCTGGGTTCAGCTCCAACTCTCTATTTGGCCCAATATGACTGCTGTAACACCCCACATTTTTATAATAAAATAATCAAATAACGATGAATAGTAAAAATAAACATTTTTGTAATTGTCGGAATATGGCCTTGAAACTTATACCATTGTGTTCGTGGCGATTTTCTGATCAATTTCTATATATACCTTGTCGAAATCCGAGTTAATACGGAGAAATTACGAAAGAAACAAAAATCAGAGAAAACAGAAAATAATAATAAAATATATGGGTCGACCCATAGGTCGACCCACAACCCCCAAGGTCGACCGCCAGGTCGACCCAAAGAAAGCACAGGTCGACCCTAGGGTCGACCCGCATAGTATCCTGGACGACAATTCGTCCAGGTGCATGCCGAACTCCTCCAAATCGATTTTTGCACGATCTGAGCCATACGTTGATAGATCTGATAGCTCCAAACGATCCTATAACATGGTGGCTTCAGATTCAATCCAAGAATCCAACGGTCTGAGATCCCCAAACTCCACTATAAATAGGACCCTAGGCTTATCTATTTTCTCACAATCAGATTTACTCCCAAATAGGTTCATGGCCTGAGGTTGGACCCTAAAAAGAAAATATTTCTAGGGAAAAGATCTTCTCAATAAAAATATTTGACACCTAAGAAGGGAATCAAGGAAGACCATGGAGCCAAGCTAAGCACAAGAAAAGCTAAGGACGACATGTGAGTGGATTTAATTATATATCTTTTACGTTTATGATATATTATCGTTAGGTTACCATTAAATAATTTTATTCAGTATTTATTTCAGTAATTAATTCTGTTAATTAGTTATGCCGAGACTGTATATTATATAAGAGAGCTTATATGTAATTATTATTTATATGGAAAATAGTAATCAAATTTAATATGAATAATATTAGGCTTGACAGTTAGAGAAAGGCATAAGCCTAAAAATAAGAAATTTACAGTTATTTACATGTATTTTAAAAGTTGAAATTTAGCCTGTAAATGTTAGCTTCTTTTTATTCCTTTTTACGCGAATAAAATAGTAAAGAGAAGAATTCGCAAATACGGACTAAAATAGAAGAACACTAGATTTAGAGAAGTTAGATGCAAATAAGAAAAGCTGAAATAAAAAGAGAAAAATAGAAATTTGTAGTGAATTATGTTAAAATGGGGAAAAATAAATTAAAAGGGAAAATCTAATAAATTGATTTGGAAGTAAGTGATAGATGGAACATCAGCCGGAAGCAAGTGAGGCAGAATGTATTGAAGAAGGATCAAATAGCAACAACAAAAAAGGAAAAGAATTCAGCTTTAGTGGTAGGGAGAGCAGAAAATTTACGAACTTGAAAGGGAGTACTCGAAATGCAAACATAAAGCACAGTGATATGCACATGAAAGAAAAACCGAGCACATCTTTTCAACCCAGTAACCATTCAACCACTTCTTCACCCCCAGTTATCACTACTCCTCCTACCAATTTTTATTTTAACATCAAACCACCACCTGCATTTAAACCTCCTCCACCTTTACCAACTCTCTCCACCTCTCAGAATACAATCTCTCCGAAATCTCCTTCCCCAATATCACCAAAGTCAGTTGAAACAACCAATATGCAAGTTACCCCACTTTCAGCAACTATCCCTAACTACTTGTCTTCTTCGCAACCAGTAACTAGGAGAACGAAAATTGAGATGCTCAATGCCCGTGTCCCTCAATGATGACACGCATCGGAGCATGGAATATTCGTGGTGGTCACCAGGCAATCAAGTTAGATGAATGTAAACAGCTTATCAGTAATCAACAGTTATCAATATTAGCAATTCTTGAAACAAAGTTAAACCTTCCCAAAACTATCAAAGTAGCAGATTACATTAACCCAAATTGGTCATTCCTTCATAACCTGAATGAAGCTTTGTATGGAAGAATTCTTATTCTTTTCAACCCTCTTCATGTCCAACTTTCTCCCCTCTTATCTACTTCCCAGCTTATCCATTGTCATGCTCATGATCTCTTTGACAATTCTTCATTTTATGTTACCTTTGTATATGCATTTAACACTGCAGCGTCAAGATCCACATTACTTTCTGTAATTCCATCTCTGAGGCAAACCACTCATCCTTGGTTGATCCTAGGAGATTTCAATTGCTGTTATTTGCTCTCTGATAGAGTAGGAGGAAATCCCCTCTCTATCAATGAAATACAACCACTTTCTCATACCATTATAGATGTAGATCTTATTCCGGTCAGATCGGTAGGAATGCAATACTCATGGAACAACAAAAGAAGACATGCTTGTAGGACCTTTTCGAGAATCAACCACTCATTCTCCAATCAAACAGCTCTAACCAAATGGCCTCTCCTTTTCAATTTTCTTCCTCCTCCTTTGCTTTCCAACCATTCTCCCCAAATCATCCATCTTCGTGGAGCGGACAAGAGAGGAAAATCAAATTTTAAATTCTTTAACTCTTGGGTTCTCGAACCTGATTTCAAAACTATTATTAGTACAGCATGGAACAAAGATAAAAAAGGTAATCATCTGTTTGTTTTGCAGGAAAAACTTAAGGAAGTGAAAGAAAGTTTGAAACTGTGGGCATTCAAAAGATTTGGCAAAGGTGAAAAGATGAGCACTACTATTAAAGACAAGCTTTCAAAAGTCCAAACTGCCATGATGTCTAATGTTAATGATGTTCATCTCTCCACTATTGAAAGTTCACTGACTCAGCAATACCTTGAAGCGTTAGCAAAAGAAAGTGATATGATAAAGCAAAAGTCGAGAATAAAATGGATGGAAAAAGGAGACAAAAATAGTGCTTATTTTCATGCTAGTCTCAATAATAAGCAGAGAAGAGAAAATATATCTACTATTTATGATAGGAATGGTGATCTTCAGACCACTACTATGGAAGTACAGGATGCTTTTGTTAAATACTTCACTGAAATGTATAGCAACTCTGATAATTTCATTCCTCATATTGATCAGATTCCTGATGATATTCTTCCTAGACTTAATTCAGATGACATAAACCTCCTCAGTGCTGAAGTTACCCTTGAAGAAATTAAACAAGCTATGTTCTCTCTGAATACTGACTCGTGTGGTGGACCTGATGGTCTGAATGCCCTTTTCTACAAATCGTGTTGGAGTATTGTCTCTACAGATGTGTGTAATGCTATACTGCTGTTCTTCAGGAAATGTAAAATTTTTAGGTCGTATAATTATACCAATATAGCTCTGGTTCCCAAACTTAAGAATGCTCTCAATGTTAGTGAATTCCGCCCCATATCTTGCTGTAATACCCTGTATAAATGTATCTCGAAGGTTATAGCTACGAGGTTAAAGCTTGTCCTTCCAAACTTAGTATCTAAGAATCAAGCTGCTTTCCTTCCTGGCAGGAATATTCTTGACCATGTCCTCCTTTCCCATGAGCTTCTTAAGGGTTATAGGCGCAAGAGTACTACTCCGAAAGCCATGATGAAACTCGACATAACGAAAGCTTTTGACATGCTGCAGTGGAACAACATTGTTCGAATTATGGGATACATGAACTTCCCACCACACTTTATATCTTGGATATATGAGTGTATCTCCACTCCTACCTTTTCAGTCAATATTAATGGTACGTCAGCTGGTTTCTTCACTTGTAAGAAAGGAATAAGACAGGGTGATCCGTTATCTGCATACATCTTCATTCTTGTAATGGAGCTACTTACTCGGATGTTAGACAATTTAATAATCCACAACAGGTTCAAACTTCATCCAGCATGCAAAGATCCTCAAATCACTGCTTTACTGTTCGCTGATGACTTGGTTGTGTTTTGTACCCTTGACAACAACACTGTTACAAATATCATGGAAACTCTTGAACAGTTTTATACTATGACAGGACTCAAGGTCAATCTCCATAAGTCTGATATTATTTTGGCAGGTGTTAGTGAAGAATAGTCTGCTCGAATAACGCAAGTTACTGGAATGTCTATCAACTATCACACTATGTCTTACTTGGGTTTGCCGCTTACTACATCGAAAATCTCTATTAACCAATGTCTTCCTCTTTATGAGAAGATAACAGCTAGATTGAATTGTTGGACCACTAGGTCTCTAAGTCAGGCAGGTAGGCTAACTCTGATTAAGTCGGTTATTTTTTCAATGCAAGTATACTGGGCTAGAACCTTTATTCTACCATATAAGTTGATTAGCATGATCAGAAACGCTTTTATGAGATTCCTATGGGTAGGCAAGACAACAGGCAGATACATAGCTCCCATCAAATTTAGTAAACTTGAACGGCCAATGGACAAGGGCGGTCTTGGCATCCTCAACTTAAAGCAATGGAACAGGGCTGCATTTGCGAAACATATTGACACTTATTATAACGGTACTAACAGCCTCTGGGCTATTTGGTCTGAAAGAAATGTGACTAGAGGAAGTAGTTTATGGAATATGTCTAAAACTCAAAACATGAGTTGGACTTGGCAAAGTTTACTCAAAACTAAAGAGACCTTCCTTCCGCAGATTCAAATGAATACCTGCCCTACTTACTGTGTTAGCATCTGGGATGATCCTTGGCTTGATAAAGGGTTTATTCTCAAGCGTCATCTCTCGTACAATGATATACGGCAGTCTGGTATTCACACTTCAATGAGAGTCAGGGATGTTCTCTACAATAATAACCGAATACAACACTTTTATTCCAATCCTAGAATTCAGAATATATGGAATATTATTAATAGATTTACTCCGCTTCCCACCTCTACTGCCCGTATTGTTTGGGGTGACAATAAGGCTAAGCACAGTATTGGAGATGGATACGAATTCTTGATGAAAAATGGAGCGCACCCAAAGTGGAAATGGTGGAAACGGACTTGGAGTTTGGATAGTGGCTTCAGAGATAACTTACTACTGTGGAAGGTTCTTAATCGTGCTATTCACACTAAAACCAAACTTGCTTGCATGGGAATGAACGTTAATATCTACTGTTCATTCTGCGGTGATCAACCAGAGACTGTCGAGCATCTCTACTTTGAATGCTCGTATATAAAACAACTCTGGATTGCTGTTATGGCAAAGCTACGTAGGCATAATGTCTCCCCTGATAATGAAGTTGAGTGGGAAATCATTCATGAGAAAACTGGGTCCGAGAATAAATGCAAGAGATTATTTACTGTTGTGACGAAAAACTTCATCAGTGCGGTGTGGAAAGAGAGAAATAATAGAGTGTTTGAAGTGAGCAAAGTGAAATCTGACGTTGAATTCAAAAACTGGATAATATATGAGATAAAGCAGATCATGGGAACGTTATCCTTCAGCATTGACCCAGTGATAAATGCCTCCTTCCTCAAGTATTAAGTTGTGTTTGTTTTCCCTCTTGTGTTTTTTCCCCTTGTGTTTGTGCCTCCAAGGTTTCTTCTGTTTTCTGCTGTAAGTGTTTGTTGTAAGTGTTCTGTTTCTTTTGGAGTTGCAATAAAATGGTCGGGGTCCATCCAACCCCGTCGGCCTTGCCAAAAAAAAGGTGATAGATTAATTGGTTGATTTAGAAAAGAGAATACATTTCTACAGCTTAATATTTAAAAGATAACGATAAACGTAATTGCAAGAGTAAAAGAAAGAAAAAGGGAATTAGTATAAAATAGAGAAACTACTGTATTTCGCACTATCCAAAAAAGTAAAGAAATAAAAAAGAAATATCTTGCAGTTATGGACTATTGTTTATAGCATTATTTAGTATTAAAATATGGAAATGGATTTTTTTAGCATAGTTTCTATAACCAACCAAATAGAAAAGAACCACTTCCTAGAATAAAAGAAGTTAAAGTGAAGAGTTATAGGAATTAAAGAAGAAATCAAGTTAATTATAAGACAAGACTAGAAGAAATTAACAGAAATGTATCTAGGTCTGCATTTACTGCGGAGATAATAGGATAAAAGCAAAGTAGTTATTATGATAAGTAAATTTGTGACAGTCGGACGTAGTACCAAGCCAAGATTGTCATATAATATAAGAGAAGTAAAGAGAATTCGATATCATAATAAAAGAAGACAGACTAGAATAGAAAAGAGACGCTTGTGATTATATTTATAATATATTGATTATAAAAGAATATAGTAGTGACAACTACAAGTAAAATTATAACATAAGTTATAATTAAGTAGAAAGAACAGAAAAGGCTTATTTTAAAACCTAAATTAAGTTAATAAGAAAATAAAGAAGAAATAACATAAGAGGCTTATTTTAATAAACTTAGATCTTGGATCAAGTTAATAAGCAAGATAATAGAAGTGGTCCATACCAACAAGATTCCCTTTCAGTCGGGAACCGATGGTCTCACAATAGTTAGGTGAGGCTGGGACAAGATTATGCTAATTAGGGTAAATAAGTAACCAACAGAATAAGAAAAGTAACTAAACGCAAAATAAAAGATTAGACTTAGGGTCTAATAAAAGAGTAAGATACGTTGGGAGCAGCCCAAAGGATGAAGAGCCCAACGACGTAGGTCATCATAGATTTCAGAACAGAAGAAGCATGTCCAACATAGTTATTTTGGGCTAGAAGGAAGTACGAGACTTCAACGGGACGTGAGGGTACACTAGGGTGGCCCACTGGGGTAGGCATAGCGAAGCAGTCCCTTAGAGGCAGGTCTGTAGGTGTTTCTTCAAGAGAGTATGCCTTGACTGCTTTTTGCATGGCAGGACCTTTGTAGGCAGTCAAAAGGGGTTGATGTTTGGAGTAGGATATTCGTATGACACCATACTGGACTTGCGAGTAGGTTTTAGTGGGTAGGACCCAAAAGGAAAGTCGCATGTGGATATCGAGCCAGCATCAAACCAAAAAGCGAGATCGGGAAAGACTAGAGTTAAACCAAAAGGCCAATGATTCTTTCACTATCGAGACATTGGATGAGAGGCGCAACCAATTGGATGTTTAGATTGTTTGCAGTAGGGCACAACCACTTAGCTCTTTAGAGGTCTTTCGATTAGTTGTGGGGTGGCTGCATGGGGCCATAGCCACGATAAGAAAAGAGACAGACCAAGTAGAACATCTGTATTATAGGCCTAACAAGGCAGTCCTTTATAGACTTAGAAAATCCGATCCCCGACTGAGTTCCGTACAAGGTAGACCTTGTTAAGCGGGATTCAGGGAGTAGACAGAACGATTACATATAGTCCTCAAGGTATGCACTGGGTGGTACATTGTGGATGTCCGAGCATTAGTATAGGCTAGTGTGGACACAGTTTTACGTTTCCATACTAGACGACAGAACATCTATATTGAAGGCCTTACGAGGTAGTCCTTTACAGATGTAGTCACAGAACGCTGTAGGAGCAAGATGATGGAGTCCTTTGCGAGGAGGATACAGAAGGTACTATGGGTGGTACCTAGGACCGATGCGGTCATTGGGCATATAGCTACATATATATTAGTTATTAGGTTTTAATGTACTAGGGAGTAGAAGGGTACGATTCACGCATAGAGGCGAGAGTATTATGAACCCGATAAACCTAATATAACAATAATGAAAATAAAATGGTATATGTAGAATTAAGCTTAGAAGTGTATAATTTGTCCATTTACCAGAACGTTAGTTCTGACCACCTCCTCATAACATCCTACAGGTTAGGTAGATGGCAGAGACTTTCCATCTTTGAGACACTTGTTTTGAAAGTGTTATTATATTGGTGAGTATTTACTTACTATTATGTTTTGGTCAGTTCCGTTGTGAGATATTTATTTGAGCTCTGGTATATTTGTCTTTGCCTATTTTCAGGATACCAGATACCCAACTCGGGCTTCGGTGAGCTTGGGTTTTAGCATTTTTGTGGAAAATCCGGACCCATTGGAATTCGGGTTGTTACATTTGATATTAGAGCCTAGGTTTAGGATTCCTAGGTAGACAGTGAGTGAACGTATTTGTGTTTTTGAATAAAATATAAATATATTATGTACTAAAATCCAAATAGTCCCCAATTATAGATTTTAACATATGGAAAGTTTTTAGAAGTATATTTATGCATAGTTTTCTAGTTGGGTTTGGGATGACCCAAGTATGTTGAGCCTTATGTTATTACCGATTTACAGCATACAAATAAGCCATGTTTTGAGAAAAGATTGGTATCCATATGTTATAGGAAGTGGGGAAGTTCACTAGGGATAGTAGGGAGAGTGTTTTTATTTTGGAAAGAATAAGAGGTTTTAGTAAGAAGAAAATCCACTTTATGTCTAGCCCAATAAAATGAAACTTTATGAATTGAAAAGTTGAAAAATATAATTGTTAATATATTTGAGGAAGTAAATATTGGGTTTTTGAAAAAAATAAGTGGTATGAAATTTAAATTGATTTTTATATGATGTAAATTTTCTTAAAAGTGAAATTCTTTTTGAAGAATTATAGAGCGCGTATAGCTCGCTAGTTTCTTTGTAGGTAAACAAAGATTTTAATATAAAAACCTAGAGTGTGTTAAGTATCGAAAACGTAGGTTACAACATTTATTGTTGTAATAGATGTTTTCGGTAAAAATAAAGGAAGCATAGAATATGACACTATTGTTATAGTAGGTCACTCCCAACGGAAATGTTTTTGCATAGCATATAGGATTTATTAATATTTATTTTATTTGAATCCATAAACTAGTATTTTTGGGTTGTAGTAACGGTGTTTTACGCCACATCTGTTTTGACCCAAATGAGTTTTGGAGATAATTTCTAAAGTGGTTTGTATGTACACTTATTATTTAAATAAGTATATGAAAATATTTTCTAGTTATGAAAATATTAAAGCAGTTTTGAAAATGAGTTCTTTTGAAAAATAATGTACGTTAAATTAATGAATTTAGTAGGAAATATCATAGGTAAGTGAATATAGAGTAAACATACTTTAATCTATTGGGATGAAATGAATAATGAAATAATTTTCTATGAATCACAAATAAAGATGTTTTGTGCAAGTTATAAGGAATACATAAAAGAGATGTACAAGGTATGGAAAGCACCATATTTTGTATAGCCTATTTCGATAAAATATAAAATAAATTCCTTACAATTTCACATAGATGTAAAAGAGATGTATAGCCTATTTTTGGATGAAAAACGTTTTGAGCTTTCAAAAGATTGTATTCATATAGAAATTGCAAGTATATTTAGGATGTGCGCATCATGTTTTAAAAATAAATTTTTAAAGAAGAAAAGCATTCATATAGGAGGTACCGCTTAGAAATTCATGTACATGCATATATTTTGTATTGAATAACACTTTTGCACAAAAACACGGATGGTCGCAAAATTGTATGTACATAAGACGGTTGTGATTGATGCGAGAAATTACATAATGTTACCCTTGTCGAATTTCGGGGACGAAATTTCCTAAAGGGTGGGAGAATGTAACACCCCGCATTTTGATAATTATAATCAAATAACGATAAATAGTGAAAATAAACATTTTTGTAATTGTCAAAATATGGCCTCGAGACTTATACCATTGTGTTCGTGGCGATTTTCTGATCAATTTCCATAAATAACTTGTTGAAATCCGAGTTAATACGGAGAAATTACGAAAGAAACAAAAATCAGAGAGAACAGAAAAAAATAATAATATATGGGTCGACCCATAGGTCGACCCACAACCCCCAAGGTCGACCCTAAGAAAGCACAGGTAGACCCTAGGGTCGACCCGCATAGTATCCTGGACGACAATTCGTCCAGCTGCATGCCGAACTCCTCAAAATCGATTTTTGCGCGATCTGAGCCATATGTTGATAGATTTGATGACTGCAAACGACCCTGTGACATGGTGGCTTCAGATGCAATCCAAGAATCCAATGGTCTGAGATCTCCAAACTCCACTATAAATAGGACCCTAGGCCTAGCTATTTTCTCACAACCAAATTTTCTCCCAAATGGGTTCATTGCCTGAGGTTGGACCCTAAAAAGAAAATATTTCTAGGGAGAAGATCTTCTCAATAAAAATATTTGACACCTAAGAAGGGGATCCAGGAAGACCATGGAGCCAAGCTAACCACAAGCAAAGCTAAAGACGACATGTGAGTGGATTTAATTATATATCTTTTACGTTTATGATATATTATTGTTAGATTCCCGTTAAATAATTTTATTCAATATTTATTTCAGTAATTAGTTCTGTTAATTAGTTATACTGAGACTGTAAATTGTATAAGGGGCTTATATGTAATTATTATTTATATGGAAAATAGTAATCAAATTTAATATGAATAGTATTAGGCTTGACAGTTAGAGAAAGGCATAATCCTAAAAATAAGAAATTTTACAGTTATTTACATCTATTTTGAAAGTTGAAATTTAGCCGGTAAATGTTAGCTTCCTTTTAATCCTATTTACGCGAATAAAATAGTATAGAGAAGAATTCGTAAATACGGACTAAAATAGAAGAACACTAGATTTACAGAAATTAGATGTAAATAAGAAAAGCTGAAATAAAAAGAGAAAAATAGAAATTTGCAGTAAATTATGCTAAAACGAGGAAAATAAATTAAAAGGGAAAATCTAATAACTTGATTTGGAAGTAAGTGATAGATTAAATGGTTGGTTTAGAAAAGAGAATACATTTCTATACCTTAATATTTAAAAGATAACGATAAACGTAATTGCAAGAGTAAAAGAAAGAAAAACGAAATTAGTGTAAAATAGAGAAACTACTTTATTTTCCATTATCCAAAAAAGTAAAGAAATAATAAAAGAAATATCTTGCGGTTACAGACTATTGTTTATAGCATTATTTAATACTAAAATATGGAAATGGATTTTTAGCACAGTTTCTATAACCAACCAAATAGAATAGAACCACTTCCTAGAATAAAAGAAATTAAAGTGAAGAGTTATAGGAATTAAAGAAGAAATCAAGTTAGTTATTAGACAAGAATAGAAGCAATTAATAGAAATGTATCTAGGTCTGCATTTACTGCGCAGACAATAGGATAAAAGCAAAGCAGTTATTATGATAAGTAAACTTGTGACAGTCGAACATAGTCCCAAGCTAAGATTGTCGTATAATATAAGAGAATTAAAGAGAATTTGATATCATAATAAAAGAAGATAGACTAGAATAGAAAAGAGACACTTGTGATTATATTTATTATATATTGATTATAAAAGAATATAGTAGTGACAATTGCAAGTAAAATTATAACATAGGTTATAATTAAGTAGAAAGAAAAGAAAATGCTTATTTTAAGTCTTAAATTAAGTTAATAAGAAAATAGAGCAGAAATAATAGAAGAGGCTTATTTAAATAAACTTAGATCTTGGATCAAGTTAATAAGCAAGATAATAGAAGTGGTCCGTACCAACAGGATTCCCTTTCAGTCAGGAATTGATGGTCTCACAATAGTTAGGTGAGGCTAGGACAAGATTATGCTTATTAGGGTATAGCCAACAGAATAAGAAAAGTAACTAAATGCAAAATAAAAGATTAACTGGTCTAATAAAAGAGTAAGATGCGTTTGGAGCAGCCCAAAGGATGAAGAGCCTAACGAAGCAGTTCATAACAGATTTTAGCACAAAAGAATAACGTCTAACTTAGTTATTTTGGGCAAGAAGTAAGTACGAGACTTCAACGGGACGTGCGGGTACTCTAGGGTGGCCCTCAGGGGTAGGCATAGCGAAGCAGTCCCCTAGAGGCTGGTCTGTAGGGGTTTCTTCAAGAGAGTATGCCTTGACTGCTTCTTGCATGGCAGGACACTTGTAGGCAGCCAAAATGGGTTGATGTTTGGAGTAGGATATTCGTATGACACCGTACTTGACTTGTGAGTAGATTTTAGTGGGCATGACCCAAAAGGATAGTGCAGATATCGGGCCAGCATCAAACCAAGAAGCGAGATTGGGAAAGACTAGAGTTAAACCAAAAGGCCAATGATTCTTTCACTATCGAGACATTGGATGAGGGACGCAGCCAATTGGATGTTTAGATTGTTTGTAGTAGGGCACAACCACTTAGCTCTTTAGAGGTCTTTCGATTAGTTGAGGGGTGGCTGCGTGGAGCCATAGCCATGATAAGAAAAGAGACAGACCAAGTAGAACATCTGTATTGTAGGCCTAACAAGGCAGTCCTTTACCGACTTAGAAAATCCCCGACTGAGTTTCGTACAAGGTAGACCTTTTAAGGGGCATTTAGGGAGTAGACAGAACTATTATGTATAGTCCTTAAGGTACGCACTGGGTGATAAATTGTGGATGTCCGAGCATTAGTATAGGCTAGTGCGGACATAGTTTTACATTTCATAGTAGACGACGGAACAACGGTATTGTAGGCCTTACGAGGCAGTCCTTTACAGATGTAGTCACAGAGCACTATAGGAGCAAGATGATGGAGTCCTTTGCGAGGAGAATACGGAAGGTACTATGGGTGGTACCTAGAACCGATGCGGTCATTGGACATATAGCTACATATATATTAGTTATTAGGTTTTAATCTACAAGGGAGTAGAAGGGTATGATTCACATACAGAGGCGAGAGTATTATGAGCCCGATAAACCTAATATAACAGTAAATGGAAATAAAACGGTATATGTAGAATTAAGCTTAGAAGTGTATAATTTGTCCATTCATCAGAACGTTAGTTCTGACCCCCTCCTCATAACATCCTACAGGTTAAGTAGATGGCGAAGACTTTCCAGCTTTGAGACACTTGTTTAGAAAGTGTTATTATATTGGTGAGTATTTACTTACTATTATATTTTAGTCAGTTTCGCTGTGAGATATTTATTTTAGCTCTGATATATTTGTCTTTGCCTATTTGTAGGATACCAAATACCCAACTCGGGCTTCGGTGGGCTTGGGTTTTACCATTTTTGCGAAAAATCTGGACCCACTGGGATTAGGGTTGTTACTACTGCTACCCCTAAAAATACAAACCATAGAGAAACCAAAATAGGATCTAAATTCTCTGACCATGGAGACTCTGCTATTTCTTCACCTCTCATCTCTTCTCCATTAAAGTCACATAGAAAACATCTATTTGCTATTCTAGGACTTAGATCAGCAAATTCTTTCTACCAGTGACTTACAAACACTCTAGAAACATTATTGTAAATCTGAAATACACTAGGTTGTGGTCAGATCAAAGGAAACTAGTTGTAATCCCGAGAGAAAGCAACTAATAAAAGATTGAAGTGGGCATAAGCCAGAGATTACGCCGAACCACTAAAAAATTCTTGTGTGTTCTTTACCTTTTCTACCGCTTTTATGTTTATTTAAACCGAACTCGTGCTTTCATCTTGATTTTGGGTGTTGATCCATTTTTTGGGTTAACAATATGGGAAACTCAATGAAAGCAATGGTCAATGGGAAGGGACAGTGGACTTGGAGTTTACGTCTGGGAAAATTCTGACATAAAATGATGTATATTATGTACATGATGTTAGAAAGAACCTTGTTTCTGATAGTCTATTAAATAAGTTTATTTTCAAACAAGTCTTTGAGTCAGATAAATATGTATTGACCAAAGGCATAATGTTTGTTGGAGGAGGATACATGTGTGATGGAATGTTCAAATTGAATAATAAAATTGTTGCTTCTGCTTATACTGTTAACTCGTTTTTTTATGGCATAGTAGATTAGGACGTATTAATATTAGAAGTATGGATAATATGATTTCATTAAACATGATTTATCATGGCTCGGATTTTCGACCCTCGAAAATCGACATCGATACGTCCACTGTATAGCATGCCGAGCAATCGAGTGTCAGAAATACCAGATTGTTAGAGGAAAAGAAGAAAGTGGTAGAAGAAAAAACAGAAACAACAACATAGAATCTCACAACACAGCGGAATAATATATAATAGATAATAACATGTCTTTACACAAAAAGAACTACAACTGTTATTTAACCATTACATCATCAGAGTACAACACATCAATAACTCAATACTAGACAGTTATAATAACTTATCCTCATAAGTGTTGAATATACAGCCTACAATACACAGCGGAATGAAATAAAATACGAGTAATACGTCTTCGTCACCCAGCTCATCTCCTGAGCTCCATAGCATCCTATCCTGTATCTGTAATACTCGGTCTGACCCGAGCATTATAATAAAATAACACCCGAGTTAGTCTGGAAAACTAGCGTGAGAAAACACACTAAATTTGAATTATTAAAGTTATCAAAATCCTTTGGAAACAAAGGTATCTCGTAAGACCATGCCACACATAACCACGACGGTTTTTACCTTACGATAACCAAAACATTTTATATCAAAATCATCTGATATTATAATAGTGTTTAGGTAAAAATACTTATTCAAATAGCCGAAATTGTTACATTAATTAAATTCCAGCATACTAGGCTCTACCACCAAAACCGTAAAGGCACGTATTGGAAAATGGATTCCATACGAATGACTAGGCACTGGGGTACCACCTATCACAGTACACATCTAGAAAAATGTACCAAGGACCTCACCGGGATCCCCTACAACACAAGACCGGACTATGCCTAACCTGGATAGACCGAATATGCTATCACCCCGAGTGTTCCCACCGTTACCGAGTTCTTCCGCACACCTTAGCAATAATATCCGAGGGTATCTAGAAAGGTGATAAACATACCCTAATTGGGTGCGAACCACTTAGCCTTGCTGCATCTCACCTGATTTTCAGTCATTCTCGGTTGATGAGCTAGAGGCTACGATTACCTTTTAAGGAATTTATACTTGGAATGATCATTGTCCTCCAATGACAATGTACTGATAGCATTCATCCATACAAGTATGTTCTGGGTCTAAACGAAACTGAAGGCACTATTCCTACTACATTCATTTTGGAATCATCCTCAGGATTAGTCGCGATTAGCCCTTGCACTTTAATGCCCCATCTTTGATTTTATGCTCTTGTCTTCACTTTGAAAACGTACTCGTTGGATCGACGTGGTGTTCGGATAACTTATCCGATCGCGGTCTCTCTGAAACAACGTTTGATATTTTCGGTAAACTCAACCCCGGTTCTTTAGGAAATAAACAGACAAAAATAAGATCGGAGATCACCTCCTAACCGTTAGTGGACGGATTTCCTTATTATCATCCTAGAAGAACGAAATGAGTTTATACATATAGTATAGCACCTTCCGAATAGTAACTGTACTATATAATTCCCGTGTTTCTCCTAGATATTTCCAAAGTTATGTTTTGGGTCCAGATTTTGATAGTCGGTTATTTAACTATCAAATAAACAATCATTCAGCCAAAGAGTTCATCTTCCCTTGAAAATACTAAGTCTCATTTAATTTAATTTTAATAAATTAAATCTTTTTATCAAAAGGTATATACTTATCTTATCGGAGTAAGTATGCTCACTCACCATTTTTTTCAAAATATTTCAAAAACTTTTAAAATAAATATTTATTTTAGATTCGGTATATTCAATTTCACATTTATTTTCGAATGCACTTCTTTTTCCCAATCTATTAAAAATCTTGGTTTAAAACCTTTCATATTTAAAACAAATATCACTAAGGAATTATTATTTAAAATCCTTATTCCAAATCTCTATTTACCATATTCCGAAATTGTTAAGTAAAAATTTAAAGTCAAACTATTTATTTTACCCAAATTCACTTCTTTTATTAATCCAAAATTCACTATAAATATTTTACTTCAAAATTTCTTTTTAATTTCCTTTCAAATCCAAAACATATATTATTGGTATTTAAAAATACCAAAATCTAGGCCAAACCTACCATAGCATCCAATAAATTCAAATCACACTATAATCTATCACAAGTCACTCAAACAAATCATATATTACCATATATGAAATTAAATTCAACATTTTTGAGGAATTCAGTTGGATCCCTCCAACCTGTTTCCTTGCAACACAGATGTTAGCACAACATAAAAATACCAATCCTATTTCGAGGGGGATATCGCGGTATATAGGGTCATCCGCTATTATGCGGGGCGAATAGGGTCTCATCCGCTAAAAATATGCGAGAATATCAATCCAACTACTAATATATACTACTATATATATTATAACATCCAACTGATAATAATAATTATCAAACCATCCAATCAATCGAAAATTAATTTTAGCTATTTAAAATTAATGCCAATTATCCAAATGAGTGAGATTTACTCACATTGATTTTCAGTTGTCGCCGAGACATTCCAGTTTGGAACTAAAACCAAATGACACCCGATTTTAGCCCAATTTAGACTATCTCCAAATCCGTCCAAACTAGTTTCATTTTGAAGCTCTTGTCCTCATGGTCACAATGCAAAAAGTCTCGTCCAAATCGGACCTCATATGTAGAAGTTATACATTTTATAAGTTCATTGGTATTTAAACTAAAATATAAATACAATTTCTCAAAAAAAGAAAAACCCATACCCAGTTTAAACCGACCCACTATTGTTCCTCCTTCTTCCCCCTTCTTCATTTTCCACTGCCTATAGCCCATGCATGCACAACAAATCGCCGTGCACGTGCACGCACCTTCCTCGCCACCCACGTCTGGTATGACTTCGCCAACACGTTCGCCTCCCCCTCCTCATCTCAACCGAATCAAGAACTTAGAGCTCGCCACCCCCTTGAACATCTCGACCTGCTCCCCATTTGACCATGAACCCAAATGTCGCGACCACCAAATCGAAACCGCACGTCAACAAATCTCGTACCGAGATTCCATTCCACGTCACGAACCCAAATATCCACTCCATTCCTCGATTCGACAGGCCAATCACCTAAAAATTGTAACCCTAGATATATCTCACTCATGACATCACTGCCGAGCCCTCCCAAAACTCGATCAAACACCTTCCAAACGCGCCAGCAGGAAGATCCAGATGAAGTAGGATTTTTAAAATAGGTTTCATTATTTTTAGATGAGTGGAATAAGAGAAATGGATTTTTGAAGCCACCATTTCATTTTCTTTGTTCATTACAGTTTGTGTTTTGAAACAAATTGGAAGAAATGAAGTGATTTAAAAGGAGGGAAACATGTTTGAATAGGTCATCTACAGTGTTTTGAAGTGAGGGGAAAAAGTATATATTATTTAAATTTTCAAACCGACTCCATTATGCAACTCAAAATCTCGAACCCCTATCGAGGCATGCCGCTAGGTGTTTATAATGTTATGCTCTAATTCGGACCGTAATGGAAAAAGTTTCGAGTCCTAATTCGATCGTATGGAGAAGATAGCTTTTTGGACCCAATTATTATATTGAACTTTCGATATAATTTCAGCGCATTTCTATCCCGTACGACCAAATGATAACTCCAAACATTATGAAATTTGAAATCCGATAATAATGCACTATTACGGTTCCAATGGAACTAGTTTCATCGAAATCCAAGACTGTGCCTCGGAAGGCTATTTTTACTCGTCAATTTAAACAAGATATTTTTAAAATTGAGTAAATTTCTTTTAAATCCAATTTAAAATTTATTATCTTCATTCATATTAATATAAATTTAATAAGCCTTTAAATTATTTTTATCAAGCTTAAAACTCAACACTATTTAACCAAATTTCCATTTATTAAACACAAAAATTAAATTATCCAAAAATCGTTATATTTGAAATTTAAGTTAAAAATTAACTTTTTAAATATTTAAAATCAATTAAATATCCCCATTTCAAATAACCAAAATTCTGGGTCGTTACATTCCTTCCCCCTTAAAAGAATTTCGTCCTCGAAATTGCTAGGTAAGAAGAATGGTCCAAAACCCATTAACTATTTTCCAAAACCAATCAGTTGAAACAACTTTCCAAAATCAATTTATTGAAAACACATTATCCACTCGATTATTTTCAGTTATTATCCAAAATCAAGTTTTTGTTATCAAAAATTTCTTCAAAATTTCTAACTCTTTAAATTTTCGAAAAATTTCGCCAGCGTCTCCTTTGCACGGCTAGATCCAAACAACTACAAATCGCCACTACAGGCCCAAATCATGAAAAGAAAACAAAAGCCGAGTGGCTCAATCATAAAATCATCAATTTCAAACACAATTTAAATACATACCTTTTTGTCGGGTAATCAAAATTTTCTTTTGAAATCGAATACATCAATTTAGCTTTTGCTTTTAAATATCTGCACCTTACTTACCAGTAGTATCCAATCATACAATTCAAAATAAATTTATTCAGCATTTTCAATTTCCAATATTTATTTCACCAAAACTCATACGATGTGCATATATATCATCCGTACGCAATATCAACTCTTATCGCTCACTCGATCACACAATTTCACTTCCGAACTAGTATCGTTCACACGATTTTCTAGTGCGGACTCAGATTTGGTTCCTTGATCAAAAATCGTCATTCTCCTTGCATAGTCATATACTATGACAGAGAATCTCAGAATCAATCAAAAATCCATATCCAGGGTTCGCCATCGAGAATCGAGTGAAAAATCCTAACTCGGATCGATAAAAATTACCTCGAAATTTTGTACTCGAATCTGGATCAAACCGTCATGCGAATAAAATAATATACGTACAACTTACGTATTTATTTCCAATTGATTCTTAGCTATATCAAATTCTTTTTATTCACATGCATTTTACTTATAATCAATCATCCATAATTATTATTCTCATTGCTTTATTCACATTCGTTATTCACTTAGTATATCCTTCCCAAACTGATACCATTTAAGAATTTCTCCACACTCATTTCATTTTTAACCAACTATCAACATTCACTATTTTCTTAGTACATTTTCTTTAATACCAATTTCACTTAAGAACTTTACCATTAATTTTCTTAAGTCCATTATAACATTTTATACAAATGTTCTTAGAATTTTTTCCACTTCACCACTTAATTTTATATCCATTTATATTCAAATTCAATTCCAATTTTCCAATTTCACACTTGATTTTTTTATCAGTCAACATTCCAAACAATATCCAAATAACTAATCGATTTAATTTTTTTATTTATTTATTTATCCCAAATCTCAATCGATTCCATTTTCGATAATTATTTCATTTAGCCTACTTAGGCTAAATTTCCGATAATTTATTTCATTTATCTTAATTCAAGTTAAATTTTTATTCTATAGTTCAATTGCAAATTTTTACTTCCTTTGCACTCATATTCAACACTTAAAGCATTTCCTTAACTTGCAATTTACAAATTTTATATGTTATCAACTTACTTATATCCCATTCACTAATTTTCTTCCAATTCACTTCATTTAATTAGTTTACTTTACTAATGTACTCCATTATCACACTCACTTTCATTTAACTTTTCTTAAGTTAAATTTTATTCTCCGTTTTCACCTTCAATTTTATCCACTCTATTTAACTTACCTTAAGGTAAGATTCATTTCAATTTTTCTTTCCAGATTTTATAAGTTCAATCTTATCTTCTCATATTTCCAATAAACGTGGAAATCAAAATCCCAAGCTTTAAACATTTTGGTTCTAAGTATTTCAAATCATTTAAGAAATCATATACACACACACAAAATACCTTGGTATATCAAATCACCCTTTTGCACTTCAAACCAAAACCAGTTTTCCAAAACAAACTCTAATTGCAAATCATTAAGGTAGCAATTCCTCCCTTGGAAACTCGAAAATGAACGTCGTTGATGCTGCAGTCATCACCGAAATTATTTTCCAGCGAACGAAGTGAGTTCAGTGCTTTTATTCCTTTAAAATTCATTTTAAATATTTCCTATTCAAAAAATATTCTCTAAATAATACCATTATTATTTTCACAACTTTGAAAAATCATTTTCAAAACCAACGGGAATTAAATTCCCAAATTTCCAACTTTTAAATCCTTTTAAACAAATCATATTTAAATATTCTTCTGGAATTTCATTTCAAATTATAAATAGCATTTACAAAATCATATTCACAAAACCCCATTTTGTTATACGAAATTATTTCTTAACTTTTGATTATAATATCAACTTTAATCACCACAACAACAAATGATAATAGGTTAATATTATCATTTCCTAACAACCAAGCACACAATATACAACTATAATAATTTTTGAAAAATTATTTCTTTCATATATAAAAATAATATGGGTAAAATAATTTCATTTACCCAATTTCAAAACAATATCATTTCGAATTGCTCAGTTCAAATGTTTAGAGATCCCTATCAATAACGTTAATTACTCGTATTGACCAGAATGCATAACCACTCAATAGATCAATCAACACAATATAAAACAATTTATATTCACTAACAAATACGCGCTCATATTTATTAATACACTCAAACTCATTCTAGGGTGCTACTGACCCTATCTCTAAATGAGTTACCCAATCAAAGCCAAGGTTCTCGCTTAACCTTTAACTCTAATACCAAGTGTCATGGCCCGGATTTTCGACCCTCAAAAATCGACATCAGTACGTCCACTATATAGCATGCCGAGCAATCAAGTGCCGAAAATACCAGATCGTTAGAGGAAAAGAAGAAAGTGGTAGAAGAAGAAACAGAAACAACAACACAGAATCTCACAATCGCAGCGGAACAATATATAATAGATAATAACACGTCTTTATACAAAAAGAACTACAGCTGTTATTTACACATTACATCATCAGAGTACAACACAACAATAACTCAATATTGGACAGTTATAATAACTTGTCTTCATAAGTGCTGAATATACAACCTACAATACACAGTAGAATAAAATCAAATACGAGTAACACGTCTTCGTCACCCAGCTCGTCTCCTGAGCTCCATAACATCCTATCCTTTATCTGTAATACTCGATCTGACCCGAGCATTATAATAAAATAACACCCAGTCAGTCTGGAAAACCAGCGTGAGAAAACACCCTCAGTTTGAATTATTAAAGTTATCAAAATCCTTTGAAAAACAAAGGTATCTCGTAAGACCACGCCACACATAAACACGACGGTTTTTACCTTACGATAACCAAAACATTTTATATCAAAATCATCTGATATTATAATAGTGTCTAGGTACAAATACTTATTCAAATAGCAAAAATTGTTACATTAATTAAATTCCAGCATACTAGGATCTACTACCAAAACTGTAAAGGCACGTATTGGAAAATGGATTCCATACGAATGACTAGGCACTGGGGTACCACCTATCACAGTACACATCTATAAAAATGTACCAAGGACCACACCGGGATCCCCTGCAACACAAGACTGGACTACCCCTAACCTGGATAGACCGAATATGCTATCACCTAGGGTGTTCCCACCCTTACTGAGTTCTTCCGCGCACCGTAGCAATAATATCCGAGGGTATCTAGAAAGGTGATAAACATACCCTAATTGGGTGCGACCCACTTAGCCTTGCTGCATCTCCCCTGATTTTCAGTCATTCCCGGTTGCTAAGCTAGAGGCTACGATTACCCTTTAAGGAATTTATACTTGGAATACTCATTGTCCTCCAATGACAATGTACTGATAGCATTCATCCATATAAGTCTGTTCTAGGTTTGAACGAAACCGAAGGCACTATTCCTACTACATCCATTTTGGAATCATCCTCAGGATTAGTAGCGACCAGCCCATGCTGTTCAATGCTCCATCTTCGATTTCATGCTCTTGTCTTCACTTCGAAAACATACATGTTGGATCGAAGTGGTGTTCGGATAACTTATCCGAACCCGGTCTCTTCGAAACAACGTTCGATATTTCCGGTAAACTCAACCCCAGTTCTTTAGGAAATAAAAAGATGAAAATAAGATCGGAGATCACCTCCTAACCGTTAATGGACGAATTTCCTTATTATCATCCTAAAAGAATGAAACGAGTTTATATGTACAGTATAGCACCTTCCGAACGGTAACTGTACCATATAATTTCCGTGTTTCTCCTAGATATTTCCAAAGTTATGTTTTGGGTCCAGATTTTGATAGTCGGTTATTTAACTATCAAATAAACAATCATTCAACCAAAGAGTTCATCTTCCCTTGAAAATACTAAATCTCATTTAATTTAATTTTAATAAATTAATTATTTTTATCAAAAGGTATATACTTATCTTATCGGAGTAAGTACGCTCACTCACCATTCTTTTCAAAATATTTGAAAAACTTTTAAAATAAATATGGAAAGCACCATGCGGTATCCACCATGGATTCATAGCTCAATGATTATGTCTCTATCCCAGAGAAATCCAAAACTTAACTGCAGGCAATCTCTGCCTCCGATTTTGCCATGAAAGTATACCATTACTTCCCGAAAACTTTATTTAATAATTATCTCAAAATAATACTTATAAAACTTCTATATAAATTTTCAAAGTTTAATTAGGAAAATACCCTTCTATAAAAGTTATTTTATAAAATAATATTAATATTGAATAATTTATCTTATAAAATAATAATACTGATTAATTCTAAAAAAATAATTAACTTAATATCAACTCATTATAAACTAACGTATTCAATACTCAAATGTACTTAAAACAATCTAAAATAATTACATAACTTTGAAACAATAATTAATTCTGATTTATTAATAAGATTCTAGTCGATTTACAAGACTTGTTTATAAAACTTATGATTCATTTTGACAATTTAAAAATATTTCAATTACTAACTTTCTAAAATATTTTTAAACACTTTTAAACTACCTAGTTTAATAATTTAAAATACTCCTTTAAAACAAACTTAACTTCTCGATAAAATATATTTTTCAGTTCCAATATAGCAAGTGCAATATTTATAAATCTTTCTCGATTTATCACCCATTTTGATTTACGTCCCAATTTCGTAAATCCCCTTTTTACATTTTCAAAAGAAAAATCTATCGTTTTCTTTTAAACCGTTTTGCCCACCCTACTATAAATTATCACCGTTTATAACTTCAATTTATCAAGTGATAAATATTCACTTTACTTTATAACCTTGTTTATAAATCTCATAGTGTCATCTTTCGTTTACAACGGTTCCACTTCACTTAAATCCATTATAAATTAATTTCTAAATTAATTTCCATTTATAAATCAATTTCTTAAATAATCCAAACTATATTCCAACCCCAACCCGATCTCGATTATATCTCCATTTGTAATTAAGAAATCTTATTTAAGATCCGGTATATTCACTTTCACTTTTATTTCCAAATGCACTTCATTTTCCCAATCTATTAAAAATCTTGGTTTAAAAATATTTCATATTTAAAACAAATATCACCAAGGAATTATTATTTAAAATCCTTATTCCAAATCTCTATTTACCATATTCCAAAATTGTTAAGTACAAATTTAAAGTCAAACTATTTATTTTACCCAAATTCATTTCTTTTATTAATCCAAAATTCACTATAAATATTTTACTTCCAGATTTCTTTTTAATTTTCATTCAAATTCAAAACATATATTGTTGGTATTTAAAAATACCAAAATTTAGGCCAAAACTATCATAGCATCTGATAAATTCAAATCACACTATAATCTATCACAGATCACTCAAACAAATCAAATATTACCATATATGAAAATAAATTCAACATTTTTGAGAAATCCAGTTGGATCCCTTCAACCTGTTTCCCTGCAACCACAGATGTTAGCACAACATAAAAATACCAATTCCACTTTGAGGGTGATATCGTGGTATATAGGGTCATCCGCTATTATGCGGGATGCATAGGGTCTCATCCGCTAAAAATATGTGGGAATATCAATCCAACTACCAATATATACTGCTATATATATTATAACATCCAACTGATAATAATAATTATCAAATCATCCAACCAATCGAGAATTATTTTAGCTATTTAAAATTAATGCCAATCATCTAAATGAGTGAGATTTTACTCACATTGATTTTCAGTTGTCGCCGAGATGTTCCGGTTTGGAATTAAAACCGGACGACGTCCGATTTTAGCCCAATTTTTGACTATCTTCAAATCTATCCAAACTTGTTTCATTTTGAAGCTCTCGTCTTCACGGTCGCAACACAAAAAGTCTCGTCAAAATCGGACCTCATATGTAGAAGTTATACAATTTATAAGTTGGTATTTAAATTAAAATATAAATTCAATTTCTCAAAAAAAAGAAAAACCCAGACCTAATTCAAACTGACCCACTATTGTTCCTCCTTCTTCCCCCTTCTTAATTTTCCACTGCCTATAGCCCGTACACGCACAACAAATCGCCGTGCACGTGCATGCATCTTCCACTCCACCCACGATCGGTATGACTTCGCCAACACGTTCGCCTCCCCCTCCTCATCTCAACCGAATCAAGAACTTCGAGCTCGCCACCCCCTTGAACATCGTGACCTGCTTCCCATTCGACCGTGAACCCAAATGTCATGGCCACCAAATCAAAGCCGCACGTCACCAAATCTCGTGCCGAGATTCCATTCCATGCCACGAACCCAAATATCCACTCCATTCCTCGATTCGACAAGCCAATCACCTAAAAACTGTAACCCTAGCTATAACTCACTCACGACATCACTGCCGAGCCCTCCCAAAACTCGATCGAACACCCTTCAAACGCGCCAGTGGAAAGATCCAGATGAACTAGGATTTTTAAAATAGGTTTCATAATTTTTAGACGAGTGGAATAATAGAAAAGGATTTTTGAAGCCACCATTTCATTTTCTTTGTTCTGTACAGTTTGTGTTTTGAAACAAATTGGAAGAAACGACGTGATTTAAAAGGAGGAGGGAACGTGTTTGAATAGGTCATCTACAGTGTTCTGAAGTGAGGGGAAAAAGTGCTGATGTGAATATGGTCAATCAAATATATATATATATATATATATATATATATATATATATATATAATTTAAATTTTCAAACCGTCTCGATTACGCAACTCAAAATCTCAAACCCCTATCGAGGCGTGCTACTAGGCGTTTATAATGTTATACCCCTATTCTGACTGCAATGGAAAAGGTTTTGAGTCCTAATTCGATCGTATGGAAAAGATAGCTTTTTGGACCCAATTATTATATTGAACTTTCGATATAATTTCAACGCGTTTCTATCCCTTACGACCAAATGATAACTCCAAACATGATGAAATTTGAAATCCAATAATAATACACTATTATGGATCCAATGGAACTAGTTTCGTCGAAATCCGAGACTGTACCTCGAAAGGCTATTTTTACTCATCAATTTAAACAAGATATTTTTAAATCGAGTAAATCGCTTTTTAATCCAATTTAAAAAATTTATTATCTTCATTCTTATTAATATAAATTTAATAAGCCTTTAAATTATTTTTATCAAGCTTAAAACTCAAATTTCACTATTTAACCAAATTTCCATTTATTAAACTCAAAAATTAAATTATCCAAAAATCATTATATTTGAAATTTAAGTTAAAAATTAACTTTTTAAATATTTAAAATCAATTAAATATCCCAATTTCAAATAACTAAAATTCTGGGTCGTTACATGATCCCTAAGTATGATAATAAATCTGATGATAAATGTAGGATATGCCCTCTAACCAAAATAACTAGAAAACCATTTCCATTGAAATCTGTTAGTACCACTAATCTGTTACAATTAATTCATAGTGATGCTTGTGATATGCATAGTACTCCTACTAGAGGAGGAAAGAAGTATTTTGTCACATTTATATATGACTATTCATAGTATTGTTATGTTTATTTAATCCATATTAAGGATAAAGGATTAAATTCATTTAAGACCTATAAGACTGAAGTAGAAAACCAATATGATGTTGAAATTAAGACCCTTAGATCTGATAGAGGAGGTGAATATCATTTCTTTGCATTTTGTAAATCTATAGGAATTATACATGATACATCTGTAGCATATACACCGCAACAAAATGGAGTAGCAGAACGTAAAAATAAGACCTTTAATGAAATGGTTAATGCTATGTTATATAATTTTGGTCTTAATACTAGTTTCTGTGGTGAGGCATTGCTTATCGCCTGTTACATCTGAAATCATAAGGAAACTAAAGTCACACCTTATGAACTTTGGAAGAAATGCAAACAAAATCTTGATTATTATCGAGTTTGGGGCTATAGAGCTATTGTTTGATTACTGAACCAAAAATCAAGAAATTAGAACAAAAGGGCATTAAGTGTATTTTCTTAGGATACGGTCAACACAGTAAGGGTTATAGGTGTCTAGTAATAGAACCTAATAATTTGATTGAGGTAAACACAATAATAGAATCTATAGATGCACCATTATACGAAAATAGATTCACATCTATTTCATCAAATGGATCTATTGGAGAAATGGTAGAGGTTAATACACTTATATGTGAAATGGTGGAGGTTACAGAACCTATTCGTGAATTTGAGAGCACTCAAGAAAATAATGATCAAACTAGTGAAACTTTTAGGAAAAGTAAAAGAGTGACGACTGAAAAGCTAGCCATTCAGACAAGATTTTATCACTTATTTGGTTGAAGGATTAAGGGATGGTATAAGACATCAAGTCATGCTTTCTACAACTATAGAATCAGATCCTTTAACATATACTAAGGCTATAAAGTTTCAAGATTCATCTTTTTGGCAAGCAATCATAAATGATGAAATGGATTCTATTATGAGAAATCAAACATGGAAACTAGTAGACTTACTTCCTGGTTCTAAACCAATAGGATATAAGTGGATATTTAAAAATAAATTGAAGCAGATGGTATGATAGAAAAATTTAAGGCTAGATTAGTTGCTAAGGGATATACCCAAAATAAAGGAATATATTATTTTGATATCTATGCACCTGTAGCTATAATTTTAACAATTAGGACATCAATTGCATTAGCTTCTATTAATAAATTTAAAATTCATTAAATGGACGTCAAGACTGCATTCTTAAATGGAGAACTAGATGAAGAGATATATGTATCTCAATGAGTGGTGAGGGAAAATAATGTCTTAAGGAAAGCGTCATTGACCATTGATGTGCCTTAGAGGATCTCGCTTACTTTGTAGATTACAACTATTGTGTTTGCCGGATCGAAGATATCCGATAACAATCTTAAGATTTTTTTTGATAATGGAACCGCATAGTTTAAGAGAGTTTGCTTTTGATTTCACCAAATTAGAAAGGTTCGATGGTGTGAATTTGTGCGTTGGCAGAAGAAGATGCATTTCCTGTTGGCTGGACTAAAAGTGGTTTATGTTCGTACGATGCCAAAGCTAGAGGAAATAGAAAATGAGACTATTATGCAACCACGATCAAGACTAAAATGGGATCAAGATGATTACATATGCAAGGGGCACATATGCAATGCAATGACAGATACTCTGTTTGATATGTAATACAACAAAATCAACTTCCAAAGAAGTATGAGATGCGCTAGAGGCCAAGTATCTAATGGAGGGCGCAACAAGCAAGAAATTTTTGGCTGCTAAATTTTTTAATTATAAAATGACTGATGCTAGGCTAATAATAGAGAAATTCAATGATATTATGCATATCCTAAACCAATTCACCCAGCATAATATGAATATGGATAAGGAGATAAAAGTCTCATCCATAATAGACATACTTCCCCTTCTTGAAAAGATCAAAGGAAAATCCTTAAACGCAAGAAGGAGGATATGAGTCTGGATAACCTTGCACAGTATTTGCAAGAGGAAGAACAAATTAGGCTAAAAGATATCTATGAACCAACTGTGTTTCCATTTAAGATCCACATAGTGGAGGAAATGAAGGAAAATAAAACCTCTGAGAACTCTTTTAATAAAAAAGGGAAATTTCTAAAAAAGAAAAACTTCAATAACAAGAAGGTCGGAAAGTGAATGGGTGCTACAATTATGGAAAAACTAGTTACTTTAAAAGAGATTGATGTTTCCCTAAAAAGAAACCTCAATCTACAAAAGAAAACTTGACAGTAGTAATCTCTGGAATCAACATGATTAAAAGAGAGGATTCTTAGTGGATCGACTATGGTGCTACTAAGCATATCTGCAACAACAAGAGTCTATTCAAGAAACTTAAACTGTCCGATGATGAAAATTATCTCTATATGGAAAACTCAATGAAAGCATCGGTTTAGAGGAAGGGGATAGTTAAATGATGTATACTATGTACCCAAGATAAGAAAGAACCTTGTTTTTGATAGTCAATTAAATAAGTTTGGTTTCAAACAAGTCTTTGTGTCAGATAAATATGTATTGATCAAGGCAAAATGTTTGTTGGAAAAGGATACATGTGTGATGGAATGTTAAAATTGAATATTAATAAAATGGTTGCTTCTGCTTATGTTGTTGACTCTTTTTCTTTATGACATAGTAGATTATGATATGTTAATATTAGAAATATGGATAATATGATTTCATTAAACATGATCCCTAAAAATGATAATAAATCTAATGATAAATATAGGATATGCTCTCTAACGAAAATAATTAGAAACCATTTCCATTGAAATCTGTTAGTACTACTAATCTATTACAATTAATTTATAGTGATGCTTGTGATATGCATAGTATTCCCATTAGAGGAGGAAAGAAGTATTTTATCACATTTATAAATGACTATTCAAAGTATTGTTATTTTTATTTAATGCATACTAAGGATGAAGTATTAAATTCATTTATGACATAAAAGACTGAATTTGAAAACCAACGTGATGTTGAGATTAAGACCGTAACGACCCTGAATTTCCCGACCCAATTTTAAAAATTTTAGAACCATTATTTTAATATAAAATGTGAAACTTACATACGATTTCAATTAACGTCCAAACTTTGTTTATAAATTGCGCCCAGATGGTTATAGATATGGGTAAAGTTTCGTCGGATTATACCGCAGTAAATTTCGTTCGCATTTTGTTGCACATCAGTTCATTTTAAACGTGAAAATTTTTATCTTCCGAACCTGAATATTTTTACATAGAAAAATTCTAAATCATCTTCTGATAAAGACGTCATTTTTCGTTTTTCAAATTTCGGACATCTTTAGCTCCGTCGATCTTATTCTTCTGCGTTTTGCTGCATTCTCCATAATAGAAAATTGCGAATTTTCACAAACAACTTCCGTTGCCATTCAAACTTCACATTTGGAATGCGTCTAGATAGACATAGGCATACGCCAAATTTCGTCGAATAATATGGAAGTGAATTTCGCTCGTCGCATTGGCATATTAGTTTAAATTTTATGTGTAAATTTTCTATCGTCCGAACTCAATTATTTTTCACAATGTTGCATAAGAAAAATATTATGATCATGACGACGCATTTCGTTTCGTCAAATTCCGCTTTTAATTGCTAGTTAAATTGTCGCTCGAGCAAATGGTTCAATAAGATTTACCACTTCGCAAACAATGTCAAACCATCAATATCTTCATACCGTTGTGTCCGCCTCGTCGCGCTGATCAAAACGGTATATTTATTTGTGTCAATCGAAGTTCGGCGTTGCAAATCATAATTGTTTAACGGAGTACAAACTGGTCCGTTACGCCACACAAACCGGTACCCAACTTTCCAACGCTCAGAATTCTAGGAGCCCTTGACCATTCAGAAACCCAATAGCCATCACTTTACAGAAGACATCATTGCTTTGGCCTGGGGACTCTAAACCTCTCTGTAAACCTCTCTGTATATATTTGCTACCTCTGCCTTCTTTTATTCCTCTGCTTTCATTAATTACCCAGCTCACTTCTCTGGTACGTCTCTGCACTTCCTCTCTTCTCCCTCCTACATCATTCTTTTATTATTTTGTCCTCTTCCAGCAAGAAACTCACCAAACCCAAACTCCTCCACTGCATGTCCACCCACTCCCGCCTCCGCACTGCACTGCCGCACTACACCAGCCCACCTCCACCCCTGCCGCTCCGCTCCGCCAGCCACTCCCCGCGTCCCCTACCTACTCCGCCCTCCACTCCACGCGTCCCCTGCCTGCTCCGCCCTCCACTCCCCGCGTCCCCTGCCTGCTCCGCCCTCCACTCCCCGCGTCCCCTGCCCACAGCACTGCCACACCGCACCACCACCCCACACCCACTGCCGCACTGCACCAGCCCCGCTCCGCCACCTCACCTAGTTCGCCCGCCTCCACTGCCACTACAGCGACCACCCCACCAGCCCAGTCCGCCACCCGAACCCACACGCGTCCAGCCGTGTCCCGCTGCCACCATCCGCTTCCAGACCCGAAGCCTCCTTCGTACAGAACCCGGAACCCGAAGTCTCTATTTGTGTAGTTCATGTAGTAATATTTTCTATAAAAAAAACTGTTGCTTTACTTTATATATATTAATATATATATATATATATATATGAGACTGTTAGGTAGCAGTATATACTTCTGAAATTTCTGGTTGCTCATATACAGTGTTTTACTGTGTTTGTTCCAGCTACTTCTCCGGAGACTTAGGATTCCATTCGACTTATCGGATCTATCTAGTTCTTTACTTTGGTATGGTTTTTATATATATATTCAATCGATATATATATTTCAATGAACAGATTATTGATTAAATTATTTGTTTGATTGCAGTTGTATTCGTTTTGCGTCGTGCTTGTTAGGGTCTATTTAATCTATTCGTCTTCGTGCTTCGTCTCTTCTCTAACCACGCAAGGTGAATATTTCATTCACGACTCAACCTATTATGCTATGAAAATCAGGTGATAATTGTTGTTAATATTAATTTGGACATTAAATTGTTGATTGTTTGCACAAAAAATGGACAAACACCTCAAAGTCGTTTGTTTTAATTGATTTTATGTTGTTCTTAGTGATTTGGGTGATTTATGCAAATATATGAAAAGCAGGGACTAAACTGTAAAAGACACGCAGATTTATAGTGGTTCAGCCAGAATGTGCCTACGTCCACTTTATATATTATTTCTCTTTTCTTGTTTAGATTACAAGTACAAAGCTTTGATACAAGTGTCTGAAAGTTGTTTTGAAAGTTCTCTCCGTGCTTGAGCTCTCAAACTTGACCCCCATTGTTGTACCCCTGCCCCTCTATTTATAGAGTGAGGCTGAGGGCAGGGGTCTTGGATGTACATAGTTGCTTGTGGGCCTGGGCTGATGTAATCTGGCCTGGTAGCGTTTTGGTCCGGAAGCACTCTGGTTCGGCTATGCATGGAAGTGGGGTTTGGACCGGTAGTGAGGTTGGTTCGGTGGTGAGGTTGGTTCGGTGGTGAGGTTGGACCGGTAGGTGAGGTTGGACCGGTAGGTGATGGTATGCTGTTTGGACCGGTAATGGGTGGAGTGTGTGTTGGTTCGGTAGGAGTTGGTTCGACATCCTTGGTCTGGGGTGATGGTTCGGTGGTGAGGTTGGACCGGTAGGTGAGGTTGGACCGGTAGGTGATGGTATGCTGTTTGGACCGGTAATGGGTGGAGTGTGTGTTGGTTCGGTAGGAGTTGGTTCGGCATCCTTGGTCTGGGGTGATGGTTCGGTAGGGGTTGGTCCGGCACCTTTGGTCCTGGGTGATGGTTCGGTAGGGGTTGGTCCGGCACCTTTGGTCCTGGGTGATGGTTCGGTAGTCACGAGGAAAGGGATGGTTCGGTAGAGGCTCCTTGCTCCGATTCGGCATGCAGTGGAACAAGGACTGGTTCTGCTCTGCGTGGGAAGAGTGTTGGATCGGTAGGAGTCGGAAACACGCCCAACATTTGCCCCCCAAAGTGGGGCATATGTCAGCATATGTCGCGCTTTGTTTGAGGCCAGTTAGCTTGGAGGAATTCTTATCCGGTTCTGTGTGCCGAACCCATCGGTCCGGTTGTTGGTATTGGCATATAAGTAGGGGCTTCAAGTTATGGTTCATTCCTTACCAAGAGGGATAGTCGAATCGGATTTCCTTGCCGAATCAAACCTACTGCCGAACCATGTTAGAATACCGAATCAGGTGATTTAGCCTTCCCTCGCCGAATGGCTCTCTTTTTTTTTTTGATTTACCGAACGAGCAAGTACCGGATGAATGATGACCTTGATTTACCGAATGGGCTTATGTTTCAAACCATAAGTTAAACTCCAGACGTTATACACTTGCTTGGTTATATCTCTACATCCTTATTCTAACAATGTACTCCTTTGTGTTGCGGATAATGTCTCATAAAGTTGAAACCCGTTCTGATAAGAAGAAGTCTAAGGACCAAGGAGAGTCCTCCATAGTGCCCCCAGTTCAGGCAACACCAGAACGTCATGGACCAACCCCAAGATCGCTAGTAGACGTGTATGGTCCTCAAGAGCTCCTGAACTCATCGCCTGACTGCTTTCCTGGCTCCCTCAAAGATGAGCAGCTCGATGCTATTTCTCGCTCTTTTGGGATTGACAGAACGCTTATGCTGTTGCCGGTGGAAGGAGGTAGGCGTGCAAGTAGAAGATGATGATCAAGACAATCAAGGAGTAGATGCTGGTAAGTCCTCCCCTTTAGTCTTTCCGTTAACTTGGTTGCTTATCACTAATGAATTCTTTCCTTGATCGGATAGGCGGTCAACAGGACAAGGGTAAAGCTCCGATACGGCCGGCTCCTTGACTTGACCTGGATATCTTTTTGCTTACTGAACATTGTTGTATATGTTAGTCTCAAAATAGTAACGTAACTTTTAGGTCATAATTATGTTACTTGTAATAAACAACATTATCTTTGGCGTGTAATTTTTAAACTTAAGCTGATTCTGTCGTATTTGAATGCTTTTGTTATTTTGCCATGTTGTATAAGAAATATAGTTATGCATATGCTTGTAATTCAGTTGTGTTTGATGTCAAGTTCTTGCTTAAAACATATTTTCATGCCTTGCATTGCTAGTGTGATGTATGAATAAATTATAGCCATGTATTTGTACACAAAAGAAGAAAATACCGCCTTTCATGTTCTAATTGTAGATGGCAGTTTTGAATGTCTTGTGTGACTAAGTATGGAATGCGGCCTAGTGTCCCGTTGTGGGTTCCGACTCCCATTAGCGAATGCCTCCTATTCCGTGTCCTGTACTTTAGGGATTGTTATAGAGGATAGGAGAAAAGTTTTTCAAATAAAATTGAAATATGAGAAATAGTAAAACTTCCAATCATGGAAGGCCTTCGATGTGCTTAAGTTCGCGGCAAACGGGCTTTGTAGTCACTTTCCCTAGCTGTGGGTCTTGGAGACATTTGTCACCCATCTTACGCCTCCGCGTGGAGTTAATTCTTTTTTACCACAGCCGCACTTAAGACACATTGGAGCCGAGATCGCGCACAGTAACTACCCGGGCCATTATGGCCCGTAATCGTGGGTATTATTCGATTTACTGTGGCCGACTAGCGTGGGTGCCGATCGTCAACCGTGAACTGCCCCTGGCTGGCCACACCTTATGTTGGGGCTTATAGTCGGTTCACAGTTGCCGGCGAGCCGAACGCCGTAATGAGCTGCCTCGGCTATAGTCGGCCTTCTCGGTGGCTTATAATCGGCTCATTACAGTTGGCTTTGAGGGCCGTCGCGAGCAATGAGTTAACCCGCAGCAGAGGGATGTCGGAGCAAAAGTGTCTCATTGGCGAGGGCATAGATTCGTATAGTACCTGTTAGGTCTTGTCCAGGAGAAGTCGCGCTGTGGAGCGCCTTGAATGGAAATGCTATTTGCACAGGATTTTGTTCAACAGAAAAGGATAAAGTTAACAAGCAGCCAAGATATAAAGGAACAAGTTAAAAAAGAGAGAAGGTTTTTTAAAGTGGTTCGGCACGAAAATGCCTACGTCCACTGATTCTCTTTGTTAATTCGCTTCATATGGGCAGTGCAAGTTAAGTAAAGTATCGACGAAGGTGTTGGATGTTCCATGCCCTCTAGAACACCTCCCCGTCCACTGTTGACAAAATATAAGCTCCATTGTGGAGATCTTTATGAATTACATATGGTCCATCCCAGATTGGATCTAGTGCTCCGGGGCGAGGGAAGATTCGCTTGAGGACAAGATCCCCTTCTTGTAAGGTACGATGCTTGACTTTGGAGTTGTATTGTGCTGCCACTTTTTGCTTGTGGGCTGCTGCTTTGAGGACTGCATCATTTCTTCTCTCCTCAATTAGATCCAAAGACACGTGAAGGAGTTCTTCGTTCTCTTCTGGGTTATAGTGGATCCTACGGTGGGAAAGCACAATAGTTTCAACCGGGAGCATAGCCTCCGATCCGTATGCTAAAGAGAAAGGAGTGTGCCCCGTTGATGTTCTGAAAGATGTGCGATAGGCCCACAGTGCCGTAGGGAGTTCATCCACCCAAGTGCCCTTTGACTTTTCGAGTTTCTTTTTGATTAGGGTTTTCAGAATTTTGTTGACGGCTTCGACTTGTCCGTTTGCTTGGGGATACGCCACGGATGAGAAGCTTTTGTGAATTTCGTGCTCTCGGCACCAGTTGGCGAATTCCTCGCAGTCAAACTGAAGCCCATTGTCTGATATGATTTTGAGTGGGACCTCGTACCTGCATAGAACATTTTTGATCAAGAAGTTAATAAATTTTGTTGAAGATACTTTATTCAAAGGTTCCGCTTCCACCCATTTGGTGAAATAGTCGACTGCCACTATAGCATATTTGGCCCCGCCTCGGCCCATTGGTAGCTCGCCGATTAAGTCAATTCCTCATACTGCAAAGGGCCATGGACTGGTCATTTGAGTAATCTCAGTTGTTGGTAGTCGCGGAATCTTAGCAAACTTCTGGCATCTGTAGCATTTTCCGACAAAATCTAAGGCGTCTTTGCTTAAGGTGGGCCAGAAATATCCATATCGGAGTATCTTTTTTGCCAAAGTCTGCCCTCCGGTGTGATCTCCGCAGCTCCCTTGATGAATGTTGGATAAGATTTCCTTGGCTTCCCTTCCAGCGACACACCTTAATAGGGGGTTAGAGAATTCACGCCGATAGAGGGTGTCCTCCTGTATTGTGTAGCGGGAAGCTTTCCTCAAGATTTTCTTGACTTCGTTACGCCCGTTGGGTTGTGTGCCACTTTCTAAGTAGTCTCGGATGGGAGTCATCCAAGTTGCTTCTTCGGTTGCAGCTATCAGATTCACTTGCTCAAAACTTGGGGTCAGTTGCTTCGAGATGGCTACTGCTTCGGAAATATCGCCGTCTCTCACGCTTGCTTGCTTCGCCAATTCGTCGGCCTCTCGGTTCTCTTCCTGAGGGATGTGTTTGACTAAGTAGTGGTCCAATCGACTGAGAAGTAACTTGGTCTTCTTTAAATATGCTATGAGTCGTTCTTCTCGAGCCTGGAATTCTCCTAGTATTTGATTAACAATAAGTTGAGAATCGCTATGAAGACACAAAGAATTGGCTCCGATTTCCAAGGCAAGTTCTAATCCAGCTATCATTGCTTCATACTCTGCATCGTTGTTGGTGGCAGCGAACTCCAACCTTATAGCATAGTGCAGCTTATTTCCCCTAGGAGTGATTATTACCACACCTGCCCCCGAGCCTTATTTGTTTGACGCACCATCCACGAAGAGATTCCACTTGATGTCTTCTGCTATTTCCGATTGCTCCTTACTTTCGTTGGTAGTGAATTCTGCAATGAAATCGGCCATGGCTTGTCCCTTGATAGCGGTGCGAGGGTGATAGGTGATATTATACTGACTTAGTTCAATGCACCATTTAAGTAGTCGCCCAGAAGTGTCGGGACGATGGAGTACCTGCCTCAGTGGTTGATCGGTCAGAACTTTGATGGAATGGGACTGGAAGTAGTGACGCAGTTTCCATGACGTGATTAGTAAACAGTATGCTAGCTTCTCAAGTTTAGGATATCTGACTTCTACCCCCGTAAACCTTTTGCTGACAAAGTAAACTGGCCGCTGCGTGCGGTTGTCTTCCCTTACCAAGGCAGCACTTAGGGCGTGAGATGACACAACAAGGTATAGGTATAATTCTTCGTCTTCGCTTGGAGTAGAGAGTACCGGTGGTTTCTGGAGGTGTTCGATTAAGTTAAGGAAAGTGGTTAAGCATTCGTTAGTCCATTCGAACTTTCCTTTGTCTTTCTTTAGAGCTTCGAAAAAGGGGACGCACTTGTCCGTTGCCCTGGAGATGAATCGGCTTAGGGCGGCCACCTTTCCGTTCAAACTTTGCATTTCCTTCCGAGTGGAAGGTATCTTGATATCCCTTAGCGCTCGGACTTGTTCAGGGTTTGCTTCAATTCCTCTGGCATGGACGATGAATCCTAAGAATTTTCCTGATGACACTCCGAAGGAGCATTTTAGTGGATTCAACTTCATTCCATACTGTCGAAGTACCTGGAACATCTCGCCTAGGTGGCTTACGTGATCATCGGCTTTTCTTGACTTTACCAGCATGTCATCCACATATACTTCCATAGTTTGCCCTATTAGGCCCCACAAACATCTTGTTGACGAGGCGCTGGTAGGTGGCTCCTGCGTTTTTAAGTCCGAAAGGCATTACCTTGTAGCAGTACAATCCCCGGTCAGTGATGAAACTAGTGTGGTCTTGATCGGGAGCATGCATAGGAATTTGGTTATATCCTGAATATGCGTCCATAAAGGATAAGAGTTCGTGCCCGGCTGTGCTGTCTATAAGCTGATCGATTCGGGGAAGCGGGAAGCAATCCTTTGGGCAGGCGTCGTTTAGGTTGGAAAAGTCAATGCATGTCCACCACTTCCCATTAGCCTTCTTTACCAGCACCGGGTTAGCGATCCATTCCGGGTAGATGGCTTCTCGTATGAAGTCATTGGCGAGCAGATTCTTCACCTCTTCATCTAAGGCTGCTGATCGCTCTGCCCCCATGCTTCTCTTTCTTTGCTTTACGGGTGCTTTGGTAGGATCAATGTTTAGTACGTGGCATGCTACGTCGAGGGAGATTCCGGTCATGTCAGAGTGTGACCATGCGAATACATCCAAGTTGTGGCGAAGAAAATCAATGAGTTGTTCCTTCAATTATGCTTTTAGTTGGGACCCAATTTTCAATAGTCTACTTGAGTCGTGCTTGTCTACAGATACAAATTCCATAGTCTCTGCAGGCTCGGCGGTGGCCTCCTCCTCCCTGTCCCTGGGGACTAATTCATTGAAGGGATCGCTGGTATATCAAAGAGGAGGGGCTTTCTTTAGTTGCTATGCTTCCAAACTTTTTGTGCAGAGGGCAACCTCTACACTCTTCCCTTTATCCTTCCTGTGGTTGTTGCGAAGTTCAGTTACATAGCAGTCTCGATCAACGTCCTGGTCTTCCTCTACTTCCCCTACTCCATTGTCCGTTGGAAATTTCATCTTTAGGCACTATGGGGCCAGGACAATTTGGAAGTCAGACAGGGCTGGCCTTCCCAAGAAAGCGTTGTAGTTTCTTCCTTCTGATGTGTTCTTCAATCAAGTCCCGGAGATGATGGCATTCATTGGTATCATGCCCATGAGATTCGTGGAAGCGGCAGAACTTTCCAAACTTCTGCGCGTTATTTGATTCCTTCCTGTACGGTGGGCGTTCGTATCTAACTTCGCCTTGGGTGGCAAGGAAGATGTTTTTCGACGGTTTCATTCAAAGGATTGTAAGTGTCGAATCTCGGTCCTGGCCGATATAGGCGCTTTTCTCCCTTCTTGCCCCCAGCATTGTCTCTAGAATCATTTCTTCGAATGTCCTTTGCTACAGCGGGCGCGTTGCTGTGAGTTGCCTTATTTTGTTGCCCTGACTGCCCCTCAGTGGCAGCGTCTTTAAGCCTCATATATTTCCCGGCTTCATGGAAGAAATCGGGTAAAGTAGCTGGTTTTTCTTTTGTTAGTATTCTAGCGAATTTAGTGTCTGGATGAACACCACTACAGAGGGCCATTAGGATAAGCTTCTCGTCGGCAACTTGGACTGCGGCCGCTGCGGCATTGAATCGGGTTAGGTATTGTTGCAGTTTTTCTCCGGGTTTCTATTTGATGCTGGATAAGGAATAAGCATCCTTAGGTTGTTCCACATGAATGCGGAACTGACTGATAAACTTTTCTTTCAACATTTCCCACGAGCTGATGGATCCCTGGGGTAAATGACAGAACCAGGAGGTAGCGAGATCTGCTAAGAATAGTGGAAAGCATTTGCACAGTACTCCCTCTGTTGCTCCGCTCATGAGCATATGCTGTGTGTATCTTTGTAAGTGTACGATGGGGTCGGAGGTTCCCTTGTAAGGTTCCATTGTCGGCATCTTCCATTCTCGGGGGGCGATAGCAATTTCGATATTGCAGGCGAAAGGGCTGGTTACCCTAGCGCCTATCCCTCGATCTCTTTGCTCCCGTTGGACGCACTCTCTGAATAAGCGTGCCATCCTTTCATCAGAATTTGGAGCAGATAGAAAAGAATTTGGTTCTATTCTTTGGGATTGATTCCGTCCAGATGACCTGTAGGGATGGTATCGTCTATCATTCCTCATATTTTCCAACGGCTGCCTTTGATCTTCTGGGAGCATGCTAGGGTCAGCTACAGTTGGCCCTTGCCTTGACTTCCCCTGCTGGTTTCTGATCTAAGCACTTCCTCGGGTCCAACTTCGGGCTGGACTCTAGCTCGGCCCCGTTCACCGGCGTTTCCGTGGTTAGGCAGTATGACAGGCTCAGCTACAGTTGACCTTTGTCCGGTACCTCCCCCGTTGGGTTCGGTACCAAACGTTTCCTCAGGCCTAACTTCGGGCTGTGCTCGGTCTCGGCTCCTACCATGGCTACTTCTGCCGTTAGCTCCTTCGAAGAAGGAAGATCTTTGTTGTCTCTGAGATCCTCCAGACTGGGACTCGCCCCATGATTCAGTGTTGCGGTTGGATTCTTCAGCATCCCTTAAGCGTGACATGAGATGGTCCACCAAGGCTTCCTGCTGGGACGTGAAGTGGTTAGTTACTTCAACCACAACTCTGTCCAAATCTGCCCTGGTAATTGCTACAGGCTGTTCTGTGGCAGGAGTGGTTGGGTTAGCCTGTCCTTCATTTGTTACTGCTGTTGGAGGAGGACAATTTACTTGATTCGTGACAGTTGGATCTGGAAGACTGCTGGATGCGATGTTTTTTCCTTTGTTAACATCTTTTCTCTATTTGGGAGGCATGTTTTCCAAGTGGCGAACGATGCTGTTAGGAAAACTGTTTAGTGGATGAAGCTGAAGCTTCGAGCTTCTAGTTCTCAGTGAAAGCACCAAAAATGTTTGCACAAAAAATGGACAAACACCTCAAAGTCGTTTGTTTTAATTGATTTTATGTTGTTCTTAGTGATTTGGGTGATTTATGCAAATATATGAAAAGCAGGGACTAAATTGTAAAAGACACGTAGATTTATAATGGTTCAGCAAGAATGTGCCTACGTCCACTTTATATATTATTTCTCTTTTCTTGTTTAGATTACAAGTACAAAGCTTTGATACAAGTGTCTGAAAGTTGTTTTGAAAGTTCTCTCCGTGCTTGAGCTCTCAAACTTGACCCCCATTGTTGTACCCCTGCCCCTCTATTTATAGAGTGAGGCTGAGGGCAGGGGTCTTGGATGTACATAGTTGCTTGTGGGCCTGGGCTGATGTAATCTGGCCTGGTAGCGTTTTGGTCCGGAAGCACTCTGGTTCGGCTATGCATGGAAGTGGGGTTTGGACCGGTAGTGATGTTGGCTCGGTGGTGAGGTTGGTTCGGTGGTGAGGTTGGACCGGTAGGTGAGGTTGGACCGGTAGGTGATGGTATGCTGTTTGGACCGGTAATGGGTGGAGTGTGTGTTGGTTCGGTAGGAGTTGGTTCGGCATCCTTGGTCTGGGGTGATGGTTCGGTGGTGAGGTTGGACCGGTAGGTGATGGTATGCTGTTTGGACCGGTAATGGGTGGAGTGTGTTTTGGTTCGGTAGGAGTTGGTTCGGCATCCTTGGTCTGGGGTGATGGTTCGGTAGGAGTTGGTCCGGCACCTTTAGTCCTGGGTGATGGTTCAGTAGTCACGAGGAAAGGGATGGTTCGGTAGAGGCTCCTTGCTCCGATTCGGCATGCAGTGGAACAAGGACTGGTTCGACTCTGCGTGGGAAGAGTGTTGGATCGGTAGGAGTCGGAAACACGCCCAACATTGATTGTTGAAATAAAATTGCTATACAAGTTAAAATGGAGTATTGATAGAACTTAAATTTTCTAAATTGACGCCATGTATTGTTAAAAAGATTTAATGTGATAAATTGTGATTTGATGTTGGTTTATGGTAAATAGTTGTGACATTAAAAATTGTTATGTGATGTTGAAATTGGTTGTTAATATAAGCGATAATGAATCTGAAATTGAATGTGATATAGGATAATTAATAATTTAAAATGGATTATATATGTTGAACTTGACCCCTTTAAATGTTAATTAAATCGTCACGTAGAAATAGTGTTAACTACACTTTGAACCACTAAATGAATGATTGATGTAGTAATTTGATAATAGACACCAAGTGAAAAACCATATTGTAATAATCTTTAGTCTGCATGAAATGATAGTGTGGACTCTAGGAATAATTATATTAATTTGCATAAATAACAAATGTAAATTAATACGATTATTTCGGGATTATTTAAATAAATTATTAAATTGTTATGTATGGTTGCTATTGCTTGTTTATTTACTTCGACACCATCCAGTTATCAGACTGCAAGTTCCCTTTGCTATGCTTTGTTTTATATTGAATGATATTGGGTTGAAATGATAAATACCCAATTAAACAACTTGGCCTAGGATAGATAATTAAAAATAAGAAACCCGATTAGTCAACAAAAATTATTTTTGAAATTGAAATCTATTTGAAATTAAGGAATGAACTTAACAAATTGTTTGGAAATTAAGTAACGAACTTAATGGATTTAATTAATGGATTAAATCGAAATAAATTAATAGGAATAAATTAATGGGGTTTAATTGAAACGGATTAATAAACCTATTTAATTGAATAAAATGAATTGGCAAATTTATTTGAAATGAGATTTAAAAACAAGGAAGTTTTAGGATTTAATAATTTCAAAATTTATTAGGTTTGTTAGATTTAGATTTAAAATCGGTTTTAATTAAATAGATTTGAAACTTGTCATAAATTAAGTTTGAGATTTAGAAAATTTGACTTAAGTGGAATACGAAACTAACTAAAGTTTTATGGATTTAATTTAGTGATAATTTAAATTTAAAATGATTTTAAATTTAATAAAATTGATTTAATCAAATTAATGATTATGGAATGTAACGATGAATGTAAATACGAATTGAAATGAATAGAATTTGGTTTAATGATGAGAACTAAAATTTACCGTTAAATCGAATTAATTGGAGTATTAACTAAATTTAGGAAGTGAAATTTAGATCTCATTAAAATTGAACAGGAATACTTAATTTTATTGTTAACTCAAATGTTGAACTAAAGACTGCATTTGGAAAGATGTTTTAATATCCGAAATAAATTGAATCGTGAAATGTCAAATTTTGGAAGTCAAATTTGCACCTTGACTTTTGGACTGTGATTTGTTTGAACGTTAATTTAACCGACCATCGGGTAGTGAATACGTAGTTATTAAAGAGACCGGGATCGGGAATAGACATACTCTCTGTCGATACCAAAAACCACTTTAATAACTATTATACGCGGAGTGTTGATCCAGAATGAAGTGGATGGTTTGGTGAACGCATTGACTGAAGAAAGAGAACGATATTGGATGACCCCTGACATGACTAAAATAGGAGCCGCGTCGGGCCATTGAGGATCGCCACCTCTAGCGGACACACTTCTTTGATACCATATATATTACTTTTGTGATTCTATTTGGGTGCACCCCTTGATTTGGGAGTGTTGTTTCGTGGTGTTGAGGTAGTAGCTGCTATGCTCAACATCAGTCCGGATCACGCAACTACTAGTATCCTAGTTGGTATCGCCTCATGTACCTTGTCATACTGATTATCCTATTCGCGACCACTATGTTTTGGTTTGTACCTTTAGTATATGGATTGCCCTCTGGTGACTTCCGGTTTTGGGGAAACTACGGTCTTGTATATTCTCTTGGGAATAAAATGTGTTAAGGGGGATTATGGTAACGCCTTAACACTATTTTAATATCGTACTTTACTGATTAGACATTATCTACATATCGTATTCTATTGTATATATATAGATAGTTTATCGGATCCTTAGAGATGTTTATTTTATTCATCTTTTAAGTTATGGACTTTTTCCCTTGCACTTGATTTTCTTATATAAGATTTTGAGTCCTGACTCGAGTGTTTCTTTTTGTATATGCTCGGGTCAGTCTGAAGCTATCCAGTTTGCTGATCAAGGTTGGTTGAAGATGCCGAAGGCTTAGCATTTATCTTTATCAGTCTATTTCTATTCCTGTATTGATGTCCTAGTCTGTTGGACATTTATGTATTTTCTTTTAGTCACTTTATGTTAAGACATTGTTGTATTTTATGTAGTAGCTTCATGAACTGCTATTATGACGATGTATTTTCCGCTGCATTATTCTGTGACTGTTCTGTGTCTGTGATGTTGTATTGATTCTCATTTACATTTATGTATTTATAATCCCATAATGATTCGTGTTTTGTATTATTTAAGTTGACATGTGTTGATTATTGTCAATTTAAATGGTCCAAATATACGGGTTGTTACAGTTGGTATCAGAGCTTCGGTTTCCCTAAAAACCTTAGTTTGGGATTATATATAAACTCATTAAAGATAGGGTAGCAATACCCTAGAATGAGGAGAATCGATTCAATATCCAAATCCTTTCATTTCAAACTTCTTTGATTCGTTGATTGGACTTTCCTTAAAATTCTATGATTTTCTATCCTTGGTTCTAAAAATCTCTTTTGGTATTTCAGGATGGGTACAAGAGGAAACAATAGGGGAGGAAGGGGCCATGGTCCTACTCAGGCTGCAACTGCCGCTCCAGCTCCTGTCAAATTCACCACTCTTAGTAAGGAGTATACACAGTTGGGAGGTATTAAGTTTTCTGGATCCGAGAACATTATCGAGGCTCAGCAATGGCTTAAAGGCTTAGAGAAGATATTTTCTGGTCTGGAGATCACTGATGCTCAAAAGCGTCAGCTTGCTGCCTGGAAACTTCAGGATGCCGTGCAAGATTGGTGGGAATCAGTTACTTCTCGTATCGAGGAGAACACCATCACTTGGGCCTAGTTTACGTATAAAATTATTTGGATTTCGTAGTCTAAATTCTTCTTTTAATCTTTGGAATGTTATTCATCTAGTCTATCTTTTGATTAGGGATACTTTCTCGGCACAATGGATGCCAGCTGCTGGGAAAACCCAACTTTATAGAGCTTTTATGGATCTTAAGCAAGGCAGTATGACCTTTTCGGAGTATGAGAGGAAATTCAACGAACTCTCCAAGTTCGGCCCGGGATTGATTGATACACCCATTCTAAAGAACGAGAAGTTCATTTTGGGAGCAAGACCAGAGTATTATGACTTGCTTACTGGCCACACCCGCTGCACCTTCACAGAGCTTGTTGACTATGCTCTTAGATATGAGGCGAAGCCTAAGGGTCATACTGCGAAGGCCACTCCTACTCAGCCCTCCTCTAGCCAGCCCGGGAAGAGGAAGATGAACTTTGATCAACAAAAGAAAGCTTGGCAGAAGACTACTGGATTGGGATACGCCCAGAAAAGCCCAATCGACCTTGCTGATATCACTTGCTTCAAATGCGATAAGAAGGGCCATTATGCTAATAGTTGTCCATCTACCAGAGCTGCTGTTCCCCCACCTTCTATGACTAGGAGAGATTTATGCCATGTCTGCCTCCAGCCAGGACATTTCAAGAGAGACTGCCCAATGCAAAAGAGAGGCACACCATCTGGAGTATTTGCTATCACCACTCCTACACCACCTCCACCGCCTGCTCAGGATGACCAAGGTACCTTACGAAGTACTTTTTCATTACATGATTTACCTGTTAGGGTATTATTCGATACTGGTGCTTCTCATAGCTTCATATCTATTGATCTTTGTAATAAGCTCAAATTAGAACCTACTCTTGCTACTACTTCCTTATGTGTCTCCAACCCTATTGGAGGACTTGCCAACCTCAGTAGAATTTGTAAAGAGGTTGTGCTCTTGTATGGAAGATATCGATTCACTTGGGATTTTTATGCGCTTGGCTTTGTAGCATTCGACATCTTATTGGGTGCTGATTGGTTAAGGAAATTCGATGCTGTTATTTCTTGCAAAGCTCGTTCTGTTTCTCTAGTCAATGACAAGGGTCTACCGCTTGTCATTGAATACAAATAACCGCAGAAATATGCCGGAAGCTTCATATTCTCTCTTGATGCTCACCCGGATGATCTTAGTACCACCCCTATTGTCCAGCGGTTTCCCGATGTATTTGGAGAGGTCAACTCCCTACCGCCTAAACGGGAGATCGATTTCCGCATTGACCTTATTCCCGGAGCTACTCCCGTAGTTCTCCCTCACAGAAGAATGGCTCCTAAAGAGAAAGCTGAACTTAAAACTCAAATTGATGATCTATTTGCTAGGAGTTTGATTAGGAGAAGTTGTTCTGAATGGGGCGCCGCAGTTGTATTTGTCACCAAATCAGATGGGTCTCTTCGCATGTGTGTTGATTACAGGGAACTGAACAAACGCACTCTCAAGAACCGCTATCTGATGCCTTGCATCAATGATTTATTCGATCAGCTCCATGGAGCTAAAGTTTTCTCCCAACTTGATCTTGCCACTGGGTTCCACCAACTCAGAGTAGCAGAAGATAGTATTCATAAGACAGCTTTCCGTACCGAAAATGGATTCTATGAATGGTTGGTTATGCCATTCGGTTTGACCAACGCACCTGCTTATTTCGTCGACTTAATGAATCGAGTCTTCCGTGATGTCCTTAATAAGTTTGTACTGGTCTTCATTGATGATATTCTCGTCTTCTCCAAGGATGAGAAAGAGCATGGGACACATCTTGCTTATGTTCTAGAAAATCTTCGAAATCATCAGCTAAAAGCCAAGTTCTCTAAATGCCACATCTGGCAAGACGAAGTGAGATTCCTGGGCCACATAGTTTCTGAAAATGGGATTTCGGTCGATCTAGCTAAGATCGCCGTAATCAATGTAAGTTCTATCTTATTCGTTATTTCTATTCAATCCCTCTTATCCCTTTCTAATTTGAAAATTTATCTACAGGATTGGGAGACTCCAAAAACTCCTACTGATATTCGTAGCTTCTTGGGATTGGCCGGTTATTATCGTAGATTTATTGAGCACTTTGCCCGGATTCTGCCCCACTTACTGCTTTAACTCGAAAGGATGTCAAGTTTATTTGGAGTGAGAAGTGCGAGTCAGCTTTTAATAAGTTGAAGTGTAAGTTAACTTCAGCTCCAGTTCTTGCGGTAATCGATGGAAGTGAAGGATTAACTGTCTATACAGATGCTTGCCGAGAAGGTTTAGGCGCTGTTCTTATGCAAAACGGAAAGGTTATTGCTTATGCTGGCCGCCAGTTGAAGATCCATGAAGTAAACTATGCAACTCATGATCTAGAGCTTCTTGCAGTTGTATTTGCTTTGAAACTATGGAGGCATCATCTTTTGGGAACTAAATTTGAATTATTCTCTAATCATAAGTCCTTGAGATATATCTTTTCTCAGAAGGATTTGAACCGGATCAAGTCTGATGGCTCGAATTCTTAGCTGCATATGATCTCGACATCAATTATACTCCTAGGAAAGCAAATGTTGTAGCTGATGCTTTGAGCCGTAGCAAAGCATTGTCATGTTGTAATCTTGTAGAAGGCATGCTATTTCAGCTTGTTATCTCCCCATCTCTTATAGATCGCATCAAAGCTAAGCAATATGAGGACACCTTGCTCTATCGCATGAAGGAGTTAGTTCTTGGTAGAGTTGGAAATGCTGACAGTAAAGTGGGAGCACAGATAGATAGTAATGGAGTTCTGAGGATTGACAACCGTATTTGTGTTCCTAATGTCGATGGATTGAGACAAGAAGTGCTTAGAGAAAACCATCAGTCATCACTTTCATTTCATCCTGGTGTCACTAAGATGTACCAAAATATGAAGCGTTTATATTGGTGGAGTGGGATGAAGAGAGATATTTCTGTATACGTCAGTAGATGCACCACTTGCCAGCAAGTCAAGGCCGATCACCGGAAGACGGCAGGATTACTTCAACCCCTAGAGATTCCGTGTTGGAAATAGGATCAGATTTCTATGGACTTCATTGGTGGATTACCGAGGACCAGAAAATGGAACGAGAGTATTTGGGTGATTGTTGATAGGTTGACCAAATCTGCTCATTTTATTCCTGTTAAGACCACTCATACTGCTTTGAGTTTGGCCGAGATGTATATGAGAGAGATTGTTAGACTTCATGGAGTTCCATCTAGTATTCTGTGCGATAGAGACCCTTTATTCACTAGTAAATTCTGGAAGGCATTTTAGGACGTCTTGGGCACTAAACTGAATCTGAGCACAGCTTATCATCCTCAAACAGATGGCCAAACTGAAAGGGTGAATCAGATTTTGGAGGATTTGCTCCGAGCTTGCATAATTGATTTCGGTGGATCTTGGGAAGACCATCTCCATTTGGTTGAATTCACTTATAATAACAGTTATCGGGTATGTCAAAATTTTCAATTTGAACAAGCAAATTTGAATTGGAATTTAACCACCTTTATATTCAGGCAAGTATCGATATGGCATCGTTCGAAGCTTTATATGGACGACCATGCAAATCGCCGGCTTGTTGGATTGAGCCTGGTGATCGATTGGTTCTTGGCCCAGATATGATTATAGAAGCATCCGAGAAGGTTAATGAGATCAGAAGAAAGATGAAGACCGCACAGGATAGGCAGAAGAGCTATGTAGATAGGCGTAGAAGAGAGTTGGAATTCCAGGTTGGGGATGAGGTATTCCTTAAGGTATCACCTTTGAAGAATGTTATTCGATTTGGTCGTAGAGGGAAGCTTGCTCCTAGATTTGTTGGACCATTCACTATCACCGAGAGAATTGGTACACTAGCTTATAGAGTTGCATTATCAGAAAAGTTTGAGGGCGTGCACAACGTTTTCCACGTTTCACATCTTCGGAAGGTTGTACATGATCCATCCATTACCATTCCTTTTGCTCAGTTAGATGAGGTTGATATTGAGCCGGATTTGACTATAGAGAGGAGACCACTTCGTATTATTGATAGGGATGCGAAGCAGCTTAGAAGAAAATCTGTTAGCCTAGTCAAAGTCCAATGGAGTCCCGATGATCGTGATTGTACTTGGGAAACCGAGGAGAGTATCCGAGATTCTAATCCAGAATTATTTGTTGAAGGTAAATTCCATTCGATATTCTATACTTAATTCGATAATCTATTCTATATCCATTGTATCTCTTTTATCTGTTCTTCCACTCTTTACCTTGTTCCTTTTCGAGGATGAAAAGTTTTGAGTGGGGGAGAATGTAACGACCCTGAATTTCCGACCCAATTTTAAAAATTTTAGAACCATTATTTTAATATAAAATGTGAAACTTACATACGATTTCAATTAACGTCCAAACTTTGTTTATAAATTGGGCCTAGATGGTTATAGATATGGGTAAAAGTTTCGTCGGAAAATACCGCAGTAAATTTCGTTCGCATTTTGTTGCACATCAGTTCATTTTAAACGTGAAAATTTTTATCTTCCGAACCTGAATATTTTTACATAGAAAAATTCTAAATCATCTTCTGACAAAGACGTCATTTTTCGTTTTTCAAAATTCGGACATCTTTAGCTCCGTCGATCTTATTCTTCTGCGTTTTGCTGCATTCTCCATAATAGAAAATTATGAATTTTCACAAAACAACTTCCGTTGCCATTCAAACTTCACATTTGGAATGCGTCTAGATAGACATAGGCATACACCAAATTTCGTCGAATAATATGGAAGTGAATTTCGCTCGTCGCATTTACATATTAGTTTAAATTTTATGTGTAAATTTTCTATCGTCCGAACTCAATTATTTTTCACAATGTTGCATAAGAAAAATATTATGATCATGATGGCGCATTTCGTTTCGTCAAATTCCACTTTTAATTGCTAGTTAAATTGTCGCTCGAGCAAATGGTTCAATAAGATTTACCACTTCGCAAACAATGTCAAACCATCAATATCTTCATACCGTTGTGTCCACCTCGTCGCGCTGATCAAAACGGTATATTTATTTGTGTCAATCGGAGTTCGGCGTTGCAAATCATAATTGTTTAACGGAGTACAAACTGGCCCGTTACGCCACACAAACCGGTACCCAACTTTCCAACGCTCAGAATTCTAGGAGCCCTTGACCATTCAGAAACCCAATAGCCATCACTTTACAGAAGACATCATTGCTTTGGCCTGGGGACTCTAAACCTCTCTGTATATATTTGCTACCTCTGACTTCTTTTATTCCTCTGCTTTCATTAATTACCCAGCTCACTTCTCTGGTACGTCTCTGCACTTCCTCTCTTCTCCCTCATACATCATTCTTTTATTATTTTGTCCTCTTCCAGCAAGAAACTCACCAAACCCAAACTCCTCCACTGCACGTCCACCCACTCCCGCCTCCGCACTGCACTGCCGCACTACACCAGCCCACCTCCGCCCCTGCCGCTCCACTCCGCCAGCCACTCCCCGCGTCCCCTGCCTACTCCGCCCTCCACTCCACGCCTCCCCTGCCTGCTCCGCCCTCCACTCCCCGCGTCCCTTGCCCACAGCACTGCCGCACCGCACCACCACCTCACACCCACTACCGCACTGCACCAGCCCCGCTCCGCCACCTCACCTAGTTCGCCCGCCTCCACTACCACTACAGCGACCACCCCACCAGCCCAGTCCGCCATCCGCCACCCGAACCCACCCGTGTCCAGCCGTGTCCCGCTGCCACCATCCGCTTCCAGACCCGAAGCCTCCTTCGTACAGAACCCAGAACCCGAAGTCTCTGTTTGTGTAGTTCATGCAGTAATATTTTCTAAAAAAAAACTGTTGCTTTACTTTATATATATTAATATATATATATATATATGAGACTGTTAGGTAGCAGTATATACTTCTGAAATTTCTGGTTGCTCATATATAGTGTTTTACTGTGTTTGTACCAGCTACTGCTCCGGAGACTTAGGATTCCATTCAACTTATCGGATCTATCTAGTTCTTTACTTTGGTATGGCTTTTATATATATTCAATCGATATATATATTGCAATGAACAGATTATTGATTAAATTATTTGTTTGATTGCAGTTGTATTCGTTTTGCGTCGTGCTTGTTAGGGTCTATTTCATCTATTCGTCTTCGTGCTTCGTCTCTTCTCTAACCACGCAAGGTGAATATTTCATTCACGACTCAACCTATTATGCTATGAAAATCAGGTGATAATTGTTGTTAATATTAATTTGGACAATAAATTGTTGATTGTTGAAATAAAATTGCTATACAAGTTAAAATGGAGTATTGATAGAACTTAAATTTTCTAAATTGACACCATGTATTGTTAAAAAGATTTAATGTGATAAATTGTGATTTGATGTTGGTTTATGGTAAATAGTTGTGACATTAAAATTTGTTATGTGATGTTGAAATTGGTTGTTAATATAAGCGATAATGAATCTGAAATTGAATGTGATATAGGATAATTAACAATTTAAAATGGATTATATATGTTGAACTTGACCCCTTTAAATGTTAATTAAATCGTCATGTAGAAATAGTGTTAACTACACTTTAAACCACTAAATGAATGATTGATGTAGTAATTTGATAATAGACACCAAGTGAAAAACCATATTGTAATAATCTTTAGTCTGCATGAAATGATAGTGTGGACTCTAGGAATAATTATATTAATTTGCATAAATAACAAATGTAAATTAATACGATTATTTTGGGATTATTTAAATAAATTATTAAATTGTTATGTATGGTTGCTATTTCTTGTTTATTTACTTCGACACCATTCCAGTTATCACACTACAAGTTCCCATTGCTATGCTTTGTTTTATATTGAATGATATTGGGTTGAAATGATAAATACCCAATTAAACAACTTGGCCTAGGATAGATAATTAAAAATAAGAAACCCGATTGGTCAACAAAAATTATTTTTGAAATTGAAATCTATTTGAAATTAAGGAATGAACTTAACAATTTGTTTGGAAATTAAGTAACGAACTTAATGGATTTAATTAATGGATTAAATTGAAATAAATTAATAGGAATAAATTAATGGAGTTTAATTGAAACAGATTAATAAACCTATTTAATTGAATAAAATGAATTGGCAAATTTATTTGAAATGAGATTTAGAAACAAGGAAGTTTTAGGATTTAATAATTTGAAAATTTAGTTTGTTAGATTTATATTTAAAATCGGTTTTAATTAAATAGATTTGAAACTTGTCATAAATTAAGTTTGAGATTTAGAAAATTTGACTTAAGTGGAATACGAAACTAACTAAAGTTTTATGGATTTAATTTAGTGATAATTTAAATTTAAAATGATTTTAAATTTAATAAAATTGATTTAATCTTATTTATAATTATGGAATGTAACGATGAATGTAAATACGAATTGAAATGAATAGAATTTGGTTTAATGATGAGAACTAAAATTTACCATTAAATCGAATTAATTGGAGTATTAACTAAATTTAGGAAGTGAAATTTAGACCTTATTAAAATTGAACAGGAATACTTAATTTTATTGTTAACTCAAATGTTGAACTAAAGACTGCATTTGGAAAGATGTTTTAATATCCGAAATAAATTGAATCGTGAAATGTCAAATTTGCACCTTGACTTTTGGACTTTGATTTGTTTGAACGTTAATTTAACCGACCATCGGGTAGTGAATACGTAGTTATTAAAGAGACCGGGATCGGGAATGGACATACTCTCCGTCGATACAGAAAACCACTTTAATAACTATTATACGCGGAGTGTTGATCCAGAACGAAGTGGATGGTTTGGTGAACGCATTGACTGAAGAAAGAGAACGATATTGGATGACCCCTGACATGACTAAAACAGGAGCCGCGCCGAGCCATTGAGGATCGCCACCTCTAGCGGACACACTTCTTCGATACCATATCTATTACTTTTGTGATTCGATTTGGGTGCACCCCTTGATTTGGGAGTGTTGTTTCGCAGTGTTGAGGTAGTAGCTGCTATGCTCAACATCAGTCCGGATCACGCAACTACTAGTATCCTAGTTGGTATCGCCTCATGTACCTTGTCATACTGATTATCCTATTCGCGACCACTACGTTTTGGTTTGTACCTTTAGTATATGGATTGCCCTCTGGTGACTTCCGGTTTTGGGGAAACTACGGTCTTGTATATGCTCTTGGGAATAAAATGTGTTAAGGGGGATTATGGTAACGCCTTAACACTATTTTAATATCGTACTTTACTGATTAGACATTATCTACATATCGTATTCTATTGTATATATATAGATAGTTTATCGGATCCTTAGAGATGTTTATTTTATTCATCTTTTAAGTTATGGACTTTTTCCCTTGCACTTGATTTTCTTATATAAGATTTTGAGTCCTGACTCGAGTGTTTCTTTTTGTATATGCTCGGGTCAGTCTGAAGCTATCCAGTTTGCTGATCAAGGTTGGTTGAAGATGCTGAAGGCTTAGCATTTATCTTTATCATTCTATTTCTATTTCTGTATTGATGTCCTAGTCTGTTGGACATTTATGTATTTTATTTTAGTCACTTTATGTTAAGACATTGTTGTATTTTATGTAGTAGCTTCATGAACTTCTATTATGACGATGTATTTTCCGCTGCATTATTCTGTGACTGTTCTGTGTCTGTGATGTTGTATTGATTCTCATTTACATTTATGTATTTATAATCCCATAATGATTCGTGTTTTGTATTATTTATGTTGACATGTGTGGATTATTGTCAATTTAAATGGTCCAAATATACGGGTTGTTACAAAGACCCTTACATCTGATAGAGGATGTGAATATCATTTCCCTGCATTTTTTGAATCTATAGGAATTATACATAAGACATCTATAGCTTATACTCCACAATAAAATAGAGTAGAAGAATGTAAAAATAGGACCTTCACTGAAATGATTAATGCTATGTTATGTAATTTCGATCTTAATACTAGTTTCTGGGGTGAGGCATTGCTTAACGCCTGTTACATCTTAAATAGAATACCTCATAAGAAAACCAAAGTCGCACCTTATGAACTTTGGAAGAAACGCAAACTAAATCTTGATTATTATCGAGTTTAGGGCTGTAAAGCTATTGTTCGATTACTTGAACCAAAAATCAGGAAATTAGGACAAAAGGGCATTCAATGTATTTTTTAGGATACGCTCAACAAAGCAAGGGTTATAGGTTTCTAGTAATAGAACATAATAATTCGACTAAGGTAAACACAATAATAGAATCTAGAGATGAGGTGCTCTATGAAAATAGATTCACGTCTATTTCATCCAATCCATCTATGAAGAAATGGTGGAGTTAATACACCTATATGTGAAATGGTGGAGGTCACAGAACCTATTCATGAATTTGAGAACACTCGATAAAATATTGGTCAAACTGGTGAAACTCTTAGGAGAAGTAAAAGAATGAGGACTGAAAAGTCATTCGGACCAGATTTTATTACTTATTTGGTTGAAGGATCAAGAGATGATATTAGACATCAAGTCATGCTTTCTACAACCATAGATTTAGATCATTTAACATATAGTGAGACCATAAAGTCTCAGGATTTAGCTTTTGGCAAGAAGGCATAAATGATGAAATGGATTCTATTATGGAAAATAAAACATGGAAACTAGTAGACTCACCTCCTAGTTCTAAACCAGTAGGATGTAAGTGGATATTTAAAAATAAATTAAAAACAGATGGTATAATAGAAAATTTTAAGGCTAGATTCGTTGCTAAGGGATATACCCAAAAGGAAGGAATAGATTATTTTGGTACCTATGCACATGTAGCTAGAATTTCAATAATTAGGAGATAGATTGCATTAGCTTCTATCTATAAATTTAAAATTCATCAAATGGACGTCAAGACTGCATTCTTAAATGGAAAAGTTGATGAAGGTATATATACGTCTCAACTAGAAGGTTTTGTGATGCCTGGACAAGAACGAAAAGTATATAAACTTATTAAATCGCTTTACGGTCTTAAACAAGCACTAAAACCATGGCATGAGAAATTTGATAAAACCATAGTATCAAATGGTTTTGGGATTTGCAAATCAAACAAATGTGTCTAGCAAATTTCGTGCTAGTAAAGGTGTAATTATATGCCTTTATGTTGATGATATGTTGATATTTGGGACTGATACGTCAAGTATTAAAGAAACGAAAAGATTTCTATCTTCATGTTTTGACATGAAAGATATGGGGGAAGCTGAAGTGATTCTAGGAATAAAAATCATTAAAATAGCAGAAGGGTTGATCATCATCCAGTTTCATTGCATGGAGAAGATTCTAAAAAGGTTTAATCAATTTGATTGCAAACCGATAAGCAGCCCCATTTGACCCAAAGTATGCAACTATATTCTAATACTAGTAGATTAAAAGATCAACTAGAATATGCAAAAGTTATAGGTAGTCTAATGTATGCCATGATATGCACAAGAATTCATATTGCCTACATTGTTGGCAAAATGAGTAGATATATCAATAACCCTAGTAATACTCATTAGTTAGCCGTACAAAGAATTTTAAAATATTTAAAAGAAACCTGGACTATGGTATATTGTACAGCAGGTATCCAAGTGTAATAAAAGGATACATGGATGCCAGTTGGAACACCAGAAGAGAGGATAATAAAAAATCAACAAGTGGATGGGTACTCACTCTTATTGGAGGTGTGATATCCTAGGCCTCAAAGAAACAAACATGTATTGCAGATTCTACCATGGCCGCTGAATTTATAGCACTGACTTCTTGTATTAAAGAAGTAGAATGGTTAAGAATTTGTTGTTCGAAATTCCTATAACCTATGCCTCTGATATTTGTGCATTTGATAGTCAAGCAACACTATCAAGAGCATATAGCCAGGTATATAATGACAAATCTAGACATATTGGTCTAAGGCACATTTTAGTGAGGCAAATGCTCACTGATGCGGTAATTACCATAGATTTCATGAGATCTAGACAAAACTTGACTGATCCATTTACTGAAGGACTTGCAAGATATTTTGTGTTGAAAACGTCAAAAGGAATAGGTTTAAAGCCAACATAAAAACCACCTATGATGGAAACTCAACTCAATATAATGAAATTCGTTATCTTGAGTTCAATGAGCAAAAGTACATTATATAATGTGATTTGAAGCGCTATAATATTAGTCTTAACAACTAATATTATATTCATTCCAAGAAGAGTGCTTGGTACCTATAATGATGTGGCGGAGGTTGTACTATTTAGTAATCAATAGGTTTATAACAGAATTACTATTAAAGTGTATAGTTATAAGGCACTTGTAAACAAACCTACCTATATGAATGTACGAAGGTGGTGCCGCCTTTTGCGTGACTATGGCTTAAGTTTCTAAGGGCATTTCATGAAACCAAGATATGGACACAACATCAAACCACATGTCGACTTATGAACTATATATAGAAAAAAAGCAAGTGTGTGAAACACATCCGGTACGTCGCATAGGATCGTTGGTTCAATGCTTAGTCAACCACTCCATCTTGGTGTCCTCTAATAGGTTATCACTATGTATAGATTCAAGTCCACAAGACATCTATACTTATGCATAAATTTTTCTACAACATATGACAGGAGAAATATTATTAAAATTTGATGGAGGATAGTTAGTGAAATTTTTTATAAAATATTTTGTATGAGTTATTTTGTTTTCTAAATAAGGAGAAGAGAAAGAGAAAGGGAAGAGGGATTGGAGATAGTCACACATTCTAGAATTGTAGGAACTATATTTGTTTAAATATAGGTTCCTTAAGGGAAGGTTGGGCCCTTTTGACATCCAATGCTTGCTCTTTTGTGAGGAGGAAAGACATGCATCACAACCACACACCCACGTCGCCGCAGTCCATCGGATTTTAGTTCAAATAATATTTTATATAGAATTATTTAAGTTAAAACAGGTCAGATCTGAACACGTTAACAAGCCAGAATTCAAAAATTAAAAAGACAGAAACGGCGGGAAACGTGGCCGTTGACGTTTGAAATGAATGAACGTAGACGTAAAACGTGACTGTTGCAAACGAATGCACGCGTCTTCTCACAACGAAAAGGCACCTCTCTGCAACTATAAATAGTAACACCCGAACACTGTTTCAGTTTAATCTTCTCCTCCCTGAAATTTGCAACGCCTAAAACTTTTCAGTATCACTTCTTCCTGAAACAGAAACGTCTGAAAAGCAGTGCAAATCCTTATTTTTCTCATTCTCTTCTCCTCTCTTATTTTTTTCAATACATATTCGGGTTTGTGATACTATACATCACAAATTCAATACTCTTGTCGCCGCTGACAATTCAGAAGATAGTTTGAATCGATTTCGACAGTGCCATCGCAATCGATTAAAGTGAATAATCATCTCGGCTCCATTGTATCTTGGAAGATGATTTGTCTTAACTCACAACACCCATTCGTTTGTATGAACGAGTGGTGAAGGCAAATAACGTCTTAAGGAAAGCGTCATCGACGTGTCTTGGAGGATCTCTCTTACTTTGCAAATTACAACCATTGTCTTTGCCAAAACGAACATATCCGACAACACTCCATCCATGGCTTTATTACATGTTTTTCAAGATTTTAAGGTCTACTTGAAAATGAAATAAGCCAATTCTTTTTATGTGCTATTAAATAAAGTTAGATTGTAGTATATTGTGTGGTTATCAAATCTGATAGTTGATGGATTATTATGATGCATGTTTCACTTACCTGAGCCTTGGAGGATTCCTCGTTTCACTCCATTGTTTAATCACTATCTCCATAACCTGCTGCCTGCATATGCCTCGGTTGAGTTTGCTTTTATTGGTGAAGTTATTGATAGTTGACAATGTCTTGGGTTGTGACGCAGCAGCGGATAACTGAAATGGATGAAACGGTGAAAGTAGCAATCGGGGAATTGAAAATACCAAACGCCCAAATCTGTTGATCTCAAAGATATCGGATTCTAGCTATCTTCGTCACGTTGATCGCGCACGATGCCGTGAAGGAAGATCTACAATTCTTCAGACATTGATCAAGCGCACTTGATACCGTGAATTGGCTTCAACAATCGTTGATTCGAGCGCACTCGAATGCCAAAGGTGGAGATAGGAGATTACAATCAACTACCAATTTGAGAAGAGGCACAAAGCACTCAAACAAAAGTTTATTCAAAATCCACCTCTTTACAAATGACACCACCATCCCTATTTATAGGGTTACAACTCACACGACTCAACACTTAACAACACATAGGTCGTGAACGACCTAACACCTGCGACCTAAAAACAAATAACTACAATATAACACATTACATCACAACACATTACAAGGCCATCACGACCTAAAACAAACACACGACCTACGACCTTACATAGGTCGTTAACGACCTAACAATCATGAAGAAAATACAACATGAAGAAAATACAACACACATGTCTTAACAAAGCACGCGACTTATGACCTAAAACTTTGACACAGCAACAAGATCATCTTCACTTCGGCATAAGCTTGAATGACCTTGCGACCTAACCCTTCAACGACATATGCTCCATGCGACCTAAAGTAGACAACAGCACCAATCGGAGAGCGACTTAAGGTCAGCGACCTAAGTCAATGCGGCATACGAATTACGACCTAAGGTGGTTGCGACTTAATGTTGACGCGACTTAAGGAGATTGGCATGTGAGAGTGCGGCATATCTTGCCTAGGTGGTAGCACAGTAGATTTAGGTCGTAACTCGTCACTATGTTCTAAGCGACTTAAGAATGAGCGACATATGAACTTTAGCGACCTAACTAGAAAGCGGCATAGGAATTCTGCATGCGACCTAGGACTCCGCGACCTATGATTTTGGAACAACCTAAGCCTCAAACGACTTAAGGAAATGTGGCATAAACTTGTTAGGTCGTTGCTCTCGAACTCGTAACTTAACTCGCATATCTCGCTAGGTCGCTCAAGCGACTCAAGGCATAGCACGTTAGGTCGCTTAGGTGACTTTTCATGGTGCTCTTCATCATCCATCTCTCGTATCTCGCTAGGCCATAATTCATTAGGTCGCTGGCGACTTATGAGTTCGTTAGGTCGCTCGCGACCTAAGATAAGCTTCAAATCTTGGATTGGAAAATCAGGCTCAGGCTGGGCTGCATCATCCTCCCCTGGTTGACAGAAATTCGTCCTCGAATTTCCAGTTGCTTCGTCTTCGACACTCTTATCCTTGTGAAACAGAACCAAGTATTTGATATTGTCAACTTTAGTAATAGGACGATGATCCGGCAAGCTCAACTTACAATCATTCTCACAAATTTCCTTCATAATTTCCAAACGACCCATCCCTCCAGCATCCAGCTTATTGTAAGTACCAACAAAAAATTGTTCAATCATCGAATAGATAGATTCGTTGCCACTTTGCGTCTTTATCAAACCCAATATAGAATCCATACTTACCTTCACCCATAATCTAGTATGTTTAGGTAATGACATACATAATCCTGACTTCGTCGCGGTTTTTTTTGAAATTTGATAACTCTGACTCCTCTGAACAAACATTTCAACCCCTTTCCTTATTGATGGCCCAAAACAAAACGTTGTAATCAATTGCATGGTATGATCACGGCCCACGTGTCTTTCTACACGTACATCTTGGATAACTTTTATTTGCCAATTGCGATCAAGAGTATACCACTGTCTTCCTTCAAATAGAAACCCAATAACCAGTCTTCTCAACTCTACCTGCTCTGTTGAACACATATGATTACGTGGCATATGCGGTACAATAGCACCTGGCACTTGATTAACATGATATACGTTCCTCAGTGGCAGTAATTCCTTGGACAATTCTGCAGGAACTACATCTTCACATTCATTCACCACTGGTTTAACCTTTTCATCTCCTGACTTACTTTCTTCAACCTCATCAAACTTTGCTGGTTGTGTATTTCCAACCTCATGTTCATCCGATTTCGTTGGTTGAACATTATCAACTTCATCTTTATCAAACTTTGGTGGTTGTGAACAATCGACTTCATCTTCCATATCAACAAATTCCTTCAGAGACAACAAAGTCTTTAGTTCCTCGATTTCCTCCAATTTGTTTTCACTCTGTTGACGCCTTTTAGGAACCAAAATGATTCGTGTATCCTCGAACATAAAACTGTAGCTGTTGGTTTGACCATCATGTTGCACAGCTCTATCATATTGCCATGGTCTTCCCAACAACAGATGGCATACATCCATATCAATCACATCACACCAAATTTCGTCTTTGTATTTCTTCACAATGGAAAAATTAACACAAACTCTTCGATTAACCTTCACTTCCCCTCCTTTTCTCAACCAAGCTAATTTGTAGGGGTTTGGATGTTTCTCTGTTTTTAACGACAACTTCTTTACAGCTTCTAAAGAAATGATATTATCATAGCTTCCTGCATCGATGACAAATTTACAAACCTTCCCCAGAATAGTGCATGTTGACTGGAAAATATTACTCCTCAACCAACTAGAATCATCCTCTTGCTTTGGTGTTAAACAAGATCTCCTCATCAACAAACTACAACCCTCATCTCCAGTCAATAATTCTTCTTCTTCAACTGGTATTGAATTGACACACTCTACCTCCGCATTTTCATTCTCAATCTCTGCAATCATTGCTCGCTTCTTTGGTTTTGTACATTCATTGCTTTTATGGCCTAATTCTTGGCAATTAAAGCATTTAAGACTACTATTGACCTTTGCTTTGTTGACTTCATTCACAATCGGCTTACTGACAATCTTGGAATCATTCACACTGCTGCTAACATCCTTGTTCTGATTGTTGTAATTCGTAAACACACCACCACCTCTCCTACCTTGCTTCTCCCAAGCTAGAGCTTTTTGATGTGCTTCAGCAACAGATCTGGGATCAAACATATTCACCATATCTTGAATCTGCATTCTCAACCCTCCAACAAATCTAGCGGTCAACTGTTCCTCCGTCTCCATGATATCATTCCTCGCAATCAGTTGATAAAATTCATCCGTGTAATCATTAACTGTCTTTGTTCCCTGCCTCAGATTCTGCAATCGTTGATACATAAGTGACTGATAATTATACGGCAAGAATGTAGCCTTCATTAACTTCTTCATCTTCTCCCATGACTCAATCTTTGACTTTCCCATTCACTCACATGTTAGTTTAGTTTGCTGCCACCATGCCATAGCTCTTCCTTTCAATCGTGTAGCAACCAACTTCACTCTACGATGCTCGGGTACTTCTTTGAAGTCAAAAATTTCTTCCACATTAGACAACCAATCCAAAAATTCCTCCGCTACCATTCCACCCTTGAATTCTGGAATTTCAGTTTTCATCCCCGATTCCCATCGACGATCATCTTCAACATCCCGATATGCATTTCGTACTTGGTCTCGATCTCAAGAATGAACACTACATCTACCACCATCTTCATCAAAAACAGATGTACTTCGATAACGATCTCGACCATCCACATTTCTATGATCATGCATATCCCTTCTACTTTGTCTGTCATCATCACGGTATGGTTCATGTTAAAACTCACATGGAGTTCTTCTCTCTTCATCTCTATACTCATGATGTTCTCTTCTCAATGAAACTGAAGATTCTCTTCTTTATCGATAAGATTGCGGCGACACTCTCCTCGCTTCCGTAACCGATGGCGAAACTCTGTTTCCTCCATGGTTCGAGACTGGCGACCTTCTCCGTTGACTTTGATTCATATCATTCATCAGTTTCTCTAACTTCCCAATGCCTTCATCAAACTTTTCATTGATGCGTTGTTCCATTTGCTCAGCTTCTTCTCTTCTATACAATGCTTCAACATTCTGATGGCGATTAGCTCTTCTCGGTGGCATTGTCAAATCTTCACAAACTTTAACTCTCGGCCTTGACTTACAAAGTGATGCACGGCTTCAACTTCTAACCCTCGGCCTTAATATTCAAACTCTTCAATAAGAATTGGCTCCAAAGACTCGGCTTAGCTATGTTGGCTAAGTCTAGCTCTGATACCAAATGACGCAGCAGCGGATAACTGAAATGGATGAAACGGTGAAAGTAGCAATCAGCGAATTGAAAACACCAAACGCCCAAATCCGTTGATCTCAAAGATACCGGATTCTAGCTATCTTCATCACGTTGATCGCGCACGATGTCGTGAAGGAAGATCTACAATTCTTCAAACGTTGATCAAGCGCACTTGATACCGTGAATTGGCTTCAACAATCGTTGATTCGAGCGCACTCGAATGCCGAAGGTGAAGATAGGAGATTACACTCAACTATCAATTTGAGAAGAGGCACAAAGCACTCAAACAAAAGTTTATTCAAAATCCACCTCTTTACAAATGACACCACCATTCCTATTTATAGGGTTACAACTCACATGACTCAACACTTGACAAAACATAGGTCGTAAACGACCTAACACCTGCGACCTAAAAACAAACAACTACAATACAACACATTACAAGGCCATCATGACCTAAAACAAACACACGACCTACGACCTTACATAGGTCGTTAACGACCTAACAATCATGAAGAAAATACAACACACACGTCTTAACAAAGCACGCGACTTACGACCTAAAACTTTGACACAACTACATGATCATCTTCACTTCGGCATAAGCTTGAACGACCTTGAGACCTAACCCTTCAACGACATATGCTCCATGCGACCTAAAGTAGACAACAGCACCAATCGGAGAGCGACTTAAGGTCAGCGACCTAAGTCAATGCGGCATACGACTTACGACCTAAGGTGGTTGCGACTTAATGTTGATGCGACTTAAGGAGTTTGGCATGTGAGAGTGCGGCATATCTTGCCTAGGTCGTAGCACAGTAGATTTAGGTCGTAGCTCGTCACTATGTTCTAAGCGACTTAAGAATGAGCGACATATGAACTTTAGCGACCTAACTGGAAAGTGGCATAGGAATTCTGCACACGACCTAGGACTCCGCGACCTATGATTCTGGAACGACCTAAGCTTCAAACGACTTAAGGAAATGTGGCATAAACTTGTTAGGTCGTTGCTCTCGAACTCGTAACTTAACTCGCATATCTCGCTAGGTCGCTCAAGCGACTCAAGGCATAGCACGTTAGGTCGCTCAGGTGACTTTTCATGGTGCTCTTCATCATCCATCTCTCGTATCTCGCTAGGCCATAATTCATTAGGTCGCTGGCGACTTATGAGTTCGTTAGGTCGCTCGCGACCTAAGATAAGCTTCAAATTTTGGATTGGAAAATCAGGCTTAGGCTGGGCTGCATCAGGTTGATATTATGATAGGGAAGCTTATTTTCAGGCCAGGCCCAAGGGATAGTCGAGTGAGCCCGTCGACTAGCTCAACCGATTCAATAGTAGTAGAATGTGGGTTATGAACTGATGTATAAATTGTAACATACCTAATTATATTTTTCTGAAATTTCTCAGGTTTTAAATGGTGAGATTTCAAACTTGCAGGCATTAGTGTTCAATCTTTATGTAACTATGGAAAAGGTGAATTGGATCATTTTTCCATTATTTTCCTTATTTTAGTTAGTGGTTAGCACAATTTTTTATTATTTTCAATTAAGTTTTGCTTATTCTCGACTGTAAAAGGCAAGTATTGATTTGAATATCAACTTAGGTTAATGATTCTGATTTGGTGGATATTGGATTGACTGGTTTAACTAGAAGAAACTAAAAATCCTTTTAAATGAAATATATACCGAGAGAATAGAGGTGGTACTACTATGTACGTATTAGTAAATGCACAAAGCTTAGTGTAGTATGTTGTTACTACGAGGTACCAAATTTACGCATTTCTACTTGAAGCAATTAACTTCATTATGTCATGTCAAGTGTCAAGCCCAATCGGTTATATAAACCATAAAAGTTTTGATTTCTATGAACTTCATCAATATTATGAGTAAGTTTCAAAATTGGAAATTAATATCCCTGCTTAAATATTATTATGTCTTGATTACTATTTATTGACTTGGTTAACTTATTTTTTATGCATGTACGGGAACACAAATATAAGCATGGTTGCAAATAATTACTTTCTCCTTTAATATTTCAGACACAAATGATGTGATTAATAAAGGAATAAGTTTGGATTCTAAAGCCATGAAGAAGATTAGGCTGATCATGGAAAGAAATATACACAGATAACGTGTACATGTTACTCTAGTAAGATCAGTATATACAATTCTATATGTTTTATATATGACCGTGTTTGATTTTAATGTTATATTTTTGTTAACCTGTATACGCCTACTTTGGTAATAGCAAATTACCAAAATTTAGTTGGTAATATACTTACTACTTTATGCTCTTTTGGTATATACATGATGTATGAGTCTTTATCTTCCTCTGCCATTGCATAACTGTCATGCATGCACTTGAGATATAATTCCTATATTCAAACGATTCATTTCAGAATTTCAAACTAATCAAGGTTCTTAATATTTTCATCTAGAATCATTTCAACCACTTTGAGGATGCATGGAAGAAAGTATTCACTCCGTTACAACTTAGATTACACTCAGGATATGATCACTCATATAAACTCTTTGTAATACTGTAAGTCTTAACCATGATTATGCACTGTTCGACGTTATTTTCATTTGTTGAACTTGAGAATGTATTCTTGATAAGATTTATTTAACCATATGAATAGTTCAATGCAGGTATGTGGAGCTCGCATTTGATATTTGTTCACTAGAACAGGCGCATCACTGTCAGCCAAAAACTTGACAATAGGTCTTTATGTGGAGCCCACTTGAGAAGAGAACTAGCTTGCAGAAGGAGGATATGATGCTCCTGTTGGAGTTGGAGTTGGAGTTTTAAATGACACTGGAGTGTAATTTGTAAGGCTCTCCTTTTTGATATAAACTGTGGATGCTTATTTGAGTTTGTATTAAAAGTTTATTACTATTTGATGTTTTCAGTTGAATTTCATTAGGATTGCTAGGCAGTTCCGTTACTTTGACCAGTACCAACAAAGGCTAAGCTGTTTCATATGGCCATACCAAGCTCAAAAAATGGTGGATAATGTGCTTTTTTGATTACTCTACGAGAAGAGGATTTTGTGAATAATTACTATTAGCTGCCAAAAACTCGACTTGGTCACAGCATTATGCTCTTCCAAATTATGTCAGTGTATAAGAATATTCTCATGGTACTTTTCCAATCCTTATTTATAACTATATAAACCCATTATAAGATCCTTAGGAAGATAAAATGGTTCCTAATAATATAACTGAAATTTGAGTGAATGCAGAGTCGGTATAATTGTTGTGCAAAAATTGCACAAATGCGGAAAAACAATAAACATGATCTAGATTTGCCAATTTGAACATTACTTAATCTAGCAGCAATTATTCTATACTTCAAATAAATAGTAAATAACTATAATAAAAAAAGAAGACAGACAAAATTTATACTGGTTCCACTATCATCTAGATAGTGTACGTCCAGTCCAAAAGAGAGAGATTTTATTACACTTGAGAGAATTACAAGAGATTACAAAACAAGAGTTTACATACCAAGCCCCAAATTAGGGATATCAAGAAGAGACACTCTATTTGGAGATCGCTGACTGAATGCCAGGATGGGTTTACAATGAAGTCTACCCTCAATATATAGCCAATATAAATTCATGTGAGTCATCAATCAAATTACCAAAATATGGTAAGAAGATAATGGAGGCAAATTACAACGGTAACAAATCACGCAAACATAGCAAGTAATTCACTCGTTCCAAAGATGGAAGAAAATAATCTCAAAGCAATGCGATTACGAAGAAAGAAATAATATGCATATCTTTTGCATATATATTATTCCATAACGTGCGCATGCATAAATTTCCTTGCCATCTCATTCAAATGCAATTCAATTATTGATGCATTTCCATAATGAACAAACGTGATTACTTTCCCTTTTGCATATTTGTTTCCTTCTATTTGTGATTTTGTATTACCAAAATTTAACACTCCACCTTGATGCAAAATCACATATTTCCAACACTCCACCTCGAGTCAAATTCTTTTTTCAACATAAAACTCTTAAAATCAAACTCCACCTTCAACCAAAATCTCTTAATGAGATGGATATCAAAAATGAATACTTACCCAATGGGTTCCGGCAAGGTCACCCCCCATCACACTTTGCTAACGAGCTCAGACTATGTCTCCGCCCGCCAACAAAATGTTGCAAATATCCAAAATCAAAAGAAGGTAGATATCAAAATAATCTCAAAGCCACCAAGGCCAAAAAATTCTCTCAATCACCAATCAAATACAAAGCTAGAAAACAAAAGGCCAACAGATATAACAAGGCTGATCCAAATCTCTGTATACAAGACAAATCTCTCTCCTTCCCCATACCTTATCTGCCAAACAACAAATTTTCCATGTAAATCAACATAAGACTCTCACATCAACATCGAGCCATAAAGCAGATACAAGTTCCCAAATCCAGATGTCTCTTCAACACAGTAAACTCCTTATCATCAAATTTCCAAGACTGGAACGCTCCTCTCTCTCAACATAATCTCCTCCACTTCATATTGCACAAAATCTCATTTTTCCATCCAAATGAGTAATAGCATAATCACCACCAGATCTACCGCTCTTTCTAAAAGCCATTGATGCACAAATCTGAACAAATCGCCTAGCTCCGATACCAATCTGTTGTGCAAAAATTGCACAAATGCGGAAAAACAATAAACAAGATCTAGATTTGCCAATTTGAACATCACTTAATCTAGCAGCAATTATTTTATACTCCAAATAAATAGTAAATAACTATAAAAAAAAGACACACAAAATTTATACTGGTTCCACTATCATCTAGATAGTGTACGTCCAGTCCAAAGGAGAGAGATTTTATTACACTTGAGAGAATTACAAGAGATTACAAAACAAGAGTTTACATACCAAGCCACAAATTAGGGATAACAGAGACACTCTATTTGGAGATCGCTGGCTGAATGTCAGGATGGGTTTACAATGAAGTCTACCCTCAATATATAGCCAATATAAATTCATGTGAGTCATCAATCAAATTACCAAAATATGGTAAGAAGATAATGGAGGCAAATTACAACGGTAACAAATCACGCAAACATAGCAAGTAATTCACTCGTTCCAAAGATGGAAGAAAATAATCCTAAAGCAATGTGATTACGAAGAAAGAAATAATATGCATATCTTTTGCATATATATTATTCCACAACGTGCGCATGCATAAATTTCCTTGCCATTTCATTCAAATGCAATCCAATTATTGATGCATTTCCATAATGAACAAACGTGATTACTTTCCCTTTTGCATATTTGTTTCCTTCTATTTGTGATTTTGTATCACCAAAATTTAACAATAATTTAGGTCGAAGAAGAGTTCCAAGTACCAAGAATAGGACTAATAGGCTGTGTGCTAGCAGAAAATAGAAAAATGAAAACGAGACAACAAATGTGATCCTTAACATATGGACGCACATAAGAATATATCCTTTTTTTTCGGTCTCGTCTTCGCAAATATTATACATAGTTTGAGTGCTAATTTTTAAACTTGTCTGAACGATTATGGATTTATTTATATTATAACATTTTGTTAGTGCTACTTATGTAAACTTGTTTATGAATGTTTATGGATTTTATGCGAACTTGGTTATTTTTTCTAAAACTATTGTATCAGAATGGTTATGAATACCGTATTTGATCATGTGATTAATGTGTTTATCATTTGTTTGAATATAATAATAATGATACACACACACACGAAGAAAATGTAGAGGCTACCAACCGGGAAAAGCAACGTGCAAAACTGCTACAAGCCCATTAATCATTTTTAGTAGCATTTACAGAAACGCAACAAAAAGTTCTGGGCTTTTAGTCACACCTACAATAACAGGGTTTATCAAAATGCTACTACTAAAGGCTTTAGTAGCACTTTTAGGATGCTATGAAATCCCTTTTCTAGTGTAGTGGCGGAATTAAATGAATGAATGAAAAAGATTTTTTTTTAAATGAAGCATTGAAACCATTCAATTCCCTTTTTAAAACCTTCGTTATTTAATTCCTCATTAGATCTTTTAAATCCTCTCCTCTCTCTTCATATTTACGACAGTAAATAGAATGAAGATAAAATGGCAAAAATCATTTCATAAATGTGTTTTAAGTGAGTAATGAAAAAGAGTAAAGGACGAAGATTTATTTCGTTTTCTTTAATTGCTCCTTTGGATTTTCAAATCACGTTTGGAACCTCTCTCGTCCTTCCCTCTTTGGCCGGCCGTAATAGAGGCAATGTGGGCCTTAAAATTAACACACTTAGCAATTGGTGTGTTCAAATTTTATTTACTTATTCAATCGATATCATATATCGATATGCGTGTATATAACATTTTATGCTTACTTTATTAAATATTGATGGTATTCAAACAAATCAAATAAAATTTAATAATTAGTATTTCAAAAATATTAATTAATTTACAACGTTAATAAATTAATTAAATCAAGTGGTTTATTGGGGTATTCAGCATTACGGTTGTGCAAATCAAAGTGTAAATCCAGTCAGCGATTAATATCAAACAATTTGAATATTAATGTTCACACGTCCCTTTATCCAGTGGTGTGACATTTTTGCTGAAATTATGTGACGACCCTGAATTTCTGAATATTTGAAATTGAAATATTTAATTGATTTTAAATATTTGAAGATAGTTTAACTTGAATTTCAAATATCAGGATTTATTTGGCAATTAAAATATTAAATTTAATTATGGAAACTGGGTAAAATATTGTATCTTCGGTTTTGAGCTTGTTAAAAATAATTTGAAGTCTTGTAAAATCTATATTTATAATACTGAAGATAATAAAAGCTTCAGAATTGAATTTGAAACTGTTTTGTTCAGTTTTGAAGTTTTGAAGTTTAAATCGATATTTAAAATAGTCTTCCGAGGCACAGTCTCGGAATTCGACGAAACCAGTTCCATTGGATCCGTAATAGTGTATTATTAGCGGATTTCAATTTCCGTAGCATTCGGAGTTGTCGTGTGACCGTACGGTAAGCAAACGCGCTGAATTTATATCGAAAATTTAATATTATAACTGGGTCCAAAAAGCTATCTTCTCCATATGATTGAATTTGGACTTGAAACCTTTTCCATTGCATTTAGGATAGAGGTATAACCTTATAAATGCTTAGTGGCACGCCTCGATTGGAGATCGAGATTTCAGGTTGCGAAATTGATACGATTTAAAATTTGAACTTAAATTTAAATTTAATAAAAATAATATATATATATATATATTGGATATAATGTTTTCTCCCGGCAATTTTTACACGTATAGGATTTTCAACACGTGTTCATCTTCATGCCTCTATGTTTACACGCATTCGTTCGTTTCAAAATAACAAAGAAAAAATAAATAAAGAAGAACCATCTCGTTCAAAATCAAACGAAGAAAAAAAATCAATGGCCACAGTTTCCCTTTAAATTCAAATCGAAGTTGAGCTTTTCAATCGTTCAAAATCATAAAGAATGGCAGAACGAAATATCTTCGCTCGAGCCCCTCCCTCCTCTCAATCTATCGATTCCTTTCCTCCTCTATGTTAAACAAATCGCGAGCCTCTCCAGTGAAACAAACGAACAAACGAAATCGATTTCCTTCCTAATGGAATAAAGAGATGGGGTCGAAGTCGATTTCAATCGAGATTTGGATTTTGCTTCGCGTGGGTTTCGAGTTTGTGGCGGAGGGTCAGAGCTTGGGTCGTTGATGGGTGGATTGGGAAGCGCGACAAAGTTCTAGAGGCAAAGGCGCTCATGCACGCGAGTAGTGAGCCGAGGTTCATCGATGGTCAATGGGAGGAGCCGAAGTCGTGGCGGCCGCGATTTCGATAGCAGGAAGAGTCGAAGTCAATTTCGACTTCGATAGAGAAGTCCGTGGCGATCGAGGCGATGTCGTATGGAAGTTCGTGGTCAGTGGCGACCGAGGTGGTTCGTCGCGATGGACTCAAGCTCGGCGTGGAGGGGATGCGATGGTCGATTAGGCAAGGTCTAAAATCGAGAAACAAGCTGGAATGAAAATGGGTTGCATGCGTAAGCAAAAGATGAGATCTTCTCACTCACTTGATTTGCCTAGTTGATTTAAATGAATAAATTTAAATTATTGGATGCACTTGGATGAATTAAATAATTTATCTGTTGGATGATAGTATATATGATAGTAGTATATATATATTTGGAGTAATTGATTTCCCGCATTATATAGCGGATGAGACCCTATGCGCCGCATAATAGCGGATGATATTATATAAACCTATATACCGCGATATTCCACCTCAAAGTGGAATTGGTATTTAATTGTTGTGCTAACATCTGTGGATGCAGGGAAACAGGTTGGAGGGATCCAACTGGATTCCTCAAATTGTTGAATTTATTTCATATGTTGTGATGTGATTATTGATAATCTGTGAATGATTATATTGATGATTGAAATTTATTGAAGGCTATGGTTTGGCCGGATATATTCTTGTATTTTTAAATACCAGGATATATAATTGGATTTTTGGAAATTAAAGTAGAAACTTTTAAGTAAATTAATTTTAGAGGATTGGATAAATTTAAAAGAAGAATTTATTAATTGATTTAAATGGATCATTTTGAAATAGAAAGTGTATTTTCACTGGAAAGCCGAGTATGTTTTCAAAGTAGCTGATAAATATAAATTGAAAGTTTTAAGGATGGTTTTAAAAAGGATACTTTGGAGAAATTATTTTCTTAAGTTGTTTTTAAATCTTTAAATTAAAGATTTATTTGGTTAATTATAGAAGTGATTATTTTAAAGATTAAATTAAGATTTGATTTAGAAAATGGATATTTAAATAATTATACTCTATCTAATAATTTCATTTTTAAAATTAGTTTGGGCTTGAAGTTTATATGAGATTTTAGATAAAATGTTTAAAAATAGTTTTTATCTCAAGTGTTTCCAAATATACATATACTTTTGGATAAGTGTTTTAAATTATTCAGACTCGGCAAATCTTCAGTGGAAATAAATAACATTTGGAAATTTATTCTACAAAAGAAAATTGATTGGAAATTGGTTTTCAAAGTGTTGAAGTGTTAAATATATCTTGCGAAGATATTTTGAAAATAAATAATTGGGAAAAAACTATTTAAATTTGATAATTGTTGTGAATGTTGTTTGATAGTTAAATAACCGGCTATCAATATTGGCTTTTGAAACGACAATTGAATTTGTTTTCAAAACAAGCGCTCATTATTCTGTTAAGCTGGGAGAGGACTTTATGTCATAAAACCCATTTCGAATAATGATACGACGAAATGGGATCGCATTTGAAGATGGTGTTAAAGACTAGGTATTTTCGAAAACGAAAGGATTAGCTGTCGAATGTCTCTGCACCGAGTTGCTCTGGTATAGAGATTTTATCACCCTTTGTGATGGGGAGTCCGGACGTGATTAGTGAATATCCGGATTGCAAGGGCTTCTTTGAAGTGCCTTCGGTTCCGTTCGAACCCGGAACGGACTTGTATGGATGTATGTCTGACGTTACACTTTGAGATATAAAGCTGGTTTCTATCAAATACATTTCTGTTGGTGGGGGAGAATTTATTCTCTTAACTTAACACCCTTTCTCTAAGACGTATGAGCTCAGAGGTTATGTAGTTGATGGTTACTAGTGATACATTCCCAATTTGGTAATGTGGCATACGAAGTGCTGCTGATCATTTGTTGATCGAAGCATGGCTTTTGTGAAAAGCGTAGCTTTGTGGATGAGACTTCGTTGGACCTCACAACCCGAAATGGTCGAAACAGGAAGGATGCGGCAAGGTTGTTTTGGGGGTAGCGCCCTCGGGGTATGTCCATTTCCTTTTGGAAAAAGGTGGTATCATGGTATGGAGCCCAGATACTTAACTTATGTGGTTGCTGCAAATTTATTACTTTGTGGTTGTTGGTGTTGAGGATCCTCGGATAAAGGTCGGTAACGACCGGGGATGACATACTCGTGTGTGGAGTTATCTAGTTCCCGCTTCATTGCACCTGAAGCGTGAGGTAACTCGGCCTTGTGTTGGTAGAGATCCGGTTAGGTTCTCGGGGCATCCCTCTAGAGGCATACCCATGTGGCATAGGAAGTTCCTTAGCCTAACCATTTGTTGGAAATCCAAAGAAACAATACGCGCCCTGTACGGTTTTAGTTGTATAACCTACCATGGAATGTGGTGGTAACCTGCTATTGAACATGATAGCTATAGTAGGCATACTATGAAATGTGTATGCTGACTAAGATTAATGTTATACTTTCGAAATGTTCTCCACACTATGCACTAATGATAATATTAAAAGATTTTGCATATCAAGCATGTTTGACTATCATAAGGAGAAATCTCCTCCAATTCTGCGTTTGCTTTGTGTGTGTGGCGGGAGGCTTTATGGTAGTTTCATTTTCCAAAAGCATAAAAGGATTTCTCTTTGTATAAATGCACACAAGTTCCATGACTAACCTGGAGTTTATTGTTCCCTTTCTAAACTCTGGGTGCCCATAATTTTCCACACTGGCAACCTAGAGTCAGGTTATCGTTGTTCTGGAGCGAAGTCAGGAAAGTATGCTGTGGAGATCAGGAGGCAAGCTGGATGGCGAGACGTACTTCTGTATATTATTATCATTCTGCTGTGTATTCAATCATATGGGCAGATTATTATAACTACCAGTGTTGTGTGTTGTTGTTGTAAACTCTGATGATGTATTGTATAAACTGATATAGTTCTTTTGTTTAAAGATTATTCATTTATCTATTATATATTGTTCCGCTACGATTGTGAGATTCTGATATTGTTTCTGTTTCTTCATCTTTCTTCTTCTACCGCTTTCTTCTTTAACCCTAATGATTCGGTTTTTCGACATTCGATGGTTCGGCATTTGATATAGTGGGCGTATTGATGTCGACTTTTAGAAGTCGAAAAATCGGGTCATTACAAATTATCATTTTCGTATCGTTTCGGTAAAATCCAATTTTACTACTATAAGCGATACCCGGTAGTAACGATTATCAACACCAATTTTTTTCATCAAAACCATATCATATTAGGACTTATGGAATTTAGTTTTGGTCAAAATTCTAATATCTTCCACATTCAACTTGATTAGTCCAAATACAAAATCTTTGGTTCAATAAAAACCGTCATTGTTAATAATGCCGCTCTGGCCATAAGCTTCGATTTTGAGTTGACTATAGTTGACCGTGATATTAACTTCATATAACCGAGGAGACTAATTCTTTATTGAATAGTGTTTCATTTTCAATGCTTCAACACAAACTCAACTATAGTCGTTCGATGGATGGCATATAATGATTTAACTATAATCAAAGTGGAGTGTCCACATTGAATTTCGATAATATTCTCAAGTCGATGGAACTATGTAACATCTTCACTTTGAGATTCTATGTTTGACCTTAGTTATATTAACCAATAAAAAACTCTTGAGTGCACCCCTTGGCACCCAAGCAGCAATGACTAATACACTACCCAACTTCTGGAGAGTGTTACATTTCTAGTCTCAAGGGATGAATCAATAACCTTTCTCGAAACATCTTGACCAGGAATATTTAAAACAATATGTTATATTTCATTGTGATTAAATTCTCATGATTATATTTATAATTACTATCACATAACATATAATTTAAGGATTTTTTATTTAATATACTTAAAATTGATTACTTAATTAATTATATGATAATATAAAAAGTATATAATAGAAAGAAAACACTTCTTATTTTGTATATGATTGGTTATCGAGTTAGATATATGTAACAAATTACATAATAACCCTTAGGCAATATCCCAAACTCTATCAATCTCTCACTTGCACTTAAGGTTGATTATGGAATATTATTGCAACTCCTTTAATCGGTTTTCTCAAATCCAATCAAGCTAGTCCATTAGTGAATGAGTATGCTATTTTTTCTTAACTATCTACTCTGTCAATTAACACTCTCTAGTGCCGATAAACTGCATTTATCACGTGAAACCCTTCATAGTATGTTTTTTGATTTCTAGAGTGCTTTATGTTCTTTTACGAATTGTATCATAATATTATTATCATAGAACAATGTCATGCGATTCTCAACATTTGTAATCACCCTAGCTCAGTTTCAAATTTGTGCGTTTATTTATACTTCTTTTATTGCAGCGATATTCAAGACGATGTACTTAGCCTTTTGTTGAATTTACCACTACTTATTATTTAGAACATAGCCAACTCAAAGTTCTTAACTTAAGCTTGAACATGAATTTATGGTTAACATACTATACTCGATATCACTTTGAAGTCCGAGACCGCACACTCCTTCATATGAGTTTTGTTGTTTCTATAAACAATTCTCTAGTGTTTTGTGAATACTTGAGAACACTCTAAACTATCTTTTTAGGATCTTAATTCAGATTTGATACTTGCTTTATGTATCAAATACATAAGCGAAGTGTTATATTAAAGACAATATAGCATATATGATATTCCTATTGCCAATGCATTAGGAACCCATCTTGCATGCTCCATATTAAATATTTTAATATTATGTTTGTGTATATCATTTTGGGATAATCCCAACATCCTTTTATACTGATTATAAAGATGACAATTTCAAATCCAATATTGAGAATTTAAAGCGAGTACATCGTTAAAAATCATAAGTTTGTTGTTTACTTATATTTTTAGTACCTCTAATGTTCTTTTTAATAGATGCACGCTTTCTCTGTATTTTGATTGAAATTCAAACTACTTGATTTATCTATCAAAATACCTACTTAATTTTGATGCTTATCGAATAATACTTTCGTGTCATTTCTTGGATCACAAACTCGGTTATCATTCCCACTGACTTTGAGAATTTTGGTTTTTGTGTGCAAACAACATACTCTAAACCATTATTTAGAATTTATATTTCAAAATACATAAACCAAAACTCAAAATCAAATCGAGCAATAGTTTTGCAATTAAAATCTTAATTAACATAAGTACGTTGAATGACTAATTTGTTATCTTAACTTCAACAGTTGAAATTTATGATGTTATTCTATCAGCATAGCTTACCCTATTCCAACTGTATTGGTTTTCTTCTCGGAGACACTTTTGCGGTTGATGGAACATACCCCTTCAAATACAACTATCAAAATCATATCTTTCTAATGTACTTGGAATCCATTCTGGATTTGCACATTGTGTCATATGATAAAGTCGGTACTTTTAATGGCTTATTAACAACTGTGGAAATTCTTTTCGACATCAATAAGAGAATCATAATTTCTTTTTGATGTACAAGAGTTCTTATAGACATTCTAATTAATTTTGTCCATTTAGTTTTGGTCAATTTCATTTCATCCTTTGTAATCAGTGCATTCATAAACAATTTATGAATTGCCTATATATACATATACATATGCATATACGCACGCATACATATATGTATTTATACACACACATATGTATATGTATATATGTATGTATGTATAAATTGATTTGGTTTAAAGTTACAAAACTTGTGTTCGCAACATAAATTGGTTATTCAATATTGATTGTTCCTAAACTCATTTGAGGTTGTCGGAAACTACACCACTTGTCAACCTAGGATATGTAGGGGCTATTTCATCAACTCTTATCTTATATGATTTTGTAGACTTTGTTTTAGATTAAATTAAATTTAACTTTATGTACATACTCTTATGTAAACTTTGTTACAAAAAGAAGTTAACTCAACTTCACTAATCAGTAATCGTACTTTGTCCAACAATATCTGACTACTCCTTATCAATACATCATTATGTATCATAGCAAGGAGTGCCTTTTGAAATTGAATCTTATTTGTTTTAGGTACATTTGGAACTCCTTTCTAATACACTTACCTATTCGATCAAATCAGATCATTTTATTATATTTGCATGTCTTGTTTTCTACTTCCATATTAAATTCTATGAGCTTACTATAGATATACTACTTGTGCCTTAAATACACATGTTCATTTCTATGATAAATTCATCAATGAATTTTAATGAAGTATGCAGAACCATTTGTTATTATTAGACTTTGAATTGCATACTTCAGTATGTATCAATCCACGGAGTTCACCGACTCTTTTATCTCTCCCATTAAATGGGTGCTTTTCCTTAATTCTAAAATAATTATAAAATTTTAGATACTTGTATTTATGTAGCTAATGCAACAAAAAATGTTATTCTAATAGATTTATCTATAACGAATATTCAAAATATTCATAATAAATTAAAACTATATTTATTTTCAATCAATACTAAAAACAATTATTATTTATAAATAGTATTTTGTTATTTATGAAGAAAAAAATTCATATCTTGATGGATCCACTGATAAGTATTATATGGCATGCTCCCACCATTTCTTCCATTACTATAATAGCAAATGAAATATGAAGCTCCATTTAACTACTTATTATGGATTATTTATTTCTTTTACTATGACTAGTTTATAGTCTAATGTTTTCGATCAAATATCTTAAATTCATAAAAATAACTTTTATTAAAAACAATTTTATATATGAAAATACATTTGGGATAGAAATTGTGTGATGACCCGTAAATTTTGGATATTTATAATTGGAATATTTAATTGATTTTAAATATTCAACGGTGAATTTTTGACTTGAATTTCAAATATCACTATTTATTGGGTAATTTAATTATTAAATTACATAATTGGAAATTGGGTGAATGGTTGAATCTGAAATTTTAAGCTTGTTAAAAATAATTTGAAGACTTATAAAATTCATATTAATAATACTAAAGGTGGTAGAAATTTTAAAATTGAGTTTAAAGGCGTTTTGTTCAGTTTTGAAATTATATCGTTTAAATTGATATTTAAAAATAGCTTTCCGAGGCACAGTCTCAGAATTCGACGAAACCAGTTCCATTGGATCCGTATTATTGTATTATTATAGAATTTCAATTTTCATAGCCTTTGGAGTTGTCGTGTGATCGTACGATAGGTAAACGCGCTGAAATTAATATCGAATTTAATTTAAATAGTCGGTTCAAAAAAACTATCTTCTTCATAGGATCGAATTTGGACTCGAAACCTTTTCCATTGCGTTCGGAATAGGGGTATAACATTATAAACGCCTAGTGGCACGCCTCGATAGGAGTTCGAGATTTTAAGTTGCGTTTATCGAGACAGTTTGAATTTGTATTTAATTGAAAATATATTCATACTAGTCAACTCCAGCTGATATTCTATCTACATCAGTGCTTTTTGCCCTCCCCATCATAACGTTTTCCTGCAACTGTAGCCTTCCTTGTAACATCCAATCTTGTCCCCATTCCCAGCATCAAGCATGATAACCTTATTCCCTCATTCTTTCTTTTTAAATGCAAACGGGTTCAACAATTTCAAGGGAAAACAGAGAAAAAAAGAGAAAATGGCTGCCCTCCTTTTAAAATTCTCATTCCAAATTAAAAGAGAGACCTTCCTTTCCCCTCTGTCGCAAGCAATTCGAGTTTGTTAATAAAAAAAATATCGAGTGCTGTACGAATCAATTCGTTCGAGGAATTTAATGCTCAATCGATGAGAGACGAGCTAGTCGAGGTGTCGAGGAGGGGAAGCTCGCGAGGCAGGTGGTTCAATGAGGCTAGGGGAGTGGTTGTCATCGCGATTGTGTGGGTTTGGAGGAATCGACAGTGAAGTCGAGCGAATTGGGAAACTAGGGCTACGGGTCTGCTTTGTTTCGACCATCGATGTGGACTTTTGGGACTGGAGTCGACTACGTGGTGGGTGAGGGTTGTGGAGTGGGTCACTGATGATGTGGGACGCGTGCGTGCTAGGTGATGTCGACTGAAGTTCTGTCGATGGTAGGGTGTCGCGAGCGATCTTGTGATGATGAAGATGGGTTCGCGAGAGGGAGTTTTATCTGTAAGGTATAAACAATTTTTCTTTTATATATATACATATATATTTGTAGGTTAGGAAATTAATTCAGTAAGATACAGTTTTATATAAAATAAAAAAATAAATTATTTTGTTATTTGCTGAAATGAAAGAAAATCACAGTAAGGTGAATATTAGTTCTGTTTTTAATTTAATTTAATATATATATATATATATATATATTGAAGAAAGGAAGTTTTACAATAAAGCAATTTACTGTTTGTTGTTTACAGAAAAATATAATTACAAATATACCTATATAAAATATACATACATGTTTTAAACTTACTATTTAATTTTTAAAATAATGTATTAGTGATTAACGTGTTTAATTAATTTATTCAATTATTTTAGTTTCTAGAAAATTATTTATCTTAGAGAAATTAGTTCAAAATTAATTATTAAGTTAATCTAGAAGAAAATGGACTGTTCGATTATCTCAAGTGTTAACAAAAAAACTGTAAAATGTTTATACAAGGTCAAAAAGGGTGAAGAGGCAAGCTGTTTGGATTGGATTGCAAACCTAAATCAAAGGTGAGTTAATCTCACTCATCTGGGTTTTATTTAAATTTAAATGGTTAAATTTAAATATTTGGGTGAATGATTGAATTGATTGGATGTGGTATATTATATAGTAGTATATAATATATATTGGAGTGATTGATATTTCCGCATTATATAGCGGATGAGACCCTATGCGCCGCATAATAGCGGATGATATTTTATAAACCCATATACCACGATATTCCACCTCGAAGTGGAATTGGTATCGTGCTAACATCTGTGGATGCAGGGATACAGGTTGGAGGGATCCAACTGGATTCCTCAAAAAAAAATTTAGTTTGTTCTAATAATTTTGTGATATGATTATTTGATATTCTGTGATGAATTATATTGATAATTAAAATGTTGGATGCTGTGTTTGATTGGATATACCTTTCGGTATACTGAGTTATCAAAATATATAGAATTGGATTTTGGGGAAAAAGAAAATATAAGAGAGAATTTTAAAGTAAAATATTTATAGAAATCTGAATAAATTAAAGAATGAATTGGGAAAAAAAATAAAGGTTGATTTTTTAAATTCTAATAAATAAATTCCGAGTATGGGAAAAGAGATTTTTGAATAAATGGGAATAAATGAAATTTAAAACTTAGGAGGTATTAATTAAAGGAATAAAGGATTTATTTTTTTTAAATTCAGAATTTAAATGGTTTAGGATGCAATAAAAGGAATTTTTATGAAATTGGTATTACCAGTTTAAAATCATATATAAAGAAGTTAAATCCGGAATTTATGAAATTAATGGATTTTGAAATAAAATTGAGAAGTAAAGGAATTATTTTAAAATGGAGTAAATTTTGGAAATCAATTTGAAAATTGATTAAATGTTTGAAATTGGGATCTTTAAAGGAAGATGAGACTATGAAATTTATAAACTGGGTTTATAAAAGTGAAGTAATATATCAGTGGATATTTGGAAGAATAAATTCACGGTGGGAATTCATTAAAGGAATGGGTAAATTTGGTTAAAAATAAATAGTGATTTTTTTTAAAAGATGTGAAAGAGAAGTGTATTTCCCAAGATAGCCAAGTACGTTTTCAAAGCAAATTTTTAAGTATAAGTTAAAAGTTTTAAGGATTGTTTTAAAAGCATGTTTTAGAAAATTTATTATTTTTAAACGTTTAAGTTTTAAAGTAAGTATTTTCCAAATTTATTTAGTAATAATTATTTAAAGGAGACTGGGTATTATGTTTTAAAAGATAAAAATTTAGTTTTATATTTTATAAAGTAGTTTTATTTTAAATATTCTTAAAGTATATATTTTTGAATAAAGTATTAAAGTAGTTTATAATTTAAATATTTAAAGTATATTTTATAATAAAGTGTTTTTAAGTTATTTTTAAAATCTAAAGTATTTGTACTTGGTGATTTCAGTGGAGATAGAAATTATTTGGGAATTTATTCCATGAGAGAAAGATGGTTTGAAAATGTTTTCAAAGGGTTAAAAGGTGGAAATATATCTTGCGAAGATATTTGAGATAAATAAATAATTTGGGAGAAATTATTGTGGCTTGATGATTGGTTGTGAATGTAATTGATAGTTAAATAACCGACTATCAATATTGGCCAATGCGCTGATCGTTTCGAAGAGACCGGGATCGGGATTTATTTTTCTAAAACCACTTCGATCCGGTTTATACGTTTTCGTGGGGAAAATGAGTTTGGAGTCGAAGATGGAGCACTGAAGTACAAGGGCTAATCGCTACTAATGCTAAGGGTGAGTCCAAAATGGATGTAGTAGGAGTAGTGCCTTCGGTTCCGTTCGAACCCGGAACGGACTTGTATGGATGAATGCTTTCGGAACATCGTCAGGTGGACGGTGGGCATTCTAAGTGATATGTTCTAAAAAGGTAACGCTTAGCCTCGAGCCTCATCAACCGGGAATGACTGAAAATCAGGGGTTATGCAACAAGGCTATGTAGGTAGCACCCATTAGGGTGAGGTCATCCCTGTCTAGATGTTCCTTTTTATTCGGCTTAGTGGTGCGGTTGTTGATCCCAACCGTGGGGTGATCTTACTCAAAATTATCCAGTAAGGGGTAGTTCCGGCCTTTTGTTGTAGGGGATCGGGCGTGGCCCTCGGTACGCTGATCTAGACCAGGTACTGTGGCAGGTGGTACCCCAGTGCCTAGTCATTAGTTGGAAATCCATTCTCCCTATGCGCATGTACGGTTTTGATTGTGCCCAACTATTGCTGAAACGTGAGATGCAAGCATTTCAGCTAGATTCTATTTTACTTTCTATATACACTATTATAATATCAGACGAATTTGATAAAAAGAGTTTTGGCTATCGTAAGGTAAAAACCCGACATGTTTATTTGTGGCGTGGTCTTACGAGATGATTTTGATTTCAAAGGGTTTTGGAAAACTTTAATAATCCAGTTGAGTGTGTTTCTTCACGCTGGTTTTCTAGACTGACTCGGGTGTTATTTTATTATAATGCTCGGGTCAGAACGAGTATTACAGATACAGGATAGGATGCTGTAGAGCTCAGAAGACGAGCTGGATGGCGAGACATATCACACGTATTTGATGTATTCCAATGTGTATCATAAGTTGTATAGTCAGATTTGTGAGGACAAGTTGTCATAACTGTCCAGTACTGTATTATTGATTGTGATGTACTATGATGATAAGATGTATAAAACAGATATAGTTCTTTTGTGTAAAGATCAGTTATTATCTATTATATTTTATTCCGCTACGATGTGAGATTCTGATATTGTTTTTTTTATTTTCTTCTTCTACCTCCTTCTTCTTTAACCCTGATGGTTCATATTTCCGTTCACTTTGAGTCGATATGTTGGAGAATAGTGTCGATTCAAGGGGTACGAGCTTGCGGGCTGTTACAGTGGTATCAGAGCTGAAGGTTAAGTAAGAACCTTGCCTCTGGTGGGGATTACTCATTTGAAAATAGAGTCCGTAGTACTCTAGAATGAGTTTGAGTGTAATAATAGATATGAGCGCGTATTTGTTAGTGAATAAAAATTTGTTTTTATACTGTGTTGATTTATCGGTTGAGTGTTTATGGATTCTGGTCGATATGTGGGATGCCATGTCATCGATAGGAGTTTCTAAACTCTTAAACAAGATAAACCGACACAGTATTGTTTTAAAATAGGGTAAATTAAATAATTTTATTTTTGTATATGAAAGAAATAATTTACCGTGAATTATTATAGTTATATATGGATGCTTGGATGTTAAGGAGTGATGATATTAAATTATTATCACGATTGTGAGGAAATTGAATAAGAAATTGAAATCATAACTAAAAGCTAAGAAATAAATTCATATACAAATGGGATTTGTGAATTATAATTGAAATAAGGTAAATTCCGGAGTAATGTTGAACATAGATTGAAAGAATTTAAAATTTGAAATTTTGGGAAAGGTTTAAATTCTTTTAGGTTTGAAAATGGTTTTCAAAGGCTTGAAGAAATAATAGTGATATATGTTTGGAAATATTTTTGAATTGGATTTGAAATCTGGTGAGGTTTGGAATTTAAAAATATTTGAAATGCTTTTGATTGGGATAAAGGCACTAAACTCTCTTCGGTCGTTGGAAAATAATTCCGATGATGATCACGACATCATCGGTGTTCATTTTCGAGTTTCCAAAGGAGGAATTGCTACCTGAATGTTTAAATTGGAATTGTTTGCAAAAGTTGGGTTTGATTTTAGAGATGCAAAGGATTTTGGATATAATTGAGTTCAAAGGTGATTTTGAAATGTTGAAGTTTTGGGTCGGTAAAACCCTTTGATTTTTGAAATATGAGTAATTGTTTAAATACTCTAGAGTTGGTTTGAGATTGTTATAGAATATAAATGGGTTGATAATTTATAGAATTTTGAATATGTTAGAATAAAATGGAATTCAATATTTAAATTGATTTGGAAATAAATTAAGAATTAAAGAAAAATTAAATTCAGAATGGAATTAAAAATTCTGATGAGATAAGTTATACGATCATAACTTGAATGGAAGTGGGAAAAATTAATAAGCGTATGACTTATAAAAGTCTAAAAGTGAAGTGATTTCTGAAGGTTGAAAATCAAATGTTGAATTAAAAGTGGGGAATGAACTAATTTGAATAAATTAGTTAAGTGAGTATGTTAATGGAATTTTGATTGGTTGGATAACAATTGAATTATGAGTTAAAAATGGATTTTGAAGTTAAACTTGAGTTTTAAATAAAATTCAACTTGGAAGTGTTAAGTGAACTGAATATGATGGAAATATGGTGAAATAGAATGAAGTTGGATTAAAACAGAAATGGTTTGAATTGCAAATAAATTCAGGAGAGTGGAAATAAAATTGAAATAGACTTGTTATTAATAAAATAAGATTGGTAATGAATTGAGAATGTGAAATAAAGCTTAAAATGGATTGAATGAATATACTAACTGAATTTAATAGAATGAAATTAAATTTAAAATGGGAATGAACTTAAGTTGTTAACTTAAGTAAAGTATGAAATGGTTGTTGTCGAGATTTATGAAATGGTTTTGAATGAAACTAGTTTGGTTAATAAAATGTGATGCAAGTGAATGGATTAAAATTTAAAATGCATGTATTAGCTTGTAAACGCAAATGAAATGTTGTAAATTGCATATATTTGTCACTTACATGTTTAAATTGAGTAAGTATAGGTTTTTGGAAGCCGTTTGGCTGGATTTGATCGTGCAAAATGCTAAATAAATAAGCCGCTTGCTTTAAAATGCTAAATAAAGGTACGCCTACGCAATAAAAAGATAGGAAATATGAACTGTTGTTTGTTTTCTTGTTTTTCCAACCGTGTGGGTCGATGTATATATATTGATATCTCTTGTCAAATTGCAAAAGCTCCTCCGTACAAAGGAGACTTTGCCAAATTTTCCGAAATTTTGGGAGTTAGAAAATTTTCACCAACGACAAATGATTCAAATTGGAATTTGAGATAAAGGTAAATAGAATTCAATATCTAAAATGAAGTAAATTGAATTCATATGGAATTGGGGATCCAGTTTAAAAATAAGTGATATAAAGACTAAAGTGGTAGAGTAATAATATAAGAGTATATAAAATGCTTATATTAAACTTAAGAAATGAATGGTGAAGTTCTTAAGTAAATTTGGTATTGGAAATATACTAAGTAATTTTGGAATGGAGATTAAGTAAAGTTGTGAAATGGGAAAATTGTGAATAAGCAGATAGAAATCAAATAAATGTGGATAAAAGAGAATTAATATAGTTAATGATCAATGGATATAAATACGTAGGATGTACATATATTATTTTATTCGCATGCGGTTTGATCCAGATTCTAGCACAGAATTTCGAGGTAGTTATACCGATCCGAGTTAGGATTTTTCACTCGATTTTCGACGGCGAACCCTGGATATGGATTTTGATTGATTCTGGAAATTCTCTATCATAGTTTGTGACTATGTAAGGAGAATGATGGTTTCTGATCAAGAAACCAGATCTGAGTTCGCACTAGGATGTCGGGTGGACGATACTAGTTCGGAAATGAAATTGTGTGATCGAGTGAGCGATCAGATTTGGTATTGCGTACGGATGATATATGTGCATCGTACGGGCTTAAGTAAAGTAGATATTGAAAATTTTGAAAGGAAGTGAATAAAATGATTTTGGATTCTGTGATTGGATATTATTGCTTAGTAGAATACAGGTAATTAAAGGCAAAAGGAAAATTGATTTTTGATTTCAGAAGATAATTGAAATTTGCTCGGAAATGGCATGTGTTTAATTTTCTGTATGAAAATTGCTGACTTCCTTGTCTAGCCACTTGGCTTTTGTTTTCTTTTGAAATCTAAGGGCCCATAATGTGATGACCCGGAATTTTGAATATTTGAAATGAGAATATTTAATTAATTTTAAATATTCAAAAGGGTAATTTTGACTTGAATTTCAAATATCACTATATATTGGGTGATTTAATTATTAAATTTAAATAATTGGTAATTGGGAAAATTGTTGAATCTTGGGTTTTAAGCTTGTTAAAAATATTTCGGAGGCTTATAAAATTCATATTGATAATGCTGAAGGTGATAGAACTTTTAAAATTGAATGTAAAGGTGTTTTGTTCAGTTTTAAAAGAATATATTGTTTAAATTGAATTTAAAATAGCCTTCCGAGGCACAGTCTTGGAATTCGACGAAACTAGTTCCATTGGATCCGTAATAGTGTATTATTATCGGATTTCAATTTTCATAGTGATTGGAGTTGTTGTGTGAGCATACAATATATAAACGCGTGAAAATCTATATCGAAAATTCAATATAATAACTGGGTCCAAAAAAGCTATCTTCTCCATACGATCGAATTAGGACTCGAAATCTTTTCCATTGCGTTCGAAATAGGGGTATAACATTATGAACGCCTGGCGGCACGCCTTGATAGGGGTTCCCGATTTTAATCTACGTAAATCGAAACAATTTAAGTTTAAATATAAAATATACTTTCTTTGACTGGTCAATTAATCTTCACATCAGAACTTTCTCGTTCCTTCTCCAACACGCATCTTCATTCTCAAATATACAATCCCTCTTCTCATTCAATATCATTCAAAAGAAAAGAAAAAAAAGGTTGCCTGTAATTTCTCCCTGCGAATCGAAAATCGAATCTTCCCCTTCTTCATTTTTAGTTCCACATAATCGATCGTATACTCAAAAATAAAATGTAAAGCGGCAGGGTTCGTTCGAAATTCATCCTTCCCCTTCGTATGTTGCCTGTCCAAAGAAATCGCATTTCCTCATTTAAAATCACATTCCTTCTATCGGCCATAGAGCCTGTATGCTTTCTTCCCTCTTTGATAAATCAAAATCATTTCGTTCCTCCCCTAATCGCTATCCTTCACGAAATCGAAATCAGGAAAGTGGCGACTGCTTTCTTGCTCGAAAATCGAAAACCACAATCGAAGTGCGATCACCGCTCGAGGGTGCGGCGACGTTCGCGAGGGGAGGCACGATTTGCATGACAAGGCGGAGTGTTGGAAGCGAGGACGATGGAGGCTTCGCTCTCGAGTCAATGGCGATTCGACGAGTTCTTTATCGCGATTCTGGGCTCGGGTTTCGATCGAGCAGTGGGATTCGCAAGGCAGTAGGGCTTCGGTGATTAGGATTGGGAAGTGGAGCTCGTTGACGAGTAAGCTGGAAGTGGCAGACTTCGGCGATGGCGAGGGCTTTGGGAAGGCAGCATCTTCGTTGTTCGTTTTGATCTGCGTTGGAGGTAATTTACTCTAATAAAATTAATGAATACAGACAAATATAACTATATAATGAGATATATATATATATATATATATATATATATGAATGCAGTTTTAAATTTATATGTATATACAGGAAGCTATATAAAATTTTATAAGTATGTATGTAGTTCAAGAAGAAATTAAAGATACATATGTGTTTAAGGGAAAAATGGTTTAATTAAAATTAATAGTTTAAAGTAAATAAACAAATGGTAATTGGTTGTCCGATTTATTTCAAATATTAATAAATCATATAATGTTGTTCAAGGTCCAAAATCGTGAAGAAGTAGTCGAGATGGATCAGATTGCAAATTAAGGGTCAAAGGTGAGTTATTCTCACTCATCTGGGTTTTATTTAAATTTGAATGGTTAAATTTAAATATTTGGTTGAATGATTGAATTGATTGGATGTGGTATATTGTATAGTAGTATATAGTATATATTGGAGTGATTGATATTCCTGCATTATATAGCGGATGAGACCCTATGCGCCGCATAATAGCAGATGATATTATATTAATCCCATATATCGCGATATTCCACCTCGAAGTGGAATTGGTATTTTATATTGTGCTAACATCTGTGGATGCAAGGAAACAGGTTGGAGGGATCCAACTGGATTCCTCAAAATATTTAGATGGTTTAATATTCTGTGATATGATTTATTGTATGATCTGTGATAGATTACATTGGTAATTGAAAATGTTGGGTGCTGTGTTTGGTTGAATATATTTGGGTATACTGAGATACCAAAAATATATAGATGATATTTTAATGAGAAAATAAAAGAGGGTATTTTTAAGCAGAATAAGTATAGAGAATTTAAATAAATTAAAGAATGAATTGAAAAAGAATAAAAGTTGATTTTTGAATTCTAACAAATAAAATTCCAAGTATGGGAAATGAGATTTTTTTTGAATAAATGGGAATAAGTGATTTTTTTTGTAAAAACTCAAGTGTTATTATGTAAAGAAATGAAGAATTTGTTTTAAACAATTCTAGGTTTAAATTTAGTGAAAAGGATAAAGAAGGAATTTGGGAAATATGAAATTGGTAGTTTCAGTTAAAAGATTTTAAATCATAATTTAAGAAATAAAATCTGAAGTTAATGGGTTTTGAAATAGATTGAGTAAGTAAAGGAATTTATTTCAAAATGAAGTAATTGGGAAATCAATTTGAAAATTGATTTAAGTATTTGAAATTGGAATTTTAAAAGGAGAATGAGACTATGGAATTTATAAACTGGGTTTATAAAGGTGAAGTAATATATCAGTGGATATTTGGAAGAATAAATTCACGGTGGGAATTTATTAAAGGGATGGTAAATTTGTTTAAAAATAAATAGTGATTTATTTTTAAAAGATGTGAAAGAGAAGCGTATTTCCTTGAATAGCCAAGTACGTTTCCAAAGCAAAGTTTTAAGTATAAGTTAAAGATTTTAAAGTGTTTCAAAGTGTGTTTTAGGAAATTTATTATTTTTCAAATGATTTAATTTTGAAGTAAGTATTTCTCAAATTTATTATAGTAGTAATTATTAAAAGTGACTTAGTATTTTGTTTTAGAAAGGATAAAAATTTAGTGTTATATTTTATAAGTAGCTTTATTTTAAATATTCTTAAAGTATATATTTTAAATAAAGTATTAAAGTAGTTTTCAATTTAAATGTTTAAAGTATATTTTATAATAAAGTGTTTTTAAATTATTTTTAAAATCTAAGGTGTTTGTACTTGGATATTTCAGTGGAAATAGAAAATATTTGGGAATTTATTCCATGAGAGAAGAACGGTTTGAAACTGTTTTCAAAGGGTTTAAAAGTGGAAATATATCCTGCGAAGATATTTTGAGGTAAATAAATAATTTTGGAAAATTATTTATGTGTCTGATGGTTGTTGTGAATGTTATTTGATAGTTAAATAACCGACTATCAATATTGGCCAATACGCTGATCGTTTCGAAGAAACCGGGATCGGGATTTATTTTCCGAAAACCACTTCGATTCGGTTTGTACGTTTTCGTGGGGAAAACGAGTTTGGAATCGAAGATGGAGCAGTGAAGTGCAGGGGCTAGTCGCTACTAATCCTGAGGGTGATTCCAAAATGGATGTAGTAGGAGTAGTGCCTTCGGTTCCGTTCGAACCCAGGACCGACTTGTATGGACGAATGCTTTCGGAACATCGTCAGGTGGACGGTGGTGGGCATACTAAGTGAAACATTCTAAAAAGGTAATGCTTAGCCTCGAGCCTCATCAACCGGGAATGACTGAAAATCAGGGGTTATGCAGCAAGGCTATGTGGGTAGCTCCCATTAAGGTGAGGTCATCCCTGTCTAGATGTCCCTTTTATTTCGGCTGAGTGGCGGTTGCTGATCCCAACCGTGGGGTGATCTTACTCGGAATTATTCAGTAAGGGGTAGTTCCGGCTTTGTGTTGCAGGGGATCAGGCGTGGTCCTCGGTACGCTGATCTAGACTAGGTACTATGATAGGTGGTACCCCAGTGCCTAGTCATTAGTTGGAAATCCATTCTCCCTATGTGCCTGTACGGTTTTGATTGTGCCCAACTATTGCTGAAACGTGAGATGCAAGCATTTCAGCTAGATTCTATTTTACTTTCTATAGACACTATTATAATATTAGACAGATTTGATAAAAAGTGTTTTGGCTATCGTAAGGTAAAAACCCGACATGTTTATTTGTGGCATGGTCTTACGAGATGCTTTTGATTTCAAAGGGTTTGGAAAACTTTAATAATCTAATTGAGTGTGTTTTTCTCACGCTGGTTTTCCAGACTGACTCGGGTGTTATTTTATTATAATGCTCGGGTCAGACCGAGTATTATAGGATACAGGTTATGATGCTGTGAGCTCAAGAGACGAGCTGGATGGCGAGACGTATCACACGTATATGATGTATATTCCGCTGTATTGTGTATGTTGTGTATTCAGTATGTGGGACAAGTTATTATAACTGTCCTGAATTGTGATGTTGATTATACTGATGTTGTATTCTGGTGATATATGTATAAATAGATATAATTTCTTTCTGTAAAGATTAGTTATTATCTATTATATTTTGTTCCGCTGCGTTTGTGAGATTCTGATGTTGTTTCTATTTCCTTCTTCTACCTCTTTCTTCTTTAACCCAAATGGTTCGTATTTTCGTTCTTCTTGAGTTGATTTGATGGAGATTAATGTCAATTCAAGGGGTAGGGTTTGCGGGTCATCGCAGTTGGTATCAGAACTTAGGCTAGTGATAACCTTGGCTCTGGTGGGAATTACTCAATAGAGATAGAGTCAGAAGTACTCTAGAATGAGTTTGAGTGTATTAATAGATATAAGCGCGTATTTGTTAGTGAATATAAATTGTTTTAATATTGTGTTGACTTATTGGTTGGGTGGAATATGAATTCTGATCGGGTAAGTTGGCCGCTATTCGAGAAGAGTTTATAAACACTTGACATGATAAAGTGACACAGTATTGTTTTAAAGGTGAGTGAATGAAATAATTTTACCCAAAATATATTTTGATATAAAAGGATTATTCTCTTAAATTGTTATAAACTTGGATGTTTGGATGATAATATTCTAAACAAATAAGATTATAAAAATTGGTATGACTTGTATAATCAAATGGAAATTTGTATGAGCATAAATTATACAAATGAATTATAATTAAACTTTGATTTGAATCAAATCTGTAAATTTAAAACCTTAGAGATTTTGGAAGTGTTTTTTGAAATGTTTTGAAGACAAATAATAGCATTATTAATTTTGGAAGTATTTTTGAGAGGAAATTGTTTCAAATAAATTTTGGAAAGGGATATAGCATTGAGCTCACTTCAGTTGCTGGAAAATTACTTCGGTGATGACTGCAGTATCATCGATGTTCATTTTCGAGTTTCTAAGTGACAGATTGCTGCCAAATTGATTTGTTCAGAAGAACTAGTTTTGTTTTTGAAATTTCAAAGGAAATTTGTTGGGAATAAAAACCAAGATTGGTTTAAAAATTTGAGAAGTGTGATTTTGAGATAATGGTGATTTCAAAATGATTTGAAACAAAAGCCGAGTGTTTAAAAATCCTGAATTCCTTATTTAAATAATTTAGAGACCATTAGGAGATAAGTTATAAACTTATAAATGGTTAATGATTTCGATAAGGAATATGGGGATTGGATTTTGTAATTGAAATGAAATAAATTAGTTGAATAAAAATTTAATTATGAGTTTAAAATGGATTGAATGAATATACTAATTGAATTTAATAGAATGAAATTTAAATGAAAATGGAGATGAACTTAGGTTGTTAACTTAAGTAAATTGTGAAATGGTTGTTGTCGAGATTTATGAAATAGTTTTGAGTGAAACTAGTTTGGTTAATAAAATGAGATGCAAGTGAATGGATTAAAATTTAAAATGCAGTGAAAATGAGCATGTATGGATTCTGAATAAATTTAAAATGGTATGAAATTTATAAAAATAGAGTTGGGATCAATTTTAAAATGGTTATAAGCTTAAGTAATTATTTATTCACATGGATATAGTCGAATTGCGTAGAAATAATTAGCCGTTCGACTTAAACGGAAGTAAATAAAATTCTATGACTTGGTAGAAGTAAATAAAATTGATTTTTGGAATCAATTGAAATAAATGTGAGTTGTTTAGGTTAAAAATGAATTGAATTTAAGCAATTGAGTTGTAAACTATTTAAATTGAATGAAGTTGTATATGAATTGGTTGAAAACAATTAAAATTAATGTCGGGACCCTATACATTGCTTATAAATATTGTTAAACCAACATTGCTTATAGAAACTCGCATATTTACTAGTTAAATATGTAAAATATTGTTAAGATACATGATTTTGGCACTTACATATTTAAATTGAGTAAGTACAGGTTCAGGAAAGCCGTTTGGCTGGATAGGGTCGTGCAAAGTGATAAAAAAATAAGCCGCTTGCTTAAAAATGCTAAATAGACGTACGCCTACGTAATAAAAATAGGAAATATGAACTGTTTTTGTTTTTCCGACCATGTGGGTCGATGTATATATATTTATATCTCTTGTCAAATTGTAGAAGCTCCTCCGTACAAAGGAGACTGCCAAAATTTTCCGAAAATTTTGGGAGTTAGAAATTTTTTAAAATTTTCACTAACGACAAATGATTTAAAATTGGTAAGAAAATAGAATTGAAAACTGAAGTATTGGAATTCATTTTGAATTGGGTCAAGTAAAGTTGAAGAATTAATTCAAAATGGACTAGAATAATAAAAGTTTGGAAATTAATATGGATGAGATAATGTGAATAGAATTCAATATTTAAAATGAAAGGGACATTGAATTCAAATGAATTTGAAAATGAAAATTCGAATGAAAGTATGGATAAACCAAAGTGGTGAAGTGAAAATAGATATAAGAAGTGTATGAAACATTTATATTGCACTTAAGAGGGAATGGTGAAGTTCTTAAGTAAATTTGGTATTGGAAATATACTAAGTGAATAATTGAATGAAGATTTAAAACTGGAAATGGGAAATAGGATGGTTGTAAATAAGTGAATGGGAATCAAATATAAATGTGAATAAAAGAAAAAAATTGATATAGTTGATAATCAATTGGAATTAATACGTAGGATGTACGTATATAATTTTATTCGCATAACGATTTGATCCAGAATTTGAGCACAGAATTTCGAGATAGTTATATCGATCCGAGTTAGGATTTTTCACTCGATTTTCGACGGCGAACCCTGAATATGGAATTTTGATTGGTTCTGGAAATTCTCTATCATAGTTTACTGCTATGCAAGGAGAATGACGGTTTCTGATCAAGAAACCAGATCTGAGTCCGCACTAGGAAGTCGGATGGACGATACTAGTTCGGAAATGAAATTGTGTGATCGAGTGAGCGATCGAATTGGGTATTGCGTACGAATGATATATTTGCATTGTACGAATGTGAATGAAATAAATATGGAAACTTTTGTAAAGAAATGTGTAAAGCGGTTTTGAATGTTGTAATTGGATATTATTGCTGAGTAGGATAAACAGGTGTTTAAAAAAGCAAAAAGGAAATTGGGATTTTTGATTTCCGAAGATAAATTGAAATTTGCTCGGCAAAGGTATGAGTTTAAATTTCTGTATGAAATTTGATCATTTTCTTGTCTAGCCACTTGGCTTTTTGATTTCTTTTGAAATCTGGGGGCCGTAGAGGCATTTTGTAGTTGTACCGAGCTAGCCGCGCAAAGGAGACGCTGGCAAAAAATTTTGAAATTTAAGTAGTAAGAAAATTTTTGATAATTCAAAATTTTGGTTTCAAATTTAAATTTGAATTGTTGAGTAAGTAACATTGTTTGAACTTATGGATAAGTTGGAAGGTTAGAAAGAGAGTTAGTGTGTCTTAATAAAAGATTATTTTGGAAAGTTGTTTTAAACTATTTGGATTTGAGAAAATAGTTAACGGGGATTGAATCATTCTTCCTAACTAGTAATTTCGGGGACGAAATTCTTTTAAGGGGGTAGGAATGTGACGACCCGGAATTTTGAATATTTGAAATGAGAATATTTAATTAATTTTAAATATTCAAAAGGGTAATTTTGACTTGAATTTCAAATATCACTATTTATTGGGTGATTTAATTAATGAATTTAAATAATTGGTAATTAGGAAAATTGTTGAATCTTGGGTTTTAAGCTTGTTAAAAATATTTCGGAGGCTTATAAAATTCATATTGATAATGCTGAAGGTGATAGAACTTTTAAAATTGAATTTAAAGGTGTTTTAGTTCAGTTTTAAAAGAATATATAGTTTAAATTGAATTTAAAATAGCCTTCCGAGGCACAGTCTTGGAATTCGACGAAACCAGTTCCATTGGATCCGTAATTGTGTATTATTATCGAATTTCAATTTTCATAGTGATTGGAGTTGTTGTGTGAGCATACAATATATAAACGCGTGGAAATCTATATCGAAAATTCAATATTATAACTGGGTCCAAAAAAGCTATCTTCTCCATACGATCGAATTAGGACTCGAAATCTTTTCCATTGCGTTCGAAATAGGGGTATAACATTATGAACGCCTGGCGGCACGCCTTGATAGGGGTTCACGATTTTAAGCTACGTAAATCGAAACAATTTAAGTTTAAATTTGAATTTAAATATAAAATATACTTTCTTTGACTGGTCAATTAATCTTCACATCAGAACTTTCTCGTTCCTTCTCCAACATGCATCTTCATTCTCAAATATACAATCCCTCTTCTCGTTCAATATCATTCAAAAGAAAAGAAAAAAAAGGTCGCCTGTTATTTCTCCCTGCGAATCGAAAATCGAATCTTCCCCTTCTTCATTTTTAGTTCCACATAATCGATCGTATACTCAAAAATAAAATGTAAAGCGGCAGGGTTCGTTCGAAATTCATCCTTCTCCTTCGTATGTTGCCTGTCCAAAGAAATCGCATTTCCTCATTTAAAATCGCATTCCTTCTATCGGCCATAGAGCCTGTATGCTTTCTTCCCTCTTTGATAAATCAAAATCATTTCGTTCCTCCCCTAATCACTATCCTTCACGAAATCGAAATCAGGAAAGTGGCGACTGCTTTCTTGCTCGAAAATCGAAAACCACAATCGAAGCGCGATCACCGCTCGAGGGTGCGGCGACGTTCGCGAGGGGAGGCACGATTTGCATGACAAGGCGGAGTGTTGGAAGCGAGGACGATGGAGGCTTCCCTCTCGAGGCAATGGCGATTCGACGAGTTCTTTATCGCGATTCTGGGCTCGGGTTTCGATCGAGCAGTGGGATTCGCGAGGCAGTAGGGCTTCAGTGATTAGGGTTGGGAAGTGGAGCTCGTACACGAGCAAGCTGGAAGTGGCAGACTTCGGCGATGGCGAGGGCTTTGGGAAGGCAGCATCTTCGTTGTTCGTTTTGATCTGCGTTGGAGGTCATTTACTCTAATAAAATTAATGAATACAGACAAATATAATTATATAATGAGATATATATATATATATGAATGTTGTTTCAATTTATATGTATATACAAGAAGCTATATAAAATTTTATAAATATGTATGTAATTTCAAGAAGAAATTAAAGATACATATGTGTTTAAGGGGAAAATTGTTTAATTCAAATTAATAGTTTAAAGTAAATAAACAAATGGTAATTGGTTGTCTGATTTATTTCAAATATTAATAAATCGTATAATGTTGTTCAAGGTCCAAAATCGTGAAGAAGTAGTCGAGATGGATCAGATTGCAAATTAAGGGTCAAAGGTGAGTTATTCTCACTCATATGGGTTTGATTTAAATTTAAATGGTTAAATTTAAATATTTGGTTGAATGATTGAATTGATTGGATGTGGTATATTATATAGTAGTATATAGTATATATTGGAGTGATTGATATTCCCGCATTATATATCGGATGAGACCTTATGCACCACATTATAGCGGATGATATTATATTAATCCCATATACCGCGATATTCCACCTCGAAGTGGAACTGGTATTTTATATTGTGATAACATCTGTGGATGCAGGGAAACAGGTTGGAGGGATCCAACTGGATTCCTCAAAATATTTAGATGGTTTAATATTCTGTGATATGATTTATTGTATGATCTGTGATAGATTACATTGGTAATTGGAAATGTTGGGTGTTGTGTTTGGTTGAATATATTTGGGTATACTGAGATACCAAAAATATATAGATGATATTTTAATGAGAAAATAAAAGAGGGTATTTTTAAGCAGAATAAGTATAGAGAATTTAAATAAATTAAAGAATGAATTGGAAAAGAATAAAAGTTGATTTTTGAATTCTAACAAATAAAATTCCAAGTATGGGAAATGAGATTTTTTTTGAATAAATGGGAATAAGTGATTTTTTTTGTAAAAACTCAAGTGTTATTATGTAAAGAAATGAAGAATTTATTTTAAACAATTCAAGGTTTAAATTTAGTGAAAAGGATAAAGAAGGAATTTAGGAAATATGAAATTGGTAGTTTCAGTTAAAAGATTTTAAATCATAATTTAAGAAATAAAATCTGAAGTTAATGGGTTTTGAAATAGATTGAGTAAGTAAAGGAATTTATTTCAAAATGAAGTAATTTGGAAATCAATTTGAAAATTGATTTAAGTATTTGAAATTGGAATTTTAAAAGGAGAATGAGACTATGGAATTTATAAACTGGGTTTATAAAGGTGAAGTAATATATCAGTGGATATTTGGAAGAATAAATTCACGGTGGGAATTTATTAAAGGGATGGTAAATTTGTTTAAAAATAAATAGTGATTTATTTTTAAAAAGATGTGAAAGAGAACCGTATTTCCTTGAATAACCAAGTACGTTTCCAAAGCAAAGTTTTAAGTATAAGTTAAAGATTTTAAAGTGTTTCAAAGTGTGTTTTAGGAAATTTATTAGGTTTCAAATGATTTAATTTTGAAGTAAGTATTTCTCAAATTTATTATAGTAGTAATTATTAAAAGTGACTTAGTATTTTGTTTTAGAAAGGATAAAAATTTAGTGTTATATTTTATAAGTAGCTTTATTTTAAATATTCTTAAAGTATATATTTTAAATAAAGTATTAAAGTAGTTTTCAATTTAAATGTTTAAAGTATATTTTATAATAAAGTGTTTTTAAATTATTTTTAAAATCTAAGGTGTTTGTACTTGGAGATTTCAGTGGAAATAGAAAATATTTGGGAATTTATTCCATGAGAGGAGAACGGTTTGAAACTGTTTTCAAAGGGTTTAAAAGTGGAAATATATCTTGCAAAGATATTTTGAGGTAAATAAATAATTTTGGAAAATTATTTATGTGTCTGATGGTTGTTGTGAATGTTATTTGATAGTTAAATAACCGACTATCAATATTGGCCAATGCGCTGATCGTTTCGAAGAGACCGGGATCGGGATTTATTTTCCGAAAACCACTTCGATTCGGTTTGTACGTTTTCGTGGGGAAAACGAGTTTGGAATCGAAGATGGAGCAGTGAAGTGCAAGGGCTAGTCTCTACTAATCCTGAGGGTGATTCCAAAATGGATGTAGTAGGAGTAGTGCCTTCGGTTCCGTTCGAACCCGGGACGGACTTGTATGGATGAATGCTTTCAGAACATTGTCAGGTGGACGGTGGGCATTCTAAGTGAAAGATTCTAAAAAGGTAACGCTTAGCCTCTAGCCTCATCGACTGGGAATGAATGAAAATCAGGGGTTATGCAGCAAGGCTATGTGGGTAGCGCCCATTAAGGTGAGGTCATCCCTGTCTAGATGTCCCTTTTATTTCGGCTGAGTGGCGGTTGCTGATCCCAACCATGGGGTGATCTTACTCGGAATTATCCAGTAAGGGGTAGTTCTGACTTTGTGTTGCAGGGGATTGGGCGTGGTCCTCGGTACGCTGATCTAGACCAGGTACTGTGACAGGTGGAACCCCAGTGCCTAGTCATTAGTTGGAAATCCATTCTCCCTACGCGCCTGTACGGTTTTGATTGTGCCCAACTATTGCTGAAACGTGAGATGCAAGCATTTCAGCTAGATTCTATTTTACTTTCTATAGACACTATTATAATATCAGACGGATTTGATAAAAAGTGTTTTGGTTATCGTAAGGTAAAAACCCGACATGTTTATTTGTTGCGTGGTCTTACGAGATGCTTTTGATTTCAAAGGGTTTGGAAAACTTTAATAATCCAATTGAGTGTGTTTTTCTCACGCTGGTTTTCCAGACTGACTCGGGTGTTATTTTATTATAATGCTCGGGTCAGACCGAGTATTATAGGATACAGGTTATGATGATGTGGAGCTCAGGAGACGAGCTGGATGGCGAGACGTATCACACGTATATGATGTATATTCTGTTGTATTGTGTATGTTGTGTATTCAGTATGTGGGACAAGTTATTATAACTTTCCTGAATTGTGATGTTGATTATACTGATGTTGTATTCTGGTGATATATGTATAAATAGATATAATTTCTTTCTATAAAGATCAGTTATTATCTATTATATTTTGTTCCGCTGCGTTTGTGAGGTTCTAATGTTGTTTCTATTTCCTTCTTCTACCTCTTTCTTCTTTAACCCAAATGGTTCATATTTCCGTTCTTCTTGAGTTGATTTAATGGATATTAATGTCAATTCAAGGGGTACGGGTTTGCGGGTCATCACACGTAGAGGCATTTTGTAGTTGTACCGATCTAGCCGCGCAGAGGAGACGCTGGCGAAATTTTTCGAAAATTTAAGAAGTCAGAAAAATAGATTTTGGAAAGTTGCAAAAGTTGTTGGGTTTTGGAAGGTTGTTAAAACTATTTGGATTGGAAAGAGTAAATGGGTATTGGACCATTCTTCATAACTAGTAATTTCGGGGACGAAATTCTTTTAAGGGGGGAGGAATGTGACGACCCGTAAATTTTGGACATTTGAAATTGGAATATTTAATTGATTTTAAATATTCAACGGTGAATTTTTGACTTGAATTTCATCACTATTTATTGGGTAATTTAATTATTAAATTAAATAATTGGAAATTGGGTGAATGGTTGAATCTGAAATTTTAAGCTTGTTAAAAATAATTTGAAGGCTTATACAATTCATATTAATAATACTAAAGGTGATAGAACTTTTAAAATTGAGTTTAAAGGTGTTTTGTTTAGTTTTGAAATTATATCGTTTAAATTGATATTTAAAAATAGCTTTCCGAGTAACAGTCTCGGAATTTGACGAAACCGGTTCCATTGGATCCTTAATATTGTATTATTATCGGATTTCAAATTTCGTAGCGTTCGGAGTTGTCGTGTGATCGTACGATAGGTAAGCGCTGAAATTAATATCGAATTTAATTTAAATAGTCGGTTCAAAAAAACTATCTTCTTCATACGATCGAATTTGGACTCGAAACCTTTTCCATTGCGTTCGGAATAGGGGTATAACATTATAAACACCTAGTGGCATGCCTCGATAGGAGTTCGAGATTTTAAGTTGCGTTTATCAAGACAGTTTGAATTTGTATTTAATTGAAAATATATTCATACTAGTCAACTCCAGCTGATATTCTATCTACATCAGTGCTTTTTGCCATCCCCATCACAACTTTTTCCTACAACTGTAGCCTTCCATGTAACATCCAATCTTGTCCCCATTCCCAGCGTCAAGCACGATAACCTTATTCCCTCATTCTTACTTTTTAAATGCTAACGGGTTCAACAATTTCAAGGGAAAACAGAGAAAAAAAGAGAAAATGACCGCCCTCCTTTTAAAATTCTTGTTCCAAATTAAAAGAGAGACCTTCCTTTCCCCTCTGTCGCAGGCAATTCGAGTTCGTTAATAAAAAAATATATTGAGTGTTGTATGAATCAATTCGTTCGAGGAATTCAATGCTCAATCGATGAGAGACGAGCAAGTCGAGGTGTCGAGGGGGGAAGCTCGTGAGGCAGGTGGTTCGGCGAGGCTTGGGGAGTGGTTGTCTTCGCGATTGTGTGGGTTTGGAGGAATCGACAGTGAAGTCGAGCGAGTTGGGAAACTAGGGCTACGGGTCTGCTTTGTTTCAACCATCGACGTGGACTTTTGGGCCTGGAGTCGACTACGTGGTGGGTGAGGGTTGCGGAGTGGGTCACCGATGATGTGGGACGCGCGTGTGCTAGGTGATGTCGACTGAAGCTCTGTCGATGGTAGGGTGTCGCGAGCGATCTTGCGATGATGAAGATGGGTTCGCAAGAGGGAGTTTTATCTATAAGGTATAAACAATTTTGCTTTTATATATATACATATATATTTGTAGGTTAGGAAATTAATTCAGTAAGATACAGTTTTATATTAAATAAAAAAATAAATTATTTTGTTATTTGCTGAAATGAAAGAAAATCACGGTAAGGTGAATATTAGTTCTGTTTTTAATTTAATTTAATATGAATATATAGATATATTGAAGAAAGGAAGTTTTACAATAAAGCAATTTACTATTTGTTGTTTACACAAAAATATAAATAGAAATATACTTCTATAAAATATACATACATGTTTTAAACTTACTATTTAATTTTTAAAATAATGTATGGGTGATTAACGTGTTTAATTAATTTATTCAATTATTTTAGTTTCTAGAAAATTATTTATCTTAGAGAAATTAGTTTAAAATTAATTATTAAGTTAATCTAAAAGAAAATTAGTTTAAAATATTGGAGTGATTGATATTCCCGCATTATATAGCGGATGTGACCCTATGCGCCACATAATAGTGGATGATATTTTATAAACCCATATACCGCGATATTCCACCTCGAAGTGGAATTGGTATTGTGCTAACATCCGTGGATGCAGGGAAACAGGTTGGAGGGATCCAACTGGATTCCTCAAAAAAAATTTAGTTTGTTATAATAATTCTGTGATATGATTATTTGATATTTTGTGATGAATTATATTGATAATTGAAATGTTGGATGCTGTGTTTGATTGGATATACCTTTCGGTATACTGAGTTATCAAAATATATAGAATTGGATTTTGGAGAAAAAGAAAATATAAGAGAGAATTTTTAAGTAAAATATTTATAGAATCTGAATAAATTAAAGAATGAATTGGGAAAAAATAATTATAAAGGTTGATTTTTTTAAATTCTAATAAATAAATTCCGAGTATGGCCAAGTACGTTTTCAAAGCAAATTTTTAAGTATAAGTTAAAAGTTTTAAGGATTGTTTTAAAAGCATGTTTTAGAAACTTTATTATTTTTAAACGTTTAAGTTTTAAAGTAAGTATGGTCCAAATTTATTTAGTAATAATTATTTAAAGGAGACTGGGTATTATGTTTTAAAAGATAAAAAGTTAGTTTTATATTTTATAAAGTAGTTTTATTTTATATATTCTTAAAGTATATATTTTTGAATAAAGTATTAAAGTAGTTTATAATTTAAATGTTTAAAGTATATTTTATAATAAAGTATTTTTAAGTTATTTTTAAAGTCTAAAGTATTTGTACTTGGTGATTTCAGTGGAAATAGAAATTATTTGGGAATTTATTCCATGAGAGAAAGACGGTTTGAAACTGTTTTCAAAGGGTTAAAAGGTGGAAATATATCTTGCGAAGATATTTGAGATAAATAAATAATTTGGGAGAAATTATTGTGGCTTGATGATTGGTTGTGAATGTAATTGATAGTTAAATAACCGACTATCAATATTGGCCAATGCGCTGATCGTTTCGAAGAGACCGGGATCGAGATTTATTTTCCGAAAACCACTTCGATCCAATTTATACGTTTTCGTGGGAAAAACGAGTTTGGAGTCGAAGATGGAGCAGTGAAGTACAAGGGATAATCGCTACTAATCCTGAGGGTGAGTCCAAAATGGATGTAGTAGGAGTAGTGCCTTCGGTTCCGTTCGAACCCGGAATGGACTTGTATGGATGAATGCTTTCGGAACATCGTCAGGTGGACGGTGGGCATTCTAAGTGATATGTTCTAAAAAGGTAACGCTTAGCCTCGAGCCTCATCAACCGGGAATGACTGAAAATCAGGGGTCATGCAGCAAGGCTATGTGGGTAGCACCCATTAGGGTGAGGTCATCCCTGTCTAGATGTTCCTTTTTATTCGGCTTAGTGGTGCGGTTGCTGATCCCAACCGTAGGGTGATCTTACTCGGAATTATCCAGTAAGGGGTAGTTCCGGCCTTGTGTTGCAGGGGATCGGGCGTGGTCCTCGGTACGCTGATCTAGACCAGGTACTGTGACAGGTGGTACCCCAGTGCCTAGTCATTAGTTGGAAATCCATTCTCCCTACGCGCCTGTACGGTTTTGATTGTGCCCAACTATTGCTGAAACGTGAGATGCAAGCATTTCAGCTAGATTATATTTTACTTTCTATAGACTCTATTATAATATCAGACGAATTTGATAAAAAGTGTTTTGGCTATCGTAAGGTAAAAACCCGACATGTTTATTTGTGGCGTGGTCTTACGAGATGCTTTTGATTTCAAAGGGTTTTTGAAAACTTTAATAATCCAGTTGAGCGTGTTTCCTCACGCTGGTTTTCCAGACTGACTCGGGTGTTATTTTATTATAATGCTCGGGTCAGACCGAGTATTACAGATACATGATAGGATGCTGTGGAGATCAGGAGACGAGCTGGATGGCAAGACGTATCACACGTATTTGATGTATTCCGCTGTGTATCATAAGTTGTATAGTCGGATTTGTGAGGACTAGTTGTCATAACTGTCCAGTATTGTATTATTGATTTTGATGTACTCTGATGATGAGATGTATAAAACAGATATAGTTCTTTTGTGTAAAGATCAGTTATTATCTATTATATTTTATTCCGCTGCGATGTGAGATTCTGATGTTGTTTTTTTTTTATTTTCTTCTTCTACCTCCTTCTTCTTTAACCCTGATGGTTCGTATTTCCATTCACTTTGAGTCGATATGTTGGAGAATAGTGTCGATTCAAGGGGTACGGGCTTGCGGGCTGTTACAAATTGCATTTCTCATTATATATTAAGTATCTTTTAGTATTTTATACAATTCTCGTTTCTAATGTCACTTTATGAAGCATGGATGACCATTCACTCTTTTCATCCCAACCATGCATTATATTACATACATTCCTATACAGCCTATTTCCTATCCAAAATGGTCAAAATATTTAAAGGAGATTCTTATTGTAATCAATTGTATCTAAAATATCATTTAAGGATTTTCTACTTAATATACTTTACATTAATTATTTAATTAATTAAATCACACTATAACAAGTATACAATAGAAAGAAAACACCTCTTTGAATAAATTGGTTATCTAGTTAGATATATGTAACAATTTACAGAATTACCCCTAGAGCATACCCCTAATTCTGTCACATTATACTTAGGTTGTCATACAATGATGGGTACGAGTGAATAATCTCTTTCGATCTGTTGAGATTTCGTCAATATTGAGATGAGATTAGGAAAAATGTCACGGGTTAGGAGTTGTATACGGTACAACCGATAAAGTGTTACCTATTACATGCAGGCCTATGATTTGTTGAGCCTTTCTCAAGATCAGAATAACAAGGCAGGAAAGTCCTAACATCCACTAGAGAAATCAAAAGATTTCTATGTTTTTCTTAAAGTTTTGAGAAACATAAAAATCTAGTGGGAGCCTTATTAGAAAAATAAAATGGTATTTAACATTTTTAATATTGTAAGAATGTATGTTATAAAGGTCGAAATAATCTACTTTAATAAATTTGTGAAACTAATGTAATTGATAAAATATATATTAATTAAATTATACAATTGAACTGAATTAAGACTGAAATATAAATATAACTTATATTCATGAATAATTCTTTTGGAATGTTAAAACCCGTGCATGTGCTGAAGTTATACAACTACTAAACTATATAAGCATTGGTCGTGTAAGTATTTATTTGCATGAGGTTGTATATTGTTTTCTACGAGTTTTGAATTCTAAAGCAATATAAGAATATGGATATTTAATCCATATTATATCATATACAAAAGTTTTATGGTGAACAATCATGTTCGTAATGTACAAAATGTCAATGAAATTGATTCACTCGAAATGAGCAAATAATAATAGTGCAAAATCATGTGTATAATATGACTGAATGTGATAAGAATTTTTTAATAAAAAATGACCAAGCACTAAAGACTACCTAGGAATTCGATCACTGAATTGTCAGATCGCTGACTTAAGTGCAACTTGTTTAATATTCTTAAATTGTTAAGAATATCCAAATGCACTTTTATAAAGAATTTGTGTAAAGATCCTGAATTCGGCCTTCGAAAATCGGCACCCGTACTTCACTTGTACTCGAAATGCCGCAGATTCAAACGCCGAATCTGGCTCTCCGGAGCTTATAACACAGTAAGTATAACAACACAGCGGAAGAAAGAAATGAATGATATCATATACAACTCCAATGAATACTATATCCAGAATGATATACAACAATGATATCAATACGATACAACAATATCAGAGACAAATAACAATGCTACATCGGAAACAACAGAACTGATAACTCCAAATGATCCTCAAAAGAGAATGAGTCCAACATCAGCTCGAACCACCATCTCGTTGCACCAAGATAAGCAACGTCGGTCGTGATCTCCAAAAACTGAACTAGCTCCCGATAATCTACTAACCCTTACTATCTGAAAAACCCAACTCTAAATTGCCCGTGTGGAAAATCGTGGGCACCTAGAGTTTAGGAAGGGAACAATAAACTCCGAGTCAGTCATGGGACTGGTGTGAGTAACAAAAACAGTTTATCTTTAAACAAACAACAAAGAATCTTAGACATTGAAACCCATAATGCTTTTGGAAAATGAAACTACCATAAGACCTCCCGCCACATACACAATGCAAACGCAGAATTGGAGGAGATTTCTTCTTATGATAGTCAAACATGCTTACTACGCAAAACAAAACTCTTTTGATATTATTACTAGTGCATAGTGTAGGAAAACCTTTCGAAAGTATAATATTAATCTTAGCCAGCATACAACCATTATTGTATGCCTACTATAGCTACTATGTTCAATAGCAGGTTACCGCCACATTCCATAGCAGGTTATACAACTAAAGTCGTACAAGGTTCGTATTGTTTCTTTGGATTTTCCAACAAATGGTCAGGCTAAGGAACTTCCTATGCCACATGGGTACGCCTCTGGCGGGACGTCCCGAGAACTAACTAGCTCTCTGCCAACACAAGGCCGGGTTACCTCTTACACTAGGTAACTGCTACACGAATATGCCACCCCCCGGTCCTTTGGGACCTTTATCCGAGGCCTCGATCACACAACAACAATCACACAATAAATGAGATTGGAGCAACCACATAGGTTAAATATCAGGGCTCCATACCTGATACCACCCTTTTCCAGAAGGAAATGACATACCCTAAAGGGAGCGACCCTCATAACCTTGCCGCATCTGTCCTGTTTCGACCATTTCCGGTTTGTGAGGTCCGATGAGGTCTCGTCCACAAAGCTATGCTTTTTCACAAAGCCGTGCTTTGATCAACAAATGACCATCAACACAGCAACACTCAGCATGCCACACTACCAAATTGGGAGTATATCACTGATAACCTTCAACTACATAACCTCTGAGCTCGTACGTCTCAGAGAAGGGTGTTAAGTTAAGAGAATAAATTCTCCGCCACCAAACAGAAATGTATTTGAAAGAAATCAGCTTTATATCTCAAAGTGTAATGTCAGACATACAACCATACAAGTCTGTTCCGGGTTCGAATAGAACCGAAGGCACTTCCGAAGAAGCCCTTGCAATCCGGATATTCACAATCCCGATCGGATTTCCCATCACTTAAGAAATCTCTATACTGGCGCGACTCAGTGCAGAGACAATCGATATGTTATCTTATCGTTCTCACAAATACCCGGTCTTCAATTGCTATCCATATACGACGTATCACTTATTCGGAATGGGTTGTATGACACAAAGGTCCTCTCCCGGCTAAACCGAATAGTGAGCGTAATATTTCAAAAAATATGGATATTGGATTTCAATTAAGTCATTATTTATTACCCAAACTTCTCTTTCAAATGGTTTAAACAAATTACCATTTTAATCTTTTTTAAAAAAGATTTATATCACAAAGTTCACCCAGTTTCACAAAGATTCATTCACAGATTTTCAACTCGATTTCCATTTCAATTGGATTAACTCATTAAATCCTTAAATCAAAGTTTTAACTGATAGCTTTCAAAACAATTCCATTTCGACCTTTCCAATTTCGAAACAAAGTTCAAAAATCTTTCACAAGGATTCATTCATAACTTGGAAAACCATTTTCATTTCAAACTTGAAATTCTTTTAACACCAATTGGAAATTCATTCCTTATATGAAAGCTTTTATCATTTGAAAACAATTAGTTTTCATTTTGGAAAATCTGGTTCATTTATACAAGTTAAAGTCTTCGGGTTAAATTCAAGTTCTCAAAACCATACTTTTAAAATGGTTTAAATTCATACAAACACATTTATATCATCTTTAACCAAAATTTCCAAACATGGAATTCAATTCCAAATTTTGAATTCAAATTCAAATTAAATTATTTAAATTGGAAAAAAAATTTACCAAGTTATTCAAAATAACTTATATCTTAAAAACTCCTTTTCAAAAGCTTTAACATTTAACCCAAATTCATTTCCGAAATCAATTGAAATTAAAATTTCAATTTCAAAAATAATAAATTTAAATCATCTATGACTTAATCGATTTCCACATGAAATCCATATTTGTGTGTGTATGGTGTAGTCTAGGGGTTTCACACAGTAGTGCAACATCATTCAATCATCACAGATCAGAATACAGAAATATAGTTGATAAGCGGTATAAACTGTAACGCTTATCTTTTATACACAGATATATAAGTTGCAGATAATATTTTACATTCATCGCAGATAAATGAACTACAGCTAAGATCACACACAAATCAGAATATATCACAAAGCATCACATCACATATCGGGGTATCAATTAGTTCAAGGCATTCAATAGTAATCAGTCATCAACAAGTAAGATGAATTAACCGTGCGATTATAATTAATTAATCACATGATCATTTCCATAAATTATCTGTGACTTAATGATTAATTATCCTTTAATTCTAAATTTCATTTACCTTAATCATAAACAGTAATTACCCTCCTGTAATAACTTACCTTAATTAATTAACTCCTTAATTAATTATATTAATCCATTTATTAATTACACCAAGTAGTTAATCCTGAATTACTTCTACTCAGTAATTATACTTTAATTACTTCCCATTAAGTAATTCCTTTAATTAATTATATCCAGTAATTATACATTAATTACTTCACTAAGTAATTCCACTATTCAATCTCATTAAGTAATTTTACTTAATAAATCATCAAATGATTATCTTCCATTAATTAACAAATTAATTAACTAAAATTTATCGCATTCACTTCCTTGATTTCAATTGGTAATTCATCCCTTAATTACCTTTAAAATAAATTAATTAATCTTTAATTATTAAATAAATCTTAATTAATCACCATTATTAATCAATCCTTTAATTATTCACAAATAATTATACTCAAATTTCAAATTAAATTTCAAGCTTTAGAATAAATACAAATTCATCTTTAATAAAGTTCAAAAATCCAAATTATATTTTCTAACTTTTAATTTCTCATGTTAAAGTAATACTTTTGTTATAAAAGAAATTTTAAGAGTTAAAATCAAATTCTTTTTAAATTTAACATATTAAAAGTGTACTTTAACATTTAAATCTATTTAAACATTTAAATTTTATAAAACTTTATTTCTCAAAATCTGGAATTCAAAGTTAAACTTAAAATCCAGGTTTCAAAGTTTGATTTAACTTTGTTTAAATTTTTTCTTTATAATTTAAATTCCCGAAACGAAACAGGTTTGTAAACCTGAAATCAACGTCTACCCGAGCCACGCGAAAACCTGCTTCGAGTCGAACATGGGAAATCTTCGAGTAAATCACTCGAGTTACTCGAGCAAAACTCGAGTTCACCCTGATACCCAAAACAACACAACATCAGATCACCAGAACTCGTGCACGTGCACGTCGCCGTCGCACCCCTCTAGTCGACTCCACTTCAACGAGTAAGTCGTCGATCACCTACGAGTGATTCTCCGACCACCTAAACTTCTCCATCATCTCGAATTCGAAATCGAGTTCGAGCTCAAGCCTGGAAGCATGAACTGGAACCACCACCAATCCCTGTCAACACCTCGTCCTCGCAACCTCGACCACCGGAGACGCCCAAACTTCGTCCACTCCACGACAACACGCTACACTTCCTCTCCCTTAAATCTCGTGAAACTCGATCACGTATTGGGGACGAACATGCCTCGTTACAGGCACATCCAGAAACTCGAAACAAAGCCCTAAATCGACCTTGTACCGTTAATTCACACAATAGAAAAATTATTCCATAATTTTCTCGAGATCACATATGTTTATACAAGCTTCAAACCAAGTTTCAACATTTATAATTGGATCGATCACCAGAAATTTGTAAAAGTGCAATTTTTTTGTTCAAATACTAACTGCTCTTTTTACTTTGCTTTAAAAATCATGATCTTTACTTTAAAAATCATGTCTTGGTACATGAATTCAATCTACATACCTGAATTCGTGAATTAACAAGTTTGAATTTTAACTTATTTGAACCTTGGCTCTGTTCTTTTAATTTCCAGAACATTGACAAGTTATTTTAACTCGTATACATTTTTAAAACTTAATACATTAGGTAACAAACAACTTTTGTTTTAATCACCAGTTCAAAAATTCAATAGCTCAAGAGAATTTGATTTTTTTGAACTGAATCTTGAGCTTGAAACTGGCAACAGAAATGATACAGGGGATAACTGTGCACCTATATTCATCCATCACTCATGTATACACGGAGAACCATACATGTGTACAAATATACTTACCACAAATACTTGTAATAGAATCTTGTTTAACATTTTAAAAAGAAGAGTTACTCACCGTGTTGTTTCCAAAGGAAAGAAAACAGAGTTTGCTATGTTGAAACAAGCTTGAAAAACTGGCAAGTTGAAATCATTTTCTTCAATCTTCTTGTTTGTATTGTTGGATTGTTGTTCAAGTTGAATTTCTTGTTTTATTTGTTCAAGTTGTTTCTCATTTCAGTTTTACTCAGTTTTTTTTAAGTGAACGAGCTGAAATGAAATTGTTTGAAGTATGGAAAGAGACTACAAGTTGATATTATTTTGTACAGGTGATAATATGTTTTGTACAACACCTCAGAGATTTTTCTTTCTTTAGGTTGCTAATATTTTCCTTTGGTGGCTGCAGATGTTCCATGCATTAATTAGTTGTACAAACTCATATTTTTTTTCATTTTGGTTGTACAAATATGAGATATTTTCTTTGCTTTGCTTATTTGACTCGGCTGAAATCTTGCTTTGGTGGCTTGCATACTTATCCTTTGCTTTATCTTCATACTTATATTTGGCTTGTCTTTATTACCTTACAAATAAATTTCTATTTTAATTTGTTATCAAAATTTTATTTAAGGTGTTACTTTTTATTTTCATAATTTATTTAATTTTTCTTATATATTTTTACTTTTATTTATTTCTATCTTTAGCTTAAATATTTATTATTATTTTTACTTTTATATTTTACTATCTTGTATTTCTTGATATATATTTATTTTCATTATTTTGTAAATATATTTTTATAAACTCAAATATTTATTAAACCATCAATTCTAAATTCAAAATTATCTATTATTATATTTGTGTCAAATGTCTATATTTTTATAATTATTTTCAAACCATTTATTTAAGATTTAAATTCATTTGATTTAAAACAATTTATTTGAGTTTGGAGAAACTCAAATTTGTTTACCAATAAATTTCACAATTTTTATTCAAAAATTAATTTAATTATCAATTTAAATTTAATTAAAATCCGGGGTCGTTATAGACTTCCCCCCTTAAAAGAATTTCGTCCTCGAAATTTGCCAGGGAGACACAAGGATAGATGAAGAATATTTCATCAAATCAATTTGAGCATCTATTCTTCATTTGGCTTACCAAATCAGAATATCAATAATAGATACGAGAACAAATCTTTTTAATGTTTTCCACAAGATACTCGGGTTATCCAGATCTACGAAGTATGCAGGGGCATCGGTTAGTTCGAAGTGATAACTAACCATTCGTAGAACATATCCAGATCCAAAAATAGACAGATATATGGATACAATTTCAAAACTTTTAGTTTAGAAACTAAAGTATACCTATCAACCATAGCAATCAAAGCAACAAGGCAACCAATACATCCAAGCAAACAATTCTGGCCCATTTGGAGTTTATGTCCCATGCAAATATATCAAATCTTCTTCCTGGATCTACCAAGCACTATCAAAGAATTGAGAAAAGATGACGACCAAAAGTGATTGATAGAGAAAAGATTTTTTCCTTGTTGTTACAGGGTATTGACCATTTATAGTCGTATTCCCATGTCCCCTATCTCATCCTCTTCTTGCACTCATACTCACTATCAGTGAATAGTAAGAGAATTTATTGAGGCATACGGACAGATATCTTAGGGATTACTCATTCTAGGATATACTTCACCCTATCTCTAATGAGCTACTTAATGTGATACTCTTGAGCTAAAGTTCAATCTTAGCTCTAATACCAAATGTAAAGATCCTGAACTCGGCCTTCGAAAATCGGCACCCGTACTTCACTTGTACTCGAAATGTCGCAGATTCAAACGCCGAATCTGGCTCTCCGGAGCTTATAACACAGTAAGTATAACAACACAGCGGAAGAAAGAAATGAATGATATCATATACAACTCCAATGAATACTATATCCAGAATGATATACAACAATGATATCAATATGATACAACAATATCAGAGACAAATAACAATGCTACAGCGGAAACAACAGAACTGATAACTCCAAATGATCCTCAAAAGAGAATGAGTTCAACATCAGCTCGAACCACCATCACGTTGCACCAAGATAAGCAACGTCGGTCGTGATCTCCAAAAACTGAACTAGCTCCCGATAATCTACTGACCCTGACTATTTGAAAAACCCAACTCTAGACTGCCCGTGTGGAAAATCGTGGGCACCTAGAGTTTAGGAAGGGAACAATAAACTCCGAGTCAGTTATGGGACTGGTGTGAGTAACAAAAACAGTTTATCTTTAAACAAACAACAAAGAATTTTAGACATTGAAACCCGCAATGCTTTTGGAAAATGAAACTACCATAAGACCTCTCGCCACACACACAATGTAAATGCAGAATTGGAGTAGATTTCTTCTTATGATAGTCAAACATGCTTACTACGCAAAGCAAAACTCTTTTGATATTATTACTAGTGCATAGTGTAGGAAAACCTTTCGAAAGTATAATATTAATCTTAGCCAGCATAGAACCATTATTGTATGCCTACTATAGCTACTATGTTCAATAGCAGGTTAACGCCACATTCCATAGCAGGTTATACAACTAAAACCGTACAAGGTTCGTACTGTTTCTTTGGATTTTCCAACAAATGGTCATGCTAAGGAACTTCCTATGCCACATGGGTACGCCTCTGGCGGGACGTCCCGAGAACTAACTAGCTCTCTGCCAACATAATGCCAGGTTACCTCTTACACTAGGTAACTACTACATGAATATGCCACCCCCGGTCCTTTGGGACCTTTATCCGAGGCATCGATCACACAGCAACAATCACACAGTAAATGAGATCGGACCAACCACATAGGTTAAATATCAGGGCTCCATACCTGATACCACCCTTTTCCAGAAGGAAATGACATACCCTAAAGGGAGCGACCCTCATAACCTTGCCGCATCTTTCCTGTTTCGACCATTTTTGGTTTGTGAGGTCCGATGAGGTCTCGTCCACAAAACTACGCTTTTTCACAAAGCCATGCTTTGATCAACAAATGACCATCAACACACTGCAACACTCAGCATGCCACACTACCAAATTGGGAGTATATCACTGATAACCTTCAACTACATAACCTCTGAGCTCGTACGTCTCATAGAAGGGTGTTAAGTTAAGAGAATAAATTCTCCGCCACCAAACAGAAATGTATTTGAAAGAAATCAGCTTTATATCTCAAAGTGTAATGTCAGACATACAACCATACAAGTTTATTCCAGGTTCGAACAGAACCGAAGGCACTTCTGAAGAAGCCCTTGCAATCCGGATATTCACAATCCCAATCGAATTTCCCATCACTTAAGAAATCTCTATACCGGCGCGACTTAGTGCAGAGACAATCGATAGGTTATCTTATCGTTCTCACAAATACCCAGTCTTCACCACCGGTCTTCAATTGTTATCCATATACGACGTATCACTTATTCAGAATGGGTTGTATGACACAAAGGTCCTCTCCCGGCTAAACCGAATAGTGAGCGTAATATTTAAAAACATATGGATATTGGATTTCAATTAAGTCACAAATTATTACACAAACTTCTCTTTCAAATGGTTTAACAAATTACCATTTTAATCTTTTTACAAAAAGATTTATATCACAAAGTTCACCCAGTTTCACAAAGATTCATTCACAGATTTTCAACTCGATTTCAATTTCAATTGGACTAACTCATTAAATCCTTAAATCAAAGATTTAACTGATAGCTTTCAAAACAATTCCATTTCGACCTTTCCAATTTCGAAACAAAGTTCAAAAATCTTTCACAAGGATTCATTCATAACTTGGAAAACCATTTTCATTTCAAACTTGAAATTCTTTTAACACCAATTGGAAATTCATTCCTTATATGAAAGCTTTTATCATTTGAAAACAATTAGTTTTCATTTTGGAAAATCTGGTTCATTTATACAAGTTAAAGTCTTCGGGTTAAATTCAAGTTCTCAAAACCATACTTTTAAAATGGTTTAAATTCATACAAACACATTTATATCATCTTTAACCAAAATTTCCAAACATGGAATTCAATTCCAAATTTTGAATTCAAATTCAAATTAAATTATTTAAATTGGAAAAAAACTTTACCAAGTTATTCAAAATAACTTATATCTTAAAAACTCCTTTTCAAAAGCTTTAACATTTAACCCAAATTCATTTCCGAAATCAATTGAAATTAAAATTTCAATTTCAAACATAATAAATTTAAATCATCTGTGACTTAATCGATTTCCACGTGAAATCCATATTTGTGTGTGTATGGTGTAGTCCAGGGATTTCACACAGTAGTGCAACATCATTCAATCATCACAGATCAGAATACAAAAATATAGTTGATAAGCGGTATAAACTGTAACACTTATCTTTTATACACAGATATATAAGTTACAGATAACATATTACATTTATCCCAGATAAATGAACTACAGTACAGATCACACACAAATCAGAATATATCACAAAGCATCACATCACATATCGGGGTATCAATTAGTTCAAGGCATTCAATAGTAATCAGTCATCAACAAGTAAAACGAATTAACCGTGTGATTATAATTAATTAATCACATGATCATTTCCATAAATTATCTGTGACTTAATGATTAATTATCCTTTAATTCTAAATTTCATTAACCTTAATCATAAACAGTAATTACCCTCCTGTAATTACTTACCTTAATTAATTAACTCCTTAATTAATTATATTAATCCATTTATTAATTACACCAAGTAGTTAATCCTTAATTACTTCTACTCAGTAATTATACTTTAATTACTTCCCATTAAGTAATTCCTTTAATTAATTATATCCAGTAATTATACATTAATTACTTCACTAAGTAATTCCACTATTCAATCTCATTAAGTAATTTTACTTAATAAATCATCAAATGATTATCTTCCATTAATTAACAAATTAATTAACTAAAATTTATCACATTCACTTCCTTGATTTTAATTGGTAATTCATCCCTTAATTACCTTTAAAATAAATAAATTAATCTTTAATTATTAATTAAATCTTAATTAATCACCATTATTAATTAATCCTTAAATTATTCACAAATAATTATACTCAAATTTCAAATTAAATTTCAAGCTTTAGAATAAATACAAATTTATCTTTAATAAAGTTTAAAAATCCAAATTATATTTTCTAACTTTTAATTTCTCATGTTAAAGTAATACTTTTGTTATAAAAGAAATTTTAAGAGTTAAAATCAAATTCTTTTTAAATTTAACATATTAAAAGTGTACTTTAACATTTAAATCTATTTAAACATTTAAATTTTATAAAACTTTATTTCTCAAAATCTGGAATTCAAAGTTAAACTTAAAATCCAAGTTTCAAATTTTGATTTAACTTTGTTTAAAAAATTTCTTTATAATTTAAATTCCAGAAACGAAACAGGTTTGTAAACCTGAAATCAACATCTACCCAAGCCACGCGAAAACCTGCTTCGAGTCGAACATGGGAAATCTTCGAGTAAATCACTCGAGTTCACCCTGATACCCAAAACCACACAACATCAGATCACCAGAACTCGTGCACGTGCACGTCACCGCCGCACCCCTCCAGTCGACTCCACTTCAACGAGCAAGTCATCGATCACCTACGAGTGATTCTCCGACCACCTAAACTTCTCCATCATCTCAAATTCGAAATCGAGTTCGAGCTCGAGCCTGGAAGCATGAACTGGAACCACCACCAATCCCTGTCAACACCTCGTCCTCGCAACCTCGACCACCGGAGACGCCCAAACTTCGTCCACTCCACGACAACACGCTACACTTCCTCTCCCTTAAATCTCGTGAAACTCGATCACGTATTGGGGACGAACATGCCTCGTTACAGGCACATCCAGAAACTCGAAACAAAGCCCTAAATCGACCTTGTACCGTTAATTCACACAATAGAAAAATTATTCCATAATTTTCTCGAGATCACATATGTTTATACAAGCTTCAAACCAAGTTTCAACATTTATAATTGGATCGATCACCAGAAATTTGTAAAAGTGCAATTTTTTTGTTCAAATACTAACTGCTCTTTTTACTTTGCTTTAAAAATCATGATCTTTACTTTAAAAATCATGTCTTGGTACATGAATTCAATCTACATACCTGAATTCGTGAATTAACAAGTTTGAATTTTAACTTATTTGAACCTTGGCTCTGTTCTTTTAATTTCCAGAACATTGACAAGTTATTTTAACTCGTATACATTTTTAAAACTTAATACATTAGGTAACAAACAACTTTTGTTTTAATCACCAGTTCAAAAATTCAATAGCTCAAGAGAATTTGATTTTTTTGAACTGAATCTTGAGCTTGAAACTGGCAACAGAAATGATACAGGGGATAACTGTGCACCTATATTCATCCATCACTCATGTATACACGGAGAACCATACATGTGTACAAATATACTTACCACAAATACTTGTAATAGAATCTTGTTTAACATTTTAAAAAGAAGAGTTACTCACCGTGTTGTTTCCAAAGGAAAGAAAACAGAGTTTGCTATGTTGAAACAAGCTTGAAAAACTGGCAAGTTGAAATCATTTTCTTCAATCTTCTTGTTTGTATTGTTGGATTGTTGTTCAAGTTGAATTTCTTGTTTTATTTGTTCAAGTTGTTTCTCATTTCAGTTTTACTCAGTTTTTTTTAAGTGAACGAGCTGAAATGAAATTGTTTGAAGTATGGAAAGAGACTACAAGTTGATATTATTTTGTACAGGTGATAATATGTTTTGTACAACACCTCAGAGATTTTTCTTTCTTTAGGTTGCTAATATTTTCCTTTGGTGGCTGCAGATGTTCCATGCATTAATTAGTTGTACAAACTCATATTTTTTTTCATTTTGGTTGTACAAATATGAGATATTTTCTTTGCTTTGCTTATTTGACTCGGCTGAAATCTTGCTTTGGTGGCTTGCATACTTATCCTTTGCTTTATCTTCATACTTATATTTGGCTTGTCTTTATTACCTTACAAATAAATTTCTATTTTAATTTGTTATCAAAATTTTATTTAAGGTGTTACTTTTTATTTTCATAATTTATTTAATTTTTCTTATATATTTTTACTTTTATTTATTTCTATCTTTAGCTTAAATATTTATTATTATTTTTACTTTTATATTTTACTATCTTGTATTTCTTGATATATATTTATTTTCATTATTTTGTAAATATATTTTTATAAACTCAAATATTTATTAAACCATCAATTCTAAATTCTAAATTATCTATTATTATATTTGTGTCAAATGTCTATATTTTTATAATTATTTTCAAACCATTTATTTAAGATTTAAATTCATTTGATTTAACACAATTTATTTGAATTTGGAGAAACTCAAATTTGTTTACCAATAAATTTCACAATTTTTATTCAAAAATTAATTTAATTATCAATTTAAATTTAATTAAAATTCGGGGTCGTTACAATTTGGTTAAATCTTGTAGTAAAGTTTTCTTTTAAATAATTCAACCATTTGAAAGAAGTGCGAACGTTTGAGAGTGGATATAGAATAAGCATAGTTGGAATGAAAAGAGTGGACTGTGACATCTCTTTCTTGAAGGACTTCGAGAACGAAAAATTGTTTAAAATTTAATATGATACTTATTATAGAATGAGAATTATGATTTTTATTCCAAGTGTATTTTTACATATGAAATTGTTTTTATAAAAGTTAGTTTTTCAAGTTAAAGATAATTAATCTGAAACTCAAATAGTAAACTAGTTACAATGAATGAAATAAAATCTATAATAAGTGGTTGAATGGAGCTTCGTATTTTAATATTATAGCAATGGTGGAAATAATGACGGCATAATAATGCTTCGTAGCAGATGCATCAAGTTACGAATATTATGCTTGTAAATATACCAAATATTCTTTATGAAATAATAATAATTTTTATTTTTTAATGAAAATAAACATAGTTTTATTTTAGTATGAATATTGTGAATATTCATTGCAAGATAAAATTATAATAACAGTATTTTTTATAACAAATGATGTGTTAGAATGAAGCATCCAAACCCTACAATTATTTTGGAATTATAGACTAAGCCATAGTTTTGAGAAATAATTCTTTAACCTATATGAATCATGTAGTACCAGTGAATTCTATCCCAAATGATAAAGGGCAAAGCACTCATTCATTGGGAGCGACATAAGAGTTGGTGAACTTTTAGGATTGATACATATAGATGTATGCAATAATATATGTACTGATACCAAAAAGGTTCCACATACCTTTGTTAAATTCACCAACAAATTATCGCAAATATGAACATGTGTATTTGATAAACATGTGGTATGTTTATGGTAAGTTCATACAGTATAAAATAGAAGTAAATAACATGACGTGAAAAAGTGAATGAAAGGATTCGATTTAATCAAATAGGTGAATGTATTGGAAATGAGTTCCAAATGTACCTTAAAATGAATAAGATTCAATTTCTAAATTCACTCATCCCTATGATGTACTGATAAGGAGTAATCAAACTTTGTTGAACAAAGTACGATTGATGTGACGACCCGCAATTCCGTACCCTTTGAATCGACAATAAACCACACATATCTGACCCAAAAAGCACAAACTGACGGAAAGTCGTGAGAAAGAAAAGAAGAGAGAAGGAGAGAAGAGAAGAAAGAGAGAAGAGAGAAGCAAACAGAACAATACAGAATCTCACATCGCAGCGGAAAACATATAATATCATATCAATGATCTTTACAAAACAGAAACTGTATATACATACATCAATCAGAGTTCAACAATCAATCACCAATGTACGTAATCATTAGAAATACAATGTCAAGCACTCATCCATACAAGTTGTCCAGGAACTGGACAAACCGAAGGTACTTTCCTATCACATCCTGTCAGGAAATCCCTAGGATTAGTAGTGAATAGTCCTTGCATTGGATAACGAAGAGACTACTGCTACTATATGTATATTGGGATTTTAACCCCAAATGATCAACAAGCAGTCCTTCACTATGAAAATCCTAAATATCAATATCATCAATAACCTGCACAACCGAACGCATATACGTTGGTCCGAAGTGGTTTTCAGATAAACCGATCCCGGTCTCTTCGCACCAACAACGCAAAAGCGTTTCTCAAGCTCACACAGAAACTAAGTATCATAGACTTTTCACATCTCCAACTTTCAACTTGCTATCCTTCGGCCAAGAAGGAAGCTCGATAGATTGGAGTAATACTTCGCACTACACGAATCAACATCCTCAACACAAACGATAATCAAGCCTACACAGATGGCTACGTACTAAGTGTACGACTAAATAGTTCCCACATCAGTCGAGGAAATGAAAATGGCCAAATTTGAATATCGGTTATTTAACTATCAAAGCAACAAACAAATATTTAGCACCATAAGCAAACACTAGGCCCTTTTAATTAATCTTTTATTAATTAAATCACTTTCCAAATATTCACTTCAAATTATCTTTAAAAATATATAATCTCAAAACCATTTCAATATTTCACTATTTGGAAAACAATTCCATATACTTATTTAATAATAAGTTATTCACAATTCTCTTTATTTTCAACACTTAGAAAATATTACATATACTTAAATCATGATTAAGTATATATTTTATTCTTTAAGGAAAACATTCTCTTAAACATATTTATTTGGGTTAAAACGAATGTTGCGTAAAACATCGTTACAACAACCCAAAATCATTAGTATAGGGATTCGATAATTAGATAGATATATAAACCTCATATACTATACAAAACATCTCTTTTCGAAAATCATTTACTATAACAACAGTGTTATAGTCCATGCTTTCCTTACTTCTTGAAAACGTCTATTTCAACAATGAATGTTGAAATCTATGTATTCGATGCTCACACCTTTTAAAACATCTTCAAACCATTTAAATCCATTTAAAAGATCACTTTTCAAAACATTTATTTAATTTGAAGGATTATTCACTGTCTAAAATCGTGAATGAAATTCCTTTACCAAATTTAATATTTCTACACATTTATTAAAGGATTATCCATTGTCCAAAATCGTGAATGAAATTCCTTTAATAAACTTTCATATTTAAGTTATCAAAATAAGTTGATTTCACCTTTATAAAACAATGTTTATAATTCACATTTCTATTTTATAAAAAACTTCAATTTATAAAATTCCTTTATTAACAAATTCCATTTATATCTCATTTATATGCAAAAATCCAATTATAAGTTAATTTACTTATAATCTCTTATTACAAATTCATTCTTTTTATAACTTTATAAATTAATAAATCTTATTCACTTATAAGATTCATTTATAACTTCTTTTAAAACTTATAAAACTCCAAAAATCACTTAAACAGCCTTTTTAATTTGAAATCATCATTTTAATATTTCTAAAATTCCAAAATATGGCCCAATGCTACAACAGCACTAAATAAGGTGATTCACATCAATCACGGCATCCAAACATCACATATCACAGGATAACAGCATATATCACAATATTTGTATATAAAATTCACACTGGTGAGGAATCCAGTTGGATCCCTCCAATCTATCACCTGCAACAAATATACATATGAGAAATATGTACAATGTCCGCTTTGAGGCAGACGCCCGTACAAAAGGTCATCCGCTCATACACGGGAACATATAGGGTCTCATCTGCTCCAATAGGCAAGAATATATCCAAACCAATCAATATATACATAATATATCATCCAAACAATCATCAATCAGCACAAAATAAATTTATTCTCACTTATATAAAAATATAAGTGAGTCGGAAAGAGTGAGTTGTACTCTCATTGATTCCAATAGACCTTGCAGCGTTTTATTCCGAATAAAATTAAACAGGCGTTTAATTTTACTCAAAATTTTCACTATCTCTAATCAACTCCAAACCAGATCCATCGCATAGTGTTCGTCAATACGAACCCAACGCAATTCGTTTCGTGCGAAACGGACCTCGTTTGGCAAAGTTACACAATTTTAAAGATTACACGATTTTAAATATAATTTATTTAAAATTTCTTTTTTTATTAACCTTAAATCAATCCAGGACACACGTTCAGGAGATGAGATCTAGGCCACCTATCTCTTTCTTCATCGTTTACGTTCTTGTTCGTTTGAAAACCCATAGCCGCTGTTATCAAGTGAATTGTCGTGACCTCCTCGATCGTTTATACAACGATCGACTACCCTCACCACAAGCCCACCTCTCTTCATGCCAAATGCGGCTGAGCTCGGCCTCCTCTGGGTTTTGAAAATCATGCCCAAAGAACGAATGAACGCAGCGAAAATTCATCGTCTTTGTTGAGCTTCAGGCGATCGTAGCCGTATGGATGGATACATCTCTCCAAGCTCTTATATTCTCGTTTAGGAAGTTTTTGGTAATATGGGATGGATCGAGAGAAAAAACGAGGAGGAAGGAGGAGCGTTTTTGGCCATTGAAAAAAATGGCGGCTGTAATCCTAGGGGAATTAGGGTTTGAGAAAATTGAGAAAAAGTGTGGCCTTTTATAGAAAATTTCGCGCACTATTCATCCGAAATTTTTTCGAACTCCAATCAAAGCATGTCGCCTGGCATTTATAATGTTTTACCCCTATTTCAAACACAATGGAATATATATCAGGAGCCAATTCCATCGTATTTGGAAGACAGGTTTTTGAATCGAATTATTTTAATTAAAATTTACTTAGATAAATTTCTACGCGTTTTAGCTTCGCACGAACAAACCGTAAGTCCGATCGACATGAAATTTGAAATCCTGCAATAATATAACATTATGGATCCAATGAAACTGGTTTCCTCGAAATCCGAGACCGTCAAAAATTACTATTTTTACACGTTAATTAAATATTATAATTTCCAATTTCAATAAATTCACTTTTAATTCAATTTCAAAAGTTTACTAACATCATTCTAATTCAAAAAGAATTTTATTCAACTTTATAAATCATTTTCATTCACATAAAATTCAAAATCAAATTGTTTCTGCAATTTCAAATATTAAATTAACAATTTAATTATCCAATTAAATCAAGATATTTAAAATATAAGTTATTCAACTTACAAAATTTACTTTTGAATATTTAAAGTCAATTAAATATATCGAATGATCGAAATTCTGGGTCGTTACAATTGATGACGAGTTAAGTTGAGTTGACTTATTTATGTAAGGACGTATACTTAAGAGTAAGCACATAAGGTTAGATTTAGTTCCATCTAAAACAAGTCTACAAAATCATAGAGGATAAGAGCTAATGAAACAACCCCTACATATCCTAGGTCAAGGAGTCGATAGGTTGTGTAAGTCGCGAGACTACACGTAATACTTGTTCATGGGGGATCTTGTGTGAACACCCTAAAGGGGTTTGGAATTGATCAATGTTGATTGACCAATTTATGTTATGAACAAAAAGTTTCGTAAACTAAAAACCAAATTATTATTTTATAAATATAAGGCAATTCATAAAAGGTTTCTAAATACCTACTCCGTTAAACTGAGAAACAATTATTGTTTCAAGAGACACCAACTTCATAATGAAGGAATTTCTTTTAGAAATTATTGGTAGTAAAATGGATTTGGATACGATCCAAAACTGATTACGAAGGATGAAATGAAAATAACCAAACCTAAACAAGCATAACTAATTAGAATGTCTAACAAGATCTCTCGCACACTAAAGAGAAACTATGAATTTTTTATCGATGTCGAGAAAATTTTTTCCCTCGGTTGTAAATAAGCCATTAAGAATATTGACTCTACCATATGACATGTTGTGCAAATCCGAAATTGGTTCTAAGTACATTATCATAATATGATTTCGATAGTTCTACATAAAGGGATATGATCCATCGACCAGAAAAGTGTTTTCGGGAAGAAGGCCAATGTAGTTGGAATATGGTAAGCTATGTTGATAGAATAACGTCATAAATTCCAATTGTTAAGATTAAATGCAATAGATTCTTCATTCTATGTACTTAAGTTCATTCAGATTTTACTCCCATAACTATAGCTCAATATGATTTTGAGTTTTGGTTTATTTATTTTGAAACAAAAATTCTAAATAATGATTTAGAATATGTTGTTTACACTTAAAAACCAAAGTGTATCGAAGTCAGTGGGAGCGATTTTGAGTCTGCGGGTCATTGGATATGATCCAAGAAATGATACGAAAGTATCGTTCAATAAGCATCAACGTTGAGCAAGTATTTTGACAAAGAAGTCAAATAATTTAAATTTAAATTGCAATGTAGAGGAAGCATGTGTTTGTAAGAAAGATCACAAAACTATAATTGTACTAAAATATTTCTAAAAACTATAAGTAAATAACAAGATTACGATTGCTAATGTCGTACCTATATTAAAATCATTTTAGTTTGGTTGTTTAATTCTTAATATTGTTCTAGAAAGGACATCTTTTATAATCTATATAAAATAATTTTAGGAGTATCTTAAATGATATACATAGACACTATATCAAAATGTTTAATGTGGAGTATACAAATGGATTCCTAATGCATTGGCAATAGAAATCATCACACATGTTGTCTTGTCTACAATATCACATTTTTCTTATGTGTTTAATACATAAAGTAAGTATTAAATCCAAATTAGGATCAGTATATGATAATTTAGAGTGTTCTCCAGTATTTACGAAATAGTACAGAATTGTTTACAGAAACAACTAATTCCTTAAGAAGGAGTGAACAGATACAAACTTCATAAATGATATCAAGTATATAGTATGACAATCCTAAATCATATTTAACCTTAAGTTGAGAACTTTAAGTTGGAAATGTTCCAAACAATAAGTAGTTGTTGATTCACCAAAGGCTAAGTACATCGCCTTGAATAGAGCTGTAATATAAGAAGTATAAATAAATTAACCTATTTATAACTGAGCTAAGGGCGATTCCAAATGTTGTGATTTCCATGATATTGTTATATGATAACAATGTTATGATATAGTTTGTTAAAGAAATTAAAGCTCACTAGAAGTTGAAAGGCATACTTCGAAGAGTGTCACATGAAAAAGGCAATTTATCAGCATCGGAAAATTAATTGACATTGTAGACAATTAAAACGTATAACATACCCGTTCACTAAGGGACTGGCCCGACTAATTTTCGAGAAAACCGAGTGGATAAGTTAGATAAGATTCCATAATTGGCCACAAGAGTAAGTAGGTGATTGTTAAAATTAGGGGTATGCCTTAGGGGCACTATGTAATATGTTACATGTATCTATCTGATAACCAATCTTGCATGATACAAGTGTTTGGTTCCTATAATATACTTTGTTATATTGTAGGATGATTGATTAAGTAATTAATTTGAAGTACATTAATTATAAATTCCTTAAATGATATGTTATGTGATAGTAATTACAATGTGTTATAACCATGAGAATTTTATCACATTGAAAAATAACATATTGTTTTGAATATTCTTAGTCGAGATGTTTCGAGCAAGGATATCGATTCATCCACTGAGACTAGAGTATGTAACGCTTTTCAAATGTTAGGTTGTGTATTACTCATGGCTATTGGGGTGCATTAAAGGATTATGTATCGACGGTTATTGGATAACTATGGAATAACTTACTCAAGAGTTTTCTGTTGGTTAAAATAACTAAAGTCGGACTAAAAAAATCGAAGTGATTATGCTAGCCAGTTCCCTCAACTTGAGAATGTTGTTGAACTTTGGTGTGGACACTCCACTTTGATTATAGTAAAATCATGGTATGGGGTCCATTGAATGACTATAGTTGCATCTGAGTTGAAGCAGTGGAAGTGAAACACTATTCAATAGAGAATTCGTCTTCTTGGTTATATAAGGTTAGTATCACGGTCGACTTAATTAACTCAAAGTCATGGTCTCTAGTCAGAGTAGTATGGTTAATAACGATTGCTATTATTGAACCGAAGATTTTGTGCTTGGACTAACTAAGTTGAAGTGGACGATATTGGAATTTTGACTAAAAACAAATTCCATAAGTTATAATATGATATACTATTAGCGAAGAGAATTGGTATAAATAATTATTACTAACAGATACCGCTTATAACGGTAAAATTGGACTTTTACCAAAAATACGTGCAAGCTGTAAATTCAACCAGAATGTCAACCACTAGGTAAAGTGACGTGTGAACATTAATATTCAAATTATCTAATATCAATTGTTGATAGAATTTACCATTTGTGACACACAACCATAATGATGAATATTCCAAAAAACCACATGATTTAATTAATTTATAATCAATGTTAATTAATTTAATTAATTAATATTTATAAAATATTAATTATAATATTTTATTTATTTGATGTTTGAATGCATGTAGTTTTTAATGAAAAGCGTATGTATAAGTTATGTATGCGCGTATCGGTTTACGATATACATATAATATTTAAATTTGATTTAAAGCAATTAGTTGCAAAATGGTTTCGGAAATTTTGAAAGTTTTTTATGCCTTTTCTTGGCCATTCGTGGATGGTAAAAGAAGGGGAGAACTGATTGAGATTTAATGAAGAATTAAAGATGGAAGGTATTAAGAAGGAATTGGAAAGGTTTCAACTCTTTCCTTAAAACAAAATTCCTTTCATTCATTTCACAGAATTCTTTTGATAACTCTATTTCTTCTCTCTCTTATCCTTTCTCCACCGAAAATTCCATGGCATCCGTGGAATAAAATTCCAAAAAAAATCAAAATAAAAGATATATATTCATGGTGGTGTTTGTCTCTAGATCTTGCAAAATCCAGAGGTTGATCCTATCAAATCTAAGGGTTTTATTCTTCATTCAAGTGTGATTTTTGAATTTGTCATAAATAAATTTCTTATCTTATTTAATTACAAAATACATGATGTTAATATAGTTTAGATCCCCATATTATACTTCTCCTTTGATTATATGCTCATTGTATGTATAGGTTAGGTCCCAAACATTATATAAGAGTTTATATATGTCTGGTTTGTCTGATCTAATTTTTTTATTTATTTGGATTTTAATGTTTAAAACCCATTTCAATTTGGAAACTGGTTTTAATTAATTGATATAATTTTGTAACTTATTATATACACAAATATAAGTAAGTTATATATGTCGATTACTTGAAATCATTTTGAAAATTGAATACATGTTCTGTATATTTGTTGGTTTTGTATATAAATTTATTTGGTTATTGTTTACATGCTTTTAAAAGTTGTTTCAAATCAAAATTCGTAAGCGGACTTTCGTGCAAAATCATAAACCTATTTTTAATCCTTCATAAGTTAGGGTTAGCTCTGTATTTGCTAATTTTAAGTTTTAAAACATATAAATTTACAACTTTATAAATTTATGTGGTTCTAAATTTTAAAAATTGTTTGCAATTATTTATATATGTATACATATATATATATATGCTATTTCAATTTAAAGTTTATAAAAGGAAATTTTGTGTGAAATCGTAAATTTAGTTTTAAATCCTTCCTAAGTTAATACTAGATTTAAAATAGTTAATTCTTAAACTCAAACATATAAAATTGTAAAAATAATATTTTAACATATATATATTATTGTTATTATGTGTATATTTACAGTTGTTATTTTGTATAATTAAAAAACTATGGACAACAAAGGCAAATATAAATGGACAAAATGTGTCTGTTGCGATGTAAATCCCACCACCTATATATAGTCATACTAAACATGTACACTTAATATTTTTTTCACATGCACTATACATGTATAAGTGTATTTGATACACTTATAAATTATAACTCATACAAATTAAATAAAAACTTTTGTAAACTAATTAAATAAAATAAAGATTTTATTTAAAATATTTTTGTAACAACCCTCTCTAAAACGGACCTAATTTTCGATCTAATAAAATCCCATCGAACCTTCGTTCCATTCCAAAGTTGACTGTTTGTTGGTAAAATTGGTTAAATGAAAAATATACAAAGCTATCTATCTATGCTTTCAGAATCTCATAGTGGAAGGATAAGATATAATCATAAAATATGTACCTATTTCATGCTTCCAAATCTCAGAAATATAATATCCCAAATATCTTTAAACACAATGCCACAAAATAGTACATCAACATGTCTAAAAATTTGTGTACGTCTGATTCAATCATAAACATAAATAGATAGTGATACTACCACAAGTCTACACTGCCTCCTTCACACTCATCGTCGACAATGTTCCCCCTAACCTGTGGGTTGTAATAAGGAGGGAGTCGGAACAACATGTCTGATGAATGAAAACCTCAAGTATTACCATAATAGTATTTGTGTGGTAGCATTTAGATAAATATCATGACTTACGTATTTAAAATTATACCTTTTCAACTATACCTTCGACTATAAGCCAACGGCCCTTCCAATCCAGCTCCGTAACGTATCACAAACTGTAGGCCAATGGCCCTTTCCAATCCAACTTCATAACTATAATGTGGGTGACATGCAACTATGGAGTATATTGGGTTCAACAACCCATCCCACGTCAACCATACCCTAACGATGCGAAAAAAAAGTATCCGAGTCACTTAAGACCTTTTAAATGGAAAATAGGCAGACTCCGACCATTTAATACCTAGACCGCAGACAGACCCTACCATTTAATAGCTAGACCCAAGGCGAACCCCTACCTGGTACTTCCTAGTGGACATTGTAAGAAATCTCATAAAGCCACTTGATGCTTCTTAAATGACGAAGAGGCAGACCCTCCAATAGCCATTTAATATCTCAACCCCAAAGCGGATCCTACCTCCAGAGATTTCCACTACTGCACCTAAAAGATAATCTCGACCATATAGTATTCTCGAATGGGAAAGAGGAAGACTCTACAATAGTCATTAAATATGTCAACCTCGAAGTAAGCCCGTCCTGGGATTACCCGCATCGTTTAAAGAAATTCCCCATTTCATTTAATACTTCTTATTAGGGAGGAGGTGAACCTAAAATCCACCACTTAATAACTCAACCCCAAAGCAGACTCCTATTATAACTTCCTCGTCCATATGGTCTATATCCTAGCCATGACGTCTTATAGTAGTCTGACTATTTGTAAGTGCTCGTAGCAGCTCAGCGAGGTAGGCTTAAACTACAAAATTGGGACTAAACTCGCATCCACCATAGGTTCTTATTATAGACGATGTCCTGCAATCGGTTACAAAATTACACTGTTAATAGCCAGATTACCTAGGCAGACTTCTGTGTACTTTTAACTGACCTCACATCCCTATAATTTAGTCACGTTTCCTCTCCATAACTTTTAATGTTGAACTATGCCAAGAATTTTACATATATACAGTATATGTATATATTCCTCACCCGTGTTTATGCTATTAAAATAAATTCTTTACTAGATATTTTCAAAACAAAATGATGTGTTTAGGGCAAAGTTTTTACGTTTGTAAATCAAATATTTTCCCCAGTCAATGGGATAACCAAATGGATTCAAAAAAAAGGTCCAAGACATATAATTTTATTTATTTTTATATTTTCATCAACGTTATTTATTTATAAAAACTATTTTTTGAACTAAAACTAAATTAGTAACCAAAATAGGGAGTTCTAAAATTGGTCATTTAATTAAACCTTCTTGAGAGAAAATTTCAAAAGTTTTAGAAAGAGTTTAATTAGGCTTAATATAAGAAATTCAAAGGTCAAACCCATATATTTACTCTTTTTACCTTACTCTACTTTACTTAGAAAGTTCAAAGGTTTACTTACCCATAATTAATGGAAGTTTTACAAAAGTGGTTTTGCTCCTCTTTTTAATAAGGCAAATAATTTCAAACTTCACTAACCGTTATTTTTTAAAACCATCTTTTGGACTCAAAAGTAAAGTTTAAAAACTTATGTCATGTATGAGACCCCTTTTCTTGTTTGTAAAAGTTTCTAAATTCCAATTTTAATAGTGGAAAGAGATATTCATGCGGTTTAGGCCTAATGCGTTGAATCTTGTTAACAACGGCTCATTTCTTCTAGCATGGACTTGCTTCACAAGGTGGGGTCAATATCTCTTAACTTTCCCCTTTTGATCACTTTCCTTTAGTATTAACCTCCGAAAGTAAAATATGTTATTTAAAAACCTTCCTAAGGTTTCCTCCTCCAATCACTGTAACATTTGTAGTTATTACTTATAGCTTTTAGTCTTTCCTGATTTTCCTTAACTAGTCATCCCTATCTACTCCACTTCTTTATATAAAATTATTAAAATTTATAGTCATAAAGTACCTAACCCAAATTTTTATCTTTGAAAATATAGACTTAGAAACTTTTTATTAAATTCAATAATTGCTTAATTTCTAAAAGGAGTCATGAAAACTCCTCATTTTAACCAACTTTAACTGTATGTGTTATAACTTTTAAAACTATAATTTAGTATTTACAAAGTAAGTTTATTTATTAAGTTTTAAAGTCAATGTTAGCAATTTAATTTAAAAAGATAATTTCCTTAAACATCACATTATTTTCTTCTTTTCAAATGGTAAGGGTCAAGCTTTTATTACCAGAATAGTCATCAAACAAATTTTCCCTTTAAGGCCTTTTTACAACAGAGATTTTTTTCATAAAAGGCAGGATTTTTTTCACTCGGACCTTTTATTAAGTTTTGCGTTCAAAAACTAAATTTTTATACCAAACTATTTTTCAAAAATGCATTATTACAGTGTTTCTACAATAACTTTTATAACTTAAAACGATAAAAATTGGACTAGACAATGACAACTTTCCTACTACTCATGCTATTTAAATTTCCTTTACCTCACTTTTATTTAAATTGCTTCTTTTTATATAGCTCTTTTTTTAATCTAATCATTTTCTTCATTAGATCCTTGCATTGCATTCATCTACTTATTATTCGTTGGGCTATTCTCCATTAGCATGAAATAGTTTGCTTTTTTGTATAAATCCATTTCAATTATTTTCCTCTGTATTTTCCTTATATGGGAATATTCTTCCTATTTCCGTTCTCTTTACCCCATTTAAATCAAGTACCATTTTCATTTGTCCAACCCTTAAAAGAATTTTAAAACTTTTAAATTTACACAAATAGAAAAAACATCGAGCCAAACATACACCCTATTTTCTATCTATTTTAAAATGAGAGATTATCATTTTCTCCTTATTCTTCACCAAAACCTCTTTGCTAGGCATTTTAGTCTAGTCAGTTTTAGCTTTCCCTTGAAATCTTTTAAATATTTAATTAAAATTTCCTAAATTTCCCATTTTTTTTAAGAATCTATTTTTAAGGGAAATTTTATATGGAGAAAATTTAGTATTTACTTACTTTTGAAAAATGACAACTTTTTAGTGATAGGGTTCTTTTATTTTTAAATAAATTCTTTGAAGGCTATTTCAAATATTTTAAGAAAATTTAAAATCTTTTATTAAATTCTTTCACACGGAGTCAGACTCGGAAATAGATTTTTGTTGGTCCTTTCTTTTGGTCTTTCTTCTTTTCTAATTATTCTTCACTTGTCTTCATTAAGAACATATTAAAATTTGGCTATCATCTTATAGTGGTCAATGCATACCTTCTTGTGGGATCATGCTCATGCTCATTTATTGTTCCAACTCATAGTTGTCTTATCCATTTTTCAGAATATGGTTGCAACTACTTCTATATTCGAAAATCATAGAGTTTGGTGTGCAATATACATACATACATATATATACACATACATACATACATACATACATACATATATAATTCTAAATAAAACTACAAATATGTTCAATCAACATATTCTGTTCCCGCTGAGTGGGTAACCTATGCTCTGATACCAAATGTAACAACCCTCTTCAAAACGAGCCTCATTTTTGACCCAATAAAAGCCTATCGAACCCAAGGTCCATTTTGGAGCCGACTGTTGGTTGATAAAATTGATTAAATAAATAGTACACAAAGCTGTCCATCTATGCTTTCAGAATCTCATAACAAAAGGGATAAAAATATAATAATAAAATAAGTACCAATTTCACACATTCCAAATCTTAGAAATACAATATTCCAAATATCCATAAACACAATGTCTCAAAATAGTCCATCGACATGTCTAAAAATCTAGGTACATCAAAGTCAATCATAAACATAAAAGACAGCTATATTGCCATGTCTTCATTGCTTCCTTCATACTCATCATCAGCAACGCCCCTCCTACTTGTGAGTTGTAATGAGAAAGGAGTCAGAACAACAATGTCTAGTGAACAAAAATCTCAAGTCTTACTGTAATAGCATTTGGGCAGTAGCATTTATATAAGTATGATATATTATGTATTTAAAGTAATATCTTTTCAAGTATACCTCCGACTATAAGCCAACGACCCTTCCAGTCCAGCTCCAATTGGGCTAATGGCCCTTTCTAGTCAAACTTTATAACTATAACATGAGTGTAACACAATGACGAAGTATATTGGGTTTAACAACCCATCTCCCGTTAACCGTACCTTTTTACCGCTTTTTGACCAAAGCTGCTAACTTAAAATGGACCTAGAGAACTCATACTGAGTTGGATTGACTTGAAATTTTGGGATAACACTTAAAAGACATAAAAGAAGGCACTCACCACAAATGGGCTTAATTGGATAAGGCTAGATGAATCGCTAGCGACCTAACTAGATGGATCACTGGCGATCCATGTAGCATGGGCATCACCACCAGAAATTTTAAGGTAGGTCCCAGGCACCCTCTAGATTGTACCTGCAATGTTTCATTTGATTTTGTTAAATTTTGAGTGAGTTATGGATGATTTTTCTGGACCAGATGACCCATGAAGATGGATGATCAAACAAACTCCAAACGAATTAATATTGGGACAAGGCATTCAAATAGATGAAAGGAAGGTAACCTAAAAGAGTAGACTCAAAAATAGTTTAAGGGCATGGATCGCTAGCAATCCATCACCCTTGTATCGCTAGCGAGCCATCATGTTATTGCGGGTCGCCTTGAGTTTTTCTGGACTTCTTCCTTAGCACTGAGTAGAGGCTTCTGACAAGTCGGCCTTGGCTCAACTACTCTCCTACCCCTATAAATACAATCCTACCTGCAACACAAAGAGGATCTTCTAAACTAGCTGTTGAAATTTTGCAGAGATTATTCTTCACTCTTCTCCTTCCATACAATAGTCATTTAGGGGTTCACTTTAATTCTCCAGTGAACTCTAGTACTTGTGACTTGATCTAACTTAGAGGATTCAATCATATTATAATCCGATTCAACTTGTAACAACATCAGTTAATAAAAAGTTATAAAGTGGACGTAGGCTTCATTAACAGCCGGGCCACTATAAAAATCTTCTTGTCTCTTTAGTATTTCTGTTCTTTTTACATTTATTTTCTATATTATTGCTGTGTAAGAAAATGGCTATAGCTTTCACACTCGATACAGGGTGTTGATCTAGTTTTTGGGTTAACATTTTGGCGCTTTCACTGAGAACCTTGAACGAGATCTGAAGAATTGAAGTTTGAATCTAAGATTTAGAGAAGATGAGTAGGCCTAATACTAGATCTAAAGCTGTATCAAGTCAACTAGAGCCTGGGGCAGCCAGGAGGTGTCCTCAATTTCTCATCAACCCATCTTTGTAATTAGAGAAGAAATGGAAAGGATGACGAAGGAGATGCAATATGGGATCTTGTCTAGGAACCAAGAGATGATGGATAGCTTCTTCCAGAGGATGGAGCAGCAAGGGATAACTAGATCTGTAGGGAATATGAATCAAACTCTGAGAAATAACAACAAGAGCCGCTGAAGCTAGATTGGAATAAGCTGGAATACTGCCTCCACACTTAGAACAATCGATACTTAGGGGCAATGTTGGAATCAACAATGGGACCCAATGCATGAGCATCTGGAGTTAGAGCAAAATAAACTGAAACAAAGCCCACATGACTAGGGGCACGATAGATTTGGATCTATGATGAGATTTAATGCTTGGAACGGGTGATGTTAGAACTAAAGTAGCAAATCAGAGTATGAATACATGACCTGTAATGACATGTTTTTTGTACAGTTTAAGCGGCCAATAAACCACACATGATCCACTCAAATTGAACGAAAAGGAGGATAGCTAGGGGAAAGAAAGAAGAAAGAAGACAAGAAGAAACTAAAATACATAGAATTTCACAATGGAATGAATAATCTATAATATACAACAAACCTTTGCACAAAAACAAAACCATAATGTATGTATATGCAGACATCAACCAGAGTAAACTAACCTATTTCAGCCCGGATAGTTGTAACAACCTGTTCTCGCAATTGCTGATAAATACAATAATGAATGAAACGGAAAATTAACCATATATGTGAATATGTCTCTGAGCCTCCAGCTCGTCTCCTGAAGCTCCAAAACATCCAACTAAACTTGGAAATATGCTCGGTCCGACCCGAGCATTATAGGAAAACAACGCACGGGTCAGTCTTGTAAAACCAACGTGAAAAACTCAAATCACAAGGAATTTTTTATATTAAAGCTTGTAAAATCCTTTAAAATCAAAGGTATCTCGTAAGACTACGCCGCACATAAACACAGAGGGGTTTTTACTTATGATAACCAAAATCTTTATATAAGAAAATCCAATGATATTATAATAATGTCTAAGGGTGAAAATAATAATAATCAAGTAGCTGTGATGCTCGTGAGTGTACTTCACAACAATACTAGGTATATAATTGTAACGACCCGTAAATTTCAACTGTTTTAATAACGTAATTAGTTGAAATTTTGCGAAATTTTAAACGATAAAATTTTGAAATATAAATTTGATATTTGGAATGCGTCTAGTTAAACATAGCAACTGTTAAATTTTCGTCCGAAAATATGAAAGTTTATTTCGCGCGTAAATTCACTTCAATTTAATCAGTTAAAAAGCGTTGAAAATAAAATGTTTTCAAAACCAAAATATTTTTACATAGAAAAATTCTAAACCATCTTCTGAGCAAGATTACAGTTTGTCATTTTTCCAAATTCGGACATCTTTGGCTCCGTCGATCTTATTTTTCAGCGTTTTTCTTGCATTTTCCGCTATTAGAAAATTCGAATTTTTATAATTCGATTGCACCACTGACTGCTATATACCGTTTTGATCATCGTGTCGTGCTAATCGTTGCAGTATATTCATTTGGGTATTTCGTAGTCCGATACGCCTTCGAGTTTGTGAAGAACGGTAATCCGTTGGTACCGGTCTCATGCCTTTTAGTTTCTTGTGCTGCCTATTCATTTCCATGTTGTTCATAATTGAGTTCCATACTCATTTCCAAGACTCATTTACATCTTTCTCTACAATGCAATTGAGGAGAGCCTTTATTCCATCAACGTTGAAACAAGAAATTTATAAGGTTGCATTTATTAAAGTGAACGGTTCCCTTTTCCTTTATACCTTTCCCATTCCAAAGCTTTACATTATTACCTATACGTTTTAGTGTATGTTCTTCCACCTTTCCAATTCATATTCTAGTTTCAAGTTACTTCCATGGCCACCTTTTATTTCCTATCCACTCCTCCCTTCACAAACAACTAGCGGCCACAACCTCCTCCTTCACGTGTGCCGATCTCCACTCGCCACCCATGCCGAGACCACCACGTCCAAGTTTCCTGTCCCTCTTCCCTGACCTCCGCAGCCTCACCTCCACGCCTACATCCCACCCAGATCCACCCAAGCTCCTCCACGTGAACGTATACTCGGCCTTCCCACCATCTCGACCACTCCATAACAGCCAAACACATCCCACTTCGGCCACCTCATCTTGTCAGCACCCTCCTTACCTTGTCTTCCTTGTACTTTATGCAGGTATATATATATTATGTATTTATATTATATATACTATAATCTATTATGTATGATATGTAAATGAGTATAGGCTACTCTATCATTTGTTGCCGTGTATAGATTTGCTTATATAATGAGATTTGGTTATAGTTTATAAAGTATAACGGTATTTTCCATATGCATAGTATATATATAAGAATTGAATTTATGTTTTGTCTGCATATTTTTGTTCATGTCATGTTTTGTCTGCATATAATTGAAATTTTAGTTTATATATATTATAACAAGTTGTTTATATTATTTTAATTATTGATTTTAAAATGTTAAGTTTTGTTTTCAATATATATATATATATATATATATATATATATATTTTTATAGAAACCGAGAATGTTTTTTCCTTTAGTCCAATTAATTCAACATCTTTTGGAAAATTAAAGTTGCAGCACAACAGAAATAATCATACAACGTTGGTTTCCAGTGCAGTATAATGCAAATAGTAACATTATAAACAAAGCATTCAATAGTACTTACAAGATAAATCTAAATCTTTGATTGCAAACAAATCGTCGAAATAACTTTAATTGCAAAAAAAAAAACACTATAAAGTGTCTGTCGCAACTTATATATGTTATACAGGTTACTTAGTTATATATACTAGTTATATATATAATGGTAATAAAATGCTTACAGCGGCTCATATGGGTTATATGTATATATTTAGTGTCGGTATAGCATGTAAATGGAATAGCTCTGTTTTTGTGTCTCCTGTACATATGTTTAGTACAATATACATGCCGTTAAGTTGTTCCACGATGTTATAAATTTTTTTTTAGGTTTCAGACTTTATACGCACTGGATATATACATATATATTAGCTTACATTTGCAACATGTCCGCATACAGATCGAAGTTTACATAAGAATTTTATATATTATGTTTTAATATAGGTTTAGCATAAAAGTGTTGATATATATTATATATATAAAGTCGTTCATAAGAGAATAAGTTATTTGTATATTATATTATAATCAATTTTTGTATTGATTTTTTTTTATACTAAATTTTATTTTTATCTAATATTGTTTTAAATATAGCTTATACTGTTATAAACATGTGTTGATTCAAAATATTTTATGTGGTTGACTTTAATATTCGAGTTGTGTAAAAAAAAATTGAGAAATAAATATACATACTAATTCAATATGTGTTTGAAATTTAAAATTTAATTTTATAGTATATATAGTTATATATATATAAGTTCATTCTCATCGTTTATTTTCCCCGATCAAATCCTGATTTGAATTCATTTATTTCCATTATCAGCATCGACCGTCGAATCATGTCCGTCTAGCTTCGCTTGAAATTCGTGCCAGGATCTGTAACTCAAAATTCAGTGTGCGTATCAGTGTCAACTTCTCGTTCATCTATCTTAGCCTCGAAAGGTGAGCACTCACTCATGATTAACGTTCTTTTATTTATTAAATTTGATTTCGATTGAAACGACAATTGAAATATGCTGCTGTTAGTTAATTACACTGTTATATATGCTATTGTCTATATCAGTTCACCTGTGACATCTGACACCATTATCTGTTAATTATTTATGCAATAATAATACAGTTTGGCTGATAATTGATTGATTGTTGATGTTTATATCGGACGTTAAATTGTTAATGTTAAAATGATAATAGTATGAAATTGAACTTGATATAGGATAATTTAAATGTTAAATTTGATTAACTGACATTTGTATAATATGACCCCTTTAACTGTTGAATTTATTGACACGTAGGATTTGTTTAATTATACTTTGAACCACTGAATGTATGTTGTTAAATTGATGATGTATGAAATTGTAAATAGATGACAAGTGAAAAACTGTAATGTAATAATCTTTAATCTACATGAAATGATAGTGTAGATTCTAGAAATAAGTATATTAATTCGTACAAATAACAATGCGAATTAATACGGTTATTTCGGGATTATTTGAATTGATTATTGGATTGTTATTGTTTGTTGTTATTGCTTGTTTATTTACTTTGACACCATCCCAGTTATCACACTGCAAGTTCCCTTTGTTATGCTTTGATTTTTGAATTGAATTGGAATCGGGTTGAAATGATAAATACCCAAATTGAATTTTGACCTAAGATAGAAAATTAAATAAAAACCGATTGGTCAATAATTTGATTTAAAAATAAAATGAAGATTTTATTTGAATAAATAATATGGTTTGAAACGAAGTTGGAAATTGAATTTAATGAAATTTAAACGTGAATATTTAATAATCTGAAATGAAATATTAATAAAGAAATTGATGAAAGAAGGTTGTTAAATTTGAGAAATGATTGAATTAAGTTTGAAATGATTTAATAATTAAGTTTGAAATTATAATTAAGTTTGAAACAACTAAACTTTGAAATGATTTAATAATTAAGTTGAAATTATAATTAAGTTTGAAATTATTAAACTTTGAAATTATTTAATAATTAAGTTTTGAATTATTTTATAATTAAATAAGATTGAATTATTTAATGATTAAATTGAATTGGATTCTTTAAAAAGAGAAATTGAATTTTTGAATAAGTGAATTTTACTTCGTAATAACTGAAATTGAGTTTCTTTATTAATTAAGTTTTGGAAAATTATTTAAGTAAGTAAATAAGTGAAATGGAATTTCTTTAACAGGAAATGAAAATGTGATATTTTTGGAATTAATGCAAGACTTGTAATTGAAAGAATTGATTTGACGAATTTAGTTTAATTCAAAATTGTAAGTTTTGATTTAATGAAGTTGAATTTAAGAAATTGATTAAATGAATTGGAAATTAAATAAATTGTTTTGAATGATAAATTTACTTAATGAATATTGAATAAAATCGATAAATGAGTTTAAATTTATTTGAATGTTAAATTAATTAATGTAAATGATTTCGAAATGAAACTTATATACGAACTTGAATCAATATTTGAGTTGTTTTCAAAATAAAGATTGAAATTGAACTATAAGATTTGGAAACAGTAAATTGGAAGTTTTGAAATGTAAATTATTGGAAATTGGTTTAGAAAGACAAATGAAATGTTGATTTACGAATTCTATTTGAAATTGAATTGATTTGGTTTTGAAATAAATAAACGACCAATCGGTGTAATAATTACGAAAGTTATTAAAGAGACCGGAATTCGGTTATGGATATACTCTCTATCTAAACCGAAAACCACTTTAATAACTATACGCGGAGTGATGATCCAGAATGAAGTGGTTGGAATGATGTACGTGTTGACTGGAGAAAGAGAACGATAATGGATAGCCTTGACACTTGTGTCAAATTGGAAATGACTAAAACAGGAGCTGTGCCGGGCCAATGGAGGATTAGCTACCTCAAGTGGACACACTTCTTCGAACTACTTATACTTGTTGTCGATTGGTGCACCCTTGATTTTGGGAGTGTTGTTTCACGGTGTTGCGGGCGCTGCGGCGTTGCGTTCTCACCAGTCCGGATCAGGCGAATGGTAGTATCACTACCTTGGGTATTGCCTCATGTGCCTTGTCATACTTGTATTCCATTTATACGCGACCACTACGATTTTGATTTGTACCTTTAGTATATGGATTGCCCTCTGGTGACTTCCGGTTTTGGGGAAACTACGGTCTTGTATATGCTTTTGGAAATAAAAATGTGTTAAGGGTGGAATGGGCCATGACTTAACACTATTTTGATATCTTTATATTACTGATAGACATTATCTACTTATCGTACATTACTACATAGTAGATAGTTTGACGGATCCTTAAAGGATGGTTATTCCAAACATCTTTTAAGTTACTTGTATTTCAATTGCTATTTCACTTGAGTTGGATTTATTAATATAAGAATGTTAATCCTGACTCGAGTGTTTTGTGTTTTGCTTTACGCTCGGGTCAGACTGAGTGGTTCAGCTTTCGAGACTCACCTTTGGAGTTGGAGCTTCGCTTGGAGATCCAACTATCTATCCAGCTTTCAGATATTCGATGATTCCAGTGATGTATTCTGCTTTGTATCTGATGTATCATATTACTCTTCCGTTGTATCTGTTTTAACTCTGATGTAACTTATATATTTATATAGTAGCTTCATGAACTACTATCTCTTTTATTTCCGCTGCACTTATTACTCTGTGTCTGTGATCTGTGATATTTTATTTACTGTATATGTTCAGTTTTGCCAAATTTAAATTAACAACGCGGTATTTTGAGCAATTCAACTCCGGCATGAGTGTCTACCTATACACTTATAATGGACGCGAATGGTCCAAAATATCGGGTCGTTACAGTTGGTATCAGAGCTTTGGTAGCTCTAGGCAAAACTTAACATATAGGATAAATGTATTTACAGAATCAATCTCATTCGAGTTTCAATCTCTTCCTTTTGACTCGATTCCTTCGAATTTTGGAACGTTCCCCTCGGTTCCGAAATTCATTCGTGTCCTTCACTATCCGTCTTCTTCAATCATGGAGCACCCCATAACTCCATTCTAAATGTTATCTATAATAGATCGGCGGTCTCGCCAATCTCCGAATGATTCGTAAAGGAGCAAAACTCCTTATAATAGGCATCGATTTACCGAAGATTTCTGTATCCTTGGTTTACGATGCTATCTATCTCCTGCTATACCTGAATTTTATTTCTTGAGATCGAATGTCGATTTACCTCGGAATTCTACACCGATCTTATTTTGAAGTCACGGTCGACCCGGTTAAGGTTGCCCGCGATTTATATAAACTTATCCATCGCCTTATTTTGTTATTTAATTATCTCATCTTTGTTCAAACCTATCTTCGAATCAAAATTTCTCTTTGATTTGAGTCTATCAAAAATTTTAATCCCTATCCTTGCTTTGAAATCCATTATTGTATAGTTAAGTGAGGAAGTGTATTGAAAATTAATTTTAAAATATCGTTTTCAAATTTGATAAATAAAATAAAATTTTGAATGATTATATTATATATAAATATAAGTTTTCTGAAATTAAAATTGTTAATGAATTTGTTGTCTGAAATAATAATATTTGATTTACATTTATTGTTTTGTAAACCATTGATAATATAAATAAATGAATTTATAAACTTGGTTATAAATTGATTAGAATTTGAAATGAATTAAATTCAGAAATTTGAGAATTTATTAGTTCCGGTGATTTCGAACTTTGGTTTTTAAAATTTTAAAGTATATATATTGAAAGTATTTTCGAATAGAAGTCGTTTTCAAAGAATTTTTAAATGTTGAAATCAGTGCTCTTCTCTTTGTCGCTGGAAAATAATTTCGGTGATGGCGGCCGCATCATCGACGTTCATTTTCGAGTTTCAAAGTGGAGAAACCATTCTGTAGCTTTGCTACGGTTTTGTTTGAAAAATATTTTGATTCGAATTTCTTCAGTATAATTTGATTTATATATATATAGGCATCTTATTTTAAATTTAATTTGATTTGATATAAATATATTATATATATCTATAAATTGTTTAAAGTTAATCGGAAATCTAATTCTTAAATTTTGTTTAAGGATGATTTTAATTATAAATAAAACCAAAATTTGGAATAAATATTTAACTTGAATAATTGAATTGGGAAAAATTTTACTTGTATATTGTTCAACTGCATTCTAATATAACTTACCTAAATCACTCAGAAGTTGAATATGTAATTGGATAATATATAATAAATTGAATTTATAAATAAAATCTGAGTGTTTATAATAAATGTTATACACTAAATTTTGATTACAAAGTTGTTAATAGAGTTAGATAGGATAATAAGTAATTGAATAATAGATAAGACCAATAAATGTGTTTGAAAAAAATTAATAAATTGAAATTGATCAACTTATGAAATACCTTGAATTTGAAAGCAATTAGTAAATATAAATTAATTTAAATCGAAACTTTTATGGTTTAAATTAATTTATATGGGTTAAATATATGTGATAAGATATATTAAGTGAAATAAAATTTAATAATAATTTGGAATTAAAGGATTAAATCTATTGAAAATAAAAATGATTATAATAAAAGACTATTCAAATTTATGGTTTTAGAAATTGTAAATTTAAGATAACTGGATAATAAGATAATGAATTTAGAAATAGTTGAGATTGATTTTAGTGAAATCAAATGGATTAAATCAATTATTGAATATCAATTAATTTAAATTTGAAATTATACGGTTTAAATTAATTGTTATTTTGTATTTCAAATCTGTTTTTCTTTCTGGTTGTTTCTATTCTCCTACCTCGTTCCTTTTCGGGGACGAAAAGTTTTGAGTGGGGGAGAGTGTAACGACCCGTAAATTTCAACTGTTTTAATAACGTAATTAGTTGAAATTTTGCGAAATTTTAAACGATATAATTTTGAAATATAAATTTGATATTTGGAATGCGTCTAGTTAAACATAGCAACTGTTAAATTTTCGTCCGAAAATATGAAAGTTTATTTCGCGCGTAAATTCACTTCAATTTAATCAGTTAAAAAGCGTTGAAAATAAAATGTTTTCAAAACCAAAATATTTTTACATAGAAAAATTCTAAACCATCTTCTGAGCAAGATTACAGTTTGTCATTTTTCCAAATTCGGACATTTTTGGCTCCGTCGATCTTATTTTTCAGCGTTTTTCTTGCATTTTCCGCTATTAGAAAATTCGAATTTTTATAATTCGATTGCACCACTGACTGCTATATACCGTTTTGATCATCGTGTCGTGCTAATCGTTGCAGTATATTCATTTGGGTATTTCGTAGTCCGATACGCCTTCGAGTTTGTGAAGAACGGTAATCCGTTGGTACCGGTCTCATGCCTTTTAGTTTCTTGTGCTGCCTATTCATTTCCATGTTGTTCATAATTGAGTTCCATACTCATTTCCAAGACTCATTTACATCTTTCTCTACAATGCAATTGAGGAGAGCCTTTATTCCATCAACGTTGAAACAAGAAATTTATAAGGTTGCATTTATTAAAGTGAACGGTTCCCTTTTCCTTTATACCTTTCCCATTCCAAAGCTTTACATTATTACCTATACGTTTTAGTGTATGTTCTTCCACCTTTCCAATTCATATTCTAGTTTCAAGTTACTTCCATGGCCACCTTTCATTTCCTATCCACTCCTCCCTTCACAAACAACTAGCGGCCACAACCTCCTCCTTCACGTGTGCCGATCTCCACTCACCACCCATGCCGAGACCACCACGTCTAAGTTTCATGTCCCTCTTCCCTGACCTCCGCAGCCTCACCTCCACGCCTACATCCCACCCAGATCCACCCAAGCTCCTCCACGTGAACGTATACTCGGCCTTCCCACCATCTCGACCACTCCATAACAGCCAAACACATCCCACTTCGGCCACCTCATCTTGTCAGCACCCTCCTTACCTTGTCTTCTTTGTACTTTATGCAGGTATATATATATTATGTATTTATATTATATATACTATAATCTGTTATGTATGATATGTAAATGAGTATAGGCTACTCTATCATTTGTTGCCGTGTATAGATTTGCTTATATAATGAGATTTGGTTATAGTTTATAAAGTATAACAGTATTTTCCATATGCATAGTATATATATAAGAATTGAATTTATGTTTTGTCTGCATATTTTTGTTCATGTCATGTTTTGTCTGCATATAATTGAAATTTTAGTTTATATATATTATAACAAGTTGTTTATATTATTTTAATTATTGATTTTAAAATGTTAAGTTTTGTTTTCAATATATATATTTTTTTTTATAGAAACCGAGAATGTTTTTTCCTTTAGTCCAATTAATTCAACATCTTTTGGAAAATTAAAGTTGCAGCACAACAGAAATAATCATACAACGTTGGTTTCCAGTGCAGTATAATGCAAATAGTAACATTATAAACAAAGCATTCAATAGTACTTACAAGATAAATCTAAATCTTTGATTGCAAACAAATCGTCGAAATAACTTTAATTGCAAAAAAAAAACACTATAAAGTGTCTGTCGCAACTTATATATGTTATACAGGTTACTTAGTTATATATACTAGTTATATATATAATGGTAATAAAATGCTTACAGCGGCTCATATGGGTTATATGTATATATTTTGTGTCGGTATAGCATGTAAATGGAATAGCTCTATTTTTGTGTCTCCTGTACATATGTTTAGTACAATATACATGCCGTTAAGTTGTTCCATGATGTTATAATTTTTTTTTTTAGGTTTCAGACTTTATACGCACTGGATATATACATATATATTAGCTTACATTTGCAACATGTCCGCATACAGATCGAAGTTTACATAAGAATTTTATATATTATGTTTTAATATAGGTTTAGCATAAAAGTGTTGATATATATTATATATATAAAGTCGTTCATAAGAGAATAAGTTATTTGTATATTATATTATAATCAATTTTTGTATTGATTTTTTTTATACTAAATTTTATTTTTATCTAATATTGTTTTAAATATAGCTTATACTGTTATAAACATGTGTTGATTCAAAATATTTTATGTGGTTGACTTTAATATTCGAGTTGTGTAAAAAAAAATTTGAGAAATATATATACATACTAATTCAATATGTGTTTGAAATTTAAAATTTAATTTTATAGTATATATAGTTATATATATAAGTTCATTCTCATCGTTTATTTTCCCCGATCAAATCCTGATTTGAATTCATTTATTTCCATTATCAGCATCGACCGTCGAATCATGTCCGTCTAGCTTCGCTTGAAATTCGTGCCAGGATCCGTAACTCAAAATTCAGTGTGCGTATCAGTGTCAACTTCTCGTTCATCTACCTTAGCCTCGAAAGGTGAGCACTCACTCACGATTAACGTTCTTTTATTTATTAAATTTGATTTCGATTGAAACGACAATTGAAATATGCTGCTGTTAGTTAATTACACTGTTATATATGCTATTGTCTGTATCAGTTCACCTGTGACATCTGACACCATTATCTGTTAATTATTTATGCAATAATAATACAGTTTGGCTGATAATTGATTGATTGTTGATGTTTATATCGGACGTTAAATTGTTAATGTTAAAATGATAATAGTATGAAATTGAACTTGATATAGGATAATTTAAATGTTAAATTTGATTAACTGACATTTGTATAATATGACCCCTTTAACTGTTGAATTTATTGACACGTAGGATTTGTTTAATTACACTTTGAACCACTGAATGTATGTTGTTAAATTGATGATGTATGAAATTGTAAATAGATGACAAGTGAAAAACTGTAATGTAATAATCTTTAATCTACATGAAATGATAGTGTAGATTCAAGAAATAAGTATATTAATTCGTACAAATAACAATGCGAATTAATACGGTTATTTCGGGATTATTTGAATTGATTATTGGATTGTTATTGTTTGTTGTTATTGCTTGTTTATTTACTTTGACACCATCCCAGTTATCACACTGCAAGTTCCCTTTGTTATGCTTTGATTTTTGAATTGAATTGGAATCGGGTTGAAATGATAAATACCCAAATTGAATTTTGACCTAAGATAGAAAATTAAATAAAAACCGATTGGTCAATAATTTGATTTAAAAATAAAACGAAGATTTTATTTGAATAAATAATATGGTTTGAAACCAAGTTGGAAATTGAATTTAATGAAATTTAAACGTGAATATTTAATAATCTGAAATGAAATATTAATAAAGAAATTGATGAAAGAAGGTTGTTAAATTTGAGAAATGATTGAATTAAGTTTGAAATGATTTAATAATTAAGTTTGAAATTATAATTAAGTTTGAAACAATTAAACTTTGAAATGATTTAATAATTAAGTTGAAATTATAATTAAGTTTGAAATTATTAAACTTTGAAATTATTTAATAATTAAGTTTTGAATTATTTAATAATTAAATAAGATTGAATTATTTAATGATTAAATTGAATTGGATTCTTTAAAAAGAGAAATTGAATTTTTGAATAAGTGAATTTTACTTCGTAATAACTGAAATTGAGTTTCTTTATTAATTAAGTTTTGGAAAATTATTTAAGTAAGTAAATAAGTGAAATGGAATTTCTTTAACAGGAAATGAAAATGTGATATTTTTGGAATTAATGCAAGACTTGTAATTGAAAGAATTGATTTGACGAATTTAGTTTAATTCAAAATTGTAAGTTTTGATTTAATGAAGTTGAATTTAAGAAATTGATTAAATGAATTGGAAATTAAATAAATTGTTTTGAATGATAAATTTACTTAATGAATATTGAATAAAATCGATAAATGAGTTTAAATTTATTTGAATGTTAAATTAATTAATGTAAATGATTTCGAAATGAAACTTATATACGAACTTGAATCAATATTTGAGTTGTTTTCAAAATAAAGATTGAAATTGAACTATAAGATTTGGAAACAGTAAATTGGAAGTTTTGAAATGTAAATTATTGGAAATTGGTTTAGAAAGACAAATGAAATGTTGATTTACGAATTCTATTTGAAATTGAATTGATTTGGTTTTGAAATAAATAAACGACCAATCGGTGTAATAATTACGAAAGTTATTAAAGAGACCGGAATTCGGTTATGGATATACTCTCTATCTAAACCGAAAACCACTTTAATAACTATACGCGGAGTGATGATCCAGAATGAAGTGGTTGGAATGATGTACGTGTTGACTGGAGAAAGAGAACGATAATGGATAGCCTTGACACTTGTGTCAAATTGGAAATGACTAAAACAGGAGCTGTGCCGGGCCAATGGAGGATTAGCTACCTCAAGTGGACACACTTCTTCGAACTACTTATACTTGTTGTCGATTGGTGCACCCTTGATTTTGGGAGTGTTGTTTCACGGTGTTGCGGGCGCTGCGGCGTTGCGTTCTCACCAGTCCGGATCAGGCGAATGGTAGTATCACTACCTTGGGTATTGCCTCATGTGCCTTGTCATACTTGTATTCCATTTATACGCGACCACTACGATTTTGATTTGTACCTTTAGTATATGGATTGCCCTCTGGTGACTTCCGGTTTTGGGGAAACTACGGTCTTGTATATGCTTTTGGAAATAAAAATGTGTTAAGGGTGGAATGGGCCATGACTTAACACTATTTTGATATCTTTATATTACTGATAGACATTATCTACTTATCGTACATTACTACATAGTAGATAGTTTGACGGATCCTTAAAGGATGGTTATTCCAAACATCTTTTAAGTTACTTGTATTTCAATTGCTATTTCACTTGAGTTGGATTTATTAATATAAGAATGTTAATCCTGACTCGAGTGTTTTGTGTTTTGCTTTACGCTCGGGTCAGACTGAGTGGTTCAGCTTTCGAGACTCACCTTTGGAGTTGGAGCTTCGCTTGGAGATCCAACTATCTATCCAGCTTTCAGATATTCGATGATTCCAGTGATGTATTCTGCTTTGTATCTGATGTATCATATTACTCTTCCGTTGTATCTGTTTTAACTCTGATGTAACTTATATATTTATATAGTAGCTTCATGAACTACTATCTCTTTTATTTCCGCTGCACTTATTACTCTGTGTCTGTGATCTGTGATATTTTATTTACTGTATATGTTCAGTTTTGCCAAATTTAAATTAACAACGCGGTATTTTGAGCAATTCAACTCCGGCATGAGTGTCTACCTATACACTTATAATGGACGCGAATGGTCCAAAATATTGGGTCGTTACAATAATCAAAAACCGATAAGGCACGTTCGCCAATTGTGCAGGATTTCCATGGAAGTGCCCTTAGTACTTCAAAGAACGGTCCTCCTACTCGAGGAATGGTCCTCCTGCACAAGGATCAGAGATATCCTTCTGAAGCAGCATACATCCCCAATGATGTATCGTAGGGAAGAACATAGATGGTCTCTCTAAGACCGAGTGCATCGCTACATGCATGCATAACAACTATAGGTAACGTCTAGATGGAGCCGACTACACCTTATGGGTTTGCCAACCCTACTGGCCATGCCTCCTATCTCTGGTTTTAGTCATTACCGCTGATGAGGCTACGTCCGGCATTCTGGCTCACGCACTACCACCAAAACAGATCATGGAATCCCACATGGATTCCAATATCCCAATGGGTCTCGGAATCACACATGGATTATAATATCTCAAATAGATCTTGGAACCACCCATGGATTCCCATACCCCTAACGGGTTCAGAACCACACATGGATTCCAACTTCTCAATATATCACGAATCTCCTCCGTAGAATCGTATATGGTTTTCAGAGTGGTTAAGGGTTTCCAGTCATCTCTTATGAGTACACTCTTCCCGCTTACCGAGTGCACCACAAACTAATCACCGATTTACGGAATGCTCAAAATTGTTTCTTTAGGAAATAATTAGATAATACATAAGAGCGGGGATCACCCCCTAAAAGTTTAAGTGGATGGATCTCCTTATCATTCGTCCTAGAAGAACAAAATGAGTTTATACGTATAGTATAGCACCACCAATGGTAATTGTACAACACAATTCCCGTATTTCTCCTAGATATTTCCTGAGTTAAAATCCTTCGGTGTTAAGTAGGGAATATTTTCGTACCATCAAAATCTAGAAGTGTTACATATTTAATCCAAGATTTGATGGTCGGTTATTTAACTATCAAAAATCAAACATTCAAGACAAGATCACATTTCTTAAGGAAATCACTAAGCCTTTTAAATTAATCTTTTATTAATTTAAAATCACATTTCAAATACTTGAAAATCACTTCCATATACTTATCTCAACAGGATAAGTATATTCACAAATTACTATATATTCGATATTATAAAATATAACCATATGCTTATCTTAATGGTATAAGTATATTCACAAACAATTTCACTTTCAAAACTTAGAAATTTTCCATATGCTTAAGTAATACTATAAGTATATTCACAAAACATTCGGAAAGATTTTTCTGTGTTAAATCATATTAAAATGACCAAAACTCCATATGTCACAAAAATAGAGATATTAGTAATCCAAATACTAATTGTTTCCATAAAACTCTTTGATTTTTATAAATAAATATATTTTCTATAACTTCATAAATCAATTTATAAAATATTTTATAATTCCAATCTATTTATAAAATCCTCTCTTATAAATCTTAAAATCCTAGTTATAAGACTTTTCCTTTTTAGATCTCTGAACCCATTTATAAATATTCATTCTAACATCATTTAAAAACCAAAATCCTTTTCCAATTCCAACATCTCTTTCCAATTTATAAACCCTTTGATAAATCCCTTCTATTAGATGAAACCCTTTTTAAAACTTATATTTAAAAATAAACTTTAACCTTTTTAATCATATAATAATTAATTAACTTCAAACAGTATTGATATAATAAAAATAAATTATTCTTAAATAAATATTAACATATATAAATAAGTATACTTTTAAAACAATATTAAGATATTAATAAATTATCTTTAAATAATATTATAATTTATTTTTAAATAATAATATACAAAAAATCCAATTAAAATAATTTTAGTAAATGATTAATTAACTTTTAAAAAAATAATTACAATCAACATTTAAAAGAGTAATTAAATAACTTGGAAAAATATTCTTAAATAACTTTGTGAAATACTTTTAAAGAATCATAAATTAATTAACCTTTTATTTCATTAAAACAAAAATAAATTATCTTTCAAAACGTTATTAATAAATAATAATTATCTTTAGAATATTATTAATAATTAATAATTATATTTTTTAAATAACTTTATTAAATAATTAACATTTCAATTTAAAAAGAGTTTTAGCAACTCCAATTTTAATTAAGTGACCATCAATTCCATTAGACTATCCAAGTTATAATCCAGTATTTACATAACATCAGATATGTAAATTAAACCCATAATTAACAAGCAGCTGTTAATATAATCCTTAACCAGTATTAATCAATCGGAAAGCACAAAAGTGTCTATACTAATGTAATAGCTGAATGGGATTTATTTCTACTAAATAAATATCAAAATTTAAACTATCCAGTTTATAATAGCTGAACGGTGATTTATTCTGCTAAACAGATGTCCAATTAATTCAATTAGCAGAATGGTGTTTTATCCTGCTAAGCAAATGTCCAATTACCGCACTCAATCCAATTTAACTCAACAGTAATTTATTTGGCCAAATAAACATCAATAATTAAGTATATAAATTTAAACGACGTTATTTACTAAAATAACATAATTTAAATTCAGTTTGTTTTAATATGTCATAATTTTACACACTACCAAATCTATAAACAGATTACAGTATAATGTTATAGTCGTCAATACGAGTACAATGCAAAAATCTATTAGTAAACGTATTTAGTAGGACGAGATATAGATTTTCAAAGTTAACATGTTTAATATATATAATTAAACAAAAACAATTTATATATATTCTCACCATAATATCAAGCTTAAAGACCACTTCTATCAACCTGAAACCCACAAAGCAAGCTTTCTTCTCCAAATAGAAATTTGCTAATGCCTGTAACGAAATCGAATACGCACGACCATGCACGCTTGCACGTGCACAAGACCACCACCGCACCAGAGATCGCCACGCACACGCCACCTAGTCCATCTTCACCTACTCCTCGCCATTGGCCACTCACCCAAATCCAGCACACCTCGTTCTTCGAGACACCCTTTCGACCAAAAGAATCCAAATCACAATATTTGGTTGCGAGAGAAATTCGACCTACACTGATCACCCCCAACAACCTGCAACGCCTTCACCACCACCACACGACTTCTCATTCACTCGTGCTCCTCTAGAACCAACATGGCCACACTCGATGTTCTCCTTCAACTTGCGCGACCCCAAAGAATTCGAACAACAAAAATTCCTTCAAAACCCTAAAATTAGCTATCCACGACATCCAAAGCGCAAATCACAAAATTAGCCACGGTCATTCCCTCCGCCTCGTTCCCAGGCTCCTCTTTGCCACCTCGGCTACCCCTCACGACCACCGGTTCACCGAAAATAAATTTTTGGACCCAAAATGATTAACTTCTCCTCCTTGACAAACCGAGCCACTAAAAACCATGAGACTACCACCAAAAATCATAAATCTTCGACCCGAATACAACCATACCCTTCGATTGCTTATCCGTATTTGCCCAACTATGACCTATACTCGACTATTTACTGTTATTTGCAGATATCTTTCCAACTACTTGATGAAAACCCACGAAACTATTTTTAAAATAAACTAGACCCAAAAATTCACACTCTCCAATTAACCGAAAGTGCTAATTCAAATTGGTTTGAGAGCAGTTGATTTTTAAAGGGGAAGTTGAACATTTTCATAGTTAGAAAATTAAGAAAAAGAAGCCTACCTGAAGATCATTGAGTACATATATATACACATGCTAATCCCACTTCAACATTAAGTAGACCAAGTTTTAAATTAAGGTCAAAATCAATGGGGACAATAGCGGCTGGGAAGACAAGAAAAGGCAAGATGCAGGTAGACAAAGTAGGCAGGAAGAAAAAGAAACAAGGGTGGCTGCACTTGTACTTGCATTTGATTTGTAAAGATTTTGGTACCCCTCTACCCCGTATCGCGTCAGATTACGAGCTATGAGCGATAGAAAATTAAATATGATCGCATATAGAATCGCGAGGCAATCACAAAATAACAATAAAATGAACAAGTTATCAAATTTTGTGAAGTTTTAAAATGCCAACGTTTGCCATAAAATACGTCAAACAAAAATTTACTTATTTTCCAAATTAAAAATAATGAAAAAAATTCTAAAAATTAAATTAAAAATACGTTCTAAAACTCAAGCAGTTATTTGGAACATAGATTTTATTACATTATAAACAGAATCCTAAATCAAATATTTAAAACTAATTATATATTCTAAAAATCAATGTGATAATATTCCGGGTCATTATACTTCCCCCTCCCCCCTCCTTAAAAAGAATTTCGTCCCTAAAATTTCACCACGTGAACAACCAATATTGTTCATAAGCCTACATGATGATTATAGATCATCCATATACCAAATCTGATTCGATCACTACTCGAATACATAACTCCCTTCCGAACAAGTATCGCTTGCCCGATTTTCTAGTGCGGACTCTAATCAGGTTACTTGGTTAGGAATCTCTGTTCTCCTTACATAGCTATATATTAGGATAGAAAACTTTTCGTTCCATATTAAGAACCCTCATCAAGTGCTTGCCATCAAAAATCGAGTAATAGATCCTTATTTGGAACAGTGTAAAACACCTCAAAGCCTTGTACTCGAATATTATATCAAAACTATATGGAATGAAATGATCCATGTCCACTTTCGCACTTATTTAATTGGTTATTCCTAATACCAATTCTATTACCACTAAATAATTTATGAAAACATTTCATAAACCCAACTTAAACTCACAAATTTGTATAATATCCTATCACACCCTAAAGGCATACACAACCATCCAATTCAAACTTTTATTTTTGAATTCTCTTAAGAACTTTAAATACTCGGGTTTTTATTCAAAACACTTTTTTTGAAATGATACTATAATTTTAATCCATAAAAAAAATTAGCCCAAGTAACCCCAAAATTATACCAAGGAACTGGGTACTACCAGACAGTGTCATATACTTCCTTGCTAAAAGGATAATACTCAAGGGAAGTGTTTACCATCCGAATACATCTCTTACCCATTTTTAGTTATTTTCGAGCCATTCGCACTAGTTAACCACTTCTTACTTTTCAAATCCATTTTGAAATAATACCAAATATATTTCCAAAAAAATAGTTTTTATCAAACTATCAATTTTCAGTTTACTTTGGATTTGTCTAGATTTAAACTCGTTCCGATTGTAAAATGAAAAAGAGAATAATTTACTAAATGCATAATACCATTCGTCTAAGCAAATATATGATCGTCACTTAGAAGATTATTCTGATCACCACAAAACAAATCGAGACTTATTTCCCGAATAACCAAAGAAAACACACCCTTCTATAAAATCCCTTTCCAAAGATATTTATACTTAAATATATTTCTAAGCAAACTATTTCCAAGACATCGATACACCCAAAAACCCCTTTAAGAAAACTATTATCACCATTTCCAAAATCATTCATACTCCAAAACTAACTCAAATATAACTATTATTTCTTTTTCCCATGTCATTTAAAATAATAATATACGTATTTATTCTATGGTAAATCAAATCATACTTTTAGAATTAGATCAAAATGTTTTTATCAAAATAATTATATAGCGAGATCCTAACGGTAGCAAATCCACACTTAGAAACTCGAAAATAAACACCCACGATGTTGCAACCATCGTCGGAATTATTTCCCAACGACTGAAGTGAGTTCAGTGCTTTTATCCCCTTAAAAATCCCTAGAAGTATTTTTATCCTGAAAATATTATCAAATACTCCTATTAACTTGTAAACCTTGAAAACCATTTTCCAAAATACTAGGACTTAAGTTCTCAAATTCCTTTATTTTTACACATATTTTCAAATATCTCCTTTTTAAAGGAAATCATTCTCAAATATTTATTTTGAAAATATTTTAGCTTCCTTATATAAATCATTATCAAATATTTATTTCTAAAATATTTAAGTTTTATTTTAGTAAACTTCTTTTATAGCCCCAATTTAATATAACCAACTTTTATATTCAACCATTTCCCAAATATTATTTCAAAATATTCCAAATTCCTTTTAAATTACAACATTTATTAAAACTTAATTTTATCAAATCAACCTTTATATAAAATCATTTCTAAAATATTCATTCCAAAATATTCAAATTTTATTTTAAATAAACAATTCTTAGAAATCAAATTTTAACCCACCATTATCAATGAACACCTTATATTCAAATTGTGAAACTTAATTCACAAGGTATCTGTTTCAGTGTTCCCAAAATTCCTATCTATCCAACCCGGGTTCCGAAAAGGAAGATTCCAGATAGATCAATAAATAATAGTCAACGCCCAGAGCTGGCAAGCATGAATAATCAAAATTCTAGATGATAATGATGAAATATTACCCTTCCTAACAACCAAACACATCCAAGAAAACTATATTTTTGAAAAAATACTTCTTATATATATAAAATATAATTCTAGGTAAAATTATTACATTTACCCATTTAAACAATACTGTGTCAGTTATTCTTGTTCAAGTGTTCAAGAAATCCCTACCGATAACATTGGCCGAATGCATTGACTAGAATTCTTAAGCTACTCAACAGATAAAACAACACAATATAAAACATTTTTATATCACTACCAAATAAGCGCTCTTATATATATATATATATATATACACTCAAACTCATCCTAAGGTCTTGCTTACCCTTGTTGATACGCTATATTTTGATCAATGACAATGTGCTTCAACAAAAAGGAAGAGATATGTGCAAAGCTAAAGGGAGAACTAAGACGACCAAAGATACCATAAGTATGATTTAAATATAGGTCTTAGTTTAGATTCATTGCTAAAATCTATCCTTAAGAAGCTTGCACAAAACACTAGAACACGTTTCATAACTTCATTTTTTAGAAAAACATTCACTGTGCAAAAACTAATAGTTCAGTCGATTGAACAGGTATTCCCAGTCGACTGAACCTATTACAGAATTACAACATGCACAGTTTCATTCGACTGAAATTCCCTGTTCAGTCGACTGAATTCGAACCTACGAATTTTTAATGAAAAGACACCTTATTCTTCCCAAGAGTTGCAACCATTCTCCAATGGTAATGGATGCATCTCTTGCCTGAATCTTTTGCAAATAGATACACCTCTTCTACACCTATAAATACATGTTTCTATCATTTGCAAATTATGAATTCTAATTGCTTTAATCTCTCTATTATTTTGATCAAATTTTCATATTTCTTAAGTTTTCAAAAGCAATCACAAACCACTTCAATTGCTTGAATCTCTGATTTATCTTAAATACTCTATTGATTCATAGCAATTTATATTTCTTAAATCTTCATAAACACATTTCATATTCTTGAGGATAAGATTATAGGAAAGTTGTACTCAATTAGACTCATTAGTGTTATCAAGAACATAACAAGTCAGAAATACTCTTTGTATCTAGTTGAAGTCATCTTCGGTAGTTGAGGCAAGAAATCCCGTTCGGTTGTTCGGGTAAGTTGTAAACCTATTCCTCCGGGTTAAGTGAGGGTTGTTGGTTAGTTGAATTCCTAAGAGGAGCTTAGGGACTGGACGTATGACAAGAGGTCTGAACCAGTATAAAGTCTTGGTGTCTACTTTACTTACTGCTATCTACCTAGACCATTCCACTATTCCATATTATACGATCCTACCACATACCCTTCTTTCAATGGGTATCAGAGCAAGGCCGTCCTATAACAATAACACCGTTATTTGACATATTGATAATATGGAAAATAACACAAGCACAAGCACAACAACTGCCTATAGCTCTACATTTGCAGAAGGACAATCTACCCAAAGACCCCCTCTATTCAATGGACTAAACTATAATTATTGGGCTACAAGGATGAGGATTTATATGCAAGCAACAAGCTTTGAAGCCTAGAATGCAACTCAAGCAGAGTTCGTTGTACCCACAACTGATTACCCTACATGGACACAAACTCAGAAGAATGAAGCTAGTGCAAATGCCAAAGCTATGAATATGTTATTTTGCGCTTTGGATAGAAATGAGTTCAATCGTGTTAGCATTTGTACTACTGCACATCAGATATGGGATACACTTAGAACCATACATGAAGGCACAAACAAGGTCAAACAAACAAAGATCTCCATGCTAAAGAACCAGTTCCAAAACTTTAGAATGCGACAGAATGAATCCATCAATGACATGTACTCGAGATTTCAAGACATTCATCATGCCTTAATAGGACTAGGAGAAAAATACACGGATTTTGATATTGTATCTAAAGTTCTAAATTCACTCACTGATGAATGGGAGAGAAAGTCTTAGCAATCGAAGAAGCAAATGATCTATCTACAATGAAACCAGAAGAATTAATTGGAAATCTTATGTCGTATGAAGTAAATATGCAAGCTAAGAAAGATCAAGCACAAGAAAGAAATAATGTAGCTTTTCATGTGGAAAAGGAAGAATTAGAGTCTGAAGATGAGGATTTAGCATTTATAGCCAAAAATTTCAAGAAATTCTTAAGATATAGAAAAGGAAATAAAAACGGATTCAAAAAGAATTTCTTGAACAAACCTACATCCTCGAATATAGAATGTTTCAACTGTCACAAGAAAGGTCACATGCACAAAGATTGTCCAGAGCAAAAGAAGGAGAATCAGAGAACTCTCAATAACAAAAACAAGAAAGAAAAATTCAAAAAGAAGGCATTCTCTGTAACATAGGACGATTCAGATTCATCTTCATCTGAAAGTGAAAATGATAGCGACAATGAACAAGCGAATGTATGCTTTATGGCTCAAGAATCTGAGGTTAGTAATTTAACTTTCGACGATTTAATTGATGTAAACACTGAACTTTTGAGCACAATAAAAACTCTTAAAAGGAAACTCAAGGAAACTCGTGAAAATCAAAACAAAGCTGAATTTGAAAGAGATATGTTAAAAGATGAAAAGAAAATTCTAGAAGAAGAACTTGAAAAAGTTCAAGAGTCTCTTTCAAATTCGGAAACTCAATTATCACTTTTAAGTCAAGAAATTGAAACTCAAAAGACAAAGAATGATATAATTGTTTCTGAAAATCATGAGTTAAAAACTAAGATTAGACAAGTTGAGTTAGAAAATAATAGTCTTCAAGCTAAATTAGATAACATCACAATGTCTCTAATTTTAACAAAGGAAGAGAAAATTTATCTAAGATTTTAGAAAATTCTCAATCCTCCTCAAATAAACATGGATTAGGATATAAAAAGGAGTCAAAAATTCCTAAAAAGAAAAATACAAATTTTAAGAGGAATATTGATTCAAAACAACAAATGTTATTAAGAGAACCTATTAGAACAAAAGAATAAACTAAGATAGTTAAAATTTGGGTTCCAAGGACTAACAATATTTTAATTAGGAATAAATATATTAAAGCATTTATGGATAGTGTTCATAATAATAAAAATTATATTTATAAAAAGGATACTGAACCAAATTGGGTTTGGTTTCCAAAGTTCTAACTTTTAGGACCCAATTGAAAGGTGGGTACCAATAATTTTGTATTTATTTTCAGGTCCCACTCAAAAAGAAGAAATGGATACTAGACAGTGGTTGCTCAAAACACATGACCGACGACAAAGATATGCTTACAAACATCACATACTTTGATGGTGGCTCGGTTACCTTCGGAGACAATTCAAAAGGCTATATCATTGGCAAAGGAGATGTGAGCAATTACGGTACAACGAATTTACCTTTTATTACAAATGTTTCATTAGTTGAAAATCTAAAACATAATCTACTAAGCATAAGTCAACTTTGTGACAAAGGTTTTAAAATAACTTTTTCGGAAAATAAATGTAGTATTTTTTATCAAAACCAAAATCTTGTTTTTGAGGGAAATAGAGATAGGAATATTTATGTTCTAAATATGAAAATTAATCATAATACAAATATGTGTTTACTAGCCAAAGATAATGATCCTTGGTTGTGGCAAAAAAGATTTTGTCATATTAATTTCAAAACTATTAGAAAACTTTCTAAAAATGAATTAGTAAGAGGTTTACCTAAGATAAACTTTAAAATAAAAAATCTTTGTAATGATTATCAAATAGGAAAATTAACAAAATCATCTTTCAAATCTAAGAAAAATATTTCAACTTTACAACCACTAGAATTACTTCATATGGATCTTTTCGGACCAACACAAGTTCAATCCATTAATCATAATCGATATGTATTTGTAATAGTTGATGATTTCTCAAGATATACATGGACTATTTTTATGAAAAATAAAAGTGATACATTTGAGCATTTTAAAACATTTGTCAAAAGAATTCAAAACACTAAAGATTTGAAAATTAAGAATATACGAAGTGATCATGGTGGCGAATTCGAAAATGAAGCTTTTGAATCTTTCTGTAAAAAGAAAGGAATAAATCATAACTTTTCATTTCCTAGAACTCCTCAACAAAATGGAGTAGTAGAAAGAAAGAATAGAACATTACAAGAATGTGCAAGAACATTATTAAATGGAAGCCTTCTACCAAAACATTTTGGGCAGAAGCCGTAGCTGCTGCATGTTATGTATTAAATCGTATTTCTATTAGACCATTAACTAAAAATACTTCATATGAACTTTTTAACAATAGAAAGCCAAATATCTCTTATTTTAAAATATTTGGATCAAAATGTTTTATTTTAAATACAAAAGACCAACTAGGAAAATTTGATCCGAAAGCTGACGAAGGAATTTTTGTAGGATACTCAGAATGAAGTAAGGCATATCGAGTTTTTAATAAACGAACAAATATAATCGAAGAACCTTTACATGTATCTTTTGATGAAAACTTTAATAAAAACTTGAGTATAAAAGATGATGACGAATTTATATTAAATACAGACAATACAAATCTTGAAAATATGAATAATACCGAACTTAGATCTCCACCTAGAATCTTACGAGATCACCCTGTACAAAACATAATTGGTGAAATTGATTCTCAAGTTAAAACTAGAAGTCCACTAAACCAAATGGGACATGTTGCTTTTATTTCTACATTAGAACCTAAAAATTCTAAAGAAGCATCAACAGACGACTACTGGATTGTTGCTATCCAAGAAGAATTAAATCAATTCGAACGTAATGATGTTTGGAAATTAGTTCCACGTCCTAATAATCAATCTGTTATAGGAACAAAATGGGTTTACAAAAATAAAGTAGACGAACAAGGAAATATAACTAGGAATAAAGCTAGACTAGTAGCACAAGGATATAATCAAGAGGAAGGTATCGACTTTGAAGAAACATTTGCTCCCGTTGCAAGACTTGAAGCAATACGTATTCTATTAGCCTTCGCGTGTTTTCACAATTTTAAAATTTATCAAATGGATGTTAAAAGTGCTTTTCTAAATGGTTTTATAAAAGAAAATGTGTACGTAGAGAAACCCCCTTTATTCATACATGAAAAATATCCGGATCATGTATATAAATTAAAGAAAGCCTTATATGGTCTTAAACAAGCACCTCGTGCTTGGTATGAGAGACTTAAAAGCCATTTACTAGATTCAGGATTTCAAATCAGAAAAGTAGATCAAACTCAATTCATTAAAAACACTACTAAAGACATTCTAATAATTCAAATATATGTAGATGACATTATATTTGGTTCAACTAATAAAAACTTGTGTAAAGAATTTTCAAATATAATGACTAAGGAGTTCGAAATGTCACACATGGGAGAATTATCTTATTTTCTCGGATTACAAATTAAACAATTAACGAATGGAATTTTCTTAAACCAAGAAAAATATTGTGCTAATCTAATTAAACATTTTGGAATGGAAAACACTTCTGGAAAACCTACTCCTATGAGTACCACAACTCATCTCGATCGAGATGAAAATGGAAAAAGTGTAGACCAAAAGTTGTTTAGAAGTATGATAGGCTCTTTACTATATTTAACCGCTAGTAGACCAGACATAATGATGAGTGTATGTTTATGTGCACGTTTTCAAGCTATCCTAAAGAATCAAATTTAAGAGCCGTAAAACGAATTATGCGATATCTTAATAATACTAAGGACTTTGGTCTTTTCTATCCAAAAGATTGTCCATTCGAGTTAGTGTCATTTAGTGATGCTGATTTTGGTGGATCTCGAACTGATAGAAAAAGTACAAGTGGTACGTGCCATTTCATTGGAAAATCACTTGTATCTTGGTTTAGTAAGAAACAAAATTGTGTTTCACTTTCAACTTGTGAAGCGGAATATATATCTGCTGCTCCGGCTTGTACCCAAGTCATATATATGCAACAAACACTTAAAGATTTTAATATAAATTTAACAATTCTACAATATATTGTGATAATACAAGCACAATAAATTTGTCTAAAAATCCGATAAATCACTTTCGTACAAAACATATTGATATTCATCACCATTTTCTACGTGACAATATCGAAAAAGGAATTATCAATTTAGAGCATATTTCTACCGAAAACCAAATTGCCGATATATTTACTAAACCATTACTAGAAAACTCGTTTATAAAATTACGAAGAGAACTAGGAATAATTTCTTTCAAAGATATTTAATCGCAAATATGATAATAAATATAATACTTAAATATACTTCATCTAAACAAAAGTCAAACAAAAATTTAGTTCACTTAACTATAGGTTTAAAAACTTAATCTACTCCTTAGACCATTCATTTCAAAGTAAATATGAACCAATAACATAATTTCTGGCTCTAAATCCCTATTAACTCTACACCACACATTTTTAAACCACTAATTCTATATATACATGCACATATGATTTTTCAAAAACTAAAAATTTCAAACTCTGTAGAAAAATGTCTTCCAACAAATCAAACTCTCCAATCAACATAACCTCCTCAACCGATATCTCACCTACATCACCACATCTTCCTACTCCAACACCAAAACACGAGCCAGATTATAAATGGGAAAATTATCAAACTGGCTATACACCGGATTCGAAGAAGGCCAAACATGGACTATTTATCTCTCTTGATACGAAAAGAAAAATTGATGAAATTCATCATTATCAACAGTAGCAAATTTATCTTCAACGTGAATTATATTTTGAACAAAAAGTAACTGCTAGACGCTTAAGCTTTCTTGAGCAAATTGGTTTACGATTTTGTAGCTCGAAGAAAAATGATGTGAGTGAGCCCCTATCTCGACCAGTTAGTTCGTTTGATCCATCTTCATCATATCGTACACCAATCGATCCGATAAATCCTTGGGTATCGCCAAAAACTCCTTAATATAGCCCAAATTCATGGGACAGGAACTATATGGCGAATGAAGGAAATAAAACACCGAAGAACATTAGTCCTTCTCCAAAGAAATAATTTTTTAAAAAAGATCAAAATAATGTGTTATATTGTAATATGTCTGTACAATTGTAATCATTTCTTTCAATAAAATATTCGCATTAAAAATTCAAGAAGAACACCAAAGGTTCAGTCGACTGAATCTTACTGCTCAGTCGACTGAACATAAGATAGAAAACTATAATTCAATAGTCAGTCGACTAACATTCTCTGCACAGTCGACTAAGTTTAACACAGAAACTTTCAGTCAATAGTTCAGTTGACTAAAAACTCTGTTCAGTCGACTTAATCTTACCTAGAAAATTTTCGTGCTCCAATTCAGTCGACTGAACAGACTATTCAGTCGACTGAACGTCGTTTCCTAAGTTACTTTTCCCTTTTTAACATCAGTTTTTTATTTTACTTTTCACTTTTTATCTTACCCAAAGCTTTCTCTTCACCATTTCTCTTAAAAACCCTAGCCCCCAAATCTTCATTTTAATAAAAGTTCTCCACAAAATTCTCACAAAAATGCCTCCAAAAAGATCAAGAGCTTCCACTTCAACCTCCTCCGAGCCAATTGATGCTCAAATTGCGCTATTTTCACAAAAAATGGACAAACACCTCCAAGTCATATGATTTAATTGATTTTATGTTGTTCTTAGTGATTTGGGTGATTTATGCAAATATATGAAAAGCAAGGACTAAACTGTAAAAGACACGCAGATTTATAGTGGTTCGGCCAGAATGTGCCTACGTCCACTTTATATGTTATTCTCCTTTTCTATTCAAATTACAAGTACAAAGCTTTGATACAAGTATATGAAAGTTGTTTGAAAGTTCTATCTGTGCTTGAGCTCTTAAACTTGTCCTCCATTGTTGTACCCCTGCCCCTCTATTTATAGAGTGAGGCTGGGGGCAGGGGTCTTGGATGTATATAGCTGCTGGTGGGCCTAGGCTGATGCGATCTGGCCTGGCAGTATTGATCCGGTACGCCTTGGTCCGGTTGTGAGTGGATGGAGTTTGGTGAGGATTTGGTTCGGTAGGACCTTGGTTCGGTGAGAACTTGGTTCGGTAGGCAGGGGAAGGAGTTGGTTCGGTAGGCAGGGGAAGGAGTTGGTTCGGTAGGCAGGGGAAGGAGTTGGTTCGATAGGCAGGGGAAGGAGTTGGTTCGGTAGGCAGGGGAAGGAGTTGGTTCGGTAGGCAATTCGGTGGGCTCTTCCGGTCGAAACTTACTCAACACTTGCCCCCCAAAGTAGGGCATGTGTGTATGCACATGGCGTGCTTTGCTTTAGCTTGGATATCCTCGCCCGGCCCTGTGTGCTGAACCAATTGGTCTGGTCATTAGTATTTGTCTATAAGTATGGACTTCGCATCTATGTTCACCCTTCACCGTTTGAGACAGCCGAATCAACTGAATACCGAATCAGACTTGATTGCTTAAAATAACCGGACCAGTCAACTACCGAACCAACTCATCTGCCGGACCAGGTGAGTCTTCCTTTGCCGAATGATTCTTTATGATTGATCCATCGAACAAACTCAAACGTTTTACCGAAGGGGCTTGAGTACCGAATGAACTTACCGAGTGAACTTGGGAGTATAAGGCTGAATGAAAATTCGTGCCTTGAACTACCGAATGGGCTTGTATGCCGAATGAAGCTTCGTGCCTTGAACTACCGAATGGCTTGAGTGCCGAATGAAACTTGAATCTTGTTATACCGAATGAGTTTATGTGCTTATAATTGAAACTCTAGACAACATACACTCGTTCGTTTATATCTCTATATCCTTATTCTAACAATGTGTTTTCTTGTGTTGCAGATAATGTCTCATAAAGTTGAAACCCGATCAGAGAAGAAGAAATCCCAGGACAGAGAAGATCCTTTCGCAGTGCCCCCATCTCAGTCAGAACCGGGACGTCATGGGCCCACCCCGAGGTCACTAGTAGATGGGTACGGCCCTCAGGAGCTTCTGAACTCACCTCCTGACTGTTTCCCCAGCTCTCTCAAAGGCGAGCAGCTTGATGTTATCTCTCGCTCCTTTGGGATTGACAGAGCGCGCATGCTATTGCCGGGGGAGGGAGTGATGCCATATAATCCCCCCGAAGGATATTTCGCCTATAGTCGGTACCATTGTATGTGTGGGGTTATTCCCCCGATCAATGCTTGGATAATCAACTTCATCACTTATTGAATTCTTTCTTTGACCGGACAGGTGGGCAACAGGACAAGGGTAAAACTCTGACGCAGCCGGCTCCTTGATTTGACCTGGATATCTTTTTGTGGACTTGACATTGATGTATATGTTAGTCTCCAAATAGTAACGTAACTTTTAGGTTGTAATTATGCTACTTGTAATAAACAACATTATTCTTGACGTGAAATTTTTTAACTTAAGCTGATTCCGCCGTTTTTGAATGTTTTTTGCTATTTTGACATGTTGTATGAGAAATATAGCTATGCGTATGCTTATAATTCAATTGTGTTTGATGTCAAGTTCTTGCTTAAAACATAATTTCATGTCTTGCAATGTTAGTGTGATGTGTGAATAAATTATAGCCATGTGTTTATACATGAAAGAAGAAAATACCGCCCTTCATATTTTACTTGTAGATGGCAGCTTTGAATGTCTTGTGTGACTAAGTATGGAATGCGGTCCAGTGTCTTGTTGTGAGTACCCGCTTCCATTAGCGAATGTCTCCTATTCTGTGTCCTATACTTCAGGGATTGTTACAGAGGATAGGAGAAAAGTTTTTTTTAAAAATAAAACTGAAATATGAGAAATAGTAAAACTTCCAATCATGGAAGGCCTTCGATGTGCTTAAGTTCGTGGCAAACGGGCTTTGTAGTCACTTTCCCTAGCTGTGGGTCATGGAGACATTTGTCACCCATCTTACGCCTCCGCGGGGAGTTAATCTTTTTTACCACAGCCGTACTTAAGACACATCGGAGCTGAGATCGCGCACAGTAACTACCCCGGCCATTATGGCCCGTAATCGTGGGTATTATTCGATTTACTGTGGCCGGCTAGCGTGGGTGCCGATCGTCAACCGTGAACTACCCCTAGCTGGCCACACCTTATGTTGGGGCTTAAAGAAGGTTCACAGTTGCCGGCGAGCCGAACGCCATAATGAGCTGCCTTGGCTATAGTCGGCCTTCTCGGTGGCTTATAATCGGCTCATTACAGTTGGCTTTAAGGGCCGTCGCGAGCAATGAGTTAACCCGCAGTAGAGGGATGCTGGAGCAAAAGTGTCTCATTGGCGAGGGCATAGATTCACATAGTACCTGTTAGGTCTTGTCCAGGTGAAGTCGCGCTGTGAAGTGCCTTGAATGGAAATGCTATATGCATAGGATTTTGTTCAACAGAAAAGGATAAAGTTAACAAGCAGCCAAGATATAAAGGAACAAGTTAAAAAAGAGATAAGGTTTTTAAAGTGGTTCGGCACGAAAATGCGTACGTCCACTGATCCTCTTTGTTAATTCACTTCATATGGGCAGTACAAGTTAAGAAAAGTATCGACAGAGGTGTTGGATGTTCCATGCCCTCTGGAACACCTCTCCGTCCACTGTTGACAAAATATAAGCTCCATTGTGAAGATCTTTATGAATTACATATGGTCCATCCCAGATTGGATCTAGTGCTCCGGGGCGAGGGAAGATTCGCTTGAGGACAAGATCTCCTTCTTGTAAGGTACGATGCTTGACTTTGGAGTTGTATTGTACTGCCACTTTTTGCTTGTGGGCTGCTGCTTTGAGGGCTGCATCATTTCTTCTCTCCTTAATTAGATCCAAAGACATGTGAAGGAGTTCTTCGTTCTCTACTGGGTTATAGTGGATCCTACGGTGGGAAGGCACGATGGTTTCAACTGGGAGCATAGCCTCCGATCCGTATGCCAAAGAGAAAGGAGTATGCCCCATTGATGTTCTGAAAGATGTGCGATAGGCCCACAGTGCCGTAGGGAGTTCATCCACCCAAGCGCCCTTTGACTTTTCGAGTTTCTTTTTTATTAGAGTTTTCAGAATTTTGTTGACGGCTTCGACTTGTCCGTTTGCCTGGGGATAAGCTACGGATGAGAAGCTTTTGTGAATGCTGTGCTCTTGGCACCAATTGGCGAACTCCTCGCTGTCAAACTGAAGTCCATTGTCCGATATAATTTTGTTTGGGACTCCATACCTGCATAGAACATTTTTGATCAAGAAGTTAATAACTTTTGCTGAAGATACTTTATTTAGGGGTTCTGCTTCCACCCATTTGGTGAAATAGTCGACTGCCACTATAGCATATTTGTCCCCGCCTCGGCCCATTGGCAGTTCGCCGATCAAGTCAATTCCCCATACTGCAAAGGGCTAAGGGCTGGTCATTTGAGTAATCTCAGTTGTTGGTAGCCGCGGAATCTTAGCAAACTTCTGGCATCTGTCACATTTTCTGACGAAATCTAAGGCGTCCTTGCTTAAGGTGGGCCAGAAATATCCATATCGGAGTATCTTTTTTGCCAAAGTCTGCCCTCCATTGTGATCTCCGCAGCTTCCTTGATGAATATTGGATAAGATTTCCTTGGCTTCCTTCCAGTGACACACCTTAATAAGGGGTTAGAGAAGCCGCGTCGATAGAGGGTGCCCTCTTGTATTGTGTAGCGGGAAGCTTTCCTCAAGATTTTTTTGACTTCGTTACGCCCGTTGGGTAGTGTGCCACTTTGTAAGTAGTCTCGGATGGGAGTCATCCAAGTTGCTTCTTCGGTTGCAGCTATCAGATTCACTTGCTCAAAACTTGGGGTCAGTTGCTTTGAGATGGCTACTGCTCCGGAAATAGCGCCGTCTCTCATGCTAGCTTGCTTTGCCAATCCATCGGCCTCTTGGTTCTCTTCCCGAGGGATGTGTTTGACTAAGTAGTGGTCCAATCGATTGAGAAGTAACTTGGTCTTCTTTAAATATGCTATGAGTCATTCTTCTCGAGCCTGGAATTCTCCTAGTATTTGATTAACAATAAGTTGAGAATCGCTATGAAGACACAAAGAATTAGCTCCGATTTCTAAGGCAAGCTCTAATCCAGCTATCACTGCTTCATACTCTGCATCGTTGTTGGTGGCAGCGAATTCCAACCTTATAGCATAGTATTGCTTATTTCCCCTGGGAGTGATTATTACCACACCTACCCCCGAGCCTTGTTCGTTTGATGCACCATCCACAAAGAGGTTCCACTTGATGTCTTCTGCTATTTCCGATTGCTCCCTACCTTCGTTGGTAGTGAATTCGGCAATGAAATCGGCCAGGGCTTGCCCCTTGATGGCGGTGCGAGGGTGGTAGGTAATGTCATATTGACTTAGTTCGATGCACCATTTAAGTAGTCGCCCAGAAGTGTCGGGACGATGGAGTACCTGCCTCAGCGGTTGATCGGTTAGAACTCTGATGGAATGAGATTGAAAATAGTGTCGCAGTTTTCGTGATGCAATTAGTAGACAGTATGCTAGCTTCTCAAGTTTAGGATATCTGACTTCTGCCCCCGTAAACCTCTTACTTACAAAGTACACTGGTCGTTGCGTGCGGTTGTCTTCTCTTTCCAAAGCAGCGCTTAGAGCATGAGATGATACAGCAAGGTATAGGTATAACTCTTCGCCTTCGTTTGGAGTCGAGAGTACCGACGGTTTCTGGAGGTGTTCAATTAGGTTAAGGAAAGCTGCTAAGCATTCGTCAGTCCATTCGAACTTTCCTTTGTCTTTCTTTAGAGCTTCGAAGAAGGGGACGCACTTGTCCGTTGCTTTGGAGATGAATCGGCTTAGGGCGGCCACTTTCCCATTCAGACTTTGCATTTCCTTTCGAGTGGAAGGTATCTTAATATCTCTCAGAGCTTGGATTTGTTCAGGGTTTGCTTCAATTCCTCTGGCATGGACGATGAATCCTAGGAACTTTCCTGATGATACTCCGAAGGAACACTTTAGAGGATTCAGCTTCATTCCATACTAGCGAAGTACTTGAAACATTTCATCTAGGTGGCTTACGTGACTATTGGCTTCCCTTGACTTTACCAGCATGTCATCCACATAAACTTCCATAGTTTGTCCTATTAGCCCTGCAAACATCTTGTTGACGAGGCGCTGATAGGTGGCTCCTGCGTTTTTAAGTCCGAAAGGCATTACCTTGTAGCAGTACAATCCCCGGTCAGTGATGAAACTAGTGTGGTCTTGATCGGGAGCATGCATAGGAATTTGGTTATATCCTGAGTATGCGTCCATAAAGGATAAGAGTTCGTGCCCGGCTGTGCTTTCTATAAGCTGATCGATTCGGGGAAGTGGGAAGCAATCCTTCGGGCAGGCGTCATTTAAGTTGGAGAAGTCAATGCATGTTCACCACTTCCCATTAGCCTTCTTTACCAGCACCGGGTTGGCGATCCACTCTGGGTAGATGGCTTCTCGTATGAAGTCATTGGCAAGTAGGTTCTTTACTTCTTCATCGAGGGCTGCTGATCGTTCTACCCCCATACTTCTCTTTCTCTGTTTTACTGGTGCCTTGGCAGGATCAATGTTCAGTACGTGGCATGCTATGTCAGGGGAGATTCTGGTCATGTCAGCGTGTGACCATGCAAATACATCTAAGTTGTAGCGAAGAAAGTCAATGAGTTGTTCCTTCAATTCTGCTTTTAGTTGGGACCCGACTTTCAATAGTCTACTCGAGTCATGTTTGTCTACAGATACAAATTCCATAGCCTCTGCAGGCTCGGCGGTGGCCTCCTCCTCTTTGTCCCTAGGGTCTAATTCATTGAAAGGGTCGCTGGTATATCGAAGAGGAGGGGCTTTCTTTAGTTGATATGCTTCCAAACTCTTTGTGCAGAGGGAAATCTCTACATTTTTCCCTTTATCCTTCCTGTGGTTGTTGCGAAGTTCAGTTACATAGCAGTCTCGAGCAATGTCCTGGTCTCCCTCTACTTCCCCTACTCCATTGTCCGTTGGAAATTTCAACTTTAGGCACCATGGGGCCAGGACAATTTGGAAGTCAGACAAGGCTGGCCTTCCTAAGAAGGCGTTGTAGGCCGAGTGGTTTTCTATCAGCACAAATGTTTGTTTCCGTACAACGGAGCGGGGATGACTTCCAATTTCAACAAAGAGGTCCAGTTGCCCGAGGGGCATCTTCGCATCTCCAGTGAAACCGTGTAGTGGTTTATTGCAGGGAGAAACATCCTTTATTGATAGTTTCATTTTGTCGAATGCATGCTTGAATAGGATATTTACTGAGCTTCCAGTATCTACTAGAATTCGGAAAACTTCGGCTGGACCGAGCCGGGCAGAGATAACCATGGGATCCATGTGAGGGTACTGCCTTCCTTCTAGGTCACGCCTACTGAATGTGATGTCATCATTCTCTTTCCGCTTCGGGTGGCGTTCTTCTATAACAGAATTAACGCAGTCTTCATTGTTTCTAAGTGACTTTCCATATCTTTCCATTTATGCCCATCTTCTGTCGGCGATGTGTGGTCCTCCCGAGATGGTATGGACTACTATCTTCTCTTGACTGGAGCCGCTAGTGTTGCGATTTTCTCTGCCTATCTCTGGGGAGGGTAGTCTTGGTTTCTCATTGGCAAGAGCTGGAGTCCTGTTCTGACCTTTTACATAGCGTTCCAGTCTCTTCCTTCTGATGTGTTCTTCAATCAAGTCCCGGAGATGATGGCATTCATTGGTATCATGCCCATGAGATTCATGGAAGCGGCAGAACTTTCCAGATTTTAGTGCGTTATCTAATTCCTTCTTGTATGGTGGGCGTTTGTATCTAACTTCGTCTTGGGTGGCAAGGAAGATGTTTTCGATGGTTTCGTTCAAAGGAGTGTAAGCGTCGAATCTCGGTCCTGGCCGATATAGGCGCTTTTCCCCCTTCTTGCCCCCAGCATTGTCTCTAGAATCATTTCTTCGAACGTCCTTCGCTATAGCGGGCGTGTTGCCGTGAGCTGCCTTACTTTGTTGCCCTGACTGCCCCTCAGTGGCAGCGTCTTGAAGCCTTATATATTTCCCGGCTTCATGGAAGAAATCGGGTAAAGTAGCTGGTTTTTCTTTTGTCAATCTTCTAGCAAATTTAGTATCCGGATGCACACCACTACAGAGGGCCATTAAGACGAGCTTCTCATCGGCATCTTGGACTGCGGCCGCTGCGGCATTGAATCGGGTTAAATATCGCTGCAGATTCTCTCCAGGTTTCTGTTTAATACTGGATAAGGAATAAGCGTCCTTGGGTTGTTCCACATAAATGCGGAACTGACTGATAAACTTCTCTTTCAACATCTCCCATGAGCTGATGGATCCTTGGGGTAGATGGCAGAACCAGGAGGTAGCTAGATCTGCTAAGAATAGTGGAAAGCATTTGCACAGTACTCCCTCTATTGCCCCGCTCATGAGCATATGTTGTGTGTATCTCTGCAAGTGTACAACGGGGTCAGAGGTTCCTTTGTAAGGTTCCATTGTTGGCATTTTCCATTCTCGGGGGGTGATAGCAATTTCGATATTGTGGGCGAAAGGGCTTGTTACCCTAGCGCCTATCCCTCGATCTCTTTGATCTCGTTGGACGCACTCTCTAAACAAGCATGCCATCCTTTCATCAGAATTTGGAGCAGATAGAAATGAGTTCGGTTCTGTTCTGTGGGATTGATTCCGTCCAGATGACCTGTAGGGATGGTATCGCCTATCGTTCCTAATATTTTCCAGTGTTTGCCTTTGGTCTTCTGGGAGCATGTTAGGGTTAGCTATAGTTGGCCCTTGCCTTGATCTTCCCCTGCTGGGTTCTAATCTAAGCACTTCCTCGGGTCCAACTTCGGGCTGGACTCTAGCTCGGCCCCGTTCATTGGTGTTTCCATGGTTAGGCAGTATGACATGCTCAGCTACAGTTGACCTCCGTCCGGTACCTCCCCCGTTGGGTTCAGTTCCAAGCATTTCCTCAGGCCTAACGTCGGGCTGAGCTCGGTCTCGGCTCCTACCATGGCCGCTTCTGTCGTTAGCTCCTTCGAAGAAGGAAGATCTTTGTTGTCTCTGAGATCCTCCAGACTGGGACTCACCCCATGATTCAGTGTTGCGGTTGGACTCTTCAGCATCCCTTAAGCGTGGCATGAGATGGTCTACCAAGGCTTCCTGTTGGGATGTGAAGCGGTTAGTCACTTCAGCCACAACCCTGTCTAGATCTGCCCTAGTAATTGCTGCCGGCTGTTCTGCGGCAGGGGTGGTCGGATTTGCCTAACCTTCATTTGGTACTGCTACTGGAAGGGGACGATTTACTTGATCTGTGACCACTGGATCTGGAAGACTGCTGGTTGCGATGTTTTTTCCTTTGTTAACATCTTTCTTCTGCTTGGGAGGCATGTTTTCCAAGCAATGAACGACGCTGTTAGGAAGAAGGTTAAGTGGGAGAAGCTGAAGCTTCGAGCTTCTTGCTCTCAATGAAAGCACCAAAAATGTTTGCACAAAAAATGGACAAACACCTCCAAGTCGTATGATTTAATTGATTTTATGTTGTTCTTAGTGATTTGGGTGATTTATGCAAATATATGAAAAGCAAGGACTAAACTGTAAAAGACACGCAGATTTATAGTGGTTCGACCAGAATGTGCCTACGTCCACTTTATATGTTATTCTCCTTTTCTATTCAAATTACAAGTACAAAGCTTTGATACAAGTATATGAAAGTTGTTTGAAAATTCTATCCGTGCTTGAGCTCTCAAACTTGTCCTCCATTGTTGTACCCCTGCCCCTCTATTTATAGAGTGAGGCTGGGGGCAGGGGTCTTGGATGTATATAGCTGCTGGTGGGCCTGGGCTGATGCGATCTGGCCTGGCAGTATAGATCTGGTACGCCTTGGTCCGGTTGTGAGTGGATGGAGTTTGGTGAGGATTTGGTTCGGTAGGACCTTGGTTCGGTGAGAACTTGGTTCGGTGAGAACTTAGTTCGGTAGGCAGGGGAAGGAGTTGGTCCGGTAGGCAGGGGAAGGAGTTGGTTCGGTAGGCAGGGGAAGGAGTTGGTTCGGTAGGCAGGGGAAGGAGTTGGTTCGGTAGGCAAGGGAAGGAGTTGGTTCGGTAGGCAATTCGGTGGGCTCTTCCGGTCGAAACTTACTCAACATGCGCAATGGCTTTATGATGGAGTGGCAGTCACTAGGTGGAATAAAATGAAGAATTCAAAGATTTTTTTGAACACTCATTCATCGATTTTCAGAGTATTCAAGCTTACAACATTCAAGCCTTGACCGACCAATCAGGTTTGACATCGCTCTTAGATATTAAACGTAATGATCATGCCATCAATCATGTTATGGTAAAGCTCTTCTATGCCAACCTTAATCTTGGTCACCAAACTCCAAGAAATCCAAACGACATGTTTGGAGTATGGTGTGCGGTAAAAAGGTATGGTTTTCATTATACCGCATTGCACATATTCTAGGGTCTCCTAACTTCGGAAGTAAGCTTGAGGAAATTGAATTCAATCCTCATATTCGGGATAATATAAATCATCATTTTTTGGACGATAACATTAACATCCACGATATCAAATCAACTTCCTTACGACCAAGAGCCAGGCTTCTCCACAAAGCTCTTATGCATACCATCACCCCTCGAACTGGCTCATATGAAATTGTATACCCAAACAATTATAGAGCACTATATGCTATTTGAGGCAATATTCTAGTTAATTGGGTTCAACTCATTCTTGATGAATTTCTTACATTCAATAATGGAAAAATGAGAACAATATACTTTGGAAAGTATATCATGCGACTACTCCTCAACGTTGATACGCCACTACCAGAGTCCGAAAATACAATGGTTCACCAAATCAACCATCGGACTATAAGCCTTATGCAACTCCCGGCTAGACCTCCTCGCATAATATCTCTTGCCGAATGGGAAGCTAGACATCAAGAACCGCATCAACCTCCTCAACCCCAACAAGAAGAACCTTTCGATCAAGATGATGATATTCGTCTCGTTGAACCAAATTTTACTACCGATCAATCATTAGGAATCCTATCAAGAAATCAACAAATTCTTGAAAATCGCCTCAAACGGTGGATCATAAACTTGATAGGATTAAAGGTTTCTTCCACAAATTATGGGATGCCATATCATGCACAAGCTCCACTTCTGTTTCAACCTCCCGCGGCAAGCGTCCGGCTCCAACCTTCACATGGACGTCATTCGAAGAAAATCCAAGCAGCAGCACAAGTGGAAATAGCGGTAGTCAAGGAGGAAGAGCATTTAGACAACCCACCGGTGGACCCGTGATTCGTGAACCAGAGGGCGAATGAGAAGGCTCCTATGATTGGGATAGAGATTGATCACGTATGGTTTGATTGTTTTTTATTCTATTTCGAACACAACTACAACGGCTTGTATAAATAGCCTTCTTTCTTTTATGCTACATTTTGCATTGTTTAAACTATAGTTATGCATATCAAAGATTGTCTTTTTCTTGATAATATACTTCTGCAATTATTACTTCCTTTTTATCGATGACAAAGGGGGAGAAATCTATGTTACTAACCTTGTTTTGTAGGAAAGACAGTGCATATATTCAGGGAGAGGAAATAATTACACACATAAGTATTGTCATCAATCAAAAAGGGGGAGAATGTTGATACACTATATTTTGATCAATGACAATGTGCTTCAACAAAAAGGAAGAGATATGTGCAAAGCTAAAGGGAGAACTAAGAAGACCAAAGATACCATAAGTATGATTTAAATATAGGTCTTAGTTTAGATTCATTGTTAAAATCTATCCTCAAGAGGCTTGCATAAAACACTAGAACACGTTTCATAACTTCATTTTTTTAGAAAAACATTCACTGTGCAAAAACTAATAGTTCAGTCGACTGAACAGGTATTCTTAGTCGACTGAACCTGTTATAGAATTACAACATGCACAGTTTCAGTCGACTGAAATTCCCTGTTCAGTCGACTAAATTCGAACCTGCGAATTTTTAATGAAATGACACCATCTTCTTCCTAAGAGTTGCAACCATTCTCCAATGGTAATGGATGCATATCTTGCGTGAATCTTTTGCAAATAGATACACCTCTTCTACACCTATAAATACATGTTTCTATCATTTGCAAATTACGAATTCTAATTGCTTTAATCTCTCTATTATCTTGATCAAATTTTCAGATTTCTTAAGTTTTCCAAAAGCAATCACAAACCACTTCAATTGCTTGAATCTCTGATTTATCATAAATACTCTTTTGATTCATAGCAATTTATATTTCCTAAATCTTCATAAACACATTTCATATTCTTGAGGATAAGATTATAGGAAAGTTGTACTCAATTAGACTCATTAGTGTTATCAAGAACACAACAAGTCAGAAATACTCTTTGTATCTAGTTGAAGTCCTCCTCGGTAGTTGAGGCAAGAAATCCCGTTCGGTTGTTCAGGTAAGTTGTAAACCTATTCCTCCGGGTTAAGTGAGGGTTGTTGGTTAGTCGAATTCCTAAGAGGAGCTTAGGGACTGGACGTAGGACAAGAGGTCCGAACCAGTATAAAGTCTTGGTGTCTACTTTACTTACTGCTTATTGCTATCTACCTAGACCATTCCACTATTCCATATTATACGATCCTACCACATACCCTTCTTTCAACCCTATCTAAAATGAGTTAACCCTACCATATCCTAGGTTTTCGCTTAACCTAAGCTCTGATACCACGTTGTAACGACCTGTTTTTTCCTATAGTTTAAGCGGCTAATAAACCACACATGACCCACTCAAATTGAATAAAAAGGTGGATGGATAGGGGAAAGAAAGAAGAAAGAATACAAGAAGAAACTAAACAACACAGAATCTCATAGCAGAACAAATAATCTATAATATGCAACAAACCTTTACACAAAAACACAACTGTAATATATGTATATACAGACATCAATTAGAGTGTACTAACTTATTTCAGCCTGGACAGTTATAACAACCTGTCCTCATAATTTCTGATAAATACAACAATGAATGCAATAGAAAAATAACCATATACGTGAATACGTCTTTGGGCCTCCAGCTCGTCTCCTGAAGCACCAAAACATCCAATTATACCTAGAAATATGCTCGGTCTGACCCCAAGCATTATAGGAAAACAACTCTTGGGTCAGTCTGGTAAAGCCAACATGAGAAACTCAAATCATAAGGAATTTTATTTATTAAGCTTGTAAAATTCTTTAAAATCAAAGATATCTCGTAAGACCACGCCGCACATAATCACGGACGAGTTTTTACCTTATATAACCAAAACCTTTGTATCAGAAGTCCAGTGATTTTATAATAATGTCTAAGGATGAAAATAATAATAATCAAGTAACTGTGATGTTCGTGAGTGTACATCACAACAATACTAGGTATATAATCGAAAATTGATAAGGCACATTCGCTAATTGTGTAGGATTTTTATGGAGGTGCCCTTAGTATTTCGAGGAACGGTCCCACTGCATAAGGATTAGAGATATACTTCCGAAGCAGCATACATCCCTAGTGACGTATCATAGGAAAAACATAGCTGATCTCGCTAAGATCGAGTGCATCGCCCCATGCATGCATAACAACTGTAGGTAACATCTAGGTGGAGCCGACTATACCCTATGGGTTTGCCAACCCTACTGGCCATGCCTCCTATCTCTAGTTTTAGTCATTACCGCTGACGAGGCTACATCCGACCTTCCAGCTTATGCACCGTTAGCAAAACAGATCATGGAATCCCATATGGATTCCAATACCCCAACGGGTCTCGGATTCACACATGGATTCCCATACCTCAAGTAGATCTTGGAATCACCTATGGATTCCCTTACCCCAACAGGTTCGAAACCACACATGTATTTCAACATCTCAATATATCACGAATCTCCTCCATAGAATCGTATATTGTTTTCTGAGTGGTTATGGGTTTCGAGCCATCTCTTACGAGTACACTCTTCCCAATTATCGGGTGCTCCACAAACCAATCGCCGATTTTCGGAATGCTCAAAACCAGTTCTTTAGAAAATAATCAGATAATACATAAGTGAGGGGATCACCCCCTAACCGTTTAAGAGCACAAATCTCTTTATCATTCTTCCTAGAAGAACAAAACGAGTTTATATGTATAGTATAGCACCACCGACGGTAATTGTACCATATAATTTTGTGTTTCTCCTAGATATTTCCTGAGTTAAAAATCCTTCGGTGTTAAGTAGGGAATATTTCCGTACAACCAAATCAAGAAGGATTACATATTTAGGCCAAGATTTGATAGTCGATTATTTAACTATCAAAAATCAAACATTCAAGACAAGATCACATTTCCCATGGAAATCACTAAGCCTCTTAAATTAATCTTTCATTAGTTTAAAATCACATTTAAAATACTTGAAAATCACTTCCATATACTTATCTCAGTAGGATAAGTATATTCACAAACTACTATATTTTCACGAAACATTCGAAAAGATTTTCTATTTCAAATCATATTAAAATGACCAAAACTCCATATGTCACAAAAACAGGGATAATAATAATCCAAATACTAGTTCTTTCCATAAAACTCGTTGATTTTTATAAATAAATATCTCTTCTATAACTTCCCAAATCAATTTATAAAATATTTTATAAGTCTCCAATCTATTTATAAAATCCTCTCTTATAAATCTTAAAATCCTAGTTATAAGACTTTTACTTTTTAGATCTCTGAACCCATTTATAAATATTCATTTTGACATCATTTAAAAATCAAAATCCTTTTCCAATTCCAACATCTCTTTCCAATTTATAAACCATTTGATAAATCCCTTCTATTAGATGAAACCCTTTTTAAAACTTCTATTTAAAAATAAACTTTAGCCTTTTTAATCATATAATAATTAATTAACTTCAAACAGTATTGATATAATAAAAATAAATTATTCTTAAAGAAATATTAACGTATATAAATAATTATACTTTTAAAACAATATTAATAAATTAATAAATTATCTTTAAATAATATTATAATTTATTTTTAAATAATAATTAAATAAAAATCCAATTAAAATAATTTAGTTAAATGATTAATTAACTTTTAAACAAATAATTATAATCAACATTTAAAAAAGTAATGAAATAAATTGGAAAAATATTCTTAAATAACTTTGTGAAATACTTTTAAAGAATCATAAAATAATTAACATTTTATTTCATTAAAAACAAAAATAAATTATTTTTTAAAACGTTATTGATAAATAATTATTTTCTTTAAAATATTATAATAACTAATAATTATATTTTTAAAATAACTTTATTAAATAATTAACATTTCAATTTAAAAAAGTTTTAGCAACTCCAATATTACTTAATGAAGTTACCGTCAATTCCATTAGACTATCCAAGTTATAATCCAGTATTTACATAACATCAGACATGTAAATTAAACCCATAATTGACAAGCAATTGTTAATATAATCCTTAACCAATATTAATCAAATGAAAGGCACAAAAGTGTCTGTACTAATGTAATAGCAGAACGGGGTTGATTTCTACTAAATAAATATCCAGTTTATAATAGTAGAATGTAGATTTATTCTAAACAGATACCCAATTAATTTAATTAGCGGAATGGTGTTTTATCCTGCTAAGCAAATGTCCAATTACCGCACTCAATCCAATTTAACTCAACAGTAATTTATTTGGCCAAATAAACATCAATAATTAAGGTATATAAATTTAAACGGCGTTATTGATTAAAATAACGTAATTTAAATTCAGTCCATTTTAATATGTCATAATTTTATACACTACCAAATTTATCAATATATTACACTATAACGTTATACTCGTCAATACGAGTATAATGCAAAAATCCACGGGTCAAACGGATTTAATATGGATGAGATATAGATTTTCAAAGTTAACATGTGTAATATATTTAATTAAACAAAAACAATTTATATATATTCTCACCATACTATCAAGCCCAAAGCCCACTTTTATCAACCCGAAACCCACACAACAAGCTTTCTTCCCTAAATTGAAACTTGCAAATGCTTGAAAGAAATCAAATATGCACGACCTCGCACGCGTGCACGTGCATAAGACCACCACTGCACCAGAGATTGTAGCCCCATGCCACCTAGTCCATCTCCACCTACTCGTCGCCACTGGCCACTCAACCGAATTCAGCACACCTCGTTCTATGAGACACCTCTTCAACCAAAACAACCCAAATCACAGTGTCAGGTCACGAGAGAAAATCTACCTCCTTTGATCACCCCCAACGACCTACAACGCCTTCACCACCACCACGTGGCTTCTTATTCACCCACGCTCCTCTGGTATCAACATGGACACACTCGATGGCCTCCTTCAAGTCATGCGAACCTAATGAATTCGAATAGCAAAAATGCCTTCAAAACCCTAAAATTAGCTATCGACGACATCCGAAGCGCAAATCACAAAATTGGCCACGGTCATTTCCTCCGCCTCATTCCCAGTCTCCTCTCTACCACCTCCGCTACCCCTCACGACCACCGATACATCGAAAATAAATTTTTGAACCCAAAATGATTAACTTCTCCTCCCCGAGAAACCGAGCCACAAAAAACCATGAGATTACCACCAAAAATCATAGATCGTCAACTCGAACACAACCATGCCCTTCGATCGCCAATCCGTGTTTGCCCAAATACGACCAATACTTGACTATTTACTATTATTTGCACATATCTTTCCAATTACTTGACGAAAGCCCACAAAACTATTTTTAAAATAAACTAGACCTAAAAACTGACAACTCTCCAGTTGACGAAAAGTGCTAATTCAAATTGGTTTAAGAGCAATTGATTTTTAAAAAGGGAAGTTGGACATTTTCATAATTTACAAGGAGGAGTTTTTCAAAGAAAACGAAGAAGAAGAAGCCTCCTTGAAGATCACTAAGTGTGTGTGTGTACACACACACACACACACACACATATATATATATATGCTAATCCCACTTCAACAGGTAGACCAAGTTTTAAACTGAGGTCAAAATCAATAGGGGAAATGGCGACCGAGAAGACAAGAAAAGGCAAGATGTAGGTAGACAAAGTAAGCAGGAAGAAAGGGAAACACGGGTGGCTTCACTTGTACTTGCATTTGATTTGTGATGATTTTGGTACCCCTCCACCCATATCGCGTCCGATTACGAGTCACGATCAACAGAAAATGAAATATGATCGCGTACAGAATCGTGATGCAATCACAAAACAACAATAAAATAGACAGGTTATTAAATTCTGTTAAGTTTCAAAATGCCAACGTTTGCCGTAAAATACGTCAAACGAAAATTTACTTATTTTCCAAATTAAAAATTATGAAAAAAATTCTAAAAATTAAATTAGAAATACGTCATAAAAATCAAGCAGCTATTTGGAACATAGAGTTTATTACACTTTAAACAGAATCCCAAATTGAATATTTAAATTTAATTAAATATTCCAAAAATCAATGTGATAAAATTCTTGGTCGTTACATGACCGCATGAGTTGGAACCAGAAGCCCAGAGTTGAAATAGGGGGTAGGTTCGTCCCTTACTCTATGCCTCTGCTTTTTCTGCCTTCAATAACCTCAGGCCGCGTACACGTGTATAGGATCCCGAATGGTTCCTAGGTACACTCTGAATTGGATGCCTGAGATTACTATTTAGGACAATAATAACCTTGGACCGCCTACACGTGTACGAGACCTAGATTGGCATTTAGGCATGCTTTGAGTCGGGTCACCGGGACGAACATTTAGGATCTATGCTTTTTTTTAATTGCTGTTTGTTTGATTTCTATTTGTTTGGTTAGAATATTTAAATTTTTAAAATCCACATTGATTGTGATGACTGATATTGATTGCCGATGTCCCGCCATGGGACCAGGGTGCATGTAACGACCCGTAAATTTCAACCGTTTTAATAACGTAATTAGTTGAATTTTTGTGAAATTTTAAACGATAAAATTTTGAAATATAAATTTAATATTTGGAATACGTCTAGTTAAACATAGCAACTGGTAAATTTTCGTCCGAAAATACGAAAGTTTATTTTGCGCGTAAATTCACTTCAATTCAATCAGTTAAAAAGAAATGAAAATAAAATGTTTCCGAAACCTAAATATTTTCACATAGAAAAATTCTAAACCATCTTCTAAGCAAGATGTCAGTTTGTCATTTTTCCAAATTCGGACATCTTTGGCTCCGTCGATCTTATTTTTCAGTGTTTTTCTTGCATTTTCCGCCAGTTGGAAAAATTCGAATTTTATAATTCAAATCAAATCACTGATATCAGTATACCGCTTTGATCGTCTCTTCGTGCTGATCCCAACAGTATATTCATTTGTGTATTTCGAGATCCGGTACGCGGCAAAACCGTGAAACGGTTATTCGTATCGGTACCCGTTTTGAGTCCTTTCGTTTCCTTTGTCTATTCATTTCCCATCGTGAAAAGCTGTCAACTACTAGCCATTAATATTCTTGAATTCAACAGCTATGACTTTTATTTCCACTGGTTTCAATATTGTGCCAGTTCATTTCATCTACCTCTGTTCGCTTGCTTTCCCTGTCCATTCATTTGTTCTGCCGTTGAGAAATAAATTCGCTAGAATTTATTTTTCCTCTGATTCCTACCTTTAGTTTTGTTCATATTCCCTAGAAACTCAACATATTGGGTTGTGCCTGTTCATTTATTTCTGTTCATTTCAAATCTCATCTAAAAGTAAAAATATATCTGAACATTTCTATCATCTTCTACCAATCTGAAGCTCGTTACTTCCTCACTGACTTCGTTCGCCATAACCAACCCCAACACCCCTCTTTCCCATGTTCCTCTTTCTCCTTGCCCTCACAACCCGTACACAAAACCCATGACAGCCTTCGCCCATCCTCTATCTGACCTCAAGTCCGCACCCACGACCCTCCGCCAACACCGAAGCCTTCACCTCTTCACCCCACAGTGCCGAGCGCCGCCATCACCGATCTCACCATCCATCACTCGACTGCCTGCCGAGCCCGTCCCCTCACTAACTCCATCCTCACGTCGCTCTACTTTATCCAACCTTCACCTCCGCCTTGCACCACCTGAGCCCGGCCGAACTCCACTTTTGTCGAACTCCTACACTTCTTGACCATGATCCGTTGACCCACTCTCCACCTAAACCGAGCCACCCTCATCCAAAACTCCAAAAGCCCGCATGCCTTCTCATCACCAAGCACCACCCTCCACGTCAGTTCGGCCCACTGCACTCCTCACCTTCTCCACCATCTCAGCATCGCCTCCGTCCTTCCAAGCTTGGCCGAGCACTCATTCTTCTCCTCTCTTTGTTTGGCTTCACATCTCCATGCACGCGTGCAGCCTCTTTTTATTAATAAGGTATGATGTATTTGATACATTAGTTTAAATGGACACGGCTGCTACATATTTTATGTGCGTTACATGCTGTGAGTATAGAAGTTTGCTGTTGTGTACCTGGGTTGTCTGTTCTTCTAATATAAAGTGTCACTATGATATGTATTTGCCATGGCAAAGGTGTCGGTAGTATATAATTTTTTTTTTGTGTAAGTGTGTTGCATGTTTGAGTCCAGTATAAAAGTATTATAATTATATATATATTGTTGAAACCATAATTCTATCTTGAATAGTTATATATTATATACGTATATGATACTATACATCTGCTATATCTAATATTATGTGGTTCGGTTTTAAGCATATTATACATGAGTCAACATGTTCAGAAAAAAAATATATATATATAAAAGATTGAAGTTGAACATAATTCAAAGTTGAAGTTGAGTTCTGTTTTATTTATATTATACGCATGCACTAGTTAAGTGTTATATATGTATTATTTTACAAGGTTTATTTTATATATTATATTATATGTTAGTTCACATATTATAGAAGCATAGTAGTACATAGAATGTGGTCTATATATATACGTTTATTTTAATGTATAAAGATTTCAAATATAACTGAATATGTATGTTGCGTCATTATCAAAAGTTATATGGGTATATTGGTTATAGGTATAAGTCGCTTTTGAACATAAAAGATGAAAGAAGTATAATTTATAATTTCATCCGTTGAATATAAATAACGTGTTCTATTTTATCTATATGGTTCAATGTATGGTGTGATATATTTTGATTTCAAATTTTATTATATATATCGGTTTAATTTTAGTACATGAGTTTATTTTAAAAACAATGATTTTTAATATATTTATATATATAAATTCTATATGATTAGTTCATTTATACCATTGAACTTTATCAATCCAGTTTGGTCTGATTTCGTCAACTTTCTTTTATCAGCTTTATCGTCAAAATTTGCGTTCAATCGTGCTTCGTTGGAATTCGTGCTTGGATTCGTAATTCGATTTCATCGTCAAATTCTCTCTAGCCTCGAAAGGTGAGCACTCACTCACGATTAACGTTCTTTTATTTATTAAATTTGATTTCAATTGAAACGACAATTGAAATATGCTGTTGTTAGTTAATTTCACTGTTATATATGCTATTACCTGTATCAGTTCACCTGTGACATCTGACACCATTATCTGTTAATTATTTATGCGATGATAATACAGTTTGGCTGATAATTGATTGATTGTTGATGTTTATATTGGACGTTAAATTGTTAGTGTTAAATGATAAATAGTATGCAGAACTGAAATTGATATAGGATAGTTAACAATTTTAAACTGATTTACATGTTAAATTTGATTAGTGAATATTTTTATTCATGACTCAAAAATCTATTATACTAGGATAATTAGATGTTGGATGTTATGAATGTTAATTTGGACGTTAAATTGATTGGATGTTAAAAATTGAATTGAAGTTAGTATGTTAAATAGTTATGACGCCAAATTTGCTATGTGATATTTAATGTGTTGTTATTGTAATTGATAATAAATTTGGAAACTGAATTTGATATAGAATAGATAATAAATTCTAAATGACATATGTTGAACTTGACCCCTTTATATGATGAATATTGATTTATTAAATTGACCCTTTAAATTGTTTGACACGTAGAATTTGATAAAATGTCACTTTAGACTATTGAACGTATTGAATTAACTGTTGTAATTGAAATTGAACGACAAGAAAACCGAAATGTTATAATCTTTAATCTACATGAAATGATAGTGTAGATTCTAGAAATAGTTATATTAATTGGCGTAAATAACAAACGCGAATTAATACAATTATTTCGGGATTATTTGAAATTGTTGAAGTGTTGCAAATGGATGCTATTGTTTGTTTATTTACTTTGACACCATCCCAGCTATCACACTGCAAGTTCCCTTTGTATGTTTTGATTTTGAATTTAAATGGAATCGGGTTGAAATGATAAATACCCAATTGAATGAATTGGCCTAGGATAGATAATTAAAATAAGAAACCGAATGGTCAACAAAGAACGTTTTGAAATTGAGACTTATTTGGAATTATGGAATGAACTTAGAAAACTATGTTGTAATTTGGTAATGTAAATATAAATAAATTTGTTTGAATATAAATAAATTTGTTCGAAATAAATAAAAGGATTTTATTGAATGAAATAAATGAACTTGTTTGAAATAAATAAAATGGATTTTATCGAATTAAATAAATTAGATTTGTTGGAATAAAGAAATGAATTTAATTGAAATAAATGAGAACGAATTAATGTAATGAATTGAAACGGATTTGTGAATTTATTTAGTTAAACAAAGTGTTTTGACAAAGTTAATCGAAATGAGATTTAAGAAGTAAATAGGTTAGAAGATAAAGTGATTAAATTTTGAGTTTTGATAAATGAATAAACGAAGTTTTGACAAAGTGAATGTAGTAAATGAAATTGATATAGTAATGAACCTAGGAATGTAAATACGGATTTAAAGAATAAAACTTGATTTAATGAGTTGAACTAAGATTGACTGTTTTATGTAATCCATGAATTTGAGTTGATTTAATAAGTGAAATGTTGATTTAACGTGAATACTTAAATTTTTGATAACTAAAGGGCTTGAACTAGAATTTTTTTTCGAAATATGATTTTAGTAATTAAAACGAATCGAATTATGAAATATCAAATTTGGAAGTCAAATTTGCAACTTGACCTTTAGATTTGATTTGTTTTAACTTTAATAAAAAGTTGACTGTTGGGTAATTAATACGTAGTTATTAAAGAGACCGGGATCGGATTATGGACATACTCTCTGTCGATACCGAAAACCACTTTAATAACTAATATACGCGAAGTGTTGATCCAGAATGAAGTGGATGGTTTGATGAACGTGTTGACTGAAGAAAGAGAACGATTTGGATGACCCCTGACATGACTAAAACAGGAGCCGCGCCGGGCCATTGAGGATCGCCATCTCTAGCGGACACACTTCTTCGATACCTTATCTATTACTTATGTGATTCGATTTGGGTGCACCCCTTGATTTGGAAGTGTTGTTTCGCGGTGTTGGGGTAGTAGCTGCTATGCCCAACATCAGTCCGGATCAGGCAACTACTAGTATCCTAGTTGGTATCGCCTCATGTACCTTGTCATACTGATTATCCTATTCGCGACCACTACGATTTTGATTTGTACCTTTATTATATGGATTGCCCTCTGGTGACTTCCGGTTTTGGGGAAACTACGGTCTTGTATATGCTTTTGGGAATTAAAATGTGTTAAGGGTGGAATGGGCCATGACTTAACGCTATTTTGATATCTTTATATTACTGATAGACATTATCTACTTATCGTACACTACTACCTAGTAGATAGTTTAACGGATCCTTAAAGGATGGTTATTCCAAACATCCTTTGAGTTACTTGTATTTCAATTGCTATTTCACTTGAGTTGGATTTATTAATATAAGAATGTTAATCCTGACTCGAGTGTTTTGTATTTTTCTTTACGCTCGGGTCAGACTGAGTGGTTCAGTATTCGAGACTCACCTTTGAAGTTGGAGCTTTGCTTGAAGATCCAGCCATCTATTCTGCTTTCAGTTTTCGATGATTCCAGTGATATATTCTGATTTGTATCTGATGTATCGTATTACTCTTCCGTTGTATCTGGTTTAACTCTGATGTAACTTATACATTTATATAGTAGCTTCATGAACTACTATCTCTTTTATTTCCGCTGCATTTATTACTCTGTGTCTGTGATCTGTGATTATTTTATTTACTGTATATGTTCAGTTTTGCCAAATTTAAATTAACAACGCGGTATTTTGAGCAATTCAATTCCGGCATGAGTGTCTACCTATACACTTATAATGGATGCGAATGGTCCAAAATATCGGGTCGTTACAGTGCAAGGTGCAAGTCCCCTTGCCAAAGAGCGAGTGGATGGACTTGTACGATATTGATCGCCTTAAAGTACCGACCAGAGAGATAGGACCAGAATGCACGAAGTAAGTCCCCTCACTGGAGAGTGAGCAGATGGGCTTACTTAATCCCCCTTAATTAACAACAAACAATCCAGATAGATCGTCCCTTTAACTTAAAACATTAAACGATACGGAGAGATCACGCATTAAACTAAACGTTAAACAATCCGGAGAGATCGCGCAGTAAACTTAAATGATCTAGAGAGATCAAACCTTAAAACAGATTTGAATTAATAAAAGGATTTGAATGCCTTATAAATGGAATAAAATTGATAAATCCAGGATGAACATAGGATAGTTTTGATATATGATGTGATTTTGATATATAATACGATTTTGATATATAATGTTATAACTCTGAATGAGAATCAGAATGATAATGATGTAAATCATGGATGAACATAGGACAACTAGATATATGTAATGTAATTAAAGATATGTGATGTAATTAGAGATGTGTAATGTAATAGCTCCGAATGAAATCGGAATGATTATAATGTATAGATTACACTTAGGTAGAGTCTAGAGTCTTAGGCTATAACAGGTTTGGAACGACTTGTGATTGGCAAGAGAATCCGAAGGAACTGAATGATTCACCAAGTCTAAAGCAGCTGGAAAGCTAAACTATCGAAGACTGGAGATAGGAACTTGTTCTTAAGAAAAGCACACCTTTCATTCAAAAGGCGTAGTTTGGGGGGCAAATGTTTACCCGCTTTTTGACAAAGCAGCTAACTTAAAATGGACCTAGAGAACTCATACAGAGTCAGATTGACTTGAAATTTTTGGAGAACACTTAGAAGATATATAAGAAGGCACTCACCAAAAATGGGCTTGATTGGATAAGGCTAGATGAATCTCTAGCGACCTAACTAGATGGATCGTTAGCGATCCACGTAAAATAGGCCCCACCACTTGAAATTTTTAGGGTAGGTCCTAGACACACTCAAGAGTGTACCTACAAAGTTTCATCTAATTCGTTAAGTTTTGAGCAAGTTATGGATGACTCTTGTGGACCAAATGACCAATGAAAACTGATCATCAAACAAACTCCAAACGACTTGATATTTGGACAAGGTATTCAAATAGATGAAAGGAAGGCAACCCAAAAGGATAGACTTAAAAATAGTTTAAGGGCATGGATCGCTAGCGACCCATCACCTATGGATCGGTAGCGATCCATCGTGTTAGTTCGGGTCGCCTTAAGTTTTTCTGGACTTCTTGCTAGCACTGAGTAGAGGCTTCTGACAAGTAGGCCTTGGTCCAACTTCTCTCCTACCCCTATATACAATTCTACCTATAACACAAAAGAGGATCTTCTGAACTGGCTGTTGGAACTCTGTAGAGAGTATTCTTCATTCTTCTCCTCCCACACAATAGTCATCTAGGGGTTCACTTTGATTCTCCAATGAACTCTTGTACTTGTGACTTGATCTAACTTAGAGGATTCAATCATATTGTAATCCGATTCAACTTGTAACGACAGTTAGTTAATAAAAGGTTATAAAGTGGATGTAGGCTTCATTAACAGTCGAACCACTATAAAAATATTCTTGTCTCTTTACTATTTCTATTCTTTTTACATTCATTTTCTATATTGTTGCTCTATAAATAGTGCTAGTGCTTTCACACTCAATCCAGCTTGTTGATCCATTTTTGGGTTAACAGTAACCTAACATTGCAAGAGAAAGTTCTTGAGTCACTTAAGACCTTTTAAATGGAAAATAGGTAGACTTCGACCATTTTGTACCTAGACCCTAGGCAAAGATATAGTTAGGGGTATGCCTTAGGGGCAATTATTTAATTTGTTACATATATCTAACTTGATAACCAATCTTGTTCAAAATAAAAAGCGTTTTCTTTCTATCATATACTTCGTATAATGTGTTATATTAATTAATTAATTAATTTTATTAAAAGTATATTTAATAGGAAATCAATAAATGGTATGTTTTGTGGTAGTGGTTACAAAGTGTTGTGATCGCGAGTAATTTATCACAATGAAAACAAATACACCATTTTAAATATTCCTAGTCAAGATGTGTCGAGACCGGATATCTATACATCCGTTGAGACTATATTTCGTACATCTCTCAAACTGTTGGACAGTGTATTACTAATGGCTACTAAGGGCACCAAGGGGTTACGTACTGATAGTTACTGGATAACTATGGAATGACTCACTTGATGGTTTTTTGTCGGTTAATATAACTAATGTCAAACAAAAAATATCTATGTGACTAATTTACACAGTTCTCTCGACTAGAAATACTATTGATCTTCAAATTGGAAGCTCCGCTTTGATTATAGTTAAATCGTGGCACAACATCCATCGAACAATTATAGTTGGGTTGAGTGAAAGCATTGGAAGTGAAACACTATTCAGTAGAGGATTCATCTCCTCGGTTATATGAGGTTAGTATCATGGTCAACTGATGTCAACTCAAAGTCAAAGTCTTTGGCCAGAGCAGTTCGAATAATTTTAATTGTTATTATTGAACCATGGACTTTGTGTTTGGACTGTAAAGTTGAATGTGGACAATATTGGAATATTGACCAAAACAAAATTCCATAAGTCCTAATGCGATATAGTTTTGACGAAGAGAATTGGTGTAAATAATTGTCACTATCGGGTACCGCTTATAGTAAGTAAAATTGGATTTTACCAAAAGATGTGTAAGTGATAAATTCAGCCAAATGTTACGCCACCTGTTATGTGATGTGTGAACGTAATATTCAAATAGTTCGATATTAATCACTGACTGAATATACACCTTTGAGTCGCACAACCGTAATGATGAATTCTCTGAAAACCTACATGATTTAATTAATTTATAAAATGTTGTAAATTGATTAAATTAATTGATATTTGAGAAATATTAATTATTATTTAATGTATTTGGTGTTTGGAAGTTGTTTGTAATTATTTTAATGCATTTATAAAAGTTATATTTGTGCGCATTGATATACGATGTCCATGTAATTTAAAAAAAAGATAATTGAATGAAATGATATGAGAAAATTTTATGTCATTTGATGGCATGATTTATGGAAATTTTATGTCAGTTGATGATATATCATTTGAAAAGTAAGGTTTGGAGAGTGAGACAATCAAAGAAATTAATTAGGGAAGTTTTAATTAAAGAATGAGAAAGGTTTCATTCTTGCATATGAAACATATTCTCTAATTCATTATGTACGTACAATATACTCTTTCTCGTTCATTCTTTTTCTCTCATATTATCTTTTCATGCAGAAAATAAAAAAAATCAAATTTCCAAAATCTTTCAACTCCAAATAAAAACATCAAATAAAATAATAAAAAGTGGTTCATCCATCTCTTGCAAGGATAGGATGTGGATCTTGAAGGTTTGAGGAGATATCATCATTCAAGGTGTGATTTCTAGGAAACATCCTAAGGTGATCCTCTAATTTATTTATTTATATGTTTTATCCTTCATATGTTTGAATATTAATGGTTCATTATGTGCTTAATAAATTAATTTTAAACATGTGAATCAAAACCCTTTTATCTCAATTAATAACTTGTTTATTATTTGATTCAACTCAGATCTGCATATGTTTTTCAACCTTTGTACATTTATGTTAATTATTGTTAATATTTTTTATGATTTAATTCCCGTTTTATCACATCTTCTTTTATAATATATGTTTATAATGTCAATTCATTTACATTTATTTTTGTGCTATTCCATTTTTGATTGCATGTCCATATTCTTAGCATTCGAGTTGTGAAATATTACATCCTATTTAATTTTTTGTTCATGTTGTTCTTATGGTTCAGATCTGAAATCTTACTATGAATTTATATGTGCCTAAGTTGTCCCCTTTATTTCTGTTTGAAACCATTTATTTATATGATTTATTTTGTTTCAACTTATATAAAATACATATGTTGTCTATTTTAAATCATCTGAGAATTAAATATGATTTGTGTTTGATTTTTTTTGTTATTGTATTCTTATGTTTAAAAAAATCAGACTTTTGTGTAAATTTGTTAACTTCTAATTCTAACAGATACTAAATAAAAATCTTCACATATTCGTTTGTTATTTTAAATATTAAACTAGCTTGCAATTAATTACATATATGTGTGAATTTGTTATTTTAATTCAAGGTTTAAAATTTTTTACTTTTATGTACAATCATAGTTTCAATCTTAAAATTCTTCCTAAATTGAAGCTTGGTTATATTTCTTAATTCTAGATTTAAAATTAAGATAATGGTCAAAATTCATTTTATAGGCGTATATGTTTTAGAGTTTAATTACTAACTAGAATTGACATTGATTGAATGAGTAAAGGAAGGAGGAAAATGCTTCATCTTTCCTTTTTCATAAATTTCTGCCTTAATTCCTTAACTGTCCTTTTTGTTAATATAAGTTAACTTTTATTTGTTAGTAAAATATTTTTCAATATATTATGCATTAGTGTAAATTGAACTTACATACACACACATACTATTTTACTATCACTTGCATGTTTTAAAATAAAATTTGGACAACAAAGGCATGTATTAATTATGTAGTAAATGTCATTAATTTGTCACTTAACCTAATTAAAGAGAGAGAGAGAAATGAAAGGTTTCCATCTCTACATTTATGGTCTATCTTTCCCTAATTAATTATTTCTCTTAAGAGAAAGAAATAAAGGGTTTCTTTCTCTAACCTTTACATGTTTATTTACATACTTTTATGTGCTGCTCATATGTTGTTGTAACAACCTGGGGTTTTGCACCAATTAATTATCGTCATTAGACGATTAATGTTGATAGCTAATTGCTGTTGGGAGTTTTTAATCGGTTGAAGTTCTTTTAATAATTTTGTTATGGGGTTATGTGGGCTTTATGAAATTCAAGCTTGGCCCACGTTCCTTTTGCTTGGTGCCATGATAACATTTAGACCCGTTCCTCCACCCCCATTCATTCTCTTCGCAAGCCCTAAACTAATCGAACGAAAAAAATGGCTGCTAGGGTTTTGGATTTTGACTGATTCTCGAAGCTTCATCCGACTTCGTGCAATGGCGAGATGAGTGGGGAAAGGAAAAGGGGTGAATTTCGGCTGGCGAATTCGTGCTCTTCGAATCTAAGGTGAGTGATTTTATTCACTCACATCTTCTAATTCCTACTTGAGTTCGCATAATCATTTGAATTCGTTTATTTATTTATCTGGGCCACTCGCTGTCGCTTAGATGTGGATGATTTCTCTGACTTGTTCAAATGCACGTATTTGTGATGACTTGATTATAACGATTTTGCTTTTGAAATCGTTGAATTTCTGGATCACCATGGTTTCGAATTTGCATTGTTCGATCTTTAGTCTTCTCGACTTCGGCTTTGAATTTCTTGTGATTAATTTCTTGGCCACCACGGTTTCGAATTTCTGACGATGTTGATTTATTTCGGCCAGTGATTTGAATTTATTTCTTATGACTTGTTCAAAACCGTTACATCTCTCTGTTGACTGCATCACTAGTGTCCACTGCATTCTTCGTTTGCATATCAACATGTTGTTGTATTTGACTTGAAACTGAATTTTCACTGTAGTGTCACTGCATTTTGTTCCTGATGCATTTTGTCTTTGCTAAAAAGAAACTGTTGTCTGCATATATGTGCCTACATACATTTGTATGTATGTATGCATGTATTGTTGAATTTTCACTGTATTGTCACTGCATACTTTGTTCTTGTGCATTTTGTTGTTCAGTCTAGATTGTCTTGATTGCATTGAGCTCTGTAGCTTTCCATTGATTGTTGCATTGCTCCATGTATATATAAATATGCATGCTTGTAGTTGAACTTGTACTGTCCACTATTGCATTGACTTTGTATAAGTGTAGTTTCACTTTGTCGATGATGCTTTGACTTCATATAGTTTGTATTGGGTTGTTGACATTGTCTGCATGCATCTCAACTTGTAACTGAACTAGGAGTTGCTTTGTACTTGTAGTCTTGGTTGAACTGTAAGACTGTAGTTGTCTTCATTTTGCCTGTTGGCATTTGTTCTGTTCATTGTGTTTCACTGACACTTGATCGTTGTCACTGGTTACAGTTTTGTAAATATATATATGCTTTTGTTTTGGTATTGGATTTTGACCCACGGCTTCTTCTGATGCTTGTAGTTGTTCATCCTGTCACTGTACTTGGTTGCTGTTTGATGTTGACGAGCTAGTTCTCTGGTTTTGTACACTTGATGGTTGCTGTGCATTGTTGCTTATGTATACTTGATGTGCGCATGTCGACTTTGCATATATATATATATTGGGTTGTAGCCTCGAGCTCTGTAGCATTCATGTGGTCTGTTTTTGCTGTCGAGGCTGAAGCACTATTGCTTGTTTCATTATCTTGAACTGGATCATTTCATGTTTTACATTTTTAAAGTTGTACCTGAGTTGAATCCAGTCTCAAAGACTCGGGTTTGACCTTGTACTCGGTTGTGAACTTTCATTGTGCATTTGTGTGCACTTCGTTCATTTTGATTTGAGTTGAGTTGCCTTTCAGTTTTTGTTGTACATATATGCATTCGATTTGAGGCATGCTGCATTATTGCTTGATTCAGTCTTGAACACTGCATCCTTGAATATGTATGTGTATTTGATGTTGTTTCACTGGTGTTGTTTCATGCCATTACTATCATGAAGTCTGATTTAGTCTTGATTTCTTGTATAACTTGTGTGCACTTCTATGTTGTACTGATTTGATATTTGCTTCAATTTAGTTTGGTTCACTTTAAACTTGATCTCGAGTTGGTGCCATTGCTTTTGATTCATTGAGCTTTTGTGTATTTCATCACTGTAGTGTTTGCAGTTATGTTGAGTCAGGATAGTCCTGACTTGACCTCTACAGTTTTGACTTGCTGTTAGTATTTGGTGTTGTGATGACATTTTATGCTGTAGTGGCGAGGCAGTGCACGCGAGCGTGTATTGCAGCCCTATCAGAATTGACATTTTAATTGATAATTTCAATTGCTTGAATTATGTGTTTACTAATTATCGTATCGATAATTAGATATTGTTGTTTCTATTGCATTCCTGTATGTGCTTTGAGTTATGGTAGCAGTGACCTGAACTGTTAGCCTTTGGTTTGACTTTGCTGATTTGTTGTTTATCACTGTTTCGTGTTATATCTACCGTTATCCGATTCTCTTATTGAAGGGTTGGATATACGAGATTTATTGTGACTATCGTCTATTTGATTATTTAATTATTATTGCTTCCGTGCATTAATAACTGAGTCTGAATTAGACTGACCCGCGTATTATTTTCTTTTGAACTTAATACTCGGGTCAGACCGAGTTATTTCAGGTTGTTGATATCTTGCTTTGGGTTGCTGCTTGAGCTATGAAGTCTTTTCATGCCTTTTGGAGTAGTCGTTGTCATAGTGTAGGATGATATGTATTCATGTATATTATTTATAATAATGTACTTGTATATGTAACTTCCAATGTTGACAGTTGTAGTTGTATCATATGTATTGTATCACATGTATTGTAACTGCCTTCAGTTATATATATATATATGAGATTTTATATTAGCTGTGTTCCGCATTTAGCTTATCTGTGTTATTATTATATATGTTGTCCTAAACTATTATGAACCATCGTAGTTCGTTTTATACTGGAATTGGGTATGTCGATGGGAGTAATAAACAGTGATTAAAGAAAAATAAATATATCACTCCTATCGAGGTAACCAATACTAGTGTAAGGCCTAAATACGGATGGCCGCTCCTATCCAGCCTTATTCTTCGTAATAACATACAGTATTTCTTTTAATACTCTTTGTTATTGTGAGCATAGAGTTGGGGCGTCATAGTTGGTATCAGAGCGAGGGGTTTATGGACATAATATAAAACATAACTTAGATGGAACATGTGTTACAACTAATTCTTGATGTTTTTATTTGTGCTTTGAGTCAAAACTAAAGTTTTGAAATTATGATGAAATTTTTAAATATCCTTATTTAAAAAAAAAGAAGTGAAATTATGTTTTGATGATTGAGTAACTTGTGTTCTGTTTATCAGAGTGCGCAGCGGAAACGGTGACTGTCTTCGCCGAGTACAACTGATAACCTTTTTTATTTAAAAATCAGAATATGAAAATGAAATTAGTTTCATTGTGTTGTTTAACCAGTGGTTTTGACTTTGTTGAGATTTTTGCTGGTTTTCTTTTATGCTAATCACATATTGATTAGGTTTTTGCTGTTTTAAATTATCTTCCTTGAAGATATAATCGAGTGATTTCTTTGCTCATCTTTTGGTGTGCGTGCAAATATGAGTTGCACGTTACTGCATTGATTTTACGTTGAACCGATGTTTGGTTTAAACGTATTTTGTTGCCGTTATTTTTATAACGGGATTTCTACACCGATGCTAAATTTTTGGAAGCATGGTGTTTTGTTGACATTTTATAAATGAAAATTCACTAGTATTATTTTGATGAGATTTTGACGTATGAAAATTACTGTCGCTTTGACTTCAGTAACCGTCAAATTTTAAAGTGGATTTTCAAGCGGTTATTATGCAATGCTGATTTGATACCTGTTTTTACGGTGTTTTGAGAAGTGCGATTTCCTATCAAAATTGCTACAGATGTTGCTGTTTTAATCACGTGTTTTGAAAATTGTTTTTAAAATAAAATTGGTTTAAAATTTTACAGTTTGCGCTTTCAAAAGAATGAGGAAGCGATTTAAACGCTTCAGCAAAATTGAGGACTATGAACCCTCACTTTTACTATTTCGCTTAATTCCGGACTTGTCCGTTTGAGAATGTAAAATGTTATTTATTTAAAATACACAATTTTGCACTTTCAAGGAAACGATGAAGAGAATTAAAAGATTTAGTAAAACACGTGGTATGGGACATGTGCGTTTGCTATTTTGGTTAATTCCGGACTCGTTAATTGAAACATCTGCTGTTTGATGATTCTGATGATTTGTTGGGATTTCGGGCCATTCTGCTGGACCTTCGGGTCATTTGTTGGGCTTTCGGGCCACTCTGCTAGACCTTCGGGTCATTTGTTGGGCTTTCGGGCCACTCTGCTGGACCTTCGGGTCAAATACCAGTACTAGACCTTCGAGTCACTCTGCGGACCTTCGGGTCACTCTGCGGACCTTCGGGTCATCTAATGGGCGCCAAAATTTTATAATACTTGGTAGGCTTCGGCCATCTGAGATGCACGTGCGGCGTAAATAAAACTCGCCATCTGCTGGGATCGATCCACCTTTTATGTTGATTTTCTAGTCATCTTAATTGATTTCTAGATATTTGTTGTTTCTAATTATCTGCAGGTAATTAGATATTTGTTGATTTGAGATTTCTGATTATCATTTTTGATAATTAGATATTTGATGTTTTCTGATTATCGTTTTTGATAATTAGATATTTGTTGATTTGAGATTTCTGGTTATCGTTTTTGATAATTAGATATTTGTTGATTTGAGATTTCTGATTATCGTTTTTGATAATTAGATATTTGATGTTTTCTGATTATCGTTTTTGATAATTAGATATTTGTTGATTTGAGATTTCTGATTATTGTTTTTGATAATTAGATATTTGATGTTTTCCGATTATCGTTTTTGATAATTAGATATTTGTTGATTTGAGATTTCTGATTGTCGTTTTTGATAATTAGATATTTGTTGATTTGAGATTTCTGATTATCGTTTTTGATAATTAGATATTTGATGTTTTCTGATTATCGTTTTTGATAATTAGATATTTGTTGATTTGAGATTTCTAGTTATCGTTTTTGATAATTAGATATTTGTTGATTTGAGATTTCTGATTATCGTTTTTGATAATTAGATATTTGATGTTTTCTGAATATCGTTTTTGATAATTAGATATTTGTTGATTTGAGATTTCTGATTATCGTTTTTGATAATTAGATATTTGTTGATTTGAGATATCTGATTATCGTTTTTGATAATTAGATATTTGTTGATTTGAGATTTCTGATTATCGTTTTTGATAATTAGATATTTGATATTTTCTGATTATCGTTTTTAATAATTAGATATTTGTTGATTTGAGATTTTTGATTGTCGTTTATGACAATTAGATATTTGTTGATTTGAGATTTCTGATTATCGTTTTTGATAATTAGATATTTGATGTTTTTTTATTATCGTTTTTGATAATTAGATATTTGTTGATTTGAGATTTCTGGTTATCGTTTTTGATAATTAGATATTTGTTGATTTGAGATTTCTGATTATCATTTTTGATAATTAGATATTTGATGTTTTCTGATTATCGTTTTTGATAATTAGATATTTGTTGATTTGAGAATTTTGGTTATCATTTTTGATAATTAGATAGTTGTTGATTTGAGATTTCTGATTGTCGTTTTTGATAATTAGATATTTGTTGATTTGAGATTTCTGGTTATCGTTTTTGATAATTAGATATTTGTTGATTTGAGATTTCTGATTGTCGTTTTTGATAATTAGATATTTGTTGATTTGAGATTTCTGGTTATCGTTTTTGATAATTAGATATTTGTTGATTTGAGATTTCTGATTGTCGTTTTTGATAATTAGATATTTATTGATTTGAGATTTCTGGTTATCGTTTTTGATAATTAGATATTTGTTGATTTGAGATTTCTGATTATCGTTTTTGATAATTAGATATTTGTTGATTTGAGATTTCTGATTATCGTTTTTGATTATTAGATATTTGATGTTTTCTGATTATCTATTCGATAATTAGATTTTGTTGAGAATTTGTGAATTTCTTTTATGAAATTAAAAGATTTCTTTGGCGTTTGTATTCTTGACCTTTATTTTTCTAGCTTAACTAGTCTATGTTAGAAAAATAATTGTTATTGACGACTTTAATTATGAAAATTGCGGGGACGCAATTTTCATAAGGATGGGAGTCTGTAACAACCCGGGGTTTTGCGCCAATTAATTATCGTCATTAGACAATTAATGTTGATAGCTAATTGCTGTTGGGAATTTTTAATCGGTTGAAGTTCTTTTAATAATTTTGTTATGGGGTTATGTGGGCTTTATGAAATTCAAGCTTGGCCCATGTTCCTTTTGCTTGGTGCCATGATAACATTCAAACCCGTTCCTCCACCCCCATTCATTCTCTTCGCAAGCCCTAAACTAATCGAACGAAAAAAATGGCTGCTAGGGTTTTGGATTTTAAATGATTCTCGAAGCTTTATCCGACTTCGTGCAATGGCGAGATGAGTGGCGGAAAGGAAAATGGGGGAATTTCGGCTGGCGAATTCGTGCTCTTCGAATCTAAGGTGAGTGATTTTATTCACTCACATCTTCTAATTCCTACTTGAGTTCGTTTATTTATTTATCTGGGCCACTCGCTGTCGCTTAGATGTAGATGATTTCTCTGACTTGTTCAAATGCACGTATTTGTGATGACTTGATTATAACGATTTTGCTTTTGAAATCGTTGAATTTCTGGATCACAATGGTTTCGAATTTGCATTGTTCGATCTTTAGTCTTCTCGACTTCGGCTTTGAATTTCTTGTGATTAATTTCTTGGCCACCACGGTTTCGAATTTCTGACGATGTTGATTTATTTCGGCCAGTGATTTGAATTTGTTTCTTATAACTTGTTCAAAACTGTTACATCTCTTTGTTGACTTCATCACTAGTGTCCACTGCATTCTTCGTTTGCATATCAACATGTTGTTGTATTTGACTTGAAACTGAATTTTCACTGTAGTGTCACTGCATTTTGTTCCTGATGCATTTTGTCTTTGCTAAAAAGAAACTGTTGTCTGCATATATGTGCCTACATACATTTGTATGTATGTATGCATGTATTGTTGAATTTTCACTGTATTGTCACTGCATACTTTGTTGTTGTGCATTTTGTTGTTCAGTCTAGATTGTCTTGATTGCATTGAGCTCTGTAGCTTTCCATTGACTGTTGCATTGCTCCATGTATATATAAATATGCATGGTTGTAGTTGAACTTGTACTGTCCACTATTGCATTGACTTTGTATAAGTGTAGTTTCACTTTGTCGATGATGCTTTGACTTCATATAGTTTGTATTGGGTTGTTGACATTGTATGCATGCATCTCAACTTGTAACTGAACTAGGAGTTGCTTTGTACTTGTAGTCTTGGTTGAACTGTAAGACTGTAGTTGTCTTCATTTTTCCTATTGGCATTTTTTCTGTTCATTGTGTTTCACTGACACTTGATCGTTGTCACTGGTTACAGTTTTGTAAATATATATATGCTTTTGTTTTGGTATTGGATTTTGACCCACGGCTTCTTCTGATGCTTGTAGTTGTTCATCCTGTCACTGTACTTGGTTGCTGTTTGATGTTGATGAGCTAGTTCTCTGGTTTTGTACACTTGATGGTTGCTGTGCATTGTTGCTTATGTATACTTGATGTGTGCATGTCGACTTTACATATATATATTAGGTTGTAGCCTCGAGCTCTGTAGCATTCATGTGGTCTGTTTTTGCTGTCGAGGCTGAAGCACTATTGCTTGTTTCATTATCTTGAACTGGATCATTTCATGTTTTACATTTTTAAAGTTGTACCTGAGTTGAATCCAGTCTCAAAGACTCGGGTTTGACCTTGTACTCGGTTGTGAACTTTCATTGTGCATTTGTGTGCACTTCGTTCATTTTGATTTGAGTTGAGTTGCCTTTCAGTTTTTGTTGTACATGTATGCATTCGATTTGAGGCCTGCTGCATTATTGCTTGATTCGGTCTTGAACACTGCATCCTTGAATATGTATGTGTATTTGATGTTGTTTCACTGGTCTGGTTTCATGCCATTACTATCATGAAGTCTGATTTAGTCTAGATTTCTTGTATAACTTGTGTGCACTTCTGTGTTGTACTGATTTGATATTTGCTTCAATTTAGTTTGGTTCACCTTGAACTTGATCTCGAGTTGGTGCCATTGCTTTTGATTCATTGAGCTTTTGTGTATTTCATCACTGTAGTGTTTGCAGTTATGTTGAGTCAGGATAGCCGTGATTTGACCTCTACAGTTTCGACTTGCTGTTAGTATTTGGTGTTGTGATGACATTTTATGCTATAGTGGCGAGGCAGTGCACGCGAGCGTGTACTGCAGCCCTATCAGAATTGACATTTTAATTGATAATTTCAATTGCTTGAATTATGTGTTTACTAATTATCGTATCGATAATTAGATATTGTTGTTTCTGTTGCATTCCTGTATGTGCTTTGAGTTATGGTAGCAGTAACCTGAACTGTTAGCCTTTGGTTTGACTTTGCTGATTTGTTGTTTATCACTGTTTCGTGTTATATCAACCGTTATTCGATTCTCTTATTGAAGGGTTGGATATACGAGATTTGTTGTGACTGTCATCTATTTGATTATTTAATTATTATTTCTTCTGTGCATTAATAACTGAGTCTGAATTAGACTGACCCGCGTATTATTTTCTTTTGAACTTAATACTCGGGTCAGACCGAGTTATTTCAGGTTGTTGATATCTTGCTTTGGGTTGCTGCTTGAGCTATGAAGTCTTTTCATGCCTTTTGGAGTAGTCGTTGTCATAGTATAGGATGATATGTATTCATGTATATTATTTATAATAATGTACTTGTATATGTAACTTCCAGTGTCAACAGTTGTAGTTGTATCATATGTATTGTATCACATGTATTGTAACTGCCTTCAGTTATATATATATATGAGATTTTATATTAGCTGTGTTCCGCATTTAGCTTATCTGTGTTATTATTATATATGTTGTCCTAAACTATTATGAACCATCATAGTTCGTTTTATACTGGAATTGGGTATGTCGTTTGGAGTAATAAACAGAGATTAAAGAAAAATAAATATATCACTCCTATCGAGGTAACCAATACTAGTGTAAGGCCTAACTACGGATGGCCGCTCCTATCCACCCTTATTCTTCGTAATAACAGACAGTATTTCTTTTAATACTCTTTGTTATTGTGAGCACAGTTGTCCTTATCAATCAAACACATGAATGCATTTGATGAATTCGTCATATTACATATTTATTTGAATTGAATTTAAATCTCCTTTAATTACCAAATTATATAAAATATTGATTTTATTTAAAAGAAAATTTTGGATAAGATCTAAATGTATTTAGACTTCATAGGCCCATTAATGATCCAAAATGGTAATTTTTCTGAAATTCAACTATTTCTTCCACTGCGGGCTGGCCCAGTTCCAACAATAGTATCGAAACCCAATAGCATATGCAGTCAAAATTAGTCATGTTAATGCTAACTAATTAAGCTTGCGCACTTAGTACGGTGTCCAGAAAGGTGATGTCTACGATTGGAATTGGGTAATCAAGTAACCTGTCCTACCTGATTACCTACCTGGCCTAAAAGGAGAAGTGAGCCCAAAGGTTATCCCTAATAGAAAAGGCCTAAATGAATTGGGCCTTGGGCTAATTTTCAAAATAGTTTTGAAAATTAAGACAAGGGTTTAAATTTAAAAGTTAAATTAAAAATAAAAACATGTTTATTATAAAAGGTTATAATATAACATAAATTTTCAAAATGTATGAAACTATTTAAATATTAATTTTAAAATTTATTAATAAGATTAAAAAATAAATTAATTAAATGGGTTAATTAATTTATACTTATGTGCATGTATTCTATATATATATTGATATATGTTGTGTTATTTAAAAGTGTTTAAGATAACGTACGTACATATGTATGTATGTAAGATAACTTGATATAATTTAATTAAAATTGTTTAATTAAATAAATTAATTAAAGTTTAATTAATTAAATAAAAAACATACATATATAAGATATATGTGTTATACTATAAAGGTTTAGCATACACTATAAAGGTTAGTAGATATGTCCAATACAAAAGTTGTATTGCAATACTGATATAAAATTAATTAAAGAGTTAATTAATTAAAATTAGTTAAATAAGATTTAATTAATATAATATTATACATAAGACTATTATATAAGTGATATGTGAAATATAAAAGTTATATAATAATAAACTTATATGATATGAATGTATAAACTAAAGGTGGAACTTTAAAGAAACCCAAATAGACTTAAGAGATAAATACATATGTAAATGTATGCATATCGTGATTTCTGATGTGTCTGAAACTTGAATCATGAGGGTATTTTGTAACATCCTGTATCTGGAGGCCAAAAGCTAAGCGTTATGGATGTTGCAGTCATCCATAGTATTAACTTCTGGTGATGAAATACGGCAGTGTTAATGGTATCCATAATATCAGAAGCACTTGAATATGAACAAAATCATTGATTTCCAAAAACAATAATTTCAGTGATTATATTTCAAATAAATCATATCCAAGTTACAGAAATCCCAAACGTAATCCCAATCATTGATCAAATATAATTTACAATAATACGCCAAGAGCGACATATGAAGATGCCCCTTTGGATGATCAAAGCAATATAGACATAATTGTATTAATAAACAGCGGAAATAATTTTAAAACAGAATCCCTAAATTAGCTATCGTCAGCTTCCTACTCGTCTTTGGATGCTTTATTCGCCAAAATCTGCTTAAACCTGAAAACCTAAACCCTCAACCTACTTAAATCAAATTTTGAGCACCCGAGAGTTTAAAGGGAAACAAAAACTTCGAGTCGGACATAAAGCCTGGTATGAATAATATCTGTTACATCCCAGTTTACTGAGATCTAGTGAGACCACGCCGCTTAACGAAACGGGTTTCCTCTCACTAATATCTCTTTTCAAAACATATATTTTGCAAATCCTTTCCTACAACCAAACTGGTTAATCAACTGATTATAATAATAATATAGCAATATCCATTATGCTAAATAGGAAATAAAAAGACTATCTCTCTAAAATCTGAACTATCTATTCTAAATTCTCAGTTATCTGCTCTTTTCTGGACTAGTTGTCCTAAAAATGGTTATACCAAAATAGCAATGTCTTTTATGCTAGATAATGAGCTATCTGCCCAAAACAGGTAAAAAGGGGTGGACTAACTGTCCTTAAAAATTTAGCAAGGTCCGTTATGCTAATAAATGAACTATCTGTTCATATCAGAGCTGGCTGCTCTTTCTAGACTAACTGTCCTCCGGGCTGACTGCCCTCAAAATGGACCGACTGTCTGAATTTAAAATGAGCCGACTGTCCGAATTTTCTTTTGGGTTAACTACCCTTCAAAATATATGAGCTAACTGCTCTTTAAATTTTCCTTGAAACCATTACAAAATGATTTAATCCGTCAAATTATATATTACAAGGAAAATACATCTTTTGCTTTACTCTAAGCTACTTTTGCCACATTATATATATACTTTACTCAAAATGATGTTGATGATGTTCAATAAGGATTGTCTATCCTTTAAAATAAGTTAAAGTCCTTTATAACTTAAAACACTTAAGCTATCAGCCTAATTCTTATATTCGAAATCTTTGTTTAAAACCTTCAAACAACCTTTCGAAACATAGAAGGTAAGTCCTTCAAAATATTCATAAAACCCTTAGAAAGTATTGAAGATAACTCCTTCATATCCTTTAATAAACCTTTCGAAATCATTGAAGGTAACTCCTTCTAAACCATTTAAGAGCTTTCTCTTCATAAACTTTAAAACATATGACACCCGCCTTTAAATCCTTTAAACCTTAGCCTTTCGAAAACATAGCTAAACCATAACTTTTAGAATCAATTGTGTTTTTTGGTTAGATACATGGCATAATCAACTTCCCCTCGCCAAATCTTTGCCCCACCTTTTCTCCCTCTCGAGTACACCTTCAATTTCGGTTAGAGACTGTGTCAACTTCAGTCCTGACTTCCTTTGCCCTCCATTCCTCTTCGACACTGACACCTTTTCCGACCTTGTCACCGCGTCCAATCTGCTTCATTCTCTACAGTTCACCACCTTGCCGGATCGTATAGTCTGGGCCCCTGCACCTGCTAAGGGCTTCTCCGTCGCCTCATGTTACTCCCTCCTCAATAACCCTGGCTGTTTCTTTGCCTTCCCCAAACTCTGGAAATGCCCTCTTCGGCCGCGTATCGCCTTCTTGTGGTGTCTTGCTCATGATCGAATCAACACTAAAGAGAGACTTATCCATCTACATATCCAGGTTGACCCGTCTTGTGTCTTTTGTTCTAATCACATTGAAGATATTCCTCACTTGTTTCGTGAATGTGACTTTGCATACTCGATCTGGGTTGCAACCAGTGCCCACCTTCTTGGCCATATCCCTGAACCGCCCGTCATATTTGATCACTAGCAATATAACCCCCCTAACCTCCTCCTGGATGTCTTCATCGCTCTCTTCAGTTGGTGCATATGGAAAGAACGCAATGCACACGTGTTTAATAAACCGAAATATCATTTCGAAGGCATATGCAGACGTATAACTCATCTATTCAACACTTTTACAGGTCGAAGCTTATCTGCACCTTTCAGACTTTGTCTTCCACAGAGAAGTTCATCCCCAACCGAATCACAAGGAAGCACTTCGGCGCACCCCACTAGCCAGCAGTTTAGGCCATAGTTGCGAACCGTTGGTAGTAACTTGATGCTTTCAGATCTCTATCTTCCCTTTTGTTATTTTGTTATGATACTCTTGTATATATTCATGCATTGCCTTGTCCTATCTATGTCGAATGTTTGTGTAGTTTCTGTACTTGCTCTACGTGCCATCGATCAGGCCTGTTGATCGAAACAACATTATATTATATATGCTACTAATCGGCTGTGTAGTTTCACGCTACACACCCGTCTTGCTCAAAAAAAGTCCGGTTCTACCACTAAATCATTTAGCACTATTGGTGTAATAGCAGTCTCCGGGTCTCTAACACACTTTCTGAGATGAGAAATATGATAAACATCATGGACACCTACCAAATTGCTCGATAACTCAAGTCTATACGCGAGCTTCCCGATCCTCTCAAGAATAAGAAAAGGTCCTGTGAACCTAGGAGGTTACTTCCCCGACTTCCCAAATCTAAGCACACCCTTCATCGGTGATACTTTGATGAAAACCTGGTCCCCAACTGAGAACTCCAAATCTTTCTGTCTCTTATCTGCATAAATATTTGTCCTAGACTAAGCCTCCTTCATCCTATTTCGAATGACCTCAATCTTTTCTGCAACTTCTCTGGCCAAATCTAGACCAAGAATCAACCTATCCTTGGTCTCCAACCAACAAACAGGAGATTTGCATGGCCTCCCATAGAAAACTTCAAATGGTGCCATCCCAATACTAGTCTGATAACTGTTGTTATACGAAAACTTGACTAGATGCAAATGATCCTCCAATGATCCACCAAAGTCTAGAACACAAGCTCTCAACAGATCTTCTAAGATCTTGTTAACTCTTTCCGTTTGCCCATCTGCTTGCGGATGGTAAGCGTTACTCATCATAAGCTTGGTTCTCAAAACTTCCTGCAGACTTTTCAAAAACTCGCTAACGAACAAGGAATCTCTATCACTAACTATGCTGCTAGGAACTCCATGCAGTCTAACCACATTCTTCATGAACAACCTTGCTAAAACAGGTGCCGTCCTGGTTGACTTAACTGGAATGAAATGGGCACTCTTGGTCAATCTTTCCACTATAACCCATATACTTTCATTTCCCCTGTTCGACCTTGGCAACCCGTCTATGAAGTCCATAGAAATAGAATCCCACTTGCACACCGGAATATCTAACGGCTAAAGCAAACCACTCAATTTCTGGTGTTCGGCCTTTGCCTGCTGGCAATTCAGGCGCTGCCTTACACACAAACCAATATCCCGCTTCATTCCTTCCCAGAAGAAACTTCTCTTCATATCCTGGTACATCTTGGTACCTCCGAGATGTATAGTGAACTTCGAACAATGGCATTCATTTAAGACTTCCTTTCTTATGTTTCCTATACTCGGAACACATAATCTACCTTTCTTTCTCAACCACCCATTTTGGTCAAGACTGAAATCTTTCAAGTCATCGCTCTTGGTTTCTTCCTTTAGCTTACTGATCCGTTCAGCTAACGTTGAATCCTCCATTTTCTTAGAAGCAATCCGTTCGATCAAAACTGGTCAAACTTCCAAACAAGACAATACAACTGGATCGCCACTAGACCCAACCTCGGATCTCCACTGCACTCTGCAATCTGCTAATGCTTCTAAATCTTTCCACTCAGCCATCATTGCCAACACTGCATTCTGATGTTTCCTACTAAGCGCATCTGCAACTCAATTGCCTTTCCCTGGTGTGTACTCAATCCCAAAATCATAAGTGGCTATGAATTCTAACCATCTCTTCTGTCTCATGTTCAGCTCCTTCTGAGAGAAAAAATACTTCAGCGACTTATGCTCTGTAAACAGCTCAAACCTTTCTCCCAAAAGGTAATGTCTCCACACCTTCAAAGCAAAAATCATAGCAGCCAACCCTAAATCATGCGTTAGATATCTGACCTCATGCGGTCTAAGCTGTCTAGAAGCATAGGCAATCACTTTACCTATCTGCATCAGCATAGCTCCTAATCCTGTTCCATAGGCATCCGTATAAACTACCAAGTCCTGATTCCCCTCTGGAACTACCAACATAGGTGCATGGTTCAATAAGTGTTTCAAACTCTGGAATGCTTCCTCACACTTATTGGTCCACACAAACTTCACATCCTTCCTCGTTAGCCTGGTCATTGGTGCTGCTATCCACAAGAAATCCTTAATGAATATCCGATAATAACCAGCCAACCCAAGGAAACTCTTAATCTCGGTTACTGTCTTGGGTCTCTTCCAACTATTAACTGCCTTAATCTTAGTCGGATCTACAGATAACCCTTCCTCTGAGACGACATGACCAAGAAACTTCACCTCCTTCTTTCAGAAGTGACACTTCGAAAACTTCGCTTTCAGCTGATGCTGCCTCAACGTCTCAAGCACTACTCTAAGATGAACTTCATGCTCTTTTTCATCCGCAGAGTAAATCAAGATATCATCTATGAAAAACAGCACGAACCTATCCAAGTGCTCTCTGAAAATCCGGTTCTTCAAATCTGAAAGAAAACTGGAGCATTCGTTAGTCTGAACGGCATAACTAACCATTCGTACGATCCATATCTGGTCCTGAATGCTATCAAAGGTATACTATCCTCTGCTACCTTGAGCTGATAGAAACCCATTGCCAAATCCAACTGAGAAAATACCTTTGCTCCACTTAGCTGGTCGAACAAATCGTCAATTCTGGGCAATGGATATCGATTCTTTATCGTCTTCTCATTTAACTTACGATAATCGATACATAGCTCAATGATCCGTCCGACTTCTTAGCAAACACTATCGCTGCACCCCACAGCAAACTGCTCGGCCTGAAAAAACTCTTGCCCTCTAAGTCCACCAACTGCACCTTCAACTCCTTCATCTCTGAAGGGTTCATCTTGCTTGGCGGTCTACTCACTGGTTCTGCTCTCGGAACCAAATCAATTTGAAACTCAATAGCTCGTTTCGGTGGCAATCCAACTATAGGCTCAAACACATCTGTGAATTCTCTAACCATGAAAACTCGGCTCAACTCATCATCTGAATCCAAAGCACCCAACAAAGCAAACACTGCACCGCTAGAACCTCCTACGGGGAAAACAATCTGATTGCTACAATCCGGGTGTCTAAGAGATATCTTCCTACCCTGGAAAAATATCTTAGCATCGTACTCACTTAACAAATCCATACCTAGGATGATCCCAAACTCCACAAAATCAAACACATGCAAACTGCACTCAAAAGTATGACCTAACAGGTCAAACTCAAAATGGTCACACCTCAATCCTAGAGTTGCATACCCTCCTATTGGATTCGCAACCCGTAAGGAAGTAACTAAATATGTGGGTTCAAGGTTAAGCTTATCTATCAAACATCTAGATATAAAAGAATTTGATGCACCGGTATCAAATAAAACGCTAACAGACATACCATGAATCTGAAGCGTTCCTCCAAGAACTGCCTTCCCCTTCTCCTGGGCTGTTGGCTTGGAAGCGGCAGGCTCCAATGCATACACCTTGCCCTTACCATCTCTAATGGGCTCCTTGCACTGGTTCTTATAATGGCATATCTGGTCATTATTAAAAACACCTGACATTCTCCCCCTTAGCCACATCCTTCGCTTTCTTTGAGCGACACTCGTTAGCAAAGTGCCCTTTCTTGTCGCATTTATAGAAAACAACTTCAGACTTCGCTTTCTTGGCCGCTCCACCCTTCTGAGCACCCTTCTTGGGAAAGAACTTCCTCTTCTGGCTCTGCCCAACCTAGACCACTTTTGCCTTGCTCTTCTCCAGAGACTCAAGGACTTCTTCCTGCCTCAAAGCCATCTCTATAACAATATCAGAAGGATCTCTAAGATGAGACAAAGTAGCACTAGCCAACTCCGGCTTCAATCCTCTGATAAACTTCTCATTTCATTTCAACACGGTATCTACATAAGCATACCCATATCGGGCCAACTCTTTGAACTTCCTAGCATACTCAGCAACAGACATCTCGCCCTGCACCAGCTCAGCAAACTGCCTAATCAAAGCTGACTATGCCATTATTGACATAAACCTCTCTTGGAATCTCCTCTTGAAATCCTCCCAGGTTACTGTCTCCTCATCAACTGTTGCTGATACACTATTCCACCAGAACAATGTAGTCCCTTGAAGCTGCCTAGACGCCAACCTCCTCTTCTGCTCATCATTGAGCCCTAAATCTGCAAAAATCCTTTCGTGGTGCAACAACCAATCCTCCACTTCAATGGCATCTTCCGTTCCCACAAACGGCTTCCCTCCTAGCTTCACATAATCGCCGCTCATCTTAGCGAAATGATTAACTACCGGAACTTCTGGAACCCCTACTCCTGCGGCATTTCCTCCTACCACTCCGGCTGCAACTCCTGCCTACATCATATTCCTGAAAAACTGATACATGGCTTCCACAGCGACCTGCGGGACTTCAGCACCAACATTCTCTACCTGACCTTGGCCTCTCCCTACATTAGGTCTGGTGTTCCTTTCAGTGCTTCCCCTCCTTGGTTAACTCTGCTTCTTCTACCATCCATATCTGTATTCAAACCTCATGAGATACAGAAAGATAACCTAATCAAAGATAGATGAATGGAGATAAAGTGCATACTTATATATAACAAATACAAGTATGTTACTATAACGTTAACCCAACCCCAAACCTTACTCCAATTTCCTTCGATTTTTGTTTTCAAAACAAATTTTTAGTTAAATTTTTCATAAACCTATGCTCTGATACCAACCTGTAACATCCCGTATTTGGAGGCCAAAAGCTAAGCGTTATGGATGCTGCAGTCATCCATAGTATTAACTTCTGGTGATGAAATACGGCGGTGTTAATGGTATCCATAATATCAGAAGCACTTGAATATGAAAAAAAATCATAGATTTCCAAAAACAATAATTTCAGTGATTATATTTCAAATAAATCATATCCAAGTTATAGAAATCCCAAACGTAATCCCATGCATTGATCAAATATAATTTACAATAATACGCAAAGAGCGACATATGAAGATGCCCTCTTGGATGATCAAAGCAATATAGACGTAATTGTATTAATACATAGCGGAAATAATTTTAAAATAGAATACCTAAATTAGCTATCCGTCAGCCTCCTGTTCGTCTTCGGATGCTTTATTCGCCAAAATCTGCTAGAACCTGAAAACCTAAACCCTCAGCCTACTCAAATCAAATTTTAAGCACCCGAGAGTTTAAAGGGAAACAAAAACTTCGAGTCGGATATAAAGCCTGGTATGAATAATATCTGTTACATCTTAGTTTACTGATAACTAGTAAAACCATGCCACTTAGCGGAACGGGTTTCCTCTCACTAATATCTCCTTCCAAAACATATATTTTGCAAATCCTTTCCTGCAACCAAACTAGTTAATCAACTGATTATAATAATAATATAGCAATATCCATTATGCTAAATAGGAAATAAAATAGACTATCTGTCTAAAATCTGAACTATCTATTCTAAATTCTGAGCTATCTACTCTTTTCTGGACTAGCTGTCCTAAAACTGGTTATACCAAAATAGCAATTTCTTTTATGCTAGATAATGAGCTATCTACCCAAAACAGGTAAAAAGGGGTGGAATAACTGTCCTTAAATTTAGCAAGGTCTGTTATGCTAATAAATGAACTATCTGTTCATATCAGAGCTGACTGCTCTTTCTGGACTAACTGTCCTCTAGGCTGACTGCCCTCAAAATAGACTGACTGTCCAAATTTAAAATGAGCCAACTGCCCGAATTTTCTTTTGGGTTAACTACCCTTCAAAATATCTGAGCTAACAGCTTTACAATATCTGAGCTAACTGCTCTTTAAATTTTCCTTGAAACCTTTATAAAATGATTTAATCTGTCAAATCATATATATACAAGGAAAATACATCTTTTGCTTTACTCTAAACTACTTTTGCCACGTTATATATATACTTTACTCAAAATGATGTTGATGATGTTCAATAAGGATTGTCTATCCTTTAAAATAAGTTAAAGTCCTTCATAACTTAAAACACTTAGGCTATCTGCCAAATTCATATATACGAAATCTTTGTTTAAAACCTTCAAACAACCTTTCGAAACATAGAAGGTAACTCCTTCAAAATCTGTAATGACCCTAAAAATGAAAGTTATATTTACTTTGAGAATTTCTGAAGAAAAAAAAGTAGAGAAATATATATATATATATATATATATATATATATATATATATTAAATGACATATTAAAATGGAAAAGCTTGTTAATAAATTAAATATGCATGGGAGTTCTGCTGGACAAAAATGCAAGGGGTTAAGGTGATTAAAAAAAATTGGGATTTAAAATAAATATAGTTTCATGCCTAAAGAATTACAAAAATACATATATTTAACATATGAGGAATTTCCTGTTTTACCTAAAATAAAATAAAATAAAATAGAGTTTTATAAGGACCAAATGACTTATGTATTTATGCTAGAAATAATTAGCATGATATATGTGATTTATACCACATAAATGTGTATGAGGAGTTGTTGTTTTCAATTAAAGTCAGAATAAAAACAAATGCACGATCAAATAAGAATTTCTATATCTTATAATCATTCCCAGTAAACAATATAGTGAGACAGATTTCTTACATCACATGATTATGTATGATAGTGTACCTGATTAAATGGAGATAATAGCTAGAGAGAAAACACAAGAAGTTTACAAATTCTTTAAACTTAGAAAAAAAAATGAACAAAGGGTCACATGCATATGGCATGAATAAAATGGAGACATGAAAATAGCATGCAGTGTTTAAAATGTTTGATTCCCGAAATAACCAATTAAAGTAACCTAATGTGTGCATTTCCAATTTAGGACCACACAGGAATGTGATATGTACATGAACATCTAAGGGTATCAGGGGAATTACCCATTTTCTTAAACCCTAGAATGATTTATAAATAACTGTACATAACCATATCCATCATTCTCTCGGGATCAAAACAAAAAAAAATAGGAGAAGCAATAGCTTAAAACACTGAAAGGATCTGCTGTTCAGAGGAGCAAGACAGTAAAAGAAAACACTAGGTGAGTATTTATCCTTTGTATGCAATGGCATTAAGTCCTCTTGCAGGCAGCCTAAAATATTATAAGTCATTTAAATCTCTGAAATGATTTGTTATGTGTAATATGGATGTTTGTTTGTGCATTCTTGTTTGGGGTTTTAATTTGTATGTGGGCTTTTAGGGTTAAAATGGTTTGAGCATTTTTGTTCTATCTTATCATCATTAAAAATGGATATATATTATTTAGGGAATAGGCAGCAAGACAGTGATCTAGCTCATGTTTATTTCTTGGATAATGAAGCATGAAACTAAATGTTCATATCATAAGTTGGAGGAGAAATTCTGGGTAGTAGGACAGTGATGCTTAAACTATTTTTAGGAAAGAAATTCATTATAAGCAAACTGGGGTATATTCTGTAATAAGGAAAATAAATAGGGGAACATGGGGTTGAACCAGAAAGTATTAAAGAAGATAGTCTTTCTGAAACATGAATGAACTGTGAGTTTTTATGATGGAATTGTTAAGTAGGAGCTTAATAAAACAAGATGAAACTAGAGGGGATTTATCAAAGAAGAACTAAACTGGTCATTTGGGAGTTAGTCAATGATCTGCTTGCTTCAGGTGGGAGCAAGTATATGCATGGTGCAACTGCACCCTGAGGCCTTTGTGTGTTGGAATAAATTAAGTAACCTGGGAGTTTCCTTCACAATGCATACATGGTGTTCATTTGACAAGGAGTTAAAGACCATAAAAATAAATGGGGACAGGGGCTTAAAAATCTGGGTTATAAATATCCAGATATGGTGTTAAATTAATCAAGATAAATATTGTTCATTGATTAATTTGCTGGGTGAAATTGGGAGTGTAAAACCTTAGTCTACTTATCTAGAAATGGAGAAAATGAATCAAGAATTGTATATTTATTTATTTATTTTGACTGTTTGCTGTGCATTGTTTAAATGAATGAATGTGTCTTTGTATCACTTGGTACTAACCAAAACATGCTAAGTATAAAAACTGTCAAACTAGGAAGACACTGCAGGATTACAAACAAATTTTTTTTATGAATATGTATAGAAATTTGATGAATGCTCATACCAGTGAAAACTGACCCTTTTGGTTGCCCTTGCAATCATCTGGGTGTCTCATTAAAATTGGGGCAGCTTAGTGATTTGCTTGCAGGAAGATGAAGTTGGCTTGATGGATGAAGATGGCAATTAGCTGCTAGTATAAATAAAAGAAACCAGTTTTAAAAATTTGTAGATGCTTTGTAATGAATTTATTAGTCAAATTTTATGTTTTAACTGAAATTTCTTGTAAGGAGATTACTAAGTATTTGGATTAAAAATATGTACTAAAGTCAACCTGCTATGAAAGACTATTGATGATGTTTGGTTAATTGCTGATTTCATGAATGTCTAATTTAAAAAAAATAAGGGATAGACATATCATATAAATATGATATGTGCATGTGATGATCTCTGATTTTTATTGCTTGAATTTATATTTTGACTTATGGAAATTAAAGAGCTAAGGGGGTTGATTTTAGGAATGAACTCTTAAGATTTGAGTAGGGGTATTCAAAAGAAATGAATTTGTGCATGGCAGGTAAGTGATACAGGCATGTGCATGAATTCTGGAGATTTACAAGTATTTGTGTATTTAAATTTTCAAATAATACTATGAGAGAAATAAACTTGGAAAATACTGTAATTTTAATAATTGATTGAATACATATAAGAATGCATTTCCAGAAAGCTTAAACTAGGCATAAACATGCTTGGGATAATATGAGGGATATGGGTTTGCAAGTGGTAAAAGAGGGACTATGGCCGGCCTAGATGGCCATGGGTCAAACTCTTGGAGCCTGAAACCACTTCATTTCAATTAATGAAGTGTAAGTGCTTCCGAGACAAAACAAAAGAAAACACCAAGCAGCCCTCAAATAACACCAATAATTCCCAGTAAAACACCAAGTATTTAAGTCTGCACCATGTTAAACTTAAAAATGCAAAAGGACTTCAATTGATCAACCTGAAATGATAAATGGAAATTTGGTTCCAATATCCATGCCTGCAAGTATAATTTATAAGTAATTTCATGTAAACACTTGATGACTATCAAAAGGTCAATTAAATACTATTTTAGTGTTAATAGAATTAGTTAGGCAGAAAGCCTAGATAGCATAAAAAAATGTACCATGCACTGCAAATCAAATATATATATAAGTGTTATAATTTGCCAAAATGTACCTCTGGCAGTAGAACAAGACTTAGTAAGAAAATAAATGGCTATGTTGTCAACATAAATAGAATTTGTTGCCTGTTTGATTCAAACTCTCTTTGCAAATTTGTTAGCTCTGAATGGCAAAAGAGAAAACAATTATGTATCATCAAATATATGATTGTCTTAATTTGTTTGTACACTGATATGATTATATTGGTAAATCCAGGGTCTTGGGAAAAATATTTGGAAATTATATAAATATTCAAATATAAAAGAAATGGGGTTTAGTGGTGAATTCCTCTTGAATGTTTAGAAGAAAAAAAATCCAAGTGTTTTAGAGTGAGGGTCACCACAGTTGGTAGCAGAGCTATGTTTTAAATAACATAGTAAATGTTGTTGTATGCATATGGATGTTTGAATGCATTGTTTGAATTATTGGTGTTGAATGCTTTTGTTTTATGTTAAAAAATATATATGTGAGTGCATGTGATACATGCACAGTGTGCACAGGAATAAAAATGAACAAAGTAAAGACACCAAGAATGATGGGGGTAAATAAACTAACATAAAAATCACATTTATAGCATTATGGTAGGACCAAGGCATCACACGGGTGCAGGATCATCACGTGAGCCACCTGTGATGAGCATGGAGGATTTTGTGAGAGCTTTAAGGGATGGAATGGCACCAAGGCAAGACAATCCTCTTGAGGAACTCTCCAAACTGCTTAAGACATGTACTACTTTGGGAGGAAAGGATTTTGAAGGCACTGAAGGAGCTATAGGTGTCCAAACTTGGATAAGAACTATGGAGAGGGTCTTCACAGATATGCAAATCAATGACCAAAGGAAGAGACAGATAGCTTCAAGGAAATTGAAGGGGGTTGCACTGGATTGGTGGGAGGTTGTGACAGCAGGAAGACAAGAGGATACCATCACTTGGAATAATTTCAAGAACATGCTTGAGGCCAGATTTGTTCCAGCATCTGCCAAGGCCACACTGCTTGAAGACTTTATTAGGTTAAGGCAAGGAGGCATGAGTGTAAATGAATACACTCAGAAGTTTGAAGCATTATCCAAGTATGGAATGGTGTTAATAGGGAATGCAGAAGCAAAGAATGCAAGGTACATTCAAGGCTTGAACCCTAGTCTGTCAAGGGCAATGTTGCCATACAAGGACAAAACCTTTGATCAAGTAATTGATCTAACTCTCTCATTTGAGCAACATGACACCGCAAGGGAGAAATTCAGGAATATGAAGCTCAATAAGAAGAAGGGTGGTCAGAACAAAGTGCAACCTTATGACAAGAGAAATGCAAGTAAAGGAGTTAAGAAAGGGGAAGGAGCAATAGCACCAAAAAGCAAGAAATTCACTCATTGTTTTAATTGTGGAAAAGCTGGACATTATAGTAACCAATGCCCTGACCCTAAAATACCAAGAGGAGGCTGCTATAATTGTGGAAAAGTGGGTCATCTAAAGAAGGACTGCCCAGAGACTAATAAAAGAACAGCAAGGATAGGAGCTTTGGCAGCCAACAACACTGGCAATGTTGGGCAACTTGAAGGTATAATTTTTATTCATACCCAACCAATATCAGTAATATATGACACTGGTGCCTCACATTCACTAATATCTCTGGAAATTACAAAGAAATTAGCACTTGCATGTGTTTCTATTGATCAGCCCTTAATTGTACACCGTCCCATAGGGAGTCATTGTATGTTAGGGATGAAGTGTATGGGTCTGAAATTGATTATAGGGGGTTATGAATTTAATTCAGATATGTATACTTTAAATTATCCTGGTATTGGAGTAATTTTGGGGATGGATTGGTTAATTGAAAACAAAGCATTTTAAATTTAGAAAATCTTACTATTTCTTTGGAGACAAATGAAGGCAAAAGAATTACCATCTTAAGTGAAATAGCAAAGAATACATGTTTTAATAAAATCTGGAGTATTAATGAAGTCCAAAAGGAATTAAAAATAGAGGAAATCCCAGTAGTTAATGGATATATAGATGTGTTTGGAGAAGTGAAGGGAATTCCTCAAAATAGACCAGTTGAATTTAAAATAAAGTTAATGCCAGGAACAAATACAATCATTAAGAAGCCTTATAGGATGGGTCCAAAAGAGTTAGTAGAATTAAAACATCAACTAGAAGAATTAGAAGAGAAAGGATTCATAAGATCAAGTAGTTCCAGTTGGGGTTCCCTCGGTGCTCTTTGTCAAGAAACATGATGGAACAATGAGGTTGTGTGTAGACTATAGGGATTTAAACAAGGTAACTATTAAAAATAAGTACCCACTGCCTAGAATAGATGACCTATTTGATCAATTGCATGGAGCTAAAATATTTTCAAGGTTAGATTTAGCCTCTGGATTTAACCAAATGAAAGTTGCAGATGAAAGCATTGAGTACACAGCCTTTAACACAAGATATGGCCTTTATGAATTTCTAGTAATGCCATTTGGCTTGACCAATGCTCCCTCCTATTTTGTAGACTTGATGAATAGAATTTTTAGAGACTTTTTGGATAAGTTTGTCTTGGTATTTATAGATGACATATTAATTTATTCAAAAACAAAAAATGATCATGCCATGCACCTACATTTAGTATTATCCAGGCTTAGAGAACATGAATTAAAAGCCAAGTATTCAACGTGTACATTTTGGCAACATGAAGTGAAATTCTTAGGACACATAGTGTCACAGCAAGGGGTGAGTGTGGATCCAAGCAAGGTCATTGCAGTTCAATCATGGAGTAGACCCAAAACAGTGACTGAGGTGAGGTCATTCTTAGGTTTGGCAGGGTACTATAGGAGGTTCATCAAGGATTTTTCAAGAATAGCCGCACCAATGACCAAGCTAACAAAGAAGAACCAACCATATGTGTGGACTGAGCAGTGTGAACAAGCTTTTGAGAAGTTGAAACGAGCACTGGTGGAAGCTCCTGTCCTACAAATCCCAGAAGCAAATGAAGGAATGGTTGTATATACTGATGCTAGTGGGTCTGGGTTAGGTGCAGTGCTTATGCAACATGGCAAGGTGGTGGCATATGCATCAAGGCAGCTTAAACCCAATGAGACCAAATATGCAACTCATGATCTAGAATTAGTTGCAATAGTGTTTGCATTAAAACTTTGGAGGCATTATTTGCTTGGAGAAAAATTTGAATTATTCACAGATCATCAAGCATTGAAATATTTATTTTCTCAAAAAGATTTAAATATGAGGCAAGCAAGGTGGTTGGAGTTTCTAGCTGCATATGATTTAGATATTTTGTACACCCCTGGAAAAGCCAATAGGGTGGCAGATGCCTTGAGTAGGCATCAAGTTAGGTTAGCAAGTCTAATGATTGATGAATTTAAAAACCTTGTAATACTTAGGGAGGCAGATATATATAGCAAGAATGAGAAGAATTTTAGAAAACATGATGATATGGTGGAGTATGGTACACTGGGAATAATCATAGTGAAGTCTAATCTGGTGGAGAAAATTGGTGGCATGCAAGATCAAGATCAAAGTCTAAAGGAGAAGAAAGAAATGTTATTAAATAACATTGAGTCAGAGAATTTTAAAATAGATTCCCAAGGTTATTTGAGGAAAAATGATAAGCTTTGTGTACCAGACATTGCAGAGTTGAAGGAAGAAATCATGAATGAGCATCACAAGACCAAGTACACCATACACCCTGGTGGTACTAAAATGTATCATGATTTAAAAAGAAGCTACTGGTGGCCAGGAATGAAGCAAGCAGTGGCAAGATATGTGGCAAAATTTTTCACATGTCAACAAATTAAAGCAGACTACTAAAAACCCTCTGGCATGTTGCAATCTTTGGAGGTACCTCAGTGGAAATGGGAAAGTATTTCCATGGATTTTGTGGATGGTTTGCCTAGAACTAAGAAAGGCAATGATAGTATATGGGTAATTGTTGATAGACTAACCAAATCAGCTCACTTTGTCCCTGTCAGGTAAGATAGAAATGCATCTAGGCTTGCACAATTATTTATTAAGGAAGTGGTGAGACTACATGGTATACCCAAAACTATTGTAAGTGATAGAGACACTTTGTTCACCTCAAGATTTTGGGAGAGCTTTCAAGAAGCAATGGGAACACAACTTTGTTTAAGCACTGCCTACCATCCTCAAAGTGATGGGCAAACAGAGATAGTGAATAAAATATTGGAAGATTTACTTAGAGCATGTGTGCTTGATTTTGGGGGTAATTGGGAGGATCATATCCACCTGGCAGAATTCACTTACAACAATAGCTATCAATCAACAATAGGAATGGCTCCTTTTGAAGCCTTGTATGGGAGACCCTGCATGTCTCCTGCCTGTTGGTTGGAAGCAGGAGAGGGTGTAATATTGGGGCCAGATCATGTTAAAGAAACTTCCAACATGATTGAATTAGTTAGGCATAGAATGAAGGCAGCACAATCAAGACAAAAGTATTATGCAGATAGAAAGAGAAAGCCAATGGAGTTTGAAGTAGGAGAGCATGTTTTTCTGAAGGTATCACCAATGAAGAAGGTGTTCAGGTTTGGGAAATCTGGTAAGCTATCACCAAGATTTGTAGGACCATATGAAATTATGCAAAGAATCGGTGCTATGTCCTACAGACTTAAGTTACCTGAGGAGTTGAGTGGTGTGCATCCAGTGTTTCATGTTTCTCAATTGAGAAAATGGGTGCATGATGAAGGGGCAATTCTGGAGTCACCTACTCAAATTCAAGTCCAAAAGAATTTGGTCTATACAAATGAACCAGTAGGGATAGTTGCCAAGGAAGAGAAAAAGTTGAGGAACAAGGTGATCAAACTGATAAAAATTCAATGGAGCTTGGACACTAATGATTGTACATGGGAGGTTGAAGATAAAATGAGGGCTAAATACCCCAATTTGTTTTCTGATGAAGAGGTATGTTTTAAGTAGCTTTATGAAAAGCTTTTTGAATAATTTTATATATACTGCTTACTATCATAAAAATGTGAGTATGGGGTTATGGAGTTAAAACAGGCTATAGATTAGTGCTTTTAATTGGAGAAATTAGGTGAAATTATGGGGACATAATTCCTTTAAGGGGGAGGGTATGTAATGACCCTAAAAATGAAAGTTATATTTACTTTGAGAATTTCTGAAGAAAAAAAAAGTAGAGAAATATATATATATATATATATATATATATATATATATTAAATGACATATTAAAATGGAAAAGCTTGTTAATAAATTAAATATGCATGGGAGTTCTGCTGGACAAAAATGCAAGGGGTTAAGGTGATTAAAAAAAATTGGGATTTAAAATAAATATAGTTTCATGCCTAAAGAATTACAAAAATACATATATTTAACATATGAGGAATTTCCTGTTTTACCGAAAATAAAATAAAATAGAGTTTTATAAGGACCAAATGACTTATGTATTTATGCTAGAAATAATTAGCATGATATATGTGATTTATACCACATAAATGTGTATGAGGAGTTGTTGTTTTCAATTAAAGTCAGAATAAAAACAAATGCAGGATCAAATAAGAATTTCTATATCTTATAATCATTCCCAGTAAACAATATAGTGAGACAGATTTCTTACATCACATGATTATGTATGATAGTGTACCTGATTAAATGGAGATAATAGCTAGAGAGAAAACACAAGAAGTTTACAAATTCTTTAAACTTAGAAAAAAAATGAACAAAGGGTCACATGCATATGGCATGAATAAAATGGAGACATGAAAATAGCATGCAGTGTTTAAAATGTTTGATTCCCGAAATAACCAATTAAAGTAACCTAATGTGTGCATTTCCAATTTAGGACCACACAGGAATGTGATATGTACATGAACATCTAAGGGTATCAGGGGAATTACCCATTTTCTTAAACCCTAGAATGATTTTATAAATAACTGTACATAACCATATCCATCATTCTCTCGGGATCAAAACAAAAAAAATAGGAGAAGCAATAGCTTAAAACACTGAAAGGATCTGCTGTTCAGAGGAGCAAGACAATAAAAGAAAACACTAGGTGAGTATTTATCCTTTGTATGCAATGGCATTAAGTCCTCTTGCAGGCAGCCTAAAATATTATAAGTCATTTAAATCTCTGAAATGATTTGTTATGTGTAATATGGATGTTTGTTTGTGCATTCTTGTTTGGGGTTTTAATTTGTATGTGGGCTTTTAGGGTTAAAATGGTTTGAGCATTTTTGTTCTATCTTATCATCATTAAAAATGGATGTAGATTATTTAGGGAATAGGCAGCAAGACAGTGATCTAGCTCATGTTTATTTCTTGGATAATGAAGCATGAAACTAAATGTTCATATCATAAGTTGGAGGAGAAATTCTGGGTAGTAGGACAGTGATGCTTAAACTATTTTTAGGAAAGAAATTCATTATAAGCAAACTGGGGTATATTCTGTAATAAGGAAAATAAATAGGGGAACATGGGGTTGAACCAGAAAGTATTAAAGAAGATAGTCTTTCTGAAACATGAATGAACTGTGAGTTTTTATGATGGAATTCTTAAGTAGGAGCTTAATAAAACAAGTTGAAACTAGAGGGGATTTATCAAAGAAGAACTAAACTGGTCATTTGGGAGTTAGTCAATGATCTGCTTGCTTCAGGTGGGAGCAAGTATATGCATGGTGCAACTGCACCCTGAGGCCTTTGTGTGTTGGAATAAATTAAGTAACCTGGGAGTTTCCTTCATAATGCATACATGGTGTTCATTTGACAAGGAGTTAAAGACCATAAAAATAAATGGGGACAGGGGCTTAAAAATCTGGGTTATAAATATCCAGATATGGTGTTAAATTAATCAAGATAAATATTGTTCATTGATTAATTTGCTGGGTGAAATAGGGAGTGTAAAACCTTAGTCTACTTATCTAGAAATGGAGAAAATGAATCAAGAATTGTATATTTATTTATTTATTTTGACTGTTTGCTATGCATTGTTTAAATGAATGAATGTGTCTTTGTATCACTTGGTACTAACCAAAACATGCTAAGTATAAAAACTGTCAAACTAGGAAGACACTGCAGGATTACAAACAAAAAAAAATTTATGAATATGTATACAAATTTGATGAATGCTCATACCAGTGAAAACTGACCCTTTTGGTTGCCCTTGCAATCATCTGGGTGTCTCATTAAAATTGGGGCAGCTCAGTGATTTGCTTGCAGGAAGATGAAGTTGGCTTGATGGATGAAGATGGCAATTAGCTGCTAGTATAAATAAAAGAAACCAGTTTTAAAAATTTGTAGATGCTTTGTAATGAATTTATTAGTCAAATTTTATGTTGTAACTGAAGTTTCTTGTAAGGAGATTACTAAGTATTTGGATTAAAAATATGTACTAAAGTCAACCTGCTATGAAAGACTATTGATGATGTTTGGTTATTTGCTGATTTCATGAATGTCTAATTTAAAAAAATAATAATAATAAGGGATAGACATATCATATAAATATGATATGTGCATGTGATGATCTCTGATTTTTATTGCTTGAATTTATATTTTGACTTATGGAAATTAAAGAGCTAAGGGGGTTGATTTTAGGAATGAACTCTTAAGATTTGAGTAGGGGTATTCAAAAGAAATGAATTTGTGCATGGCAGGTAAGTGATACAGGCATGTGCATGAATTCTGGAGATTTACAAGTATTTGTGTATTTAAATTTTCAAATAATACTATGAGAGAAATAAACCTGGAAAATACTGTATTTTTAATAATTGATTGAATACATATAAGAATGCATTTCCAGAAAGCTTAAACTAGGCATAAACATGCTTGGGATAATATGAGGGATATGGGTTTGCAAGTGGTAAAAGAGGGACTATGGCCGGCCTAGATGGCCATGGGTCAAACTCTTGGAGCCTGAAACCACTTCATTTCAATTAATGAAGTGTAAGTGCTTCCGGGACAAAACAAAAGAAAACACCAAGCAGCCCTCAAATAACACCAAGAATTCCTAGTAAAACACCAAGTATTTAAGTCTGCACCATGTTAAACTTAAAATTGCAAAAGGACTTCAATTGATCAACCTGAAATGATAAATGGAAATTTGGTTCCAATATCCATGCCTGCAAGTATAATTTATAAGTAATTTCATGTAAACACTTGATGACTATCAAAAGGTCAATTGAATACTATTTTAGTGTTAATAGAATTAGTTAGGCAGAAAGCCTAGATAGCATAAAAAAATGTACTGTGCACTGCAAATCAAATATATATATATATAAGTGTTATAATTTGCCAAAATGTACCTCTGGCAGTAGAACAAGACTTAGTAAGAAAATAAATGGCTATGTTGTCAACATAAATAGAATTTGTTGCCTGTTTGATTCAAACTCTCTTTGTAAATTTGTTAGCTCTGAATGGCAAAAGAGAAAACAATTATGTATCATCAAATATATGATTGTCTTAATTTATTTGTACACTGATATGATTATATTGGTAAATCCAGGGTCTTGGGAAAAATATTTGGAAATTATATAAATATTCAAATATAAAAGAAATGGGGTTTAGTGGTGAATTCCTCTTGAATGTTTAGAAAAAAAAATCCAAGTGTTTTAGAGTGAGGGTCACCACAAAATCATTCATAAAACCCTTCGACAATATTGAAGGTAACTCCTTCATATCCTTTAATAAACCTTTCGAAATCATTGAAGGTAACTCCTTCTAAACCTTTCAAAAGATTTCTTTTCATAAACTTTAAAACATACGACACCCGCCTTTAAATCCTTTAAACCTTAGCCTTTCGGAAACATAGCTAAACCATGCCTTTCGAAATCAATTTACCTCAAAACCTTTCGAAGACATTGGGTTCAATTTGAAACAGGTGGAAAACCTTTCGAAACCAATCAAAGTTAACTACTTTGAAACCTTTAAAATGTTTCGACTTAAAACATTTGGATTATGCGAAGGGATCAGAAAAACATTGGAGTCGAAAGCAACTGCTTTGAAACCTTCATAAAACCTTTCGAAATCAAACCTTTCGAAATCAAAACCTTTTAAAATCAAAACCTTTCGAAATCAAAACCTTTCAAAATCAAAACCTTCGAAATCAAAACTTTCGAAATCAAACCTTTCAAAATCAAAACCTTTCGAAATCAAACCTTTCGAAATCAAAACCTTTCGAATTCAAACCTTTCGAAATCAAAACCTTTGGAAATCAAAACCTTTTGAAATTAAACCTTTCGAAATCAATGGAGAGTGGCGGCAAGTTTTTGAAAACAAAAGATAAACTTTGACTCCATCTGTGTCAAAAGGTTAGGAAGCGGCAAATATGCTTTCGACCTACCCGAAAGCTATACCTTTCGACTTTGCCGAAAGGTTTCAATTAAAACAAGAAAGCAAACCAATTGAAACCTTTTCCTTTTAAACCTTTTGACAATTTCGAAGCTCTTTTTCGAAAGCTAGCAGGTGTATTTTTCTTTAAAACCAAAACAAAACTTCATCTCTTCCGAAAGCTATAACCCTTCGTCCCCAACCTTTCGACTTCCTCCAATTCACTATGTACATGTTTCCTGATACCATGTGCATTGGTATTTAATCTAATCGGAAGGTTTGATACCCTTCGACCATGCCGGAAGATCTGGAATGAAGGCAGATGCTCTTGCCGAAAGAGTTGAAACAGTGAAAATACTGTTTGAAATAGTTCTTTTGTACCCCACCTACCTTGTTTGTCTAAATTTGATTAGTTGCCAAAATTTTATATTAACAGTGCTGCCGACTTCCTTATTTGGAAATTTGAATAATTTTAAAAAACCATTTTCTCCTTTATATTTATATAAAACATCTAAGTCCCATACCTTAAATAGTTTTATATAATCATCAAAACACCTTGAAAATTCTAGAAAAATACCAGAAAGTAAATGTTATCCCGCCTTTTGGCAAGGCCGTGGCACCAAGGAATTGACTGGAGACCAAAGATTGTCCATCCCCAAGATCGACTATACACAGGTTCACTATGGATACTGGAAAATTTTATCCGAGTCCGGATCGACCCACAGTTAACATGGTATAATGACCAAAGCTGTAGAAGCCAACATTCCAAATTTCAAGTCAATCGAAGTTCGCTCAAGATATGGATTGATCAAATTCAAGGGAAAAGCATCAGTTCGTATCCATCAATGTTTACTCCATTTCGTATCCATCGTGTTTTCTCCATTTTGTATCCATCGTGATCGATCCTCTTTGTATCCATCGACGGTTGACGTTTTGTATCGATTCCATTCGTACGCGCTTCGTATCGATCTCCCACCTACCTAGTTCATATCGATCAGCCAACGGATCGATACGAAACTAATGCTTTTCATCGATACGAAGCAGTATCCAAAGGATCGGCACGAAGGTGTTAGCAAACATCGATACAAACTGGAACGAAGGCTATCGATACGAAGCAACTTCAAGGGAACAATAGGAAGTGGAGCATAGAGCGTCGATACGAATTGACCCTCCATTCATCGATACGAAGAGCGCTTCCCGGGGTCGATACGAACAAAGCGTGGAAAAGGGGAAGAAGAGGTTTCTTGGCACGAAAAGTGGATTGCTCCTGGATTGTGGCTCCACGTCATCGAAGTGCAGCTAATCGATACGAATTGCTATCGATTCGAAGTTGATCGATATGTATATGATCGATACGAAGATGCCAGCTAGATGAAAATCCAAACTTGGATTGAGCATAACTCAAAATCTACAAGTCCAAATGCCACCAAATTTTCACAGGAGCTTGTGTGCCACCTCTACTTTGTCTCTGATCGATCTCAGCCCAAATGGAGGTCGTTTTGGTCGATACGAAATGAATAGGGATTGATCAGGGATCGATCCAAAACCACCCCAGATCAATCATGTGGGCCCACGTGTGAGAAGGGGTATTCCGAGATCTAAGTCAGATTTTTCCAGCCTACGCCTATAAATAGCAGCCTAATGCCTCCAGAAAAGGGACTTTTTGGCTTCTCTACACTGATACTCTGCCGAAATCACTATTATACTTCAGTTGTACTGTTGTAATCTCATGTAATCAGCAAGTCAAATTCAATAAACTTCAATCATTTCATAGTGGACGTGGGCAATACGCTGAACCACTCTAAATTTTTTGCGTTTTCTGCATTTTTTCTTATCTGTTGATTGGTGTGTTTGTTAGATCTGCCTCTTTTTACATTTGCTTTCTTCATTTTATCTCTTCAAACACATCCGAAGAGTGTTATGCCTAATTTTGATACAAACACTTTGGTGCTTTCACTGAGAGATCCCAGCTTTTCTCCTGCTCATTGGATCTACTGCCGATATTGGATTGCAAGAATCTAAGGAGAAGATCTAGATCTCAAGCTTAGAAGTTCTTCCATCCTATTCAAATTTTTTCCAAGTCTAGGAAAGAACTTCGCTATTCATCATGGTCGCTACTAGGACTACCTCAACCGCTACAGATCCGGAAGGATGGGATAGGCAGAACCCCGCACAACTTCCCTTTGCAAACTAGAACGCTGCTGAACCTTCGGACCCGCAAGGCCCTGTCACCAAGGAGGAGTTCCAACTACTGATGCAAGAACTGACTCAAAGTCGCTAGCAGCTTACCCAGCAGCTCCGTACCAACCCGGAGTTAACCAACCGTCTGAATCGAGAAAGACGAAGGAGATCCAGAAGGGATCAGGCTTCTTACTCATCTACTGAAAGTTTAGCTTCCTCTAATTACAATCACAGATCCATGCGGCAAAGGCTGGATGGAAGCTATATACAGGCCGTCGAACATTAGCACACTTTGACTACTGGATAAGCGAGATTTGGTCCGTCAACCAGCCATCAGACCAGACCCTCCTCCTGAGGGGCAATGGTTCCTTATCACGCTACCGATAACCGAGCTGCTGCCGTTACCGTCGAGTTGGAAGCTGGCACTCGGAACCGAACGGATCCGAACCATCGCCAACGTAATTACACTCCTGAGCCTTATGTTCCTGAAGACCTAGAGCCAAGGAGGCAAGGTATGGACCGTCGACCGCGCCCGGCCCATCCTTGCATTGTGGAACCCGACCACACCTTGGCCCAACATGCCCAGAATGTCCATATGCCTGACATCCCGACAATGATCCGCCAGATGATCCGTGAGAGCCAAGGCCTCACAAATGACGACTGGGGAATCTCCTGGAGTCATATCCCTTTCACCGATGACATCCTCTACATTGAACCGCCTCGGCGATTCAGAATACCAACTCTACCTGTTTATGAAGGGAGCTCTGACCCTAACCAGCACATTTTAAAGTATGAATGGTTGATGAATGCCGCACGGGCTGATGATGCGGTCAAATGCCGAAGTTTGCTAATCTTTCTAGGGGGCATCGCGACTATATTGTTTACTAGCCTACCACCCTGATCTATTTCATGTTTCGAATAGTTAGCTACGAAGTTTGTCGAACAGTTTCGCATGCATGTCACAAGGCCCAAAGATGTTAATTCCTTGTCCAGTGTCACTCAAGCTCCTAGAGAGACACTCGGACGTTACATGGAAAGGTTTCATGCCGCTTGCGCAGAGATTAGTAACCCTAGTGACAATTCCATTCTGATGGCATTGACTAAGGGGATCGATCCCGATTTCGAATTTGGCAACTGGTTGGCTGGAAAATCCCCTGCATCATTGGACTGTTTCTATTCCATGGCAGCTCAGTTCTTGATAAGAGAGGATGTCGAACAGTCTAGGAAAAAGGATGATGCGGGGCTCAGTGTAGAAGGAATCTAGAGCAATGTTGCTGTGAAACAAACCAGGGAGAGTTCCCGGAAGGTGTAGTTAAATATACAGAATAAGCAGAATCAGCAGAAAGACGATGGAAATCAAGGCAAGAAGCGGGATCAGAACCGCGGACCGCGACATAGAGCTCCTATGTTTGACACTTATACTCCTTTAAATACATCACTAGAGAATGTGTACTTTCAAACTTATATACTATCCAGTATAAGAAACCTGGTCCGCAGCAATCGTCAGAGAGACAAATTCAAACTGGGAAGTTTTGTAGATTTCACGATAGTAATAACCACAACATGAATGAGTGTCATAATCTACAGGATATTATTGAGAAGTTAATCCGAGAGAGAAAGTTGGAGCAATTCGTTCGGGCGTCGCAGGCTAGAGGTGCAGGCCCGTCGAATCAAAATCAAGTACCGAATCAGGTTAGACCGGAGGATCCCGCGCGTACTGGCGGGAGGTTAGTGATTAACACTGTTAGTGGTGGTCCTCATCCAGCAGATCGGAGATGGAGTCGTATGCCAGCTCCATTAGGCATGCGAGCTTCGAATGTTGCAGTAACTTGGAAGACGGGGCTCCGGCCAAACAACAGAAGACGATGACATACGACATTGTTTCCTGAGACAGGGATGCCGACAGAATCGAAGCCCCTACCATTGATCCACTAGTCATTTCAGCTCAGATAGGTCCTGACTGGATGAAGAGGATCTTAGTGGACAGTGGAAGTTCAGTGAATATACTCTTTAAACGAGCTTACGATAAAATGAAAATGGAAGTGAAAGATTTGAAGCCTTGTCAATCTCGTATTCATGGCTTAAATGGAAGTGCGACTATACCCACTGGGATGGTGGAGCTACCAATGGAGTTGGGAGTTGGAGAACGATGGATAGTCCAGATGTTGCAGTTTATTGTATTGGATATTGATTCACCATACAATGCTTTCTTGGGCGAATCGGTCCTAGCTGAGTTCAGGGCTGCTATCGCCCCTTGGTGTCTGACTTTGAAATTCCCTACCGACATTGGAGTTGGAGTTGTTCAGGGAGACCAGGCTGCTGGACGGGCCTGTTATGTTGTGAGCTGCGGGAGGCGCAACGAAAAGAGAAGGGAAAGGGCGTAGAGGAATCTCTTTGCGTCCGCTTCGCAAATAATTGACAGCTAACGCCTGGGCCTAGGCCCAGGCACCACAACCAATTCCCGAGAGATCTTGACCCAAGAGATACTGAAAGCAAGGATGAAGTCAAAGATAGTCAGGCTTCTCCGGTAGAGCTGACGATCGATGTTCCGGTCGATAATAATGACGATTCTAGAATGGTAAAGATTGGATCTCAGCTAAGCCAACAGATGAAAGAGGAATTGGTTGAATTTCTCCGGGCAAACCTCGACGTGTTTTCCTAGACGCACTATGACATGTAAGGGATCTCACCGGACATCATGAGCCACACCCTGAATATTGACCCGCGGCATGTCCCGGTCAAGAAAAAAAAGCGTGGTATGGATCCAGAGAGATATTCTGCCCTAAACGAAGAGATAGATAAACTCAGGTCGGACGGGTTTATCGGAGAATCATTATATCCAGAATGGGTGTCCAACCCTGTACTTGTCAGGAAACCTAACGGGAAATGGAGAACTTGCATTGACTACTCAGGCTTAAATAAAGCTTGCCCTAAGGACAGTTATCCACTTCCCCGGATTGATCAACTTGTAGATTCAATAGCCAGACACGAGCTCTTATCCTTCATGGATGCATATTCCGGCTACTATCAGATTCCCATGCACCTGCCTGATCAGGAGCATACCAGCTTCGTCACCGATCTAGGACTTTACTGCTACAAGGTCATGCCATTTGGACTCAAGAATGCTGGAGCAACTTACCAACGGCTAGTTAATCGAATGTTTGCTGACCAGATCAGAAAAACTATGGAGGTATATGTGGACGACATGCTCGTAAAGTCACGATTCTCCACCAATCATATCAAAGACCTGAAAGCGATGTTCAACATCCTCCGAGGGTACAGGATGAAACCCAATCCGTTGAAGTGTCACTTTGGGGTCGCATCTGGAAAGTTCCTTGGATTCATCGTCAATTCTCGGGGAATCGAACCCAATCCTAAGAAAATCTGGGCAATTAGAAATCTTGAGACTCCAAGAACTATAAAGCAAGTTCAGAGCCTCAATGGGAAGGTAGTAGCACTGAGCAGGTTCATTTCAAAATCCACCGACAAATGCATTCCCTTTTTCGATCTAATCAGAAAAGGGAAACAGAACTTTGAATGGACTACAGAGTGTGAGGGCGCATTCCGAGCACTGGTTCAACACCTATCCACACCACCCATTCTGTCAAAGCCTATTGATCACAAGAGATTGTACATCTACTTGGCGATGTCAGAAAATGCAATCGGTGCTGCTTTAATTCGGGAAGAGGATCGGATACAATGGCCAGTCAATTACGTCAGCAAACGACTGATCGGAGCGGAGAGAAATTATCCGAAGTTGGAGAAGTTAGCTTATTGTCTTGTCATTACCTCAAGGAAGCTCCAACCATATTTTCAGGCTCATCCTATCACTATCTACATCGACCAACCGTTACGACAGGTCCTTACGCGGCCTGAGACGTCTGGTAGGTTACTCAAGTGGAATATCGAGCTGAGTCAGTTCGACATCACTTATACACTGAGGCGAACTGTTCAAGGACAAGTCCTAGCAGACTTCACCGCCGAATTCACTATCCTGGAGGACTTGTCCGGAACCAGTGAATCTCCTAAATATGTCTGGAAGCTACATACTGATGGTGCATCAAATGACTGCTGCTCAGGTGCTGGGGTTGTACTCGAAACTCCTGAAGGCCGACCTATATGCTATGCTTTGAAGTTCGATTTCCGTGCGACCAAGAACAAGGCCGAATACGAAGCCCTGCTCGCCAGACTAAGGCTTACCAGAAATTTAAGAATCATTGCTGTGGAGATTTACTGCGATTCACAATTGGTCGTGTGCCATGTTCATGGGTATTACCATGCCAAAGATCGAAGACTGGCTGCTTATCTTGCTCGGGTCCAGGAAATATTGAATCAGTTTGATTATTATGCCATATATTGCATACATACCCTGACAACACAATCCGAAGGCCGATTCCTTGGCAAAGTTAGCAAGCACCGATGAGGCATAGCAAATGGGACTCGTTCCCATTGAGACACCATCTTCCCCGAGTATTGATCTAATGGAGACCAACTGGGTACTTGAAGCCGTACCCGATAAGGAATCATGGATAACTCCATTCAGGAACTATCTCGAGCATGGGACCCTGCCAGAGCGCAGAAGTGAGAAAAGGCAAGTTCTTCAAAATGCTTCGTGATTCACTATTCAGAATGGAGTCATGTATAGAAGAGAGTACTCTGTTCCTTTACTCCGGTGTATCATCCACGATGAAATCAAACGAGTATTACATGATGTGCACGAAGGAGAATGTGGCAATCACACCGAGGGGCAAACTCTTGCTAAGAAAGTACTCCGATATGGTTATTATTGGCCGACTGTAAATCGCGACGCATCAGATTATGCCAGGAAATGTGACAGATGTCAGAAACACGCTCGGATTCCAAGAGCCCTGCCTACCGAAATAACTCAAATGTTCAGTCCATGGCCGTTCGCAATATGGGGCATCGACATTATTGGGTCTCTACCTCTAGCTAAAGATGGCGTAAAGTACGCCATCATTGCAGTTGATTACTTTACCAAATGAGCGGAAGCCGAGCCTCTTGCTACTATCACAATGAAGAAATTGATTAACTTTATGGTACGCAACATTATCTGCCGATTTGGTCTCCCACATACCATCATCACTGACAACGGTGCCCAATTCGATAGTGTAGAGTTCAAGAATTTCTGTCAGCAATTCCATATCCAAAATAAGTTCTCTGCAGTTGCACACCCTCAAGCGAATGGACAAGTCGAAGCTGTTAATAAAGTTATAAAGTCCATTCTGAAGAAACGATTGGAAAAAGCCGGGGGCAAATGGGTCGATGAACTTCCTATGGCCCTATGGGCTTATCGAACAACCCACAAGTCCACGACGTGCCACAGCCCATTTTCACTTTCCTACAGTTCAAAAGCCGTTATTCTAGTCGAGTTGGAAGTGCCTTCTCATCGTGTGATATATTATGATCCGAAGACAAATTCTATATTGCTTGCCGAATCTCTGGACTTACTAGATGAGAAGCTTGAAGAGACTGATTTAAGGGCAGCAGCACATCGAAGTTGAGTCGCCCGATTGTACAATGCTAAGGTCCAACCCCGAACCTTTGAACTTGGCGATCTCATGCTCAAGAGGATTTACCCGGTCCCTTCGCATATGAAACCTACGAGGAAGGACCGTATGTTATTGAACGAAGACTCGGAGACGACACATTTAAATTATCGACCATCGATGGTCTCACTTTACCAAGAGCCTGGAACAGCGAGAGTCTTCGTCGCTACTACACATAACAGGCTTTATTTATTCATTCAGTCTGCTTTTCATCTGCAATTTGTTTATGCATTTCGAAATTTGAACTTGTAATAAGGCAACTGACTTTGCCATACTTTCTTATTTCAACAATAAAATGCAATCTCTTCGAGCAAGAGCAGTGATTCTTAAAATGCGGCATATGACCGTCACAATGCACGGAGAACTAAGTTCCCTCCCACGGTGGGACTTATTCAAATAGGGAGTGACTGTGATACGACCGGTCACTCTCTAAGTGAAAGCCAAACTCGGGAGCAAGCCATCACACTGAAGCTAAAAAGGATTGATACATGACAATCCTCTAACTAACTCCGGCTCCCATAGTGCAAGCTGGAGTATAAACTTACAAATATGGGCTCGAAGAGGGTGGATTCGTCTACCTAACGACTTCGCCCGTATTTAATCCAAGTCTAAGGAAGATGGATCCGTCCGTCTAACGAACCCACTTGTTAACTCAGGGTGGATGTGACTCGACCGTCCACGATCCGGATGAATCTATCGTTCCCAAAGTGCGAACAAAATCCTAAAACTCAAAACAGATGTGATTGACCGTCTGTTGACCAACTCCAGATTCCCAGAGTGCGAACTGGAGTATAAACATCAAAATGGGTGTAACTGACCACCCATCGACTAACTCTAAGTCCCCAGAGCGTGGGCTGGAGTATAAACACAAACCAGGTGTGAACCGACTGCCCATGAGACAACTCCGAGCGGAGTGCGGACCGGAGTATAAACACAAATTGGGTGTGATTGACCACCCACAAATCAATCTAAGTCCCCAGAGTGCGGATGAAATTCTAAATATCAAACGGGTGTGACTGACCGCCCGTAAAATAACTTAAGTCCCCAGAGCGCGGACATATCTTTAAACATTAAACGGGCGTGACCGACCGCCAACATACAAGTGTAATCCCCAGAGTGTGGATGTGATTACCAATAGATGAGCGAGTGTGATCCGACCACTCGAACTCGTCTCGTTTCAACTTCGTTTCAACTAAGTTAAGCTCGATTTATCGAAGGCGGAAAACGACTGTCAACCAACCATTTCAATTTATCCCTGGGACTGGGGGCAAAACTCAAGTACGAGCTACTGACCGAGATAGTGCAATATTGGGACTCGACTTGGCGCTCGGTTATGACCCAAAGCCATAACTTCGGGACTTAACAACCGAACTCAGGCCTGATTCAGAGATTAAAACCTCACAGGTACATTGAATGGAAATTCGAGCGCTGAAACACTTAAGCAAATAAACACAAAATTATGATGAAAAAAAATGGAATTTCATTTCAACTATTCTTTGAAAGGGAAGGATAAGTACAAAAATTATTGCTAGAATCAGGGGCCGAACCCGCATCTATACATGGCCTATAGGAAGCAAAAAGAAATTCCTATCTACCTACCAAAAAGGGAGCAAGAAGACATGTCTACTCCCTCGGTTTCTTCTTCTTCTTCCTCGGCGTTGACCCACTGGAGCTACTGCTCGGATGCCTCTTCGAGCCTTTGCCTTTTGGTGGTTGGTCACCAGGCGAAGGAATAATGGTAATCTCTTCCTCCAAACTCATGGGAATTGGAATACTTTCTGAATATGGATTCGGAGGAATAGGAACACTCTCGACGTGGGAAGAAGAGAGAGGCACTGCGGTATCGACAACTGTACCGTCGGGAGAAATCATTCGCAGAGGAGCTGGGCCAGGACCCGCCATACCACCTCCAATACCACTGGCCTATGCCGCCGCTTCCATCTCGGCGTTAATCTCTACCATTATCTCTTCCTCATGAATTGTGTCAGCGTCCATGGGAATGCTGCTAGTTGGGCCTGAAGAGCTAGCTGTGAATGCGCCTTCGCCCATGACGAATGGCAGGTCGGTAAGTGGGTCACTTTGATGACCAAGGAGCTCTTTCATCATCTGTTCGTCAAAAATGAAAGGGCTCCCCTGCACTCCCTCAGTTGGTGCAGCGGTCGTTGTTCTGGTTGCCTCCGTCATAAGGGCCTCCTGCTCATGATGTTGCATTTGGGTTGCAGGGGGCGCGGTCGGCGCAGCTCCTATCGCTGGATGAAGATAAGAAAAAATATTAGTGACTTCTTCAGATAATATTCCAAACTTGGAATGAATTCAAGAAGTGTTTAGAATACCTTCCTCGGATTGGCTCGCAGGTGGAGCCGGAGCAGCTACAGGGACGTGCTCGCGAGCTAAAGACAACTACGGTTGGTCAGGATTGTAAGCAGGCACATATAGAGGATCAACTGTAGGAATAGATACGGGCTGGGTTGCCACAGGATTTTCAGAGCTCGTATCATGATGCTCAACGCCAGAACCCTCTCCAGCCTCTGGATGCTGAGTGACGAGTCTCTCTTTTTCAAATATGATAGTGGCATCGTGGAGAACTCTTCTCTTGTCCTCAGTCAACAACCGGTTCTTCAATTCGAACTCATCAATGGATTCAATATGATGCTCTACTTTTTCTTCTTCAACCAAGCGGCACCAAGCATTATATAAATGCGATGGGTAATCTTCGAGCTAGCTTAGATTTCGATGCTTCAGAACATTAACATTATATATGATGAGGAGATCCTCAATGTCGCCCTCCAGCCTGGCCTCTGCCGCTCTGGCCTCAATCTCAACCCTAGCCTTGGCTTCCTACACCTTTAGTACCGCCGCATCCCGCTCACTCCTAAGTTCCATAGCTTGATCACATGCCTCTTGGGCAGCCTTATTAGCGTCGTCCTTTTCTTTGACGACCTCAACATACTTCACGTTAAGCTCATTGAGCTCCTTGAGCGCATTATCCCTCTCGGCTGTGACAGTGGCATTTCTATGGCCCATATCATCGACCAAAGTTTTCTTGTTCGCCTCATCAACTTTCCTCAAGGCCTCTGTTTCTGAGTCCCTCAGAGTGTCGTTCTCAGCAGTGAGCACTTGCACTATACGGTCCTTCTAAGCGAGATCGGTTCCCGGGTTTTCAATTGTCTCCACCCACTCGAAGGCCACTACCGATGCTTTCTCTGCGGTCTTCATCCATTCCCGATACTGGCTATGAACATCGTATATATAGTCATGCATCGTTTGTTCTGCCTCATTGGGAATTCGTTTTAAATGTGGAGGGAATATGAAGCCGTCAAAGCAGACATTCGAAAAATCCTTTTTCAACTTAGCAATTCTAATCGCTCCTTCCCTGGTGGGTTCTGTGACGGCTTGTTCAGTGGTGATGGGTGTTTCAGTTATAGTCCTCCAACACTGTTGGTCAGGCCTTGAAGCTTGGCAAGGTGGTGTTTGATGCGAAGACTCAAGGGGTTGTTTGCTAGAGCCAGAAGATTGTGTTGGACCTCTAGGTGGCGGGGAGCACGACTGGGAATGGCACCTATACTATCTCTTCTTCTCCCTCTCCCTATCCATTTCCCTCTCGTAGCGCTCCCTCTCGATTGGAGTAACCACGATCGCGGTCTCTATCGGCCTTACGTCTGCGAGACTCAAAATATGAGCTAGAGGAATGGCGTGCAGAATGGAGACTACCAAGTATAGATCCCCGCCTTGACATCGTATTTGTAAAATGAGAAGAGAAACAGAGTTGGCAATCTTCAGAGATGAATATCTTGTGATTAGAAATTGTGTGGTGCCGCGGAGTGTGTGTATGCATGTGCAAACCCCCCAACCAACCGGTTGTAAAAGCCGTACTCGAAGGAGTTGGCTCTCCTATGCCTAAGACGCTTTGGAGCCCCTCTAATCCGGTATCTTGGTGCAAAGGCAAGTCATCCGGAATGGGGATGTCCGCCGGTCCTGTAAAGGAGCTCTCCATCTACAAAGGAGGAATCTCTTGACTAGTATCAGGCAAAGAGACTAAGACGGTTTTGCGCCTTACAGATTTTCAAGCAGTAGACTTGCCTCTTCTCTTTCGCTCTAAAGATTAAGGACTTTGTGAAGGCCCAGCTGCGGGCTCATCTCCAACAGGCATATTCTCATTACCGCCTTGTTCAGTAATTACTATCCCGGGAGCTCTCCTTCGAGCTTGCCTCACCGGGGCTATCCTAAGAACTCCTACGAGTCCAATGCTTTGATCTTGGTCAATTAGCCCAACGGCAACCAGATTTTCATCCGTAAGGACTTCATCGATCTCTCTATGCTCGACGAGAACCTCTTGAAGAAACCTTACTATCTTCTTAAACTGAGCACCTTCAGGTCACGGAATTGAAGTTGTAAAAAGAAAGAAAGTGTTAAACTCGACAACCATTACCCAGTTAATTAGCAAAGAGGCTAGTGCACTTACGTCTGGCTAGCCACCGTCTGGCGAACCCTGGTGGACACCGAACGAAGAACCATTCGGCCTTGAAATAACTCAACTTGCCCCACATCCCAACCATGATCTAACAGTTCCTAACTGCCTCTAAGAAAGTGAAGCAAAGGTTGTCCCCATGGCTCTTTACATTGAATAAGAATCTAATCTTTTCTACCGTCGGAGGACGAAAGAGATGCTCCATGAAGATGACAAAAAGACTTTTCAGCAAGGCATACCCATTCGGATGCAATTGGGATGGAGCAATCCTCAAGAAAAATAGAACTTCTTGGATGAATTGGTTAAAAGGAGGAAGTGTCCCGGCTACACACATAAACATGTTGCAGGCTGTGTACCCTTTTGGGGGGTTATGGGCTCTATCTGCTGGCCCCAGCAGTAAGACATCATCTAGTGACAACCCATGCCTTAGGAAAATCCTGCCTAATATGTCTTAGAGCGGATAGAGTCATGTGGATATGCGATAAAAACTGCTCCCGGTAGTTCATCCGGAGCTGTGCTAATGGCGTCGTCTGCAATAACTGACATTTCAATTGTGGGAAGGGGTAGACTCTGAACTTCCTACGACTGTGAACTTCTGGGTTCCATAGCTATTGTACTCGGTAAAAACCATTGTTAGATGGAAAAAAACCCATGTTCCCCCCAGTGCGAAGTGCGTGAATGTGTTGTGCAATGCAGTGCTACATGATACTTAAAATTCTACAAAACTTGAAGGGCGTTCAAACAACAAGACTTCTGGTTTCAATCGGAGTGACCGTCATCGCTGACCGTCACAACCGTGCCAACCTGACTTCGGAGAACGATCCATGTTAGAGTTCATGAAATTTGTCAAGTTACAGTTCCATCGACAAGCTTCAAAAGGTAGTCAAATATACCGTGAAAATGTTAAGTCCAATCATGCAAGGCAGAAGCTCGTCGGAGTCAAAAATTCGAATGTGCGAAAAAGTTTGTATCCATCATTCAGTTATGCAAGGCAGAAGTTCAAACTTGGATCATTCCACAGAAGCCCGATTTCGTATCGATCAAAATAAAACAGGTTTCATATCGATCATCGATCCTCAGCTTCGTATCGATCATCGAATGAGGATTTTGTATTGATCCCCAACATGGGATTTCGTATCGGTCGCCTACAATGGGAGTTCATATCGATCATCGGCTCCTCGACTTCGTATCGATCGCTTCAGATCGATACGAAGTTCCACCACACCAGATCGTTACGAAACTCCTTCTTTCACCTATCGGTTCCGGATCAATGCAAACTTCCCATTCTAGATCGATACAAGATCTGATTTCTTCCTTCCTTCATCGATACAAGATCGAGGCTAAGGGTCCTTCCATTGATTCTTTCGTATCCATCAGTGATCCTTCTTCTCCAAACAGCTTAAACGTCGTTTCCTCCTCCCTCAACCATGCTCCGACCCAACTCCGACCTTGACACCACCGGAATCGGCTACAAACGTGGACGAATTGTCATTAGAACTCGAATCTCATCGTTTTAATGTGAACTGATTGGTCAGTTACCTAATTTAAGCAGTTAGATCAAGGGATTAATGGATTGGATGATTCAAAAACAAAGGCAGTTCTTCTTTCTCTTTAGCTTGGATCGATATGAAGTCGATGTGTGGGAATGAAAACATATGAAATTTTTCTAAGTCCCGAGCATATTTATATGGATACGAGACCAAGGCAGAAGTCGATTCGTCTCCCAGTTATGTTGACCGGTAGGAACGGTCTCCCCTCCAATTGCTACAAAGTAACCTATTCGTATCCATTTACCATCGATCCAGAACACAGCTGTTCGTATCCATCAATGATTTATCGATACGAAGTGAAAGTTTCGTATCCATCGCTTTGAAGCTCACCGAAATTCATATCCATCGATACGAGATATTTTTAAAGGCCAACTAATTCATATCAATCACCGTCGATACGAAGATGATTTTCCAACTTCTCAAATCGATCCAGGAGAGGACCGATATGAAAAAATACTCTAAAACGACCATCAAGCGTCGTTACAACTCGAATTTCACATCGATCCAGGAGTGGATCGATATGAAACTCGATTTAAAAAAAACTTGACAACGACTTGTGAACGTGCGAACGTTAACGGGAGTCAGGTTAACATATGTGCATGTATGACGGACTAACATTAAATTTTCAAAATTCACAGGAGTCGAATGCTCACCTGATGACAATTACAACAGTGAATAACAAATTGCTAGCACTCAACACTCATTTACAACAATGCACTGCGTAATCATTGGTAGTCAACGATTCAATATTTATATTGCTGAAAGTCAATTAGAGGTCACATCTTTTAACGAAAAGACAACGACTATTCAACGAATCGAATAGGACTTTTCAAAATGAAGATTGCAGCTTTTCAAAGCACGTCATGTTCTCACAAGACGTACTTTGGGGGGAAAATGTTATCCCGTCTTTTGGTAAGGCCGTGACACCAAGAAATTGACTGGAGACCAAAGATAGTCTGTCCCGAAGAACGACTATGCACAGGTTCACTATGGATACTGGCAAATTTTATCCGAGTCCGTATCTACCCACAGTTAATATGGTACAATGAGCAAAGCTGTAGAAGCCAACGTTCCAAATTTCAAGTCAATCGGAGTTCGTATGCTCAAGATATGGATCGATCAAAATGAAGGGAAAAGGCATCGGTTCATATCCATCAATGTTTACTCCATTTCGTATCCATCATATTTTCTCCATTTCGTATCCATCATGATCGATCCTCTTCGTATCCATCGACGGTTGACGTTTCGTATCGATTCCATTCATACGCGCTTCGTATCGATCTCCCACCTACCTAGTTCGTATCGATCGGCCAATGGATCGATACGAAACTAATGCTTTCCATCGATACGAAGTGGCCTACGGTAATCGTTACGAATCCATCAAGTGCCATCGATACGAAGCAGTATCCAAAGGATCGGTACGAAGGTGTTAGCAAACATCGATACGAACTGGAACGGAGGCTATCGATACGAAGCAACTTCAAGGGAACAATACGAAGTGGAGCACAGAGCATCGATACGAATTGACCCTCCATTCATCGATACGAAGAGCGCTTCTCGAGGTCGATACAAACAAAGTATGGAAAAAGGGAAGAAGCGGTCGCTCGGCACGAAAAGTGGATCGCTCCTAGATTGTAACTCCACGTCATCGAAGTGCAGCTGATCGATACGAATTGCTATCGATCCGAAGTTGATCGATATGTATATGATCGATACGAAGACGCCAGCTAGATGAAAATCCAAACTTGGATCGAGCATAACTCAAAATCTACAAGTCCAAATGCCACCAAATTTTCACAGGAGCTTGCGTGCCACCTCTAATTTGTCTCTGATCGATCTCACCCCAAATGGAGGTCGTTTTGATCGATACGAAATGAATGGGGATCGATCAGGGATCAATCCAAAACCACCCCGGATCAATCATGTGGGCCCACCCACATGTGAAAAGGGGTATTCCAAGATCTAAGTCAGATTTTTACAGCCTACGCCTATAAATAGCAACCCAATGCCGCCAGAAAAGGGACTTTTTGGCTTCTCTACGCTGATACTCTGCCGAAATCACTATTATACTTCAGTTGTACTGTTGTAATCTCTTATAATCTGCAAGTCAAATTCAATAAAAATTAATCATTTCATAGTGGACGTAGGCAATACGCCGAACCACTCTAAATTTATGCGTTTTCTGCATTTTTTCTTATCTGTTGATTGGTGTGTTTGTTAGATCTGCCTCTTTTTACATTTACTTTCTTCATTTTATCTCTTCAAATACATCCGAAGAGTTTTGTGCCCAATTTTGGTACAAACAGTAAATTAATATGTTCTCTTCAACATATAAAAATTTCGGATCCAAACAATAGTTATTTTACCCGTAAATAATTTTTATAATCCAAATTAACCTTTTCTTCTTTAAAAAATTATGAAAAATCCACGAAAATTCTGAAAATTGAAACCCATCTCTAAAATAACATTTTAGATCATCATAAAAATTTTCAAGGCTAACGGATGTCATTTAATAGGGTTTTCATCTTAAAACATGTCATAAAATCTATATGAACATACAAAAATCATCAACATGTATATATATTCTTTTATCATACGAAAACATGGCAAACATTTGCAAAATCATTCGAAATTAACCTTAAAACCGAAACCAAAAATATCTAGAGATGTAAACGTTATTCACCTTTGCTTTAATGATTAAGGAGCTTGAGATTTGAATGAGTTTGATTTGAATTTGCTTTCCTTAAGCTTCTCTTTTGTTTCCTCTTCTTCTTCCTTTGTTAATGGTGGCCGACCAAGCTTTTAATTTTTGAAAATGAGAATGAACATGTGTTTGGAATACACGGCCTAAGGAAGACAATATAGGAATGGCCTCTTTCCCATAATACCCCTCCTCTAATTCATTTTAACCCTTTATTAAGTTTATTAGTTTAAAAAGGCACGGCTAATTTAATTAAATCTAATCTCAATCCCCTTATCAACCCATTATTTTATTTAGTTTATCTAACTAAATCTCCTAAATAGTGTTATCAAAAATCTGGGGTGTTACATATTTCATAAGAAATACATTATTCCATAAGTCGATATCACTCTGTATAATATATTGAAGATCATGAACCTTCAACATAAGGTTGTCCTCTACCATATATATACTAATAAATTACTTGCAAACTCCTTACATGTTGAGCAGACTCAAGCTGGGGATGTTATGTGTAGTATTATTAATATATTGTATAGACATGGTAATATAACTATATGTATTTGTTGAGCAGACTCAAGGTACATATAATATATTTAGGCCATCGCCATAGGGTAGGTGCAAGTGAATAATTTTGTTTTGATTTGTTAAGCAGACTCAAGGTCGAAATGACAGATTAGGACAAGGAACCATGGGTTAGGAGTTGTATGCGATACAATCGACAAGGAGTTATCCACCGTTTGTGAGGCTATGATTTGTTGAGCAGAATCAAGGTTAGGATCCCAAGACAAACGAGTCCTAACACCCACTAGTAAATTTTAAAGACTTCTATGTTTCATCTTTGGGTTTGGAGAAACATAAAAGACTAGTAGGATCCTTATTAGAGAAATGAAATAGTAACATTTAATCTTTCTAATATTGTAAGAACATATGCTAAATAATGTTATAATTATCTACAATGATAAATTTGTATATTTAATATGATTGATAAAACATTTATCAATTAATATATAATATGAACAAAATTGAAAATTAACAAATGGAAATATAACATATACTTGCTATTAAATGCCTATTGCATGTCAATGTTTTCTATACCCATGCAAGTTCTTAGTTTTAAAACTACTTAATATGTTCGTAATATGGTCACTTATGTGTTTGTTTGGTTGAGATAGTGTATTGCATTCCCTGAGTTTTAAACACTAAAATCACTACAAGACTATGGATATTTGATCCATATACTATTATATATAAATGTTATACAGTGAACAGTCACAGTTCGTAATGTACGATACTTTGATGAAATTAGTTCTACAAAACAAACAAATAAACTGTATCATGAGATCGAGTATATAATTTTATTGATTACAATAAAGATCGTGTTGCATTATGTGTAACCGCAAGACCAAAACTACAATATAAATTTAAGAACTCGATTGCTGATATGTCAATTTGATCAGTTTACGCAAAGTGTAACATATTTAATGTCCTTAAATGTTAAGGATGATTGAATGTGCTTTTGTATAGAGTTTGTTATGATATTGTAGTGAACACTATTCTTTTGAATGATTCAACCATTTAGAAGAGAGAACAAATATACAAGAGTAGTTGTGATTTAAGGTACAGTTGGGATGGAGAGGGTGAATAGTCACTTCTGCTTTATAAAGAAACATCAAAAGCAATAATTGTAATAATAATTGATGCTTAATATTGGAATAAGAAATATGATTCATATTCTAAAATGCATTTTCATATAGAAAATTGTTTTCTATGAGATTTATTTCTTTGAGTTCAAGATATTTGATCAAAGAATTCTCCACTGTAAACTAGTTGTAGTATATGAAATAAATAATCAATATTTAGTGAATAATGGACCTCCAAATTCAGTACGCTGTTATAGTAATGGCGGAAATAGTAGGACCATACCATACAACACTTATTGAGTGTTTCAAGTCACGAAAATTGTTTTTGTAAAACGTACCGCACATTATTTATGAAATAATATTTGTTCTTTGGTGATGACAAAAGAATAGACATAATATTATTTCAATGAATATATGTTATGAAATGAAACTGTAGTAAAGGTATTTGATACATTGGAAAATACAGAAGTATCTAAAATTATTTACAATTATTTTGGAATTATAGACTAGGTTGTAGTTTTGAGAAATAATTTATATTATATGATTATGAATCATATGATACTAGTTAATTGTATCTCAAACAATTAAGGGCTATGCACCCATTTAGTGGGAGCATCATAAGAGTTGATGAACCCTTCGGATTGATATATGTATGTTATTGCAAGTCAACTAATGCCAAAACAGCTCCACATACTTTGTTATATTCGCTGATGAGTTATCACCGATGGGACATGTGTATTTGATACACATGTAGTATGTCAGTGGTAAACTCATAAAGTATAAAATAGAAGTAAATAAAATAATGTGCAATAAAATAAAATGATTCAATTTGATCGAATAGGTGAGTATATTGGAAATAGTTTCGAATGTACCTAAAAATGAATAAAGATTCAACCACAAAGGTAACTCCTCCCTATAACACATAATGATGTATTGATAAGGAGTAATCAAACTTTGTTGGACAAAGCATGATTAATGATAAGTAAAGTTGAGATAAATTCTTTCTATACGGTGTGTACTTAAGAGTAGTACACTAGGTTAAAACTAATATCATCCAAAGAATGGTTTAACAACCAAATAAGATAAGGATTAATAAGAAACTCCTACATATCCTAGGCCAATTAGTTGGCAGGTTGTGCAAATTGTAAAACTGCACTTGATAATTGTATGTAAGGGATCTTGTATGGATCGTCCTAAGAGAACTTTGGAAACTATAGTCATTGGATGACAAATTTATGTTGTGAATATAAATATATTTTAACTAATACTAAATCGGTTTTATATAAGGTAATTCATAAAAAATTTATGAATGCCCATTCCATTGCACTAAGAAACAACTATTGTTTCAAGAATAACCAATTTCGTAGCGAAGGAATTTCTTTAAGAAATTATTGGTGTAAGATGGATTTCGATATGATCTAAGGATAAAACTGATTACAAAGGATGGAATGAAATTAACCAAACAAAATTGAACACAGCACATTAGAATGTCTAATAAGTATTCTTGTATATTTAAGAGAAACTATGAGTTTCTTATCAATGTCAAGAATATATAATCCTCGGTAGTCAATTAAACCATTAAGAGTATTGACTCCACGATGTGGTACGATGAGAAAATCCAAAATATATTCCAGGTACACTATCAAAATATGATTTTGATAGTTGTATCCGAAAGGATACAATCCCTTTGGTCGCATATGTTCCTTTAAGAGAAAGACAAATATAGTAGGAATGTAATGAGCCATATTGATAAGAATAATAACATAAATTTCAATTGTTGAAAATAACGTAATAGATTCACCATTCGATGTGCTCAAGTAGTTTCAGATTTTACTCACAAAATTATCGCATAGTATGACTTTATGTTTTGGTACATATTTGTTGAAATAGAAAATTCTAAATAATGATTTAGAGCAAACTGTTTACCCAAAGTGTCTCGAAGTCAGTGAGAGCGATATTGAGTTTGTGAGTTTTTTGGATAGGATACAAGAACAGATACGAAAGTGTAGTCCGACAAGTATCAAAATTGAACAAATGTTTTGATAAGAATATCAAATAGTTTGATTATCGATCAAAATGTAGAGGAAGCATGTGTTCATAAGAAAGGGCGTTAAAAAGGTACAAAGATATTTCTAAACCATAAGTAAAAAACACACTGCTGATTGTTATCGATGTACTTGTGTTAAAATTAGCTTTAGTTGTTTTAATACTCGACATTGGACTTATAAATGATGTCATTTATAATAAGTATAAAATATGTTGGGAATGTCCCAAATGGTATGTAAGGACACCTTATTAAAATATTTAATGCAAAACATGTAAGATGGATTCCTTAAGTTTTGGCAATAGGAATTATCATACATGTTATGTTGTTTATAATATAGTGATTTGTTTATGTATTTGGTACATGAAGCAAATATCAAATCCATATTGATATCACTAAATGATTGTTTGAAGTGTTCTCGTGTATTTCTGAAATACTAGAGAATTATTTATAGAAACAATAAACTTCTTATGAAGGAGTATTCGGACTCAAACTTCATAAATGATATTGAGTATAATACGTCACAACAATAAATTCAAGTTAATAAACTTTAAGTTGGAAATGTTCCAAATGAAAGACTATGACTGATTCAATAAAAAAGGCTACGTACATCGCCTTGAATAACGTCATAATAAAAACATTGTATATAAATATAAATGCACAAATTTACAACTGTGATGAGAGTGATTCTAAATGTTAAGAATCTCATAACATTGCTATATGATAACAATGTCGCGATATAGTTCGTAACCGAACTTACAGCTTACTTGAAGTCGAGAAACATACTCTGAATTGTTCCACATGATAAAATAGTTTATCACCATCAAAGAGAGTTGATTGACAGAGTAGAAAATTAAAATATAATAGCATACCAGTTCACGAAGGGACTAACCCAATTGGTTTTTAGAAAATTAATCTGAGAATTTGGAATGAGATTCCATAATTGACCCCAAGTTCAAGTGAGAGATTAATAGAGTTAGGGGTATGCCCTAGTGGCAATTATGTAATTTGTTACATATGTCTAACTTGATAACCAACCTTGTTCAAAATAAAAGGTATTTTCTTTCTATTGTATACTTCATACAATGTGTTATATTAATAAATTAACTTAATTAAAAGTATATTTAATAGAAAATTCATAAATGGTATATTTTGTGATAGTAGTTACAAAGTGTTGTAACCGTGAGTAATTTCTCATAATGAAAACAAATATACCATTTTAAATATTCCTAGTCAAGATGTATCGAGGCTGGATATCGATACATCTCTCCAAATGTTAGGCAGTGTATTACTCATGGCTGCTGGGGGCACCAAGGGCTTACGTACTGATAGTTATTGGATAACTATGGAATGACTCACTAGATAGTTTTATATTGGTTAATATAACTAAAGTAAAATAGAAAATATCGATGTGACTAATTTACACAGTTACCTCGACTTGAGAATACTATTGGTCTTCAATGTGGAAGCTCCGCTTTGATTATAGTTAAATCGTGGCACGGCATCCATCAAACGACTATAGTTGGGTTGAGTGAAAGCATTGGAAATGAAACATTATTCAAGAGAGGATTCGTCTCCTCACTTATATGAGGTTAGTATCATGGTCAACTGATGTCAACTCAAAGTCAAAGTCTCTGGTCAGAGCAGTTCAAATAGCAATAATTGCTATTATTGAACCAAGGACTTTGTGTTTGGAATATGAAGTTGAATGTGGATGATATTGGAAGTTTGACCATTACCAGATTCCATAAGTCCTAACGCGATATAATTTTGACGGAGAAAATTAGTGTAAATAATTGTCACTATCGGGTACCGCTTATAATAAGTAAAATTGGATTTTACCAAAAGATGTGTAAGCGATAAATTCAGCCAAAATGTCACACTACATGCTAAGTAGCATATGAACGTTAATATTCGAATAGTTTGATATTAATCGCTGACTGAATTTACATCTTTAAGTCGCATAACCGTAATGATAAATTCTCTGAAAAACCACATGATTTGATTAATTTATAAAATGTTGTAATTGATTAAATTAATTGATATTTTAGAAATATTAATTATTATTTAATTTATTTAATGTTTGGAAGTTGTTTGTAATTATTTTAATGGCATTTATAAAAGTTATATTTGCGTGCATTAATATGCGATATCGAAGTAAATTAAATAAAAGATAATTGCATGAAATTATTTATGCAAGTTTTATGTCATTTGATGGCATTATTTGTGTAAATTTTATGTCATTTTATGACATCATGTGAAAAGAAAGGATTGAAGAGAGAGACAATTAAGGGAATTAATTAGGAAAATTTTAACTAAAGAATGGAAAAGGTTTCATTCTTTCAAATAAAACATATTCTTTAATTCATTCTGTATGTACAATTCATTCTTTCTCATTCATTCTTTTTCTTTCTCTCCAAAATCTTTCAACTCTAGATAAAAGCAACAAATAAAATAAAACCAAAATGGTTCATCCATCTTTTGCAAGGATATGATGTGGATCTTGAAGATCCGAGGAGATATCATCATTCAAGATGTGATTTCTAGGCAACATTCTTAGGTGATCCTCTGATTTATTTATTTATATATTTTATTATTCATATGTTTGGATATGAATGGTTCATTGTGTGCTTAATAGATTAATTTTAAACATGCGAATCAAAACCCTTTTTATCTCAATTAATAACTTGTTTATTATTTGATTCAACTCAGATCTGCACATGTTTTTCATTCTTTGTTTATTTACGTAAATTATTGATAATATTATTTATGATTTAATTCCCTTTTTATCACATCTTCTTTAATAATATATGTTTATAATATCAGTTGATTTACATATATTTTGTGTTATTCCATTTTCGATTGCATGTCCATGTTCTTAACATTCGAGTTGTGAAATATTACATCTCATTTAATTTGTGGTTCATATTTTTCTTATAGTTCAGATCTGAAATTTTATTATGAATTTATATATGCCAAATTTGTCCACTTTACTCCTGCTTGAGACCATTTATTTATATGATTTATTTTGTTTCAACTTATATAAATTACATATGTTATATATTTTAAATCATCTGAGAATTGAATATGATTTTATATGATTTGTGTTTGATTTTTTTCTTTATTGTATTCTTTTGTTTAAAAAACATAATCGGACTTTTGTGTACATTTATTAACTTCTAATTCTAATACATACTAAATCAAAAGCTTCACATATTCATTTGTTATTTTAAATTTTAAACTAGCTTGCAATTAATTACATATATGTGTGAATGTGTTGTTTTAATTTAATGTTTCAAATTTTACTTTTATGTACATTCACAATTTTAATCTTAAAATTCTTCCTAAATTGAAGCTTGATTATATTTGTTCATTCTAGATTTCAAATTATGATAATGGTGAAAATTTATTTTATATGCATATATGTTTTAGAGTTTATTTACTAACTTGAATTGACATTTATTGAATGAGTAAAGGAAGAAAAAAAATGCTCTATCTTTCCCTTTACATAAATGTCTGCTTTAATTTCTTAACTATCCTTTTTGTTAATATAAGTTAATTTTATATGTTACTATAATATTTTTCAATATATTATGCATTAGTGTAAATTGAACTTACACACACACAAACATATTTTTCTATCACTTGCATGTTTTAAAATAAAATTTGGACAACAAAAGCATGTATTAATTTTGTAGTAAATGACATTAATTTGTCACTTAACCTAATTAAAGAGAGAGAGAGAGAAATGAAAGGTTTCCCTCTCTGCATTTATGGTCTATCTTTCCCTAGTTAATTATTTGTGTTAAGAAAAAGAAATAAAGGGTTTCTTTCTCTAACCTTTACATGTTTATTTGCATACTTTTATATGCTTCTCATATGTTGTCCTTATCATTCAAACACATAAATGTATTTGATACATTCATTAAATTACATACTTATTTGAATTTAAATCTCCTTTAATTACCAAACTAAATTAAATATTGATTTTATTTAAAAGAAAATTTAGATAAGATCTAAATGTATTTAGACATCCTAGGCCTGGTAAAAAAAAATTTGAAATTCACTTATTTCTTTCGCTGCGGGCTGACCCAGTTCCAACAGGCAGACCTTTGCCATTTAATACCTATACCTAAGGTGAACCCCTCCTTAGTACTTCCTAACTAACATCGGAAGAAATCTCACAAGGCCACTTAATACTTCTTAAATGAGGGAGAGGCATACCCTCCAATAGCCATTTAATACCTAAACCCCAAAGCGGACCCCTTTCAAGGTTTCCACTATCACACCTAAAAGATAATCCCAACCATCTAATACTTCTCGGATGTGAAAAATTCAGACCCTATAATAGCCATTAAATATCTTAACCCCAAAACAGGTCTTTCTAGGATTGCCCACAATGTTTAAAGGAATTCCCCAAGTCATTTAGTACTTCTTATTATGGAGGAGGTGGACCCTAGAACAGCCATTACTACCTCAACGCCAAAGCAGACTCCTACTGGAACTTCCTCACATGTGGCCTGTAATCTAGCCATGATGTCTCGCATCGATCCAACAATTTATAGGTGCTAGTAGTCAAATCAGCTGGGCAGGGTCACCCTATAAGATAATCAAAACTACAGCTTAGTCCTACAGTTTGTAGGTGCTGGTAGTCCAAAAGATAATAAATCAAATTTATAACCTTTTTATAAATTAAAAACAACATTAATTATCCCGCAAGATAATCAATCAAATTTATAATCTTTTTATATATTTAAAGCAACATTAATTGTCTTGAAAAAATAATCAATCAAATTTATAATCTTTTTAAAAATTTGAAACAACATTAATTATCCCGAATGATAATTAACCAAATTTATAATCTTTTTATAAATTTAAAACAACATTAATTATATTGAAAGATAATTAATCAAATTTATAACTCCTTTTATAAATTTTAAACAACACCTATCCTTTATTTCAAAATTATTAAAAATACTTGATAATATATTTTAAACAACTTTCAAAGTGCAAAAACGCGACCAAACATTTATTTTGTAAAAATAAAAGCATGAGTTCAACACAGATAAAGGTTTAAGGAGATGATCTTTCATCAGTGATGGTATAACGATAATCGCTATAACGACACTTACACAAATCAAACGGTATGTCACAATATTTCAAATAAACATCAATAGAAACAACATAAGAACGTAGGTAAGATGCATATAACAGTAAATTAATAATGGTGAGAAACTCCTTAGGGTCTCTCTACAAAAGTCCCCTGCAAAACAATGGTTATTTATGCAATCCGCTTTTCAGGCGGGAACTCAAACCCAAGCAAAAATGAAATAATAATAAAAAACAAGCTATTACCAACAATTAGCAATGAATAGCTAACATATCATTTATTAATTAATCCATATATTAATTAATCTTCAAAAAATAATCATTTTGCTTTGCAAGGACAGAACGGTGATTTATTCTGCTCGATGGATGTCCAAAATAATCTATTCGGTTTAATTATAGAAGAACGGCGTTTTATTCTACTAAATAGGTATCACAAATGAAGTATAACTAATTTAACTATGTTAAACGTAATTAAATTAAATTATTATAATTTTATTATTAATTTATACTTCATTAAAACTATCAACTATCATCCAAGCACTCAACAATAATCTATAGCAACATAGATATCATATAGTTTATTTAGAGGTGAGTAAACTCATCAAAATTCCAGTGGAGACTTTCTCATTTTGGTTTGATTGATGTTCGATTTTAGCTTGAAGTTTAACTAGCTCCGAATTCAACAAATAGAATCCCAATACATATATGATATTGGTACGAGTCCAATGCAAAAGACCACATCCAAATCTAATCTCGTATGAGCAAGTATGGATTAACGAACATTCAACAATTAATCAGCTAAATAAATAAATAAATCCTTAATTAATTAGGTAATCACTAATTACCCTTGTTAAACCCTAATCCCCTTCGTTCGAAACTCAGCCGCCTCGTTTTCTTCTGTTCACTTCTGTTTTTCCACCGACACAGGCCAACTCCAGCTGTTGCCTGCCTTTAGGCAAAAGCCATCACCTTCCTCATCCCTACACCACCAACCGCACCTCCCCTCGACGTCGCTACCTCAAAAATGAACCCAAAAACTTTTATGTGTTCATCTCCAGAATTATGCCACCGTGCATCACCAACTGCCAATCCAACCAGTCATCTCCTTCATCTCACCCTCACGCACATTTTTGTGGCTGGGACCCAAGCCTAATTCGGCCCCTAGTAGAGCCGATCAAAGGTGGCCATAGGATGAGTTAGGGCATGGATGGAGTTTAGGGCAAATGAGAGGGATGGGGGTCCTTCATAAATTTCTCTCCTACTATTCACCCACAAAATCACGAACTTCAATCGAGGAGCGCTCATAGGCATTCCTAACCAAATACCTTTATTCCGAACTCAATGAGACTAGTTTCGGGACCTAATTCCATAGTATACAAAAGTTAGCTTTTATAATCAAATTATATTATTATTTTAATTCTCTAAAATTAACCGTTAGACGTTTCAAGCTCGCATGATCACATAGTACATCCGATCGCCATGAAACTCTTCAGTTGCCTTAATATTCCGGACTTACTGACACTAGTTTCGTTAAAATTCGAGACAGTGCCCTAGAATGATAATTTCATGCATTTTGATATAGTGTTACATTTTTTCGATCACATTATCAATATTTATCCGAACTATATATTATTTTAATTAAATTTACAAATGAGTTCACTGTTATTATCTATTAATTACGAGGAGTTAAATAAGGCAATAAATCCATTTAATTAATATTTAATTCACAATTCAAATATTTAAATAATCCCTATATTTGAATATAAGTTATTAAAATCTGAAAAACAATTATTTAAATATTTAAAATTAATCAAATATTCAAAATCAAAACGATAAAATTCCAGGATGTTACATTCTCCCTCCTTAAAAGAATTTCATCCCCGAAATTCCTAAAGGAAGAAAATGTACCCAAAAACCCTTAAGGTTCAAAAAAACTATTAATTGAAATGAGTTATTAAACTTTTAAAGTCCTTTATGTTATAGAAAATTTCGAAAGCACTTTCTTTGCGTGGCTAGATCCAAAAAAACTACAACTCGCCACAACTGACCTAAATCAACAAAGAAAACATAATCCAAGTGGCCTTCCATATATGGGGCTCATCAATCTAAATATCAATTTCTAAATATACTACATACCTCTTCTCTATTTGATTTTTATTTTTTCAACAACTTACTATCTCGGTGCAAATGCATTTGCACGAGAAATCAAATAGTAATCTCTCGCTTCCCTATACCTATTTTGGACTTATATAATTCAAAAGAGAACCATGCTGACAAAAAAAACAGTACACTAGTAACATATACAATATAACAACCATATGCAACAAGTCAATATGATGCAACTTATAATAATGAGGTAACTCTACTATGATATAAAGCCACATGCAATCCAAAGCAATATGACATCCATATGCAACAAAAGTACAGAGAATACTCTAAAATAGAATCTAATCTTTTCAAAAGATAAATTTTAGAATTAATGCCCACATTTTTTTTTATATTCAAAATACATTTTCAAATTCCACCAAAGAAAAATAAACTAGAACCAAAATCAATTATGACAAGGAAGGGGGTCCTTCTACCGAAGCATGGTATAACTCTAGAATCGAAACAATATGGAGCATCCAGTGGTATTCCGGTTTCTCCTAAAACAATAACTAGAGTAAACAAATATACCTAGCGAGTCTTCCAAATTTGAAAACTCCCAATCATCCAAATTTAGTCATAACCAAAAATATTTGAAAAACCACTTCACAAATACCTTTTTTTACAAATATACTGAACTAATAATACCTCACTAAAGTTTTCAAAATAATAATATTATTATATCTTTCACAAATTCTTTCGAAATCACTTTTTCCTAAAGCACTGGGATTTAAGTCCTAATAAACAACTTTATAAACCATAGTCTATAAAATCACACTATCAATCAAACCAAATTCTATAAAAAATAAACTAACACTTAACACCATTTAAAATATTAAATAACTAACAAACACTATTTAGAATTTTTCTTAGGTTCACAACTTTCTCGATCGTCCAAGGATATAGATAATTTCCTAAGCGTACCATCACGCTCATCATCCATTGGTTGTTGCTTCGAAGATTATCTATGCTACCTTAGAACAAAACTGAAAGTCACTCCCAAAATTTTCCTAAACCACACAAAAAAGCATATTAATATACTTAAGCCCATAAGTGTATATAGATCATCCGTATGCAATATCTGATCCAACCACTTGCTTTGATACGTAGACTTTACATTCGAACTAGCATTGCTCACTCGACCTCTGTAACGACCCGAAAATTTTAACGATTTAAATAATGTAATTAACTAAAAAAATTTATGAAAATTAAACAATTAAAATTTAGCAATGGAAATTTAATATTTGTAATACGTCCATTTAAACATAGCAAATGGTAAAAAAAATTTGAAAATTTGAAAGTTGGTTCACTTGTGAAATTTCAATTTTAAAATTTTAAATCTGTTAATTTGCTGGAAATAAAATATTTTCGAAATCTGAATATTTTAACATAATAAAAATGTAGATCATTTTCTGAGCGAGACATCGTATTTCGTTTCGCCAAATTTGGACTACTCTAGCCCGTTTATCTTATTTTCGGCGTTTTAGCAGCATTTTCGGTAGCGAATATCGAGTTTTTATAGGTTTGTCGTATCTCTCATATCTGTGTACCAATTGGCGTCCGGTACGCGGCGAAATTGGCGAAACGATTAGCCGTATCGGTTCCGCATTTGAGCCTTTTCATTTCCTATGACCTTTTCATATATCCACCGTACAATACCAATAGCCATTTGCCTTTAATAATTTCAAAAATCAATGTTTGACCTTTTCTATTCCTTGATTTTGATATATATTCCCGTGCGTCCCTTCATTATTTCCTCCTCTTCGTTGTAAAAAAAAGTACAGAGCAGTATATATCATTTTATCTTGGCTTCGAGAACCTGCTTGTCTCTCTCTCTCTAGGTTACATTTCTTTTGCTTTTAGAAAATTTTATAATATAAGTTTATATATATACATAGTTGCTTTCACTTTTGCTCGAAGTGAACCCTGCTCGTGCTCGAGTTTTCATCCTCCCTGACCCGAGTTTTCGGCCCACTGCCCCTCCACATCCCCACTCCACATCAGCCGAAGCCACCATCAACCTTCAGCAGAACACCACCTTCGCTGCCCTAACATCTCTACAGTCATCCTCCTCCCCCACAAACCCGAACTTAGTCACTGACCTCCCCGCAACCACCCAACAGCCTTCCCTTGCACCCAGATCCGTGCTTTGCCGCCCAACCTTTGCCCGAAACCAACCTCCTACCTACCAAGCTCACCTTCCACTGCCACGCATCACAGAGCCATCAGCCGTCCCCTCCAAAACTCCACGTCGTGCACCCTAGTTCCCCACCGAGTACCTAGCGCCAAACTCCATGGACGAACCACTGCCGAGACCTTCCAGCCCGCATCACCTCCGCCTTTAACCTATTCCATCTCCACGTCCATCACCTTGTTGCGCCCTTCCTGTCATCTCCATGAACCCAGCCCTAGCACTCAAGCCTCACCCTCCAGCACGACCACCAACACCAGCCTACCCGAACCCGCCTGCCACCTTAAACCGTGCGCAGTCACCAGCCACCATCCCTCTGAGCAACCTTCCCTGACCGAGCATAGCAGACTTGCTTTATATTTGTTTCCTTCAATATATATTTGCTTTGTGCTTCAATATAAGCTCATATATATAAGAGTACTTATATATTTTGTTACAGCGAATCATAGTTGGTTTGTTTTGTGCTACCTCTTCCTCTTTATTTTTTTTAAAAATGTATATATATCACATATATGAATATATATTTGTTTTCATCGAATTCTCGAGCTAAATCTGCTTTTGTGCTTGTCGCAGCTCTTTGACTTGTCGTGTCTCGATTTCTTATCCGTGTCTGTTGCATCGTTCTTCGTTGGCGCTATTTTCCATAGCCACGAAAGGTGAGCGTCCCTCACGATTAACATTCGAATGTTTAGTAAATTTACATTCACATGAAATGACGACTGAAATGTGTTGTAAATTTGAATTGTTAGTTATTAAATTATTGAATATGACATGTTAATATTTTAAATTGTTCGCTTATGTAAATTGACACCATAACATGTTGAATAACTATTATATTTAAATTTTTAATGATTATATATGCTTGCAATTGATATGTTATGCTATTTTATTATAATATTCTCACTTTGCAAGTTCCCTTAGTTTTAGGAAATCCCTATGGGTTGAAATGATACATACCCGAACGATATTTTGGATTAGGGAAAATCATTATGGGTTGAAATGATAAACCCAAGCGATTTTATTGATTTGAAATTTTGGGATTATGGGTTGAAATGATATACCCGTAAATATTAAATTATTGCGGACTGAAATGATAAATATCATATCACTTGACCATAGGCTAGAAAACTATATACGGACACCATTGGTCTATTTTTGAAAATGATTTCCAAAGTTTTAAAGGAAATATATGGGTTAATAAATATTGATTTTGAAATATAATAGAAAATTTTTAATTTTAATATATGTGTAAAATTTAGATTTTTAAAATTATATGTTTGGAAATTTTAAAATTATAAGTTAAGTTTTGAAATTTTAAATTTTAAGATTTTAGTTATAATTTTATTATTTTTAAAATATATAAAATAAGATTTAGTATAAAAATAAATTTAATAATAAGTTTTAATTTAATAAAAATTTAATATAATTTAATATAATTTAATAAAATTAATTTAATTAATATATATATTATGTTTCATTATTTATTTAAAATTTATATTAATATTTTGAAAAATAGATTTTATATCTTTAATAAATTAAGGTTGGAAAGGTAATTGAAATTGATTTGTAATTTAAATTGATAAATAATGGTATTTAAATAAGTATTGATTTGAACTTATTGATTGATAACTTGATTTTGATAAAGGTAATTAATGAATATTTTCAAACTTAAATAAACTTGAAATTTTTGATATTAAATTTTGATTTAAAATTTTAATTTGAGATTTTATTTAAATTTTATAAAAGTGATTAAGTAAATATTTTCAGAATTATATATAATTGAAGTTAGATATTTAATCTTGATTTAAATCGGTAATTTGAGATTTTATTTGAAATGATTATAAAAGTGTTTTATCAATGACCATGGTGTGAAATAAGCGTTTGGTTGTTAAAGAGACCGGGATCGGATATTGTCCTACTCTCTACCAATACTGAAAACCACTTTAACAACCGTGCACGTAGTGGAGAATCCAGAACGAAGTAGGATGGTTTGGAGAACGTCAATATGAAGTATGAACGCAGCCATGACTCCCTCGAGTCAGTTTGATATGACTAAAACAGGAGCTATACCGGGGCCAAGTGAGGTCGTACCTCCGATCGAGCATGCTTCTTCGAAACCATTCTATTACTTTGTGATTTGATTGGTGCGCACTTTACATTATGGGAGTGTGTCTCGAGGTGGACGGTAGTAGCTGTTATGCGTTACCACCAGCCTGATTTTGAAAAACAGTAGAATCCTACCCTGGGCATTGCCTCGCGTGCCTTGTCGTATGCCTTATCGCACCCATTACGAGTTTGGTTTGTGTCAAACACTATGGAGGGCCCTCTGATAGCCCTCCAGTTTACGAAGGAATTACGGTACTATATAGATTACGGTATTTATATAAAATGTGTTAAGGGGAATATGGGTAATGCCTTAACGCTATTTTGATATTTTACTTCACTGTAGACATTATCTATGTAGTGTATTGTACTATGTATGTAGATAGTTCCACGGATCCTTAAAGGATGGAATCCCAAACATCCTTTAAGTTATATTGCATTTCACTTCACATTTCACTTGAGTTGATTTACTTGCATAAGAATGTTAATCCCGACTCGAGTGTTTTTTGTTTTGCTTTATGCTCAGGTCAGCGTGAGTGTCACTGCATTTGAGACTCATCTTTGGAGCTTGGAGCTTTGCTTGGAGATCTAGCTTTATTTATTCAGCTTTTCAGTTATTTCCAGTTATTTATGTTCAAACTTGTCATTTGCTTTTGTATTAGAGACTTCTATGTATTTGGATTTCTGTTGTATTCTGTTTTGGACTCTGGTGTTTCTGTAGTAGCTTCATGAACTACTATTTATCTATTCCGCTGCATATTGTTGTAAAACTCTGTGTCTGGGATTCTGTGATTGATTTTATTTATTGTATATGCTAAGTTTTGCCAATTATAAATTAACAATCTGTTGTTTTGAGCAATTCAAGTCTGACATGTGTGTCTGCTTTGGCACTCGGAGGGTGCAGCATGATAGGGGGTTCTCGCTTCTGGGTTTGGTAGCGAATGGTTGACTCTTACTCCTACATGTCCTATGGGGTTGGTGCAGTCAAGAGGCTGACCGTAAAAGCATAACACAGGTACCGATGTATGCTACGGTGGGCGTTACCCCACTGGATGGTGTCCCGTTACAGTTGGTATCAGAGCTCTGGTTTAGGATAACCTTAGCATATGGATTGAAAACTCATTAGAGATAGGGTAGTAATACCCTAGAATGAGTAGAATTAATCATAGAATCATCTTCATTCGTGCTTGAAATTCTTTGTTAGGATTCCCTTTGATTTGGATTTCCTTTGAATTTTGGAATTTTACCTTTGTTCTAAAATCCATTCTTGTCTTTTCCAGATGAGTAACCGTAGGAATGTTCATGGTAGGGGTCGTGGAAATGCTCCCGCACCACCAGTTGTTGCTCCCGTTCCACCTGCTCAGCCTATTAAGTTCACCACTCTTTGTAAGGAGTACTCTCAGCTTGGAGGTACCAAGTTCACTGGAGCTGAGAGTATCATCAAGGCTCAATAGTGGTTGAAGAGTTTAGAGAGGATTTTCACCGGACTTGAGATCACTGATGCTCAGATGCTTTAGTTAGCTACTTGGCAGTTGTAGGAGTCCACCTAGGATTGGTGGGAATCTGTTACCGCTGAGACTGTCGAGGAAAATATCACTTGGCATCATTTTAGGTGAGATCTTAGTTGTCCTTTTCTAGCTTATCTCTTTTGAATCTATCTCTTTGAAATTTATCTCTTTGAACTTTATCTTTATCTTATCTTTGATTCTTTTTTAGGGATGCTTTTGTGGCTAAGTGGATGCCCAAAGCCGGGAAGTCTCAATTGTATAGGGCATTTATGGACCTTGAGCAAAGGGATATGAATTTTGCAGAGTATGAGAGGAAGTTCAACTAGTTGTCTAAGTTTGGTCCCAGCTAAATAGACACCCTGCTCAAGAAGAATGAGAAGTTTATCCACGATGTTCGTCCGGAGTATTATGACCATTTGATTAGTCATGTTCACGACACCTTCACTTCTCTTATGGATATGGCCACCAGATTCGAGAACCCTAATTTCAAGGGAAAGCGGGTTGTTTCAGCATCTCAGGGTAATTCCAGCAGTTCAAAGAAGAGGAAGCCCAACTTTCATCAGCAGAAGAAGAATTGGCAGAATTGTCAAGGTCTTGGTTATTCTTCTCATAAGCGATCCCTTGACCTATCTTCCATTACTTGTTTCAAGTGCGACCAGAAGGGTCATTATGCCAATAGCTGTCCATCCTCTGCCGGAGCCGCTATTCCTCTAGCCCAGTCTACCAGGAACAACCTTTGCCACATTTGTTTGCAGCCTGGCCACTTCAAGAAGGATTGTCCCACTCAACAGAGAGGCAAGACATTTGGAGTCTTTTCCATGACCTCTTCCACTCCTTCTGCTAGTGATACCTAAGGTACTCTTCAGAGCTCCTTTACTTTGCATGATTTTCATGTTTGTGTTCTTTTTGATACTAGAGCATCCCATAGTTTCATATCTGTTGATCTCTATAATAAATTTGACCACATCTTACAACATCAGTTGGCAACTTCATCATTACGTGTGACTAATCCCATCGGTGGTCTTGCCAACCTTAGTATGATTTGTAAAGGGGTGAAACTCCTTTACAACAGGCATCGATTCACTGGAGATTTCTATGTTTTGGGTTTCGATGCATTTGATATCTTACTTGGAGGTGACTGGTTGAAGCGTTATGATGCTATTATATCTTGCAAAGCCTGAACCGTTTCTCTAGTAGACGATCAGGGTAATTCTCTTATGATTGAATGCCGATTGCCTCAGGATTATGCAGGCAGTTTTATCTTTTCACTTGATGCTCAGCCTAGTGATCTTGACTCCACCCTGATAGTCAGGGATTATCCTAATGATTTTGGTGAAGTCACTTCTCTTCCTCCGAAGCGGGAAATTGAATTTAGCATCGACTTATTCCTGGAGCTCGACCTGTTGTTCTTCCTCCCAGACGGATGGCACCTAGAGAGAAAGTCGAGTTAAGGAAGCAGATTGAAGACCTGTTCTCCAAGGGTTTAATTCGATAGAATTTTTCAGAATGGGGAGCAGCAGTGGTCTTTTTCACTAAATCTGATGGTTCTTTGAGGATGTGTGTTGATTATAGAGAGCTGAACAAGCTTACTCTTAAGAACAGATATCCTATGCCTCGCATCAATGATATGTTCGATCAGCTCTACGGAGCTAAAGTATTCTCTCAGGTTGATCTTGCTACCGATTTTCACCAGCTTCGTGTTGCGGAGGATAGCATTCCAAAAACAGCTTTTCGAACGGAGAATGGTTTCTATGAATAGTTAGTCATGCCTTTTGGATTAAACAATGCTCCTGCCTTCTTCGCCGATCTCATGAATTGCTTGTTCCTCGATGTTCTCAACAAGTTTGTCTTGGTTTTCGTTGATGATATTCTCATTTTTTCTAAGTTAGAGAAGGAGCATGAATCTCATTTGAGCTATGTTCTCCAAACTCTTGGGAAACATCGGTTGAAAGTAAAAAAATTTAAATTCCATTTCTGGAGGGATGAAGTCTGATTCCTTAGGCACATTATTTCAGAAAATGGAGTCTCAGTTGACCCGGTTAAGGTCACCGCGATTAATGTAAGTCTATCCATCTTTTCTCTTTTGTAATTTAATTGTCTTATCTTTCTTTGAATTTATCCATCTTATTCTATTTCCAGGATTGGGAGACACCTAAGACTCCTTCCGATATTCGTAGCTTTTTTGGCCTTGCCGGTTATTATCGGAGATTCGTCCAGATTTTGCTCGAATAGCTGCACCTCTCACTGCTTTAACTCGTAAGAATGCTAAGTTTCTTTGGAGTGATAAGTGTGAAGCTGCATTTAATGAGTTGAAGAAAAAGCTTACTTCTGCTCTTGTTCTCACCGTTCCGAATGGGAGTGAAGGATTATCGGTTTATACCGATGCTAGTCAAGAAGGTTTGGGTGTTGTCTTAATGCAGGATGGGAAGGTCATTGCTTATGCTAGCCGTAAGTTGAAGCCCCACGAAGCCAACTATGCACTCATGATTTGGAATTGCTTGCTGTTGTGTTTGCTTTGAAGTTATGGAGGCATCACCTGTTGGGAACCAAGTTTGAGCTTTTTACGGATCATCAATCTCTTAAGTATATTTTCACCTAGAAGGATTTGAACTAGAGGCAGGTTAGATGGCTTGAGTTCTTAGCATCTTATGACCTCGAATCGACTACACTCCCAGGAAAGCCAATGTTGTGGCTGATGCCTTAAGTCGAAAGAGAGCCATGTTATGTCAGATTGTAGCATCTTCATCTCTTATGGATCGTATCGCAACCAAGCATGATGAAGATGAGATGCTTAAGCTTATGAAGGAGAATATTCGAAATAGGGAATGTGATAACAAGAGTGAGTTAGGAGCACAGATTGATCAGAATGGAGTCTTGGGGATTAATAATCGGATTTGTGTTCAGAATGCTGATGGATTGAGGCAGGAAGTTCTTAGGGAGAATCATCAGTCCAGACTCTCTATCCATCCAGGTGTCATGAAGATGTTTCAGAATATGAAGAGGCTATATTGGTCGAGTGGTATCAAGCAGGATATCTCTATTTGTGTCAGTAGATGTGCCACTTGTCAACAGGTTAAGGCTGATCAACAGAAGACTGCCGGATTGCTGCAACCCCTTGAGATTCCCATTTGGAAGTGGGATCAGGTTTCTATGGATTTTATTGATGGATTACCAAGGACTAGAAGGGGTAACGAGAGTATATGGGTAGTTGTCGATCGATTGACCAAATCCGCTCATTTTATTCCGATCAAGTCGGATCAAACTGCTTCGAGCTTAGTTGAGGTGTATATAAGGAAATTGTCCGACTCCATGGTGTTCCGTCTAGCATTGTTTGTGATCGTGATCCTATCTTTACCAGCCAGTTCTGGAAAGCTTTTCAGGAAGCTTTGGGTACTCATTTGAACTTTAGTACTGCTTACCATCCCCAGACTGATGGTCAGACGGAAAGGGTGAATCAGATTCTGGAAGATCTTCTTCGTGCTTATGTTCTTGATTATGGAGGATCTTGGGAAGATCATCTCCATCTCATTGAATTCACCTATAATAACAGTTATCAAGTATAACTTTATTTTTAAATTTGAATCATCTTAAGCTTCAATCAATTAATCCCATTCTTTTGAATTCAGGCAAGTATAGAGATGTCTCTGTTTGCCGCTCTTTACGGACATCTTGCAAATCTCCATCTTGTCAGATTGAATCCGGTGATCATTTAGTTCTTGGGCCTGATATGATTATGGAAGCATTTGAGAAGGTTGAGGAGATTAGGAGGAAGATGAGGATTGCTCGGGGTAGGCAGAAGAAGTATGTTGATAGGCGTAGAAGGGATTTGGAATTTTCAGTGGGTGATCGGGTCTTTCTTAAGATCTCGCCGCTGAAGAATGTAATTTGTTTTGGTCGGAGAGAGAAGCTTGCTCCTTGATTCATTGGTCCTTTCCGCATCCTAAAAAGGGTTGGTACTCTAGCTTATAGAGTAGATTTGCTGGAGAAGCTATTGGGATTGCACAATGTGTTTCACGTATCTCACCTTCGCAAGTATATCCATGATCCATCTTTGATTATTTAGCCTGCTTTGTTAGAGAATTTGTTCGTCGAGCCAAATCTCACTATCGAGAGGAAGCCACTTCGTATTGTCGATAGAGGTACGAAGCAGCTTAGGAGGAAATCTGTTGGTATTGTCAAAGTACAGTGGAGTTCAGATGATCGGGATTGCACTTGGGAAATTGAGGAGTCCATGCGTGCTTCGAATCCTGAATTGTTTGATTCAGGTACTATTTGTTTTGAATTTATCTTATCTTTCGGTTTGTTTCTGTTCTACTATCTCTTTCCTTTTTGGGGATGAAAAGTTTTGAGTGGGGGAGGGTGTAATAACCCAGAAATTTTAACGATTTAAATAACGTAATCAACTAAATTTTTTTATGAAATTTAAATAATTAAAATTTAGCAATGAAAATTTGATATTTGTAATACGTCCATTTAAACATAGAAAATGGTAAATTTTTATATGAAAATTTGAAAGTTGGTTCATTTATGAAATTTCAATTTTAAAATTTTAAAATAGAAAATTTGCTGGAAATAAAATATTTTTCGAAATCTGAATATTTTTACATAATAAAAATGTAGATCATTTTTTGACTGAGACGTCGTATTTTGTTTCGCCAAATTTGGACTGCTCTAGCCCGTTTATCTTATTTTCGACGTTTTAGCAGCATTTTCGACAGCGAATATCGAGTTTTGATAAGTTAGTCATATCTCTCATAACTATATACCATTCTATTTGTCTCGTCGCGCTGATATCCGCAGTATATTCATTCCTGTAATTCAGTGTCCGATACGTGGCGAAATCGGCGAAACGATTAGCCGTGTTAGTTCCGCATTTGAGCCTTTTGGTTTCCTATTACCTTTTCATGAATCCACCGTACAATACCAATAGCCCTTTCCTTTAATAATTTCATAAATCAACGTTTGAACTTTTCTATTCCTTGATTTTGATATTTATTCCCGTGCGTCCCTTCATTATTTCCTCCTCTTCGTTCTGAAAAAAGAGAGCAGTATATATCATTTTATCTTGGCTTTGAGAACCTGCTTGTCTCTCTCTCCAGGTTACATTTCTTTTGCTTTGAGATAATTTTATAATATAAGTTTATATATACACAGTTGCTTTCATTTTTGCTCGAAGTGAACCCTGCTCATGCCTAAGTTTTCATCCTCCCTTACCCGAGTTTTCGTCCCACTGGCCCTCCACATCCCCACTCCACATCAGCCGAAGCTACCATCAACCTTCAGCCGAACACCGCCTCCGTCTGCCCTGACATCTCCGCAACCATCCTCCTCCACCACAAACCCGAACTTAGTCACTAACCTCCCCGCAACCACCCAACAGCCTTCCCTTGCACCCAGATTCATGCTCTGCCGCCCAACCTCTGCCCGAAACCAACCTCCTACCTACCAAGCTCACCTTCCACCGCTAAGCATCACAGAGCCATCAGCCGTCCCCTCCAAAACTCTACGCCGTGCACCCTAGTTCCCCACCGAGTACCAAGCGCCAAACTCCATGGCCAAACCACTGCCGAGACCTTACAGCCTGCATCACCTCCGCCTTTAACCTATTCCATCTCCACGTCCATCACCTTGTCGCGCCCTTCCTGTCATCTCCATGAACCCAGCCCTAGCACTCAGGCCTCACCCTCCAGCACGACCACCAACACGCGCCTACCCGAACCCGCCTGCCACCCTGAACCCTGCGTAGTCACCACCCACCATCCCTCCGAGCAACCTTCCCTGACCGAGCATAGCAGACTTGCTTTATATTTGTTTCCTTCAATATATATTTGCTTTGTGCTTCAATATAAGCTCATATATATGAGTACTTATATATTTTGTTACAGCGAATCATAGTTGGTTTGTTTTGTGTTGCCTCTTCCTCTTTATTTAAAAAAATGTGTGTGTATATATATCACATATATGTATATATATATTTGTTTTCATCGAATTCTCGAGCTAAATCTGCTTTTGTGCTTGTCGCAGCTCTTTGACTTGTCGTGCCCCGATTTCTTGTATGTGTCTGTTGCATCGTTCTTCGTTGTCATTGTTTTCCATAGCCACGAACTTTTAGTAAATTTATATTCGCATGAAATGACGACTGAAATGTGTCTTAAATTTGAATTGTTGGTTATTAAGTTGTTGAATATGACATGTTAATATTTTAAGTTGTTCACTTATGTAAATTAACACCATAACATGTTGAATAACTATTATATTTAAATTGTTAATGATTATATATGCTTGTAATTGATATGTTATGCTATTTTATTTTATTATTCTCACTCTGCAAGTTCCCTTATTTTAGGAAATCCCTATGGGTTGAAATGATACATACCCGAATGATATTTTTGATTAGGGAAAATCGTTATGGGTTGAAATGATAAACCCAAGAGATTTTATTGATTTGAAATTTTGGGATTATGGGTTGAAATGATATATACCCTTAAATATTAAATTATTGTGGATTGAAATGATAAATATCCGTATCACTTGACCATAGGCTAGAAAACTATATACGGACACCGTTGGTCTATTTTTGAAAATGATTTCCAAAGTTTTAAAGGAAATATATAGGTTAATAAATATTGATTTTGAAATATAATAGAAACATTTTAATTTTAATATATGTGTAAAATTTAGATTTTTAAAATTATATGTTTTGAAATTTTAAATTTATAAGTTAAATTTTGAAAATTTAAATTTTAAGATTTTACTTATAATTTTATTATTTTTAAAATATATAAAATAAGATTTGATATAAAAATAAATTTAATAATAAGTTTAAATCTAATAAAAAATTAATATAATATAATTTAATATAATATAATTTAATAAAATTTAATTTAATTAATATATATTATGTTTAAGTATTTATTTAAATTTTTTACTAATATTTTGAAAAATAGATTTTAATAACTTTAATAAATTAAGGTTGGAAAGGTAAATTGAAATTGATTTGTAATTTAAATTGATTAATAATGGTATTTAAATAAGTATTGATTTGAACTTATTGATTGATAACTTGATTTTGATAATGGTAATTAATGAATATTTTCAAACTTAAATAAAATTGAAATTGGATATTAAATTTTGATTTAAATTTGTAATTTGAGATTTTATTTCAATTTTATAAAAGTGATTAAGTGAATATTTTAAGAATTATATATAATTGAAGTTAGATAATTAATCTTGATTTAAATCGATAATTTGTGATTTTATTTGAAATGTTTATAGAAGTGTTTTATAAATGACCACGGTGTGAAATAAGCATTTGGTTGTTAAAGAGACCGGGATCGGATATTGTCATACTCCTGCCAATACCGAAAACCACTTTAACAACTGTGTACATAGTGGAGAATCCAGAACGAAGTAGGATGGTTTGGCGAACGTCAATATGAAGTATGAACGCAGCCCCGACTCCCTCAAGTCAACTTGATATGACTAAAACAAGAGCTATATCTAGGCTAAGTGAGGTCGCACCTCCGATCGAGCATGCTTCTTCGAAACCATTATTCTATTACTTTGTGATTTGATTGGTGCACACCTTTGATTATGGGAGTGTGTCTCATGGTGGGCGATAGTAGCTGCTATGCATTCCCACCAGCCCGGTTCTGCAAAACGGTAGAATCCTACCCTAGGCACTGCCTCGCGTGCCTTTTCGTATTCCTTATTGTAACAACCCAGAATTTCTGACATTTGAAATTTGAATATTTAATTGATTTTAAATATTAACAAGTGGAATTAAATAAGTCGAATAATTTAAAATTCGAATAACTGGATTTAATTGGATAATTAAATCGATAAATTAATGTTTGAAATTCCAGAAATAATTGAAATCTGAATTAAATGTAATTGAAAATGATTTATAAAGTTATATTAAATCATGTTGAAGTTATAGTGATGTTATAGAACTTTTAAAAATTGAATTTAGAGTTAATCTGTGAAAATTGAATATTTTAATATTTAATCGACTAGTGAAATCAGCCATTTTTGAGACAGTCTCGGAATTGGACGAAACTAGTTTCATTGGATCCGTAATAGTTTGTTATTATCGTATTTCAATTTTCATAGCAATCGGAGTTGTCATGTGACCGTGGCAGCTCGAAACGCATCGAAATTGTTTTAATATTTATTTGGCGAGTTAAAATAGTCATTTTTCAAAAAGTCTCGGATTTCAACGAAACTAGTTTCATCGGATCCATAATGTGATATTATTGTAAGGTTTCAAATTTCATGTCAATCGGATGTACGGTTTGTCCGGGGCAAGTCAAAACGCATCAAAATCGGTTTAAATCAGTTTAATTTAAAATCGATCGTTTATTTCCATAACTCTCACATACGATCGAATTAGCTCCCAAAACATGTTCCATTGTGTTTGGAACGCGGGGTAAACCTTACGAACGCCAGGCGGCACGTGTGATTTGGAGATCGTTAGAAAAAGTCGTTCGAGGAGGTCGAGAACTTTCCATCCATACGGAGATGATCGAAAACGGAGCAACGAATCAACGGGAAATCAAGCAAGAAGGGGCTGCATTTTTCACACAAATCGAGGTGATAGGGGAGGCCGAGTTGCAAGCTATTCCAGCCGATGGTGGCTCTTGAGTAGGCATTCGAAGTGGCACTCTTCGATCGTCTTCTAGCATCAAGAGTGGGAGCATAATTCGCGTGAACTTAGGAGGCTATGGGTTAGGTTTTCACGTGAAAACCTGGAGAGGAAGAAGATAGAGGGTGCGGCTCAGATTCTAGGTCTGGGGTAATCAACGGCCTAGATTATTTCTGGGTTTAAGATTAAAATAAAATGTTAATTGATTTATATTTTATAATTCGTGAATGTTTAAAATATCATATCTCTTTCATACGAGGTCGAAAATGCACGAAACGAATTGCGTTGGCTTCGTTTTGTCGAGCACTACGCTATGAAACTGAATTGGAAGCGATCGGAGTCAGTGAAAATTTTGAGTGAAATTAAACGTCTGTTTAATTTTATTCGAAATAAAAGCTGGAACGGAATTGAAAGCAAGGTGAGAACTCCTCACTCAATCGAATGTTTCGTTTCGATTTAAATTTTAAATAGTTGAGATTTAAACTTGTTGATAGTGTTAATTGTGATGATTGAATGGTGATTGCTATTTATTGTGATAAATAGACATTATACGCCGTTATTAAGCGGAGGTTATTTATTAAAAACATATACCGCGATAATTTCACATTGAAGTGGAATTGGTATTATATATGTATATAGCAATATATATATATTGGAATATGTATATATTGGAGTTGATTTCCTGCATTGTATAGCAGATGAGACCCTATTGCGCCGCATAATAGCGGATAATATTTATAAATCCCATATACCGCGATGATTTCACTATGAAGTGAAATTGGTATTGTGCTAACATCTGTGGATGCAGGGAAACAGGTTGGAGGGATCCAACTGGATTCCTCAAACATTTGAATTTATTTCATATGTTGTGTGTTGTTTATTTATAATTGCTGTATGATTATAATTGTGAAACTGGGATTGTAAAAGGCTGTAATTTAGCCGTATATATTTTTGGTATCGATGGATACCAGAAATATTTAGAAATTGAATTTTTGAAAATATAAGTTGAAAATTTATCGAAAAATTTATTTTAAAAATTGGATTAATTTAAAAGGAGTTTTAAAGGATAAAAGTCTTATTTTTGAGCCGTATTGAATTTAATTTAAAATTTGGGAAAAAGGCTTAATAAATGGATTTCAAAAATATTGTTTAGAAGTTGAGAATTTATTTAAAATTTGGATTTGAAAATAGTTTGGAAATTTAAGGAATTTATCTTCTTAAAAAGGAATTTATTTTGAAAAGGAAATAAATTTAGAAATCCACTTAGTAATTGATTTTCTTGTGATTGAAAATAAATCTTTTGGAAATGTTTGGAAATTTATTTGATTTAAATTAATCAGATAATCGAATTAATCCTATCTATGGATGTTTGGATTTTATTGGATGTTGAATTGTTTGACATCTTTGATGTGTGATACTTTGTGATATATTCTGATTTGTGTGTGATTTGTGAACTATTTATCTGTGATAGATATATCTGTGATCTGTGAATGAAGATAAGCGTTATAGTTTATACTGCTTATCAATTATATTGTTATATTTGATCTGTGATGATTGAATGTTGTTGCACTATTGTGTTAAACCCTTGGACTACACAATACACACACAAATGTGGATTTCACGTGGAAATCGGTTAAGTCACAGATTTTTCTCAATTTTGGAAAAATTGAGTTTTTGAATCCAAAATAGTTTTGCAATTTAAATTGGAAGTTTTTGAAATGAGTTTCAAAAATAAAAGTTATTTTTAAATAACTTAATAGAATTGGAATTTAAATCATTTGATTTAAATTTGAATTCAATATTTTGAAATTGAATTCAATGAATTGGGAATTTTGGTTTAAAAGATTGAATAAATTATAAAGGATGTTTATATGGGTTTTTAACCATTTAAAATTATGGTTTTGGAAATTTAAATTTATATTCAAGTTTTATACTTGAATGGCTTTAACCTGTGTAAATGTAACCAGTTTTTCCCAAAAATAAAAACTATCTGTTTTCAAATAATAATAGCTTTTATAAAGTGAAAAGACTCCAATTTTGTATTGAAACAATTCAAGTTGAAATGGAATTGTAAATAGTTTGGAAAACTATGAATTAACCTTTGTGACGATAATTAAACTTTATTTTGAAATAAAAGTGTATTTCAAAAGGTGTATCTTTTATATTATAAAAGACTTGAATTGTGAATAGTTTTGAAAACTATAGATTAAATCTTGATTTAAAGATTTAATGGGTTAATTAAAATTGAAATGGAAATGTTTTTCCAATATGAAGTGAAATGTTTTGAGATTTTATCTTCAAAGATAAATTGAAATGTGGAAACTGATTTGAAATTGTTTTCAAATAGTTGAAGTATGGAAATTATATATCTTGTAAAGATATTTTTGGAAGATAAATAATTTGGAAAATTATTTGGAATCTGATGATGCTGTGCAGACCTATTGATAGTTAAATAACCGACTATCAATAATTACCTTGAATGGGTATTTATTGTGATTTGTTTGAATTTGAATGCCACACTTATTTTTGAATAAGCGCTCACTATTCGGGTTATCCGGGAAAGGACCTTTGTGTCGGATAACCCATTCTGAATTTGTGATACGACGATATGGATCGTATTGAAGACCGGTGGTGAAGACCGGGTGTTTGTGAAAACGATAGGATGACCTATCGATTGTCTTTGCACCGTTAGCTACGGTATAGAGATTTCCTTTGTGATGGGAAGTTTTATCGGGATTGTGAATATCCGGATTGCAAGGGCTTCTTTGGAAGTGCCTTCGGTTCTGTTCGAACCCGGAACAGACTTGTATGGTTACATGTCTGACATTACGTTTTGAGATATAAAGCTGATTTCTTTCAAATGCATCTCTGTTGGTGGCGGAGAATTTATTCTCTTAGCTTAACACCCTTCTTTGAGATGTACGAGCTCAGAGGTTATGTAGTTGAAATTTATCGGCGATATATTCCCAATTTGGTAATGTGGCATGCTGAGTGTTGCTGTGTGATGATCATTTATTGATCATTTGTTATCAAAGCGTGGCTTTGTGAAAAAGTGTAGCTTTGTGGACGAGACTTCGTCAGGGCCTCAACAACCCGGAAATGGTCGAAACAGGAATGTTGCGGCAAGGTTATGAGGGTCGCGCCCTTTAGGGTATGTCATTTCCTTCTGGAAAGGGGTGGTATCATGGTATGGAGCCCAGATACTTACTCATGTGGACACACCTGATTTATTATGTGTGATGATGTTACCGAGCGCTCGGATAAAGGTCCCAAAGGACCGGGGGATGGCATATTCGTGAGTTACCTAGTTACAGCGGTAACCCGGCCTTGTTGGTAGAGAGCAGTTTGTCTCTCGGAGCGTCCAGCCAGAGGCGTTTTCTTTCGTGGCATAGGAAGTTCCTTAGCCTGACCATTTGTTGGAAAATCCAAAGAAACAATACGAACCTTGTACGGTTTTAGTTGTAGAACCTGCCATTTACTTATGGTGGCGCCCCACTGTTTAGATGGTAGCTATAGTAGGCATAGTTCGGAATGTCTATGTTAGCTAAGATTAATATTATACTTTCGAAATGTCATCTGCACTATGCACTAATAATAATAAATCCAATGATTTGCGTAGTAAGCATATTTGACTATCATTAGAAGAAATCTCCTCCAATTCTGCGTTTGCATTGTGTGTGTGGTGGGAGGTCTTATGGTAGTTTCATTTTCCAAAAGCATTGCGGGTTTCAATGTTAAAATTCTATTGTTGTTTGTTTCTAAAGATAAACTGTTTTAGTTCTCACACCAGTCACCATGACTGACTCGGAGTTTATTGTTTCCTTCCTAAACTCTGGGTTCCCATCATTTTCCACACGGGCAGTCTAGAGTTAGGTTATTGGGTCATTCTAGATTCAGGAGATGCTGTGGAGCTCAGTGGCGAGCTGGATGGCGAGACGTACCACTTGTATATGATATTATTTATTCCGATGTGTATTCTATATGAGGACAAGTTTGTATAACTGTCCAGTGTGTTGTATATTGTTGTGTAAACTCTGATGATGATGTAATGTATAAAATGGTATAGTTCTTTGATTTAAAGATTATTCATTTATCTATTATATATTGTTCCGCTGCGAATGTGAGATTCTGATATTGTTCTGTTGTTTCTTCTTTCTTTTTCTTCTGTTTTCTTCTACCTCTTCTTTTTCTCCATAACAATTCGGTTTTTCGGCATTCGATTGCTCGGCAGTTGATACAGTGGACATATTAATGTCGATTTTCGAGCGACGAAAAGTCGAGTCGTTACATTTGGTATCAGAGCATATGGTTAAGCGACAAACATGGCTCTGTTGGGTGTTACTCATTATAGATAGAGTCAGTAGTACTCTAGAATGAGTTGAGTGTAATAATAGATACGAGTGCGTATTTGTTAGTGAATATAAAATTGTTTTATATTGTGATGATTGATTTGTTGAGTGGTATATGGATTCTGGTCGGTATAGTCCGTACAACTCTATCGATAGGGATCTCTAAACACTTATATAGAACAATTCGGCACGATATTGTTTTAAATTGGGTAAATGAAATAATTTTACCTCTATTATATTTTGTATACAAAGAAATAATTTTTCTGAAATTATTAAAGTGTATACAATAAATTGATTGTTTGGTTGTTAAAAATGAAAATATATATAAGTTAATAAAAGTTGTTTGAATAAGTTAAATAAAACAACAGTTGTGAAAGAATAAAGTGTATAAGCAAATGAATTATAATGAATGAAATTATAATTAAAATGATTTGCAATGGTAAAATAATCTTATATATAAGAAGTGAAAGTTTATAAGTAAAAGATTTGTAAATGTGATTTATAATCTAAAATAAAATTCCAAAGAAATGTTTTTAAAAGAATTTGATATTTTGGAAAATTGTTTTGGAGAGATGAAAGCTATAAACTCTTTTCAGGTCGCTGGAAATTAATTCCGATGATGATCGCGACATCATTGGTGTTCATTTTCGGGTTTACAAAAGAGGAATTGCTGCCAGATTATTTTAAATGGAAGTTGATTGGAAAATTTGGATTTTGTTTTGGGAATTCAAAAGATAATTTGAATTGATTTAAAAATTGATTTTGAAAGGTTGAAAAGACTCTGGAATCCTATTTAAAATATTTATGGGAATGATAATGAGTTGATAACTTATACCATTTGAATTTTTGATAGAATAAATTTAACTTAAAGGATGGAGTTAAATCAAAGTAAGTATAAGTGAATCAATTAAAATCCAAGTTGAAATTGTTGAATATAAGTAATCAAGTTTGAACTTATAATATGAGATAATAAATTTTGACTTTGGTAAAAGTTAAATAGAATTGGAATCTGAATTTGATTAATAAATGGAAAATAACTTAAGTAATGTTGAATGAAGTTGATTTTGATATCAAAGTAAATTAATAAAGTAAATTTATTAAATGAATGTGAACTTGAGTTATATAAATAAAATTCAATTTTATTTGTTAAATGAATTAGCAATTGAATTAATAAATGAATGAAGGAATGTTAATCCATCTAATGTGAATAAATTGATATGGAAAAATGAATGTAAGTGTTAATTCATTAAAAGCTAAATGTTATTGGAAGTTGAATAATTGAATGTAAGTCAATTTAATATAAACCAATTGGAAAATTTAATGTGTTGAACCAAATTGAATGTAAAATTTAATAATTTGGTTGTATAGAATATACATTGGATATTATATGATTGTTGGTTGATTGTATATAAATTCATTAAGTGCTAGTGAAATTGAATTGATTAAAATTGGAAGCTATGTAATTAGATTTAAATTGAAAGTGAAGTAAATTTAAATAGTAATTGATTTGAATTGAAAGTGAACCAATTTGAATTTAAATTAGTGAATGTAAACTAATTGAAAATGAATAATTGAATGTCATTGTATACGAATTGGTTGTAAACAATTGCAAGTAATGTTGAGATTTTATAAGTTGCTTATAAACCTTGTTTAGTATGCATTTCCCTTAATATGCATGTATTGTAGTTGTTTAAAAGAGTAAAAGTGTTAATAACTTTGTATATATGTCACTTACATATTTGAACCGAGTAAGAACAGGTGCGATGTCTACCGTTCGGTCGGTTTGGTTGCGCAAATATGCTAATAAATAACAGCTTTGCTTAAAAAATGCTAAAAAGGTACGCCTACGCAATAAAAATAGGAAATATGAACTGTTTTTCTGCTTTTCCGACCGGGTGGGTCGATGTATACATATTTATGTCTATTGTGATCCTACTATGATTGAACCGCGCAAAGGAGACGCTGGCAAATTTTTTTGGAAATTCAAGGCGTTAGAAAATTTTTGGAAATTTTGGAAATTTTTGTTAATGATAAGTTGATTTCTAAATTGTAGTGAAAATATACGAATTGAACTAGAAAATGGAAACCATTGTTTGGTTGAAGTCAAAGATCTTGGAAAAGCGAATGTGAAATTTTTCACTAAGTGGATTTTGAAAAGTTAATGGGTTTTGTGAATTTTTCTTACTTGGTAATTTCGAGAAAGAAATTCTTTTAAGGGGGAAGTTTGTAACAACCCAGAATTTCTGACATTTGAAATTCGAATATTTAATTGATTTTAAATATTAACAAGTGGAATTAAATAAGTCGAATAATTTAAAATTCGAATAACTGGATTTAATTGGATAATTAAATCGATAAATTAATGTTTGAAATTCCAAAAATAATTGAAATCTGAATTAAATGTGATTGAAAATGATTTATAAAGTTATATTAAATCATGTTGAGGTTATAGTGATGTTATAGAACTTTTAAAAATTGAATTTAGAGTTAATCTGTGAAAATTGAATATTTTAATATTTAATCGACTAGTGAAATTAGCCATTTTTGGGACAGTCTCAGAATTGGACGAAACTAGTTTCATTGGATCCGTAATAGTTTGTTATTATCGGATTTCAATTTTTATAGCAATCGGAGTTGTCGTGTGACCGTGGCAGCTCGAAACGCATCGAAATTGTTTTAATATTTATTTGGCGAGTTAAAATTGTCATTTTTCAATAAGTCTTGGATTTCGTCGAAACTAGTTTCATCGAATCCGTAATGTGATATTATTATAAGGTTTCAAATTTCGTGTCAATCAGATGTACGGTTTGTCCGGGGCAAGTCAAAACGCATCAAAATCGGTTTAAATCAGTTTAATTTAAAATCGATCGTTTATTTCCGTAACTCTCACATACGATCGAATTAGCTCCCGAAACATGTTCCATTGTGTTCGGAACGCGGGGTAAACCTTATGAACGCCAGGCGGCACGTGTGATTTGGAGATCGTTTGAAAAAGTCGTTCGAGGAGGTCGAGAGCTTTCCATTCATACGGAGATGATCGAAAACGGAGCAACGAATCAACGGGAAATCAAGCAAGAAGCTGCGTTTTTCACACAAATCGAGGTGATAGGGGAGGCCGAGTTGCAAGCTATTCCAGCCGATGGTGGCTCTTGAGTAGGCCTTCGAAGTGGCACTCTTCGATCGTCTTCTAGCATCAAGAGTGGGAGCATAATTCACGTGAACTTAGGCGGCTATGGGTTAGGTTTTCACGTGAAAACCTGGAGAGGAAGAAGATAGAGGGTGCGGCTCAGATTCTAGGGCTGGGGTAATCAACGGCCGAGATTATTTCTGGGTTTAAGATTAAAATAAAATGTTAATTGATTTATATTTTATAATTCGTGAATGTTTAAAATATCATATCTCTTTCATACGAGGTCGAAAATGCACGAAACGAATTGCATTGGCTTCGTTTTGTCGAGCACTACGCTATGAAACTGGATTGGAAGCGATCGGAGTCAGTGAAAATTTTGAGTGAAATTAAACGTCTGTTTAATTTTATTCGAAATAAAAGCTGGAACGGAATTGAAAGCAAGGTGAGAACTCCTCACTCAATCGAATGTTTCGTTTCAATTTAAATTTTAAATAGTTGAGATTTAAAATTGTTGATAGTGTTAATTGTGATGATTGAATGGTGATTGCTATTTATTGTGATAAATAGACATTATACGTCGTTATTAAGCGGAGGTTATTTATTAAAAACATATACCGCGATAATTTCACATTGAAGTGGAATTGGTATTATATATGTATATAGCAATATATATATTGGAATATGTATATATTGGAGTTGATTTCCCGCATTGTATAGCGGATGAGACCCTATTGCGCCGCATAATAGCGGATAATATTTATAAATCCCATATACCGCGATGATTTCACTGTGAAGTGAAATTGGTATTGTGCTAACATCTGTGGATGCAGGGAAACAGGTTGGAGGGATCCAACTGGATTCCTCAAACATTTGAATTTATTTCATATGTTGTGTGTTGTTTATTTATAATCGTTGTATGATTATAATTGTGAAACTGGGATTGTAAAAGGCTGTAATTTAGCCGTATATATTTTTGGTATCGATGGATACCAGAAATATTTAGAAATTGAACTTTTGAAATATAAGTTGAAAATTTATCAAAAATTTATTTTGATAATTGGATTAATTTAAAAGGAGTTTTAAAGGATAAAAGTCTTATTTTTGAGCCGTATTGAATTTAATTTCAAATTTGGGAAAAAGGCTTAATAAATGGATTTCGAAAATATTGTTTAGAAGTTGAGAATTTATTTAAAATTTGGATTTGAAAATAGTTTGGAATTTAAGGAATTTATCTTCTTAAAAAGGAATTTATTTTGAAAAGGAAATAAATTTAGAAATCCACTTAGTAATTGATTTTCTTGTGATTGAAAATAAATCTTTTGGAAATGTTTGGAAATTTATTTGATTTAAATTAATCAGATAATCGAATTAATCCTATCTATGGATGTTTGGATTTTATTGGATGTTGAATTGTTTGACATCTTTGATGTGTGATACTTTGTGATATATTCTGATTTGTGTGTGATTTGTGATCTATTTATCTGTGATAGATATATCTGCGATCTGTGAATGAAGATAAGCGTTATAGTTTATACCGCTTATCAATTATATTGTTATATTTGATCTGTGATGATTGAATGTTGTTGCACTATTGTGTTAAACCCTTGGACTACACAATACACACACAAATGTGGATTTCACGTGGAAATCGGTTAAGTCACAAATTTTTCTCAATTTTGGAAAAATTGAGTTTTTGAATCCAAAATAGTTTTGGAATTTAAATTGGAAGTTTTTGAAATGAGTTTCAAAAATAAAAGTTATTTTTAAATAACTTAATAGAATTGGAATTTAAATCATTTGATTTAAATTTGAATTCAATATTTTGAAATTGAATTCAATGAATTGGGAATTTTGGTTTAAAAGATTGTATAAATTATAAAGGATGTTTATATGGGTTTTTAACCATTTAAAATTATGGTTTTGGAAATTTAAATTTATATTCAAGTTTTATACTTGAATGGCTTTAACCTGTGTAAATGTAACCAGTTTTTCCCAAAAATAAAAACTATCTGTTTTCAAATAATAATAGCTTTTATAAAGTGAAAAGACTCCAATTTTGTATTGAAACAATTCAAGTTGAAATGGAATTGTAAATAGTTTGGAAAACTATGAATTAACCTTTGTGACGATAATTAAACTTTATTTTGAAATAAAAGTGTATTTCAAAAGGTGTATCTTTTATATTATAAAAGACTTGAATTGTGAATAGTTTTGAAAACTATAGATTAAATCTTGATTTAAAGATTTAATGGGTTAATTAAAATTGAAATGGAAATGTTTTTCCAATATGAAGTGAAATGTTTTGAGATTTACTTGCATAAGAATGTTAATCTTGAGTCGAGCGTTTTGTGTTTTGCTTTATGCTTGGGTCAGCCTGAGTGTCAACGCATTATAGACTCACATTTGGAGCTTGGAGCTTTACTTGGAGATCTAGCTTTATCTATTCAGCTTTTCAGTTATTTCCAGTTATTTATGTTCAGACTTGTCATTTGCTTTTGTATTAGAGACTTCTATGTATTTGGATTTCTGTTGTATTCTATTTCGGACTCTGATGTTTCTATAGTAGCTTTATGAACTACTATTTATCTATTCTGGTGCATATTGTTGTAAAACTATGTGCCTGTGATTCTGTAACTGATTTTATTTACTATATATGCTAAGTTTTTGCCTATTATAAATTAACAATCTGTTGTTTTGAGCAATTCAAGTTTGACATGTGTAGATTATTGTCGATTTGAATGGTCCGAAATAGCGGGTCGTTACAACCTCCTTAGTGCGGACTCCGATCAGGTTCCTTGATTAGAAACCTCCATTCTCCTTACATAGCCATATATTATGATAGAAAACCTCATTATTATATCGAGAATCCGAATCAAGTGTTCGCTGACAAGAATCAAATGAGAAATCCTTTTTTGGACTAGTGTGAATCACCCTGAAGATTTCTTCTCGAATCCTATATTAAGAACCATGCGAATAATATGATCTACATATAACTTACGTACTTAATCCGATTGGTTTCTTAATTAGACCAATCTCTTTATAAATCACTATCATTTTTATTTATAGTATTTCATTTATATTTATGAATTACTTCATAAATTTTCACTTAAGTTTACAAACATTTTATAAAGACATTTCTTTATAAAATATCAAATAAAAACTTACTTTACTTTTATTTACTTGTATAATACTCTTCTACATCCTAAGAGTATATACAAAATGTCAATTTTAATTTGTTTACTTAATTTTATTTTTATTTTTCAAAATACAAATGGAGGCCCAAACAAAATTTGGATCTTTAAAACTGAGTCAACCTTTCGACCTCTTTACCTTAGAGTGTTCTAAGGAAAGATGTTTATTACTCGGCCCAATAACATCAAATAGTTTATAAGACTTATATGATTAAAAAAACTGCGGTTTTAATAGAACAACGCTTATCAAAACCTTTCTATCCAATTTAACCCATTTAAAAACTTGAGTTAAATTATCTCTTTCTATCCAAGAGTTTAAATTTTTTATTTATCATTACATTCCTTTATCAAATACCTTTTATTTTAAATCAATTTCTTTTAAGGAAACTTAAGAACTAAATACCCGGTTTTTATTTCAAAATCCTTTTGGAAATCACACTATATATATTTCTTTATATAAAATAAAATTCATAATTTATTTGCTAACACTCACTTTGGGTTCGCTCGGATTCGAACTCAATTCGATCACACAATGTTAAAGAGAATAATTTACTAAGTGCACTATAACGTTCGCCTAAGCAAATATTATATCGTCACTTAGAAGATTATTTAGATTACCGCAAAACTAATCAAGATGTTTTCCTACGAACTATCCAAAGAAATTCTATCTTTATTAAAACTCTCTTTGAAATATTTATACTTACAAATATTTCCAAGTAATACCACTATTACTTTTCTCAAAAATCCTTTTGAAATCGTTTTAAGCAATATCGGGTTTTAAATTCTCAAAAACTCTTTTTACTTATAAAACACCTTTTATAAGTCATATAAACCATTTTATATATCTGTAATGACCCTAAAAGAAAATAAAATAAAATGAAAATTACATTTATTTTAAGAAATTCTGAAATTATAAAATATATATATAATGCATTAAAACAGAAAAGAAAATTTGTTAATAAATAAAATTGCATAGGAGCTTCTGTTTGATAAAATGCAAGGAGTTAAGGTGATTAAAAAAAATTGGAACTCAAAACAAATATAGTTCCATGTCCAAAGAATTATATAAATACACACATTTAATATATGGGGTATTTTCTGTTTTATTTAAAGACAGAATAAAATGAAGTTTAATAAAAGGTTCAAATGTCTTATATTTATGCTAGAAATAATTAGCATGACATATGTGATTTTTTTTAACACATAAAGATGTATGGGGAGCTACTATTTTGACTAAAGGCAGAAAAAAAATATACATACAGGATCAAATAAGAATTTCCATGTCTTATATTTATTTCAAGCAAATAACATAGTGTGAATGATTTTACATTACATGATTATGTATGATAGTACGCACGATTAATGGAAATGGTAGAAAGGTAGAAAACACAAAGGGGATTTTCAGTTTCTTTAAACTTATAAGAAATAAAATAATAAACAAAGGGTCACATGCATATGGCATGAGTAAAATAGAGTCATGAAAATAGTATGAAGTGTTTAAAATGCTTGATTCCCGAAATAACTAATTTAGGTAACCAAAAGTGTGCATTTCCAAGTAAGGACCACACAGGGAAATAATTTGTGCATGAATATCTAAGGGCATCAAGGAAATTACCCATTTTTCTTAAAACCTAGAATGGTTTTATAAATACCTGCACATAACCATATCCGCCATTCTCTCGGGATCAAAACAAAAAAAAGGAGAAACATTAGCTTGAGACTTTGGAGGATTTGCTGTTCAGGGGATTAAGGTAGTAAAAGGAAAACATTATGTGAGTATTTATCCTTTGTATGCAATGGCATTAAGTCCTCTTGTAGGCAGCCTAAAAGGTTATAAGTCAATTAAAATCTCTGAAATGATTTGTTATGGGTGAGATGGATGTTTGTTTGTGCATTCTTGTTTGGGGTTTTAATCTGTGTGTGGGGTTTTAAAGTTAAAATGGTTTGAGCATTTTTGTTTTATTTTATCATTACTAAGTATGGATATAAATTATTTAGGGAATAGGCAGCAAGACAGTGATCTAGCTCAGGTTTATTTCTTGGATAATGAAGCATGAAACTAAATATTCATATCATAAGTCAGAGGAGAATTTCTGGATTTTTAAGGGATTCCTTAATAAGACCCTTATTCATATATTCACAATAATATAGAAGAAAGATATTAAGATCATGATGCTTAAATTATTTTTAGGAAAAACCATGGGTAGGCTGGGGTATTTTCTGTAATAAGGAAAATAAATGGGGAACATGGGGTTGAACCAGAAAGTATTAAAGAAGCTAAGCCTTTCTGAAACATGAATGAATTGGGAGTTTTTATGATTGAATTCATAAATAGAAGCTTAATAAAATAAGCAAAAATTAAAGGAGGATTTAATAAATTAAATATGTCATTTGGGAGTTAGTCAATGATCTGCTTGCCTCAGGTGGGAGTAAGTATATGCATGGTGCAATTGCACCCTGAGGCCTTTGTGTGTTGGAATAAATTAAATAACCTGGGAGTTTCCTTCACAATGCATACATGGTGTTCATTTGACAAGGAGTTAAAGACCATAAAATAAATGGGGGATGGGGTTTAAAAAGCTGGATTATAAATATTCAGATATGGAGTTAAATTAATCAAGTTAAATTTTGTGCTTTGATTAATTACTGGGTGAAATTGGGAGTATAAAAATCTGAGTTTACTTATTCAGAAATGGAGAAAAATGAATCAAGAAATATATATTTTTATTTTGATTGTTTTCTGGGTATTGTTTGAATAAATGAATGTGTCTTTGTATCACTTGGTATTAACCAAAAACATGCTAAGTATGAAATCTGCTAAACTAGGAAGACATTGCAAGATCACCAAAAATTATGAATATGTATACAAATTTGATAAATGCTCATACCGGTGAAAACTGACCCTTTTTGTTGCCCTTGCAATCATCTGGGTGTCTCATTAAAATTGGGGCAGCTCAGTGAATTTCTTGCAGGAAATTGAAGTTGGCTTGATGGATGAAGATGGAAATTAGCTGCTAGTATAAATAAAAGAAACCAGTTTTAAAATTTGCAGTTGCTTTGTAATGAATTTATTAGTCAGATTTCATGTTGTAGTTGAAGATAATTGTAGGGAGATTTCTAAGTATTTGGATTAAAATATGTACTTAAGTAAACCTGTTTTGGATGGTTATTGATGATGTTTGGTTAACTGCTGATTTAATGAATGTATGATTTGGAGAAACAAGGGGATGGACATATCATATAAATATGATATGAGTATGTGATTATCTCTGATTTTTACTGCCTGAACCTATATTATGGTTTATGAAAATTAAAGAGCTAAGGTGGTTGATTTAAAAATGAACTCACAAGATTTGAGTAGGGGTATTCAGGAGAAATGAATTTGTGCATAGAAGGTAAGTGATACAGGCATGTGCATGAATTCTGGAGTGAAAAATTGTTTAACATGTATTTGTGTATTTGATTTCAAAAAAAAATTATGAAAGAAATAAACCTGGAAGTAATTGTATTTTGAATAATGGATTGAATACATATATGGATGCATTTCCAGGAAATTTAAACTAGGCAGAAACATGCTTGTGTTAGGAGTGGATCTTTGTAGAAGCTTGTTAATATGAGGGATATGGGTTTGCAAGTGGTAAAAGAGGGACTATGGCCGGCCTAGATGGCCATGGGTCAAACTCTTGTAGCCTGGAACCATTTCATTTCAATTCATGAAGTGTAAGTGCTTCCTGGACAAAAAAAAAGAAAACTCCAAGCAACCCTCAAATAACACCAAGCATTTCCAATAAAACACCAAGTACTCAAGTCTGCACCATGATTAAACTTAAATATGCAGCATGATTTAATTGTTCAACCTGAAATAGTAAATAAGAATTAGTCCCAATGTTCATGCCTGCAAGTATAATTTCTGAAGTGATTTCATAAAAGTGGTTGATAACTATCATAAGATTAATTAAATGCCATTTTAGTGTTAATAGAATTATTTAGGCTGAAAGCCTAGAAAGCATAAAAAAAATGCACTGTGCATTGCAATATTAAACATATAAGTATTATAATTGCCAAAATGTATCTCTGGCAGTAGAACAAAAATTAGGAAGGAAATAAATGGTTATGTTGTCAACACATATAGTATGTTGTTGCCTGTTTGATTCAAATTCTCTTTGCAAATTTGTTAGCTCTGAAAGGCAAAGGAAAACAATTATATATCATCAAATATGTAATTGTCTTAATATGTTTTGTGCACTGATATGATTATATTGGTAAATCCAGGGTCTTGGGAAAAATATTTCGAAATTATTTAAATATTCAAATATAGAAGAAATGGGGTTTAGTGGTGAATTCCTTTTGTATGCTAAAAAAAATCTATGTGTTTTAGAATGAGGGTCACCACAGTTGGTATCAGAGCTATGTTTTAAATAACATAGTAAATATTATTGTATGCATATGGATGTTTGAATGAATTATTTGAATTATTGGTGTTGGATGCTTTTGTTTTATGTCTGGAAAAAAAAATGTGTGCATGTGATACATGCACAGTGTGCACAGAAATAAAATAAACAAAGTAAAGACACCAAGAATGATGGGGGTAAACAAACTAACATAGAAATCATATTTATAGCAATATGGTAGGACCAAGACATCACACAGGTGCAGGACCATCACGTGAGCCACCTGTGATAAATATGGAGGATTTTGTGAGAGCTTTGAGAGATGGAGTAGCACCAAGGCATGACAACCCTCATGAGGAGCTCTCTAAACTACTTAAGACATGCACCAATCTGGGAGGAAAGGATTTTGAAGGCACTAAAGGAGCTATGGGTGTTCAAACTTGGATAAGAACCATGGAGAGGGTCTTTGCAGATATGCAAGTCAATGACCAAAGGAAGAGACAGATAGCTTCAAGGAGGTTGAAGGGGGTTGCACTGGATTGGTGGGAAGTTGTGATAGCAGGAAGGCCAGAGAATAACATCACTTGGGATGAATTCAAGGTCATGCTTGAGGCTAGGTTTGTCCCAGCATCTACCAAGGCCACACTGCTAGAAGACTTTATTAAATTAAGGCAAGGAGGCATGAGTGTGAATGAGTACACTCAGAAATTTAAAGGATTGTCTAAGTATGGAATGGTGTTAATAGGGAATGAAGAAGCAAATAATGCAAGGTACAATCAAGGCTTAAACCCTAGTCTGTCAAGGGCAATGTTGCTATATAAGGATAAAACCTTTGATCAAGTAATTGATCTAACTCTCTCATTTGAGCAACATGATGCCACCAGAGAGAAATTCAGGAACATGAAGTTCAACAAGAAGAAGGGAGGACAGAACAAAGTGCAACCTTATGACAAGAACAAGGCAAACAAAGGAGTTAAGAAGGGGGAAGGAGCAGTAGCACCTGAAAGCAAGAAACTCACTCATTGTTTTAATTGTGGAAAAGCTGGACATTATAGTAACCAATGCCCTGACCCTAAAATACCTAGAGGAGGCTGCTATAATTGTGGAAAGATGGGTCATCTAAAGAAGGATTGCCCAGAGACTAATAGAAGAACAGCAAGGATAGGAGCTCTGGCAGCAAACAACACTGGAAATGTTAGGCAACTTGAAGGTATAATTTTTATTCATACCCAACCAATATCAGTAATATATGACATTGGTGCCTCACATTCACTAATATCTCTGGAAATTACAAAGAAGTTAGCACTTGCTTGTGTTTCTATTGATCAACCCTTAACTGTACACAGCCCCATAGGGAGTTATTGTATGTTAGGGATGAAGTGTATGGGTCTGAAATTAATTATAGGGGGTTATGAATTTAATTCAGGTCTATATACTTTAAATTATCCTGGTATTGGAGTTATTTTGGGGGTGGATTGGTTAATGAAAAACAAAGCAATCTTAAATTTAGAAAATCTTACTATTTCTTTGGAGACAAATGAAGGCAAAAGAATTACCATCTTAAGTGAAATAGCAAAGAATACATGTTTTAATAAAATCTGGAGTATTAATGAAGTTCAAAAGGAATTAAAAATAGAGGAAATGTGATAACCCTGATTTTGTGAAGTAATTTCATGATTTAATTTAGTTTGTATTTGTTTGAAATTGCATTGAAAAGATAGAGATAGGAAACTGATTTGCAGATGCATAGTTTAAAAACATGTACATGTGCACAAGACAGTGCACAAACATGCACACAGTTTTCTGTGTGATAGAATAGGCAACAATTAATAAAAATGATAGGATAGATAAATTACAAATATATATGTAGGCAGAAATGATCAAGTCTTGAAAAAAAAAGAGAAAGACTTAGGCCAGGATAGGCATACATGTATTATACATATGCACAAAACAAATGCTTGCTGAAATGAAAATTAACATTGCATGAAAATGGTATGAGCTTTTGAACAAACACTTTATCCGTTTTTAGTAATTCCTTTTTGCTTTAGAAAACAGAAATCATGCAAATAACATGACCGAGGTAATGAGTTATATTTTCTGAAAATAAATGCCAGGACTACTTACCCATTTTCTCTAAAAAGTAGAATGAAAGGTAGATCATAGTGGGTGGGGTAAAATTGACATTGGTTAATTTCCTTAAACCCTAGTAGTAGCCAGAGTTATATAAGAACACCTGGTGTAGTAAGATTTTTGCTCGGCCTCATAAAAGAAAAATAAATATATAGATAACAGAAGTTAGAAAAGAAATGGGGAACACCAGTCATTAGAGTAGGAAGAAGGCAGAAGATCAAAAGAAGGAAAAGCATAGGAAAAAGGGATTAAGGTGAGTAATCTCACTGGAAATATTGGCAATAAGTCCTGAATATTGAGGCAGCCTAATTAAATTCATATTTCATTTGTTTGCAAGCTGGATTCATTTTTATGATTTGGTAACTTTGACTTGTCTTATGATTTGTTTTAATGGAAACCTTCTTATATTGATTTACTCAGTATGAAAGAGCCATGGATCTAATGTTTAAATAAGTTTTCTGTGTTATGATTTAACTTTGAGGTGAAGCAGTAATATGGGTTTTCTTTATACATTTATTAGTTTAAAACCCAGGATGCTTAATATGGATATATGGTCTAAAAATGAAAAAAATATGGGGCTGCAACCTTGTGAGTTTGCTTAAGTCTTATCCTAGCAGAAAAGAACTTATATAAAAAGGAAAAATATAGAGGTGCAATGTATACATGTGCTGAGCCTCTACATTTATGAACTATCCAATAAATCTTATACTTGTGATTTAGTCAGATTTGAAGATCTGCATGGATCTGACTGAATCAGAGGTAGAGGAAAAAAAAGAAGAAAAGAAAAAAAAACAACCATATGTTTGTATTGGGATCTATTGAAGCCCATAGAAAAATAAGAAATCACCTCTATAGTTATGATGAAGTGCTTGTTCATGAAAAATGTCTTGTTAATCTTTGGATGTATGCTTGTGACTGAAAGTATGTTTTATTCACTTCTTGAAACATGATATGTAGAGAGGAAATTGACCCTAAAAGGTAGTGACACTTAGTAATTCAACTAAGGATTTTGGATCTTAGGGCTACAAAATATAGCTTGGCAAGGGGAATATTGCAAGCTCACACATGGTATGTTTATACCCAGGGGCCTGAGTGTGCTGGGTTAACAGAGAAATGTCCCAGGTGGTGTGTGTTTAAAAAGAGAAAGTAGCTAAAGTCCATAACATATTTGATATTGAACATTAGAAATAGGTTCATATGAAGGCTTGGGAAAAATCACTGAAGGCCAGAAAAATCTATGAATGAGGAATGATGATTTAATTGATGATTGTGTTGACTGTTTTAGGATCTTCTATGGATGAATTCTATGTTTTTTTTCTCTGCAATAAATCATGGAATTATGGATCATTTTGTTGTGCATGCCCAGGTTTCACAGAAAGGAGTACAAGTGTAATATTGCATTCCTTTATTTATCTTAAAGTTATTGGAATATGAAAAAAAACTATATGAAAATTATGTTTCCAATTAGATTACTCATACCAGACCAAGTCTGACCCATGTGTGTTGATGCACTATTGGGTGTCTCATTTTTAATGAGGCAGCCCATAGTGATTATGCAGGTAAATAGGCATTTCTTTGATCAAGCTTTGGATGGGTTGGCTGCTTAAGGAATTGGATGCAATAGTTACAAATTTACTGAAGTTAAATAGATGTTTATGCCAAATTTATGTTAAGTTATGTTGTTTAAGTTGCTTAGAAAATCCAATGTATTGTTATTTACTGTTTTGTAAGCATTGGACTTAAATAGGTGTTTCATCTTAAACTTATGTGTTTTATTTTGAAAATGTTTTACTAAGTAATGAAGTTTTTAGGCTCTTTGATTAACTAATTTATGATAATAGGAAACCTGAGGTTGTGAGGATTTATACACTAAAAGAACAACTAGATACTTGACATGAGAAATTCATGTTTAAGTTAAAGAAAAATCTGGCAGAAAGATTTTGAGTTGCCTTGATAAGATAGAACAAAATAACATGTGTTTTTAGAGGAAACAGTTCAAAGTGAATATGGCTAACATAACCATTTTCTTGAGCCTGGGTCAAGCCAGCACTAAAGGTTTTCTAAACTAAATTTTCAGTTATGATGTTACAACCCAAGTACAAGGTAGACTCAGACCTCTTTACTAATAACAAAAGAAAGAAATTAGGCACATGTAAGAGCACAGGAACATGCACACATGCACGGGCAAAAGCCCAGTTCATTCAGTAATACAATTATGGGAAATACATGCATAGTGTTAAATCTATAAGTCATGAAATCAATAGTTATGAAGAAATAGACATGACTGGAAAATTTGAAAAATACTTTTGCTATGTGGAGAATCACTTGAAAATCCCCAAATAGGTTCCCTGCTTCCAAACCTCTATACTCTGACATAAAAACAGAAAGTATTATATATATATATATATATATATATTTCATATATGAAGGTTTAAGATAATTTGAACACAACAATATTTTTATATTGGTTTTAAGATCCTGGTTAGAAGGTGAACTAGAGAATGATATTCTCTTGACTAGATGACCATTGGGATTAATTGTAAAAAAAAATCTGAATTTGAGGTAAAAGAAAGTGGGTCATCTCATTTGGTATCAGAGCTATGTTGTTAAATAACATAGCAAAATGTTGTATGAACATTGTTTGCATTGGATGTATGGTGTGTTGACTGCTTTGGATGCCTTGTTTTAATTAATGCTTATACTAATAATAATTACTAGGATTGGATAGAGATAAATTAAATGAGTTAATTTATAGAAAATAAACAAAAATGGACTAACCCAAGTGTCATATCCATAGAATCATGGTAAGACCCAGACAACAAGAGGTAGGATCAAGTGAACCACCAATGGTGAATATGCAAGATTTCATGAGAGCTATAAGGGAAGGGGTAGACAATAGGCAAGAAAATCCACATGAGGAGCTTTCCAAACTACTCAAGACCATTACCAATCTTGGAGGCCAAACTTTTGATGGAACAGAAGGGATCATGGGAGTTCAAAATTGGCTCAGAATTTTGGACAGGATTTTTACAGATATGCAAGTTGAAGACCAAAAGAAAAGGAAAATAGCATCCAGACAATTGAGAGGAGCAGCTTTGGACTGGTGGGAGGTTATCATAGCTGGAAGACCTGAAGGAGAAGTGACATGGGATCAATTTAAGGCAATGCTAGAAGGTAGATTTGTCCCAGCATCAGCCAAGGAATCTTTGCTAGAAGAATTTATTAAATTAAGGCAAGGGGCTATGAGTGTTACTGAGTACACACAGAAGTTTGAATCACTAGCCAAGTATGGTGCAGTGCTTATCACAACTCAAGAAGCTAAAAATGGCAGATACATTCAAGGACTGAATGCCAGCCTTAGTAGAGCTATGCTGCCATATAAGGACAAGACATTTGATCAAGTTTTGGATCTGACTCTGAGCTTTGAACAGCATGATAAAGCCAGAGAAAATTTTAGAGCATTCAAGAATAATCAAAATAAGAAAGGGAAGGGTAAGTTTCATCCTTATGATAAAAAGAAAACAGATGTAGCTTCCACCAAGAAACCAGAAGAAGCCAAGACTGCTGAAGTTAAGAAGAAGATCACTTGTTATAACTGTGGCCAAGAGGGGCATATGAAGAATAGGTGCACCAATCCCAGATCAACATCCTTCAAATGTCACCAGTGTGGAAAGGAGGGTCACATAAGGAGGAACTGTCTAGAGTTTAAGCAAGGAAAAGTAGGAACCTTGGAAGGGAAAGGTAAAGCAACTGAGGGACCAAATGTTGAGAACCATGGCCAAGTTGAAGGTACTTTGCTCATTCACGCAATACCTTTTGTAGTAGTGTATGATACTGGGGCTACACACTCCTTGATTTCCCATGATATTGTACAACAACTAAAATTGAATTGCATGATTGTTGATAAGCCATTTCTTATTAGAAGTTCTTTAGGTAGTTCCTGTGTTTTGGGTATGATGTGTATGCAACTGGGATTAAATATAGGGGGATGTGTGTTTAGTGCAGACCTATATGTGTTGCAATACCCGGGCATAGGAGTTATTCTAGGAGTTGATTGGTTGAGGAAATATAAGGCTATTATAAATATGGAGACATCTACTATATCACTAAAAATTTCTAATGGAAAAAGGGTAGTTGTTCTGTGTGAGGCAAACAAGAGCAGAAATATAGCTACTCTTGTTACTTTGTCTAGTGAGAAGCCCATGCCCATATTAGAAGAAATCTCTATAGTAAATCAATATACTGATGTGTTTGGTGAGGTTAGGGGAGTTCCAAACCATAGGCCAGTAGAGTTTTCAATTAAACTAATTCCAGAGGCTAGCCCAGTAGTTAAGAGGCCAACTAGAATGGGGCCTAAGGAATTGATAGAGCTGAAAAAGCAACTGGTCGAACTAGAAGAAAAAGGCTTCATCAGACCCAGTAGCTCATCATGGGGAGCACCAGTGGTTTTTGTTAAGAAACAAGATGGATCTCTCAGATTATGTATTGATTATAGGGAGTTAAATAAAATCACAGTTAAAAACAAATACCCCTTACCAAGAATTGATGATCTCTTTGATCAATTGAGTGGTGCAAAAATATTCTCTAGACTTGATTTAGCTTCAGGATTCCATCAAATGAAAGTAGAAGAGGAAAGCATTAAATACACAGCTTTCAACACTCGATATGGACTTTATGAATTTTTAGTAATGCCATTTGGCTTGACAAATGCTCCCTCTTACTTTGTTGATTTGATGAATAGAATTTTTAGAAAATACCTGGATAAATTTGTATTGATGTTTATTGATGATATACTAATTTATTCTAAGTCAGTTGAGGAGCATGAGAATCATTTGCATATAGTACTTCATAAACTGAGGCAAGAAAATTTGAAGGCAAAATTTTCAAAATGCACTTTTTGGCAAAAGGAAGTAAATTTTTTAGGACATGTGGTATCAGAAGAAGGTATATCTGTAGATCCTAATAAAGTAATTGCAGTTCAAGCTTGGAAAAGGCCTACAAATGTCATAGAGGTTAGGTCATTTATGGGAATGGCTGGGTACTACAGAAGGTTTATAAAAGATTTTTCAAAGATTTCAATCCCATTAACCAGATTGACTAGGAAGAATCAGGTATTTGCTTGGACTGAGGAATGTGAGAAAGCTTTTGGGAGGTTAAAAGAAGCACTGATACAAGCTCCAATACTGAAAGTACCTGAGGGGAATGAAAATTTAGTGATATATACTGATGCAAGTGGACAAGGACTTGGGGCAGTATTGATGCAACAACACCAAGTGATAGCTTATGCCTCTAGGCAGTTGAAACCCAGTGAGGTAAGGTATGCTACACATGACCTTGAATTGGCTGCTATAGTGTATGCTCTTAAATTATGGAGACACTATTTGTTGGGGGCAAGGTTTGAAGTTTACACTGACCATAAGTCACTTAAATACTTGTTTTCACAAAAAGAATTAAACATGAGGCAGCAAAGGTGGATTGAACTCCTAGCCTCATATGATTTTGAAATATTGTACACCTCAGGCAAAGCTAATAAAGTAGCAGATGCTTTAAGTAGACAGCATGCTAATGTAGCTAGGTTAATGATAGAAGAGTTTAACACTTTATCACTATTGATTGATTCAGAGGTAGAAAGGGAAAGTGTAGAAAATATGAGTATATGCAATGAGAATGTAGAAATGGGAAAGTTAAGTTTTGTTACTTTGGGGTCAGAATTAAAGAATAAAGTCATAAAATTACAAGATCAAGATCCATTTTTATTTGAGAAGAAAACTCAGATATTAAATGGAGAAGCAGTGGAAGGCTTTCAGTTGAATAAACAAGGCCATTTGGAGAAAAGAAAAAGAATATGTGTCCCTGCTATTGATGAGTTGAAGCAAGAAATCTTAGATGCTTATCACAAAAACAAATATACCTTACACCCAAGAAGCACAAGAATGTATCACAACCTTAAAAGAGATTATTGGTGGAGTGGTATGAAGAGTGCAGTGGCATCTTTTGTGTCTAAGTGCATGGTTTGTCAACAGATAAAGGCTGAATATCAAAAACCCTCTGGAATGCTTCAACCTTTACCAATACCACAGTGGAAATGGGAAGACATATCAATGGATTTCATTGATGGTTTGCCTAGAACTAGGAGGGGAAATGATAGTATTTGGGTTGTAGTTGATAGGCTAACCAAATCAGCCCATTTTATACCTGTGAAGTCAGAAAGAAATGCATGCACATTAGCTCGGTTATTTATTAAGGAAATAATCAGACTACATGGAATACCAAAGACTATAGTAAGTGATAGAGACACCATCTTCACTTCAAAATTTTGGCAAAGTTTTCACAAGGCAATGGGGACTGATTTATGCTTAAGCACAACATATCACCCTCAATCAGATGGCCAAACAGAAATTGTAAATAAATTGCTTGAAGACATGTTGAGAGCATGTGTATTGGATTGGGGAGGAAGCTGGGAGGATCATATATATCTAGCTGAATTCGCATACAATAACACTCATCACAGTAGCATAGGCATGGCTCCCTTTGAAGCTCTTTATGGAAGGCCATGTTTATCACCCTCAAGTTGGCATGAATCTGGAGAAAAGGTGGTCTTAGGACCAGAAAATGTAAAAGAAACTTCTGAAAAGATAGCTTTGATTAGAAAAAGAATTGCTTCTGCCCAAGATAGGCAAAGGAAATATGCAGATCAAAAGAGAAAGGAAGTACATTATGATGTTGGGGATTTTGTATTTATTAAAATATCACCCATGAAAAAGGTTCTAAGGTTTGGGAAGCAAGGAAAGTTGATTCCTAGATATATAGGGCCATATAAAGTCTTAGAAAGAATAGGAACTGTGGCCTACAGGTTAGAGTTGCCAGAGGAAATGAGAGCAATGCATGATGTTTTTCATGTATCACAGTTGAGAAGTGACAAGGAAACAATTCTGAAATCTCCTAAGGATATACAGATTGATTTTAGATTGGTGTATGAAAAGGAGCCAGTGGGCATAGTTGCCAGAGAAATCAAGAAATTGAGGAGCAAAGAAATAAAATTAGTGAAAGTGCAATGGAGTCTTGACCCAAATGATTGCACATGGGAGGTGGAAGATAAAATCAGAATTGATTATCCACAACTGTTTGATTGAATGAAAGGTAAATTTATATATATACTGATGAATGTTTTGACTGAATTACATTGTGATTTTTTTTTGTTTTGATATGCCTAGAGTTTAATCAAATGATTGATTTGAGAATGATTTGAGTTCAGAAATTAATTTTCTAAAGTAAGGATACTTAAGTTAAGTATCCAAGAATTGTGGGGCACAATTCCTAAAAGGAGGGGTATATGTGATAACCCTGATTTTGTGAAGTAATTTCATGATTTAATTTAGTTTGTATTTGTTTGAAATTGCATTGAAAAGATAGAGATAGGAAACTGATTTGCAGATGCATAGTTTAAAAGCATGTACATGTGCACAAGACAGTGCACAAACATGCACACAGTTTTCTGTGTGATAGAATAGGCAACAATTAATAAAAATGATAGGATAGATAAATTACAAATATATATATGTAGGCAGAAATGATCAAGTCTTGAAAAAAAAAGAGAAAGACTTAGGCCAGGATAGGCATACATGTATTATACATATGCACAAAACAAATGCTTGCTGAAATGAAAATTAACATTGCATGAAAATGGTATGAGCTTTTGAACAAACACTTTATCCATTTTTAGCAATTCCTTTTTGCTTTAGAAAACAGAAATCATGCAAATAACATGACCGGGGTAATGAGGTATATTTTCTAAAAATAAATGCCAGGACTACTTACCCATTTTCTTTAAAAAGTAGAATGAGAGGTAGATCATAGTGGGTGGGGTAAAATTGACATTGGTTAATTTCCATAAACCCTAGTAGTAGCCAAAGTTATATAAGAAGACCTGGTGTAGTAAGATTTTTGCTCGGCCTCATAAAAGAAAAATAAATATATAGATAACAGAAGTTAGAAAAGAAATGGGGAACACCAGTCATTAGAGTAGGAAGATGGCAGAAGATCAAAAGAAGGAAAAGCTTAGGAAAAAGGGATTAAGGTGAGTAATCTCACTGGTAATATTGGCAATAAGTCCTGAATATTGAGGCAGCCTAATTAAATTCATATTTCATTTGTTTGCAAGCTGGATTCATTTTTATGATTTGGTAACTTTGACTTGTCTTATGATTTGTTTTAATGGAAACCTTCTTATATTGATTTACTCAGTATGAAAGAGCCATGGATCTAATGTTTAAATAAGTTTTCTGTGTTATGATTTAACTTTGAGGTAAAGCAGTAATATGGGTTTTCTTTATACATTTATTAGTTTAAAACCCAGGATGCTTAATATGGATATATGGTCTAAAAATGAAGAAAATATGGGGCTGCAACCTTGTGAGTTTGCTTAAGTCTCATCCTAGCAGAAAAGAACTTATATAAAAAAGAAAAATATAGAGGTGCAATGTATACATGTGCTGAGCATCTACATTTATGAACTATCCAATAAATCTTATACTTGTGATTTAGTCAAATTTGAAGATCTACATGGATCTGACTGAATCAGAGGTAGAGGAAAGAAAAAAAAACAAACAGAAAATTTTCTATGACCATATGTTTGTATTAGGATCTATTGAAGCCCATAAAAAAAATAAGAAATCACCTCTATAGTTATGATGAAGTGCTTGTTCATGAAAAATGTCTTGTTAATCTTTGGATGTATGCTTTTGACTGAAAGTATGTTTTATTCACTGCTTGAAACATGATATGCAGAGAGGAAATTGACACTAAAAGGTTGTGACACTTAGTAATTCAACTAAGGATTTTGGATCTTAGGGCTACAAAATATAGCTTGGCAAGGGGAATATTGCAAGCTCACACATGGTATGTTTATACCCAGGGGCCTGAGTGTGCTGGGTTAACAGAGAAATGTCCCAGGTAGTGTGTGTTTAAAAAGAGAAAGTAGCTAAAGTCCATAACATATTTGATATTGAACATTAGAAATAGGTTCATATGAAGGCTTGGGAAAAATCACTGAAGGCCAGAAAAATCTATGAATGAGGAATGATGATTTAATTGATGATTGTGTTGACTATTTTAGGATCTTCTATGGATGAATTCTATGTTTTTTTTCTCTGCAATAAATCATGGAATTATGGATCATTTTGTTGTGCATGCCCAGGTTGCACAGAAAGGAGTACAAGTGTAATATTGCATTCCTTTATTTATCTTAAAGTTATTGGAATATGAAAAAAAAACTATATGAAAATTATGTTTCCAATTAGATTACTCATACCAGACCAAGTCTAACCCATGTGTGTTGATGCACTATTGGGTGTCTCATTTTTAATGAGGCAGCCCATAGTGATTATGTAGGTAAATAGGCATTTCTTTGATCAAGCTTTGGATGGGTTGGCTGCTTAAGGAATTGGATGCAATAGTTACAAATTTACTGAAGTTAAATAGATGTTTATGCCAAATTTATGTTAAGTTATGTTGTTTAAGTTGCTTAGAAAATCCAATGTATTGTTATTTACTGTTTTGTAAGCATTGGACTTAAATAGGTGTTTCATCTGAAACTTATGGGTTTTATTTTGAAAGTGTTTTACTAAGTAATGTAGTTTTTAGGCTCTCTGATTAACTAATTTATGATAATAGGAAACCTGAGGTTGTGAGGATTTATACACTAAAAGAACAACTAGATACTTGACATGAGAAATTCATGTTTAAGTTAAAGAAAAATCTGGCAGAAAGATTTTGAGTTGCCTTGATAAGATAGAACAAAATAACATGTGTTTTTAGAGGAAACGGTTCAAAGTGAATATGGCTAACATAACCATTTTCTTGAGCCTGGGTCAAGCCAGCACTAAAGGTTTTCTAAACTAAACTTTCAGTTATGATGTTACAACCCAAGTACAAGGTAGACTAAGACCTCTTTACTAACAACAAAAGAAAGAAATTAGGCACATGTAAGAGCACAGGAACATGCACACATGCACGGGCAAAAGCCCAGTTCATACAGTAATACAATTATGGGAAATACATGCATAGTGTTAAATCTATAAGTCATGAAATCAATAGTTATGAAGAAATAGACATGACTGGAAAATTTGAAAAATACTTTTGCTATGTGGAGAATCACTTGAAAATCCCCAAATAGATTCCCTGCTTCCAAACCTCTATACTCTGACATAAAAACAGAAAGTATTATATATATATATATATATATATATTTTTCATATATGAAGGTTTAAGATAATTTGAACACAACAATATTTTTATATTGGTTTTAAGATCCTGGTTAGAAGGTGAACTAGAGAATGATATTCTCTTGACTAGATGACCACTGGGATTAATTGTAAAAAAAATGAATTTTAGGTAAAAGAAAGTGGGTCATCTCAGGAAATTCCAGTAGTCAATGAATATATAGATGTGTTTGGAGAAGTGAGGGGAATTCCTCAAAACAGGCTAGTTGAATTCAAAATAAAATTAATGCCAGGGACTAGCCCAATCATTAAGAAGCCTTATAGAATGGGTCCAAAAGAGTTAGTGGAATTAAAACACCAACTAGAAGAGTTAGAAGAGAAGGGGTTCATAAGATCAAGCAGTTCTAGTTGGGGTTCCCCAGTGCTCTTTGTTAAGAAGCATGATGGAACCATGAGGATGTGTGTGGATTATAGGAATTTAAATAAGGTGACCATCAAGAATAAATATCCACTGCCTAGAATAGATGATCTATTTGATCAATTGCATGAAGCTAAATTTTCAAGGCTAGACTTAGCCTCTGGATTTCACCAAATGAAAGTTGCAGAGGAAAGCATTGAGTACACAGCCTTTAACACAAGATATGGCCTTTATGAATTTCTAGTAATGCCATTTGGTTTAACCAATGCTCCCTCCTATTTTGTAGACTTGATGAATAGAATTTTTAGAGACTTTTTAGATAAATTTGTTTTGGTATTTATAGATGACATATTAATTTATTCAAAGTCAGAAAATGATCATGCTATGCATCTACATTTAGTATTATCCAGACTTAGAGAACATGAATTAAAAGCCAAGTATTCAAAGTGTATATTTTGGCAACATGAAGTGAAATTCTTAGGACACATAGTGTCACAGCAAGGGGTGAGTGTGGATCCAAGCAAGGTCATTGTAGCTCAATCATGGAGTAGACCCAAAACAGTGACTGAGGTGAGATCATTCTTAGGTTTGGCAGGGTACTATAGGAGGTTCATCAAGGATTTTTCAAGAATAGCCGTGCCAATGACCAAGCTAACAAAGAAGAACCAACCATATGTGTGGACTGAGCAGTGTGATCAAGCCTTTGAAAAATTGAAGCAAGCATTGGTGGAGGCTCCTGTCTTGCAAATCCCAGAGGTAAATGAAGGAATGGTTGTATACACTGATGCTAGTGGGTCTGGGTTAGGTGCAGTGCTCATGCAACATGGCAAGGTGGTGGCATATGCATCAAGACAGCTTAAACCCAATGAGACCAAATATGCAACTCATGATTTAGAATTAGCTGCAATAGTGTTTGCATTAAAACTTTGGAGGCATTATTTGCTTGGGGCAAAATTTGAATTATTCACAGATCATCAAGCATTAAAGTATTTATTTTCTCAAAAAGATTTGAATATGAGGCAAGCAAGGTGGTTGGAGTTTCTAGCTGCATATGATCTAGATATTTTGTACACCCCTGGGAAAGCTAATAGGGTGGCTGATGCTTTGAGTAGAAATCATATTAGATTAGCAAGTTTGTGTAACGACCCAGAATTTTTGATAATTAAAATTCGAATATTTAATTAATTTTAAATATTAATAAGTGGAATTAAGAAGTCGAATGATTTATTTTTCGAATATTGGATTTTATTTGATAATTAAATCGATAAATTAATAATTGAAATTCCAGAGATAATTGAAAATCGAGTTTAATATGATTGAAAATGATTTGTAAAATTTTATTTAATCATACTGGAGTTATAGAAAGGTTATAGAACTTTCAGAATCGAATTTGGAGTTAATCTGTGAAAATTGAATATTTTAATATTTAATTATCGACTGTAAAAATAGCCAATTTTCGAACAGTCTCAGAATTGAACGAGACCAGTTCCATTGGATCCGTAATAGTTAGTTATTATCGGATTTCAATTTTTGTATCCATCGGAGTTGTCGTTTGACCGTGGCAACTCGAAACGCATCGATATCATTTTAATTTTAAATCGTCGAGTTAAAATAGTCATTTTTCAAACGGTCTCGGATTTCGACGAAACCAGTTTCATCGGATCCGTAATGTGATATTATTGTAAGATTTCAAATTTCGTAATTTTTGGAGTTACCGTTTGTCCGGTACGAATTAAAACGTCTCGAAATCGATTTAATCGGTTTAATTTTAAATCGATCGTTTTGCTCCGTATCTCGCACAGATGTCCGAATTAGCTTCCGAAACCTGTTCCATTGTGTTCGGAATGCGGGGTAAACCTTACGAACGCCAGACGGCACGTATGATTTGGAGATCGTTTGGAAAAGTCGTTTAAAATGAATTTAATATTATTATATACGTATATATATACACGTTATAAAACGAAACCCTAGTCTATTCTCGTGGCCGCCACTTTCGTTTTCTATGGCCGAAATTTGTCGATTTTCTTCCTTTAATTGCTTCAAATCCGTAGAGAATTAGGGGAAACGTTCAACTGCAATATCGTAGAGGGTGACGAGCTCTTTCGATTCATACGGCTGTGATCATCATCGGAGCATCGTAGGAGGCGCAGCTGGCCAGGGAAGTCGCGCCGTTCAACCTCGTTTCGCGCGCCATAGGGGAGACCGGGTCGCGTGGGGTTGCAGCCGAGAGTGGGGTAGGGGGTTGGCTTCGATTTGGCGGTAGTGTGATGGGGTTTCGTCGACGTTAGGGAGGTGCGGCAATCTAGGGTTTAACGTATGAAATGGGTTCGAACGCGTTTCTGTAGCCTGGAACGAAGAAGAAACCTCACGGCCTTATCTGGAGATGCAAAGATCAACGGCCCAGAATAATAGTGGGGTTTTATAAAAGAAATTTGTAAATTTATTAATTTTATTAAAGATTGTACAATGTTTAATATGCAATAACTTTTTGCTACGAGGTCCGTTTTGGACGAAACAAGCGGCGTTGGCTTCGTTTTGCCGAGCACTTCGAGATGGAACTGGATTGGAAGCGATCGGGGTCAGTGAAAATTTTAGATGAAATCAAACGTCTGTTTATTTTATTCGAAATAAACGCTGGAATCAGAATTAAAATCAAGGTGAGATCTTCTCACTCAATTGAATGTGGAATTATTTACAGTTATTGATTGATGATTGACTGTTTGAATGTGCTATTAGATATTATAGGATATATCTATATATAGCAATATATACATATTGGCATATGTATATATTGGATTGATGATTTCCCGCCTCGTATAGCGGATGAGACCCTATTGCGCCGTTAGTAAGCGGATTTATAAAAACCTATATACCGCGATAATTCCATACTGGAGCGGAATTGGTATTGTGCTAACATCTTTGGATGCAGGGAAACAGGTTGGAGGGATCCAACTGGACCCCTCACATTTATTTAATTCATTTCTATTGTGATATGAATCTGTGAATGATTATAGTGATGCTATTAATCATATTGATATTTGGAAATTGTTTGAAAGCTAAAATTTAGCTGAATGGATGTTTGACATCATTGGATTCCAAAGATAAACGAAATTGAATTTTTGAAATTCAAGTAGAAAATTTCTAAGTGAATCAATTTTTGAAATTTAAGAAATTTTGAAGAAAGGAATTTTTAAAGTATAAAAAGTAAATTTTTATAATCGTATTGAATAAATTCCAGAATCAAGTGAAAATGTTAAATAAATGAATTTCGTATAATAGTGATTTTTAAATTGAAGAATTTAATTAAAAATTGGATTTCTAAATAGTTTGGAAAAAAATAAAGGAATTTATTTTCTTTAAAAGGAATTCATTTAAAAAGAAATAAGTGGGAAGTCCAATTAGAAATTTAACTGGCAAATTGAAACGAATTTGGAAAATCGATATGAAATTTATAGATGTATAAATTGTAAAGTTAAAAAGAATGAAATTTATAGATTTATAAATGGTGAAGTTAAAATGAATGAAATTGTAGAATGGAGGATTTATAAGAAATTAACTTATAAAACTGGATTTTTGCCTTTAATGGGAGTATTGATCGAACTTGTTAATAAAGGGGATTTATAAATCAAAGTTATGGTGAAATATAAGGTTGAATTTATAAACGTTGTTTTATAAATCTGAAATCACTTATTTTAATAAGTGTATTATAGAAATTAATAAAAGGAGATTTATAAACCGAAGTTGTTATAAGACAGAAATGGAATTTATAAGCGTTGTTTTATAAATTCGAAATAAATTGAATTTGATGAATTAAATAGTGAAATGTGATTAGTGAAGTATATTCATGATTTTGGACGGTGAATATATTGTTAAGTAAAATGGATATTGTTTGGGAAAGCGACATTATAAATGAAGTTGATTGTTTTTAACGATGTTTTGAAATGTATTTTGAATCGAAAGCATAGATTTCAACATTCTTGTTGAAATAGACGTTTTCGAGAAATTTAAGGAAATGGTGGACTATAACACTGTTGTTATAGTAAATGATTTCCGAAAGGAAATGTTTTGATGTAGTATTGGGATTTATATATCTATCTAAATCCGAATCCCTATACTAGTGATTTCGAGTCGTAGTAACGATGTTTTACGCAACATTCGTTTTGACTCAAATAGATGTTGAAATTTATGATTTCCTTAAAGAATGAATATATACCTAATTTGATTTAAGTATATTGAATATTTTCAAATGTTGAAAATAAAAGATTTGTGAAATACTTATTATTAAATAAGTATGGAAACGCTTTTCCAATATGAAATGAACTGTTTTGAGATTTTATCTTCAAAGATAAAATGAAATGTGGAAATTAATTTGAAATTGTTTTCAAACGGTTAAGTGTGGAAATTTTATATCTAGAAAAGATATTTTTAGAAGATAAATAATTTGGGAAAATTATATGGAATCTGATGATGTTGCGCATCTTTATTGATAGTTAAATAACCGACTATCAATAATTACCTTTAGATAGATATTTGTTGTGATTGGATGAATTTGAATGCCACACTTATTTTTGAATAATCGCTCACTATTCGGGTTAGCCGGGAAAGGACCATGGGGTCGTATAACCCATTCCGAATATGTGATACGTCGTTATGAATTGCATTTGAAGACCGGTGTTGAAGACCGGATATTTTTGAAAACGGAAGGATTACCGTCGAGTTACTCTACATCGGCTGATCTCCGATTTAGAGGTTTTATCACCCTTAGTGACGGGAAGTCCGGACGTGATTAGAAATTTATCCGGAAATGCAAGGGCTTCGTGAGAAGTGCCTTCGGTTCTGTTCGATCCCGGAACAGACTTGTATGGATTGTGTGTCTGACGTTACAATTTGAGATATAAAGCTGATTTCTTTCAAATACATTTCTGTTGGTGGCGGAGAATTTATTCTCTTAGCTTAACACCCTTCTCTGAGACGTACGAGCTCAGAGGTTATGTAGTTGAAATTTATCAGCGATATATCCCAATTTGGTAACGTGGCATACTGAGTGTTGCTGTGAAATGATCAGTGTTTGATCATTTGTGATATGATCATTTGTTTGATCTTATATCTTTGTGATCATAGGTTGATCATTTTGTTTGACCCGAAGCAGGGCTTTTTGAGAAAGCGTAGCTTTGTGGACGAGACTTCATCGAGCCTCACACCCCGGAAATGGTCGAAACAGGAAGAATGCAGCAAGGTTCTAGGGAGTAGCGCCCCTTAATGTATGTCATTCCTTCTGGATAAAGGTGGTATCATGGTATGGAGCCCAGATACTTAACCTCTGTGGTTACTGCATTATGACTATCTATGTGGTTTGTTGGAAATCGGGGATCCTCGGGAAGATCGGTGACGATCGGGGGATGGCATACGCGTGTCAGTAGTTACCTATTTTTGCAGAGGTAACCCGGCCTTGTGTTGGCAGAGATCCGGTTAGGTTCTCGGGTCGTCTATTCCAGGGACGTACCCATCGTGGATAGGAAGTTCCTTAGCCTGATCATTTGTTGGAAATCCAAAGAAACAATACGCGACTTGTACGGTTTTAGTTGTATTACCTGCTATGGAATGTGGCGGTAACCTGCTATTGAACATAGTAGCTATAGTAGGCATAAGTGCGGAATGCCTATGCTGGCTAAGATTAATATTATACTTTCGAAATGATTTCTACACTATGCACTAATAATAATATCAAAAATGATTTGATTTTGCGTAGTAAGCATCTTTGACTATCATAAGAAGAAATCTCCTCCAATTCTGCGTTTGCATTGTGTGTGTGGTGGGAGGTCTTATGGTAGTTTCATTTTCCAAAAAGCATTGCGAATTTACTTTAAAATTTTCTGTTGTTTATTTTAAAGATAAATAACTGTTTTACGATCTCACACCAGTCACCATGACTGACTCGGAGTTTATTGTTCCCTTCTAAACTCTGGGTGCCCACCAATTTCCACACGGGCAGCCTAGAGTTATATTATCAGGATATCCTGGATATTCTGGAGCTTTGGAAGCAAGCTGGATGGCGAGACGTAGTATTTGTATCTGATATTATTTATTCCGCTGTGTATTCTGTATGAGGACAAGTTATATAACTATCCATTGTTGTATATTGACTCTGATGATTGATGTATGTATAAACTGATATAGTTCTTTGTTTTAAAAGACTAGTGTTTATTTATTATATATTGTTCCGCTGCGATATGTGAGATTCTGATATTGTTTTCTGTTTCTGTTTCTGCTCTTGTTATGTTGTTGTTCTTCTTTCTTTTTCTTCTATCTTCTTCTTCTACCTTTTTCTTCTTTCTTAAAACAATAACTTTTCGGGTTTCCGGCATTCGATTGCTCAGCAGTCGATAAAGTGAGTATAGATGTTGAATTTTCGAAAGTCGAAAATTCTCGGGATGTTACAGCTGGTATCAGAGCATATGGTTAAGCGACAACCCTGCTCTGTTGGATGTTACTCATTAGAGATAGAGTCAGTAGTACTCTAGAATGAGTTGAGTGTAATAATAGATACGAGTGCGTATTTGTTAGTGAATATAAAAATTGTTTTATATTGTGATGATTGGTTTGTTGAGTGGTATATGGATTCTGGTCGGTATTGTCCGTACAACTCTATCGATAGGGATCTCTAAACACTTATATAGAACAATTCGGCACAGTATTGTTTTAAATAGGGTAAATGAGATAATTTTGCCCAAAACTATTTTTGTATAGAAAAGAAATGTTTTTCTATAAAGTACTATAGTATATGGTTGCATGGATGTTAGGAAGTAATAATAGTGAATCATCATCACTGAAATTGAATAAGAAATTGAAATCGTAACTCCAAAGTTAAGGAATAAAATTCACATGCAAATGAAATTTGAAAATGTAAATTATAAATGTGAATTGTAATTTAAAACAGGATTCCAGAGAAGTTTTTGGAAATGTTTTGAAAAGAATTTGGAAATTTTGGAGATTTGGAAAATTTAAATCTTTTTGATTTGAAAATGAATTTCAAAGGTTTTGAAAAGTATTTTGGAGAGTTGAAAGCTCTAAACTCTTTTCGGTCGCTGGAAAATAACTTCGATGATGACCGCGGCATCGTTGGTGTTCATTTTCGGGTTTCCAAAAGAGAAATTGCTGCCAAATTGTTTTAAATGGTAGTTGTTTGAAAATTTGGGTTTTCGTTTGGAAATTCAAAAGATAAATTTGAATTGTTTTCAAAATGGTTTTGAAAGGTTGAAAGGACTCTGGAATACTTTATAAGAATATGTATGGAATATTATTGAATTGATAACTTATACAAATAGAAATTGTTAATGTAAAATATGTAAATGTGATTGGAATTAAAATTCATTAACAAATGAAATCCATAAATGTGAATTGAAAGTATAAGGAAATAAATTCATATATGAATAAATTGTAAATGAATTTATAAATGAAGATAAAATTCCTTAATAAAATGGAATTGTGAATGTGAATGTATAAATGATTGTATAAATCAAGATGTAAATAAGTTGATAACTTATAAAACAGTTGAAATCTGATTGGAATAAGATTCAAATTGAAAAGGACTAAATTAGTGAATGAATGAATAAATTGCGATTGCAAGTGCCAGAAAATGAAATTGAATGTTAAAGTTCATTTTGAATTTGTAAGAAAATGAGACTGAATTGAATTTGATTTGTAATAAACAAAGCGAAGTATTGAAATAAGAAAATTAGTAAGCGAAACTAAGTGAAAAAAAAATAGTGATATGAATCAGCTATAATTGAAAGATAAAATTCAATATTTCAGAATAGAAGTTAAATAGAATTCAAATTGAATTGAACTTTTGAATTGAACTCAAATAAAATTGAAATGTGAAATTGAATGAGAATAGATATGTAACTTCAATAGTGAAGTAAAAATGTATAAGCAGTTTATATTGAAAATTTTGTAATTGAATGTACGAAATGGTTTGAATATATGTAACTAGATATTATGGCTAGTAGGACATATAGGTGTTATAAAGGAAATTGGATTTGGTTTTCAAAGATAAATTTGAATTGCTCGACAAAAGGTAAGTGTTTAAATTTCTATATGAGACTTTCTTGTCTAGCCGCTTGGCTTTTTCTTTTTCTTTTTGAAATCTGAGAGTCCGTAGGGACGTTTTGTAGTCGTGCCGTATTAGCCGCGCAAAGGAGATGCTGGTGAAATTTTTCGAAAATTTCGAGTGTTAGAAAATTTTGAGAAATTTTGAAAGTTAAAAATTGAATTTAAACTCGAATTTGAATTTAGAAGTTAAACAATGTTGTTTGAAACTTAAAATTTAAGTTGGAAATTTAGTTGAATGATAACGAATCTTTAATAGAAAGATTTGTTTTGTAAATTGATAAAACTATTTGAATTTGAGAAAATAGTAGACGAGCTAAGGACCTTTCTTCCTGACTTGTAATTTCGAGGACGAAATTCTTTTAAGGGGGGAAGTCTGTAACGACCCAGAATTTTTGATAATTAAAATTCGAATATTTAATTAATTTTAAATATTAATAAGTGGAATTAAGAAGTCGAATGATTTATTTTTCGAATATTGGATTTTATTTGATAATTAAATCGATAAATTAATAATTGAAATTCCAGAGATAATTGAAAATCGAGTTTAATATGATTGAAAATGATTTGTAAAATTTTATTTAATCATACTGGAGTTATAGAAAGGTTATAGAACTTTCAGAATCGAATTTGGAGTTAATCTGTGAAAATTGAATATTTTAATATTTAATTATCGACTGTAAAAATAGCCAATTTTCGAACAGTCTCAGAATTGAACGAGACCAGTTCCATTGGATCCGTAATAGTTAGTTATTATCGGATTTCAATTTTCGTATCCATCGGAGTTGTCGTTTGACCGTGGCAACTCGAAACGCATCGATATCATTTTAATTTTAAATCGTCGAGTTAAAATAGTCATTTTTCAAACGGTCTCGGATTTCGACGAAACCAGTTTCATCGGATCCGTAATGTGATATTATTGTAAGATTTCAAATTTCGTAATTTTTGGAGTTACCGTTTGTCCGGTACGAATTAAAACGTCTCGAAATCGATTTAATCGGTTTAATTTTAAATCGATCGTTTTGCTCCGTATCTCGCACAGATGTCCGAATTAGCTTCCGAAACCTGTTCCATTGTGTTCGGAATGCGGGGTAAACCTTACGAACGCCAGACGGCACGTATGATTTGGAGATCGTTTGGAAAAGTCGTTTAAAATGAATTTAATATTATTATATACGTATATATATACACGTTATAAAACGAAACCCTAGTCTATTCTCGTGGCCGCCACTTTCGTTTTCTATGGCCGAAATTTGTCGATTTTCTTCCTTTAATTGCTTCAAATCCGTAGAGAATTAGGGGAAACGTTCAACTGCAATATCGTAGAGGGTGACGAGCTCTTTCGATTCATACGGCTGTGATCATCATCGGAGCATCGTAGGAGGCGCAGCTGGCCAGGGAAGTCGCGCCGTTCAACCTCGTTTCGCGCGCCATAGGGGAGACCGGGTCGCGTGGGGTTGCAGCCGAGAGTGGGGTAGGGGGTTGGCTTCGATTTGGCGGTAGTGTGATGGGGTTTCGTCGACGTTAGGGAGGTGCGGCAATCTAGGGTTTAACGTATGAAATGGGTTCGAATGCGTTTCTGTAGCCTGGAACGAAGAAGAAACCTCACGGCCTTATCTGGAGATGCAAAGATCAACGGCCCAGAATAATAGTGGGGTTTTATAAAAGAAATTTGTAAATTTATTAATTTTATTAAAGATTGTACAATGTTTAATATGCAATAACTTTTTGCTACGAGGTCCGTTTTGGACGAAACAAGCGGCGTTGGCTTCGTTTTGCCGAGCACTTCGAGATGGAACTGGATTGGAAGCGATCGGGGTCAGTGAAAATTTTGGATGAAATCAAACGTCTGTTTATTTTATTCGAAATAAACGCTGGAATCAGAATTAAAATCAAGGTGAGATCTTCTCACTCAATTGAATGTGGAATTATTTACAGTTATTGATTGATGATTGACTGTTTGAATGTGCTATTAGATATTATAGGATATATCTATATATATAGCAATATATACATATTGGCATATGTATATATTGGATTGATGATTTCCCGCCTCGTATAGCGGATGAGACCCTATTGCGCCGTTAGTAAGCGGATTTATAAAAACCTATATACCGCGATAATTCCGTACTGGAGCGGAATTGGTATTGTGCTAACATCTTTGGATGCAGGGAAACAGGTTGGAGGGATCCAACTGGACCCCTCACATTTATTTAATTCATTTCTATTGTGATATGAATCTGTGAATGATTATAGTGATGCTATTAATCATATTGATATTTGGAAATTGTTTGAAAGCTAAAATTTAGCTGAATGGATGTTTGACATCATTGGATTCCAAAGATAAACGAAATTGAATTTTTGAAATTCAAGTAGAAAATTTCTAAGTGAATCAATTTTTGAAATTTAAGAAATTTTGAAGAAAGGAATTTTTAAAGTATAAAAAGTAAATTTTTATAATCGTATTGAATAAATTCCAGAATCAAGTGAAAATGTTAAATAAATGAATTTCGTATAATAGTGATTTTTAAATTGAAGAATTTAATTAAAAATTGGATTTCTAAATAGTTTGGAAAAAAATAAAGGAATTTATTTTCTTTAAAAGGAATTCATTTAAAAAGAAATAAGTGGGAAGTCCAATTAGAAATTTAACTGGCAAATTGAAACGAATTTGGAAAATCGATATGAAATTTATAGATGTATAAATTGTAAAGTTAAAAAGAATGAAATTTATAGATTTATAAATGGTGAAGTTAAAATGAATGAAATTGTAGAATGGAGGATTTATAAGAAATTAACTTATAAAACTGGATTTTTGCCTTTAATGGGAGTATTGATCGAACTTGTTAATAAAGGGGATTTATAAATCAAAGTAATGGTGAAATATAAGGTTGAATTTATAAACGTTGTTTTATAAATCTAAAATCACTTATTTTAATAAGTGTATTATAGAAATTAATAAAAGGAGATTTATAAACCGAAGTTGTTATAAGACAGAAATGGAATTTATAAGCGTTGTTTTATAAATTCGAAATAAATTGAATTTGATGAATTAAATAGTGAAATGTGATTAGTGAAGTATATTCACGATTTTGGACGGTGAATATATTGTTAAGTAAAATGGATATTGTTTGGGAAAGCGACATTATAAATGAAGTTGATTGTTTTTAACGATGTTTTGAAATGTATTTTGAATCGAAAGCATAGATTTCAACATTCTTGTTGAAATAGACGTTTTCGAGAAATTTAAGGAAATGGTGGACTATAACACTGTTGTTATAGTAAATGATTTCCGAAAGGAAATGTTTTGATGTAGTATTGGGATTTATATATCTATCTAAATCCGAATCCCTATACTAGTGATTTCGAGTCGTAGTAACGATGTTTTACGCAACATTCATTTTGACTCAAATAGATGTTGAAATTTATGATTTCCTTAAAGAATGAATATATACCTAATTTGATTTAAGTATATTGAATATTTTCAAATGTTGAAAATAAAAGATTTGTGAAATACTTATTATTAAATAAGTATGGAAACGCTTTTCCAATATGAAATGAACTGTTTTGAGATTTTATCTTCAAAGATAAAATGAAATGTGGAAATTAATTTGAAATTGTTTTCAAACGGTTAAGTGTGGAAATTTTATATCTAGAAAAGATATTTTTAGAAGATAAATAATTTGGGAAAATTATATGGAATCTGATGATGTTGCGCATCTTTATTGATAGTTAAATAACCGACTATCAATAATTACCTTTAGATAGGTATTTGTTGTGATTGGATGAATTTGAATGCCACACTTATTTTTGAATAATCGCTCACTATTCGGGTTAGCCGGGAAAGGACCATGGGGTCGTATAACCCATTCCGAATATGTGATACGTCGTTATGAATTGCATTTGAAGACCGGTGTTGAAGACCGGATATTTTTGAAAACGGAAGGATTACCGTCGAGTTACTCTACATCGGCTGATCTCCGATTTAGAGGTTTTATCACCCTTAGTGACGGGAAGTCCGGACGTGATTAGAAATTTATCCGGAAATGCAAGGGCTTCGTGAGAAGTGCCTTCGGTTCTGTTCGATCCCGGAACAGACTTGTATGGATTGTGTGTCTGACGTTACAATTTGAGATATAAAGCTGATTTCTTTCAAATACATTTCTGTTGGTGGCGGAGAATTTATTCTCTTAGCTTAACACCCTTCTCTGAGACGTACGAGCTCAGAGGTTATGTAGTTGAAATTTATCAGCGATATATCCCAATTTGGTAACGTGGCATACTGAGTGTTGCTGTGAAATGATCAGTGTTTGATCATTTGTGATATGATCATTTGTTTGATCTTATATCTTTGTGATCATAGGTTGATCATTTTGTTTGACCCGAAGCAGGGCTTTTTGAGAAAGCGTAGCTTTGTGGACGAGACTTCATCGAGCCTCACACCCCGGAAATGGTCGAAACAGGAAGAATGCAGCAAGGTTCTAGGGAGTAGCGCCCCTTAGTGTATGTCATTCCTTCTGGATAAAGGTGGTATCATGGTATGGAGCCCAGATACTTAACCTCTGTGGTTACTGCATTATGATTATCTATGTGGTTTGTTGGAAATCGGGGATCCTCGGGAAGATCGGTGACGATCGGGGGATGGCATACGCGTGTCAGTAGTTACCTATTTTTGCAGAGGTAACCCGGCCTTGTGTTGGCAGAGATCCGGTTAGGTTCTCGGGTCGTCTATTCCAGGGACGTACCCATCGTGGATAGGAAGTTCCTTAGCCTGATCATTTGTTGGAAATCCAAAGAAACAATACGCGACTTGTACGGTTTTAGTTGTATTACCTGCTATGGAATGTGGCGGTAACCTGCTATTGAACATAGTAGCTATAGTAGGCATAAGTGCGGAATGCCTATGCTGGCTAAGATTAATATTATACTTTCGAAATGATTTCTACACTATGCACTAATAATAATATCAAAAATGATTTGATTTTGCGTAGTAAGCATCTTTGACTATCATAAGAAGAAATCTCCTCCAATTCTGCGTTTGCATTGTGTGTGTGGTGGGAGGTCTTATGGTAGTTTCATTTTCCAAAAAGCATTGCGAATTTACTTTAAAATTTTCTATTGTTTATTTTAAAGATAAATAACTGTTTTACGATCTCACACCAGTCACCATGACTGACTCGGAGTTTATTGTTCCCTTCTAAACTCTGGGTGCCCACCAATTTCCACACGGGCAGCCTAGAGTTATATTATCAGGATATCCTGGATATTCTGGAGCTTTGGAAGCAAGCTGGATGGCGAGACGTAGTATTTGTATCTGATATTATTTATTCCGCTGTGTATTCTGTATGAGGACAAGTTATATAACTGTCCATTGTTGTATATTGACTCTAATGATTGATGTATGTATAAACTGATATAGTTCTTTGTTTTAAAAGACTAGTGTTTATTTATTATATATTGTTCCGCTGCGATATGTGAGATTCTGATATTGTTTTCTGTTTCTGTTTCTGCTCTTGTTATGTTGTTGTTCTTCTTTCTTTTTCTTCTATCTTCTTCTTCTACCTTTTTCTTCTTTCTTAAAACAATAACTTTTCGGGTTTCCGGCATTCGATTGCTCAGCAGTCGATAAAGTGAGTATCGATGTTGAATTTTCGAAAGTCGAAAATTCTCGGGATGTTACAGTTTGATGATTGATGAATTTAAAAACCTTGTAGTGCTCGGGGAGGCAGATATATATAGCAAGGATGGAGCAAATTTTAAAGAACATGGTGATATGGTGGAGTATGGTACACTGGGATTAATCACGGTGAAATCTAACCTGGTGGAGAAAATTGGTGGCATGCAAGATCAAGATTAAAATTTAAAGGAAAAGAAAGAAATGTTATTAAATAACATTGAGTCAGAGAAATTTAAAATAGATCCCAAGGGATATTTGAGGAAAAATGAAAAGCTTTGTGTACCAGACTTTGCAGAATTAAAGGAAGAAATCATGAATGAGCATCACAAAACCAAGTACACCATACACCCTGGTGGCACCAAAATGTATCATGATTTGAAAAGGAGCTACTGGTGGCCAGGAATGAAGCAAGCAGTGGCAAAATATGTGGCAAAGTGTTTAACCTGTCAGCAAATCAAGGCAGACTATCAAAAGCCCTCTGGCATGTTGCAACCTTTGGAGGTACCTCAGTGGAAATGGGAAAGTATTTCCATGGATTTTGTGGATGGTTTGCCTAGAACTAAGAAAGGTAATGATAGTATATGGGTAATTTTTGATAGACTCACCAAATCTGCTCACTTTGTCCCTGTCAGGTCAGAAAGAAATGCACATAGGCTTGCACAATTATTTATTAAGGAAGTGGTGAGATTGCATGGCATACCAAAGACCATTGTAAGTGATAGAGACACTTTGTTCACCTCAAGATTTTGGGAGAGTTTCCAGGAAGCAATGGGAACTCAACTTTGTTTAAGCACTGCCTACCATCCTCAAAGTGATGGGCAAACAGAGATAGTGAATAAAATATTGGAAGATTTACTTAGAGCATGTGTGCTTGATTTTGGGGGTAATTGGGAGGATCATATCCACTTGGCAGAATTCACTTACAACAATAGCTATCAGTCAACAATAGGAATGGCTCCCTTTGAATCCTTGTATGGGAGACCCTGCATGTCTCCTGCCTGTTGGTTGGATGTGGGAGAGGGTGTAATATTAGGGCCAGATCATGTTAAAGAAATTTCCAACATGATTGAGATAGTTAGGCATAGGATGAAGGCAGCACAATCAAGACAAAAGTCTTATGCAGATAGAAAGAGAAAGCCAATGGAGTTTGAAGTAGGAGAGTATGTTTTTCTGAAGGTATCACCAATGAAGAAGGTGTTCAGGTTTGGGAAATCTGGTAAGCTCTCACCAAGATTTGTAGGGCCATATGAAGTCATACAGAGAATTGGTACCATTGCCTATAAGCTTAAGTTACCAGAAGAATTGAGTGGTGTACATCCAGTGTTTCATGTTTCTCAATTGAGAAAGTGGGTACATGATGAAGGAGCAATTTTAGAATCACCTACTCAAATTCAAATTCATAAGAACTTGGTCTATGCAAATGAGCCAGTGGGGATTGTTGCTAAAGAGGAAAAGAGACTGAGAAACAAGGTGATTAAACTAGTAAAAATTCAATGGAGCTTGGACCCCAATGATTGTACATGGGAGGCTGAAGACAAAATGTGGGCTAAATACCCCCACTTTGTTTTCTGATGGAGAGGTATGTTTAAGTAGCTTTATGATAGCTTTCTGAATAATTTTATATATTGCTTACTTTCATAAAATGTGAGTATGGAGTTAAAACAGACTATGGATTAGTGCTTTTATTTGAAGAATTAGAAAGAAATTATGGGGACATAATTCCTTTAAGGGGGAGGGTATGTAATGACCCTAAAAGAAAAGAAAATAAAATAAAATAAAATGAAAATTACATTTATTTTAAGAAATTCTGAAATTATAAAATATATATATAATGCATTAAAACAGAAAAGAAAATTTGTTAATAAATAAAATTGCATAGGAGCTTCTGTTTGATAAAATGCAAGGAGTTAAGGTGATTAAAAAAATTGGAACTCAAAACAAATATAGTTCCATGTCCAAAGAATTATATAAATACACACATTTAATATATGGGGTATTTTCTGTTTTATTTAAAGACAGAATAAAATGAAGTTTAATAAAAGGTTCAAATGTCTTATATTTATGCTAGAAATAATTAGCATGACATATGTGATTTTTTTAACACATAAAGATGTATGGGGAGCTACTGTTTTGACTAAAGGCAGAAAAAAAATATACATACAGGATCAAATAAGAATTTCCATATCTTATATTTATTTCAAGAAAATAACATAGTGTGAATGATTTTACATTACATGATTATGTATGATAGTACGCACGATTAATGGAAATGGTAGAAAGGTAGAAAACACAAAGGGGATTTTCAGTTTCTTTAAACTTATAAGAAATAAAAAAATAAACAAAGGGTCACATGCATATGGCATGAGTAAAATAGAGTCATGAAAATAGTATGAAGTGTTTAAAATGCTTGATTCCCGAAATAACTAATTTAGGTAACCAAAAGTGTGCATTTCCAAGTAAGGACCACACAGGGAAATAATTTGTGCATGAATATCTAAGGGCATCAAGGAAATTACCTTAAACCCTAGAATGGTTTTATAAATACCTGCACATAACCATATCCACCATTCTCTCGGGATCAAAAAAAAGGAGAAACATTAGCTTGAGACTTTGGAGGATTTGTTGTTCAGGGGATTAAGGCAGTAAAAGGAAAACATTATGTGAGTATTTATCCTTTGTATGCAATGGCATTAAGTCCTCTTGTAGGCAGCCTAAAAGGTTATAAGTCAATTAAAATCTCTGAAATGATTTGTTATGGGTGAGATGGATGTTTGTTTGTGCATTCTTGTTTGGGGTTTTAATCTGTGTGTGGGTTTTTAAAGTTAAAATGGTTTGAGCATTTTTGTTTTATTTTATCATTACTAAGTATGGATATAAATTATTTAGGGAATAGGCAGCAAGACAGTGATCTAGCTCATGTTTATTTCTTGGATAATGAAGCATGAAACTAAATATTCATATCATAAGTTAGAGGAGAATTTCTGGATTTTTAAGGGATTTCCTTAATAAGACCCTTATTCATATATTCACAATAATATAGAAGAAAGATATTAGGATCATGATGCTTAAATTATTTTTAGGAAAAACCATGGGTAGGCTGGGGTATTTTCTGTAATAAGGAAAATAAATGGGGAACATGGGGTTGAACCAGAAAGTATTAAAGAAGCTAAGGGGTCGTTTGGTTTATTTTGTATTTTATGTTTTGAGTTTTCAACATTAATTACAAAATATGACAAGAATGAAGGAAGGTCGGAAGGGATGAACGGAAGATTAGAGAGGACCACGAAGTGGATGGAGGAACGACGGAAGGATAAATTGTTGCTCATGCTTCCGTTTTTCTCAAAACACGAAAAATGAAAAAAAGTTCTTTTCTATTTTGTGTGTTAAATTCGTTTTCTAAAATGGTCATTTTTCATAATATACATGTGTCGTGCGTATTTTTGTATGGACGAAAACTCAAAACTAAAAACGGTAAACCAAACATAGCCTAAGCCTTTCTGAAACATGAATGAATTGGGAGTTTTTATGATTGAATTCATAAATAGAAGCTTAATAAAATAAACAGAAATTAAAGGAGGATTTAATAAATTAAATTGGTCGTTTGGGAGTTAGTCAATGATCTGCTTGCCTCAGGTGGGAGTAAGTATATGCATGGTGCAATTGCACCCTGAGGCCTTTGTGTGTTGGAATAAATTAAATAACCTGAGAGTTTCCTTCACAATGCATACATGGTGTTCATTTGACAAGGAGTTAAATACCATAAAATAAATGGGGGATGGGGTTTAAAAAGCTGGATTATAAATATTCAGATATGGAGTTAAATTAATCAAGTTAAATTTTGTGCTTTGATTAATTACTGGGTGAAATTGGGAGTATAAAAATCTGAGTTTACTTATTCAGAAATGGAGAAAAATGAATCAAGAAATATATATATTTATTTTGATTGTTTGCTGGGTATTGTTTGAATAAATGAATGTGTCTTTGTATCACTTGGTATTAACCAAAAACATGCTAAGTATGAAATCTGCTAAACTAGGAAGACATTGCAAGATCACCCAAAATTATGAATATGTATACAAATTTGATAAATGCTCATACCGGTGAAAACTGACCCTTTTGGTTGCCCTTGCAATCATCTGGGTGTCTCATTAAAATTGGGGCAGCTCAGTGAATTGCTTGCAGGAAATTGAAGTTGGCTTGATGGATGAAGATGGAAATTAGCTGCTAGTATAAATAAAAGAAACCAGTTTTAAAATTTGCAGTTGCTTTGTAATGAATTTATTAGTCAGATTTCATGTTGTAGTTGAAGATAATTGTAGGGAGATTTCTAAGTATTTGGATTAAAATATGTACTTAAGTAAACCTGTTTTGGATGGTTATTGATGATGTTTGGTTAACTGCTGATTTAATGAATGTATGATTTGGAGAAACAAGGGGATGGACATATCATATAAATATGATATGAGTATGTGATTATCTCTGATTTTTACTGCCTAAACCTATATTATGGTTTATGAAAATTAAAGAGCTAAGGTGGTTGATTTAAAAATGAACTCACAAGATTTGAGTAGGGGTATTTAGGAGAAATGAATTTGTGCATAGCAGGTAAGTGATACAGGCATGTGCATGAATTCTGGAGTGAAAAATTGATTAACATGTATTTGTGTATTTGATTTCAAAAAAAAATTATGAAAGAAATAAACCTGGAAGTAATTGTATTTTGAATAATGGATTGAATACATATATGGATGCATTTCCAGGAAATTTAAACTAGGCAGAAACATGATTGTGTTAGGAGTGGATCTTTGTTGAAGCTTGTTAATATGAGGGATATGGGTTTGCAAGTGGTAAAAGAGGGACTATGGCCGGCCTAGATGGCCATGGGTCAAACTCTTGTAGCCTGGAACCATTTCATTTCAATTCATGAAGTGTAAGTGCTTCCAGGATAAAAAAAAAACTCCAAGCAACCCTCAAATAACACCAAGCATTTCCAATAAAACACCAAGTACTCAAGTCTGCACCATGATTAAACTTAAATATGCAGCATGATTTAATTGTTCAACCTGAAATAGTAAATAAGAATTAGTCCCAATGTTCATGCCTGCAAGTATAATTTCTGAAGTGATTTCATAAAAGTGGTTGATAACTATCATAAGATTAATTAAATGCCATTTTAGTGTTAATAGAATTATTTAGGCTGAAAGCCTAGAAAGCATAAAAAAATGCACTGTGCATTGCAATATTAAACATATAAGTATTATAATTGCCAAAATGTATCTCTGGCAGTAGAACAAAAATTAGGAAGGAAATAAATGGTTATGTTGTCAACACATATAGTATGTTGTTGCCTGTTTGATTCAAATTCTCTTTTCAAATTTGTTAGCTCTGAAAGGCAAAGGAAAACAATTATATATCATCAAATATGTAATTGTCTTAATATGTTTTGTGCACTGATATGATTATATTGGTAAATCCAGGGTCTTGGGAAAAATATTTGGAAATTATTTAAATATTCAAATATAGAAGAAATGGGGTTTAGTGGTGAATTCCTTTTGTATGCTAAAAAAAATCTATGTGTTTTAGAATGAGGGTCACCACAATATCATCCTCATAAAAATACACTTTTAAAATTATCTTATATATTATAATAACTTTCCTTTATTATAATAAAATTTTCACAAATATTTATCCTCTAAATGTCTTATCTTCCCATTTAGATTATATTAAAAAAACTTTATTTAAAGATGACTTTTAACTTAACATTTTCATCGAACGCCTTATAGTCAAATTATGAAGCTTAATTCAAAAGGGATTCATTTTAATGTATTCACAATTATAAATAAATGCTCATAAACTAGTTGAGCATATATTAACAATCAACAAACAATAGTCAACCCTCCTAAACTATCCGAGCATGACAAATCAAACAATAATGATAGTAAAGAAATATTATCATTTCTAACAAACGAGCACACTTTACATAACTATATAAATTTGAAAATTATTCCTTTATAAATATAAAATATATTCCTACGTAAAATATTTCATTTACCTAATTTTCAAAAATAAATATCATATATGTTTGTCTTATTCGAGTATTTAGAAATCCCTATCGACACCGTGGTGTCCCACATCTCGACCAGAATTCATAAACAACTCAATAGAAAAAATTAACACAATATGTTTTTATAGCAATAACAAATCCACTCTCGTATAATACCGTAACAACCCGTATTTTTTATAATGAAAAATATTAAATTTAATAAGATTTTTGGAATTTAATATTATGAGAAATAAAAATTTATGATTTACAAATGGAAAAAATTTATTAAAATATAATTTAATAACGTCAATGAATGAAATTGACAACTGTTTAATGAAATTCCAATTAATGGTAATAATAAAGGTTAATAATGAAGAAAATAAATGTTGTATAAAACGGGGGAATCAATGTTATTTAATTGGAATTGGTTAAATATTTGTAAGTAAATTTATAATCTTTGTTGTAAACAATAAATGTATTAATGTGTTCAAATTATTTAAATGTAACAACTGTTCATTTCTCACCTTATTATTTAATCCGTTTTGGAATTAATTTGGGAATCAATGAAATTAAATGTAATTGAAATATTGAAATTAATATAAGAAAAGATGTTAACTGTAGAGTTTGAGTGAAATAAAATGGAAACTTATGTTAATAAATAAATTTCATAAGGGAATTGTTGATTTAATAATAAGAATTTAAATCAAAAATAGAAGAATTTGTTTGAAATATAAATTATAATGAATGGATTTTATTATAGTTGTAATTTAACGTTGAAATTAATTTAATATTTAAATCTTGGATTTAGTACGGAAAATTTAATTTTAAAAGATTATTAATTTCAGTTTAATCAAAATGATGGTATAAAACTTTTAATTTAGAATTTAAAAGTGATTAAGTTGATGTTTAAAATAGATTGTTTTAATCAATGTGTAAAATTTGTCTTTTTGGGCACTGTCTTAGATTTCGACGTAACCAATTTCATCGGATCCGTAATAGTGAATTATTATAGGATTTCAAGTTTCGTAGCGATCAGACTTATCATTTAATTGTGCAAGCTCAAAACGCATAGAAATCAATTAAAGGAATTTAATTAAAATAATTTGATTTTTAAAGCTAACTTCTGTATACAAAAGAATTAGGGCTTGAAATTAGTTCCATTGAGTTTAAAAATATTGAAAACCTATATTTCGATATATAAGATGACCTATTTTCGTTTCAGGAGCGAAACGGGATTTTCTGGTCTTTGTTATCGCTTCGACCTAATCGATCTGTTCCATCCATTCCAGTCGTTCTTTTTCTATATATATGTTGTTATAAACCCTAACAGCTCCTATTCTATTTTCTGTATGTACATTTCAGTTCTTATCTATTCCTTCTCAATGGTGATATCCCAAACCCTAATTACTGATCTCAAATCAAACTCCAAAAATTCAAACTGCTCCAACCTTATCGAATTATATATCATCGTGAAGCTCTCGACAAATGTAATCTGCGGCTGTGATTCATTTTTTGATTGGAGGTTCCATTTGTCCAAAATTTGGCGAAATATTCTCGGTCGTTCGTGCTAGGGTTTCACGTTTAATGGTAGATCGTCGACCAATCGACGATCGGAAAGCGCTGGAGCGTAGAGGGCGATGAGGCGAATGCGTCCATGGTGGCTGATTATCGTCCAGACATTTGAATTCACCAGAAAATAGCAAAGAACGCCGACGGTGGTGGAGCATAGGGAGGTGGCCGGAGGCGTTTGCGTGGGGACTGGGTGGTGGGGCCTAGGACGGGGAGGCCAGTGGTGGTCTCTGATTTGGACGACGGCAAAGGTGTTGGAGGTTATTAGAGCTCGAACGTGGCGGCTGCTTGTGTCTAGGGTTTCGATCGTGCGCGATCTGTAGGGGAGAGGAGATGGTAATTACAAGTTTGCCCTTCTTTTATTTTAATTTCAATTTAAAATTTCAAACTTCTAACACGCATAACTTTTGCATACGAACTCGGATTTGCACGCGGTTTCTTCTGTTGGGTTTGTATCGAAATTCCGGACAACATGAAACTAGATTGGTTGAATTTTGAGACTGTTGGAATTTTGGACTTTTATTGTATTTTTAATCGGCTATAAACCAAAGGTGAGTGATTTAACCCACTCACGCAATACTAAATCTTCTTATGTTAGTTGAATTAAATTTATGAAGTGATAAGAATGTTATTGGTTGTTGTTTGATAGTTTAAGTTGACATTTTAATTGAAATTAAATTTTATTGAATTAAATTGCCATTTAAATTAATATTGAAATTGAATTGCTAGTTAAATGCATGATATTGATAATTAGTTAATTGTCGTGATTTATTGGCTGGTTTGGATGTTGATTATGATGGATGTTTATTTGTTGACAGTTTGGATGATTGGATGTTTATTTATTTTTATATATACTTGTTATCACTCTATATATTAAGTGACAGCACATAAACTGTTATTTGAATTATTTCGAATAAATTAAGAAATGATATATACCTATGACACTTTGATTTGGATTGAAATGATATATGTCCATCCCTGAAATTAAAATTGAAATAATTGATCACTTGACCATAGTGTAGAAAATTATATACGGACGTCGGATTGGTTAAACTAAATGGTTTTAAAACCTTGAATTTGGATTTTGATTGAATAATATTGTTTTAAAGGAAATAAGTGGTGGATTTATATGAATTAAATTATTTTCTAATTCAAGCATTGAAATTTTGAAATTGAAATTGGTTAAAAGAAATTGCTTTAAAGAAATTGCTTTAAAGTATTGCATTGGAAACGTGATGTGATAATCGATATATGACTTTAATTCGGGAAATTGAATTATTTTAAAGATTCGAACCTTAAATATAACACTAAAGTTTAATTTGATTTAAGTGCTTTAAATCGATAAACTGAAATTGGACTTGAAATGGTTTAAAATAAGAATTGGATTGAAATTTAAATCATTAAATTGAATTGTTGAATCGAATTTGAAGTTAAAAATGAATGTCTCGAAAATTGAAGTTAATTCGAATTGAAATTGAAACCAAGTTGATTTGAAACTAAATCGAAATTGACTCAATTGAATTGAAAGATTGGAAATTGAGTTTTGTTGATTTGAAATTTGGACATGGGTCCAGATTTGTTGAAATGGAAGGAAACAGTTTGACTTGATATTATTTTAAAAATAATTATTTTAATATAAACTGTTTAAAATCTATTTTTTTAATACTCAAATTATTTTGATTTTCCAAACTATTTTACTATATATACCATTTTCAATACTCAAACCGTTTTATATTAAACTGTTTTAAATCTCTAAACTATTTTGACTATTTATAACTATTCAAACTATTTTAAAAAAAATTCAAACTGTGCAAGTTGGAATGTTTATATTTAAATCATTGATTTAAATGCAAATGTAGTTAAATGAGGTTATAACCTAAATTGGAATTTGAAATGATACTCTCAAGTAAAAATGACATATTTTGAGTAAATATGGTATTTTGAAATGAAGTGATATTTTAAACTGAATATGATATTTTGATATCAAATATGAATCGTTTACGAAATGTAAAAGAACCAATCGGCGTGAAAAATGACGTTTGGTTGTTAAAGAGACCGGGGCCTCTTATTGGCATACTCTCTGTCAATATTGGAACCACTTTAACAACTGTGTACGCAGTAGATGTTATCCAGAATGAAGTGGTTAAATTGGAGGCGTTTGCTAGATTGGAAGAAAGAGAATGATGACGGATGACCCCGACACTTGTATCATTTGCAAATGACTAAAACAGGACCCTATGTCTGGCCAAGGGGTTCGCAACCTTTAGGGGCCATTACCCCTTCGTATTATACTTTAGACTTGATCGGTGCACCTTGGTTTGATTTGGGGGTGGTGAACACGGTGGACGATCGTAGCTATGATGCGTTACCACCAGTCAGAAAGGGTAAACTAGCAGAATCCTACCTTGGGCATTACCTCACATGCCTTATCATACTTTTATCCTTATAGGCGACCACTACGACTTTGTTTTAGTGTTGTCTTATCATGGCGCCTCCCTGACTATCGACAGTACTGGTTGTGTTAAAGGCAAACTGTAGGACAATGCTTAAAAATGTGTTAAGGGGATTAATGTAAAGCCTTAAACACTATTTTAATACTTTACATTACTGACAGACACTACATATATAGCGTATTTTACTACATATATAGAGTTTGACGGATCCTTAGGAGATGGAAAATCCCGTAACATCTCTTAAGTTATTACACTCACGTTGTACACTTGATAGGAGATGGAAAACCCCATAAACATCTCTGAAGCTGTTACACTTATATTTACTTGTTGTTTATTTAACTTACATAAGAACTTTTAGTTCTGACTCGAGTGTTTTGTCTTTTCATTACGCTCGAGTCAGCTTGAGTATTTCAGTGTTGAAGACATTATTCCTTGAGGATGAAGATGGAGTTTGCTAGACCGTATTTACTATTACTTTTCCGCTACATTATTTGGTATGTTTGTTGATTGTACTCTGATTATGTTGTAAAAATTGTGCAATCAAATGTATATCGTAAAACAGCTTCATGAACTGTTTATTTGATTATTATATTTTGTCATTCCGCTGCGAGATCCTGTATTTTGTTTTCCTTCTTTTCTCTTATTTTCTTATTAATTCTCATTGATAACCTACCCTTTTGAATGGTTTGAGTTAGACATGTGTGGTTTATTGTCGATTTAAACCGTCCAAAAAGGTGGGTCGCCACAGTTGGTATCGGAGCTTTGGTTTAGAGATACCTTAGCTTGTTGGGGTTAACTCATTAGAGATAGGGTTAGTTATCCTAGAATGAGTCTGAGTGTGTGTGTGTGTGTGTGTGTGTGTGTGTGTGTATGTATGAGAGGGCGTATTTGTTAGTGTAATAAAAAAATGTTTTCTATTGTGTTAATTTATTATGTTGAGTATTTATAAATTCCAATCGGTACATAGGATGCTATGGCATCGATAAGGATTTCTAAACACTTGAACAGGGTAAACCAACACAGTACTGTTTTGAAAATAGGTAAATGAAATAATTTTACCTAGTGTTATATTTTGTATATGAAAAATTATATATATATATAGTGTAAATTTTGTTATTTTGTTGTGTTGGATGTTAGTAAATGATTAATATCCAATTATTATCATTTATTGTTGGTTAGTCGAGGTTCTTAAAATTATTTACTATTTTATGTTATAGAAAATGTAATTTAATAAATATGGTATTAATTAAGATTTACAAACAAATGAATTTAAATGGAAATTTAAGAACTTAAATGCTGGTGTTTTGAAATTGGTTGTCAAAGATTTAAAAAAAAATATTAGTATTATTTGGAAGTATTTTTGGAAAGAAATATTTTAACAGGATTTTTTTTTAAAAAGTTCTGCACTCATCTCTTTTGTCACTAGAAAATAATTTCAGTGATAACGGTCGCATCATCTACATTCATTTTCGAGTCTCAAAGTGGGGGAGGCCACTTAGTAGCTTTGCGACACATCTTTTTTGATAAACTAATTTTTATTAAATCCATTAAGTATGATTTGAGAATATATATATATATATATATATATATATATATATGTATGTATGTATGTATGTATTATTTCAAAATGATTCGAAATGAATCCGGTATTTGAATGCTTAAGTTCCTGTTAATTAATAATTTCCAATTATAGAAATAAAGTAAAATTTTAATTATTGGGAACTTCTAAAATGAAAAATAAGAAATTAGGAGCAATATTTAATAAAACTGTAAAGAAATTGGAGATTTGTAACTTGTAAATTAAAATATAATAATGAAAATTAAGAAGATGTAAACTATTGAACATTTTTGTTAACTAAAATGAATAAGATAAATTTGTATAACACTCAATTACGTTCTAAAAACACATGTAAAACTTACCAGAAATATTTAAAAAGTTGAGATGTTAAATATGAATATGTAATAGAATATTATACAGATTAAAGCTTAAGTAACAAAAATGCTTCAAAATGAACATATATTTATAAATGAAGAATTAAGAGTACAAGGAATGTATAAACTTAATTTAATATTTTGAAATGCTTAATAATTAAATTGAATAGTAGAAAGAGAATACTATTTAAGTAAATGATTATAAAATTAAAGAAAATGTTGAAATGATTCATAAATAGTTTTAATATTAAATGATACTATATGTGAAGAAATAAATGGGAATCAAAGAATAGAGAAACTTAAGTATGAAATGATTTATTAATGAATATTAATATTAAATAGAAGTCAAGTTATATAAGTAAATAATAAATGTGAATTAAACTGTAAGAAACTTATGTACTACCTTAAAAAATTATTCATTGGTGATTTTGAATATTGAATGGGAAATAATTTATATAAGTAAATGAATGTAAATTAATAAAAGATAATCTTGTATGAATAAATGAAAATTAAATTAAATGGAAAGTAAATGATGTGAAAGAAACCAATAGAATAAACTTAAATAATAATTAAAATTCATTGTTTTTTGGCTTATGGGATGTTCGGGAAATGATACTTCAAATTGTTTGAGGTTATATGAATAATCTATTAAGTAATTATCTAAGGCTGTTGATCCCAAGGTACACTTGGTAGTTTATTATCACCCGTGTACGATGAAAAGTTTCTGAACCAAACAAACCTTTAGTTTTTTATTGCTATAGATGTGTGATGGATTCTTTTATTGCATATAATGGTTGTACTTCTTTTTGTTTGCATATGATTATTATTTATTGTATTTGCTTGTACTATTAATTGAAACAACTAATATATTACTCTTTTACATAGTTTTAACTCTTTTGGATTACGTAAGTGGAATACAGGTTTATGGAAGCAATAGCTGTTGCTTTTGGTTTCATAAATAAACTTTGTTTGCCCGACAAATAAGTACGTTTTCGGATTACGGTTTTATAACGATATTTTATTGTTTTCCCATGGTTTGGGATGTTTATTATTGAAATATGATACGTGTGTGTGTCTATATATATATATATTGTAATTATTGATATTATTTTTCCGGACTGATCCGCGCAAAGGAGATTCTGCCGAAATTTTTCATAAATTTAGGACTTCAAAATTTTTTGTAATAGTTAAGTTATTTTCAAATTTTTGTTAAACTTAAATATGTAAGTTAAATTGTTATAAATTGACTATTTGAATAAAATATACCAAATTTCTTGAATCCTTCTTGTTCCTTTTCGGGGACGAAAAGTTTTGAGTGAGGGAGATTGTAACGATCCGTATTTTTGATAATTAAAAATATTAAATTTAATAAGATTTTTGGAATTTAATATTGTGAGAAATTAAAATTTATGATTTAGAAATGGAAAAAAATTTATTAAATATAATTTAATAATGTCGATTGAATGAAACTAACAACTGTTTAATGAAATTTCAGTTAATGGTAATAATGAAGGTTAATAATAAAGAAAATAAATGTTCTATAAAATTGGGGGAATCAATGTTATTTAATTGGAATTGGTTAAATATTTGATAGTAAATTTATAATATTTGTTGTAAACAATAAATGTATTAATGTGTACAAATTATTTAAATGTAACAACTATTCATTTCTCATCTTATTATTAAATCCATTTTAGAATTAATTTGGGAATCAATGAAATTAAATGTAATTGAAATATTGCAGTTAAAGATGTTAACTGTAGAGTTTGAGTGAAATAAAATGGAAACTTATGTTAATAAATAAATTTCATAAGGGGATTGTTGATTTAATAATATGAATTTAAATTAAAAATAAAAGAATTTGTTTGAAATATAAATTAATATTTAAATCCTGGATTTAATATGGAAAATTTAATTTTAAAAGATTATTAATTTCAGTTTAATCAAAATGATGATATAAAACTTTTAATTTAGAATTTAAAAGTAATTAAATTGATTTTTAAAATAGATTGTTCTAATCAATGTGTAAAATTGGTCTTTTTGGGCAGTGTCTCGGATTTCGATGAAACTAGTTTCATCGGATCCGTAATATTGAATTATTATAGGATTTTAAGTTTCGCAACGATCGGACTTATCGTTTGATCATGCGAGCTCGAAACGCGTACAAATCAATTAAAGGAATTTAATTAAAATAATTTGATTTTTAAAGCTAACTTCTGTATACAACAGTATTAGGGCTTGAAATTAGTTCCATTGAGTTTAAAAATATTGAAAACCTATATTTCGATATATAGGATGACTTATTTTCGTTTCAGGAGCGAAATGGGCTTTTTAGGTCTTTGTTATCGCTTTGACCCAATTGATCTGTTCCATCAATTCATGTTGTTCTTTGTCTATATATATATATATATATATATATATATGTGTGTGTGTGTGTGTGCGCGCGCGCGCGCGCGCATTGTTATAAACCCTAGCAGCTCCTATTCTATTTTTTGTACGTACATTTCAGTTTTTATCCGTTCCTTCTCAATGGCACATATCCCAAACCCTAATTACTGATCTCAAATCAAACTCTAAAAATTCAAACTAGTCAAACCCTATCGAATTATATATCGTAGAAAAGCTCTCAATGAACATAATTTGCGACTGCAATTTGTTTTTCGATTGGAGGTTCCATTTGTCCAAAAAGTGGCGAAACATTCTCGGTCGTTCGTGCTAGGGTTTCACGTTTAATGGTGGATCGTCGACCAATTGACGATCGGGAAGCGCTGGAGCGTAGAAGGAGTAACAACCCGGGATTTGCATTACCAACTAATAAATAAAAGTTAGGATTTTTATTTATTTTAATGAAGCATAAAAGAATTTGGAATAACAAAATTTATGTGAAAAAGGCTATTTTAATTAAATGGGAAATATGGGATTTTAAAATGAGGATAAAATGTTATTTTTGGAAAGTTAAATATTTTAGGAGAGATTTTAAAACGGGTTTGGATAAGAAAAATGAGTTTTATAAACATACATGAACACTTAGACTAATTTTTGGAAAACATATAAATAACTCTCTTCTTATTGGGTTTCTAAACCTAGCCCAATAACCCACCCTAAACCTCCTCTATAAATTATCTCATACTCTCCAAACCTCATTCATTCCAACCCTAATCAAATTCCTAAAACCTTAAACCTAAAAATGGCCTCCATGTTTAGGAAAGCTCCATCCTCTCTTATATTGGCTTAAGCTAGTTAAAGTAAGGAAAGGTAATGCAAAAACCCTCTTGTAATCCATTTCTAACTCTCTTTAATTTCTGGAAATCATGTTGTAACTCTTGGTTTTATGTGTTTTGGTATTTTTCTAGCTCCTTGATCATCATCTCTTAGCTTTGGTTAGTGCCATATAGGTGTTTGTTCTTTTGTTTGAGAGGAATACTAGGTAAACCCTCTCCTAATCTATGTATAAGCATCTCTTAATTTCTGAAATTATTTTGTAATCCTCTTTTTTTTTGTGCATTTAGATTGTGAAACTCTTTGATCTTCTTTTCATTGCTTGGAAAGAGGTAATATATGCTAGCTGAAATTATAATTAGTTTATTGTTGTTAGTAAATTAGGCATATCTCATTCATCTTAAATCGGAATTAAGATTTTCTTGATGTTCTGGAAAGCTTATTCTGTAGGCTATAACTTTTATGTTTTGAGATTTACCTAATTTTGTCGTTTGAATGGTCGAAATCACGTTTGTTTGTCGCTGACCTGACAACAAACTATAGGGTTGAGAAACTAAAAACCTGAAATTGATTTTGCCATAAGTTACTCGTTTCTTATCCAAATCTAATAATTTTGGATATTCTGGGAAGCTTAGATTTAGTGATAAAACTTTCATGTTTTGAGTTTCATGAAATTTCGAAGTTAATTTGGTCAAAACTGTGCATTCTTACCACTGTCCCGAGAGCACAACGACAGTGATATAAAATTTAGATCTGAGAATTGTTTTAGTCATAGAATTTTCATCTCTGGTCGGAATTTGACGATCTTGGTCATTCCGGAAAGCTTAGAAACTAAGCTACAACTTTCATTTTATTCATTTTGCCAGAATTTGAAGTTTACTATGCCAAAATTGTGGTTTTTCATCTCTGGCCAGTTAGTGCATAGCTATAGGCCTTAGTCTCTTTTCTCCCGTTGTTTTCAGCGTAGAACCCCGACTTTGCGACGCTATCCCGGGCTCGTCCTTTGTCGGATTTCATCGTTTTTGATCACGTTAAAATGATGAGATCGAGATCTTTAACCATGCAAAGTTTGGTTTAGATCTGGGTGTATTAGATACTTCCTTTCTATTGCCGAAGTAGCACCCAGAAACTGTTTTACAATAGTGATCATTTTCAGTTATTGTCGGACCAACTTTGAAACATTGTCGTTTCTTCATTTCAAGTCGAAACCGAACGATTCTTGTTGCATATCAAAGTAGGAGTACTTTACTACGCTCCTGCAAATTTTCATCAAGATCTGAGTTCATGTGACCCTTCGACCATGTCGTCGAAGTGGGACCTTTACACTGTTTTGACACAGTAAAGTTTTATGATTTTTGTCCGACTTTGAGACGACGCCGTTTCTTCGTTTTAAGTCAGAATTTCCCGATTCTTTTTGCAGTTTGGAGCAGGGATGTTGGACTATATGTCTACCAATTTTCATGCCATTCGGATTCAGTTTGCTAGTCCGAATAATTTTCTGAACTTGGGTTCGCGTCATTTTTTGACTATTTTCCAACACTTAGAATATTTTCAGTGATTTTCTGGTTTTATTGATTTCTTTGAGATTTGTCTCTAGATTTCGTACACGGGTTTTATGACTTATTTTCAAAGGATTTTTCACTCCTAAATGGCTTTAGAAATTATTATATAATATTATTTTTAATTATTAAATTAATTACTCCATAATAGGAGAGTTTTCAAAAGCCGTTTTAAAGTGATTTCAAAATCAATTATAAATCCGTTTCGCACCATTATTTTCTATAATAAAAATCTCACACTCACTTTTTAGCACGTCGAGCGAAGTGGAAAGGTGCTTAAACGGTTAGGAAATCTCCGGCCTATGGAACCGTGTGTATTTCCTTTCTGGTTAATCCCCGACCTATTCGATTGATCGTTTTGACCTTTGGGTCTAGTTTACCGATGATACGAGGTGGACTTTTTATTGTTTGGAGTGTGAGCTTGCTATTGGTTAGTAAACCGTTTAGTGCGAACGTGGGGTATGGGACTCATTGTTAATACTTTACGGGTTCCTCTCCAAGAAGTTGGTGATACATTAGCCTTTGGGCGGCCAGTACTGGACCTCTGGGTCACCATGCCTCTGGGCAACCATCTCTGGACACCTGCTCTATGGAGCAGTTTATTTTTTTAGCATGCGCCTCTGGGCCTTTATCCTTCTGGGAAGGATCTTGCCGTCTCGCGCGTTCCACATCTGTGCGAGTGATCGATCACAACTCTACAGTACTTGGCAACAACGACTCTGGTCGGTGCACGTGCAATATTGGTATTATTTGATGATTTTACATCCATTCGAGTACCGCCATTCGGTGTTGGTTCTATGGAACCATACGATGTAAGTGCGATTACCTTGTGGATTCACAATGTCTCAGGACACTGCTTTTTAGTGTTTTGATTTCATTGACTTTTCAGTATATCCTCATTGCTCTTTGGAGCATCGATCTTTGCTTGGGCATTGATTACGGACTCTGGTCACTCTTGGGATTATTGCCTATGGGCATCTTTTTATAGCTTTGGCTACGCCGATGATATGAGGCGATTTTATTTATTCTACACTTTGGTGTTGATTTCTCTTTGGAGATTTTTATTGTTTATTGATGATTAGGGATCATCATTATATTCATGTGGTTCATAATATACTTCTCTTTGGATAAGTACTGTTTTATTTATGTACTGCATTACTATATATCTCAGTTATTACTGATTGTTTAGCTAGCCTGACCCGAGTGTTTTCGCTCGGGTCAGACCGAGTTGTTTCAGGTTAGGTCTCTGGACTTAGCTTATGTGCTTCCGCTTGGACATTATCTGCTATGCTGATAGATAGCGCTTTTATTTGTCCACTATTCCGCTACTCTGTTATTATTCAGACTTTGATATGTACATATTTTTAACCCACATGTGTGGGCAGTGGCTTTGTACCCACTTATTGTATTTGGATCTGTATTGACGATGTATTGTTCTGGGATTTTATATCTGTTATGTGATTCTGTTCTGTGATGTTTTATCATTTAATATTATGCTTTGTCCTGATAGATCTTTAGCCATTTGTAATTTCGTTATAAGTATTTACTGAATATGTCGAACCACTTGAAAAAAATATATAGATACCATCCTTTCGACGTATTCAGTAGATAGTTATAGCTTGATTACAAATGGTCGCTTCCACTATACTCTATTCTCCGCTTTAATAGACAGTATTACTCCCGTAATACTCTTTGTTACAGTGGGTCTCAGAGTGGGGCGTTACAGCTTGGTATCAGAGCCTGGTTTCAGGAATAAGCATAATAAACACAGAACAGATACACTTAGTACAATACATTTTAAATTAGATCCGAATTAAATCAAATCCCTTCCTTATGTTTATTGATAGATAAGTTAGGAATATGTATAGGAATCCGTAGTATTCCTTAATTAATTATCTATCATTGAATCATGTCTAACTCTAATTCCCGTTACGACATGTTTGACCAATTGAGCGGTGCGAAGGTCTTCTCTCAGTTTGACCTTGCCACCGGATTCCATCAGCTACGAGTCATGGAAGACAGCATTCCTCTTACAGCATTTCGCACTCGTCATGGTTCTTTTGAGTGGTTGGTCATGCCGTTCGGCTTGACGAACGCTCCGGCTTTCTTCGTCGATCTTATGAATCGAGTATTCCGAGAATACATCGATAGATTCGTTATGGTTTTCATCGACGATATTCTTATTTATTCTAGATCCAAGGCAGAGCATGCTCATCATTGGCGGATCGTCTTGGATACTCTTCGTCGGCATCAGATTAAGGCCAAGCTCTCCAAGTGCCATTTTTGGGAGAGCAAGGTCAAGTTCTTGGGCCATATTGTATCATCTGAGGGTATTTCCGTCGATCCTGCCAAGATCGCAGCTATTCAGAATTGGAGGCAGCCCGAGAACGTTCATGATATTCGCAGCTTCCTTGGGCTGGCGGGTTATTACCGTCGGTTTATCAAGGATTTCTCTCGAGTTGCACTTCCCCTCACGACTCTGACTCGTAAGGGGGTTCGTTTTATTTGGTCTGATAAGTGTGAAGCTTCCTTTCAGCGACTGAAGGAACTTCTCACTCATGCTCCTTTCCTTGTAGTTCCTAAGAGTAACCAGGATCTTGTTGTTTACACCGACGCTTGTGGTAGCAGCCTCGGTGCTGTGCTTATGCAGAAAGATCGGGTAGTTGCTTACGCTTCTAGGCAGCTACGTCTGAATGAGGTTCGCTATCCTACTCATGATCTTGAGTTAGCAGCTATCGTCTTTGCCTTGAAGACGTGGCGTCATTAACTATTGGGCGAACATTTCATTCTCTACACCGATCACAAGTCGCTGAAGTATTTATTCAGTCAGAAGGATCTCAATATGAGGCAGCAGCGATGGCTCGAGTTTCTCACCTCATATGACTTAGATATTCAGTATACCCCTGGCAAGGGGAATCGTGTTGCAGATGCGCTCAGTCGCAAACACTCGGTAGTTGTTTCTATGATGATTACCGAGTGGGATATTCTTGAGACTCTATCTTTGTGTGATATTAGAGATCGATATTAGAGATCGAGCTCCATCTTCTGATTCTCCGGTCTTATTATTCAGCTTGGAAGCTCGTCCTATCTTATTGGATCGCATTGCCCATGCTCAGCGGCAGGATCCAGACTTATTGCATCTTATTCATCTTCTCGAGTCGGGATCTAGTGATGAGACATTGCTGGGTTATTCTCTTGATTCTCATCGGTGTCTTCGCAGGAAGAATCGTATTTTGGTACCATCTGATTTATCACTTAGGCATGACATTCTGGATGAGTGTCATCACACTAAGTACACCATCCATCCCGGTTCGAGCAAGATGTATGCCGATATGTGTCGGGTATATTATTGAGAAGGCATGAAGAGTGATGTTGCAAGTTATGTAAGCCGTTGCATGACTTGTCAACAGATCAAAGCTGAGCACCAGCATCCATCTGGTCTTCTTCAGCCGCTAGAGATTCCATTGTGGAAATGGGATCAGATATCCATGGATTTTATTGATGGTCTGCCTCGATCGAGGTCAGGCCATACTTCTATTTGGGTCATCGTCGATCGCTTGATCAAATCAGCTCATTTCATTCCTATTAAATCCACTCGGACTGCTCCTTAGCTTGGCAAGCTATATGTGAAGGAAGTCGTTCGACTTCATGGCATTTCTAGCTCTATCGTCTATGATCGAGACACTATCTTTACTAGTCACTTCTGGAAGTGCCTACAGTCAGCTTTGGGCTCAAAGCTGAATTTCTCGACTGCTTATCATCCTCAGACTGACGGTCAGACGGAGAGGGTGAATCGTGTTTTGGAGGATCTTTTGCGCTGTTGTATTCTGGATTTCGGAGGTAGTTGGGAGGATCACTTACCGCTTGTAGAGTTCTCCTACAACAACAGCTTTCAGTCTAGTATCGGCATGGCACCTTTCGAGGCTTTTTACGGAAGGCCATGTCGCTCTCCTGCTTGTTGGTTAGAATCTGGTGAGAAGCACCTTCTTGGTCCAGATTCAGTTCGGGAATCTTCTGAGAAGATTATTCTTATTTGTCAGAGAATGAAAGAGGCGCAGAACCGTCAGAAATCCTACGGGGACAACCGTAGGAATCCTCTTGAGTTCTCCATTGGTGATCATGTCTTTATTCGGATATCTCCCATGAAAGGGGTTGTGCGTTTCAGCTCTACAGGGAAGTTGGCTCCTCGCTATGTTGGACCATTTCCTATTACGGAACGCATTGGCCCCGTGGCTTATCGTGTAGCTCTACCTGCTCACTTCTCTGGAATGCACGACGTGTTCCATGTTTCCCAGCTTCGCATGTGTGTCCGCGATCCTGATTCTATCTTTGAACCGCATGTTGTGCCTGATTTAGAGATCTTACCTGATTTATCTTTGGAGCAGCAACCTCTTCGTGTGCTTGATTCGGAGGTTAGACGCCTTCGCAACAAAGAGGTTCCACTCGTGTAGATTCAATGGTCACCGAATCCTAAGGACTGCACTTGGGAGACCAGAGAATCTATCGAACGCTCTTATCCTGGCTTTCTCCCATCTTCTTCTATGGGTGAGAATTCTCTATTTTATCTCTATCACTTCTTTTGTGGATTTGACGTTATAGACGACATCTATCTTAAGGAATTGCGGGGACGCAATTTTCTTAAGGGGGGGAGTCTGTAACAACCCGGGATTTGCATTACCAACTAATAAATAAAAGTTAGGATTTTTATTTATTTTAATGAAGCATAAAAGAATTTGGAATAACAAAATTTATGTGAAAAAGGCTATTTTAATTAAATGGGAAATATGGGATTTTAAAATGAGGATAAAATGTTATTTTTGGAAAGTTAAATATTTTAGGAGAGATTTTAAAACGGGTTTGGATAAGAAAAATGAGTTTTATAAACATACATGAACACTTAGACTAATTTTTGGAAAACATATAAATAACTCTCTTCTTATTGGGTTTCTAAACCTAGCCCAATAACCCACCCTAAACTTCCTCTATAAATTATCTCATACTCTCCAAACCTCATTCATTCCAACCCTAATCAAATTCCTAAAACCCTAAACCTAAAAATGGCCTCCATGCTTAGGAAAGCTTCATCCTCTCTTATATTGGCTTAAGCTAGTTAAAGTAAGGGAAGGTAATGCAAAAACCCTCTTGTAATCCATTTCTAACTCTCTTTAATTTCTGGAAATCATGTTGTAACTCTTGGTTTTATGTGTTTTGGTATTTTTCTAGCTCCTTGATCATCATCTCTTAGCTTTGGTTAGTGCCATATAGGTGTTTGTTCTTTTGTTTGAGAGGAATACTAGGTAACCCTCTCCTAATCTATGTATAAGCATCTCTTAATTTCTGAAATTATTTTGTAATCCTCTTTTTTTTTGTGCATTTAGATTGTGAAACTCTTTGATCTTCTTTTCATTGCTTGGAAAGAGGTAATATATGCTAGCTGAAATTATAATTAGTTTATTGTTGTTAGTAAATTAGGCATATCTCATTCATCTTAAATCGGAATTAAGATTTTCTTGATGTTCTGGAAAGCTTATTCTGTAGGCTATAACTTTTATGTTTTGATCTTTGCCTAATTTTGTTGTTTGAATGGTCGAAATCACGTTTGTTTGTCGCTGACCTGACAACAAACTATAGGGTTGAGAAACTAAAAACCTGAAATTGATTTGGCCATAAGTTACTCGTTTCTTATCCAAATCTAATAATTTTGGATGTTCTGGAAAGCTTAGATTTAGTGCTAAAACTTTCATGTTTTGAGTTTTATGATATTTCGAAGTTAATTTGGTCAAAACTGTGCATTCTTACCACTGTCCCAAGAGCACAACGACAGTGATATAAAATTTAGATCTGAGAATTGTTTTAGTCATAGAATTTTCATCTCTGGTCAGAATTTGACGATCTTGGTCATTCTGGAAAGCTTAGAAACTAATCTACAACTTTCATTTTATTCATTTTGCCAGAATTTGAAGTTTACTATGCCAAAATTGTGGTTTTTCATCTCTGGCCAGTTAGTGCATAGCTATAGGCCTTAGTCTCTTTTCTCCCGTTGTTTTCAGCGTAGAACCCCGACTTTGCGACGCCATCCCGGGCTCGTCCTTTGTCGGATTTCATCGTTTTTGATCACGTTAAAATGATGAGATCGAGATCTTTAACCATGCAAAGTTTGGTTTAGATCTGGGTGCATTAGATACTTCGTTTCTATTGTCGAAGTAGCACTCAGAAAATGTTTTACAATAGTGATCATTTTCAGTTATCGTCGGACCAACTTTGAAACATTGTCGTTTCTTCGTTTCAAGTCGAAACCGAACGATTCTTATTGCATGTCAAAGTAGGAGTACTTTACTACGCTCCTGCAAATTTTCATCAAGATCTGAGTTCATGTGACCCTTCGACCATGTCGTCGAAGTGGGACCTTTACACTGTTTTGACACAGTAAAGTTTTATGATTTTTGTCCGACTTTGAGACGACGCCGTTTCTTCGTTTCAAGTCGGAATTTCCCAATTCTTTTGCAGTTTGGAGCAGGGATGTTGGACTATATGTATACCAATTTTCATTCCATTCGGATTCAGTTTGCTAGTCCGAATAATTTTCCGAACTTGGGTTCGCGTCATTTTTTGACTATTTTCCAACACTTAGAATATTTTCAGTGATTTTCTGGTTTTATTGATTTCTTTGAGATTTGTCTCTAGATTTCATACACGGGTTTTATGACTTATTTTCAAAGGATTTTTCACTCCTAAATGGCTTTAGAAATTATTATATAATATTATTTTTAATTATTAAATTAATTACTCCATAATAGGAGAGTTTTCAAAAGCCGTTTTAAAGTGATTTCAAAATCAATTATAAATCCGTTTCGCACCATTATTTTCTATAATAAAAATCTCACACTCACTTTTTAGCACGTCGAGCGAAGTGGAAAGGTGCTTAAACGGTTAGGAAATCTCCGGCCTATGGAACCGTGTGTATTTCCTTTCAGGTTAATCCTCGACCTATTCGATTGATCGTTTTGACCTTTGGGTCTAGTTTACCGATGATACGAGGTGGACTTTTTATTGTTTGGAGTGTGAGCTTGCTATTGGTTAGTAAACCGTTTAGTGCGAACGTGGGGTATGGGACTCATTGTTAACACTTTACGGGATCCTCTCCAAGAAGTTGGTGACACATTAGCCTTTGGGCGGCCAGTACTGGACCTCTGGGTCACCATGCCTCTGGGCAACCGTCTCTGGACACCTGCTCTATGGAGCAGTTTATTTTTTTCGGCATGCGCCTCTGGGCCTTTATCCTTCTGGGAAGGATCTTGCCGTCTCGCGCGTTCCGCATCTGTGCGAGTGATCGATCACAACTCTACAGTACTTGGCAACAATGACTCTGGTCGGTGCACGTGCAATATTGGTATTATTTGATGATTTTACATCCATTCGAGTACCGCCATTCGGTGTTGGTTCTATGGAACCATACGATGTAAGTGCGATTACCTTGTGGATTCACAGTGTCTCTGGACACTGCTTTTCAGTGTTTTGATTTCATTGACATTTCAGTATATCCCCATTGCTCTTTGGAGCATCGATCTTTGCTTGGGCATTGATTACGGACTCTGGTCACTCTTGGGATTATTGCCTATGGGCATCTTTTTATAGCTTTGGCTACGCCGATGATATGAGGCGATTTTATTTATTCTACACTTTGGTGTTGATTTCTCTTTGGAGATTTTTATTGTTTATTGATGATTAGGGATCGTCATTATATTCATGTGGTTCATAATATACTTCTCTTTGGATAAGTACTGTTTTATTTATGTACCGCATTACTATATATCTCAGTTATTACTGATTGTTTAGCTAGCCTGACCCGAGTGTTTTTGCTCGGGTCAGACCGAGTTGTTTCAGGTTAGGTCTCTGGACTTAGCTTATGTGCTTCCGCTTGGACATTATCTGCTATGCTGATAGATAGCGCTTTTATTTGTCCACTATTCCGCTACTCTGTTATTATTCAGACTTTGATATGTACATATTTTTAACCCACATGTGTGGGCAGTGGCTTTGTACCCACTTATTGTATTTGGATCTGTATTGACGATGTATTGTTCTGGGATTTTATATCTGTTATGTGATTCTGTTCTGTGATGTTTTATCATTTAATATTATGCTTTGTCCTGATAGATCTTTAGCCATTTGTAATTTCGTTATAAGTATTTACTGAATATGTCGAACCACTTGAAAAAAAATATAGATACCATCCTTTCGACGTATTCAGTAGATAGTTGTAGCTTGATTACAAATGGTCGCTTCCACTATACTCTATTCTCCACTTTAACAGACAGTATTACTCCCGTAATACTCTTTGTTACAGTGGGTCTCAGAGTGGGGCGTTACAGAAGGCGATGAGGCGAACGCATCCATAGTCGCCAATCATCATCTAGAAATTCGAATTTGCTAGAAAATGGCAAAGAACGGCGGCGGTGGCGGAGCACAAGGAGGTGGCCGGAGGCGTTCGCGCGGGGCCTGGGAGGTGCGGCCTTGGATGGCGAGGCCAGTGGTGGTCTTTGATCTGGCGACGGCGAAGGGGTTGGCGGCGATCAGAGCTCGAACACGGTGGCTGCTTGCGTGTAGGGTTTCGATCGTGCGTGATCTGTAGGGGAGAGGAGATGTTAATTACAAGTTTGCCCTTCTTTTATTTTAATTTGAATTTAAAATTTCAAACTTCTAACACGCATAACTTTTGCATACGAACTCGGATTTGCGCGCAGTTTCTTCCATTGGGTTCATATCGAAATTCCAAACAATATTAAATCAGTTTGGTTGAATTTCAAGATTGTTGGAATTTTGGACTTTTATTGGATTTTTAATTGGCTATAAACCAAATGTAGGTGATTTAACCCACTCATGCAATACTATATCTTCTTATGTTAGTTGAATTAAATTTATGAAGTGATAGGAATGTTATTGGTTGTTGTTTGATAGTTTAAGTTGACATTTTAATTGAATGTGAATTTTATTTAATTAAATTGCCATTTAAATTAATATTGAAATGGACTTGCTAGTTAAATGTCTGATATTGATAACTAGTTAATTGTTGTGATTTATTGGCCGGTTTGGATGTTGATTGCGATGGATGTCTATTTGTTGACATTTTGGATGATTGGATGTTTATTTATTTTTATATATCCCTGTTATCACTTTGTATGTTAAGTGACAGCACATAAACTGTTATTTGAATTATTTCGAATAAATTAGGAAATAGGTTGAAATTATATACCCGTGCCACTTTGATTTGGATTGAAATGATATTATCCATCCCTGAAATTAAAATTGAAATAATTGATCACTTGTCCATAGGGTAGAAAATTATATACGGACATCGGATTGATTAAATTAAATGGTTTTAAAATCTTGAATTTAGATTTTGATTGAATGATATTGTTCTAATAGAAATAAATGGTGGATTTATATGAATTAAATTATTTTCTAATTCAAGCTTTGAAATGTTGAAATTGAAATTGGTTAAAAGAAATTGCTTTAAGGAATTGAATTGGAAATGTGAAGTTATAATCGATATATGACTTTAATTCGGGAAATTGAATTATTTTAAAGATTCGAACCTTAAATGTAACACTGAAGTTTAATTTGATTTAAGTGCTTTAAATTAGTAAATTGAAATTGGATTTGAAATCGGTATAAATTGAAATGGTTTAAAATAAGAATTGGATTGAAATTCAAATCATTAAATTGAATTGTTGAATCGACTTTGAAGTTAAAAATGAATGTCTCGAAAATTGAAGTTAATTCGAATTAAAATTGAAACCAAGTTGATTTGAAACTATATCGAAATTGAGTCAATTGAATTGAAAGATTGGAAATTGAGTTTTGTTAATTTGAAATTTGGACATGGGTCCAGATTTGTTGAAATGGAAGGAAACAGTTTGATTTGATATTATTTTAAAAAGAATTATTTTAATATAAACTGTTTAAAATCTATTTTTTTAATACTAAAATTATTCTGATTTTTCAAACTATTTTACTATATATACCATTTTCAATACTCAAACCTTTATATTAAACTGTTTAAAATCTCTAAACTATTTTAACTATTTATAACTATTCTAATTATTTTCTAAAAATTTCAAACCGTGTAAGTTGGAATGTTTATATTTAAATTGTTGATTTAATGCGAAGGTGGTTAAATGAGGTTATAACCTAAGTTGCAATTTGAAATGATATTTTCAAGTGAAAATGACATATTTTGAGTTAATATTGTATTTTGAAATGATGTGATATTTTGAAGTGAACATGATATTTTGATATAAAATATGAATCGTTTTCGAAAAGTAAAAGAACCAACCAGTGTGAAAAATGACATTTGGTTGTTAAAGAGACCGGGGCTTCTTATTGGCATACTCTTTGCCAATATTGGAACCACTTTAACAACTGTGTATGCGGTGGACGTTATCCAAAATGAAGTGGTTGAATTGGAGGCGTTTGCTGGATTTGAAGAAAGGGAACGATGAAGGATGACCCCGACACTTGTGTCATTTGGAAATGACTAAAACAGGAGCCTATGTCAGGCCAAGGGGTTCACAACCTTTAGGGGCCATACCCCTTCATATTATTATATTGATTTTGGACTTGATCGGTGCTCCTTGATTTTATTTAGGGGTGGTGGACTCGGTGGACGGTCGTAGCTACGATGCATTACCACCAACCAAAAAGGGTAAACTGGTAGAATCCTACCTTGGGCATTGCCTCATGTGCCTTGTCATACTTTTATCCTTATATGCGACAACTACGACTTTGTTTTAGTGTTGTCTTATCATGGCGCCTACCTAGCTACCGATGTTACTGGCTGTGTTAAAGGCAAACTGTAGGACAATGCTTAAAAATGTGTTAAGGGGGATTAATGTAAAGCCTTAACGCTATTTTAGTACTTTACATTACTGATAGACACTACACATATAGCGTATTTTACTACATATATAGCGTATTTTACTACATATAGATAGTTTGATGGATCCTTAAGAGATGGAAAATTGCATAACATCTCTTAAGTTATTGCACTCACGTTGTACACTTGATAGGAGATGGAAAACCCCGTAAATATCTCTGAAGCTGTTACACTTATATGTACTTGTTGTTGATTTAACTTACATAAGAACTTTTGGTTCCGACTCGAGTATTTGTCTTTTCATTATGCTCGGATCAGCCTGAGTATTTCAGTGTCGAAGACATTATTCCTTGAAGATGAAGAAGGAATTTGCTAGACCGTATTTACTATTATTTTTCCGCTGCATTATTTGGTATGTTTGTTGATTGTACTCTGATTATGTTGTATAAATTGTGCAATCAAATGTATATCATAAAACAGCTTCATGAACTATTTATTTGCTTATTATATTTTGTCATTCCGTTGTGAGATCCTGTATTTTGTTTTCCTTCTTTTCTCTTATTTTATTATTAAATCCCATTGATAATCTGCCCTTTTGAATGGTTTGAGTTAGACGTGTGTGCTTTATCGTCGATTTAAACCATCCAAAAAGGTGGGTCGCCACAAATACTCTCAAATCATTCTAGGGTGTCACTTACTTTTCTTCAAATGAGTTTACCCTACCAAAGTCAAGGTTCTCGCTTAACCTTCGGCTCTGATACTATTCTATAACATTCTCCCCACTTGGAGGTGACTACAAAAGGTACCTCGTTCCTGATTTTACGGCTTGCCTCTCAACTTCTCAACCAACCCGTATAGGGACGTGTAAAGGTGAGAGACTAAGTTTCATCACATAGTTTACTATGCGAGAGCCCCATATCACACTATCACTTTGACAATTGCAGGAATGACACGTATAATATAACAAAGACATTAAAGCTGTCAGTCTAAAATACATGGTATATCATAGTTAAAATCAAACCTTATCAGCCTGGATAGTTATAACATCCTGACCTTATAATTGCTGATAAATATAAATAATACAATGGAAAATAAAAATACTATGGTAGGTGAACATCCAGCTCTACTCCATGAGCTCCATCTCCCACCAAAGACAACCTGTAAAAATACTCGGTCTGACCCAAGTATTATAACAAAATAACACCCGGATCAGTTTGGAAAACCAACGTGAGAAAACTCAAGTAATATGATGAACATATAATAATTATGTGAGACCACGCCACTAAAACAGGGAACGGGTTCTACCTCACAAGAAAACATCCACAAATGAAAGAATGGAAAAAAAATTCGGAACAAAATCAGACTTGAAAGAATGGAATCAAATAATTAAACATCGAGAAGAGCTCCAAGCACTTATCGATGCAATTAAGAAAATGATTCGAAGATTTGAATCAAATAAGGAAAAGGAATTTTCCAACAATGACTGAAAGGGTGTGCCCCCTTATCGAAAGTATACCTCTAGACCATATACTTGAGAGGGTCATTTACTTTGCGGCTCTCTTAGAAATGTACAAGCCGAACCCTGCCAACCTTATCGAGAATCTGAGTAATTCACATCTACACGCGCATACAACCGAATCTAATTTATAGTAGATGTGAAGATATCCTAACAGAAGCAACCCTACATAACTTGACGTCCACTCGCTTTCTGGTTTTAGTCATTTTCGACAAATTATATCAACGCACAAATAAGTAACAAATCGTCTTAAATCAACGAAACTCAAAAAAGATAACAGAATCGATAGTCAATAAATCAACTGTCGGAATAACAAAATGGTTGTATATGAAAATTAAATCTCTTAAAATATTGATTCACACTTGTGCTTGATTATCACATCAAAAATATTTATAAAAACACTTTAAAAACAAACACTCTTCAAAATATTCTTTTTAAAGAACAAATTATATTTCTCAGTGTATTAAAAAGAAGCGTAAAATACATATGTCATTAAAGCATTGTTTACGATAAACCCAAAACACTTTACACTTAGCTTTATTTTTAAACATTCTGTTTTAAAGATTTTCTTATTAATAAATTATCGTTTATAACTTTTAAAACAACATTTATTATCCCAGAAGATAATAAATCAATTTAAAATACTTTTATAAATTTGAAACAATGTTAATAATCCTGAAAAATAATGGATATAACTATTTTATAAATTTAAAACCATATTAATTATCCCTAAAGAAAAGTAATCAAATTTATAATCTTTTATAAATTTAAAAAAACATCAATTATCCTGAAAGATAATAAATCAAATTTACAACCTTTTATAAATTTAAAACAACATTAATCATCCGGTAAGATAATCAATCAAATTTATAATCTTTTTATATATTTAAAACTATATATTTAAAACAACATTAATTATCTTGAAAGATAATCAATCAAATTTATAATAATTTTATAAATTTAAAATAACATTACTTATCCTGAAAGATGATTAATCAAATTTATAATCTTTTTATAAATTTAAAACAACATTAATTATCTCGAAAGATAATTAATCAAATTTATAAATACTTTTATAAATTTTAAAAAACACTTATCCTTTATTTCAAAATTCTCAAAAATACTTGAAAATATAGTTTAAACAACTTTCAAAGTGCAAAAACGCGACCAGATATTCATTTGTAAAAATACAAGCATAAGTTCAACACATCCAAAGGTTTAAGGAGATGATATTTTATAAGTGACGGTATAGCGATAACCGCTATAACGACACTTACACAAATCAAAAAGTATGTCATAAATATTTCAACCAAACATCAATATAAACAACATAAGAATAAAGGTAAGATGCATATACTTGTATATTAATAATGATGAGAAACCCCTTATGGTCTCTCTACAAAAGCCCCCAGTAAAACAATAGTTATTTATGCCATCCACTTTTCAGGCAGGAATTCAAATCCAAACAAAAATTAAACAATAATAACAAACATATTATTATCAATAATTAGCAATTAGTATCTCACATATAATTTATTAATTAGTTAACATATTAATTAATCTTCAAAAAATAATCTTTTTACTGGGCAAGCATAGAACAATGATTTATTCTGCTCGATAGATGTCTAAAATAATAAATTCGATTTAATTATAGTAGAACAATGTTTTATTTTGCTAAATAGATATTACAAACAAAGTATAACTAATTTAACTACGTTAAATGTAATTAAATTAAATTAATATAATTTTATTATTAATTTATACTTCATTAAAACTTTCAACTATCATCCATGCATTCAAAAATAATCTAAAGCAACATAGATATCATATAGTTTATTTAGAGGTGAGTAAACTCACCAAAATTCCATTTGATGCTTTCTCATTCTGGTTTGATCTAAGCTCGAAGTTCCATTAGCTCCGAATTTAATGAATCCAATTCCAATATGTAGTTGACATTGATACGAGTCCAAGCCAAAGATCCCGTCCAAATCTGACCTCGTATGAGTAAGATATGGATTAATGAACATTCAACCATTAATTAACTAAATAAATTAATAAATCCTTAATTAATTAGGTAATCACTAATTACCCTCGTTAAACCCTAATCCCCTTCGTTCGAAACCCAACCGCCTCGTTTTCTTCGGTTTATTTCTGTTTTTCCATCGCCGCAGGCCAACTCTAGCCCGCCTGCCTCCAGGCGAAAGCCCTCGCCATCCCCAACCCTACACCACTAGCCGCACCTCCCCTCGACGTCGCTAGCTCAAAAACAAACCCAAAAATATCACCGTGTTCAATCCAGATCTACGTCGTCATTCGCAACAACTGTCAATCCAACCGGTCATCTCCTTCATCTTACCCTATGCATATTTTTGCAGTTGGGACCTAAGCCTAATTCGGCCCTCCAGTGGCGTCGATCAAAGGTGGTCGTAGGATGATTTAGGGCATGGATGGGGTTTGGGGCATATGAGAGGAATGGGGATCCTTTTATAGATTTCTCTCTTCCACTATTTACCTTCAAAAATCAAAAACTCCAATCAAGCCGCGCTCACTGGCACTCCTAGCCAAATACCCTTATTCTGAACTCAATGGGACTTGTTTCAGGACCTAATTCCATCTTATACAAAAGTTAGCTTATATAATCAAATTATATTATTATTTTAATTCTCTAAAATTAAACGAACGTGTTTCGAGCTCGCACAATCACACGGTACATCTAATCGCCATCAAACTCGTCGACGTACATCTCCTTATTATTTCGAACTCAATGGCATAAGTTTCATTAAAATTCAATACAGTGCCTTGGAATGATAATTTCACGCGTTATCGTTTTATATTTTTCGATCACATTATCGTTATTTATCCAAACTATTTATTATTTTAGATAAAATTACAAAATGAGCTCACCAATATTATTTATTAATTAAAAGGAGTTAAATAAGTCTACTAAATCCATTTAATTAATATTTAATTCATAATTCAAATATTTAAATATTTCCTATATTTGAATATAAGTTACTGGACTTTGAAAACCAATTATTTAAATATTTAAAATTAATTAAACATTCAAAATCAAACGATTTAATTTCGAGATGTTACAAAACCTTACAAATAAAATAGGGGAAATGGGTGCTAAATCAAATCAAATAAAAGCAGAGAATTTGGAAGTTATATAAGAAAATTTACAAAACAGTGATTTGAGGTGAGTGGGATTATCTACAAAATGATTATATTATTATATATGCATTATATTTTCTTTATACATCTATTTAAGTTTTGAAATTTGATATAATAGTTAATTTGATGTTTTAAGTTGATAATTTGCATGAATTATATAAATTGGAAAAATCCTTAACTATTACTTTGATAATAAAATTGAAATAAATCGGGTGGAGAGTTAATTTTGATTGATTTGGAAAATGTATAATTTATCATAGGTTTTGTAGAAAGGAATAATAAGTTAATTCCATAATCGTTAGAGATTGAATATAGTTTAACTTTGTGATTATTTCATATGGTTGAATTGTGATATTTACATTGGAAATGAATTTTAATCGAATTGAATGAATTTACAATCTTTGGAGTATATTATATGATGCTAGTAAGTATGAATAAATAATAGCACGAGTCTAAAATGAACTCTACATCGTAACTGAAGTCCAAAAATAAAATAGGATGCAACTGTAAACAAAATAGGTCGAAACAAAATTTTAGAGCAATGGAACGTATGTTATAGGCGAAGAGTCGACTGGAAAAATTTCCGATCAATTGGTGAAAAGGCTGGAAAGAGGCAAAGAAAGGAGTGGAGCCAAGTCAACTGGAAACGTCGTTCTAGTCTACTTAAAAATAACCTAGTGCCTACTACGGTGTCCAATCGATTAGAAAAGGTTCCAGTCAACTGGCACAAGTCGAGTAGTAATGTTTTCCAATCAATTGGAAACGGCATCAAGCCAGTTGAACCTGGATCTCGTGTAGGCCAGGTAGGGATGTTTCGAGGGCTTATTTCTTGCTTATTTTACTTTCTAGAGTTTGCGTAACATTAAGATGTTGTATAACTTGATACTCAACGTTGGTGTATGATTATATCATAATCAGTTACTCTTCTTATTACTTTTAGCGCCACGATTGCACCTTTCAATAGATGAACTACTGGGAAAATAGTGATATCCATACTAGTAGGCTATACATTATTCGATCAATAAACTTACGAAGCTCGATATGTTGTTCGATCTTTTGTACTATCAGTTGAACGATATGGTGCGTAAGACAAGTTTCCATCGAGATCGTATACTTGATGCTTCAGTAGACAGTTTACCCTTGAGACTGTGTATTGGTGTGTGTCTTAGGCGGTTTACCATTGTGATTGTTTACTCAATGTATAGGCAGGCAATTTATTGTTGAGATTGTTTACTCAATGTATAGTTAGGCGGTCTACCACCGAGACTATTTACTCAATGTAGAGTTAGGCGGTGTACTATCAATACTTTATACTTGATGTATTATATTGTATAAGCATTTTACTATCAAGATCATGTATTCGATGTATTGTTATATTTACCACGTTTATGGGTGTCCAACCTTCGGGTGGGAATTCATATGGGCTATTTTCAAATTTTAGATGTATTGTAGGTTGTTTCCCTATAGTTTGTCAGTTCGTTAATTTTTTAGATATAAGTATACGGAAACAAATAAACACAATTATCTTATGTACGTTATAAATTATACTTTATCTAATAACACCATACTATTAATGATATATCTTACTCACTAGACTATGTTGACCCCCTCTATTTTTTCCTCTTTGTACCTACTTACAAGGTAACGACGGGCAATGGAGTTACTTTATTTATAGTCATTCCTAATGCATCTTAATACATTTGTCAGTCAATTACTATTGTACTTCCAGTTGGATATTATTAGGACTTTGTTTAGTTGTTTCCTGTGTTGACCATGGTTGTTTTTAGACAATAACAATTTTGTTATTTCAGTTACTTATGTTTTGTTTCTTCCACCGTGAGATCTGAAAGTATAGAATGCCTAAAATTATATTTATCTATGTACCACATAAATCATCAAACCCTGACGATCCGTTCTTCTTGGTACGACGTGAGTTCGAACGTTGCTTTTAGTCGTTGTATCAGTGTGCTTGGAAGTGTTGGTTGTTACACTTGCTAAAAATGTGTTAAAATATTAGCTACGAAATAAAGTGAGAATAACTTGATTTCATTAATCTCACTTTCAATCTCCAAAGGTGTAAAAAGGAAATAACAATATTGCCTTACAGTTTTAACATATTCACAATCTAAAATATTTATACTATATTTTTTTCTTTCTTTTAAAATAAATAAAGGAAAATTATATTCATATACCAAAATCACCTTACATACCATTATTGTCACGTACGGGAATTTTCGACTTTCGAAAATTCGACATCGATACTCGCTTTATCGACTGCCGAGCAATCGAGTGCCGGAAACTCCAATAGTGAGGGTTTTAGAAAGAAAGAAAAGGTAGAAGAAGAAGAAAGCAGAAGAAGAGAAGAAGAAAATAGAGAAGAAAGAAGAACAACAGAATAGAAAACAATATCAGAATCTTACACATCGCAGCGGAACAATATATAATAGATAAATGAATAATCTTTAAAACAAAGAACTATATCATTTTATACATACATCAATCATCAGAGTCAATATACAACAATGGACAGTTATTTAACTTGTCCTCATACAGAATACACAGCGGAATAAATACTATCAGATACAAATACTACGTCTCGTCATCCAGCTTATCTCCGAAGCTCCAGAATATCCTGATAACATAACTCTAGGCTGCCCGTGTGGAAATTAGTGGGCACCCAGAGTTTAGAAGGGAACAATAAACTCCGAGTCAGTCATGGTGACTGGTGTGAGATCGTAAAACGGTTATTTTTCACAAAGAAAATAAAACAAATTCGCAATGCTTTTGGAAAATGAAACTACCATAAGACCTCCCGCCACACACACAATGCAAACGCAGAATTGGAGGAGATTTCTTCTTATGATAGTCAAAGATGCTTACTACGCAAAATCAAATCATTTTTGATATTATTATTAGTGCATAGTGTAGAAAACATTTCGAAAGTATAATATTAATCTTAGCCAACATACGACCAGTATCGTATGCCTACTATAGCTACCATCTAAACAGTGGTGACCACCGTACGTAAATGGCAGGTTCTACAACTAATACCGTACAAAGTTCGTATTGGAGTTTGGATTTCCAACAAATGGTCAGGCTAAGGAACTTCCTATGCCACGATGGGTACGTCCTTGGAATAGACGACCCGAGAAATAACCTAACATTACGGTTAGATCTCTGCCAACACAAGGCTGGGTTACCTCTGCAAAAATAGGTAACTACTGACACGCGTATGTCATCCCCCGATCGTAACCGATCTTCCCGAGGATCCCCGATTTCCAACAAACCACATCAAAATAATAATGCAGCAACCACATAGGTTAAGTATCTGGGCTTCATACCATGATACCACCTCTATCCAGAAGGAATGACATACACTAAGGGGCGCTACTCCCTAGAACCTTGCTGCATCCTTCCTGTTTCGACCATTTCCGGGGTGTGAGGCTCGACGAAGTCTCGTCCACAAAGCTACGCTTTCTACAAAGCCATGCTTCGGGTCAAACAAATGATCAACCTATGATCACAAAGATATAAGATCAAACAAATGATCATATCGCAAATGATCAAACACTGATCATTTCACAGCAACACTCAGTATGCCACGTTACCAAATTGGGAATATATCGCTGATAAATTTCAACTACATAACCTCTGAGCTCGTACGTCTCAGAGAAGGGTGTTAAGCTAAGAGAATAAATTCTCCGCCACCAACAGAAATGTATTTGAAAGAAATCAGCTTTATATCTCAAATTGTAACGTCAGACACACAATCCATACAAGTCTGTTCCGGGATCGAACAGAACCGAAGGCACTTCTCACGAAGCCCTTGCATATCCGGATAATTTTCTAATCACGTCCGGACTTCCTGTCACTAAGGGTGATAAAACCTCTAAATCGGAGATCAGCCGATGTAGAGTAACTCGACGGTAATCCTTCCATTTTCAAAAATATATGGTCTTCAACACCGGTCTTCAAATGCAATTCATAACGACGTATCACATATTCGGAATGGGTTATACGACCCCATGGTCCTTTCCCGGCTAACCCGAATAGTGAGCGCTTATTCAAAAATAAGTGTGGCATTCAAATTCATCCAATTCACAACAAATACCTATCTAAAGGTAATTATTGATAGTCGGTTATTTAACTATCAATAAAGATGCGCAACATCATCAGATTCCAAATAATTTTCCCAAATTATTTTATCTTCCAAAATATCTTTTACTAGATATAAAATTCCCACACTTAATCATTTGAAAACAATTTCAAATATTCACTTTTCAATTTATCTTCAAAAGATAAAATTTCAAAACAGTTCATTTCATATTGGAAAAGCATTTCCATACTTATTTAATAATAAGTAATTCACAAATCATTTATTTTCAACATTTGAAAATATTCGATATACTTAAATCAAATTAAGTATATATTCATTCTTTAAGGAAAACATTCTTTTAACACCTTTATTTGAGTCAAAACGAATGTTACGTAAAACATCGTTACGACGACTCAAAATCACTAGTATAGGGATTCAGAATTTAGATAGATGTGTAAATCCCAATACTATATAAAACATTTCCTTCCGGAAATCATTTACTATAACAACAGTGTTATAGTCCACCATTTCCTTAAATTTCTCGAAAACGTCTATTTCAACAAGTACTGTTGAAATCTATGCTTTCGATTCATAATACATTTTAAAACATTTTTAAAATGTTTAACTTCATTTTTAATATCACTTCTTCAAAAATAAATCCATTTTACTAAACAGTATATTCACTGTCCAAAATCGTGAATATAATTCATTAATCACATTTCACTATTTTCTACACATTTTATTTCAATAGTTATCCACTATCCAAAATTGTGGATAAAATTCCCTTAATAACTTCTATATTGAATTCATCAAATTTGATTGATTTCGAATTTATAAAACAACGCTTATAAATTCTATTTCTATTTTCTAACAACTTCAATTTAATAAATCTCCTTTATTAACAATTCGATTCATGACTCAAATCTTATACCAACAATCCATAATTATAAGTTAAATACTTATAATTCCTTTATTTTACAAAAATCATTTCCATTTGCAAGTTCACAATTTATAAATTTCATTTATTTATAAATTCTTAAAAATTCATTTTAACGCTTATAAAAACTCGTTTTATAATACCAACACTTTAAAGTTATAAATATCAATTTTTGTACATCTTTTACATACATCGTTTTTAATAATTCAAAAATTCCAATTAAAACCATTTTATAAATTTCTTAACTATTTATTCCAAAAGAAATTACCTTTTGGTTAAAATTCACAAATCTTAACTTTTATAACTTTAAAATCTTAACGTTTATAAATCAATTCAAAAATTCCATAAAACGTATATTTTCAAAAATCACTTTAAAAATCCTTTTAAAGTAAAAGTCGTTATTTTTAAACTTCAAAACTGAATCCGATGATGCAACAGCATCAATTAGTCAATCATAACATTCAATATCATATATCAATATGATGATAGCATATACATCAAGATCTGTAAATGAATAAATACAATTGAGGAATCCAGTTGGATCCCTCCAACCTGTTTCCCTGCATCCAAAGACGTTAGCACAATACCAATTCCACTTCGAGGTGGAATATCGCGGTATATGGGTTTTTATAATATATCCGCTTACTAACGGCGCAATAGGGTCTCATCCGCTATACGAGGCGGGAAATCAATCAATCCAATATATACATATGCCAATATGTATATATTGCTATATATATAGATATATCCTATTATATCTAATATCTCATCCAAAACATCAATCAATCAAATCAATAACTGCAATACAAATTTAAATCTGAGTGAGGAGATCTCACCTTAGCTTTTATTTTGCCATCTGTTTCCATCTTGACTCGATTTTCTTGACTTTATTAACCTTGTATAAATAATTATACAATTTTATTAATATTCGAGATTTTTGAACATTAAATTTCCTTTTTAATAAATTCAAATTAGTTAACACATTAATTCTAACCAAATTTCTGATTTATAATTAATAGTTTATTTTAACTAATGATCAAACTTTAATAATTTCAAAAATTCATCTACTTAAATTTTTAGATAAAATTTATTTCTAATTAACAGAAATAGTGGACAAACTCTTTTACATTTTTTTCAAACTATTTATACATGTATATATTTCAAACACGCACTGGAATATTTATTTTGATTTTAAAATAAGCTGTATATTTGTTTTAAAATCTCATGTACATATACTTAAAAGAAATAATTTATATAGATAACAATCTAACTTTTCATAACTTTAACACATTTAAAATTCATATATATATATTTTCTGAGTTTACTTATATACATATATATGTATATATATATATATATAATTTTTAAATTGAAGAAAAATTGTTTCAGTACCTTACTACCCTGTACACGCGAGATCGCATCGCACGAAGCCGCAGCCTCGTTCCCTGCCTCGCCTCGTCGCCGCGAGAACACTTGAGATCCACTGGCCCTCCCTAGATCGCCACCAACCCTTGCGAACACGCGAGTAACCGCGGCCACAAACCAACGAACCCAGACGTGAATCACCACTTCGACCACCATCATCGTCGCTGTCTCCACAAATCGAAATTGCTCGACCCTCGCTGTTCCTTTACTCGACACCAGGCTCGAGTTCGCTACTTCATCAGAGAACTCCTTTGTATTTGCCAACCCAAGCACTGTCCACTTCCACGCACGCGACTGTAACGACCCGGTATTTTGGACCATTCAAATCGACAATAATCCACACATGTCTGGCTTGAATAATTCAAAATAACAGATTGTAAATAAATTTGGAGCAAATGAAATCAAATACACAGAATCACAGACACGGAACATATCAGAATAACTCGCAGCGGAATATAAAAAAACCATAGTAGTTCATGAAGCTACTATAACAAACTCTCAAAACATAATACATAATATCTGCTTGAAAACATATACAATAGACATCTCAAATAAATAGAAGTTTATGAATACCAGAACTGAAATAGAACAACTAAACTGAAAGGAACAGATAACTAGACAAGCAGAATCTCCAGCGATTCCTAGCTCCAGAAAGAAATCCAAAGCTAAGCTGTAAATACTCAGGCTGACCCGAGCATAAAGTAAAACACAAAACACTCGAGTCAGGACAATATATACTTATATAATGTAAACCAACTCAAGTGAACTGTAGTAGAAATGCACAATAACTCAAAGGATGCTTGGGATCGCCCATCCTTTAAGGATCGGTTAAACTATAAATTAAATACATCCCGTGGTTAAAATTTCAAAATGGTATTTTATACTTCGAAATCAAATATCATTTCAAAATTCAATATCCTTATAAAATCCATTTCAAAATATCAAAATATCATATTTCAAAATAATTTATATTTCGAAACAAATTACTTCATTTTAAATCATAAAAATGAAGTTAGTATATTTAATAATTAAAATTTTAAATTTCCAAAAATTTAACTTTTCAAAGTTCATTCGTTCACTTAAATTAATTAAAACAATGAAATTTCAACTTTCGCAGCATTTAGAAAATGCTACGGAAAGTCACATTTAAAATAGTTCAATTTAACAAAAGACAGCATTTAAAATTCTGTAATATGGTTACATTAGTTTCAAATAAACTTAGTTAAATTCAACCATTATAACATTTACAAAAATGCTATAATAGCCTTTAATTAAATTTAGCCATTTGGTTCATTATTATCAACTACAGCATTTACAAATGTTGTATTATCATTTACATTAGAATTAATAGCATTTCAGAAATGCAGTTAATTAACTTCAAATATTCAGTATAATTTCACAAACAATTATATTTTTATATAAATCATTTTTAACTTAAAAAATCATATAATTTCACTTTTAAAACAATCATTCAAATACCCTTATATTCATGATTTTATAAAGTTAAACCTCCATTCAAAAATCAAAATTTAATAATAATTCACTTATTAAATTCCAATATTAAATTATAAATTCATTAAATTAAATTAACTTAACACTTAAGTTTAAATTTTCAAATATAACTTAATTCCATTTTTTATTTACTTAACTTAAAATTCACTTTTAAGCCAAATTCACAAATTTCCAATTTTAGTTATATTTCAAAATTTCAACTTAAATATTCATTCATTTCACATTTTAACTTTATTCAAAATCATTAATATAATATAAAAATCATTTAAATTCACTTTAATCCAAATTATCATGAATTTATCACATTTCACATTTAATTTAAATTCCAATTATCACCAAATTAAAATTTCCCAAAATAACTTACATTTCAAATTTTCTAATTTTACCATTAATTTATTTCACTTATAAATTTTCAGAAAATCAATAATGCTTTACAAAAATCATTTTTATTTAGTTTAAATCAAAATATCATAATATTTACATTTTTAAAATATTTTTAAAAAAAATTATAAGTCATATTTTAACTACGGGTCTGTATTTCATTTCTAGTCTAGGTAAAGTGATACGGGTAATATATCATTTCAACCTGTAATTTACAAAGAAAACCCGGGTTTGATCATTTCAAACCCGCAATCCCAAGGAAATGAAAAAATAATTGAAAATCATTCAGGCCTATCATTTTAGCCCATAATGATTTTCTCCTATTCTAAAGTCCGTTCGGGTATGTATCATTTCAACCCATAGTGATTTTAATCTAAAGGGAACTTGCGGTGTGATAAACTGATAAAATAATAGAACAGCATAATATAACAGTAACATATAATATAATAGGTGTTTAAGCATGGGTGAACATCATAAAATCATAACATAGCAAGTGTAACATGATAATGCATTTTACAGATTCAAAAGGGGTCAATTCACTAGTTATATATGTACATATTGTCTGGTGAGAATAACTCACCTGTTAAGCTGGAGATTTGCCAACAAAGCTCACAACACAAAGATTACGAAGACACGACAACTCTAATACAATTTGAGTGTGGAGAGAAAATCCAATGATATAGATCTTGTGTTACAACCCAAACAAAAATCAAAGCAAACCATAAATTTCAATACACTAGAAATGAAATAACTTTTAAATAAAGAGAGATACGAATGCCAAATCTTTTGCCATGCTTTCTCTATTCTTTTTTCATGGCCTAGGGATGGTTTTGGCTCTGGTTTGAACAAGTTTGGCTCAGGTTTGGTCATGTGTATGCATGGCCTAGGTAGTAGAATATGAGGAGGAAGTTTATACAAAGGAATATGAAGAGTTTAAGGCATAATAAGTGGGTTTTGTTCACAAAAATGGCTCGGCCATGGGCTTGTGTGGTCAGGTCAGAGGGGTATGGATCAGGTCAGTGGAAGGAAAGGTGTGTGGTGGTCTGGCCAGAGGTGGTGGAGGCGGCCTAAGGTGGTGGTGGTGGTGGAAAATGGAGTGGTGAAGCAATAGTGGTAAACAATCATGTTTTTATGGCTTGTTTTGCAGTTTTTGTGGAGTTTTGGCATCATGGTGGCTCGGCCTTGGTCAAGACCAGAGGAGTAGCTGGTGTTGATGGCAGGGAAGAGATGTAGGAGTTTTTGGCCATGGATGTGGAGGAGAGGCCTATCCAAAAACAAGAGAAAACAAGGCAATTTTCATAGAAAAATAAGGAGAAAAGAAGAAAAATGAAACCATTACCAAAAGCTTTTGCTTCAGATCTGAAGTGGTCGAATGATGAAATGAAAAATGAGAGTTTTCACGTGAAAACAAAAGTAAAAGTCATGGCCAAAGCATAAAGGAGGGGTTATGGCAATTGAAAAGACTTAAGGAGGTGAAAGGACATCGGTTTCTAAGCAATTTTAAACCCTTCATATTTCTTTTTCTTTTTAATTCCAATAAAACAAAAATAAACTCAGAAATAAGCTCTAACAACTGAAACAAAATATTATAAATAGAAATAAATAATTAATTTTAAAGAAAATGGAAAAAGAATATAAGAAATTGCTTAAAAATTGAAAACAGGGTCCAGAAATTACAAATAAATCACTATTGACTTTGGAAAATTAACAACTTCATTTTAAAAATATTTTAAAACAAAAATGTGAAGTAAAATAATTCATTTATATTTTCAAAATGAAATAAATAATTAAATTTAGAGAAATTAGAAAAAGAACTAAAGAAATTGCTTAAAAATTCAAAACAGGACTTAAAATTTACAAATAGAATATCACTAGTTTTAGAAAATTTCTATTTCACTTTAAAACAAATAAAAGGTCAAATAAATAAAATAAATGAGGAACAAAATAAAGTGGGAATGAGAATAAAATAATATTTTAAGAAAAAAATAGAAAAACAAATAAAGAATTACTTTAATTAATTGAAACTGGAAATTAGAATTTTAAACAAAATACAGCTAACACTGGAAAATGCCAATTATATCTTTAAAATGTTTTAAAACCAAAGTATATACATAACATGTTATTTTACCCATATAAATATAAATTATAATATTACATGACCAAATAAAATATTATTTTTTTATAATTTAAAATAAATAATTTTGTTAAATACAGCAAATTACACACAATATTGAAAAAGGCATAACTTTCACATTATAAATCAGATTTCAACGAAACGAAAAGCATTATTCTTAAAATTTTATTTACTTTCATAATAAAAGATAAAATTCAAAATTTCAAACTTTCAAATTTCTAAATTAAAAGTCAAAGTTTGACCATATTGACCAAAATTCACTTTTCTGGAAAATATTCTTTTTAGTCATGTTTGGAATTCTAATTCACATCAAAATCAAAATTTATATTTAAAATAACAAAATTTATTCATATTAATAAATAAAATAAAGTATTTAAATCAGGAAATTAATTAAAATAACCAAAATATACAATTAAAATAATCACAAAATACAGGGTTGTTACACTCTCCCCCACTCAAATCTTTTCGTCCTCGAAAAGGAATAAGGTACGGAAAACACAGAAAAATAAAATGGAATAGGATTAAGACAAGATGATAAGAAGATTAAAATTATACCTGATAATTGTTGTTATGGGTAAGTTTAATAAGGTGGAGAATAGGAATAGCTAGAAGGGAAAATAGGACGAAAGACAAGGATGGGCCATTAATTTAAAATTGTTGGTTGAAGAGGTAAACAATATTTAAAACACTTTAAAATCGTTTAAAAAGGAAATAACTAATCAAAGTATCATTTATATAATATTTTATCAAAATACTTTTATAACTCGATGTCTTAACAAGTTTATCCTTGTTCATGTAGACTCTGGTAGTGCGTTGATCAGGCGCAAAACTAGAATTCTCCAGGTACTTAGTAGACTTGTTTCAACACCCAGTGAAAATACTGGAAAAACTTTTAAAAACAGATATGGAAAGTACAATCCAAACAAAAACAAACAAAACCTTTGTCTAACCATGGTTCGCAGATACACAATGGTTACGCCTGGATCCCCCAGGAAACAATCCATATCCGTAAGCTTTCTCAGCCCTGCGAGTTACTCCATGATGACTAGTAGAATGCAGGATACACAATGGTTACGCCTGGATCCCCCAGGAAACAATCCGTACCCCCAAGCAAGACTCAGCCAAGCATTTGCGCTACTATTCGCGACCTACACAGATTGTAGGATACACAATGGTTATGCCTGGATCCCCCAGGAAACAATCTGTACCCCTAGGCAAGACTCAGCCAGGCAGTTGCGCTATGCAGTCACGATCGTAAGACCATGGGTAACGCCATGGAATTCGAAGGACACTCGAGTATCATATCCGGAAAACCAAAAATCAGAGAGAATAATATCGATAGAATGAATCCAAGATGTGGCCACAAATCGGATATCAAGCAGAAGGCACTTTCCATATCTTTACTTCAAAAATATGTATCATATAGTACCTTTTCAAATCACTTTCAAATATCGTACTTATATAAAATCCATTATATATAAGATTTAATTTTCAAATCAAATACTTTCCAAAATCAATAGTATATCAAATCATACTTATATAGACTTCAATTATATAAGATTTCACTTTCAACTTGAGTACCTTTTCAAATCTATAGTTTTCGAATCAATTTCATACTCATACAAATCAATTTTATATAAGTTCGACAACTCCCAAATCAAGTGTTTAGTAACATAAGGTTCTCAAATTTAAATTTGTTTCAATATCAGTTCAATTTCAAAATCATATACAATTTCACCAAATTATTTTCTTCTCAAATTAAATATCTTTAGTTTCAAAGTTTCCAAAATAATAGATTTTTGAAAATAAATCCAAATTTCCAAATCAATATAATTTAAGTCAACCAATTCATTTCCAAAATCAAATGTTTTCAAAATCATCTTATACTTACGTAAGGTCCGTCTTATATAAGGATCAAATTTTCCAAAATAAATTTCGCTGTATGAAGAGCCATATGGGATTTGAATATCTTTGCTTTTATAGGTTATATATCTTTGTAATTTAAATTGGAAAAGTAAGCAAAGATATTCTAACCCGACAACTTTCAATTTCAGCGTCAAAATATATCACTGATATTAGAATATAAGATGTACACACGTCATCATTTCGCAAAATCACATTTGATCGCTCGCTCGATCACACAAGTTCGCTTTCGAACTAGTATTGTCCATTCGATTTCCCTAATGCGGACTTCGATATGGTTTCTCGACTAGAAGCCATCAGTCTCCTTGCATAGCCGTATACTATGATAGAGAATTCTGGAATCAAGCCCAAAATCCATATCAAATATTCGCCATCAAGAATCGAATGAAAAATCCTAACACGAAATGGTGTAATCCACCTCGAACTTGTGTACTCAAACTTGGATCAAATTAATTATGCGAATAAAACAGCATACGTACAACTTATATATTTATTTCAACTTGTTAAATATATAGTTTCATAAAGATGTTACTAAGTTAAAACATTTAAACTAAATTTTATTCAAAATATTTTGAAGACCAAATTCTTTTCAAAACATTTCAAATCTAAATTTCATATTAGAAAATTTTAAAATTGCTTTATTCATTTACTTAACCAAACAGTTTCAACTTATTTAAATCATATTACTTCATACTTAAACATTCAAAACAAACTTATATACTTTATCAAAATACTTTTCAAATTTCTTAGCTTTGAAAAGTTAACCTTGATTTGGAAGTGCTCGAACTTCGAAATAGTTGAAGAAATCATTTTCAAATTCAAGAGTTGGAAATTAGCAACAAATCAGTAAATCAATTTTAATAGATAGGGTTATATCAAATCCAAAACTCGAGGACTGAACACCGGTTCATTTCAAATCGTTTCAAATATATTTACATATATCTTTCGAATATCAAATCATACTTCGGAATTTGAAATCAAAAATGGTTTCACAAAATCACTCGCATAGCAAAGCTATTAAAGTGGCCTCTCCCTCACTCAGAAACTCGAAAGTCAATGTCGATGATGCGTGCACTCATCACCGAAATTATTTTCCAGCGACACAAGTGAGTTCTGGACTTCCATTTACTTTGAAAACTTCTTTGAAATTCCTTCGAAATCATTAAAACCCATTAAAATCATTGAAACATTACTTATTCGGAAAAATAATTTCAAATCATATTATTTATTATTTCAAAATCCTAAAACCAGTTCCAAAATGCCGGAGTTCAATCACTTAAATTCAGATTCAAAACCTTCAGTTATAAATCATTTTATATGAAACCATTTCTTATAAAATTTTCACAATTTCAAATCCTTTCAAAACTTCAAATTCTCATTTTTTTAAAAAGGTATATAATCCTTATCAAAAACATTTCATCTTTATATAAAAATATGGTCATCCTTATCAAAATAAAAACTACGATGAATACACAATTTTCAAAAGACAATCAACCACAAACTTTCCAAGGGACGATTCAAGGATGGATTTCAAAGCAAAACAGAGATTCAAATTTAGAAGGACTCTAATCAAATAGAATTCTAATTCAAAGATAGGCTCAAACGAAGATAAGATAATTAAATTACCAAATAGAAGATGGATAAGCCTATATGAATCGCGGGCGACCTTAACCGGTCAACCGTGACTTCAGGAATATAATCGATGCGAAAATCTAAGGCAAATCGACCTTCGATTGCCAGAGATAGAATCTAAATATAGCAGAAGATAGAAAACATCGTAAACCGAGGATACAGAAATATCCGATGAATCAATGCCAATTATAATCATTCAAAGATTGGCGGAATCGCCACCCTATAAAGGTCATACAAAGTGGAGTGATGCAATGCTCCAAAATCAAAAGAATACAATTATGGGAGACAGGAATGGATTTCAGAACAAGTGGGAGCGTTCCAAAATTCAAAGGAATCTTATTCGATAAGAATCCAAACGAAGATTAGAGAAATATAACCTATATCGATACAGAAAAATTCCCATTCAAAATTTGGAAAGACTCGAATTCATAACATACGAAAACAGAAGCATAAATATCTTTAGTTGGACAACTTTAGCTAAGCAAAAGATACAACAGAGTTTACTCAAAGCATCCTAACAAACTACTGATTTTGCCATACCCAAAATAGATTCCTATCAACAAAGGATCTAGATCAATCAAGAGAGAAGTTCAAAATTTTAGAGGATCCTAATCAAAGAAATTACTAACAAGGTGGATACGAAAGGAATGAAGTTTAAGAAATATTTTACTTTTAAAGCAAGGAAATTTATATCAAAATAATCTTTGAAAATTCTTTAAAAATCATTTGAAAATCATTTTATACTTCGAAAATACGTTCTCTCACAAAGAAATAATTCTGAGATTGATTTCACTTATTCTAGGGTATTTCTACCCTATCTCTAATAAGTTTTTGCTCCGCAGGCTAAGGTTTGCCTAAAACCAAAGCTCTGATACCAACTGTAACGACCCGGTATTTTGGACCATTCAAATCGACAATAATCCACACATGTCTGGCTTGAATAATTCAAAATAACAGATTGTAAATAAATTTGGAGCAAATGAAATCAAATACACAGAATCACAGACACAGAACATATCAGAATAACTCGCAGCGGAATATAAAAAAACCATAGTAGTTCATGAAGCTACTATAACAAACTCTCAAAACATAATACATAATATCTGCTTGAAAACATATACAATAGACATCTCAAATAAATAGAAGTTTATGAATACCAGAACTGAAATAGAACAACTAAACTGAAAGGAACAGATAACTAGACAACCAGAATCTCCAGCGAATCCTAGCTCCAGAAAGAAATCCAAAGCTAAGCTGTAAATACTCAAGCTGACCCGAGCGTAAAGTAAAACACAAAACACTCGAGTCAGGACAATATATACTTATATAATGTAAACCAACTCAAGTGAACTGTAGTAGAAATGCACAATAACTCAAAGGATGCTTGGGATCGCCCATCCTTTAAGGATCAGTTAAACTATAAATTAAATACATCTCGTGGTTAAAATTTCAAAATGGTATTTTATACTTCGAAATCAAATATCATTTCAAAATTCAATATCCTTATAAAATCCATTTCAAAATATCAAAATATCATATTTCAAAATAATTTATATTTCGAAACAAATTACTTCATTTTAAATCATAAAAATGAAGTTAGTATATTTAATAATTAAAATTTTAAATTTCCAAAAATTTAACTTTTCAAAGTTCATTCGTTCACTTAAATTAATTAAAACAATGAAATTTCAACTTTCGCAGCATTTAGAAAATGCTACGGAAAGTCACATTTAAAATAGTTCAATTTAACAAAAGACAGCATTTAAAATTCTGTAATATGGTTACATTAGTTTCAAGTAAACTTAGTTAAATTCAACCATTATAACATTTACAAAAATGCTATAATAGCCTTTAATTAAATTTAGCCATTTGGTTCATTATTATCAACTACAGCATTTACAAATGTTGTATTATCATTTACATTAGAATTAATAGCATTTCAGAAATGCAGTTAATTAACTTCAAATATTCAGTATAATTTCACAAACAATTATATTTTTATATAAATCATTTTTAACTTAAAAAATCATATAATTTCACTTTTAAAACAATCATTCAAATACCCTTATATTCATGATTTTATAAAGTTAAACCTCCATTCAAAAATCAAAATTTAATAATAATTCACTTATTAAATTCCAATATTAAATTATAAATTCATTAAATTAAATTAACTTAACACTTAAGTTTAAATTTTCAAATATAACTTAATTCCATTTTTTATTTACTTAACTTAAAATTCACTTTTAAGCCAAATTCACAAATTTCCAATTTTAGTTATATTTCAAAATTTCAACTTAAATATTCATTCATTTCACATTTTAACTTTATTCAAAATCATTAATATAATATAAAAATCATTTAAATTCACTTTAATCCAAATTATCATGAATTTATCACATTTCACATTTAATTTAAATTCCAATTATCACCAAATTAAAATTTCCCAAAATAACTTACATTTCAAATTTTCTAATTTTACCATTAATTTATTTCACTTATAAATTTTCAGAAAATCAATAATGCTTTACAAAAATCATTTTTATTTAGTTTAAATCAAAATATCATAATATTTACATTTTTAAAATATTTTAAAAAAAAATTATAAGTCATATTTTAACTACGGGTCTGTATTTCATTTCTAGTCTAGGTAAAGTGATACGGGTAATATATCATTTCAACCCGTAATTTACAAAGAAAACCCGGGTTTGATCATTTCAAACCCGCAATCCCAAGGAAATGAAAAAATAATTGAAAATCATTCAGGCCTATCATTTCAGCCCATAATGATTTTCTCCTATTCTAAAGTCCGTTCGGGTATGTATCATTTCAACCCATAGTGATTTTAATCTAAAGGGAACTTGCGGTGTGATAAACTGATAAAATAATAGAACAGCATAATATAACAGTAACATATAATATAATAGGTGTTTAAGCATGGGTGAACATCATAAAATCATAACATAGCAAGTGTAACATGATAATGCATTTTACAGATTCAAAAGGGGTCAATTCACTAGTTATATATGTACATATTGTCTGGTGAGAATAACTCACCTGTTAAGCTGGAGATTTGCCAACAAAGCTCACAACACAAAGATTACGAAGACACGACAACTCTAATACAATTTGAGTGTGGAGAGAAAATCCAATGATATAGATCTTGTGTTACAACCCAAACAAAAATCAAAGCAAACCATAAATTTCAATACACTAGAAATGAAATAACTTTTAAATAAAGAGAGATACGAATGCCAAATCTTTTGCCATGCTTTCTCTATTCTTTTTTCATGGCCTAGGGATGGTTTTGGCTCTGGTTTGAACAAGTTTGGCTCAGGTTTGGTCATGTGTATGCATGGCCTAGGTAGTAGAATATGAGGAGGAAGTTTATACAAAGGAATATGAAGAGTTTAAGGCATAATAAGTGGGTTTTGTTCACAAAAATGGCTCGGCCATGGGCTTGTGTGGTCAGGTCAGAGGGGTATGGATCAGGTCAGTGGAAGGAAAGGTGTGTGGTGGTCTGGCCAGAGGTGGTGGAGGCGGCCTAAGGTGGTGGTGGTGGTGGAAAATGGAGTGGTGAAGCAATAGTGGTAAACAATCATGTTTTTATGGCTTGTTTTGCAGTTTTTGTGGAGTTTTGGCATCATGGTGGCTCGGCCTTGGTCAAGACCAGAGGAGTAGCTGGTGTTGATGGCAGGGAAGAGATGTAGGAGTTTAAGGCCATGGATGTGGAGGAGAGGCCTATCCAAAAACAAGAGAAAACAAGGCAATTTTCATAGAAAAATAAGGAGAAAAGAAGAAAAATGAAACCATTACCAAAAGCTTTTGCTTCAGATCTGAAGTGGTCGAATGATGAAATGAAAAATGAGAGTTTTCACGTGAAAACAAAAGTAAAAGTCATGGCCAAAGCATAAAGGAGGGGTTATGGCAATTGAAAAGACTTAAGGAGGTGAAAGGACATCGGTTTCTAAGCAATTTTAAACCCTTCATATTTCTTTTTCTTTTTAATTCCAATAAAACAAAAATAAACTCAGAAATAAGCTCTAACAACTGAAACAAAATATTATAAATAGAAATAAATAATTAATTTTAAAGAAAATGGAAAAAGAATATAAGAAATTGCTTAAAAATTGAAAACAGGGTCCAGAAATTACAAATAAATCACTATTGACTTTGGAAAATTAACAACTTCATTTTAAAAATATTTTAAAACAAAAATGTGAAGTAAAATAATTCATTTATATTTTCAAAATGAAATAAATAATTAAATTTAGAGAAATTAGAAAAAGAACTAAAGAAATTGCTTAAAAATTCAAAACAGGACTTAAAATTTACAAATAGAATATCACTAGTTTTAGAAAATTTCTATTTCACTTTAAAACAAATAAAAGGTCAAATAAATAAAATAAATGAGGAACAAAATAAAGTGGGAATGAGAATAAAATAATATTTTAAGAAAAAAATAGAAAAACAAATAAAGAATTACTTTAATTAATTGAAACTGGAAATTAGAATTTTAAACAAAATACAGCTAACACTGGAAAATGCCAATTATATCTTTAAAATGTTTTAAAACCAAAGTATATACATAACATGTTATTTTACCCATATAAATATAAATTATAATATTACATGACCAAATAAAATATTATTTTTTTATAATTTAAAATAAATAATTTTGTTAAATACAGCAAATTACACACAATATTGAAAAAGGCATAACTTTCACATTATAAATCAGATTTCAACGAAACGAAAAGCATTATTCTTAAAATTTTATTTACTTTCATAATAAAAGATAAAATTCAAAATTTCAAACTTTCAAATTTCTAAATTAAAAGTCAAAGTTTGACCATATTGACCAAAATTCACTTTTCTGGAAAATATTCTTTTTAGTCATGTTTGGAATTCTAATTCACATCAAAATCAAAATTTATATTTAAAATAACAAAATTTATTCATATTAATAAATAAAATAAAGTATTTAAATCAGGAAATTAATTAAAATAACCAAAATATACAATTAAAATAATCACAAAATACAGGGTTGTTACACTCTCCCCCACTCAAATCTTTTCGTCCTCGAAAAGGAATAAGGTACGGAAAACACAGAAAAATAAAATGGAATAGGATTAAGACAAGATGATAAGAAGATTAAAATTATACCTGATAATTGTTGTTATGGGTAAGTTTAATAAGGTGGAGAATAGGAATAGCTAGAAGGGAAAATAGGACGAAAGACAAGGATGGGCCATTAATTTAAAATTGTTGGTTGAAGAGGTAAACAATATTTAAAACACTTTAAAATCGTTTAAAAAGGAAATAACTAATCAAAGTATCATTTATATAATATTTTATCAAAATACTTTTATAACTCGATGTCTTAACAAGTTTATCCTTGTTCATGTAGACTCTGGTAGTGCGTTGATCAGGCGCAAAACTAGAATTCTCCAGGTACTTAGTAGACTTGTTTCAACACCCAGTGAAAATGTTCTGTGAATTGAAGAGAAGGATGTTGGGGATCGGCCATTTCTGTTTTGAACGATCTCGTTTGATTTTTTGAACGAGAATGAAGATACGGTTTTGATTTTAAAAACAAAGAGAATCAGGCGGCCACTACTTTGAAACGAAGGGGTAAGCTTTGCACGATCTCTTTACGTGATTTTCTGCGTGATTAAAGGCGTGAACGTGTGGATGTCGGCAACGATTAAAAATATAAATTTTAAAATTGAATTCAATTTAATTTCAACACGTTTATGTGTCGTACGCTCACATACAAACTCCGAAAATACGAAAATTGAAATTCGATAATAATTCAATATTACGGACCCAATGGAACTGGTTTCGTCGAATTCCGAGACTGCGCCTCGGACGGCTATTTTTAAATATCGATTCGAACAATTAAATTCAAAACTGAGCAAAACAGTTTCGAATTCAATTCTAAAGCTTCGATTATCTTCAGTAATATCAATACGAATTTTAAAAGCTTTCGAAATATTTTTCTTCAGCTTAAAATTGAATATTCAAATTTTTATTCAGCATTCACTAGATTAAATTTTATAATTTAATCGCCAATTTCAAAGTTATATCGGGGATTCAAATTAAATTATCGTTCAAATATTTAAAATCAATTAAATATTTTCAATTTAATTTGTTCGAAATTCAGGGTCGTTACAAACTTCCCTCCTTAAAAGAATTTCGTCCTCGAAATTACAAGTTAGGAAAAAAGGTCCTTAACTCGTCTACTATCTTTCACAACCTAATAGTTTTATCAATTTTTCAAAACAAATCTTTCTACTAAAGATTCCTTATCATTTCAAATAACTTTATAAACCTTTTATAGTTTTCAAACAACATTGTTTCCTTAACGATTCAAATTTAAATTCAAATTCAAATTTTCAAATTTTTCTCAAAATTTTTCTAACACTCGAAATTTTCGAAAAATTTCGCCAGTGTCTCCTTTGCGCGGCTAATACGGTACGACTACAAAACGTCCCTACGAACTCTCAGAATTCAAAAAGAAAAAGAAAAAGCCAAGCGGCTAGACAAGAAATCATCAAATCTCATATTTGAAATTCAAATACATACCTTTTTCGAGCAATTCAAATTTATCTTCGAAATTAAATTCCAATTCTTTTATACCTGTATATCCTACTAGCCATAATATCTAGTTACATATATTCAAACCATTTTGCACATTTTATTATACAATTTTCAATATAACTGCTTATATCATCTTTAAGTTCATTATTGAAGTTATATATCCATTTTGATTCAATTTTACATTTCAAATTTCATTTGAATTCAATTCACCATTTCAATTCAATTTAACTTCTGAATATTGAATTTATCAATTATCTTTAGTTCATAACTACACTATTTTAAATTAGTTTTATTTACTAATTCATCACAGATTCCAATTCATTTTATTCAAATTTGTTTTCAATATTCAGTTTCAAATTTTATTCACTTACAATTGTAAATTCCATTCATTTGAAATTTATTTCTACTTACTTGAATTTATCTTTAAATTCGAACCATCTCTTTTCATTTAGCTCACAATTCAAGTTTCAATTTATTTATTTACAAATGTTATCTCGTTTGTTCAGTTACAAACACAATTTAATTTCATTTAACTTAATTCCAATCAAATTTCAAATATGTTATAAGTTCTCAACTTGTTCATATTTCATTATTGAATTTTGTTGCAAATATTCTTCTGAAACTCTATTTCAGATTAAAAATCACATTAATATTTCATATTCACAAATTCTATTTGTATATGGATTTTATTTCTTTAAGTTAGATTTTTGTTTAAACTTTAAACTTTACAAGTTATCAACTTCATAATATTTCATAAATATCTTTATATAGCATTCCAGAGTTTACCAACATTTCAAAGCCATTTTGAAAACAATTCAAATTCCATTTGAATTTCCAAAACAAAAACCCAAATTTTCCAAACTCTTTCCATTTAAAACAATTAGGCAGCAATTCCTCTTTTGGAAACCCGAAAATGAACACCGGTGATGTCGCGATCATCATCGGAATTATTTTCCAGCGACCGAAAAGAGTTTAGAGCTTTTCATCTCTTCAAAATACTTTTCAAAACCTTTTTTTTAAAAAATCACTTTCAAACCAAAAAGGATTTAAACTTTCCAAATCTCCAAAATTTTCAAATTCTTTTCAAAGCGTTTCCAAAAACTTCTCCGGAATTTCCATTTCAAATTACAATTCACATTTATAATTTATATTCTCAAATTTCATTTGTATATGGATTCATCTCTTTATCTTTCAATTCACATTTATAAATTTCATTCGTTAAATGGATTTATTTCCAAATCTTTGGTTATTATTTTAATTTCTCATTCCATTTCATATAACAATGATAATAATTCAATGTTATTATTTTATAACAACCAAACATCCATATACTATGATAATTCATAGAAAAATCATTTCTTTTCTATACAAAAATAGTTTTGGGCAAAATTATTTCATTTACCCTATTTAAAACAATACTGTGTCGGTTTATCTTGTTTAAGAGTTTAGAAACCCCTATCGATTACAGTTAGCTAGACTGCACCGACCAGAATCTATAAACAATCAACCGATAAATGAACACAATACAAAACAATTTTATATTCACTAACAAATACGCACTCGTATCTTTATTACACTCAAACTCATTCTAGAGTACTGCTGACTCTATCTCTAATGAGTAACACCCAACAGAGCAGGGTTGTCGCTTAACCATATGCTCTGATACCACGCTGTCACGTACGGGAATTTTCGACTTTCGAAAATTCGACATCGATACTCGCTTTATCGACTGCCGAGCAATCGAGTGCCGGAAACTCCAATAGTGAGGGTTTTAGAAAGAAAGAAAAGGTAGAAGAAGAAGAAAGCAGAAGAAGAGAAGAAGAAAATAGAGAAGAAAGAAGAACAACAGAACAGAAAACAATATCAGAATCTTACACATCGCAGCCGAACAATATATAATAGATAAATGAATAATCTTTAAAACAAAGAACTATATCATTTTATACATACATCAATCATCAGAGTCAATATACAACAATGGACAGTTATATAACTTGTCCTCATACAGAATACACAGCGGAATAAATACTATCAGATACAAATACTACGTCTCGTCATCCAGCTTATCTCCGAAGCTCCAGAATATCCTGATAACATAACTCTAGGCTGCCCGTGTGGAAATTGGTGGGCACCCAGAGTTTAGAAGGGAACAATAAACTCCGAGTCAGTCATGGTGATTGGTGTGAGATCGTAAAACAGTTATTTTTCACAAAGAAAATAAAACAAATTCGCAATGCTTTTGGAAAATGAAACTACCATAAGACCTCCCGCCACACACACAATGCAAACGCAGAATTGGAGGAGATTTCTTCTTATGATAGTCAAAGATGCTTACTACGCAAAATCAAATCATTTTTTATATTATTATTAGTGCATAGTGTAGAAAACATTTCGAAAGTATAATATTAATCTTAGCCAACATACGACCAGTATCGTATGCCTAATATAGCTACCATCTAAACAGTGGTGACCACCGTACGTAAATGGCAGGTTCTACAACTAATACCGTACAAAGTTCGTATTGGAGTTTGGATTTCCAACAAATGGTCGGGCTAAGGAACTTCCTATGCCACGATGGGTACGTCCCTGGAATAGACGACCCGAGAAATAACCTAACATTACGGTTAGATCTCTGCCAACACAAGGCCGGGTTACCTCTGCAAAAATAGGTAACTACTGACACGCGTATGTCATCCCCCGATCGTAACCGATCTTCCCGAGGATCCCCGATTTCCAACAAACCACATCAAAATAATAATGCAGCAACCACATAGGTTAAGTATCTGGGCTCCATACCATGATACCACCTCTATCCAGAAGGAATGACATACACTAAGGGGCGCTACTCCCTAGAACTTTGCTGCATCCTTTCTGTTTCGACCATTTCCGGGGTGTGAGGCTCGACGAAGTCTCGTCCACAAAGCTACGCTTTCTACAAAGCCATGCTTCGGGTCAAACAAATGATCAACCTATGATCACAAAGATATAAGATCAAACAAATGATCATATCGCAAATGATCAAACACTGATCATTTCACAGCAACACTCAGTATGCCACGTTACCAAATTGGGAATATATCGCTGATAAATTTCAACTACATAACCTCTGAGCTCGTACGTCTCAGAGAAGGGTGTTAAGCTAAGAGAATAAATTCTCCGCCACCAACAGAAATGTATTTGAAAGAAATCAGCTTTATATCTCAAATTGTAACGTCAGACACACAATCCATACAAGTCTGTTCCGGGATCGAACAGAACCGAAGGCACTTCTCACGAAGCCCTTGCATATCCAGATAATTTTCTAATCACGTCCGGACTTCCCGTCACTAAGGGTGATAAAACCTCTAAATCGGAGATCAGCCGATGTAGAGTAACTCGACGGTAATCCTTCCGTTTTCAAAAATATCCGGTCTTCAACACCGGTCTTCAAATGCAATTCATAACGACGTATCACATATTCGGAATGGGTTATACGACCCCATGGTCCTTTCCCGGCTAACCCGAATAGTGAGAGCTTATTCAAAAATAAGTGTGGCATTCAAATTCATCCAATTCACAACAAATACCTATCTAAAGGTAATTATTGATAGTCGGTTATTTAACTATCAATAAAGATGCGCAACATCATCAGATTCCAAATAATTTTCCCAAATTATTTTATCTTCCAAAATATCTTTTACTAGATATAAAATTCACACACTTAATCATTTGAAAACAATTTCAAATATTCACTTTTCAATTTATCTTCAAAAGATAAAATTTCAAAACAGTTCATTTCATATTGGAAATGCATTTCCATACTTATTTAATAATAAGTAATTCACAAATCATTTATTTTCAACATTTGAAAATATTCGATATACTTAAATCAAATTAAGTATATATTCATTCTTTAAGGAAAACATTCTTTTAACACCTTTATTTGAGTCAAAACGAATGTTACGTAAAACATCGTTACGACGACTCAAAATCACTAGTATAGGGATTCAGAATTTAGATAGATGTGTAAATCCCAATACTATATAAAACATTTCCTTCCGGAAATCATTTACTATAACAACAGTGTTATAGTCCACCATTTCCTTAAATTTCTCGAAAACGTCTATTTCAACAAGTACTGTTGAAATCTATGCTTTCGATTCATAATACATTTTAAAACATTTTTAAAATGTTTAACTTCATTTTTAATATCACTTCTTCAAAAATAAATCCATTTTACTAAACAATATATTCACTGTCCAAAATCGTGAATATAATTCACTAATCACATTTCACTATTTTCTACACATTTTATTTCAATAGTTATCCACTATCCAAAATTGTGGATAAAATTCCCTTAATAACTTCTATATTGAATTCATCAAATTTGATTGATTTCGAATTTATAAAACAACGTTTATAAATTCTATTTCTATTTTCTAACAACTTCAATTTAATAAATCTCCTTTATTAACAATTCGATTCATGACTCAAATCTTATACCAACAATCCATAATTATAAGTTAAATACTTATAATTCCTTTATTTTACAAAAATCATTTCCATTTGCAAGTTCACAATTTATAAATTTCATTTATTTATAAATTCTTAAAAATTCATTTTAACGCTTATAAAAACTCGTTTTATAATACCAACACTTTAAAGTTATAAATATCAATTTTTGTACATCTTTTACATACATCGTTTTTAATAATTCAAAAATTCCAATTAAAACCATTTTATAAATTTCTTAACTATTTATTCCAAAAGAAATTACCTTTTGGTTAAAATTCACAAATCTTAACTTTTATAACTTTAAAATCTTAACGTTTATAAATCAATTCAAAAATTCCATAAAACGTATATTTTCAAAAATCACTTTAAAAATCCTTTTAAAGTAAAAGTCGTTATTTTTAAACTTCAAAACTGAATCCGATGATGCAACAGCATCAATTAGTCAATCATAACATTCAATATCATATATCAATATGATGACAGCATATACATCAAGATCTGTAAATGAATAAATACAATTGAGGAATCCAGTTGGATCCCTCCAACCTATTTCCCTGCATCCAAAGACGTTAGCACAATACCAATTCCACTTCGAGGTGGAATATCGCGGTATATGGGTTTTTATAATATATCCGCTTACTAACGGCGCTATAGGGTCTCATCCGCTATACGAGGCGGGAAATCAATCAATCCAATATATACATATGCCAATATGTATATATTGCTATATATATAGATATATCCTACTATATCTAATATCTCATCCAAAACATCAATCAATCAAATCAATAACTGCAATATAAATTTAAATCTGAGTGAGGAGATCTCACCTTAGCTTTTATTTTGCCATATGTTTCCATCTTGACTCGATTTTCTTGACTTTATTAACCTTGTATAAATAATTATATAATTTTATTAATATTCGAGATTTTTGAACATTAAATTTCCTTTTTAATAAATTCAAATTAGTTAACACATTAATTCTAACCAAATTTCTGATTTATAATTAATAGTTTATTTTAACTAATGATCAAACTTTAATAATTTCAAAAATTCATCTACTTAAATTTTTAGATAAAATTTATTTCTAATTAACAGAAATAGTGGACAAACTCTTTTACATTTTTTTCAAACTATTTATACATGTATATATTTCAAACACGCACTGGAATATTTATTTTGATTTTAAAATAAGCTGTATATTTGTTTTAAAATCTCATGTACATATACTTAAAAGAAATAATTTATATAGATAACAATCTAACTTTTCATAACTTTAACACATTTAAAATTCATATATATATATTTTCTGAGTTTACTTATATACATATATATGTATATATATATATATAATTTTTAAATTGAAGAAAAATTGTTTCAGTACCTTACTACCCTGTACACGCGAGATCGCATCGCACGAAGCCGCAGCCTCGTTCCCTGCCTCGCCTCGTCGCCGCGAGAACACTTGAGATCCACTGGCCCTCCCTAGATCGCCACCAACCCTTGCGAACACGCGAGTAACCGCGGCCACAAACCAACGAACCCAGACGTGAATCACCACTTCGACCACCATCATCGTCGCTGTCTCCACAAATCGAAATTGCTCGACCCTCGCTGTTCCTTTACTCGACACCAGGCTCGAGTTCGCTACTTCATCAGAGAACTCCTTTGTATTTGCCAACCCAAGCACTGTCCACTTCCACGCACGCGACCCATTCAACTGCTGCCTTGACTTCGCCGCGCATCTCCCAATCGCGAGTTCCCCCACTTGACAGCGCCGCCGCCTGCCCTCGCGAGCTCGACATCGCGCTTCCAACCCCTCCACGAATCGCGGCGTCGAATGAATTTGTCGCGCCTCCCCAGACATTGCGACGCGATGGAATTCGAGAATGCCACTGTTCTAGATGCTCACGCGCCTCCCCTAGCCTCGCGACTCACGACGTGTTGCCGCCATTCGATTTGATCGAGTTCGAGAAATTGGGGGAAACGATTTTTTTTTTCTTTTTTTCGCGGCTACCATTTTGTTTATGAACGAGAGAGAAAAAAAAGTATGCGGCCATTTTCAAATGTTCTGTGAATTGAAGAGAAGGATGTTGGGGATCGGCCATTTCTGTTTTGAACGATCTCGTTTGATTTTTTGAACGAGAATGAAGATACGGTTTTGATTTTAAAAACAAAGAGAATCAGGCGGCCACTACTTTGAAACGAAGGGGTAAGCTTTGCACGATCTCTTTACGTGATTTTCTGCGTGATTAAAGGCGTGAACGTGTGGATGTCGGCAACGATTAAAAATATAAATTTTAAAATTGAATTCAATTTAATTTCAACACGTTTATGTGTCGTACGCTCACATACAAACTCCGAAAAATACGAAAATTGAAATTCGATAATAATTCAATATTACGGACCCAATGGAACTGGTTTCGTCGAATTCCGAGACTGCGCCTCGGATGGCTATTTTTAAATATCGATTCGAACAATTAAATTCAAAACTGAGCAAAACAGTTTCGAATTCAATTCTAAAGCTTCGATTATCTTCAGTAATATCAATACGAATTTTAAAAGCTTTTGAAATATTTTTCTTCAGCTTAAAATTGAATATTCAAATTTTTATTCAGCATTCACTAGATTAAATTTTATAATTTAATCGCCAATTTCAAAGTTATATCGGGGATTCAAATTAAATTATCGTTCAAATATTTAAAATCATGTGACAACCCAGAGTTTTATAACGATTTATTTTCGTCCAATGACGATAAAAATGGTTGTTAATTGCTATTTGGAGTTTTAATTCGAGTTGAAATTCTTTGAGAAAAATTGGTTTGGTATTATCGGGCTTCAAAAATTTAATTATCCACTTCTTTTGTGGCCGAGATAATCATGTATAACCTCCTTCATTTTCGAAGACCCGACCCTGATTCAATTTGTTTTCGTTCGATCAAAACCCTAAGTCTAAGAAAAACAAAATAATGGCGGTCTCGTCCTGGAAAACTAGGGCTTCGACTCGATTTCCTTTGAGAGATGATGGCTGCTCATGATTTCTCTCGTTCGTTCTTCAATCAAATTGGGGCATGCTCGGTGTTTTCGTTCGTCTCCCCGAAAACTAGGGCTTCACAAATTAAGGGCTACCCTTCCTCGTCGAGAAATGGTGAGTTGCTCACATCTAATTCTTACTTCAGATGCTTGGTTTTCTTGGCTATTCGATTTCGTTTAATATTGAGATTGATTACATTCGAGACTTTCGCGTTTGAACTCGTGTGTTGCCTTTGGTGTTTCTGTTCATATAGGGTTTGAAGCCCTTATTTTCGTTGTGGGTATTTCATGGCTTCGCCTGATAATTCTATGGCTTGTTGTTCGATTATTTCTGAATACTCGTGATTTTCCTGGCTTGTTTATATGAGTATATATGATGATTTCTTGGTTTTCTCGGCATTGATTTAGAACTTGGTTGACACCATGATTTCCACGGCTTTGATTTTGATTTTTGGCCATTACTGCAGTTCGATTATTTCACGGTGTACCGGTCCCTTTTTCGTTGGTTACTATTATCTCTTGACAGCCTCGAATTGCTTGATAAACTTTAGTGCTTTGATTTAATTGTTGTCAGTTTACAGAGGTGTTGTTACCACTCACAGCTGCATTGCTTCATTGATAGTGTGGTCTTGAGTCAAATTCCATTAGCTTAATGTCATCATGCCATTATTCTAGAGTCTTGTACATTTGGGCTTGCATTGGTATTTAGTTGGAGTTCATGTAGAACAGACTGCATCGTTACTGCCTTTGTTGGGATGAGGATACATACGTGTTTGGGTCTATTACATTCACTGCTACAATCTGCATTCATGTAACCTGGTGTTGTGTCATATACTGATGCACTTTAACCCAATTTGAGTTAATTGTATTCATTACTTGCCTGTTACATTAGCAGTGTCTTGACATTTAGGTCTGCACTCTTGCATTAGATAGTTGCCTGTATTCGAATCTTGAGAAGTGCTGGCTACCCTTGCACACGGTCACTGCCTTGTATTTGCAGTGCCTTATTGTCACTGTCTTGATTGGTTTCTGTCGTATTGGTATTGCTTAGCATTTATTGTTCCGGCCCATTGCTTCACTCGAAATCCAATACTTCACCATTGCATACCACTTCATTTTTATCACTGCACTATTATTTGCATATAAACTTGGATTCAGGTTGTACTTGTCGCTGTTTTGAGTCTGACATTTAGAAAGTTTCCATCTGTAGCCTACATTGTTGCCAGTTACATTCCATTGTCACCTGTGGCATTACTTTGTATTAGAGTCTGTTGTTTTGGAGCTTTGTACCGGTGCCCTTGACTTGCGCATATGTGTTTGTTCTTTGCCTCATATCTGATGTTAAGGCCTTGCCTTCGTGGTCTGCATTTGCATGCCTGCCACTGATCGTAGGTCGAAGCCGTTCATGTGCTCGACTTTGACCATTTACTGTTGCATTTACATTTCGAGTCATGTTGACATTGTGGTGACTGTAGTATAGTTGCAGTCTGCCCTTGTCTTTGTACCTATTTCAACTGCAGTTTTATTGTGCAGTTGTTTCTGCTTTCTTTTGTGCAGTTTGCCCTCGCATTCATTTGGGATTGCAGTTTCTCTGCATATTGAGTTTCCTTGCTTCATTTTGGAAATTGCAGTTTCAATATTGTACACTGCCTTGACTTGTACTTGACTCACTAGTTCGAGTCACTTGTGCATGTCGCTATGCATTTCTATTGCACTTGACTCTCTTCTGAGTGAGTTGATGCCATTTTGTTTCTGGTATTCGACCTCGACCATACTAGTTTTATATAGTTATGGTCTAGATGTTATTTTCTTGGCCATAGGTTCATCCATATGTATAACTGATTTGGGTTGTTAGATCACTGTCTGGCATTCACTTTAAATATGGTTGACTCCACTAGAGCATATGCACTAGTTCTCCATAAGCTTGAGTTTGCATATTGTAGCCTTGATCATTGCATTTTTCTTGCATTTGGTTCATCCCGTCTACACTCGTATTGCCTCTGACCTTTTGGCACACAGACTTTATTTCATGTTGGTCTTCACTGTACCATATTGCCACGGTTTGATTGTCTGTAGTTGGATCCTGTTGCATTATTGTCATTAACTCATCTATGCTCATTCTTGAGTTTGGCTTCACTGCCTTGTTCATATTGCAGCATACATTCTGGCCTTAGTATTATATGCTTGCATCCATGTAGATATCGACTGTTCCTATATTCACTTGTTCAAACTGTTTTCTCTGACCAGTCTTGAACACTTTGCAAATCGGTTGTTGTTTGGTGCCTCCTTGAATTTGGGTAGACTGTTTTGACCACTTGATTGTATTCGAATTTGATTTTCGAATTACACCTGAGTTGAATCCGATCTGGGTTTGACCTTGTGATCATTCTTGACTTTCACTGAGCTTTAGGGTATCTCTTGCGATAGTGGCGAGGCAGTACACGCGTGCGTGTACTGCAGCCCTATCAGCTTTGACAGTTTTAAATTGACGTTCCGATTTGTTAAATTGTTTCGTTGGTTGGTTTCAATGTTTTGAAGTTGTATTCTGATTTGGATTTGCTGATTCGCTGATTAACACTATTTAGTGTTATAATTGCCATTATCCGATTCTCTTATTGAGAAGTTGGATATACGAGATCTCTGTGACTGTCAACTATTTGGTATTGATTATTATTGCTACTATGCACTAATAACTGAGTTTGAATTAGACTGACCCGTGTATTATTTTCTTTTGAATGTAATACTCGGGTCAGACCCGAGTTATTTCAGGTTGTAGATTTCCTGCTTTGAGTTGCTGTTTGAGCTATGAAGACTTTTCACATCTTTTGGAGTAATCGTGTCATAGTATAGGTTGATATGTATTCATGTATATTAGTTGATAATGTACGTGTATATATAACGTCCAGAGTCGACAATTGTAGTTGTATCATATGTATTATATCAACTGTATTGTAACTGACATCAGTTATATATATATGAGACTTTTGTTTTTATCTGTGTTCCGCATTCTTTGTGTATCTGTGTTTTTTTATATATATTGTCCTAAACTATTATGAACCATCGTAGTTCGTTTTATACTGGAATTGGATATGTCGATGGGAGTGAATAAATAAGAGATGAAAAATTTAAAATATATACCACTCCTATCGAGGTAACCAATACTAGTGTAAGGCCAACTACGGATGGCCGCTCCTACCCAGCCTTATTCTTCATAATAACAGACAGTATTTCTTTTAATACTCTTTGTTATTGTGAGTATAGAGGTGGGGCGTCACAGTTGGTATCAGAGCTTGGGGTTTATGGACATAATATAAAACATAACTTGGATGGAACATGTGTTACAACTATTTGTCGATGTTTTCTTCGTGTTTTGAGTCAAAACTAAAGTTTTGAAATTATGATGAATTTTTTTTTTAAATATCTTTATTTAAAGATAAAAGTGAAACTGTCTTCGTTGAGTACAACTGATAATCTTTTTGATTAAAAAAAAAAAAAAAAAATCAAAATATGAAATTGAAATAAATTTCATTTGCTGTTTACATAGCTGTGTTTATTTTGTTTCTTTGAGAATTTCGAATTCGAATTGAGGATTCGAAATGATTGCAGTTATATGATTCTTGTTGAGATTTTTGCTGATTTTCTTTTATGCTAATCACATGTTGATTAGATTTCTGCTGATTTGAATTTTCTTCATTGAAGATATAATCGAATGATTTCCTTGTTCATTTTGTAGTACGTGCAAATTTGAGTTGCACATTAATGCATTAATTTTACGTTGAACCGATGCTTGGTTATGAAACGTATTTTGTTGCCGTTACCTTTATAACGGGATTTTTACACTAGTGCTATATTTTAAAGCACGATGTTTAGTTGAAAATTTTTATGAATGAAAATTCACTGGTGTTACATTGTGGAGTAAATTGTTTTGATGAGATTTTGACGTTTAAAAATTACTGTCGCTTTGGCTTCAGTAACCGTCAAATTTTAAAGTGGGTTTCCAAGCGGTTATACCGCAATGCTGATTTGTGACCCGTTTTTACGGTATTTTGAGAAGTACAATTTCCTTATCGAAATTGTTACTAATATTGCTGCTTTAATCACGTAATTGGGAAATCATTTTAAAATGAAAATTGTTTTATAAAAATTCCTAACAGTTTGCACTTTCAAAAGAAGAGGAAAGTAAGTGATAATCACTTATGAGATTTATGGCATTAAGCCCCAAGTAAGGGCAACCAATTATTTTATATGAAAATCATATTATGATTTCTGTTAATCTTTATTTCTCTGAATAAATATATGATGATCATGAATGACATTTTCGTTGAATTTTTGGTTACTGTTTTGATTTGCTTTTGGAATTGACTAATTTTGTTTTAAAAATTGTTTAATCAATCATATAACCCGATTACAGAAATGAATTTGTAACTCAGTTTTTATAAGAAAATAATTTGATTAATTTACTGAGAAATATGATATTGAATAATAATAATAATGGATTAGGCAGTATGAACAAAGAGGTTTATGCTCATGTCTAGTTCATTTAAAAATTGATATGAACAAAAAAAAAAATGTGTGATCAAGCAGAAATGACTTTGAAATGGGTTGTAAAATTTGGCATGAATGTTGGTATGTTTAGATATGATTTTTAAAGAAATTAAATTCCCTACTTATGAAATGAAGAAAGGATTACAAGAATATTTCTGGAGTTAAAAAGGAAAAATTCCTTAAATGAATGAATATGTATGGTCTCTAAATTACCAAGTAATTTAGGGGAGTTGCCTTGATCTACTCATCATCAGGTGGATGGTGGGTATGTGCATGACTTGTTAAAGTCCTGAAGGCCTCTGTGCAAAGGTTAACAGAATTGAGTCCTTTGCAATGCACACTTTGTGTTCAAAGGCAAGAGTTTGGACCATATAAAAATGTAAAATGGAACTGGAAAATAAGCTAGGCAGTGTGAACAAATGAGGTTCATGCTTATGTCTAGATTGTTTTAAATTGGAGATGAACAATGCAATAAATTATTTATGTGCTGATTTGTTCAGATCTAAAGCTAAAATGTTTTATAGGTTTTTCTTTAAAAAAAAAACCTTACCCTATGTTCACAATAGAATTGAGTATAAGAATTTTTATAGAATTCTACTGGATTTGTTTAAGAGATCATGACATTCTTGAATATAGGAGATATGCAAGTGATAAAACAAATTTTGAATGAGACAACTGGAGAAATGAAATAAAACATTATTTTCATGAATGAAAGTATGGACAGTTGAGATTTTCTGAAATAAGAAATGAGATTGGTCACTAGATTATAAAACTAATCTAGGAGAGAAGCCTTGATCTATTCATCATAAGGAGTATGATGGGTATGTGCATGACTTGTTTAAGTCCTATAGGCCTTTGTGCAAGGGTTAACAGATTGAGTCCCTTGCAATGCACACATGGTGTTCAATGGCAAAGAGATATGACCAAATTAAATTGATAAATCGAGATTTAGAGCTGAGCTATGGAATTAAAATGAGTTAATTCCATAAGAGTGTGTGTACATGTATACTGTATTGAACAATTGAATAATTGTTGATTTGAGATTCGATTATCATTTTTGATAATTGAATATTTGTTGATTTGAGATTCGATTATCATTTTTGATAATTGAATATTTGTTGATTTGAGATTCGATTATCGTTTTTGATAATTGAATATTTGTTGATTTGAGATTCGATTATCATTTTTGATAATTGAATATTTGTTGATTTGAGATTCGATTATCGTTTTTGATAATTGAATATTTGTTGATTTGAGATTCGATTATCGTTTTTGATAATTGAATATTTGTTGATTTGAGATTCGATTATCATTTTTGATAATTGAATATTTGTTGATTTGAGATTCGATTATCATTTTTGATAATTGAATATTTGTTGATTTGAGATTCGATTATCGTTTTTGATAATTGAATACTTGTTGATTTGAGATTCGATTATCCTTTTTGATAATTGAATATTTGTTGATTTGAGAATCGATTATTGTTTTGATAATTGAATAATTGTTGATTTGGGATTTCTGATTATCGTTTTGATAAATAGGCAGTTGCTAATTTTGCTGATTATAAGATTTTCTAGTCTCTAACCGATTCTAGATTATGTTGATTATATTAAATTGATGTTTTGTGATTTCTGTATTCTAATTATCTAATTGATAATTGAATATTGCTGACAATTGCATTTATCCAGTTTTGATGTTTTCTGATTATCTATTTGATGATTAGATTTTGTTGAGAATTTGTGAATTTCTCTTATTGAAAATAAAAGATTTCTTTGGCGTTTGTATTCCCAACCTTTATTTTTCTAGCTTTACCAATTCATGTTAAAAAATTTATTGTTAGTGATGACCTTAATTATGAAAATTGCGGGGACGCAATTTCTATAAGAAGGGGAGTCTGTGACAACCCAGAGTTTTATAACGATTTATTTTCGTCCAATGACGATAAAAATGGTTGTTAATTGCTATTTGGAGTTTTAATTCGAGTTGAAATTCTTTGAGAAAAATTGGTTTGGTATTATCGGGCTTCAAAAATTTAATTATCCACTTCTTTTGTGGCCGAGATAATCATGTATAACCTCCTTCATTTTCGAAGACCCGACCCTGATTCAATTTGTTTTCGTTCGATCAAAACCCTAAGTCTAAGAAAAACAAAATAATGGCGGTCTCGTCCTGGAAAACTAGGGCTTCGACTCGATTTCCTTTGAGAGATGATGGCTGCTCATGATTTCTCTCGTTCGTTCTTCAATCAAATTGGGGCATGCTCGGTGTTTTCGTTCGTCTCCCCGAAAACTAGGGCTTCACAAATTAAGGGCTACCCTTCCTCGTCGAGAAATGGTGAGTTGCTCACATCTAATTCTTACTTCAGATGCTTGGTTTTCTTGGCTATTCGATTTCGTTTAATATTGAGATTGATTACATTCGAGACTTTCGCGTTTGAACTCGTGTGTTGCCTTTGGTGTTTCTGTTCATATAGGGTTTGAAGCCCTTATTTTCGTTGTGGGTATTTCATGGCTTCGCCTGATAATTCTATGGCTTGTTGTTCGATTATTTCTGAATACTCGTGATTTTCCTGGCTTGTTTATATGAGTATATATGATGATTTCTTGGTTTTCTCGGCATTGATTTAGAACTTGGTTGACACCATGATTTCCACGGCTTTGATTTTGATTTTTGGCCATTACTGCAGTTCGATTATTTCACGGTGTACCGGTCCCTTTTTCGTTGGTTACTATTATCTCTTGACAGCCTCGAATTGCTTGATAAACTTTAGTGCTTTGATTTAATTGTTGTCAGTTTACAGAGGTGTTGTTACCACTCACAGCTGCATTGCTTCATTGATAGTGTGGTCTTGAGTCAAATTCCATTAGCTTAATGTCATCATGCCATTATTCTAGAGTCTTGTACATTTGGGCTTGCATTGGTATTTAGTTGGAGTTCATGTAGAACAGACTGCATCGTTACTGCCTTTGTTGGGATGAGGATACATACGTGTTTGGGTCTATTACATTCACTGCTACAATCTGCATTCATGTAACCTGGTGTTGTGTCATATACTGATGCACTTTAACCCAATTTGAGTTAATTGTATTCATTACTTGCCTGTTACATTAGCAGTGTCTTGACATTTAGGTCTGCACTCTTGCATTAGATAGTTGCCTGTATTCGAATCTTGAGAAGTGCTGGCTACCCTTGCACACGGTCACTGCCTTGTATTTGCAGTGCCTTATTGTCACTGTCTTGATTGGTTTCTGTCGTATTGGTATTGCTTAGCATTTATTGTTCCGGCCCATTGCTTCACTCGAAATCCAATACTTCACCATTGCATACCACTTCATTTTTATCACTGCACTATTATTTGCATATAAACTTGGATTCAGGTTGTACTTGTCGCTGTTTTGAGTCTGACATTTAGAAAGTTTCCATCTGTAGCCTACATTGTTGCCAGTTACATTCCATTGTCACCTGTGGCATTACTTTGTATTAGAGTCTGTTGTTTTGGAGCTTTGTACCGGTGCCCTTGACTTGCGCATATGTGTTTGTTCTTTGCCTCATATCTGATGTTAAGGCCTTGCCTTCGTGGTCTGCATTTGCATGCCTGCCACTGATCGTAGGTCGAAGCCGTTCATGTGCTCGACTTTGACCATTTACTGTTGCATTTACATTTCGAGTCATGTTGACATTGTGGTGACTGTAGTATAGTTGCAGTCTGCCCTTGTCTTTGTACCTATTTCAACTGCAGTTTTATTGTGCAGTTGTTTCTGCTTTCTTTTGTGCAGTTTGCCCTCGCATTCATTTGGGATTGCAGTTTCTCTGCATATTGAGTTTCCTTGCTTCATTTTGGAAATTGCAGTTTCAATATTGTACACTGCCTTGACTTGTACTTGACTCACTAGTTCGAGTCACTTGTGCATGTCGCTATGAATTTCTATTGCACTTGACTCTCTTCTGAGTGAGTTGATGCCATTTTGTTTCTGGTATTCGACCTCGACCATACTAGTTTTATATAGTTATGGTCTAGATGTTATTTTCTTGGCCATAGGTTCATCCATATGTATAACTGATTTGGGTTGTTAGATCACTGTCTGGCATTCACTTTAAATATGGTTGACTCCACTAGAGCATATGCACTAGTTCTCCATAAGCTTGAGTTTGCATATTGTAGCCTTGATCATTGCATTTTTCTTGCATTTGGTTCATCCCGTCTACACTCGTATTGCCTCTGACCTTTTGGCACACAGACTTTATTTCATGTTGGTCTTCACTGTACCATATTGCCACGGTTTGATTGTCTGTAGTTGGATCCTGTTGCATTATTGTCATTAACTCATCTATGCTCATTCTTGAGTTTGGCTTCACTGCCTTGTTCATATTGCAGCATACATTCTGGCCTTAGTATTATATGCTTGCATCCATGTAGATATCGACTGTTCCTATATTCACTTGTTCAAACTGTTTTCTCTGACCAGTCTTGAACACTTTGCAAATTGGTTGTTGTTTGGTGCCTCCTTGAATTTGGGTAGACTGTTTTGACCACTTGATTGTATTCGAATTTGATTTTCGAATTACACCTGAGTTGAATCCGATCTGGGTTTGACCTTGTGATCATTCTTGACTTTCACTGAGCTTTAGGGTATCTCTTGCGATAGTGGCGAGGCAGTACACGCGTGCGTGTACTGCAGCCCTATCAGCTTTGACAGTTTTAAATTGACGTTCTGATTTGTTAAATTGTTTCGTTGGTTGGTTTCAATGTTTTGAAGTTGTATTCTGATTTGGATTTGCTGATTCGCTGATTAACACTATTTAGTGTTATAATTGCCATTATCCGATTCTCTTATTGAGAAGTTGGATATACGAGATCTCTGTGACTGTCAACTATTTGGTATTGATTATTATTGCTACTATGCACTAATAACTGAGTTTGAATTAGACTGACCCGTGTATTATTTTCTTTTGAATGTAATACTCGGGTCAGACCCGAGTTATTTCAGGTTGTAGATTTCCTGCTTTGAGTTGCTGTTTGAGCTATGAAGACTTTTCACATCTTTTGGAGTAATCGTGTCATAGTATAGGTTGATATGTATTCATGTATATTAGTTGATAATGTACGTGTATATATAACGTCCAGAGTCGACAATTGTAGTTGTATCATATGTATTATATCAACTGTATTGTAACTGACATCAGTTATATATATATGAGACTTTTGTTTTTATCTGTGTTCCGCATTCTTTGTGTATCTGTGTTTTTTTATATATATTGTCCTAAACTATTATGAACCATCGTAGTTCGTTTTATACTGGAATTGGATATGTCGATGGGAGTGAATAAATAAGAGATGAAAAATTTAAAATATATACCACTCCTATCGAGGTAACCAATACTAGTGTAAGGCCAACTACGGATGGCCGCTCCTACCCAGCCTTATTCTTCATAATAACAGACAGTATTTCTTTTAATACTCTTTGTTATTGTGAGTATAGAGGTGGGGCGTCACAAATCAATTAAATATTTTCAATTTAATTTGTTCGAAATTCAGGGTCGTTACAAACTTCCCTCCTTAAAAGAATTTCGTCCTCGAAATTACAAGTTAGGAAAAAAGGTCCTTAACTCGTCTACTATCTTTCACAACCTAATAGTTTTATCAATTTTTCAAAACAAATCTTTCTACTAAAGATTCGTTATCATTTCAAATAACTTTCTAAACCTTTTATAGTTTTCAAACAACATTGTTTCCTTAACGATTCAAATTTAAATTCAAATTCAAATTTTCAAATTTTTCTCAAAATTTTTCTAACACTCGAAATTTTCGAAAAATTTCGCCAGTGTCTCCTTTGCGCGGCTAATACGGTACGACTACAAAACGTCCCTACGAACTCTCAGATTTCAAAAAGAAAAAGAAAAAGCCAAGCGGCTAGATAAGAAATCATCAAATCTCATATTTGAAATTCAAATACATACCTTTTTCGAGCAATTCAAATTTATCTTCGAAATTAAATTCCAATCCTTTTATACCTGTATATCCTACTAGCCATAATATCTAGTTACATATATTCAAACCATTTTGCACATTTTATTATACAATTTTCAATATAACTGCTTATATCATCTTTAAGTTCATTATTGAAGTTATATATCCATTTTGATTCAATTTTACATTTCAAATTTCATTTGAATTCAATTCACCATTTCAATTCAATTTAACTTCTGAATATTGAATTTATCAATTATCTTTAGTTCATAACTACACTATTTTAAATTAGTTTTATTTACTAATTCATCACAGATTCCAATTCATTTTATTCAAATTTGTTTTCAATATTCAGTTTCAAATTTTATTCACTTACAATTGTAAATTCCATTCATTTGAAATTTATTTCTACTTACTTGAATTTATCTTTAAATTCGAACCATCTCTTTTCATTTAGCTCACAATTCAAGTTTCAATTTATTTATTTACAAATGTTATCTCGTTTGTTCAGTTACAAACACAATTTAATTTCATTTAACTTAATTCCAATCAAATTTCAAATATGTTATAAGTTCTCAACTTGTTCATATTTCATTATTGAATTTTGTTGCAAATATTCTTCTGAAACTCTATTTCAAATTAAAAATCACATTAATATTTCATATTCACAAATTCTATTTGTATATGGATTTTATTTCTTTAAGTTAGATTTTTGTTTAAACTTTAAACTTTACAAGTTATCAACTTCATAATATTTCATAAATATCTTTATATAGCATTCCAGAGTTTACCAACATTTCAAAGCCATTTTGAAAACAATTCAAATTCCATTTGAATTTCCAAAACAAAAACCCAAATTTTCCAAACACTTTCCATTTAAAACAATTAGGCAGCAATTCCTCTTTTGGAAACCCGAAAATGAACACCGGTGATGTCGCGATCATCATCGGAATTATTTTCCAGCGACCGAAAAGAGTTTAGAGCTTTTCATCTCTTCAAAATACTTTTCAAAACCTTTTTTTTTAAATCACTTTCAAACCAAAAAGGATTTAAACTTTCCAAATCTCCAAAATTTTCAAATTCTTTTCAAAGCGTTTCCAAAAACTTCTCCGGAATTTCCATTTCAAATTACAATTCACATTTATAATTTATATTCTCAAATTTCATTTGTATATGGATTCATCTCTTTATCTTTCAATTCACATTTATAAATTTCATTCGTTAAATGGATTTATTTCCAAATCTTTGGTTATTATTTTAATTTCTCATTCCATTTCATATAACAATGATAATAATTCAATGTTATTATTTTATAACAACCAAACATCCATATACTATGATAATTCATAGAAAAATCATTTCTTTTCTATACAAAAATAGTTTTGGGCAAAATTATTTCATTTACCCTATTTAAAACAATACTGTGTCGGTTTATCTTGTTTAAGAGTTTAGAAACCCCTATCGATTACAGTTAGCTAGACTGCACCGACCAGAATCTATAAACAATCAACCGATAAATCAACACAATACAAAACAATTTTATATTCACTAACAAATACGCACTCGTATCTATTATTACACTCAAACTCATTCTAGAGTACTGCTGACTCTATCTCTAATGAGTAACACCCAACAGAGCAGGGTTGCCGCTTAACCATATGCTCTGATACCACGCTGTTACGTACGGGAATTTTCGACTTTCGAAAATTCGACATCGATACTCGCTTTATCGACTGCCGAGCAATCGAGTGCCGGAAACTCCAATAGTGAGGGTTTTAGAAAGAAAGAAAAGGTAGAAGAAGAAGAAAGCAGAAGAAGAGAAGAAGAAAATAGAGAAGAAAGAAGAACAACAGAACAGAAAACAATATCAGAATCTTACACATCGCAGCCGAACAATATATAATAGATAAATGAATAATCTTTAAAACAAAGAACTATATCATTTTATACATACATCAATCATCAGAGTCAATATACAACAATGGACAGTTATATAACTTGTCCTCATACAGAATACACAGCGGAATAAATACTATCAGATACAAATACTACGTCTCGTCATCCAGCTTATCTCCGAAGCTCCAGAATATCCTGATAACATAACTCTAGGCTGCCCGTGTGGAAATTGGTGGGCACCCAGAGTTTAGAAGGGAACAATAAACTCCGAGTCAGTCATGGTGACTGGTGTGAGATCGTAAAACAGTTATTTTTCACAAAGAAAATAAAACAAATTCGCAATGCTTTTGGAAAATGAAACTACCATAAGACCTCCCGCCACACACACAATGCAAACGCAGAATTGGAGGAGATTTCTTCTTATGATAGTCAAAGATGCTTACTACGCAAAATCAAATCATTTTTTATATTATTATTAGTGCATAGTGTAGAAAACATTTCGAAAGTATAATATTAATCTTAGCCAACATACGACCAGTATCGTATGCCTACTATAGCTACCATCTAAACAGTGGTGACCACCGTACGTAAATGGCAGGTTCTACAACTAATACCGTACAAAGTTCGTATTGGAGTTTGGATTTCCAACGAATGGTCAGGCTAAGGAACTTCCTATGCCACGATGGGTACGTCCCTGGAATAGACGACCCGAGAAATAACCTAACATTACGGTTAGATCTCTGCCAACACAAGGCCGGGTTACCTCTGCAAAAATAGGTAACTACTAACACGCGTATGTCATCCCCCGATCGTAACCGATCTTCCCGAGGATCCCCGATTTCCAACAAACCACATCAAAATAATAATGCAGCAACCACATAGGTTAAGTATCTGGGCTCCATACCATGATACCACCTCTATCCAGAAGGAATGACATACACTAAGGGGCGCTACTCCCTAGAACCTTGCTGCATCCTTCCTGTTTCGACCATTTCCGGGGTGTGAGGCTCGACGAAGTCTCGTCCACAAAGCTACGCTTTCTACAAAGCCATGCTTCGGGTCAAACAAATGATCAACCTATGATCACAAAGATATAAGATCAAACAAATGATCATATCGCAAATGATCAAACACTGATCATTTCACAGCAACACTCAGTATGCCACGTTACCAAATTGGGAATATATCGCTGATAAATTTCAACTACATAACCTCTGAGCTCGTACGTCTCAGAGAAGGGTGTTAAGCTAAGAGAATAAATTCTCCGCCACCAACAGAAATGTATTTGAAAGAAATCAGCTTTATATCTCAAATTGTAACGTCAGACACACAATCCATACAAGTCTGTTCCGGGATCGAACAGAACCGAAGGCACTTCTCACGAAGCCCTTGCATATCCGGATAATTTTCTAATCACGTCCGGACTTCCCGTCACTAAGGGTGATAAAACCTCTAAATCGGAGATCAGCCGATGTAGAGTAACTCGACGGTAATCCTTCCGTTTTCAAAAATATCCGGTCTTCAACACCGGTCTTCAAATGCAATTCATAACGACGTATCACATATTCGGAATGGGTTATACGACCCCATGGTCCTTTCCCGGCTAACCTGAATAGTGAGCGCTTATTCAAAAATAAGTGTGGCATTCAAATTCATCCAATTCACAACAAATACCTATCTAAAGGTAATTATTGATAGTTGGTTATTTAACTATCAATAAAGATGCGCAACATCATCAGATTCCAAATAATTTTCCCAAATTATTTTATCTTCCAAAATATCTTTTACTAGATATAAAATTCCCACACTTAATCATTTGAAAACAATTTCAAATATTCACTTTTCAATTTATCTTCAAAAGATAAAATTTCAAAACAGTTCATTTCATATTGGAAAAGCATTTCCATACTTATTTAATAATAAGTAATTCACAAATCATTTATTTTCAACATTTGAAAATATTCGATATACTTAAATCAAATTAAGTATATATTCATTCTTTAAGGAAAACATTCTTTTAACACCTTTATTTGAGTCAAAACGAATGTTACGTAAAACATCGTTACGATGACTCAAAATCACTAGTATAGGGATTCAGAATTTAGATAGATGTGTAAATCCCAATACTATATAAAACATTTCCTTCCGGAAATCATTTACTATAACAACAGTGTTATAGTCCACCATTTCCTTAAATTTCTCGAAAACGTCTATTTCAACAAGTACTGTTGAAATCTATGCTTTCGATTCATAATACATTTTAAAACATTTTTAAAATGTTTAACTTCATTTTTAATATCACTTCTTCAAAAATAAATCCATTTTACTAAACAGTATATTCACTGTCCAAAATCGTGAATATAATTCATTAATCACATTTCACTATTTTCTACACATTTTATTTCAATAGTTATCCACTATCCAAAATTGTGGATAAAATTCCCTTAATAACTTCTATATTGAATTCATCAAATTTGATTGATTTCGAATTTATAAAACAACGCTTATAAATTCTATTTCTATTTTCTAACAACTTCAATTTAATAAATCTCCTTTATTAACAATTCGATTCATGACTCAAATCTTATACCAACAATCCATAATTATAAGTTAAATACTTATAATTCCTTTATTTTACAAAAATCATTTCCATTTGCAAGTTCACAATTTATAAATTTCATTTATTTATAAATTCTTAAAAATTCATTTTAACGCTTATAAAAACTCGTTTTATAATACCAACACTTTAAAGTTATAAATATCAATTTTTGTACATCTTTTACATACATCGTTTTTAATAATTCAAAAATTCCAATTAAAACCATTTTATAAATTTCTTAACTATTTATTCCAAAAGAAATTACCTTTTGGTTAAAATTCACAAATCTTAACTTTTATAACTTTAAAATCTTAACGTTTATAAATCAATTCAAAAATTCCATAAAACGTATATTTTCAAAAATCACTTTAAAAATCCTTTTAAAGTAAAAGTCGTTATTTTTAAACTTCAAAACTGAATCCGATGATGCAACAGCATCAATTAGTCAATCATAACATTCAATATCATATATCAATATGATGATAGCATATACATCAAGATCTGTAAATGAATAAATACAATTGAGGAATCCAGTTGGATCCCTCCAACCTGTTTCCCTGCATCCAAAGACGTTAGCACAATACCAATTCCACTTCGAGGTGGAATATCGCGGTATATGGGTTTTTATAATATATCCGCTTACTAACGGCGCTATAGGGTCTCATCCGCTATACGAGGCGGGAAATCAATCAATCCAATATATACATATGCCAATATGTATATATTGCTATATATATAGATATATCCTACTATATCTAATATCTCATCCAAAACATCAATCAATCAAATCAATAACTGTAATATAAATTTAAATCTGAGTGAGGAGATCTCACCTTAGCTTTTATTTTGCCATATGTTTCCATCTTGACTCGATTTTCTTAACTTTATTAACCTTGTATAAATAATTATACAATTTTATTAATATTCGAGATTTTTGAACATTAAATTTCCTTTTTAATAAATTCAAATTAGTTAACACATTAATTCTAACCAAATTTCTGATTTATAATTAATAGTTTATTTTAACTAATGATCAAACTTTAATAATTTCAAAAATTCATCTACTTAAATTTTTAGATAAAATTTATTTCTAATTAACAGAAATAGTGGACAAACTCTTTTACATTTTTTTCAAACTATTTATACATGTATATATTTCAAACACGCACTGGAATATTTATTTTGATTTTAAAATAAGCTGTATATTTGTTTTAAAATCTCATGTACATATACTTAAAAGAAATAATTTATATAGATAACAATCTAACTTTTCATAACTTTAACACATTTAAAATTCATATATATATATTTTCTGAGTTTACTTATATACATATATATGTATATATATATATATATAATTTTTAAATTGAAGAAAAATTGTTTCAGTACCTTACTACCCTGTACACGCGAGATCGCATCGCACGAAGCCGCAGCCTCGTTCCCTGCCTCGCCTCGTCGCCGCGAGAACACTTGAGATCCACTGGCCCTCCCTAGATCGCCACCAACCCTTGCGAACACGCGAGTAACCGCGGCCACAAACCAATGAACCCAGACGTGAATCACCACTTCGACCACCATCATCGTCGCTGTCTCCACAAATCGAAATTGCTCGACCCTCGCTGTTCCTTTACTCGACACCAGGCTCGAGTTCGCTACTTCATCAGAGAACTCCTTTGTATTTGCCAACCCAAGCACTGTCCACTTCCACGCACGCGACCCATTCAACTGCCGCCTTGACTTCGCCGCGCGTCTCCCAATCGCGAGTTCCCCCACTTGACAGCGCCGCCGCCTGCCTTCGCGAGCTCGACATCGCGCTTCCAACCCCTCCACGAATCGCGGCGTCGAATGAATTTGTCGCGCCTCCCCAGACATTGCGACGCGATGGAATTCGAGAATGCCACTGTTCCAGATGCTCACGCGCCTCCCCTAGCCTCGCGACTCGCGACGTGTTGCCGCCATTCGATTTGATCGAGTTCGAGAAATTGGGGGAAACGATTTTTTTTTCTTTTTTTCGCGGCTACCATTTTGTTTATGAACGAGAGAGAAAAAAAAAGTATGCGGCCATTTTCAAATGTTCTGTGAATTGAAGAGAAGGATGTTGGGGATCGGCCATTTCTGTTTTGAACGATCTCGTTTGATTTTTTGAACGAGAATGAAGATACGGTTTTGATTTTAAAAACGAAGAGAATCAGGCGGCCACTACTTTGAAACGAAGGGGTAAGCTTTGCACGATCTCTTTACGTGATTTTCTGCGTGATTAAAGGCGTGAACGTGTGGATGTCGGCAACGATTAAAAATTTAAATTTTAAAATTGAATTCAATTTAATTTCAACACGTTTATGTGTCGTACGCTCACATATAAACTCCGAAAAATACGAAAATTGAAATCCGATAATAATTCAATATTACGGACCCAATGGAATTGGTTTCGTCGAATTCCGAGACTGCGCCTCGGACGGCTATTTTTAAATATCGATTCGAACAATTAAATTCAAAACTGAGCAAAACAGTTTCGAATTCAATTCTAAAGCTTCGATTATCTTCAGTAATATCAATACAAATTTTAAAAGCTTTCGAAATATTTTTCTTCAGCTTAAAATTGAATATTCAAATTTTTATTCAGCATTCACTAGATTAAATTTTATAATTTAATCGCCAATTTCAAAGTTATATCGGGGATTCAAATTAAATTATCGTTCAAATATTTAAAATCAATTAAATATTTTCAATTTAATTTGTTCGAAATTCAGGGTCGTTACAATTATTTATCTAAAGAATTTTATTACTAGAATACCCTTTTTCTTAATTACATTTTTTGTCTTTTTTATAATCCATCAAATTAAAACCTTAAAATTGATGAATTTATATATTTTGACGAAAAAGTTAATGAATTGTTTTATCATGAAACCTAAAATATCAATGAAGAGACAACTTGCACAAAAATCATTGTAATTTCAAAAAAAAAATCTTTTCTAATTTAATCCTTTTGAACTTGAGTAAATTTCTAAAATATTAAAGAAGTTACAATAACAGTGTTAAAAATTAAATTTATTTTGTTGAATTTTAGTGTAATTAATGGTAGGATTTTCTAGTTTTTTGTAAATGAGTTTCAAATTCGAAATTGGGGACATAAGGAAGATGTAAAATGAGTCTGCAAAAGGAATGGTGCATGTAAAGTAATATTATACTAATTTATAGGATAAATTTTTGAACTAAACTTAAAAAGGAAAACCTTAAGTATAAATATGAATGCAAACCTATTTCAAAAATGTATTTGTATTTCAACAGGTTAAAAATTTGTGCTTATGCAGTTTTAAAGTGTGCAAGCACAAGTTAAAAAAAGAAATATTTGTGCTAGCTCACTTTTAGCACATAATATAAATTTATGCTCAAACAAGCATAAAATTAAACCTTATGGAAGCAAGATATAAATTTGTAATAACTTTGCATTGATGGTAATAGCAAATATTTATTGTAACAACCCGTACTTTGTAATATCTAAAAATCAACGTCTTATATCAACGCTTGACTTTCAAATACCATAAAAGACAGATGTCGGGGTAAGATTAAAAACAAACACTATACCAAGGCATAAAGATATAATCTCATAGTGGAATGATAACATATAATATACTGAATATACATAAACGTAATAGGACGAACAATATATAAGAGATTGCATTGGCAGAAGTAACTAATAAGTAAATATCAATATGGAGAGTCAGAATAAAATATCTGATACAATAAGTCCCATATACAAATAACATATCTGTCATGTACTACTACAATGTCAAGTGTGTGTGTGTATCGAAATGTCATCTTCACCTCTAATACTTCGGTTGCGCTATCCTGATGGTTTATCCCCAAAAGCACCTGACTCCCAAACTACTCAATCGAGTACTAGGGAGTTGTCATGACATAAATAGACAAAGACAAAATGCAGGTCAGATGTAAAATCTGGTGTGAGGGGAACTATCTCAAAATACAGTGTAAAACAATATACAAACGTAACAGGAGCTACCGAGGTACAGCCGGTCCTCTCCACAAACGTGGCTCAGGAATCTGGATTGCCCATAAACAAGCAAAGTAAACTCACCACAAAAGTAGAGAATCATACCATAACTTTCTCTTCGAATGCAATCAACGAATCAGCACAACTAATATAATGTGACTCATATGTAACAGTATGCCATGAAAGGATAACCCAATATACAAATGCAGAGACAATGCAAATATCACAATACAAGCATATCCTAGAATATAAAACAATATTATCTACTAACTAATATAACAATAGGCGATAGATAGAGAATATTAATCGATACCATCATTGCTGATGAGTGGAGATGTGGTAGAATCATGCCTAAGATAAATAGAGTCGGTACCTAAGTGTACCATAGACTCCGAGCCACATCCTCAATGATTGAACTTGTATAGATCTCACCGTACCCTCAATGAGCATAGGTGAGATACGACCTACTCTATATTTCTGAAACCTGAGTCTGCATTAGACATTGATCTATAATTCAAATTATTGCGATCTAATGATTTTCGTTAAGGGTTGAAAATAAATAGAGTCGGTACCTCAGTGTACCATAGAACTGAGCCGCATCCTCAATAATTAAACTTGTGTAGATCTCACCGCACCCCTCAGTGCATAGGTGATATATGATCACTCTATATATCTAAAACCTACGTGGATCTCACCGTACCCCATAGTGAGCGTAAGTGATATATGATACACTTATAGATGATCATCATCATCTCCCCTTTAGACATCATGGATTTCTTATCTAACTTGCGATATGACTCTACAAAAAGAGAACGACGGGCGCATCCTATATAAAATACTATCGGGACCATGAAGGAATGTCGATACCATATAGATATATTTATACATCAAATATAACATTACATATTCAAATACGCCTATTACAAACGAAGACCAATATCACGTCATCATCTATATATATGCATGGTCACTACTGGAAGACCAATAATATGCATGGCCACTAATAGAAAATACGATGTATGATCACTACTATAAGATCAATACTAGGTATGGTCACTAATATAAGATTAATACCATACCATTCATCGAAACATCTACCCGAGGTCGATACCAAGAGGTACAGACTTGCATATCACTTCCCTGAATAGCCCAAAAGTATTCTTGAAGTCATATGGAGTAAATCGGTTTGGTCCTAAAGTGAAATGCTCTGAATCTTGGAATTATTGCCTAGCCAAGCCACCGGTCGGTCAGTGCCACCGGTCCATGCTTTGAGCTGGGCAACAATGCCTAGCTCGGAGCATGATCCAAGGCTCGATTCTGCTCATTTTTTTTGTGCCGCCTTCTCCATCGTGTCATCTGCCCATCTCACCACGTTGTCTTCATCACGCGGTTGAAGTTTGGTGCCTTATGGTTGAGTTTATCCTGTCGATGCCTTTGAGTGTCCGGGAGGGATGTTCGTGTCACCATGAATCCTTTTCCCACTCATTTTGCTACCAAAATGCGAGTGCATCTCGGTAACCCAACCACACTCTGCCATGCATTCCTTCATTATAGATGTATATTCATATACTACTGCACACAATACACCAATTCACACACGTTTACACATATATTTATAATAAATAATTCAACTATTTAATAATCAAATCTTACTTTTATTTACTAAATCTTTTCTATAAAAGTTCAAATATCTTCTTCTACTATTTTATAAAATCGTGAAACTATTTTTTAAAATACATATATAGCTTATAAATCATTTTAAGGTTTCTTGCTTATATTTAAAAGTCGTACTCCTAAGTTTTGATTGGTAATAAAATATATAATAATATTTTTATCCCTAATATAACAACAATTTAGAGTGTAATTAATTTATAACTATGTTATAAAATAATATCATTTCTATCTAACTTTATTCAAAACGAATAGAACACAATATATATATATGTGTATATATATATATGTGTGTGTGTGTGTGTGTATCCGTGTGTGTGTATATACAAGAACTTTAACAACTATCTTCAATATCTACTCAAACCAATCCAATCAAATAGGGGAATAATTACATATATATTATTCTACATTATCAAGCTAATATCTCTCAATATATATAAGGATTTATATGCAATATAAATTTAGAGAATTAATTCCGCTCACCTGAATTGTAATTTTTCAAATCTTTGAATATAGTGCAAGCCCATGCCATGTCATATATAATATAACTATGAGTGCAACAGCAAAGACCACGTCTTAATTAGGCCTCGTGTGCAAAAGATACAAATTTTATATGAATTTGAAATATAAACATTGATTGATTAACTTAATTAATCACTTAATTCCCTAGTTACCTTCATAATCCTTCTTCCCTAACTTTTATACATGTTGTGCAGAAACAAACCCATACATGTGCAACTTCTTTCCTCGATTACTCCCTCATCACTCATGAAATGATGCATCGTTCATTCCAACGGGCTCCTCTATGCATGCTCTCCGCAAGGCACCCTATGACATCAACACCAGCCCCACCATTCGATATGCGACCCGAAGCCTCCCACTATGGCCTCAATATGCCATGACTCCCATCCTAGGTTTGAAGCTCTGACGATTAGTGCTAGAAGATGTGCGCCGTAATGAGAAACGCGATCATGCTCTCTATTTCATCGAACTCCTACATGAACGCCGTTGAGAGCTAACCCTAGTCGATGGATATGGATTTCAACCAACCCCAAACATTGCCGCACCCTACCATGCCGCCATAGAGCAAAGCCCTCTTCTCCACGAGTTCAATAGATCCATTCCCATACTCTTTTGTGGTCTGAAGCTCTTGATTTAATTTAATGAGAAGGAACCCCTAATTTCGTTTGCTGGAGGAAGATATAATGATAAAGTCAAGAAGAATTTAGAAGGGGAAATAATATATATAATATTTGATTCCTCAAACAAATTGCCACGCATATTGAGCTCGTATGATCACATAGTACATTGGATAGCCACAAAACTCGTTGGCTCACACTTCTTCATTTCTTTGGTCCCGATGGTATAAATTTCATCGCCATTCGAGACACCGTTCCAAGTTGATAATTTCAGGCATTTCAAGGTCATCTTGGCCATAAGATCCCCCGATTCCAAAAATTCTTCAACCATGCATCTCATAATGAAGTCCTCATCTGGAAAAACAAGTCATCAATCAAGATCCCATTGGACTCGACTAAGCGTGTATTTTATAGATTCTATAACGACCCCTCTTTTCGACCATCGAAAGTAGGCACCAAATAAATCTATGGTATTCCAATGTCTAACGTCCAATCGTCGAAAAGGTAGATTATTAGAGTAAAATAAAAAGAACAAACAGGGGAAACAGAATCTCATAGCGAAAACGACAACATATAATATAATAAAAACAATATAAACATTCGCTCTAAGATACAAGGTCATCTGAGTTAAAAACAAATCTCATCTGTTGGAAAGTTATAAATTTTTGACCTTATAATTTTTGATAGATATACAATATAATACAGCGAAAAATAAAATACTACGGCAGGTGAACATCCATCTTAACCTGAGCATTATAATAAAATAACACCCGGGTTAGTTTGGAAAACCAACATGAGAAAAATTAAGGGATATGGTAACTATAAAATAATTCTGTGAGACAACACCGTTAAATATAGAACGAGTTTTTACCTCATAAGAACAACTTTCATACATGAAGAAATGGGAAACAAATCAGAACAACAATCCAAATAAGAAAGGATGGACACATACAAGATTAAAATCCAAACTTAAAGAATGAACAAAAATAATTAGACATAGAGAAGAGCTCAAGGCACTTCTCGATGCAATTAAAAAAAGATTAACTCCAAGGTTCGAATCAAATAAGGAGAATGAATTTATCCAACATGACTAGGAGGGTGCACCCCCTTAGACTGAAAGTATACCTCTAGATAAAATATACTTGAGAGCCCATGCCAAACACGCATCACTCTTAGGAACTTCCAAGCTGGACCACACTTCACATGAGCATCTGAACATTTCACATCACCGCATGCATGCTACCAACAAATATTTAGATAAATGTGAATATACCCTAATGGGTGCGACCCAACTGGCTTTGATCCCACTCACTCTTTGATTTTGGTTATCCAAGGAATTGGATGCCAATGCCCAAAACAAGCAACAAGTCGTCTTAGATTGACGAAACACCAAAAAGGATATTCAAATCGATAGTTGATGAATTCAACTATCGAAAACAAACTAATACTGCTCCGGGGAAACAATAAAGTTGGACAAGTGGGGGCAGTGTTGCTTTTTATCTCGACTCGACAACATTCTTAACTTTAAGAATATCAAGAGTTTAAATGCCCCAAACGAGCAAACAAATTCGTCTTGAATCGACGAAACACAAAGAGGGATATTGGAATTGATAGTTTAGAAATCAATTATCGAAATAAACGAATGATTGTATATGGGAATTAAACCGCATACACTTGCCACCGATAAATGAATCAAGCTTCTAAAACATTTGATTCTCACTTGTGCTTGATTTTTACATCATAAATATTTGTAAAACACTTTGAAAACATTCTTAAAAATATTCTATTAAAGAACAAATTATATATCTACAAGTGTATTAAAAAGAAGGGTAAAAAACAAATGTCATTGAAAACATTGTTTACTATAAACCCCAAAACAATTTAAACTTAGCTTTGTTTTTAAACATTCCGTTTTAAAGATTTCCACATTTATAAACTATCATTTATAAATTTAAAACAACATTTATTATCCCGGAAGATGATACACCAATTTAAATACTTTTATTAATTTTAAAAAATGTTAATCATCCTGAAAGATAATTGATATATTCTTTTATAAATTTTAAAACCACATTAATTATCCCAAAAGACCACAAATCAAATTACAACCTTTTTATATATTTAAAACATTATTAGTTATCCCAAAAGATAACAAAATCAAATTATAATCATTTTATAGATTAAAAATAAAGTTATCTCAGAAGATAATTAATCAAATTATTAATCATATATAAATTTAATACAACATTAATTATCCCGAAAGATAATTAATCAAATTTATAACTTCTTTTATAAATTTTTAATCAATACTTAACCTTTATTTCAAAATTCTCAAAATATTTGAAAATATAGTTTAAACAACTTTCAAAGTGCAAAAACACGACCAAACATTTATTTTGTAAAACTACAAGCACAAGTTCAATACACACACAAGTGTTTAAGGAGATGATATTTCATAAGTGACGGTATAGTGAAAATCGCTATAATGACACTTACACAATTCAAATAGTATGTCACAAATACTTCAACAGAACATCAATATAAGAAATATAAGAATATAAATAAATCAATATTGGCGAGAAACCCCTTAGGGTCTCTCTACAAAAGTCAAATGTAAATCTCATATATATATATATATGCACTTCGAAGTGTCCCGTAGCAACCTATTCGCTACGAAAACACTCTGACTTCTTCATTTTGTCCCCTCCAACACAATGGTTATATATGTCATCCGCTATCAAGTGGGAATTTGAATCCAAATAAAAAATCAAACAATAATCTTTTTACTTTGGAAGCATAGAATGATGATTTATTCTGCTTGATAGATGTACAAAATAATCTATTCAATTTAATTATAGCAAATGATATTTTATTCTACTAAATACATATCCCAAACGAAGTATAATTAATTTAACTACGTTAAACACAATTAAATTAAATCATTATAATTTTATCATTAATTTATACTTTTTTTAAATTATCAACTATCATCCAAGCATTTAATAATAATCTATAACAACACAGATATCTTATAGTTTATTTAGAGGTGAGTAAACTCACCAAAATTCCAGTTGACGCTTTTGCATTTCGGTTTGATCTTTAGCCCGAAATTTCACTAGCTTCAAATTCTACGAATCCAACTCCTATGCGTAAATAGCATCGATACGAGTCCAACACAACAAACCGCGTCTGAAACCAATCTCATATGGAGAAGATATTTATTTTACAAGCTATTGATTTAATTAAATTATTTAATAACTGAATAACTATAATAACTGTTTCGGATCTCGTATTGAGAAGATATTTATTTTACAAGCTATTGATTTAATTAAATTAATTAATAACTGAATAACTATAATAACAAAATAACTTAGATGTTTAAACAAAAACTATGGTTTTAATAAAACAATGCTTATTAACACCTTCCTATCCAACTTAACCTATTTAAAAACTTGAGTTAAATTATCTCTTTTCTATCCAAGAGTTTAAAATTTTCATTTATCAAAACATTCTAATACTTTTTATTTTAAATCAATTTCCTTTAAGGAAACTTAAGATCTAAATACCCGGTTTTATTTCAAAATCCTTTTGGAAATCATACTACATATATTCCCATACCTATATACTAACTTTTTCAATTTATACACCAACACTCGCTTTGGGTTCATTCGGATTTGAACTCATTTTGATCTCATAATAATAAAGGGAATTATTTACCAAGTTCACTACAACTTCCGCCTAAGCAATATTCGACCGTCACTTAGAAGATTATTCAAATCACCATAAAACTAATCGAGATGTTTTCCCCTAACTATCCAAAGAAAATGTATCTTTCTTAAAAAAATTCTCTTTTAAATATTTGTACTTATTAATACTTCCAAGAAATACATGTATTACGTCCCTCAAAAATCTTTTTGAAATCAATTCAAACAATACCGGGATTTAAATTCTCAAAAACCCTTTTTACTTATGAAACAACCTATATAAGTCATATAAATTATTTTATATACAATACTCGTATAAAATATACTTTTAAAATCATCTTATATTATAATCACCTTCCTTTATTATAATAAACTTTTCTCAAATATTTTTCCTCTAAATGTCTTATCTTCCCATTTAGATTATATTAAACAACTTTTATTAAAAGATGACTTTTAACTTAACATTTTCTTCAAACACCTTATAGTCAAATTGTGAAACTCCATTCAAAGGGGTTCGTTTTCAAATCAAAGAAATAAATGCTCATAAACTAGTATAGCATAAATCAACAAACTATAGTTAATGCTCATAAACTATCCGAGCATGACAAATCAAACATAATGATAATAAAGAAATGTTATCATTAACAAACAAACATCATAAATATCTATATAAATTTGAAAATTATTCCTTTGTGTGTGTATATAATATATAAACCTAGGTAAAATATTTCATTTACCAATTATTACAAATCAATATCCCGTCTATTTGCTTTTATTCAATTGTTTAGAAATCTTTATCGACACCATGGTGTCCCACGTCTCGACCAGAATTCATAAACAACTCAATAGACCAATTAACACGATATGTTTTATAGCACTAACAAATACGCTATCGTATATATAATACTATCAACTCATTCTAGGGTGTCACTTACCATATCTCTAATGAGTTTACCCCACCAAAGCCAAGGTTCTCACTTAACCTTCAGCTCTGATACCAAATGTAACGACCCGTCATTTCGACCATCGAAACTTAGCACCAAATACATCCACGATATTCAAACGTCCAATCGCCAAAAAGGCAAATTGTTAAGGTAAATTAAAAAGAATAACATGAGTAACAAATTCTCATAGCGGAACGACAACATATAATATAATAAAGACAACATAAAATATCACTCCAAGATACAAGGTACATCAGAGTTAAAACAAACCTAGTCAGCTGGACAGTTATAAATTTCATACCTTATAATTGAAGATCAATATACAGTATAATACAGTGGAAAATAAAATACTATGGTAGGTGAACATCCAACTCCTCAGTGACACCAATGCCAACTTGGAAAATACTCGACCTGACCCGAGCATTATAATAAAATAACACCCGGGTCAGTCTTGAAAAACGTGAGAAAACTCAAGGGATATGGTAAACATAAAATAATTCTATGAGACTATGTTGCTAAACATGGAACGAGTTTTTACCTTATAAGAACAACATTCATACATGAAGAAATGGGAAACAAATCATAACAACAATCCAAATAAGTAAGGATGGACATATACAAGATTAAATCCAAACTTAAAGAATAGACAAAAACAATTAAACATAGGGAAGAGCACAAGGCACTTCTCAATGTAATTAAGAAAAGATTAACTCCAAGGTTCGAATCAAACAAGAAGAATGAATTTATCCAAAATGACTAGGAGGGTGCGCCCCTTTACACTGAAAGTATACCTCTAGATAAAATGTACTTGAGAGCCCATGCCAAACATGCATCACTCTCGGGAACTTCCAAGTAGGACTCCGCTTCACACGAGCATCCGAAAATTTCACATCCCCGCATGCATGCTACCAACAAATCTCTAGATAAATGTGAATATACCATAATGGGTGCGACTCAACTGGCTTGGATCCTACTCGCTTTTTGGTTTTAGTTATCCACGGTGTTGAATGCCAATGCTCAGAACGAGTAACAAATCATTTTAGATTGACGAAACATAAATAAGGATATCCAAATCGATAGTCGATGGATTCAACCATCGGAAAAAAACTAATACTACCCTGGGGAAAACAATGAAGCTGGACAAGTTAGAGCAGTGTTGCTTCCTATCTTGACTCGACAACATTCTTAACTTTAAGAATAGCAAGAGTTTAAATGCCCCAAACAAGCAAATAAATTCATCTTGAATCGATGAAACACATAGAAGAATATTGGAATTGATAGTTAAGAAATCAACTATCAAAATAAACGAATGATTGTATATGGGAATCAAATCGCATACACTTGCCACCAATAAATGAATCAAGCTTCTAAAACATTTGATTCTCACTTATGCTTGATTTTCAAATCATAAATATTTGTAAAACACTTTAAAAACACTCTTTAAAAATATTCTATTAAAGAACAAATTATATATCTATAGGTGTATTAAAAAGAAGGGTCAAAAACAAATGTCATTGAAAACATTGTTTATTATAAACCCCAAAACAATTTACACTTAGCTTAATTTTTAAACATTCCGTTTTAAAGATTTCCACATTTATGAACTATCATTTATAAATTTAAAACAACATTTATTATCTCGGAAGATAATAAATCAATTTAAATACTTTTATTAATTTTAAACAATGTTAATCATCCTGAAAGATAATTGATATAATTCTTTTATAAATTTTAAAACCACATTAATTATCCCAAAAGACCACAAATCAAATTACAATCTTTTTATATATTTAAAACATCATTAGTTATCAAAGAGAAATAAAATGGTGACTTCTTCTTCTAAATGGCGATTTCCTTTTGCGTTCCCCTTTTGAATCTTTTTATTCCCATCTTCGCTCCGCCCATCTCTCTCTCATCTATTCTGCTTTGCCTCATCACCTTATCTCCTTGCCCCATCTGTCGTCTATGGCAAAGAATTGCAAAGGCAAAACAAGATTCAATTCCTCCATCGCAAATCATTCAATTACCAGATCTGGCCGTGTGTACGACTGCTCCGCTCTCGATGTTGTTGCCGCATCTAGAACTGCAGTTATATCTCCGCATTTTGCCTGTGATGGTCACTCTGACTCAGTTGAGATACCGAGTTCGTTAGATGCCCTAGCTTCTGATTGTCAAAATCTTTCTCCGTCTATAGGTCCGATTTCAGGTATTACGATCCCTTCTTCATCCTCTGTGATAGCTACAATCCTACATCATACTGACATAGCATGGAATGATGATGTCCTAGGTAATGCTAGTTGTGATGTCCTACCTTATGAAGTTAGTGAAAATATCACTGTTGATTTGAATTTTAAAATTGCTGAATTTGAAGTTTTTGAGGCCGTAGATAATTGTTTTGATGTGAATAAATCTATGAATGCAACTACTATGGTTATAGATAATCACGAAAATGCACCAAGTACTGTTGGACTGGAATCCGGTCCTGTTGGATTAAGTATTAGATCATCTGATACTATTATCTCAGCGATTGATAGCTCAAGGATGGAAATAAATGATGTGGGTAACAATGAACCAGTCTTTGCCCGAAATTGTTCAAATATATCTCCTGCTCATCAACAACCGCTACCCCTTGAAGTTACTGCTAATATGTATTTAGCTGCTGCTCGATCTCAGAATAGTTTTCCTCCTTCAATATCTCATTAGTCTAATAAGCTAAAAACAGGCTTTAAATGGTCCTCCTTATTCTCTACATTGCCAAAAAATGCAGGTGATTTTGTGCCTCGATCTTTTGAAATGGTTAACAAAGATGGGGTTTTGATCCCCCCTTCGAAGGTAATTCAAGCAGGTATCGATTATTGGCCGGACTATCTTATTGGGTTCTTTTTGGACAATGACCCACCTTATCTAGTGGTTATGGATCATTGCTTCAAAGCTTGGCAACCAAAGAGTAGCCTCCTAGTCTACATGGACAACTCTATGTTCTTCTTCAAGTTCTCAAGGCCTGAGGAGCGTCTACGAATTCTTAGTAAAGATCCTATATTTATCAGAGGCAAACCTTTTATAATCACTCCTTGGAGTCCATCTATTGACTGTGCCAGAGAATAGGTACTATCTATTCCTGTTTGGACTTACTTCTCTCATATTCCCTCCATTTTGCAACCTATGTTAGGTCTAAACTAGCTAGCTAGTGCGGTAGGTAAAGTAAAATGCTTTTATGCTAACACCGTAGCTAGGGAAAAACTAGTCTATGTAAAAGCTTTGATTGAGATTACCCCGGATAAGCCTTTACTAGATACTATCAAAGTTAGAGTGACCGAGGATCAGGTAGCGGAGATTGTAGTTCGTTATGGTTGGAAGCCAGACATGTGTACTTCCTGCCAGTCTTTTGGTCATACATCATTTGCATGCTCTCGTTCGTCATTTGTTGGTCCTTTTACGGTTTGGACCCCTCTTCCTAGGCCCTCAAAAATGAAATGGATCCCTAAAGTGCGCGACGTTCCTCCTCCTGTGGCACCCTCCGTTCCTCCTGTTGAGCATTCAGTGCCTCCTATTGTTCCTCCCCTCTCTGACACTGTTATGGATTCCTCTGTCCCTCCTGATATTTCAGATCCTGGAGATTCTAGTATTGTTTGGCACTCTGTTGAGATGGCTTGGATCCATATACAGGTTGACATGAGATATGACCCGGCTAGACATGATTTCCATACTTTTGTTAGTGATGATGATGGTGAATCTAGGCGTTTGCATTACTCCATAGATGGTGGTGGTCTTATTCTCATGGTATGGCGCACGTGGTAAGCAAAATAGATCTCTTCTCCTTAATGGTAGCTGGGATAGGAGATATTTATACTGTAGGGATCACCCGGGTTTTGTATTGGATATTGTATCTCATTTTGCAGATTATTTGCATGTGTTAGGTCCTGCTAGAAGTGATTCTTCCTCCTCCTGGGAGGAGGAACTGATGTTTCCTTGGGTCATTTTTATAGCTGCAGAAGCACCTTTCTTCTCACCTATTATGTACTCTAAGTGAATGACCACTATAAAACCATATACTTGTTTATGTGCATGTGTAGAACACCTTTTCTTCATATATATACAGTGGCATGACCCACTATAAAGTCGGCTGGCTTTGCCCAAAAAAAACATCATTAGTTATCCCAAAAGATAACAAAATCAAATTATAATCATTTTATAAACTGAAAATAAAGTTATCTCAGAAGATAATTATTCAAATTTGTAATCATATATAAATTTAATACAACATTAATTATTCCGAAAGATAATTAATTAAATTTATAGCTTCTTTTATAAATTTTTAATCAATACTCAACCTTTATTTTCTAAATTCTCAAAATATTTGAAAATATAGTTTAAACAACTTTCAAAGTGAAAAAACGCAACCAAACATTTATTTTGTAAAAATACAAGCACAAGTTCAACACGCACACACAAGGGTTTAAGGAGATGATATTTCATAAGTGACGGTATAGTGAAAATCACTATAATGACACTTATACAATTCAAATAGTATGTCCCAAATATTTCAACAAAACATCAATGTAAGCAATATAAGAATATAAATAAATCAATATTAGTGAGAAACTCCTTAAGGTCTCTCTACAAAAGTCGCATGTAAATCTCATATATATATGCACTTCGAAGTGTCCCGTAGCAACCTATTCGCTACGAAAACACTCCGACTTCTTCTTTTTGTGCCCAGCAATACAATGGTTATATATGGCATCCGCTATCAAGCGAGAATTTGAATCCAAATAAAAAATCAAACAATAATCATTTTTACTTTGCAAGCATAGAACGATGATTTATTTTGCTCAATGGATGTCCAAAATAATCTATTCAATTTAATTATAGCAGAATGGTATTTTATTCTGCTAAATAGATATCCCAAACAAAGTATAACTAATTTAACTACATTAAACTTAATTAAATTAAATCACTTTAATTTTATCATTAATTTATAATTCATTTAAACTATCAACTATCATCCAAGCATTCAATAATAATCTATAGCAACACATATATCATATAGTTTATTTAGAGGTGAGTAAACTCACCAAAATTCCAGTTGATGCTTTCGCGTTTCGGTTTTAGTTCGAAATTTCACTAGCTTCAAATTCAGCGAATCTAACTCCTATGCATAGATAGCGTCAACATGAGTCCAACACGATAGACTGCGTCCAAAACCGACCTCGAATGGAGAAAATATTAATTTTATAAGCTATCGAATTAAATAAATTAATTAATAACTTAATAACAATAATAAAAAAATAAATCACCTTTATAATCCTCATTTATATCCTTCTCCCTTATCTCTAATTACCCTTGCACGTTCACGCAATGTCAGTGCACCCCAAAAATTGAACCCCGCTCCCCTCGATTTCTCCATCACCTCTCAACTAATCACTCAACCGATTCCACCATTCAAATCCAATACGCGAGCACTACGCTTCCCATCCCTCAACTCGAAGCTCGACCCCCCTAGCGAATTCCGACCGAATGCCTAGAAACGACCATCAATATGTCGCATTTCACCTGGAGGAGCCGCATCACTTGATTTTACCTCTATGAGCTCGCCTGCACATGAGAAACTAAAAGTAAACAACTTCGCCTCTAGCTCCAATTAGGTGAAACCCTAATCATGCCTAAGCACTATCGAGCAACCTCAAACACGATCGCACATGACTAAACGGGTATGAAAGGGAAGCTAATCTCTATACGAGCATAACATATTAAACGATAAATTTTTTCGTCAAGTAGATTGCTTGATTTTGATTTTTAAAGCATGCAGCCATTTTTAGTTTACTGAGAATGAAATAGAAAAGAAGAAGAAGAGGAAAGCTTGTTGAAAAAATAGGTCAAGCGATGAAGTTGTGTTGATTTTATGAACAAAACCAATTTACCTTGCTTCAAATACAAGTAAACCACAATTCTAAAGTTAAACAATATTCCCAAGCAAACCCAAATTCTAAAGCCAACACACATCACCAAAAGGTTATTTTGAATTTTTGATTTGATTTAAAATGTTTAAAAAGAAAGAAAAAAAGATTTGCGGTATTCCGCAACACAATATTCCATTTACGTACGAACCGCGGGCGACATAAATAAACATACGATCGTGCATCAAAATGCGACACGATCACAAATCAACAATAAAGTAATAAAATATACATATTATTTTATTCTGTGAAATTTCAAAAATACCATCGTTTGCCAAACATACATCAAATGATAATTTAAATATTTTCCAAATTAAAAATTATGGAAAAATCATATAAATTCATTTTTAAAATGCGTGATAAAAATCAAGTCATTCTATAACAATTGATTTTCTTGTTATTTATTCGAACCATTTATTATTGTAAATAAATTTACAAAATGAGTTCACCATTATTATTTATTAATTAAAATAAGTTAAATAAAGTTATTAAATTCATTTAATTAATAGTTTATTCATGATTCAAATATTTAAATAATCCTTATATTTGAATTCAAGTTATTAAATTTTAAAAACCAATTATTTAAATATTTAAAATTAATTAAATATTCAATTATCAAAACAATAAAATTCTAGTATGTTACATATTCGGCAGAACCTCCTATGCGCTACTAGCTCTAAAAATAATCCCAAAACAACATATATACACATCTCATATCTGAGGCATCTTACTTCTGATGACAAACAAGCATATATATATATATATATATATATATGTACTATCTAACTATAGATCTTACGTACCTCTTTTATAGAAAGAGCATGCCATTTAGATATGAATACAAGGGAATAAGCACTCCAATAGCACATAACTGCTTCCATGTACCTAATTATGTACTCAACAAAGAGGATTAAACACAGTTGCAACATCAAACTATGGATTTAAGCATGCTTAATCATACATATCAATCATCTCAAATAAACATGTTACAACTAACTTGCAACAAGCACATCTAATGCAACAAGCATTTCAAATAAACATATTATAACTAACTATGCGACAGGCACATCTCTAATGCAAAAACAAGATGTTAAAACATGTAAATAAAGCATAGTAACTAATACCACCACAGTCATACATGACTATAAATTGGAGAGTAAGCTCAAATTAGTCAGTATCTAAATATACCTTCGACTTCGAGTTACATCGAATGGTGGTAAACTCGTATAGATCCTATCTCGACACCACAGTGGGCATGGATGATATGTGATCTATTTTAGATAGTTATCGTTATCTCTCTTCGAACACACTTTAATAGGTAATTATAATTAGCATACAAAAAACCAAATACGAAACAAGTAGCAACAAATAACAATAATTTACAAACATACTACCAAATATACAAAGCAAGAAACAACTAGCAATAAAAATCAATAACAATGAATAATCAAAAAATAGCAAGCAATCAACAATTGACAATAATAAAAAATCAACAAGCAATAATAACTAGCATACAAACTAACAATTATACAAAACAACTAAATGACGCATTGTTCGTTCCAACGTGCTCCTCTACACACATTCTTCACAACACACCCTATGACAACAACTCCAGCCATAACATTTGAAACGCGACGTGAAGCCTCCCTCCACAGCTTCAATTTGTCGTGACTCCCATCCTAGGGGCAGAGCTCTGGCGATTAGTGCTAGAAGGTGTGCGCTGCCACGAGAAACACAATCGTGCTCTCCATTTTGCCTAACTCCCCCTAGAATGCCGCTAAGAGCTAACCCTAGTCGACGGCTATGGATGTTTACCACCCAAAACACTACCGCACCCCCCACCATGCCACCACAGATGTGAAGCCCTCTTCTCTACGAGTTCAGCGGATCTATTCCTATCCTTTTTCATAATCTGGAGCCCTCGATTTAATTTAATGAGGTGAAGCCACTAATTTTATTTGTTGGAGGAGGAGATATTATAAGGGGATGTGTGTATATATATATTATTTGATTCCTCAAATAAATAGCCATACGTTTCGAGCTCGTACGATCACATAGTACACTGGATCGCCGAGAAACTCGTTAGTGCACATCTCTTCATTTCTCCAATCCCGAAGGTTGATATTTTGTCTCGTCCGAGACAGCGCTCCAGGATGATAATTTCATGCATTTGAGATCATTTTGGCCATCCGATCGCTTGATTCTAAAAATTCTTCAACCGTACATCTCATAATGAAATATCAGAAACCATAAGATAATTTCACACAAGCCGTCAATCGAGATCTCACTGGACTCGACTGCACATGTATTTTTACAAAATATATACAACAATGCATAAATCATAATAATGCCATGACTCCTAATATAGAAATATTTATACCCATTTTGATTTGCAACGTCAATCCGGACTCAACATAAGTGGTGTCGAGTCCTATTTTAAGAGATTTTAGACCTTCCATTTAATTAATGATTCAACATTTAGATTGATTATTTAAATATCCAATTGTTAAAAATGTGATTTGTTAAATTCTCCATTCCTCAAAAGAATTTCATCCCTGATATTCCTATGAGTACGAAAATGTAACCCGATTAACCAAAATTTCCAAACATCCACTTCTATAAATTTCAGCATTTCTTTCCTTATGTGGCTAGCACTACGGAAACTCCCAAAGCACAAAATAAATTTCCTAACCTTTAGGCTTTAAAGCTCCTCTTATTTCAGAAAAATTTGGCAGAACCTCCTTTGCATGACTAGAGCCGAAAAAAATGCCAAAATAACATATATATACATCTCATATATGAGGCATCCCATATTTGAGACATCTCATTTCTGAGGACATACAAGCATATATATATATATACACACACACTATCTGCACTACAGGCCTTACGTACCTCTTTTACAGTAAGAACATTCCATTTGGATGTGAATACAAGCGAATAAGCACCCCAATAGCGCATAACTCTTCATGTACCTAATCATGTACTCAACAAAGAGGATTAAACATATTTGCAACATCAAACCATGGATTTAAGCATGTTAAATCATACATAGCAGTCATCTCAAATAAACATATTACAACTAAATGTGCAACAAGCACATCTAATGCAACAAGCATTTCAAATAAACATGTTATAACAAACTATGCAAAAGGCACATCTCTAATGCAATAACATGATATTAAAACATGTACAATCAAGAATAGTAACTAATACCACCACAATCATTCATGACTATAAACTGAAGAGTAGGCTCAAATGAGTCATTATCTAAATATACCTTCGGCTAAGAGTCACATCAAAAGGCAGTAGACTCGTATAGATCTCATCTCGACCCCATAATGGGCATGGATGATATGTGATCTATTTTAGCTAGCTATTGCTACCTCTCTCCAAACATATTTTAATAAGTAATTATAATTAGTATATAGGCAACCAAATACACAATAAGTAGCAACATATAATAATAATTTACAAACATACTACTAAATATACAAAGCAAGCAACAAAAATAAATCAACAAAAATCAAAACCAATCCACAACAAAAGTGGCAAATAATAGCAAGCAACAATAAACAATAAGTATACAAAACAATGAAACATACCAAAGAGTCTATACCGACACGCACGGTGACCAACAATGGTTGAAACGTGCATGACAAACTATAAACTCCAATGAGGCTGTTCAACATCTAAGGTGGATAAAATGCTTAAGTGGTGTAATTCCTTTCATAAATACGATACATAAAAGACTATTACACCTCCCACTACGAAAAGGAAAACTTATACGATATGCTAGATCATTGAGTTTCAAAACTCTTGAATAAATCCAGTGAAGTAAGTCTCAATTTTTAAAGGAGAAAACTTTGTTAATTAAATCACCGTTAAATGACGATATACAAATGCTTGGGTTCACTCGAGTTCAAACTCACCTCGACCGCATAATGTTAATAAGGATAATATAATGAGTATACTATGATGCTTGCCTAGGCAGAATATCACATCGCCACTTAGAAGATTTTCCGAAACATCATAAAACTAGTCGAGAAGTCCTTCTCTGAGCTATCGCACACATTCCAGACTATACTATACTATAAATAATTTTACAATGATAAAGATATTCCAAAATAATATACAATGTCCGATCTAATCCTTTATTTTCTCACACGATTTCATTGTTAAACTAGGGTCGGCTACCTGACCCTTCTTATGCGTACTCCGATCCAGATCCTTGGTCATATTACTGAAATATCCTTACATGACTAGAGTTATGCTTCAGAAATCTCTCAATCACTTCAAGAATCCGACTCAAGTGCTCTCATTTAACAATGTGAAAAACCTTCCCAACTGGTGTAGGTCACCTAGAAACCCTACGCTCGAACTAATGATTAGAACTGGTACGTGAATGGACTGATACCTTGAAAATGTCCCTCCGGCACATGGGATTGCCCTATCACCAAAGGTTTGCTAACACAAGGAAAAAACTTCTAACATGAATAACTCCATGCAAAATGCATATAAGTTATTCGCTCGGTCTTTGCTCATTACTGGGCATCATTGAATCTTACTTGGATGCAAATCCAAGTCACACTTCATCAAATGACCCCACTAAACTCGAAATCTCATGCATCAAGTTCGAATGGTAGCACTCTTGGTTGTTCCACCTTAGCTGAATAACTAAGGTTACTCATACAAAGTTTAATGAAATAATTTCACTACTATGAAAGGTGTCAAGTTTAGTCTATCTACCACATAACTAGCAATAGATGAATGTACAACCCAAGTATCGAAAATAACATAATCATGTAACATACAATTAGAGCACATCTTGCTACATGAACTTCTCTCCTTTTCCCGAGAAATAAGCATGCTAGGACCTGAAAATGCCTTAAGGCATAAGTCATCATCACTCACTCACCTCTCAAAAGCATAGACAATCCTTCATCAAGTGACCAAGCTGACTACAATCGAAGCACTTACGCTTTGGTTAAGCTGTACAACATATATTAAAGAAATGCCCATGTATGCCATAGGAATGGCATACCATATCAGCTATCATCGTTGGATAGGTTTGATCTCTCTTTATATGCTGGCTTTTTTGCTATGGTTGGAACTTCAGTTTGCTTTCCACAATTACTACCTCCATTGGTAACTTGTCGGCGCTTTCATGGGGAAGAGCTGTCAACTCGAGACTCCTAAAAGTGGCATCTACTAGGGCAAGACTAAGCAATGAAACCATAATCAATACATTATGGCCCTAAGAAAACTGCTTGCCTACCTCAATCGAGTACTGAACATCACAAATGGAATCAATCCAAAAGATTAAATCGATGTATATACTCCATTATTGACAAGCTACTCAGTTGCAAATAGATGAAACACTCAAACCATATGTCTCACCCAGTCTCATAAACTGAGGCTCAAAGTGATATTTAGAATTAATCCAAGTTATGGTTTTCTCGTCAACCTCCACTGCTATCATGTCATACCAAGCCAAAGCCTCCCCCTAAGGTGCTGGGAAGTAATCCACTAAGTCCACATTAAGGAAAGCCCTTTTATATGAATGGGCCTCAGCCTGTGTCTTAGCAATAGCCTTCAAACCCAAATATGGCTTCACACCAAGGCCAAGGGAATCTCGGCATAACTTCGAAAAGTCTAAAGCTTGTGGAGCAAAAAATACTGGTGCCACTAAGGCTACACCAACTCCAACACCAACGGCTCCTGCTTGGATATTTTCAAGTAGTGGAACATCCCATGTGTTGGCCAAATAGTCTCTAATCTAATCAAGCATCTCAAATCGCCTATCCATAGTCGCTCATGCACTCCATCTGCTCATACAGATAGCCTTAACGAAGATACCTTAATAACTAGCAATAGAAATAAATCAAAATCAAGAAGAAAAGTGGTGTAGGCAGTATTATAAAATAGAAAAATACAAGTCTGCTCTCTTAACATATCTCCTTTTACTAGAATTTTAACTAAAACTAGTATGCTTAGTCCAAAGTGTTGACCCTAAGCTCTGATATCAAATGTAACAACACATCCTTTGTAATAACCAAAATCAACATCTCACATCAACACCTGTGATGGCCCGTTTTTCCGTACCCTTTGAATCAACAATAAACCACACATGTCTAACTCAAATTGCATGAAAAGATGGATCATTAAGGGTAGAAAGAAAAATAGATAGAACAGAATCTCACACGAATGGAATAATATATAATATTGAACAAATATCTTTACAACGGAAAACTTTTAAATACATATATCAGAGTCTAACCTAAATTCAGCTTGGACAGTTATAAACATTTGTCCTTACAATTGCTGACAAACATCGAACAAAACAAACAACAACTGATAATAGAATATGTCCATACATATATGAATATCTCCAGCTCTCCTCTGGAAACTCCAACCGTCTTCAACTAAACCTGAAACTAATTGGATCTGACCCGAGTATTGAAAATACCCGGATCAGGCTTGATAAACCAACGTGAGAAAAACTCAATAATAAATGACAGTGTCATATATCAGCCTTTAAATAAAATCCTTTGAAAAGAAAGAGTATCTCATAAGACCACGCCCACACATAAACACAAACGGGTTTTTACCTTATGATAACTAAAACACTTTTATATCAAAACATTTAATAATATTTTTAATGACATCTCTTTGAAAACATTTGCAAATAAACTTATTAATCTTAACCGAAATTATTACACTAATTAAATTCCAGCATAATAGATTTACAATCAAGTCCAAAGGTTCTTATTGGAGAATGAATTTCCATACAAATGACCAGGTGAAGGTACTACCTTCTGATGGGTACACCTCTAGATGGATGTCCAGAGGAACCATCACAAAGCTCCTCTACCAACACAAGACCGACCTACCTCTATAACTAGGTAGTACCGAATATGTCATCCCTCGGTCATTATCGACCTTTAAACCGGGCGCCCGAGCATACAAACCATATTAATTTACATCCCAAACGTCATAGCGGGAAGAAATATATCTAAAAGGGGATGATCATACCCTAATTTAGGAATGACCCACTTAGCCTTGCTGCATCTAACCATGTTTCGGTCATTTTCGGTTGATGAGGCTCGAGGCAACGATTACCTTTTCACATAGCACAACTTCTTTCACTTTGAATGCCACTTGCCGTTCCACATTCACACGACTGATTTCTACAAACGTATAACTTCCTGAGCTCGTATGTCTCAGGAAAGTGTGTTAAGCTAAGAGAAAGTGTCTTCCCCACCACCAAACTAATATACTTTTATAGAGATCACTCATTTTGATTTGGAATGCAAGGTCAGACATTCTTCCATACAAGTTCGTTCTGGGACTGAACGAAACCGAAAGTACTTTCCTCGGCCATTACTAGGTGAGAAGTCCTTGTAGTTTTGAGATTTTTCATAACAAAGAAAACACTGCTACAATAAGTAAATCAGGATTTTATCCCCATTAATCAACAAGTAGTCCCTCGTTATTATTCGTCGCAATATCTTCGTCTTCAAACAGCTTCATCCTTCGAATACGTAGATTGGTTCGAAGTGGTTTTCGGACAGGAATCACCCAAATCCGATCCCGGTTCCTTCGAAATCCAATTATCGATAAAAAGTGAATATGAGTATACAGAATTTATTAAGTCTCTTTTCACTTTAATTCTTTTCATTAAATCCCTTTTTAATCTCAGAGTAATTCTAAGTTCATTCACTTATTAATTGGAAAAACATATCCTATTTTCTTACTTATCATCGATCCAGAATTTCATAACTTTTAGGCAGGTCAAAAACAATGTTATTTAAGACATCATTTACTGTAAACCCTAAAATCAATCTTAGCAAACATTATTGAGTAAATAGGATCATAGAAATCATTCTAATTTTACTCAATATTAATTTTCGGATTCAATAAGTTCTATGGGCGGAATAACGGTGAGATCGCCTTTTAAATTCCACGAATAAAATGAGTTCCCTCTTTGGATTTTAATACCAAATATAAGAAGATTATCTCTATGCAATCCAAGTCGTAATTTATTCTTTTTGGAGATTGCTTAATTTTTTGGACAATACTGATCTCCTTTTATTTTGGAAAACTTAATAAAATCTTTTTAGAGCATCCAGGCTTTCCTTTCGATCGGTTCCACCCCTCACCTAAGAAAAGAAAACATAGGCAAGGTAAGTTCATGGCACTGGTTGCTCCATTCCTAACCTTAGTTAAACACCCTGTTTTATCTTCTCAGATCTCACAAGTGGAACAAATTACTAGTCGTTTCCGCATACTCAGTTATCAACTTTATTTTGGAATAAAAATTCCAAATTATCTTTTAAACACTTAATTTTCCTTTTAAAAACATTCATAATTGATTCTAGGAAAAATTGTTATGTTTAAACACATATTCAAAAGTTATAGAATTCGTAGCATAGAAGTGCTGCGGAAATTGCTATATATGGCTTATTTGATTTAATCAACTTTTAATATTTGAAAATTCATATTTCCCACTTCAAATCTCTTCTAAACTATTTAAATAGATTTATCAAATTTCTTTCATATTTTTCCATCATTAAAAACGTCCGTTTAAAAAAAATTCCTGTTATGGTCACTTAACTACACTAGCGCGATTTTTCTAGAAAATTAGTTTGGACTTAATTCAAAATACACATAATGAAATTTTGATTGTCTTTCTTCCTTTAGAAGATATGGATATGATAGCCTGAAATTTTCTTATCTCGAAGAATTCTGAGCTATTTTCCACTCTATACACTAGTCTAAACTTTTCGGCACAAAATCGTGAACTACTGTTGCGCGACACGCCTAGTTTTAACTTATTTTTCCATATTTGAAATAATCAATTCAAATTGAGTTTTATTACTACAAATCATTTTAAATTAATATTTTCACCTTGTAAAGTTTTAAAAATGTATTTTCAATATTTTCATATTATAATATTATTTTATTCCTATTATTTTAATACTAAATTTTAAATTCCAATTTCATTTCAATTCTAACTTCAAATTAAACTGAATTAAAATTTAGATTTCAAATCAAATTTCAATTCTAATTTAAATTTCATCCTTAATCTCTCTTTCAATTTTCAAAATCGATTTCAATTTCAATTTCACTATTCATCTCAATTTCAGTTTCAATTTAACTTTCCATTTCAAATCTAATTTCACTTCTAATTTCAAATTCTCTTTTATTTCCACTTTAATTTCAATTCCACTTAAAAAGAGACTTATTTTTCCAAAGTATATCATATCACCAAAACTGGGTCTTATTTAACAAAGGGATTACTTAATCAAAATGAGCATAATCGAGTTAACATTTATTACTAACATAATTATGGTCTATACACAAGCTAATATGATAAATGATCACAACCATAAACACTTGCAACTATTCAAACATAACACAAACATATTCAAACATCCATAACATAAAACAGTGATTATCTAACATAACAATTTAACTTGATAATCAATTTAAATCATATAGCGATGAGAATTTTCTCACCTTCATTTTCACTCCGTCAATCTTTTTATGTTAGCTACGGGCCTCTCGAACTAACGTGCTATTTTCCGAGCGTCTCGAATTTTCCGTTTCCTTTCCTTCTTCTTTTTCTTTTCTTTTTTCTTCTTTTTTTTCTCTTTTTTTTCTTTATGTGGTCGTGGCTTAAGGGGATGGTACAGCCTAGGGTGAGGGGTGCGGCCTTGGAGATGGAGGGTGTGAGGTTTTATGGCTCGGGTAGGTGAAGTAGGGGGCGTGTAGGGTGGTATATGGGCTCGGGTAGGGGAGTTGGGTGTGGGTATAGAGGTTTTGGGCTCGGGTTTGGTGTGCGAAAAGGTATGGATGTGGTGGTTGAGCGTGTGGAGGTGTGTACGGGTTGTAGAGGTGGGGTTTGGGTGTGTAGGAGCTTGGTTAAGGTGGTCATGGGATGTAAGTGTTTTTTTAGGAAGTGCAGAGGTTGGAGGCCATTAGAGAAAAGCATTAGAGCTAAAGCATAAGGAAGAAGAAGAAGAAGAGTGGTTGTGAATGAAACAAGAGAGAATGAAGGTGTATTTATAGGTGGAGCTTTGCATGGTAAATGACTTTTTTACCCTTACCCTAAAAGACCAAAATACCCTTGCTAGTCATGTCACAACTTTACACTTAAATCATTTTTTAAAGCATGATTTAACTTTTAACCATATTAGAAACTCCTTTCCAATGCATGAAAACAGAGGTATTAAAAATGAAATGATGTTAGGATTTGATTTATGTCCTTATGTAATGATTTTTGTCACTTTTCCATTAATTATAAAATACCAAAATACATTTTGCTCCTTTTCCATGTAAGATAAGACTTATGCATTAATGAGAAAAGAGAGGTTAAGTCCTTTTTGTAATGATTATGTTTAATAATTTAATTTTAATTATAAATTATCAAATCATGTTACTTTTTGAATTATTTGTAACTTTTGACTTTTCAAAATGAATTTGTATTTAAATGGAAATCTAAAGTGTGCATAGTTTGTAAAATAGTATTATATAAGTTACAAAGTGCATATGATCATTTAACGTTGCGACGATTTGTTTTGGTTGAAAACGGTGTTTTTGTTGACATATTTTACAGTTAAAATTTGACGTTTTTGTTAAACTATATATTAAAGTAAACCAAACTTAAAAACGAACTTTTTTCTTCTTTTAAATAAATTAAACATCTCTCTTCATATTTTAAAATTATATTTAAATAAGTGGAAATTAGCCACAATGGCCTCTTTAGCAAGTGGAATTAGTTTCTAGGACACACGACTGAAATAATTACTTTCAAGGACAAAACGTAAAATAATTAGTTTCTAGGGCCTAAAAACCTATGAAATTATGTCCTTGAAAGTAATTGGACTGCTGACTTTGTCCTTGAAAGTAATTATTCTGCTGATTTTGGCCTTGAAAGAAATTTCTTTGAATGTGTGTCCTAGAAACTAGTTGGACTGTAAAGTTTGTCCTTCTCGTGAAATGCCCCTTTAAATAATATCAAAATCTCTATTTTTACAGTGTTTGTAAAACTGACAAAATGCGACAAATTTTAGTTATTTTTGTAAAACGATCATTAACATACTTTTAAATCTTTTAATATACTTTTATTATCTTTATTAGGTGTTTTTAATAAGATTTAACTTTTCAAATAAATATTTAAACCTATTCATTTAAGCATTTATTTATTTTTAACAAAACTTAACTTTTGTTGATTTATTCAAATCCAAATTTATATTTTTTAATTAGTAATTATAAGAATAAATAATTTCTCTATTATTATTTATTGTATATAACTTGTTTATTTGAGTTTTAAATTCTTTTAAATTTAAAATAAATAAAATATCTCATTTTTGAAGTAGCGAAATTACGGGTCGTTACAACGCCTGACTTTCGAATAACACCAAAGACATATTGTTAGGGTAAAATTAAAAACAAACACTATGCCAAGGCATAACGATATAATCTGACAACGGAATGATAACATATAATATATTGAATATACATGAACATAATAGGATGAACAATATATAAGAGATGTACTAGCGAAAGTAACTGATAAGTAAATATCAATACATAAAGATAGAATAGAATATCAGATGCGACAACTCATATACAAATAACATATCTACTATGTACTACTACAATATCAATTGTGTGTGTGTATGTGTGCGTGCGTGCGTGTGTGTGTATCCAAATGCCGTTTTCACCTCCAAGGCTTCAGTTGTGACATTTTAATAGCATATCCCCAAAAGCACCTAACTTCCAAACTACTCAATCAAGTACCAGAGAGTTGTCATGACATAAATAAACAAAGAAAAAATAGGGGTCAGAAATAAAGCCTGGTGTAAGGGGAACTAACTCAAAATACTGTATCGAAACTATATACAAATGAAATAGGAACTACTAAGGTGTATCCAGTGCTCTCCACAAATGTGGTAGAGGGATAATCTGAACTGCTCATAAACAAGTAAAGTAAACTCATCATAAAAGTAGGGAATCATACCATAACTTGTTATTCTTCTATGATCAATGTGTCAGCACAACTAATGTAATGTGACTGATATGTAACAGTATACTATGATAGGGTAACCCAATATAAGAATGCAGAGACAATGCAAATATCACAATACTAGAATACACAACAATATTATCAACCAACTAATATAACGATAGGCGGTAGACAGAGAATATAAATAGATACTCATCGTTGCAAATGAGTGGAGACGCGGTAGACTCATGCTCAAGATAAATAGAGTGAGTTCCTAAATATACCATAGACCTTAAGCCACATTCTCGGTGATCGAACTCATGTGGATCTCACCGTACCCCTCTATGAGCATATGTTATATACGACCTACTTTATATATGTGAAACCTGAGTTTGCATTGGACATTGATCTATAATTCAAATTATCGCAATCCAATAATTCTAATTGAAGATCCAAAATAAATAGAGTTAGTACCTCTGTGTACCATAGACCCTAAGCCATATCCTTAGTGAGCAAACTCACGTAGATCTCACCATACCCCTCAGTGAGCATAGGTGATATACGACCTACTATATATTTGAAAACTATGTGGATCTTACCGTGCCCCACAGTGAGAATAAGTGATATATGATCTACCCGTAGATGATCATTGTCATCTCCCCCTTAGACATCATGAATTTCTTATCTAACTCGTGTGATGCCTCTACAAAACATGAACGACGGGTTCGTCTTGTATAATATAATATCAGGATCACAAAGGAACACGATGCCTTATAAATATATTTATAACATCATCATGTGATCATATATGCCTATTACAAACAAAGACCAATATTACATCATCGTCTATCTATATGCATGGTCACAACTAAAAGAGCAGTAATATGCATAGCCACTAATATAAGGCTAATATGATGTATGATCACTAATATAAGATTAATACTAGGTATGGTCGCTAATATAAGATCAATACCATTCATCAAAACATCTACCCAAGGTCAATACTAAGAGGTACAGACTTGCATACCACTTCCCTGAGTAGCCCAAAAGTCTTCCCAAAGTCATACAAAGTAAATCCATTCGGTCCAGAATTGAAGTGCTCAGGATCAAGGAATTATTGCCTAGCTTTGCCACTAACCAATGGACCGATCAGTACCATCGGTCCATCGGTCTGTGCTTTGATCTAGGCAGTAATGCCTATCTCAAAGCACGATCCGAGGCCTATTTTCCGCTTGTTTGGTCGTGCTGCCTTCTGCATCGAGTCACATGTCTATCCCACCATAATGTGTTCGTTACATGGTTGAAGTTTGGTGTCTTATGTTTGAGTCTACGTGCCGATTCCTTTGAGTATTCGGGAGGGATGTTTATGTCGCTATGAATCTCTTCCCCGATCATTTTGTTACCAATATGCGATGTGCATCTCGGCAACCCAACTACACTCTACTACATCGCTTTCCTTCATTATAGATGTATACTCATATGCTAACACACACAATACATACAAATTCACACACATTTACACATATATTTATAATAAACGATTTGATTGTTTAATAATCAAACCTTGCTTTTATTTTCTTAATCTTTTCTATAAAAGTCCAAATATATTCTTGTACTATTTTATAAAACCATGAAACTATTTTTTTAAATACATAACTTACTTATAGATTATTTAAGCGTTCTATGTATTTTTAAAAATCATACTCTTAATTTTTGACTAGTCATAAAATATATAATAATATTTCTATCCCCGATATAACAACAAATTAGAGTTTAATTAATTTAGAACTATGTTATAAATTAATATCTTCTCTATCTAACTCAATTTAATACGAATAGAACATAATATATACATACAGGATCTTAATCAACTATCCCAAATATCTACTCAAACTAATCCAATCAATAGGGGAATAACTACGTATATACATACATATATACGCACGCACACACAAATATATACATATAATTCTACCTCTTCTAGGTAATATTTCTCAATATATAAAAATACGAGGATTTATACTGTAACATAAATTCAGAAAATTAATTCCATTCACATGAACTACAAATTTTCAAGTATTTGAATCTAGTCCAAGCCTACACCATTTCTATATAATCTTACTACGAGCGCAACGGCGAAGACCGTGTCTCAATTGGACCTCGTACTTAAGAGATGTGAATTTTATAAGAAATCAAAATATAAACACTAATTAATTGATCACTTAATTACCTTCGTAATCCTTCTTCCCCAACTCCCATACATATCTTGCACACACAAACCTATACACGTGCAACTTCTCTCCTCGATTCCTACCCAATCACTCCACTAAACGACGCACTGTTCATTTCAGCGTGCTCCTCTATGCACACTCTCTGCAACGCACCCCATGACATCAACCCAGCCCCACCATTCGAAATGCGACCTAAAGGCTCCCTCCACAGCCTCAATATGTTGCAACTCCTATCCTAGAGGTAGAGCTTTGGCAATTGGTGCTAGAAGATGTGCACTGCCATGAGAAACGCAATCGTGCTCTCCGCGTTGCCTAACTCCTCCTTGAACGTCGGTAATAGCTAACCCTAGTCGACAGCTATGGATGTCGACCACCCCCAAACACTACCATACCCGACCATGCCACCATATATGCAAAGCCCTCTTCTCCACAAGTTCAATGGTTCCATTCCCTTCCTCTTTCATGGTCTGAAGCCGATTTAATTTAGTGAGGTGAAGCCGCTAATTTCGTTTGCTGGAGGAGAGATATAACGATAAAGTGAACAACATACTATAAGGGAAAGGATATATATATATATATATAATTTGATTCCTCAAATAAAATCATCATACGTTTCGAGGTCATATGATCGTGGTACATTGGATTGCCACAAAGCTCGTTGGCACACATGTCTTCATTTCTCCGGTCCTAATGGTTGATATTTTGTCGTCCTCCGAGATGACACTCTAGGATGATAATTTCATGCAATTCGAGGTCGTTTTGGCCATCGAATCGCCTGATTCTAAAAATTCTTCAACCATATATCTCACAATGTAGTCCCACCCCAAAAGCACAAGTCGTCGGTCGAGCTCCCATTTGAATCGACTATGCACATATTTTTACTTAATTCGTACAGTAATACATAAATCATAAAAATGCCATGACTCCAAATATAGCGATATTCATACCTATTTTGATTTCCAACGTTAATCCAAACTCAACGAAAGTGGTCTTGAGTCCTATTTCGATCGTATGCAAGAAGTGAGATTTTGGACCTTCCATTTAATTAATGATTTGATATTTAAATTAATTATTTAAATACCAATCGTTAAAAATGCAGGTTGTTACATTCTCCGTTCCTTAAAAGAATTTTATCCCTAAAACCCTAAGGGTATGACAATGTAACTTGAATGAACAAAATTTCCAAGCATCTGCTTTAATAAATTCCAGCATTTCTTCCCTTATGAGACCAGCGTTACAGGAACTTCCAAAGCACAAAATAAATCTCCTAACCATTAGGCTTCAAAGCTCCTTTTGTTTCAGAAAAATTCGGCAGAACCTCCTTTGTGCGGCTCGCTCCAAAATATTTAAAAACAACATATATATACATCTCATATCTGAGGCATCCCATATCCGAGGCATCTCATTTCTGAGGACATACAAGCATATATATACTTACTATCTACACTACAGATCTTGCATACTTCTTTTTACCACTTAAATGCAAATACAAGCGAATAAGCATCATAATAGCACATAATTGCTTCCACGTACCTAATCATATAGTCAACAAAGAGGATTAAACACAGTTGCAATATCAAACCATGGATTTAAGCATATTAAATTATACATTGCAATTATCTCAAATAAACATGTTACAACTATATGTGCAATAAGCACATCTAATGCAACGAGCATTTCAAATAAACATGTTTAACTAACTATGCAACATGCACACCTCTAATGCAACAATATGATATTAAAACATGTAAAATCAGGCGTAGTAACTAATACCACCACAATCATGCATGACTATAAATTGGAGAGTAAGCTCAAATTAGTCAGTATCTAACTATACCTTCGACTCTAAGTCACATCAAAGACAGTAGACTCATATAGATCCTATCTCGATCCCACAGTAGGCATGGATGATATGTGATCAATTTTAGATAGTTATCACTATCTCTCTCCGAATATACTTTAAAAAGTAATTATAATTAGCATGCAGGAAGCCATATACGTAACAAGTAGCAACAAATAATAATAATTTAGAAACATACTACCAAACAGATAAAGCAAGAAACAACTAGCAATAAAAATCAATAACAATCAATAATCAAACAATAACAAGCAATGATAAGCAACAACAAACATTAACGAGCAATAATAAACAATCAACAAGTAAAAATAACTAGCATACAAATTCCAATTATACAAAATAAGCAACATCAATAAATCAACAAAAATCAAAAACCAATCCACAATAAACAACAGCAAACAACAATAAGCAACAATAAGCAACAATAAGTATACAAAACAATGAAACATACCAAAGAGTATATGTAGACATGCACAGTGACCAACAACAGTCGAAACATGCATGGAAAACTATAAACTCCAACAAGGCTGTTTGACATCCAAGGTGGACAAAATTCTTAAGTGGTGTAATTCCTTTCATGAATAAGATACACGAAAGACTATTATACCTCCCGTCACGAAAAGGAAAAGTTATACGATATGCTAGATCATCGAGTCTCAAAACTCTCGAATAAATCCAATGAACTAAGTCTCAAATTTTCTTTTCCCTCCTAATAGAACTCATTCTCCAAAGGAAAAAACTCAGTTAATTAAATCATCGTTAAATGACGATCTACAAATTCTTGGGTTCGATCGGGTTCAAACTCACCTCAACCGCATAATATTAATAAAGATAATATACTAAGTGCACTACGATGCTTGCCTTGACAAGTATCACATCGCCACTTAGAAGATTATCCGAATCATCACAAAACTAGTCGAGAAGTCTTTCCCTGATCTATCACACACATTCCAAACTATACTATACTATAAATAATTTTACAATGATAAAGATCTTCCAAAATAATATACAATGTCTGATCTAATCCTTTGTTCGCTTGCACGATATCTTTATTAAACTAGGGTCGGCCACCTGACTCCTCTCATGCAAACTACGATCTGGATCCTTGGTCAAACTACTGAAATATTCTTGCACGACAAGAGTCATGCTTTGGAAATCTCCCAGTCACCTCAAGAATCCAAATCAAGTGCTCTCCTTTAATAATGTGAAAACCCGTTGTCCAACTAGTGCAAAGCACCTAGAAACCCTATGCTAGAACTGGTGATTAGAACTTGAACGTGAATGAACCGATCCCTTGAAAATATCCCTTTGGCACATGGGATTAACCCCATTACCAAAAGGTTCGCTAACACAAGGACAAACAACTTCTAACACAAATAACTCCATGCAAAATGCATATGAGTCATTTGCTCGGTCTTTGCTCATTACTGGGCATCCATCGAATCCAACTTGGATGCAAATCCAAGCCACACTTCATCGACCAACCCCACTCAACTCGTAAGCTCATACATCAATTTCAATGTAGTACTCTCTGTTGTTCCATCTTAGCTCAACAACTAAGGTTATTCATACAAGGTTTAGCGAAAGAATTTACCTACTATGAAAGATATCAAGTTTAGTCTATCTACCAGGTAACTAGCAATAGTTGAATTTACAACCCAATTATCAAAAAGAACTTAAGAAAGTAACATACAATTATAGCACACCTTGCTACATGAATTCTCTCCTTTTCCCCAACAATAAGCCTGCTAGGACCCATAAATGCCTTTGTGGCATAAGTCATCATTACTCATTCACCTCTCCGAATTGTAGGACAATCTTTCATCAAGTGACCAAGCTAAATGCAATTGAAGACTTACGCTTTGGTTAAGTTGCACGCCATTCCGTAAAGAAATGCCCCTATGTGCTGTAGAAATGGCATACCATATCAGCTCTCGTCGTTGGATAGGTTTGATCTCTCCTTGTATACTTGCCTTTGTGCTTCGATTAGAACTTCGGTCCGCTTTCCACCATTGCTACCTCCATCGGTACCTCGTGGGCACTTTCATGGGGAAGAGCTATTACCATGAGACTCTAAAAAGTTGCCTCTGTTGGGGCAAGAATAAGTAATAAAACCCCAATCAATACATTTGACCCTAAGAAAACTGCTTGCCTACCTTAATGGAACTAACCATCACAAAACAGAATCTACCCAAAAGATTGAATCGGCTAACATTCTCTAGCACCAACAAGCTACCCTGTTGCGATTGGATGAAACACTCAATCCATATGCCTCACCTAGCCCTAGAAATAAATCGATGCTCAAAGTGATGTTTAGAATCAATCCAAGTCATAGCTTACTCATCAACCTCCACTACTATTATGTCCTAGCAAGCAAAAGCCTCCACCTAAGGTGCTAGGAAGCAATCCACTAAGTCCACATTGGTGAAAGCCCCTTCAAATGAATGGGCCCCAGCCAATGTCTTAGCAGTAGCCTCCAAACCCAGATATGGCTTCACACCAAGGTCAAGAAAATCCCGACACAACTTCAGAAAGTCTGAAGCGGGTGGAGCAAGAAATATTGGTGCAACTAGGGCTACACCACCTCCAATACCTATGGCTACTGGTAGAATATTTGTAAGTGGCGGAACATCCCGTGCATTAGTTAAATAGTCTCTGAACTAATCGAGCATCTCAAACTGCCTATCCATAGTCGTTCACGCACTTTGTCTGCTCATACAGATAGCCTAAACGAAGATACCTTAACAACTAGCGATAGAAATAAATCAAAATCCAAAAGACAAGTGGTATATGCTATATCATATAATAGAAAAATATAAGTATGCTTTCTCAGCATATCTCCTTCTACCAGATTTATTAACACAAACTAGTATACTTGGTCCTGAGCGTTGAGCTTAACCTATGGTGTCAAATGTTACAACTCATCCTTCGTAATACCAGAAATCAACGTCTCACATCAACACCTGACACCCAAATACCACAAAAGACATGTTGTCATGGTAAAATTAAAAATAAACACTATGCCAAGGCATAACAATATAATCTCACAAAGGAATGATAACATATAATATACTGAATATACATGAACAATATATAAGAGACTACGCTTGTAGAAGTAATTGATAAGTAATTATCAATACATAAAATCAAAATAGAATATCCAATACAACAAATCATATACAAATAACATATTTGCTATGTACTACTACAATATCAAGTGTGTGTGTGTGTGTATCCAAATGTCATCTTCACCTCCAAGGCTTCGGTTGCACCATTCTAATAGGGTATCTTCAAAAGCACATGACTCCTAAACTACTCAATCGATTACCCGAGAGTTATCACAACATAAAAAAACAAAGACAAAACGAGGATTAGAAATAAAGCTTGGCGTGAGGGATACTATATCAAAATACTGTATCAAAACTATATACAAATGGAACATGAACTGCTAAGGAATAACCGCTGCTCTCCACAAACATTGCTTAGGGATAATCTGGACTGCTCATAAACATGTAAAGTAAACCCATCACAAAACTAGGAATCTTACCATAACCTGCTCTTCTCCTGTAATCAATGTATTAGCACAACTAATATAATGTGACTGATACGTAACAATATACCATGATAGGGTAACCCTATATACGCAAATATCTCAATACTAGAATACACGATAATATTATCAACCTGCTAATATAACGATATGCGGTAGAAAGGGAATATAAATAGATACTCATCATTGTAGATGAGTGGAGACGCGGTAGACTAATGTCCAAGATAAATAGATTCAATATCTAAATCTACCATAGACTCCAAGCCACATCCTCAATGATCGAACTCATGTAGATCTCACTGTACCTCTCTGTGAGCACAAGTGACATACGAGCTACTCTATATATTTGAAACCCGAGTTTACATTGGAAATTCATATATAGTTCAGATTATCACGATCCAATGATTCCCGTTGAGGGTATAAATAGAGTCAGTACCTCAGTGTACCATAGACCCCCGAGCCGCATCCTCGGTGATCGAACTCGTGTAGATCTCACCATACCCCTCAGTGAGCATAGGTGATATATGACCTACTCTATATTTTTGTGAAACCTATGTGGATCTCACCATACCCCACAGTTAGCATAAGTGACATATGATCCACTCATAGATTATCGTCGTCATCTCCCCCTTAGGTACATGGTTTTCTTCTCTAACTCGCATTACACCTCTACAAAACAGAACGATGAGTGTGTCCCGTATAATATACTATTGGGACCACAATGGAACAGAAATGTCGTATAGATACATTTATACATCAAATATAACATAACGTAATCATATACGCCTATTAAAAATGAAGACCAAATCACGTCATTGTCTATCTATACGCATGGCCACTACTGGAAGAGTAATAATATGCATGGCTACTAATATAAGGCTAATACGATATATGATCACTATTTTAAGATCAATACTGGGTATGGTTACTAATATAAGATCAATACCATTCATCAAAACATCTACCCAAGGTCGATACTAAGAGGTGCGGACTTGCATACCACTTCCGCGAGTAGTCCAAAAGTCTTCTCGAAGTCATACGGAGGAAACTAGTTTGGTTCAGAACAAAATGCTCCAGGTATAGACATTATTGCATCACCTAGCTACTGATCGGTGGACCGATCAGTGCCACCTGTCCATCAGTCCATGCTTTGATCTAGGCAATAATGCCTTGCTCAAAGCACGATCCGAGGCCCGATTTCCACTTGTTTCGTCGAGCCTCCTTCTCTATTAAGTCACCTTTCCGTCCCACCATATTATCTTCATCACGTGGTTGAAGTTTGGTGCCTTATGGTTGGGTCTACATGCCGATTCCATTGAGTATTCGGGAGGGATGTTCATGTTCTCACAAATCCTTTTCCCGATCGTTTTGTTACCAACATGTGATGTGCATCTCGACAACCCAACTACACTCTACCGAATCACCTTCCTTCATTATAGATGTATATTCATATGCTAATGTACATAATACATACAGATTCATACACGTTTACACATATATTTATAATAAACAATTTGATTATTTAATGATCAAATCATACTTTTATTTACTAAATCTTTTCTATAAAAGTTCAAATATCTTTTTCTACTATTTTATAAAATCGTGAAACTATTTTTAAAATTGCATAACTTACTTATAGATCATTTTAAGCCTTCTAGCTTATTTTTAAAAGTTATACTCTTAATTTTTGATTAGTCATAAAATATATAACAATATTTTTGTCCCTAATATTACAACAAATTATAGTATAATTAATTTATAGATATATGTTATAAATTAATATTATCTCTATCTAACTTTATTCAATACAAATAGAACATAATATATAAATACGAGATCTTAATCAACTACCCCGAATATCCACTCAAACCAATCTAATTAAACAGAGGAATTAATATGTGTGTGTGTGTGTTTGTGCGTGTATTATTCTACCTCTTTTAGGTAATATTTGTCAAATGAATGGGCTCTAGCCTATGTCTTAGCAATAGCCTTTAAACCCAAATATGGCTTTACGCCAAGGTCAAGGGAATCTCGGTAGGACTTCGAAAAGTATAAATCTTGTAGAGCAAAAAATATTGGTGCCATTAGGGCTACACCACCTCCAACACCAACAGCTCCTGCTAGGATATTCACAATTGGCAGAAAATCCCATGTGATGGCCGAATAGTCTCTGAACTAATCAGGCATCTCAAACTGCCTATCCGCAGTTGCTCATGCACTCTATTTGCTCATACAGATAGCTTAAATGAAGATACCTTAGCAACTAGGAACAGAAGTAAATCAATCCAGAAGAAAAGTGGTGTATGCAATATTATATAATAGAAAAATACAGGTACACCCTCTCAATGTATCTCCTTCTACCAAATTGTTTAAATCAAACTAATATACTTGATCCAGAGTGTTGAGCCTACGCTCTATATCAAATGTTATAACATGTCCTTCGAAATATCCAAAAATCAATGTCTCACATCAACGCTTGACTTTCGAATACCACAAAAGACATATTGTCGAGGTAAAATTAAAAACAAACACTACACTATGCCAAGGCATAATGATATAATCTCATAATGGAATGATAACATATAATATATTGAATATACATGGACATAATAGGATGAAAAATATACAAGAGACTGCATTAGTGGAAGTAACTTACAAGTAAATATCAATGCATAAAGCTAGAATAGAATATCTGATACATTAAGTCACATACAAATAACATATTTGTCATGTACTACTACAATGTCAAGTGTGTGTGTGTATCTAAATGTAGTCTTTGCCTCCAAATCTTTAGCTGCGCCATTTTGACTGTGTTTCCCCAAAAGCACCTGACTCATAGACAACTCAATCGAGGGCCCGAGAGTTGTCATCACATAAACAAACAAAGGCAAAATGTGGGTAAGACATAAAGCCTAGTGTGAGCGAAACTATCTCAAAGTACTATAACGAAACAACATGCAAATGGAACATGAACTACTAAGGTACATCATGTGCTCTCTACAAACAAGGCTTGGGGATAATCCAAACTGCCCATAAACAAGTGAAGTAAACCCATCACAAAAGTAGAGAATCGTACCATAACATGCTCTTCTCCTATAATCAACAAATCAACACAACTAATATAATATGACTGATACGTAACTATATACCATGATAAGGTAACCCAATATATGAATGCAGAGACAATGCAAATATCACATTACAAGCATATCCTAGAATACATAACAATATTATCAACCAACTAATATAACGATAGGCTGTAGACAGAGAATATGAATAAATGCTCATCATTGTTGATGATTGAAGATGCGGTAGACTCATGCCCAAGATAAATAGAGTCAATACCTAAATGTACCATAGACCCTAAGTCGCATCCTCAGTGATCAAACTCATGTAGATCTCATTGTACCCCTCAATGAGCATAGGTGACATACGACTTATTCTATATATATGAAACCTAAGTTCGCATTGGACAGCAACCTATAATTCAAATTATCGCGATCCAATAACTCTTGTTGAGGGTTCAAAATAAGTAGAGTCGGTATCTCAATGTACCATAGAACCCGAGCCACATCCTCAACGATCAAACTTGTGTAGATCTCACCGTACCCCCCAGTAAGCATAGATGATATACAACCTACTCTAAATATTTGAAACCTACATGGATCTCATCGTACCTCCATAGTGAGCATAAGTGATATATTGTCCACTCGTAGATGATCATTGTCATCTCCCCCTTAGACATCATGGATCTTTAATCTAGCTCGTGTTACGCATCCACAAAAACAGAAAAATGGGTGCGTCCTGTATAATATGCTATCAAGACCACAATGGAACACCGATGCCATGTAGATATATCTATACATCAAATATAACATCAAGTAATCATATATGCCTATTACAAACAAAGACTGATATCACGTCATCGTCTATCTATACACATGGCCACTACTGAAAGACCAGTAATATGCATGACTACCCATATAAGGCTAATACGATGTATGATCACTAATATAAGATAAATACTAGACATGTTCACTAATATAAGATCAATACCATTCATCAAAACATCTACCCAAGGTCGATAATAAGAGGTATGGACTTGCATACCACTTCCCCGAGTAGTTTAAAAGTCTTACCAAAGTCATATGGAGGAAATCAATTCGGTCCAGAAGCGAAGTGCTCCAGATCTAGAAATTATTGCCCAGCCTAGCCACTAACCGGTAGACTAATCAGTGCCACCGGTCCATCGGTCTGTGCTTTGAGCTAAGCAATAATGCCTAGCTCAGAGCATGATTCGAGGCCTGGTTTCCGCTTATTTCATCGTGATGCCTTCTCCATCAAGTCACATGCCCATCCCGCCATGTTGTCTTCGTCGTGCAGTCAAAGTTTAGTGCATATGGTTGATTATACGTGCCGATTCCTTTGAGTATTTGGAGGGATGTTTGTGTCATCACGAATCCTTTTCCCGATCGTTTTGCTACCAAAATGCGATGTGCAACTCGGCAACCCAACTACACTCTACCACATCACCTTCCTTCATCATGGATGTATATTCATATGCTAATGCACACAATACACACCAATTCGCACACATTTACACATATATTTATAATAAACAATAAGATTGTTTAATAATTAAATCTTACTTTTATCTATTAAATCTTTTCTATAAAAGTCCAAATATCTTCTTCTGCTATTTTATAAAATCGTGAACTATATTTTTTGATACAAAGGATGTATGATCTAAGGATCATACATCCATAATAGGCATATATATGTATATAATAATATATATAATATAGGTACAGAGGTCCCGAGCAAGAAGCCTATATCATAAAACCTACCAACATGCCTATCCAGGTAACAAATATCATCAAAATTACATATTAGAACCGACCAGGCACTAAAACAACATGACAAAAACCAACCATATCAGAAACAACCACTCAGAAAACTAACTAGGTAGATAACATACTAAATTCCAACACATCGATGGAACCAGCCAAGGAGCTCGGGACTATAACCAGGAGTGCATGGCGAGAAGATAATTTTTCGGTCCTAGTTCAGAGCAACTAGAATTCCCTCATTGTTGGTACTTAATTCACCATCATTACAGAAGACAAGCTCATCATCCATAAGCTTGTAAAAGAGTTCCTGCTAATCCTTCTCGTCATTTGAAACCCACTTCGAGAATATCCTCCATTTTGAGTGGAAGCACAAACCGCTATCCTTTTGAGACCAAGTCTCAGCCTTTTTGCACCATACCAACTGCGTACATTTAGTTAGCTTCTGAGTAATCTTTCTGCACTTAAAGGGTCAAAGATGATAACATTTACAAATTTCTCCTTAAGGGCAGTGATAGGGGAATCACATGGTAGATCAGGCTTGTCCAGAGGGGTGTATGTAGAAGGCACAAGCGGTGGGGAATTCGGGCGGCTGGGTTGGGCGGAAGTAGAATTGGGATGATCTAGAGAAATGGGTCGAGGAGGGAGGAACTCTGACCTTCCAACACCTAGATGAAGGTTTTGGGAGTGGAAACTTAGAGGGATTGTTGTCCAGCTTAGCGTCGAAATGCGAGCAAAACGAGATAACAAGGCCAAAAGAGTGACATAGGTCGTAAATAGGCAGTTTCCACTGGCAAGTGACCTCAATGTAGGCAACCCCACCTTCAGCGAGGGCGATGGGAATGCAAGATGATAACTTCCTATAAGGGGAGATCTCAGTAAGTGCTTTGGCATAACGAAGAATTTGCCTACATTCAATGGAAGTGTCAAAGCAAATCAACTGACCAATATGATTTGCTAACCAGTTTGCCTCATCAAGAGATTGGAATAAAGAAGGAATTTACAAATTATGCGCCCAAATGGGAATAGAGAGGACTTGCTCGTGGGCAAGGTTAATAAAAGGGCCCCACTCGGTAATAATGAACACTTTACCTTCAATAATAATAGGATCTGATTCTAGAATACGCGATCTTTCCTGACGGCACGGAACCTAAAAAAATACGACGAGTTATCACATCTAACATTTACGGTACCCTTTAGATGCCAAATACCAAGAACATAATCTTTCACAACTAAAAAATGGGGAGCCCCATCTAAAAAGAAGCCAACTAAGTAGACTTTCCAAAAGGCAACACATTTGTCAATAATTTCCTTCGATGGAGGAACGACTTTGTTAGAAAAATCAACTACATATTGCTTAGGGGAGAAAGAGCTAACATTTGTAAGCTTAGACAAAGGTGACCAACCACAATCAGAACTAGGTTTAACAACACCAGCTTGGATACCAGAATTAACTTCAACACTAACATAATTAGCCTTGGAGGAATTAGCACTAACAAAATTAAGGGCACCTTCGAAATCTGAGCAGCATAATATGTAGGGAATAAGCAACCACATCATTAGCACCCACGTTACCGTGCTGAGGATTGACAGTAGCACATGCGCCACTAGGGTAGACATCAGCTGAAAGCCCAAGTAGAGATGGGAATTCAGCGATTTCATCCAGATTGAGGACTAAGCTTGCGATCTCCGGGCTTCAACCCACCAAAGGCGGATCTGAATCTTCTAAGCCCTAGGAAGATATTATCCTGGAGTGAAGACGATTTTCGAAATAAGGAGAAGACAAGATGAAATTTTGTAGAAGTGGAGCCAAGTGACTTAGTTGGCTTATAGTCCCGAGTGAACTATTTTCTAAAATCATAACTTTTGCTTATATACCATTTTAAGCCTTCTAGCTTATTTTAAAAAGTCATACTCTTAATTTCCTATTAGTTATAAAATATATATAATAATATTTCTATTCCTAATATAACAAAATATTATAGTTTAATTAATTTAAAACAATGTTAAAAATCAATATCATCTCTATTTAACTCTATTCAATATGAACAGAACAATATGTATATATGTATATGTATGTATGTATGTATGGTATGTACACACACACACATAGGATCTTAATCAACTATCATGAATATCTACTTAAACCAATCCAATCAAACAGGGGAATAATTCTGTATATATATTATTCTATCTCTTTTAGGTAATATTTCTCAATATATATAAAACAAGGATTTATACTACAATATAAATTCAAAGAATTAATTCCGCTCACCTGAACTATAATTTTTCAAGTGTCCGAATCCAGTCCAAGCCTATACCCTATCAGAGATAATCTCACTACGAGTTCAACGATGAAGATTGCATCTCGATTGGACCTCATATGTAAGAGATAAGAATTTTATAAGAATTCAAAATATAAATATTGATGAATTAATAACTTAATTTCCTAAATACCTTCATAGTCCTTCTTCCCCAACTCTTGTAGATGCCATGCACACACAAACCCATACACATGCAACTTCTCTCCTTAATTCCTCCCTTATCAATCCACTACACGATGCATCCTTTGTTCCAACGTGCTACTCTACGCACACTCTCCGCAATGCATCCCATGACATCAACTATGGCCCCACCATTCAAAATGCAACCTAAAGCCTCCCCCATAACCCCAATATGTTGCAACTCCCAACCTAGGGTCGGAGCTTCGATGATTAGTGCATGGCATCACAAATTCAACTGCACTATTAATCAATAGAAGGTTGCATAATACGATGGTAATGTTTAAGCTTTGATGATATTCAACTCTCTTTCCCCCTAAATTAACTAGATTTTTGCTAACTATAATTTAATTCAATTTTTTATATTCTATAGCAATTAAAAATTTGCTTTAAATTATCCTAGATGTTTAGTTTTTGTTGAAATTGCATTTATTATCGTGGAAGATACATTTATACAATATTTAAGAATTGAAAGGTTCAATATATTTAGAGTTTATTTTCTTATTCTTTTTACAAATAAATAAGCAAGGATTACTTTTGTGCTTTTATTTATTATTTTTATAAATTAAGTTGAGATCTTGATTTTGATGTGTAATTAAAATTTTGAAAGTGATTTCAATTATTATATTAGTTATTTTTCAAAGAAACAATCTCAACTTTACTGAACCATTTACTTTCTCTTTCATAATTTGCAGGCTTATCTTTGGTTTTTTTATTCTACAAATATGCATAATCTAATTATTGGTAATTGGCATTGAAAATAAAGAAGGTTGAAAGTTATAGTATTTATATTTAACGTCTTAAAAAACCATGGACGGTGCCTAAGTTATATTTGGATTTTAAAAGAAGTTAAAAGAAATCAACTTGAAAATTTGAAAGTTTATTAATTTAAGGTGTAAAATTTCTCATTTAATTACTTTTATTAAATATACAAGTGCAATAGTTGTTTTATTTCTCTTCCAAATTTAATTAGTTTTGCCCATTTTATATTCGTTCTATTGCATTGTATTATGCATATCTATATAGTTTAATCCCTGACAATAATATTATTTTTTTCTCCTCTAAAATAAAATCTCTGGTTGCTTGATTCCCTTCTTTCATTTAATGTTTCACTCTAATCTCGAACTTCACATAAAATCAAAGTGACGTCATAACTTCTATTATATATATCGAAGTTGGGTATCTCTCAAAATTCAAATCTATTTATTGTTTCTTTTCATTTATTTCCTCTTTAATCTCAAAATCCACAAGAACTCAAAATACTATATTAATTAAAGTTGGATATTTTCTAATCCTTTTGCTCTTTTCTTATAATTTTGGAATTAAAATTTATTTCTTCTTTATTCATGTGTATATTTTGACATTTACATCTCTAAAATTTGTTACCTAACAAGCTTTAATATATTCATGTGCAACGTTATGTCCTTTCGACTTCCCCTTTTATTAATTTTACTCATTTTAGCCAATTTTATTTTATTTCTCTATAAAGTCCATACCCAATGAAGAAGTTTCTTTTTTATCATCAAAAATAAAATCTCTTGTTCTCTTTGTTTCTTTATTTTATTTCAGTTTCTCTTTAATCTCTTACTTCACAATCACTCAAAGTCGTATGACTATTTCAATTGCACAATTCAGTCATTGGAAAGGGTCTCATAATGTGATAATAAGGTTTAAACTTGGATAATATTCAATTCTCTATCCTACTTGGTTTGCTAGATTTTTTTATTACTCTATATACAACTCATTTTTTAGATTTAAAATCTACAAATATTCACTTTAAACCATCGCAAGTATTCACTTTTCACTGACATTGCATTTATTTTTGGAACGCTAAGTTTGTACACTATTTTGGCATCATACGGTAATACAATACAGTTAGAGTTTATTTTCTTCTTCCTTTTTCCTGTAAATAAGCAAGAATATATACAATATATTTTTATTCATTTTATAAATTAAGTTCAGATCATGATTTTAGATGTGCAACTAAAATATTTAAAGCGATTTCAATTATTTAATAGTTCTTTTTCAATGAACAATCTCAACTCCACTAAACTAAATTGCTTTTCTTTTTTTCATGTTTATTTTTGCATCTCAACCTATTAATATATAAATGTCATTTAATGCTATATTTTCAATGTGAAATCCATTATATATTATTATTAATTTTTTTTTGAAATCAGCATCGTAAAATATCACATTAATTAATTAGTTGTTTTAATTATTTTTATTTTTATCACATCGTGAGCGAACCACGGATTCACACCGGTAACTTTTGTATTGATGTCACTAGGGCCGTTACGATTGAATCATCAACCGCTCAACCGTACTAACCGTTTATGCGGTTACCATCTATAACGGTAACAGTGTAAAAATCAGATAAACGCTGTTAACCATACCAACTATACATGATTGTTTTGTATAATATTTAATATTAAAGTATACAAATTAGTAATTTAGATTAAAGGAATAGCTTGTACATTAATCATATGTGCCTTCATGAACTAATAACATGTATATGCATATCGGTCGTTTTATAAACAAATAAATAAATTTGTAAAAAACAGTTAGAGCTATATGAATTTATCATCAATAATGCATATAATTGAAAATATATAATATGCTTCAAAATTAAAAATATGATGGTTAATCATCATAGACGGTTGCGGTAACGATTATAAGAATTTATAACCGTCAACAACAGTTACCGTTACGGTTGGTGATAGTAATGAGGTTACCGCAATCCTAACATCCCACCTCACTAGCAACCTTTTTAAACTAGTGTAGTATTTAACCGTCGACCGCACCCAGTCCGTCCGTTGCCTTCGCAGTACGCTTTGAACTAATTGTTGCGCAAGAAAAGAACTGGCCATAAATAAAATCTAGACCCGAAACCCTAAATAGCTTAATAAAAGAAAGAGAGAGCAAATCCGAATTCCTAATTCCAAATTCCAAATTCCAATGGCTCCAGAGCCAGAAGACGCGTTGAACGAAAAAAACCCACCGCCACTGGATGAAGACGACATCGCTCTTCTTAAAACCTATGTATATCAATTTTTCATGATGAATTCAGGCTCTGTTTAGTAATTGTAGACATGCTTATACAATTAGGTTATCGCTCAATCATGTTTCGCAATACATGTGATTTTCTGAATTTTGAACACGTTTGATTGAAGTGTTCAGATTCATCATGTTTTTTGATTTCATGAACTTTAACTTAGTTAACATATGCTGTGGTTAACCTTGGATTAGAAAAAGTGCTATTATTTTTATTGAGTTCTATTTGATTAAAGGGACTTGGGCCGTACTCATTGGATATAAAGAAGTTAGAGAAGGATATCAAAGAGAAGATTAAGAACGTTAATGATCTGCGTGGTGAGCATATTTATGTTTATGCTTTGTAATATGCACTATAGTTTTTTGAAGTTTATGTACAATCTACATATTAAATCACATTTTTCTCTATAGTTTCTCTATTCTGTTATTTGCATCATATTTACTCTGTAGTTGGTTTCTTTACAAGGTTGTTGGGATTCTTATTTCTAGCAACGTGTCATGATTTATCAATCAGTAGTTCTTTGAATCAGTGACCCTTTTATTGGGATGGTCAAAACAAAATATATAACAAATCATCAAATTAAGTTGTCCTTTATAAGTATTTCAACAACTAAACTCATTTATGAATTGAAGCATATGACTTAGGAGAAGTTAACATAAAGTAGTAGCATCGTATTAAAGAAGTGGTAAATATAACATATATGTTGATAATGCAGTGATTATTTAGAAAATAGGGCAATAACGTTGTATTCATAAATGAGTTAGCATGATTATAATAAATCCCGGGGACAGTAAACAATATGCACTATAATAGGTTAGCAAAGCTATATATACAAAAATATTTTGGTTCAATTTGGTGGTGCTCATAACTCACAATTTATGTTTTTGCCATGTTATATATAAGACTGTCAAGACTTGCATAGTCTTAAAAAAAGCCCAAGGCACAGACTTGGTGCCTTTCTAGTTCTAGAGGTATAGGTGTCAATAAAGACCAGATCTGTTATGGTAACAATTACCATTATCATATTGGAAATTTGTTATTGTACCATTTTTATTAGCATCTCAGAAACACATATCGTTACTTAACCGATGCTAGTGGTAGACCAAAGTTTTGTGTGCCAATAAACTAATACCCGTTACAGTGGTATTGATAAATTAAAGTTTCGTTCGTAAAATCGAAATGTTTGATATTTTTTGTACTTTCTTGGTGCTTCATCATACATTTAATCTTTCTCACTTAAAAGAAGACATCAATGAAATTGAAAAGAATAAATAAATGCGATCACCATTATTTGAATTGAATCTGTAAACTAAATCGGTTTACTTGCTTGCTGCTTTTTGAAAATTGTATTAATTTAATATGATAAAATAAAGCATATGATTGGGATGGTGAATTACTATTGGTGTAGGTTTTGGAAATATATTACCAATGTTTTAACATTGAAAATAATAAGTGTACCATTACTATATCCGTTGTATTGGTATACCAACTTAGCTCAAAATTGATAATTGCATTATAATGAGATATATGCCGTTATCGTAACAGCCCTACTAAAAACACAAAAGCACTTTTTTTTGTTGCATAAACTTAAAAGGCGCAAGACGTGATATTTTATGCTTCAAGAATTATGCGATCGTATTAACACTTTTTCCCTGGTTTTTTCTCATTATCTTTTATATTTTGTTTTTTTCTGCTAAATTCTCTTTATTTACGCCTACGACCATTGCGATTATGGCTAGTTTACTCCTTATCATCGAATTGTTGAGGTTATGCTAGAATGCTTTGAACTGAAGCTGAAACTGATTGAAGAAACGATCCATTTCATTTATGATCCTTTTTTGGTGATTCTAATCTTTAATTAAAAAGGTTATTAATCTACTATAACAAAAATTTTGATATACAGATTCAGAATGTTATCAATTTCCGATTCAGATTGCTATTAGTTTATTATAGTATTAATCTACATTTGAAGTTTTTAACTGCTTGGAAAAAAGCTAGCACAATGCTAGCACAAAGAAAACATAAAACTTTGAATAGGCATAATAAAATTAACAAATAATCATACAAATTAGCACATACCATTTTTCACAAACAAGTATGATCCTAGGCGCGCTTTTTTGGATTGACTACATTGATTGCATAATAAACCACTATCAAGGCACTTACTGATGTATACCATATGCATGGAGCACACAATAAATTTTTTGAGATTAGACTCTTCAACAAGCAAGAGTGTGCAAAGATAATAAAATAGTTAACTCAGTGTAGTACTGGTTGTTCTATACTTCTAATTTTACAACTTTGAAGGGAGTGGTAGCCTCCTGAGCTCCCTAATGGTTGTGTCAATGCTTTCAGTTTGAGTTGTTCCAGAACTTGTACAACTGTGAAATAATCTCTATCTTTCTCTAACACACATGTGTGGTGTATTGATTTTCCAAATCAGTCAATATTTGTTTCCTATAAGACCTGCAACATAACACGAATATTTCAGTTTTCTCACAGTTTGTAATATTATTTTATAGTGCATGTTAGTACTAGAAGCACGGTATAAGGTTTCGGCCGGAACCCCGAGATTCCGGCTATCTCGGCTCGGTTCCGGCCACTACCGAGACAGGATTAGGTTAAAATCCCGTTTCGGTAGCTAACAACAGAAAAAACAGAACAAGAAAAAAAAACAGCAAAGAAGAAGAAAAAGCAGGAAAGAAGAAAAGAAATCAGCGAAGAAGAAGAAGAAATCAGTAAATAACTAACCCAGAATTGAGTTTCGCGATGCAATCTTCCTCGATTTCAAGCACGAGGCGACGTCGATTTCAAGTAGAAATCGCGATCGAGATGCAAATCCATGGCGAGGATCTCAATCGTTTTTTTCTTGTCTCGTTGTCTGTCATCTCACTTGTGTTGCATGTCGAGCTATCGTTTTAGGAAGAAAGCGCTCTGGGGATGCGACGTTGTTAACTTAGAGCTTAGCTGGCAAATTAAAAGAGACTTTTGGGCTGGGCTTTGAATGAAGCTAAACTTATTTAGTTTTATCAAATTTAGACCAGAATGCAATGGGATAGCCTGACATTACTTTTTTATTTAATTTGATTTGGTATCTAGATGTGGCTGCTGTTTGCTAATTAGGGTTGATTATTTGTATGGGCTTGACTTGGGTATGGGCTTTGGGTTGCTTTTTAAGCTGCTAAGAATTAGTATGGTCATGAATATTAATACATATGTTAAAAGTTTGACTTTTGAACCGAAACCGAAACAAAAACCGAAACTGGCGAAACCGCCGAAACTGATCGAAACTCGTCAATTTTCAAATGACCAAAACCGAGTTTTCGAACCATGGTTTAAACTGTCCAACCTCTTGCTTGCAATAGGATGAAATGAAGTCGACAATAGAGAACGTGCATAAAAACAATTGACTGAAATCTGCAAGCATGGGAAAAATCCACGATTTCATTAATGCTTAGGAGAAAATGTTTCCAGTAACTGGACTCCTAAACTACCTTGTAAATTTTTATCACCACACATTACCTCGAAGCAGCACTACCTTTACAGTGTATTGATGTGCCTAAGTTAGCAAGATTGCATCACTTTTCCATTTAACTGAGATCCTAATGACTCATCTTATAAGAGCCATGTCACTTCTCACAATGGCTGAAGTGTGCGATCTCTCCGTACCGATTTCTTACATCCCTTTGTTATTCAGAGCATAAGAAGAATTTACTGGAACCATGATTATTCTACCTTCGAATAGCTTCGGCTTTGATGGGTGTGCTTCATATGCTTTGCCTAGCTAGTATTTGCCCTTGATGCTTCAATCATGGTTCCAGTAAATTCTTCTTATGCTCTGAATAACAAAGGGATGTAAGAAATCGGTACGGAGAGATCGCACACTTCAGCCATTGTGAGAAGTGACATGGCTCTTATAAGATGAGGCATTAGGATCTCAGTTAAATGGAAAAGTGATGCAATCTTGCTAACTTAGGCACATCAATACACTGTAAAGGTAGTGCTGCTTCGAGGTAATGTGTGGTGATAAAAATTTACAAGGTAGTTTAGGAGTCCAGTTACTGGAAACATTTTCTCCTAAGCATTAATGAAATCGTGGATATTTCCCATGCTTGCAGATTTCAGTCAATTGTTTTTATGCACGTTCTCTATTGTCGACTTCATTTCATCCTATTGCAAGCAAGAGGTTGGACAGTTTAAACCATGGTTCGAAAACTCGGTTTTGGTCATTTGAAAATTGACGAGTTTCGGCGGTTTCGCCAGTTTCGGTTTTTGTTTCGGTTTCGGTTCAAAAGTCAAACTTTTAACATATGTATTAATATTCATGACCATACTAATTCTTAGCAGCTTAAAAAGCAACCCAAAGCCCATACCCAAGTCAAGCCCATACAAATAATCAACCCTAATTAGCAAACAACAGCCACATCTAGATACCAAATCAAATTAAATAAAAAAGTAATGCCAGGCTATCCCATTGCATTCTGGTCTAAATTTGATAAAACTAGATAAGTTTAGCTTCATTCAAAGCCCAGCCCAAAAGTCTCTTTTAATTTGCCAGCTAAGCTCTAAGTTTACAACGTCGCATCCCCAGAGCGCTTTCTTCCTAAAACGATAGCTCGGCATGCAACCCAAGTGAGATGACAGACAACGAGACAAGAAAAAAACGATTGAGATCCTCGCCATGGATTTGCATCTCGATCGCGATTTCTACTTGAAATCGACGTCGCCTCGTGCTTGAAATCGAGGAAGATTGCATCGTGAAACTCAATTCTGGGTTAGTTATTTACTGATTTCTTCTTCTTCTTCGCTGATTTCTTTTCTTCTTTCCTGCTTTTTCTTCTTCTTTGCTGTTTTTTTCCTTTTTCTGTTGTTAGCTACCGAAACGGGATTTTAACCTAATCCCGTCTCGGTAGTGGCCGGAACCGAGCGGAGATAGCCGGAATCTCGGGGTTCCGGCCGAAACCTTATACCGTGACTAGAAGTCTTAGGAAGTATACAATATACTAGATGTCAATATATGTTTGAATCACGCTATGCAAGTTTCGAACCTATGACCTCTCACATCAAAGTTGAAGCGTCTAACCATTGGGACAATAGTGCTGGTCTTTATTGTTGTTTCTGTTTTTTGAAGATGCACGTGTTATCTTTTAGTTTCCTCAATGCTAACTAGGCAGTGTCTCTTCTTTGCTCTGGCGGGGTTCATTGATGTATGGTTTATTTGATTCCCGATGATCCACATCGTCCTAAATATTTCTCACACACGCGTGCGCGCACGCGTATAACATGCATTATAAAGAAATTGGTTTGATGTGGTGATGTTTTCACACTCTTTCTAAAGTATCATTTCACAAACTAAATTGTTAAATGGATAGTCACCCTTCGTAAACTATTCTTCGTATCCTTTTTGAACTCATCTTTTAATATTATTATTATTTGTCTCTAGTTTTAACCGAATCATTATTCATTCAAAATAAGTAGATTGCAAGTTGATACATAAAGTTAGTGATCCTGTAGGTTCAAATAATTACTAAAATAACATAGATGTCTTGTCTTGCTAAATTAATACGGTATATATCATGGCATAAACAAACCAATCCAATGATATTATATGTGGTTGAAATTGAAGAAGGCATAGGTGGAAGATGATATTTACTCATTTTACACTCATATGCATGGCATTTACATAACTACCGTCAATGATAAAATGTGTAAATAGACATCAAGAATAATCGCAATTTGATTTTTATATTTGAAACATTAAAATGTTTGGCAGTATCATATTATAACCTTGTAACAATTTAAAATAGTTAGCATGCTTAACAAAATAGTTAACATGTTCATTAGACCATAAACATTTCCAACAATATATGAACATGTCCAAAAAGGCATTAACATGTCCAAAAAGGCATTAACATGTCAAATAGCAATAATGCCTAACAATGTGAAAAAGGTCTAGTGCCATAAAAGAACCAAAGAGTGCTCTTGCCATCCAGTCAGGTGATATAATAGTGATCGTTCTTACTGCGTGAAGCTTGGACGAAAATATTATATCATCGAAGTCTTCAACGTTTGTATGATCCAAGATCATCCATAGTTTTTTCAGTACTCTCATTGTTCCGTACTTGTGTATGAGGGATATTCTGGCGGATCAAAGCCTTCACATCCAATTACTTGAGTAATGTTGGAATCGTGAACTGTATTTGATCGTCAAATGGGCACTCATGTTGACCAATGATCCTTTAGCAGATAATCAAATGACTGTCATTCATAGGGTCATTTTTTTTAATGTGATAAGAAAACCAATCTTCGTAGCAAGTGCATATTGCTAGAATTCTGGATCACCAGTAATAAATTCCCTTTCCGTATCTCATCCTATTGCCTTCAAAACTAGCAATTGTTGAAAATTTTCAAGAAAACTTGCATTATTATCCCATTTGTTGGTGATCATGTTGAACGTGTAGTGATCACCATAAGTTTCAAGCAGATAAGTTTGTATTTTATGAAACTACATTTTATGTTTTCAAAATCATTGATTCTATGCAGTAAGAAGACAATATTTATAAAATTTTCTATTTTGAAACCCAATCATTCATAGATTTGTTTTTTGTTTGAGGAAGAAGAGGAAGTGGTCATAGAATTGAAGAAACTGATGAATTAATTAGGGAAGAGAGAGTTTTATTGCGGTTATGAGGAAGTGAAATGAGGTGTTCATAGGGCAAGGAAAAAGGTTTATATGCCAGATGTAAGCCTTACATCTCCACAAAACTCTCCTTTTTTGAGCTGTCAAATGTTTATTCTTAGAAAGTTGACGAGAACTTTACGTCCAAAGGAATCCACCTTGCATTTGATGAAAAATTCCCCAAGCATTTCTGATGTCTAAAAACACACCCTAAGTGTATTTACGTATTTTAATCGAAAATTGCCTAGATATGGTTCATAATTATCGATGGCGCGCGGCGCGACATTTGCGCCATCCATTGTTATCAAAAATCCTAAAATCTTTCGATTTAAATACCAATTCAGATCGGATCTCTTCCTGTACGATTTGATTTATATTGCGATTCAAACTTAGTTAAAATCGCAATTCAGAAAATGATTCAATCCATATTGATATGTTTAATATACTTATTAGGATCCACAATTCAACTTCTAATGTTTTCTAAATAAAATAAAGTTGAACAATAGAAAAAATTGAGTTTTAGGCTTAAATTTAGAAGTTCAAATGTCAAAATCAATGTAAAAACGTGTATAAAACTTGAAAATACGGATCTTTTGAATCTATGATTTATGATTTAAATCCTGTTTCGATTTAAAGTTTGAATTTCACGATTTACGATTTGAATCCCATATTGAAAACCTTAGCGCCATCTTCACTTATGCTGCGGCGCACGTGAAAAGGCGCCAAACGGTGCAAATGGAGCGCGCCGCAAAAAAGGAGCGCGCCGCAAAATGACATGCTTTTTTTATTATTTTATTGCTTTTTATTTATTTTTTATTTATTTTTCATTTTTTGCATTTTAAACTGCATAAAATTAGTATCGATGATGCATTCGATTTGATGCTAAAGATGAACTTGTATTTGATGACGACGACAACTTGACATATGGGGTGTTGCTGCGAGAGCAGCAGGAATGGAGGAAGCTGGATATCCATGTAGAAGAATTCTATGTCGAGAGGTTTTTCAGTACGTGCTTCAATTCTTTTACGTCTTCACGAAGAAGAAACAAATCTAAATGAGATGGATGAGGAAGATGTTTAAGTTTATGATTCCGATGATGCAGACATTGATTTGAAAATATAATTGCTGAATCGGATTCAGATTTCTAGTTTATTAGTAATATGTATAATTATTTTGGACTTTGAAAACTATTATGCTTGAAATTATATGCTGATGATGTTATATTTAATGATGTTTCTTTTTGCAAAATGTCTAAAAATCTTTGGTTACATATGTTTTAGCAAAAAATATTGAATTTTTTATATTTGTTGTTATACGTTAAATTTATAAAATAAAATAAAAATAAACATGCACAATAAATTAAAAAGACGCGCGCCATTTGCCGCGCCGTGCACCATGGCTCCAGAGAGGTTTTGCGCCTTTTTGCACCGTGCTCCATTAATAACTATGATATGGTTGACCTTATATCAATTATGATACTTCACTTCAAGAGATGTCTCCGAAACGCTAAATCATTGCTTAATGACAATACAGGAATCAAAGAGTCTGACACTGGTTTAGCTGTGCCAAGTCAATGGGACTTGGTGTCTGACAAGCAGATGATGCAAGAAGAACAACCTCTCCAGGTAGGTAGTTTGATTCTCTTACGATATTAAGCTACCCATGTCTACATTCGATTTCTATATGCTCTTACAGGTTGCAAGATGCACAAAGATTATTAATCCAAACACCGAAGATGCAAAATATGTCATTAATGTCAAGCAGATAGCTAAGGTAGTTTATATTATAATTGTGATTATTTTGTATAATGCAATTACGGGAGGGATTCTTTCGGAATGATGCAATTACTAATTTATGTGACTGCAGTTTGTTGTTGGATTAGGTGATAAGGTATCTCCTACTGATATTGAAGAAGGAATGCGCGTTGGGTAAGACCTCTTTCAGTCTATTCTCAATTGTAATCTATTGTTCGGTAAACTTCACACCTGTGACATCTTTTGAACTTTACTTCCTCTGGCACCACACATAATATTCATGGTGTTTTAAAGGTCTTTATGAAGTATGTTACATTAACTTGAATTACAACGGCCTTACACTTCTATTCGCTGATTGCATCTGAAGATGTTTATGTGCGTGTAACATATTCAAGATTTTGCAACATTATAATCCACACAATATGACATATGTTGGTATAATGGTTGAACTTCATTGTTAGGTAATGAATGAAGCATTTTTAGAATACAATATATACTTCCTCCGGAAACAGCCTCTTCGCAATGCGAGGGAAAGACTGCGTACATTATCGACCTCTCCAGAACCCACTATCGTGCGGGAGCCTCGTGCACTGGGTTCCACCACAATATATACTTCCTAATTTCCCAAAAATAGCAATAATAAAATAATATAAAAGGCAGTATTCTATTCTATCTGTTTAAAGTTTTTGTTGCATGAGGTTTGTAAAAATATTGCATATGATGGTTGCTTTCAGCCTATGTGCAAGTTGGCTTATTTCTTCTATTGAGTTACAGTTACAAAAAAGACATCAGAACATGCTTATTGGTTGAACATATTTGATTTTGAACTTATTGTGTTTGACTTGGTCGCACCAACATGCAATTGCAATCTCTTAGAGAATCTCTTATATGTTGTATGAGCATAAATGACCAATCTTCATTTGCCTGTACAATTTCAAATGCTGTTTTTCTGATTTTTTTTCCACCAATACATATTGATTGCAGAGTTGACAGAAACAAGTATCAAATTCAAATTCCTTTGCCACCAAAAATTGATCCTACTGTTACTATGATGACGGTTGAAGAGAAGCCTGATGTTACTTACAACGATGTTGGTGGGTGCAAAGAGCAGATAGAGAAAATGCGTGAAGTGTGTACTTGCATATATATTGCAATCAAAGAGACATTTAATTCAAGCCTCATAAGCTGTAATATGTAAATATATTTCAGGTTGTGGAACTGCCCATGCTTCATCCGGAGAAATTTGTTAAGCTTGGTATTGACCCTCCGAAGGGAGTCCTTTGCTATGGTCCACCTGGAACCGGTAAAACACTCTTAGCTAGAGCTGTAGCTAATAGAACTGATGCATGCTTCATCCGTGTTATTGGAAGTGAACTTGTTCAAAAATATGTTGGAGAAGGTGCAAGAATGGTGCGGGAACTCTTTCAGGTAAGTAATGCTTGTGATCAAGTATTGTCTATTGGGAGGATTTGAGATGAAGTTCCTCTTTTCACCATGCTTAATTTTTTTGGGTTTAATGGTATGATTTGTAGATGGCACGGTCTAAGAAAGCTTGTATAGTTTTCTTTGATGAAGTTGATGCAATTGGTGGCGCTCGATTCGATGATGGTGTAGGAGGAGACAATGAAGTGCAGCGAACAATGCTTGAAATTGTTAATCAACTTGATGGGTTTGATGCTCGTGGAAACATTAAAGTTCTTATGGCGACAAATAGGTAAAATCCAATTAATTTCATTCTAGTTTCTTTCTTTTCTGGGTGGATTAGCAAAAATCATGTGAACATATATAGATGAACAAATCTTGGATTAAAGTATGTCAAAAGTTGAAATATGTTTTTTAGCAGTAAGCACAAACAACTATTGATCAGTACGAGATTCATACTTCGATGATAATTCATGGAAACTTTACTAGACAAACCAGAAATTTTTTTTTCCTCCTACATGATTATCACCAGACAACCATTCATCACCCATTGCTTTTTTAGGTCTATTCTTATATTATCTTCATGCCTAAAATTGTCCTCTCAAGCAGTTGTGGGTGGTTACTCTAAACCCTAAAGTAGAAATTTATTAGTTAACCGATATGCCAAATCTTTTGTTTCGGTCACCTTTCAATAATATCACCAACTTGTTTAGCATACCAAATTTGGTTTGTAGTACTTATGTTAGTATATATGAACAAGGTTTGCTAAGCGTACTTATTTTTATTGCACTAAATAGTTATTTTGTAGTTCTTCTTTCTGCTTCTAGTTTATACCTAAAGTATGCCCTGTTTTTTAAATTTGCATCTTATGTATAATTTCACTACTTCATAATGTAGAACTTAAACAATCATGCTTGTTGAGAGATTTTGGTTTTTCCATGATTTAACCTATTTCAGCATGTATAATTTATCTCTACTCTGAAAAATTATAATAAACAAATCAATTATATCAAAATAAACCAGCATATAATTATCCATCCTTATCTCTGAAGTTCAAAAGAAACAAGTAGTATAATTTACAGTTAAGGAGTTGTTGAGATTTGAAATTGATGTGGGATTTATGGGTTTAGACACTGTCCAACAATGAATATATTTGCAAGAATCTGATGAGAGAGTGAAAAAATTGTGTTGATAAAAATTGAGCAAGATGTTTGGTATATATTTTAAGAAACATGTTTATGGTCTAAAAAGCAGCGAGCAGTAGAGCAAAAATGCAGTCAACTGAAAAACAAAGGGGTATTTTTGTAAATTCGCAGCCTGCAATGAAGAGGTGAACTGATGGCTGCCACTCTTTGCCTCTATGTCAGTCCACCCTGTTTGTGTTGTAACAATCGAACAATGACAGATCAAAAAATGTTTATGCTGTTGACTGACATTACCTAATGTTCTATTGATAATTTGCATATTAAAGCCACTGGTTTCACAAAATGTTTATGCAGGCCTGACACATTGGACCCAGCCCTATTACGACCTGGTAGATTGGACAGGAAAGTGGAGTTTGGACTCCCTGATTTGGAGAGCAGAACCCAAATTTTCAAGATTCACACAAGAACTATGAATTGTGAAAGGGATATCCGATTTGAACTCCTTGCTCGTCTCTGCCCCAACTCCACTGGTAAACATTCATCAATTGCATTTGTTCCTTTTTTTCTTATTTTTTTGGATATTGAAGTATCACCGAACATCGAAGGAATAGATTTATATCCTTATAAGAAATTGTGCTATGTAAACATGTTATAATGGTGGTATAGGTGCGGATATAAGGAGCGTGTGCACGGAAGCTGGGATGTACGCTATCAGAGCAAGAAGGAAGACGGTCACAGAGAAAGATTTTCTTGACGCAGTGAACAAAGTCATCAAGGGTTACCAGAAATTTAGTGCCACGCCCAAGTATATGGTGTACAACTAAATTTATCTGCGAAATGTTTTTCTTTGCCTATCTAGGAAAATTTTATCTTTAACCTTCTGCCGCACTTTCGTATTGCTGCTTTTTATGGATAATACGCAACTCCGTAACTTAAAAATACGTTTGATTGATTTTTACTCTCAAACATGGAATACGTTGTTTGTTTCCAATTTGATTATAAACTGTGACATGATTTCAGTTCAAAACTATTTGTAGTTGCATCAACTAGATCTTGTCCTTTTGATTAATCTTCCAAAGAACTTATTTATCTCATCAGTTGTATTTGGACTCTTCCATCTGTCCATTGAAAATAGTTGGCATATTACATCAGGAACTTTAATCTTATCTTCCCAATTTCTACTTGAATATGGTTATCGGATTATGAATTTGTTGAAATAGCAGTGTACGGCGTGCTTTAAGTTATAGCCGACTGCTGATTGCATTTGTATCTGAATTATATGCTATGTTGAGATTTAGTGCATCTTAGTGTAACATGTGTCCTATGCTTCAGGAAGATTGGGATGGGTTGAGCCATTTTATGCTATGCTTACGTCTGGTTATATATGAATAAGTCTATAATAAATTTGTACACCGGGCTGCGTTGTGCTTTAAGTTACAGCCTGCTTTATCGCACATAAATTCCCACTTTATCGTGCTTGCTTTGTATTTCAGTTGGTAAATAAAATTAGTTTTGTGTATTTGTTTAAATGGTATTAGTAGGTTGAGTTACAAAGTGTTTGCTCATCTATACGACCGAAATTTTTTCAGTTGTAGGTGGTGCAATATCAATTTTATTGGAAACACTGTCGCGTCAAGCTTTTCTATAGCAGATGCCACAAACCATGTGGGCTTACAAACAATTCAGTGAATGTTGTTCATGAGACAACAAATTGATGTTCAAGTGAAGTGGGAACATGACTACTCATTTGAGGTCACTGGTGAGGTAAATAATGGGAGACCTGATTTGCAGTCCAGTACTATTTTTAGAATATCCCTTTGAATTATGATCCAGAATGGATTGTAGACTTTGGTTGTTCCCATCATTCTGTAGCTGATGTGTCTTTACTCTTTGAAGTTCGTCCGCACGGAAAAACGAGCTATTGTCACAACATACAATATCACTCATCTAATCACTACACAAGGCAGTTTGAAAATTGAAGCGGTGTAAACTGCAGAGAGTATTTACAAACTCACTACAGAATACTAAAGAATTTTTATGGAAACGTACGGGACTGTTATTACTATAATCATCCGAGAATATTCTTATCACTACAGAATCACGCCATATGGTAGATAAGAGTATTCTTGGATATTTACAAAATGCTAAAGAATTATTATATGAAAACAACAAATTTATTAGCAAGGAATGTTGAATTCAAACTTCGTATGTGACATCAAAAATAATAATTCAATTTTAAATTCCCGTTTGCCAATAGCAAAGGGGCTTGTTTCAAATAAGAGGCCGTGACAAATTTAAGTATAAGGGCCGAGTATATCGCTTTGAATAATGCCATAATAAAAAGTAGTATATACGCGTAAATTTACAAGAAAGTTAGGAATGGTTTCCACCACTGAGAATCAAATAATGTATTGTGATAACAATGATGCAATATAGATTGTAAGAGGAACCAATAGCTCAATAAAATGTTGAGACATGTTTTTCGTAATTGCTAAGTAATAAAATAGTTTATCAGTGATGGAGATGCATATCGAGAAGTAGATAAAATAATCATATTATAGATCTACTACCTAAGGCTCTTTCTAAGTTTAGCCTTGAAAAACTAATGAGAATATGGTTATTTTATTACCACAACTGGTTTCAAGTGTAAATAAGAGATTGATGAAGTTAAGTGTCTGCCCTAGGAGTAATTATGTAATACTTTAAAATTTTGTATACAACTTAAATAATGATTATAATTAATAATAAGTAAATTTTGAATTTAATTGGAGGATAATTTGATGAATTTTAATAGAATGACAAAATCATAGTTTTTACAAACATTTGAATTGGCTGACAGGAGCCACACCATTTCATAGTTCTATTTTTCTGGTCAAGTTGATGTATTCACTTGTCCGAATTGGACGTCGTATGAGAGAGATAATAAAGTTTTATTTAAGTAGGTCGGGTTTGGAGCTGAGTTGGGCTAAACTCATAATTTGAATTCAAATTTAACCGTCGGTTCAAAATTTCCCTCCTAAAGCCTGTATAAAAAGTACGTACATTTCAGTTTCTCATTTCTAAAAAAAAACCGACGTCTTCATCTTCTTCTTCAATAATCTCCAACACCTAATTCAAAAATCTCAACGAAATTCGACGAGATAAAGCGCGTTGGAACCATAGCTAGGCTCTCTATCATCTGAGGTAGGAATTGGAGACGATTATGAAGGTTTACCTTTTTGGGAGTTCGATACATCAATCAAATTCGGGATTTCTTTGGTCTGAAATTGGTGAGTGTGGCTTCTCTGATTCATCTATATAGCTTTGACAATGTTATAGAATACTTTAAGACTAACCTAGGATTGAATTATATTATAAATTTGAAAAATTAATGACGTCTGAACTTGAGAAATAAAAATATACGTATATTGTTCTTAAGAAACTATCAGAATTCTATTTACTATAAATTCAAATAAAAAACCTCATAGAAACTCAAATTTGTTTATATAAATATGTTAAGATCCTAGAAAACATGTTAAATAGTGTGTGCGCGAATGATATAAAACCACTAGAACCAAAGAACGAAGAAGGAAATCAAAATCTAGAACGAAGAAAATAAGAAAAACTTTATAAATCGCGTTTTCGAGCTTTGCGCCGGTGGTGCCTATCGGTCCAACGGTGTACAGCCCAGTTGGGCTAATTGTGCTTTTTGAATGCCCAGTTCGACGTTTAGTGATTCGACTTTTTGCGTGATAATATCTTACGACTCCACGGTGATATTTGTTGAGTATGACTGCTGTTTGGATGTATAGATCGATGGTAGAGGCGATGTAGGGGCGTAGTAGTGTATGATTTTGGAATGGCATTGGAATACTTGAAGCGTGTATGAGATGTAGCTTGATGGTGACAATATACGAATGGGAATGTATGAAATTCTGGACAAATATAGTATTAAAGGGGGGAGGACTTGACGACAACGGAGAAATTTTTATGTGATATATATGGCTTTGGAAAGTATAGTTGTTGATATATATATAGTTTGGAAAGACAAATGAAGACCTAAATCTTGTAGCGCACGCGGTGGGTCTTTGATTCGTGGTATTGACCTGGCGTTCTCCTAGAGAGCATCGAGGCTGATCCAGGAGAGTTTTGATGTGGGCAACAATAGACCTAAGTGCATGTGGCGGGACCAGACGTGAGTCCAATACATAACTATCCTTTACCGTAGGCGGGAAGATTGGATAGTTATAGACGTGAAATTGTTCACCCAGGTGGCGAGATCTGATTTCATATAGGGGATCCTTTACCGTAGGTGTTCAAGACTAGATCAAACTTAGATAGTATAATATTGTTCTATAGCGCCGCGTAGGCAGGTCTAGAAGATATTATACTTAGGCTTGAACCATGTTATATCACTGTCACAGTAGTATATAAGTTTTATATTAGCTTCACTTAGACATATGTCTGACCCACTCTTATATTTTTCTTTATATTATTCAGGTTGATTGTAATGCCCCACCTCTATGCCCTCATTAACAAAGGATATTAATAAGTAATATCGTCTGCTAATGTGAAAAATAAGGCTGTTTAGGAGCGATCATCCATAATATTGCTTTGGGCGAGCATAGAATACGTTGAATATAAATTTTTTATTCCTTTTGGAAAGAGGTATTCAACGTATATGATCCTGTGCAGTTAAAGCGCTCGGCAGATTTAAAGCGGTGGAGGTGCAAAAAGTCATAGCGGGGATACAGCGAGGATATAGCGAGATATAGCGGATGGCTCTAAAATAGCATATAAAACTCGTACTTAATGTTTTTACAACTATATAAATGGTAATTAAATGAAAAATTATCATTCAATTGAATTATAATTAATACATAAATAATTTTAAATAAAAACATGTGCGAATATACTTTAAATAAACGTAAAACTGTTATATAACATAATTGAATTTAGTAGAATATTAGAGTATTTTCATTTCTGAAAATATATTAAAAATTAAATCAAATAAATTAGTTTCATAATTTTTATAATGTATAAATGTAATTTTTCAATTCATTTTATTAAAGAAGATATAGCGTAAATAGCGGAATATAGTGGGAATAACGAGATATAGCGGAAATAGCGGGGCTTAAAGCGGAAAGGCTATATTATGGGGCTATATGAAAAAATCGTAGCGGTAGAAATCTGCTATAAGATATAGCGGGGTAATAGTGGGGCATTAACTACACAGATATGATCCAAACACAAAACAATAATACAGTGTCTTGTTATGATTCATAACAATATAAAACATCACAAACACAGAATCACAAACCGCATCGATAAATATAATAGAGGACATATCATATAACATGAAGTGAGTCAACAAAGAAGAGGTTTAGAATCACATACCCACATATACATAAGCTAAGGCAAAGCCTAAAAATACAAAATGAGTCTACATCTAAAACAAGATACATATATAAATAAAACAACATCTCAAAATGGACTAATGACATATATAGACAACTAGCATAAACTCCTACCCAAGCTAACACACGTCCAAAGCTAAGAGTCCTTGCACCTGTCAAGGTGAATCCATAATAATAATGAACTTGTATACACATCAAGGATAAATGTTCATGAATTGTACTTTGTTAATCTACTAATACTTCATATAAAACTTCATGACTTAGGGTTAAGCTATGCTCATTCAAAATTTCAAACAAAACATCAAAGGGATACCAACCATTAAAATAAGAGCATATGAATTCACAACTATAAATGTAAGCAAAAGACAAGCACTTCGCAAGTCACTAATCATCGTCGTGCGTTTCACACGTAATTAAATAAGCACTTCACCAGTCGACTATAAGACAAGTGCATCATAAGTTAACACCAAATACGAGCACATAGCTCGTCGTCATCAATAGCTAACCTAATAGACAAACACTTCGCATGTCAATACAATTACAAGCACATCGCAAGTAATAACTCATTTGTAAATGAGTAACACCAGATAGACCTGAAAACCCATAAAATCCACATAAAATAGATCAAAGGATGAGTCTAAAACTCGACGAAATAAGTGTCATATACTTTCTATAAGTAATCATTCAAGTAACGACCGCATGTTCCATAACCACTCGGGTTTACTCAAATGTTTACTATAAGTTAGTAAACTCCACTCGATAAGTGTAATCTGCTTTCAATTAGTAACTAAAAGAGTTTCTCCCAATGTCTCATGACCACTTAGCGATACTTAATTACTTACCAAGCTATTATAAATTCCCACTCGTCCGAATAAATGTAAATTCGAACAAGTCCAAGAACCAACCGGTGAAGTAAACGCAAGTGTCCATACCACTTATTTTTATAGACCGTTTAATTGAATTATAAATCCCCACTAGTCCAAATAAATGTAAATTCGAACAAGTCCAAGAACTAACCGGTGAAGTAAACGCAAGTGTTCCATACCACTTACCCACACATACACATGTAAAATTCCCCAAATTCTTTATTATTCCAAATTCATAGATAAATACATAGATATAGAAACACTTTGTTTAGAAACTAAGAAGTACTAAATGAGAATGGTGAGCTTTTATACACACACACACACGTCTAGTTTAACACTTATAGAATACTTCCTTGAAACTAAAATAGGTGTAACGTTAGTTCGAAATCATAGACTTTCATATAATTTTTTGAAAACAATTTGTGTATATATGTGTAACAATGAACTTGATAAGTATGACAATAATTTTGTGAAACTTCTTCAACGAAGAAATCAATAATCCAAGCATTTATAGGTTTGGAAATAGGAGCTAAGAGGAAGCCAAAACATCACTTTAATGCAACATCAAAAATACAAGGCAAGCACAATAAAATGGGGAGGAAGGAGCAAAGGAACACGCTGTTCCAAGCTCCTACTGGTCGACCGACTGCCATGATCGGTCGACCTATGGGTCACCTAGAACAGCACGTTCAAAGTGATCCTTCCCCACCATCGACGCTGTGACTCTCTGGTATGATTTCCTAGCATTTAGGTTTTCTATTTAGCACTTCTAGGTCATAGTATACAAGCATGCAACTAACAACAACACAACGTATGATCAAAGCATAGAAAACAAGGGTAAAGATCTACATGATATAATTTATCTACTAGTAAATAACAGGGTTCCTAACAAATAAATCATCCAAACATCATACAAGAACTCAAATTCAAACATGCACCCATAATGCAATTGAAATTAGAGCTAGTTGTGAATTTCAACTCATCTTTCTTCTTGAATTAAGACAGAAATCATAGCAACAACTAGAAAATCCTTCAACTAGAAAACTCGAGAATTATTTTAGTTAACGAAGCAAAAAGAAACTAATTTAATCACTATTAACCGAAATAGAATTCTAACCAGAGAAAATAAGGTTTAGATTCCATTACCTGAATTAATATCTTCAAAATAATCTAATTGCAAGTGAAGCCAGGTTTAAATTAAAAGGATTTGGAGTTTAGGTTTTTAAAGAGAAAGAGTGTTGATATTGTTTTCTTACTGTAAACCGAAGGAGGAATAAGACAGCTTACAATATTTGATAAAATGAGAAACTCTTTCTCATCTCAAAGTAGCCTAATGGGTTTTGGGCCATGATACTAACTTACAACCCCAAAAATGAAATAAATAATTGTTTCATGTATTTTTACACATGAGTGCTTTATAAAATAATTAACAAAATGTTTAAAAACATAGATTAAAATGAATCAAAAATATAACTTCTTGAATATAATTAAATTATGAATTTCTATTTATTCTTAAAAAGAATTTTAATAATTTTAAATCATTTTTTATTAATAAAATAAAAGATGTAAAACAAATTCTTAATTTTTCCTAACAAATTGATTTATTTAAAAATCCAAAAATATTCACTTCATAAATTAATTCACCAATACAATCAAACTTTATAATTCTCATTCTAAAGAATTCATTTATTATCTATTAAAATCAAACTTCTTATTTAAATTTCCAATTTAAAACATTATTTTATTTTTAATTAATAAACAAAAATTCAGGGTTGTTATATACTTCCCCCTTAATGAAATTGTGTCCCTGCAATTTCATATTCAACAAAGTCTATAATTCATTTAAATTTTAGTAATATTTCTTCACTAAAATTTAAAATTCAACCATCACACATCATACAAAAATCATCCAAGTACATAAACAACCATGTTATACTTCTAAACGCAATGAATTCCTTATCAAATTTTGTTATTAATAACCCAAAATAAATTTGAAAAATATTGCTTAAATCTGTTTTTCATTATTAATTTAAGAAAATAGCATGCATGCTTAACTATTATTTGTAACTTCAATATTTCTCAAACTGAAAAACTCTTCTATTTTCTAAATCCTTTGTAGAAATCGGTGTTTAAAAAGTAATAGAAAGCATAATTTGACAAAACTTATAAAACAAAAGTTTTTTCCATTGTTATAGCTTTCTAGAAAGTACAGTTCACTGAAAACGGACTAACGGTTCAAAAGTTATGCTTAGAACAAGTTAAGGTTTAAGCTCAAAAAAGTTACGACAAGACAGAGTTTATAACTCTGTCTAAAAGATGAATTTGACCCAAAAAATTTCAAAATCTGGAAAAATGATTAATCTTCCTTATGGAATTATCTTTCCATCCCAAAAAGATTCATCAAAAATAGATTTACCAATCAAAAGATATGGCATATTTACTTCAGTTCTTTTTAAAGAAGTGTTCAACAACTACTCTACTTGAAAATTTTAATTTATCCCAACTTATTTAAACTACAAGCTTTCTTAATTATAATTCTTAAACTATTTTTTAATTTCAAAATCTCATTTTCGAAAAGTCAAAAGTTGTGAAAATTAAATTTCCATCACTAATTTCTCACAAAGAAAATAAAACGAATTACACAAAGAAGAAAATTACTTCACATGCAATATGTAGCTCTTAATAAAATAACATATATATATATATACACTTCTTGATATAAAATAAATTTAAAATTTATTGTGTCTGAATGTCTCGTTTAAGTATTTAGGAAATCTCTATCGATCCGTGTGCATCCACATCGACCAAAAATCTTAACCACTCAACGGATAATTCAACACTTGAGATAAATTCTTAGGGCTTTTCAATTATTTTATAAAATAATTTTCATAATTAACCTTATTAAATCTTACATTTTCTTACATGGAAATATTTATATTTTGAAATCATACATCCTCTTAACTCATCTATTTTTAGCAACCAAAATACTTCATTCATTCATTTATAATTGAAAGTATGCATCACATTACTTATGCATATAAAGATTTATTTCCATTCTCATTTTAATTATGGCATGCATACACTTTAATTATCAATCAATTAAAAATAAATAAGGCAAAACATACATTCATCATAACAAGCAAGCATCACCTATAGTGGAAGACTATCTGCTAGTTTCCACCATGCAACATTAATTACTACAATACCCTAAAGAAAAAAAGCTAAAGGAAATAACATTAACATGCTCTTTCGACATGGGTGAATTAAAGCACCCGTGTAGATCGAACCAAATGATAGGATCTTAACAAAAGAAAGAAATCTTAAAATTAGAGGAAGAAAGATAAGCTACTAATAACAATTCAATAATACAACAATTCATCCATGCATACATCATGCAATTATTCAATTTCACATTTTTCCCAGTATTTAATTAGTTATACTTATAAATTACTATTTTAGTATATACGATGTAAAGTTTTCAACATTCTTTGCGGTAGTTACACTGTTGAAGGTACTGCAAAGTCTTTTTATTAATATCGAGCAGGTTTCAAAACTTCAAATGATGAATATTAAACACTTACTTAAAATTTTAAACAATCAAACATCAATCACTTAATCAAACATATATGGATAACTAATTATCATGTTCAGCGGAAACGATCCATCAGCTTCCGTTGTTCAACTCTGATCACTAACTGATCTGGACACTACAACTCAACACTTAACTTTTAAAATAATTTTTATGACAGTAATTTGTAAAGTAATTCAATTTTTTTACAAATACAATCCCATAATATCCCTTACTATTAAATATTCTACTACTAGAAGGAGATAACATCTACCATGCACACCCAAAGGACGGGACTCTAAGTCTGTCTAAGCTAAGATTCGTGTTTCTTATATTTTATATTGTTCTGAACCTCTACTTTGATACCAACTATAATGCCCCACCTCTACGCCCTTATTAACAAAGGATATTAATAAGTAATATCGTCCGCTAATGCAGAGAATAAGACTATTTAGGAGCGACCATCTATAATATTGCTTTGGGCGAGTATCGAATACGTTGAATATAAAAAATATTCTTTTTGGAAAGAGGTATTCAACATATACGATCCAGGCACAAAACAATAATACAGTGGCTTGTTATGATTCAAAACAATATAAAACATCATAGACACAGAATCACAGATCACATCGATAAATATAATAGAGGACATATCATATAACATAAAGCGAGTCAATAAAGAAGAGGTTTAGACTCACGTATACACATATACATAAGCTAAGGAAAAGCCCAAAAATACAAAATGAGTCTACATCTCAAACAAGATACATATATACAAAAAACAACATCTCAAAATGGACTAGTGACATATATATAGATAACTAGCATAAACTATTACCCAAGCTAGCACACGTCCAAAGCCAAGAGTCCCTGCACCTGTCAAGTCTTGGTTTGACCCGAGTGTTATAAAATAAACGGGTCTGACTACCTCTAATTATCATAAAAGGTGAGTCCATAATAATAATAATGAACTTGTATACACATCAAGGATAAAAATTCATAGATTGTACTTCATTAATCTACTAATACTTCTTATAAAACTTCACGACTTAAGGTTAAGCTATGCTCATTCGAACAAAACATCAAAGGGATATCAACTATTAAAATAAGTGCATAGGAATTCACAACTGTAAATGCAAGCAAAAGACAAGCACTTTGTAAGTCACTAATCATTGTCGTGCACTTCACACATAATTAAATAACCACTTCGCTAGTCGACTATAAGACAAGCGCATCGCAAGTCAACACCAAATATGAGCACATTGTTCATCATCATCAATAGCATCCCAATAGACAAACACTTCGCATGTCAATACAATTACAAGCACATAGCAAGCAATAACTCATTTGTAAACAAGTAACACCAAATGGGCCTGAAAACCCATAAAATTTGGATAAAACAGATCAAAGGACGAGTCTAACACTTGATGACATAAGTGTTGTATACTTTCTAGAAGTAATCATTCAAGTAACGACCGCATGTCCCATAACCACTCGGATTTACTCAAATGTTTGCTATAAGTTAGTAAACTCCACTCGATAAGTGTAATCTACTTTCAATTAGTAACTAAAAAAGTTTCACCCAATGTCCCATAACCACTTAGCGACACTTAATTATTTACTAAGCGATTATAAATCCCACTCGTGCAAATAAATGTTCGTTCGAACAAGTCCAAGAACTAACCGGTGAAGTAAACGCAAGCATTTCATACCATATGTTTTACTAGACCATTTAGTTGAATTCCTCATTCAAGTGAGATGTATGTTTGTATAATAAAATAGTCTTGTTTTGAAATCCATTTTGAAAATATTTATTTTAAAAAGACCAATATTATATAAATAGGAAGCATAAATAGCCATATATTTAACACTATAAAACTTTCTTCGTAATTCATTTTTAAAGTTTAGAATATATATATATATATATATATATATATATATATATAATTCTCAAAATTCTTTATTGTAACGACCTGCAATTTGATAGCTTAAATTATGGATATTTATATATATTTTTATATAATTAAATTATGGATTTTATAACTAAAATAAACTGTTTTTAATTAATAATAATTGATGGTAAAATTATTTTAAATTTTTGTTTACAAAGATAATTAGTTCGAAGAAGGATTGAAAATGTGATCGGAATTCATTTTCTGAATTTTCGATTTTTCATCGGCTAAAAGTTATCGAAAATGTCGTAACACTTTTTAACACATATACGCACATTTGTAAATCATTTTATTCATGTTTTAATAGTTGTGTACATGTATGTACATTTAAGAATGCCTTTATATATATATGATAAGATTTTGTTTCAAAAATAGTTAAAAATATATAAGATGCTTCTTCCAACGTTTAGTACAAAATGTGTCATGACATGTTTCCTTTGACAAGATAGCTTAGTGGCTAGGGAGGGGGCATAATTTTGATGGAAAAGGGAGGAGGTGAGGTGGCAAAAGAAGAGAGGGGGGTATAGTACAAAGGGCATTTTGGTAATTTCGCTTGTTAACATATTATAAAGGGATTTTTCTTAATTAAATTTCATTTTTCTCATTCCATTTCCTATCTCTTAAAGCTTTTAAAATCTTTTTCATGGCTTCCTAAAGAGAAACAAAAAAAAGAAGACTTTCACTTTAAATTCACTTCAAAGCTTGTTTAAACTCCATAAAATCAACCTCTTCACTTCTTTCTTCAAATTCAACCACTCTTCCTCCAAAAACTTCCAAGGCCGAGTCCTATTTCATCAAGGCCGAACCCTCTTGAGGGTTAAAAGCACGTGAAGGCTTTATTTTGCTAAGAAAGTACAAAGGTCTAGGTTGTACTCGAGTTTAGAAGAGAAAATACTTTAGTTCGTCGAGTTTTCAGTGAGTAAATTCTAATTTTAGGAAAGAATTACATTATGTGCTTATGTTGGTTTGATTTGGTTATGTATAAGCACATATAATGTGGTGTTTGATTTTGGAATGAATTGGATGTGTTTACGTGTGCTAACATGTGGTTTAGCGAATGGTTTGAAATTGGTAAGTTAAGTGTTATGATTGGTTGTAATGAGATGATATTTAAAGTGTTTTGGTAAGGTATTGGTTTGGTATTCTATGTGTTTGGATTATAATTGAAATGGATATGGAAGTTGGTTCTTTGGACGTTGAAATGGACTTGAGATCCGATTGAAAACAAAATCGTTTACTTGTTTCGGTTCCTTAAAGATGAGTTGTTTCTTTAATTTGTTTCCTAACTTTTCTAAAGTTTTTTTTAAAAAATTATTCCTTTATGTGTTTAAGTAAACGAGAATGGAAAGTCAAAGTTTTGGATGATAACTTAGAAAAGGAATTCTAAGTTATTGCATCCATAGCAATAGTCGCTATGGATGTAGTTCGAAACTCAAAATTTCAAAGTTTGTATTTTTCTTTCAAAGTGTTTTGGAAAATCTTTTACAAACTAAATTATCGATACTTAAGTTAATTATAACTTAATTAAGTATTTTTTATATAATTAAATAAATAATAATAATAATAATAATTAATTATTAATTAATTTGTAATTAAGGTAAAGTAGTTAGCATTAATTAATACTAATTAAGTAAATTAATTATCTATTAATTATGAAGTTAATTAATAGTTAATTAAGTTAAAAAGGTAATTAATTTTTAACTAACCAAGTTTAATTATTTGAATTTTTAATTTTATTTATTATTACTTATTTAAAGGTTAATTATTTAATTAATTATTATTTGATTAGAGGTTAATTATAAATAAAGGTTATTTAATTAAAGTTTAATTTATTTTAAAATTAATTAAGGTTTAATAATGATCTAATTATTATTAATTAAGGTTTAATTAACCTTTAAGTATTATTTAATGGAGATTTATTTTTAAAGGTTATCTTTCCCCTTTAGTTATTTATTTTCAACGTTCCTTTTTAAGTGGATTGTTTTAAACTAAGGATCTCTTGTCTATACCATTAACTAGCCGAACAAATTAAAGTAGTTAAAATAAAATGTTGACACGTTTTGTTGGAATTAAGTCAACTTGTACTTATCACAAATACCGCATTTCGGGAACATGATGATTACATGGGAGTTAATTTCGATAAGCGGGTCATGATAATTTAAACGTATGGAATCTATATCTATATGTGAATCTTTACACTTTGATAGTGGAATTGCTCACTATAGTTAACTTGACCCTTAACTATTATCGAATGCTGGCTCAAATAGACCGGGATCGGATAGCAATGGTTATCCGGAAACCACTTCGAACCAACGTAAGCATGCGATTGGAAGATTTGAAGTCATGACTCAAGATGAAGATTATAACGTGCAAGGGCTATTTGCTACTAACCCCGAGGGTGATTCTAAAATGGATGTTGTGACGACCCAGATTTCGGATGGTTTAAATCGACAATAATCCACAGATGTCCAACTTAAACAATCCGGAATATAAATAATCAATGGAGTTAATTAAGAAAAATAAGAAAAGAGAAAGAAAACAAACACAGAATGTCGTAGCGGAATGATAGAATATAACAATCAAATAAACAGTTCATGAAGCTGTTTATATTATACATTTGATTATAATTTATACAACATTTATCAGAGTTATATATACAACATGGATAAATAAATAATGCAGCAGACAACATGATGCAGAGAATAATAATATTAATATTATACCAAATCTTCGTCTTCATCCTCTAAAATAATCTTCAATGCGCTGAAAAGCTCAGGGCTGACCCGAGCGTAATGAAAAGACAAGACACTCGAGTCAGGACTAAAATATTCTTATGTGAGTCAATCGATATAGCATATAACTTGAGTGTAATAGCGTCAGAAATGTTTCCGGGATTTCACATCTCCTATCCAGTGTATAACGTGCGTGCAATAACTCAATAGATGTTACAAGATTTTCCATCTCTTAAGGTTCCATCAAAATATTTAGATGTAGTAGAATACGCTATATATGTAATGTCTAATCAATAAAATAAATATTTTTCTTAGCGTTAAGGCTTTACATTGATCCCCCTTAATGCATTTTAAGCATTGTCGTACTGTTTGCATTTGACACCACCAGTAGAACGTCGGTAGTCAGGGATGCGCCGTGATACGACAATACTAAACCAAAATCGTATGGGTCTCGTATAGGGATAAAAGTATGACAAGGCATGTGAGGCAATGTACAAGGTAGGATACTACCAGTTTACCCTTCGCAGCTGGTGGTAACGCATCATAGCCATGATCACCCACCGCATCCAACACTCCAATAAGATCGGAGGGTGTGCACCAATCAATCACAATGTAAATGATTGTAATATGAAGAAGTGCATCCGCTCGGGGTAGCTAACCCACTTGGCCGGTACGGCTCCTGTGTTTGTCATTTCAAATTGGCACAAGTGCCAGGCTAATCCATCATCATTCTCTTTCTTCAAATCCAGGAAACGACGCCAAATCCAACCACTTCGTTCTGGATCATCACTCCACGTACACAAGTGTTAAAGTGGTTCCAGCATCGACAGAGAGTATGCCCATATCCGACCCCGGTCTCTTTAACAACCAAACGTCGTTTTACACACCGGTTGGTACTTTTATATTTCGAAAACAATTCATACTTAATATCAAAATATCATATTCGCTTCAGAATCAAATCCATTTCGAAATCATCATATTTACTCAAAATATACCATTTCATTTCAAAATCCTTTTCGTCTTAATATCCCGATTTCGATTCCAAAATTGTTTCGAATTTCAATTTAGGTTATAACTTCATTTAACCCAATTCGTATTTAAGTCCAAGATTTAAATATAACATTTCACCCTTTTGACCAGTTTGAATTTTGAAAAATAGTTTGAATAGTTTTAAAATAGTTTACATAATTAAAATATATAAAAATAGTTTAAAAGGTTAAAGTAGTTTTATATAAAATAGTTAAAGTATTAAAATGGTTTATATAGAAAAATCGTTTGGAAAATACAAAATGATTTGAATATTTAAAAAGATAAATTTAAGTAGTTTATATCAAAATAATTTATTTGAAAATAGTTTCAAAGTCAAACTGATTAACATTCCAAATCTTCTCATTTTCAAATCAATTCGATTTGCATTTCCATTTACATTGATTCAATTCCGATTTCAATTCAAATTAACTTTGATTCCAGTTTATATTCAAATCAATTCCAATTTCGTTTCCAATTAATTCAACTTCGATCTCAATTCTAATTAATTCAATTCAATCCCAATTTGAATTAATTTCAATTCAATTCTCAATTTTTAAACCATTTCGATTTATATAAATTCGAGTTCGATTTTCAAAAATATCGATTAAAATCATTGAATTCAAATTAAACTTCAATCTTCGAATTAAGATTCAAAACACAAAATAAATCCCATTCTTGAGTCCAAATCTATATATCCAATTAAATTGCCTTTACTTAGTAATAATACAAAGTTCGAATGAAATTTCAAATCCTTTTAAAACAAATCAATTTTAGAAATTCAAATTAAATTGATTTCTATAAATCTGAATTTTATTTCTTTTAAATCAAAATCATTTAAATAAATTTCAAATAATTTTTTTTAAATCATTTAATTTAACCAATCTGGTGTCCATATATAATTTTTCTATCCTATGGCCAAGTGATCAGTTATTTCAATTTAATTTCAGGGATGGATATATATCATTTCAATCCAAATCACAGTGTCATAGGTATATATCATTTCAACCTATTTCTTAATTTATTTGAAATAATTCAATTTACAGTTTATATACTGTAAATAATATACAGGGTGATAATAGGATAGATTAGAATAAATAAACATCCAAATCATCCAAAATATCAACCAATAGCATCCATCACGATCAATTGTACAAACATACAATATAATTCACAACAATTTCATAGTTATTAATATCGGGTCTTTTACTGGCAATTCAATTCCAATTTCAAACTTAACTGTCAATTTTAATATCTACAGTCAATTCATATGTCAATTTCATTTTCAACTAACAGTTAATAAAATTTGATAACTTCACAATTCAATTTAACGAACATAAAAATATCATAGTACGTCGTGATCGTTAAAAACACTCACATTGAGTTTTCAATTTTAAATCAAATCGAACGACGCTCGATTTAACCTAAAATTTTAACTAACCACTTGTAACGATTGAGATCTTTCGATGCTCGAAAATCGACATTAATACGTCCACTGTATCAAATGCCGCACAATCAAATGCCGAAAAACCGAATCATTAGGGTTAAAAAGAAGAGGTAGAAGAAGACAGAAGAAAAAGAGAACAGAAAACAGAAACATAAACAATATCAGAATCTCACATTCGCAGCGGAACAATGTATAATAGATGAATAAATAAACTTTATCATAAAGAACTATATCAGTTTATACAACACATCATCAGAGTTTACAACAACAACATACAACACTAGACAGTTATATAAACTTGTCCACATACATAATACACAACGGAATAATACTAGTATAAGAGATACGTTTCGCCATCCAGCTCGTCTCCAAAGCTCCAGAATATCTAGAATATCCTGATAACATAACTCTAGGCTACCCGTGTGGAAAATTATGGGCACCTAGAGTTTATTATAACGATCCTGACTCGGCCTTCGAAAATCGGCACCCGTACTTCACTTGTACTCGAATGCCGTAGATTCAAACACCGAATCTGGCTCGCTGGAGCTTATAACACCATTAAGTATAACAACACAGCGGAAGAAAGAAATAAATGATATCATATACAACTTCAATGAATACAATATCCAGAATGATATACAACAATGATATCAATAATACACAGCAATATCAGAGATATGATACAATGCTACAGCGGAAATAACAACAATGGAAGAGATCACTCCAAATGATCTACAAAAGAGAATGACTCCAACAACTCCAACATCAAGCTTGGAACACCAACACGATGCACCAAGATAAGCAGGTGCAGTCATCAACTCCGATGAAGTGAACTAGCTCCAGATAATCTACTAAACCTGACTATTTGAAAAAAAACCCAACTCTAGACTGCCCGTGTGGAAAATAGTGGGCACCCAGAGTTTAGGAAGGGAACAAGAAACTCCAGGTCAATCATGGGACTGGTATGAGTAAACAAAAACAGTTTATCTTTAAAACAAACAACAAAAGGATTTTAAACATTGAAATCCGCAATGCTTTTTGGAAAATGAAACTACCATAAGACCTCCCACCACACACACAATGCAATCGCAGACTTGGAGGAGATTTCTTCTTATGATAGTCAAACATGCTTACTACACAAAATCATTTGATATTATTATTAGTGCATAGTGCAGAAAACATTTCGAAAGTATAATATTAATCTTAGCCAGCATAGGTACCATTATATTATGCCTGCTATAGCTGCCGCCTAAGGAGACAGGTTATACAACTGCAATCGTAAAGGGCTCGTAGTGTTTCTTTGAATTTTCCAACAAATGGTCAGGCTAAGGAACTTCCTATGCCACATGGGAACGCCTCTGGAGGGACGCCCCAAGAACCACCTGGCTCTTTGCCAACACAAGGCTGGTTACCCCCTTCCCGGGTAGTAAACTTGAGATATGCCACCCCCGGTCGTTTGCGACCTTTATCCGGGATCCCGATCACAAAGCAACATTCACACAGAGTAAATGAGATTGGAGCAACCACACAGGTAAATATCTAGGCTCCATACCATGATACCACCTTTTTCCAGAAGGAATGGACATACCCTAGGGGAGCTACCCCTGAAACCTTGCCGCATCTTTCCTGTTTCGACCATTTCCGGTCTGTGAGGCTCGATGAGGTCTCGTCCACAAAGCTATGCTTTTTCGCAAAGCCATGCTTTGATCAACAAATGATCGGCAACACACAGCAACACTCAGCATGCCACACTACCAAATTGGGAGTATATCACTGATAACCTTCAATTACATAACCTCTGAGCTCGTACGTCTCAGAGAAGGGTGTTAAGCTAAGAGAATAAATCTCCGCCACCAACAAAAATGTATTTGAAAGAAATCAGCTCTATATCTCAAAGTGTAGTGTCAGACATACAACCATACAAGTCCGTTCTGGGTTCGAACAGAACCGAAGGCACTTCCGAAGAAGCTCTTTCAAATCCGGATAATTTCTAATCACATCCGGACTTCCCATCACAAAGGGTGATCAAATCTCTATATCGGGGACCAGTCGATGCAGAGACATTCGACGAGTTGTCCTTTCGTTTTTGAAAATATCCGGTCTTCACCACCGGTCTTCAAATGATATCCATAACGTCGTATCATTATTCAGAATGGGTTATATGACACAAAGGTCCTCTCCCGGCTAAACCGAATAATAAGCGCGATATTTAAAAACATATGGATATTGGGATTTTGATTAAGTCACAACTTATTACCCAAAACTTTTCTTTCAAATGGTTTAAACACATTACCATATTAATCTTTTACGCAAAAAGATTCAATTCACAAAGTTCACCCAGTTTCACAAAGATCTATTCATAGATTTTTCAAATCCATTTCCATTTCAATTGGATTAACTCATTTAATCTTTAAAACAAAGATTTAACTTATAGCTTTCAAAACACGTTTCCAAAGATTTATTCGTAACTTGGAAAACCATTTTCATTTCAATCTTGGAATTCTTTTGACACAAATTGGAAATTCATTTCTTATATGAAAGCTTCTATTATTTGAAAACAAATAGTTTCATTTCGGAAAATCTGATCTCATTTATACGAGTTAAAGTCCTTGAGTTAAATTCAAATTCTCAAAACCATACTTTTAAAATGGTTTAAACACATTTATAACATCTTAACCAAAATTTCCAATCATTCAATTCAATTCAAAATTTTGAATTCAAATTCAAATTAAATTATTTAAATTGGAAACTTTACCAAGTTATTCAAAATAACTTTTATCTTAAAAACTCCTTCTCAAAAGTTTTAACATTTAACCCAAATCCATTTTCAAAATCAATTGAAATTAAAATTTCAATTTCAAAAATATAAAATCATCTGTGACTTAACCGATTTCCTCGTGATATCCATATTTGTGTGTGTAAAGGTGTGGTCCAGGGGTTTTACACAGTAGTGCAACAGTACAAATCATCACATCATCACAGATTCAAATACAGCAATATAGTTGATAAGCGGTATAAACAATAACGCTTATCGTTCATTCACAGATAATATACAAATGTATCACAAATAACTGAATAAATTATACACAGCTCAATCCACAGAACAAAATATCACAGATCGGATAGGACAATCAATTCAAGGCATCTCATACAATACAATCATTCATAAGTAAGGTCAACATTCAATAATCATTTATAAGCAGGATTAATTAATTGTTCAATCCTAATTAATTCAATTTATTTCCAATTAAATTGATTACTTATGAATTAATTATCCAACCCTGATATATTAATTACAAATCATTTGATATAAATAAATTTATCAAACACCTTAATTAATTATTCTTAATTAATTACTATAACAAATAAATTACTCCTTAATTTATAATTATTTCTTAATCACTATCATTAATTAATTTACCTTTAATAAATTAATTATCCTCTAATTAATTACCTTAATTAATTTATCACATTATCCTTGAATCAATTATTGCTTAATCACTTGATAAATCAATTTTAATCATTAATTACTATTTAATTAATAATCCTTAATCTACAAATTAATTATTCCTTACTTAATCTCCATTTGATTTAATTATCCTTAATTAATCATAATAAGCAATTATCCCTAATTACTTAATTAACCAATTATTAATTCATGATTGATTTCTTAAATAGTTAAAACTTAATCATGAATTAACTTTAAGATAAAATCATTCTTATAAATTTATTTCATTATCATAAAGCTTTTAAAAACAATTTACCTTTAAATTTACTTTAAATTCCGTTTTTAAATTTAATATTTAAAATGAATTCAAATTTTACTTTAACAAAGTTTAAACAATTTAAAACCCTTTTTAAATCTCATGTTAAAGAAATATCTTTGCTATAAAGAAATTTTAAAGAGTTAAAAACAAATTTCCTTTTAACTTCACCTATTTAAAAGTATAACTCCTTCTATTTAAGCTTTTTTAACATTTGAATTTATAACTTTATTCAAAATCCTGAATTCAAATTTAGATTTAAAACCAGATTTTAAAACTTTGATTTAATCTCTGTTTCAATCATTCCTTCATGATGTAAATCCCATTTTAAATTCAAATAATTTAACACATTTTTATTTGAACTCGGGGAAACTCGCATCAATTTATCGATAAATTTCACAATTTTTATTCAAAAACTTAATTAATTATCAATTTAAATTTATATAAAATTCGGGGTCGTTACAACCTTCCCCCCTTAAGGATTTTCGTCCTCGAAATTTGCTAAGGAGACCCAAAGATAGATGAAAAAATGTTTCATCAAATCAAACTGAATATTTATTCTACATTTGGCTTTCCAAATCAGAATATCAATAATAGATACAAGAACGAATCTTTTAAATTCTTCACACGATACTCGGGTTATCCAGATCTACGAAATATGCAGTGGCATTGGTTAGTTCGAAAGGATAGCTAACCATTCACAGTATATACCCGGACCAAAGAATAGATAGATATATGGATACAATTTCAAAACTTTCAGTTTAGAACTAAAGTATACCTATCAACCATAGCAACCAAAGCAACCAATTCATCGAAACAAACAATTCTGACCTATTTGGAGTTTATGTCCCATACAAATATATCAAATCTTCTTCCTGGATCTACCAGGAACTATCAAAGAATTGAGAAAAGACGACGAACCAAAAGAGATTGATAGAGAAAAGATTGCTTCCTTGTTGTTACAGGGTATTGACCATTTATAGTCGTATTTCCCTGTCCCCAATCTCATCCTCTTCTTGCACTCATACTTACTATCAGTGGATAGTAAGAGAATTTACTGAGGCATACAGACAGATATCTTAGGGATACTCATTCTAGGGTATACTTCACCCTATCTCTAATGAGCAACTTAATGTGTTACACTCCTGAGCTAAATTTCAACCTAAGCTCTGATACCAATTATAACGATCCTGACTCGGCCTTCGAAAATCGGCACCCGTACTTCACTTGTACTCGAATGTCGTAGATTCAAACACCGAATCTGGCTCGCCGGAGCTTATAACACCATTAAGTATAATAACACAGCAGAAGAAAGAAATAAATGATATCATATACAACTTCAATGAATACAATATCCAGAATGATATACAACAATGATATGAATAATACACAGCAATATCAGAGATATGATACAATGCTACAGCGGAAATAACAACAATGGAAGAGATCACTCCAAATGATCTACAAAAGAGAATGACTCCAACAACTCCAACATCAAGATTGGAACACCAACACGATGCACCAAGATAAGCAGGTGCAGTCATCAACTCCGATGAAGTGAACTAGCTTCAGATAATCTACTAAACCTGACTATTTGAAAAAAAACCCAACACTAGACTGCCCATGTGGAAAATAGTGGGCACCCAGAGTTTAGGAAGGGAACAATAAACTCCAGGTCAGTCATGGGACTGGTATGAGTAAACAAAAATAGTTTATCTTTAAAACAAACAACAAAAGGATTTTAAACATTGAAATCCGCAATGCTTTTTGGAAAATGAAACTACCATAAGACTTCGACCACACACACAATGCAATCGCAGACTTGGAGGAGATTTCTTCTTATGATAGTCAAACATGCTTACTACGCAAAATCATTTGATATTATTATTAGTGCATAGTGCAGAAAACATTTCGAAAGTATAATATTAATCTTAGCCAGCATAGGTACCATTATATTATACCTGCTATAGCTGCCGCCTGAGGAGACAGGTTATACAACTGCAATCGTAAAGGGCTCGTATTGTTTCTTTGGATTTTCCAACAAATGGTCAGGCTAAGGAACTTCCTATGCCACATGGGAACGCCTCTGGAGGGACGCCCCGAGAACCACCTGGCTCTCTACCAACACAAGGCCGGTTACCTCCTTCCCGGGTAGTAAACCTGAGATATGCCACCCCGGGTCGTTTGCGACCTTTATTCGGGATCTCGATCATAAAGCAACAATCACACAGAGAAAATGAGATTGGAGCAACCACACAGGTAAATATCAGGGCTCCATACCATGATACCACCTTTTTCCAGAAGGAATGGACATACCCTAGGGGAGCTACCCCTGAAACCTTGCCGCATCTTTCCTGTTTCGACCATTTCCGGTCTGTGAGGCTCGATGAGGTCTCGTCCACAAAGCTACGCTTTTTCACAAAGCTACGCTTTTTCACAAAGCTACGCTTTTTCACAAAGCCATGCTTTGATCAACAAACGATCGGCAACACACAACAACACTCAGCATGACACACTACCAAATTGGGAGTATATCACTGATAACCTTCAATTACATAACCTCTGAGCTCGTACGTCTCAGAGAAGGGTGTTAAGCTAAGAGAATAAATCTCTGCCGCCAACAAAAATGTATTTGAAAGAAATCAGCTCTATATCTCAAAGTGTAGTGTCAGACATACAACCACACAAGTCTTTTTCGGGTTCGAACACAACCGAAGGCACGTCCGAAGAAGCCCTTGCAAATCTGGATAATTTCTAATCACGTCCGGACTTCCCATCACAAAGGGTGATCAAATCTCTATATCGGGGACCAGTCGATGCAGAGACATTCGACGAGTTGTCCTTTCATTTTCGAAAATATATGGTCTTCACCACCGGTCTTCAAATGATATCCATAACGTCGTATCATTATTCGGAATGGGTTATATGACACAAAGGTCCTCTCCCGGCTAAACCGAATAATGAGCGCGATATTTAAAAACATATGGATATTGGGATTTCGATTAAGTCACAACTTATTACCCAAAACTTTTCTTTCAAATGGTTTAAACACATTACCATTTTAATCTTTTACGCAAAAAGATTCAATTCACAAAGTTCACATAGTTTCACAAAGATCTATTCATAGATTTTTCAAATCCATTTCCATTTCAATTGGATTAACTCATTTAATCTTTAAAACAAAGATTTAACTTATAGCTTTCAGAACACGTTTCCAAAGATTTATTCGTAACTTGGAAAACCATTTTCATTTCAATCTTGGAATTCTTTTGACACAAATTGGAAATTCATTTCTTATATGAAAGCTTCTATTATTTGAACAAATAATTTCATTTCGGAAAATCTGATCTCATTTATACGAGTTAAAGTCCTTGAGTTAAATTCAAATTCTCAAAACCATACTTTTAAAATGGTTTAAACACATTTATAACATCTTAACCAAAATTTCCAATCATTCAATTCAATTCAAAATTTTGAATTCAAATTCAAATTAAATTATTTAAATTGGAAACTTTACCAAGTTATTCAAAATAACTTTTATCTTAAAAACTCCTTCTCAAAAGTTTTAACATTTAACCCAAATCCATTTTCAAAATCAATTGAAATTAAAATTTCAATTTCAAAAATATAAAATCATCTGTGACTTAACCGATTTCCTCGTGAAATCCATATTTGTGTGTTTAAAGGTGTGGTCCAGGGGTTTTACACAGTAGTGCAACATTACAAATCATAACATCATCACAGATTCAAATACAGCAATACAGTTGATAAGCGGTATAAACAATAACGCTTATCGTTCATTCACAGATAATATACAAATGTATCACAAATAACTGAATAAATTATACACAGCTCAATCCATAGAACAAAATATCACAGATCGGATAGGACAATCAATTCAAGGCATCTCATACAATACAATCATTCATAAGTAAGGTCAACATTCAATAATCATTTATAACCAAGATTAATTAATTGTTCAATCCTAATTAATTCAATTTATTTCCAATTAAATTGATTACTTATGAATTAATTATCCAACCCTGATATATTAATTACAAATCATTTGATATAAATAAATTTATCAAACACCTTAATTAATTATTCTTAATTAATTACTATAACAAATAAATTACTCCTTAATTTATAATTATTTCTTAATCACTATCATTAATTAATTTACCTTTAATAAATTAATTATCCTCAAATTAATTACCTTAATTAATTTATCACATTATCCTTGAATCAATTATTGCTTAATCACTTGATAAATCAATTTTAATCATTAATTAATATTTAATTAATAATCCTTAATATACAAATTAATTATTCCTTACTTAATCTCCATTTGATCTAATTATCCTTAATTAATCATAATAAGTAATTATCCCTAATTACTTAATTAATCAATTATTAATTCGTGATTGATTTCTTAAATAGTTAAACCTTAATCATGAATTAACTTTAAGATAAACTCATTCTTATAAATTTATTTCATTATCATAAAGCATTTAAAAACAATTTACCTTTAAATTTACTTTAAATTCCATTTTTAAATTTAAGATTTAAAATGAATTCAAATTTTACTTTAACAAAGTTTAAACAATTTAAAACCCATTTTAAATCTCATGTTAAAGAAATATCTTTGCTATAAAGAAATTTTAAAGAGTTAAAAACAAATTTCCTTTTAACTTCACCTATTTAAAAGTATAACTCCTTCTATTTAAGCTTTTTTAACATTTGAATTTATAACTTTATTCAAAATCCTGAATTCAAATTTAGATTTAAAACCAGATTTTAAAACTTTGATTTAATCTCTGTTTCAATCATTCCTTCATGATGTAAATCCCATTTTAAATTCAAATTGTTAAAAATATACTTTTAATTGCTTAACCATTTTTAGTTATTAAAACAATTTAAATTTAAAACTTTTATTTTCCAAACTAAGATCTAACCTAAACTTAAATTTATACTTAAACTTTAAATTTAAAAACTCAGTTTTAACCTGACTTTAAAATTTGAACTTCAGTTTAAATTTTGAAAGGAAACAGAACATGGTTCTGTTTAAACCTAGAAATCAGGTTATACCCGAGCTACCCCATATCTCCTTCGAGTCCAACCCCCCAAGACTTCGAGCTACTCATACAAACTACTCGAGGAAACTCGAGTACCCATCCTACCTAAAATCAAACTTCACCAGGAACAAAAATACACCGTGCTCGTGCACGTGCACGTCGCCGATGGCTACCTCCGGTCATCGCCACTACGTCGAGCAAGTCGACAATCATCTCCAGACTATTCTCCGACCACCAGCACGCCGCCATCACCTCGAACTCGAAATCGAGCATCATCACCAAAACTGGAACAAAACCCAAATTGACAAACCACCTCGCCACCGACGAACCACGCCACCAGAACCTATGCAATTCCATACAGAGCAACGTCGCGCCCCTAAGCCTCTATCCCCCTAGGTCCGATGACACTCGATCGACCATAGACTCCGCGGCAACTCAATTTCCAAGCTCGACCAAAACTAGGGTTAAAACCTAGATCAACTCGCCGCCGACGCCACGACCATCATTCGACGCTTCCACCATTTTTCCTAGACTCACCGTACTCTCTTCCACCTCCACACAAAACCACGACTCCCAAAACTCCTCCGACTGCCTGAAATTGGTCGAAACCCACTTACAGTTCAACTGAGAACTGCTCTTAGAACGCTCCACTAAAAATCTTGATTTTGTTCTTAAAATTCATGGTTTTTGGAATCGAGTTAGGTAAAGTAAGTGACATTCGAAACCATGATCCTCGAAATTGACAAGATTTTAAGTTTTCCTCTGTATATTTTAAATTTTCCAGAAAACTTAAACTAACTATCATTAAAAATATTTTTACAATTAGGATCTAGTTTATTCAAGCATTTTTCATTTAAACATCAATGCTTATAAGAGAATGATGGAAGAGATTTTGGTTTGTGATTCTATTTCTAGCCTGTAAACACAAGAACAGGTATATATGCCTATATAACAGACATGCACTGATATATTCACATTCATACAACATTTTCCACAATAACTACAAGCATTAATCCTAAAATATCAAGATATATTAACAGATTCAAGCTTAAGTGTGTTAGTTTACTCACATTGGTTTACAGAAGAAAGATCAGAGCCTCTACTTGAACAGGCTTGAATATCTTGCCTTCTTTTGATCCTCTGATTCAAGTTGAATTGCTTGATTTGTTTTGTTGTTTGATGTTTTCAGTTGAATTCTTGTTTAAGTTATGAGATGATATTACTTCAGTTTTGCTTAGTTATGTTTTGAACGAACTGAAATGGAAAATTTGATATGTAGGAGATTGTTGTACAGGGTAAATATATTTGTACAATATGTTTTGTACAATGTTTTATCAGAGATATTTTTATCTTTGTTGGCTGATGGCACTTTGTCTTTGTGCTGATATGATAACGTTTTGGCCAGCATTAATTAGGCTTGTACAAATGTATATTTTATTTTGTTTCTTCTTTAGCAAGCTTCATTCATATGTATATTATTATTTCAAGTGTTCATACTTATGTGTATATACTTGAATGTATATTTATTCCCTTTCTTTTGCAAGCTAACACACATACATTTACTTGTTTCATTTTATTACTCACATCCAATTTGATTTTGTTTACACACTTGTATGTATTTTTATTTTTCTTTAGTAATATTGCTAAATAAATTTCTATTTTAATTTTGTTGTTAGATTTTATTTAATGTGTTTACTTTATATATTACATAGTTTACCCTTTTATATATTTATTTCTAGCTTAAATTATTATTATTAATTTTACTTTAATATTTATTGTCTTGTATTTAATCTATAAATTCAAATTATTATTAACCATCAATTCTAAATTTAAAATTACTTATTTATTTTATTTTATACTTATGTCAATGTATATACATTTATATTTATTTTTCAAACCATTTATATTTAAGATTTTAAATTCAAATAATTTAACACATTTTTATTTGAACTCGGGGAAACTCGCATCAATTTATCGATAAATTTCACAATTTTTATTCAAAAACTAAATTAATTATCAATTTAAATTTATATAAAATTCGAGGTCGTTACAAGCTCCAAACGACTCCAAATCAGTTCTGGAATGTAGTGCTCTTCGCCATGATTCCATCGCCATTTGTTACGTCCAATTCCGACCTCGTATGCGACAGATATGCAATTTATAAGAATCGGCATTTATTAAAACAATTTACATAATTTGAATTAAATTAGATTTCCATTACTCACTCAACCAAGCTCATCCACGCACGTACCCGACCCACAACTACTTCATCCCCAATCCTCCTCCTACCTTTTCTCTCGCCTATACATAATGATACATTGTCGTGCACGTTCAACCATGACACGACGCTCCGGTCACCAATACCCAAAGCTGCTTCCACCATCAATCCTCTCTTCAGCCGCTCGTCATGACCATTACGCCCACGCCACGCTCGGCCCACCTCCTCGAGTTGTGATTAGCTCATCGCCCACGACCTGGGAATGTCGTGCATCTCAACGAGCAACCGGACCTCACGATTTTCTGGCCACAGCTGCCATTCGACGAGGCAAACACGAATCACTCCACCATACCTCGAATCGAAGACCACAACTCTATAGATATCAAGCCCTAGCTATTAGCTTGCTCACGACATCATAGTTGAACCCCATCAATCATGGCCGCATCTATAAATATGCATATCAAGTTGAAACTCGTAATGAACTAAGAATTTTAAAATTGGTTTAGGAATTTTTCGTTTTGTATTTCAAGAGGATTAATTTTTTTTTCAAGCTTTCATTCTTTCATTTTTTTCTTCTATTTTCATTTACTTGCTGTGTGATTAAAAAGAAGAGAAAGGGGACGCATGATTTAAAAGGGACGGGTATAGACTAGGGTGGCTGATGGAAAGAAAGTTGGCTGATGTGATGGAATGGTCAAGTCAATATATAAATTATTTAAAAATTCAAAAATATCAAGCTAAATTTTTTGAATCCCAATCAAGGCATGCTGCCAGGCATTCATAATGTTATACCCCTATTTCGAATGCAATGGAACTTGTTTTGAGTCCCAAATTCGATCGTATGTGGAAGATAGCTTTTTGAACCCCATTATAATATTAAATTCAACACGTTTCTATCCTGTACGACCAAACGACAACTCCAAATGCTACGAAATTTGAAATCCGATAATATTACACTATTACGGATCAAATAGAACTAGTTTCGTCGAAATCCGAGACTGTGTCCCGGAAGGCAATTTTACAATGCTAATTTAAACGAGTTATTTTTAAAATCAAGTAAATCACTTTTAAATTCAATTTAAAAGTTCTATTACCGCCATTCTTATGAATATAAATTTAATAAGCCTTTAAATCATTTTTTTCCAAATAAAAACCCAAGATTTAAATTATTTTCACGATTTCAATTATTTAATTCGATAATTAAATTATCAATAAATCATTATATTTGAAATTCAACCTATTAAATCGATAAAATTTCACTTTCCAATATTTAAAATTAATTAAATAAACAATTTCAGATAACCCAAAATTCTGGGTCGTTACAGATGTAGTGGAAATAGTGCCTTCGGTTCATTCATTACCTTAACGACTTGTATGGATGAATGCTAACATTGTGTCATCACTTGGAAGGCAATGTCAGTATTCCAAATGTGCAGTGCTTTTCAAAGGTACTGACGTAACCTCAGGCCTCACCAACCGGGAATGGGAAAAATAGGGTATGCAACACGGCTATGTGGGTCGCTCCCATTAGGGTATGTCATCACCAGATCTAGACTCGATATTTATCCCATGGTATGCTCCAGTACGGTTGCTGATCACAACCATGGTGGTGATATATTTGGTACTACTAGTCAAGTGGTAGGCCGGTTCTATGTAGCAGGGGTAAAAGATGTTCTTGTCAGACCCCGAGTGCATTTTATCTAGAAGTGCACTCTTCGGAAGGTAGTTCCTTACCTTGCCATGTATGAAACACAATTTCCAATAAGTGCCTTCGGATTTAGTTGTATACCTATTATGCTGGAATTTAATTAATGTAAAAATTTCGGCTATCTATATATTTACTTGAAAACCCTAGACACTTTTATAATATCACTGATTTTTTTCTATATAAAGTGTTCTGGTTATCGTAAGGTAAAAACTCGTCCGTGTTTATGTGCGACGTGGTCTTACGAGATACCCTTGATTTTTAAAGTGTTTTAAAATTAAATTTCAATTGTTTTGAATTTACTCACACCAAACTCATGTCTGACTCAGATTTTTATCTTCTTTCCCTAAAACTCTTGGGTACTCAAATTTTTACGAGTAGCCAAGTGATCCAGGTTTTTCACGATAGCATTTTGGAGGAGCTGGAGCAGGTGGCTTCATCGATAGCTAGCTAGTATCTATTTCCGCTGCATATGTATATATATGTATTTTGGACTTGCGATGTAAGGACAAGTAGTTATAATTGTCCTAGTGTGGAGCTTGTACTATATGACTCTGATGTATTATGGTAGCAGTGACTATGTATAATTTTATGCTATATATTATATGTTGTTCCTTTCCGATGTGAGATTCTGTAATTGTCAAATTTTCTTCTTATCTTTCTTTTTCTTTTACCCATAATGACTCGTCTTTCGAAGTAAGGAAGGCAATTCATTATAGTTGGTATCAGAGCTTAGGTTGAGCGAACACCTAGGCTTTGGGTTGGAGTCAACTTCGAGAGAGCGTATTTGTAATTTTTATTCGTATATCTATATATATTCCTGATAATTAAATATCTGCTTAATAAGGTTGATTAGTGCCATCCTTTTGGAGTTATCTCGTCTAAGTATTCTAAGTGTTATCTTACTATGTCCAGGTAGTAAGAAATGAGCAACACAGGCAGACGAGGTAGGGGAGCAAGTAGCACTATGACTACAGATGGTTGAACCCCATATCCTAGAAGAGTTGGGATTGTCATAGAAGTAGCACCAATGCAGCCAAGGTTGAACTTTGCAACCATGTGCAAAGTCTACATTAATCTGGGAGGAAAACCGTTTAAAGGAACAGAGCCTATGGTAGAAGTGCAAGCCTGGTTGCGATCTTGCGAGAAGATTTTCAAGGGTCTTGACTTATCAAATGAACAAAAGGTTCTTAGCAGCATGGTAACTACAAGAAGGGGCAACAACTTGGCGGGACTCCCTTACAATGAATGTTTCAAAAGAGGAGATCTCATGGACCCGATTTAAGGAACTTTTTGAGGACCAGTTCTTGCAAACAGCAGGGAAGACGAGGATGTATAGAAACTTTATGGACCTGAAGCAAGGGGGTTTATCTGTAGCAGAATATGAGACCAAGTTCAACGAGCTAACTTGCTTTGGTCCGAAATTGATCAACACCTAGTTAAAGAAGAACGAGATGTTTATCTTGGGCATGAAAGAGGAATACCATGAAAGAATGACTATTCATGTTAAGAGTTCTTTTATAGATGTGGTTGATATGTCTCTAAGGTACGAGGCCTTGGAAACAAGAAGCCTACTCCAGTAGCACCTAGTGGAAATGCAAGTGGGAACAATTCCAACAAAAGGAAGTTCAACCCCAATTGGAAGAATCAAGAAAAAGGGAAGCCGGGTAGAGAGACTCAAGGGAATCATTTCAAGGATTTTATTTGCCACAAGTGCCAGCAGAAGGGCCACATCGTGAAGTTTTGTAGGAATTCTGAAGTTCAGTCGCAACAGCGGCAGCAACAAAATGGACATATCTCTCCAATGGTCCAGAAGACCCTCTTTTTCAATTGCCATCGGTGTGGGCATATGGTAAAAGACTATCCACTCGTGAAGAAAGTGCACCAGCCCAAGGTGTATGCTATAAAGGATGAGCCATCGACTTCAGCAGACGTGAAAGGGAAAGGCGCCCTCGAAGATACCTTACTTATTAATAGCATTTATGTTATTGTTTGATACTGGTGCCTCTCATAGCTTTATTTCCTTAGAATCAATAGGCAAGTTTCACCTCATTCCTACTATTGTAGAAAACCCTATGTGTGTATCTAACCCCATAGGTGGGGTAACCCACTTGAATATGATTTGTAAGAATGTGCCAATTTCTACCTTTCCCATAACTTTTCTTGCGACCCGTATGTCTTAGAATTTAAAGGATTTGACATTATATTGGGTATGGATTTGTTATCCAAGTATGAGGCTGTCTTAAAATGTGATAATAGAACTGTATCTTTAGTAACCAATGTAGGGACAAAGGCTAAGGTATCATGTAAGAAACCTGGTATCCATATGTGTAGTTTCCTTTATTCCCTTGAAGCAGCACAATAAAATTTAGGGTCTATTGAAGTTGTTAGGAATTTTTTCGATGTGTTTGAAGAAGTTAAAAGCTTACCCCTTCATCGAGAAACAAAATTCTGAATTGATTTAGTTCCTAGTGCAAGGTCTGTGATTCAACCCAAGCGAAGGATGGCCTCAAGGGAGAGAGATTAGTTAGTAAATCAAAGCCAACATTTATTGGAGAGAGGATTGATTAGACCCACTCATTCGAGTTGGGGTTCCGCAATGGTTTTTGTGGCTAAGTCTGACGGATCTTTAAGACTATGTGTGGATTATAGGGAATCGAATAAGCTGACCATTAGGAACAAGTACCCCTTACCTCGCATCGACGACCTCTTTGATCAACTCCATGGGGCTATGGTATTTTCTCAGATGGATCTAGCTATTGGATTCCATCAGTTGGGGTTTTTTTGAAGATAGTATACCCTTAACTGCATTTAGGGACCCATACTTTTTCTTTGAGTGGTTGGTTATGCCTTTCGGGCAAACCAATGCACCTGCATGCTTTGTAGACCTGATGAATTGTGTTTTTAGAGATGTTCTTAATAAGTTTGTGTTGGTTTTCGTCGATGACATTCTCATCTATTCTAAGTCCGAAGAGGAGCATAGACACCATTTGGAAGTGGGGTTAGAGACTTTACGAAGGCATGTTCTGAAGGCAAAGTTCTCTAAGTCCCATTTTTGGCAGTCAGAGGTAAGATTCTTAGGCCATATTGTGTCAGGGGAAGGCATTTCTATAGACCTAATGAAGGTGGAAGCTGTGCAAGAGTGGAAGCAACAGTGAACTCCTACAGAAGTTCGTAGTTTCTTAGGCATGGCAGGGTACTCTAGAAGGTTCATAAAAGATTATTCTCAGATTTCTTCTCATTTGACTAAACTAACTAAGAAGGATGAGAAGTTCATATGGACTCCGAAGTGTGAAGAAGCATTTTTGGAATTAAAGAAGAGACTTACCAGTGCACCGGTGTTGGCTGTTCCGGATGGGAAAGTGGATTCACTATTTATATTGATGCATGTGGTGTGGGTTTGGGTGTAGTCCTGATGCAGAATGGAATGGTGATTGCATATGCTAGTAGGAAGTTGAAGCCTTATGAGAAGAATTATGCTATGCATGACTTGGAGTTGTTAGCTGTTGTCTTTGCATTGAAAATGTGGAGGCATTATTGTTATGTAAAGATCGTTCTATTCCTTTTTAGTTCATTCTAAAATATTTAGAGTTACTAGTAAGTTGGTTTTCTTTCTTTAACTAGGTGAAAAATTCGAGCTATTCACTGATCATAAGCTCCTAAAGTACCTCTTCATTCAAAAGGATCTAAACCTAAGGCAATAAAGGTGGTTAGAGTTCTTGGCGTCCGATGACTTGGATATCCTCTATACGCTAGGAAAGGCTAATGTGGTGGCGGATTCTTTAAGCAGGAATGCAGTCTTGACTCTTTTGGAGGTTACACCGACTCTTCTACAAAGGATAACAAGAAAGCAAAGGATGGATAGGAGCTTTTGGGCAATCACCAAGAGAATTGAGGAAGAGCAGTGTTCTAGTTTCAAGATTGATAGCCAAGGAGTCTTGAGGATGAATGGACGGATATGTGTACCAAATGTCGATGGTCTTCGGCAAGAAGTATTATGGGAATGTCATCGATCCAAATTGAGTATCCATCCAGGTGTTTCTAAGATGGATAAGGACATGAAGTGGGTATTCTGGTGGAAAGGATGAAGAGGGATATCTCAATATTTGTTAGCATGTGTTCAACCTGTTAGCAAGTGAAAGGGGATCACTAAAGGACAGCTGGATTACTTTAACCTTTGGAGATTCCAAAATGGTAGTGGGGATGATATCCATGGATTTTATTGATGGTTTACCTAGAACCAGGAAGGGAAATGAAGGAGTATGGGTCATTGTGGACCGGTTAACTAAGATTGCCCAATTTATTCCATTCAAGCCAACTAGAACTGCAGCTTCATTGGCAGAGATTTTTATGAGGGAGATAGTTCGTCTACATGGAGTTCCAACAAGTATAGTAACTGATCGAGATCCTATCTTTACCAGCAAATTTTGGGAAGCATTGCAAGAAGCCTTGGGAACCAAGCTAAGCTTGAGCATAGCTTACCATTCCCAAACGGATGGACAGACGGAGCGAGTAAATCAGATTTTAGAAGATCTTCTGAGGGCGTGTATTCTGGATTTTGGTGGATAATGGGAGGATCATCTGCACTTAGTGGAATTCTCCTATAATAATAGTTATCAAGCAAGCATAGGCATGGCACCTTATGAAGCTCTCTATGGAAGGCCGTGAAAGTCACCAGCTTGTTGGGTGGTGTCTGGAGATCGTTTACTCCTTGGTTCGAATATGATTCATGAGGCGTCAGAAAAGGTTGAAAGGATTAAGAAAAGAATGAAGGAAGCTCAAGACTGCCAAAGAGCTATGCTGACAGAAGGCTAAGGAATTTGGAATTTGCTATTGGAGACTTTGTGTTCGTGAAGATTTCGCCAATTAGAGGAGCGATTAGATTTGGAACGGCGGGGAAGATAGCTCCAAAGTATGTCAGACCTTTTCGTATTCTAGAAAGGATTGGGCCCCTTGCTTATAAGGTTGAGTTGCCAGAAAGGATGGTAGGTGTCCATAATGTGTTCCACATATCCCTCTTGAGGAAGTATGTTCATGACCTGTCATTGATCGTGGAGCTATCGGTTCTAGAGGATTTGGAAGTCGAACCAAACTCGACAATGGTTAGACATCCAGTGCATATTATAGGGATTGCCATCGACTCCAAACTCGAGATCATCAATCCACTTCACCGTTTCTTCGACACTTCATCCAGCTTCAATTCCCATAATCGCAAAGATTCCGGTCACGAATACAAATCGCAATTATCACGACAACGAAGCCCAAAAAAACAACAGCTAAAACCCTAGTTTAACAAATTCCTAACGCCACAACATTATATAAATTAAATTCATATTTTTCTCACGTTCACTGATGCTACAGCTTGCTTCATCCACAATCTCGACTTACAGTTTGCCGTGGATCACTAGAATTTGACCAAAATAAAGTTTCCGTTCAACTCATCATTTCTCACGAATTTCAATCTTAAAAATTATGATTTTACTGCCTAAATTTATCATTTTCTAAGGCCAATCTAGATTTGTAATTTAATTCAGAAATTAAGATGATGAAATTTTTTAGTTATATTTGAATTATCTCTGTATATTTATATTTCTGTAAACATTTATAAATGTTGAATCTTTAAACTATTTTTAATTTTGATATTACACTGTAATGATCATCTTCCATTTAAAGATGAAGGTTTGAATATGATTGTTGAGAGAGATATAAATTTTCAAATGAAAAATGAAACCTGAGAAATCAACAGAGGAGTGTATGTATGTATAAATATTCACAGAGACATGCACATTCATAACAGAACAGGTAAATCACATTCCAGAAAACATTCATGCAAATAAAAATTCAATATTTCCATATAGATTTATCATATGAGATTGATTAAAACTGTTTTTAAAAGAAAATTTACTCACCTTTAATCCCAGAGACCAAAACAGAGCATATGTTCCAGGCTTTAGATTTTTGAATTCTGGCAAAAACTTTTAATTTCACTTTGTTGTTGAAATCCTTTGCATGCCTTCAATTTTGATGATTTAAAAGTTGCTGTTGATCTTCATTCGAAATGCATGTTTGAATCCTAGATTTTTATCTTCATTTGCATTGAGAATTTTTTACAGGCTTTGATCTTTTTCTTTGAAAATTTGTTACAATGGTTAGATCAGGATGAGAAGAGACTTCAGAATAAGGTGGTGAAGTTGGTTAAGATCCAATGGAGTGAGGATCCTAGGGATTGCACTTGGGAGACTTTGGATCGTATGAGAGAAGCTTATCCAGAGTTGATGTTAGGAAGGATGGTTGTTGCTTGTTGTATGTATAGTGTATGTCTTATTGCTATGGTTACTTAGTGTATGACTTTTGTATGTGCTTTATGATATAAATATATGACTTTTGTATGTCTTGAGTTATCTTCTTGCTTTCTAATTTCGGGACGAAATTCTATTAAGGGGGGAGAAATGTAACGACCTGCAATTTGATAGCTTAAATTATGGATATTTAAATATATTTTTATATAATTAAATTATGGATTTTATAACTAAAATAAACTCTTTTTAATTAATAATAATTGATGGTGAAATCATTTTAAAAATTTGTTTACAAAGATATAAAGTCGAAGAAGGGTAGAAAATGTGACCGGAATTCATTTTCCAAATTTTCGATTTTTCGTCGGCTAAAAGTTATCGAAAATGTTGTAACACTTTTTAACACACATACACACATTTGTAAATCATTTTATTCATGTTTTAGTAGTTGTGTACATGTATGTACATTTAATAATGCCTTTATATATATAGGATAAGATTTTGTTTCAAAAAAAGTTAAAAATGTATAATATATAAGATACTTCTTCCAACATTTAGTACAAATGGTGTCATGACATATTTCCTTTGACAAGATAGCTTGGTGGCTAGGGAGGGGGTGGATTTTTGATGGAAAAGGGAGGGGTGAGGTGGCAAAAGAAGAGAGGGGGGTATGGTACAAAGGGCATTTTGGTAATTTCACTTGTTAACATATTATAAAAGGGAATTTTCTTAATCAAATTTCATTTTTCTCATTCCATTTCCTATCTCCTAAAGCTTTTAAAATCTTTTTCATGGCTTCCTAAAGAGAAATAGAAAAAAAAGAGAAGACTTTCACGTTAAATTCACTTCAAAGCTTGTTTAAACTCCATAAAATCAATATCTTCGTTTCTTTCTTCAAATTCAACCACTCTTCCTCCAAAACTTTCCAAGGCCGAACCCTCTTGAGGGTTAAAAGCATATGAAGGCTTCATTTTGCTAAGAAAGTAGAAAGGTCTAAGTCGTACTCGAGTTCGGAAGAGAAAATACTTTAGTTCGTCGAGTTTTCGGTGAGTAAATTCTAATTTTTGGAAAGAATTAAATTATGTGCTTATGTTGGTTTGATTTGGTTATGTATAAGCATATATAATATGGTGTTGGATTTCAGAATAAATTGGATGTGTTTATGTGTGCTAACATGTGGTTTACCGAATGGTTTGAAATTGGTAAGTTAGTGTTATGGTTGGTTGTAAAGAGATGATATTTAAAGTGTTTTGGTAAGGTATTGGTTTGGTATTCTATGTGTTTGGATTATGATTGAAATGGATATGGAAGTTGGTTCTTTGGATGTTGAAATGGACTTGAGATCCGATTGAAACAAAATCGTTTACTTATTTCGGTTCCTTAAAGATGGGTTGTTCCTTTAATTTGTTTCCTAACTTTTCTAAAAAAAAATTTAAGAAAATTATACCTTTATATGTTTAGGTAAACGAGAATGGAAAGTCAAAGTTTTGGATGATAACTTAGAAAAGGAATTCTAAGTTATTGCATCCATAGCGATAGTCGCTATGGATGTAGTTTGGAACTCAAATTTTCAAAGTTTGTATTTTTTTTCAAAGTGTTTTTAAAAATCTTTTACGGACTAAATTATCGACATTAAGTTAATAATAACTTAATTAAGTATTTTTTTATATAATTAATTAATTAATTAATAATAATTAATTATTAATTAATTTATAATTAAGGTAAAGAAATTAGCATTAATTAATACTAATTAAGTAAATTAATTATCTATTAATTAAGAAGTTAATTAATAGTTAACTAAGTTAAAAAAGTAATTAATTTTTAATTAATCAAGTTTAATTATTTGAATTTTTAATTTAATTTAATTTAATTTAATTATTTATTATTATTTATTTAAAGGTTAATTATTTAATTAATTATTATTTAATTAGAGGTTAATTATAAATAAAGGTTATTTAATTAAAGTTTAATTTATTTTAAAATTGATTAAGGTTTAATCATGATTAATTATTATTAATTAAGGTTTAATTAACCTTTAATTATTATTTAATGGAGATTTAATTTTAAAGGTTATCTTACCCCTTTAGTTGTTTATTTTCAATGTTCCTTTTTAAGTGGATTGTTTTAGACTACGGATCTCTTGTCCATACCATTAAGTTGCCAAATAAATTAAAGTAGTTAGAATAAAAGGTTGACACTTTTTATTGGAAATAAGTCAAGTTGTACTTATTACAAATACCGCATTTCGGGAACATGACGAATACAAGGGAGTTAATTTCGATAAGCGAGTCATGATTTAAACATATGTAATCTAATTCTATATGTGAATCTTTACACTTTGATATTGGAATTGCTCACTATAGTTAACATGACCCTTAACTATTAGCGAATGTTGGCTCGAAGAGACCGGGATCAGATAGCAATGGTTATAAGGAAACCACTTCGAACCAATGTAAGCGTGAAATTGGAAGGTTTGAAGTCATGATCCAAGATGAAGATTATGAAGTGCAAGGGCTATTTGCTATTAACCCTAAGGGTGATTCCAAATGGGGTGTAGTGGAAATAGTTCCTTCGGTTCGTTCATCACCTGAACGACTTGTATGGATGAATGCTGACATTGTGTCATCACTTGGAAGGAAATGTCAGTATTCCAAGTGTGCAGTGCTTTTCAAAGGTAATGACGTAACCTTAGCCCTCACCAACCAGGAATGGAAAAAACAGGGTATGCAGCAGGGCTATGTGGGTCACTCCCATTGGGGTATGTTATCACTAGATCTAGACTCGATATTTATCCAATTTTGGTATGCTCCGGTATGGTTGCTGATCACAACAGTGGTGGTGACATATTCGATACTACTAGTCAAGTGGTAGTCCAGTTCTGTGTAGCAGGGGTACAAGATGTTCTTGTCAGACCCCGAGTGCATTTTACCTAGAGGTGCACTCTTCGAAAGGTAGTTCCTTACCTTGCCATGTATGGAACCCAATTTCCAATAAGTGCCTTCAGATTTAGTTGTATACATATTATGCTGGAATTTAATTAATGTAAAAATTTCGGCTATTTATATATTTACTTGAAAATCCTAGACACTATTATAATACCACTGGATTTTTTCTATATAAAGTGTTTTGGTTATGGTAAGGTAAAAACCCGTCCATGTTTACGTCCGGCGTGGTCTTACGAGATACCCTTGATTTTTAAAGTGTTTTAAAATTAAAATTTCAGTTGTTTTAAATTTACTCACACCAGACCTATGTCTGACCCGGCGTTTTATCTTCTTTCCGTAAAACTCTTAGGTACTCAAATTTTTACGAGTAGCCAAGTTTTCCAGGTTTTTCATGATAGCATTTTGGAGGAGCTGGAGCAAGTGGCTTCACCGATAGCTAGCTAGTATCTATTTCGACTGTGTATGTATATATATACATATATTTTGACTTACGATGCAAGGACAAGTAGTTATAATTTTCCTAGTGTGGAGCTTGTACTATTATGACTCTGATGTATTATGATAGTAGTGACTATGTATAATTCTATGTTATATATTATATGTTGTTCCTTTCCGATGTGAGATTCTATGCTGTCAAATTTTCTTCTTATCTTTCTTTTTCTTTTACCCATAATGACTCGTATTTTGAAGTAAGGAAGGCGGTTCGTTACAATTCCAAATTCATAGATATATACATAGACATAGAAACACTTTGTTTAGAAACTAAGAACTGCTAAAGGAGAATTGCGAGCTTTTCTATATATATATGTCTAATTTAACACTCTTATAGAATACTTAATTAAAACTAAAATAGGTGTAAGATTAGTTTGAATTCATAGACTTTCAAATAATTTCTTTGAAAACAATTTGTGTATATATGTGTAAGAATGAACTTGATAAGTGTAACAACAATCTTGTAATGCTTCTTTAACAAAGAAATCAATAATCCAAGCATTCGTAGGTTTGGAAATAGGAGCTAGGAGGAAGCCAAATCATCACTTTAATGCAACATCAATAATACAAGGCAAGCACACTAAAAAGGGGAAGAAGCACTGGAACATGCTGTTCCAGGCTCCGACCGGTCGACCGGTGGGTCACCTGGAACAGCACGTTTCAGGTGATTCTTCCCCACCGTCGACATTGTGAGTCTCCGGTGTGATTTCCTAGCATTCAGGTCTTCTATTTAGCACTTCTAGGTCATAGTATACAAGCATGGAACTAAGAACAACACAACATATAATCAAAGCATAAAAAACAAGGGCAAAGTTATCTACACGATATAATTTATCTACCATGTAAATAACAGGGTTCCTAACAAACAAAATCATCCAAACATCATACAAGAACTCAAATTAAAACATGCACCCATCATGCAATTGAAATTAGAGCAAGTTGTGAGTTTCAACTCACCTATCTTCTTGAAAAGGAGTTAATCACAACAACAGCTAGAAATTTCTTTAATTAGAAAACACTAAAATTATTTCATGTATTCTTACACGTGAATGCTTTAGAAAATAATTAACAAAATGTTTAAAAACATAGATTAAAATGAATCAAAAATATAACTTCTTGAGTATAATTAAATTATGAATTTGGGATAGGAATTCACAATTATAAATGCAAGCAAAAGACAAGCACTTCGTAAGTCACTAATCATCGTCGTGCGCTTCACACGTAATTAAATAAGCACTTTGCCAATCGACTATAAGACAAGCGCATCATAAGTCAACACCAAATATAAACACATCGCTCGTCGTCATCAATATCATCCCAATAGATAAAACTTCGCATCTCAATACAATTACAAGCACATAGCAAGCAATAACTCATTTGTAAACAAGTAACACTAGATAGGCATGAAAACCCATAAAATCCGCATAAAACAGATTAAAGTACAAGTCTAAAACTCGACGAAATAAGTGTTGTATACTTTCTATAAGTAATCATTCAAGTAACGACCGCATGTCCCATAGCCACTCGGATTTACTCATATATTTACTATAAGTTAGTAAACTCCACTCGAAAAGTGTAATCTACTTTCAATTAGTAACTAAAAAAGTTTCACCGAATGTCCCATAACCACTTAGTGACACTTAATTATTTACTAAGCGATTATAAATTCCCACTCGTGCAAACTAATGTTCATTCGAACAGGTCTAAGAACTAACCGGTGAAGTAAACGCAAGCATTTCATACCACTTGTTTTACTAGACCATTTAATTAAATTCCTCATTCAAGTGAGATGAATGTTTGTATAATAAAATAGTTTTGTTTTGAAATCCATTTTGAAAATATTTATTTTAAAAAGACTAATATTATACAAAGAGGAAGCATAAATAGATATATATTTAAAACTATAAAACTTTCTTCACCATTCCTTTTTAAAGTTTATAATATATATATATAATTCTCCAAATTCTTTATTATTCCAAATTCATATATATATACATAGATATAGTAACACTTTGTTTAGAAACTAAGAACTAATAAATGAGAATAGTGAGCTTTTCTTTATATATATATACACGTGTCTAATTTAACACTCTTATAGAATACTTCCTTGAAACTAAAATAGGTGTAACATTAGTTTGAAATCATAGAATTTCAAATAATTTCTTTGAAAACAATTTGTGTATATATGTGTAAGCATGAACTTGATAAGTGTAACAACAATTTTGTGATACTTCTTCAACAAAGAAATCAATAGTCCAAGCATTCATAGGTTTGGAAATAGGAGCTAGGAGGAAGCCAAATCATCACTTTAATGCAACATCAATAATACAAGGCAAGCACACTAAAAAGGGGAGGAAGAAGCACTGGAACATGCTGTTCCAGGCTCCGACCGGTCGACTGGTGGGACACCTAGAACAACATGTTTTAGGTGATTCTTCCCTATCGTTGACGTTGTGAGCCTCCGGTGTAATTTCCTAGCATTCAGGTCTTCTATTTAGCACTTCTAGGTCATAGTATACAAGCATGCAACTGAGAACAACACAACATATGATCAAAGCATAGAAAATAAGGGCAAAGTTATCTACATGATATAACTTATCTACCAAGTAAATTATAGGGTTCCTAACAAACAAAATCATCCAAACATCATACAAGAACTCAAAATCAAACATGCACCCATCGTGCAATTGAAATTAGGGCTAGTTGTGAGTTTCAACTCACCTATCTTATTGAATTAAGCAGTAAATCGCAGCAGCAGCTAGAAATTCTTTAACTAGAAAACCTTAAAATTATTTCATGTATTCTTACACGTGAATGCTTTATAAAATAATTAACAAAATGTTTAAAAACATAGATTAAAATGAATCAAAAATATAACTTCTTGAATATAATTAAATTATGAATTTCTATTTATTCTTAAAAACAAGTTTAATAATTTTAAATCATTTTTATTAATAAAATAAAAGATGTAAAACAAATTCTTTATTTTTCCTAACAAATGGATTTATTTAAAACTCTAGAAATATTCACTTCATAAATTAATTCATTAATACAATCAAACTTTACAATTCTCATTCTAAAGAATCCATTTATTATCTATCAAAATCAAACTTATTATTTAAATTTACAATTTAAATCATTATTTTATTTTTAATTAATCAACAAAAATTCAGAGTTGTTACATTGATGGAATTTGGAGGCGTGACGGATTTGGAGACGAAACTTGTATATATTATATATATTGAAAATAAAGTGTGTATTAAAGACTTGATGTGACAATGTCTGGTGTTATGCGAGTTTGGACTGTATAGAGTTATGATATTGTATCTGGTATGTATTAAACTTAATATTTGTGTAATATGATATTTTGTGTAACCATTCGCTATGAGACTTTGAAAGTTATTAGTTAGTTTTAATCTTGTGCTCTCTCTATGTATATCATATGTATTATCTTCCAACGCCTCACAGTTTGGAGACTTTGTTGTGTAGTTACGGGATTTCGAAATGGCGGGTTGTTATATTTGGTATCCAAGCATAGGTTATAGGATCTAGAAGATATCAAGAGATAGTATTTGTATATTTTATAAAATATATAATTTATTAGAGCTAAATTTAAATTTGTAAATACTCCATATCTTATTCTAGTCTCTGATTATCTAGTTATCTATTGTGGAGTTCCTAATGAATCTCGTTTATAGATTACTGAAAGCATGAATAGTTCAGAGAAAACTAGAACAGGGACCAATGTTGGTAGAGCTAACACTAGTGCGAGTAAAAGTACCCGAGTAGATGTCCTTGAGATTCCTGGCGTAAACATGCCCTTTGGTTCTATAGGTTTCTCCAAGCAACTGCTCAGACTAGTACCGCTACCATCTCCACCGAACGCTTCAATAGAAGTTGTGGTTGTTGTCCCACCACCAAATGTTGACTTCCCTAAACTCTGCAAATATTTTGCCAACTTTGGTAGGAAGCCATATACTAGGACAAAATTCTATGCAACAATTATGACATGGCTAAGTAACTGTTATAAGATATTCGGTTTATTGGGACTAAGTGATGAAACTATGAGGCAGTTAGCAGTTGGGCATCTACAGGAAGATGTAGCAAATTGGTGGAGGTTTGTTATAGTCGAGACGGAGGAGAATACCATTATTGGGAAGTTTTCAAAAGAAAGTTTGAGGTGAAATTATTTTTTGGAGTAAAGAAGGGAATGTTATTGGAAGAATTTATTCAGCTTAAGCAGGGAGACATGACCGTAAAGGAGTATGTGAATAAATTTAAGGCGTTCGCGAACTTCGAGCTCAATTGATCAATACCCAGGAAAAGAAAGATGATAAATTCGCTAAGGGGTTGAATTCCCTCGTAGAAGGAGTTGGCTTTGAATCTAATACCACTGGGAGAAACTTTTGAGAAATCGGTTGAGGGTGCCTTAATGAATACCATGAGTGGAAATTTGAATAAGGAGCAAGCATCAGATGGAGATCAGAACAAGCAAAAGAATGAAGGACTGCAAGGTGGATAGAATAAGAAGCAAGTTACTGTGTATAGGAGGTATAACAAGACATAGCTAAGAATTGTAGGGTGAACCTTAAGAAGGGAACAAAAATGTTATTAGTGTGGTAAGATGCGACATTTGGCGAGAGATTGTAGGTTGAAACCATCAGGACAACAAGGATGGTTGGGATAATAGTAACAATTGAAAGGAATCAAGTGCTATAATTGTGACTAGATAGGACATTATAAGAGGGAGGATCCATCCCGGTTAAATATTTTCCTATCACATGATTGCGGGAAATGTGATATGATAATTCTATATGAGCCTAACATTTTCATGATGAAGTCGTATTTGTATTCATTAATCCTATCACATAATGAGTTGGCATTTATCCCCGTAGTTAAAGATTTTACTGACGCATTCGTTGAAGTTTCTGGACTTCTGCCCTGTAGAGAAATCGAGTTCAGTATTAACCTTGAGAAAGACTTGTGGTGATAACTCTAAGAAAAATGGCTCCGAAGGAGAGGAGAGGGTTGGATAAGCAAGTTTTGCAATTACTGCAGAAAGGATTTATTAGGCGAAGTATTTCAAAATGGGGAGCACCTGTCATTTTCGCCTCTAAGGAAGACGGTTTTCTAAAGCTGCGCATCGATTATCGGAAAAGTTGTTGAAGAAAAACTGTTAATCATTACCTTGCATTGACGACCTCTTCGATTAACTTGTCAGGGAAAAAGTTTTCTCACAACTTTACCTTGCCACTAGATTTTATCAGTTGAGAGTTGCTGAGCACAACATTCCGAAGAAAGTTTTTTACTCTAGATGGATTGTTCAAGTAGTTGTATGCCATTTGGGATAATTAATTCCCTGGCTTATTTTATTGATTTGACGAGTAGGGTCTTTCAGAAGTAGCTGAATAAATTTGTTGTTGTATTTTTGATGATATCCTAGTATTTTCTAGAGATGAGAAGGAGCACGATTGAGGGAAGTATCAGATGTACAAAGAAGGAAACGATTGATGGCTAAATCTTCAAAGTGCCATTTCTGGAGGAGTGAAATTCAATTTTTGGGACATGTTTTATCTTGGAATGGGTTGGCAGTAAACCTAGGAAAGGTAGCAACTGTTAAAGATTGAAAGGTTCCGAAGAATGTTTCAGAAGTAAGTAGTTTCTTAGGATTGGCCGCTTTCTATCAGAAGTTTATAAAGGACTTTAGAAAGATATCCGCTCCATTGACTAAGCTTACAAAAAAGAATCTTGTTTATATTTTGAATACAGAGTGTGAAGAAGCATTTGTCAAGTTGAAAGAGATGTTGACAAGCACACTTGTTTGAGTTATTCCTGATGGTACAAAACCATTTACCATCTATACTGATGCTTGCAGTACTGGTCTCAGTGTTGTCTTGATGCAAGAAGGTAAGGTTGTTGCATATGCGAGTCGACAGTTGAAGATGCATGAGAAGAACTACCCCACACATGACTTGGAATTAGTTGTGATTGATTTTGCTTTGAAGTCATGGAGGCTCTATTTACTTGAAGAGAGATTTGAATTGTTTATAGACCAAAGTCGTTAAAATATTTATTCTTTTAGAAGGATTTAAACTTGAGACAACAGAGGCTGATGGAATTCTTACCATCTTATGATTTTGGTATCTCTTATACCGTTGGGAAGGGTAATGTTGTGGCAGATGCACTGAGTTGGAAGCATGCCACATTGAGTGCTATGATGTTAGAAATGAACCAATTAGAGTATATTTTTGGATTTAATTTTTAACTACCAATGGATATTACTGTTAGATTATTAGCAACCTTAGAGGTTGCACTAACTAGTGTGGATAGGATTGGTATGAATCAAAGTAAAGACGCGAAGTTAGTTGAGATCATGGATCAGCTTAAGAAAGGTGAGAAGTTAAGTCATTTCGAGCGATATACAAAAGATGGAAAATGGTACTTAAGAAGGGATGGAAGGCTATGTGTGCTGAAGTTGAAGGAGCTAATCAATGAGGTATTAGAGGAGTGTCATCATTCTAGGATGACCATTCATCCTGGGGGTAACAAAATGTATAAAGATATCTAGAGAGTTTATTATTGGCCAGGGATGAAGATTGACGTGGAGAGATATGTGATGAGATGTCTCACTTGCCAGAGGGTTAAGGCAGAGCAGAGAAAGCCAAGTGGATTACTGACGGCTTCAGAAGTTCTGAAATGGAAGTGGGAAAGTGTTTCAATGGATTTTATAGATGGTTTGATGAGAAGTAAGAGAGGTAATGAGAGTATTTTGGTTATGGTGAATCGATTAACGAAGAGCGCACATTTCATTTCAGCATAGAGCACAAGGATAACATCGTCTTTCGCTACATTATATATTAAGGAAGGGGTGAGATTGCATGGTGTACTTGTGAATATTGTGAGTGACCAGGACCCACTTTTCACGACTGAGTTCTGGAGGAGCCTACATGATAGCTTTGGTATGGAATTGAGTTTGAGCACAACATATCATCCGCAGATGGATAGACAGACCAAAATGGTGAATAGAGTGTTAGAAGATTTGTTGAGGGTGTGAATTCTAGATTTTGGACGTGCTTGGGAAGATCATTTTCCATTGGTGGAGTTCGCATCTAACAATAGTTATTAAGATAGTATTAGGATGGTAATTTTTGAAGCATTGTACAGTAGGCTGTGCAAATCACCTTCATGTTGGTGGGAGTCGAAGGATAAAGTGATACTTGGACCACAAATGATATAGCATACATCGAAGAAGGTAGAGTTAATAAGGAAAAGAATGAAGACAACACATGATATACAGAAGTCGTATGTTGATAAAAGACGAATGGAGTTGGAATTCGAAGTAGGTGATCTTGTGTTTGTGAAAGTATCGCCTCTTAAGCATGTGATAAGATTTTGAAGCTTAGGCAAGTTGGCACCAAGATTTGTTAGACCATTTAAAGTGTTGGAACGTATTGGATGATTAGCTTATAGAGTAAAGTTACCAGATAGATTGGTTGGAGTTAATAATGTATTCCATGTGTCACATTTGCAAAAATGTGCACATGACTCCGATACAGTAGTGAAGTTTAGTCAGTTGGAGGATGTGGAAATGGAAACTGAAGCAAGTTCATCTAAAAGACCTACACAGATAGTAAAGCCTGGGATTTGAAGATTGAGGAATAAGGTAATTAAGCTGGTGAAAGAGAAACGGAAGATGATCCAGTAGAGAGTATGTGAGAGCCTAAAGGGAAGATATGGGCTTCTCATCCCGAACTCTTTACCGATCTTTTCTTTTTGTTGATATGATTTAGTAGAAGTTAGATTTGGATGTTAGGGATTAGACGCTATAATTATTAAATGCTATATTTTATACTATTTCTTATGTTATTAAAGTTGCATTCATATAGAACCACTAGTTTTATACTAGGATTGATTTGCATCATGCCTAATATGCCATATCTCTACATTCGTATAAGATGCATATATCACATTTATTGCATTATGCTAGATTCATATCAGTTAACATGCTCATGTTCATCCTATACTTTGTTTGGATATCATTGTATGTATGTTGTATGATTTTGTTTAAATGTGATGGTTGCCTTAAGTTAATATAGATGATTTCTTTGTACGAGTTGTACGCTTGCATGAGTGATATAGGTAAGTAAATGAGAGAGTGAGAGTCAATTACATTTTTCGTTCCTTTGGAATATCGAGGATTAAAATACCCCAAATTTTTTTATATAACTTAAATAATTATTATAATTAATAATTAATAAATTTCAATTTAATTGGATAGTAATTTAGTGAACTTTAATGGTAGGACAAAATAGTAAATTTTACAAATGATTGAATTAGATAACGAAAGTCACACCATTTCGTAGCTCTCATTTTTTTGGTCAAGGTGGAGTATTCATTTGTTCGCATAGAACATCGTATGAGAGCGTTAATAAAGTTTATTTAAGTGCCCTGGGTTTAAGGCTGAGTTGGGCCAAGCCCATAATTTGAATTCAAATTTATGTGTCGGTTTAAATTTTCTCTCCTAAAGCCTGTTTAAAGAGTACGTACATTTCAGTTTATCATTTATGAAAACACTTGATAACTTTATCATCTTCTTCAATCACCTCAACACCAAATTCAAAAACCTCAACAAAATTTGACGAGACAGAGCACATTGTAATCAGAACTCCATCATCTAGAGTAGGAATTGGAGACGATAATGAAGGTTTACATTTCTGGGAATTCGAGACAGCAAGTGAATTCATGATTTCTTTGGCCTGAAATTGGTGAGTGTGGCTTCTCCAATTCATATATAGTTCTCTGAAAATGTCATAGGATGCTTTAAGACTAACCTAGGATTGAATTATATTATAAATTTGAGAAATCGAAACTTAAGAAATAAAAATATATGTATACTGTTCTTAAGAAACTACCAGAATTCTATTTACTATAAATTCAAATCAAAAACCTCGTAGAAACTCAAATTTTTATATACAGATATGTTAAGATCTTAGAAAACTTGTTACACGGTATATATATGGGTATAGAATCATTAGAAAGAAATAAAAAAAAGAAGGAAATCAAAATCTAGAACGAAGAAAACAAGCAAAACTTTATAAATTGTGTTTCTAAGTTATTCACTGGTGCACCAATCCACCAGTGTACAACCTTGTGCTTTTTGAATGTCTAGTTCGATGTTTAATGATCCAACTTTCTACGTGATAATATCTTACGACTCTATGGTGATATTTGGTTAGCCTACCTGCTTTTTGGATGTATAGATCAATGATAGCGGTAATGTATGGGTGTAGTAGTGTATGATTTTGGAATACTTGAAGTGCGTATAAGGTGTAACTTGATGGCGACGATATACGAATGGGAATATATGAAATTCTGGACAAACATAGTATTACGGGAAGGAAAACTTGATGAAAATGAGGAAAATTTTACGTGATATATATACGGCTTTGGAAAGTATAGTTATTGTTGGTGAATTAGATATATATATTGTTTGGAAAGACGAATGAAGATTTGAATCTTGTAGCATACGTGGCGGGTCCTTGATTCATGGTATTGACGTTGTGTTCTCCTATAAAGCAGCACGGCTGGTCCATGATAGTTTTGATATGGGCAACAGTCGACTTGAAGCGCATGTGGTAGGACCAAACGTGAGTCCAATACATAACTATCCTTTCCGCAAGCAGCGAGACCGAATAGTTATAAACATGAAATCCTTTATCGCAGGTGGCGAGACATAATTTCGTATAAGGGGTCCTTTACCATAGGTGTTTAGGACCGGATCAAATTTTAGATAGTATAATATTGTTTTGTAGCATGGTGTAGGCAGATCCAGAAGATATTATACTTAGGCTTGAACCATGTTATATCACTATCACAGTAGTATATAACTTTTAGATCAGCTTCACTTACTTAAACATATATGTATGACTCGCTCTTATACTTTTCTCTATATTGTTAGGTTGATGTAATCTGGAGGCGTGACGAATCTAGAGACGAAACTTGTATATATTGTAAATAAAGTGTGTATTAAAGATTTGATGTGATAGTGTGTGTTGGTGTTATGTGGGTTTGGACTGTACAGGCTTATGATATGGTATTAGATATGTATTTAGCTTAATATTTGTGTAACATGATATTTTATGTGACCATTCATTGTAAGACTCTGAAGGTTATTAGTTAGTTTAGTTTTTATCTTATGCTCTCTGTATACCATATGTATTATCTTCCAATGACTCGCTGTTTGGCTACTTCGTTGTGTATTTATGGGGTTCCGAAATGGCGGGTTGTTATAAATTATGTAATTTGATTATATAACCTAACTCTTGTAACTAATCTTGTTTGAAATAAAATAATCCTTAAGAAAAGAATTTTATCGATTGTAGTTGTAAATATGTTCATAACCATGAGTATTAAATCGAATATTTACAATACTTACCCTTGATATGTTCCTAGTCAAGAGGTATTGAAAAAGGATATCGATACATGCGTGGGGACTAAATACGTAATGCTCTCCATACGATGGACGGTGAACTACTCACGACCGTTGGGGACACCAAGGGATTACGTTCTTATGGTTGTTTGGAACAATCACATAACAACTCAACGACAGTCTTCTATGGTTAATGCAAGTAAATAAAATAGAAGATCTCATGTAACGATGTGAAGTAGTCTTTAAACTCGAGTGTACTGTTGATCTTAAGTATCTAAACTATACTTTGTTTATGGTCAATCACATGACATTACGATCATTTGACAACCATAGTTTGTGTAATAACCTGACGTTGAGAAAAAAATAATTAAAATTAATAATAGAGATCTAATTAATCAAAATGGATTTTAAAGATTAAAATTAGAATGATATTGGATTTATTTGGAAATATTGGGATTTAATGCGAAGTATTTTTAAAAAATGAGCATTTGATGATGAAATATATATTTTAGAAGAAATTATTTGCTAGAAAGATAATGGAATGAATTATCTTGGAAGTTAAATATTTTGAAACTGTGAATCATTAATAAATGAAGAATTTAATTATTTTTTAGGAATATTGATATTTCTAGTTTGAAATGATTTTAATTGTATTAAAAATGATTAAAATATTTTTATATAGTTTAGTATTGATAATAAATAAGAATAAAGGTTTATTTTAAAAGGAGAAGAAATTTTATTTTATTTAAATAAAGAGTTTTTGAATTTATTTAATAAATGAGTTTAAAATGTAACTAAGGAATAAATAGATAAAAAGGATTTAAAACATGGAAATATTATTTTTATAAAAAATATAAAATAATCGAGAAATGAAGATTTGAATAAGAAATAACTTTAAGTGGAAATTGAAGTTGATTTGAGTTAATAAATACATTATTATTATAATGGGCCAAATATGGCAATTTTGAATAAATAATTAAAATAGAAGAATTTGCAGTGAATAAATTCAAAAAAATTCATAATGTTAAGTAATCACTTGAATATCATCAAGATGACTTTTATTTGAATTTTGACAGTGATTTGAGTTGAATAGAAAATAGTTTTGTAAAAGGAAAGAAGATAAGAAAATAATTTTATTACTGGTTTCATGAGGCCCAAACTATTTTGCAAGCCCAAAACCCAACTTAACTTTGCCTAGATTTTCCTAATACTAGAAAACTCCACTTTCATCATGATTAGTTCACGTAAGATATTTTCTCCTCTATGAAGCTTTCTACTTGAGGAAACAAGAATTATTAAAATCCTAAGCTCCTCATCTAAAATACAAATAAATTAGAATAAATTTTTATATATTCCCTAATTAATATATATGCCTCTCAACACCATATTACACCATTAGCCATGAAGGAGTAGGAAATTTGATCAAGTTTTGAGTGCTTGGAAATTTGAAGAGAAGAGGAAAAGTGGAGAAGGAAGGAGCTATGAAGAATTGGAGCTTAGAAAACCTAACTTGAGTAAATTACACTCACTAATTATTGTCTATATGCTTGAATTGATTGTTGTTTGATGAATTTTGTGTATTATGTGTTGTTTTCTACTCCTGAACCCAATTGTTTTGATTGTGCTTTGATTAAAATGAGGTTGTTTTGAATTGTTGGAATGTTGTGAAGGTCTAAAGTCGAAATGGGGTTCGATAAGAGGAGCGAACGACAACCGAAATTGCCATAATCAGGCACATCACCTGGAACTTTTCTATTATAGGCCACTATCGATCCACTGCTTGTGATGACTGGTGCACCGGTGGTGCACGACCTTGAGGGTTCAAGGCCCGAGCCTTTTGCATTGTATTTGGTATTTTAATTTTTTTTTTGAAAATTAGATAAAAATTTGACTTTGGAAGTAGAAGATTGACGCATTGCAAATATGAAATTATTTTTAAATTTTTTTATTAAAATTTTAATATTAAATATGATATTCATGAAATCAATTTATTATTGGTAATTGACTTTAATCATGAATAATTATTAAAATATACTTTATAATTTCAAAAAAAGTAAAATTTTCTAACTAATATTTAAATGATTTAATGATTATTCCATAATTTATAAGATATCTAAGAGTTTTAAAAATGTATTATATGAATTTTAAATAAAAGGAATTTGAATATAATATTTATGTAATCGTTTAAATATTCTATATGATTTTTAGGAAATTATGAAATAATTTCGAAGTATTATTAATGAATTGTAACATGTGTTATTAGTAATTTTGAGTATAAAGAGAGGATTTTGAATTATATTCTATGGCTAGAAATAAATAGAATTTATTTTGAAGTTTATAAATTTATTTAAAATAGTATCTAAGTATGGAAAATGGGTTAAAAGACTTCTATAAGTTATATTTGACTTGTAAAGTGATTTTGAAAGTTTTAAATATACAAGTAAAGGTTTAGAAATAATTTTGAGTGTATAAATCTTTGTTTTTGCACTGAACAAACCAGCCATAATTAATGATAAATTTGATTTAAATATTTTTTTTGAGAATTTTTATTATATGGGTATATAAAAAAAATCTCTTATACAAATTTAATCGAATGCTATATATGTATACATTTCTGTGTAACGAGGAAACTGAATAAACATAGTTATAATACTGCTTGGTATGAGACTTATAATAATATTTTTCTATTATTCTTCGAACTCGTCATATAAAATTATATTGTGTGAAATTCTGGATTGTGAGGAATTTGAGTAAACGAATTAGTAATGCCATTTGGTATGGGACACTTGGTAACATTATTTCGATTACTTTTACAACTCATGATATAGAATATTACAGAAATTGAGTATATTTTATGAGCATTAATAAACGAATGAGTAATACATAAAAGTATATGATGTCGTTAGGATATTTATTCGGGAATACACTGTAAGTAGATGACACTGACGGGAATAATGATGTTGGGATAGTACTTGTTGGAACTGGGCCAGCCCGCAGCGGAGAAAATGGGTGAATTTCAAAGTTTTTTACCATTTTGAATCTTTATTGGGCCTATGAAGTCTAATTCATTTAGAACGTTTCTAAATTTCTTTTAAATAAATTCATTATTTTATTTTATTTGTAAAGTTTTGCTTTATATTATTTTGTATTATATTTGAATATGTGTATCATATACACGTATGTGTGTACGCACATGTGCAACATAATAAAGTGTACATGGTGTGCTAGGATTTACTCTGCAATGGACATGTTAGCCTCTATGTGTTGTCCAAATGAATATATATATATATATATGTGTGTGTGTGTGTGTGCATCTAAATCACACACACACACACATGTAAAATAATACTTATGTAAAATATAATCATACACACACAAATATACGAAAATAATAATTACAATAATTCATATATAATATTTAAAAAAATATTTGAACAAATGTTTGTTTATATTAAATAAAAAATAATTTAATAATTAATATAAAATAATTTCAAATTTTTTATTCGAATTGCTGCTGTAAAGTTGTATAGAAAATCAAAAAATTTATACCTAAATATAAATATTTATAAATATACATACACATGTGTGCACAGACACACACACGTGCGCGCGCACACACACACACACATATATATATAATTTTTTTTTAATATTACCTTACTTTAAGCTCAAGGTGGAAAAAAATTTAAATTTTAAATGATTTTTAACCAAACAATTATAGAATATTTTAAAACCGATTTACTTAAATTAATTAAAATTATAAAAATTCATTTCTAAGATTTTAAAATTTTATGTAAAATTTTATACTTATTTTCAAATTCTGTTAAATATTAACATATAATATATATATATATTTGTATATACATAATTAATCACTAGTTAAATAAATAGTTATATCATTAACTAAATATAAATATATATATTAAAATTGAACATTCATTACCGAATTAATATTGTACAAAACAAAATTTTATAAACTTTAAAATGTTTATTACATGATTTTTATCTTTAAGATATAATATATTCATTAATAAAATCATATATATATAATATTATTTAATTAAAAAAATGATTTTTTTTATATTTTAGGCCGTGAGTTTAATGCTAGTATATATAAAAAATTTAATTAGCATATATATAGATGCATCATTATATTCAACCATCTAATATGTGATAGAACATCGATACACTGGATTCGTAATTATAATCTAATGACCCACAAAATATTACAATAATAGATAATAATATTATAATAATTAGTAAACATGTTGTATACCTTTCACCAAGGCTTAGAGATCTCACATTGAAATGATGAAATGGCTCCTTGAATTAAATTCCAAGTTCTAGAGTTGCTGACTCCCAAACTGCTTTACTACCGACAATCAAGTCAAAGTATACTTCGATGTGATTTGAGCTTGGATTTATTTTGGGTTTAAATGAGGTTTACTGTTCGAAATTTACAGAGGGAAAAGTGAGAAAAAGTATCAAAAAGGATGGTGTAGAGAGTGGCATATAAATAGGAAGTCAAATGGAGAGAAAATTGGATCATCCTTATCTCTCTCTTACCAATTCCACTCTTTTAAACCATTCAAAGCCTCCTTCTTTTGCCAACATTTGGCTAGCTTATCCAGCTATTTTGGCCGAAATTTGCATGCTCCATATGGGCCTCAAAGCCAATTCCAGCCTGAACAATGTCCGTTGCATTTAAATCTAAATTTAAATGCATACCAATACCATATATCCATTAATATATTTATAACCATCATAAATGCATTGCTTAACATTTTTCATCACATCAAATACAAAATTTTCCAATTAATATTTCATAAATATTAATTAATTTATAACAATTGCAAATTACTTAAACTAGGTTATAATAAGAGTATTCATTGATTCGGTTGTGTGACCCTTAAGTGTAAATTTGGTCAGCGATTAATATCGAACAATTCGAATATTAACGTTCACACATCACTTAGCAGATGGTGTGACATTTTGGCCAAATTTATCGCTTACTTGGTTTCAATAAAATCTAATTTTATTCTGTTAAGCGTTATTTAGTAGTGACGATTATTACACCAATTCTCTTCGTCAAAACTATATCACTTTGCACTTATGGAATTTGGTAATGGTTAAAATTCCAATATCGTCCATATTCAACTCTCTATTTTAAGCATAAAGTCCTTGGTTCAATAATAATAATTATTATTAACCAAATTGTTTTAGCCAGAGACTTTGACTTTGGGATGACTTCAGTTGACTGTGATACTAACCCTGTATAACTAAGGAGACGACTCCTCTCTTGAGTAGTGTTTCACTTACAATGCTTGCACTCGACCCAACTATAGTCCTTCGATGGACGTCATGCCACAATTTAACTATAATCAAAGCGGAGCATCCATATTGAAGATCAATTGTATTCTTAAGTCAAGAAAACCGTGCAATTTTGTCACATTGATGTTTTCTGTTTGGCCTTAGTTATATTAACCAACATAAAACCATTGAGTGAGTCATTCCATAGTTATCTAATAACTATCAGTAGTTCAGTAAGTAACTCCTTGGTGCCCCCAACAGCCATGAGTAACACACTGTCCAAAATTTGGAGAGCGTTACGTACTCTAGTCTCGACGAATGCATCGATTTCCAGTCTCGATACATCTTGACTAGGAATATTTAAAGGGTATGTTTATTTTATTGTGATATATCACTCACTGTTACAACGCATTGTAATTACCACAACAAAACATACCATTTATGGATTTTCTATTAAATATATTTTTTAATTTAATTAATTAATTAACATATAACAGATTATGTCAAGTATATAATAGAAATGAAACACCTTTTGTTTTGGAACAAGATTGATTATTGAGTTAGATATATGTAATAATTACATAACTGCCCCTAGGGCATACCCCTAACTCTATCAATCTTCCACTTGCTCTTAGGGCCAATTATGGAATCTCAATCTCGTCCCTTCGATCAGTTTGATAAGAACTGATCGATTTAGATCTTTTATGAATGGATCTACTATATTGTTTAATTATCTACTCCGTCAATCAACTCCCTTTGATGCAGATAAACTACCTTTATCATGTGGAACTATTCAGAGTATGTTTCTCGATCTCTAGTGAGCTCTTATTATTACATTGTTATCATATAACAATGATTAATATTCTTAATACTTGGAATCACCCTAGCTCAATTATAAATTTGTGCATTTATATTTATGCATTATTTATATCATGGCGCTAATCAAGGCGATGTATTTAGCCTTTTCGTTGAATTAGCCACAATTTTGTATTTGGAACATTTTCAACTTAAAGCTTCTTAATTAAGGTTTGAACATGAACTTAATATTCACATATTATACTTGATAGCACATACATAGTTTGATTCAGAACACTCCTTCATGAGGGGTTCATTATTTCTATAAATAATTCTTTAGTATTTCGAAATACCCGAGAACACTCTAAACTACCATTTAGTGAACTTAATTTGGATTTGATAATTTCTTTATGCATACATAAGCAAAATATGATACTGTAGACAATACAACATGTATGATAATTCAGATTGTCAATCTGTAATGAATCAATCTTACATGTTCCATATTAAAATTTTTAAAGGTATCTTTTCATATCATTTGGGACATTCCCAACATCCTCTGTTCTTAGTATAAAATATATAACTTACAAATCCAACATTGAATACTAAAAAAACCAAATAATTGCTAATTTTAACGTAAGTACATCATTAAAATTAGCAGTATGTTGTTTACTAATAGTGTATAAATATCTGTGTACCTTTTAGTGGTTCTTTCTTTTGGACGCACGCTTCCTTTGTATTCTGACTGGAAATCAAACTATTTGATATTTCTATCAAAATACTTACTCAATTTTAATGCATATAGAATGATACCTTCAAATCATTTCTTAGATCATATTTGAAAACCCACAAACTCAATATCGCTCCCACTGACTTTGAGACACTTTGGTTGTTACGTGCAAACAATATATTCTAAATCATTATTTAGAGTTTTCCATTTCAACACATATGTACCAAAATACTAAATATTACCAATCAATAATCTTGTAAGTAAATATAAATTAATTTGAGCATGTTGAATATCAAATGTAACAACCCGCCCTTCGAGAATACCCAAAAAGATGGATCATTGGGGTAAAATTAAAGCAAAACACTAAACTAAGACATCAATAAGATCTCAAAACGAAATGACAACATATAATATACTGAATATATATGAACAGAATAGACTAACAATATATAACAGATTGCACTAGCGAAAGGAACTGATAAATAAGTATCAGTACTAAATACATCAACCCCGAAAACAACGGAGTTTTGAATAAACATCTTATACAACAGTCTCATATACAAATAAGAGGTCTATCATGTATAATAAAATATCAAGTACATATAAATCAAAACGCAATCAAATAATTCCCTTTGAGAGTTCAAGATATATAGAGTCGGTATCTAAATATACCATAGACCCCAAGTCTCAAGTCTCATGTAGTCTCACCGTACTCTAATAATGAGCATAAGTTATGATCTACTCTATATACTTGAAACTTATTCCCAATAGTAAATAGGTCACCATACCCCTATAATGATCATAGGTGTTACGTGAGATATTCTAAATACCTAGGGCCTTTGTGGATCATACCATACTCGTATAATGAGCATAAGTGTTCAAGGATCCCATAGTAGATGACTTTCATCATCCCCTACCAAGACTTTAATGATTTCAAATAAATAATATACGCCTCTCATCAAAAAGAGGACGATTGTCGTGTCCTGCATAATACATTAACAAGAAATGAAGGGACATTGGTGCCGTAAACATATGCACACATCAATTATAATACTGCACAATCAAATATGCCTATCACAAACGAAGATCGATATCTCGTCATCGTCTATCCATACTTATGGTCCCCAATATAAGGTCAATACAAATGTTTGATTTCTAATATAAGATCAATACCAAGTATGGTCACAATCATAAGACCGATACCATTCACTAGACTATATGCATCCCGGGGTCAATCTCCGAAGAAACGAATTCATTCCAATTCGATCGTACACGTCCGTCGGACGTGCACGATCGTAATTGATTCAAAAGGAATCACTCAACATTCTTATTAGAATCATGATCTTTGCCTTGCATTCTGCCTCCCCGAGTAGTTCATAGTCTTCCTGAAGTCGAGCCGAGACTCTACGACGAACCGAAATCGAACGGGGAAAGAAATCCCCAAAATGCATTCTGCCTAGTTTTCCAGTCGATCGATTTAGGGCGTTCAGTCGACTAAAACCGGGACGATTTAGCATTAACTCTCCTCGACCAGTCGACTGAATGGGCTTTATCGTCGACTGGATCCTATGCATTTGGTCATTCTACCTAGGCCAAATATTGAACTCGGTCGCCGTTCGTCGATTTGAGTCTCGTTTCCTTCGACGCTTCGCCCAATGAGTTGCTTTTCAACTAGAGCCTGCCTCTATCCCTTCGAACCATCTACTAGGGCTCATTTGTTGACGTTTTGGAAATGAATTCAATAGGTGATCGAAAACTGGTTTCAATACCCAAAATCCACTCTTTGCACGAGGAGAGTTCTACGGGCGATTATAGCAACCCGACTTCCTCTAACACGCCAAAATGACCTACTCGGTCTCCATGCCTTATGCATAGCCTATACATGTGTCGATACACTCATTCATGCATGCTTATGCACAACGTTCACGTAAACGCACAACAAAATACAAATCACATTCTGGACTTCTCCAGGACGATTGCTCGGTCCGGTAGACTCTCACGCAACTTAGCGCACGCGATGGTCACCATGACTATGTGAAATGCCTGCAACGGACATGTAATCAATTATAGTTCTATATAATCAAACAATTGCACATTGATATGCACATAAATATGCATATTTTTACTTCCATATTTAATAAATGAGCATGTTTGGGTGTTTTTACATGTTTAAACCAAGTTTTCAAAAATGCTTTTAAGTCATCATTCATACATCAATTTGTGGATAAAATAGTAAATTTGTGCATATATTAATTTTGAGAATATTTATTTGCACATTTTATTTTATTTGTAGGAAATTGGACGAAAGATGGACGAGATTTCATGGAAATATGCATGCACAAGAGCTAGAAGGAAAATTAAAATGGAAATAACTCAATTCATGCAACATGGAGGACCCCACCTATCCACTTTCCATGATCTTCAATTAGGAGCTAATGCACATGTTAGTGGAGACTAAAAGCACATGCACATTTAATGGAAGATTAATTACATGCTAATGATAACTTGGGGCCACATTTCCTCAAGGGCAATTTGGGTAGTCCCCTAAAATATGTATTAGGATTTTAGGCATGTATAAATATCCCTTATGTTTCATGTAATGAAGCTATTAGCACCTTCTAATTTAGTTTAGTTGTAGCAACAAATTATATGAGAAATAAAATGTCTTCCTAAGCTGCTTTTTCTTCTTTGCTTTTATTTTATTTTCATGCACATTTTTATTTACGTGCTCTTTTTCGTTTCATGTTAGTAGTTAACTTTAATTTATGCAAGTAGTTTAGCTCTCTTTTTATTTAAATTAGCTTGCACTTCTTTTGTTTTTTATGTTGAAATCTACATTTGTTGAAATGATAACAAATACGAGAAGCTAAACCTCTTCAATTTAGGGGTAATGAAGCTCTCTTAATCATGTAGATTCAACATATTTGTTTATTTATGATCTCTTTTTGTGATTAATGGAAATCTTTGACGTGGTAAATATTTTGTGTTTGACTTAGCATATGTTGTTGACACCAAATAGGCTATACTTAAAAAATATATAACACAAATTACCTCTTCATCTACATATGATTTTGGTAATGAAGTGGATTTTAGAATCAAAATTTGATGGTTTATATTACTAATCAATAGTAAATAGATCATGTTTAGAATAGATTTTATTTTTAATTTCATTATCATTTTCATGTGAGTTAACAAGTGGTTTGAATGGTGTGTTAAAGTTTGATGGTTTATGTTGGGCTAATTAATAGCACAAATAGACCATATTTATGATAAACACATCAACTAAATTCACAAATGACCAAAAAGAGAGATTATAATTTCATCGTGTTGATTTGTGTGATTATGAAGGGATTTGCCTCTAAATTGCCCTCTACTCTCATATTTTTATTCACTCTTACGTGTAGTTAGTTTTTACATTTTCTTTAGCTTAGAAAAATTTCAAACTCCTTGGTTAATTTGATTGAGTACGATTTAAAATCAATTCAATTCCCTACGGATTGACCCGTACTCGCCATGTACTAAAATTATACGTCGTGCGCTTGTGGTTATTTTTATTACAAATTTTCGGCGATTTTCTAATTCGATAAAAAAATCGTCGACTCAACAAGTTTTTTGCGTAGTTGATGGGGAATAGACTTGATTTTTAATTTTACTCTTCAAATTATTTTGTTTGATTTTTTTGTTGTGTGGTCGTTTTGTGTGTTAATTTGCAATTTAAAAAAAAAATGTTTTGTGTTGTGTGATTTGTGCTTTCATTTGATTTGAGCGTTTGCTGCTTTTCTAGTTGCATTTGCATTTTAATATTTAAAAAAAATACACTTGTTCATTTCAAAAAGAAAAAAATATTCCATTTCAATTTTTTGCAATACATTTACGACTTTTCCTTTTACAAATTTCATTTGCAATACATTTCAAAAATGTTGCACTGCTACACACTTCACTGTGCATGCACAAACCAGTTACCACCCCTACAACCATACAAACAAGTGCCATTCGACCATCCCTCTACATCTCTGACCACACAGACTACTGCCAAAACTGCCACCACATAACTTCATTCCATACAAACTTGCGTACAAACCTCTGTACAACTTCTATCAACACACCATCTCACTGCTGCCATTATTCTATTGCCAGGCCCCCATCTCACTGCCAACTACAAACTTCCCCAGCCTTGTCTTCCTAAACCACCTCTGTGCACAACAGCAACTACAAATCCCCACCTGTCTCCACTTCAAACTGTCCTCATTTCTACAACATCACCCTACCTGCTACATATACCATCTCTGTCTCATACATTGCACACTCATCTCCTCATCACAAAAACCACCACACTACTGTCAAGCAATTCCAACATTTCAACTTGCGTCTACACACTACTCATCCATACCAGTGCATACTTCTTCAAACTGTGCACACAAACTGTGCACATACAAGTGTAAAACAACACATCTCCTTACTGCCTTCTTCTATCAACATCCTTCATCAAACCCAACCACAACCAATACAAACAGTTCAACTGCCTCACCCCCTTCCTACACAACTACAGTCACCAACATCCTTGCCTACTATCCACTATCTTAATATCAACATACACTGCTACTTCCTATGCATACCCACTGCCATCAAAACTACTGCACTCTTTATATATTCAATGTTTTACAAAAATTCATATCATCACTCACTGATCAACATACTATCACATACCCTCCATCCAAACCTTCAACCTTCATCCAAGTTATTGCCTACCGTCACTTCAACATATTCACTGTACATATACTTCAACTTCCATCTCTGCTTCAATCACCAAGATTAGCAACCACCATACAACCTGCCTACCTCCAAACAAACACCGCAATTCATTCAATCAAGCATACCATATCAATTTTCACATACCTAACCTGCTGTTCATCAATCACCTCCAACATCCACTCCAAACTTCACCACTAACCACTACTCTGTGCATCCCCTCTGTTATACTCCTACAACATCCCCCTACAAAACTGCTACCAACATACCTTACAGCCATCACTGCTGCCTTCTTCTCTAAACTTCTACAATACTTCAACAGTACTACTCATAACATAACATACTTGCTTCAGCCTGCCCCATCACTTCCTCAAACTCCATATTGCCATTCACTTATGCCATTGCCATATCATTCACTTCTGCCATCACATTTCCAACCGCACAACAGTTTCCTCCTTCAAAACCATCAACCACCATGCACACCTTCCAGCAACCTGAACATACAACCATCAGCCATCAACATACAAACCATCTTCACAGTCCTCTACAAACATAACTGTGTACAAAACCCAAACCGCAATTCCCTCATTCACCATAACCTTCCATCTATATGCCTGCACACACCAGCAACCTACACTCTTCTGCCATTTCTACCCCATCCTCTTCCCTCTGCATACAACACTATTGTGCAACCAGTTTCTGTGCACATCACAGTGCTTCAACATACCATCAACAACTACATACCACTCCATAAACCACTGCCTTCACTCACAGCACTCAAACCAGTGCAACTATCCATACATTCATTTACTGCCTCTACCATCAACTATACAGTGCGTCAACCCATCTCATCAATCAACTGCTGCTCATAACCAAATTCATCCATTCATTCATTTCTACCCTATTTCCATACTACACAAACATTCATACATTACCGCTAACATCTCCAAATCAGTTATGTGCAACTGCCTACTTCTTACCACAAACTGCAACTACCATAAACGCCACCCACTTCGCCATCATGCTTCATTAAACATCACCTACCACTGCCTCACCACCACAAATCCTTCGACCTTCCCACTGAACCAAAGAAGCAAACCTAAACATCACTTCTTTACCACTTGCCCGCCTTCAATTGCCCAATACCATGTCGCCCAACCTCGACCGAAGTGACCCACCACGCCGCAATTCGATTTAGACTAGGAATTCGAGCATGGCATGAGTTCGTTTGGTATTTTGATTGGGGAAATTGGGTGCAGAAATTTCTTTCTTTTTTTCAAGAAGATTTCATTTGGTAGTTTGATTCGAGATAGGCGTGATTTGCGAAAATTTCTTTGGGAGTTTTTTTATTTTTTAGCTGATTGGGTTTTAGTGGGCCAGGCCCTAGTGGAGAGAAAAAAAACGCAAGCAAGTTTCTTTTGGCCTTTGTTTTATTTTCAATTGAAATTTGTTTTATTTTCAATTGTTTTAGTTTAATTTGTTTTGTTTTTCATTTCTTTTAGTTTCTTCTTGGATATGTATATATATATTAAAAAAACTGTATATATCTTGTTTTTAGTTTCAGGTTACAAAACTAGAAATTCACAAGGAAGAATCGCTTGCTAGTTTGCTCTACTTGCCAAATTGCTTGCTTAAAATTATATATATATATATATATATATATATATATATATATATATATATATATATAATAAATAATTTTCTAATAATTCCGCACACACCGATATTATGCTCTCATCTCTTGTTTTTATTTGCTTTGCATTATTGGTTGCATGCATTTTAAAAAAAAAATTCAAAAACAAAAACAAAAACAAAATCCATTTGTAGTTGCATTGTTAAATTCATGTTTAATTTCAGTTTTGCATTTATCTCATCTTGTTTTTATTTTTTATGGGAAATACCCAAATCCACATAAGGTGGGGATTTCATTACCCCTTCCTGGCCCACAAATTGCATTTCATCATAAAATTTTGACTAATACTAACGGTTAGACATCGTACTTAAGGGAGTCATGAGCTCACTTAGGGCTTAATTGTATCTTGACAAATTGTCTTCTTTGAACAATTTATATTCTTGATGTCTAAGCTATGGTAAAGCAATAATCAGCTATAAATATTACTGTGATTCTTAAATATTATACTGATTGTTTCTCTGTAGGTACTTAAACCTTCGATTGCATTGCTAGTGTGGTTCGTGGTGCACCGATAACTCCTGTCCATTACCTGGCTAAGAAATATTTTTTGGATTAAGACAAAGTGTGATTATACAATTTTGGATTAGGAGCTACTAAGGACAGAAAATTTGTAATTAAGTCCTTGCATTCATTTAGTTACATTAGTTCATGTATTTTTTTTAAAAAAATTCAAAATCCAAAACTAAAAAAATTGTTAATTTTCCTTAACTTAGTTTTAAATCCTTTCCTTTGAAATTTTCAATCAAAATCAAAAAAAAATTGAGTTGGTATTTTCTTAGAAAAATAAAATAAAAAAAAATATATAATCTTTTCAAAAACAAAAAAAAACAAAAACATACAAAAAAAATTTTGAAAATCCAAAAAGAAAAAAATCAAATTTCCCTTCTGAAAAATAAATCCTTCTTGGTAAATGTTATTTCCTTTATAAAAAGAACATTTTTGAAAATGTCTGAATTACTCTGCTCGTAAGAATTTTACAATAGTTGTGAAAATCAATATAATCCATATAATTTCACACCAAATTCTTATGGATATTTCAATGACAACTATTATACAAACAATTCGAAATTTTGAACCACAAAGTTTTCAAAATGATGACCAACCCTCAACTCTTGAAAATAGTATTGAATCGATTTGGTCTTTACTTAAACAAGGAAATCAAATGATAAATAATTTGAGTAATCTATGTAATAACTCAAGTCAAGAATTTCAAAATAATCAAAATTTGAATTCATTTCAAAATAATCCAAATTTGAATTCATTTCAAAATTCAAAAGATTTTGATTATAACTCATGCCAATACAACTTCGAACTCCAAAATGAATTTCAAAATCAAAATGGAAACAATTGTTTAAATGACTTTAGCAATGAGAATAATTTCAATTATGGTGAAATGGACAATTTTTGTTCTCAACAATTTCAAATTGAAAATTCTCAAATTAATAATTATAAATTTAATTTTGTTGAACAAATGGTCGAAATTCAGAAAAACCACATGGATTTGTTGTTTGAAACCTATATGAAACCACATGAGCAACATAATCAAATCCCAACATGTGACGAGTCAAATAATAATCCACCTTTTACCAAAATTGACGATTTTCAAATAACAACTTTTGAAATCGAAAATGAAAATCTTAATGAAGTTGTTGAAAATATGGTAATTAAGTTGGATTTCAATTCTATTGAGAGTGTGGAACTAGATTTAATATTTGATCTTCCTTTTTCCGATTTTGAAAAATTGAATACAACAACTTTATATTTTGAACATGATACATGCAATGAAGTTATGAATAATTCAAAAAAGGAAGACGAATTTAGTGAATAGAAATTCTTTGGACTTTTAGAAGATGAGTTGTTGAACTCTGAAAGGGTAGATTTAAATCACCATTTTGATTTTAAAATCAATAATTTCGAAGAATTTGTCAATGATGAGTTTGAATTTAAATTTGATGAAAATAAACTTGAACTTCAACCAATTGTTCTATCTACCCCAAAAATCATCGAAAATAAAACAACTTATACATTTTTAATAAAACGACATTCAATTTTCCAAATCAACATTCAACTTTGAAATCTTTTATGGTTTGGTTTTCTATGCTTAAGCTATGTCTTTAAAACTTGACGAGACAAATGAATTGGTCTTTGGAAGACCATTTCATTTACTCTTTAACGGTATATTTTCTGACGTCGTGTAAATAATAATCATTTCATTTTCATGTAAATATATGTCATATTTTTATTTTATTTTTTTCCTTTCACTTGGGTTGACTGTGGGGACACAGTCAAAATTAAGTGTGGAGAGGAGTTTCATCTTCATTTTTTGATTTTTCATGGTTTATTTTTTGCATTTTCTATCCAAAACTCAAAATTTCTAAAAAAAATCTCAAAACAAATTTTCCTTTGGCATTTTGATTTATTTTTGAAGAAACACTATAGGATAAGTACAAGTTTGGTTATTAAATTAAAATCTTTGAAAATTTATTTGTCTCAAAAAAATAAAAATAAAGTTTGATTACAAGTAACGATAGTTTAACTAGTTGTATATAGGAAGGTTTATGGGTGATAATTATGAAGTATAACCTAATTGAAATCTTTGTTCAATAAGTGGTTGGTTTAAAGTAATGACGATAACATTTTTGATCTTCTAAGTTAAGTGGTGCCAAGATGATATTGTAAAACTCTCTCTTCATAAATAATAATAATAATTTTTGTATATATTATATATTTTATTAACACTTAGAGTCATGTGTTCACACGCAAGAGTGTATACTCGCCATGCTCTATACCCTTCTCACGTAAGCCTGAAAGGTAGTGCATGATCGGTATATCCGGCCTCAGTTTATCTGAGTTAGGTGTATGTATATATAAAAAATTCATTAATAATGTGTAACGACCTGATATTTTGCACTATTTGCATCCGCACATGTCGGACTTGAATAATTCAAAATACCACGTTGTTAATTTAAACTTGGCAAAACTGAACATATACAGTAAATAAATAATCACAGATCACAGACACAGAGTAATAAATGCAGCGGAAATAAATAAGATAGTAGTTCATGAAGCTACTATATAAATGTATAAGTTACATCAGAGTTAAACCAGATACAACGGAAGAGTAATACGATACATCAGATACAAATCAGAATACATCACTGGAATCATCGAATACTGAAAGCAGAATAGATGGATGGATCTTCAAGCAAAGCTCCAACTTCAAAGGTGAGTCTCGAATACTGGTACACTCAGTCTGACCCGAGCGTAAAGCAAAACACAAAACACTCGAGTCAGGATTAACATTCTTATATCAATAAATCCAACTCAAGTGAAATAGCTACTGAAATACAAGTAACTTAAAGGATGTTTGGAATAACCATCCTTTAAGGATCCGTTAAACTATCTACTAGGTAGTAATGTACGCTAAGTAGATAATGCCTATCAGTAATATAAGATATCAAAATAGTGTTAAGGCGTTACCATTATTCCCCTTAACACATTTTATATAAGCGTTATAGTCTATACAGCACTGTAAACTCCACCGTAAACTAGTGGGATATCAGGGAGTACTCCATAGGTATAACACAAAGCAAATCGTAGTGGTCGCGTATATAGGGGTACAAGTATGACAAGGCACATGAGGCAATACCCAAGGTAGTGAAACTACCGTTTGCCTGATCCGGACTGGTGAGAACGCATCGCCGCAGCGATCGCAACACCACGAAACAACACTCCCAAAATCAAGGGTGCACCAATCGACAACAAGTAATGAGTAGTTTTCGAAGAAGTGTGTTCGCTCGAGGTAGCTAGCCCCCATTTGGCCCGGCACGGCTCCTGTTTTAGTCATTTCCAATTTGACACAAGTGTCAAGGCTATCCATTATCGTTCTCTTTCTTCAGTCATCACGTACATCATTCCAACCACTTCATTCTGGATCACACTCCGCGTGTAGTTATTAAAGTGGTTTTCGGTTTAGACAGTGAGTATGTCCCTAACCGATTCCGGTCTCTTTAATAACTTTCGTAATTATTACACCGATTGGTCGTTTATATATTTCAAAACCAAATAGAATTCAATTTCAAATAGAATTTTTAAACCAACATTTCATTTGTCTTTCTAAATCAATTTCCAAATTCACGTTTCAAAATTTCCAAATTACCATTTCAAAACTTATAATACAATTTCAATTTCTATTTAAAACAATTCAAATATTGATTCAAGTTCGAAGATAAGTTTCATTCCAAATCATTTAAATTAATTTAATTTAACATTCAAATCTATTTAACTTCTTTGATCGATTTTATTCAGTATTCATTAAGTAAATTTGTCATTCAAAACAATTTCTATTTAATTTCCAATTTATTAAATCAATTACTTAAGTTCAACTTCATTAAATCAAAACTTACAATTTTGAATTAAATTAAATTCTTCAAAACAATTTCTTTAAATTTCAAGTCTTACATTAATTTCAATAAATCACATTTTATTTCTTGTTAAAGAAATTCAATTTCACTTATTTATTTACTTAATTACAAATTCAAACTCAATTAATAAAGAACTTAATTTCACTTATTCAAGAAGTTCAATTTCACTTAATAAAGAATTCAATTTTATTTGACTATTAAATAATTCAATCTTATTTAATTATTAAATAATTTCAAAAACTTAATTATTAACTAATTTCAAAACTTAATTATTAATAATTCCAAATTTAATTATTAAATAATTAATTTTAAAACAACATTCTTTCAACAACTACTATGTTAATATTTTGATTCAGATTATTAAATATTAACATTTCCTTTCTTTAAAATTCAAATTCCAACTTCATTTCAAAACCTTATCATTTATTCAAATAAAATCTTTATTTCATTTTTAAATCAAATCATTGACCAATCGGGTTTTATTTAATTTTTCTATCCTAAGTCAAAGTTTATTTGGGTATTTATCATTTCAACCCGATTCCAATTCAATTCAAAAATCAAAGCATGACAAAGGGAACTTGCAGTGTGATAACTGGGATGTTGTCAAAGTAAATAAACAAACAATAACAACAATCAATAACAATCCAATGATTTATTCAAATAATCCTGAAATAATCGTATTAATTCACATTGTTGTTTGTGCGAATTAATATAATTATTTCTAGAATCTACACTATCATTTCACGTAGATTAAGGATTATTACACTAATTTTTTTATACGGTTCTACACTGGACATTTATTAATCAATTTCATACAACATAAATTCACATGGTTCAAGGGTAATTAACCATCCTACGTGTCAAATAATTATATATTTAAGGGGCCATATTATACAAATTAACTAATCAAATTCAACACATATGTCGATTCAAAATTTTATCTATCCTACGTTAAATTCAATTGCATAATATTTATCACTTTAACATTAACAATTTTAACGTCCAATATAAACATCAACAATCAATCATTTACTAGCCAAACTGTATTATCATCGCATAAACAATTAACAGATAATGGTGTCAGATGTCATAGGTGAACAGATACAGGTAATAGCATATATAACAGTGTAAACAACTAATAGCAGCATATTTCAATTGTCGTTTCAATTGAAATCAAATTTAATAAATAAAAGAACATTAATCGTGAGTGATTGCTCATCTTTCGAGGCTAGAGAACACAAGAAGATAGACAACACAACAGGCTACGCTTTGAATTGCGAACTTGACCAAATCCAAATGACGATTTCCAAAGAGCAGGCATTGACTTTTGTAAACATATAAACTGTTGTACATGTACATGACTACTAATGTAACCTTCTTATACAATACATACTGCCATTATATATATATAAAAAAACTTACAAAACAATTATCACCTTTCGAAACTTCATATAGTATGCAGACCAAAACGAAATAAAAGTAACTATATATATACTCATGGACTAAAACCAACATTTTGAATAAAATATAAAACAGGTAATTTAAACACATAATATAAGCGAAACAAGCATTTGCAAAATAAATTATATATAAGCAGTATACTTATACCCATATGCGTCAGCCTAAATATATATAATACTTAACTGACTGTACCCTCATATATTATAGACTAATATATAATATATTTTAACCAAAATGTATAAATTATAAAGTGACAGATTATAACCACATAGTACATACATACTACATTTTATGATAATAGTGCTTAACTCTCTATATATAATAGTATTGTATTTTAAGGTATATGAATATATGTAAAACTTATATAAATTAATATAAATAACCAACAGATTGTAAATAAACAAATTATACAACTCAGTTAAATTCTTAGATATATGAGTACAAACTGTTGCACTACAAACTAACAGTCTCTTATATAACCAATATTCAGTAAAATTAATATATAGTATACGAATTATATATAAACAATATAGAAAAGCATACCTATATACACCACATATACACTCTTTAGATGACCGACGAAGGGAGGAAATCGGTACGTCGGATGAGTGGATGTTGTCCAGGCCGTGAGAGGTGGCGGTCAGGCTACTGGAGGAGAAGAGGGGCGGATCCATGTTGGATATGGCGGACGGCAAACGGCTGAGGTCGGCTATAGGAAGTGGATGCAGGATCGGCTGTTGCGAGTTGAAGGCCAGCGTGAAACGTGGGTGAGGTGAGGGGAACTGTGGTGGTCGATCTCTTTGGTGGTGGGAACCGAGAGAGAAAAGGGAAGGGGAACAACCATGTGGAAGGGGAAATGGTGAACTCGAGAAGAGAGAGGGAAGCACTGCTACGGGCCGCGAGTTGAAGGCAGAGGCTGGTGCTTGGGGATGCGTTCGGTTAGAGGGAAAAGGCGGACGTTGGGTGGGGCTCAAGGATGCTGGCACTTACAATATGTAAGGAGAAGGGAAATGGCTCCATGAAAATAAAGGAAGCAACAGGTGGCAATGCAAATATGTAGCTCAGGAAAGAAAAGAAAAATATAAAATTTGCAAATGAACAGGTAAAGCAAAATAAATTTGAGTACTTGGAAATAGCAAGAGTCTTTCACGTTGAATTCAAGTATATTAAATGTAAATGACCATTTAAATGACCATTGAATTTCCCAGTGGATAAACAAACAAACAAAGTAATCCAGAAAGTTCAAAGCTGTACCGATACGTATGACCATTTCGAAGTTTCCACGGCGTATCGGACTTCAAAACACAGAACTGAATATACCGTAGAGATCAGCACGACGAGACGATCAAAACGGTATACAGATATTAGTGGTATGATTGAATTATAAAAATTCGAATTTTCTACTAGCGGAAAATGCAGCAAAAACGCAGAAAAATAAGATCGACGGAGCTAAAGAAGTCCGAATTTGGAAAAACGAAAAATGACGCCTTGCTCAAAAGATGATTTAGAATTTTTCCATATAAAAATATTTAGGTTTCGAAAACATTTTATTTTCATCAATACTAACCGGTTAAATTGAAGTAAATTTACGCGCGAAATAAAATTTCATATTTTCGGACGAAAATTTACCAGTTGCTATGTTTAATTAGACGCATTCCACATATCAAATTTTTATTTCAAAATTTTATCGTTTAAAATTTCACAAAATTTCATTTAATTACGTTATTAAAACGGTTAAAATTTACGGGTCGTTACACTCTCCCCCACTCAAAACTTTTCGTCCCCGAAAAGGAATGTAACGACCCATAAATTTTAACTGTTTTAATAACGTAATTAGTTGAAATTTTGTGAAATTTTAAACGATAAAATTTTGAAATAAAAATTTAATATTTGAAATGCGTTTAGTTAAACATAGCAACTGATAAATTTTCGTTCGAAAATATGAAAGTTTATTTCGCGCGTAAATTTACTTTAATTTAATCAGTTAAAAAGCGATGAAAATAAAATGTTTTCGAAACCTAAATACTTTTACATAGAAAAATTATAAACCATCTTCTGAGCAAGATGTCAGTTTGTCGTTTTTCCAAATTCGGACATCTTTGGCTCCGTCGATCTTATTTTTCAGTGTTTTTCTTGCATTTTCCGCTATTAGAGAATTCGAATTTTTATAATTCAATCATACCACCGATATCCGTATGCCGTTTTGATCGCTTCAACATGCCGATCTCAGCAGTATATTCGTTTATCTACTTCGAAGCCCGGTGTGCGGTATAATCTGTGAAATGCCTATCGTATCGATTCAGTGTTCGATCTCTTTTAGTCTCCCTGTCCATTCGTTTGCCTCAATTCAAACCAATAGCCATATAGACTTTTACAGGCTCTTCAAATTTCTGTCGCCTCCCTTCATTTTCTGTGTGAACCAACAACACATTTTACATTTCCAAAGTTGCATTCATTCTCTCGGCACTAGTTTTCAAAGTTGTATTCATTTTCTAGGGACTGGTACTTCTCCCTATTTGCTTTGAATCGATTCATTCTATCTTTTTGCCTAAGCAACATTTGTTTTCTTCTACTCACTTCCAATTTTAGTTGCAAGCTCTGAAAGAAAAAAAAAAGAGAGAGAGAAACAAAATTTGAACCACCTACATATATTCGTTTCCTCACTATTCTTCTCAACCTCCCCTTCACCATCCATATTACCACATGAATCATAGAGGCCAATCCACTGCCGAGTTTCACCACCCTGGCACCTCTGCCTGCACAACCTATCTCCGACCCTCACCAAGCCTTGCCACCCTCCATGGCAGACGCCATGTGAGCTAACACCTACAGCCTCGCCACCCAACAGACCGGAACCACATCTCCGCCATCGTGCCACCGTCCGAGCCCATCACCGTGATCCGCATACACCAGCAACCTCCTCCGCACGCCACACTCACCCTGTCAACCGAACTCACCACCTCCCGAGTTGACCGGACCCGCTTTGTCATCCTTCTTCACAGACTTTTGTTCGTGCCTTTCCAGTAATTGTTCCATGTCATTTTTTTTAGGTACGTATAGTACATATGTTTATATATATATTATCTGTTATAAAAAAAATGAAAAAAAAATCTTAATAGTAAATATATCTTTATACTCTGTTTTTGGTTATATTTGTTATATAAATGAAATTGGGTTTTGTTGTGCTATATTTATATGTATATGGGAATGTGTAAGTTGTTAAGCTTTTGATTTCTGTTGTTTATAATTTTCTATTACGGCATATATATGTTTATAGTATGAAATAGGTGTAATAGTATATAAGTTAGATAATAGTGCATGTGTCGTTTGTTCTCATATATACTGTTTAAACTTTTGTGGTCTAATGTATACATATACCCCTATAACAATTATACAGGTAATATATATTTGGTTTGTAAAGGGTTGATCTTTAAACTGTGCTAAGGCATGCGTGAGTATAAATAAACGCTGGGAAGTATACTGTATCCATATTCAGATCTGTTTTCCAGCTATAAAGAGAAAATATGTTACAAATCTGTTAGTTATATATGGAGGTACATATATTAGTTTATGTATACATGCGTGTGGTTTTTGAATATGTATATAGTTCATTTAAATTGTATTATGTTTACATTTATTCTGGAACGTGCACATATGTCTATAATATGTTTTGTAAATTTTGGTCTAAATTTATTTATTTATTTTAGAATGAAAACTAGGTCTATATTGAGTTTATATAGAGATAATGATTTATGTATTGGTTTTGCTAACTGTAGATACTGTTATTTTTTTTTTCTGTATATTTCAGATTTGATGTAAAAGAATTGTAAGTTTAAAGTATGTATATAGATATGTTAAAATTAAAAATAAAAAAAAGTGATTTATTTATGTTTTGATCTTAAATATATGGGTTTATGAAGATAAGTATAATATATATATCTTTTTGACTCTTAATACTTGAGATTTAAGAAAAGTAATTTTGAAATTTTATACCATTTTTATATTTGTCTTAATCTAAAATATTGGGAAATATATATATATATATATATATGTATATAATAATGCATATATATATTTTCAGTTTATATCAAAACTGATTTGATTTGTTTTATCAATTTCTTTTTATCAGCTTTGATCGTCGAATTCGTGCCCATCTCACTTTGCTTTGGAATTCGTGTTGGATTCGTAACTCAATTTCAATGTCTATCCTCTCTAGCCTCGAAAGGTGAGCACTCACTCACGATTAACGTTATTTTATTTACTAAATTTGATTTCAATTGAAACGACAATTGAAATATGCTGCTGTTAGATATTTACACTGTTATTACCTGTATCAGTTCACCTGTGACATCTGACACCAATATCTGTTATATATGCAATGATAATCCAGTTTGATTGTTAAATGACTGATTGTTTGATGTTTACAATTGGATGTTAAAATTGTAATGTATAAAGTGATAAATATTATGCAAGTAATTTGACGTAGGATAATTAAAAAATTTGAATTGACATATATGTTGAATTTGATTAGTTGAATATGACCCCTTTTATTTGTTAAATAAATTGACATGTAAAATAGTGATAATTACACTTTGAACCATTGAACGTATATTGGATTAATTGTTGTACTGATAAAATTGAAATCAAATGACAAGTGAAGAACCGTATGAATAATTAGTGTAATAATCTTTAATCTACATGAAATGATAGTGTAGATTCTAGAAATAATTATATTAATTCGCACAAACAACAATGCGAATTAATACGATTATTTCGGGATTATTGATTTGATTTTTGGATTGATATTGGTTGTTGTTATTGCTTGTTTATTTACTTTAACACCATCCCAGTTATCACACTGCAAGTTCCCTTTGCTATGCTTTGATTTTGAATTGAATTGGAATCGGGTTGAAATGATAGATACCCAAAATTTAACTTTGACCTAGGATAGAGAATTAAATAAAAACCGATTGGTCAATAATTTGATTTAAAAATAAAATGAAGGTTTTATTTGAATAAATAATATGGTTTTGAAACGAAGTTGGAAATTGAATTTAATGAAATTTAAACGTGAATATTTAATAATCTGAAATGAAATATTAATAAAGAAATTGATGAAAGAAGGTTGTTTAATTTGAGAAATGATTGAATTAAGTTTGAAATGATTTAATAATTAAGTTTGAAATTATAATTAAGTTTGAAATAATTAAACTTTGAAATGATTTAATAATTAAGTTTGAAATTATAATTAAGTTTGAAATAATTAAACTTTGAAATGATTTAATAATTAAGTTTGAAATTATTATTAAGTTTGAAATTATTAAACTTTGGAATTATTTAATAATTAAGTTTTTGAATTTTTTAATAATTAAATAAGATTGAATTATTTAATGATTAAATTGAATTGGATTCTTTAATAAGTAAAAAATTGAACTTTTGAATAAGTGAATGTTACCTCGTAAATAATTGAAATTTAGTTTTCTTGATTAAGTAAGTTTTGGGAAATTATTTAAGAAAGTAAATAAGTGAAATGGAATTTCTTTAACAAGAAATGAAAATGTGATATTTTTGGAATTAATGTAAGACTTGTAATTGAAAGAATTGATTTGACGAATTTAGTTTAATTCAAAATTGTAAATTTTGATTTAATGAAGTTGAGCTTAAGTAATTGTTTTAATGAATTGGAAATTTAATAGAAATTGTTTTGAATGATAAAGTAACTTAACGAATATTGAATGAAATCGATAAATGAGTTTAAATTGATTTGAATGTTAAATAAAATTTATTTAAAAGATTTGGAATGAAACTTATTTATGAACTTGAATCAATATTTGAATTGATTTAAATAGAAAATCAAAAATTGAATTATAAGATTTTGAAATGGCAATTTGAAAGTTTTGAACGTAAAATTATGGAAATTGATTTAGAAAGATAAATGAAGTGTTGATTTGCAAATTCTAATTGGAATTGAAATTGATTTGGTTTTGAAATATATTAAACAACCAATCGGTGTAATAATTACGGAAGTTATTAAAGAGACCGGAATCGGTTATGGATATACTCTCTATCTAAACCGAAAACCACTTTAATAACTATACGCGGAGTGATGATCCAGAATGAAGTGGTTGGAATGATGTACGTGATGACTGAAGAAAGAGAACGATAATGGATAGCCTTGACACTTGTGTCAAATTGGAAATGACTAAAACAGGAGCCGTGCCGGGCCAATGGAGGTCAGCTACCTCAAGTGAACACACTTCTTCGAACTACTCATTACTTGTTGTCGATTGGTGCACCCTTGATTTTGGGAGTGTTGTTGCACGGTGTTGCGGTCGCTGCGGCGATGCGTTCTCACCAGTCCGGATCAGGCAAACGGTAGTATCACTACCTTGGGTATTGCCTCATGTGCCTTGTCATACTTGTATTCCCTATTCGCGACCACTACGAATTTGTTTTGTACCTTTAGTATATGGATTGCCCTCTGGTGACTTCCGGTTTTGGGGAAACTACGGTCTTGTATATGCTTTTGGGAATAAAAATGTGTTAAGGGTGGAATGGGCCATGACTTAACACTATTTTAATACCTTATATTACTGATAGACATTATCTACTTAGCGTATATTACTACCTAGTAGATAGTTTAACGGATCCTTAAAGGATGGTTATTCCAAACATCCTTTGAGTTACTTGTATTTCAATTGCTATTTCACTTGAGTTGGATTTATTAATATAAGAATGCTAATCCTGACTCGAGTGTTTTGTATTTTGCTTTACGCTCGGGTCAGACTGAGTGTACCAGTATTCGAGACTCACCTTTTGAGTTGGAGCTTTGCTTGAAGATCCAGCCATCTACTCTGCTTTCAGTATTCGATGATTACAGTGATGTATTCTGATTTGTATCTGATGTATCGTGTTACTCTTCCGATTGTACCTGGTTTAACTCTGATGTATCGTATTACTCTTCTGTTGTAAACTCTGATGTATTTTATATTCATATAGTAGCTTCATGAACTACTATCTCTTTTATTTCCGCTGCATTTATTACTCTGTGTCTGTGATCTGTGATTATTTTATTTACTGTATATGTTCAGTTTTTCCAAATTTAAATTAACAACGCTGTATTTTGAGCAATTCAATTCCGGCATGTGTGTCTACCTACACATTTATAATGGATGCGAATGGTCCAAAATATCGGGTCGTTACAAGGAAGGAGCTAGGGGAATGGAAACAACCAGAAAGAAAATAGATTGAAACAAAGCAAAACAATTAGTTCAAACCATATAAATTCAATTTACCTCAATTAATACTCAATATTTAATATAAATTCAAGGTATTTCAATAAGTTGATTAAATTTCAATTTATTAATATTTGATGCCATAAGATTTCTTCAAAACAAAATTTATTTAATTTGACCCATTTACCATTCATTCAACTTATTATTATTCTATTTACCTCTATTAACATTTTATAATTAAAAGTCAAGTGTATTCAATTAAATTGAATAATTTATATTTAAAATTTCTAATTCAATATTTCAACTTTAAATATTTATTCAAAATTTCGACTTCATTTTATAATTGAAAACATCTTTTTAACACAAATTTAAGAATTAAATTTTCGATTTTAATATTTAACAATTTGGTTAAATCCCTTTGAGTTTACTTAAGTTAAATCAATCTATCTATTTCTAAATTCATTATGTTATTATCTAGTCATCCTCAATTAACCATTTCTAAATCATCAATTTGTATAATCATTTATTATACTCATATTTTATTCTACAAATTTAATTCTTTTATTCCAAATTATTATTAAGTTTATTCCACTTAATATATCTTATTACATATATTTAAACCATATAAATTTCAATTTAAATTAATTTATATTTTTTTTCAATTTGGTTAAATCCATTTATATTAAAGCAATAAATAGTCATTCGATTTAAATTTGTTAGTTCAACTGTTAATTCTAATCATATAAATTTCATTTTAAATCAATTAATTTTCAATAATTGATCTTAATTCAAGATATTTCATTAAGCTGATTCAATTCAATTTGTTAATTCTTTCAGAACAAAATTTATTTTATTTATCACATTCAATTAACTTATTATTCTATCATCTTTATTAGCATTTTTTTATAATTAAAATCTAAGTGCATAACATTTATTATAAACACTCAAATTTTATTTATAAAATTATTTTATATTGTATATTATCCAATTACATTTTAACTTATGAATAATTTAGGTAAGTTATATTGAAATGCACTTTAGTACTATACCAATAAAATTTTCAAATTCAATTATCTCAAGTTTAAATACTTATTCAAAATTTAGCTTTATTTATAATTGAAAACATCCCTTAACATAATTTTAAGAATTAAATTTCTGTTTAATTTCAAATCCTTTAGAGATAATTATGTATATACTATATATATTAAATCAAAATAAATTTAAAATAATATTCCCATATATATATATAAATCAAGTCATACTTAAGAAATTCAAATTAAAATATTTCCCAAACAAAACTGTAGCAAAGCTACAGAATGGTTTCTCCACTTCGAAACTAGAAAATGAATGCCGATGATGCGGCCTCCATCACTAAAATTATTTTCCAGCGACAAAGAGAAGAGCACTGATTTCAACATTTTAAAATTCTTTGAAAACGGTTTCTATTTGAAAATACCTTCAATAATATACATTTTAAAAATTTAAAACCAAAGCTTGAAATTTTAGGAAATTAAATTCTCAAATTCTTACTTTAAATTCATTTAAATTTCTAAATAAATCTATAAACCAACTTTTATAATTCCATTTATTTTTATGTTGGAATAATCAATGATTTACAAAACAAATAGTGAAAAATCCAATATTACCTTTCTGACGACCAATTCAGTTAACAATTCAATTTCAGAAAATTTCTACTTATATATAGTAAAATCATACAAACTTTATTTTATTTTCCAAATTTGAAAGCAATATTGTGTCAGCTTGCTCTGCTCAAGTGTTTTGGAAATCCTATCGATAGCGTTGATCAGACGAATCGATCAGAAACCCAAATCAACATCAACAACTCAAACAACACAGCATATATTAAAACATTTATATATTAGTTTACAAATACATTTCTTTGCTCGACGATACAGGAATGAATATTCAAAATAAGGATAGGGTTTCAAATTTGATGGACTCAAATCAAAGAGAAATTTGATTCGAAGATAAGTTTGAAACAAAGATATGACGATTAAATAACAAAGTAGGGAGATTGATAAGTTTATATAAATTGCGGGCAACCTTAACCGGGTCGACCGTGACTTCAAGAATAAGATCAATGTAGAAATCCAAGGCAAATCGACATTGATCTCAAGAGATAGAATTCGGCATAACCAAAGATGTCAGCATCTAAACCGAGGATATATAAATCTCCGGTGAATCGATGCTATCGTAGAAGAGTTTCACCCCTTTACAAAACAATATGATATTGGCGGGACAGCCAACTCATTATAAAGATTATTCGAAGTGAAGTTATGTGATACTCCAGAATTGAAAGAAGACGAATAGTGAGGGACACGAATGAAATTCGGAACCGATGGGACGTTCAAAATTCAAGGAATCGAGTCAAAAGGAAGAGATTGAAACTCGAATGAGAGTGATTCTATAAATACATTTACCCTATATGCTAAGTTTTGCCTAGAGCTACCAAAGCTCTGATACCAACAGTAACGGACCGCGTCAGTGGGGTAACGCCCACCGTAGCATACAATAGTACCTGTGTTCTGCCTTTACAGCTAGCCTCTCGACTGCACCAACCCCACAGGGACATGTAGGAGTTAGAGTCATCCGCTCGCTACCAAACCAAATGCGAGAACCCCCTATCATGCTGCACCCGCCAAGTGCATAGGCAGACACACATGTCGGACTTGAATAATTCAAAATACCGCGTTGTTAATTTAAACTTGGCAAAACTGAACATATACAGTAAATAAATAATCACAGATCACAGACACAGAGTAATAAATGCAGCGGAAATAAAAGAGATAGTAGTTCATGAAGCTACTATATAAATGTATAAGTTACATCAGAGTTAAACCAGATACAACGGAAGAGTAATACGATACATTAGATACAAATCAGATTACATCACTGGAATCATCGAATACTGAAAGCAGAATAGATGGCTGGATCTTCAAGCAAAGCTCCAACTTCAAAGGTGAGTCTCGAATACTGGTACACTCAGTCTGACCCGAGCGTAAAGCAAAACACAAAACACTCGAGTCAGGATTAACATTCTTATATCAATAAATCCAACTCAAGTGAAATAGCAACTGAAATACAAGTAACTTAAAGGATGTTTGGAATAACCATCCTTTAAGGATCCGTTAAACTATATACTAGGTAGTAATGTACGCTAAGTAGATAATGCCTATCAGTAATATAAGATATCAAAATAGTGTTAAGGCGTTACCATTATTCCCCTTAACACATTTTATATAAGCGTTATAGTCTATACAGCACTGTAAACTCCACCGTAAACTAGTGGGATATCAGGGAGTACTCCATAGGTATAACACAAAGCAAATCGTAGTGGTCGCGTATATAGGGGTACAAGTATGACAAGGCACATGAGGCAATACCCAAGGTAGTGAAACTACCGTTTGCCTGATCCGGACTGGTGAGAACGCATCGCCGCAGCGATCGCAACACCACGAAACAACACTCCCAAAATCAAGGGTGCACCAATCGACAACAAGTAATGAGTAGTTTTCGAAGAAGTGTGTTCACTCGAGGTAGCTAGCCCCCATTTGGCCCGGCACGGCTCCTGTTTTAGTCATTTCCAATTTGACACAAGTGTCAAGGCTATCCATTATCGTTCTCTTTCTTCAGTCATCACGTACATCATTCCAACCACTTCATTCTGGATCACACTCAGCGTGTAGTTATTAAAGTGGTTTTCGGTTTAGACAGTGAGTATGTCCCTAACCGATTCCGGTCTCTTTAATAACTTTCGTAATTATTACACCGATTGGTCGTTTATATATTTCAAAACCAAATAGAATTCAATTTCAAATAGAATTTTTAAACCAACATTTCATTTGTCTTTCTAAATCAATTTCCAAATTCACGTTTCAAAATTTCCAAATTACCATTTCAAAACTTATAATACAATTTCAATTTCTATTTAAAACAATTCAAATATTGATTCAAGTTCGAAGATAAGTTTCATTCCAAATCATTTAAATTAATTTAATTTAACATTCAAATCTATTTAACTTTATTGATCGATTTTATTCAGTATTCATTAAGTAAATTTGTCATTCAAAACAATTTCTATTTAATTTCCAATTTATTAAATCAATTACTTAAGTTCAACTTCATTAAATCAAAACTTACAATTTTGAATTAAATTAAATTCTTCAAAACAATTTCTTTAAATTTCAAGTCTTACATTAATTTCAATAAATCACATTTTATTTCTTGTTAAAGAAATTCAATTTCACTTATTTATTTACTTAATTACAAATTCAAACTCAATTAATAAAGAACTTAATTTCACTTATTCAAGAAGTTCAATTTCACTTAATAAAGAATTCAATTTTATTTGACTATTAAATAATTCAATCTTATTTAATTATTAAATAATTTCAAAAACTTAATTATTAACTAATTTCAAAACTTAATTATTAATAATTCCAAATTTAATTATTAAATAATTAATTTTAAAACAACATTCTTTCAACAACTACTATGTTAATATTTTGATTCAGATTATTAAATATTAACATTTCCTTTCTTTAAAATTCAAATTCCAACTTCATTTCAAAACCTTATCATTTATTCAAATAAAATCTTTATTTCATTTTTAAATCAAATCATTGACCAATCGGGTTTTATTTAATTTTTCTATCCTAAGTCAAAGTTTATTTGGGTATTTATCATTTCAACCCGATTCCAATTCAATTCAAAAATCAAAGCATGACAAAGGGAACTTGCAGTGTGATAACTGGGATGTTGTCAAAGTAAATAAACAAACAATAACAACAATCAATAACAATCCAATGATTTATTCAAATAATCCTGAAATAAGTGCTCGACAACTAGTACTCGGCAATAAGTGCTCGGCATCAGAGAGCGATTGGCATCAAGGAGTGTTCGGCGAAGCACTGGCCATCCAAGAGTGTTCGGCGAAGCAACTGACATCCATGAGTGCTCGGCGACAAGTGTGCTCGACATAGTACTCGGCATCCATTAGTGTCCGACATCGAGACTGTTCGGCGTACCAGAGTACTCGGCGTCAAGGCTGCTCGGCATACAGGAGTACTCAGCATCCCCTGGTGTTCGGCGAGGCACTTGATAGCCAGGAGTGTTCGGCGAGGCACCCAACATCCAACGAGTGCTCGACGACAAGTGTACTCGGCGTCAAGACTGCTCGGCATACGAGACTGTTTGGCGTACAGGAGTACTCGGCGTAAGGGCATTCAGCGTCAAGAAGAGCGTTCGGCTTCAACTAACTAACATCTTACACTTCCCAAACATCAACCACCTCGTTCGGCATAGAAGGGATGGTTCGGCGCAGAGCGTTCAGCCTCAACAGACAACCATCCTACACTTCCCACGACACCAACATACCGTTCGGCATAGAAGGGATGGTTCGGCGCAGAGCGTTCGGCGAACCTTGCTCGGCATACGACGACCACTGTACTCGGGCTGGAGCGTTCGGCAATCAGCCCACTTGGGAAGTCCAGCCCATCTTTGCCTATAAATAGAGGGGCAGGGTCACAGTGAAATGGATCCTTTTTTTTGGAGAGAAAACACGGGGGAGGCTCTGCCATTTTCAAGACTCATCTTTTCTACATAACAACTTCATTCAAGCATTTGATTCACGAATTGTATTTGTAATCAACTATAGAGAAGATCAATAAAGTTTAACCTCAAAGTGGACGTAGGCAATTACGCTGAACCACTATAAATTTGGTGTTCTTACTTTCTGTATTTAGATTAGCACTGTCTTCTCTGTTTAATTTGATTTCATCACTTATATCTCTTCACAATCTTCTTCTACGAGGTTAGCGACCAATTTTGGTGCTAACACTTTGGTGCTTTCACTGAGAATCGAATTCTCAGACCTCAAGGATCTGCTTTGAAGCTACTGGATTGAACAAATCCCCCAAAGAAGATCCGACTTACTGGTAGGACATCCGTTGATTCTACTCAGAGTTCATACCAATAACTCTACAATGGCGAGACCACGTACCAGGTCAGCTTCTCTTAATGCGGATGCCCGAGAGACTGCTAGCGTGCAACAAGCAGGACCTAGCAATCAACCTGCAATCCCGAGTGCAGGGATTGCCGCTCAAGAACAGACTCCAGTTGTCACCAGAGTAGAGTTCAATGACTTGATGAGAGAACTTAGGGAAAGCAGGAGACAACTGGGAGAACAGATGCAAGCTAATGCCAACCTGATGGCACAACTCACTCGACAGCAGCAACAGAATGCTGGGGGCAATCCAGCTGCTTATTCCTCATCTGACAGCTCTACTTCTTCTGATGAACCACCCAGGCGTAGACGCCGTAAGACTGAAGCTGCAAGGGCGGATGCTGCTGTTCGAACAGCTGGAGATCGCGACCAAGCCAGAACTGGAAGCTTCCGAACCGGAATACAGATGGAGGATGGAGCTCCAGATCATCAAAATGCTAACAATGTTGAACCTCACGACGCACGATTGGCAGATCGCCAGGAAAGGAGGCATCAGCATGGACAGGCGCGTAGAACTGACTCCAACCTCCCAGCTTCCATACAGACACCCGATCTGACAGCCATGATCAGGCAACTGATGAAAGAAAATCAGGGCTTATCAAATGACGACTGGGGAGTGTCAAGAAGTCATACTCCGTTCACGGATGTTGTGCTGCAAGCGGCGTACCCCAAGAAGTTTAGCATGCCAACCATTCCTGCATATGAAGGAAAGACTGACCCCAGACAACATGTAATGAGGTATGAATGGATGATGGATTCAGCCAGAGCAAATGATCCCACCAAGTGTAGGTGCTTTCCGATTACTCTATCTGGGATCGCTACTATGTGGTTCACCCGACTTCCTCCGCGATCCGTATCAAATTTCGAGGAGTTGGCAAAGAAGTTTATTGAGCAATTCAGGATACACACTACACGCCCGAAGGACGTGATGTCTCTGTCGAGTGTAATCCAGAATCCCGGAGAGTCGCTGAAGGAGTACTTACAAAGATTCCACGTTGCGGCAACTGAAGTCAGTAATCCCAACGACCATGCAATCCTAATGGCTGTAATGAGAGGTGTAGATCCGGATTCTGAATTTGGAGACTGGCTGGCAGGAAAACCTCCGGCTATGCTAGAGCGTTTCTACTCCAAGGCACACCAGTTCATAAGAAGAGAGGAAGCTAGGTGGGTACGACGAGATAAGGCACCGGGACCTGCCCAAGAGTTAATCAAGAGCAACATTGCTGTGAAGCAATCTGGAGACAATTCGGGAAAGGTCCAAGTCAATGTCCAGAGTAAGCCTGTGCAGCCCAAAGAGTCCAGAGGGAGAAGTCAAGGAAAGAGGAAAGAAGCGGGAAAGTGGAAGTCGAGAATTCCAAGCTACAGCGAGTACACTCCGCTAAACGCCCCACTTGAGAACATTTACCTATCCACCTGCAATACTTTTCAGTACAGAAAACCACGTCCAAAAGAATCAACTGAAGAACAGAAGCGGACTGGGAAATATTGCCGCTTCCATGAAACTTATGGACACAACACGGAAGAATGCAGACACCTGCATGATGCTATCGAGAAATTGATCAGACAAAAGAAGTTGCAAGAATTCGTAAAGGATCCACAGGAAGGAGGACAGGCAACGTCCAACCCAGGTCGTGCACCAGCTCCACGTCATCCTGAGGAGCCTGCTCGGACTATTGGAAGACTGGTCATAAATACAATTATCGGCGGACCTCATCCTGTAGATAAGAACTGGCAAGAGATGGAACGATATGCAAGCTCCTTGAAGCATGCAGATTTTGAGTGCTGTTCGAACGTAGAGGACGGGGCCCCTGCTAAGCAGCAGCGCGTGATGATAGACGATATTATGTTCAGGAACAGAGACGCTGATCAGGTAGAGGCTCCGACCGTCGATCCCATGGTCATATCTGCAACGATCGGACCAGCATATGTAAAAAGAATTTTGATTGATTGTGGAAGTTCAGTCAACATCATCTTCAAGAAGGCCTATGATCAGATGAAGCTAGAGACAAAAGACTTGAAACCATCCAAAGCTCGTATCCACGGCTTTAATGGCGCTGCGACTGATGCGGTAGGATATGTCGAGTTACCAGTTGAACTGGGACAAGGCGAGCGTCGGAGGGTACGAATTCTACCCTTTGTAGTTTTGGATGTGGACTCTCCGTATAATGTTTTCTTGGGTTGGCCGGCCCTGGCTGAATTTAGGGCGGCACTAGCCCCGTGGTGTTTGACTTTGAAGTTTCCGACTGACAAAGGAGTAGGCATTGTTCACGGTGACCAAGCAGCTGGTCGTTCTTGTTATGTGGCCGAGCTCCGAGAGGCCCACCGGAGGGAGAAAGGAAAGGTTGCGGACAATCCCGTCCGCATCCTCAATACGAATAATTGACAAGTAGTGCCCGAGCCCTGGCTCGGGCATAGTTCTTGGATCTACGGAGATATAGATCCGAGAGACGACGATGAGAAACCCAGGGAAGAGAAGGCGGCACCGGCTGAATTAACAATTGACATCTCAGTTAGCCGTGACGACCCTTCGCGAATACTGAAGATCGGATCACAGTTAGGCCCCGCAATGACTGAAGACCTTAGCGACTTCCTCCGGGCAAACCTTGATGTTTTTGCCTGGACGCATTCTGATATGTGTGGGATTTCTCCCGCCATCACGAGTCATATGTTGAACATAGACCCGAAATACGTCCCAGTCAAGCAAAAAAGGAGAGGAATGGATCCGGAGAGATCCGCCGCTCTTGGAGAGGAGGTGGACAAACTCAAAGCAAATGGGTTCGTCCGCGACGCCCTCTACCCGGAGTGGGTCTCCAACCTCGTGCTGGTAAAGAAGGCGAATGGGAAATGGAGGACTTGCGTAGATTATTCCGACTTGAACAAAGCATGCCCTAAGGATAGTTTCCCGTTGCCTAGGATCGATCAGTTGGTCGATTCCACAGCAGGACACGAATTATTGTCATTCATGGATGCGTACTCAGGATACAACCAAATCCCAATGCATATTCCGGACCAAGAACACACCAGCTTCGTTACAAATGTCGGGCTGTATTGCTATGTAGTGATGCCCTTTGGATTGAAGAATGCTGGAGCAACTTACCAACGTCTGGTGAATCGAATGTTCAAGGACCAGCTGGGCAAAACCATGGAAGTCTATGTGGATGACATGCTCGTGAAGTCACGACGGTTAAACGACCACATTCAAGACTTAGCTGAAATGTTTAACATACTCAGGTTCTATGGAATGAAGATCAACCCGCTGAAGTGTTCTTTCGGCGTTGCATCAGGGAAGTTTTTAGGATTCATCATCAACGCTAGGGGAATCGAAGCCAACCCAGAAAAGATCCAAGCCATTCGAGATGTACAAGCGCCCAGGACTATAAAGCAGGTACAGAGCTTGAACGGAAAAGTAGCTGCGCTGAGTCGATTTATATCCAAGGCAACTGACAAGTGCATCCCGTTCTTTGACATAATAAAGAAAGGAAAGAGGAATTTTGAATGGACGTCTAGCTGCGAGGAAGCATTCCAGAACCTGGTAAGGCATCTGGAGAGCCCACCAATGCTAGCTAAACCAGTTGACCATGAGATGCTATACGTTTACTTGGCTATATCCCCTCATGCGATAAGCGCAGCTTTGGTTCGTGAGGAGGATCGAGTCCAGAAGCCGGTATATTATGTTAGCAAGCGTTTAACGGGGGCAGAGAAGAATTACCCTAAAATCGAGAAATTGGCTTATTGCTTGGTGAGTGCATCACGCAAGCTGCGCCCATACTTTCAAGCGCATTCAATCGGCGTTTATACCGATCAACCCTTGAGGCAGGTACTTCAACGACCGGAAACTTCTGGAAGATTGCTAAAATAGAACATCGAGTTGAGCCAATTCGATATCGCGTACTTACCACGGAGAGCCATCCGAGGGCAAGCGTTAGCAGACTTCATCGCTGAATTTACCATACCCATCAAACCGGACGATCACGACATCATTCCCCCCATTCGATGGAAATTATACACTGACGGTGCATCAAACGACCGTTGCTCCGGCGCGGGCGTAGTTCTTATAACTCCGGAAAACCGATCAATCTGTTATGCCCTGAAGCTCGATTTCCCGGCTACGAACAACGAAGCTGAATATGAAGCACTGATCGCTGGCTTGAAGCTCATCAAAGAACTCGGGATCGAATCAGTCGAAATCTTTTGTGACTCGCAGTTAGTGGTTTACCAAGTACGAGGAGACTACCAAGCAAAAGGACGAAAGCTTGCTCCGTACCTCGTTCAGGTTCAAGAACTACTATCAAATCTTGAGCGTTATGACATTTCACATATCCCACGAGAACAGAACAAAGAAGCCGACTTGTTGGCTAAGTTCGCAAGTACCGACGATGCTCAACAAATGGGATTGTATCCCGTTGAAGTCTTGCATGCCCCGAGCGTAGACGAGATGAAAATCGATCGCGTGTTGGAAACAGAGATCGAGAAGGACTCGTGGATAACCCCATTCAAACTGTACCTGACAACCGGGGCTTTACCAGAAAAAAGAAGCGAAAGACGACAGGTCCTTCGAAAGGCTGCGCGGTACATAATGCAGGGTGGATCCATGTACCGGAAAGGATTCTCAGTCCCATTGTTACGGTGCATCGCTCATGATGAAACAAAGCGAGTCTTGAGGGAAGTTCACGAAGGGGAATGTGGCGACCATACTGGGGGGCAAACGCTAGCAAAGAAGATCCTCCGCTATGGATATTACTGGCCCACCGTAAACCGGGATGCCGCGGACTACGCAAGAAAATGCGACAAGTGTCAAAGATATGCAAAAATCCCGAGGGCTCCGTCAACGGAACTCACACAAATGATCAGTCCTTGGCCATTTGCGATCTGGGGAATCGACATAATCGGCTCTTTGCCTCTATCCAAAGGTGGTGCGAAATACGCAATAGTTGCAGTCGACTATTTCACGAAATGGGCTGAGGCAGAACCTTTGGCCACTATCACCTCTAAGAAGGTCATTAACTTCGTTGTACGAAACATTATATGCCTCTTTGGCCTTCCACGCACCATCATTACAGACAACGGAACGCAATTCGAAAGTAAAGAGTTCAAAGAGTTCTGTTTAAAGTACGACATCGAGAAAAAGTTCGCCGCCGTTGCACACCCAAAAGCTAACGGACAAGTCGAGGCCGTTAACAAAATAATCAAGTCCATACTAAAGAAGCGTCTGGAGAAGGTTGGAGGCAAATGGGTAGATGAACTCCCGACAGCATTATGGGCGTATAGAACTACCCACAAGTCCGCGACCGGCCACACTCCGTTCGCCTTGGCATACGGCTCTGAAGCCGTTATACCCGTGGAACTTGAAGTTCCATCGCACCGAGTGACGTACTACGATCCCAAGACAAACCAAAACCTCTTGCTGGAGTCACTGGACTGCATCGATGAAAAACGGGAAGAAGCTAAATTAAGGGCGGCGGCGCACAGACATCGAGTCAAGCGTTACTATGACGGCAGAGTCCGCCCAAGAATCTTTGATGTGGGAGATCTCGTTCTGAAACGAGTCTTCCCGGTACCATCACGCATGAATCCCAGCTGGGAAGGTCCATACGCCATTGAACGGAAGCTTGGAGAAGGAACATTCAAGCTAACGACCGTTGATGGCGCGACACTCCCCCGAGCATGGAACAGTGAACATTTGCGGCACTATTACATTTAGAATGTTTCCCTTTCTTGTTATAGGCACTATTGTTTCCTGCATGTTTCCATTCAATAATGACTTAGTTTCCTTTTAAAGTTGTAATCGAGCAATTTAGTTGATTTTCATTAATAAAGGCTTGAAGCCACATTTTCTATGAAGTTTCTATATCTCTTAATTGGATGATAAATTACATTATTCTGCGCGACATACAGGCTCGTACGAACGATTCCAAATCTCCGAATCCCCAGAGCGCGGATCGGAGTACTCTAAGTCCCCGGAGCGCGGACTAGAGTATAAACGATTCCAATCTCCGAATCCCCAGAGCGCGGATCGGAGTACTCTAAGTCCCCAGAGCGCGGACTAGAGTATAAACGATTTCCAATCTCCGAATCCCCAGAGCGCGGATCGGAGTACTCTAAGTCCCCAGAGCGCGGACTAGAGTATAAACGATTTCCAATCTCCGAATCCCCAGAGTGCGGAGCGGAGTACTCTAAGTCCCCAGAGCGCGGACTAGAGTATAAACGATTCCAATCTCCGAATCCCCAGAGCGCGGATCAGAGTACTCTAAATCCCCGGAGTGCGGACTAGAGTATAAACGATTCCAATCTCCGAATCCCCAGAGCGCGGATCGGAGTACTCTAAGTCCCCGGAGTGCGGACTAGAGTATAAACGATTTCCAATCTCCGAATCCCCAGAGTGCGGAGCGGAGTACTCTAAGTCCCCAGAGCGCGGACTAGAGTATAAACGATTCCAAATCTCCGAATCCCCGGAGCGCGGATCGGAGTACTCTAAGTCCCCAGAGCGCGGACTAGAGTATAAACGATTTCCAATCTCCGAATCCCCAGAGCGCGGATCGGAGTACTCTAAGTCCCCGGAGTGCGGACTAGAGTATAAGCGATTTCCAATCTCTGAATCCCCAGAGTGCGGAGCGGAGTACTCTAAGTCCCCAGAGCGCGGACTAGAGTATAAACGATTCCAATCTCCAAATCCCCAGAGTACGGAGCGGAGTACTCTAAGTCCCCCGAGCGCGGACTAGAGTATAAACGATTCCAATCTCCGAATCCCCAGAGTGCGGAGCGGAGTACTCTAAGTCCCCCGAGCGCGGACTAGAGTATAAACGATTCCAATCTCCGAATCCCCAGAGCGCAGATCGGAGTACTTTAAGTCCCCAGAGCGCGGACTAGAGTATAAACGATTCCAATCTCCGAATCCCCAGAGTGCGGAGCGGAATACTCTAAGTCCCCAGAGCGCGGACTAGAGTATAAACGATTCCAAATCTCCGAATCCCCAGAGCGCGGATCGGAGTACTCTAAGTCCCCCGAGCGCGGACTAGAGTATAAACGATCCCAAATCTCCGAATCCCCAGAGCGCGGACTAGAGCATAAACTATTTCAAGCCTCCAAGTCCCCGGGACACAGAGTCTGCAAGAAGTCCAAGTACTCGAAAGATGTGGGACGAGAGGTACGCCACGTCCAAAAAATGTCTGAACAACGCAAGAATGGACTGGGAGATAATGCAACTCATAAGAACTTGAGTTATGGCTACAATTAGTCGGCAAACCAAATAAAGACAAGAGAAGCATTCAAACACAAAAAAAACTAAAACTTTATTCAATAAGTCCAAAATGGGGATACATGACCACTCCTACAAAATTCAGACCTCTCTATACAAACTACAAATCATGGGAGATAAAAATAATTACAAAGCTTAGTCAGGAAACTTGTTGAACAAGTGCATCGATCATTTCTTCGACTTCTTCTTCTTGTCTGCCTTTGGTGTTTCCGACGACTCCTCTCCCTCACGTTTTTTCTTGGACTTTTTGCTTGCTAGAGAGACGGAGTCAGGAGTAGGAGACGGAACATCTAGTGGTTTGGACCTGCCCGGGAGAATGATTTTCAGAGGTCTGTTCCGCGGGTCAGTGAGTTCCAGGACTTCAGATTCAACTTTGACTTTGACCTTTCTCTTCTCCTCGTCGGCGAGACGATCCTTCATGCTCATCTCTGAAGTATGTTCAGAGGCGCCAGTGATTTTAACTTCGTCGCTTCCTTCGGCAGGAGACGAAGTATCAAGTTTGTCATCATCAAGCGCCCCGATCACTTGAGCGTCTGGGCCGGGAGTTACCCCTGCGTGAGCAACGTCGCTTGTTTTCCCCGCTTCCTCCTTGGCGTCATCGCTCCTCGGAGTTAGCTCGGCGTCAGAACGACCTGCACGAAAATATAAGAAGTGGGCATTAGAACGAATAACCACTGCTGAAAAATGATGGGATCTCTTCGACTTCTAGAGAAAGAAGAATTTCCTACCAGGATCCGGTTGGCTATCGGTGACGCACGGGGTTTCACCCTCCAGGATAGGTGACAACACATGAACGCCGAGCCCGGGATCTTCGGGATCATAACTGGCATGCTGCTCGAATGGATCAAGCGTCGACCGACCGGCCGATTGAGCAGCATAAGGAGCGGCGATGTGAGGAGTAGTAGCGTCGGCCTCTGACGGGCCAGCCTCGTCATTCTTCTCTTTCGAAGGGGAAGAGCCTTTGCCATAAAGAGCCAATGCTGCGGATAAATCCGATGGCTCATTCCCCCTCAGGAACTCCTTCACCAGTGCATCCTCGTCGATTTCTTCGGAGCCTGACTCGACTTTCTTGATCTTTATCAGAGTTTCCCATGCCTCAGCCAGGGATTCGTGGTAGCCGTCGCCCAAGAATGTTAGGTCGCGGTGCATAAGGACGCGGGCTCCGTACTCGGCGATCAACGGGTCAAACATACTTTTGACCTCTTCCCTGCCGGCCTCTGCGGCCGCCTCAAGGCGAGAATCAAGCTCCTCCACAACCATTCTTTTGCCCTCCTCACGGACCTCATCCTTCATTTTCTCGACCCCGGCAAGTTCACCGTCGAGCTTTGCCTTCAGGAGTCGGGTAGCAACAATCTCATCACAATACCGCTGTGATTCTTCCTGAGCGGCTATTTTGTCTTCTTTCTCCTTGGAGAGTTGTTCTTTCAGCTCTTTGACTTGAGTAGCGAGCGCGTCCCTTTCTTTTTGGACAGAGTCTTTTTCTAGGGCAAGGGCGCCGCTGCGCTGAACTGCTTCGTCAAGCTCCTTTTTGTGAGCCACCTCTAAGCGAGTAACTGCCTCAGCAGTATCTTTTGCACCTTGTTCAGCGGCTTCTAGCTTTGACTTATAAGAGGCGAGTTCTTCGTCTTGGAGTTTGATGATTTTCTTATCGCTGTCAGCCTCCAGATTCAGACGGTCAATCTCGTGTTGACACTCGACAGATACTTCTGAGATCTTCTCCACCAAATGCACGAATGCGTCATGTTGAACATAGACGTCATTGTTGCAGGCAATGGCACTTTGCTTCACGTGCCCAGGAATGTGATGGATGGCCGGGAGGAATTTCAAACCGTCAAAACAGATTTTCGGAAACTTGGCCTTAAGGTCGACCATCTTTTCCGCAACAGTTGGGTCCACGGCAGGAGTAGGAGGAGGAGGCTTAGAGAATTCCATTCTTTTACGTGGCTCTCGAACTTGCCTCGTACTCGATGAACATGAATGTTGTTCTCGAGCAGCATCAGACTGATAACCCTTCTGCAAAGACTTCTCTTTATCCGGCTCAGTTGTAGGAGGAAGATCGCGGGACTGGGAAGATTGATAGTGTGCTTTCTTGCGGTGAGACGACTTGCGCAGACGATTGTCCCTATCTTCATAATCACCTCGGTCCCGGCGTCTGCCTGAACCGTAATCCCGTCCGGAGTGATGGAATATAGAAGACCCCTGAAGGCGATCAAGTCCGTGTGAGCGGCCCATATCACCTGCAAAGAAGGGAGATAACAACGAGTTAAGGAGAATTCACGAATTAAAAAGACTTGAAGTATATTATGGAATGCGCATGTGCGTGTGTGTCCTAAGTGTTCCCCCCGACGGACCCGTTCGTTTATCTTTGCTAATCGGAGTATTGTCTCTTCGAGCCGGGAGTTGAACTCCTACATTGCCTCTAGCGGGCGAAGAGAATTTGAGAGCTTCAGGATCATCGAACCCGTAATTAAGTATGTCTTCGGGAATAGAATGGTTCGATAGACCTCTCAAGGAACTTTCTAGATGCTGCGAAGAAGCCTCTTTCTCAGGAGGGGTAGGCGTAACTTTTGAGGTGCCACCAACTTTCTCCTTTTGAACCGTGTATTTCAACTTCTTCTTTCCCTTCGAAGGGGAGGATGATGTCTCAATATCCTGAACTTCGATTGCCGGATTCCAAGCGGGACCCACGTTCTCGCCCTGAGTTTCGGGGGCATCATCCTCTTTGCGCTCGCCTTCTTCATGCGCGTCGGGAGCGCGACGCGACGACGGTCTGGCAAGTTTTTTCCCTTTACCAGATGAAGGTTTGGGAATTGTAACACCTTCTGGAAGGCTGATCCGACGACCAGGAGCTAGCAAGCCGAACCCCGACAGCGATTCATTTGAAATGATAGCTCGGATATCTCGATCCTCGGCCGGAAGAGCTCTAATCGCATCGACAGCATCAGAATATCCTCGGCCTTCCGGGCGTGGGCTGATACCTGAAAAGATGAAACGGAAAGTTAGGAAAGACATGCTCGGGTTAAATACGAATAGTAACTCGGTAGAGAGACTTACTGCCTTCAACCCATCTCCTAGCGAAACCGGAAGGGCAGCGCACATAGAACCATTCCTGTTTGTACAGGGCGAATTTGCTACAGGCCCCTGTCAAGATCTGGCACTTGTGGTATGGCTCGAGGAACATGAAGGAAGGGCTATCTTTCCGTCTCTTGAACATATAAATGTATCGGATATCGCCGGGGGTTGGAGGTCTGGAGAAGACGGCCATGAAAAGTAAATAAGTCCCATATAGAAACGCATGGCCGTTCGGGTGCAGCTGCGACGGAGCTATGTCTATATACTGCAGCACATCCCGGAGAAATAAATTGAACGGAGGCACGCTGCCCATCCAACACATGAACTTGTTGCAGGCTGTGTACCCGACTGGGGGCAGATGAGGGCGGTCGTGTCTCGAAGGAACTAACACGTCAGCAAAGGGAATCCCGTGAATGGAACATATCCGTCGCAGAGCGGCCTCGTTGATCTTCGAGGCTTGAGAATCGATCGGATTGTCCAGTAAGATGGTTGACTCCAGAGCATCGGGCGCCAAGTTATGAGCGGGAGAGATTGACGGGTTGGAAGCATCTGCTGCTCCTTGCCTTGCTGACGGCCCAGGCCTGTCAGATATGGTGGCAGAACTAGATTTTCTCGACATCCCGAATAAATAATGAACCTGGCTAAATGCTTGAGAGAGCTATACTTAAAAAACTTTGAACGTTAGAATTAGCAACACGATTTTTCCCCCCATGTGGTGTGTGAACTAGTGCAAGCAATTGTGTGCAGGCAATAAGAATCTAAAGGTTCTAAAGATGTAATATTTAGCTTCGAATCATCGCATTCGAAGACCGCCATCGCTGACCGTCTCAAAAAGCTCGCCTTGAGGAGATTACAGTCCCAGATTCAGAAGACATATGATTTCTAAAGTGACCGGCTTAAAGTGTAGTTAGACACCTATCCTGTTCGGCACTTTTAATGTTGTTCGGCATTTGTATTGACCGGCTAAAGACATTATCCGGTCCAAGAATTGTCCAGCAATTGCTTTGTTTGACTAAGGTAATGGTTCGACCTAAGGGTTGTTCGGCTGAAGTCAGTGTTCGGCATGTCAGTTATACTGTTCGGCTAAAGTCATCGTTCGGCATGTCAGTTATACTGTTCGGCTAAAGTCAGTGTTCGGCATGTCAGTTATACTGTTCGACTAAAGTCAGTGTTCGGCATGTCAGTTATACTGTTCGGCTAAAGTCATCGTTCGGCATGTCAGTTATGTTGTTCGGCTAAAGTCATTGTTCAGCATGTCAATTATATTGTTCGGCTAAAGTCAGTGTTCGGCGTATCAATCGTATTGGTCGGCTAATGTCATCGTTCGGCTAAAAGTGGTGCTCCGCCACAATTTCAACTCTACCCTACACCTTCTCCATCCACACCGAACGACAGAGACGGATCGCCCGGCAAAGACTACGCCGTTCAACACCCCATCTACCCTTCTATCGTTCGGCACGGAGGAGCTATCCCCAATTAGACAACTCAAAACGAGCAAACCACGATGAACCTAAAATGGAAGTAGTGCAATTGTTAGAGGAAGGATACCTAATTCGACGATCGAAGTTGAGAATGGATTATAAAGGCTTTATATCTGGTAGGATGGGAAGAGTTGAAAGTCTCTAAGGAATGGCTGAAGAGAAGGCGTAAAGGGAAGAGAGACGGTGAGGACCTGGTTATATAGAGGGAGGTAGAAGTTGAAGAGGCTATACCCGGTAGAACCGGTCAACACCGAAGGGTTCGGCATCGTAGCAGTGTGACGTTCGGCACACGAGGTACGTTCGGCTTCGAGCGTATCGTTCGGCATCTAAATCTCGTTCGTCTTGCACCTCCTTCGCTAGCATTCTCGAGAAGGTACCTCCGAGGTAGATTGTATCAGATTCAAAGCGCATCACGTTCGGCCACGCAATACACTTTGGGGGGCAAGTGTTTCCTAGGGATTTGACCAGGCAACTAGTACTCGGCAATAAGTGCTCGGCATCAGAGAGCGATTGGCATCAAGGAGTGTTCGGCGAAGCACTGGCCATCCAGGAGTGTTCGGCGAAGCAACTGACATCCATGAGTACTCGGCGACAAGTGTGCTCGGCATAGTACTCGGCATCCATTAGTGTCCGGCATCGAGACTGTTCGGCGTACCAGAGTACTCGGCGTCAAGGCTGCTCGGCATACAGGAGTACTCGGCATCCCCTGGTGTTCGGCGAGGCACTTGATAGCCAGGAGTGTTCGGCGAGGCACCCAACATCCTACGAGTGCTCGGCGACAAGTGTGCTCGGCGTCAAGACTGCTCGGCATACGAGACTATTCGGCGTACAGGAGTACTCGGCGTAAGGGCATTCGGCGTCAAGAAGAGCGTTCGGCTTCAACTGACTAACATCCTACACTTCCCAAACATCAACCACCTCCTTCGGCATAGAAGGGATGGTTCGGCGCAGAGCGTTCGGCCTCAACAGACAACCATCCTACACTTCCCACGACACCAACATACCGTTCGGCATAGAAGGGATGGTTCGACGCAGAGCGTTCGGCGAACCTTGCTCGGCATACGACGACCACTGTACTCGAGCTGGAGCGTTCCGCAATCAGCCCACTTGGGAAGTCCAGCCCATCTTTGCCTATAAATAGAGGGGCAGGGTCACAGTGAAATGGATCCTTTTTTTTGGAGAGAAAACACGGGGGAGGCTCTGCCATTTTCAAGACTCATCTTTTCTACATAACAACTTCATTCAAGCATTTGATTCACGAATTGTATTTGTAATCAACTATAGAAAAGATCAATAAAGTTTAACCTCAAAGTGGACGTAGGCAATTACGCTAAACCACTATAAATTTGGTGTTCTTACTTTCTGTATTTAGATTAGCACTGTCTTCTCTGTTTAATTTGATTTCATCACTTATATCTCTTCACAATCTTCTTCTACGAGGTTAGCGACCAATTTTGGTGCTAACATAGTATACGAATTATATATAAACAATATAGAAAAGCATACCTATATACACTACATATACACTCTTTAGATGACCGACGAAGGGAGGAAATCGGTACGTCGGATGAGTGGATGTTGTCCAGGCCGTGAGAGGTGGCGGTCAGGCTACTGGAGGAGAAAAGGGGTGGATCCATGTTGGATATGGCGGACGGCAAAAGGCTAAGGTCGGCTATAGGATGTGGATGCGGGATCAGCTGTTGCGAGTTGAAGGCCAGCGTGAAACGTGGGTGAGGTGAGGGGAACTATGGTGGCTGATCTCTTTGGTGGTGGGAACCGAGAGAGAAAAGGGAAGGGGAACAGCCATGTGGAAGGGGAAATGGTGAACTCGAGAAGAGAGAGGGAAGCACTGCTACGGGCCGCGAGTTGAAGGCAGAGGCTGGTGCTTGGGGATGCGTTCGGTTAGAGGGAAAAGGCGGACGTTGGGTGGGGCTCAAGGATGCTGGCACTTACAATATGTAAGGAGAAGGGAAATGGCTCCATGAAAATAAAGGAAGCAACAGGTGGCAACGCAAATATGTAGCTCAGGAAAGAAAAGAAAAATATAAAATTTGCAAATGAACAGGTAAAGCAAAATAAATTTGAGTACTTGAAAATAGCAAGAGTCTTTCACGTTGAATTCAAGTATATTAAATGTAAATGACCATTTAAATGACCATTGAATTTCCCAATGGATAAACAAACAAACAAAGGAATCCAGAAAGTTCAAAGTTGTACCGATACGTATGACCATTTCGAAGTTTCCACGGCGTATCGGACTTCAAAACACAGAACTGAATATACCGTAGAGATCAGCACGACGAGACGATCAAAACGGTATACGGATATTAGTGGTATGATTGAATTATAAAAATTCGAATTTTCTACTAGCGGAAAATGCAGCAAAAACGCAGAAAAATAAGATCGACGGAGCTAAAGAAGTCCGAATTTGGAAAAATGAAAAATGACGCCTTGCTCAGAAGATGATTTAGAATTTTTCCATATAAAAATATTTAGGTTTCAAAAACATTTTATTTTCATCAATTACTAACCGGTTAAATTGAAGTAAATTTACGCGCGAAATAAACTTTCATATTTTCAGACGAAAATTTACCAGTTGCTATGTTTAATTAGACGCATTCCACATATCAAATTTTTATTTCAAAATTTTATCATTTAAAATTTCACAAAATTTCAATTAATTACGTTATTAAAACGGTTAAAATTTACGGGTCGTTACATAATGCCTACATTCGATAAGTATATACACTTGTGTATACACTCGCCATGCTCTGTATTCCCCTCACGTAAGCCCGCAAGGCAGTGCATGGGTGGTATATTTGGCCTCTGTTTTTTTTGAGTTAGGCATATGTAAGTATTGTTAATATCAATAAAATTTTCAAATAAAGAGAGAGTAAGCAATTGAAATCCAAGCACCGTGTTCACTTATTTGATTCGACTTGTTATTCAAAAGAAATAGAAATACCACTTTGAAAAACTTTGATAATCAACTAAGGATCCATTTCATAGTTCCACTATGTTATCAACCAAAACAACTAGCCAAACTAGAGTCTAATTATGATGATAACTTAATTTTTATTGAAAATTTTGACAAGTAAAAGGACTTAAATTTCTTGATAATGACCAGAACTTATATTTAACTTATTCGTGTCAATTTGAAAGTAAATTCTTCATTTGTAAATATTTTCAAAAACTTGCATTCATATCTTTGTAAATATATCTTGCATTTAGGAATTTTTCATGTTGCATTTGGATTTTGTGAGTAGTATCCGAAAACCCTCAGGAGACAACACTCGTCCTACTGATGACACCTAGAGGTTTAATAGCTTGTTGTATTCGCTCAATGCAATCGTGTTTCCTAGGCAAATGGATTTATCTTAGTTTTGGTTTTTTCGAGGACGAATAAAAAGATAAGTGTGAGGGTATTTGATGTGCACATAAACGTGCATTTTTTACTTCCATATTCAATCTACTTTTATTTAATAAATGAGCATATCTGGGTGTTTTTACATGTTTAAAACCAAATTTCAAAAATGCTTTCAAGTCATTATTCATACATCAATATGGGGGTAAAATGGTAATTTTGTGCATATATTAATTTTGAGAATATTTATTTGCACATTTTACTTTTATTTGTAGGAAATTGGATAAAAGATGGAAGAGGTTTCATGGAAATATGCATGCACAAGAGTTAGAAGGCAAACAAAGATGCAAATAAATCAATTCATGCAACATGGAAGACCCTACCTACCCACTTACCATGATCTTCAATTAGGAGCTAATGCACATGTTAGTGGAGATTAAAAGCACATGCACATTTAATGGAAGATTAATTACATGCTAATGATAACTTGGTGGCCACACTTGCTCAAAGGGAATTTGGTTAGTCCCCTAAAATATGCATTAGGGTTTTAGGCATGTATAAATCCCCTTATGTTTTATGTAATGAAGCTCTTACCACCTTCTAGTTTAGTTTAGTTGTAGCAACAAATTATCTGAGAAATAAAATGGCTTCCTAAGCCTCTTTTTCTTCTCTGCTTTTATTTTATTTTCATGCTCATTTTTATTTACATGCTCTTTCTCCTTTCATGTTAGTAGTTAGCTTTAATTTATGCAAGTAGTTTAGCTCTCTTTTTATTTTAATTAGCTTGCACTTCTTCTTTTTTCTATGTTGAAATCTGTATTTGTTGAAATGATAACAAATATAAGAAGCTAAACCCCTTCAATTTAGGGGTATTGAAGCTCTCGTAATCATGTAGATTCAACATATTTGTTAATTTATTATCTCCTTTTGTGCTTAATGGAAATTTTTGATGTGGTAAATATTTTTTTATTTGACTTTGAATTTGATACCTATGTTGTTGACACCAAATAGGATGTGCTTAAACAAATATAAAACACAAATTACCTCTTCATCAACATATAATTTGGGTAGTGAAGTGGATTTTAGAATCGAAATTTGATTCTCTATATTACTAATCAATAGTAAATAGATCATGCTTAGAATAGATTTTATTTTTAATTTCATTACCATTTTCATGAGAGTTAACAAGTGGTTTGGATGGTGTGTTAAAGTTTGATGGTTTATGTTGGGCTAATTAATAGTAAAAATAGACCATACTTATGATAAACACATCAACTAAATTCACAAATGACCAAAAAGAGAGATCATAATTTCATTATGTTGATTTGTGTGATTATGAGAAGGGATTTTCCTCAAAATTGCCCTCTACTCTCGTATTTTTTTCACTCTTGCTTGTAGTTAGTTTTTACATTTTCTTTAGCTTAAAACAATTTCATACTCCTTGGTTAATTTGATTGAGTATGATTTAAAGTCAATTCAATTTCCTGTGGATCGATCCGTACTCGCCACATACTTAAATTGTACGCCGTGCACTTGCGGTTATTTTTATTACAATTTTTCGGTGATTTTCTAATTCGATAGAAAAATCTACGATTGAACACATATCTATTTAAACAACCAATCACACCCAATTCTAACTACAATATAAACTACGATTGGATTGTTATATATCTTCAAGCACACGTATATGTATACTTGCCCATACGAATATACATACACATATATTTAAATAAGCAATTCATTTATTACTTAATCAATTATTACTTTTACTTACTAATGTTTTCAATAAAAGTAAGGATATCTCTTTATACTTTTTTATAAAATTGTCTAACTGCTTTATAAAATACTATACTATCTTACAAATCAATTTAGCCATTCAAAACACTTAATTTGCTTCATTAAAAACCGAGTATTCATTATTTTACTATTTTATAAAATCTCATATCTATCTTATGAAATACACTCTACACTTATAAAATATTCATACCATTTTATAAATACAAATTAAGCTTCATTACTATTTTATAAAATCATATTATTTTATAAAATACCCTCTTTGCTTATAGAAATCATTCTTCCACTTAAACAATGTTTATGAATACGATTTTAGCTTTATTAACCCTCTAATCCTTTAATAATAAGTGTAGAGTTCAAAACCTTCTAAATTATCTTACTAACTATTTTAAAAACCATTTGAATTAGTTTAATTATTATTAACTAATGACATGCACTTACTTATCACTTGTAATTAGTCTCTAATTTACCAATATATTACATAGAATCATTCAGTTAACCTAAAAATCAAATACTTAGGTTACTAACTACTTTCAAAAACAGTCATTAAGGGTTTAAAGAATAAATGAGTTAATATACTCGTGTTTATAACACAAATATAAGTCCAAATCAACTTAAACAATCTCCAATTCACTACATATGTTTCTATAATTACTAATTAGCAAAAATATGAAGGTTAACAATTAAATTAATTAGGAGAATCATCCCACTCACCTTAATTAAACCCAAGCTAAGATCAAATCACCAAAACCCATCTTCATGCTCTCTTGAAATCCAAAACAAAATTCAAAACTCCAAATAAAGCTAATTCCTTCATAGGTTTTGTAGAGAATAGGAAGAGAAGATTTATGGTGATTTTTATTCGATTTTAGGAACTTTATTTATGGGGTTTAAGGCCTAGGAATAGAAGAGGATTAAGGGGTGACTGGGAATGGATTAGAGAAGAGGAAGAAGAGATGAACGTTGAAATGAAAGTGAATAAGAATTATGAAGAGCTTAGCTACATATAAGCTATGTTAGAGGTAAGCTTAGCTATTCATCCTCGAAATTCATCAACTCCAAACATAGTTAAGTTTATATTAATTTTACTAGCATCGAAAAAGCGAACTCAACGACGGGCGTATCGAGGCCCAATTCGCTCATTTGTAAAAATCAAGTATAAGAAGCGTACTGTTACATAATGACGAAATATTTAAATTAATCATTTGAAAATTTGATCGTTAAAACTGCAGGGTGTTACATTCTCCCATCCTTAAAAAAAAATTTGTCCCTGAAATTCACATGAGTATGAGAAAGTAACAGGACTGACCAACCTTCCCGAAATTCAGTTTCGAAAAATCTCAATAGTACATTCCCTTGTGCTATCAGCATCACGGACACTCCCAAATTAGAATGCATCACACACTAGGAAATATGCGATGACCTATGTCATCCCACATTCCAATAGTTCATACCTCTCTTAATAAAATTTCTCACTATTTAAATGACAATCAAAACAAATAAGCATTTAAATAGCTATACATCTGCTCTCAAGTACCTAATTGTACTATACAAAGAGGATTGTACACATTTGCAACATCATATTATGAGTCTAAGCACTCTAAACCATATATAGCAATCATCTCAAATGAATATGCCATATTAAAACATGCATAGTATTTAAATTAAATTTGTTACAATAAACTATGCATGAAGCACATCGAATACAACAAGCATCCATAATAATCCTGTAATCACAAATTGTGGAACAAGCATCTCTATTGTAGTAACATGATATTAACACATGTGCAATCAAGCACAATCATAATCATACAAGACTACCAATCAGAGAGTAAACACAAATGAGTCAGTATCTTAATATACCATTGACTCCGAGTTATTTCAAAAGGGTAATGGATTCGTATAGATCTTATCTCGACCCCTCAAATGGACATGGATGACATGTGATCTACTTTATATAGCTCTCGCCATCACTCTCTGAACAAACTTAAATTATAAGATTATAATTAACATACAAGCAATTTAATACATGAGACAAGCAATAATCAACCAATAGCAAACAACAACGCATAGAAATCAGACAACAAGCAATGACAAGCAACCAGCAAATCCTAGCCAGCTAGAATAAGCAATAATAACCGGCATACAAATTATTAAACATGCAAGCAAGCAACAAAACAATCAATAACCCAAATCAACCAATAGCAAAATCAATCAACAACAAACAACATCAAACAACAGCAAGCAAACATAAGTAGCGACAACAAATAAAGCAATAGCAAACAAAAAACAATGGCAAATAACAAACAATAACAATGAAATATTTAAAAAAGTCTATATCAACATGCTCCTTAACCATCAAGAGTCAAACATGCATGTTGAACCATAAACTCCAATGAGTTTGTTCGACATTCAGAAGGAATAAACGCCTAAGTTGTGTAACTTCTTTCGTGAATATAACAGATGAAAGACCATTATACCTCCCGGTATGAAAAGGAAAACCTATACGAAAGGCAGTATCACCGAGTCTCAAAGTCTCGAATAAATTCAGCAATCTATGCCTTAACTCTCCTTTTCTTTCGAATAGAACTCATTCTCCACAGGAGAAAATTATGCTAATTAAATAGTCATTAAAATAAAGATTTACAATTTCTTGGGTTTACTGGGGTTCAAGCTCATCTCGACCGCATAATGTTAATAAGAATAGTATACTAAGTGCACTACGATGCTCGCATAGGCAAGAATCATCTCGTCATTTAGGAGATTATCCAAATCGCCACAAAACTAGTCGAGATATCCTTCCGCGATCTATCCCATGTAATAATTATACTACACTAAACTTCTGCAATAACTAAAGATCATCCCAAATTACATGATGCCCGTTCCAACCCTTCGTTTGCTTGCAAGATTCCTTTATTAAATTAGGTTCGTCCACCCGACTCCATCTATATGAACTTTGATCCGGTTCCTTGATCCAACTACTGAAATCTCCTTGCAAAATTAGGGCCGTGCTTCGAAAATCTCTCAATCATCCCAAGAATCCGACCCAAGTGCTCGTCTATTAGAGTCAAGTAAAAAACCCTTTCCTTACTCGTGCAAATCACCTAGAAAGTATGCGCTTGAACTACCGGTTAAGAACTGGCACGTGAACGGGCTAACATTAAGAAAATGTCCCTTTCAACACATGGGATTACTACCATCACCTGAGGTTTACTAACATGGAGAAAAACAATTATAACATGAACGACTCTAGGAAAACGCCTATAAGTCATCCGCTCAGTCTCTTCTCATTACTGGGCATCCACCAAACCCTTACCTGAATATAAATCCAAGTCACACTTCATCGACCGAACCCACCGAACTTGAAAGCTTGTGCATCAAGTTCGAATGTTAACACTTTGGTCGCTTCACCTCAGTTTTCAACTAAGGTGACTCATATAAGGTTTATCTCTACCGAAGAATTTACCTACTATGAAAGGTGTTAAGTTAAGCCAATCTATCGAGTAACAAGCAACAGGTAATATATACTGCTTAAGTGTTGGAAGGAACATAAGTGAGTTTCCAAAAATAAAGCATACCTTACTACATAAGCTCCTTCTGATTTCACTTACCCGTAGGCCTACTAGGACCCGATAATGCTTGGGAGGCATAAGTCATCATCACTTACACACCCTTTAAACATATAGGATAGTCCTTTTTCAAGTGATCACGACGATCGTAATTGAAGCACTTATGCTTCACTTTAGCCGGATGACATTTCATAGCAAAATGCCCCCATATTGTAACGACCTGCTTTTCTGTACAGTTTAAGTTGACAATAATTCACACATGTCCAACACAAACCAAATGGAAGGGTGGATGGTTAAGGGTGAAAAAGAAAATAAGATAGAATAAAACAGAAAATAGAATCTCACACGAATGGAATAACATATATTATTTCAATATAAAATCTTTACAGCGGAAAATTTTGAATACAATATCAGAGTCTAAACTGGATTTAGCCTGGACAATTATAAACCCTCCGTCCTTATAAATGAAAAAATGCAATAGATGCAGCAGATAATAGAATACGTCCATACGTAGATAAAGATCTCTAACTCTCATCTGAAAACTCCAAGCATCTTCAATTAAACCTGAAACTACTTGGATTTGACCTGAGTATTAAAATTACTAGGATCAGGCTTGATAAACCAGCGTGAGATACTTGAAATTTTAAATGTATAGATCATGCTGATGTCAATCAAAACCATGGTAAAGAATGGTATCTCATAAGACCACGTCCACACATAAATACGGACGGGTTTTTATCTTATGGTAACCAAAATACTTTAAAACACTTTGATATTATCTTTAGTGACATTGGTTTGGGAAATATTTTTCAAGTAAATGTATATAAAACAAGTATCAATACTCGGACTAAGTCTATGGTAATATATCCGGATTAGGTCAAACAGAATATATGATACCAAAAGGGTAGCTGAAATGTTTGAAAAGTATTACACCTATTTTGGGACTACAATCAATACCATAAAGCTCATATTGGAATTGGATTTACAACATGACAGGGAACTAGTAGCCTGATGCGGTGTTTTGGTTGCAACAAACATATATCCAATGGCTACACATCCAAGGACTCAAACGCCACTATAATGCTGTCAATAACTGATGGGACTCAATATCATTGGCTACTCATCCAAGGACTCAGACACCATTTATTCTACCCATATGAGGCTGTAGCCTTTTCTGCATTTCATCTGATAGCCCGTAATTATGTCTTGCAGACCACATAGTATTCCGTATCATTACTGAGTTATGAGGCAAGAGAGGTTACGCTCTTCTTTTCATATAGCCATACTTTGTTTTTCACAAAGCCACGCTTTATTCTTCCACAAAGCACATTCCACTTAGAATGCCACATTGTTATTCCTTCGATTACCATTGACTTCCATGAGAATACAACCTTTGAGCTCGTACGTATCGGAGAAGGGTGTTAAGCTAAGAGAAGTTACCTTCTCCGCTACGAAGCAGATGTATGTTTGTAAAAGTCAACGTTTGTGATCTCAGAAATGCAATGTCAGATATTCGTCCATACAAGTTCATTCTGGGGCTAAACGAAACCAAAGGCACTCCTCGTACCACATCCTTTTGGAAATCATCCCTAGGATCAGTAGCGAGTAGCCCTTGCAATACAAAGATTTCAAAACACGACATGACCACTACTATAATAAATATCTCTATATTGGGAGCGACCCAGAGAATGCCAACTAGCAGTCCTTCCGCTATGAAGATCTTATGTCCTCAATAATCATCATCTTCAACATGTCTTCATCATCAAGATGTCTTCATTTCCGAAAGTATACATTGGTTCAAAGTGGTTTTCAGATAGGAGTTATTCAAATCCGACCCCGGTTCTATCGGACCAATCATCAATTAAAAAGATGTTAAGTTTATATTTGACTATCAATCATTATTCAATTTAATTCATCTTTTTATTCATTTATAAATATCTCTTAAAGATATATTCATTAAATTATTTCTTTATCATTTCAGAGTATAAGGAATTATTAAGCCTCATTTTATCAAATACTTTGGTTAATTAAAACCTTTTAAACTCTGGAATAATTCTAAATCATTTCACCCTTTTTGCTTAGGAAAAACATTTTCAAATTATTTATTTAAATCTCATATTGGAAAACATTATAGCATTCGGGCTTTCCCTTCGACATGTTCCATCCCTCGCTCAAGTCTCCTTGGATGCCACAGACGAAACACGTGTTCTAGTCGTTTCCGCATACTCCTTTCATTTTTATAAATGATTTTTAAAACTTCCAAATCATTATTTAAAACATTTAATTATTATTTTTAAACACCATTTATAAAAGGTATGAAAAAGAATGGTTAAGTTTAAAATCATATTTCACAAGTTATAAAATTGCTGCGAAAAAAGTACTACAAACAGTGTATTAAAGCTTTTTGATCAAAACAACATTTTTACTTCACATATATTCATTTTTCCAACTACAACCACTTTTAAAACATATTAAAGGATTTATAGAATTTATTCCATATTTTAAAATTTAAAAATAATAATTTTAAAACAATTTCAAATTCGGGTTTTAAACTATAAAACCGCGATTTTTCTAAAAATTTATTTTGGACATAACTCAAACCCTATCAAACGAAATCTTGATTTTTCTTTTTTATTTGAAAACTATGGTTACAAGGATCTATAAATTTTTTATTTCAAAGACATTCGACTTAGTTTGCATCGTACACATTGACTTAAAGTTATGGGTCGAATATTACGAACTATCGCTACACGACGAGCTCGATTTTGACTCTTTGATGAATTGTTCCGAATCTTGTCTGAAATATTTCAAATATGTTTTGAAACCATATTAAAACTATTTTAACTTATTTAAAACAATATTTTATTATATTATCATTAAAATTCTAAACAACTTCATACCCTTTTCATTTGGATTTATTAACTAACTAGGGTTAGTTTACTATCAATTACCTAACTTGAATATTATTTTCACATCAATTGGTTATAGAATTTCACAACCAAGTTATCAATCATCTTAACATCCATATAATCATCTAATTCTTAATCAATTCTCAGCCCAGCATATAAATTCTTTAACTGAACATACTTAACAATAATTTAAGGAGTTGAATAATTTAAAGATAACTCGAGTACTCACCTTTGTCGCTAACAAATTCTTCCTACCAACATTTTTTAGTCGAACACTTCATTATCGTTACAAATTCAACCAAACATCACTAAAACCATCCTTTCTTCCTCTTAAACCACATGCCTTGTGCCATCTCCTTCTTCCACAACCATGGCCACCTACCTTCTTGCTTAATCTCATCTATTTCCACCATCTACCTCCCCCTAGGTTTGGCCTCCACATGTTTCACCCCTTACTCCATCATTTCTTCACTTCTTATATGGTAAACCATGTTTTAATGATGTTCTAAGGTCTTTGGCAAAGTTTGGTGGAGTTTCGAGTTGGTTTGATATGATTTTAAGAAAGTTAGTAAAGATGAAAAAGAGAAGAAGAAGCCATTAAAATAGCTTAAAGGAAGAAGAAGAAGAAGAGAATGTGTGTGATAAAATGAGTAGAAAACTTGTGTAATTATAGGAAAAGAAAGAAGTGGTAAGTTACCAAATTAACCCCTTACTATATTACCAAAATATTCTTCCTTAACTTTAAAGTAAACTTACCTTTTTCAACACTTACCATCATACATCACTTCAATGCTTTATGTACATAATACTTAAGGAATGTATTTGGATGGAAAAATGGATTAAAGTGAAGATTTTCCTTGGTTTTGGTGAGATTGATTTGATGTTTGCTTTTGACTTTTTTAGTTAACTTGCTTACTTTTACTAATAACATTTTATGATTTTCTAATGATACTTAGTAAAAGTAAACTTGATTAGTTGTAAAATGTGTATGTATATATATGTGTGTGTGTGCGTGCACGTGTGTGTCAAACATGTTAACAAAGGTGCAACAACTTTGCGACAACTTATATCGACCAAAATGTTGATTTTCGACAAAATGTTTAACGATCACATTTTGATGTTTTTGTTAAACATAATATATTTTTGTAAACAAAACTTGAAAATCAGTTATCATCTTTAAATAATTAAACCAAGTGTATTTGACTTATAAAACCAAATTTAATAATATTAAAATCCAATTGTAAAAATACGACGTCGATTGGTCTAAGTGCGACGAAGTTTGTACACTTTTATTAAACAAGTATATATGTTTATAAACCATTATAAATCAAATTTCTATTATTATCATATCATTATATAACCATTAAAAAGATTTATTTACCATTACAACAATTATTTGAATGTATATCAAATTTTATCGAAAACCGTCTTTTGTCAATTCTACGATGAAGCTCCAAAATCTCTATTTTTTTGTAAACCAATTTTAAAAATAAGTTCACCATTATTATTTATCACATAAAATATGATAAGTTCGATCACTTCTATATTTGAATATTTAAAGTTAATTAAATATTTTATTTAAAACTAGTAAAATTATGGGTCGTTACATACTTCCCCCTTAAAAGAATTTCGTCCCCGAAATTAAACCAAAATCCAAAATCCGATAATACTTACCTAAAACAACCTTTAAACTCAATTCTGTATGATATACACAGATCATCTGTATGCGATATCTAGTTCGATCTTTTATTTGAACCCAAAACTTTATTTTCGAACTAGTATTGATCCCCCGATCCTCTAGTGCGGACTCTAATCAGGTTCTTTGATCAGAAACCTTCATTTTCTTTACATAACTCTCAATTATGATAGAAAACTCAAGTACCCAATCATAAACCCTCATCAATGTTCATCGTTAAGAATAGAGTAATAAATCCTCTTTCGGACCGGTGAGAACACCTCAAAGTTCTATACTCGAATCTTAGATCAAAATCGTGTGACAAAATGATCTACGTATCTCATATGTACTTATTAACATTCAAAATTCTTTATGAAAACTTTTCATAAAACTCTTATCTTTTAAAAATGCTTCTTTGTATATAATCACTCTAAATATTTATTTCCAAATATTTTTCTTAAACGAAAACATTTCATCTCAAAGGAATCGTTTCAATTTTGAAAGATAATTTACCTTTTATTTTCCAAAATTATAATCAACTTCTCTTATTATAATATATTCCTTTTTAACCAACCTTGATATTAACCTATCAAATAATACTTTAAAATTATCCTTTTAACTTAAGGAATTTATATATATCGAGTAACTCCAAAATAATACCAAAGAACTGGGTACTACCAATAGTATCCTATATCCCCTTAACAATAAGGGAATACTTAAGAGAAGTCTTTACCATTTGAACATATCTCTTTCCCATTTTTAGTTATTTTCGAGCCACTCAAACTAGTTATCATTTGAGACTTTCTTGCTTTCCAAATTTCTTATTTTAAATTTCTTTTCAAAAATCCATTAGAGATTATTTTGTTTATAAAATCCAAAACCCTTTTATAAAATCATCTTATGTTAACTTATTTCCTTTTAAAATTTCATAGTTCTTTTCCCAAACCAGAATTCTCAAAATTTATATAACATATCTTTCATATCCATATTTTTTAGAATTATTTTCCTTATGTATATTACATTTTTTTATACTACATGTTTATTTTATTATCTTATACAAATTCATTAATCTTAACCTAATATTATTATCAAACATCTTATAGTCATGAAACTTAATTCATAAGATGTTCGTTCAATCAACAAATGGTAATAGCTGAATATTATCATTCCCTTAACCATAAACTGGCACACATAAATGTCTATATCTTTTAAAAGATATTTCTTATACTTAAAATATAATCCTTTTAAATTTTCAAAAGATCAGGATAGGTGTTCTTAAAATTCCTTTTTATTAAACATATATCTTTTGCACTTGAAACAAAATATAACAACCCTAAAAGATTTTTCTTTCTTCTTTTTCTTTGCTTTTCTTTTATCCTTTTCCTTTATTTTTCTATCCTTACATAAAACTGCATAATACCCTTCTTTTCTGCATCTGTAACAGAAGATGCCGGCATAAGATCTTAGTTTTAATTTCTCTTCTGCCTCTTTTTGTGCACGTACTTTTCGTGCTTGCTTTGGATTAGCCCATAACTCATTACCCGACATAAAATAAGACATCCTGACCTAAATGATATACTAAGTTACTAGCAGAAGTTTCATATCATTAATTTATCGACTTATCGAAATTACTTGATTCATACTTGTTCGGATTTGAACTTGCCTTGATTTTACAATGATAAGAAGAATAATTTACCAAGTGTTCGATACCATTCACCCAAGCCAGCATATGATCAATACTTAAAGGATTATTCCCACCATCACCAAAAATATCAAGACCTAGTTCTTGGAATTTTCCAAAGGGGTAACATCTTATAAAATTTTCCATACCACACGAATATTTATATTTTTGTATATATAAAATATACTCCTTTTAAAATGGTGTGTCGATTTGCCTTGTTTAAATGTTTAGAAATCCCTATCGATAATGGTGAACAGGCACATCAACCAGAATCTATAAACCACTCAACAGATAAATCAACACAAAACAATTTTTTAATATCAAATAACAAATACGCGCTCATATATATATAATACTCTCAACTCATTTTAGGGCATTGCTAACCCTATCTCTAATGAGTCACTCATTCTAAGATATTACTAACCCTATCTATAATGAGTTTTACCCCACCAAAGCCTAGGTATTCGCTCAACCTAAGCTCTGATACCAAATGGAATGACTCGCTTTTCTGTACAGTCCAAGTTGATAATAATCCACACATGTCCAACACAAACCGAATGGAAGGGCGGATAGTTAAGGGTGAAAAAGAAAATAAGATAGAATAAAATAGAAAATAGAATCTCACATGAATGGAATAACATATATTATTTCAATATAAAACCTTTGCAACAGAAAAAGTTGAATACAATATCAGAGTCTAACCTGGATTTTGCCTGAACAATTATAAACCCTCTATCCTTATAAATGAAAAACAAATACAATAAATGCAACGGATAATAGAATACGTCCATATGTAGATGAAGATCTCCAGCTCTCCTTTGGAAACTCCAAGCATCTTCAACTATACCTGAAACTACTTGGATCTGACCCGAGTATTAAAAATACCCAAATCAGGCTTGATAAACTAGCATGAGATAATCAAAATTTTAAATGTATAGATCATGATGATGTCAGTCAAAACCATCGAAAAGAAGGGTATCTCATAAGACCACGTCCACACATAAATACGAATGAGTTTTTATCTTATGATAACCAAAATTCTTTAAATTGAAAACACTTTGATATTATCTTTAATGACATTGGTTTTGAAAACATTTTTCAAGTAAATATATATAAAACAAGTATCAATACCCGAACTAACTCTATGGTAATATATCTGGATTTGGTCAAACTAGATATACCTGGACGGAATATATGATACCAAAGTGGTAGATGAAATGTTTGCAAAGCATTACAGCTATTTTGGGACTACAATCAAAACCATAAAGCTCGTATTGGAATTGGATTTCCAACATGACAAGGAACTAGTTGCCTGATGCGGTGTTTTGGTTGAAACAAACATATATCCAATGGCTACACATCTAAGGACTCAGATGCCACTATAATGCTGTCAACAACCGATGGGAACCAATATCAATGGCTTCTCATCTGAGGACTTAGACGCCACTTATTCTACCTATGGAAAGCTGTAGCCTTTTTCGAATTTCATCTGATAGCCTGTAATTATGTCTTGCAGACCACATAGTATCCCATATCATTACCAGGTTGTGAGGCTAGAGAGACTACACTCTTCTTTTCATAAATCCATACTTTGTTTTTCATAAAGACACGCTTTATTCTTCCACAAAGCACATTCCACTTAGAATGCCACATTGCCCTTCCTTCGATTACTGTTGACTTCCACAAACATATAATCTCTAAGCTTGTATGTCTCAAAGAAGGGTGTTAAGCTAAGAGAAGTTGCCTTCTACACCACCAAGTAGATATATATTTGTAAAAGTCAACGTTTGTGATCTCAGAAATGCAATGTCAAACATTCGTCCATACAAGTTCGTTCTGGGATTGAACGAAACTGAAGGTACTCCTCCTCCACATCCTTTTGGGAATCACCCATAGGATCAGTAGTGAGTAGTCCTTGCAATATGAAGATTTCAAAACATGACAGGATCACTTCTATAATCAATATCTCTATATGGGGAGCGACCTAAAGAATGTCAACAAGCAGTTCTTCCGCTATGAAGATCTTCGGTCTTCAATATGTCTTCATCATCAAGATGTCTTCATTTTCAAACGTATACATTGGTTCGAAGTGGTTTTTAGATAGGAGTTACCCAAATCTGACCCCGGTTCCTTCGAACCAATCATCGATTATAAATATGTTAAGTTTATATGTGACTATCAATCACTATTCAATTTAATTTGTATTTTTATTCATTCATAAATATCTCTTAGAGATATATTCATTAAATCGTTTCTTTATATTTTTAGAGTATATGGAATTATTAAGCCTCATTTTATCAAATACTTTGGTCAATTAAAACCTTTTAAACTTTAGAATAATTCTAAATCATTTCACCCTTTTTGCTTAGGAAAAACATTTCCAAATTATTTGTTTAAATCTCATATTGGAAAAAATTATTTTAGAGCATCCGGGCTTTCCCTTCAACGTGTTCCATCCCTCACCCAAGTCTCCTTGGATCTCACAGAAGAAACACATGTACTAGTCGTTTCCACATACTCCTTTCATTTTTAGAAATGATTTATAAAACTTCCAAATCATTATTTAAAACACTTAATTATTCTTTTTAAAACCATTTATAAAAGATATGAAAAATAATGGTCAAGTTTAAAATCATATTTCACAAGTTATAAAACTACAATGAAAATTGCTGCAAAAAAGTGTTGCAAATAGTGTATTAAAGCTTCTTTGATCAGAACACATTTTTACTTCACATATATTCATTTTTCAATTTCAAATCACTTATTTTAAAGGATTTATAGAATTTATTCCATATTTGAACATTTTAAATCAATTTTAAACTCGGATTTTAAACTGCAAAACTATGATTTTTCCGAAGACTTGTTTTGGACATAACTCAAACACTATCAAACGAAATCTTGATTTTCCTTTTTTATTTGAAAACTATGGTTGTAAGGATCTGTAAATTTCTTATTTCAAAGATTTTCGACTTAGTTTGCATTCTACACATTAATTTAAATTTACGGGTCGAATATTACGAACTGCCGCTATGCGACGAGCTCGATTTTGACTCTTTGGTGAATTGTTCTGAAACTTGTCTAAAACACTTCAAATATGTTTTGAAACCATATTAAAACTATTTTAACTTATTTAAAACAATATATTTTTTATTTTAATCTTTAAAGAGGCTAAAAAACTTCACACACTTTTCATTTGGATTTATTAACTAACTAGGGTTAGTTTACTAACCATTACCCAACTTGAATATTATTTTCACAGCAATTGGTTATAGAATTTCACAACCAAGTTATCAACCATCTTAATATCCATATAATCATCCAATTCTCAATCAAGCATATAAATTCATTAACTGAACATACTTAACAATATTTTAGGGAGTTGAATAATTTAAAGCTAACTCGAGTACTCACCTTTGTCTCTAACAAATTCTTTCTACCGATATTCTTTTAATCCAACACTTCATTATCGTTTCAACTTCAACCAAACATCACTAAAACCATCCTTTCTTCCTCTTACACCACATACCTTGCTCCATCTCCTTCTTCCACGACCATGGACACCTTCCTTCGTGCTCGATCTCATCTATTTCCATCATCTACCTCCCCCTAGGTTCAGCCACCACATTTTCCACCCCTTCCTCCATCATTTCTTCACTTCTTTAATGCTAAACCACGTTGTAATGATGTTCTAAGGTCTTTGGCAAAGTTTGGTGGAGTTTCGAGTTGGTTTGATATGATTTTAAGAAATTTAGTAAGGATGAAAAAGAGAAGAAGAAGCCATTAAAATAGCTTAAAGAAAGAAAAAGAAGAAGAAGGAGAAGAAGAGAATGTGTATGAAAAAACGAGAAGAACACTCGTGTACTTATAGAAAAAGAAAGAAGTGATAAGTTACCAAATTAACCCCTTACCAAATTACCAAAATATCCATCCTTAACTTTAAAGTAAACTTACTTTTTTCAACACTTACCATCATCCATCATTTCATTACTTTATGTCATTTTTACATAATACTTAAGGAATGTATTTGGATAAAAAAGTGGACTAAAGTGAATATTTGCCTTGGTTTTGGTAGATTTGGTTTAATGTTTGCTTTTTGATTTTTTTAATTAACTCGCTTACTTTTTCTAATGACATTCTAGAATTTTCTAATGATACTTAGTAAAAGTAAACTTGATTAGTTGTAAAATGTGTATATATATATATATATGTATGTGTGTGTATTAAAACATGTTAACAAAGGTGCAGCAACATTGAGACAACTTATATCGAAAAAATGTTGATTTTCGACAAAACGTTTTACGGTCACCTTTTTTTGTTGAACCATTTATTTATGTAAACAAACTTCGAAAATAAGTTTTTTATCATCTTTAAATAATTAAAACAAGTATACTTATAAAACCATATTTAATAATATTAAAATCCAATTGTAAAAATACGACGTCGATTGGTCGAAATGCGATGAAGTTTGTACTCTTTTATTTAACAAGTATATATGTTTATAAAACAATTATAAATCAAATTTCTATTATTATCATATTTATATAACCATTAAAAAGAGTTATTTACCATTACAACAATTATTCGAAAGTATATCAAATTTTATAGAAAAAACTGGCTTTCATCAATTCCACGATGAAACTCCAAAATCTCTATTTTTTTAAACCAATTCTAAAAATAAGTTCACAATTATTATTTATAACATAAAATATGATTATTTAAGTTTGATCACTTATATATTTTAATATTTAAAGTTAATTAAATATTCCATTTAAAAGTGGTAAAATTACAGATCGTTACATATATGCCACAAGAGTGACATATTAGGCCATCTTTTCTTTTTGGAACAAGCTCGATCTTCCTTGTATCATGGTCGTTACTCCTCGGTTGGAGTTTTGGTTGCTTTCCATTTCATTACCTGAAATTTATCTCATAGGTATTCTCATAAAGGAGAACCATCCCAACGAGATATTATAAAATAGACCCTAACAAGGATAAGGCTGAGCAATGAATCCCCAACCAATGCTTAAGACCTAGGGCAAATTTCTTTGCCTAAATCAACGGAATACCGACCACCTTAAACTCCAAAAACAAAAGGTTAAGTTGGTCAACAGTCCTTCATTAACAAGCCATCCTGCTTAAGATGGATGGAATGTTCAAGCTACACGCTCTTCTTGATCTTAGAAATGAATTGAGAACTTAAAGCGATGCCTAAATAATTTCCAAGTTGCAGGTTTTCTTATCATCCACACAAACACTGCATCCTACCCAGCCAATGTCTCTCCTTCCCAAATGCCGAGAAATAATCTTCCCAATGAGAACATTACCTAGAGCTACATCAATGGATGCCTCCTCATGCCTGTGTCTAGAACCGTGCCTCAGCAACAACCTTAGAACACAAATATGGCTCCCCTCCAAGGCTAAGGAAATTCCTGCACCGCTTCGAAGAATCTAAAGCTAGTGGAGCTAGAAATACTGATGCCCAAAAGGCCACACTACTTATGGCGCTAACCGCAATCTGCTAGAAATGTTCATGGATCGTGGAACATCTTTTGCAGTAGGTAAATAGTCTTTAAACTAATCAAGCATCACAAACTGCCTATCCAAAGTCGCTCATGCACTCCGTCTGCTCGTACAGTTAGCCAAACGAAGATACCTTAGTAGCTAGTGGCAGAAACAAATCAAGTCCAAAAGACAAGCAGTGTATACAATATTATATAGTAGAAAAATACAGGTATGCTCTCTCTATGTATCTCCTTTGACCAGATTAATTAAATTAAACTGTCCTACTTGGTCCGAGTGTTGAGCCTAAGCTCTAATACCAACTATAACAACCCACCCTTGGGAACTACCCAGAAAGATGGATCATTGAGGTAAAAATAAAACAAAACACTAAACCAAGGCATCGATAAGATCTCATAACAAAATGACAAATATAATATACTGAATATACATGAATAGAATAGAACAACAATATATAAGAGACTGCACTAGTGATAGGAAATGATAAATAAATATCAGTACTGAAAGTCAGAATACATCAACTCCAAAAACACTGGAGTTTTGAATAAACATCTTATACAACAGTCTAATATACAAATAATAGGTCTGTCATGTATAATAAAATATCAAGTACATATAACTCAAAATATCAATGCCGCATCTCTAAAATGCTCCAGCTGCACACTTTAATAATGTATCCCTAAAAGCACCTAACTCTCAAACTACCCAATCGAGTACCTGAAAGTTGTCATGATATAAGCAAACAAAGACAAAACGCGGGTCAAACATAAAGTCAGGTGTGAGGGAAACTATCTAAAAATACTGTATATTTAAACTATATCAGGAACTACTAAATCACAGCCGGCCCTCTCCACAAATGTGCTCAAGGGAAATCTAGACTACCTATAAACAAACACAATATATCTATCCAAAGGATAGGAAATCATATCATAATCTGCTCTTCTCCTGTAATCAATGAGTCAGCACAACTAATATAATGTGACCGAAATGTAACAATCATACTGTGATAATGAAATCATAGTATACAAGTGTAGAAATGGTAAAAGTGTGATAGAATAATCCAACTAGTATAAGGCAAGCACATCACTTTTATGATAAAAGTGTAGAAATGGGATGCAGTTGATAAGAAATTGCTTTCACTAAATGCTAAAGTAATGAATGCTCTTATTTGTGCTTCTTATAAAACTGAATTTAATCGAATCTCTCATTAGTTGACTGCGCATGAAATTTGGCACACTTTGGAGGTTACACATGAAGGTACATCTCAAGTCAAAGAATCACGTCTCGCTCTTCTCAGCAATGAGTATGAAAATTTTATGATGCTAAAGGATGAAAGCATTAAAGAGATGTATGGATGCTTTTCTGTGCTGGTATATAATTCTAGAGCTTTGGGCAAGGTGTACACCGAAGTTGAGTTGGTTCGGAAAATACTAAGAATTCTTCCAAAGAATTTTAAGGCAAAGGTGACAGCTATTCAACAATCTAAAGATCTCAACAAACAAAATATGTAGGAGTTGATTTGAAATCTTATGACCTATGAAATAGAACTCAAAGCTAGGGAAGATCATGAAAATTCAGACTCTAAAAAGAAATCAATTATGCTCAGCAACACTCTCGACAGTGCTGATGAAAATAATCCTATCATTGAGCTAGTAATGCTAATGAATGGTCTTAAGAAATCATCCAAAAGAAACTTCTAACCTTCAACCAAAAAGAAAGAGGCCAAGTCAAGGTCAATTAAGAACTTGGATTATCCAGATAAAAAAATCATGTGCTATAGATGTAGAAAGACGGGTCATATCCAAACCAACTATCCACTAATTCAAAAGGAGAAAGGAAAGAAAAAGAAAAGAAGGGCGTTTGCTTCAACTTGGGATGATGAAGAAGGAGAAGAGTGCACAGATGGTAATGAAGTTGAAGCGAATTTGTGTTTGATGGGACATTCAACCCATGATGATAGCGATGGTGACTCAAGCGAGGTATCAAACTATACTTATCAAGATTTACTTTTAATGTGTCATGAACTTACCGAAACGATTGATAGAATCTTAAAAACAAAAGGTTGAAATTTGAAAAAGCTGAGCTGCTTCGCATAAATGATATGTTAGAAACTAAACTTGAAAAAATTGAAGAAGTTCAAAACCTTTAATGTGAAAATTGTCGGCCTTTTAAATGGGAATTGGATGAATGCAAGAAAATCTTGAAACTCTTAAAAGTGAGATTTTGTTGTTAAAGAAAAATAAAGATGTAAAGAGAGAAAATTTTATTAACAGATGTACCATGCTTATAGAAGAAAATGCATCACTTAAATCAAAAATTCAAACTCGAATCAACTGTTAATAAATTTTCTAAAGGTGGACAATCATTGAATATGCTTTTGGGAAATCAACTATTAGCAAACAATAGGAAATGACTTGGTTTCTGTAAATCACAAAATAATATGGAAAATAGGATTGACAATGCCAGTGGTAGAAGTGTATTTCCAAAATGTATAAGTTGTGGTAAAATTGGACATAGCTTTGATAGATGTTGGTATAGGAACAGGTGTAAACATGTTAGATAAATTTGGGTTCCTAAAGGCTCTCTCGGTACATTTAGATTACTAAACTCTTTTGTTGCAAATGCTGATAGACCTATGAAGTTTTCTAGGTCATCCTTTTCTCTCTACATGTAGTTCTGTTGGCGGGCTAAGGAATACCAAGAGTGGTACTTGGACTTAGGTTGTTCCAAACATATGACGGGCGATAGATCAAAGTTCCTTAGCCTAGAAGATTATAGAGGTGGGAGTGTTAGTATGGGTGACAATGTTAAATGAAAGATTGTTGGGAAAGGAACAGTAGATAATAATACTTTATTTTTGACTAATGTTCTTTATGTTGAAAATTTGCATCATAATCTCATCTCTATAAGCCAACTCCATGATAAAGGTATGAGCGTTGTCTTTGATGTTGATATGTTTAAAATCCTTGATAAATCTTTGAATGAGGTTTGTCTTTGAGGTTATATGTGTAAAATCATTGATCAAATCTTCGAGTGAGGCTGTGTTTACAGGTCGGAAAAAAGGAAATGTCTACGCTCTATCGTTTGATGATTTAACCTTTTTTAAGTGCTTAGTAGCTAAAGAAGAGGAAGCCACCTTATGACACAGACGGCTAGGACATGCTAGCATGGGACTATTGAAAAAGTTTGAGAAAAAAAAGTTAGTCAGAGGATTTCCACATCAGAAATTCAAGAACCATAAAATGTGCAAAGCTTGTACAAAGGGTAAATTTAATAGATCATCTTTTCATGCCAAAAACACCGTAAGTATCTCTAGAGTTCTTGGATTAATTCATATGGATTTGTTTGGGCCTAATGATATCGCTAGTTTAAATGGTAAGAAGTATTGTTATGTGTTGGTTGATAATTACTCTAAATTTACTTGGGTTTACTTTCTAGCCAAAAATTTAAAACTTACAATTATTTTTCAAAATTTGTAAAACTTGTTCAAAATGAAAAAGTAGTTTCAATAATAACTACAAGAAGTGATCATGATGGAGAATTTGAAAATTAGGATTTTGAAAATCTTTGTGAAGAAAATTGTTTTAAACATGAATTCTCTGCACAACGAACACCTCAACAAAATAGGGTAGTCGAAAGGAAGAATCGTACATTGCAAGAAATGGCTAGATCAATGCTGAATGAATATAACCTTCCTTTATCATTTTGGATAGAGGCAGTTAATACTTCATGCCATGTAATGAATAGAGTAATGATTAGACCAATACTTAATAAAACTTCTTTTGAATTATGGTTCAACAAGAAACTAACATTGCATACTTTAGGGTATTTAGGTGTCCGTGCTTTATTCTTAATACAGGTGATCATCTAGGGAAGTTTGAATCCAAGACATATGAAGGTGTTTTTATGGGATACTCATTAAGGAGCAAAGCTTATAGAATCTTCAACAAGCGCTTAAAAAAAACCATGGGATCAATAAATGTGAAGTTTGATGAGTCAAATGTTGATGCAACCACAAAGAATGATGAAAGTAATGACAAAGACGATGGTGCAAATGAGAAAGGTAGTGAAGATAACAACAAGGGTGATCCGTGCACTACCGATCCTTCAAAATCAAGTTTGGAGATTGAGAATTTGAAATTCAAATCAAGCAATCCACCAGAATTGGTTATAGTTAATCCAATGGAAAGTATACAAACACACTTTTCGTTTAATAGAAATCTTTGTGCTTTGTGTATTCAAAGTGGTTTTATTTCTATAATCGAACCAAAAATATTGATATTGCACTTAGTGATGAATGTTGGATAATTGCCTTGCAAGATGAGCTTAACCTATTTGTGGGAAATGGCATTTGGAAATTAGTTCCTAGACCAAATGACTATCCAATTGTAAGAACTAAATGGGTGTTCAAAAATAAACTTGATGGATCTGGAAATGTAATTAGAAACAAAGATGGATTGGTTGCAAAGGGAATAATCAAATAGAAGGCATTAATTTTGATGAAACATTTGCCCCAGTTGCTAGGTTAGAGGCCATTAGAATTTTGCTAGCTTTTGCATGTTTGAAAGATAAAGCAAATGGATGAAAGAAAGTGCCTTTCTAAATGGTTATTTGAAAGAAAATGTCTATGTAGAACGACCTCCTGGTTTTGAAAGTCATGAATTTCCAAATCATGTGTACAAACTTGAAAAAACATTATATGGTCTCAAACAAGCTCTTAGGGCTTGGTATGAGTGTCTTAGTGCATATCTTTTAAAAAATGGATTTAAGAAGAGAAGTGCTGACACTACTTTGTTTCTATTACATGAGCATGACAACTTTTTGATTGTACAAATTTATGTTGATGATATTATTTACATGCTACTAATAAAAAATTATGTGAAAAGTTTGAAAAAGTCATGCATGATAAGTCTGAAATGAGCTTGGTAGGGGAGTTAAAGTATTTCCTAGGATTTCTAGTCAAACAAAGCGATAAGGGAATCTTCATCTCTCAAACCAAATACGTGAAGGAGCTGTTAAAAAGATTTGGTGTTGAGAATGCAAAGCCACTTCGAACTCTCATGAGGCCTTCAACCAAGCTTGACAAAGATGAAAAAGGAATCACATTGATCGAATAAAATATTGAGGTATATTTGGTATTCTTCTCTATCTTACTGCTTCTAGACCCGATATCATGTTTCTGTCTGTCTTTGTGCACGTTTTCAAGCAAATCCAAAAGAATCTCATTTAAAAGCCACAAAACGAATTTTGAGATATCTCTTGCACACATAAAAGTTTGGATGTGGTATCCTTCTTGTGATAATTGTGATTTAATTGGTTATTTTGATGCTGATTACGCGGGTTGTCTCGTGGATAGAAAAAGCACTAGTGGAACATGTTTTATGTTTGGTCATTCATTAGTTTCATGGTCAAGTCAAAAACAAGACCGTGTTGCATTGTCTACTGCTAAAGTAGAATATATTGCCTTTGGCAGTTGTTGTGCTCAGATTCTATGGATGAAGCAAACTTTATTAGACTTTGGCTTAATAATTCAACGTGTGCCCTTAAAACGTGATAGTAAAAGTGCAATTGACCCGTCAAACAATCATGTTCGCCACTCATGTACTAAACATATAGACGTAAGACATTATTTCATTCGAGATCATATTTCAAAGAGGACATTTGCATTGGATTCTTCTCTACTGGTTTACAACTTGTCGATATGTTTACAAAACCTATTTTAGAAGATAGATTTCCATGATTACATCCAGATTTGGGGATTATGGATATGGATTAGTACGATGCTTTTCAGTTTATTTTGCCTCTTTTTTTTGTGTTTTCTTGTAGGATTTGTATTTCATTTAGAAAAAACAAAAAAAAAATTATGATTAGATTTTTTGTTTGTTTTTTCCTTTCTAATTTTTTTAAAGATGAAGGAAAAATACTTTTAGATTACCTCATGTTTTTGTCTTTGAAAATATGGCTATGACTGAGTTGAAGTGTGCCTATCAAATCTTTGAGTAATGAGTATATAGTTGTTGGGAAATGAACGTTTGTGCTCTTGAGAAGAATACCAGTATTACATATCACTGTCTAAGTTAAGCATGAGTTACCAGCATTCTACTTTGTATTATTACATATCCCACAACATTTTCTTATCTATCACATTTCATTGCTCCATGTCTTTATTTTATGTATGTGTGGGTAAGTTTAACATTAACTAGAATGTGGTAAAATTTGATTGAAATTTTTTTGAGTATCGAGGACAAGTCATGTACATGCTCCATATGAAAAGTAAATCACATGTCATAGATAAATAAAAATATCTGAAATTTCACGGTTAAAGACCTACACATGAAAACTGGATGCAGATTGGACGTAGAGTTACATTACCTATGGTATCTGACCTGTGCTGAAAATTATTTAGTGTCAGGGTATATTAACCCATCAAACAATGCTTATCTTCCCCCATCTAAGAGACCTGACGGAAATGTATGGGTATAAGTATCTTGGTCTCATTTATAATGAGTTAGGGACAAAACTGTCCTCACATACATACTTCACTTGCAAAACAAAATAAAATTGCCATAAATTGTGTTGATTGTTGATTAAACCACATGTCATAAAATTAACAAATTTTAAAATTACCATCCATTTTCTAAATTGGGATATGTACTTGATCAATACTGAGTGTTATATTTCATGTCTGATGTCAAGCTGGAAATATATGATTTGGTTATTTTTACTCTTGGGTTGTAACTATTTGTTTTCTCTTCGACTTTGTTTACAATTTACTCATACTTTTGATTAAAACAAAAGGGGGAGAGAGGTTAAGGTTTGGTTGTGATAATTGATTTGACAATATCGAAGATGTGTTTTCTCCTTCTCCCTTCGGCTTAAATAACTTTTAATCATTTTTAATGACAATTGATTTGACAATATCTAAGTTGTGTTTTCTACTTCTCCCTTTGGTGTAAATAACTTTTAATCATTTTTAATTTTCCTCTTTTCTAATTTAACCTCTTATCATTTCACGTGTCTGGATCATGCTAGAAAAGGAAAATTTGTGTAGGAGAACATACATCTGAATAAGGGGAGTATGAGTGCAAGGGGAGCATCTATATTGGGGGAGCTTCACTAGACTTTATCAAGTTTCACACATTACTTTCATACACAACAAATACATCTGTATCTTATCTGTAAATATTAACATATGTTTGTTATCATCAAAATGGAGAGATTGTGGAAAAGTGCAACTGACAATTTCTGTTTGATGATAATAAACGTTTGTTTTATTTAAGATGTTTGTCTGGTGCTGTTTATTTATAGGTTTTATAAAAATCTTGGTTGTGAAGTTTTCATTTCAGTGCAATAAAAATAGCGCATATACAAAAAAAGGAAACAATTAAAGAACTGAAGCAGAGAATATATTAGTATGTAATCAGAGGTTGTATATATGAAGAAAGAGAAATAAACAGAGATAAAAAGCAAAAAAATACACACGCAATCAGATGATATATTCTGGAAGATAAATCAGAATTTGTTTCCCACTACATAGATTTTCATTTTTCTACAAACGGAAATAAATTTCTTTACATTTATTTCTTCCCTCATATACTCTACCCCATATCTTTTATATATACATATCTCTTACGTATTTCTTCTATCATCTCCTATACAAAATGGGCCAGTTCTATTCTCACATTTCTTTGCTCCTTTTACACCCCACTGGGTTACAAATAATCATTACACCCCACTTTTTTCCTTCTGTCCCCCAATTCATTCCAAAAATGTCCTTATATTTTTTAAACCACGTTCAGCTTTGACGTTGTTTATTCACGAACCATGCTCGATCCGAATTAGATTGTTACACAAACCTCACTCGACCCGAACTAGGTTGTTACACAAACCTTGCTGGGTCTGAACTCGCTTGTTACACGAACCCCGTTTGGGCCGGGCGAGGTTTTTACATAAACATCGCTCCTTTAGAGCTTTTGTACGTAATTATTTTTTTAAACGTAATCTGGTGTGCTTCGAACATAGGAGTAATTTTAAAAAACCTGAAAATTGATGAAGTAGCGGAGTGTGAAAGGAGGAAAACGTGATGTGAATGAATCAGTCTGTAAAATACCCCTTCTTCAATGCATCTTCATCGAATTACAAAACATTAGTGAAAATATTCCACAAGTTTTTCGAGTCAATCCGATCACTCTATTCTTAGTAACGAAAGTCTTACATCAACCTAGGGAATCACTTCCAAATTCAACACATCAGGTTATCATCTACGGTAAGCATTGAACTACACAATTGATTCCAGCATCAACAGCAAGTGATCATCATCACATTAGTGCTCAACACATCAGCAATCACCAATAAGACCAAAATCTGGACAATAAGTCATTATTACCAACCTACTCCACGTTTAAGACCAACACCATCGCAAGCCAAAGTTTGGCAAACCATTATCTGAACACCAACGTTTTCAAGTTCAACCCTAAGTGTCAGAGAACCACAAATATCACTCGTAATCACTGATAGACATAGCAAGCACCAAAGATCACAATGACGAGCTTTCATCTCAACCTTTAAAAAAAAGCAACAACATATACCAGCAAAGAAATATCCTTGAAGTCATCAGCAAGCAACTTTCTATTGTGAATTTTGCGGTTCGAGACAAATTTGATGGCGATTGTGAAGAAGATAATGTTGTACTTCCGACTTCAAGGATCAGTGGAATAGATTCTTTCAGACAATAGTTCAACCCACCAGGTACAAACGGGTTATCGAACTATCGATTATCAGGATTCAATGAAGCCCTATAACAGCGAAATCGGATTCAAAGTTTGTACGCCTTTTATCCGACCAAGAACACTTCAGTAATGGTTTCTGATGATGCAATTTGTATAGAATAGAATGAAGAGGAAGAAGAGAGCAATTCTGCGACGTTTTCTGAGTTTGCAACACCTTGGAGGTGTCACAAAACAGAGTAATGGCGGCGTAGTGTTTTGTAACACTTTCTGGCGTCGCAAAAACCTGCTCTGTGAAGAAGAAGAAGATTCAGAAGAATTTTTCTAACGTTTTCTGGGCGTCACTATTTATAGTGGTAGAGAGGTGCCTATTCGCTAAGCGTCACAACCGTTTGCAACGGTTCACAACTTTTACAAATGGCTTTATCCATTCAATATTTAAACGTCGCGTCTATTCATATTGTAACGTTTAGAAAACGTTACAAATTTCCCGCCATTTATTCAAATTTAGGAATTTTGGTTTTGGGTCCTTAACGGGCTGAAATCTGGCCCGTTACTGTTCACATATGATCCAAAAATATTTTCGGACCCGAAACCGAAACCCGTACCCGACCCGACCCGGCCCGTTTCGGTTCGATCGGACGGACGGACGGCGGCGGCGTGCGTGTGGTGTTGCATGACTTCTCTCCTCACAATAAGGCAAACATGTGGGAGCCCCAAGGCCCCAACATCCACATGAGAAAGCTATATTTATACAAATATAGTCCTTGATTTTCTAGCATGTGGGACTATCTTTTCTTTCTTCTTTCCTTCTTCTCCTCCAAATAATAACTGTAACGACCCGTATTTCTACGGATCGACAAGTTCGTCAAAATCTGGAATTTTCAGCATTTTAAGTCGTTTCAGATTTTAGGCAGAATTTGCTAAGTCCTAAGTCGTGAACGACTTAGTGTAAGTCGTAAGTCGTATACGACTTAAGGGATAGGAGTGTCTCTGGGATGTGGCGAGTTAAGGGTTTGAAGATAGGTCGTTTGAGCGATCTAAGTGTATTGGTGAGTTAAGTGTTAGGTCGGCAGGGCGAGTTAGCGACCTAAGAACTGACCGACTTAGTAGAGTTAGCGACCTAGCGGTTACCAGGTTAGCATAGTTAGGTCGGTTAGACGACTTAAGAGGTTGACCGACTTATAGGGTAGGCGACCTAGTAGAGTGAGCGACTTATGGGATTGACCGACCTAAGAGATAAGCTAGTTAACGACTTAGTAGTTAAGTCGTTAGACGACCTAAGGGGTTAAGTATTTGGTCGTGTGGACTGAGTCGGAGTGATTGGCTAAGTCTTAGGTCGCGTGTTGGCTTAAGTATTAGGTTGAGTGATTCTTAAGTCATAAGTCGTGTCTAGTTGTGAGCTGTTAAGTCGCGTGGACCTATAGGTCGTATGGATGCGGTTCTGCTAAGTGTTAAGTCGTAGGTCACGCGCATTCTTAAGTCGTAGGTCGTTGAGTCGTAGGATGGCATAGCAGTTGAGTCGTTAAGTCGTATAGGAGCAGGTGTTAAGTTGCAACCGACTTAGGGGTTAGCTGCTAAGTCTTATGTCGAAAGTTCACTAAGTCGTAGTCTGTTAGGTTGGAGGCTTTGTTAAGTCGGAGGTGTCTTAGGTCGTAAGTCGGAGACGACTTAGGAGATAGCCGAGTTACGACTTAGTGGATTTTCAGCTATAAATAGGAAGGGTTTTTCTCACTTTTTGGGATCCGGATTTTGAAGCGACGAAGTGCTGCCATTTTGAGAGCTCGACTTCTACACTTCTTCACTTCTTTTCTCCACTCTAATCTAGTGCTTCCATCCATCCAAATCGAAGATCAAGATTGAAGATCCAAGAGCTAAAGTTGAAGATCTTCATCCTTTGAAGTGAGATTTCTTCGTTTGAGACGGATTCGTGATAGATCAAGCTTGATCCTTCGCTGTCCAGATCTGAAGCGTGTTGATTTGAGGTTGTTTAGGTGATTTAGTGAGTGGTGATTATCTCTCACACGGATCCAAAGGAGTATATCGGATTATTGGCTCGATTTGGTGTTAAAGTAGTGGTTTCCATGCATTTTCTTCATCCTAAGTGTAGATCCATATAGATTCATTGTTCATGATGATGTTACATCCATTTTATCACATGTTAACCCATGCAAGTTCATTCATCAAGTTTATAAAGATATTGTTCATGTTTTCATGCTTGTTGGACTTTTAACTCTTTAATTACGAAAATGCCATTATTGTTATAATTGTCTACTTAGATCATATTTGAATGCTTGATTGCTTGGATAAATGTTTGATTTGATTGATTGCTATGAATTAGATGATTGATGACTTGATTTAGACCGAAGATGATTCAAAAGCCAAGGGAAAGGCTCTTGAATTTGGAAAGCTGCTCGTGGCATATGTAGCGGGATGATGAAGCTCTTATGCATAGATTTGATGATGTGATGTTGAGATGAAGCTTTGCGAGGATGTGATGAAGCGAGGCAATCATGTGATGAAGACTTGGTTTAATCCAGACGGGATCATTCCAAGCACGTTGGTAACTCGGTGATATGATTCGAGTTAAGGGTAATGGATGTTTGAGAGGCGCTTGAGCTAGTATGGAAATAGTCGTCAAGGAGGATGACTAGTAGGCTTGGATAGCATCGTTGTTGAAGGTTCTAGCATGCTCTAAGCAAGAGTACGTTTGGGAAGATTCGATAGTCCCAACGGCCAACTGTTGATGGTCGAGTACTCTGGGAAGATTCGATAGTCCTAGGCACGGGCTGCGACGACGTGCGGGAGTTATGTCTAGAACCGGGGTTTCCATTAGCCCTTGACGGACGGCTGAAAGAATGTGCCGGTCATTCAATTAACGGTGATATCGAAGCAATGTTAACAGTGATAGCCAAAGTCATGGATGTTTGGTTGTATCGTCATTCGGTCTCAAGAGCAGTGTTTTCTGAGTGCTTATCTGATCTTGGTTTAGGCCTTGGGGGTTTGTGCTTGGAAAACATCGCCCTTGACTCGAGTGATAATTTCTTTACTTTACATTGTATGCTCTGTTATGTTTTCTTCTGCTTAGTGTGTGTCTGGGGGCTATCACTGTAGAAAGAGGTTGGAGTGGGAGGGTTGTATTCCTATTCCTTTTCCTTTATGCTCTTTTGGTATGTTGTTAGTTAATTTACTGTTCACTAAGACTGTTGTCTGACTCAAGGCTTTATGTTTTAATTCTTATTGCCTTGGGCTGTTCGTCCATTTTTGGGACGGGCAAACTAGGTAGCAGGTGACAGGTGCTGTTCTCTTCTCACGATGCTGATATCGAAGACGAGCTAGAGGGTTGCATATTATCTTCTTATATGTACTGGATGTTCCGCTGTTTGTATAATCTCTGAGTGTTATGTAGTGAGGCTTGATGTATTGACTATTTGGATGCTTGTATTCAACTATTATGGAGTTTTATATGATGGCATTTTATTCTGTAAAGCTTCACTATACTGCTCTTAGAGGGAAGGTTTTCTTGGGAACAGAATCAACTATCGAAGTCCAGAGATGGATAGATGCTTGTAGAAGGATCTTTGGTGATTTGGGAATTGATGATGCAACTAAGAGGAAGTTGGCATCAAGGCAGCTTCAAGGGAGAGCTTCTGATTGGTGGAATTCTATTACCATCACTACTCCGGAAGAAGAGATTACTTGGGAGCAATTCCAAGTCAGATTTGAAGCTAAGTTCATTTCTACGGCTCAGAAGTCTGTTCTGTTCAAGAAGTTTGTGGAGCTCAAGCAAGGTGGAAGATCAGTCCTTGAGTATGTTTCTGAGTTTGAAGCTTTGTCCAAGTATGCCCGGTCGTATATCGAATCTGCCTATCAGAAGAATGAGAAGTTTGTGACAGGCTTGGACAGTTATCTTGGGAGACAGTTGGTGGATCATTTGGACGATTCATTTGAGAAGCTTGTGGAGAAAGCTCTCAGGCATGAGAGTCTGTTTCCTAAGGAAGGATCTGTTGTTGCTGTGACCAGGGAAGAGTCTAAACCTCAGCAAGGTGGAAACAAAAAGAGGAAGCAGCAACAGCAGAAGGGTAAGGATGGCCAGAAGAAGCCGAAAGGCGAGGTGACTTGCTACAATTGTCAGCAGAAGGGCCATTTCTCTAAGGATTGTAAGAATCCGAAGGTGCCAATGAAGTGTCACAACTGTGACAAGCCGGGGCATTTCAGGAAAAATTGTCCAGAACCGAGGAGGGACAAGCAGATTGTGCAGGCTTATGCTTTGGGAGCTGTTCCGTCGTCTTCGAAAGCTCCTACCGCTGAAGAGAAGGGAAAGAGTGTGGTGGTTCAAGGTACTCTTTTCCTATGTGGTGTTCCAGTTAGAGTTCTGTTTGATACTGGAGCGTCGCATTCGTTTGTTTGTAGTGAACTCGTAGGCCGGTTAGATTTGAAGCTGGATATTGTTGATAGGCCATTGGTTGTGACTAATCCAGTTGGGGGTTCGTCTTGTTTGTGTATGTTATGCCGTGGTCTGATTGTGTCGAGTCATGGTTGCTCTTTTGTTTGTGATTGCTTTGTTTTGAACTTTGCGGGGTTCGGAATTATTTTGGGTATGGACTGGCTTAGGAAGTATGCGGCGAAGGTTGATTGCGAGAGGTTGGAAGTGACAGTCGAGAATGTGGAGGGGCGAAAGGTTGTGATACGATGTAAGCATGAAGAAGGCGTCTTCATGAGCTTCATGTATTCGCTAGTTGTTCCACGGGATGGACTGTCATCGGTGCCAATCGCTAATGGATTCGAGGATGTCTTTGACGAAGTCAAAGGGTTGCCACCGCATGGAGAGATCGAGTTTCGTATAGATCTAGTTGAAGGAGCCAGACCTATTGTGATGCCTCTTAGGCGGATGGTGCCTAGGGAACAGCAGGAGTTGAGGGTGCAAGTTGATGATCTTTTGCAGAAAGGATTCATTCGGCGTAGTGTGTCCGAGTGGGGTGCACCAGTTGTGTTTGCAACCAAGGCAGATGGGTCGTTAAGATTGTGTGTGGATTATCGTGAGCTGAATAAGGTGACTAAGAAGAACAAGTATCCATTGCCGAGAATAGATGACTTGTTTGATCAGTTTCACGAAGCCAAGGTGTTTTCTCAGATGGATTTGGCAACGGGATTTCACCAGTTGAGAGTAGCTAAGGATAGTGTGCCGAAGACTGCTTTTCGGACACCATCCGGTTTCTTTGAGTGGCTGGTAATGCCGTTTGGATTGACTAACGTGCCAGCATATTTTGTGGATCTTATGAATAGAGTGTTCAGAGATCAGTTGAACAAGTTTGTGCTTGTGTTCGTGGATGATATTCTGATTTATTCCAGAACGGAAGAAGAGCACAAGACGCACTTGCGTATTGTTTTGGAAATCTTGCGGAAACATCAGCTGAAGGATAAGTTTTCGAAGTGTCACTTCTGGAAGAGTGAAGTGAGGTTCTTAGGCCATGTTATTTCTGGAAATGGAATAGCGGTTGATCCCGCTAAGGTGGCAGCAATCCAGGATTGGGTTAGACCTAAGAATGCATCTGATGTGAGAAGCTTTCTTGGATTAGCAGGATATTTTCGTCGGTTTATCAAAGACTTTTCCAAGGTGGCTGCACCATTAACAGGATTGACGAAGAAGAACCTAGTGTTCAGATGGGATGATAAGTGTGAGCAAGCTTTTGGAATCCTGAAAGAGCGATTGACGAGTGCTCCTGTTTTGACCATTCCAAGTGGGAATGATGAGATGGTGGTTTACACCGACGCATGTGGTACTGGACTTGGAGCAGTGCTGATGCAGAGAGATAAAGTTGTTTTGTATGTCAGTCGACAACTGAAGCCGCATGAAAGGAATTACCCAACTCATGATTTGGAGTTAGCGGCAATTGTATTTGCTCTGAAGATGTGGAGACATTATCTATTGGGAGTTCGATTCGAGTTGTTTACGGATCATAAGTCATTGAAGTATCTTTTCTCCCAAAAGGATTTGAATCTTCGGCAGCAGCGATGGCTAGAGTTTTTGGCATCATATGATTTTGGTATAGCTTATACTCCAGGAAAAGGTAACGCAGTGGCAGATGCGTTAAGTCAAAGACATGCAGGATTGGAAGCCATGTTTTCAGAATGGAAGAGTCTCGAGTATTTAACTGGATTTGACTTCAGGCCTAGATGTGAATTGGAACCTGAGATGTTGGCAAACTTATCAATAAGACCTTCTCTTGTGGAAAGGATTGGCGAGAGCCAAAAGCGAGACGATAAGCTTGTCAAGATTATCCGTGAATTGGAATCTGGATTGGATCCAGAAAAGGATAAAGGATTCGAGGTCGATCGAGAGGGTTGGCTTCGAAAGCAAGGACGACTAGTTGTTCCCGATATAGATGAATTGAGGAGTGAAGTTCTAAAGGAAAGTCATCACTCGAAGTTGACAATTCATCCAGGTGGGAATAAGATGTATCGGGATATGAAGAGAACCTACTACTGGGAAGGTATGAAGAAGGATGTTGGAAATTTCATTTCCAAGTGTATGAACTGCCAGTTGGTAAAGGCTGAACAGAAGAAGCCAAGTGGATTACTTCAGCCATTAGAAGTTCCTACATGGAAGTGGGAGCATGTATCGATGGATTTTATTGATGGGTTACCTAGAACAAGAACGGGAAATGAAGGGATTTGGGTCATTGTAGATCGTCTGACCAAGAGTGCGAGGTTCATTCCTATTCGATCGACTAGGACTGCATCAAAGTTGGCTGAGTTGTATGTGAAGTGGATAGTTCGATTCCATGGTATTCCGAAAAGTATAGTGAGCGATCGAGATCCATTGTTCACTAGTGGATTTTGGAAGAGCTTCCAGGAAGTTTTGGGAACCGAGTTGTGTTTGAGTACAGCTTATCACCCTCAAACAGATGGTCAGACCGAGAGAGTCAACCGAGTTTTGGAAGATCTTCTCAGAGCTTGTGTTTTGGATTTCGGAGGATCATGGGAAGATCACCTTCATTTGGTGGAGTTTTCATACAATAACAATTACCAGTCAAGTATTGGTATGGCACCGTATGAGGCATTGTATGGAAGACCGTGTAACTCTCCGACATGTTGGATAGAGACTGGAGAAAAGTTGATACTTGGGCCAGAGATGATTCGACAGACTTCAGATTGCATAGAGATCATTCGGCAACGAATGAAGGCAGCCCAGGACCGTCAGAAGTGTTATGCCGATAAGAGTCGAAAGGATTTGGAATTCGACGTAGGAAATATGGTTTTTGTGAAGATTTCTCCACTGAAGAATGTTATCCGATTCGGGAAGAAAGGAAAATTGACTCCGAGATTTGTTGGACCATTCCCGATCATCGAGCGAATTGGAAAGCTCGCCTATAGACTGGGGTTACCAAAGAAGACGTCGGGTGTGCACAATGTTTTTCATGTATCATATCTACGGAAGTATGTGCACGACTCGAGTATGGTGGTTTCTGCTGATAGCTGTGAAGATTTTGAAGTTGATCCAGTCGATAGAAGACCTCGTAAGCCGCTTCGTGTTGTGGAAACCGACACGAAACAGCTTAGGAGGAAGGTATTTAAGTTGCTCAAGGTACAATGGAGTGATGATGATAACGACTGTACGTGGGAGGTGGAAGAGAGGATGAAGGCAGCTCATCCTGAACTCTTCAAGGTATGGCCCTAAGGTGTCGTGTCATCTCGCGAAATTGTAACTTGTTCTAGTTTTAGAATTCTGTACGCTAAGCTAGAATTGGATGCATTGTTTGTTGATTGCTATGGATGGTAGGCGTACAGAATAGTCTTTGATTGCTTGGAATTTCGGGGGCGAAATTCCTAAGGGGGAGAGAATGTAACGACCCGTATTTCTACGGATCGACAAGTTCGTCAAAATCTGGAATTTTCAGCATTTTAAGTCGTTTCAGATTTTAGGCAGAATTTGCTAAGTCCTAAGTCGTGAACGACTTAGTGTAAGTCGTAAGTCGTATACGACTTAGGGGATAGGAGTGTCTCTGGGATGTGGCGAGTTAAGGGTTTGAAGATAGGTCGTTTGAGCGATCTAAGTGTATTGGTGAGTTAAGTGTTAGGTCGGCAGGGCGAGTTAGCGACCTAAGAACTGACCGACTTAGTAGAGTTAGCGACCTAGCGGTTACCAGGTTAGCATAGTTAGGTCGGTTAGACGACTTAAGAGGTTGACCGACTTATAGGGTAGGCGACCTAGTAGAGTGAGCGACTTATGGGATTGACCGACCTAAGAGATAAGCTAGTTAACGACTTAGTAGTTAAGTCGTTAGACGACCTAAGGGGTTAAGTATTAGGTCGTGTGGACTGAGTTGGAGTGGTTGGCTAAGTCTTAGGTCGCGTGTTGGCTTAAGTATTAGGTCACGTGATTCTTAAGTCGTAAGTCGTGTCTAGTTGTGAGCTGTTAAGTCGCGTGGACCAATAGGTCGTATGGATGCGGTTCTGCTAAGTGTTAAGTCGTAGGTCACGCGCATTCTTAAGTCGTAGGTCGTTGAGTCGTAGGATGGCATAGCAGTTGAGTCGTTAAGTCGTATAGGAGCAGGTGTTAAGTCGCAACCGACTTAGGGGTTAGCTGCTAAGTCTTATGTTGAAAGTTCACTAAGTCGTAGTCTGTTAGGTTGGAGGCTTTGTTAAGTCGGAGGTGTCTTAGGTCGTAAGTCGGAGACGACTTAGGAGATAGCCGAGTTACGACTTAGTGGATTTTCAGCTATAAATAGGAAGGGTTTTTCTCACTTTTTGGGATCCGGATTTCGAAGCGACGAAGTGCTGCCATTTTGAGAGCTCGACTTCTACACTTCTTCACTTCTTTTCTCCACTCTAATCTAGTGCTTCCATCCATCCAAATCGAAGATCAAGATTGAAGATCCAAGAGCTAAAGTTGAAGATCTTCATCCTTTGAAGTGAGATTTCTTCGTTTGAGACGGATTCGTGATAGATCAAGCTTGATCCTTCGCTGTCCAGATCTGAAGCGTGTTGATTTGAGGTTGTTTAGGTGATTTGGTGAGTGGTGATTATCTCTCACACGGATCCAAAGGAGTATATCGGATTGTTGGATCGATTTGGTGTTAAAGTAGTGGTTTCCATGCATTTTCTTCATCCTAAGTGTAGATCCATATAGATTCATTGTTCATGATGATGTTACATCCATTTTATCACATGTTAACCCATGCAAGTTCATTCATCAAGTTTATAAAGATATTGTTCATGTTTTCATGCTTGTTGGACTTTTAACTCTTTAATTACGAAAATGCCATTATTGTTATAATTGTCTACTTAGATCATATTTGAATGCTTGATTGCTTGGATAAATGTTTGATTTGATTGATTGCTATGAATTAGATGATTGATGACTTGATTTAGACCGAAGATGATTCAAAAGCCAAGGGAAAGGCTCTTGAATTGGGAATGCTGCTCGTGGCATATGTAGCGGGATGATGAAGCTCTTATGCATAGATTTGATGATGTGATGTTGAGATGAAGCTTTGCGAGGATGTGATGAAGCGAGGCAATCATGTGATGAAGACTTGGTTTAATCCAGACGGGATCATTCCAAGCACGTTGGTAACTCGGTGATATGATTCGAGTTAAGGGTAATGGATGTTTGAGAGGCGCTTGAGCTAGTATGGAAATAGTCGTCAAGGAGGATGACTAGGAGGCTTGGATAGCATCGTTGTTGAAGGTTCTAGCATGCTCTAAGCAAGAGTACGTTTGGGAAGATTCGATAGTCCCAACGGCCAACTGTTGATGGTCGAGTACTCTGGGCAGATTCGATAGTCCTAGGCACGGGCTGCGACGACGTGCGGGAGTTATGTCTAGAACCGGGGTTTCCATTAGCCCTTGACGGACGGCTGAAAGAATGTGCCGGTCATTCAATTAACGGTGATATCAAAGCAATGTTAACAGTGATAGCCAGGGTCATGGATGTTTGGTTGTATCGTCATTCGGTCTCAAGAGCAGTGTTTTCTGGGTGCTTATCTGATCTTGGTTTAGGCCTTGGGGGTTTGTGCTTGGAAAACATCGCCCTTGACTCGAGTGATAATTTCTTTACTTTACATTGTATGCTCTGTTATGTTTGCTTCTGCTTAGTGTGTGTCTGGGGGCTATCACTGTAGAAAGAGGTTGGAGTGGGAGGGTTGTATTCCTATTCCTTTTCCTTTATGCTCTTTTGGTATGTTGTTAGTTAATTTACTGTTCACTAAGACTGTTGTCTGACTCAAGGCTTTATGTTTTAATTCTTATTGCCTTGGGCTGTTCGTCCATTTTTGGGACGGGCAGACTAGGTAGCAGGTGACAGGTGCTGTTCTCTTCTCACGATGCTGATATCGAAGACGAGATAGAGGGTTGCATATTATCTTCTTATATGTACTGGATTTTCCGCTGTTTGTATAATCTCTGAGTGTTATGTAGTGAGGCTTGATGTATTGACTATTTGGATGCTTGTATTCAACTATTATGGAGTTTTATATGATGGCATTTTATTCTGTAAAGCTTCACTATACATATGTTCTATTGTATTTTGTCCATGCGCTGTGAGTAATATGATAGATCCTGTAATTTTGATCTACCCTGACAATCGTCCATGGTCGCCTGGCACACTTTACAACGCACTATCTCTAGATTCGGTGCAGGGGTCATGGGCGGTCGTCACAATAACCCAATGCCCCAAAACTTATTTGAAAATTTTACAACAATCTCCCCCAATTTTCAAAAAAAGTAAAATAAATAAAATAGACGGCTGCATCACTAGAGTGACTTCCTACATACCCAAGTGGGATCAAGCCTATGTAGTTCTAAGATCAAGTTTTGCATCATCGTGAAAACCAACACATAAATAAAAGGTATCTTTTGGATTTGAACCTTTACTTAGTGTAAATCATTCAAAGCCTTTTCGAGATTCTATGGTGAACGAATCTTGAACCAAGTATCCCTAATGACAAAACCGGAACAATCACACATGTTGATTTCCTTAGGTAAAGTGTTCTGTATTGCTCAGCACGTTAATGACCATGTGCTTAAATCCTGGTTCATGAGTCTACTTAGAAAGCGGTCTTACTTTCCTAGGAAACGGCCTGATTTCCATACTCATATAAGTAAGTCTCTTAAGGTGTTTCTGCGATTCACCTTTTAAGGTTTCTAGACTTATTAAGGATATATATCCATCCTTTGTTCTTGTAGAATCCAACACTAAATTTTATGGGATTATCGATTTAGTGTTCCATAATCATTCTCTTAACTTGTTGGTATCCATTGAACTTTATCTATCCTTTTCAAGACATAAGTTGGGTTTCTGTTAAGGATGATCAACCTTCATTCATAGACCTTAGTCCCATTTCTTGTGACTTTATAGAAACCATTGCCTTTGGAAGACTCTTTGTAAGTGGATCAGCCAAGTTTTTCTTCGTTTCTATGTAGTCAACAGTTATAACTCCTCTTTTGAGTAACTGTCTCACCATTTGATGTCTTAGACTCACATGTCTAGACTTTCCATTATATGTCTTATTAGACACATTGTATATCGTTGCTTGATTGTCACAGTTAATCAAGACTGCTGGAGATGGCTTCTTCCATAAAGGGATTTCCATTAATAAATTCCTAAGCCATTCCGCTTCTTTACATGCATCTACTAATGCAATCATTTCTGACAACATTGTTGAGTCAGAAATACAAGTCTGCTTCTTGGAAGCCCAAGACACAGCAGCGCCTCCTAATGTAAAGATCCATCCAGTAGTAGACTTGGATTCTACATTGTTCCAGGTTGCATCACTATATCCTTCTATTACAGCAGGATATCCTTTATAAGATAAACCATATTCAATGGTTCCTTTCAAATAAGCTAAAACTCTGGAAATAGCTTTCCAATGTTCGAAACTTGGATTACTCGTAAATCAACATAATACACTTATAGCATGCGTGATGTCTGGTCTAATGCAATGCATAGCATACATAAGACTCCCAATAACGCTGGAATACTCTAGTTGAGAGATAGTACGTCCAGTGTTCTTTGCTAATTTAATACTAGGATCTAAAGGAGTTGGTGCCGATTTGTCATCGTAATGACCATACTTTTGTAGGAATTTCTCTATGTAATGAGATTGAGTTAGTAATAACTCCCCCTCTTTCCTAACAATTTTAATTCCCAAAATTACATCAGCTTCTCCTAGATCTTTCATATCGAATTTAGAAGACAGAAACTTTTTAGTTTCATTCACACAGGATATATTGGAACCAAATATTATCATGTCATCAACGTATAAACATAATATAACACTACCGTTGTTATCCGATTTGCTATAAATACATTTATCAGCATCATTAATAATGAATCCATATGACAGTTCAACTTTATCAAATTTCTCATGCCATTGCATGGGAGCTTGCTTCAGGCCATAAAGAGATTTCACTAATTTGCAAACTTTCTTTTCTTGGCTTAGGGTTTTGAAACCTTCAGGTTGTTCCATATATATCTCTTCTTCTAAATCTCCATTTAGAAAAGCAGTCTTTACATCCATTTGATGTATGACTAATTTATGAATTGATGCAAGTGCAATTAGACAGCGTATAGAAGATATGAAGCAACTGGACCATATGTATTAAAGTAATCTACTCCATGTTTTTGCTTATATCCCTTAGCAACTAATCTGGCTTTAAACTTATCAATGGATCCATTTGTATTCAACTTTTTCTTGAATATCCATTTACATCCTATAGGTTTAGCACCAGGAGGTAAATCAGTTAAAACCCAAGTTTGGTTTAACAGTATGGAATTCATTTCATCATTGATAGCTTCTTTTCAGAAATTGGAATCTTTGGAACTCATAACCTCAGAATAAGTTTTGGGATCGTCATCGACGTTCATTACATATTTAGTCACATTAAGGACTTCTTCCTTACTGCCTTCTATAAGATATGTAATGAAGCCAGGACCAAAGTCCTTCTCTATTCTTGCTCTTTTACTTCTCCGTTGTTCAGTACTATTATCTGGTACTGATACTTCCTTACTGTTTTGAGCAGGAGCATAATCATCGTCATTGATATCATTAGCCATACTAGGTTCTGGACTAGATGATCTCAATGGGATCTCAACAGTTTGATTTTTAAAAAATTCTACATTTATAGATTCTATAACTTCTAGGGTGTCAAGAATAAGGAATCTATAAGTTAAACTATTAAGTGAATATCCTATGGAAACACATTTAAATGCTCTATTTCCTAACTTTGGTCGTTTAGGGTCTGGTTTTCTAACATATGCTAAGCAACCCCAAACTTTAAGTCTAGTTAGGTTAGGTTTTCTACTAAACCATAATTCATAAGGGGAAATATTATTCTTTTTAAGTGGTACTCTATTTAAAATATAACATGCAGATAACATAGCATCACCCCACAGGTTATAAGGTAAATTAGAACTTATGAGCATGGCATTAACCATTTCTACTAAGGTTCTATTATTCCTTTCAGCAACACTATTTTGTTGTGGTGTATATGGGGTAGTACATTGGTGAACTATACCTTGTTGTTTACAAAACAAGGTGAATTCATTTGAGAAATATTCACCACCACGATCTGAATGTAATATTTTAATTTTAACTCCTAATTGTGTTTCAACCTCTGCTTTGTAAATTTAGAATTTATCAAAAGCCTCATCTTTAGTTTTCATTAGATATATATATATATATATATATATATATATGCATATCTAGTATAATCATCAATGAATGTTATATAGTATTGGTTACCACCATATGTGATATGACTTTTTAAGTCACCCACATCACTATATACCAAATCAGGCAAACCGGTTTTCCTTTCTACAGATTTAAAGGATTTTCAGTGTATTTTTTCTTGAACACATATTTCACATTTAGAGATGGTATCGAAATCACAATCAGAAATTAATCCTAATTTATGCATATTTCTAATGGAATTATAATTAACATGTCCTAATCTACCATGCCATAAATTAATAGAATCAACAATATAAATAGAAGATTTCTTTATTAGATTCAACTTAATCATGCCGTTACAAGAGTATCCATGTCCAATGAATCTACCATTCTTAGACAACACTAGCTTATCAGACTCATACACCATCTTGAATCCTCCTTTGTTAAGAAGGTATCCAGAGACCAAATTCTTACACATATCAGGTACATAAAATACATCTACTAATGTAAGAACTTTTCCAGAGGTGAAAGTAAGTTTTATAGTGCCTTTTCCCAGAACTTTGCTCGGAACCTTATTTGCTCCAGTAACTTCGTCGGCTTCTCCTTTATTTTATTCGTAACTCTTGAACAGATTACGGTCTTTGCAAATGTGAATGGTTGCTCCAGTATCGAACCACCAATCATTATCATTGCCACTAATGGAGTTCGCTTCTTGCACTACAGCCACAAGCGAGTCTCCGACCACATTCACTTTTTGTTGTTTCTTCCGCAGACGGCAGTCTCGGGCATAGTGGTCGGGCTTGTTACAAAAATAACAAGCACCTTTCTTTTTGTTGTTGGTTTTGGAATGATTTTTCTTCTTAAACTGTGTCTCATTCTTTGGCTTTAACTTATCAGTAATTTCAACATTATTTGCCTTAGAATGGGACTCAGTTTGCGGATTATCATCTAGATCGCGTTTGCGAGAGTCTTCTTCAATACGAAGATGACACTGTAAACTGTTTAAATTATAATCTGTTTCTGCTTGCTTCATCTTTTTCATATAATCATTCCAACTATGAGGAAGTCTAGAAATTATAACTCCGACAACAAAAGATTCAGGGAGATCAATTCCAGCATCTTTAAGTTGATTCATCAATAGTAAGATTTCGCTTACTTGTCCAATTATGGACTTATTGGTGACCATTTTGAAATCCATAAAATTGGAAATAAGAAACTTTTTATTACTTGCCTCAGATATGCGGTACTTATTCTCCAATGCAGTCTAGAGTGCCTTCGCTGTTTCCAAGGTCCTATGAGCATTGTAGACTGTGGTAGATAGCGCATTCAGAATATGGCCTCTGCATAGAAAATCGTCCTCTTTGCGCTTTGCACGTCTAGCCTTTAGAGCAGCATCATCCTTATCAGTTCCTCCGGGATTTCTTCCAAGTCATCTTCCAAAATGTAGAACAACTTGACGGTGACCAAGAAAAATTTCATCGTCTCTTGCCAACGAGTGAAATTGTCGCCATCAAAACGCTCTAATCGAGTTAGATGCCGATTCATAACTTGTAGAGCGCTCGAACCTTCCATGGTTGAAGACTATTGTCTGAAAATTGTTGTGAATTTTGCGGTTTGAGAAAAATTTGATGGTGATTGTGAAGAAGATAATGTTGTACTTCCGACTTCAAGGATTTGTGGAATATATTCTTTCAGACAATAGTTCAACCCACCAGGTACAAACGGGTTATCGAACTATCGAACTTTCAAGATTCAATGAAGCCCTATAACAACGAAATCGGATTCAAAGTTTGTACGCCTTTTATCCGACCAAGAACACTTCAGTAATGGTTTCTGATGATGTAATTTGTATAGAATAGAATGAAGAGGAAGAAGAGAGCAATTCTGCGACATTTTCTGAGTTTGCAACACCTTGGAGGCGTCACAAAACAGAGTAATGGCGGCGCAGTGTTTTGTAACACTTTCTGGCGTCGCAAAAAATTGCTCTATGAAGAAGAAGAAGATTCAAAAGAATTTTTTTAACGTTTTCTGGGCGTCACTATTTATAGTGGTAGAGAGGTGCCTATTCGCTAAGCGTCACAACTGTTTGTAACGGTTCACAACTTTTACAAACGGCTTTATCCATTCAATATTTAAACGCCGCGTCTATTCATTTTGTAATGTTTAGAAAACGCTACAAATTTCCCTCCATTTATTCAAATTCAGGAATTTCGGTTTTGGGTCCTTAACGGGCTGAAATCTGGCCCGTTACTGTTCACATATGATCCAAAAATATTTTTGGACCCGAAATCGAAACCCGTACCCGACCCGGCCCGTTTCGGTTCTGTCAGACGGACGGACGGCGGCGACGCGCGTGTGGTGTTGCATGACTTCTCTCCTCACAACAAGGCAAACACGTGGGAGCCCCAAGGCCCCAACATCCACATGAGAATTCTATATTTATACAAATATAGTCCTTGATTTTCTAGCATGTGGGACTATCTTTTCTTTCTTCTTTCCTTCTTCTCTTCCAAATAATAACCCAAAGCCCCAAAACTTATTTGAAAATTTTACAACACTTTCGGATGTCAGGCGGCAATTACATGCGGCAATGATAAGATTTAGTCGACGGCGATAAAATTTAAGTGAGAGTAATAAAATTCAGGCGGCAGCAAAAGTTAGGTCACGACACATCGTCTTCGGCGGTGGCGATAATCCTTAGGCAACCATAACTCATTACTAAAACCCATATCTGAAACAAAGCAGCAGGGCAACGATTTTTCCAGGTGGCGGTGACATGTTCTTTTTGACGGCGGCGACTCTATCTTGTGGTGGTGGTGCTTTGTGATTCTCTAGCCGAGTGGAGTTGCTGCAATGACTTGGAGCACTAAGGTGATTAGTGACCAAGTACAGGCATCAATTTGTTTTGGGATAAGGCAATGTTTGAAAAGGCGATTTTGAAGACAATTCGTTTCTGAAGGAAGAAATTGAATGAAATACAAGGTGGAGAGAGAGAAGGGCATGTGTTCGTGATAACAGTTTAAAGAGGGAGTTGCTTTTATTTGATTTTAATGTTTTTTTGTTTTGTTTTCAATTTAACTCTAGAATTTAATTTTGGAGCTACGCGTTGTAGTTCGGGGATTCTGATCTCAAAGGTTTGAGTTTAGATAGAGTTAATTAACATAGGATTAAAATATTCATTAGCAGTGTGTTTAGTGTTTGTAAACGTTGGAATATTTAACTCTAGTAATAGCTTTGGGGGCAGCAGTAGGCACTAGGGCGAAGTTGGGCATATCTTGTGTTATTTATTTTCCACATTTATATTACCTTTCTTTGTTTTATCTGTTTATTTACAAAAATTTTAAATACCATATTAAGCCCCCTCGATGGTATATTATTCGATCCTACAGACTCTTGACGCCATCATAGAGCAATGTCTTCGAAGTGCTTGTTTAGTGCGGTGCCACTTTTATTGACTACCTTCAAGGTGTCGGCGACGAGCTTGCTTCAATAAATGAATAGCAACGTCGATGAGATTCAGCATCCATGAAGTGCGCCATAGGCTATATTGACACTCATTGATGGCTTATGATGCTTGGTTGCATTCGATAATGTTGTATTCCTTTTTCCGATGAAGAATGGTGTCCTATTTCCTCATCGTTAATCCATCTTTCATGCTCAATAGTCATATGTCTTCGAGTGCGACGAAGAGCATAATGACTAGGTTCGACGTTGCTACTTCTTTTATTACTGGCGATGTTGTATACATGTCTTCGACACTCATTTATCTTTATTTTTAAGAGTATTGTTGATCATACGTCTTCGAGCGCGTTGATTAGCAGTCATCGTAAACAAAGAGTGTTCATTCACCATGAATGGAGATGTCTCGTTCATATCTCTTCTTTCATATCTTCGAAGTAAATAAGATGCGGCATTGGCCATGCGTACTTTAACATTAACCTCAATCATATATGGAGATGCTTGAGTGACGACGTCAATATCATAGATGATGTGCGACGTAGAAGAATACCGACAATGGTTAAGGAATGGCGTTGTTTCTTCAACATGATCTATCGTCTTCGATGTTGATGAGGACTTTGATGTCGACATTTATTCTCAATGCTATCTTGTTGTTTGGAGCTTTAAACTTTGAATCAAGCCCTTGGTCTCAACATTGATTCATTGGTTTATATCCTTTGAAAATTATAGGGATAACACTAACTATTTTCAAAACCATTTGAATTAGTTTAATTATTACTAACTAATGACCTGCAATTACTTATCACTTGTAATTTGTTTCTAATTTATCAATATATCACTTATAATCATTCACTTAAGCTAAAAATCATATTCTTAGGTTACTAATTACTTTCAAAAATAGTCATTAAGGGTTTAAAGAACAAATAAGTTAATATAATCATATTTATAATACAAACATAAGTCCAAATCAACTCAAACAATCTCCAATTCACTTCATATGTTTCTATAATTACTAGTAAGCAAAAATATGAAGATTAACACTTCAATTGATTAGGCGAATCATCCCACTCACCTTAACTAAACCCAAGCTAAGCTCAAATCACCAAAACCAATCTCCGTGCTCTCTTGAAATCCAAAACAAAATTCAAAACTCCAAATCAAGCCAATTCCTTCACGGGTTTTATAAAGAATAGGAAGAGAAGATTTCTGATGATTTTTATTTAAGTTTAGGAATTTTATTTAAGGGGTTTTGGGCTTGGAAATAAGAATAAGATTAAAGGGTGATTGGGAGAGGGTTAAAGAAGAGGAAGAAGTTATGAACGTAGAAATGAAAGTGAATGAGAATTATGAAGAGCTTAGCAACATATAAGCTACGTTAGAAGCAAGCTAGTGGACTAAGCCCAATTCTCTTCATCGGACACTATTTATCCCTGAAATTCATCGACTCCAAACATAGTCAAGTTTATACTCATTTTACTCTTTTACTCACGTCGAAAATGCGAATTCAACCATGCGTGTATCGAGACCCAATTCGCTCGTTTGTAAAAATCAAGTATAAGAGGCGTTCCGTTACTTAACGGCTGAACATTTAAATTAATCATTTAAATATTCAATCATTAGAATTGCGGGGTGTTACATCAAATCTATTACACTAATTTTAAAAATTGAAATTTACGATGCTATTTTTATCAATGTTGCTTATTATATTCCAACTACATCTATCTTGCTCTTGAAGACTCATTTGCGGCCAATGAATCATATCCCTTCATGTACAATTACAAAAATCATATTTTGATAATGTACCTGGAATTATTTTCGGATTTTTGCATCGTACCATATCATAGGGTCAATACTCTTAATGGCTTAATTAACAATCGAGGATTTATTCTCGACATTGATAAGAAACTCATAGTTTCTCTTTGATGTAAGAATACTTATTAGACACTCTAATGCGACATGTTCATTTAGCTTAGGTTAATTTCATTTCATCCCACGTAATCAATTTTATCTTTGGATCATATCCAAATCTATTTTACTATCGATAATTTCTCAAAGAAATTTCTTCGCTACGAAGTTGGTATTTCTTGAAACAACAGTTGTTTGTCAGTGCAACAGAATAAATATTCATAAACACTTTAGGAATTGTTGTCTATATAAAACTGATTTGGTTTTAGTTTACAATGCTTATGTTCAAAACATAAACTAGTCATCCAATGATAGTCGTTTCCAAACTCCTTTTGGGGTGATTCATACAAATCCCTTATGAACACTTGTTATGTGCAGTATTTGGATTCGCTCAACTTGCTAATTCCTAGACCTAGGATATGTTAGAGTTTCTTATAAACCCTTATCTTGTATGATTTTGTAAACCATTCTTTAGATGAAATTAATTTTAACATTATGTACTACTCTCAAGTATACGACCTTACAAAAAGAAGTTAACTCAACTTCACTCATGATTAATCGTACTTCATTCGACAAAGTTCGATTACTCCTTATTGATACATCATTATGTACATAGGGAGGAGTGACTTTTGAGATTGAATCTTTATTCATTTTTAGATACGTTTGAAACTCTTTTGAATATACTCACCCTTTCGATCAAATCAAATCAATTTTATTTTCTATTGCATGTTAGTTTATTTACTTCTATTTTATACTCTATGAGCTTTCATAGACATACTACATGTGTATCAATTACATATGTCCATGTTGGTGAAAACTCATCGGTGAATATAATGAATGTAACACCCCTATTTTTGGTAACATTATTTAGAATATTTAATTAGTTAAATAAAATAAAATAATATGAAGATTAATAGGTTGAGATTTGATTAAATTAAGGATAATCGTGCCTTGTTAACGTGCAAATTAAAATGAAATAACATAAGCTAATGTGTTAGGAAATGAGAAGGGCGATATGGGAAATAGGAAAGGCTTATACACTAAACCCTTATGAATAAAACTCAAGTTCATTTCATTTTCACTCAAACAAAATTTTACTAAGGCTGGCCACCATTTTAATTCTCAAGGAAGATAAAGCTAGGATTCAAGAGAAGAAGATAATCAATTTATTCAACATCAAATCTCACATCTTTTAATCTTAAAGCAAAGGTGAATAATTACTACATCCCATTTTCTTATGGTTTTCGGTTTCAAGATAGATCCAAAATGTTTTTGCAAGTTCATGCCATGTTTTGATGATTGAAGTTATATATATATATATATATATATATATATATTTATGCTTGTTGATGAATTATACATGTTTATGTTAGTTTTTATGATATGTTTGACATGAAAACCCTATTAAATGACATACAAATGCCTTGAAAATTTAAATATAGGACAAAAATGATATTTTGGAGATGGCTTTCAATTTTCATAATTTTCTGGATCTATGTGGATTTTATATAAATTTTCTAGTGAAGAAAATGATTTATTGGTTATAAATTATTTACGGCTAAATAAATAATTATTTAGGGTTGAAATTTTTATATGTTGGAAAACAGATTAAAATAGGTTTTCTGGGATTTTTTCTGAGTGTTTTGATGAATATATAAAATTATTTAAGGTATGAGACTTAAATGTTTTATATATTTAATTAAGAAGAAGGGGCATTTTATAAAATAAAATTATTTTTTAATTCTGAAATTAGTGGCAGCATTTTTCTAAAAAGTAACTGTTAACCAATGAGAATTTGATAAACAAATGCAGGTTAGTTAAAAAGTTATCTTCTTTAAGTTAAAAACAAGAAAATCATTCTTTTAGCATGTTTCAGCCATTTTAGGCATAACAGCTTCCGACAAAGACCTTCCGACTAAGTTGAAAGGTTATACCTTTCGACAAGGTCAAACCAATGCATATGGTATCAAGCACTTTGGTACGTAATGAATTGGACAGAGTCGAAGGGTTCTTAGTCGAAAGGTTGATGGCCAAAGAGGTTGGGGTATGTTGTTTTATAAACTTAAGCTTTCACCTGCTTTGCTTTCGAATTAGAGCTTTTGACTCGGTTGCTTTCGACCAGGTCAAATGTTTAAAAATAAAGGTGTTAAACCTTTTGACAAAGACGAAAGGTTGCTGCTGCTTTACTTCTATTTTGTTTTGAAACCTTCCGAAACAGTAGAAAGGTAACTACCACTTATTATTGTTTAGTTTTGAACCTTCTGACATAGTCGAAAGGCTATAGTCGCTTTTTCCAACCTTTCGAAGTCGTTGCTTTCGATAAAGTCGAAAGGTTTACTTATTTTAAAACCAGCCGCTTGTCCATGCTTTCGAAAGGTATCAAAGCTTTTGACTTAGATGATTTACCCTTGTTTTATAATTGAAGTATAACCCAAAGCTTTCGAAGGAGTTGTTTTAAAGGCAGAGGTCTTTTAAATGATATGTATTAAAGCCTTCTAAGATAATCTTTTGATAAAGTTGAAAGGTTGCTTTCGACGAAGTCGAAAGGTTTTTAAAAGAAGTTTTCCACATGTTTTGAATTGAACCCAAAGAGCTTTCAAAAGGATTATGTTTTAAAGGTTTAATGCTTTTAAAAGGTACTATTTACTGAATGGTTTAAATGGGGTCGAAAGCCAAGCTTTCGATGGAGTCGAAAGGTAGCTTTCGAATGGGTCGAAAGGTAGCTTTCGACAAGGTCGAAAGGTCCTATTTTCTAATGATTTCGAATGGTTTAAACTAGAAGGTTTTCCAAAGGTTTTTTAAGGCAATGTTTTAAAGTGTTTTAAAGTAGGATGTCTAATGTTTTATTGCTTTCGAAAGGAATGATTTCGATGGTTTCGAAAGGTTGAATTATGGTTTCGAAAGGAAAGGTTTTGGCCTCTAGGCCTGGATAATTAAAGGGTTTTACTTAGTTTCGAAAGAGATGCTTTCAAAAGATTTAGAAAGTGGTAATTTCTATGGAATCGAAATGGGTACTTTCAAATGTTTAAATGTTTTCATCAACTAAAGTTTGAGTAAATTTATATATAGAACATGGCAAGGTGATTTTGAGTAAAGCATAAAGATTTCATTTTTTCCTTGTATAAGTTTGATTTAAAGGTTTTAAATCATATTGAAATGGTTTTCAAGGAAAACTATGGGAGAGGATCCTTAAGTAAAAATGAGTCGGATATTAGAATACCAGATGAGACAAGTATAGGGTTGCGCCCTATACATTAGCTATTAGCCCCAGCTAATTATTATCCAAAATTCCAGTGTGTAGGGCTTGGTCAGATAGACTAAAAATAATGATTACACACAGGAAGGAATAAATTTTTGTATACAGATAGGTTATTGGTGAGCCCGCAAAACCATTAGGATCAGGAAGACCCGGGAGATGATTAAGCTAGGGACAGACTGTCAAGAAGGGAAGTATTTAACAGACAGCTAAGGACAGATAGTCCAGAAGAGGTGCTAACAGATGTTAGATTATTTTGATATGTTGTCTGGTAGGCCCGATTCAGCCAAAGGTTAAAAGTTGGCCAAACAAAACTTTTGTGTTTGAACATAAAGTTCATTTATTACCTGATATTTATGTATGTTTACATAATGATGTTTTACAGTATTTAACCAGTTTTGGTTGCAGGAAAAGGTTTTGCAAAGATATGTTTTAAAATAATGTTAGTGAGGGGAAACCCATTCCGCTAAGCGACGTGGTCTCACTTAATATAGTTAAACGGGATGTATAATATTATTCACACCAGGCTTTATGCCTGACTTGAAGTTTATGTTTTCCCCTTAAACTCTCGGGTGCTCAAAATTGATTTGAGTAGGCTGGGAGGTTAAGGTCTTTTCAGGTTTTAGTAGGATGACGAATAAGGCTACCGGAGGCATGCAGGAGGCAAACGGATAGCTAAATAGGAGTTGCAGTTTTATGCTTTGTTATATTTCCACTATGTTTGTATTAAGTCTAGTATGACTATATGACTCTAATCATCCAAGGGGGTATCTTTATATACCGCTCTTGGCGTATTTTGTAATAATTATATTTTATCTGTGCCTAGGAACGATTTGGGATTATGTGTTGTAAATGTGAAACAATTGGTTTTGAAATGTAATAAAGTAAAAGTTGTTTTCGAAATATGTGTTTTAATTCATATTCAAGTGCTTTTGATATTATTGATACCATTAACATAGCCATATTTAGTCGCCGGAAGCTAATACTATAGATGACTGCAGCATCTGTAGCGCTTAGTTTTGGGCCTCTAGATACGGGATGTTACAGCTTAGTACCTGAGCATGGTTTATGAAATAATTTAACTAAAAAATGATTTTTGAAAACATAATCCTTAGAAATTAGAGTTAAGATCGGGGTATAGGATAACGCTATAGTAACGTACTTGTATTTTCTATATATGTAAGTATACGCTATATCTCTAGACTCCTATCTTAGTTAGGCTATTCATCTGTATCTCACGAAGTTTGAATATAGATATGGAAGGAAGAAGAGGCAGAGTTAATTTTGGAGGAGAGAGCACCACCGCTAATGGAAATGCCTGACCAAATGCTAGAAGAGGTCCCGATCAGGCTCAAGCTGAAAATGTTGGTGCTGGGGTTCCCCAAGTGGAAATGGGAGCCATGTATCAGTTTTTCGTGAACATGATGCAAGCTGAAATTGCAGCTAGAGTTGTCGAATGGAATGCTACTGGAGGAGGAGTTCAGGAAGCTCCGGTTGTCAACCACTATGCTAATCTGAGCAGAGACTATATTAGGCTTGGAGGGAAGCCGTTCATTGGAACTGAAGATGCAATTGAGGTAGAAAACTGGCTATTGCATTGTGGGAGGATTTTCGCTGACTTAGGGTTGAATGACGAGCATAAGAGGAGATTAGCTTTAAGACAGCTTCAGGGAGCTGCCATATTTTGGTGGAATTTTATTGTAGTTGGTGTGGATGAGGAAACCATGACTTGGGAGGAGTTTAAGAGAAGGTTTCAGGAAAGGATTATGTCGGTGCTGGCGCAGTCAGCATTAGTCATGAAGGTCACCTGAACTGGAGCAAGGAAAGATGTCTATCCTTGAGTATGCAAGACAATTTGAAGAGTTAGACCAGTATGGGTATGCCATGGTTGATACAGTGATAAAGAGAAATGAGAAGTTTATAAGAGGTTTGAAGCCGGAGTTGGCAAGAGTTACCTTACCGCACTTAAGAGATCCCTGTGATGTAGTGGTAGAAATGGCGCTAAGGCAGGAAGAGGTGTTAGCTTATTTGGAGAAGAAGAAAGAGAAGGAAGTCCAGATGGGACAAGACCAGAAAAGAAAGTTTTTCGATAAGAAGAATGCTCAGAAGGGAGGAGCACAGAAGAAAGGAAAATCTGAGGTGGTCTATTATAAATGTGATAAGAAGGGAAACTATGCTCATGAGTGTCGGACTGGAAAAGGAAAAGGGAAAGGGAAAGAAGCAGTTGGAAAGAAGAATGTCAAGTGCTCTAATTGTGATCAAATCGGCCACTACAAGAACCAGTGCAAAGAGCCTGCAAAGGAGGGAAAGGGCCAAGTGTATGCGATGGAGCCTGTTGCTTCGAGACTAGGGGCACATGAGAAAGGAAAGGTTGTTCTAGTAGGCTCGCTACAGATTCACGGTATGTCTGTTGGCATTCTATTTGTTACTGTTGCATCACATTCTTTTATTTCTCGATGTTTGGTAGATAAGCTTAAACTAGAGCCCTCATATTTAGTTACTTCCTCAAGGGTTGCAAATCCGATAGGAGGATATGCGACACTTGGGATGAGGTGCGACCATTTAGAGTTTGACTTGCTAAGTCATACTTTTGATTGTTGTTTGCATGTATTTGATTTTATGGGGTTCGGGATTATCCTTGGGATGGATTGGCTAAGTAAATATGATGCAACGATATCTTGCCATGATAGGAAAATATCACTTAGTCACCCTAGTTGTAGTGAGCAAATTGTTTATACCGTAGAAAGCCCTAATTGCGAAGTGAATGCTCTATTGGGTGTTATGGAGATGGAAGATGAGTTAAGTCAAGTTTTCGTGGTAAGAGAATTTGCATATGTGTTTGAGCCGATAACTAGGTTGCTACCGAAACGAGCTATTGAGTTTCGGATTGATTTAGTGCCTAGAGCAGAACCGGTGAGTAGACCGCCAAGTAGAATGACTCCCACCGAGATGAGAGAATTGAAGGTGCAGTTAGTGGATTTGGAAGGAAATAATTTCATCCGACCGAGTAGTTCACCTTGGGGTGCAGCGGCAGTGTTTGTTAAGAAGCCGGACGGATCGTCGAGGCTATGTATCGATTATCGTAAATTGAATGAGAAGACGATAAAGAATCGATATCCATTGCCAAGAATTGACGATTTGTTCGACCAGTTGAGTGGAGCGAAGATATTTTCTCAGTTGGATTTATTTACCGGGTTTCATCAGCTTAGAGTGGCAGATGATAGTATACCGTTGACGGCGTTTAGGACCCGTTGTGGATCCTATGAATGGTTAGTTATGCCATTCGGACTAACCAATGCACTAACATTCTTTGTAGATCTAATGAACCGAATCTTTAGAGAGCACTTGGATAGATCGTGCTGGTGTTCATAGATGATATTTTGATATACTCTAAGGATGAGAAGGAGCATGAAGTTCATCTCAGAGTAGTACTTGAGACCTTGAGGGAGCATCGGCTGAAGGCGAAGTTTTCGAAGTGCCACTTCTGGAAGAAGGAAGTTAAGTTTCTTGGTCATGTAGTCTTGGAGAGAGGATTGGCTGTAGATCCGACTAAGATCGAGGCAGTGAATAGTTGGAAGAGGCCAGAAACTGTAACTGAAATAAGAATCTTTCTTGGACTAGCCAGATATTATAGAAGGTTTATAAAGGGTTTTTCACGGATAGCGGCACCGATGACTAAGCTTACGCGAAAAGATGTGAAGTTGTATGGACTAATAAGTGTGAGGAATCATTCCAGACCTTGAAACACTTATTGACCCATGCATGGTTCTAGAGGGGAATCAGGATTTAGTTGTTTATACTGATGCGTGTGGAACTGGATTGGGAGTTGTGTTGATGCAAAGAGGTAAAGTGATTGCTTATGCTTCTAGACAGCTCAGACCACATGAAGTTAAGTATCCAACGCATGATTTGGAGTTAGCTACCGTCATATTTTCTTTGAAGGTGTGGAGGCATTATCTTTTGGAAAAGAGATTTGAGCTTTATACGGATCATAAGTCGCTGAAGTACTTGTTCTCTCAGAAGGAGTTGAACATGAGACAACAAAGATGGCTTGAGTTTATTGCTGCTTATGATTTTGGGATTGAATACACACCTGGAAAAGGAAAGAAGGTGGCGGATGCACTCAGCAGGAAACATTAGAATGCAGTATTGGCTATGATTGCTGAGTGGAAAGACTTGGAAGTATTGTCAGCTTGTAGAGTGCATTTTAGATCCGAGGCAGGTTCTAGTACCGGAAGTGTTGTATTCTCTTGTTTAGAAGTTCGACCAATAACGATTGAGAAGATAGCTTCTAAACAGGAGGAGGATCCAGTTTTGGCTGAGCGGATCAGAAAGTTAAGGGAAGGAACAAAGAGCGATGACTTAAAGGATTTCAGTCTTGACCAAAAGGGATGGTTAAGAAAGAAAGGAAGGTTGTGTGTTTCGAATGTAGGGGACATGAGAAAATAAGTTTTGGATGAATGTCATCGTTCGAAGTTCACTATCCATCCAGGAGGAACGAAGATGTATCAAGATATGAAGAGGAGTTTCATCGGGGAAGGTATGAAATGGGACATTGGTTTATGTGTTAAGCAGTGTTTGAATTGCCAGCACGTAAAGGCTGAACACCAGAAACCAAGTGGATTGCTTCAACCGTTGGAAGTTCCGTTGTGTAGGTGGGATTCTATCTCTATAGATTTTATTGATGGGCTTCCAAGATCTGATAGAGGGAATGAAAGTATACGGGTCATAGTGGATAGATTGACCAAGAGTGCCCATTTCATTCCCATCGGGTCAAATAGGACGGCACCTAGTTTGGCGAAGTTGTTTATGAAGAATGTGGTTAGACTACACGGAATTCTTAGTAGTATTGTCAGTGATAGAGATTATTTGTTTACTAGTGAGTTTTTGAAGAGTCTATAGGAAGCTTTAGAAACCAAGCTCAACATGAGTGCCACTTACCATCCCCAAACTGATGGGCAAATGGAAAGAGTTAAAAAAGCCTTGGAGGATTTGTTAAGAGCTTGTGTATTGGATTTCGGGGGATCATGGGAAGACCATCTTTATCTAGTTGGGTTTGCGTATAACAACAGTTATCAGACTGGTATTGGGATGGCACCGTTTGAAGTTTTGTATGGAAGACCATTCAAATCTGTCGTATGTTGGTTAGAGACTGGGGATAGATTGGTTCTTGGTCCAGATTTGGTAAAGGAAGCCGCACAAAAAATTGAGTTGATCCGAGCTAAGATGAAGGAAGCTCAATCTAGGCAGAAAAGTTATGCAGATAGAAGGAGAAAAGACTTGGAATTCTCCGTTGGAGACTATGTGTTCATTAAGGTATCACCAATGAAAGGTGTTATCAGATTTGAAAAATCAGGAAAGTTAGCACCTAGATTCGTTGGACCTTTCCGTATGGTTGAGAGGATCGGGAAACTCGCATACAGAGTTGAGTTATCGAGTAGTTTGGCAAGAGTCCACGATGTATTTCATGTATCTCATCTGAGAAAGTGCATAAGGGATCTAGACACTACTATAGAGCCTAGTGAGTTAGAAGATTAGTAGTGGAACCAAATTTGACTATTGTTAGGAAGCCTGTTCGGATAGTCGAGAAAAATGAAAAGCAGTTGAGGAACAAGATAGTCAGATTACTGAGAGTCCAGTGGAGTGACGATAACAGAGACTGTACTTGGGAAACTGAGAGCAGGATTAGAGATTTTATCCTGATTTGTTTGATGGTAAGTTTTACCTTTGATTGTTTGTTATGTACCTTATTGTAATTTCGAGGACGAAACTCTTTAAGATAGGGAGTCTGTAACACCCTTATTTTAGGTAACATTATTTAGAATATTTAATTACTTAAATTAAATAAAATAATGTGAAGATTAATAGGTTGAGATTTGATTAAATTAAGTGTAGCTGTGCCATGTTAATGTGCAAATTAAAATGAAATAACATAAGCTAATGTGTTAGGAAATGAGAAGGGCAATATGGGAAATAGGAAAGGCTTATACCCTAAACCCTTAGGAATGAAACTCACGTTCATTTCATTTTCACTCAAAAATTTTTTTTACTAAGGCCGGCCACCATTTTCATTCTCAAGGAAGATAAAGCTAGGGTTCAAAAGAAGAAGATAATCAATTTATTCAATATCAAATCTCACATCTTTTAATCTCAATGCTAAGATGAATAATTACTACATCCCATTTTCTTATGGTTTTCGGTTTCAAGATAGATCCAAAATGTTTTTGCAAGTTTATGCCATGTTTTGATGATTGAAGTTATATATATATATATATACACTTGTTGATGAATTATACATGTTTATGTTAGTTTTTATGATATGTTTGACATGAAAACCCTATTAGATGACATCCAAATGCCATGAAAATTAAAATATAGGACAGAAATGATATTTTGGAGATGATTTTTAATTTTCATAATTTTCTGGATCTATGTGGATTTTACATAATTTTTCTAGTGAAGAAAATGATTTATTGGGTTATAAATTATTTACGGCTAAATAAATAATTATTTCGGGTTGAAATTTTTATATGTTGGAAAATATATTAAAATAGATTTTCTGGGATTTTTCCAGATTTTTCCTAAGTGTTTTGATGAATATATAAAATTATTTAAGGTATGGGACTTAAATGTTTTATATATTTAATTAAGGAGAATGGACATTTTGTAAAATAAAAGTATTATTTAATTCTGAAATTAGTGGCAGCATTTTTTTGAAAAGTAATTGTTAACCAATGAAAATTTGATAAACAAAGGTAGGTTAGTTGAAAAGCTATCTTCTTTAAGTTAAAAACAAGAAAATCATGCTTTTAGCATGTTTCAGCCATTTTAGGCATAACACCTTCCGACCTAGACCTTCCGACTAAGTCGAAAGGTTATATCTTTCGACAAGGTCAAACCAATGCATATGGTATCAAGCACTTTGGTACGTAATGAATTGGACAGAGTCAAAGGGTTCTTAGTCAAAAGGTTGATGGCCAAAGAGGTTGGGGTATGTTGTTTTATAAACTTAAGCTTTCACCTGCTTTACTTTCGAATTAGAGCTTTCGACTCGGTTGCTTTCAACCAAGTCAAATGTTTAAAAATAAAGGTTTTAAACCTTTCGACAAAGATGAAAGGTTTCTGCTGCTTTACTTCTATTTTGTTTTAAAACCTTCAGACACAGTCGAAAGTTTATAACCGCTTTTTCCAACCTTTTCGAAGTTGCTGCTTTCAACAAAGTTGAAAAGTTTACTTATTTTAAAACCAGCCGCTTCTCCATGCTTTCGAAAGGTATCAAAGCTTTCGACTTAGATGATTTACCCTTGTTTTATAATTGAAGTAAAACCCAAAGCTTTCGAAGGAGTTGTTTTAAAGGCATAGGTCTATTATTTTAAAGCCTTCGAAGATAAGCTTTTGACAAAGTCAAAAGGTTGCTTTCGACAAAGTCAAAAGGTTTTTAAAAGAAATTTTCCATATGTTTTGAATTGAACCCAAAGAGCTTTCAAAAGGTTTATGTTTTAAAGGTGTAATGCTTTCGAAAGGTACTATTTACTGAATGGTTTCAAAGGGGTCGAAATCCAAGCTTTCGAAGGGGTCGAAAGCCAAGGTTTCGATGGAGTCGAAAGGTAGCTTTCAAAGGGGTTGAAAGGTAGCTTCCAACAAGGTCAAAATGTCCTATTTTCTGATGATTTCGAAAGGTTTAAACTACAAGGTTTTCCAAAGGTTTTCTAAGGCAATGTTTTAAAGTGTTTTAAAGTAGGATGTCTAATGTTTTATTGCTTTCGAACAAAAAGATTTCGATGGTTTCGAAAGGTTGAAGTATGGCTTCAAAAGGAAAGGTTTTGGCCTCCAGGCCTAGATAATTAAAGGGTTTTACTTGGTTTCGAAAGAGATGCTTTCAAAAGATTTAGAAAGTGGTACTTTCTATGGAATCGAAAGTGGTACTTTCAAAAGTTTAAATGTTTTCATCAACTAAAGTTTGAGTAAATTATATATATACAACATGGCAATGTGGTTTTGAGTAAAGCATAATGATTTCATATTTTCCTTGAATAAGTTTGATTTAAAGGTTTTAAATCATATTGAAAAGGTTTTCAAGGAAAATTATGAGAGGGGATCCCTAAGTAAAAATGACTCGGATATTAGAATACCGATGGGATAGATATAGGGTCGCGCCCTATACATAGCTATTAGCCCCAGCTAATTGTTGTCAAAAATTCCAATGTGTAGGGCTTGGTCAGATAGACTAAAAATTATGATTACACACAGAAAGGAATATATGTTTGTATACAGATAGGTTATTGGTGAGCCCGCAAAACCATTAGGATCAGGAAGACCTGGAAGATGATTAAGCTAGGGACAGACCATCTAAAAGCGAAGTATTTAACAGACGGTTAAGGATAGATAGTCCAAAAGAGGTGTGTCTAATAGATGTTATATTATTTTGATATGTTTTCTAATAGGCCCGAGTCAGCCAAAGGTTAAAAGTTAGACAATAAAACTTTTGTGTTTGAACAGATAGTACATTTATTACCTAATATTTATGTATGTTTACATAGTGATGCTTTACAGTATTTAACCAGTTTTGGTTGCGGGAAAAGGTTTTGCAAAGATATATTTTAAAAGAATGTTAGTGAGGAAAAACCCGTTCCGCTAAGCGGCGTGGTCTCCTTTAACATAGTTAATGGGGATGTATAGTATTATTCACACTAGGCTTCATGTCTGACTCGAAGTTTATGTTTTCCCCTTAAACTCTCGGGTGCTCAAAATTGATTTGAGTAGGCTGAGAGGTTAAGGTCTTTTCAGATTTTAGTAGGATGACGAATAAGGCTACCGGAGGCATGCAGGAGGCAAACAGATAGCTAAATAGGAGTTTCCGTTTTATGCTTTTTTTATATTTCCACTGTGTTTGTATTAAGTCTATTATGACTATATGACTCTGATCATCCAAGGGGGTATCTTCATATACCGCTCTTGGCGTATTTTGTAATAATTAGATTTTATCTCTGTTTGGGAATGATTTGGGATTATGTGTTATAAATGTGAAACAATTGGTTTTGAAATGTAATAAAGTAAAAGTTGTTTTTGAAATCTGTGTTTTGTTTCATATTCAAGTGCTTCTGATATTATTGATACCATTAACATAGCCGTATTTAGTCGCCGAAAGCTAATACTATAGATGACTACAACATTTGTAGCGCTTGGTTTTGGGCCTCTAGATAGGGGATGTTACAATGAAGTACATGGAACTATTTTCATATTAATAGATTTGCGATTGCATGTCAATCCTAACAGTTCATCAACTCTTATGATCGCTCCCACCGAATGGGTGCATTGCCCTTTATTGTTTGTGATATAGTTCAATAGTACAATATTATTCATAATTATATAATCAAATTATTTCTCAAAGCTACAACTTATTTTATATTTCTAAAACAATTGCAAATAAATTTAGATAATTTTGTATTTTCCAATGCATCTCAAATACCACTATTATAGTTTTATTTTATAACGAATATCCATAATACTTATAATGAAATAAACCTATGTCTATTTTTAAGTCAACACTAAAAGACAATTATTATCTCATAAATAGTGTTCAGTATGTTTTACAAGAATAATTTTCATAACTTGATGTGATAAGTAAGTATTATATAGCAAGCTCCCACTCTTTTTGCCATTACAATAATAGCTACGAAATACGGAGGTCCATTCAACAACTTAATGTAGGCTATTTATTCCATCAACTGTCACCAGTTTTACAGTCGAGAGTTTTCAGATCAAATATCTTAAACTCAGAGGAATAAATCTCATAGAAACCAATGTTCTATATAAAAATACATTTTGGAATAGAAATCATATTTCTCATTCCAATGTTAGGTATCAACTATTATTTTACAATTCTAGTTTCTGATGTTTCTTTATAAAGAAGAAGTGACCATTCACTCTCTTCATCCTAACTTTGCCTTAGGTTACATCCACTCTTATACATTTGATTTCCTTTCTAAACGATTGAACATTCAAAGGAGATCCTTACTACAATATCATAATGAACTCTTTACAAAAGTGCATTTGGTTTTCCTTAACTTTTAAGGACATCAAATAAATTGCACTTTACTTAAACTGATCAAATTGATATTTCAATGATAAAATTCTTAGATCTGTCTTGTAGCCTTTAGTCCAAGGTAATAGTTAACACAACAAGTTCATTATTGTAATCAATCATATTGAATACACGATCTCATACTAAAGCTTACTTGCTTATTTCAATGAATTATTTTTATCGAGAATTCCTAAATTACGAATTGTGACTGTTTACCATATAACATTTATATGTGATTGTATATGGATCAAATATCCATATTCTTGTACTGCTTTTAAAGTTTGAAACTCATTGAAGACAATACACAGTTTCAAGCAAGTAAAATCATAAATGACCAAGTTACGAACGTATTTATTGGTTGTATAATTAGGTGCTCGCATGGGTCAACATGCAAAAATTTATTAGTAAGTATATTATATATTCTATTTCTCAATATTAATTTAGTTCATTTGTATATCTTTTAACTTATAAACATTTTATCAGTTATATTTAATGCACAAATATATTGATGTAGATTGTTACAACTTTATCTAGCAGATGATCTTACAACATTATATAAAGGTTAAATGTTACCATTCATTTTTCTAATAAGGATTCCACTAGTCTTTTATGTTTCTCCAAACCCTAGGACAAAACATGGAAGTCTTTCGACTTCACTAGTGGGTGTTGGGAATCGTCTTCCTTGGGATTCTGACCTTGAGTTTGCCTAACAAGTCATAGCCCCTAAAATGATGGATAACTCCTTATCGATTGTATCATATACAATTCCTAACCTATGGTTCCTTGTCCTAGTCTCGTTTTTGCTCAACAAATCGAAAGAAATTATTCACTCATACCTACCATTTTGCGACAACCTAAGTACAGTATATGTACCTTGAGTTTGCTCAAAAAATACATATAGTTATTTTATCTTGTCTAGTAAATATTGTAATACTACTGCACATAACATCTCTAGCTTGAGTTTGCTCAACCACCAAAGAGTATGCAAGTAACTTTTTAATATATAAATAGTAGAGGATGACACTTATATTAAAGATTCATAATCTTCAATATATTTAGTGAGTGATATCGACTTATGGAATAATGTATTTCTTATGAAATACCCTCATGATTCAAGTGTTGTACACATCAGAAATCACGGTATACGTACTATACGTATGTATTTATTCCTTAAGTCTAATTTTGTTTCTTACCTTTCCACCTTTAGCTTATACATTTATATTATATAAGTTTAATTATTATATAACTTTTGTACTTTATTTAACCTATATAATATTTTATGTATATCATTATATTAGTTAAATCTTATTTAATGAATTAACAATTTAATTAATAATTATGTTATTCATTTATAACATATTATATTGAACATATATACTATAACCATATAGTAATACACATATAATCTTATATATATATATGTATTTTAATTTATTAATTAACATTTATTTAATTAATTTAATTAAAAAGTATAATTAACCTTTTGTTAATTTTGAAAATTCTTTTATACGCGCATGTATACTCATATTGTCTTAGGCAATTCAAGATAACATATTTTGTATCATTATATATACTATACAAGTATATATATTTAATTAATTAACTTATTTAATTAATTCATTTATTTTATTAATCTTATTAATAAATAATATTTTTTGAAATCAATTTTATAACATTTTCAAACTTGAAAGATTATATTATAAATTTTATAATATGTGTTTTGTTTTAAATTTAACTTTTAAATTTTAAATTTTATTCTAATTTTAAAAAACTTTTTAAATTTGCCCAAGGCCCAATTCAAATTGCCCTTTTTCTATTAGGGACAACCTTTGGGCTCACATAACTGTTTAGGTCAGGCCGATAGTCAGGTGGGACTGGGTACTTGATTATCAATTATTTAGCACTAACACTACCTTTCTTAGACACCTTACCAACTGGATTGAAAGCTTAATTAGTCAGTCCTAATATTACTAATTTAGACCAAATATGCTATTTGGTCTAATACTATTGTTAGAATTTGGCCAGCTCGTAGCAGAAGAAATGGGCAAATTTCAAAGTTTTTTAACATTTTGGATCTTTATTGGACCAATGAAGTCTGATTCAATTAGAACTTTTTTAAATTTCTTTTAAATAATATCATTATTTAATTTTATTTTATTCATAAAGTTTTTTAATATAATTTTGTATTATATTTGAATATGTATATCATATACACATATGTGTATACGTGCACGTGCAACATAATAAAGTGTACATAGTTTGACTTGCCCATGTATAGATGTTGGGATTTACACTACAACGGACATGTTAGCCCCTTCGGTATTCTATGTGTTGTCTAAATGAATATACACACACACACACGTACATCGAAAAAAATATTGATGCAAAATTATAGTTATGTAATACACACACATATAAATATATGGAAATAATAATTATAATAATTTATATATAATATTTTAAAATATATTTGAACAAATGTTTGTTTATATTAAATAACAAATAATTTGATAATTAATAAAAAATAATTAAATATTTTTATTCAATTGCTGCTGAAAGTTGTATAAAAAATCAAAATTTTCTAATATCTAATTATAAATATTTATAAATATACATACACATGTGCACATATATAAATAAATATGTATGTATGTATGTATATAAATATATTTTTAATAATACTTAACTTTAAGCATAGGTAGAAATATTAATTTTTTTTAATTATACAATGATTTTTAATAGAACAATTATAAAATAATTTTAAAACCGATTAAATTAAATTATTCAAAATTATTAAAAAAAATCATTTCTAGGATCTGAAAATTATGTAAAATTTTATACTTAATTTTAAACTGTAGTATGTGCGTGTGTATGTATATATTTGTAATATAGATAATCATTTCCTAGTTAAATAAATAGTTATATCATTAATTAAATATAAATATACATATATATAATTATATATTAAAATTGAACATTCATTCTTACTGAATTAATATCGTACAAAACTAAATTTTATAAATTTTAAAATGTTTATTATATGATTTTTGTCTTTAAGATATAATATATTAATTGATAAAATCACATATATAATATTATTTAATTTAATGATTTTTTAAAATTTTAGGCCATGAGTTTAATGCTAGTATATATACAATTTTTTTTAATTAACATATGCATAAATGCACCAATATATTCAACCATCCAATATCTAGCAAAACATCGATACACTAGATTTGTAATATAATCTAAGAACCTATAATATATTACAATAATAGATAAACATGTTGAATACCTTTCACCAAGGCCTAGGGATCTCACTTTGAAATGATGAAATGGCTCCTTGAATCAAATTCCAAGTTCTAAAGTTGCTGGCTCTCAAACTACTTTACTGCTGAAGATTGAATTGAAGAATTTTGATGTGATTTGAGCTTGGATTTCTTTTAGATTTAAATGGGGCTTGTTGGTCGAAATTTTCAGAGGGATAATGGAGAAAAAGTATCAAAAAGGATGGTGTAGAGAATGATATATAAATAAAAAGTCAATTGGAGAGAAAAGTGGATCTTATCCTTATATCTCACTAACCAATTCCACTCTTTTATACCATTCAAAAGCCTCCCTCTTTTGTCAACATTTGGTTGGCTTATCAAAGCTATATAGGCACCAAAGCCAACTCCAGCTTAAATAATGTCCATTGCATTTAAATCTAAATTTAAACACGTATCGATATCGTACATCGATTAATAAATGTATAACTATTATACATGCATTATTTAACATTGTTCAACACATTAAATATAAAAATTTGTAATTAATATTTCATAAACATTAGTTAATATATAACAATTATAAATTAATTAAATTAGGAGATAAAAGGAGTGTTCATCTTTTTGGTTATGTGAATCTTAAGTGTAAATTTGGTTAGCGATTAATATCGAACAATTCGAATATTAACGTTCACACGTCACTTTATTTTCAAAATTAACCGAACTAATTCATTTTGGTCGGTTTGGTTTGGTTTTGAAACTAGATTGGTTTATAATCGGCCCGTAAAAACAGTTAGTTTGGTTATCGCTTTAACCAAATTAACCAAACTTTTATTATATTTTCAAAATTATCGATATTATGATAAAAATTTCATATTAGTTTAGTACAAATAAAATTTATTTATCATATATATATCAAAATTACTTTTAGAAAGCATAAGAATGATAAATAAGAAAACTATAATCATTTATTTATATTTTATTTCAAATTACAATGAATGGTCCGAATATAAAGTGTAAAACATTTTTAATTCGGTTAAATCAGATAGCCAATCGAACCATCCAAACTTAATTTGGTTGGTTTGGTTTGGTTTTCATATTTATTGGTTTTAGTTTGGTTTAACCATCTTCATCATCGGATAAACCAAACCACCAAACGCTCACCTTTAGACATTTTAGTCAAATTTATCGCTTACTTGGTTTCAGTAAAATCCAATTTTACTTTGTTAAGCGTTACTCGGTAGTGACGATTATTTACACCAATTCTATTCGTCAAAACTATATCACTTCGGGCTTATGAAATTTGGTAATGGTCAAAATTCCAATATCGTTCATATTCAACTCTCTATTCTAAACACAAAGTCCTTATTTCAATAATAACAATTATTATTAACCAAATTGCTTTGGCCAGAGACTTTGACTTTGGGTTGAATTTAGTTGACCGTGATACCGACCACATATAACTCATGAGACGAATCCTCTCTTGAGTAATATTTTACTTCCAATTCTTCCGCTCAATCCAACTATAGTTGTTCGATGGACGTCATGCTACGATTTAACTATAATCAAAGTGAAGTTTCCACATTGAAGACCAATAGAATTCTCAAGTCAAGAGAACTATGTAATTTTATCAAATTGATATTTTCTGTTTGACCTTAGTTATATTAACCAATAGAAAACTACCGAGTGCGTTATTCCATAGTTATCCAATAACTATTAGTACGTAATCCCTTGGTGCACCGAACACCTATAAGTAATACACTTCTCAACATTTCAAGAGTGTTACATACTCTAGTCTCAACGGATGCAATAATAAATATCTATACATCTTGACTAGGAATATTTTAAAAGGTATGTTTATTTTATTATGATAAATCGCTAATGGTTACAACACATTGTAACTATTATCATAAAATATTATGGATCTTCTATTAGATATCTTTTAATTAAACTAATTAAGTAACATATAACATATTATATCAATTATATAATAGAAAGAAAACAGCTTTTATTTCATACAAGATTGATTATTGAGTTGGATATATGTAACAATTACATAATTGCCCCTAAGGCATATCCCTAACTCTATCGGTACTAACATGAGATGATCCTCATTGTGGTAAGCAAGGTTGGTGCCTATATATGTAGATACTATGTGTTTGTTTATCATGTTGTACTCATATTATTAGCATTGGAGAGAACCAGATTAGGCTAGAATCCATCCTAGAGGCCTGATCATGGGTCGCGCCCCAGATTGTGGCATGCTATAGTATGTAGTAAGGTAGGTGCCTTTTGGCTCCCGTGTTACTGTAGGCCAGAAGTCTATTACCTATAGGGGGACTTGTAGAGTCGTGACCAAGTCCTTACCCTGATGAGCACACTGATGGATATGTGTCATGATGACCGTCGAGGTAAATAAGACTGTAGAAGCTAGGTTAGGTACCTATGTGTGGTTCCTGGAGCTAGTAGACATGTTGTCATTCTTTCTATAGTTCTACGTTGAGTAATAGATATGCATATACTATTTATACACCTCACGTGAGTATACAGATGTTGTGATATGACTCGACTTTGGACCTTGTGACCATTGTACAGTCAATTCCCGTCACCTATTATGATATATATATATATGTATATGTGTTTATATGTGTATATGTATGTATCTACGCGCGCGAGTGTGTATATGAGTGGTAGGCTGACAACCTAATCTTTTTTGATTGATTATTTATTTTATTTATTTTAGTATGAAGGACGCAGAAATGTCTCCTTTATATCCATCTTGGGCATTACTGTGTGCTAGCCAAAATTATACTTGATGGTTTCTCATACTTTTATGCTGATTATATGTATGGATGATTCACCCATTTGACATTGCTCTCCATGATTATTATTTGACATGATTTTATATGGGCGATGACATTTTCATGCATGGTTTTGTGATAGTTGCTATTTTTAAGGATATTTTAATGTTGTTTATAATATCCCTATTACATCATGTATGTTATTATGATATATTGACATCTTACATTTTAGACATAATCTGACCCATGTGTTATTCATATAATACTCCCGTCAGTCCGAGACATTTCAGGTTCAGGGACAAAGTGATCAATTTGTATTTTCTAGGCATAATGAAGACTAGTTATTTAGTATGGTTGTGTATTATAATGTATTGTGTTATCTCATGTATGCATGTCATTGTGTTGTATATTGGACATACTTTGTATATTATTTTGAGATAGTGGATATTTGATATTTTGTATTCCAAATAGATTTATGTATATTATATTTTATGATGCGTTAATAAATATGTGTTCTCTTTATCATTTATTTTATATTGTGTATTATTCTATCTTTGAGGCACACGTATTTATCACTTTGTGCCGACACCGAGTAAATTTATAGTATATATTATATAATTTGAGATATATATCGATGTTTACCCAAAGAAATATTCACCTGTTTAAGCCTAATATCACCTCATTCTCTATATTATCAGATAGTATTACTCTTTGATGGTATGGGCATAGAGGTAGGGCATTTTAGTTAGATATACACTGAACCACTTGAAGTGAATCACTACTAAAGAGAGGATTCATCTCCATCGCTATAGATGGTTAGTATCACCATAATTAGTAGTCAACTTAAAGTTAAAATATCTAGCTAGAGTAAATCAGTTAATTGATAAACTTTATCAGATTGAATGAGGGGGTTTAAAGTGACACATAATTAACTACGAATATTATTAGATATTTTGGCTATCGACCAAACTCTAGATATTTTAATGATATGGTGTAGACAAATAGAGAACGTGCACAAAATATCGTTACTTAGGGTGTAGCTTAATAAAGATTAAAAATTGGGTTTCACCTAAATGATATGTAAGTAACTGAATTGTGTCCAATATTGCACTTTAGCAAAGTCTGTACGGGCTTAATATTCAAGTTATTTAAATATTACTGAGGACTAAGTTCACAACTAGGAGTCAGCACAAAAGTATTTGTTAATAGTTTTTCAATTTCAACTTGTTTAAAATAATTTATAAAACTGATAAATTAATGAAATAAATGTAGTATTAATTTTATATGATTTTTTATTATTTATTTCAAGTTTTATAACTAATTAAAATGTCTAACAAAGTTATGTTATTTTAATAATTTAATAGACCGAAATGAATAAATAATTAATTAATATTGGATATCAATTAAGCTTGAGATTTAAAATAAATTATGCCCGAAGGGGTGGAACGATGGGGACAACCATAGCATTATGGAAAGGGGTTTGACAATCTCTTTTGAAGAGATTAAATTAAGATAAAAACAAGGGAAATATAACGAGATATTTAGAACATCTTATGGATACATCATTATAACTCACAACCCTTATACTCCACTACCTATAAGTTGAAGCCTGTAGCCGAGATCTGCAAACCAAGCTACGAGGAAGAAAGAGCCATACTTCAAAAAGGAAAAGTTAGCAATATAATATGTCAAAAACCAACAAGATTTAATGGTATTTTTTTAAAATCTTCAATTTTTAATCTCATCCCTAAAACATTTTCGTCCATCAAAAAAATTACTCAAATTAATTTACCACTAATATATATATATATATATATATATGAAAAGAAACCTTTTTTCACCTAAGTCAATTTTACAACATATAATATTTATTTTGATATATATATACATACATACATATATATACACATACATACATATACATACATATATATATATATATATATGCATGTGTGTGTGATTCTTAAACAATATATATATTCTTGGGTTTAAAATATTTTTTTTTCTTTCTCCACTTTAGACATGAAAAATATTTTTAAGTCTGGTATATATATTTATATAATATTAATAATAACTATAAGTTTGAATTTTAAACTTTAAATTTCAATACACACACACATACACATATATATGTATGTATAAAGTGCACAATATGTATATATACGTATTAATATAATAAAATTATATTAGATCTTAATATTACATATGTTTATATATTTATAATTGTGTATGTATATATCAATAAAAAAATATTAAGCCGTGAGATTTTAATAATTTTATTAAAGGATCAAAAGGTAATATACATATACATACATACATATATATATATATATATATATATATTTGTATTTATATTAAATGATACACACACACATTGACAAGACTTTATACATGTAGAATTTAATATTAAATACATACACATTGAATATATAACGTGAACATAAATCCCAATGCTCACATCTATATTTTGGATAGTATATATATATATTTTATTATTTCATGTGTCATTATTAAACTTGCATATATGAAATCTCCAAAAATAAATAAAATATAATATTTTCAAATCTAAATTATGATTAACTAAGTTTAATAAAATTAAATCAAACTAAATTTATTAAAAATAATATCAAAGTTGGAATTAAAATAAAATCAATCTCAAAACACAAAACTTACATTAACTGAAATTACATTAAATATGTTTAATGTGACCATATTATTCATGATAATAAAAATTACGATCTAGTACAAATATAATAGATGGATTTTTCTTGAAATTTGCCCATTTTGCCCTGCTAACAATGCACCTGATCCAACATGATTTAATTACTGAATTGTTTGATGTTGAATTGACTGCATTTGTGACGTTGAATTAATATCGATAAAGTTAAGGGTGTAACTTGGTGGCAATTATGTAATTTTTAATTAACTCTTAAAAAGAATCTTGTTCGAAATAAAGAATGTTTTTTGGTTTTATTTTCTTTTATGTATGTTGTTATATAGTGATATGTGTAATGTTAATTAACACATTAAAAGTATATAAGTGGACAATCCTTAGGAGAAGTAATTTATTGATCGTGGTTATGAATCATAACCATTAGTACTGAATCGATATTTAAATACTTGCTCCTTAAATGTTCATAGTCAAGGTGTATTGAGAAAAGGATATCGAAACATCTGTTGAGACTAGTATATATAACTCTCTCCATATGATGGATGGTGTATTACTCATGACCGTTGGGCGTACCAAGGGGTTACATACTTATGGTTGTTTGGAGAAATCACATAAAGGCTCGATGAGAGTCTTCTATAGGTTAATACAACTAAGTAAAAATAGTAGATCTCATGCTAACAACTTGTAGTAGTCTTCAGACTTGATGGTACTATCATTCTTAAGTAGCTAGGTTTTACTTTAATTATGGTCAAGCATATGACATGGCAACCGATTTACGGCTATAGTTGGTTATACATTGAATTATTTGAAGTGAAACACTACCAAAGAGAGGATTCATCTCCTTCGTTATAGAAGGTTATAATCATCGTATTTAGTAGTCAACTTAAAGTCGAAATCTCTAGCCATATCAAATCGTTTGGTCGATAAATGTTATGGGATTAAACCAAGAACTTTAACGTATTCTACACAGTTAACTATGGACATTAAGAGAGTTGTTGACCTTATATCAAAATCTGGATATCTAAATGATACTGTGTTGACAAAAAGAAAACATGTATAAAATGTCATTACTAGGTGCAACTTAATAAAAACAAGAAATTGAATTTCATCTAAATGATCTATAAGCGATTGAACTTGTATCCTATATTGTACTTTATCAAAGTCCATACAGATTTCCGTACTTAAGTTGTTTAAATATTGACCAAGGACCGAGTTCACACCAGAGAGTCAACGCAACCATGTTGTTTGTTAAGTTCAAAGTTCAACCAAAGTTGAATTAATTTATAAATGTTTTGAATTAATAATAAAATTATATAAAAATTTTGTATTAAATTTTAGTGACATTTTAGTTATCTATTTGAAGCCTAAAAATTAACTATAATGATGTATAAAATTGTATATTGATTTAATTATCAAACGAGCATGTGTTAATAAATTAAATAATTGATTTAGTGGTTGAATCCATTTGACCCAAAGTCTGGAAACCCAAATTCTAAAAGTGGGGAGGGGGGGAAGGGGGCAGGAAGCATGACATGTAGAGGCAAAGGGACTTTTACTTCAAGGGTTAGAGAGAAAGGGGCTAGATATTTGTTATCTAATTGACTAAAATCACCCCTCTTATTCTTTCTTTACACTAAACCAAACCCTAACCCTACCCTCCATTGCCGACATTGGTGAAGCCAAGGAGGTACAGTTGCATACCGTAGCCAAGGATCTAAAACAAGGAGTTTGGGGAAGGAAATAACTAGCAGCTAAGGTGTTCGACAATCGGTAGGATCGTGACAAGGAGGTAAAATTCTATTTTTGAGTTTATTCGTATATATGCTTATACTCATATAATTCCCATCATCTATGTTTAATTCCAGCAAAAAATTCAGTTTTTAAAATTTTAATATAATTAATTGACTAAAAAAATGTAATACAAACACGCACATACATACAACATAAATATTCTTTTCGATTTATAAAAATAAAACTAAAGAGTTTCTTCCTCCAAAGTTGCATCTTGTAATGACAAACAAAATTCAACATCAAAAAAGAAAAGAAATTCATCACCAAACTCTTCTACCTTCATCTCTGATGATGACTAAGACCATTCAACCAAAGTTTGCCCTGACAACATTCATTCCACTTCTCAAAGAAGTACTAGAAACTCAAAAAATAAAACCCAATTGTATACCAATGATGAACAATATTGCTGCTTGGAACATTAGGGGTTCTCACAAAGATACAAAGCTTGATCAAATAAAATATCTCAGTCATGATCACAAACTTTCTCTAATTTCAATATTTGAAACCAAACTCAATTCTTCTCTCTCTAAAAGAGTTGCCAGTTACATTAACCCTACATGAAATTTTATCACCAACCTCTTTCATGCTCCTTATGCCATATTACTTGTTATGTACGATCCTTCCATTTTCGTGTTAACCCCTATATTATCTGATAAACAATTTATTCATTCTCATGCATGTCATCCCCCTTCCTCCACCTCTATGTACTTCACTTTCATCTATGCTGATAATTCCTCCTACCAAAGACAACTCCTTCATGAATATCTCCCTCATTTTAGACAAAACTCTCACCCTTGGATTGTTATTGATGATTTCAACTGCTCTTATCTCTCTTCTCATAAATCTGGAGGCAATCCCTATCTCTCTGAGAATTGGCTCCTCTCAATGCAATAATGCACAATGCCTCACTTATTGATATTCCCACTAATGGTTCTCCCTTTTCTTGGAACAATAGGATCGGACATAGACCAAGAACCCTTAGTAAAATTGATCATGGCTTTGCAGATTTTATCTCTCTCTATCAGGCCTTCCATGCAAATCTACATCCCTATGCCAATCCTATCTGACCACTACTCTCTAATTCTTTCCTTTGGTGATGATGCTATTGCAAAAAGGTAAACTTTAAATTTTTTAATGAATGGATTAACAACCCTAATTTATTACATGTAGTTAAGGATGCTTGGTTTTTTCAAGCTTTTGGAAATTCAATGCTCATTCTACAACAAAGGTTGAAAAACACTAAAGCTGCTTTAAGGCTTTGGGCTAAGAACAAATATGGTGATGGTATGAAGCTATCATCTAAGATTATTAAACTAGGGTAGGTCCAACTTCAAATTATGCACTCTTGCACTGATCCTAATCTTAGTCAACTTGAATCTGATTTGGTATCCCAACTTGATGATGATCTTTCCTCTGAAGCTAATATGTTTAAACAGAAGAATAGAGAATGCTGGTCCTTATATGGTGATAGAAATACTAAATTCTACCATGCCTCTCTAAAAATCAAACAATCTTAATCCTTTATACATCATATATCTGACATTAATGGCTCTGCTAGTTATAATCCTACTGATGTCGATAATGCTTTCTAAGATTATTACACTTCTTTTCTTGGTGGCACTTTTGACCGTACAACTGATACAACCTTTTTCTCCTCTCTTTCTCTTGCTAATCTCACTTCTAAAATGCAAAATTCCCTTATATCTCCTATCACTAATGATAAAATAAAGAGTTATATCTTCACAATGAAAAAATCTGCTCAAAGAGGGCCTAATGGCTTCAATGTTATCTTCTTCATTCATTATTTGGCCTATCATCCCCTCTGACGTTCTCAAAGTAGTCTAATTTCATCAATAAATGCAAAATACTAAGCTTAATAAACTCACTAATCTTGCCCCCATTTCCCAAATAGACAACCCTCTTGATGTTTCACAGTTCAGGCCTATTGTCTACTGTAACATTATCTACAAATGCATCTCCAAGATTCTTGCCTCTAGGTTGAAATTAGTTCTCAACACTTTAATATCTCCTAATCAAGCTGCCTATTTTCCAAGCAGAAATATTCTTTAAAATGAACCTAAAAGGAGAATTTTTACAACCATCCAAATTTGACTACGATACTTGCACCATTGTGTCTGTAGCAATTTTCTGGATAACTTTCATATGTAACTTAGAGAAATCCGAGCTAAAACAAAAATTTTATAAAGGTTTGAATAAATAAGAATATATATATATATATATATATATATGATTAAGGGCCAGGTCGACCCATATTGGGCCTAGGTCGACCGTGTTAATACCTCAGATATTGATTTTGATGACGACAAATATAAATATTACTACTAACATTTCTTCAAGTTATGCAGTTCTTTCATAATATCATGGAGACATTTACAGAGATAAATAAGAACTCAATGGAAGAAAATAAAATACATATGGAAATTAGTCAGAGCAATTGGAAGAAGAAACGATTGAAGAAGTAATGCAAATACTGAAAGGACAGAGGCACTTAAAGCGATAAGTAGTTCGTTGAGTCTTAGAATCTTTGTTAAAGACCCCATAGCAATTATACTTGAATATCATTGACCTCAACCGAATCATAAAAATCCACAAATATGAGGTGCTTTTGAAATCAAAAAATCTGCAATACTTATTGGTGTTGCTGTTCCTTTTTGTAACACTATATGTTGACATATCCTCTGCACGTATGTCGACATACATGTCATTTTCCAGATTTTCAAATTTCAAATGAAGAGACATTTCCCTCCACCTCTTTACCAAAAGACATGTTTCTTCAACCACTATATAAAGGCCCTGGAAAACGTCTTTTAATACATCTTTCTCTTCTTTCGCTTACTCTTTCATATCCAAACATTTATGAGAGAAACACATTGCACATTCTTCCATTCTCTTTGCAAATCCATACTATTTCAATCCAATTCTTCAAGAATTTGCAGATCACACAATATCAGAGAGTTTGTTCCTAAATTCATATCATTCTTTCTCTGATTTCATCCTACTCCTTAAAGAATTCAAATATATATTATATTGAAGGTCTATAGGATCATTTTACCGAATCTACGAGAATCTGTATTGAAGATATGACCACTTTCCATACTGTATTGTTGTGTTTTTTTTATGGAGAAGAGGGTGTTCTTATAGCCCATAAATCAAGAGGGTGCATCTTATAGCCCATGAATCAAGGTTTTAAAAGTGTTTTTTCCACCCGTGGAAAGCAAGGGGTGATAGTAAAAATTCTGTACGGTGTAGTACATGACTGGATGTAGGATTGGTTAATCCGAACCAATATAAAAATCCCTTAAAATATTATGTACTAGGAAAATTGATTAGGGGAGTGCATAGAGTTAGGGGGAATCAAATATAAAAATATTATATTTTATCTCTTAAATATTTATTTGGCCGGCATCACCAAAAAGAGGGAGATTGTTTATACCCCAGATATTATTTTGATGACAACAACCATATAAATATTACTACTAACGTATCTCCGAGTTGTGTGGTTCTTTCGGAATATTATGGAGACATTACAGAGATAAACAAGAACTCATTGGAAGAAAATAAACTACATATGGAGATTAATTAGAGCGATTAGAAGAACAAAACTTATTGAAGAAGAAATGCAAATACTGAAAGGATAGAGGCATTTGAAGTGAAGAGTAGTTGGTTGAATCTTAGAATCTTTTTAAAGACTCCATGGCAATTATACTTGAAGATCATCAACCATTGACCTCGACCGAATCACAAAAATCCACAAATATGAGGTACTTTTGAAATCTGAAAATATGCAACACTTATTGGTGTTGTTGTTCCTTTTTGTAACACTATATGCCGACATATCCTTAGCATGTATGTCGATATACATGCCGTTTTCCTGATTTTCAAATTTCAAATGAAGAGACATTTCCCGTCACCTCTTCACCAAAAGATATGTCTCTTCAACCACTATATAAAGGCATTGGAAAACTAATTTTTAATACATCTTTCTCTACTTTCTCTTACTCTTTCATATCCAAACATTTGTGAGAGAAAAACAATGCATATTCTTCCATTCCTTTTGCAAATCCATACTATTTCAATCCAATTCTTCAAGGATTTGCAAACCTCACAATAACAGAGAGTTTGTACTTGAATTCATATCATTCTCTCTCTGATTTCAACCTATTCCTCAAAGAAGTCAAATATATATTGTCACTGGAGATCTATAGGATCATTTTACGAATCTGTATTGAAGATATGACTACTTGCCATACTCTATTATTGTTTGTATAGAGAAGAGGGTGTTCTTGTAGCCGTAAATCAAGAGGGTGCATCTTGTAGCCCATGAAATCAAGATTATAAAGGTGTTCTTGCTACCTGTAGAAAGCAAGCGATGTTAGTGAAATTCTATATGGTGTAGTACATGACTGGATGTAGGATTGGTTAATCTGAACCAGTATAAAAATCCATAGTGTTATTTACTTTACTGCATTTTGTTGGAACCGACATTCTATGGTTTCAATGACAACAACTATACAATATTATATATATATATATATACACATATATATTAACATATGCAGGTGTTCAAGATATTCATCACGTCAAAGAGCTATGATTTGAAGATTACAAGGAGATTATTCTGTAAACAAATGTGTAAGTAGTATATAGAATTATTGTACAATCTCCAATGAAGTGACACGCACAAAACATTATAAATTCTGGAAATAACATACTCCAGACATCTGTAGTATATACTCAGACGTCTGCAGTAAGTTTCAGGAAATTCTCTGAAACAAACTCCAGATGTCTGAGCTTTCCTGCAGATGTCTGGTGACGAACATTTTTGTGATAACCCTGATTTTATGAGCAAGTTTTATAATTTAATTTAATATACTTGTTTGAATTATTTTTGGTTGCCTAGGAAAAATATATATGATAAGTTGACCATAAATAAATATTGGGTGAATATTGATATGTATACAAGATGATATAATACATATGTACATACTTCTCTGGAAAAATAGAAAATTATTTGTAAGCTAAAGAAAACTATAAATACATGAACATGACAAAATATGAATGTGCCATTGAAACAAGTCTAGGGTAAGGGAAATAAAGACTTAGGCAGAAATAGAAATATAGATAGTGTACAGGCATTTTAAAACAAAGGCTGGCTAAAGAAAATTATTAGAAATTGCATGAAAGTAGTATGAGTTGTTGAAAAATACTTTATCCACTTTTAGCAATTTTCTTAGCTTTAGAGATATCATGCAAATATGGTGACTGAGGTAATAAAATGTAAATTTCTGTTAATAGAACCAGGGACCATTTACCCATTTGCTCTTAAAAATTGAAAGAGAGGCTGATCATAAGTTGTAGGGTAGAATTGACATTGAGTAAATTCTAAAACCCTAGAGGCAGCCAAGGTCTTGTATAAAAGAGGGTTAAGGGTGAAAGGATCTGTCACCATTTTCTTTAAATAAATATACAGAAAATATAGACAGTTAGCAAAAGAGAAAACTGGGAAGCACTGGCCATTAGAGACAAGTAGGAGATAACAGATCAAAAGGAAAGGACTAAGGTGAGTAATCTCACTGAAAATTGGCATTAAGTCCTGAATATTGAGGCAGCCTAAATGGTTTATGTTTTAATTAATCTGTGCTTGTTTTTGAGATTGATGTGTTGATGATCTGTTTAAATATTGTGTGTGAATGTATCCAGAAAATATATTGGTGACTTTCATGTTTGAACAATTATTGTATCATGAGTTATCTTTGAGATGGGATGTTCTTTTTTTTTATGTGACTGCTGCATATAAATTAATTCATGGGAACTCCAGGGATATATGATATAAGTCTATGGTCTAAAAATGGAAAACAAATGGGACTGTAGCATAAAGTGGTTGCTGCTTATGTCTCAAGAATAAATGTGGTAACATAGAAGTGCAAAGTATTACTTGTGCTGAACTTCTATGTTTACAAATAAATCCAAATAAGATTAGAAGCTTGTGGTTTAGTCAGATCTCATGAATCTGTGAGTATCTGATTAAGCCAGAGGCAAATGGATACATCAAGGCAAACTGAAATGACCATATATTTATAGGCATGATTCCTCAAAAGAAAAACCCATGATTTAAATAATATGTACACTAAGAAATTAAACTAGCTTGTGTGAATAAATCTATGATTATGAAAAGATGGTCTGTCATCCTTTGAACATATGCATGATGGTTGAGTTCTTTATTTTCTCTGATTGGTGTATGAGATGCAGAAGGGATTAGCATGAGGGAAAGAGGGAAAATGAATACTTAGTAACATAACTAAGGACTTGGATCTTAGGGCTACAAAGTAAGGCTTGGCAAGGGAAATATTGCAAGCTCACACATGGTATGATTATACCCAGGGGCCTGAGTGTGCTGGGTTAACAGTGAATATGCCCCAGACAGTGTGTGTTTTAATAGAGAGAAAGTAGCTAAAGTCCATCATAAAATACCTGAGATTGAATTTGGAGAATAAGTTCACAGGTAGGTTGGGTAAAATCCCTGATAGCCAGCAAGATTATAAATAAGGAAAATGATTAAATGATGATTATGTTGGGTGGTTCAGAATATTCCTTTGAGAATTATATGTTTTGTGCTCTCTGAAATAATCCATTGAATTATGTGTTTTTATGTTATGCATTAATAAACATGCACAGGTGGTAGAGGTTTGTATACAAGGAAAACACTGCTTTACTTCATCTGTTTTAAAAGTTATTTAAATTTTCAGTAAGATTATTCATACCAGACAATTTAGTCTGACCCTTTGTGTGTTTATATACCATTGGGTGTCTCATCTTTTGATGAGGCAGCTCGTGGTGATTGTGCAGGCAAATAGGCATTTTCTTGATCAAGAATTGGATGAATTAGCTGCTAAGGAATTGGATAATAGTTACAGACTCAAGATAGATGTTAAATTGGACTTGTATTATGAAATGTTAGTTAAGTTGTTTTGGGAGGAAACTGATGTAATGCTATTTTCTATCTGCAAGTATTGAACTATTCCTAAGATTTCTATTAACAGTTTCAGGTTGCTTTTGAGAATGTTTTGTTAAGTGATAATTTATAGTATTAACTCCCTGAATGCTTAGCCTAAGTGTGCAACAATAAGAATAATTTGAAATGATCTGTAAATTGGAAATTTAAAAGGGTAACCTGAGATCTGTTGTAAGTATTAATGGAAAAATAGGTAGGATGAAAACCCAGATTAGTTGTATAGGATATGTGTAAAGTAGCAGAGGAATTCCGGCTAACATGACCAATTTTGTCAAGCCTGGGTTCAACCAGCCTATTACCCTAAGCTAATTGATTAAGAAATATAACAAATAAAGGAAACCAGAAAATCAGGATAGTTATATTGAAAATATATGTTACCTGAAATCACTCAGACACATACATGCACACAGATCACAGACACACACATGCACACAGAACACAGATACACACACCTGCACACAGAATACACATATACACAATTGTATAAGGGATAATTAAGCATTCAGTAGATCTAAATCCTTGGAGATCTAAACTAACTAAAAAAAACTAGAAAATAACATCTAGAATTTGTGAAAAATTAAGTAAGTAGAAAAGCTTTCTGGAAATTATTTTTGCCATGAGAAATTTTATAGAAATTCCCAAAATAAAATTCTCTGCATCCAAAATTCTTTTACTCTGATAAAAGAAAGGGAAAACCTTAAAGTATCATTTATACATGATTTCTTGAATGTAAGTTAGGTGACTTGATTACAACAATATTTTTATATTGGTGAAAAGATCCTGGATAGTAGAGAAAGGATGTTCTCTTGAATAGATGATCACTATATATATTGGTAAAAAAAAAAACTTCATGTAAAAAGTGGGTCATCTCAATTTTTAATTAACGGCTATATTCTGAAAGGTTGCGAAACTTTAAACAAACGTTCTTCTTCTTCAAACAGTTGCAACCTTTCACCAATGGTTTCCAGTCACTTCTCTTTAATCATAACTCTTCAAATTCTATAAATACTATCAAATTGATTTGAGATTTACTTACTCAACTTACTGATTTCTACTCTCTTGAATTATTATTATCAAGTTGATTTCTGAAACCTAATTTCTAATATTCTCAAATCAAAACTATAACCACTATTTATATTGGTTATATTCTTCCTCAAATATGTGCTCACACTTACACAATAACTCAAAGGAGATTATATGAAGATTTGTATTATCAGTCAATATCAGTGTTGATCAGAACACAAGATTGTCAAAGAAAACTCTATTGTAAAAAGACCTGTTCCTCCGGGTGAATCGAGGGTATTTGGTTAGTGAAATACCGAAGGGGAGCTTCGGGACTGGACGTAGGACGGGAGGTCCGAACCAGTATAAAAACTCTGGTGTGATCGTTTTTATTTCTACTTACATTTACATATCTTCTTATATCTTTTCTATACTGTTAGTACACTTGCACATTAGTAACATATATACGATCCGCAAGACTTACATTTGGTATCAGAGCATAGTTCAATTCAAGTTACAGTAACACGTAGTTGAATTATCACTAATATGGCAAGTACTTTTCAAGAAGGTCAAACTACTTCACGTCCTCCACTGTTCACTAGTTCAAATTATGCATATTGGTCTACATGTATGCGTATTTTTATGGAATCTAACAGTCTAGATGTTTGGGAAACAACTCAAACTAGATTTGAAGCACCAACCAATGCTAGAAACACATGGACAGAAGCACAAAAACTCTTAGCTGGAAATAATGCAAAAGCTATGAATCTTTTATTTTGTTCTCTTGATAAAAATGAATTTTCTAGAGTTATGTTATGCACCACTTCATATGATATATGGCATACACTTCAAGTTACTCATGAAGGAACTACAAAAGTTAAACAAACAAAGATTTCAATTCTACAAAATCAGTTTTCATCAATCAAAATGAAAACCAATGAGACTATAAGTGATATGTACATGAGATTTCAAACTATACAACATGATCTTATGGCTCTAGGAGTAAAATTTACTCAATTTGAACTAGTTACTCGAATTTTAAATTCTTTGACTACTGAATGGGAAAGAAAAGTTTTGGTTATCGAAGAAGCTAATAATATTTCCGAACTCAAAGTTGATGAATTAATAGGAAATTTGATGTCATACGAAGCTAACTTGCAGGCATGAAAAGAAGCAAATCAAGAAAAGAAAAATATTGCTTTTCAAGCCAATGATGAAAATTCAGATCTCGAAGAAGATGAAATTGTATTCATAGCAAAGAACTACAACAAATTCAAGAAATTCAAGCAAATGACAAAGTTTCAAAATGGAGTAAATTCAAATTAAAAAAAACTGATCTAACTTCAATCAAATGCTTTGGATGTGATAAGTTCGAACATATGAAGAAAGATTGTCCTCAAGGTAACAATGATAAAAGAAAGAACAAATTCGATTTCAGGAAAAAGAAGAGAGCATTTCAAGTAACATGGGATGATTCTGACTCATCATCATCAGATAGTGAGAGTGATTCTGAACAAGCAAATGTTTGCTTTATGGCTAACACTGATGAGGTACTTTCCGATTTATCTTATAACGAACTACTTGAAATAAGTATGGAATTAGACGATAAATTTATAAATTTAGAGAATAAAAAAAATTGATCAAAGAATATAAAGGAAAATTTGCTCGATTAGAATTAGAAATCGGAATGTTAAAAGATGAGAAAACAATTCTAGAATAAGAATTAGAATTAACTCAAGATGAATGTAAAAAATTGTCTACAGTTAATTCTGATTTAAATCATGAGTTACAAAAATAAGTAATTACAAAGGATGTTATTCTAAAAGAAAATATTGATTTAAAAAAAATAGAATCTGACAATATTGAAATATCTAACTTGAAAAATAGTTTAGAAAAAATAACAAATAATGTTTCGAAATTTAATAAAGGGAAACAAAATTTAGAATGTTTAATTAAAAATTCTAAACCATCAGGAAATAAAAATGGATTAGGATTTGTTAAAAATCAAGTCAAAACCAAGAAACAAAATTTGAATGCTGCAACTAAGTATAGCTCTCTCTACACTAACTTTAAGAAATCAAGGGTATTTCATAAAAGCAACGAATCTAAAAATATTAAAATCTGGATTCCAAAAACAAATAATAATTTGACTAGAAAGAAATTTATAAATGAATATTTGGAAAAGGTAGTTCATAGCAATAATTATTTGTTTAAAGGTCCCAAACCATCATGGGTATGGCTACCTTCCCCTACTAACCCTTAGGACCCTAACGGTGGAAGTGGGTACCAATTAAATTATTATTTATTTTTTGCAGGTACTCAAAAATAAGAGTAAGGGAAAAGAGAAGTGGATACTAGATAGTGGATGCTCCAAGCACATGACGGGAAATAAAGCCATGCTTACAAATATCAAAAATATAGATGGCGGAACAGTAACATTCAGAGATAATTCCAAAGGATTCGTCATTGGCATTGGTGAAGTCATCAATCTAGGTATATCTACATCTCCTATAATTACAAATGTTTTACTAGTAGAAAATTTAAAACATAACCTTCTTAGTATTAGTCAATTATGTGATAAAGGTTTTAAAATTTATTTTGAAAAAGATAAGTGCAACATCTATGATCAAAATAAAAGTTTAATATTTGAAGGATTTAGAAAACAAAATATTTATGTTCTAAATATGAATATTAATCATAAAAATGATGTATGCTTAGCAGCTAATCATGATGATCCATGGTTATGGCATAGATGCTTTTGTCATGTAAACTTTAAAAATATTAATAAATTAGCTAAACATGAATTAGTTAGAGGTATACATAAGATCAATTTTAAAGTTAAAAATCTTTGTGATGCATGTCAACTTGGCAAATTAACTAAAAGCTCTTTTAAATCTAAAAAGGAAATTTCCACTAAACAACCACTTGAATTACTTCATTTAGACTTATTTGGACCAACTCAAGTACGATCTATAAATCATAGTAAATACGTTTTTGTTATTGTGGATGATTATTCAAGATATACTTGGACTTTATTCTTAAAACATAAAAGTGATACTTTCGAAATGTTTAAAAATTTTGCTAAAAGAATTAAAACCTCAGTGGATTTAAAAATTAAAAATATACGAAGTGATCATGGTGGAGAATTTGAAAATGAATTATTTACAAATTTTTGTAATAAAAAGGGTATTATTCATAATTTCTCCTTTCCCCGAAGACCACAGCAAAATGGTGTTGTTGAAAGAAAAAATCGTACTTTACAAGAATGTGCACGAACACTATTAAATAGCAGCGATTTACCAAAGAATTTTTGGGCAGAAGCAGTCGCAACGGCATGCTATGTCTTAAATCGTGTAACTTTAAGACCTATGACTAAACACACATGTTATGAAATGTTTTATAAAAGAAAACCAAAAATAACATATTTTAGAGTATTTGGTTCAAAATGTTTTATACTAAACACAAAAGATAATCTTGGAAAATTCGATGCAAAAGCAGATGAAGGAATATTTATTGGATATTATGATAGAAGTAAAGCATATCGAATCTTTAATAAATGAACAAATATAATAGAAGAAAGTTTACATGTATCCTTCGATGAAGACTTTTCTATTAAATCGAAAAATGACGATGAAGAAATTCCAACTTTATCACAAAATCAAGATATAAACTCAAAACAAATTTCAAATGAAAATAACGATATTAATACATTAAAATCACTGCCACGAAGTTTAAAAAGATCATCCTACATATAATATTATAGGAAATCTAGATTATAAAGTAACGACAAGAAATCAACTAAATCAAATGAGTCAAGTAGAGTTTATATCTAACTTTGAACCTAGAAACTATAAAGAAGCATCTAATGATGATTATTGGAATTTAGCAATGCAAGAGGAATTAAATCAATTTGAACGAAATAATGTTTGGGAACTTACACCCCGACCAAGTGATCAATCTGTAATAGGTACAAAATGGGTTTTTAAAAATAAAGCAGATGAACACGGTAATATCGTTCGAAATAAGGCAAGACTAGTTGCACAAGGTTACAACCAAGAAGAAGGAATTGATTATGAAGAAACCCTTGCACTAGTAGCTCGTCTCGAAGCAATACGAATCTTACTTTCTTTTGCTTGTCATAATAATATTAAACTTTTTCAAATGGATTTTAAAAAGCACTTTCTTAAATGGTTTTATAAAAGAAAATGTTTATGTTGAACAACCCCCATTGTTTGTTCATGAAAAATTCCCGGATCATGTTTTTAAACTTAATAAAGCACTATATGGTTTAAAACAAGCACCTCGAGCTTGGTATGATCGCTTAAAATCTCATTTATTAAAATCCAGTTTTCAAATTGGTAAAATTGACACAACATTGTTTATTATGAAAATGCAAAATGATATTTTAATTGTACAAATTTATGTTGATGATATAATTTTTGGATCAACAAATGAACTTTTATGTAAAGAATTTTCTCAAATAATGACTAACGAATTTGAAATGTCACATATGGGAGAATTAAATTTTTTCTTAGGATTACAAATAAAACAACTTAAAAATGGAATTTTTCTAAATCAAGAAAAATACTGTAAAGATTTATTAAATCGTTTTGGTATGAGTAAAACTTCTAGTAAACCAACACCAATGAGTACCACTACTCACTTGGATAAAGATGAAAATGGTAAAGATTTTGATCAAAAACTTTTTAGAAGTATGATAGGATCTCTTCTTTATTTAACTGCCAGTCGACCCGATATAATGATGAGTGTATGTTTATGTGCACGCTTTCAAGCACAACCAAAAGAATCACATCATCGTGCAATAAAACGTATTCTTCGCTATTTAACAAATACAATGGATTACGGCTTGTTCTATCCAAAAAATAATCCATTTGAACTCGTATCCTATAGTGATACAGACTTTGGTGGATGCAAAACGGATAGAAAAAGTACTAGTGGTACATGTCATTTTTTAGGTCAATCACTAGTTTCATGGTTTAGCAAGAAACAAAATTGCGTGTCTTTGTCTACTTGTGAAGATGAGTACATTTCTCCCGCTTTAGCATGTGCTCAAGTAATATACATGCAACAGACATTACAAGACTACGGTAGTCAATTAAATAATTCTATAAATTATTGTGATAATACAAGTGCAATTAATTTATCTAAAAATCCATTAAATCATTCTAGAACAAAGCATATTGATATAAGACATCATTTCTTAAGAGATAATGTCGAAAAAGGAACAATCAACTTAGAATATGTAAGTACCGAAAATCAAATTGCAGACATTTTTACTAAACCATTGAATGAAATGACTTTTATTAAACTAAGAAGAAACTTAGGAATTTGCTCATTATCCGAACTAGAATAGAATTTAGATTAAATTTATTCTTATATCTTTTCGTTTAAATAGAATATACCTGTTGTTTTTATAAACTACCTTGTATATATAAACATTCTTTTAAAAACTTAAAGTTTTTCTATTTATAGCAAAACGGATTTCATATTATTGGTTGAAATTTTCTCAAATGTAATTCTAACAAATGGTTAATTTCATTGCTTAAAATAATGCATGGCTCAAAAACTTTTTATATATTACTATTTTTATATCATAAGCATATATAAATTCAAGAGTCATTTGTATATTTAAATTCATAGTTTCATTTAAACTAGTATTTCTTCCTTAAACTACAATGTCTTCTCATGAAGAAATTTACAATTCTGCCTCATCTCCAAATGAACACTCATCGATCAATCATTCTTCATCCGCCTATACCGTTCCATCACCACCATCTAACTTTCCTGATGTTGATCACCTGGAACGCTATATTATTCCACCCGGATTCACTATTCAATATCCGGATTATGCTCCGCCTCCTCCCTACAAAGGTTCTCTACGAATCTCGACTCCTCCAAAAGATACTACAACTGGATATTCACCTAAAGGAAAGAAGGTGAAATCTGCGATTGAATTTCAAGGAACAATCATGCAAACCGATGACTATCGGATCGATGATTTACATCATTTTCAAAGGGAGAGCCTAGGTCTTCAAAAGGAAATGGCCTGGGAATAGCGACGCCAAAGAGAACAACTGAATTTCTTAACTCGTCACATTGCAAAAATATGTGGTCATTCTCCAAAGAAAGATACAGTTAATTGCATTCAACGTACTCCTTCTCCGGTTCACCCCAATCGTTGGTCGCCCATTCGACCAATGTATGATCCTATCATCAAGGATGAACCAAACTCATGGGAGCAAGGAGGTCCTTCTGGAAACAACTAACTCTTTCTTTTATATAATTTTTGAATAATTTGTGTTACATCATCTTGTTTCAAAAAGTTTTGATGTATATTTATATATATATTTGAATAAATTATTTGTTTCTTACATTAAACTAAGAAGAATAGTATAACAAATTCAACATATTACCAAAATACACAAATAAACAGTAAAAAAACAAAAGTCTGTTACCTCAGACGTCTGGACCCCATTTCCAGACGTGTGCAGGAACATTCGGGCCAAAAACTAACAGCTCGAAAAACACTAGTTTTTGCCTCCCTATATAACATATTTTACCTACCTATCTCATTTTTTACCAGCCCCCAATATTTACCAAAACCCTAGCTCTCTAAAATTCTTCAAATCCTAATCAATGCCACCAAAGAAAGTAGCTTCCAAGAGACAATAGCAAGGTCAGTCATCATCTTCAGCAAACCTAGTCTCCGAAACACAAATTCTTCAATGGATGATACATGAAAAAGCAACAATCAAAAGATTTGAAACCATCAAGAAGAAAACGATTCACAATGGTCCTTTCTACAACATTCATCATCCTTTGGAATACCATCTTTATCAACTAACTCAAGCTTCCGGTTGCTCTTCCTTGATTGACATTGAAGTAAATTCGGTAAATATAGATCCTTTAGCTATCTATCTATTTTATGCAAATCTTTCGAGTGCCGGTTTATCACAAGAAGAAGAGAGTAATTATACTCTTTGGACATCCGTCTATGGAAAATTTATAAGACTTGATATTCCAACAATTGGGGCAATTCTAGGTTGTAGTTATGAAGGTATGATGTTTGATGATATACCCGATATGCTAAGAAAACCTAGAAATAGAATTACTCACCTTATATGGGAAGACAATATGAAATGGCGCTCAAACTTTCTACGACCCCGAGCTAGGTTACTAAATCGGATGATAATCAACACTATTATTCCTAGACTTGGTAGCCATGAGATGGTCTACGAAAATGATCATAAGGCATTGTATGCCATCTTCGGTAATGTCTTAGTTAATTGGGCACAATTTATCTTGACTCAAATAAAAGATTATTGGACTAATCCCAAACCAACCATTCCATATGCCGCATACATTTTGCGGATTTTAACGGCATTGGAAATACCTTCATATCAATCTTCTTTTGAAGGAATTCCAACAAAAGACGGAGGAAAACAGTTTATTTCATTAATGCAAATCCCGAGACACCACCTCCTATCATGTCTTTCTAACAATGGGAAAACTGACCGCAATCTTCTCAACCTCAACAACAACCAACCTCTTCATCGCAACCAACCCCACAATACTATTCTGACTCAGAAATCTTGGAAATCCAACCAACACTTGCTTTAAACGAGTCAATTAATGATGTGTTATTACGCAACCAATCCATTTTAGCAAGAAACCAAAAGAAGCTTGAAAGGTCTTTTTCTACACGAATGACCAAAGTGGAGAAAACACTTGACAAAGTGGTTTCGAGCTTAGGAAAAATGATGAAGAAGTTTAGAGGTCGGTCTAGTTCAAGTTCATCATCGTCACCGTCTCCTGCTCCTCATGCTCCTACTCAAGGACAAGGATCCCATCATCCTTCTTCAACCAATAGAGGTAAAATGGTTATCGAAGAAGAAGAAAAAGAAGAGTACGATGACTCAACCGAAGAGGATAACGATGACAATGATGAGTCTACGGAATCATATCTACCATATGAGGCTATGCAAGGGCTTTCAATTCAAGAGGAACCTCCATATCAATATCAACAATGGGATTCTTCTTCATATGATCCTTATTCATCCTATGGTTCTTCTTATGGAGGCTATGGAGGGGCATTTTTCTATGAAGGAGAATAATATGTTTCTATATTTCTTTCATTTTTTCATTCCATATGTATTAACTTTGAAACTTGTCTGCATCTATGTTATTTAAACTATTTGTTTTATGTCATATTTGTATGCATCATTCTGTTTTGATTCTGACAAAGGGGGAGAAAATATATTTGCACATATTCAGGGGGTGATAACATATTTAGGGGGAGTAAATATGTTCATATCTCTAACAAAATATTGTATAGTTGTCATCATCAAAAAGGGGGAGAATGTTGGAACCTCCATTCTATGGTTTCAATGACAACAACTATACAATATTATATATTAACATATGCAGGTATTCAAGATATTCATCATGTCAAAGAGCTATGATTTGAAGATTACAAGGAGATTATTCTGCAAACAAATGTGTAAGTAGTATATAGAATTAATGTATAATCTCCAATGAAGTGACACGCACAAAACATTATAAATTCTGGAAATAACATACTCCAGACATCTGTAGTATATACTCAGACGTCTGCAGTAATTTTCAGGAAATTATCTGAAACAAACTCCAGACGTCTGAGCTTTCCTACAGACGTCTGGTGACGAACATTTTTAATTAACGGCTGTATTCTGAAAGGTTGCGAAACTTTAAACAAACGTTCTTCTTCTTCAAACAGTTGCAACCTTTCACCAATGGTTTCCACTCACTTCTCTTTAATCATAACTCTTCAAATTCTATAAATACTATCAAATAGATTTGAGATTTACTTACTCAACTTACTGATTTCTACTCTCTTGAATTATTATTATCAAGTTGATTAACCACTATTTATATTGGTTATATTCTTCCTCAAATCTGTGCTCACACTTACACAATCACTCAAAGGAGATTATAGGAAGATTTGTATTATCAGTAAATATCAGTGTTGATCAGAACACAAGATTGTCAAAGAAAACTCTATTGTAAAAAGACCTGTTCCTCCGGGTGAATCGAGGGTATTTGGTTAGTGAAATACCGAAGGGGAGCTTTGGGACTAGACGTAGGACGGGAGGTCCGAACCATTATAAAAACTCTGGTGTGATCGTTTTTATTTCTACTTACATTTACATATCTGCTTATATCTTTGCTATACTGTTAGTACACTTGCACAGTAACATATATACGATCTGCAAGACTTACACATTTTACTTTATTCCTTACTTGTTCTATGATTATTGGTATCTATTTGCAATTTGTGTAGACAGAGTTTTAAATCCATAAGTAAGTTTTAAATATTTGAAATACAAACTTCACGACTTCTGGTGTTTAAATAGCCTTAAGATCCATTTCGCATTGTGTTGTAGACACCTTATTCTTCTAAAACTAGTAATAGAGCATTGGTTTTCAAAAATTCATAACTTGATGTTTGGAATGTATAAATGGCTAATAACACTCGTAACACTTGCTTTAACACTTTTGTAGAAGGACAATCTACTACTAGACTCCCACTTTTTAATGGAAGTAATTATGCTATTAGGCTTGTAGGATGAAAATTTACTTATAGTCTAATGCTTTAGATATTTGGAATATTACACAAAATGAGTACACTGAACCCCAAACTAACGTTTCACAATGGACTACTGACCAAATGACACAAGCACTTAATAATTCTAAGGCTATGAACATTTTATTTTGTGCCCTAGATAAAAATGAATTTAATCGAGTTTTCATTTGTAAGTCTACATATGAAATTTGAAGAACATTATAAGTCACACATGAGGGCACTAGTAAAGTAAAACTAACTAAGATATATATGCTAACCATTCAGTTTCAACTTTATAAAATGAAACCAAATGAGTCTATCTCTGATATGTATTCTAGATTTTAGGATATATTACATGCATTAATATCATTAGGAAAGAATGTCACTGAAGAGGACCAAGTCAGAAAGATCTTAAATTCACTTTCTAGTGAATGGGATAAGAAAAATCTAGCAATCGAAGAAGCCAATGATATTAGTCTTATGAAAATAGAAGATTTAATTGGTAATCTAATATCCTATAAAGTAAAGTTGCAGGTTAGAAAAGAGAATCAATCAAATGAGAAGAAATCACTAGCACTCCACGCTACAAATGACAATCATGAACCGGATGATGATAATGATGATGAGGAAATTAATTTTATGACCTTCAAGAAATTCTTGAAATATAGGAAGATGAACAAACTTCAAAAAATTTACAACTATAATTCCAGAAATGGAATTATTATTAAGTGTTCCGAATGTGATCAACCCGGTCATTTGAAAAGAGACTGTCCAAATCTAAAGAAATCAAAATATTCTTCAAACACTTTCAATAAGAAGAGGAAATAGGCTTTCAGTACAACATGGGATGATTCAGATACATCATCAAGTGATAGTGATTTAGAAACTGCAAATGCGAACATGTGCTTCATGTGCTTCATGACAAAGGATGGACATGTATGGAATTTTTTATCGAAGAAATTATTTATGTTTTAAATGATATGTATAAGGGATGTAAAATGCTTAATTAGAAAAGAGTACAAGACTAGTTTAGAAGAGATGGATAGATTAAAAATGTTTAATGAAATGTTGACCAGAGAAAAACAATATTCAGACTCAGGAAGAATATTCACTTGGCCCGCCTATTGAATATACTGGGAATTTCTTTTATAGATGGGGGGAAGCCTTTAAGGGATAGGGGTGGTATGTCAATAAGATGCTTAGATCGCCCCCTGCCTCTTATTCCGGAATGGGTCGGTCGGAGTTCGCCCAATCAATGCGCTGGCTTCTTTGATAATAGCATTGACCCCCCTGCATACCTTGGCCTTGCTTTGCTCGCCTTGGTTGATAAGGGTTGAGTTATTACTCCCATTGACCGGGGGTAGATTCTTGAAACCAAAGGTCTAGAAGATGAAATTGAAATACTTAATGGACATAATGATGAAAAAGACTTTAACACTTGAAATTTTTGAAAAATTGAAAAGTGAAAACGAATCCTTAAAATCAGAAAATCTTTTAATAAAGTCAGAGATCACTGATCTAAATGACAAAATAACATCTCTGGACAATGTTATTCTTAACTGTAATAAGGATTTTGATAAGATAAAAACTGATTTTGATAAATTTAACAAAGGGAAGGATAATCTAGAAAACTTATTATCTGCATCTAAACCCACTAACAATAAACATGGACTTGGATACACCCTTAAGCTAAAATCAAATAAAAATAGCTTTCAAAGTACCAAATTTGTTAAGACTACCAAGTTCAAACCAAAACCTATAAAATTAAAGTTAAAACCCCCAAATAGGTTTATTAATTTATGGGTTCCTAGAAAGTTAGGTAATAATGAGAAAGAAAAATATATTGGTAATTTTATTAATAAAGTTCATTTACTCGATGATTATATTTTGAAAGGACATTCAAACTCTTCATGGGTTTGGCTTCCAAAACTTAGTCCCATGGATCCCAAAATAAAAAGGGTACCAGTACGTATATTTTATATTTTTCAGGTATCTAATAATGGATACCAAATAGCCGATGTTCAAAGCATATGGCAAGAAATCCATAGATATCGAGCAATATTATATAGAGCAATGGTGAGATCGTGAACTTTGGATAAACATCAAAAGGATATGTTATTGGCATTGGCAACGTCGGTAACCCTAAAGCTCCTTTTATTTTAAATATTTTACTTGATAAATTTATTTCATGTTTTGTATTGATCTTGATTCCTCTCACAAGTTTTCTTTATATACATTTATGTATATCTCTACATGCGAACTCTATACATATTGCTAGCTGTGCTTAAAGCGATTCTTTTTCACCATTTTTGTTGATGAAAAAGGGGGAGAAAATGTATAAATATACTAAAAAATGATAGAGGGAGTGCATATAGTTAGAGGAAGTCAAATAAAAATATTATTGTTAACCCCAAAAATGGATCAACACCCTGGATTGAGTGTGAAAGCACCAGCCCTGTTCTTATAGAGCAATAATATAGAGAATAAATGTAAAAGGAGCAGAAATAGTAAAAAGACAAGAAGATTTTTACAGTGGTTCGGCTGTTAATGAAGCCTACATCCACTTTATAACTTTCTATTAACCGACTGCTGTTACAAGTTGAATCAGATTACAAAATCATTGAATATCCTAAGTTAGATCAAGTCACCAATGTTAGAGTTCGCTGGAGAATCACAGTGAACCCTTTGGATGACTGTTGTGTGGAAGGAGAAGAGTAAAGAAAGTTTTCTGCAGAGTTCCAGCAATCAGTCTAGAAGATCTCATTTATGTTGCAGGTTGGATTGTATATATACGGGTTGGAAAGCTATTCGGTTAGGCTGCCTAGCCAAATGCTTGCAGACGAACATACGAAGGTGTATTGGAAGTTTCCTGCGAACCGAGTCAATCTGATGGATCACTAGCGATCCATAGGTTATGGATCGCCGACGATTCAGTTGTTTATGATGCTTTCCTTCATCCTTTTCTTTAGACTTTATGGCAATCTGACACAATAATATGGATCGTTAGCGATCCATGTACTTAGGCTATTTTTGGGCAATCTCCATTTGGTTGTCTTCCTATCTTCTATTTGAGTTCCTTGTCCAAATATCAATTCATTTGGAGATTGTTTGATCATTCGTCTTCATGGGTCATCTGGTCCAGAAGAATCATCCATAACTCACTCAAAACTTAACAAAAATCATACGAAACTTTGCAGGTACACTCTAGAGGGTGTGTGGGACCTACACCATAAATTTTAAGCTACATGGGTCGCTAGCGATTCATCAATATGGATCACTAACGATCCATCATACTTTCTCCAATCATGCTCATTTTTTCTGTGAGCCTACTTTTTTTGTCTTCTAAGTGTTCCCATCAAATTTCAAGTCAATCTGATTCCATATGAGTTCTGTAGGTCCAATTTAAGCTAGCTGCTTTGGTCAAAATAGCTTGAGTCAAATGAGTCTTTACTTCTTGAACTACGTTGCTTGGAATTCTATGAAACTTGGTAAGTATTCTGAGAAGAGGCAGTAGATTATAATGCAAGGGGCTTTGACAACCCATGAAGCTTCCTTATGGATCGCTAGCGATCCATAGGTGATGGATCGCTAGCAATCCATCCCCTTAGTGGATTTTTGGGTAATTCTTCTTGAGTCCCTCTTGGCCTATTCCTCTGGTCTTTTTGGTCAAGTCTTGAGTTGTTTTGTCTTGGCTTAGATATTGTTCTAACTCATCTGGATTCCTACTTGGGTAAAAACCCAGTTAACATTTGCCCCCCAGAGTATGCCTTCGTTGGAAACAAGGTGTGCTATGGAAGTAACTGCTTTTGAGTTTTCATTTTGTGAAATCTAGTTGATCGTGTCGAGGTTACCATATAAATTTGGCTTTGACTATTCGGTGGTGTGATGATCCTGAACTCGGCCTTCGAAAATCAGCACCCGTACTTCACTTGTACTCGAAACGCCGCAGATTCAAACGCCGAATCTGGCTCACCGGAGCTTATAACACCATTAAGTATAACAACACAGCGGAAGAAAGAAATAGATGATATCATATACAACTCCAATGAATACAACATACTTATCCTTATTTGCTTGTACATAAATATTTATAATTTTTGTATTATATTCTTGAATATATTAGTGTCTTCCTTGATAAGCTTCATTGTATATTTTGTTTTCTTTCTTGTTTGAATGTATATGTTTGCTTCTTCATTTTACAAGTGTTTATGAATATATATTTGTTTGCTTCTATTTTTACTTTAATTTATTTTTCTTTTTTTTTTCTTTTTTTGTATCAATTCTGTTTGTATTGTTTATTAATCATGAGATTAAGATACATATGTGTTTACTTTATATTTTATAAAACTATATTTATCTATTTATTTCTATTTCTACATAACCCATAAATTTTAAATTTTAAATTATTTATTTTTATATTTGTGTAAATAAAGGCACATCTAATTTAATCATATCCAAAATCCAAATAAATTCTCAATTAATTCTTAATTTAACAACTATTTTATATTAATTACCAAATAAATTCACAATTTTTATTCAAAAACTAAATTAATTATCAATTTATTTTGATTTCAAAGTTTTATCAAGTTATTTAAAATAACTTTTACATTTGAAACTCATTTACAAAGCTCTCAATTCCATTTTCCAAAACTATTTGGATTCAAGAATTCAATCTTTAAAATTGTCAAAAATCTGCGACTTAACTGATTTCCACGTGAAATCCATATTTGTGTGTGTATAGTGTAGTCCAGGGGTTTCACACAGTAGTGCAACATCATTCAATCATCACAGATCAGAATACAGAAATATAGTTGATAAGCGGAATAAACTATAACTCTTATCTTTCATTCACAGATATATATGTCACAGATAATAATTTACATTCATCCCAGATAAATAACTACAGTACAGATCACACACAAATCAGAATATATATCACACAGCATCACAGATCAGAATATCAAACAATTCAATCATTTAGTCAAGTCCAAACATTCACAAGTAAATTTATTAATCAACTGATTCATTTAAATCAGATGTATCAATTATTAATCCGGGTTAATTATCATAAGTTAATTACAAATTTTTTGAAATAAATCCTCCTTTCAAATTTATTAGTTAACCCTTAATTATTAACAAATCATTCTTAATTAATGAATCAATTAATCTTTAATTATTAAATTAATCTTAATTAATCACCATTATTAATTAATCCTTTAATTTATTAACAAATAATTTACTCAAATTTCAAATCATCATTCAATTAATTACATTCAGTAATTATCTATTAATTACTTCTCTAAGTAATTATATTTTTCCAAATTATCAAGTGATTATTCTGAATTATACTTAAGAAATTTAACTTGGACTAATCAAATTAACTCAATTAATTTCACTGAATAATTAATTCCTTAATTACTTACATTAAGTAATTATACTTAATAATTTCACAAATGATTATTATTGAATTAATTAATCTAAATTTATTGTTGAAATTTATCACATTAATTAATTATTCAAAAATCTTAGTTAATGACCTTAATCAATTATTAAATTTCTTTAATTTCTTTTCTATAGAAATTTACTTATATTAATCATTATTAATTATAAATTGATTAACCGTTAAGAACTCATTAATTAATGAATTACAAATCATTAATCTTCATTAATTAAAATAAACTCATCCATATTTATGATTTAATTGTTATTTACAATATGGTTGAAACCATTCATTTCAAATTTTCATTTAAAACTTCATTTCTATTTCAAGATTTAGAATGAATTCTTATTTAACCTTAATAAAGTTTAAAATCAATTTACTTTAGATTTCACATATTAAAAGAAGACCTTAACATTTAAACTTATTTAAAGATTTAAATTTATAAAGACTTAATTTCATTTCAAAATCTGGAATTCAATTCCAGATATAATTAAGTTCAAGTTTTAAAAGCTGTAAAACATTTCCTACTCGAGCCACCATAAAAACTGCTTCGGGACCAACGTCATTTTGCTCGAGTAAATACTCGAGACACTCACAAAATCCTGCTTCGATTCGAGTACTTGAATTACTCAAGACAAACTCGAGAGCAATCCCAGCTCCAATTCTTCTCCGTGCACGGTGCACATGCACAACGCCGGTGATCTCCTCCAAACAACACTACGTCGTCGAACACGTCAACGATCACCCTCGCTCATCTTCCCGGTCACCAGAACCTTGTTATCCCCTCGAAATCGAAAATCGACTCAAAATCCAAACCTGGAAACATCACTGGCCCACCATCAAAACTGGAAACTACGTCGTTTTTGACATCCCGGCCACTAGAAAATTCGAAACTTCGGCCAACTACTTGTCGTCATCCTCTCTACAATCGCCCAGAGTCGCGACGAACTCGATCGACTAATGACAATGGACAAAGCAAAATCCTCAACCTCAATAAAACTAGGTTTACGAACGAAAAATGTTCGCCGCCGTTACCACCGTGCCTGGAACACCAACCCGACATTTTTCCCAGCTACCCCGATCACTCCTCTACCTCCAGACACGATCCCGACCACCACGAACCAGTAGATCATCAGAGATCGACGATAGAACGAAATTTAAACAAACTCGAACTGCTCTTAACATCTAACTCTAAAAATTATGGTTTATGCATTAAAAATCATGTTTTTGTATGTGGATTCAGTTTAGATACCTGAATTCGAAAATTAAGAGATTCGAATTTTGATTAATTTAGAGTTGTGCTCAGACGTCTTGCTTTCCAAAGATGATACCAAGTCATTTTAACTTGAATATATTTTTAAAATTTAGTTCAAGGTCAAACAAACATTTTTGGTTTTGATCCTAAGTCCAAACATCAAGTTGATTGAGCAGAAATGATTTTTGAAACAGACTTATGTTTTAGAGTTTGAAAACAGAGAATGTTTATAACAGCCTACACACACCATTTACTGAGAACTTATACATATCTATATATACATATATATATACACACACACATATATAAACATACTTATCATTGATCTAACTTGCAACAGATCCACATTTAAAAGAAAGTTACTCACCTGATTCCAGAAGAAAGAACAGAGTATTGTATGTTGAAACAGGTTGAAATTTGCAAGCTGAAATCTTTTTCCTTTGATTCTCTGATTTGTATTTCCATTTAAATTTAAAATTAGTTTAATTTTTGAAATGGTGTTTACTTCATAGGTTACTCAATTTTTTAGACCGACGAACTGATGAAGATGATAGATATTTAGAAATGAGTTTACTGGGTGATAAATTATGTTGTACAGGGTAATATAATTTGTTTGTACAACAATGCAGGGATATTTTTCTTTCTATGGTGGCTGATAGATATGGCATTAATTTCCATGTACAACATACTTATCCTTATTTGCTTGTACATAAATATTTATAATTTTTGTATTTCATTCTTGAATATATTAGTGTCTTCCTTGATAAGCTTCATTGTATATTTTGTTTTCTTTCTTGTTTGCATGTATATGTTTGCTTCTTCATTTTACAAGTGTTTATGAATATATATTTGTTTGCTTCTATTTTTACTTTAATTTATTTTTCTTTTATTTTATTTTTTGTATCAATTCTGTTTGTATTGTTTATTAATCATGAAATTAAGATACATATGTATTTACTTTATATTTTATAAAACTATATATATTTATTTATTTCTATTTCTAGATAACCCATAAATTTTAAATTTTAAATTATTTATTTTTATATTTGTGTAAATAAAGGCACATCTAATTTAATCATATCCAAAATCCAAATAAATTCTCAATTAATTCTTAATTTAACAACTATTTTATATTAATTACCAAATAAATTCACAATTTTTATTCAAAAACTAAATTAATTATCAATTTAAATATAATTAAAATCCGGGATCGTTACAGGTGGCCTGTTGAATTTTCGATGTGAATCATCGGAGTCTGCCTCAAGATGTTGTTTTCAATTGGCTGACTTCCGATAGCCGTTCATTTTTTGATTTCTATCTAAATTTCAATTCCTGGTATTGACGATGCAATCTTTGCTCTGTAGTTTACACAAGGGTTTAGGTCGGTAAGTGGGTGCATGACGTAGGTTTGGAGTCGTCCTATATAGTTTTAACTCGACCGACAGTGAAGTTCAGTTTTGTCTCGAATGACGCTGTTCTGGAGTGAAGTCTTGCTCTTTGTCTTTAACTTTTTCTTTTTGAGAACTTGATTAAGTTTCCATTGATGTTTTTGAATTCCAATGCGACGATTTATTCCAAAATCGAATATAGTGGATGATTCAATCGTATTTGGGATATTGGACTTTTCTCATATAGATAGCACACTGCATATGCCCCGGTCAATGCACAGAACCCGACTGGCCAACATACGCCGACTTCCCTTGGATTCCGGGCGTTGGTTATACGGGGATATTATTTAAATTAAAGCATACCTCACAGGGTTGAATACCAAGTTTTGTTGTTGAAAATGACTTTTCGGTCATCTAATCTTTAGTCTGGCGGAAGGACTTCCACTGCTCTAGAAGCTGGGTCCTTCGCAAAATAGGCTTCGCTTATTACTCCTGTCATATTGGGATGATTGATTGTAGTTAAATTACAAGGCACGACTGCTCTTGTAGAGGTATAGTTGAAGTTCAATCAGGAACAGTTTCAATCTTTGGAAACTAGCACATGACTTGTTCGATTCCGATTATCGTTCCTTTGCGTTTTTCGGAATTCAACATGTATACCAACCTTTATCTCCAGGGACTATTAGTTAATTGCTCGATTTCGAGCATTGCTTTTTCTCGCTGTTGCACCTCTTGTGTTCATGTGCAGCATACTCGTTTACTGTAATTCTATACATGTAAGTAATGCTTCTACAGTCATTTCGGCATATTCTATTTCATAGCTTTCTTCAGAACTATAATGTTGCTTGGTCTAAATAGTTCTGTAGCTAATCCCTACTTATGCTCAATTGAGTTCGTTTCAACAAAGTGTTGGTGTATCTACCCTAGTCCATAGGGCTGATTTCTCTTAATACTAGGTTTATATGTTTTCGGGAGACTAGGTCTCCTAGGCAATACATTCGATTACCCCAGTTTGATTGACATGATAGCTCCTATCTCAAGGAACTAGGGACTTTGCTGCTTGATTCTAAGCTCTGATTTTTCCAACTATGTCCGTTTGCATTAGAAGGATGCATTTCTGGCATCTTTGCTAAAGTAAATTCTTCTAAGTTCGGCATTGAGATCCTAATCATGTGTTGGTTTCTATCTTCGAAAAATCATGTACGGATGACTCAAAAATGTGGATTTTTCCTTGATGTTGTGGATCTTTGGATAACGTAAGATTCCAGAAGGTAAGATTAAAGAGTTGATTAAGCTTTTGCTTCTGTTTTTGAAAGCCAATGCATTGATAATTTCATTTTTTGGGTCTCTTCTTAGCATCACTAATATTCGGGCGATGGCATATTCCAGCAAGATAGGACCAAATGATCTAGTCGGATCGTAAGTAGGTCATCAACCCTTCTTGCTATCACCAGACTCTGAGCGATGGATAATTTCTAAAAATTGACTCCTTCCTTTCCCTTGCTGGCAATTTGCTGTTAGAAATGTCTATTTGGCAGAATGAGACTGTTATCTAACCAACTCTGTGGTTTGGACGGAGGATTTGTGTGCCTATCCCTGTTTGTGGGACTAGCTATTTCGAACGCTCGTATTTAGACACTCGCGAGAGATGGAAATGTATGGGGCAAATTGCTCAATTGCCTCCTGTTTGGCTCTCAATCCCATTTTGGAATTAAGGAAGTTCGAGGATTTTATTTTCGACTTTCCGTGATTGTTCATGCTTGTCCTTAGCCATGCATGCTTTCCTTAGTTGCTGACGTCATCATGGAAGTTTTGCTCATATGTCAACTCCTGTCTTTGTGAATTGATAACCTAACTGCTTGGTTCTAAGCAATATTTCCTCAAGGCTGCCTATTTTTTGGTTGTATCTAAATTCTTTCTAAGTTGAATTTTTGAAATTCGATTTTCCACCATCTTTCATCCTTAGAAATTAGCACACGAGCAATTCCATCCTGGGATTTCTTTCTGCGCAGCTCTATTCCCGTGCAGTGGCTAATTTCTGCGACGTCAGGTTGAACCATCTGATTGACCTATGAAAGATTATGTCTTCCTATTGTTGCCTATTTTTGGGTAACGGTAGTTTTCTAAAGACAAGGGTAGAATCTTAGTTGATGACCATCTTCTATCTCTGGAAGCTAGTGCATTGATGGTTTACTATGATGAGTGTTTATCATCGAACATGTAAATTAAAGTTTCCCCGGCATTGCCGAGGCAACACTGGTATATAGCGAATAGCAAATTTCCTGACATTGCCAAGGCAATGTCGGTACTTAGGGAATAGAAAGTTTCCCAACACTACCGGGACAACACCAGTACTTAGGAAGTAGAAAGTTTCTCGACGTTGCTGGGGTAACATCGGTACTTAGGAAGTAGAAAGTTTCCCAACGTTGTTGGGGCAACACTAGTACTTATGAAGTGAGAAAAGGCCTCGGCATTGCAGGGGAAACACTGACCCTCAAAAGGTTGGGATTATTATTCCAATCGGCCCGGCGGAGCTTTTAATCCAATTGGGTACTAGTTTCAGTCTTCGGAAACTAGCACTTCAATTATTGGATTGTAGAAGTCTTTTCTTAGTGTTTCTTATCTTCTGGTGGTGTTAAAGTCATGTTGGTAAGGATTGAATCATTCATCTGATCATGTAGAGTTGAGTAGATTCCTTCTAACCAAATGTGGTTGTTTCCTTAACGTTGTTTAACGCCACGATACGCCATTTTTTGAATGGATGAGAGTCCCAGGCGTCTCCGTTACTTTTTTTTTCCACCCCATATATGCTCTGCTAGGGCATTGACGTTGTTGTGGATATCCGCCTTATTCGTTGTTTCCAATCTTCGAGAATAAATGGTTTAGCTTCTCGATTTAGAGCGTTCTCTTCTTGCCGTTGTCTGTCTTCGAATAACAGCTGGTTTTCTGCAAGTTGGGTTTTGAGAACTCAGTCGAACACCTGCTTCTGTCTTTGGAAACCGGTGCGTTAATGATTTGATTTTGGAAATGCCTTCCGTCATTGTCTATCTATGGACGACGGTTTGTTCCTCCTTTTATTGCAAGTTGGAGCGATTTTTTATCTTGACCAAGTGTTAATATGTTATGTGCCTCTCAATCCGCAGGGCTTATTATTCTGAACAATTGATGTGAGACTTGATGTTCTGGGCGGCTTCCTGGATGCCCCCAGTCAAAGGTGCGTCGCAGCTCCAATCTCTGGGAACTCGTGACTTGGATGTCTTGAATTTAGACATTTTGTACATTAACTTTGGTCAAAGATCAGAATTCTTTACCGACTTCTTGGTTTGTGAACTTTGCAGCACTATCGAAGCAATGTCGGTTCTTTCGGGCAACGGGAGTTGATATCTGTTAATCCTACAATAAATAAGATTCCTAGTGTTGTCGAGACAACATCGTTACTTAGAAAATTTTAACGGTTTGCTGAAAATGCTGGAGCAACATCAAGTAGTGCTTGCGCGGCTTATGAAATGCACGGCTTATAGGATCGATACGACTTATCGATCTGGAACGGTTTAGAACTTCTGACGTTGCCAATCTTCCAGTAACGTGAGGAGTTCATGCTTCGAGAGTGTGGTTTCATAGCATAAGAAGTGACACGCGGTGGAGTGCACGGCTTACAGGATGCACACAATGGTTTAGGCTTTCCCGGTGTTGGAGGAGCAATACCAGTTCTTAGAAGGTAAGGATCGAGTTTTCCCATTAATCCGGCGATTTAACTTTGCTGGAATGCAATTTCATCAATTCTAAGAGATAATTAGTTTTTGGATCGGGTAACCATTGCTTAGACAATCCTCCCATATTTCAGGAAGATGTGCACGGCCAAACAGATAATGTTGCCATGGTGGAGAGATCTACAACTGACCGCATAGAGATGGTTATGAAGAAAGAGCTTATGGGAGTTCGGGGCAAGACTCTCAGTTTTTGGTCCAAACTACCTTTAGGGAAATGGTCTTCAACTGGCATACAGTCTAAGAGGAAAAGGAACTGGTCACTAAGGGTGGTAAAGGAGGAGTTGGGAAGAAGTAAGCAAGTATTGTGCTTCTATTTCGTTAGTTGCGCTAGCTAGGTCGTTAAGTCCGTAGTTGTCAGAATGCCAGAATTTTTGATCAGGCATAACAGAACTGTGGTATGATTAGTCTCGGCCTTCCTTATGTCTATTCAAGTGTGTGCGGTTCCCTTCATGCCAAAGGGCTATTGGTGCACTTGAACTGTACCCAGGGTCTCCGCATAACTCGTCTGGTTGCCCCCAGTCCAGTGGGTGCGGTTCTCCCGAGTTATAAGTCTTGGCTTGATTCGTGTCAGCCTCTGATTAACCACAAGGTCAGCTCAGTTTTGGCTTAGTTCCTTTGAGCGACTTTGAAGCTCTGGAGTTCAGCACTGTTTGTTTCATCGGTCTTAGGAAGTGATTCCATTAATTATGCGGAGTGACTGATATGATTGTCGATTTATGGCTCCGGAGCATGACTTCATTGACTTCAGAGGGCTCTAGATCAGATGACTACTGATCTTCCAGCTCACCTTTGCAGATATCAGTCGTACATAAATTTCGCTGATCTACTGGTTCACCTTCACATGCTTTAGTCTGTGAAAGACCTTCCCGTTCGCGAAGGGTTTTTTGATCAGATGACCACTTATCTATCAGTTTACCTTCACGATGCTTTAGTTTGTGAAAGACCTTCATGTTCGCGAATGGTTTTTTTGACCAGGTGACCGCTGATCTACCGGTTCGCCTTCATAACGCTTTAGTTCATGAAAGACCTTCCTGTTCATGAAGGGTTTTTTGGATCAGGTGACCGCTGATCTACCGGTTCGCCTTCATGACGCTTTAGTTCGTGAAAGACCTTCACATTCACGATGGATTTTTTGAATCAGATGATCGCTGATCTACCAATTAGCCTTCACGAGGCATTAGTTCGTGAAAGACCTTCACGTTCGTGAAGGGTTTTTTGGATCAAATGATAGCTGATCAACCGGTTCACCTTTCAGACGCTTTAGTTCGTAAAAGACCTTCACATTCATGAAGGGTTTTTTTAGATCAAATGACCGTTGATCTACCGGTTTGCCTTCACGATGCTTTAGTTCGTAGAAGACCTTCACGATGCTTTAGTTCGTAGAAGACCTTCACGACGCTTTAGTTCGTGATGGAGTTTTTGTGGTCGGATGTCCGGCGACCAGACGGTCTTGGAATGATAATTTATCGATTCCAAGAGGAATTTTGGTCAGATGTCCGATAATAAGACGGCCTTGGAGAAATAATTCATCGACTCCAAGAAGAGTTTTGGGTCGTGTGTCCGACGGCCCAGCGGTCTTAAAGCAATGGTTCATCGACTTCAAGGGAAATTTTGGTCGGATGTCCGACAACTAGATGGCTTTGGAACGATAATTCATTGACTCCAAGAAGAGTTATACGTTGTGTGCCTGATGACCCAATGGTATTAAAGCGATGATTCAATGACTTCAAGCGGAATGTTTGGGATTCAGCTCGCAGGAACATAGTTTTATCTGTTCCTGGAGACTAAGGGGTTGGATCTGTTTGTTCGACCATCCTTTGGACAAGACTTCTCGATTCTACCAGAGCAACGCCGATTCTTAGAAGGGGGATCGACATGACTCGTCGAGGGCATAGAAGTATTTCATTCGTCGTGCTATGTGCAATGCCCCCCAGTGTCCTGGTATGGCTTATTTGGAAAAGGAAAGTAGACAAGGATGAATGAGAAGGTATCTCTTTAGGTTGCTGCCCCATTCCTTAGTTGCTAGCTTGCTTGAGTGTTATTCGATAATCATCCTTTCGTCCGATTTCGTCAGTTAGCTGAGGCGCTTTTCTATTGGTTCTTAGTAGCCTTGCTTGGGCAGAATGTCTCTGAGGTCCTGTGTTCCTTCAACGTTTGATATGTTCTTTGGCAAATTGACGGGTTTGCCTTCTGCCCATTTTAGTTCCTTTAGTCTTTAGAACCGGTTTTCCTTCCCATAGAATTCTTCCAGGGTAGTAGGTTGTTTCATCCATTAATGATTCCAAAGGGCCTTGTAGTAGACTATATCTGTGGCCCTCGCTTCATCCATATGCTAGTCATACTTGTAAAAAAGCAATTTTGAATCAGTTGTATAGCTGTAAAAAGGTATGGTTGGCATGATAAAATTCTTTGGATATTCTGCATGTTGAATGGCTTGGGTAAATGGGTTTCGATTAGGGAAGATGCTCTAATCGTTGTCAGACCGGTCCATTTTCAAGTTATGACTATTTATAATGCTTGAGAATGATATATGCATGATTGTCCTATGCTTGAATGATTCGAAATGCGATTGAATGACAAATCTCTTATGATGGAATCATGGACCAGTGACGATCCCCAAAAAATTTCAAACTTGGTGAGATCGGTCTGGGTGACAAAGAAGGCCTCATAAGGTTGCATTCCAAATTTTAAGGCATTTGGAGTTCGTATGTTCGAGATATAGGAAAAAGAAGATGGATCAACATTGATTGATCGATGGTATTTTACTTGGAGTCCGACCCGAGAAAATTTCTCATTTGCTTGGAGTCAGCACATGGTTCGCTTGGAGTCATAGAATTTGAAGTGCTGGGTTGGTGACAAACGATTCTTGGAGAAATTTGCATGTTTGCTTGAAGAAAATCTTGGTTTTACCCGAGTATGATTCCGGGCCAGAATTTCCTAGGTTTACTTCAAGTCAAATAGGTGATTATCCAAGTTCGACTTCGAGTCAGGACTTCTAGAACCTGCTTCAAGTCAAATAGCCGATTACCCGAGTTCAACTTCGAGTCAACCCTGAAGTGAGTTTTTCAACGACTATTTTGATGATTTTCGATGGATGACGACCATTCGCAATTCGACGATGGGAGCTCCATGATGGGATTGGAAGCTGGTCAGTTAGGAGTGGTTACAATATACCATGGGAGCTTGGCCTTGTAATCGATCTTGGTTTGTATCATATCTTCTTGGTTCTCCTGCCTATAGGATTACCGTTTGAGTGGCAGTTCCTCATCCATTGCTCGGCACTGTGTTGTGGCATGGGTTTTAGAGCTTCTTCTAGCGTTTTACACATTAGCATTTTCATCCAATTTGTCTTCCTCAAATTATTTGTCATCTTTAGAGCCGGAGAGAGCCATCGTTATATCCTCCTGTGGGGTTTCACCTTAAGTTCGGGTTTGCAGCAGGTGCTTTTGCAGTAGGTGGAGTGTTAACGTTTTCTTCCATCATGATTCTTGGAGCTCCACCCATTGCTTCCTTTTGCTTTTGCCTTCTGTTTCTTCCATTCAAGCCAAAAACAAAAGAATGCTCTTGCTCTGTAGCAGCTACGGCTTCAGGCACCATTCCGGGAGTAGTTCATGATTTGAGCGCTAAGAGAGCATCTATCTTTTTATAAGAGCCTTTTGACTATTTGCCATTTTATGGTTAATTTCATCAACCGCCTTGTTCAATTCTCCCTTAGTCATAACTTCATGCTATGTGGAGGATCCTAAAACCTGATCTCCGGTGTTGGCTCCTAACAGCAGGTTGTTGGGGTTGTTGACTTCAATTTGCTGAGGGTTTTTTTTCTTCTCCAGCAATGGTAGCTCCTATGGATCTTCCGAAGATAATTCTCTTTCTTCCTAGTGCCATTGATTCTTAACATCAAATCTTCTAAGTACAGATTGAGGATCTAATTTCTGAACCTATCTGATCCAAAGTAGATAGCTAGATCTAAGCCTGAGTTGGGTTCTCAGTGAAAGCACCAAAATGTTAACCTAAAAAATGGATCAACAACATGGACTAAGTGTGAAAGCACCAGCCCTATTCTTATAGAGTAATAATATAGAGAATAAATGTAAAAAGATCAGAAATTGTAAAAAGACAAGAAGATTTTTATATGGGTTCGGTTGTTAATGAGCCTACATCCACTTTATAACTTTCTATTAACTGACTGCTGTTACAAGTTGAATCAAATTACAAAATTATTGAATATCCTAAGTTAGATCTAGTCACCAATGTTAGAGTTCACTGGAGAATCACAATGAACCCTTTGGATGACTGTTATGTGGGAGGAGAAGAGTGGAGAATGTTTTTTGTAGAGTTCCAGCAGCTAGTCTAGAAGATCTCGTTTATGTTGCAGGTTGGATTGTATCAATAGGGGCTGGAAAGCTATTGGGCTTGGCCTCTTTGCCAGATGCTTGCAGACGAACATACGAAGGTGCATTGAAAGTTTTGTAGTGAACCAAGTCAATCTGATGGTTCGCTAGCGATCCATAGCTTTTGGGTCACTGACGATTCAGTTGCTTGTGATGCTTTCCTTTATCCTCTTCTTTAGACTTAATGGAAATCTGACACAATCATATGGACCGCTAGCGATCCATAGAGCATGGATCGCTAGCGATCCATGTACTTAGGATATTTTTGAGTGATCTCCATTTAGTTGTCTTTCTATCTTCTATTTGAGTGCCTTGTCCAAATATCAAGTCGTTTGGAGTTTGTTTGATCATTCGTCTGCATGGGTCATCTGGTCCAGATGAATCATCCATAACTCACTCAAAAATTAACGAAATCAGACGAAACTTTGCAGGTACACTCCAAAGGGTGTGTGGACCTACACCATTAATTTCAAGTAATGGGGACTAAGCTACATGGGTCGATAGCGATCCATCAAGATGGATCGCTAATGATCCATCATAACTTCTCCAATCATGCTCATTTTTTTGCGATCCATCCCCTTAGTGGATTTTTGGGTAATTCTTCTTGAGTCCTTTTTGATCTATTCCTATGGTCTTTTTGGTCAAGTCTTGAGTTGTTTTGGCTTGGCATAGATGTTCTAACTCATCTGGATTCCTGCTTGGGTAAAAACCCGGTTAACAATTATATTTTATCTCTCAAATATTTATATGGCTGTCATCATCAAAAGGGGGGAGATTGTTAATAACTCAGATATTGAATTTGATGACAACAACTATATAAATATTACTACTAACGTATCTACGAGTTGTACGGTTCTTTCATAATATTATGGAGACATTTACAGAAATAAACAAGAACTGAGTGGAAGAAAATAAATTACATATGGAGATTAATCAGAGCAACTGGAAGAACAAAGCTGGTTGAAGAAGAAATGCAAATGCTGAAAGGAAAGAGGCATTTGAAGTGATGAGTAGTTGGTTAAATCTTAGAATCTTTGTTAAAGACCCCATCGTAATTATACTTGACAATCATCAACCATTGACCTCAACCGAATCACAAAAATCCACAAATATGGGGTACTTTTGAAATCTAAAATTCTACAACACTTATTGGTGTTGCCATTCCTTTTTGTAACACTATATGTCGACATATCCTCTGCATGTATGTCAACATGCATGCCATTTTCCATATTTTCAAATCTCAAATGAAGAGACATTTCCCGCCACCTCTTCACCAAAAGACACGTCTCTTCAACCACTATATAAAGGCCCTGGAAATGAATTTTCAACACATCTTTCTCTTCTTTCTCTTACTCTTTCATATCCAAACATTTGTGAGAGAAACCCATTGCATATTCTTCTATTCTCTTTGCAAATCCATATTATTTCAATCCAATTATTCAAGGATTTGCAAACCACACAATATCAAAGAGTTTGTACTTGAATTCATATCATTCTCTCTCTAATTTCATCCTATTCCTTAAAGAATTCAAAGATATATTGCCGTTGGAGGTCTATAGGATCATTATACCGAATCTACAAGAATTTGTATTGAAGATACGACTACTTTCCATAATCTATTGTTGTTTGTTTAGAAAAGAGGATGTTCTTGTAGCCGGTAAATCAATGGGTGCATCTTGTAGCCCGTGAAATCAAGATTGGAAAGGTGTTCTTCCCATCCGTGGAAAGCAAGCGGTGATAGTGAAATTATGTATGATGTAGTGCAGGACTAGATGTAGGATTGGTTAATCTGAACAGTAAAAAAAGTCCTTGGTGTTATTTACTTTACTGTATTTTACTTTATTACTTACTTGTTTTGTGATTATTGGTTCTATTTTCAATTTGAGTAGATAGATTTTTAAATTCATAAGTAAGTTTTAAATATTGGAAATACACACTTCACTGCTTCTAGTGTTTAAATAGCCTTAAGATCCATTACACATTGTGTTGTAGACACTCCATTCATTCACAGATTGAGGGTGATCGACCTAGCCCATAGGCCAATCAACTCGACCAAGTGTCGATCGTAGGGTAGCGACCTAGAGTTAGCTCGTTTCATGTGTGCGAGATTGTTGCTTGCTGGCTATAGTTTCAGACGATGAATGAGATGATTTTTGGCTGGGATCCGATGGAGTGAGTTGAGGCATTCCCCTATAAATTGATGGTTAGGGTTAATCTAAAACCTAATTCTCTCCGTTACGGCGAAGCTCTGCCAAAATAGAACCCTATACCCTAATTTTCCAAATCAATTTCTAAACCCTAATTTTATTCTAAATCCTAACCTGATTTAAAATAAAAGGAGATCTAGCAATTGGAGGAGAGGCTTGAGCAAATTTAGGGGAGAAAGCTTGTGGCGATAGAGGCAAACCTATAGCGTAGGACGAAGGTGAGTGGGCACATATTTAACAAGTTAATTAAAATAATTGATTTTAATTTCTAACCTATGTTGATTTCACTATTAATTCTGAGATTAATCCTTTAAATTATTAAATTGGGAATCTAAAATAATGGATTTTTTTTCTAATTGTAATTGAAATATGTAAGTTGTAAAACCATAAATCACATGTTAAAAATTGGATTTGACACCTGTAACGACCCAAAATTTTAGTAAATTGATTTTGAAATAATTAATTAATTTTAAATATTGAAAAATAAATTTTATAAGTTAAATAACTCGAATTTCAAATATAACGATTTATTTGATAATTATATTGTTGAATTTAATAGTTGAAATTGTGTAAATAATTGATTCTTGGGTTTTAAGCTGGATAAAAATAATATCAAAGCTTATTTAAATTCTATTTAATAGGAATGAAGATAATAAAACTTTTAAATTGGGTTTAAAAGTGATTTAACTAATTTTGAAAATAACTCGTTTTAATTAATATATAAAAATAGCCTTCCGGGACACTGTCTCGGATTTCGATGAAACTAGTTTCATTGGATCCGTAATAGTATATTATTATATAATAACGAATTTCATGGCGATTGGACGTATCGTTTGGGCGTGCAAGTTTGAAACGCTTAGAAATTAATTGCGGAATTAATATAATATAATGGGTTGAAAAACTATCTTTTGCATATGATCAAATTAGGTCTCAGAACTAGTTCCATTGCATTCGGAATAGTGGTATAACATACAGAACGCCAGGCTACACATCTCGTTTGGAGTTTAAGATTTACGGATGTTTAAGAGCTTGATATTTTAAATTTAATATATATATATATATACACACACACATATGTGTGTATATATATATATATATATTCCCATATCTGGCCCATACCACTACATGTTCCATTACCATACCCCCATGACCAAGCCATCTCTCACCTGCTCTATAAATTTCATTCCAGTAAACACAAAAATGAGCTTTCTTTCAAAAAAAATCAAAATTAAGTAGAATAAAATTCAAAAAAAATTGGAACCTGGTTCTTTGATCTCGTAATTGGAGCTTTGCATATAAGTAGTCGTTGGTGGTGTGGTAGCATTTTGAGGAAGTCGGCTGTTTGGGTTTAGACTAGGGTTAGACTTCCATGGTGATTTAGGCGATGAGAATGGTAGGGGTTGATCCCATCATGTTCGTGTTATCGAAATGCGGCGGAGGAAGAAGTTTCACGAGGTGCGGCGAAGGAATGGAGATCGGGTCGTCATGGGTCGACGAGGCAGAGAGAGAAAGTCATTTTTTTAGTGCGGCGAGTGTGGATCCAAGGTGTCGGCATGGTCGAGTTCGGCGAGAGAAGTGCAACGGCGAAGGTGGATTCGAGTTTCATGGAGCGTAGCTCCGTATCACCCCATTTTCATGCATGCCTAATTGGGTTGTGATACCTTGCACACATTCGTTTTGGGGAAGGAGAAGAAGAAAGGTAGGTGGTATAATTGTAATTATTATAAAGTTATGTAATTATAAATTTAAATTTATCGATAACTTATAAGTTTTAATAACTCCTTCATATGAGATCGGTTTTGGGTGTCGTTTGTTATGTTGCACTTATAACGACGAAAGCTTTGCAAGGGAACTGGTTTGGACGAATTTGGAGACAATTGAAATTTGGACTAAAATCAGACGTCGTTCGATTTTAATTCCAAATTGGAATGCCTCGGCCACGACAGAAAATAATGGTGAGTTAAACTCACCTTTTTGGTAAACTAGTGTGACATATAATTGATAAAAATTGTAGGATGATTGTTTGAATTAGTTACTATATATATATTAGAAGGATTGAGTATTCCCGGCTATTGGAGCAGATGAGACCCTATTACGTTCTCGTGTAAGAGCGGATGATCCTTTGTATACGAATCCCGCCTCGAAGCGGTTGATTTATATTTTATAATTATATACTGTTGTGATGCAAGGGGATAGGTTGGAGGGATATCCAACAGGATTCCTCGATATTGTTGAATTGTTTCGATAACCTTTTATATGGATTATTGAATAATGAACCTGATTGTGGACACTATGGTTATAACATTGTTCTATGTTTAAAAACAAAAACCTAGTGATTATAGAAAATCAATATCAGTATTGGTTAAGCGTTGGATGGCTATTGGCCTTGAATTAGTATTTTGAAATACTATAAATTGCCAATTGAATTGAAATTGGATTTAGGACAAGAAATGGTTTTTAATCCGAAAATGGGTTTAAGAAATATATTGTTTTTTTAAAAGACGATTTATTTCATTTGTATTGTTTAAGTATTTAATTATATTAATATTGTTCTAAGTTATTTAATTATATTAATATTGTTTTAAGTTATTTGATTATATTAATATTTTTTTAAAGTATTTAATTATATTAATATTATTTTGAAGTTGTTTAATTATAGTAATATTATTTTAAGGTTATTTAATTTTATTAGTATTTTTTTAAAGTTATTTGTTTATATTTAATATGGTTTTAAAGAATTTATCCAAATGTTAATATTTTGGAAAGGTTGATTATTTCAAGAATAATTATGGTTTGAAATTAATAATAATGATTATTAATAAGGTTTAAAAATAAATTATTATTATTTATAAAAATGGTAAAGATTAATTATTATTGTTTCTTTGACAATATTTTGAAATTATTAATTATTATTTTTAAGATGTTTTAAAGTTAATAATTTCCATTTATTTATAATGTTATTTATTAATAATTATTATTATTATATAATGATGTTTTGAAGTAAAAGATTTATAATTATTTTTAAATGTTTCCGAGACCCATGAATAGAGTTGAAAGATTTGGATTTTATAAAGGAATTTATAAAATGGTTTGAAGACTTAAGGGAAGATTATTTACAAGGTTAAAGAGTTTATAAATGGTTAGATATTTATAAACGAATTTAGAAAGGGGTTTATAGATTTATAAAATAAGTTTTATAAATTGTTATGCATTTATAAAGGCTTTACAAATGATTTTAGAAATGTACAAAAAGATTTATGAGCGATTGAAAGTATAAAAGAATTTTATAAATGGTCCAGAAGATTTATAAAATGGATTATAAATGTATTAAGAGAATTATAAGGAGTTTTATAAATGATTGGAGAATCGAATAAAAAGAAAATCTTTCTCTGTTTTATGAATATACTTATACCATTGAGATAAGTATATAAATATTTCTTAAGTATTGAAATATAAGGATTTGCGGATATACCTTTGTAAAAGTATTCTTATACTAGTAATTTACAAGTGGTTTTTATTTATGAAAGATTACTTAGGGAGGCTAGTGGTCGCTTACATGTTTAACTAATGTTGGTTTCCCTATGGAATAAATCACTGATTGAATAATTATTATTCGATAGTTAAATAACCGACTATCAAATTTGGACCAAAACGTAACTTTGGAAATATCTAAGAGAAACATGTGAGTTATATGGCACAGTCATCTTTGATGATGCTGTACTGTGCGTATAAATCTTGTTTCGTTCTCCTAGGATAATGATAAGGAAATCCGTCCAGTAATAGTTAGGAGGTGATCTTCGATCTTATCTTTGACTGTTTATTTCCAAAAGAACCGGGGTTGAGTTTACCGGGAATTATCGAATGTTGTTTCGAAGAGACGGGGATTGGGTATGTTATCTGTTCGATTCAACTTAAGCGTTGCGATGAGAAGACATCTTCAAGATGATGGAATTGAAGACGGGGCTATTAAGTGTTTCGTTCAGTCCAAGAATGAACTTATATGGATGAATGCTGATACCGCATATTTCCTGGCGGGCAGTGTTAGCATTCCAAGTAGGAAGTGCTATATAAAAGGTAAAATGTAGCCTCAGGCCTCATCAACCGAGAATGACTAAAACGTGGGAGATGCAGCAACGCTAAGTGGGTCGCTCCCAACAAGGTACGATCATCCCTATATAGGGTCGCTATTATCTCTCATTTGTATGCTTCGGGGCCCACTAACGGAGGGGTGATCATATTCGGTACTATCTAGTAAGGGGTGTGTCGGTTTTGTGTAGGTAGACGATCCAGGCGAGGTCCTCGGTGTTATTTTATCTAGAGATGCACTGTGACGCACGGTACCCCAATAGTCTAGTCATTGTATGGAATCCATTCTCCAATATGAGCCTTTACGGTTTTAGCTGTATACCTATTATGCTGGAATTTAATTAACGTAACAATTTCAACTAAGATTAGTAAGTATTTGTATCTTAGACACTATTATAATATCAATGAATTTCATATGGATTGGTTTGGTTATCGTAAGGCAAAAACCCGTCCATGTTTATGTGCAACGAGGTCTTACGAGATACCCTTGATTTTCAAAGGTTTTTCTATAACTTTAAAATCCAATTGGGTGTGTTTTCTCATGTTGGTTTTCTAGACTGACTCGGATGTCATTTTATTATAATGCTCGGGTCAGACCGAGCATAATAAAGAATAGTTTGGATGCTCTGGAGCTTCAGGAGACAAGTTGGAGGCCTAGAGATGTATTCATGTATATGGTTATTTTTCCGCTGTGTTCATTGTTGTATTTATTAACAATTGTGAGGACAGGTTATTATAACTGTCCAGGATGAAATAGGTTAGTATACTTTGATTAATGTATGTACATACATATATTACAGTTTGTTTTGTGTAAAGATTTGTTGTATATTATAGATTATTCGTCCCGTTGTGAGATTCTGTGTTGTTTAGTTTTCTTCTTTCTTTTTCCCCTAACAATCCGGTTTTCCAGCATTCGATTTCTCTGCATGTAATACTGTGGATGTATTAGTGTCGATTTTCGAAGGTCGAAAATCCCGGTCGTTACACTTGGTATCAGAGATGAAGGTTAAGCGAGAACCTTGCCTTTGGTGGGGTACTCATTAGAGATAGGGTCAGTAGCACCCTAGAATGAGTTTGAGTGTGTGTGTGTGTGTGCGCGCGCGTGTGTGTGTGTATGAGCACGTATTTGTTAGTGATATAAAAAAAATTTATATTGTGTTAGTTGATCTATTGATTGGCTTATGGGTTCTTGTCAATACGAGTAATTAACGTTATTGATAGTGGTCTTTAAACACTTGAACAGAGCAATTCGACATAGAATTGCTTTGAAATTGGGTAAATGAAATAATTTTACCTTTATTATAATTTATATATATAAAGGAATAATTTTTCAAAAAATTATTATGGTATATATGGTGTGCTTGGTTGTTAGAAAATGGTAATGTTTGATTATTATCATTTGTTGTTTATTGTTTGTAAGTGAATAGAAGTTGATATCATTATAATGGAAACAAAGAAATGGTTTTATATAACCATAGTGAAATTTTGCAAATATGATTTATAAAACGGTTTATAAATTAAAAGTGTTTAAAAGCTGGGAATTTGGGAATTAATTTCCGCTGGTTTTGGAAATGGTTTTTCAAAGTTTTGGAAAATAATAATAGTATTATTTGAAAAATAATATTGAATGGAAATATTTTAAAAAGGATTTTAAAGAGAACAAAAGCACTAAACTCACTTCGGTTGCTGGAAAATAATTTCGATGATGACTGCAACATCATCGACGTTCATTTTCGGGTTTCCAAGAGAGGAATTGGTACCATTGGAGTTTGTTTTGGTAAAACTAATTTTGATGTAAAGTTCAAAAGTATGTTTTGAAATATGAAGGAATAATTATAGCATTGTTTCAAAATGACTTGAAATAAGAACAGGAAGTTTAGACTCTGGAAATTTTCAATTATGTGTATTTTATGAAAATATGGGAAAATAAGTTTGATAACAGTAAGAAAAACAAAGTTAATAATTGTTATGAATGTTAAGTAAAGTAAATTTGAAATTGAACTATGGAATTAAATTTACTTAAGTTAAAAAAAATGAATTTTGAAAAGAAATTTAGCCTAAGTTAGATTAAATGAAATAACTTTTGGAAATAGAATTAGTGGTGATTAAAATAAATTAATGAAATGAGCTAATTAAATAAGTTAGTGAATTTAATATGGTTTTGGAATATGGTTGATAAAATCGAATATAGAAATTGGAAGATGGATTGAGTTTAATGGAATTGAAATTGACTTTGATTTAAATTGAATATGTACTTAAGTTGTAAATTGAAAATAAACATGAGAGTTGTATAAAATGTTTATACATTTAAGTAAAATTTTACGAAATGGTTTATACATGAATTTATTATGGAGTGAAATGTTGTTAACATAGGATTTGAGGGAATAATTCTTAAGTGACATTAGTATTGAAAGAAATATACTAAGTAATAAGTCAATGTGAATAAAAAGAATTTGGTATAGCTAAGAAATCAATTGAAATAAATACGTAAGTTGTACGTATATTATTCTGTTCGCATAACAGTTTCATCCAGATTCGAGTACATAGTTTCAAGATGATTTACATCGATCTGAGTTAGGATTTTTCACTTGATTCTCAACGGCGAACACTGGATACAGATGTTTGGTTGATTATGATATTCTCTATCATAGTATATGGCTATGCAAGGAGGATGATGGTTTCTAATCAAGGAACCGAATCTGAGTCCGCACCAGAGTGGTCGTGTGAATGATACTAGTTCGAAAGTGAGATTGTGTGATCGAGTGAGTGATCGGATTTGATATTGCGTATGGATGATATATTTACATCGTACGGGATTTAGTAAAGTAAAGACAGACAATTGAAAATGCATAATAATATGATTATGAATAACGAGTATATATGCACGTCCACGTGGACCTGCCTTTAATCATGCATTAGTTCAACAATATGAATCTGCAGTATGTTTTCAAATCATGTATTTTTTTGTAGATATAGTATACAATTATTCTTGTCATAGTGCCTATAAATTTCTAAGTGAAATTCACTCTATGAATGGAGGCGGTTTTGTTAAAAAGAGATGTATGAAGCGTAAGGTGAATATACATCGGTGTTGTCACAATAAGAGATATATGAAACCTCCTTGGTATTTTTTGCATCTACCTACCTAAAATTGATGAGGCACAAATATAGGTAGCAAAATAAAAAGATAAAACCACACTATAAAAATATATATGAACCAATCAAAATTAAAATACATACATAATCATAGAAAATTTGGATGCCAATTCTCATCTCTTTCCTATACCTTTTTTGTTACAAATAGTAATAAACAATTGAAACAAAAATTAAAATGTTTGACACATTTCACAATCAAATTGATAATAGGAATCGCCACAATGATCTCCATCATTGGCAGTAGTGCCTACTCCATGCAGGAGCCCATGCTAATCCTTTACTCATTGGCGCACCACTCCACTGATGCATCATTTCTTTCCTCTAGCCTATCTTGGTGTAGCTAGTGACTTCTTTTCTTTAGTTTTAGCAATTATTCTAGACGATGCATGAAATTACTTTAGACGTCAGTTCATGATTCACTCTGAGAGCCATGCAATGTAAGTGGAAGACACCAAAACCGAAGATCACGTCTCGACTCTCGCTCCCTTGATACAACACACTTCGAGAGACTAATATCAATGCATGTTTGTTTATCACAGTTTCGACAGTCACCACGCCTCTCACTGGCAGCATCACTACAGAGATATCTCTTGCAGCTGCATTTTTCATTACTAAACCTTGTCGTTCTGCATTGCAGCTGTCTATTGCTTAGTCAGTTGGCATAATGTTACATTTGTTCTCCCTTCGTACAATATTTCATCCAATAAAGCCATTTGACCTCAGTGATTTCTCTGTCCCTCACTCCCATCATTGGACTTTCCTGTTGCTAGTTCCCTATCTCATCCAGCATTCTGTCCAATATTCTTAAGCCCATTTACATTATTATAGCCCGAATCTTAATCATGTCAATATTTCAGCATTCATACTTTATTTTGCAGCGCTTCAGCCGATGTTTCAACACAACGTTAGCATGCTCCTTGGTTCAGTACAGTTTGACGTTTTGGCATTGTTGCAACATTCCTTTTAGAAAATTGACAGCACATACTTCCTTTTAAAAAAGTAAATAGGATCCTAGGCTATTTGTTTAATATCACGTTGCGTACACCCATACAACACACAAAATACTGCAATTTCAAGCTAGTCCCGAAGCCTAGCAATTAGCATATATATCAGTCGACCTGGCTGCTCCGGTGCATGGGTTGGCTATATCAGACTTTTTCAAGAAAATACATACTCTTTAAAGAATTATCAACGATATGAAGAACTAAAATTGAAATGTATTATTGAGCTGCGTACATGTTTTCATTTGTAAACTATTATTTGGCATGGAAGATAGTGACATTATACATGCACTATAATTGGAATAGATTACCATAACCATTTCAGTTAAAGCGTGTCGGTTTGCCATTTTCCTCAGCAAGTAAAGGAATATTAAGACAAGCAGTAGAAAATTGGAACTCTGTGTTATTTCTCTTCATATTGACTTGGATGTCTTCAATCATAGAATGATAGGATAAACTGTATATTTTGAACTGCACATCAGTCTTACTGTTTATTGTATTACAGTATGGTTGAACTGTTTGATTATAGTAAGCTGGTAACTATATATTATTTTAAGAGTACAATGATTAAGCGTTTGTAATCTGTTATGATCCTTTGGTAATTTATGACTAAAGACAACTAATCAAAATCAATTCAATTTTCATTTAATAAAACGTAGTTTTAGACCATATATATCATAAGATGTGGACTTCCAGTAAAATGGTCGTAGCATTCTTTGGGTTCAACAGTTCAAGTATTGCTATCTTATATGATTACTCACTCTCAATTTATCTTGAAATTGTTGGTTATAAATTAAGTACTATAAGTTCAATTTTAGCATGTAACATTATACATGCACTAAATGAGGCATGTATCAGATGTGCATGTCCCACCACATTTTGGTCGTGTGCTTTTTTCTCTTCACATAATTCAGTAGAGTTTGATTTATATTCCATTTATTATCTAGTTGAAAGTTATTGACTGAATCAGGGTCACACAAATTGAAACCGTAAAGGCTTATGTTTAACTTTTCAAGGAATTATTGTCACATCCTATACTTTTCCATGAAGGTAGAAATGGAGTTATTTACTTAGTTTTTAACTATACATGTTTCAGCATGCTATCTATGTTTTCAGCATTTTCAATATTATCTACCTTCATCGGTAGTTTGATACAAATTTGGTACATCAGAATTAGTCCCATATGTCTAGTGCTGATTTATACATGCTGAAAAATCAATTTCAACTGACAGTATTGTTTTATCAAACTTTCAGATATGTCAATGCTCGTGAACAAATCCTTGGCCAGTAGGGATGCTGAAAAATCAATTTCAACTGACAGTTTAGCAGTTTTACACTCCAGTGATAGTTTTAAACCCTCGGGTCAATGTAATAGTTGGAATAGTAAATTATTTAGTTAATTAAATTAACTTATCATACCAGCTTAGTTCTAAGTAGATTGGAAAATGCGAGTAAGGAAACCAACAGGAAGTCTTATAAGCATAAAAGTCAAAAAGGATGAGAACGTTAAATTTACATAGAAAAATAATATATGCTGGTGATGTAAGCAAGTTGTTTCATAAATGTAATATTAGTTGCAACAATGTATTCCTACATAGTAGCTTTGCATGCACTTGGTTAAACATAGTAAATTTTCAAGTGCATATATAGAGTCATAGTATGAAAATGCAACATGCATATTAGACAACTGGAGTAAAACTATTTTGAATTGACAAAACATGGGTGGAGAATTGTCAACCATATTATAAGTGAAACTATCCTAATATCGATTCTTACATAAAATATTCAAAAAAAATCATCAAACTGTATAAAACGTACATTATTAAATTATTATTTCACCACTTTAAACTTCATGTTTAGCCATTGATTACATTTCTCAAAGATTTAAAACAACATATTAATTTTTAATACCAATTCAGCCATTAACAAACATTTGAAACATAGAGTTTGTTAAATAGGATCATGTCTTAAGGGTCAATCAATGTACTGCCAACTTTTCAATAATTTCACATGTTAAACAAAGCAGTAAACATTTTCAATCTGAATTTCTAGATATATTGTGAAGAGACAATACACCCATGAATCCAGTCTGTGTAGTTTGATCTGGTCCAAATGAATATTGCTGGGGAAGAGGATTAGCAGAACCTGAAGTTGATATTTTTTCACCTGTAGGTAGCGTAAAAGAAGAGGTAATTATAGCGAGGATGTACCTTGTAAAGTTGATGATGTATGTAGATGAAGATCAAATTAAGTACCTTTATTCCTAGCCAGTCAGTAGAACATCTTTGTAGACAACATTTTTAGTGAAAGTTCTGATTCGTCCAACAATATGTCCCTTTTCTACCAACACCTTGGTATTAGCACTTGAAACTCCTCGTGAAAGTGCCACATATAGTTGTCCATGACCAAATACATGCTCAGGTAGAAAAATACCTATATTTTTTATCGTTTTCCCTTGTGCCTTATTTATAGTGAAGGCAAAACACAAACGAATTGGAAATTGTTTCTGTATTAACACAAATGGTAAATTCAAATTTTCAGGTGGCTTTAGTGGGATTCTTGGAATGAAAACTCTAGTACCAACATAATGTCCGGTGAAGATTTCAGCATCAATGCAATTCTTATTGAGTTGTTTACATATAAGCCTCGTTCCATTGCATAATCCAATTTTCAGATTCAAATTTCTTAACAACAATATCGGTGCTCCAAGCTTCAATTTTAAACAATGTGGAGGTAGCCCGCCAGGAGTGATTGAGTTTAGAAATTCTTGTTGGTATAAATTGTGAGCATCGTCTTCTACCACATCATATGAATAGTAAATGATTTCATTTCCAGGAAATATATTGAGTACATGTTCATTGAGCTTGTCGGCATATTCATTTAGTGGTGTAATTAATGCTCTATTAACTATGTACTCTTTATCGAATGCATTTTTTGATAAGTTGGGAAAAATTGTATCTATCAACTTTGTCAGTGGATTAACATCATTTTTTGATGTTATGACCATATTTGTTGGTAGTTAAATCATTTCTTCATTGATTGAAGGTTCGGTGCCATCTCCAATTTGAATTAGAAATTTTGAATATGCGATATCAATTGCTGCTCGCATGTTTTTCTTTAAATGCAAAATTTTAAATTTTTCCCATAAAAGTGATTTAATGATGCATGCATCAATCGCTTCATTTCTTGTAGCTTTAGGCACAATTGGCAATACTTGTCGAAAATCTCCTCTCATAATAAGGATTTTACCTCCAAATGGTTCATCTACATCCATTATATCTCTCATAGTTCTATCAAATGCCTCAAAAGCATAACGATGTACCATTGTAGCTTCATCCCACATAAGAACAGTTGATTGTTTTAAAAGATTTGCTAATTTTGAATGTTTGCTTATTGAGCATGTTGATGTCGCTTTTGGTTGTAATGGAAGTTTAAATCTTGAATGTGTAGTTCTTCCACCAGGTAGTATAGTTGCAGCGATACCAGATGTAGCTGTTGCAATTGCAATACCACCATCTTTTCTAACCGTTAACAGAATAGCACAGTATAAATATGTTTTTCCCGTCCCTCCAGGACCATCTATAAAAAACACACATTTTTCTTTTTTTACAATTGCATTCATAATTGTATTGTAGGCCTTCAATTGTTCCTCATTCAATTTTTCAACAGCTAGTAAATCATCCTCGGAAATAGGAATCGCTAACTCTTCTTCTATTAGCTTTGAAATTTTATCCCATTCGTCACAATCATATGTTGTTGATATATTTGGAAAATCATAATCAGTTGTGCTTTTGTTGTGTTGGAGAAGTAACATGTTTAAATCTTTCAAAAGACGATTTGTTAGAAGCATTTGGTTAATAGTACTTGAATTTCGATAATCTTCTACCATATGATCGAAAAACTCATCCCATAACCTTCGCACACCTGATGGATTGCAAAAAACCAAGATAGTAACAAATAATGCTCTCAAAGAAACTGGCATCTTTGTACTTGAGGCTTCGGTCAAACATTCTTTAATGCTATCATCGTTTTCTAAAAGCCCTCTTTTCTCAGCAGCTTCTTTAAATGTTCGACTTCTAACTTCGTCAATAGTAAGTAATCATTAAAAGAAGTCGGTCCTCTAATGTGATTCAAAAGTATTCTCAAGAAAAAACGTTCTCCTTCTATAGGTAGGACTGTGTATATTCTACCAATCACCCTTATTTTAGATACTCTTCTTTTCCATTTTTTCGATTTTTAATCTAACAATAGTGCTATGGAAATTCACGATATAAAAGTTGCCTTGCCTGTTCATCAACTGAATTTGTATAGAAAAACTCTATGAGCATTGTGTGTAGGTTGCTTTCATCGGCCAAAACTTCATTGATGGTTAACTAATGAAGGGAAGATGTATTTGAAGACGTTTAACTAATGAATATATCTTGCTAAGAGAGAACCTAAAAATCTTCCACAATGCTTCTAGAGCAGAAATCCACCTTGCATCTATAAATTGTTGTATCTCATCATAGTTAGGTCCAGATCGAACTTGCATTGTAACGCGGTCTAGACCTTTGTAGACATATTTGTAAAGATATTTAACGCTTTTTACACTACTACATATCTCTACATTGATGTGATAGTTATATTTACGTAGTAACCAAGGATTGTAAGGTACAACCCATCTATTATCTACCATCAACTTTTCATTTCTATCAATAGGAATAGATTTTCCAGTATCGCGTCTTCTGTAAATTGGGTATGAATCTGTGCCTTGAATAGTCACATTTGAAAATTGTTTTGGATACTCTCTTTTGCAACTACCATTTTTCATGCAAGGACAATTTCGATTTTGAGTACCACATGGTCCATGAATCATCCACTTCATTACTGCCACATGTAACTCTGATTCTTCCTTAGAATATGGTATTTCTGCTCTAACAATTTCATCATATTCATCTGGGTTAGTCAATTTGTCTTCATCTTTGAAGATAATTAGCATATGAACATGTGGTAAACCTCTTTTTTGAAATTCAATCACATGGACGTGAGCAGCTACTTTTCCAAGTGCTCCTTCAGTGAAAATATCTTTTTTTAATTCCTTGTATTTTGCACGAAATATCCTTGTTGTTAAATCCGGTCTGTCTTGGGGGTCTTGACTGGGTAGCAATTCGATAACAATTTCATCCCAAAGTGGATTGCATGTCATTGTAATGAATAAATCGAGTTTGCCATACTTATTTACTAAAGCCATTGCATCTTGATATCATTGATACATATCACGTGGACAACCAATATAAGAAGAAGGTAGTATTGTCCGTGTTCCAACATTACCTAAATAAGAGAATATGTTAAACTTCATAAATATGAAATTTAATTACGTAAATGTATAAAAATGTACTTAATTTAAGAACGGGTTTTCAAATTCACAAACTACGCACTTGCATCATTTTCCCCGGCGTTTAAAGCATCTTGTAATCCTTGGTACATTTCAGCTCTGATGGTTTTTTGATTACTTGTAACAACCCGCATATTTATCGATTTTATAATTTGTATATTTAAATCGTTAATCGGATGTTAGTACGAAAAGCTACTTCTTGCATACGGTCAAATTAGGACTCGAGACCACCCCCATTGAGTTCAAAATGTCGTTTGCGATCTTTTTGAGTATAAACTTCGATATGTTTGGAGCTAGTCAAAAATTTGACCATTTTCACTTTGGGTTTGGTTCAGCCCTATGTTTTAACTTAACACTCCAAACTGAAACCCCCTCTTCATTCACTCCCTCCTCCTCTTCATTTCAGTTCTAAAGAGATTAATGGTGAGTGGAATGGGAAATTAAAACTCTAAAACCCTAGTTTCCATCTACAAATCAAGTTCTAGCTCCAAATCAATAGAAGAAGCTTTGGTAAGTCTCCTCTTCTTCTTCCCCAACTCACTCTCTTATCAATTTCAAAAATTCCTAAACCTAATTTAGGAAATGTTTCTCTTTTTAGCTTAGAATCAAGCTTGTTGAGTTGGGATTGAAGAGAGATTGTCATTGCCATTGCTCTATAGCTTCTTCATACTAGTTCTTGTGCATAAAGGTGAGATTTTTATCTCACATCTATGACTATAATTATATTTGGTTGTTAGGTATGAATTCCTAACACCTCTTCATGTGCATTTGCTCTTGTTTTGGATTGGTTTTGTGAATATTCCAATTTTTGGTTTTTGAAGTCAAATTTGTGTGTAAATCTCTTTATGGATGTTTGATCATGCTTTTGGTGATGCACCGTGGAGCATATAGGGCCGGGTTGCTGATTGGCATAATCCCTTAGAGCCAATGTTCGTCCGGTTGCATTTTGGAAGAGTTTGCCCTTTATTTGTATAGGCTGAAAAACAGCCCAGGCATGATTCAGTCGACTGAATTCTCTGTTCAGTTGACTGAACCTGGAACCCGAAAGTTTCCAGGCATGATTCAGTCGACTGAAAACTCTGTTCAGTCGACTGAACCTGGAAACAGAAAGGTTCCTGAACCTGGAAAATTTCCAGATACAGGGTCAGTCGACTGAAAACTCTGTTCAGTCGACTGAACCTGCTGTTTCAGTCCAGTTTTCCTTTTTGGATTGAATTCTCAATTTAAATCGATTAGTGATGATCCTATTTGTCGTTATCATTTATTTTCTTCATTGATGACTTCTTCTCGGGATTTCTAAGAATGTCGCTCGCCTCTTTTGTCTTCACTAAGTCGTACCGTTTTGACGGGGCGCTGCCCCCTGGACCCCCGCGACCTGACCGGGCAGGTTGAACCCCATACACCTCTGCGTAGGCGATCTTATCTGAAAAACATTCATCGGAATTTCTACTATGATGGTTTTGGGATTGATTTCTTTGGACTTTACTCACGTCTTCGAACGTGAATTTTTATGATTGATCGTTTCTACAATCACTTCTATGATTTGTCACTTCAAAATATAAAGGTTTTCTATACTAGTAGTAAATATCAAAACTCTTTCATCAAAACGATTTTGGCACTATTTTAATTACAAAGCTCGTTTCTTAAACTGTTTTCCAATCTATTAGTATATACAAACCTTTACCTCATTCCTATGAGAAAATCTAATTAAACGGCTTAGCAAAACAAGTGGTATGAAACGCTTGCGTTTACTTCGTCGGTTAATTTATGGACTTGTTCGATTGAAACTCTTGTGACAATTTTCTAGTGTAGATCTACAATCTGTTCGTAAATATTTGAGTTAAGCAAGTGGTTATGGGACATGAAGCTAAACTCTTATATTTACTAGCTTAGTGTAATCGACACTTCCTTATGATCATGATGATCATTCTTGTGATTTAGACTAGCGATTGAGCGATGTCTCTTTGTTTGCGAGGTTAGACTAGACACCATTTGTGTGATCTCGATTCACACATATCTCTTTATATTCAAGGTTAGTCTATACCCCATTGGTGTGATTTCGATTCACACATATTGAAACTCTTGTGACAATTTTCTAGTGCAGATCTACAATCTGTTCGTAAATATTTGAGTTAAGCAAGTGGTTATGGGACATGAAGCTAAACTCTTATATTTACTAGCTTAGTGTAATCGACACTTCTTTATGATCGATGACGATCATTTTATGGTTTAGACTAGCAATGTGTGATGTCTCTTTGTCCACGTGGATGACTGTTCCTCGTTTTATTGAGCTTCGTCTCACTTCTCGCATGGGTCGTATCTATTTAGGTGCGTCGATGTTTATTTCTCGCATGGGTCATACCTATTTAGGTGCGTCGATGTTTATTTACTTCGTGGAGCAATCGGCTCAATAAGTCGGGGCATGGGGCGTATCTATTTAGGTGCGTCGATGTTCGTCTATACATGGGTCGTATCTTTCTAGGTGCGTCGATGTTCGACTTTGCATGGGTTGTATCTTTCTAGGTGCATCAATGTTAGACATTACATGGGGCGTATCTTTCTAGTTGCGTCGATGTTTATTTATGCATGGGGCGTATCTTTCTAGGTGCGTCGATGCTAGAGCATGGGTCGTATCTTTCTAGGTGCATCGATGTTCGACTTTGCATGGGGTACGTCTTTCTAGGTGTATCGATGCTAGACTTTACATGGGGCGAACCTTTCTAGGTGCGTTGATGTTCAGTTTATGGGATTGGCCATCCTCTTTCTTGTGATTTCTGGATTTCTAATTTATTGATTTCTGGGATTTATGTTTCACCACCTTGTTCAGTTGGCATTGATATGTATGTCATTTATTGTGGCTTGGTGAATTAAATTAAGAATATGACATTCTTTTAATCTTTGAGAAGATTCTTGTGATATTGATTAATCTCTGGATTGATTTTCGATTAGATACTTATCATAGTATGGCTTTATGGTTATCATACGTTTTTGTCATATCTCTTCTTATATCTCATTTTATCTGATAATTATAGTTAGACTGATCCGTTTATTATTTTCTTCTTAAATAATACTCGGGTCAGACTGAGATTTTACATGTGCTTCCTCATGACTTCCTATCTGGAACCATCATCTGACTTTTGGCTAACTACTCTAGTTTAGTAGTTTTTGTTGTATACATTTGAGATTAGACTCCTTGATGTATACATATTCTATTGTCTTGCACTTGTATCTATTCTTTTGTGTTATTGTGGATCTTATTCGACCACTACTCTGATATACACTTTTAGGTGTAATATTCATATCTTATTCCGCCTTTGTGATATGAATTGTCTGTGACTGATTTGTGTTACGTTTATTTCTATATTTGTTTTCGAAGATTTTATATAGCCACCATGTGATAGCTTTGGGTTTGTATCAGTATGTCGGATTTCCTCCTTAAATGAAGTTCATGCTATACTATCTGACATATCGGTGCTCGCTCAAAGAAGTTACATGGATGGTCGCTCCTCAACAGCCTTATTCTCCGTGCTAGTTGACAGCATTACACCGTAGTGTTCTTGGCTAGCGTGGGTATAGAGGTGGGGCGTCACATTACTCCTATACCATCTTAGCCTGCTAGTATCTATCTTAACATAGTTATCAACCACGTATTGTTGAAACAATCGTCCGCCTCGAAGAAAAAGCTATTTATCATTTTCTCGAATCTATAAAAGAACATTACATATTGATGAATATTAAGAAGTAAAAAATATAAATATATAAAACGTGTTATATATTAAATTGTATATACCTGTAGAATATTAGCATAATACTCACGACATGAAAATTTATTGCCATTTTCATCTTGACTATTTATATCCCATCCGTAACTTCCATATGGTAATAAAAGCGGATATTGCAATGGATCATAATAACCAGCCGTTTCAGGAACAGTTATGAGTTGTCCATAGTTTGTCTCAACTACAATATCTCTTTCATGTATTTCTTCATTTTCAGCTCCTTCTACCCAAATTCTAGCAACTTCTGAAGAAGTTGGGAGAGTATATTGTTTTTGATTTGAAGATTGTTCTTTTATGACCAATTTACAATGTTGGATATTTTGTTTTTGTCCAAGTTGTCGAAATACAGCTACAAATCTATTATATGTATTAAGAGCTTTTTGCAACTTCTATACAATTTCTCGTATCAGAGTATTATTTTCAAACAATCGATTTTCGATTTCGTGCTCTGTATCATATATGTAAAGTTGTAGAAATCTTGGACAATCATTGGATGTAGGTAGCAAGCTACCTATTTTATGATATATATACTACCTTGAGCACAGAATGTATATACTCCATCTCTTCCATTAGCTAAGTTCTCATCAACATGTACTCCCATTGATGTAAATGCAAACATATGGTTATAAGCTCGTATGTTTTTTCTAAAGTGTTTCCCTTCATCCGATTGGTCAGTGTACAATTCAAATATCTCATCCGGTGATGGAATTGACTGTAAAATTATTTTTCCATTTAAGCAGCAAAAACTATTTGATTCTCGATAAAAGAGTTTTGCTTGGCAATATGTACATATCCTTATTTGTGGTAAATAGAACTTTTGAAAACCGGAATGATCTGTAAAGCTTCTTGCACAATTATGTCTTGCGGTAGAACTTTGACATGGTTGACTAATTCTGTTAGTTCTTATGGTTCTATTCCAGTCATCTTTATGTTCAAAAGGTAATGTAGTAATGTCTTCTTGTTCTTCATTATTCATTGGTCCACTAAGATCTTGATCTGCTTAAAAAATTTGATAAGTAAATTTTGTAAGTTTTTTTTAACATGAAGTGACTCGATAAACTATGTGGGTGATAAATTTAATATGACTTGGGTTCATAAATTATACTTTGATTATATTAGTAAATATATTATTATATGATGATAATGAAGCTACTTGTACTACTTGTTTGTTTATCATTATATGCATTCGTACATAGGCAAAATAAACTTTGGTAAATATATAACTTTTATTGTTCTCACAATATAACATACTTAATTATAAGGAATAGTTATCTGAAGTAATACCTTGTATATTGTGAGAGCAAGGTATCGAAAAAGAACTACCGGTACTACTTGTTTGCGATGCATCATCATTGATATTCTTTTCGACTCTTCTAGATTTTCTACTACGATAAATAGTACGATATTGTTCACGTTTTGCCTCTTTGTCTTCTTCAGTCATTAATTTTTTTCCTTCTTTATAGCAAATACGACGGTGCTCTAATTGTTTTTCCCTTTGTTCAAAACTTAATTCAGAACGACGTTGTCTTTTTCTTTCGGCCTTGATTTGAGCATCCAATAATGCTTCTTGATGAGCCCTCTCAATGATTCTAGGGCTTCTACGCAATACTGGGGGTGCTTGAGTACATTGCATTTCTTGACGTTGGTTTCTTTCAATAATTCTAGGGCTTCTACGCAGTACTGGGGGTGCTTGAGTACATTGCATTTCTTGACGTTAGTTTCTTTCAATAATTCTCGGACTTCTACGGAGCAATAAGGGTGGTATGCAGTTGGATTCAATTTGGTGACGTTGAACTCTATTAATAATTTCCACCCTTTGTAAGTTGGGGACTTGGTTAGCTTCCATTGTTTGATGTTGAGTTCTCTTGTTGATTCTAGGACTTCTACGTGGTTTTAACTTGGAAAATTGATTGCCTTCCATGAGTTGATGATGAAATTCCCAAAGTTTCAAATGGAATTTGTTTGACCTATAATGCTAGAAAAAATACTCAATTTGTATTATAAGTGAACATCACCATTTAAGCCTTAAGAGCTAAGTTGCATATATATTTATTAGTAAAACTAAAATACCTAATATAAGTAATAATATGTTTCATAGTAACAGTTGGAACATGCTTTACAATATGTAGATGTAGTAGAAAATATGTAAAAGAATATTTCACAGAATGGGAAGTAATTGTAGTTAACAAAATAATTATTTAACAAAAAAAATATTTAACTTATATTATGCAGTTAGTAGGTGGGGCATGTTATTATGAATAGAATATAAAAATACATATCTTCCATAAACATCATCATATGTAATGTTTGGATAAGCTAAAAGAATATGAGATATCAAAAAACTAAGTTGCTTTTGCTATTCAACTTTTACCAAATTTGAACTTCCAAGACGTACCTTGTAACGGTCTAGGCTTTTCAACCATCGACAGCGGCCAATTCGACTGGTAGGCTTTTCAACCATCCCAGCCTCGCCGTGGCATACAATGGTACCCTGCCCTTGCTTTTACAGCCAGCCTTTCGACTGTCACTGCACTTGCTTCTCTTAGTGAGATGTGATAGGGGGTTCTCGCTTTTTTTTGGTGGCGAACAGGAGACTCAATTGTAACGATCCTGACTCGGCCTTCGAAAACCGGCACCCGTACTTCACCTGTACTTGAATGCCGCAGATTCAAACGCCGAATCTGGCTCGCCGGAGCTTATAACACATTAAGTATAACAACACAGCGGAAGAAAGAAATGAATGATATCATATACATCACAAATGATACAATATCCAGAATATGATATACAACAATGATATCTATATGATACAAGAATATCAGAGACAAATAATAATGTTATAGTGGAAACAACGGAAGTGACAACTCTAACATCAAGCTCGAACCACCATCACGTTGCACCAAGAGAAGCAAGTGCAGTCATGCATGAACTCCAAAAACTGAACTAGCTCCCAATAATCTACTAAACCTGACTATCTGAAAAACCCAACTCTAGACTGCCCGTGTGGAAAATTATGGGCACCCAGTGTTTAGGAAGGGAACAATAAACTCCAGGTCAGTCATGGGACTGGTGTGAGTAACAAAAATAGTTTATCTTTAAAACAAACAACACAAGAATTTTCAACATTGAAATCTACAATGCTTTTTGGAAAATGAAACTACCATAAGGCCTCCCGGCACACACACAATGCAATCGCACACATGGGGGAGATTTCTCCTTATGATAGTCAAACATGCTCACTACGCAAAAAAAACTCTTTTGATATTATTACTAGTGCATAGTGTAGGAAACATTTCAAAAATATAATATTAATCTTAGCCAGCATTGGTACCGTTATACTATGCCTACTATAGCTACCATTTTAAATGGCAAGTTCTACAACTAAAACCGTACAGAGTTCGTATTGTTTCTTTGGATTTTCCAACAAATGGTCAGGCTAAGGAACTTCCTATGCCACATGGGAACGTCTCTGGAGGGACGCCCCGAGAGACATGCAATGACCCTAATTCTTAACCAAAAAAAAAAATATTTTTTCTTTTCATACTTAGCTAAGACTACCTAGGGTCATCCTTCCCTATTCTCATATTATCCAGGATCTTTCACAATATAAAAATATTGTTTTAAATCTAAATCATTCCTAACATACATATATGAAGATATCTATGTTATATTCTACTAGAATCAGAGCATGATAATATGTAAGTAGAAATCCTTTTAAATCTATTAAAATGTGATAATTCCCTGATAAAAGATTAATTATTGTATCCTGATTTTTGACCATAGAATCCACTGGAAACATGTACTTTAGTCTGTTATTCTAATTAAGAAATGATCAAGTAATAATCAGGTGGAAGAAAGCTTTTAATATGGATGATTGTGTTAAAGTCTGTATAGTATCAAACTCAGGCTAAAAGAAAGTGGATCATAAGTGAACACAAGCAACATCTAGGCGTAATGGAAACGCGCCTAACTTACACATGAGAGGTCACGAGTTCGAGTGCTATGCTGGTCGGTTCAAACCCAATTTTTGTTTTTCTTTTTATTTTTCTCCTGTATGGTTTAAAATCTGATATCTACCTATATCTACACATATATACTTAATTTTTGCCTATAATCTAACATACAAAACAATATTTCTTGCTTTATTATTTTTAAAACCCATTCCTACAACTGTTCTAGGAATTTATATTTATATTTTTGCCCAAATATCAACATGTACACAGATATACATGTACATGTCAATGTCTTTGCTCATTTTCCAGAAAACTGGGTTCAAATGGTTCCTTGCTTCATTGATTTGAAGTGAACATTTGGCCTGACCTATGGTCTAACCATGTGGTTAATCTGACCATTCTTTTATTTGCATTTTACAAACCAGAATCTACCCAAAACATTGATACTCCTTCTTTTCAAAAGCATGTTTATATATGTATGAATCAGACACCTTGTGATCAGATTTATATCATCCTTCCTAACCATAATTCTCTTTTAAAAATGCATATTCAGGGTATATACACTTTTACTTGCATTTGGACATATATCAATATCATGACTTGAAAATTTAACAGTTATAATTCTTTCTGGATTTTCCCAATATAATTTCCTATATATCTATCTTTTGAAAGGACTTAGGATGAACTAAAATCATCATAAAATGATTATGCTTATAAAATCCAGGTTTTTCCACTAAATCAAAAACAACTTTAGCAAATAGATTTTCAAATCAGTTTAACATCAATATCCTTAATACATACCAAACCAGAAATAACCAGAAACAACATAACACGTATTTCTTACAAGTTCTTCCTTCTTAATACATTTAGATAGCCATATCAATCAGGAAATACATGCATGAATTAACACATTCTAGCTCTTATTTCTAATTATCTTAGCATTCTCTATTCCATATCTTTTTAATCTTGCTTACTTAGCTCCATCACAACCTGCAAAAGCATTAGCGGCTGCCCCATTATGAATGAGACACCCCCATGTGCCATGAGCAATAAGGGTCAGATCTATGATCTGGTGTGAGCATTTCTAACATATCCATGATATTAAGCTAAGGATACAGCATAAATGTACCTTGCATAACTTGACAGGTATTATCATGAATGATTAATGTATAAATTAATCAGGTATTCCCATATACATACACAAGATCAAACATATGCATTAAAACAATTTTTATCTGGAACTACTAAGGTTCCTCATACCAACCCTAATCCCGGAAAGGCCCAAGTTTCCTATATCATCATTTAAGGTTGCCTTTTCTTCTTATAAATTCCTGGCCTCATCTGCTATAAGGAATCAAAGGGACACATTGCCATGAACTAATTAACATCATGGCACAAAGATCTCAGGACTTAAACAAGCCATGTGTCAACTTGTCTACTTCAAATAGGACAAGCATTCCAGCAGCCTTCTTGGCACAAAATCCTTAGTTATATTACTAAGTGTATTCATGTTCATTTTATCAATGATAGCTAGGTGTACAGACCACTTATATACATGAAACATACTAGTTACTTTGTAGACATAATATTGCAAGCAAGTTAAAGGTTACTTTCTAGAGGTATAACACCCAGTCATTCCATCTCACATTATTTAGCATATAAACACCCTATTCAAACATATACCAGAATGTTTGCAACTGAGAATAAATGCATGGCTCTATTGGGTTTATTTTGATTTTGCAAGCAACTATGTTTAGCCAGATTTTTAACCTTGTTTAAACATAATTTTTAGGCTTGTAAATTTTCTGTTTGGTTTAGGGCTCAGCACTTATAGAGAAAGACTCCATTGCACCCTTAACCAATTATTTCAAGCCTCAGCACTATACCATTGTATATGCAGCTCATAGTTTTTTTTTCTTCATTCTTTGTCTTAAGCCATGATTCAGACTAGTTACAAATACTCTCTTACATGTTCTTTAAGGTTTTGGTATAACATACAGGGATGAAAATAGAACAACAAAGTTATACATCCATCATAGCAGATCATATCTCATCAAGCATTCATGAAACCATCAGTAGTCAACATGGTTTGTAAATCAAAACATGCAAAATATAGCATATAAAAGCTTAGCTGCCTAATCTCAGGTCTTAATGCCATGTATATGAGTGAGGATACTCACCTAAATGCTTACACAAGCTTAATCTAGAAAACCCCTCAAATCTTTAGCCTTTTCTTCCTCTTCTTCCTTAGGTTAATTAATTCAGTGAGAGAGTAGTTTTCTGGTTAGGCTCTTGATTTATATAAGGGTTCTACCTAGGGTTTTGGGTGATGCAAAATCCCTATTTTAGCCCAAACCAGAATCATGCATTTGGCATTGCATATTCTCTCCCTCCTAACCCTTAATGTCCCGGCCAATATTTTAAAACAAGGCTAAGTTGTGCCCATTTTCTTTTCTTTTCAGAAAGTGATTACTTTAAGTATTTTTTTATTATACTTACCTCAAACATGATAATGGTGTGACTTTCTATTTTCTGCCTTTATACATTTGCTTTCTTGCACTTTGGTTCTTACTATTTTAGTGCTTCTTTTACTTATTTTTCCTTTATTAATTTTCTGCTCAAATAATATCTGTATATATATACATTTATACAACTATGGGTGTTAGTTTAACTTTAACCTTCTTTTATTTGCAGAAAACATGTGCATTCTTGTATGCATTTCTATACTCCTATTATTCAAATAAAATTTCACTTATTCATTATAAATCAATGTTCTCTTCTGTCTTAATTTCCAGACAAGTCATACATATGCATATATATATAGATATATATATATATATATACATATCCTCAGGAATTTTAATATTCATGTCTAGGCCTATATTTCCTTTATTTAAAACATTTTATCTAAATGTTTTCCTTCTTTGTTTTATTATTCAGGAATTCTGGATTTTCTCTTAGTGCCATAACTAGTGTGCACGTGCACACATGCACACAACCTTGCACCACTGAAAATCCCACCTATATAATAATTCTGATTTTTCCCCCCAGAATTTTAATCATTTATTTAAAAGGATTTTCCTCAAAATCTTAGGGTATTACAATCACCCCTTCTTTTAGGAATTGTGTCCTCACAATTTGCAACATAATCTTTGAGTACTTCTAATTTCTTAGGGAAAAATTATTCAGCATATGCATGAGCAAATCAATTAGTCACTGTCTATCATACATATTAAACTTTCTTAGTAATCTAAGAATTTACCTTTTAAATTTGCAAAGAGCCTAGGGTAATCCATCCTGATTTTATCCTCTAGCTCCCAAGTACAATCACTAGGATCTATACTCCATTGAATCTTTACAAGCTTCAATGTCTTGTTTCTTAATTTCTTTTCTTCCCTTGCCACACTTCCCACTGGCTCTTTCTCATAGATTAGATCTGGATTAATCTGAACTTCAGTAGGCTTTTCTAAGATTTCCTCCTTGTCATGTACCCATCTCCTTAGTTGTGACACATGAAACACATTGTGCATTGCACTCATCTCCTCTGGAAGCTCCAGCTTATAGGCTAGTGAGCCTATCCTCTCCAAAATCTTGTATGGTCCAACATATCTGGGTCTGAGTTTCCCTTGCTTGCCAAATCTCAAGACTTTCTTCATTGGTGAAACCTTAATGAAGACATAATCACCTACTTTGAATTCCACTGACTTCCTCTTTGCATCAGCATATTTCTTTTGCCTATCTTGAGCTGCTGCCATCCTCTTTCTCACCAATCCTATTTTCTCTGTGATGTCCTTGACATATTCTGGCCCTAGGATAGCTTTCTCTCCTGCCTCAGGCCAACACATAGGTGATAGACATGGCTTTCCATATAGGGCTTCAAAGGGTGCCATTCCAATTGTGCTTTGGTGGCTATTATTGTATGTGAACTCAGCCAAATGGAGATGGTCCTCCCAATTTCCTCCAAAGTCTAACACACATGCTCTAAGCAAATCCTCTAAAATCTTGTTTACCACTTCTGTTTGCCCATCTGATTGGGGGTGATAAGCAGTGCTTAGGCACAATTCACTCCCCATAGCTTCTTGGAAGCTCTTCCAGAATCTTGAAGTGAAGATTGTATCCCTATCACTCACTATAGTTTTAGGAACACCATGCAACTTTACCACTTCTCTCATAAAAGTTTGGGCTAGCCTAGGTGCATTTCTGTCTGCTATTACTGTATGAAGTGGGCTACTTTAGTCAGCCTATCTACAATTACCCAAATACTTGTATTTACCCTCTTGGATCTAGGAAGACCATCTATAAAATCCATATATATGTTTTCCCACTTCCACTGTGGTATGCTAAGTGGCTGCAACAACCCTGAAGGTCTTTGGGTCTCAGCTTTTATTTGTTGACAAACCATGCACTTAGCAACATGTCTTGCTACATTAGACTTCATTCCCTTCCACCAATAGTCCCTTTTTAAGTTTTGGTACATCTTGGTGCTGCCTGGATGTATGGAATATTTGCTCCTATGGTACTCATTAAGGATTTCTTCTTTCAATTCTATGATGTTTGGGACACATATCCTACCCTTGTACCTTAGGTATCCTTTTCCATCAATGTGATAATCCTTCACTTCCTCCTTCTTTAATAGGACAGACCTCTTTTCTGCTAAGTCTTGATCTTCTTCTTGCATCTTTGCCACCTTCAAGACCAAATTTGATTGTAAAGTAATTAAACTTAACCTTCCTTTACTCCTTTCTTCCTCAACTATCTCCATACTTATCCCACTGCTCTCATCTATTTCCAAATCAGTGAGCATGGTCAAGTCTCTAAACTCCTCCATCATCAACATGGCCACTTTTGCATGCTGCCTACTCAATGCATCTGCCACTTTATTAGCCTTGCCTGGTGTATAAAGTATATCTAAGTCATAAGCAGCAAGAAATTCAACCCATCTGTGTTGTCTCATATTCAAATCTTTCTGTGAAAAGAGATACTTTAAGGCCTTGTGATCAGTGTATAAAATGAACTTTGCACCTAATAAGTAATGCCTCCAGAGCTTCAAGGCATATACTACTGCTGCCAACTCAAGATCATGAGTTGCATATCTAGTTTCATGGGGTTTTAGTTGTCTAGATGCATAGGCTATGACCTGATATTGCTGCATCAACACAGCCCCTAGCCCTGACCCACATGCATCTGTATATACAACTAATCCCTCATTGCCTTCTGGTACTCTCAACACTGGTGATTTTACCAAAGCCTCCTTGATCTGGGTGAAAGCTTGTTCACACTTATCAGTCCATATAAACTTTTGGTTCTTCCTAGTCAGGTTAGTGAGTGGCATTGCTATTTTAGAAAATCCTTGTATAAACCTCCTATAGTATCCTGCCATCCCCATGAATGACCTAACTTCACTAACATTGTTAGGCTTCTTCCATGCTTGGATTGCTACTATCTTATTGGGGTTTACAGAAATCCCTCTTCCTACCATATTTCTAAAAGTATATGTATTTCATTATATTAGTTTATAATACTTCGCTTTAATTTTAAATTGGTTGTATCTTTCCTATTTAATCATTGTGTATGTCACATGCACACACATACATTCAGGGAATACTTATAAACAGTCAAATATATCACAAACAAACCTAGTATAAACATAAGCACACAAATATTTTGCTATGTTAATTAAAACATAGCTCTGATACCAAATGCAATGACCCTAATTCTTAACCAAAAAAAAATATTTTTTCTTTTCATACTTAGCTAAGACTACCTAGGGTCATCCTTCCCTATTCTCATATTATCCAGGATCTTTCACAATATAAAAATATTGTTTTAAATCTAAATCATTCCTAACATACATATATGAAGATATCTATGTTATATTCTACTAGAATCAGAGCATGATAATATGTAAGTAGAAATCCTTTTAAATCTATTAAAATGTGATAATTCCCTGATAAAAGATTAATTATTGTATCCTGATTTTTGACCATAGAATCCACTGGAAACATGTACTTTAGTCTGTTATTCTAATTAAGAAATGATCAAGTAATAATCAGGTGGAAGAAAGCTTTTAATATGGATGATTGTGTTAAAGTCTGTATAGTATCAAACTCAGGCTAAAAGAAAGTGGATCATAAGTGAACACAAGCAACATCTAGGCGTAATGGAAACGCGCCTAACTTACACATGAGAGGTCACGAGTTCGAGTGCTATGCTGGTCGGTTCAAACCCAATTTTTGTTTTTCTTTTTATTTTTCTCCTGTATGGTTTAAAATCTGATATCTACCTATATCTACACATATATACTTAATTTTTGCCTATAATCTAACATACAAAACAATATTTCTTGCTTTATTATTTTTAAAACCCATTCCTACAACTGTTCTAGGAATTTATATTTATATTTTTGCCCAAATATCAACATGTACACAGATATACATGTACATGTCAATGTCTTTGCTCATTTTCCAGAAAACTGGGTTCAAATGGTTCCTTGCTTCATTGATTTGAAGTGAACATTTGGCCTGACCTATGGTCTAACCATGTGGTTAATCTGACCATTCTTTTATTTGCATTTTACAAACCAGAATCTACCCAAAACATTGATACTCCTTCTTTTCAAAAGCATGTTTATATATGTATGAATCAGACACCTTGTGATCAGATTTATATCATCCTTCCTAACCATAATTCTCTTTTAAAAATGCATATTCAGGGTATATACACTTTTACTTGCATTTGGACATATATCAATATCATGACTTGAAAATATAACAGTTATAATTCTTTCTGGATTTTCCCAATATAATTTCCTATATATCTATCTTTTGAAAGGACTTAGGATGAACTAAAATCATCATAAAATGATTATGCTTATAAAATCCAGGTTTTTCCTCTAAATCAAAAACAACTTTAGCAAATAGATTTTCAAATCAGTTTAACATCAATATCCTTAATACATACCAAACCAAAAATAACCAGAAACAACATAACACGTATTTCTTACAAGTTCTTCCTTCTTAATACATTTAGATAGCCATATCAATCAGGAAATACATGCATGAATTAACACATTCTAGCTCTTATTTCTAATTATCTTAGCATTCTCTATTCCATATCTTTTTAATCTTGCTTACTTAGCTCCATCACAACCTGCAAAAGCATTAGCGGCTGCCCCATTATGAATGAGACACCCCCATGTGCCATGAGCAATAAGGGTCAGATCTATGATCTGGTGTGAGCATTTCCAACATATCCATGATATTAAGCTAAGGATACAGCATAAATGTACCTTGCATAACTTGACAGGTATTATCATGAATGATTAATGTATAAATTAATCAGGTATTCCCATATACATACACAAGAGCAAACATATGCATTAAAACAATTTTTATCTGGAACTACTAAGGTTCCTCATACCAACCCTAATCCCGGAAAGGCCCAAGTTTCCTATATCATCATTTAAGGTTGCCTTTTCTTCTTATAAATTCCTGGCCTCATTTGCTATAAGGAATCAAAGGGACACATTGCCATGAACTAATTAACATCATGACACAAAGATCTCAGGACTTAAACAAGCCATGTGTCAACTTGTCTACTTCAAATAGGACAAGCATTCCAGCAGCCTTCTTGGCACAAAATCCTTAGTTATATTACTAAGTGTATTCATGTTCATTTTATCAATGATAGCTAGGTGTACAGACCACTTATATACATGAAACATACTAGTTACTTTGTAGACATAATATTGCAAGCAAGTTAAAGGTTACTTTCTAGAGGTATAACACCCAGTCATTCCATCTCACATTATTTAGCATATAAACACCCTATTCAAACATATACCAGAATGTTTGCAACTGAGAATAAATGCATGGCTCTATTGGGTTTATTTTGATTTTGCAAGCAACTATGTTTAGCCAGATTTTTAACCTTGTTTAAACATAATTTTTAGGCTTGTAAATTTTCTGTTTGGTTTAGGGCTCAGCACTTATAGAGAAAGACTCCATTGCACCCTTAACCAATTATTTCAAGCCTCAGCACTATACCATTGTATATGCAGCTCATAGTTTTTTTTCTTCATTCTTTGTCTTAAGCCATGATTCAGACTAGTTACAAATACTCTCTTACATGTTCTTTAAGGTTTTGGTATAACATACAGGGATGAAAATAGAACAACAAAGTTATACATCCATCATAGCAGATCATATCTCATCAAGCATTCATGAAACCATCAGTAGTCAACATGGTTTGTAAATCAAAATATGCAAAATATAGCATATAAAAGCTTAGCTGCCTAATCTCAGGTCTTAATGCCATGTATATGAGTGAGGATACTCACCTAAATGCTTACACAAGCTTAATCCAGAAAACCCCTCAAATCTTTAGCCTTTTCTTCCTCTTCTTCCTTAGGTTAATTAATTCAGTGAGAGAGTAGTTTTCTGGTTAGGCTCTTGATTTATATAAGGGTTCTACCTAGGGTTTTGGGTGATGCAAAATCCCTATTTTAGCCCAAACCAGAATCATGCATTTGGCATTGCATATTCTCTCCCTCCTAACCCTTAATGTCCCGGCCAATATTTTAAAACAAGGCTAAGTTGTGCCCATTTTCTTTTCTTTTCAGAAAGTGATTACTTTAAGTATTTTTTTTATTATACTTACCTCAAACATGATAATGGTGTGACTTTCTATTTTCTGCCTTTATACATTTGCTTTCTTGCACTTTGGTTCTTACTATTTTAGTGCTTCTTTTACTTATTTTTCCTTTATTAATTTTCTGCTCAAATAATATCTGTATATATATACATTTATACAACTATGGGTGTTAGTTTAACTTTAACCTTCTTTTATTTGCAGAAAACATGTGCATTCTTATATGCATTTCTATACTCCTATTATTCAAATAAAATTTCACTTATTCATTATAAATCAATGTTCTCTTCTATCTTAATTTCCAGACAAGTCATACATATGCATATATATATAGATATATATATATATATACATATCCTCAGGAATTTTAATATTCATGTCTAGGCCTATATTTCCTTTATTTAAAACATTTTATCTAAATGTTTTCCTTCTTTGTTTTATTATTCAGGAATTCTGGATTTTCCCTTAGTGCCATAACTAGTGTGCACGTGCACACATGCACACAACCTTGCACCACTGAAAATCCCACCTATATAATAATTCTGATTTTTCCCCCAGAATTTTAATCATTTATTTAAAAGGATTTTCCTCAAAATATTTGGGTATTACAAGACAACTGCTCTCTGCCAACACAAGGCCGGTTACCCCCTTCCCAGGTAGTAAACTTGAGATATGCCACCCCCGGTCGTTTACGACCTTTATCCGAGGTACCGCGATCACAAAGCAACAATCACACAGTAAATGAGATTGGAGCAACCACGCAGGTAAATATCTAGGCTCCATACCATGATACCACCTTTTTCCAGAAGGAATGGACATACCCTAGGGGAGCTACCCCTAATACCTTGCCACATCTTTCCTGTTTCGACCATTTCCGAGGTGTGAGGTCCAATGAGATCTCATCCACAAAGCTACGCTTTACACGAAAGCCATGCTTTGATCAACAAATGATCACCAACACACAGCAGCACTTAGCATGCCACACTACCAAATTGGGAGTATATCACTAATAACCTTCAACTACATAACCTCTGAGCTCGTACGTCTCAGAGAAGGGTGTTATGCTAAGAGAATAAATCTCCGCCACCAAACAGAAATGTATTTGAAAGAAATCTTCTTTATATCTCAAAGTGTAGTGTAGGACATACAACCATACAAGTCTGTTCCGGGTTCTAACAGAACCGGAGGCACTTCCAAAGAAGCCCTTGCAATCTGGGTATTCACAATCCCGATCGGATTTCCCATCACTTAGGGAATCTCTATACCGGCGCGACTCAGTGCAGAGACAATCGACGGGTTATCCTTTCGTTTTCGAAAATATCCGGTCTTCACCACCAGTCTTCAAATGCAATCCATATACAACGTATCATTATTCGGAATGGGTTATATGACGCAAAGGTCCTCTCCCGGCTAAACCGAATAATGAGCGCAATATCTAAAAACATATGGATGATGGAATTTCAATTAAGTCACAACTTATTATCCAAATTTCCTCTTTCAATGGTTTAAACAAATCACCATTTTAATCTTTTTAAACAAAAAGATTCAATTCATAAAGTTCACCCAGTTTCACAAAGATCCATTCACAGATTTTCAAATCGATTTCCATCTCAATTAGATTAACTCATTAAACCTTTAAATCAAAGATTTAATTGATAGCTTTCAAAACAATTCCATTTCGACCTTTTATACAAAAGGTACACCTTTCCAATTTCAAAACAAAGTTCAACAAACTTTCACAAAGATTTATTCCTAACTCGGAAAACCATTTTCATTTCAAACTTGAAATTTTTTTAACACAAATTGGAAATTCATTCCTTATATGAAAGCTTCTATTATTTGAAAACAAATAGTTTTCATTTCGGAAAAATCCGATCTCATATATACGAGTTAAAGTCCTTGGGTTAATTCAAATTCTCAAAACCATACTTTTAAAATGGTTTAAATTCATATAACATCTTTAACCATAATTTCCAAACATGGAATTCAATTCCAAATTTTGAATTCAAATTCAATTTAAATTATTTAAATTGAAAAACTTTACCAAGTCATTCAAAATAACTTTATTCTCAAAACTCCTTTTCAAAAGCTTTAACATTTAACCCAAATTCATTTCCAAAATCAATTGAAATTAAAATTTCAATTTCAAAAACATTAAATTCAAATCATCTGTGACTTAACCGATTTCCTCGGGTGTAACGACCCGTAAATTTCAACTGTTTTAATAACATAATTAGTTAAAATTTTGCGAAATTTTAAACGATAAAATTTTGAAATAAAAATTTAATATTTGGAATACGTCTAGTTAAACATAGCGATTGGTAAATTTTCGTCCGAAAATATGAAAGTTTATTTCGCACGTTAATTCACTTCAATTTAATCAGTTAAAAAGCGATGAAAATAAAATGTTTTCAAAACCAAAATATTTTTACATAGGAAAATTCTAAATCATCTTCTGAGCAAGATGTCAGTTTATCGTTTTTCCAAATTTGGACATCTTTGGCTCCGTCGATCTTAATCTTCTACGTTTTTCTTGCATTTTTCCGCCTGTAGAAAATTCGAATTTTTATAATTAAATCGTACTGCTAATATCTGTATACCGTTTTGATCATCTCGTCGTACTGATCTCTACGGTTTATTTATCTCTGTGTTTTGATGTCCGGTACGCGATGGAATCTGTAAAACGTCGAATCGTATCGGTACCGGTTTCGTACCTTCTGTTTATTTCGTGTCCATTCAAATTTCACGTGAATAACTCAATGGCCTCTTGCTTTAAATGTGTCTATTAATTTGTGCGTGGCCTTTTGTTTCCCTAGGAGATATAGCTAAATTTTGATATTCTCAAGTTTGAACATTTCATTAAAGTTGTTTCGGTTCATTCATTTTGATCTGTAGCCTACTTCTTTCTCTCTGCTAAACTTCATCTTCATTTCATATTCCCTCCGCCTTTCACTCTCCTACTCCATTACCTTCCTCAAAAGCTTGCAGCCTATATTTTTCGCCTGCTCCACCATTTATGCCACCGCGTCACCCAGCCTTCGAAACTACTAACGCGCTGCTCGGCCTCAACCACCTCTCCAAAGCCACGAACACCAAGCCATCGCCTCCGCCCGCATTCCTTTCTCTCCACCATGCTTCGCCAACCAAAACCACCACATCCTACAGCGCCTCCGACCTCAGCTCGTCCTACCCCTGACCGTAGCCGAGCCTGCTACAAGCGAATCCTGCCGCTTGCCTTCTGCCTGCCACCATCTTTCCTTCCGCTACCACTTCGCCACTAACTTTGTCGAACCGTACACCTTCCACCACTCGAAGCTCAGCCGAACACCCACCTCGCTCTCGCTCCACTGCCGCACCTACCCAGATCGCCTCCGCCCAGATTCCTCCACGTCGTCTGATCCTCTCCGCCGCGCTCGACTCATTAGATAGCTTGCGGTCCATTTTGTCATCTACTCGATCTGTTAGCACGTAAGTATATATTTAGTTGTATACATGCGTTTGGGATTTGAATTTGAAAGCAAGTATATACGGTTAGTTTTTTTCGAACATATATATGAGTTTATATATAAAGAATTTCAGTCGTTAGATATATATATTGCTAACTTATATAAAACTGTGGGTTGGTTATATGTTGAGTTGCATAGGTTAACATATATAACTTGCTAAGTTGTTCACCTGATTTGATGATTTGTATCTTTGTTACAGTGGTATATATATTTGTATAGTTTATATATAAAAGTTTATAAAGTATAGATATGGGTACTTTTTGGCTATAGTTAGAATAGTTTACCGTATATATATTTATTACTGTTATATAATTGCTTATATCTACTAGTATATATTTCTATTTTGTGTATATATTTTTCGTATATGCATAGTGTGCATAAGATATAACGGTTGGGTGATGATTTGAAAGAAAAAAAAAGTACACATTTAATATGTATATATAATCAACAGTTTTCAGTTTTTGTAGTATAATTGTTTTGGATAACGTGAGTCTATATTGATTTAAACCATAATATACTTACGGTTATTTTAAAGTATATCTGCTTGAAAATTTTTGTTAGCCCGTTAGTTATATTTTAGCTGCATATTTTCATATACGCTAGTCTATAATATTTTATAAAGTAAGATTTTATATGAGTTTAGTTTCATAGTATTATATGTATATTATATAGATTTAAAGTTTATACAGCTTAATATAAGTTTATGTTTGATTGTAAATATGGTCACATATGTTTTATATTAGTCTATATATTTATTGTTTTATAAGTTGGGTTCACTTTTTATTTTGTACCCTTATTCCAAGTAAAATTATATATATATTTCGCCTGTACCCATATTGTTTGAATATATTTCATAGTGTTGCACATATATGATGCTCAACTTTTAAACATCTGTCAGTTAAATCATAGGTATATGTGTAAGTGTGCATTAGTATCTATTTATACTGTGTGCGTTTTATATATATGTAGAAGGTGTGCGTGTGTTTATATAGGGTGCAAGAATATCAAGTGTTGCATTGATTACCCATATGATTATTGTCCACACATTGAATGTATTATTATATTAAGAGTGTTGGTTTTCATTTACATAGTACACATTTTAGTGTATAGGAATTTGATTTTATACCAGGGTTCCATACATTATTTTAGCGTTGTTTAAATAATGTATAAGTATATATGAGTATGAAATGTTTCAGGTGAATAAATGTTAGTTATATATATTAATTTTATGTAAAGTATATGTGAACTTAGTTTCCAAATACATATAGATTTTTTTTATGGGTATGAAGTTAAATATTGATTTTATATGCGTTTAAAATTAGAACATGATACAATTTTATATCATTTCAATTATACCTTTTATCTTCATCAATCCGGTTCTGATTGATTCCGCCCATTCTGATTTATCAGCTTTGTTCGTCGATTCGTGCCAATCTAGCTTGTTTGGGAGTCGTGCTTGCATTCATAACTCAAATTCGGTGTCAAATATCTTCTCTAGCCTCAAAAGGTGAGCACTCACTCACGATTAACGTTCTTTTATTTATTAAATCTGATTTCAATTGAAACAACAATTGAAATATGCTGCTGTTAGTTAATTACACTGTTATATATGCTATTACCTGTATCAGTTCACCTGTGACATCTGACACCATTATCTTGTAACGACCCAGAATTTTGAACCAATTAAATTGAAAATATTTAATTAATTTTAAATATTTGAACGATGATTTAATTTGAATCCCCAAAATTACTTTGAATTTGGCGATTTAATTTTATTGAATTTAATCTATTGAAAGTTGAATAAAAATCTGAATCTTCAATTTTAAGCTGATTAAAAAAAATATTTCAAAGGATTGTAAAATCTATATTGATATCACTGAAGATAACAGAAGCTTCAGAATTGAGTTTGAAACTGTTTTGTTCAGTTTTGAATTTATATCGTTTAAATTGAATTTAAAAATAGCCGTCCGAGGCACAGTCTCGGAATTCGACGAAACTAGTTCCATTGGGTCCGTAATATTGTATCATTATCTGATTTCAATTTTCGTAGCATTTGGAGTTGTTATGTAACTGTACGGTAAGTAAACGCGTTGAGATTTAATCAAATTCAAATTGAAATTTAAAAATTCGAATTTGGTCAACTCAGCCACCCTACTGCCTACTTTGTCTCCTGCCTTTTCCAAGCACGTATGCATCTTGTCCCCTCTTATTTCGTTCACAGCAAAACACTTCATCATTTCGTTGAAAAGAAAATAAATGGCCACTCTATTCACAGAAGAAAAAAATATAGACAAACGAAATTCTCGTTCCTCTCCTCAATCAAAATAAAATAACGAACGAAACCCAAAATCCCGATCTTCCTCTTTTCCCCCAGCTTCAATTCGTTTCCAAAGGAAGAAAAAAAAATGAAAACAACTCGTTCCTCTCTTCAACTCAGATCCATTCGAGTTCGCGATAGAGGGCTGGAATCAAAATTGAAGGCGGCGACGATCTGAAGATGAGTCGCGCGCGCTCGCAAGAGGAGCTGGATGCTCGGCAGAACGGCAACGTCGCGATGGTGCGACGACGAAGGCAGCGACAAGGTTGTGTTGGTGGGGTCTTGCGAGCATCGCGATGTTTAGCTAGGGTTTCGCAAGCAGTGGTCTGGGGCGACTACGATCTGGGTGGTGGCAATCGCGAGCATGGCGATGGGTGAAGATGCGGGGATTCACGATGGTTCTTGTGGTGACTACGATCTGGAGTGCGCGCGCGATGGAGGCGATGCCGCGGGGTCTCAAGTTCATGGTCGAGCAGGCGGAGACGATGTCGATCAACTTGGGGTGCGAGCCTGGGTTTCGAGACAGTGAATGCAGTAAGGTATTCGAACTTATTTCTAAAAAACATTAATTTCGATCCAATAAACGCTTATATGTATTTGAAATCTATAGTTTATTTAAAAAATTACAGTAAAATTATATAGGTCAGAAGAAGGAAAATATTTTTAAACAGTGAAGTATATATTTAGATATGTAGTTATGTATTTTAAATGTTAAAGATAATAAAGGAAATTTAGTTTAAATCTAATTTTTAGTTAGATAACTTTATTTAAAGGGAAGAAATCTGTTTAATTTATTGTTAGAAACGATTAAAGAAGAAAATTTAATTTTTTAACTAAAACCTTAGTTAAATGAATTTGTTAAAGAAATTTGGTTTGAAATAAAATCATTGAATAATTAAAATTATCAAATGAAAATTTATTATTCGATCTGTTCGAATATTAATAAATTGTATAATTGCTTATACAAGGTCAAAACTGTGACATCAAGTCGGAAATGGAAAATGGATTGCACGATAAAATCAAAGGTGAGATTTTTCTCACTCAAATGAAATTTGATATTACGGTTATTGATTGATGATTGCTATTGGACGTGATATTAGATATAGTAGGATATCTATATATATGTAGCAATATATACATATTGGCATATGTATATATTGGATTGATTGATTTCCCGCCTCGTATAGCGGATGAGACCCTATTGCGCCGTTAGTAAGCGGATGACTTTTATAAAACCCATATACCGCGATATTCCACCTCGAAGTGGAATTGGTATTGTGCTAACGTCTGTGGATGCAGGGAAACAGGTTGGAGGGATCCAACTGGATTCCTCACCAGTATTTATTTATTTACAGATATTGATGTATATTTTGTTATCATATTGATATATGATGTTTGTTGTTGTGATTGACTAGTTGGTGCTGTTGCATCATCGGATTCAGTTTTGAAGTTTAAAAATAACGACTTTTACTTTAAAAAGATTTTAAAGTGATTTTTGAAAATATACGTTTTATGGAATTTTTGAATTGATTTATAAACGTTAAGATTTATTAAATTGAAGTTGTTAGAAAATAGAAATAGAATTTATAAACGTTGTTTTATAAATTCGAAATCAATTGGATTTGATAAATTAAATATAGAAGGTTGTTAAAGGAGATATATTCGCGATTTTGGATAGCGAATTATTATTGAAATAAAATGTGTAGAAAATAGTGAAATGTAATTAGTGAAGTATATTCACGATTTTGGATAGTGAATATATCGTTAAGTAAAATGGATAGTTTTGGAAAAGTGACATTGAAAATGAAGTTAAACATTTAAAGATTTTTTTAAAATGTATTACGATATCGAATACATAGATTTCAACATTTTTATTGTTGAAATAGACGTTTTCGAAAAATAAGGAAATGGTGGACTATAACACTGTTGTTATAGTAAATGATTTCCGAAAGGAAATGTTTTTATCTAGTATTGTGATTTAAATATCTATCTTAAATTTCGAATCCCTATACTAGTGATTTTGGAGTCGTAGTAACGATGTTTTACGTAACATCCGTTTTGACTCGAATAGATGTTATAGTAAATGATTTCCTTAAAAGAATGAATTTATACTTAATTTTGATTTAAGTATATTGAATATTTTCAAATGTTGAAAATAAATGGATTTGTGAATTACTGACTTATTTTTGAATAAGTATGGAATTGTTTTCCAAAATGAAATAAAACGTTTGAGAATTTATCTTCTTAGAGATAAATTGAAAATGAATATTGAAGTCGATTTGGAAATCGTATATCAGTAGATATTTTTGAAATATAAATTCACTATGGAATTTATAAAAGAAAAGGGAATCTGTTAAAAAAATATATTGATTTATTTTTAAAGTGTGGAAATAATATATCTAGTAGAGAAATTTTGGAAAAATAAATAATTTGGAAAATTATTTGGAATCTGATGATGTTGCGCATCTTTATTGATAGTAAAATAACCGACTATCAATAATTACCTTGAATGGTATTTGTTGTGAATTGGATGAATTTGAATGCCACACTTATTTTTGAATAAGCGCTCACTATTCGGGTTAGCCGGGAAAGGACCATGGGGTCGTATAACCCATTCCGAATATGTGATACGTCGTTATGAATCGCATTTGATGACCGGTGTTGAAGACCGGATATTTTTGAAAACGGAAGGATTATCGTCGAGTTACTCTACATCGGCTGATCTCCGATTTAGAGGTTTTATCACCCTTAGTGACGGGAAGTCCGGACGTGATTAGAAATTTATCCGGATATGCAAGGGCTTCGTGAGAAGTGCCTTCGGTTCTGTTCGATCCCGGAACAGACTTGTATGGATTGTGTGTCTGACGTTACAAATTGTGATATAAAGCTGATTTCTTTCAAATACATTTCTGTTGGTGGCGGAGAATTTATTCTCTTAGCTTAACACCCTTCTCTGAGACGTACGAGCTCAGAGGTTATGTAGTTGAAATTTATCAGCGATATATTCCCAATTTGGTAACGTGGCATACTGAGTGTTGCTGTGAAATGATCAGTGTTTGATCATTTATGATATGATCATTTGTTTGATCTTATATCTTTGTGATCATAGGTTGATCATTTGTTTGACCCGAAGCATGGCTTTGTAGAAAGCGTAGCTTTGTGGACGAGACTTCGTCGAGCCTCACATCCCGGAAATGGTCAAAACAGGAAGGATGCAGCAAGGTTCTAGGGAGTAGCGCCCCTTAGTGTATGTCATTCCTTCTGGATAGAGGTGGTATCATGGTATGGAGCCCAGATACTTAACCTATGTTGATACTGCTTATTATGTGGTTTGTTGCGAATCGGGGATCCTCGGGAAGATCGGTTACGATCGGGGGATGGCATACGCGTGTCAGTAGTTACCTATTTTTGCAGAGGTAACCCGGCCTTGTGTTAGCAGAGATCCGGTTAGGTTCTCGGGACGTCATTCCAGAGGCGTTCCTTCGTGGCATAGGAAGTTCCTTAGCCTGACCATTTGTTGGAAATCCAAAGAAACAATACGAGCCTTGTACGGATTTAGTTGTAGAACCTATCATTCACTTATGGTGGCGCCCCACTGTTTGGATGGTAGCTATAGTAGGCATAGTTCGAAATGTCTATGCTGGCTAAGATTTATATTCTACTTTCAAAATATTTTCTACACTATGCACTAATAATAATATCAAAAATGATTTGATTTTGCGTAGTAAGCATCTTTGACTATCATAAAAAGAAATCTCCTCCAATTCTGCGTTTGCATTGTGTGTGTGGTGGGAGGTCTTATGGTAGTTTCATTTTTCAAAAGCATTGCGAATTTGTTTTATTTTCTTTGTGAAAAATAACTGTTTTACGATCTCACACCAGTCACCATGACTGACTCGGAGTTTATTGTTTCCCTTCTAAACTCTGGGTGCCCACCAATTTCCACACGGGCAGCCTAGAGTTATATTATCAGGATATTATGGATATTCTGGAGCTGTGAAAGCATGCTGGATGGCGTAACGTATCACCTATACTTTGTATTATTCCGCTGTGTATTCTGTATGAGGACAAGTTTATATAACTGTCCATTGTTGTATATTAACTCTGATGGTTGATGTATGTATAAATTGATATAGTTCTTTGTTTTAAAAGACTAGTGTTTATCTATTATATATTGTTCCGCTGCGATATGTGAGATTCTGATATTGTTTCTGTATCTGATGTTATTCTGTTGTTCTTTTTCTTCTTCTGCTTTCTTCTTATTCTCTTTTTCTTCTATTTCTTTTTCTTAAAACCCCTCAAGGTTCGTATTTCTGTGCATCTTGAGTTAATCAATGGAATTTAGTGTTTAATCTAGGGTACGGATTTGCGGGTCTTGACACGTGGTATCAGAGCATATGGTTAAGCGACAACCCTGCTCTGTTGGGTGTTACTCATTAGAGATAGAGTCAGCAGTACTCTAGAATGAGTTGAGTGTAATAATAGATACGAGTGCGTATTTGTTAGTGAATATGAAATTGTTTTGTATTGTGTTGACTTATCGGTTGATTGTTTATGGATTCTGGTCGGTGCAGTCTAGCTAACTGTAATCGATAGGGGTTTCTAAACTCTTAAACAAGATAAACCGACACAGTATTGATTTTAAAATAGGGTAAATGAAATAATTTTACCCAAAACTATTTTTGTATATAAAAGAAATGATTTTCTGTAAATTATTACAGTATATGGATGCTTGTTTGTTAGGAAAGTGATAATATTAAAATGTTATCATTATTATATGAAATTGAATAAGAAATTGAAATCGTAACTCCAAAGTTAAGAAATAAATCCATATACAAATGAAATTTAAGAATGTAAATTATAAATGTGACTTATAATTGAAGTAGAATTCCAGAGAAGTTTTGGAAATGTTTTGAAAAGAATTTGAAAATTTTGGAGATTTGGAAAGTTTAAATCCTTTTTGATTTGAAAATGAATTTCGAAGGTTTGAAAAGTATTCTGAAGGAATGAAAAGCTCTAAACTCTTTTCGGTCGCTGGAAAATAACTTCGGTAATGACTGCAGCATCATCGATGTTCATTTTCGGGTTTCCAAAAGAGGAATTGCTGTCAAATTGTTTTAAATGGAAGTTGGTTGGAAAAATTTGGATTTTGTTTTAGAAAATTCAAAAGATAAATTTGAATTGTTTTCAAAAATGGTTTTGAAAAGGTTGAAAAGACTCTGGAATTGAGTATTGAATTATGAAAATAAAATTGTGAATGAATGAATCAATTTGCAATTGCAAGTACATGAATGTAAATTGAATTCGAATTGAAATCCAGTTTAATATAAGTGGTTATAAACCAAAATAGTGAATTGTAAATAAATTTTGGGAGCGAACAAAAGTGAATAAAACTGGAATTGAAACTGAATGTTGAAGACAAATTTGAATAAATGAATTAGAATTTGTGATGAATTAGTAACTGGAACTAATTTAAAATAGTATAGTTGTAAAGGAAAGTAAATCGATAAAATTCAATATTCAAAAGTAAACTGAATCCAAATAGAATTGAAAGTGTAAATTGAATTCAAATGAAATTTAAAATGTAAAATTTAATGATAATGGATATGTAACTTCAATAATAAAGTAAATATGTATAAGAAGTAAGTGTTGAAAATTTTGTAATGGAATTTGCAAAATGGTTTGAATGTTGTAACTAGATATTATGGCTAGTAGGATATACAGATGTAAAGGAATTAGGATTTTAATTTTGAAGAGAATTTGAATTGCTCGACAAAAGGTAAGTATTTAAATTTCGATATGAGATTTGATGATTTCTTGTCTAGCCGCTTGGCTTTTTCTTTTCTTTTTGAAATCTGAGAGTCCGTAGGGACATTTTGTAGTCGTGCCGTATTAGCCACGCAAAGGAGACGCTGGCGAAATTTTTCGAGAATTTCAGGTGTTAGAAAAATTTTGAGAAAATTTGGAAGTTTAAAATTTGAATTTAAATTTAAATTTGAATTTTGAAGTAAACAATGTTGTTTGAACTTATAATTGAAGTTGGAAAGCTAGTTGAATTGATAACGAATCTTTAGTAGAAAGATTTGTTTTGAAAATTTGATAAAACCATTGGATTGTGAAAAATAGTAGACGAGTTAAGGACCATTTTTCCTAACTTGTAATTTCGGGACGAAATTCTTTTAAGGGGGAAAGTTTGTAACGACCTAGAATTTTGAACCAATTAAATTGAAAATATTTAATTAATTTTAAATATTTGAACGATGATTTAATTTGAATCCCCAAAATTACTTTGAATTTGGCGATTTAATTTTATAGAATTTAATCTATTGAAAGTTGAATAAAAATCTGAATCTTCAATTTTAAGCTGATTAAAAAAATATTTCAAAGGATTGTAAAATCTATATTGATATCACTGAAGATAACAGAAGCTTCAAAATTGAGTTTGAAACTGTTTTGTTCAGTTTTGAATTTATATCGTTTAAATTGAATTTAAAAATAGCCGTCCGAGGCACAGTCTCGGAATTCGACGAAACCAGTTCCATTGGGTCCGTAATATTGTATCATTATCGGATTTCAATTTTCGTAGCATTTGGAGTTGTTATGTAACTGTACGGTAAGTAAACGCGTTGAGATTTAATCAAATTCAAATTGAAATTTAAAAATTCGAATTTGGTCAACTCAGCCACCCTACTGCCTACTTTGTCTCCTGCCTTTTCCAAGCACGTACGCATCTTGTCCCCTTTTATTTCATTCACAGCAGAATACTTCATCATTTCGTTGAAAAGAAAATAAATGGCCACTCTATTCACAGAAGAAAAAAATATAGACAAACGAAATTCTCGTTCCTCTCCTCAATCAAAATAAAATAACGAACGAAACCCAAAATCCCGATCTTCCTCTTTTCCCCCAGCTTCAATTCGTTTCCAAAGGAAGAAAAAAAAATGAAAACAACTCGTTCCTCTCTTCAACTCAGATCCATTCGAGTTCGCGATAGAGGGTTGGAATCAAAATCGAAGGCGGCGACGATCTGAAGATGAGTCGCGCGCGCTCGCAAGAGGAGCTGGATGCTCGGTAGAACGGCAACGTCGCGATGGTGCGACGACGAAGGCAGCGACGAGGTTGTGTTGGTGGGGTCTTGCGAGCATCGCGATGTTTAGCTAGGGTTTCGCGAGCAGTGGTCTGGGGCGACTACGATCTGGGTGGTGGCAATCGCGAGCATGGCGATGGGTGAAGATGCGGGGATTCACGATGGTTCTCGTGGTGACTACGATCTAGAGTGCGCGCGCGATGGAGGCGATGCCGCGGGGTCTCGAGTTCATGGTCGAGCAGGCGGAGACGATGTCGATCAACTTGGGGTGCGAGCCTGGGTTTCGAGACAGTGAATGCAGTAAGGTATTCGAACTTATTTCTCAAAAACATTAATTTCGATCCAATAAACGCTTATATGTATTTGAAATCTATAGTTTATTTAAAAAATTACAGTAAAATTATATAGGTCAGAAGAAGGAAAATATTTTTAAACAGTGAAGTATATATTTAGATATGTAGTTATGTATTTTAAATGTTAAAGATAATAAAGGAAATTTAGTTTAAATCTAATTTTTAGTTAGATAACTTTATTTAAAGGGAAGAAATCTGTTTAATTTATTGTTAGAAATGATTAAAGAAGAAAATTTAATTTTTTAACTAAAACCTTAGTTAAATGAATTTGTTAAAGAAATTTGGTTTGAAATAAAATCATTGAATAATTAAAATTATCAAATGAAAATTTATTATTCGATCTGTTCGAATATTAATAAATTGTATAATTGCTTATACAAGGTCAAAACTGTGACATCAAGTCGGAAATGGAAAATGGATTGCACGATAAAATCAAAGGTGAGATTTTTCTCACTCAAATGAAATTTGATATTACGGTTATTGATTGATGATTGCTATTGGACGTGATATTAGATATAGTAGGATATCTATATATATGTAGCAATATATACATATTGGCATATGTATATATTGGATTGATTGATTTCCCGCCTCGTATAGCGGATGAGACCCTATTGCGCCGTTAGTAAGCGGATGATTTTTATAAAACCCATATACCGCGATATTCCACCTCGAAGTGGAATTGGTATTGTGCTAACGTCTGTGGATGTAGGGAAACAGGTTGGAGGGATCCAACTGGATTCCTCACCAGTATTTATTTATTTACAGATATTGATGTATATTCTGTTATCATATTGATATATGATGTTTGTTGTTGTGATTGACTAGTTGGTGCTGTTGCATCATCGGATTCAGTTTTGAAGTTTAAAAATAACGACTTTTACTTTAAAAAGATTTTAAAGTGATTTTTGAAAATATACGTTTTATGGAATTTTTGAATTGATTTATAAACGTTAAGATTTATTAAATTGAAGTTGTTAGAAAATAGAAATAGAATTTATAAACGTTGTTTTATAAATTCGAAATCAATTGGATTTGATAAATTAAATATAGAAGGTTGTTAAAGGAGATATATTCGCGATTTTGGATAGCGAATTATTATTGAAATAAAATGTGTAGAAAATAGTGAAATGTAATTAGTGAAGTATATTCACGATTTTGGATAGTGAATATATCGTTAAGTAAAATGGATAGTTTTGGAAAAGTGACATTGAAAATGAAGTTAAACATTTAAAGATGTTTTTAAAATGTATTACGATATCTAATACATAGATTTCAACATTTTTATTGTTGAAATAGACGTTTTCGAAAAATAAGGAAATGGTGGACTATAACACTGTTGTTATAGTAAATGATTTCCGAAAGGAAATGTTTTTATCTAGTATTGTGATTTAAATATCTATCTTAAATTTCGAATCCCTATACTAGTGATTTTGGAGTCGTAGTAACGATGTTTTACGTAACATCCGTTTTGACTCGAATAGATGTTATAGTAAATGATTTCCTTAAAAGAATGAATTTATACTTAATTTTGATTTAAGTATATTGAATATTTTCAAATGTTGAAAATAAATGGATTTGTGAATTACTGACTTATTTTTGAATAAGTATGGAATTGTTTTCCAAAATGAAATAAAACGTTTGAGAATTTATCTTCTTAGAGATAAATTGAAAATGAATATTGAAGTCGATTTGGAAATCGTATATCAGTAGATATTTTTGAAATATAAATTCACTATGGAATTTATAAAAGAAAAGGGAATCTGTTAAAAAAAATATTGATTTATTTTTAAAGTGTGGAAATAATATATCTAGTAGAGAAATTTTGGAAAAATAAATAATTTGGAAAATTATTTGGAATCTGATGATGTTGCGCATCTTTATTGATAGTAAAATAACCGACTATCAATAATTACCTTGAATGGTATTTGTTGTGAATTGGATGAATTTGAATGCCACACTTATTTTTGAATAAGCGCTCACTATTCGGGTTAGCCGGGAAAGGACCATGGGGTCGTATAACCCATTCCGAATATGTGATACGTCGTTATGAATCGCATTTGATGACCGGTGTTGAAGACCGGATATTTTTGAAAACGGAAGGATTACCGTCGAGTTACTCTACATCGGCTGATCTTCGATTTAGAGGTTTTATCACCCTTAGTGACGGGAAGTCCGGACGTGATTAGAAATTTATCCGGATATGCAAGGGCTTCGTGAGAAGTGCCTTCGGTTCTGTTCGATCCCGGAACAGACTTGTATGGATTGTGTGTCTGACGTTACAAATTGTGATATAAAGCTGATTTCTTTCAAATACATTTCTGTTGGTGGCGGAGAATTTATTCTCTTAGCTTAACACCCTTCTCTGAGACGTACGAGCTCAGAGGTTATGTAGTTGAAATTTATCAGCGATATATTCCCAATTTGGTAACGTGGCATACTGAGTGTTGCTGTGAAATGATCAGTGTTTGATCATTTATGATATGATCATTTGTTTGATCTTATATCTTTGTGATCATAGGTTGATCATTTGTTTGACCCGAAGCATGGCTTTGTAGAAAGCGTAGCTTTGTGGACGAGACTTCGTCGAGCCTCACATCCCGGAAATGGTCAAAACAGGAAGGATGCAGCAAGGTTCTAGGGAGTAGCGCCCCTTAGTGTATGTCATTCCTTCTGGATAGAGGTGGTATCATGGTATGGAGCCCAGATACTTAACCTATGTTGATACTGCTTATTATGTGGTTTGTTGCGAATCGGGGATCCTCGGGAAGATCGGTTACGATCGGGGGATGGCATACGCGTGTCAGTAGTTACCTATTTTTGCAGAGGTAACCCGGCCTTGTGTCGGTAGAGATCCGGTTAGGTTCTCGGGACGTCATTTCAGAGGCGTTCCTTCGTGGCATAGGAAGTTCCTTAGCCTGACCATTTGTTGGAAATCCAAAGAAACAATACGAGCCTTGTACGGATTTAGTTGTAGAACCTATCATTCACTTATGGTGACGCCCCACTGTTTGGATGGTAGCTATAGTAGGCATAGTTCGAAATGTCTATGCTGGCTAAGATTTATATTCTACTTTCGAAATGTTTTCTACACTATGCACTAATAATAATACCAAAAATGATTTGATTTTGCGTAGTAAGCATCTTTGACTATCATAAGAAGAAATCTCCTCCAATTCTGCGTTTGCATTGTGTGTGTGGTGGGAGGTCTTATGGTAGTTTCATTTTTCAAAAGCATTGCGAATTTGTTTTATTTTCTTTGTGAAAAATAACTGTTTTATGATCTCACACCAGTCACCATGACTGACTCGGAGTTTATTGTTTCCCTTCTAAACTCTGGGTGCCCACCAATTTCCACACGGGCAGCCTAGAGTTATATTATCAGGATATTCTGGATATTCTGGAGCTGTGGAAGCAAGCTGGATGGCGTAACGTATCACCTATACTTTGTATTATTCCGCTGTGTATTCTGTATGAGGACAAGTTTATATAACTGTCCATTGTTGTATATTAACTCTGATGGTTGATGTATGTATAAACTGATATAGTTCTTTGTTTTAAAAGACTAGTGTTTATCTATTATATATTGTTCCGCTGCGATATGTGAGATTCTGATATTGTTTCTGTATCTGATGTTATTCTGTTGTTCTTTTTCTTCTTCTGCTTTCTTCTTCTTCTCTTTTTCTTCTATCTTTTCTTCTATTTCTTTTTCTTAAAACCCCTCAGGGTTCGTATTTCCGTGCATCTTGAGTTAATCAATGGAATTTAGTGTTTAATCAAGGGTACGGATTTGCGGGTCTTGACATATCTGTTAATTATTTATGTGATGATAATATAGTTTGGCTGATAATTGATTGATTGTTGATGTTTATATTGGACGTTAAATTGTTAGTGATAATGATAAATAGTATGAAAAATTGAAATGGATATAGGATAGTTAACAAATTTTAAAACTGATTTATATGTTAAATTTGATTAGTTGAATATGACCCCTTTTAATTGTTAAATTAATTGACATGTAGAATAGTGATAATTACACTTTGAACCATTGAACGTATGTTTGATTAATTGTTGTAGTGTTAAAATTGAAATCGAATGACAATTGAAGAACCGTATAAATATTAGTGTAATAATCTTTAATCTACATAAAATGATAGTGTAGATTCTAGAAATAATTATATTAATTCGCACAAATAACAATGTGAATTAATACGGTTATTTCGGGATTATTTGAATTGATTATTGGATTGTTGTTATTGATTGTTGTTATTGCTTGTTTATTTACTTTGACACCATCCCAGTTATCACACTGCAAGTTCCCTTTTTTATGCTTTGACTTTGAATTGAATTGGAATCGGGTTGAAATGATAAATACCCAAATTGAACTTTGACCTAGGGTAGAAAATTAAATAAAACCCGATTGGTCAATAATTTGATTTAAAAATAAAATGAATATTTTATTTGAATAAATAATATGGTTTTGAAATGAAGTTGAAATTTGAATTTTAAATGAAAGGAAAATGTTAATATTTAATAATCTAAAACAAAATATTAACAATGTAATTGATGAAAGAATGTTGTTTAATTTGAGAAATGATTGAATTAAGTTTGAAATTATAATTAAGTTTGAAATTATTAAACTTTGAAATGATTTAATAATTAAGTTTGAAATTATAATTAAGTTTGAAATTATTAAACTTTGAAATTATTTAATAGTTAAGTTTTGAATTATTTAATAATTAAATAAGATTGAATTATTTAATGAATTAAATTGAATTGGATTCTTTAATAAGAAAAATTAAACTTTTGAATAAGTGAATCTTTACTTCGTAATAATTGAAATTGAGTTTCTTTATTAATTAAGTTTGGAAAATTATTTAAGTAAGTAAATAAGTGAAATTGAATTTCTTTAACAAGAAATAAAATGTGATTTATTGAAATCAATGTAAGACTTGAAATTTAAAGAATTCGATTTGATGAATTTAATTTAATTCAATTTGTAAGTTTTGATATAAGGAAGTTGAATTTAAATAATGGATTTAATGAATTGGAAATTTAATAGAAATTGTTTTGAATGGCAAATTTACTTAATGAATATTGAATGCAATCGATAAATGAAGTTAAATTGATTTGAATGTTAAATTAAATTAATTTAAATGATTTTGGAATGAAACTTATATACGAACTTGAATCAATATTTGAATTGTTTTAAATAGAAATTGAAATTGAATTGTAAGATCTTGAAATTATGAATGTGGAAGTTTTGAAACGTAATTATTGGAAATTGATTTAGAAAGACAAATGAAATGTTGGTTTACGAATTGAAATTGAAATTGAAATTGATTCGATTTTGAAATATATTAAACGACCAATCGGTGTAATAATTACGAAAGTTATTAAAGAGACCAGAGTCGGTTATGGATATACTCTCTATCTAAACCGAAACCACTTTAATAACTATACGCGGAGTGTGATCCAGAATGAAGTGGTTGGAATGATGTACGTGATGACTGAAGAAAGAGAACGATAATGGATAGCCTTGACACTTGTGTCAAATTGGAAATGACTAAAACAGGAGCCTTGCCGGGCCAATGGAGGGTTAGCTACCTCAAGTGGACACACTTCTTCGAACTACTCATTACTTGTTGTCGATTGGTGCACCCTTGATTTTGGGAGTGTTGTTTCACGGTGTTGCGGGCGCTGCGGCGTTGCGTTCTCACCAGTCCGGATCAGGCAAACGGTAGTATCACTACCTTGGGTATTGCCTCATGTGCCTTGTCATACTTGTATCCCTTTATTCGCGACCACTACGATTTTGGTTTGTACCTTTAGTATATGGATTGCCCTCTGGTGACTTCCGGTTTTGGGGAAACTACGGTCTTGTATATGCTTTTGGGAATAAAAATGTGTTAAGGGTGGAATGGGCCATGACTTAACACTATTTTGATATCTTTATATTACTGATAGACATTATCTACTTATCGTACACTACTACATAGTAGATAGTTTAACGGATCCTTAAAGGATGGTCATTCCAAAACATCCTTTGAGTTACTTGTATTTCAATTGCTATTTCACTTGAGTTGGATTTATTGATATAAGAATGTTAATCCTGACTCGAGTGTCTTGTGTTTTTGCTTTACGCTCGGGTCAGACTGAGTGTACCAGTATTCAAGACTCACCTTTGAAGTTAGAGCTTTGCTTGAAGATCCAGCCATCTATTTTGCTTTCAGTATTCGATGATTCCAGTGATGTATTCTGATTTGTATCTGATGTATCGTGTTACTCTTCCGTTGTATCTGGTTTTACTCTGATATATTTCATATATTCATATAGTAGCTTCATGAACTACTATCTCTTTTATTTCCGCTGCATTTATTACTCTGTGATCTGTGATTATTTTATTTACTATATATGTTCAGTTTTGCCAAATTTAAATTAACAACGCGGTATTTTGAGCAATTCAATTCCGGCATGAGTGTCTTCCTATACACTTATAATGGATGCGGATGGTCCAAAATTACGGGTCATTACAGTTGGTATCAGAGCTTTGGTAGCTCTAGGCAAAACTTAGCATATAGGGTAAATGTATTTACAGAATCACTCTCATTCGAGTTTCAATCTCTTCCTTCTGACTCAATTCCTTTGAATTTTGGAACGTTCCCCTCGGTTTCGAAATTCATTCGTGTTCCCCACTATTCGTATTCTTCTGAATTCTGGAGTATCACATAACTCCATTTCGAATGATCGTTATAATGAGTTGGCGGTCCTACCAATCTCAAATTGATTTGTAAAGGGGTAAAACTCCTTTACAATAAGCATTGGTTTACCGGAGATTTCTGTATCCTCGGTTTACGATGCTATCTATCTCCTGCTATACCTGAATTCTATTTCTCGAGATCGGATGTTGATTTACCTTGGAATTCAGCATCGATCTTATTATTGAAGTCACGGTCGATCCTGTTAAGATTGCCCGTAAATTAAATAAGCTTATCCATCTCCCGATTCTGTTAATCGAACTATCTTATCTTCTGTTTCGAACTTATTATAGAAAAAAATTCTCTTTGATTTGAGTCCATCAAATTTGAATCTCTCTCCTTGCTTTGAATTCATTCCTGTACCGTCGAGCAAAGAAATGTATTTGTAAACTAATATATAAATGTTTTATATATTGTGTTGTTTGAGTTGTTGATGTTGATTTGGGTTTTCGATCGATTCGTCTGATTAACGCTATCGATAGGATTTCCAAAACACTTGAGCAGAGAAAACTGACACAATATCGTTTTCAAATTTGGTAAACAAAAAAAATAGTTGTATGATTATATTATATATAAATATAAGTTTTCTGAAATTAAATTGTTAATGAATTTGTTGTCAGAAATAATAATATTTGATTTTCATTTATTGTTTTGTAAACCATTGATTATTGCATAATATAAATAAATGAATTTATGAAACTCGGTTATAATTTGATTTGGGATTTGAAAGGAATTTAAATAAAGAATTTGAGAATTTAATTTCTGGTGATTTCAAACTTTGATTTGAAGTTTTAAAGTGTATAGTATTTAAAATGTTTTCGAATATAAATCATTTTCAAAGAATTTTAAAATATTGAAACCAGTGCTCTTCTCTTTGTCGCTGGAAAATAATTTCGGTGATGGCGGTCGCATCATCGACATTCATTTTCGAGTTTCAAAGTGGAGAAACCATTCTGTAGCTTTGCTATAGTTTTGTTTGGAAAATATTTTAATTTGAATTTCTTAAGTATGATTTGATTTATATATACATGGGTATATTATTTTAAATTTAATTTGATTTAGTATATATAGTATATACATAATTATCTCTAAAGGATTTGAAATAAAGCGGAAATTTAATTCTTAAAATCATGTTAAAAGATGTTGTCAATTATAAATAAAGCTAAATTTGGAATAAGTATTTAAACTTGAAATAATTGAATTTGAAAATTTTATTTGTATAGTACTAAATTGCATTTCAAAATAACTTACCTAAATTATTTAGAAGTTAAAATGTAATTGGATAATATACAATATAAAATAATTTTATAAATAAAATTTGGGTGTTTATAATAAATGTTATACACTAAATTTTGATTATAAAGATGTTAATAGAGTTAGATAGGATAATAAGTAAAACTCAGTTAATAATGAAATAAATTTGTTTTGAAAGAATTAATAAATTTATTTTGAAAAGAATTAATAAATTGAAATTAGATCAACTTATGAAAATACCTTGAATTTAAAAGCAATTAGTAAATATAAATTAATTTAAATCGAAACTTTTATGGTTTAAATTAATTTATATGGATTAAATATATGTGATTAGATATATTAAGTAGAATAAATTTAACAATAATATGGAATAAAGAAGAATTTAAAATTGTTGAAGAAAATATGATTATAATAAAAGACTATTCAAATTTATGGTTTTAAAATTTTAAATTGAAGAAATGGGATAATAAGATAATGAATTTAGAAATAGTTGAGATTGATTTTAGTGAAATCAAATGGATTAAATCAATTATTGAATATCAATTAATAAAAATTTTGAATTTATATGGTTTAAATTAATTGCTATTTTTTATTTCAAATCTGTTTTTCTTTCTGGTTGTTTCTATTCTCCTACCTCGTTCCTTTTCGGGGATGAAAAGTTTTGAGTGGGGAGAGTGTAACGACCCGTAAATTTCAACTGTTTTAATAACATAATTAGTTAAAATTTTGCGAAATTTTAAACGATAAAATTTTGAAATAAAAATTTAATATTTGGAATACGTCTAGTTAAACATAGCGACTGGTAAATTTTCGTCCGAAAATATGAAAGTTTATTTCGCACGTTAATTCACTTCAATTTAATCAGTTAAAAAGCGATGAAAATAAAATGTTTTCAGAACCAAAATATTTTTACATAGGAAAATTCTAAACCATCTTCTGAGCAAGATGTCAGTTTATCGTTTTTCCAAATTCGGACATCTTTGGCTCCGTCGATCTTAATCTTCTACGTTTTTCTTGCATTTTTCCGCCTGTAGAAAATTCGAATTTTTATAATTAAATCGTACTGCTAATATCTGTATACCGTTTTGATCGTCTCGTCGTACTGATCTCTACGGTATATTTATCTCTGTGTTTTGATGTCCGGTACGCGACGGAATCTGTAAAACGTCGAATCGTATCGGTACCGGTTTCGTACCTTCTGTTTATTTCGTGTCCATTCAAATTTCACGTGAATAACTCAATGGTCTCTTGCTTTAAATGTGTCTATTAATTTGTGCATGGCCTTTTGTTTTCCTAGAAGATATAGCTAAATTTTGATATTCTCAAGTTTGAACATTTCATTAAAGTTGTTTCAGTTCATTCATTTTGATCTGTGGCCTACTTCTTTCTCTCTACTAAACTTCATCTTCATTTCATATTCCCTCCGCCTTTCACTCTCCTACTCCATTGCCTTCCTCGAAAGCTTGCAGCCTATATTTTTCGCATGCTCCACCATTTATGCCACCGCGTCACCCAGCCTTCGAAACTACTGACGCGCTGCTCGGCCTCAACCACCTCTCCAAAGCCACGAACACCAAGCCATCGCCTCCGCCCGCATTCCTTTCTCTCCACCATGCTTCGCCAACCAAAACCACCACAGCCTATAGCGCCTCCGACCTCAGCTCGTCCTACCCCTGACCGTAGCCGAGCCTGCTACAAGCGAACCCTGCCACTTGCCTTCCGCCTGCCACCATCTTTCCTTCCGCTACCACTTCGCCACTAACTTCGTCAAACCGTACACCTTCCACCACTCGAAGATCAACCGAACACCCACCTCGCTCCACTGCCGCACCTACCCAGATCGCCTCCGCCCAGATTCCTCCACGTCGTCTGATCCTCTCCGTCGCGCTCGACTCATTAGATAGCTTGCGGTCCATTTTGTCATCTACTCGATCTGTTAGCACGTAAGTATATATTTAGTTGTATACATGCGTTTGGGATTTGAATTTGAAAGCAAGTATATACGGTTAGTTTTTTTCGAACATATATATGAGTTTATATATAAAGAATTTCAGTCGTTAGATATATATATATTGCTAACTTATATAAAACTGTGGGTTGGTTATATGTTGAGTTGCATAGGTTAACATATATAACTTGCTAAGTTGTTCACCTGATTTGATGATTTGTATCTTTGTTACAGTGGTATATATATTTGTATAGTTTATATATAAAAGTTTATAAAGTATAGATATGGGTACTTTTTGGCTATAGTTAGAATAGTTTACCGTATATATATTTATTACTGTTATATAATTGCTTATATCTACTAGTATATATTTCTATTTTGTGTATATAATTTTCGTATATGCATAGTGTGCATAAGATATAACGGTTGGGTGATGATTTGAAAGAAAAAAAAAGTACACATTTAATATGTATATATAATCAACAGTTTTCAGTTTTTGTAGTATAATTGTTTTGGATAACGTGAGTCTATATTGATTTAAACCATAATATACTTACGGTTATTTTAAAGTATATCTGCTTGAAAATTTTTGTTAGCCCGTTATTTATATTTTAGCTGCATATTTTCATATACGCTAGTCTATAATATTTTATAAAGTAAGATTTTATATGAGTTTAGTTTCATAGTATTATATGTATATTATATAGATTTAAAGTTTATACAGCTTAATATAAGTTTATGTTTGATTGTAAATATGGTCACATATGTTTTATATTAGTCTATATATTTATTGTTTTATAAGTTGGGTTCACTTTTCATTTTGTACCCTTATTCCAAGTAAAATTATATATATATTTCGCCTGTACCCATATTGTTTGAATATATTTCATAGTGTTGCACATATATGATGCTCAACTTTTAAACATCTGTTAGTTAAATCATAGGTATATGTGTAAGTGTGCATTAGTATCTATTTATACTATGTGCGTTTTATATATATGTAGAAGGTGTGCGTGTGTTTATATAGGGTGCAAGAATATCAAGTGTTGCATTGATTACCCAGATGATTATTGTCCACACATTGAATGTATTATTATATTAAAAGTGTTGGTTTTCATTTACATAGTACACATTTTAGTGTATAGGAATTTGATTTTATACCAGGGTTCCATACATTATTTTAGCGTTGTTTAAATAATGTATAAGTATATATGAGTATGAAATGTTTCAGGTGAATAAATGTTAGTTATATATATTAATTTTATATAAAGTATATGTGAACTTAGTTTCCAAATACATATAGATTTTTTTTATGGGTATGAAGTTAAATATTGATTTGAAATATATGCGTTTAAAATTAGAACATGATACAATTTTATATCATTTCAATTATACCTTTTATCTTCATCAATCCGGTTCTGATTGATACCGCCCATTCTGATTTATCAGCTTTGTTCATCGATTCGTGCCAATCTAGCTTGTTTGAGAGTCGTGCTTGCATTCATAACTCAAATTCGGTGTCAAATATCTTCTCTAGCCTCAAAAGGTGAGCACTCACTCACGATTAACGTTCTTTTATTTATTAAATCTGATTTCAATTGAAACGACAATTGAAATATGCTGCTGTTAGTAAATTACACTATTATATATGTTATTACCTGTATCAGTTCACCTGTGACATCTGACACCATTATCTGTTAATTATTTATGTGATGATAATACAGTTTGGCTGATAATTGATTGATTGTTGATGTTTATATTGGACGTTAAATTGTTAGTGATAAATGATTAATAGTATGAAAAATTGAAATGGATATAGGATAGTTAACAAATTTTAAAACTGATTTATATGTTAAATTTGATTAGTTGAATATGACCCCTTTTAATTGTTAAATTAATTGACATGTAGAATAGTGATAATTACACTTTGAACCATTGAACGTATGTTTGATTAATTGTTGTAGTGTTAAAATTGAAATCGAATGACAATTGAAGAACCGTATAAATATTAGTGTAATAATCTTTAATCTACATGAAATGATAGTGTAGATTCTAGAAATAATTATATTAATTCGCACAAATAACAATGTGAATTAATACGGTTATTTCGGGATTATTTGAATTGATTATTGGATTGTTTTTATTGATTGTTGTTATTGCTTGTTTATTTACTTTGACACCATCCCAGTTATCACACTGCAAGTTCCCTTTACTATGCTTTGATTTTGAATTGAATTGGAATCGGGTTGAAATGATAAATACCCAAATTGAACTTTGACCTAGGATAGAAAATTGAATAAAACCCGATTGGTCAATAATTTGATTTAAAAATAAAATGAAGATTTTATTTGAATAAATAATATGGTTTTGAAATGAAGTTGAAATTTGAATTTTAAATGAAAGGAAAATGTTAATATTTAATAATCTGAAACAAAATATTAACAATGTAATTGATGAAAGAATGTTGTTTAATTTGAGAAATGATTGAATTAGGTTTGAAATTATAATTAAGTTTGAAATTATTAAACTTTGAAATGATTTAATAATTAAGTTTGAAATTATAATTAAGTTTGAAATTATTAAACTTTGAAATTATTTAGTAGTTAAGTTTTGAATTATTTAATAATTAAATAAGATTGAATTATTTAATGAATTAAATTGAATTGGATTCTTTAATAAGAAAAATTGAACTTTTGAATAAGTGAATCTTTACTTCGTAATAATTGAAATTGAGTTTCTTTATTAATTAAGTTTGTAAAATTATTTAAGTAAGTAAATAAGTGAAATTGAATTTCTTTAACAAGAAATAAAATGTGATTTATTGAAATCAATGTAAGACTTGAAATTTAAAGAATTCGATTTGATGAATTTAATTTAATTCAATTTGTAAGTTTTGATATAAGGAAGTTGAATTTAAATAATGGATTTAATGAATTGGAAATTTAATAGAAATTGTTTTGAATGGCAAATTTACTTAATGAATATTGAATGCAATCGATAAATGAAGTTAAATTGATTTGAATGTTAAATTAAATTAATTTAAATGATTTCGGAATGAAACTTATATACGAACTTGAATCAATATTTGAATTGTTTTAAATAGAAATTGAAATTGAATTGTAAGATCTTAAAATTATGAATGTGGAAGTTTTGAAACGTAATTATTGGGAATTGATTTAGAAAGACAAATGAAATGTTGGTTTACGAATTGAAATTGAAATTGAATTTGATTCGGTTTTGAAATATATTAAACGACCAATCGGTGTAATAATTACGAAAGTTATTAAAGAGACCGGAGTCGGTTATGGATATACTCTCTATCTAAACCGTAACCACTTTAATAACTATACGTGGAGTGTGATCCAGAATGAAGTGGTTGGAATGATGTACGTGATGACTGAAGAAAGAGAACGATAATGGATAGCCTTGACACTTGTGTCAAATTGGAAATGACTAAAACAGGAGCCGTGCCGGGCCAATGGAGGGTTAGCTACCTCAAGTGGACACACTTCTTCAAACTACTCATTACTTGTTGTCGATTTGTAACGACCCGATATTTTCAACCATTCGCATCCATTATAAGTGTATAGGTAGACACTCATGCCGGAGTTGAATTGCTCAAAATACCGCGTTGTAATTAAAATTTGGCAAATCTCAAAATATACAGTAAATAAATATAATCACAGATCACAGACACAGAGTAAAATAATGCAGCGGAAGTAAAAGAAATAGTAGTTCATGAAGCTACTATATAAATATATCAGAGTACATAAGATACAATAGAAGAAATAGAGTACAACGGAAGTATAAATAAGATAACCAAGTACAAGCTGAACAGAGCAACATAACTGAAGTCGATAGAACAAGACTAGCAGATAATCTCCAGCGATTCAAATCTCCAGAAGGTGGAAATCCAAATCTGTGAATACTCAGGCTGACCCGAGCGTAAAGCAAAACACAAACACTCGAGTCAGGACAATATATACTTATATAATATAAACCAACTCAAGTGAACTGTAATAAGGTACAAGTAACTTAAAGAATGCTTGGGACCGCCCATTCTTTAAGGATCCGTTAAACTATCTACTATGTAGTAATATTCGCTATTATAATAATGTCTAATCAGTAAAGTATAATCATATAGAAAATAGCGTTAAGGGGATGGAGAACCTTAACGCGGTCGGATCTTAAAATCATAATCGTAGTAAAGCTCGATATGGTAGGTGACACGGCACAACTAGGCAATGCCAGGGTAGATATACCAATTACGCATCCGGACTAGTGGTGACGCATAGCAGCCACTACCGCCCACCTCGAACAACACTCCCAATCAAGGGTGGCCACCAAATCAATCACAAGTAATAGAATGGTATCGAAGAAGTGTGTCCGATCAGAGGTGCTACCTCATTGGTCCGTCAATCGCTCCTGTTTTAGCCACCTTATGCCAACTCACGGGAGTTGGGTCCACGTATATACCTTAGGATCGTCGCCACCATCCTACTTCATTCTGGAATCTCCACCGCGTACACGGTTGTCAAAGTGGTTTTCGGTATCGACAGAGAGTATGTCCATATCCGATCCCGGTCTCTTTGCCAACCAATCGTTATTATAACCCGTGGTTATAACTTTTAAAAACAATACTTTACTTCAAAATAAAATATCATATCAAAATAAAGATTTATCATTTCCAAATCATTTCAATATTCCAAAATATCATATCTTCCAAAACTTAAATTTCAAATCATCTCAATATCAAAATATCATATCTTTGATAGTTATACTTCAAAACCAAAAATCATTTTTATTTCAAAACTATACCCATTTCAAAACAATATCATTTCCATTTCAAACATATATTCACCTTTCAAATAGTCTATACTTTCAAAGTTATAATTCTTTTGAAACTAAAACATTTGAAATCATTATACTTTAAAAAATCACAACATTTCGAAAACATATATTTGAAATCATCTTTTAATTCTACAAATTTACAAATTTATTAAATTAAACCCAAATTCCAAATTTTTATTTTTATTTCAAACCATCATTTTCAACTCAAATTCAGTTTACTAACAAACCATTTCAAATCTTATAAATTTCAAATATAGGTTTAATTCACAAAATACAATATTCAATCTTTAGTATATTTCAAAGCTTAAATATCCCACATTTCATAAATTCAAAATCATATATATACATTTCAAAATATCAAAATATTATTCAAAACATCATTCATTTATATTTCATTTAAATACCATTTAAATCCATTCATTTTATTAAATTTAAATACCATTTTAAACTCACATTAGAAATCAAATTCTTCCACTTAAATATCTCTTCATTATCTTTAGAAATTTAACATTTAATTTCCCAAAATTATATCATTTTCCAGAGATTATTTTTCATTAAAATTAATTTAAAACAACAAAATATAGTTTCCGTAGCACTTATAAAATGCTACGTAAAGTTATAGTTTAAAACAGTTAATTAACAAAAGACAGCGTTAAATGCTGTAATAGATTTCTTTTAAGTTTCAATTAACTTACATGTTAAGTTTAACCACTATAGCACTTACAAAGTGCTATAATAGCCTTTATTTCAAATTAACCTTTTAGTTCATTTAAAACACTACAACATTTACAAAATGCTGTAATATCCTTTACATTACATTTCAAAATGTTGTTAAATCATATTCAGAGTTTTATTTACAATTCCACAAATAATTAACTTTTAATATAAATCATTTTAACTTATAAAATCATATATTTCACATTTAACACAATCATTTAAATACCTTTATTTCTATGATTTTATAAAGTCAAATTTCCATACAAAAATCAAATTTAATAACAATTAAATTTTCATTTCTTTAATTAAATTATTAACTTAACAACTAAGTTTAAATTTCCAAAAATATAGCTTATTTCCATTTATTTTACTTAATTAAAATTTCACTTTTAAACAAATTTCACAAAATTCAATTTAAGTTATATTTCCAAATTCAGCTTAAATGTTCATTTATTCCATATTTTAATTTATACAAAATCATTAACACCTTTAAAACATTATTATTACTTAATAAAAATCATTAAATTCATCTTTAAATCAAATTTGTCATATTTTCTTACTTTACAAAAATTCCATTTATAAACAAAATCATAAATTCCAAAATTAACTTATATTTCAAATTCTACTTCACCATTTACTTAATTCACTTATTTAATTTGTAGAAAATCACAAATACTTTATAGAAATCATTTTAATGAAATTTAAATCAAAATACCATAATATTTACATTAAAAAAAGTATTTTAAAAATTTCAAAAAAATATATAAACCACGGGTCTGTATATAATTTTCTAGCCTAGGTCAAGTGATACGGATATGTATCATTTCAATCCGCAGTTTACAAAGAAAAACCGGGTTTTATCATTTCAAACCCGCAATCCCAAGTAATATAAATAAATAAATAAAAACCATTCAGGCCTATCATTTCAGCCCATAACGATTTTTCCCTATTCTAAAGTCCGTTCGGGTATGTATCATTTCAACCCATAGTGATTCTAATCTACAGGGAACTTGCAGTGTGATAAACAGATATAAATAATAGAATAGCATGAAATAATAGTAACATATGATATAATAAGTGTAATAACAGGTGTGAACATCATATGATAATAATATAAACATATATAACATGATGATATACATTACAGATTCAAATGGTGTCGGTTTATCAGTTATATAGGTACATATTGTCTGGTGAGAATAACTCACCTGTTAAAGCTGGAGATTAGCGATCAAACACACAGAATAGATTCCAGAAAGCACAACAAGCACGATATAGCATGACTTTTGATTTGAATGAATAGAGAGCCTTGATATTTATCTTGTAAACAATAACCAAAACAAGGCAATATACACATGAGTATTCAACCAAACTACATTGAAATAAATTGGAATTAAAAAGCAACAAAGACAAGATAACTTGACCTTTCTACAACCATTCAAAAGCTCGACCAAGGGGGTTCATTTCTCAGCTATGATGATTATATAGCTCAGGTTTGGCACCATAACTCACGACTAGAAGGAGTATGGAGTGGTAGGGTTATAACATGAAGCATACAAATGGTCAAGGCAACATATATGAAGTTTTTGAGCACAACAAGGCTCGGCCTTGGGTCAAGTGGGGCTTGGCCATACTTGTACAGGTTTGGACATGTCAGGTCAGATCTAAAACTGATGGTCAGAGGTGATGTGATGGCTGGAGGTGGTGGCTATGGGGTGGACAAAGTGATAGGTGAAGGGTATAGTGCAAACATTGGCTTCGCTAGCATGTTTTGTGGAGTTTTGGTCATCAAAGTGGTTCGGCTATGGGTCCTTGGGCTTGGCCAGTGGGTGCTACAGGTCTTTTCATTGCTGGAGTGGTGTGTGGTGATCAGGTTAGAGGTGGTGGATGTGGCCTAGGTGGTGGTTGAGGTGGATGAGCAAGTAGTGATCAATTTTGCATTGTTTTGGACATTGTTTGCATTTTTGGTGAAGTTTGGCTTCAAGGAGGGTTCGGCCATGGTCTAACCTGAAGTGGTGGGTGGTGATGATGCCAAGGAGGAGAGGTAGGGGATGGTGGCTGTGGCTATGGTGAGGAGGCCATGCAAATAGAAGAGAGAAATAAGGCAAAAGTATGGAAAAATGGAAGAAAAAGTGTAAAAAGAGGAGGCCATTACCAAGGAAGTTTGAAGAAGCCGTGAGAAATGAGAAGTGCTGAAGTTTTTCACGTGAAAAGTGAATGTAATGCACGGCTAAGAATGATAATGTACAGCAAATAATGCAAATGAATGAGGGGTTGTGAAATTTGAAGAGTTTTGAAGGTGAAAAGGCTTATGTTTTGCACTTTTTAAAACCTTTGGTATTTCCTTTTCTCTTTGGTTTTCAATACACAAAATAAACTCAGAAATGTTATTTACAACTGAAACAAAGTAGTAGGAAATAAAAATAAATAATTAAATTTAAAAGAAATGGAAAAGGAATTACAAAAATTGCTTAAAAATTGCAAATAGTGTCCAAAAATTAAAGAAAAATAACCATTGGCTTTGAAAAATTATTTGCTTCACTTTAAAAATATTTAAACCAAAACTTGAAATAAAAATGATTTTTAAAACATTTTTAAAGTGAAATAAATAATTAAATTTTAATTAAATAGGTTTTAAATCAAGAAAATGGCTTAAAATGCAAACTAGGCTTTAAAATAGAAAATAAATGCAATAAGCCTTGGAAAAATTCAAACATCACTTTAAATATTTTAAAAGACAAAAATATATGTAACATAACATATAATACAAATTATAATAACATATATCAAGTAAAAATATCATTTTTATAAATTAAAACAAAGAATATTGTTAAATGACTCAATATACACACAACATTGAAAATAGTATAACTTTCACAATTTAATTCTGTTTTCAACGAAACGAAAAGCAGTATTCATGTTATTAAATCTATTTTCATAATAAAAGATAAAACTTAAGATTTTAAATAATTTTAAATTTGATGTTTAAAAGTCAAAGTTTGAACAGTTGACCAGAAATTCACTTTTCTGGAAATATTTAAATTATACTAGTTTGAACTATAAATCACTTAATAATCAACATTTATATTTAAAAATGAAATGTTTGAAAAAAAACAAATTTAAAATAATTTAAAAATAAAATAAAGTCCAATTTAAATAATATACAAAAATCTAGGGTTGTTACACTCTCCCCCACTCAAAACTTTTCGTCCCCGAAAAGGAATGAGGTACGGGAAAGCATAGAAAAAGATAGAGTGAAATAAGATTAAGACAAGATGACAAGAAGATTGAAATTTTACCTGATAACTTTTGTTATAGGTAAGTTTAACAAGGTGGAGATGGTCTTCCCAAGATTCTCCAGAATCAGGAACACAAGTACGAAAAGATCCTCTAGAATCTGATTCACTCTTTCCGCTTGACCGGCGGTCTATGGGTGGAAAGCAGTGCTCAGATTTAAAATGAGTACCGAAGATTATAAAGATTATAGAAAGATTTCTAAGCAAAAAGATTATAGATAGATGCCTATACCAGTCTGTAGTAAGATAAGGAAAAATAAGGACAACTAACAGACAGTTTGAAAAACAAAATTAGGTAATAAGTTTGAAAAACAAAATAAGATAATAGGTTTGAAATTTCCATGGTTTCAGCTTAACTGATAATTAATTTTACACAAGTTAAATAAATCTTAACTATCTCTAATTTCATTATCTTATCATCAAATTTTCTTAAACAAACAATCTCTAAAATCATGATTTGATTAAAATTAAGTGTATAACATTCAATAAATTTAATTCTTCTTTATTCCTAATTATAATTAAATTTATCCCTCTCAAATATTTTATCACCTATGTTAAATATGCTTACACTTATTATAACTGTTTTAATTTATTCCTAATTCCCTTAACATCATTTGTATTGTAAATTATTCAATTAACCCTTTTAGTCTATTTACCTGTGTTAATCTTTTTATAACTAAAATTTTAAGTGTATAATATTTATTATAACCACTCAAATTTTATTTATAAAAATCTTTTTATATTGTATATTATCCAATTACATTGTTGACTTCTAAAAATTAAGGTAAGTTATATTGGAATGCAATTGAGAATTATACAAATAAAACTTTCTAAAATTAATATACACTATAAACATCCTAATTCAATCATTTCAAGCTTGGATCATCTATTCAAAAATTTTGATTTTCTTTTTATACTTGAAGTTATTATTTAAGATAGAATTTAAGAATAAAATCTCTGATTCCTTTCAAACCATTTAGAGATAGATAAATGTATGTACATAATTTGTCAAATCAAATTTAAATCATATATCTATATATTTTATAAATCAATCATATTTTAGAAATTTATATCAATCAAGTTTCCCAAAACAAAGCTGTAGCAAGACTACAGAATGGTTTCTTCACTTCGAAACTCAAAAATGAATGTCGATGATGCTGCAGTCATCACCGAAATTATTTTCCAGCGACAAAAAGAAGAGCACTTAATTTTTAAACTTTAAAATCCTTTAGAGACAAAAAAAAATTTATTCAAAAATACTTTAAATAATATCCTTTTAAAAATTTTAAACACAAGGTTTGAAATCCATCGGAAATTAAACTCTTTAAATTTCTTGTTTTAAATTCATTTCAGTTCCCAAATAAATTTATAAACAACTATTTATAAATTCCTTTGTAGAACAATAAATGATAAATCAAGTATTATCATTTTAAATAATCAATTTAAACCAATTTATTAAGTTCCATAAATTTACTTATATATTAAAATTTATTTAATTAACCAAATTTTAAAATAATATTGTATCGGTTTGTTCTGTCAAAGTGTTTTAGAAATCCTATCGATAGCGTTGATCAGACGAATCGATCGGAAACCCAAATCGACATCAACAACTCAAACAACACAATATATAATAAAATATAGATTTAAAAGTACAATTAAAAATGTTGGAGATAGTTTAGAAACAAAGACAAGATGATTAATTAACAAAATATGAAGATGGATAAGCTTAGATAAATCGCGGGCAACCTTAACCGGGTCAACCGTGACTTAATGAATAAGAGCAAATGTGGATTTTCCTGGGGTAAATCTACATCCGATCTCAAGAGATAGTGTTTGGAATAACAAAAGATATTAGCATCTAAACCAAGGATAAATATAAATCTCTGGTGAATCGATGCAAATTTGTAAAGGAGTTTTCCCCCTTTTACAAGTCATTAGAATATTGGCGAGACCACCAATTCACTATAAAGCTCATTCGAAGCGGAGTTATGGGATACTCCAGAATCAAAAGAAGATGAATAGTGAGGGACAAGAATGAATTTTGGAACCGCAGGGAACGTTCCAAAAATTCAAAGGAAATCCGAATCAAGAGGAAAAGATTCAAACTCGAACGAAAGTGATTCTGTAAATAAATCTACTCCATATGCTGAGTTTTGCCTCAAAGCCAAAGCTCCGATACCAACTGTAACGACCCGATATTTTCAACCATTCGCATCCATTATAAGTGTATAGGTAGACACTCATGCCGGAGTTGAATTGCTCAAAATACCGCGTTGTAATTAAAATTTGGCAAATCTCAAAATATACAGTAAATAAATATAATCACAGATCACAGACACAGAGTAAAATAATGCAGCGGAAGTAAAAGAAATAGTAGTTCATGAAGCTACTATATAAATATATCAGAGTACATAAGATACAATAGAAGAAATAGAGTACAACGGAAGTATAAATAAGATAACCAAGTACAAGCTGAACAGAGCAACATAACTGAAGTCGATAGAACAAGACTAGCAGATAATCTCCAGCGATTCAAATCTCCAGAAGGTGGAAATCCAAATCTGTGAATACTCAGGCTGACCCGAGCGTAAAGCAAAACACAAACACTCGAGTCAGGACAATATATACTTATATAATATAAACCAACTCAAGTGAACTGTAATAAGGTACAAGTAACTTAAAGAATGCTTGGGACCGCCCATTCTTTAAGGATCCGTTAAACTATCTACTATGTAGTAATATTCGCTATTATAATAATGTCTAATCAGTAAAGTATAATCATATAGAAAATAGCGTTAAGGGGATGGAGAACCTTAACGCGGTCGGATCTTAAAATCATAATCGTAGTAAAGCTCGATATGGTAGGTGACACGGCACAACTAGGCAATGCCAGGGTAGATATACCAATTACGCATCCGGACTAGTGGTGACGCATAGCAGCCACTACCGCCCACCTCGAACAACACTCCCAATCAAGGGTGGCCACCAAATCAATCACAAGTAATAGAATGGTATCGAAGAAGTGTGTCCGATCAGAGGTGCTACCTCATTGGTCCGTCAATCGCTCCTGTTTTAGCCACCTTATGCCAACTCACGGGAGTTGGGTCCACGTATATACCTTAGGATCGTCGCCACCATCCTACTTCATTCTGGAATCTCCACCGCGTACACGGTTGTCAAAGTGGTTTTCGGTATCGACAGAGAGTATGTCCATATCCGATCCCGGTCTCTTTGCCAACCAATCGTTATTATAACCCGTGGTTATAACTTTTAAAAACAATACTTTACTTCAAAATAAAATATCATATCAAAATAAAGATTTATCATTTCCAAATCATTTCAATATTCCAAAATATCATATCTTCCAAAACTTAAATTTCAAATCATCTCAATATCAAAATATCATATCTTTGATAGTTATACTTCGAAACCAAAAATCATTTTTATTTCAAAACTATACCCATTTCAAAACAATATCATTTCCATTTCAAACATATATTCACCTTTCAAATAGTCTATACTTTCAAAGTTATAATTCTTTTGAAACTAAAACATTTGAAATCATTATACTTTAAAAAATCACAACATTTCGAAAACATATATTTGAAATCATCTTTTAATTCTACAAATTTACAAATTTATTAAATTAAACCCAAATTCCAAATTTTTATTTTTATTTCAAACCATCATTTTCAACTCAAATTCAGTTTACTAACAAACCATTTCAAATCTTATAAATTTCAAATATAGGTTTAATTCACAAAATACAATATTCAATCTTTAGTATATTTCAAAGCTTAAATATCCCACATTTCATAAATTCAAAATCATATATATACATTTCAAAATATCAAAATATTATTCAAAACATCATTCATTTATATTTCATTTAAATACCATTTAAATCCATTCATTTTATTAAATTTAAATACCATTTTAAACTCACATTAGAAATCAAATTCTTCCACTTAAATATCTCTTCATTATCTTTAGAAATTTAACATTTAATTTCCCAAAATTATATCATTTTCCAGAGATTATTTTTCATTAAAATTAATTTAAAACAACAAAATATAGTTTCCGTAGCACTTATAAAATGCTACGTAAAGTTATAGTTTAAAACAGTTAATTAACAAAAGACAGCGTTAAATGCTGTAATAGATTTCTTTTAAGTTTCAATTAACTTACATGTTAAGTTTAACCACTATAGCACTTACAAAGTGCTATAATAGCCTTTATTTCAAATTAACCTTTTAGTTCATTTAAAACACTACAACATTTACAAAATGCTGTAATATCCTTTACATTACATTTCAAAATGTTGTTAAATCATATTCAGAGTTTTATTTACAATTCCACAAATAATTAACTTTTAATATAAATCATTTTAACTTATAAAATCATATATTTCACATTTAACACAATCATTTAAATACCTTTATTTCTATGATTTTATAAAGTCAAATTTCCATACAAAAATCAAATTTAATAACAATTAAATTTTCATTTCTTTAATTAAATTATTAACTTAACAACTAAGTTTAAATTTCCAAAAATATAGCTTATTTCCATTTATTTTACTTAATTAAAATTTCACTTTTAAACAAATTTCACAAAATTCAATTTAAGTTATATTTCCAAATTGAGCTTAAATGTTCATTTATTCCATATTTTAATTTATACAAAATCATTAACACCTTTAAAACATTATTATTACTTAATAAAAATCATTAAATTCATCTTTAAATCAAATTTGTCATATTTTCTTACTTTACAAAAATTCCATTTATAAACAAAATCATAAATTCCAAAATTAACTTATATTTCAAATTCTACTTCACCATTTACTTAATTCACTTATTTAATTTGTAGAAAATCACAAATACTTTATAGAAATCATTTTAATGAAATTTAAATCAAAATACCATAATATTTACATTAAAAAAAGTATTTTAAAAATTTCAGAAAAATATATAAACCACGGGTCTGTATATAATTTTCTAGCCTAGGTCAAGTGATACGGATATGTATCATTTCAATCCGCAGTTTACAAAGAAAAACCGGGTTTTATCATTTCAAACCCGCAATCCCAAGTAATATAAATAAATAAATAAAAACCATTCAGGCCTATCATTTCAGCCCATAACGATTTTTCCCTATTCTAAAGTCCGTTCGGGTATGTATCATTTCAACCCATAGTGATTCTAATCTACAGGGAACTTGCAGTGTGATAAACAGATATAAATAATAGAATAGCATGAAATAATAGTAACATATGATATAATAAGTGTAATAACAGGTGTGAACATCATATGATAATAATATAAACATATATAACATGATGATATACATTACAGATTCAAATGGTGTCGGTTTATCAGTTATATAGGTACATATTGTCTGGTGAGAATAACTCACCTGTTAAAGCTGGAGATTAGCGATCAAACACACAGAATAGATTCCAGAAAGCACAACAAGCACGATATAGCATGACTTTTGATTTGAATGAATAGAGAGCCTTGATATTTATCTTGTAAACAATAACCAAAACAAGGCAATATACACATGAGTATTCAACCAAACTACATTGAAATAAATTGGAATTAAAAAGCAACAAAGACAAGATAACTTGACCTTGCTACAACCATTCAAAAGCTCGACCAAGGGGGTTCATTTCTCAGCTATGATGATTATATAGCTCAGGTTTGGCACCATAACTCACGACTAGAAGGAGTATGGAGTGGTAGGGTTATAACATGAAGCATACAAATGGTCAAGGCAACATATATGAAGTTTTTGAGCACAACAAGGCTCGGCCTTGGGTCAAGTGGGGCTTGGCCATACTTGTACAGGTTTGGACATGTCAGGTCAGATCTGAAACTGATGGTCAGAGGTGATGTGATGGCTGGAGGTGGTGGCTATGGGGTGGACAAAGTGATAGGTGAAGGGTATAGTGCAAACATTGGCTTCGCTAGCATGTTTTGTGGAGTTTTGGTCATCAAAGTGGTTCGGCTATGGGTCCTTGGGCTTGGCCAGTGGGTGCTACAGGTCTTTTCATTGCTGGAGTGGTGTGTGGTGATCAGGTTAGAGGTGGTGGATGTGGCCTAGGTGGTGGTTGAGGTGGATGAGCAAGTAGTGATCAATTTTGCATTGTTTTGGACATTGTTTGCATTTTTGGTGAAGTTTGGCTTCAAGGAGGGTTCGGCCATGGTCTAACCTGAAGTGGTGGGTGGTGATGATGCCAAGGAGGAGAGGTAGGGGATGGTGGCTGTGGCTATGGTGAGGAGGCCATGCAAATAGAAGAGAGAAATAAGGAAAAAGTATGAAAAAATGGAAGAAAAAGTGTAAAAAGAGGAGGCCATTACCAAGGAAGTTTGAAGAAGCCGTGAGAAATGAGAAGTGCTGAAGTTTTTCACGTGAAAAGTGAATGTAATGCACGGCTAAGAATGATAATGTACAGCAAATAATGCAAATGAATGAGGGGTTGTGAAATTTGAAGAGTTTTGAAGGTGAAAAGGCTTATGTTTTGCACTTTTTAAAACCTTTGGTATTTCCTTTTCTCTTTGGTTTTAAATACACAAAATAAACTCAGAAATGTTATTTACAACTGAAACAAAGTAGTAGGAAATAAAAATAAATAATTAAATTTAAAAGAAATGGAAAAGGAATTACAAAAATTGCTTAAAAATTGCAAATAGTGTCCAAAAATTAAAGAAAAATAACCATTGGCTTTGAAAAATTATTTGCTTCACTTTAAAAATATTTAAACCAAAACTTGAAATAAAAATGATTTTTAAAACATTTTTAAAGTGAAATAAATAATTAAATTTTAATTAAATAGGTTTTAAATCAAGAAAATGGCTTAAAATGCAAACTAGGCTTTAAAATAGAAAATAAATGCAATAAGCCTTGGAAAAATTCAAACATCACTTTAAATATTTTAAAAGACAAAAATATATGTAACATAACATATAATACAAATTATAATAACATATATCAAGTAAAAATATCATTTTTATAAATTAAAACAAAGAATATTGTTAAATGACTCAATATACACACAACATTGAAAATAGTATAACTTTCACAATTTAATTCTGTTTTCAACGAAACGAAAAGCAGTATTCATGTTATTAAATCTATTTTCATAATAAAAGATAAAACTTAAGATTTTAAATAATTTTAAATTTGATGTTTAAAAGTCAAAGTTTGAACAGTTGACCAGAAATTCACTTTTCTGGAAATATTTAAATTATACTAGTTTGAACTATAAATCACTTAATAATCAACATTTATATTTAAAAATGAAATGTTTGAAAAAAAACAAATTTAAAATAATTTAAAAATAAAATAAAGTCCAATTTAAATAATATACAAAAATCTAGGGTTGTTACACGATTGGTGCACCCTTGATTTTGGGAGTGTTGTTTCAAGGTGTTGCGGGCGTTGCGGCGTTGCGTTCTCACCAGTCCGGATCAGGCAAACGGTAGTATCACTATCTTGGGTATTGCCTCATGTGCCTTGTCATACTTGTATCCCTTTATTCGCGACCACTACGATTTTGGTTTGTACGTTTAGTATATGGATTGCCCTCTGGTGACTTCCAGTTTTGGGGAAACTACGGTCTTGTATATGCTTTTGGGAATAAAAATGTGTTAAGGGTGGAATGGGCCATGACTTAACACTATTTTGATATCTTTATATTACTGATAGACATTATCTACTTATCGTACACTACTACATAGTAGATAGTTTAACGGATCCTTAAAGGATGGTCATTCCAAAACATCCTTTGAGTTACTTGTATTTCAATTGCTATTTCACTTGAGTTGGATTTATTGATATAAGAATGTTAATCCTGACTCGAGTGTCTTGTGTTTTTGCTTTACGCTCGGGTCAGACTGAGTGTACCAGTATTCAAGACTCACCTTTGAAGTTGGAGCTTTGCTTGAAGATCCAGCCATCTATTCTGCTTTCAGTATTCGATGATTCCAGTGATGTATTCTGATTTGTATCTGATGTATCGTGTTACTCTTCCGTTGTATCTGGTTTTACTCTGCTATATTTTATATATTCATATAGTGGCTTCATGAACTACTATCTCTTTTATTTCCGCTGCATTTATTACTCTTTGTCTGTGATTTGTGATTATTTTATTTACTGTATATGTTTAGTTTTGCCAAATTTAAATTAACAACGCGGTATTTTGAGCAATTCAGTTCCGGCATGGGTGTCTTCCTATACACTTATAATGGATGCGAATGGTCCAAAATTACGGGTCGTTACAGATTTCCTCGGGAAATCCATATTTGTGTGTGTAAAAGTGTGGTCCAGGGGTTTTACACAATAGTGCAACATCATTCAATCATCACAGATTTAAGCATATCAATATCGATAGGCGGTATATTCCTATAACGCTTATCTTCCATTTACCAATTCACAGATAAATAATATACATTCATCACAGATAAAATAAATTACATTCATCACAGCTTGAATTAAAACAAATTTACATCACAAAGCATCACACAGTAGAGAATATCAAACAATTCACAGCATTCAATAGAATACAGCCATCCATAAGTGAAACTAATTAAGATATCTGATTAATCTAAACCAGATCATTTGCCTATGGATAATTCCTAGTCAGGGTTAATTAATAATTAATTAATTACAAACATTTAATTAATTATCCTTTGATTAACCGTTAATTAACCCTAAATAAATAATTAATCCTTAATCAATTATTCTTAATTAATTACAATAAGCAATTAATTCCTTAATTCCTTCCATAACGTAATTACACTTATACAATTTCATAAATGATTATCATTAAATTAATTAATCTAAATTAATTATAAAAATTAATCACATTGATTAATTATTTAAATAATCTTAGTTAATGACATTCATTAACTAATAACAATTCTTTATTACAAATAAATTAGACACTTGATTATTAATTTCCTATATAATTTCCTATATATCTATCTTTTGAAAGGACTTAGGATGAACGAAAATCATCATAAAATGATTATGCTTATAAAATCCAGGTTTTTCCTCTAAATCAAAAACAACTTTAGCAAATAGATTTTCAAATCAGTTTAACATCAATATCCTTAATACATACCAAACCAGAAATAACCAGAAACAACATAACACGTATTTCTTACAAGTTCTTCCTTCTTAATACATTTAGATAGCCATATCAATCAGGAAATACATGCATGAATTAACACATTCTAGCTCTTATTTCTAATTATCTTAGCATTCTCTATTCCATATCTTTTTAATCTTGCTTACTTAGCTCCATCACAACCTGCAAAAGCATTAGCGGCTGCCCCATTATGAATGAGACACCCCCATGTGCCATGAGCAATAAGGGTCAGATCTATGATCTGGTGTGAGCATTTCTAACATATCCATGATATTAAGCTAAGGATACAGCATAAATGTACCTTGCATAACTTGACAGGTATTATCATGAATGATTAATGTATAAATTAATCAGGTATTACCATATACATACACAAGAGCAAACATATGCATTAAAACAATTTTTATCTGGAACTACTAAGGTTCCTCATACCAACCCTAATCCCGGAAAGGCCCAAGTTTCCTATATCATCATTTAAGGTTGCCTTTTCTTCTTATAAATTCCTGGCCTCATCTGCTATAAGGAATCAAAGGGACACATTGCCATGAACTAATTAACATCATGGCACAAAGATCTCAGGACTTAAACAAGCCATGTGTCAACTTGTCTACTTCAAATAGGACAAGCATTCCAGCAGCCTTCTTGGCACAAAATCCTTAGTTATATTACTAAGTGTATTCATGTTCATTTTATCAATGATAGCTAGGTGTACAGACCACTTATATACATGAAACATACTAGTTACTTTGTAGACATAATATTGCAAGCAAGTTAAAGGTTACTTTCTAGAGGTATAACACCCAGTCATTCCATCTCACATTATTTAGCATATAAACACCCTATTCAAACATATACCAGAATGTTTACAACTGAGAATAAATGCATGGCTCTATTGGGTTTATTTTGATTTTGCAAGCAACTATGTTTAGCCAGATTTTTAACCTTGTTTAAACATAATTTTTAGGCTTGTAAATTTTCTGTTTGGTTTAGGGCTCATCACTTATAGAGAAAGACTCCATTGCACCCTTAACCAATTATTTCAAGCCTCAGCACTATACCATTGTATATGCAGCTCATAGTTTTTTTTCTTCATTCTTTGTCTTAAGCCATGATTCAGACTAGTTACAAATACTCTCTTACATGTTCTTTAAGGTTTTGGTATAACATACAGTGATGAAAATAGAACAACAAAGTTATACATCCATCATAGCAGATCATATCTCATCAAGCATTCATGAAACCATCAGTAGTCAACATGGTTTGTAAATCAAAACATGCAAAATATAGCATATAAAAGCTTAGCTGCCTAATCTCAGGTCTTAATGCCATGTATATGAGTGAGGATACTCACCTAAATGCTTACACAAGCTTAATCCAGAAAACCCCTCGCCTTTTCTTCCTCTTCTTCCTTAGGTTAATTAATTCAGTGAAAGAGTAGTTTTCTGGTTAGGCTCTTGATTTATATAAGGGTTCTACCTAGGGTTTTGGGTGATGCAAAATCCCTATTTTAGCCCAAACCAGAATCATGCATTTGGCATTGCATATTCTCTCCCTCCTAACCCTAAATGTCCCGGCCAATATTTTAAAACAAGGCTAAGTTGTGCCCATTTTCTTTCAGAAAGTGATTACTTTAAGTATTTTTTTATTATACTTACCTCAAACATGATAATGGTGTGACTTTCTATTTTCTGCCTTTATACATTTGCTTTCTTGCACTTTGGTTCTTACTATTTTAGTGCTTCTTTTACTTATTTTTCCTTTATTAATTTTCTGCTCAAATAATATCTGTATATATATACATTTATACAACTATGGGTGTTAGTTTAACTTTAACCTTCTTTTATTTGCAGAAAACATGTGCATTCTTATATGCATTTCTATACTCCTATTATTCAAATAAAATTTCACTTATTCATTATAAATCAATGTTCTCTTCTGTCTTAATTTCCAGACAAGTCATACATATGCATATATATATATAGATATATATATATACATATCCTCAGGAATTTTAATATTCATGTCTAGGCCTATATTTCCTTTATTTAAAACATTTTATCTAAATGTTTTCCTTCTTTGTTTTATTATTCAGGAATTCTGGATTTTCTCTTAGTGCCATAACTAGTGTGCACGTGCACACATGCACACAACCTTGCACCACTGAAAATCCCACCTATATAATAATTCTGATTTTTCCCCCAGAATTTTAATCATTTATTTAAAAGGATTTTCCTCAAAATCTTGGGGTATTACAAGACAACTGCTCTCTGCCAACACAAGGCCGGTTACCCCCTTCCCAGGTAGTAAACTTGAGATATGCCACCCCCGGTCGTTTACGACCTTTATCCGAGGTACCGCGATCACAAAGCAGCAATCACACGGTAAATGAGATTGGAGCAACCACGCAGGTAAATATCTGGGCTCCATACCATGATACCACCTTTTTCCAGAAGAATGGACATACCCTAGGGGAGCTACCCCTAATACCTTGCCGCATCTTTCCTGTTTCGACCATTTCCGAGGTGTGAGGTCCAATGAGATCTCATCCACAAAGCTACGCTTTACACGAAAGCCATGCTTTGATCAACAAATGATCACCAACACACAGCAGCACTTAGCATGCCACACTACCAAATTGGGAGTATATCACTAATAACCTTCAACTACATAACCTCTGAGCTCGTACGTCTCAGAGAAGAGTGTTATGCTAAGAGAATAAATCTCCGCCACCAAACAGAAATGTATTTGAAAGAAATCATCTTTATATCTCAAAGTGTAGTGTAGGACATACAACCATACAAGTCTGTTCCGGGTTCGAACAGAACCGGAGGCACTTCCAAAGAAGCCCTTGCAATCTGGGTATTCACAATCCCGATCGGATTTCCCATCACTTAGGGAATCTCTATACCGGCGCGACTCAGTGCAGAGACAATCGACGGGTTATCCTTTCGTTTTCGAAAATATCCGGTCTTCACCACCAGTCTTCAAATGCAATCCATATACGACGTATCATTATTCGGAATGGGTTATATGACGCAAAGGTCCTCTCCCGGCTAAACCGAATAATGAGCGCAATATCTAAAAACATATGGATGATGGAATTTCAATTAAGTCACAACTTATTATCCAAATTTCCTCTTTCAATGGTTTAAACAAATCACCATTTTAATCTTTTTAAACAAAAAGATTCAATTCATAAAGTTCAACCAGTTTCACAAAGATCCATTCACAGATTTTCAAATCGATTTCCATCTCAATTAGATTAACTCATTAAACCTTTAAATCAAAGATTTAATTGATAGCTTTCAAAACAATTCCATTTCGACCTTTTATACAAAAGGTACACCTTTCCAATTTCAAAACAAAGTTCAACAAACTTTCACAAAGATTTATTCCTAACTCGGAAAACCATTTTCATTTCAAACTTGAAATTCTTTTAACACAAATTGGAAATTCATTCCTTATATGAAAGCTTCTATTATTTGAAAACAAATAGTTTTCATTTCGGAAAAATCCGATCTCATATATACGAGTTAAAGTCCTTGGGTTAATTCAAATTCTCAAAACCATACTTTTAAAATGGTTTAAATTCATATAACATCTTTAACCATAATTTCCAAACATGGAATTCAATTCCAAATTTTGAATTCAAATTCAATTTAAATTATTTAAATTGAAAAACTTTACCAAGTCATTCAAAATAACTTTATTCTCAAAACTCCTTTTCAAAAGCTTTAACATTTAACCCAAATTCATTTCCAAAATCAATTGAAATTAAAATTTCAATTTCAAAAACATTAAATTCAAATCATCTGTGACTTAACCGATTTCCTCGGGTGTAACGACCCGTAAATTTCAACTGTTTTAATAACATAATTAGTTAAAATTTTGCGAAATTTTAAACGATAAAATTTTGAAATAAAAATTTAATATTTGGAATACGTCTAGTTAAACATAGCGACTGGTAAATTTTCGTCCGAAAATATGAAAGTTTATTTCGCACGTTAATTCACTTCAATTTAATCAGTTAAAAAGCGATGAAAATAAAATGTTTTCAAAACCAAAATATTTTTACATAGGAAAATTCTAAATCATCTTCTGAGCAAGATGTCAGTTTATCGTTTTTCCAAATTCGGACATCTTTGGCTCCGTCGATCTTAATCTTCTACGTTTTTCTTGCATTTTTCCGCCTGTAGAAAATTTGAATTTTTATAATTAAATCGTACTGCTAATATCTGTATACCGTTTTGATCGTCTCATCGTACTGATCTCTACGGTATATTTATCTCTGTGTTTTGATGTCCGGTACGCGATGGAATCTGTAAAACGTCGAATCGTATCGGTACCGGTTTCGTACCTTCTGTTTATTTCGTGTCCATTCAAATTTCACGTGAATAACTCAATGGCCTCTTGCTTTAAATGTGTCTATTAATTTGTGCGTGGCCTTTTGTTTCCCTAGGAGATATAGCTAAATTTTGATATTCTCAAGTTTGAACATTTCATTAAAGTTGTTTCGGTTCATTCATTTTGATCTGTAGCCTACTTCTTTCTCTCTGCTAAACTTCATCTTCATTTCATATTCCCTCCGCCTTTCACTCTCCTACTCCATTGCCTTCCTCAAAAGCTTGCAGCCTATATTTTTCGCCTGCTCCACCATTTATGCCACCGCATCACCCAGCCTTCGAAACTACTGACGCGCTGCTCGGCCTCAACCACCTCTCCAAAGCCACGAACACCAAGCCATCGCCTCCGCCCGCATTCCTTTCTCTCCACCATGCTTCGCCAACCAAAACCACCACAGCCTACAGCGCCTCCGACCTCAGCTCGTCCTACCCCTGACCGTAGCCGAGCCTGCTACAAGCGAATCCTGCCGCTTGCCTTCTGCCTGCCACCATCTTTCCTTCCGCTACCACTTCGCCACTAACTTCGTCGAACCGTACACCTTCCACCACTCGAAGCTCAGCCGAACACCCACCTCGCTCTCGCTCCACTGCCGCACCTACCCAGATCGCCTCCGCCCAGATTCCTCCACGTCGTCTGATCCTCTCCGCCGCGCTCGACTCATTAGATAGCTTGCAGTCCATTTTGTCATCTACTCGATCTGTTAGCACGTAAGTATATATTTAGTTGTATACATGCGTTTGGGATTTGAATTTGAAAGCAAGTATATACGGTTAGTTTTTTTCGAACATATATATGAGTTTATATATAAAGAATTTCAGTCGTTAGATATATATATTGCTAACTTATATAAAACTGTGGGTTGGTTATATGTTGAGTTGCATAGGTTAACATATATAACTTGCTAAGTTGTTCACCTGATTTGATGATTTGTATCTTTGTTACAGTGGTATATATATTTGTATAGTTTATATATAAAAGTTTATAAAGTATAGATATGGGTACTTTTTGGCTATAGTTAGAATAGTTTACCGTATATATATTTATTACTGTTATATAATTGCTTATATCTACTAGTATATATTTCTATTTTGTGTATATATTTTTCGTATATGCATAGTGTGCATAAGATATAACGGTTGGGTGATGATTTGAAAGAGAAAAAAAGTACAAATTTAAGATGTATATATAATCAACAGTTTTCAGTTTTTGTAGTATAATTGTTTTGGATAACGTGAGTCTATATTGATTTAAACCATAATATACTTACGGTTATTTTAAAGTATATCTGCTTGAAAATTTTTGTTAGCCCGTTAGTTATATTTTAGCTGCATATTTTCATATACGCTAGTCTATAATATTTTATAAAGTAAGATTTTATATGAGTTTAGTTTCATAGTATTATATGTATATTATATAGATTTAAAGTTTATACAGCTTAATATAAGTTTATGTTTGATTGTAAATATGGTCACATATGTTTTATATTAGTCTATATATTTATTGTTTTATAAGTTGGGTTCACTTTTTATTTTGTACCCTTATTCCAAGTAAAATTATATATATATTTCGCCTGTACCCATATTGTTTGAATATATTTCATAGTGTTGCACATATATGATGCTCAACTTTTAAACATCTGTCAGTTAAATCATAGGTATATGTGTAAGTGTGCATTAGTATCTATTTATACTGTGTGCGTTTTATATATATGTAGAAGGTGTGCGTGTGTTTATATAGGGTGCAAGAATATCAAGTGTTGCATTGATTACCCAGATGATTATTGTCCACACATTGAATGTATTATTATATTAAGAGTGTTGGTTTTCATTTACATAGTACACATTTTAGTGTATAGGAATTTGATTTTATACCAGGGTTCCATACATTATTTTAGCGTTGTTTAAATAATGTATAAGTATATATGAGTATGAAATGTTTCAGGTGAATAAATGTTAGTTATATATATTAATTTTATGTAAAGTATATGTGAACTTAGTTTCCAAATACATATAGATTTTTTTTATGGGTATGAAGTTAAATATTGATTTTATATGCGTTTAAAATTAGAACATGATACAATTTTATATCATTTCAATTATACCTTTTATCTTCATCAATCCGGTTCTGATTGATTCCGCCCATTCTGATTTATCAGCTTTGTTCGTCGATTCGTGCCAATCTAGCTTGTTTGGGAGTCGTGCTTGCATTCATAACTCAAATTCGGTGTCAAATATCTTCTCTAGCCTCAAAAGGTGAGCACTCACTCACGATTAACGTTCTTTTATTTATTAAATCTGATTTCAATTGAAACAGCAATTGAAATATGCTGCTGTTAGTTAATTACACTGTTATATATGCTATTACCTGTATCAGTTCACCTGTGACATCTGACACCATTATCTTGTAACGACCCAGAATTTTGAACCAATTAAATTGAAAATATTTAATTAATTTTAAATATTTGAACGATGATTTAATTTGAATCCCCAAAATTACTTTGAATTTGGCGATTTAATTTTATAGAATTTAATCTATTGAAAGTTGAATAAAAATCTGAATCTTCAATTTTAAGCTGATTAAAAAAAATATTTCAAAGGATTGTAAAATCTATATTGATATCACTGAAGATAATAGAAGCTTCAGAATTGAGTTTGAAACTGTTTTGTTCAGTTTTGAATTTATATCGTTTAAATTGAATTTAAAAATAGCCGTCCGAGGCATAGTCTCGGAATTCGACGAAACTAGTTCCATTGGGTCCGTAATATTGTATCATTATCAGATTTCAATTTTCATAGCATTTGGAGTTGTTATGTAACTGTACGGTAAGTAAACGCGTTGAGATTTAATCAAATTCAAATTGAAATTTAAAAATTCGAATTTGGTCAACTCAGCCACCCTACTGCCTACTTTGTCTCCTGCCTTTTCCAAGCACATACGCATCTTGTCCCCTTTTATTTCGTTCACAGCAAAACACTTCATCATTTCGTTGAAAAGAAAATAAATGGCCACTCTATTCACAGAAGAAAAAAATATAGACAAACGAAATTCTCGTTCCTCTCCTCAATCAAAATAAAATAACGAACGAAACCCAAAATCCCGATCTTCCTCTTTTCCCCCAGCTTCAATTCGTTTCCAAAGGAAGAAAAAAAAATGAAAACAACTCGTTCCTCTCTTCAACTCAGATCCATTCGAGTTCGCGATAGAGGGCTGGAATCAAAATCGAAGGCGGCGACGATCTGAAGATGAGTCGCGCGCGCTCGCAAGAGGAGCTGAATGCTCGGCAGAACGGCAACGTCGCGATGGTGCGACGACGAAGGTAGCGACAAGGTTGTGTTGGTGGGGTCTTGCGAGCATCGCGATGTTTAGCTAGGGTTTCGCAAGTAGTGGTCTGGGGCGACTGCGATCTGGGTGGTGGCAATCGCGAGCATGGCGATGGGTGAAGATGCGGGGATTCACGATGGTTCTCGTGGTGACTACGATCTGGAGTGCGCGCGCGATGGAGGCGATGCCGCGGGGTCTCGAGTTCATGGTCGAGCAGGCAGAGACAATGTCGATCAACTTGGGGTGTGAGCCTGGGTTTCGAGACAGTGAATGCAGTAAGGTATTCGAACTTATTTCTAAAAAACATTAATTTCGATCCAATAAACGCTTATATGTATTTGAAATCTATAGTTTATTTAAAAAATTACAGTAAAATTATATAGGTCAGAAGAAGGAAAATATTTTTAAACAGTGAAGTATATATTTAGATATGTAGTTATGTATTTTAAATGTTAAAGATAATAAAGGAAATTTAGTTTAAATCTAATTTTTAGTTAGATAACTTTATTTAAAGGGAAGAAATCTGTTTAATTTATTGTTAGAAATGATTAAAGAAGAAAATTTAATTTTTTAACTAAAACCTTAGTTAAATGAATTTGTTAAAGAAATTTGGTTTGAAATAAAATCATTGAATAATTAAAATTATCAAATGAAAATTTATTATTCGATCTGTTCGAATATTAATAAATTGTATAATTGCTTATACAAGGTCAAAACTGTGACATCAAGTCGGAAATGGAAAATGGATTGCACGATAAAATCAAAGGTGAGATTTTTCTCACTCAAATGAAATTTGATATTACGGTTATTGATTGATGATTGCTATTGGACGTGATATTAGATATAGTAGGATATCTATATATATGTAGCAATATATACATATTGGCATATGTATATATTGGATTGATTGATTTCCCGCCTCGTATAGCGGATGAGACCCTATTGCGCCATTAGTAAGCGGATGACTTTTATAAAACCCATATACCGCGATATTCCACCTCGAAGTGGAATTGGTATTGTGCTAACGTCTGTGGATGCAGGGAAACAGGTTGGAGGGATCCAACTGGATTCCTCACCAGTATTTATTTATTTACAGATATTGATGTATATTCTGTTATCATATTGATATATGATGTTTGTTGTTGTGATTGACTAGTTGGTGCTGTTGCATCATCGGATTCAGTTTTGAAGTTTAAAAATAACGACTTTTACTTTAAAAAGATTTTAAAGTGATTTTTGAAAATATACGTTTTATGGAATTTTTGAATTGATTTATAAACGTTAAGATTTATTAAATTGAAGTTGTTAGAAAATAGAAATAGAATTTATAAACGTTGTTTTATAAATTCGAAATCAATTGGATTTGATAAATTAAATATAGAAGGTTGTTAAAGGAGATATATTCGCGATTTTGGATAGCGAATTATTATTGAAATAAAATGTGTAGAAAATAGTGAAATGTAATTAGTGAAGTATATTCACGATTTTGGATAGTGAATATATCGTTAAGTAAAATGGATAGTTTTGGAAAAGTGACATTGAAAATGAAGTTAAACATTTAAAGATGTTTTTAAAATGTATTACGATATCGAATACATAGATTTCAACATTTTTATTGTTGAAATAGACGTTTTCGAAAAATAAGGAAATGGTGGACTATAACACTGTTGTTATAGTAAATGATTTCCGAAAGGAAATGTTTTTATCTAGTATTGTGATTTAAATATCTATCTTAAATTTCGAATCCCTATACTAGTGATTTTGGAGTCGTAGTAACGATGTTTTACGTAACATCCGTTTTGACTCGAATAGATGTTATAGTAAATGATTTCCTTAAAAGAATGAATTTATACTTAATTTTGATTTAAGTATATTGAATATTTTCAAATGTTGAAAATAAATGGATTTGTGAATTACTGACTTATTTTTGAATAAGTATGGAATTGTTTTCCAAAATGAAATAAAATGTTTGAGAATTTATCTTCTTAGAGATAAATTGAAAATGAATATTGAAGTCGATTTGGAAATCGTATATCAGTAGATATTTTTGAAATATAAATTCACTATGGAATTTATAAAAGAAAAGGGAATCTGTTAAAAAAATATATTGATTTATTTTTAAAGTGTGGAAATAATATATCTAGTAGAGAAATTTTGGAAAAATAAATAATTTGGAAAACTATTTGGAATCTGATGATGTTGCGCATCTTTATTGATAGTAAAATAACCGACTATCAATAATTACCTTGAATGGTATTTGTTGTGAATTGGATGAATTTGAATGCCACACTTATTTTTGAATAAGCGCTCACTATTCGGGTTAGCCGGGAAAGGACCATGGGGTCGTATAACCCATTCCGAATATGTGATACGTCGTTATGAATCGCATTTGATGACCGGTGTTGAAGACCGGATATTTTTGAAAACGGAAGGATTACCGTCGAGTTACTCTACATCGGCTGATCTCCGATTTAGAGGTTTTATCACCCTTAGTGACGGGAAGTCCGGACGTGATTAGAAATTTATCCGGATATGCAAGGGCTTCGTGAGAAGTGCCTTCGGTTCTGTTCGATCCCGAAACAGACTTGTATGGATTGTGTGTCTGACGTTACAAATTGTGATATAAAGCTGATTTCTTTCAAATACATTTCTGTTGGTGGCGGAGAATTTATTCTCTTAGCTTAACACCCTTCTCTGAGACGTACGAGCTCAGAGGTTATGTAGTTGAAATTTATCAGCGATATATTCCCAATTTGGTAACGTGGCATACTGAGTGTTGCTGTGAAATGATCAGTGTTTGATCATTTATGATATGATCATTTGTTTGATCTTATATCTTTGTGATCATAGGTTGATCATTTGTTTGACCCGAAGCATGGCTTTGTAGAAAGCGTAGCTTTGTGGACGAGACTTCGTCGAGCCTCACATCTCGGAAATGGTCAAAACAGGAAGGATGCAGCAAGGTTCTAGGGAGTAGCGCCCCTTAGTGTATGTCATTCCTTCTGGATAGAGGTGGTATCATGGTATGGAGCCCAGATACTTAACCTATGTTGATACTGCTTATTATGTGGTTTGTTGCGAATCGGGGATCCTCGGGAAGATCGGTTACGATCGAAGGATGGCATACGCGTGTCAGTAGTTACCTATTTTTGCAGAGGTAACCCGGCCTTGTGTTAGCAGAGATCCGGTTAGGTTCTCGGGACGTCATTCCAGAGGCGTTCCTTCGTGGCATAGGAAGTTCCTTAGCCTGACCATTTGTTGGAAATCCAAAGAAACAATACGAGCCTTGTACGGATTTAGTTGTAGAACCTATCATTCACTTATGGTGGCGCCCCACTGTTTGGATGGTAGCTATAGTAGGCATAGTTCGAAATGTCTATGCTGGCTAAGATTTATATTCTACTTTCGAAATATTTTCTACACTATGCACTAATAATAATATCAAAAATGATTTGATTTTGCGTAGTAAGCATCTTTGACTATCATAAAAAGAAATCTCCTCCAATTCTGCGTTTGCATTGTGTGTGTGGTGGGAGGTCTTATGGTAGTTTCATTTTTCAAAAGCATTGCGAATTTGTTTTATTTTCTTTGTGAAAAATAACTGTTTTACGATCTCACACCAGTCACCATGACTGACTCGGAGTTTATTGTTTCCCTTCTAAACTCTGGGTGCCCACCAATTTCCACACGGGCAGCCTAGAGTTATATTATCAGGATATTCTGGATATTCTGGAGCTGTGGAAGCAAGCTGGATGGCATAACGTATCACCTATACTTTGTATTATTCCGCTGTGTATTCTGTATGAGGACAAGTTTATATAACTGTCCATTGTTGTATATTAACTCTGATGGTTGATGTATGTATAAATTGATATAGTTCTTTGTTTTAAAAGACTAGTGTTTATCTATTATATATTGTTCCGCTGCGATATGTGAGATTCTGATATTGTTTCTGTATCTGATGTTATTCTGTTGTTCTTTTTCTTCTTCTGCTTTCTTCTTATTCTCTTTTTCTTCTATCTTTTCTTCTATTTCTTTTTCTTAAAACCCCTCAAGGTTCGTATTTCTGTGCATCTTGAGTTAATCAATGGAATTTAGTGTTTAATCTAGGGTACGGATTTGCGGGTCTTGACACGTGGTATCAGAGCATATGGTTAAGCGACAACCCTGCTCTGTTGGGTGTTACTCATTAGAGATAGAGTCAGCAGTACTCTAGAATGAGTTGAGTGTAATAATAGATACGAGTGCGTATTTGTTAGTGAATATGAAATTGTTTTGTATTGTGTTGACTTATCGGTTGATTGTTTATGGATTCTGGTCGGTGCAGTCTAGCTAACTGTAATCGATAGGGGTTTCTAAACTCTTAAACAAGATAAACCGACACAGTATTGATTTTAAAATAGGGTAAATGAAATAATTTTACCCAAAACTATTTTTGTATATAAAAGAAATGATTTTCTGTAAATTATTACAGTATATGGATGCTTGTTTGTTAGGAAAGTGATAATATTAAAATGTTATCATTATTATATGAAATTGAATAAGAAATTGAAATCGTAACTCCAAAGTTAAGAAATAAATCCATATACAAATGAAATTTAAGAATGTAAATTATAAATGTGACTTATAATTGAAGTAGAATTCCAGAGAAGTTTTGGAAATGTTTTGAAAAGAATTTGAAAATTTTGGAGATTTGGAAAGTTTAAATCCTTTTTGATTTGAAAATGAATTTCGAAGGTTTGAAAAGTATTCTGAAGGAATGAAAAGCTCTAAACTCTTTTCGGTCGCTGGAAAATAACTTCGGTAATGACTGCAGCATCATCGATGTTCATTTTCGGGTTTCCAAAAGAGGAATTGCTGCCAAATTGTTTTAAATGGAAGTTGGTTGGAAAAATTTGGATTTTGTTTTAGAAAATTCAAAAGATAAATTTGAATTGTTTTCAAAAATGGTTTTGAAAAGGTTGAAAAGACTCTGGAATTGAGTATTGAATTATGAAAATAAAATTGTGAATGAATGAATCAATTTGCAATTGCAAGTACATGAATGTAAATTGAATTCGAATTGAAATCCAGTTTAATATAAGTGGTTATAAACCAAAATAGTGAATTGTAAATAAATTTTGGGAGCGAACAAAAGTGAATAAAACTGGAATTGAAACTGAATGTTGAAGACAAATTTGAATAAATGAATTAGAATTTGTGATGAATTAGTAACTGGAACTAATTTAAAATAGTATAGTTGTAAAGGAAAGTAAATCGATAAAATTCAATATTCAAAAGTAAACTGAATCCAAATAGAATTGAAAGTGTAAATTGAATTCAAATGAAATTTGAAATGTAAAATTTAATGATAATGGATATGTAACTTCAATAGTAAAGTAAATATGTATAAGAAGTAAGTGTTGAAAATTTTGTAATGGAATTTGCAAAATGGTTTGAATGTTGTAACTAGATATTATGGCTAGTAGGATATACAGGTGTAAAGGAATTAGGATTTTAATTTTGAAGAGAATTTGAATTGCTCGACAAAAGGTAAGTATTTAAATTTCGATATGAGATTTGATGATTTCTTGTCTAGCCGCTTGGCATTTTCTTTTCTTTTTGAAATCTGAGAGTCCGTAGGGACATTTTGTAGTCGTGCCGTATTAGCCACGCAAAGGAGACGCTGGCGAAATTTTTCGAGAATTTCAGGTGTTAGAAAAATTTTGAGAAAATTTGGAAGTTTAAAATTTGAATTTAAATTTAAATTTGAATTTTGAAGTAAACAATGTTGTTTGAACTTATAATCGAAGTTGGAAAGCTAGTTGAATTGATAACGAATCTTTAGTAGAAAGATTTGTTTTGAAAATTTGATAAAACCATTGGATTGTGAAAAATAGTAGACTAGTTAAGGACCATTTTTCCTAACTTGTAATTTCGGGACGAAATTCTTTTAAGGGGGGAAGTTTGTAACGACCTAAAATTTTGAACCAATTAAATTGAAAATATTTAATTAATTTTAAATATTTGAACGATGATTTAATTTGAATCCCCAAAATTACTTTGAATTTGGCGATTTAATTTTATAGAATTTAATCTATTGAAAGTTGAATAAAAATCTGAATCTTCAATTTTAAGCTGATTAAAAAAATATTTCAAAGGATTGTAAAATCTATATTGATATCACTGAAGATAACAGAAGCTTCAAAATTGAGTTTGAAACTGTTTTGTTCAGTTTTGAATTTATATCGTTTAAATTGAATTTAAAAATAGCCGTCCGAGGCACAGTCTCGGAATTCGACGAAACCAGTTCCATTGGGTCCGTAATATTGTATCATTATCGGATTTCAATTTTCGTAGCATTTGGAGTTGTTATGTAACTGTACGGTAAGTAAACGCGTTGAGATTTAATCAAATTCAAATTGAAATTTAAAAATTCGAATTTGGTCAACTCAGCCACCCTACTGCCTACTTTGTCTCCTGACTTTTCCAAGCACGTACGCATCTTGTCCCCTTTTATTTCATTCACAGCAGAATACTTCATCATTTCGTTGAAAAGAAAATAAATGGCCACTCTATTCACAGAAGAAAAAAATATAGACAAACGAAATTCTCGTTCCTCTCCTCAATCAAAATAAAATAACGAACGAAACCCAAAATCCCGATCTTCCTCTTTTCCCCCAGCTTCAATTCGTTTCCAAAGGAAGAAAAAAAAATGAAAACAACTCGTTCCTCTCTTCAACTCAGATCCATTCGAGTTCGCGATAGAGGGTTGGAATCAAAATCGAAGGCGGCGACGATCTGAAGATGAGTCGCGCGCGCTCGCAAGAGGAGCTGGATGCTCGGCAGAACGGCAACGTCGCGATGGTGCGACGACGAAGGCAGCGACGAGGTTGTGTTGGTGGGGTCTTGCGAGCATCGCGATGTTTAGCTAGGGTTTCGCGAGCAGTGGTCTGGGGCGACTACGATCTGGGTGGTGGCAATCGCGAGCATGGCGATGGGTGAAGATGCGGGGATTCACGATGGTTCTCGTGGTGACTACGATCTGGAGTGCGCGCGCGATGGAGGCGATGCCGTGGGGTCTCGAGTTCATGGTCGAGCAGGCGGAGACGATGTCGATCAACTTGGGGTGCGAGCCTGGGTTTCGAGACAGTGAATGCAGTAAGGTATTCGAACTTATTTCTCAAAAACATTAATTTCGATCCAATAAACGCTTATATGTATTTGAAATCTATAGTTTATTTAAAAAATTACAGTAAAATTATATAGGTCAGAAGAAGGAAAATATTTTTAAACAGTGAAGTATATATTTAGATATGTAGTTATGTATTTTAAATGTTAAAGATAATAAAGGAAATTTAGTTTAAATCTAATTTTTAGTTAGATAACTTTATTTAAAGGGAAGAAATCTGTTTAATTTATTGTTAGAAATGATTAAAGAAGAAAATTTAATTTTTTAACTAAAACCTTAGTTAAATGAATTTGTTAAAGAAATTTGGTTTGAAATAAAATCATTGAATAATTAAAATTATCAAATGAAAATTTATTATTCGATCTGTTCGAATATTAATAAATTGTATAATTGCTTATACAAGGTCAAAACTGTGACATCAAGTCGGAAATGGAAAATGGATTGCACGATAAAATCAAAGGTGAGATTTTTCTCACTCAAATGAAATTTGATATTACGGTTATTGATTGATGATTGCTATTGGACGTGATATTAGATATAGTAGGATATCTATATATATGTAGCAATATATACATATTGGCATATGTATATATTGGATTGATTGATTTCCCGCCTCGTATAGCGGATGAGACCCTATTGCGCCGTTAGTAAGCGGATGATTTTTATAAAACCCATATACCGCGATATTCCACCTCGAAGTGGAATTGGTATTGTGCTAACGTCTGTGGATGTAGGGAAACAGGTTGGAGGGATCCAACTGGATTCCTCACCAGTATTTATTTATTTACAGATATTGATGTATATTCTGTTATCATATTGATATATGATGTTTGTTGTTGTGATTGACTAGTTGGTGCTGTTGCATCATCGGATTCAGTTTTGAAGTTTAAAAATAACGACTTTTACTTTAAAAAGATTTTAAAGTGATTTTTGAAAATATACGTTTTATGGAATTTTTGAATTGATTTATAAACGTTAAGATTTATTAAATTGAAGTTGTTAGAAAATAGAAATAGAATTTATAAACGTTGTTTTATAAATTCGAAATCAATTGGATTTGATAAATTAAATATAGAAGGTTGTTAAAGGAGATATATTCGTGATTTTGGATAGCGAATTATTATTGAAATAAAATGTGTAGAAAATAGTGAAATGTAATTAGTGAAGTATATTCACGATTTTGGATAGTGAATATATCGTTAAGTAAAATGGATAGTTTTGGAAAAGTGACATTGAAAATGAAGTTAAACATTTAAAGATGTTTTTAAAATGTATTACGATATCGAATACATAGATTTCAACATTTTTATTGTTGAAATAGACGTTTTCGAAAAATAAGGAAATGGTGGACTATAACACTGTTGTTATAGTAAATGATTTCCGAAAGGAAATGTTTTTATCTAGTATTGTGATTTAAATATCTATCTTAAATTTCGAATCCCTATACTAGTGATTTTGGAGTCGTAGTAACGATGTTTTACGTAACATCCGTTTTGACTCGAATAGATGTTATAGTAAATGATTTCCTTAAAAGAATGAATTTATACTTAATTTTGATTTAAGTATATTGAATATTTTCAAATGTTGAAAATAAATGGATTTGTGAATTACTGACTTATTTTTGAATAAGTATGGAATTGTTTTCCAAAATGAAATAAAACGTTTGAGAATTTATCTTCTTAGAGATAAATTGAAAATGAATACTGAAGTCGATTTGGAAATCGTATATCAGTAGATATTTTTGAAATATAAATTCACTATGGAATTTATAAAAGAAAAGGGAATATGTTAAAAAAAATATTGATTTATTTTTAAAGTGTGGAAATAATATATCTAGTAGAGAAATTTTGGAAAAATAAATAATTTGGAAAATTATTTGGAATCTGATGATGTTGCGCATCTTTATTGATAGTAAAATAATCGACTATCAATAATTACCTTGAATGGTATTTGTTGTGAATTGGATGAATTTGAATGCCACACTTATTTTTGAATAAGCGCTCACTATTCGGGTTAGCCGGGAAAGGACCATGGGGTCGTATAACCCATTCCGAATATGTGATACGTCGTTATGAATCGCATTTGATGACCGGTGTTGAAGACCGGATATTTTTGAAAACGGAAGGATTACCGTCGAGTTACTCTACATCGGCTGATCTCCGATTTAGAGGTTTTATCACCCTTAGTGACGGGAAGTCCGGACGTGATTAGAAATTTATCCGGATATGCAAGGGCTTCGTGAGAAGTGCCTTCGGTTCTGTTCGATCCCGGAACAGACTTGTATGGATTGTGTGTCTGACGTTACAAATTGTGATATAAAGCTGATTTCTTTCAAATACATTTATGTTGGTGGCGGAGAATTTATTCTCTTAGCTTAACACCCTTCTCTGAGACGTACGAGCTCAGAGGTTATGTAGTTGAAATTTATCAGCGATATATTCCCAATTTGGTAACGTGGCATACTGAGTGTTGCTGTGAAATGATCAGTGTTTGATCATTTATGATATGATCATTTGTTTGATCTTATATCTTTGTGATCATAGGTTGATCATTTGTTTGACCCGAAGCATGGCTTTGTAGAAAGCGTAGCTTTGTGGACGAGACTTCGTCGAGCCTCACATCCCGGAAATGGTCAAAACAGGAAGGATGCAGCAAGGTTCTAGGGAGTAGCGCCCCTTAGTGTATGTCATTCCTTCTGGATAGAGGTGGTATCATGGTATGGAGCCCAGATACTTAACCTATGTTGATACTGCTTATTATGTGGTTTGTTGCGAATCGGGGATCCTCGGGAAGATCGGTTACGATCGAAGGATGGCATATGCGTGTCAGTAGTTACCTATTTTTGCAGAGGTAACCCGGCCTTGTGTTGGCAGAGATCCGGTTAGGTTCTCGGGACGTCATTCCAGAGGCGTTCCTTCGTGGCATAGGAAGTTCCTTAGCCTGACCATTTGTTGGAAATCCAAAGAAACAATACGAGCCTTGTATGGATTTAGTTGTAGAACCTATCATTCACTTATGGTGGCGCCCCACTGTTTGGATGGTAGCTATAGTAGGCATAGTTCGAAATGTCTATGCTGGCTAAGATTTATATTCTACTTTAGAAATGTTTTCTACACTATGCACTAATAATAATATCAAAAATGATTTGATTTTGCGTAGTAAGCATCTTTGACTATCATAAGAAGAAATCTCCTCCAATTCTGCGTTTGCATTGTGTGTGTGGTGGGAGGTCTTATGGTAGTTTCATTTTTCAAAAGCATTGCGAATTTGTTTTATTTTCTTTGTGAAAAATAACTGTTTTATGATCTCACACCAGTCACCATGACTGACTCGGAGTTTATTGTTTCCCTTCTAAACTCTGGGTGCCCACCAATTTCCACACGGGCAGCCTAGAGTTATATTATCAGGATATTCTGGATATTCTGGAGCTGTGGAAGCAAGCTGGATGGCGTAACGTATCACCTATACTTTGTATTATTCCGCTGTGTATTCTGTATGAGGACAAGTTTATATAACTGTCCATTGTTGTATATTAACTCTGATGGTTGATGTATGTATAAACTGATATAGTTCTTTGTTTTAAAAGACTAGTGTTATTCCGTTGTTCTTTTTCTTCTTCTGCTTTCTTCTTCTTCTCTTTTTCTTCTATCCTTTCTTCTATTTCTTTTTCTTAAAACCCCTCAGGGTTCGTATTTCTGTGCATCTTGAGTTAATCAATGGAATTTAGTGTTTAATCAAGGGTACGGATTTGCGGGTCTTGACATATCTGTTAATTATTTATGTGATGATAATACAGTTTGGCTGATAATTGATTGATTGTTGATGTTTATATTGGACGTTAAATTGTTAGTGATAAATGATAAATAGTATGAAAAATTGAAATGGATATAGGATAGTTAACAAATTTTAAAACTGATTTATATGTTAAATTTGATTAGTTGAATATGACCCCTTTTAATTGTTAAATTAATTGACATGTAGAATAGTGATAATTACACTTTGAACCATTGAACGTATGTTTGATTAATTGTTGTAGTGTTAAAATTGAAATCGAATGACAATTGAAGAACCGTATAAATATTAGTGTAATAATCTTTAATCTACATAAAATGATAGTGTAGATTCTAGAAATAATTATATTAATTCGCACAAATAACAATGTGAATTAATACGGTTATTTCGGGATTATTTGAATTGATTATTGGATTGTTGTTATTGATTGTTGTTATTGCTTGTTTATTTACTTTGACACCATCCCAGTTATCACACTGCAAGTTCCCTTTTTTATGCTTTGACTTTGAATTGAATTGGAATCGGGTTGAAATGATAAATACCCAAATTGAACTTTGACCTAGGGTAGAAAATTAAATAAAACCCGATTGGTCAATAATTTGATTTAAAAATAAAATGAATATTTTATTTGAATAAATAATATGGTTTTGAAATGAAGTTGAAATTTGAATTTTAAATGAAAGGAAAATGTTAATATTTAATAATCTAAAACAAAATATTAACAATGTAATTGATGAAAGAATGTTGTTTAATTTGAGAAATGATTGAATTAAGTTTGAAATTATAATTAAGTTTGAAATTATTAAACTTTGAAATGATTTAATAATTAAGTTTGAAATTATAATTAAGTTTGAAATTATTAAACTTTGAAATTATTTAATAGTTAAGTTTTGAATTATTTAATAATTAAATAAGATTGAATTATTTAATGAATTAAATTGAATTGGATTCTTTAATAAGAAAAATTGAACTTTTGAATAAGTGAATCTTTACTTCGTAATAATTGAAATTGAGTTTCTTTATTAATTAAGTTTGGAAAATTATTTAAGTAAGTAAATAAGTGAAATTGAATTTCTTTAACAAGAAATAAAATGTGATTTATTGAAATCAATGTAAGACTTGAAATTTAAAGAATTCGATTTGATGAATTTAATTTAATTCAATTTGTAAGTTTTGATATAAGGAAGTTGAATTTAAATAATGGATTTAATGAATTGGAAATTTAATAGAAATTGTTTTGAATGGCAAATTTACTTAATGAATATTGAATGCAATCGATAAATGAAGTTAAATTGATTTGAATGTTAAATTAAATTAATTTAAATGATTTTGGAATGAAACTTATATACGAACTTGAATCAATATTTGAATTGTTTTAAATAGAAATTGAAATTGAATTGTAAGATCTTGAAATTATGAATGTGGAAGTTTTGAAACGTAATTATTGGAAATTGATTTAGAAAGACAAATGAAATGTTGGTTTACGAATTGAAATTGAAATTGAATTTGATTCGATTTTGAAATATATTAAACGACCAATCGGTGTAATAATTACGAAAGTTATTAAAGAGACCAGAGTCGGTTATGGATATACTCTCTATCTAAACCGAAACCACTTTAATAACTATACGCGGAGTGTGATCCAGAATGAAGTGGTTGGAATGATGTACGTGATGACTGAAGAAAGAGAACGATAATGGATAGCCTTGACACTTGTGTCAAATTGGAAATGACTAAAACAGGAGCCGTGCCGGGCCAATGGAGGGTTAGCTACCTCAAGTGGACACACTTCTTCGAACTACTCATTACTTGTTGTCGATTGGTGCACCCTTGATTTTGGGAGTGTTGTTTCACGGTGTTGCGGGCGCTGCGGCGTTGCGTTCTCACCAGTCCGGATCAGGCAAACGGTAGTATCACTACCTTGGGTATTGCCTCATGTGCCTTGTCATACTTGTATCCCTTTATTCGCGACCACTACGATTTTGGTTTGTACCTTTAGTATATGGATTGCCCTCTGGTGACTTCCGGTTTTGGGGAAACTACGGTCTTGTATATGCTTTTGGGAATAAAAATGTGTTAAGGGTGGAATGGGCCATGACTTAACACTATTTTGATATCTTTATATTACTGATAGACATTATCTACTTATCGTACACTACTACATAGTAGATAGTTTAACGGATCCTTAAAGGATGGTCATTCCAAAACATCCTTTGAGTTACTTGTATTTCAATTGCTATTTCACTTGAGTTGGATTTATTGATATAAGAATGTTAATCCTGACTCGAGTGTCTTGTGTTTTTGCTTTACGCTCGGGTCAGACTGAGTGTACCAGTATTCAAGACTCACCTTTGAAGTTAGAGCTTTGCTTGAAGATCCAGCCATCTATTTTGCTTTCAGTATTCGATGATTCCAGTGATGTATTCTGATTTGTATCTGATGTATCGTGTTACTCTTCCGTTGTATCTGGTTTTACTCTGATATATTTCATATATTCATATAGTAGCTTCATGAACTACTATCTCTTTTATTTCCGCTGCATTTATTACTCTGTGATCTGTGATTATTTTATTTACTATATATGTTCAGTTTTGCCAAATTTAAATTAACAACGCGGTATTTTGAGCAATTCAATTCCGGCATGAGTGTCTTCCTATACACTTATAATGGATGCGGATGGTCCAAAATTACGGGTCATTACAGTTGGTATCAGAGCTTTGGTAGCTCTAGGCAAAACTTAGCATATAGGGTAAATGTATTTACAGAATCACTCTCATTCGAGTTTCAATCTCTTCCTTCTGACTCAATTCCTTTGAATTTTGGAACGTTCCCCTCGGTTTCGAAATTCATTCGTGTTCCCCACTATTCGTATTCTTCTGAATTCTGGAGTATCACATAACTCCATTTCGAATGATCTTTATAATGAGTTGGCGGTCCTACCAATCTCAAATTGATTTGTAAAGGGGTAAAACTCCTTTACAATAAGCATTGGTTTACCGGAGATTTCTGTATCCTCGGTTTACGATGCTATCTATCTCCTGCTATACCTAAATTCTATTTCTCGAGATCGGATGTTGATTTACCTCGGAATTCAGCATCGATCTTATTATTGAAGTCACGGTCGATCCTGTTAAGATTGCCCGTAAATTAAATAAGCTTATCCATCTCCCGATTCTGTTAATCGAACTATCTTATCTTTTGTTTTGAACTTATTATAGAAAAAAATTCTCTTTGATTTGAGTCCATCAAATTTGAATCTCTCTCCTTGCTTTGAATTCATTCCTGTACCGTCGAGCAAAGAAATGTATTTGTAAACTAATATATAAATGTTTTATATATTGTGTTGTTTGAGTTGTTGATGTTGATTTGGGTTTTCGATCGATTCGTCTGATCAACGCTATCGATAGGATTTCCAAAACACTTGAGCAGAGAAAACTGACACAATATCGTTTTCAAATTTGGTAAACAAAAAAAATAGTTGTATGATTATATTATATATAAATATAAGTTTTCTGAAATTAAATTGTTAATGAATTTGTTGTCAGAAATAATAATATTTGATTTTCATTTATTGTTTTGTAAACCATTGATTATTGCATAATATAAATAAATGAATTTATGAAACTCGGTTATAATTTGATTTGGGATTTGAAAGGAATTTAAATAAAGAATTTGAGAATTTAATTTCTGGTGATTTCAAACTTTGATTTGAAGTTATAAAGTGTATAGTATTTAAAATGTTTTCGAATATAAATCATTTTCAAAGAATTTTAAAATATTGAAACCAGTGCTCTTCTCTTTGTCGCTGGAAAATAATTTCGGTGATGGCGGTCGCATCATCGACATTCATTTTCGAGTTTCAAAGTGGAGAAACCATTCTGTAGCTTTGCTATAGTTTTGTTTGGAAAATATTTTAATTTGAATTTCTTAAGTATGATTTGATTTATATATACATGGGTATATTATTTTAAATTTAATTTGATTTAGTATATATAATGTATACATAATTATCTCTAAAGGATTTGAAATAAAGCGGAAATTTAATTCTTAAAATCATGTTAAAAGATGTTGTCAATTATAAATAAAGCTAAATTTGGAATAAGTATTTAAACTTGAAATAATTGAATTTGAAAATTTTATTTGTATAGTACTAAATTGCATTTCAAAATAACTTACCTAAATTATTCAGAAGTTAAAATGTAATTGGATAATATACAATATAAAATAATTTTATAAATAAAATTTGGGTGTTTATAATAAATGTTATACACTAAATTTTGATTATAAAGATGTTAATAGAGTTAGATAGGATAATAAGTAAAACTCAGTTAATAATGAAATAAATTTGTTTTGAAAGAATTAATAAATTTGTTTTGAAAAGAATTAATAAATTGAAATTAGATCAACTTATGAAAATACCTTGAATTTAAAAGCAATTAGTAAATATAAATTAATTTAAATCGAAACTTTTATGGTTTAAATTAATTTATATGGATTAAATATATGTGATTAGATATATTAAGTAGAATAAATTTAACAATAATATGGAATAAAGAAGAATTTAAAATTGTTGAAGAAAATATGATTATAATAAAAGACTATTCAAATTTATGGTTTTAAAATTTTAAATTAAAGAAATGGGATAATAAGATAATGAATTTAGAAATAGTTGAGATTGATTTTAGTGAAATCAAATGGATTAAATCAATTATTGAATATCAATTAATAAAAATTTTGAATTTATATGGTTTAAATTAATTGCTATTTTTTATTTCAAATCTGTTTTTCTTTCTGGTTGTTTCTATTCTCCTACCTCGTTCCTTTTCGGGGATGAAAAGTTTTGAGTGGGGAGAGTGTAACGACCCGTAAATTTCAACTGTTTTAATAACATAATTAGTTAAAATTTTGTGAAATTTTAAACGATAAAATTTTGAAATAAAAATTTAATATTTGGAATACGTCTAGTTAAACATAGCGACTGGTAAATTTTCGTCCGAAAATATGAAAGTTTATTTCGCACGTTAATTCGCTTCAATTTAATCAGTTAAAAAGCGATGAAAATAAAATGTTTTCAGAACCAAAATATTTTTACATAGGAAAATTCTAAACCATCTTCTGAGCAAGATGTCTGTTTATCGTTTTTCCAAATTCGGACATCTTTGGCTCCGTCGATCTTAATCTTCTACGTTTTTCTTGCATTTTTCCGCCTGTAGAAAATTCGAATTTTTATAATTAAATCGTACTGCTAATATCTGTATACCGTTTTGATCGTCTCGTCGTACTGATCTCTATGGTATATTTATCTCTGTGTTTTGATGTCCGGTACGCGACGGAATCTGTAAAACGTCGAATCGTATCGGTACCGGTTTCGTACCTTCTGTTTATTTCGTGTCCATTCAAATTTCACGTGAATAACTCAATGGCCTCTTGCTTTAAATGTGTCTATTAATTTGTGCATGGCCTTTTGTTTCCCTAGGAGATATAGCTAAATTTTGATATTCTCAAGTTTGAACATTTCATTAAAGTTGTTTCAGTTCATTCATTTTGATCTGTGGCCTACTTCTTTCTCTCTACTAAACTTCATCTTCATTTCATATTCCCTCCGCCTTTCACTCTCCTACTCCATTGCCTTCCTCGAAAGCTTGCAGCCTATATTTTTCACATGCTCCACCATTTATGCCACCGCGTCACCCAGCCTTCGAAACTACTGACGCGCTGCTCGGCCTCAACCACCTCTCCAAAGCCACGAACACCAAGCCATCGCCTCCGCCCGCATTCCTTTCTCTCCACCATGCTTCGCCAACCAAAACCACCACAGCCTACAGCGCCTCCGACCTCAGCTCGTCCTACCCCTGACCGTAGCCGAGCCTGCTACAAGCGAACCCTGCCGCTTGCCTTCCGCCTGCCACCATCTTTCCTTCCGCTACCACTTCGCCACTAACTTCGTCGAACCGTACACCTTCCACCACTCGAAGCTCAACCGAACACCCACCTCGCTCTCGCTCCACTGCCGCACCTACCCAGATCGCCTCCGCCCAGATTCCTCCACGTCGTCTGATCCTCTCCGTCGCGCTCGACTCATTAGATAGCTTGCGGTCCATTTTGTCATCTACTCGATCTGTTAGCACGTAAGTATATATTTAGTTGTATACATGCGTTTGGGATTTGAATTTGAAAGCAAGTATATACGGTTAGTTTTTTTCGAACATATATATGAGTTTATATATAAAGAATTTCAGTCGTTAGATATATATATTGCTAACTTATATAAAACTGTGGGTTGGTTATATGTTGAGTTGCATAGGTTAACATATATAACTTGCTAAGTTGTTCACCTGATTTGATGATTTGTATCTTTGTTACAGTGGTATATATATTTGTATAGTTTATATATAAAAGTTTATAAAGTATAGATATGGGTACTTTTTGGCTATAGTTAGAATAGTTTACCGTATATATATTTATTACTGTTATATAATTGCTTATATCTACTAGTATATATTTCTATTTTGTGTATATATTTTTCGTATATGCATAGTGTGCATAAGATATAACGGTTGGGTGATGATTTGAAAGAAAAAAAAAGTACACATTTAATATGTATATATAATCAACAGTTTTCAGTTTTTGTAGTATAATTGTTTTGGATAACGTGAGTCTATATTGATTTAAACCATAATATACTTACGGTTATTTTAAAGTATATCTGCTTGAAAATTTTTGTTAGCCCGTTATTTATATTTTAGCTGCATATTTTCATATACGCTAGTCTATAATATTTTATAAAGTAAGATTTTATATGAGTTTAGTTTCATAGTATTATATGTATATTATATAGATTTAAAGTTTATACAGCTTAATATAAGTTTATGTTTGATTGTAAATATGGTCACATATGTTTTATATTAGTCTATATATTTATTGTTTTATAAGTTGGGTTCACTTTTCATTTTGTACCCTTATTCCAAGTAAAATTATATATATATTTCGCATGTACCCATATTGTTTGAATATATTTCATAGTGTTGCACATATATGATGCTCAACTTTTAAACATCTGTCAGTTAAATCATAGGTATATGTGTAAGTGTGCATTAGTATCTATTTATACTATGTGCGTTTTATATATATGTAGAAGGTGTGCGTGTGTTTATATAGGGTGCAAGAATATCAAGTGTTGCATTGATTACCCAGATGATTATTGTCCACACATTGAATGTATTATTATATTAAAAGTGTTGGTTTTCATTTACATAGTACACATTTTAGTGTATAGGAATTTGATTTTATACCAGGGTTCCATACATTATTTTAGCGTTGTTTAAATAATGTATAAGTATATATGAGTATGAAATGTTTCAGGTGAATAAATGTTAGTTATATATATTAATTTTATGTAAAGTATATGTGAACTTAGTTTCCAAATACATATAGATTTTTTTTATGGGTATGAAGTTAAATATTGATTTGAAATATATGCGTTTAAAATTAGAACATGATACAATTTTATATCATTTCAATTATACCTTTTATCTTCATCAATCCGGTTCTGATTGATACCACCCATTCTGATTTATCAGCTTTGTTCGTCGATTCGTGCCAATCTAGCTTGTTTGAGAGTCGTGCTTGCATTCATAACTCAAATTCGGTGTCAAATATCTTCTCTAGCCTCAAAAGGTGAGCACTCACTCACGATTAACGTTCTTTTATTTATTAAATCTGATTTCAATTGAAACGACAATTGAAATATGCTGCTGTTAGTAAATTACACTATTATATATGCTATTACCTGTATCAGTTCACCTGTGACATCTGACACCATTATCTGTTAATTATTTATGTGATGATAATACAGTTTGGCTGATAATTGATTGATTGTTGATGTTTATATTGGACGTTAAATTGTTAGTGATAAATGATTAATAGTATGAAAAATTGAAATGGATATAGGATAGTTAACAAATTTTAAAACTGATTTATATGTTAAATTTGATTAGTTGAATATGACCTCTTTTAATTGTTAAATTAATTGACATGTAGAATAGTGATAATTACACTTTGAACCATTGAACGTATGTTTGATTAATTGTTGTAGTGTTAAAATTGAAATCGAATGACAATTGAAGAACCGTATAAATATTAGTGTAATAATCCTTAATCTACATGAAATGATAGTGTAGATTCTAGAAATAATTATATTAATTCGCACAAATAACAATGTGAATTAATACGGTTATTTCGGGATTATTTGAATTGATTATTGGATTGTTTTTATTGATTGTTGTTATTGCTTGTTTATTTACTTTGACACCATCCCAGTTATCACACTGCAAGTTCCCTTTACTATGCTTTGATTTTGAATTGAATTGGAATCGGGTTGAAATGATAAATACCCAAATTGAACTTTGACCTAGGATAGAAAATTGAATAAAACCCGATTGGTCAATAATTTGATTTAAAAATAAAATGAAGATTTTATTTGAATAAATAATATGGTTTTGAAATGAAGTTGAAATTTGAATTTTAAATGAAAGGAAAATGTTAATATTTAATAATCTGAAACAAAATATTAACAATGTAATTGATGAAAGAATGTTGTTTAATTTGAGAAATGATTGAATTAGGTTTGAAATTATAATTAAGTTTGAAATTATTAAACTTTGAAATGATTTAATAATTAAGTTTGAAATTATAATTAAGTTTGAAATTATTAAACTTTGAAATTATTTAGTAGTTAAGTTTTGAATTATTTAATAATTAAATAAGATTGAATTATTTAATGAATTAAATTGAATTGGATTCTTTAATAAGAAAAATTGAACTTTTGAATAAGTGAATCTTTACTTCGTAATAATTGAAATTGAGTTTCTTTATTAATTAAGTTTGGAAAATTATTTAAGTAAGTAAATAAGTGAAATTGAATTTCTTTAACAAGAAATAAAATGTGATTTATTGAAATCAATGTAAGACTTGAAATTTAAAGAATTCGATTTGATGAATTTAATTTAATTCAATTTGTAAGTTTTGATATAAGGAAGTTGAATTTAAATAATGGATTTAATGAATTGGAAATTTAATAGAAATTGTTTTGAATGGCAAATTTACTTAATGAATATTGAATGCAATCGATAAATGAAGTTAAATTGATTTGAATGTTAAATTAAATTAATTTAAATGATTTCGGAATGAAACTTATATACGAACTTGAATCAATATTTGAATTGTTTTAAATAGAAATTGAAATTAAATTGTAAGATCTTGAAATTATGAATGTGGAAGTTTTGAAACGTAATTATTGGAAATTGATTTAGAAAGACAAATGAAATGTTGGTTTACGAATTGAAATTGAAATTGAATTTGATTCGGTTTTGAAATATATTAAACGACCAATCGGTGTAATAATTACGAAAGTTATTAAAGAGACCGGAGTCGGTTATGGATATACTCTCTATCTAAACCGTAACCACTTTATTAACTATACGCGGAGTGTGATCCAGAATGAAGTGGTTGGAATGATGTACGTGATGACTGAAGAAAGAGAACGATAATGGATAGCCTTGACACTTGTGTCAAATTGGAAATGACTAAAACAGGAGCCGTGCCGGGCCAATGGAGGGTTAGCTACCTCAAGTGGACACACTTCTTCAAACTACTCATTACTTGTTGTCGATTGGTGCACCCTTGATTTTGGGAGTGTTGTTTCAAGGTGTTGCGGGCGCTGCGGCGTTGCGTTCTCACCAGTCCGGATCAGGCAAACAGTAGTATCACTACCTTGGGTATTGCCTCATGTGCCTTGTCATACTTGTATCCCTTTATTCGCGACCACTACGATTTTGGTTTGTACGTTTAGTATATGGATTGCCCTCTGGTGACTTCCGGTTTTGGGGAAACTACGGTCTTGTATATGCTTTTGGGAATAAAAATGTGTTAAGGGTGGAATGGGCCATGACTTAACACTATTTTGATATCTTTATATTACTGATAGACATTATCTACTTATCGTACACTACTACATAGTAGATAGTTTAACGGATCCTTAAAGGATGGTCATTCCAAAACATCCTTTGAGTTACTTGTATTTAAACTCTGGAGCTGTGAGATCCTTTGAGTTAATTTTGCAATTTTAATTCAAAAATTAAATTAATTATCAATTTAAACTTAGTAAAAATACGGGATCGTTACAGTTTCCCCCCCTTAAGAAATTTCGTCCTCGAAATTTGCCAGGGAGACACAAAGATAGATGAAGAATTTTTCATCAAATTAACTTAATATCTATTCTGCATTTGGCTTACCAAATCAGAATATCAATAATAGATATGAGAACGAATCTTTTTAATTTTTTCCACAAGATACTCGGGTTATCCGGGTCAACGAAATATACAGTGGCATTGGTTAGTTCAAAGGGATAACTAACCATTCGTAGAACATATCCGGACCCAAAGAATAGATAGATATATGGATATAATTCCAAAATTTTAGTTTAGAAACTAAATTATACCTATCAACCATAGCAACCAAAGCAACCAATTCATTCAAACAAACAATTCTGACCTATTTGGAGTTTATGTCCCATGCAAATATATCAAATCTTCTTCCTGGATCTACCAGGAACTATCAAAGAATTGAGAAAAGATGACGAACAAAAGAGATTGATAGAGAAAAGATTGTTTCCTTGTTGTTATAGGGTATTGACCATTTATAGTTGTATTCCCCTGTCCCATATCTCATCCTCTTCTTGCACTCATACTTAATATCAGTGGATAGTAAGAGAATTTATTGAGGCGTACGGACAGATACCTTAGGGATTACTCATTCTAGGGTATACTTCACCCTATCTCTAATGAGTTACTTAATGTGTTATACTCCTGAGCTAAAGTTCAACCTTAGCTCTGATACCAATTGTAACGATCCTGACTCGGCCTTCGAAAACCGGCACCCGTACTTCACTTGTACTTGAATGCCGCAGATTCAAACGCCGAATCTGGCTCGCCGGAGCTTATAACACATTAAGTATAACAACACAGCGGAAGAAAGAAATGAATGATATCATATACAACACAAATGATACAATATCCAGAATATGATATACAACAATGATATTTATATAATACAAGAATATCAAAGACAAATAATAATGTTACAGCGGAAACAACGGAAGTGACAACTCCAACATCAAGCTCGAACCACCATCACGTTGCACCAAGAGAAGCAAGTGCAGTCATGCGTGAACTCCAAAAACTGAACTAGCTCCCGATAATCTACTAAACCTGACTATCTGAAAAACCCAACTCTAGACTGCCCGTGTGGAAAATTATGGGCACCCAGAGTTTAGGAAGGGAACAATAAACTCCAGGTCAGTCGTGGGACTGGTGTGAGTAACAAAAATAGTTTATCTTTAAAACAAACAACACAAGAATTTTCAACATTGAAATCCACAATGCTTTTTGGAAAATGAAACTACCATAAGGCCTCCCGGCACACACACAATGCAATCGCACACATGGGGGAGATTTCTCCTTATGATAGTCAAACATGCTCACTACATACAAAAAAACTCTTTTGATATTATTACTAGTGCATAGTGTAGGAAACATTTTGAAAATATAATATTAATCTTAGCTAGCATAGGTACCATTATACTATGCCTACTATAGCTACTATTTTAAATGGCAGGTTCTACAACTAAAACTGTACAGGGTTCGTATTGTTTCTTTGGATTTCCAACAAATGGTCAGGCTAAGTAACTTCCTATGCCACATGGGAACGCCTCTGGAGGGACGCCCCGAGAGACAACTACTCTCTGCCAACAAAAGGTCGGTTACCCCCTTCCCGGGTAGTAAATCTGAGATATGCCACCCCCAGTTGTTTGCGACCTTTATCTGAGGTACCTCGATCACAAAGCAACAATCACACAGTAAATGAGATTGGAGCAACCACACAGGTAAATATCTGGGCTCCATACCATGATACCACCTTTTTCCAGAAGGAATGGACATACCCTATGGGAGCTACCCCTGAAACCTTGCCGCATCTTTCCTGTTTCGACCATTTCCGGGGTGTGAGGTCCGATGAGATCTCGTCCACAAAGCTACGCTTTACACGAAAGCCATGCTTTGATCAACAAATGATCACCAACACACAGCAGCACTTAGCATGCCACACTACCAAATTGGGAGTATATCACTGATAACCTTCAACTACATAACCTCTGAGCTCGTACGTCTCAGAGAAGGGTGTTAAGCTAAGAGATTAAATCTCCGCCACCAAACAGAAATGTATTTGAAAGAAATCAGCTTTATATCTCAAAGTGTAGTGTCAGACATACAACCATACAAATCTGTTCCGGGTTCGAACAAAACCAAAGGCACTTCCAAAGAAGCCCTTGCAATCCGGGTATTCACAATCCCGATCAGATTTCCCGTCACTTAGGGAATCTCTATACCGGCGCGACTCAGTGCAGAGACAATCGACGGGTTATCCTTTCGTTTTCAAAAATATCCGGTCTTTACCACCAGTCTTCAAATGCAATCCATATACGACGTATCATTATTCGGAATGGTTTATATGACGCAAAGGTCCTCTCCCGGCTAAACCGAATAATGAGCGCAATATCTAAAAACATATGGATGATGGAATTTCAATTAAGTCACAACTTATTATCAAAATTTCCTCTTTCAATGGTTTAAACAAATCACCATTTTAATCTTTTTAAACAAAAAGATTCAATTCATAAAGTTCACCCAGTTTCACAAAGATCCATTCACAGATTTTCAAATCGATTTCCATCTCAATTAGATTAACTCATTAAACCTTTAAATCAAAGATTTAATTGATAGCTTTCAAAACAATTCCATTTCGACCTTTTATACAAAAGGTACACCTTTCCAATTTCAAAACAAAGTTCAACAAACTTTCACAAAGATTTATTCCTAACTCGGAAAACCATTTTCATTTCAAACTTGAAATTCTTTTAACACAAATTGGAAATTCATTCCTTATATGAAAGCTTCTATTATTTGAAAACAAATAGTTTTCATTTCGGAAAAATCCGATCTCATATATACGACTTAAAGTCCTTGGGTTAATTCAAATTCTCAAAATCATACTTTTAAAATGGTTTAAATTCATATAACATCTTTAACCATAATTTCCAAACATGGAATTCAATTCCAAATTTTGAATTCAAATTCAATTTAAATTATTTAAATTGAAAAACTTTACCAAGTCATTCAAAATAACTTTATTCTCAAAACTCCTTTTCAAAAGCTTTGACATTTAACCCAAATTCATTTCCAAAATCAATTGAAATTAAAATTTCAATTTCAAAAACATTAAATTTAAATCATCTGTGACTTAACCGATTTCCTCGTGAAATCCATATTTGTGTGTGTAAAAGTGTGATCCGAGGGTTTTACACAATAGTGCAACATCATTTAATCATCATAGATTTAAGCATATCAATATCGATAAGCGGTATATTCCTATAACGCTTATCTTCCATTTAACAATTCATAGATAAATAATATACATTCATCACAGATAAAATAAATTACATTCATCACAGCTTGAATTAAAACAAATTTACATCACAAAGCATCACACAGTAGAGAATATCAAACAATTCACAGCATTCAATAGAATACAGCCATCCATAAGTGAAACTAATTAAGATATCTGATTAATCTAAACCAGATCATTTGCCTATGGATAATTCCTAGTCAGGGTTAATTAATAATTAATTAATTACAAACATTTAATTAATTATCCTTTGATTAACCGTTAATTAACCCTAAATAAATAATTAATCCTCAATCAATTATTCTTAATTAATTACAATAAGCAATTAATTCCTTAATTCCTTCCATAACGTAATTACACTTATACAATTTCATAAATGATTATCATTAAATTAATTAATCTAAATTAATTATAAAAATTAATCACATTGATTAATTATTTAAACAATCTTAGTTAATGACATTCATTAACTAATAACAATTCTTTATTACAAATAAATTATACACTTGATTATTAATTAACCCATCTTTAATTACAAGTTGATAAATCTCTAATCACTTAGTTAATTACAATCATAAATTAATTAAATATTCTTAATTACCCTTTTTAAACAATTAATTAATAATAGTTCATCTCAATTAACATTTTAAAATCTTCTTTAAACTTCGAAAATCAAATTGTTACTAACTATATAAAACTTTAATGTTAATTAAATTTCAACACTTAAGTTAAATTTTATACTTAATTAAATTATTAATTAAGATTTTTAGAAAAACATTGTTAAGTATTTTCTTAATTTATTATAACTGGAAACAAATTCTTACTTAAGTTATCAAACAACAATTACTTCATTAGTAATAAAATTGTCTACAACATTTACTTTAAATTTAATTAGGCTTAACCCTTTTGAAAATAGAACCCGAGATTACCTCAGGTTTTACTTGAGTAAAAACTCGAGTTTCCCTTCCATTTTACCCGAGTAAACTCACGTTCTCCCCCCTTATCTTCAAACACTTTGAAAATTTATTTTAAGTTTTTCTTTTTAAATTTTAAATTTACAGGCTACGCTCCATTCACTCGAGCTTATACTCGAGCCACACCCCCAAAAACATGACCACTCCTTCAAGGCAAACTCCTACAGCAACCCAGTGACACCAGAAACTCCTCATGCACGTGCACCAGCACCGGAGCCAACTCCGACCACTGACGAACCCTCCGACATGCCGACTAACATCACCGCAACCTTCTCCAACCATCAAAAAATCACCTTCAACTCGAAATCACGTTCGAGCTGCTTAGACCTAACCTGGAAACAAACTAGAACCATCATCGACCTAGAAACCACCGCCGTTCTCGCAACCTCGATCACCAGACAACCCGAAATTCCGGCCAACTACTCGTCGTCCTCCCCTCTACCATCTCTCAAACCCTTGTAACACTCGGTCAACTACCAATGTCGAATGAATCAAATATATAGCCTCGACAAAAACTAGGTTTCCAGACTAAAATCACTCGTCGCCGCCACCATAACCATCTATCGACCATCTCACTATTTTTCCTCGAATCCCCGTACGTTCCTCCATCACCAGACCTAATTCCGACCATCACCAACCAGTGGATCACCAACAATTCCCAAAACTATGAAATATGAACAAACCGAAACTGCTCTTACACCCATGATCTAAAAATTATAATTTCAGCTTTAAAATTCATGTTATAGTGTACGAATCCAGTTTACATGCCTGAAATCGTAAAATAAAATGTTTAAATTTTGATTAAGTTATAGCTTTGTTCAGTCTTCTTTAAATCCAAAGATATTTCCAAGATGTTTTATCTTATATAGATTCTTAATCTTTAATATATGTTATAACAAACAAGTTTTGTTTTAACACTAAGTTATATCAAGAATTAGATTAAGAGAATATGAATTTTGAATTAAAACTTGAGTCTAGGAACAAAACAGGGAACAATGATACACAACAGTGTATACATATTTATATAAATTCATAGAAAATGTCAGAAATTCATATAAACATATTTGTTTCAGAGAATAGCCTGCAACCAAATTTACTTTAAGATTTTAAAAATGATGTTACTCACTATAATTTCCAGAAGAAGACAGAGTTGCTTTTCTTTTGAACCAAGCTTTGAACTTCCAGTTGAAATCTTCTTGTTTGTATTGATTTGTATTGTAGTTTTGTTTGAGTTTTGAAAAAAATACTTTCTTCAGATTTTCTTAGTCTCTGGTGGATGAAATGAGATAAGGAAGTTGATACATATAAATTGAGTTACAGGTGATATTATCTTGCTTGTACAACCGGTCAGAGATTTTTTTCCTATCTTGACTAGCAGATTGTAACGACCCGGCTTTCTATGCCCAGAAAGTCGTATCGCTAATGAAGAAAGAAAAGGGTGAGAAGTAGAAAAGAAGAGAAAGAAAGAAACAACACATCAGAATCTCACAGCGGAAACGGAACAAATTATAATATATCACATAACTAATACATAGTCTTTACATAATCAGAGTACACAACTTATACATCACTTACTAGACAGTTATAAACATCTGTCTAGTCATTACAACTCAAATACAAGACAAGACACTATCACAGATATCAACACAGCGGAATACTATATCTACGAACGCCGAAGCCTCCTGCTCCATTGCTCCTCCAGAATATTCGTCAAAACTAAACCTGAATCCCTTGGCTACTCGTAAAAATTTGAGTACCCAAGAGTTTAATAAAACAGAAAATAAACACTTGGGTCAGACATGGGTCTGGTGTGAGTAAACGGGTTAAAATTGTTTAACTTCAAAACCTTTTGAAAGAAAAGGTATCACGTAAGACTTCCCACACATAAACATGGGTAAGTTTTTACCTTACGCTAACCAAAACATTTGATAGGAAATTCGATTGTATTATAATAGGGTCTAGGGTTTTCAAGTAAAATACAGAAATAGCTGAAATGCTTACATCTCACATTCCAACATAGTTGGGCACAACTAATACGTACGGCACTTATTGGAGTTTGGATTCCATACAATGGCAGGGCTACTGGGGTACCGCCCGTCACAGTACGTGGCCTAGATCACCGTACCGAGGATCACTCCCAATCCCCTGCAACACAAGGTCGGAACATCCCTTACTGGATAATTCCCGCACAAGATACCTCACGGTTGGGATCAGCAACCGCACACACTAAGCCGAAATAAGAAGGGACTTCTAGACAGAGGTAATCTTGTCCTACTTGGGTGCTACCCACTAACCTTGCTGCACCTCCCCTGTTTTAGCCATTCCCGGTTTGTGAGGCTTGAGGTCACGATTACCTTTAAATAGAACACATCTATCTTAGAATGCTCATCGTCCACCTGACGATGTGCTGAAAGCATTCAATCCATACAAGTTCGTTCCGGGTTCGAACGAAACCGAAGGCATTATCTCGTTACACTCGTTTTGGAATCACCCTCAGAGTTAACGACAATAACCCTTGCACTCTGAATCTTCATCTTCACTTGATTCACGACCTATCGTTAATTTGGATCGATGTGGTATTCGGGTCTCCAGACCTGGAAATCCGGTATACGGAAACCCGATCCCGGTCTCATCGAAATCCAAAACGTATCTTTTAAGGTCAAGTTGTTTAAAGTTAAAACAATTCAATTCAATTATCTTTATACACATAGAAAGATAATTCACAATAGATAATCAACATTATCAGATAATCCATATTATCATCATAATTCAACTAACATCCATATCATACAGCATATATCTCATCAGAGATATCAATCAATGCAAAGCATTCAATATTATCATCCATTCTTAAGTAATGATTTATACCATTTCTAATTAATTTAAAATGAATTAAATTAATTACTTCATTTTATAAATCCTGCTTACTTAATCATTAATTAATTACAAATTAATTAATTATCCTTTAATTACCCTTTAATTCCATTCAGGTAATTTATCTTTAATTAATTACTTAAATTAATTATCCTTAACCACTTATTGTAATTAACCTTTAATTACTTCATTAATTAATTAACTAAAATTAATTAAGTTAATCAACTATAATTAATTACATTAATCCTTAATTAATTACATTGATTAATTACTTCATTTATTAATTATTACTTAATTAACCAATCTTAATTACATTATTAATTATATTAATTAATGACCCTTAATTACTTCCTTAATTAATTACTCCATTTAAATTAATTATATTTAATAATTAATCTTTAATTAAACACATTTATTAATCACCTTTGATTAATCTTATCCAGTAATTAACTTCCCTTAATTACTCCATTAATTAATTACTCCTTAATTAATTATCTTTAATTAATCCCTTGATTAATTACAAAGTAATTTAATCCAAATTTCTTTCATCCTTAAATCATCTTCCATTAATTACATCCAGTAATTACCATTAATTACTTAACTAAGTAATTACAATCCATTAATTAAATTAGGTAATTATTTATCAAATCATCAAGTGTTTAAATCAATTAAACTTAATTAATTAACTTAAACAATTTACATTTAAAATTAATTAATTACATTAAGTAATTAATTCCTTAATTACTTTCATTAGTTAATTATTCTTTAATTAATTACGTTTAATTACTTAGATCAATTAACCCTTAATTAATTAAGTAATTAACTATCTTAATAAATTAAACCAATTATCTTAATTTAATTACATTAATTAATCAACTCATAATTACTAGTTAATGATCTTTAAATTTCATTCATTAACTATCCACTAATTTCTTACTAAGTAATTATCCTTGATTATCAACATAAATCCATTTACCTTTATTAATCTCATTACGTGATTAACCTTTAATTAATTCCACTTAAATTACTCACATCTTTAATTAAAGATAAATTCTTTATCTTAATATATAACTTAATTACTTACTAAACTTCATTATAAAATATTTAGAAGTCAATTTCATATTTAAGAATATATGATCTATTTTAAAACAAAACAATTTAATATTTAATTTCAACATTTAAGATCTTTGAAAACTTTACAAACTTGTTTAAATAAATCCTTATTCTTAAAAACTTAATTATCAATTCCTTTAATAACCTATTAAATTTTTTTAAAACATATTCAAACATTTTTAACTTAACTAATCATCTTTTTTTTTTAAAAAACTGATTGTTTTAAATCTTTAAAACATTAAAGCTTATTTAAACACTACAATATAGAAACGAGTTAACCCTCACTAAAACCCGAGCCAACATACAATTTTCCCGAGTGAAACACGAGAAACCCCGAAACCCTCGTAACTTCGAGTCGATCACACACTATCCTCGAGACAAAACCCGAGTACACATCTTCTTCTCCAACTAGCGAACGAACCCAGACATCACCGTGCACACGTGCACGTGCACACTCGATCGCCACTGCTCCGACCAATGTCCCACTTCTCGACATGTCGACGACGACCCCACCTAACCCTTCGATAACCCAGTTCGACGTAATCGCCAGAAGGACGAAATCGAACAACTCGAACAAACTGGAACCCATACCATCATCGGAAAACCCACTCGCGCCACCAATTCTGACCACCAGAAATCCTATCGTTCCACCCAGAGAAGCGCCATGATACGACGAACCCTTTCCCCCTCATGCGATCGACCCCAATCCACCATCAACGTCGTATGAGCCTCGCCCACATCGTCTACCAAAACCAACCATAAAACCCTAAATTGCCTCCGACGATCCACCACGTTCATCAGAAAAATCTCCACTCATTTTTCCTGAGTTCCCCTACCTTCAATCCTCCTTCGGCCTCAATCTCGACACACCCCTCGCCATCGATCATCGGCAATCGATGATATACTCAAAATCGATCAACTCAGTATATCTCGACTTACACAATGCTAAAAACTATGATTCTTATCTCTAAAATCATTATTTGCAATGATAAATTAGATTATGAATTCAATTCAGGAAATTGAAACATTTGATTTTACTGGTTAAATTCATTTCTACTGTAAAAACACATTTTTAAACTATAAACCAAACGATTTCACCTGGAAACTATTTCTAACAAGAATTTACATTGTAAAAATCATTTTTCTATTTTATGATCGTATCTAGATATAGATTTGGGAGAAAGGTGTTTATACTTTTAACTTATTTTCTAACCTGTTTATAAACAGAGAGTTGAAATTCATTCTACAGGCATGCATCCAGATAAATATACACAGTACATCATATATATATACATTCATACACATGAACATGAACAATATATTTCCACACAAACATCACATATATCTAGTTATGAAAACAGATTTTAAACTGTTTTTAAAACTAAGGTTTACTCACCAGATTTAAAATGAGGAACAGAGCTTCCATTTTGATTCTTTGAAAAAGCTTGGAACTCTGAAACTTTAATTACTGGAAAAATGTTTTGATCTTTTAAAATCTTGAAACTGGAATGCTTTAATCCCAAGAAACTTTGCATGCTACTGAAATTTGTAGAAATGACTGAAGACTTGATTATCTTGCTTTTTGATTCCAGGTTGAAGAATGTAGGCTTTTGAAAATCTCAGATTTGAAAATGTACAGTCTTTTGAATTTCTGGTTGAAGAATTTGATTTTGATTTGCAAACTTGTTTACAGGTTTTGATTTATGATAAACTTTCTGGTTTGAGGAGTTAATTACAGATTGTTTTTGAGAAAGGGTCTCAGCTGAAGTTTATACAGGTTTTTAATTTCTTAGTTTTAGAATTTGAGAATAGAAAAGAAACGAAGAGGAGGAAGAATAGGTTTATAAAGGCTGAATTTAATTTGATAAAAATAAAAGAAAATAAATCAAAGAAATAAAATGACACTTGTAAAATCTCTCAACATTTGTCATCTTGAATTAATACTTACTTAACACATGTTATTAGGCTACTTAATGTGTTAACACATGTCAACACTTAAGTAATTTCCTTTTAGTTTAAATGTAAATAAAAGATTTTTAACTTAATTAATTAGGTTATAAATACTTAGTTATATATATAGCAAATTTTAAAGAAATAAAACAAAGTATATTCATAAATAAAAACAATACATATATCTATTATTTGAAAATAACACATTTGACCATTTTAAATAATTTATAAAAGAAATTATCTCTTTATTAAGCAATATTTAAAAAGAAGTAAAACAACCTTTTCGTAAATCTTATTTATTTAAACTTTAGTTAAAATATCTCTTAAACAATTAAATATTTACTTAAAGTATTTTAAAACTATAAAATTACTTATTTAAATATCTTTGAAAAGTCCAGATTAAATTAAATATAAATTTCCAATTTACCAAAGCTTCTATTTACAATATATATAAATAAATATATATATATATATATATCCAAATAGAAATATCTTATTAACTTTTAAAAGATAAAATCATCAATTAATACTAATTTAATCAGATTATTAAATTAAATTCAAATCTTATTATCAAAGATTATCCATATCAATTTAATTATTCAACAGATTATTAAATTGATATTGTTAAAATTTCCGGGATATTACATTCCTTCCCCCTTAAAATAATTTCGTCCCCGAAATTTAAACAAAGGTAATTTAATAATCTTATTAAAGATTTTAATTTAAAACACAAGCATATACTATCATCCATATGCTAGCAACCATAGCAACCAATTCATCCAATCAAACAATTCTAACTATCTAGACTAAATTCTAGATAAAATTCCTCGAGTTTCCCCAAGTATATATATATATATATATACCGGGATACTCGCTCTACAAACAATCTAAACTATCAATACTACTAAGCTATAGATCTCCTACTCATCTAGATCTACAGAACTAAACAAGATATCAGACTACAGACGAGTCTGACTCAACAACCAAATTCTCCAGAACTGCTGATTCCAAAATCAGAGATAGATCATACACGTACTTCCTCAGAGATACGTGAAACACATTGAATCCCAGTTATCCAAACCGACAATTCAATCCAGTAGATCAAAGCACTTATCCAAATCAGAACACAGAAAAGATCCAAAATAACTCGGAGCTAACTTCCCAGACCTACCCAATCTTATAGCTCCTTTGATTGGAGAAAACTTATCCAAAATCAAATTTCCATCTTCGAAATCAAAATTCCTTCGTCTCTTATCCACAAAATTATTCAGATGATCCTGGGCTTCCTACAAATCCTTCCTGATCAACTCAACTTTCGCTGATGCTTCTAGAAACAATCAGGACCAAAAATAACTCAACCAATGATCCTCTCAAGATCTACCCAATCCAAAACACGACTCTACTTCACCATTATCAGAAGACTGAACTAACTTCTCCTATCCGGAAAAGACAACAAGAGCACTCGCCAAACTGCTTCCGCTACGCCACTCTGATCTGGAGTAGATAAGAATGTTGATGAAGAACACAAGAACAAACTGGACAACACATCCCAAAAAAATGGTTCAATAGATCCATAAGGAAAAACTCAGATACTCCATCAAAACTTGAGCTGCTTCACCAACTTTATCTCTAGAAGACATCCTTCTACCCAGCTGAACTACTGGTACCACTCCTGGAATCCTAGTCGATAAGAAAACTCAATCTCCAGATGCGGACAAACTTCTGACTTCACTGAAGACATTTAGCAAATCTCTAATAACACAAGAGAACACTCAACTATCGCAAGTCACTTTTGCGATCAACCCAACCTATTTCCAAAGAAAACTGTTCTCTCTTAACAAATCAGAACAGCTCATACTTAACTATCCAATCCATCGAAGAAATGGATCCACTCTGCTACTTCTGAACTTCAACTTCAGAAAAACTGCTCAGCCAGAAAACTTTCCTGCCAACGCGCAGAATTCTCCGAGTTGCACTGCTGCCACATATGCCAAAGATTCCCAAATCAAAGCTCTTCGAGAAACTCGAACCTCAAACAAAATAGAAACACCATGCTGAACTCAGCCACAACACCGAAGCAGATACACTTCCTTAAGCTTGTTCCAAAGAAAACATCTTCGGGAACATCCATCGTCACTGTATCTCATCATACAGCTACTATTACCTGGGTATCAAGGTACCATCACTCGCTTCTGTTCAACTGACAGATCCAACTTTACTCCTCCAAACTTCAAAGATAAACTCCGAACCATTACAGTTTCCTTCGGAGATCGATGAAATTCTTCACCACAGCAAAGCTTATTCGAGACGGTATTGGGTCTACAGTCTCGAGAAATACACTTCCAACCTCAACATTTAAACTCCAACTATTGGTAATTGTGTTTCACACACCACTACCCCATCTACCTTTATAACTTATATTGGAAAACCCGTACAGGTAACCCAACAAATAGGTAGAAATATATATATATTTAAAATGATACTTTTTATATAGAAATTATTTCTGGGTAAAATTATTTCATTTACCTCTTTAAAACAATATTGTGTCAAATTGTTCTATACAAGTGTTTAGAGATCCCTATCAATGTTGTGGCGTCCCACACATTGACCAGAATCCATAAACTACTCAATAAACCAATCAACACAATATAAAACAATTTTATATTCACTAACAAATACGCACTCATATCTATTAATACTCTCAAAATTCCCACCAGAGCCAAGGTTGTCGCCAGCCTAAGCTCTGATACCATATGTAACGACCCGGCTTTCTATGCCCAGAAAGTCGTATCGCTAATGAAGAAAGAAAAGGGTGAGAAGTAGAAAAGAAGAGAAAGAAAGAAACAACACATCAGAATCTCACAGCGGAAACGGAACAAATTATAATATATCACATAACTAATACATAGTCTTTACATAATCAGAGTACACAACTTATACATCACTTACTAGACAGTTATAAACATCTGTCTAGTCATTACAACTCAAATACAAGACAAGACACTATCACAGATATCAACACAGCGGAATACTATATCTACGAACGCCGAAGCCTCCTGCTCCATTGCTCCTCCAGAATATTCGTCAAAACTAAACCTGAATCCCTTGGCTACTCGTAAAAATTTGAGTACCCAAGAGTTTAATAAAACAGAAAATAAACACTTGGGTCAGACATGGGTCTGGTGTGAGTAAACGGGTTAAAATTGTTTAACTTCAAAACCTTTTGAAAGAAAAGGTATCACGTAAGACTTCCCACACATAAACATGGGTAAGTTTTTACCTTACGCTAACCAAAACATTTGATAGGAAATTCGATTGTATTATAATAGGGTCTAGGGTTTTCAAGTAAAATACAGAAATAGCTGAAATGCTTACATCTCACATTCCAACATAGTTGGGCACAACTAATACGTACGTCACTTATTGGAGTTTGGATTCCATACAATGGCAGGGCTACTGGGGTACCGCCCGTCACAGTACGTGGCCTAGATCACCGTACCGAGGATCACTCCCAATCCCCTGCAACACAAGGTCGGAACATCCCTTACTGGATAATTCCCGCACAAGATACCTCACGGTTGGGATCAGCAACCGCACACACTAAGCCGAAATAAGAAGGGACTTCTAGACAGAGGTAATCTTGTCCTACTTGGGTGCTACCCACTAACCTTGCTGCACCTCCCCTGTTTTAGCCATTCCCGGTTTGTGAGGCTTGAGGTCACGATTACCTTTAAATAGAACACATCTATCTTAGAATGCTCATCGTCCACCTGACGATGTGCTGAAAGCATTCAATCCATACAAGTTCGTTCCGGGTTCGAACGAAACCGAAGGCATTATCTCGTTACACTCGTTTTGGAATCACCCTCAGAGTTAACGACAATAACCCTTGCACTCTGAATCTTCATCTTCACTTGATTCACGACCTATCGTTAATTTGGATCGATGTGGTATTCGGGTCTCCAGACCTGGAAATCCGGTATACGGAAACCCGATCCCGGTCTCATCGAAATCCAAAACGTATCTTTTAAGGTCAAGTTGTTTAAAGTTAAAACAATTCAATTCAATTATCTTTATACACATAGAAAGATAATTCACAATAGATAATCAACATTATCAGATAATCCATATTATCATCATAATTCAACTAACATCCATATCATACAGCATATATCTCATCAGAGATATCAATCAATGCAAAGCATTCAATATTATCATCCATTCTTAAGTAATGATTTATACCATTTCTAATTAATTTAAAATGAATTAAATTAATTACTTCATTTTATAAATCCTGCTTACTTAATCATTAATTAATTACAAATTAATTAATTATCCTTTAATTACCCTTTAATTCCATTCAGGTAATTTATCTTTAATTAATTACTTAAATTAATTATCCTTAACCACTTATTGTAATTAACCTTTAATTACTTCATTAATTAATTAACTAAAATTAATTAAGTTAATCAACTATAATTAATTACATTAATCCTTAATTAATTACATTGATTAATTACTTCATTTATTAATTATTACTTAATTAACCAATCTTAATTACATTATTAATTATATTAATTAATGACCCTTAATTACTTCCTTAATTAATTACTCCATTTAAATTAATTATATTTAATAATTAATCTTTAATTAAACACATTTATTAATCACCTTTGATTAATCTTATCCAGTAATTAACTTCCCTTAATTACTCCATTAATTAATTACTCCTTAATTAATTATCTTTAATTAATCCCTTGATTAATTACAAAGTAATTTAATCCAAATTTCTTTCATCCTTAAATCATCTTCCATTAATTACATCCAGTAATTACCATTAATTACTTAACTAAGTAATTACAATCCATTAATTAAATTAGGTAATTATTTATCAAATCATCAAGTGTTTAAATCAATTAAACTTAATTAATTAACTTAAACAATTTACATTTAAAATTAATTAATTACATTAAGTAATTAATTCCTTAATTACTTTCATTAGTTAATTATTCTTTAATTAATTACGTTTAATTACTTAGATCAATTAACCCTTAATTAATTAAGTAATTAACTATCTTAATAAATTAAACCAATTATCTTAATTTAATTACATTAATTAATCAACTCATAATTACTAGTTAATGATCTTTAAATTTCATTCATTAACTATCCACTAATTTCTTACTAAGTAATTATCCTTGATTATCAACATAAATCCATTTACCTTTATTAATCTCATTACGTGATTAACCTTTAATTAATTCCACTTAAATTACTCACATCTTTAATTAAAGATAAATTCTTTATCTTAATATATAACTTAATTACTTACTAAACTTCATTATAAAATATTTAGAAGTCAATTTCATATTTAAGAATATATGATCTATTTTAAAACAAAACAATTTAATATTTAATTTCAACATTTAAGATCTTTGAAAACTTTACAAACTTGTTTAAATAAATCCTTATTCTTAAAAACTTAATTATCAATTCCTTTAATAACCTATTAAATTTTTTTAAAACATATTCAAACATTTTTAACTTAACTAATCATCTTTTTTTTTTTAAAAACTGATTGTTTTAAATCTTTAAAACATTAAAGCTTATTTAAACACTACAATATAGAAACGAGTTAACCCTCACTAAAACCCGAGCCAACATACAATTTTCCCGAGTGAAACACGAGAAACCCCGAAACCCTCGTAACTTCGAGTCGATCACACACTATCCTCGAGACAAAACCCGAGTACACATCTTCTTCTCCAACTAGCGAACGAACCCAGACATCACCGTGCACACGTGCACGTGCACACTCGATCGCCACTGCTCCGACCAATGTCCCACTTCTCGACATGTCGACGACGACCCCACCTAACCCTTCGATAACCCAGTTCGACGTAATCGCCAGAAGGACGAAATCGAACAACTCGAACAAACTGGAACCCATACCATCATCGGAAAACCCACTCGCGCCACCAATTCTGACCACCAGAAATCCTATCGTTCCACCCAGAGAAGCGCCATGATACGACGAACCCTTTCCCCCTCATGCGATCGACCCCAATCCACCATCAACGTCGTATGAGCCTCGCCCACATCGTCTACCAAAACCAACCATAAAACCCTAAATTGCCTCCGACGATCCACCACGTTCATCAGAAAAATCTCCACTCATTTTTCCTGAGTTCCCCTACCTTCAATCCTCCTTCGGCCTCAATCTCGACACACCCCTCGCCATCGATCATCGGCAATCGATGATATACTCAAAATCGATCAACTCAGTATATCTCGACTTACACAATGCTAAAAACTATGATTCTTATCTCTAAAATCATTATTTGCAATGATAAATTAGATTATGAATTCAATTCAGGAAATTGAAACATTTGATTTTACTGGTTAAATTCATTTCTACTGTAAAAACACATTTTTAAACTATAAACCAAATGATTTCACCTGGAAACTATTTCTAACAAGAATTTACATTGTAAAAATCATTTTTCTATTTTATGATCGTATCTAGATATAGATTTGGGAGAAAGGTGTTTATACTTTTAACTTATTTTCTAACCTGTTTATAAACAGAGAGTTGAAATTCATTCTACAGGCATGCATCCAGATAAATATACACAGTACATCATATATATATACATTCATACACATGAACATGAACAATATATTTCCACACAAACATCACATATATCTAGTTATGAAAACAGATTTTAAACTGTTTTTAAAACTAAGGTTTACTCACCAGATTTAAAATGAGGAACAGAGCTTCCATTTTGATTCTTTGAAAAAGCTTGGAACTCTGAAACTTTAATTACTGGAAAAATGTTTTGATCTTTTAAAATCTTGAAACTGGAATGCTTTAATCCCAAGAAACTTTGCATGCTACTGAAATTTGTAGAAATGACTGAAGACTTGATTATCTTGCTTTTTGATTCCAGGTTGAAGAATGTAGGCTTTTGAAAATCTCAGATTTGAAAATGTACAGTCTTTTGAATTTCTGGTTGAAGAATTTGATTTTGATTTGCAAACTTGTTTACAGGTTTTGATTTATGATAAACTTTCTGGTTTGAGGAGTTAATTACAGATTGTTTTTGAGAAAGGGTCTCAGCTGAAGTTTATACAGGTTTTTAATTTCTTAGTTTTAGAATTTGAGAATAGAAAAGAAACGAAGAGGAGGAAGAATAGGTTTATAAAGGCTGAATTTAATTTGATAAAAATAAAAGAAAATAAATCAAAGAAATAAAATGACACTTGTAAAATCTCTCAACATTTGTCATCTTGAATTAATACTTACTTAACACATGTTATTAGGCTACTTAATGTGTTAACACATGTCAACACTTAAGTAATTTCCTTTTAGTTTAAATGTAAATAAAAGCTTTTTAACTTAATTAATTAGTTTATAAATACTTAGTTATATATATAGCAAATTTTAAAGAAATAAAACAAAGTATATTCATAAATAAAAACAATACATATATCTATTATTTGAAAATAACACATTTGACCATTTTAAATAATTTATAAAAGAAATTATCTCTTTATTAAGCAATATTTAAAAAGAAGTAAAACAACCTTTTCGTAAATCTTATTTATTTAAACTTTAGTTAAAATATCTCTTAAACAATTAAATATTTACTTAAAGTATTTTAAAACTATAAAATTACTTATTTAAATATCTTTGAAAAGTCCAGATTAAATTAAATATAAATTTCCAATTTACCAAAGCTTCTATTTACAATATATATAAATAAATATATATATATATATATATCCAAATAGAAATATCTTATTAACTTTTAAAAGATAAAATCATCAATTAATACTAATTTAATCAGGTTATTAAATTAAATTCAAATCTTATTATCAAAGATTATCCATATCAATTTAATTATTCAACAGATTATTAAATTGATATTGTTAAAATTTCCGGGATATTACACAGATGTTCTGTTGGTGGATGAAGTGATTTGTTGTAGTGTACTAAGGTTTCATGCATTTATTATCTTGTACAAAAATATATTTATCTATATGCTATATCTTCCTTTGCAAGCCATTTCACTTGTTTACATTTCTTTCCTTTACAAGTTGATTCATACTTATCCAATTTGTTTTTCAAGTCTACACTTATCTTTTATTTGTTCATATTTGAATGTATTTCTTTCTTTTCTTTTTCTTTAGTAATATTGCTAAATAAATTTCTATTTTAATTTTGTTGTTAGATTTTACGAATGTTTACTTTATATTTTATAATTTATCTTATATATATATATCTATTTCTAATATAGACCATCAATCCCAAATTTTATCATTATAATTTATCTTTAAACCATTTAGTTAAAATCTAATTCAAACTCAATATATATACATATATACATTTATATTCAAATTATTATTAAACCATTTATTTGAAATTTAAATCCAAATCACATATATACAATATTTAAATTCATATGATTTAATATATATTCTATTTTAATTGGGGAAACTCGCTTCAATTTACAATTAATTTTGCAATTTTAATTCAAAAATTAAATTAATTATCAATTTAAACTTAGTAAAAATCTGGGATCATTACATACCTCTTGAGTAACAATCAAAGTTGAGCGATGAAGACAAAAAAATCCTTCTGATAATATAAACTGCAGAAGAAACAAATTGAAAGTAAGACAAAAAAAGAAAAATGCAAGAGAACTTATAATATAATAATGCAATAATAAGAAGAATAAGTTTTTAACAATGCAATAATAAGAAATGTAAGGTTTTAACAATGCAGTAATAATCAAGTGTAAGCAGTATCACAGAATTTTTAATCGCGACTTACATATTATATAATTGACTGTAAAAGAAGATGCATGTTAAAAATAAGTATAGCTGTTTTTGGTGAATGAAAGATATTTGGTTGCCTTATTTGTTAATGTCCAAATGCCTCTGTTAAAATGAATGCAACTCCTCCCTTCTGTCTAAAACAAATTAAAGCCTTTTGGGACTAAAAGCTTTAATTTCGACAGCACTTCACTTCTTTTTCGTCTACGCATAACTTTGCATCCAAGGGGTATATTCATATTGTATTTTCTAAAATAAATTAAAGTCTTTTGGGACTAAAGACTTTAATTTTTTTTTGTTGTATTTGTTAAAATAATATAAATGGTTAATTTCATATGTCAACAATATATATATATATATATAATACTAACAATGAAATATATATTTGTTCAAATTTGGATAATATATGATTATTAAAAATTGGGTTGCACATAAATTGCATTCAAAACTTAATCTTACCTACAATATTCATAAGCATATATAGAGAAACTCCTTAGCAATGTCGTTGATGAACAATACAAAGAATATGCACCTCTTTGTCCTGTAAAAGACCAGAAAAGATGAAAATCAATCAATGGTATAAAAATAGCAATGGCATCAAGAAAGCTCACTACGACTTTATCATACTATGAAGAAATTACACGCATCCAGGTGGACATGCATCTAATCACAATGTGCATGTCACGACCCGATTTTTCGACACCCGAAAATCGGCATAAATACGTCCACTGTATTAAATGTCGAACAATCAAATGCCGGAAAACCAAACCGTAAAGGAAACAAGAAGGGGTAGAAGAAGAAATAAAAACAATATCAGAATCTCACAGTATTCTAAATATAAATTTTCCAAGCCTTTGAATATTGAATTTTATTTACCTTTATCTCAAATTCCAATTTTAAATCATTTATCGTTAGTGAAAACTTTCAAATATTTAAAATCAATTAAATATTCCAATTTCAAATATCACTATTTATTGGGTAATTTAATTATTAAAATTAAATGATTTGGAGTTGGGTAAAATGTTGAATCTGGAGTTTTAAGCCTGTTAAAAATAATTTAAAATGATTTGGAAGAATAAATGTTGATTTCTAAATTGTAACAAATAACCCAAAGTATGGAATAGAAGATATTTTGAATAAATAAAATTCAAGATTTAAATTGGTTTGGTAAAGATAAGGAAGAAATTTGTAAATAAGTATGAAATCTGTGATTCAAGTTAAATAAGGTTTTAAAATCCTAATTTAGAAGCTTAATCTGGAATTAATGAAACTAATGGATTTTAAAATAAATTTGAGTGAGTAAAGAATTTATTTTAAAATGGAATTGATTTGGAAATCAATTTGAAATTTTGGTAAAGTAATTGAACTGGGTTTATAAAGTAATATATCAGTGGATATTTGGAAGAATAAATTCAAGGTGGGAATTTATTAAAGGAATGGGTAAATGTGATTAAAAATAGATAGTGATTTATTTTTAAAGATGTGAAAGAGAAGTATATTTCCCTAGATAGCCAAGTACGTTTCCAAAGCAAATTCTTAAGTATAAGTTAAAGTTTCGAAGTTGTTTTTAAAAGTATGTTTCGGAAAATCTATTATTTTTAAATGTTTAAATTTTAAAGTAAGATTTTTTTTCAAATTTATTTCAGTAGTAAATATATAAAGGTGACTAGGTATTATGTTTTAAAAAAATAAAAATCTAGTTTTATATTTTATAAAGTAGTTTTATTTTAAATATTCTTAAAGTGTATATTTTTATAAAATAAAGTATTAAAGTAGTTTTAAATCTAAATGTTTAAAAGTATATTCTATAATTAAGTGTTTTAAATGATTTTAAAGTCAAAGTATTTGTACTTAGTAAATTTCAGTGGAAATAGAAAATATTTGGGAAATTTATTCTGTGAGAGAAAGATGGTTTGAAACTGTTTTCAAAAGGGTTGAAAAGCCTAGACTATTACAGTGCATGTGTAAATTTAGCAACATGGTTGTATAGCATTATCATATACTATGAAGAAGAATAATGAATCTCAAATTCATGTTTTCATTATATATCACAATTATCTTAAAAGTAATATAAACAAACGGAATAATGTTAGAATTCCAAGTAAAAGATTGAGTTTCAAGCTTTTAAGTTTTGTTCTTCGACCATATAAATAATTAGCTGTATAATAGTTTATATATTATAATTATGTATAATTCAATTTTACTATTAATTGTGCAGTATTATAAAGAAATTCATATAAAACTATTTCTTAAAAGTTATAGTATTTAAAATCAACTTTTATGAAGTAGAAGAGCAAAAATAAATTAGATTACCTGAATAATGATCTAATAACGATTGTTCTTTTTCATTCATTATGTCTTGTCTTTTTTCTTAGCTAATATTATGTTTAAAAAGGTAACCATATAGATGCCATCTTTCGATAAAAATAAAATGTTTAAAAAGGTAACCATTATAGTATGAAATAATGTCATAACCTCAAGCGGTTACCAATTAAGTTTAACTTTTTTCTTGTGTTGAACATATTGTAATTTCAAATTCAAAAGGATCACTGATATGATAGTCTTTCTTAAATAAGAAAATAATACTTTAATTAGGACAATGTTTATATAGAAATGAGCATCAAAAGGGTGTAAATTCAATATTCTTACGCATCTCGTATTAGTTTTCCTGTTCTGAAATGACGGTACTGACAATCACAACTATTTAAACGTGTAAAAAAAATTTACAGCTAGAAAAAACTATCTAATAAATTGAAGATTGTCAGTATGTAATTAAATAAGGCATTTTGATATAAGCAAAGTACATGATGTCACAATCAATTCTTGCTGACAAATATAGTTGGCACCATCTTCATTTATTTACAATAACAAAATATTAGTAAAGATTGGTGATTAATCCTAGAAAATTTCTCCTTGTTAATTCTTTTTCAAAGAAACATACATATTCATGAAATTTCAATGATATAGATTATTTACGACAATTTAGCATGTAGATATTAACCATTGTATGCATTTTTGAGATATGAGTGTATATGATTAGTTGATGAATTCTCAGTAAACATAATATAGAAATAAATTTCCTTAGTTGCTTACTGTCATATTAAATGAAAATTCAGTACTGAAAGATGCATGTTATAGATAAAAATGTATTTTTGAACCAAATTAAATATGGAAACAATTAAGGCAAATAACAAATCATAACAAGCTGCCATATTTTTCACAAAAAAAACCAAATTAAGCAAGTATTGCAACCTTTTTACAAACTCTAAAAATGTAGGTTGCTCATAGATTTGATTTTGAAAGTACAAAATTTCTGAATGGACATAAAAGGAAAAATCTATTTGTTGATTAAATGTGAATAAAAATGGTGTAAGCATCCATATTTTAACCTTCAAAAATACTTGAGAATAAAAAGGGGATACCACCAAATAGACCAATAACACAAAAATTAAAAGCAGACCTTAACTAATGAACCAAGTCGTCAAAGCGAACAAAAATGAAAATTAAAGCAATAAATTTATTTTGACATCAAGAATAAACCATGATTTGGTTTCACACAGTACAAACATACAGGTATTCAAATTAAGCTGTGTAACATTACTTTTGGCAGCCCAGTATAATAAGCATATGTAGAGGCAGCTAAGGAGGCATAAGTTTTAGTAATGGTATCAAAAATTTATTTTCATATGCATCTATGAACATGAAAATCATGGAACTTTGGTTGATTTTTTGAAAAACATGGAACTTTAGTTGATTCTTTGAAAAAAAAAGCTTGATTTCTTTTTACGCAGCTTAGTTAGAAGCGGAACACAACCAACAACATTTTGTGCACAACAACTAAAGTATTGATGAAGTCGAGTTCTCCATGTCCACTGGTTTCAATGTCATAAATGAATAGTGTAGAGCATAAAGCATACTCTGTAACGACCCGGAAATTTCGAACCCGAAAATTCCAGATAGTTAGAAGAAAAAGAAAAGAGATAGAAGAAAGAAACAAAACAAGACACAGATTCTCACATTCGCAGCGGATCAAATTACAATAGCAAATAATAATATCAGTTATACAAAGAAAAACTGTATCAGTTAATTACATTTTTATATATCAGAGTTACAACATTTCTTAATCACTGGACAGTTAAAATAACTCGTTCCAATAAATAACAATATATCACACTCCATACGTTCCTGCCATCCAGCTCGCCTCCTGAGCTCCAGAACGTCCTTACCTGGAAATCTGTAATACTCGGTCTGACCCGAGCATTACATCAAAGTAACACCCGGGTCAGGCTGGAAACCAGCGTGAGTAAACTCATCTAATATGAAATTTCAATCCATAGAACTTATTTAAACCCGGGGGTAACTCGTACTTTACTATAAGTGAACAACTTATATATATCAACACTTATTTTCACAAAACAATATCTAAGTATCCAACTTAGTTTAAATGGTCCATATTATTCAAAACCGGCCTATGGATTTCACATATCAATCTAAAAAGAATTATAGAAGATTTCAAATCGAAGTGGTTTCGGGTATTTACTAATACCCGACTCCGGTCTCTTCGAATTCAATACCCTTTTATCTCAAAGTATTCAAATGAAACACAATTCAAACTTCAAATACAGAGTGTCACCTATGCTCTTTAACTCATATCAATAGATAACCACATTATCTCAATTTAAACCCAACATTTCATAACATATAGCATCAACCATCACATATCCGAGATATCAATCAATCTAAGGCATGCAATATTATTCAATCATAAGCAAGATAAATTAGTTACACCATTTCTAACTAAATTAAACAAATTAAATTTATTACTTAAATCACCTTTTAAAATCCTGCTTACTTAATCATTAATTACTTAAAACCCATTTATCAATCATCCCTTAATTACCCATCTTAATTAATCAATTATAATTTAAATAAATTCTTAATACTTGATTTATTAACCCTTAATTATCAATTAATTAATTACTAATCACCAATTAATTACTTAATTAATTAACTACTCATTATTAATTAATTAACTTTAATTATCTAATTAATAATTCTTAATTACAAATTAATTAAACTCTAATTTAATTAATTATAATCCTTAAGTATTTATTACTTAATTTATAATTAAAATGATTAATTACTCTTTATTAAATTATCAAACCTTAATTATCCTTAACAAATCATTTTCCTTTCTTAATTACTTAATCACATTATTAAACTTAACTTTTAATTAACATTTAATTATAACTCTAAAATGATTTAGTTTTAAAACATTTTATTTAAATTTTAACAACTTAAATTAAATCAAACATGCCATTAAAATAAAGTTTAAGATAATTTAAAAAGAGGTTTATAAAAGTTTTAACATAGAATCATCCTTAAAATTTTAAACTGTTATTTTATAAAACTTTTAAATTTGCTTAACACTTTCTCTTATCCTTGCTTCGAGTCATCCATGCTTTTACTCGAGATCTCCACGAGTCTCCCTCGCAGCTTCTTCTCCTTCCTAGTTTTCTTATATAAAACTAAACTGCAATTTACACTACACGAACACTATAGTAACTTCGAGTCTGGCCCCTTAATTTCCGAGACTCCTTCGAGTCGCCCACGTCTCCATTATTCCTGACACACACTTCACCGTGGTGCACGTGCACGGCGATTCCAGCCAACTCCGACGAACTCACTCGTCTCCGGCAAATCGCAATTCAACCCGTCAAACAACTTCGAGCATCAAAATGCAATCATCTAGCCTAAATCGAAAACGAGCTATAAATTCGAACAGCAGTTCGACATCACCTGGAACGAACGCCTCGCCACCACGCCTCTGACCATCGTTCCACCTGAAACTTCGTCAATATTCTCCCAAGCCCTTCACGCATCCATCCCCATCACTCCCATGAAGCTCGATCCATCATAGATGCTCCAGTCGTCACGATTCCAACCACGACCCACCAAAGTGCCTAAACCCTATTTCGTTCAATCGCCAATGCCACAAAGGATGATAAAATCATCAGGCATTTTTCTCGACATCTCTGACCATCAACCAAGCTACGACAAGAACTTCGAGTATCAATTTCCCTTCGATCGTCAGAAAACTCTCAGAACCCATTTTCTAGTTAACTTAGGATTTCTTACTCGATACAATATTAAAAATCAGGATTTCCTTTTTAAAAATCATATTTTCTTGAGCCTATTCAAATATATAATTGAATCAATGAATCTTCACACTTGATTTTAACATATTATTCAATGGCTCCTGTATTTCTTGATCCCAGCAAATTTAACAGAATAATGATACTTGAAAGTATATTAAAATTAAAGTCTGGTAAATTTTAAACATATTTGTTTTAAATATTAAATCTTAAAAAGAAATGGAGGAAGAATAATTAAATTCTCCAATTTTTCCTTCCCTGTAAACTTAAAACAGAGCCAAAGTTTCTATTTACAGACATGCACACATTTATTTACATAATCTATAAACATGCAAACATAATTACATTCATACAATTACTTTAAATAGATAGTCATAAGATGTCATGGTAGATCTAAGGTTGTTTTGCCTACTAGAACATTTAACAGAGCAGATCATACATATACAGGTATATGATCATAGTAATGCATATATAGCTTGATAAATTCAATCATTAAATCAACTTTTCATATAGTACTGTCACAGGAAATAAAACAAACAACTATATTACTGTTTTTATCATTTAGTTTACTCACAGTTTGAAAAAGGCAGAGACTTGAAAACTGAAGCTTCCAAAACTGGGACTTTGAATTGCTTTGATTCCTTTTGGAACTGAAAGCTTTGTAAAATGAACTGGAATACTTAGTTGATTCAGATTGAAGCTTGTTTGCTGACCTTTTGTTACAGGCTCTTACTTGAGAAGATTTAAATTTAAACAGAGATGAATTTTGGCTTACAGATTTCTGAAAATGATTTACAGGGTTTTGAATTTTGGTTTGAGGAATGTTCTGATTTTTTTTTTTTTGTGGATTGAAAAATGGTTTACAGGGTTTTAGTTCGATCTGTTTTTGAGAATATTTACAGATTTAGGTTTCTTTGAAAGTGAGAAGATGAGAGAAAGAAAAAATAATGGAGAGGAGATGTGAGTTTATATAATGTAAATGGTGATTTATTAAAGTTTATAAAGAAAATAAAAATAAAAGATGACACTTGTCATCTACCATACTTAATTACCTTACACATGTTATTAAGAAGATTTATAAGTTAACACATGTAATTTTTATATTTTTTTTTTCTTATTTATTTTTAAAGGATTTAAAAGCTTTTATATTTAATTTCCCTAATTAATAAATACCTTTCTAAATTAATAAATGCTTTTCTTACTTATATATAAATGAAACTTTTTAAAGAAAATAAAATAAAAACCAATTTAGATTTTAAATAAAATTATATATGGTATATTTAATCCATTTTTAAATGATAATATAAAACTTTTGTATTTATTTACTATTAAATAAATACTTCCCAAATTTATATAAATAAATTCTTTTAAGGAAAAACAATATAAAACAAATCTTATTTTAAATAAAAACCTTATCCATATATTTTATATCAAAAATATTTTTAATATATATATATATATATATCCTTTAAATTCAAGTTTAAATCCAAATTCAAATGCAATTTAAAAATCCAATTTAAAATCAACTCAGAAATATATATAAAATTAAATAAACACATTATTACTTTGAAAATAATAATTCTATTTTAAAACCCACTTATATTTATATTTATAAACATCTCTTTATATTTCTTTATTATTGTTTGAAAATACAAACCTTACCAATATTCATTAATTAATTTAAAAGATTATTGCTTAAAGTTCCGGGATACCACATTCCTCCCCCCTTAGAATCTTTTCGTCCCCGAAAAGGAAAGTAACCAGAATTTTAATTACAACATCTTATTACTAGTTAAATTATTCTTTGAGTATTTTCATCTATAAACTCTTTAATTAAGAAATTTTAAAATACTTCAAAAATAAATATAATATCACCAAAGTAGTTTTATAAAAATACTTTTTATAACTCGATGTCTCAACCTGTCCATCCTCATTCTCATAGAAATTCGGTCATACGTTGATCAGGCGTAAGACTGAAAATCTATAAGTACTTAGCAGACCCGGTTTCAACACCCAGTGAAAATATTTGGAAAATAATTTATTGAAAATATAGAAAACAGTTTTGAAAATAGAGAAAATATCTTTGGTGAGAATGCTCTGGAAATCATCACCTCCATCCATGGTCGCAGTTAACCCGATGGTTACGTTGCCGTCCCGGCAAAATCCACAGATAACTGTAGGTCTCCGCGCTCCTCGATTACGCCATGGAACCCGCTACAGATCGCAGTTATACCCGGGCCTTACGTTGCTATCACAGCACAAACCCATATAACTGTAGGCATCAGCGCCACCGAATTTCGCTGCCAAATAATGAAACTTCTCCCACATAGGTCGCAGTCTACCGATATAAAATCAAACGCAGACTGTTGGCTCTCAGCGGCACAAACGACTTTCGCTATGTTACCATAGTGTCACAGTCTACCGATATAAAATCAAACGTAGACAGTTGGCTCTCAGCGGCACACATGACTTTCGCTATGGTCTGCAGTAGATCGCAGTGACATCGAGTTAAACTGTCGTCACAGCATAACCCAAATGCCTCTGTGGGCACCAGCCCCTCGACTTTCGCTACACAAATAATCCTCAGGAACTAGTTTGTCCGGACTCCTCACAGGATCAACTTTAGAATCCCCCCTTGGGGTTCAAGGCAGTACCACCCAGTGGCACTCCTGAGAAGTTCATTTCAAGGAAGCGCCTTTTTTCCCAGAGCTATTTTCAAAACACTTTGTACTATACACTTATAGTATCTTCAAATCATATCCTTTATGATTTAACAAAATCTCATTTACTCAAAATCGATTACCAAAATCGATAATTCTCAAACTAGGCTTTCCAAATTCCCAAAATTGATTTTCCCAAAAATCAAAAGCCATTTCCAAATTCATAGGTTCTCAAAACCTTTTTCAAAATCATTCTCATAAGATCCTCTTTATATATATAGATATATATACTTTTAAAAAAAATCTTTGGATCACTTCAAACTTGTATAAAACCTCTTTTTATACTTCAAATATTTCCAAAAACCCTTTTATTCTGGCTAGATTCAATAAGGGGAGTTTATCATATTATAAAATATAACCTTATTTATTGCCAAATCAAATATTCAAGTTTGATTTCTTTATAAAGTTATTTACCATTTACTTACTTCCATAAAGTAAATTTCAACCAAAGAAATATCCAATTCCATTTTATTTCACAAATATACTTTTCATTTCAAAACCATTGCAAATTCCTTATTCACAAATTTTCAATGCCAATTTCATTCAAACCCATACGATGTACACATATCATCCGTATGCTATATCAATTTGATCGCTCACTCGATCACACAATTTCACTTCCGAACTAGTATTGTCCACCCGACTTTCTAGTGCGGACTCAGATCTGATTCCTTGATCAGAAACCGACATTCTCCTTGCATAGTCACAACTATGATAGAGAATATCCAGAACCAATCAAAAATCCATATCCAGGTTCGCCGTCAAAAATCGAGCGAAAAATCCCAACTCGGATCGATAATACTATCTCGAAATTCTGTGTTCGAATCTGGATCAAATCACTATGCGAATAGAATAATATACGTATATCCTACGTATTTATCTTTATTGGTTATTAGCCAAATCAATTTACTTTTCTATTCACATTTCCTTTAATTCCATTCACTTATTCTCAATTTCTTCCATTTTCAATTGAGTTATTACTTCAATTACAAACAGTTTGAACTCTGACCTTTTTAAAAAAAAAATAGCTTGAAAAAGTTTAAAATAGATAAGTAGTTGAAAAATAGTTATTAGTTTATAAAATAGCTGTAAAATAGTTAAGTAGGTATAAAATAGTTAGATAATTGCAAAATAGTTTTTAAAATAGTGATTAGATATAAATAACTGAAAAATAGTAATTAGTTTATAAGATAGTTTTCAAAATAGTTAAATAGTTCTAAAATAATTGTAAAATAAGTATAGGATAGTTTGTGGTTTAAGAAGAAAGATTGTATAGTAAAGGGTTTGGAAAAATATATTTGTATTAAAACAATTTATTTTGAAAATAATCCAGAGCCAAACTGTCAATTCTTATCAATTCAATTCAAATTTCCACCTCCATTTAAATTAACTCAATTGCAATTTAAATAACTTCAATTTCCATTGAAATTGATTTAACCTCAATTCAAGTTGAATTAATCCTCAATTTCTTTCCTAATTCAAATCAAATTCAATTTGAACTACTTCTATTCAAATTTCAACTTAAAACCATCTCGAATTATATAAATTCGAGTTAAATATTTTAAATGTTGATTTAATCCTTTAAATTAAATTAACCTGTACTTTTTAAATCAAATCAACCTTAAAATTTTTTTTTTTATTTAACAACTTAAATCTTTAAACCATTTAATTCTAAACCCAAATTCCAAAATTTTATTTTAAAATTATCTTTACTTAACTTATTACAAAGTTCAAATAAGAATTCAAAACAATTCATTCTTCAGATTCCAATTTATTATCCATTTTCAATTTTCAAAACCAATTCTCAATTCATTGATTATTTATAACAATAGAATAATATCAGGATAAATAAACATCCAAATTTATCCTAACACCAATTTACAGTATCCATTTTAAATTTCCAGATCTCAACCCCATTTTGAGATTACCCATAACTCCCATTTAAATTAACCATTTAACTACCCAAGTTAAATTTAAATTTCATCTTGAAATTTCCAATTCAAGTTATTCATTCAAACTTATTTAACTTCCTCCAAGTTAAATTAAATTTACTTAATCCGGTCAACTTTTTACAATTTGAATTCCCATTCAAATTTTAAACTTCAGATTAATAATCTTTCCCCTTTTAAGTTTTAAAACCTACTTTACTTTGGGTTTCACATCACATTCCAATTTAAAACTCAACACTAAGTGTTTATTTCAAATCATCATTGGTATTATGTATATTCCTCATATATACATTTTCTTTACACACCAAGTTATACTTTAAATTTTTAAACCACCTTTGGTTTTAATTCAAAACAAACTTCTTTAAAACAATTTCAAGTTTTCTGGAATTAGATTTAAAATTTCACAATTTAAAATTATCTTCAATTCCAATTTATAAGTTATACTCACTTAAATGTTTACTTCCCTAAACATTTCATTTTGCTAAATCATTAACAACATTCATTATTAAACACAATTACCATTTATGATAATAACCAAGATTATCATATCTGGAAACCAATTCATTGTTATCTTTATTCTTGATAACATTTCTACAAATTCAAGATTTTAATTTCAGTTTGGATTCATTTCAAACTTATCTTCATTCAATTTCAAATTTGGTTGTATTACCACTTAATTCTTATTATTTTATTTAATTCCAAACAACCAATTTCATTAATATATTTAATAATTAGAAAATTATTTCTATATATATATATATATCAAAAGATAAACTTATATAAAGATTATTTATTTTTAAAACCATTTTAAAACCTTTATATAAGAAAATAACAAATACGTTCTCATATATATATATACACTCAACTCATTCTAGGGTACTATTGACCGTATCCTTAATGAGTAATCCCGACAGAGCCAAGGTTCTCGCTTAACCTTCCGCTCTGATACCAAGTGTAACGACCCGGAAATTTCGAACCCGAAAATTCCAGATAGTTAGAAGAAAAAGAAAAGAGATAGAAGAAAGAAACAGAACAAGACACAGATTCTCACATTCGCAGCGGATCAAATTACAATAGCAAATAATAATATCAGTTATACAAAGAAAAACTGTATCAGTTAATTACATTTTTATATATCAGAGTTACACCATTTCTTAATCACTGGACAGTTAAAATAACTCGTTCCAATAAATAACAATATATCACACTCCATACGTTCCTGCCATCCAGCTCGCCTCCTGAGCTCCAGAACGTCCTTACCTGGAAATCTGTAATACTCGGTCTGACCTGAGCATTACATCAAAGTAACACCCGGGTCAGGCTGGAAACCAGCGTGAGTAAACTCATCTAATATGAAATTTCAATCCATAGAACTTATTTAAACCCGGGGGTAACTCGTACTTTACTATAAGTGAACAACTTATATATATCAACACTTATTTTCACAAAACAATATCTAAGTATCCAACTTAGTTTAAATGGTCCATATTATTCAAAACCGGCCTATGGATTTCACATATCAATCTAAAAAGAATTATAGAAGATTTCAAATCGAAGTGGTTTCGGGTATTTACTAATACCCGACTCCGGTCTCTTCGAATTCAATACCCTTTTATCTCAAAGTATTCAAATGAAACACAATTCAAACTTCAAATACAGAGTGTCACCTATGCTCTTTAACTCATATCAATAGATAACCACATTATCTCAATTTAAACCCAACATTTCATAACATATAGCATCAACCATCACATATCCGAGATATCAATCAATCTAAGGCATGCAATATTATTCAATCATAAGCAAGATAAATTAGTTACACCATTTCTAACTAAATTAAACAAATTAAATTTATTACTTAAATCACCTTTTAAAATCCTGCTTACTTAATCATTAATTACTTAAAACCCATTTATCAATCATCCCTTAATTACCCATCTTAATTAATCAATTATAATTTAAATAAATTCTTAATACTTGATTTATTAACCCTTAATTATCAATTAATTAATTACTAATCACCAATTAATTACTTAATTAATTAACTACTCATTATTAATTAATTAACTTTAATTATCTAATTAATAATTCTTAATTACAAATTAATTAAACTCTAATTTAATTAATTATAATCTTTAAGTATTTATTACTTAATTTATAATTAAAATGATTAATTACTCTTTATTAAATTATCAAACCTTAATTATCCTTAACAAATCATTTTCGTTTCTTAATTACTTAATCACATTATTAAACTTAACTTTTAATTAACATTTAATTATAACTCTAAAATGATTTAGTTTTAAAACATTTTATTTAAATTTTAACAACTTAAATTAAATCAAACATGCCATTAAAATAAAGTTTAAGATAATTTAAAAAGAGGTTTATAAAAGTTTTAACATAGAATCATCCTTAAAATTTTAAACTGTTATTTTATAAAACTTTTAAATTTGCTTAACACTTTCTCTTATCCTTGCTTCGAGTCATCCATGCTTTTACTCGAGATCTCCACGAGTCTCCCTCGCAGCTTCTTCTCCTTCCTAGTTTTCTTATATAAAACTAAACTGCAATTTACACTACACGAACACTATAGTAACTTCGAGTCTGGCCCCTTAATTTCCGAGACTCCTTCGAGTCGCCCACGTCTCCATTATTCCTGACACACACTTCACCGTGGTGCACGTGCACGGCGATTCCAGCCAACTCCGGCGAACTCACTCGTCTCCGGCAAATCGCAATTCAACTCGTCAAACAACTTCGAGCATCAAAATGCAATCATCTAGCCTAAATCGAAAACGAGCTATAAATTCGAACAGCAGTTCGACATCACCTGGAACGAACGCCTCGCCACCATGCCTCTGACCATCGTTCCACCTGAAACTTCGTCAATATTCTCCCAAGCCCTTCACGCATCCATCCCCATCACTCCCATGAAGCTCGATCCATCATAGATGCTCCAGTCGTCACGATTCCAACCACGACCCACCAAAGTGCCTAAACCCTATTTCGTTCAATCGCCAATGCCACAAAGGATGATAAAATCATCAGGCATTTTTCTCGACATCTCTGACCATCAACCAAGCTACGACAAGAACTTCGAGTATCAATTTCCCTTCGATCGTCAGAAAACTCTCAGAACCCATTTTCTAGTTAACTTAGGATTTCTTACTCGATACAATATTAAAAATCAGGATTTCCTTTTTAAAAATCATATTTTCTTGAGCCTATTCAAATATATAATTGAATCAATGAATCTTCACACTTGATTTTAACATATTATTCAATGGCTCCTGTATTTCTTGATCCCAGCAAATTTAACAGAATAATGATACTTGAAAGTATATTAAAATTAAAGTCTGGTAAATTTTAAACATATTTGTTTTAAATATTAAATCTTAAAAAGAAATGGAGGAAGAATAATTAAATTCTCCAATTTTTCCTTCCCTGTAAACTTAAAACAGAGCCAAAGTTTCTATTTACAGACATGCACACATTTATTTACATAATCTATAAACATGCAAACATAATTACATTCATACAATTACTTTAAATAGATAGTCATAAGATGTCATGGTAGATCTAAGGTTGTTTTGCCTACTAGAACATTTAACAGAGCAGATCATACATATACAGGTATATGATCATAGTAATGCATATATAGCTTGATAAATTCAATCATTAAATCAACTTTTCATATAGTACTGTCACAGGAAATAAAACAAACAACTATATTACTGTTTTTATCATTTAGTTTACTCACAGTTTGAAAAAGGCAGAGACTTGAAAACTGAAGCTTCCAAAACTGGGACTTTGAATTGCTTTGATTCCTTTTGGAACTGAAAGCTTTGTAAAATGAACTGGAATACTTAGTTGATTCAGATTGAAGCTTGTTTGCTGACCTTTTGTTACAGGCTCTTACTTGAGAAGATTTAAATTTAAACAGAGATGAATTTTGGCTTACAGATTTCTGAAAATGATTTACAGGGTTTTGAATTTTGGTTTGAGGAATGTTCTGATTTTTTTTTTTTGTGGATTGAAAAATGGTTTACAGGGTTTTAGTTCGATCTGTTTTTGAGAATATTTATAGATTTAGGTTTCTTTGAAAGTGAGAAGATGAGAGAAAGAAAAAATAATGGAGAGGAGATGTGAGTTTATATAATGTAAATGGTGATTTATTAAAGTTTATAAAGAAAATAAAAATAAAAGATGACACTTGTCATCTACCATACTTAATTACCTTACACATGTTATTAAGAAGATTTATAAGTTAACACATGTAATTTTTATATATTTTTTTTTCTTATTTATTTTTAAAGGATTTAAAAGCTTTTATATTTAATTTCCCTAATTAATAAATACCTTTCTAAATTAATAAATGCTTTTCTTACTTATATATAAATGAAACTTTTTAAAGAAAATAAAATAAAAACCAATTTAGATTTTAAATAAAATTATATATGGTATATTTAATCCATTTTTAAATGATAATATAAAACTTTTGTATTTATTTACTATTAAATAAATACTTCCCAAATTTATATAAATAAATTCTTTTAAGGAAAAACAATATAAAACAAATCTTATTTTAAATAAAAACCTTATCCATATATTTTATATCAAAAATATTTTTAATATATATATATATATATCCTTTAAATTCAAGTTTAAATCCAAATTCAAATGCAATTTAAAAATCCAATTTAAAATCAACTCAGAAATATATATAAAATTAAATAAACACATTATTACTTTGAAAATAATAATTCTATTTTAAAACCCACTTATATTTATATTTATAAACATCTCTTTATATTTCTTTATTATTGTTTGAAAATACAAACCTTACCAATATTCATTAATTAATTTAAAAGATTATTCCTTAAAGTTCCGGGATATCACATACTCATTTAAACAGTTTACACGGTAGTTGAAGAAAACCAAAAGAGATAATACCATTATGTTTAGTCATTTCACCCCATTACATCGTAACTTCCTAAAACGAAGAAGTTTAATTAGCTTTACAAAAAATTATAATGTTTCACATTCAAAATAAGAGTATAGTATATTATTATTCAATATACTGAAATAAAAGATAGTAGTTACACACTTTAACATTTAATTTGAAATTTATATGAAAAGAAGTCATCGAAGAAATGGGGAAAGACGCTTCTGCCAAAAATCCAACCGAGAAAATAGAATATTTACTATATAACAAAAAAAATTCCATCAATAAGTTCAAATCATGTAGATGCACAGTTTTAGATGCCTAGAAAAGTTCTTTAAAATACAGGTGAGTGTGTGTGTGTATTCATGTTAAATGATATTAAACGCTTTGAAACTGCAGTTTGGAACCATAGTGAAGCATTTACAAATTGCTTGGTACATACATGATAAAGCTTAGCATTCCGGTAGTGATTAAAACCGGTGAAAATGACAATGGACACGACGTTGGCAGTTCATGTCAATGATGCAATAACTTGTAAATGCAATGATGCAATAGTAAAAAAAATAGAGGCCAAACATAGTTGAACAAAAATACTCTGTCCGGTAGAGGTTATATTATTTGGAGCAACCTAAAATTAAGCCTAGAGATAATTATACTTGAAAAATTAACATGCCGCAACAAAGTAGCAAACTAAAATATGTCTCTGCTCGATAAATTTTGGATTACATTGAATGCGTTTGCAATCTGGTATGAAATAAATTTTGTACTAATATTCATGTTCCTTACAATCATAGATTAACAAATAAATGTAAGCTGTATAAGCAAACTATAGAAACATAAAATATTAGTAAAAGCAAGTAAACTACAAAAACATAAATGCTGAGAACAAACGCAGCCTGTATAAATAATTTAAAAGCACAACCTACTTATATCTAAAATAGAATCAACTTAATTATTGACAGCAAAAGCCAAGTTAGTACAACTTAATTAATTTTCAAGAATAAGGTGAAAGTAGAATAGCCAAACGGAACAGATACATGAAGAGACCAACCGTAAATTGATGTTGTGTTCAGAGAAAGGAATATGGAGGATACATGTTTCTTTGGGCTTTTCATTTTGGTACTTGATGTTGTGTTCAGAGAAAGGAATGCATGTTGTCATATATGGGAATAGATAAAATATCAACTATAAAGTGTATTGACATTTCAGTTAGACGAAGGGAAAAGTTAAAATGAAATACCCAATGTCTACATGAATTTCAAAGCTAAATGCACATATAAAGCCAGTAATTTTTTTTGAAACGATGGAGACCTTACAGGGTTATAAAACATTTTACAACAATCTGATCTAAAATACTGAGGACATTGGGAATGAAGAAAAAAAACACAGTTCAATATACTTTACTACGAACATCACTGTTTTATCATAGCTATGTATAAATAAGTTTCAAAATCAAGTAATATTTTGTTTATCGGAAAATGTCCCACTACAATTTAGCGATACCTTGCAAATATTAAGATACAGTTGAAATTCGCTTATATATACATGAAATTATTTATAGATTTTAAATTTGGTTTTTCGTCATTAAATTCATTAATAGTTATTTTACAACACCATTCTCTTATATATTTCAAATGTTGCATCAAAGGCACAAAAACTAAAAAAATTATTTTACTTTCACTATGAAGCAAAATAACTTTGTTATACACACATACGCATCTTTCCTAAGTTTCATATATTGATTTCACTTATTATTGCTTTGCGAAAAAAGTTAAAAGAAATGTTTCACTTAAACATAAAAGTCAAATATCTTTTTGTTGGTCGATCAAGCGGAGTGAGTTAGAAACTCCATTTCAATGAGTTTTATGCAAATATAACCTAGTAAATAAATCAAAACGTCTCAAAGGGGTGAAAATCTTTTATAGTCAGAATATTTAACTGTACGTATTTTTGATAACTAAGTTTGAAAAGATAAAACAACTTCTTTACAATATAGTTCGGCAACAACTACTATATTTTGCTAAAAACGAAATATAACATGTTCATAAATAGGAACATGGATCATCAATTGTTAGGGAAATGTTTCTGTAAAGAAGGCAAAGAAGAAGAATATAGCAGGAAATCACAAAAACAGACGGGAAAAAAATTATGATTATATCTATTGCCTAATGTAAAAAAGCAAATACAGTCATTGAATATTATCATATAGTGCACCAATACTACCAGACCTCCTAAATTTTCCAAAAAATAGGCAAGGTAACAACCCATTTCGAATGTCGATGTCGATAGAGTAAGAGGTAAAAGTGAGCATAAATGTAATAGAAAGCAATTGAAATACCTTCGAGCACCTGTGGTTAAAGTCCGATGGGCATGGGCGCAGCGATGGCTGACGTTAATCGTTGGTATGTGATAAACCTTCATCAATTACTGGTCGTAGTTGTCGATTTAGGGTATCAGATTTCTAGTCCTCGATTGCAATTGCAGGAATAGATATCGATGGAGATGGGGATCAGATTGCTAATCGTCGGTTGTTAGTTTAGGTTTCAACTCGGGGAGAGTGGGAAAGGGTATTAGGGTATGTGATAAACCTTCGACAATTGCTGATTTTACGTTGAGGAATCGGGAATTATGGAATTGGAATGGGAAAGGGAATCAGGAAAGAGTTGGGGTTTTTACGTTGAGGAATCAGCGAGAAGTTTGAAAAAGGACGATGAGATTTGCAGGGAAGGGTGAGAGCGAAGGGTATATTTGGAATTTCAAAAAGACACCGTGCAAGTCTATTCAGGGAATTCTCTTTATTAGTAGTAAAGATATGATTGGATATCTTTAGTAAATAAGATGCAGGTATATAAAAGCAAAAGCTAGTTGATGCCTTTGATTTCATAAGTAGAATTGGGTTGCCCGACAAAAAGGTGCATGTTTATATTGTTGTTTTGGGCCCGAAGTGACAAGTTGCAGTTGTTTCGATCTACCCACGCAAAGAAGACGCTGGAAAAAAAAATCGTAAAATTAAGGTGTTAGAAAATTTTTGAGAAATTTTTAATAACTTAAATTTGATTTTGGGTTATAACCTGAAATGATTAAATGGATAATATTAGTTAGAATCTGTGAATGAATTTGGAAAATTAGTAAAAGTAATAATAAAATTTCAATGAGTTGATTTTTGAAAAAGGTTAAAGCTTAAAAGGACTTAAAAACCTATTTCAACTAATTGGTTTTAATAAGTGTAACAACCCTATATTTTGCAAATATTTTTAAATTAATTTTTTTCAGATTCAAAAGCTTTATTTATGAAAAAGAATAAATTTTGTTATTTTAAGTATAAACTTTGATTTTGATGTGGATTAGAATTCCAAATATGACTAAATTTAATATTTCCAAAAATTGTGAATTTTGGTCAAATAGTCAAACTTTGACTTTTAAATTTTAATTTTAAATATTTTAAATTATAAATTTTATCTTTTATTATGACAATAGATTTAATAACTTGAATACTGCTTTTCGTTTCATTGGAAACGGAGTTAAAATGTAAAAGTTATGTACATTTCAATTTTAAGTATAATTTGTTTTATTGTGCAATTTTGCCTATTTTAAATTTTATAAATCATATTTTTCTTTCTTATATTTTATTTAATATGTGTCAATATGTTAATTTATGTATATTTTCATCTCTAAATATTTCAAAAATAATAATAGAATTTTTCCAATGTTTACTGTGTTGATTTCCTATTTTTAAAGGCTGTTTTCTTATTTTCTGCTATTTTCTTCATTAAAATTATATTTAAATTAAATTTTTTATATTTATTTTGTGAATATATTTTTATTTTATGTTATTATTTATGTTTAAAATATATTACAATCTCATATGAATTTTCTAAAATTTATTCTATTCAATTTCAAATTTTCTAGACTAGTTTACTATTTTTAAGCAATTTCCTTAATTCTTTTTATATTTTCTTTAAATTTAATTATATATTTTTATTTTATTTCACTTTGTTTCGGTTTTTAGATGTACTTGCTGAATTTTATTTCATTTTATTTGATTTAAAAGAAAAGGAAGTATGTAAGGTTTTAAAAGCTAAGAAACGTAAAGTCGTTTCACCGTTTCTTTTACCGTTTCTTTTTCAATCAATACATCAGTTATTTTGGCCGTTCCTTATACTTTCTTCAGCTGTACCTCTCTCTTATTCACGTGAAAAACTTCTCAAAATTTCAGTTCTCATCTCCTAAAACTCACAGCTAAGAAAAATTTGCCAATGGCTTCCATTCTCTACTTCTTCTCTTCACTTTTCCTCTTTTCTTTCAATGATTTTGCTTGATCTCTTCACATGTTTGCTTGGCCTAGCCTCTACCACCTTCATCCCCATCATCACCTCCTCCATCTACTACAGCAAACACTCCCTTCCCTCTGACCAAGACAGGCCATGACCTTCCACTTGAAGCCATCACCACAAAACTCCACAAAACATTGCCTAGACCACACATATCATCACCTACCCTCCATATCTTGCTTTGGCCACCCCCTTAGCCACCACCACCACTTGCTACATGACCTTTGGCTGCTGCTGCACCATCACCCTCCACTGTCCAGACCTGTACCATGCAAGGGCCGAGCCCCACTTGCCTTTGGATGAGCCAAAAATGCACCAAAACTCCACTTATTTTGCCTTGACCCTTTGTCTTATTCATATGTAACTCTGTAACAACCCGGCATTTCGTACCCATTTAATTGTCGTCTCTTGATGATTTAATCTGGTTGCTAATAGCTACTGGAATTTTAATCGAATTGAAATTCAGGGATAAAATTTTGTTTAAAAGGGGTTGTGGGCTTTACAAATCATGTTGATCCATTCTTTCTTGGTGCCGTATTCATCAAAGACAACCCGTCCCCATTCCCCTTTTCATTCATTTGCGTTTCAACCCTAAATCAAAAAGAAAATTGAAAATGGCGGCTACTTGTTCTTCTCGACCGTTCCTCCTTTCAATTAGGGCCTCGTGGTTATCTTCGAAGCCGCGCCTGGGAGGATTGTTCGTCTCCCTATAGCTTGTTTTAGGGCTTCGTTCGATTCTGTGTACCGTGACGTCGACTTGCTCGAGCGAGAGATGGGTCGCGTTCAGCTGCCTCGTCGAGAAATGGTGAGTAAACTTGTACTCACATCTAATTCAATTCTCCGGTGCGTGTTTTTGGGTTTGAGTTTATATGGGTTTGAAATCCTGTTTTCTCGTTCGTATATTCTATGTTGAATTCGTCTTTGGCTGTTCGATATTGTTTGGATGATTGCGATGAATTCTGACCTTTTCCATATGCGTATATTTGATTTCTTCTGACTTTGCTTGGCCACCACGGTATGATATACTCGGCTTTGACATTTTTCTGGTATCATACTCGTCGACATTGCTATCCTCTTCACTGTGAGTTAAGACTTGAGTTTTTTCTGGCCCCTGTGAGCTTTGTCTCTGGCCATCTATTCTTTGTTGCACTTGTAGTTGTGTTCCATTCCATGTTGTATTCCTTACTGTCACTGCCCATTTGGGGCTGTTGCACTGTGAGTTGGCATTTACTGATGTTGTTTCAGTACTTCATTTGTTAGTACATATCATCTTATCTTGGTTAGTTGTAATCATAGTGGCATGCATCTGTTTGCATCTTGTAATTGCATTTCATTCAGTTGCACTGAGCTCTGTGTAGTTACTACTGTTTCAAGTATGTGGCCTTCATGCATGCTTGTCTTTGGTCTCTGTTCTGTCATCTGAACTGCTGCCGCTTTGTAGTTGCTCTGCATTTGGTGGCTCTGGCCTGTTTATCTGAACTGTATACATTGCTTGCCATTGGCTTTGTTTTGTTCTGATTGGTAGAAGTTTTGCATTGATATACTTAAGTCTTTGCCTGTGCATATGATTTGTATTCACATTTGTTCACATTGCTGTAGTCTTCATATGCTAGCAACCTTGTCTGACTTTTTAAACCTGATTGACTTTAAGTTGTTAATCATCGATTTGATACTCCATTGTTGCCTTCACCTATGTGCCCCAACTTTGGCATTTTTCCTTGTTCTAGACTATGAAGTTAATACTGTCCAGTTACAGTATTAAATATAAATACACAATTCGTACATTCATGTTTTGGAGACTGTTTGCACCTAGTTGCAATTTAGCCTTCATACATATGTATACATTGATGTATGTATATACATCATTTGATATGTATATATGTATGTTCGAATTGCATTCATTATTTTTCTCTTGAAATGATTGGCTGTGTTTTGGGTTCATGCGCATTGTCACTTGACCATTTTATTGCCTTTCCAGTGCACTTTGATCATTGTAGTCTAGATCCTTTTGTTTCATGCACTTCGTATAGTTACCACTGTTTCAAGTATGTGGTCTTCATTTTTGATGTATCTTGATTTCATATGTCTGCATACTATTCAGTGCTTCATCACTTGAGCTTTGATTTTCTAATGCTTTCACTTACTTGATGTTGTCTGCATCCATGTTGTTTTGTAGTAGCACTGTGCTTGAATCTTTTGTTATGTCATCTGAACTACTTTTCGAGTTTACTGTTGCATTATGGTTTGTCTGACCCTGTTTTGATTTGATAGTGCAGTTGCCTCCTCACTTGAACCTGAATTACATTCATTCGGCATACTGCCTCCAGTTCACTGTTTTATGCATTGAGTTGCATCATTGACCTTGAGCTGCTGTAGTCATGTGCTCTGGTCATTCACTTGTTGCTTGTCTATTCATTCATGGTTGCATGTTGTTGTTGTGCACTTATCAGTGTAGTCTTCATCTTGTTGCCAGTAGCATTCATGCTTTATTTGTTTTGCCATTCAGGTGTGCACATTGTCCCTGTCTGTCTGCTTTTACATTTGAGGCCGTGACATTGAGATTGAATCTTCATTTGATTTTTTTGGTTCGTTGATCTTTTGGGAAAGTTATCACTCGAGTTGGCGAGGCCGTACACGCGTGCGTGTACGGCAGCCAATCAAACTTTGATGGTTTTAAAGTGACAATTTCCATTGTTTTAAATTGATTTAGTCGATGTGATAAATTGTTTATTTATCTCTGTTGATGATTTAAACCTGCTGATTTATTGTTTAACACTGTTAAGTGTTATATTTACTGTTATCGATTTCTTTGTTAAAAGGGTCGGATAGACAGGAATTATTGTGACTGTCGTCTATTTGATTATTATTGCTTCTATGCACTAATAGCTGAGTTTGAATTAGACTGACCCGTGTATTATTTTCTTTTGAATGTAATACTCGGGTCAGACCCGAGTTATTTCAGGTTGTAGATTTCCTGCTTTGAGTTGCTGTTTGTGCTATGAAGACTTTTCACTTCTTTTGGAATAGTCGTGTCATAGTACATGTTGATATGTATTCATGTATATTAGTCGATAATGTACTTGTATATATATATAACTTCCAGAGTCGACAGCTGTAGTTGTATCATATGTATTGTGTTGAATGTATTCTAACTGATATCAGTTATTATATATATGAGACTTTTCGTTCCATCTATATTCTGCATTTATGTTATCTGTGTTATTTTTACATCTATTGTCCTAAACTATTATAGCCACTGTGTAGTAGCTTTGAGTTTGTATCGGTATGTCGGATTTCCTCCTGTAATAAAAATGCATGTTATTCTATCTGACATATCGGTGCTCGCACAAAGCAATTACATAGATGATCGCTCCTCAACAGCCTTATTCTCCGTGCTAGTTGACAGCACTACATCGTAGTGTTCTTGGCTAGTGCGGGTATAGAGGTGGGGCGTCACAGCTTGGTATCAGAGCCTGGGGTTTAGGACAATTATAAAATATAACTTAGATGGAGCATGTGTTACAACTATTTGTCGATGTTTTATCTCTCATCTTTGCCTATATTTGATCTTTGATTTCGTGAAAGTATTTTGGCTTCTGCCTTCGTTTGCTTTGCGAACTCAAGTTGGGTTTTTGATGATGAGGATTTTGTTCTTGTGTTTTCGGCTTTGAATTGATTTAGCCGATGTTTATTCTGTTCGAATTTGGCCAATTAAAGCTATTTTGACCTCTGGACTTTGTTCCACTTTTGTGCTATGCTATGGGTGTCATTGTGTACCAGTTACACTGTGATGAAAAATAGCTCGACCGGTTCTAAATTGAGTGATTTTGATTTTTCACTCATATCTAGTTCGAATCTCAGCGATTTTGAACTTGATAGTTTGTGTTATCCTCGTCCTGATTTCCTTTCGACTTCGGTCACTTTGTCTTTGTGAAATTGCTAATTTCTTGATTTCCAAGACTCTGACTTTGTTTGCCATCGAATTCTTTGATGATGATATTGATTCATTTTGCACTCGACAGTGACCATTAATTGTTGACTTCGACATTGACTTAATTCTTAATTTTTGTTGAAGCCATTTATGCTCGTCTTGCTTTGTTTTTCCAAGTGTTAATCGATTCTTCTTTTCCAATTGGTTGATATCACTTTTGCCGACTTTGATAACTTCTACTTCCGGAATTTTTGGGTATTTCTATTTTGATGGAATCAGTATCGATTTCTTTGGATTCTATTCACATCTTTGTATGTGAATTCTTGTGATTGATTGTTTCTACAATCATTTTTGTGATTTGTCACTTTAAAAATATAAAGGTTTTCTTTACTAGTAGTAAATATGAAAATCCTTTTTCTCCAAACGATTTCAAAACTATTTTACTACAAAGCTCTTTTTCTTAAACCGTTTTTCAATCTATTAGTATATACAATCCTTTATTTCACTCGTATGAGAAATTGAATTAAACGACCTAGTAAAACAAGTGGTATGAAACGCTTGCGTTTACTTCGTCGGTTAACTCCTGGACTTGTTCGATTGAACCCTTTTTGTGACAATTTCCTAGTGAAGATCTACAGTTTGTTCGTAAATATTTAAGTTAAGCAAGTGGTTATGGGACATGAAGCTAAACTCATATATTTACTAGCTTAGTGTAATTGACACTTCTCGTTGATCACGACGATCATTTTATGATTTAGACTAGCAATTGTGCGATGTCTCTTTGTTTGCAAGGTTAGACTAGACCGCATTGGTGTGATTCCGACTCACACATATCTCTTTGTCCGCAAGGTTAGTCTAGACACCATTTGTGTGATTTCGTCTCACACATATTTCTTTCTCTACACGGTTAGACTAGGCCTCATCGGTGTGATTCCGTCTCACACATATCTCTTGGGCTTTGAGGATTGTCTAGACACCATTTGTGTGATTCCGTCTCACACATATTGCACGGTTAGACTGGACCTCATCGGTGTGATTCCGTCTCACACATATCTCTTGGGCTTTGAGGATTGTCTAGACACCATTTGTGTGATTCCGTCTCACACATATTTCTTTCTCTGCAGGGTTAGACTAGGCCTCATCGGTGTGATTTCGTCTCACACATATCTCTTGGGCTTTGAGGATTGTCTAGACACCATTTGTGTGATTCCGTCTCACACATATTGCACGGTTAGACTAGACCTCATCGGTGTGATTCCGTCTCACACATATCTCTTGGGCTTTGAGGATTGTCTAGACACCATTTGTGTGATTCTGTCTCACACATATTTCTTTCTCTACACGGTTAGACTAGGCCTCGTCAGTGTGATTCCGTCTCACACATATCTCTTGGGCTTTGAGGATTGTCTAGACACCATTTGTGTGATTCCGTCTCACACATATTGCACGGTTAGACTAGACCTCATCGGTGTGATTCCGTCTCACACATATCTCTTGGGCTTTGAGGATTGTCTAGACACCATTTGTGTGATTCCATCTCACACATATTTCTTTGTTGCACGGTTAGACTAGGCCTCATCGGTGTGATTCCGTCTCACACATATCTCTTGGGCTTTGAGGATTGTCTAGACACCATTTGTGTTATTCCGTCTCACACATATTGCACGGTTAGACTAGACCTCATCGGTGTGATTCCGTCTCACACATATCTCTTGGGCTTTGAGGATTGTCTAGACACCATTTGTGTGATTTCATCTCACACATATTTCTTTGTTTCATGGTCTTCGGGCCATTCCTGTGTGAAAATTCAATGGATAGCTTCCATGAGATAGCTTCTCGTTCTTGTGATACCGGTGTTTTGGAGTTTTCATACTCCCGTTTTATGATAGGCCTTCCCCCCTTTTTTTGTGTTTTCTGGATTTCTTGTGATGATTTCTAGAATTTGTGCTTCACCAATTTTCGTGATTTCTATTGATAAGTTTTATCAATTTTTGTGCATTGGTGAATTCATGTGTTATTGACTTGTTATGAATACAAGTTTAGGGTATGATATCCCTTTCTATCTTTGAGAAGATTCTTGTAACATTTTTGATGACTGAAAATTCATTGGTATTATATTTTGATGCCAGTTCTTTTGATGAGATTTTGACGTGTTAACTTCATTAACCGTCAATTTTTGAAATGGATTTACAAGCGGTTCTCCCGCAATGCTGATTTTGTTGTTCGTTTTTACTGTACTTTGAGAAGTGCAACTTCCTTATCAAAGTTGCTACTGATATTGCTAATTTAATCACGTGTTTTCAAAATTCTTTATGTTTAAAAGTTGTTTCAAAAATATAAATTAAAAATTGTTTTCAAAATTTTTACAGTTTACATTTTCAAAAGAACGAGGAAGCGATTTAAACGTTTCAGCAAAATCGAGGACTATGACCCCTTTCTTTTACTGATTCGTTTAATTCCGGACTTGTCCGTTTGAGAATGTGAAATGTTATTTTTTAAAACACACAATTTTTCACTTTCAAGGAAACGATAAAGAGATTTAAACGATTTAGCAAAAGTACGGAGTATGGAACCATACTTTTACTACTTCGGTTAATTCCGGACTCGTTAATTGAATAATTGTGATTTCTGATTATCGTTTTTGATAATCGGATATTTCTGATTTCTGATTATCGTTTTTGATAATCGGATATTTCTGATTTCTGATTATCGTTTTTGATAATCAGATATTTGTGAGATTTGATTATCATTTGTGATAATCGGATATTTGTGATTTCTGATTATCGTTTTTGATAATCGGATATTTGTGTTTTCTGATTATCTATTTGATAGTTAGATTTTGTTGAAAATTTATGAATTTCTTTTATGAAATTAAAATATGATTTTGTGATTGTATTGCCCATTGAGTGCTTTAAGAATTCTGGTCGATGCGCTTGATCAACGTTATCGATAGGAATCTCCTAAACGCTTTGATGAGACAATCAGACACAGTAAATTGAATTGTAAAATGCAAATTTTTCTGAAAAGATAATTACATAAAGTAAATTGTAAATCTTGAAAATTTAGCTTTTTCGGGAAAGAATATTATTTGAAACAACCCTTTTTCGATACTTCTATCCTTGCGATTCCCGAGGGGAACCAAGTCATTATCTTTTTGTACCAATGCTAATCGTATTGGTTTGGATGTCGTTCTCTTGTAAAAGAGAACGTGCTACCTTTTGTGCTTCTAAATCATTAATGACTATTGAGACTAGATATGCCACTCATGATCTGGTGCTCGTGGCTATTGATTTGGCATTATTACTTCTGGGTGAGAAATTGTTCTCTACCCTGATCATAAATTTTGGGAATATTTATTTCTCATAAGGAACTTAATGTTCGTCAAACACGTTCAAGCTTACTCTTTCATGCCCAATATGGTGAACTTCCTATCTCAAATTTCTTCATTTTGTGACGTTAGGTTCTTATGGTTGTTACCTTTTTCCCACTTATCCCTTAGGATTGCGAGGACGCAATTTCTTTTAGGAGGGGAGTCTGTAACAACCCGGCATTTCGTACCCATTTAATTATTGTCTCTTGACGATTTAATCTGGTTGCTAATAGCTACTGGCATTTTAATCGAATTGAAATTCAAGGATAAAATTTTGTTTAAAAGGGGTTGTGGGCTTTACAAATCATCTTGATCCATTCTTTCTTAGTGCCGTATTCATCAAAGACAACCCGTCCCCATTCCCCTTTTCATTCATTTGCGTTTCAACCCTAAATCAAAAAGGAAATTGAAAATGGTGGCTACCTGTTCTTCTCGACCGTTCCTCCTTTCAATTAGGGCCTCATGGTTATCTTTGAAGCCGCGCCTGGGAGGATTGTTCGTCTCCCTATAGCTTGTTTTAGGGCTTCGTTCGATTCTGTGTACCGTGACGTCGACTTGCTCGAGCGAGAGATGGGTCGCGTTCAGCTGCCTCGTCGAGAAATGGTGAGTAAACTTGTACTCACATCTAATTCAATTCTCCAGTGCGTGTTTTTGGGTTTGAGTTTATATGGGTTTGAAATCCTGTTTTCTCGTTCGTATATTCTATGTTGAATTCGTCTTTGGCTGTTCGATATTGTTTGGATGATTGCGATGAATTCTGACCTTTTCCATATGCGTATATTTGATTTCTTCTGACTTTGCTTGGCCACCACGGTATGATATACTCGGCTTTGACATTTTTCTGGTATCATACTCGTCGACATTGCTATCCTCTTCACTGTGAGTGAAGACTTGAGTTTTTTCTGGCCCCTGTGAGCTTTGTCTCTGGCCATCTATTCTTTGTTGCACTTGTAGTTGCGTTCCATTCCATGTTGTATTCCTTACTGTCACTGCCCATTTGGGGCTGTTGCACTGTGAGTTGGCATTTACTGATGTTGTTTCAGTACTTCATTTGTTAGTACATATCATCTTATCTTGGTTAGTTGTAATCATAGTGGCATGCATCTGTTTGCATCTTGTAATTGCATTTCATTCAGTTGCACTGAGCTCTGTGTAGTTACTACTGTTTCAAGTATGTGGCCTTCATGTATGCTTGTCTTTGGTCTCTGTTCTGTCATCTGAACTGCTGCCGCTTTGTAGTTGCTCTGCATTTTGGTGGCTCTGGCCTGTTTATCTGAACTGTATACATTGCTTGCCATTGGCTTTGTTTTGTTCTGATTGGTAGAAGTTTTGCATTGATATACTTAAGTCTTTGCCTGTGCATATGATTTGTATTCACATTTGTTCACATTGTTGTAGTCTTCATATGCTAGCAACCTTGTCTGACTTTTTAAACCTGATTGACTTTAAGTTGTTAATCATCAATTTGATACTCCATTGTTGCCTTCACCTATGTGCCCCGACTTTGGCATTTTTCCTTGTTCTAGACTATGAAGTTAATACTGTCCAGTTACAGTATTAAATATAAATACACAATTCGTACATTCATGTTTTGGAGACTGTTTGCACCCGGTTGCAATTTAGCCTTCATACATATGTATACATTGATGTATGTATATACATCATTTGATATGTATGTATGTTCGAATTGCATTCATTATTTTTCTCTTGAAATGATTGGCTGTGTTTTGGGTTCATGCACATTGTCACTTGACCATTTTATTGCCTTTCCAGTGCACTTTGATCATTGTAGTCTAGATCCTTTTGTTTCATGCACTTCGTATAGTTACCATTGTTTCAAGTATGTGGTCTTCATTTTTCATGTATCTTGATTTCATATGTCTGCATACTATTCAGTGCTTCATCACTTGAGCTTTGATTTTCTAATGCTTTCACTTACTTGATGTTGTCTGCATCCATGTTGTTTTGTAGTAGCACTATGCTTGAATCTTTTGTTATGTCATCTGAACTACTTTTCGAGTTTACTGTTGCATTATGGTTTGTCTGACCCTGTTTTGATTTGATAGTGCAGTTGCCTCCTCACTTGAACCTGAATTACATTCATTCGGCATACTGCCTCCAGTTCACTGTTTTATGCATTGAGTTGCATCATTGACCTTGAGCTGTTGTAGTCATGTGCTCTGGTCATTCACTTGTTGCTTGTCTATTCATTCATGGTTGCATGTTGTTGTTGTGCACTTGTCAGTGTAGTCTTCATCTTGTTGCCAGTAGCATTCATGCTTTATTTGTGTTGCCATTCAGGTGTGCACATTGTCCCTGTCTGTCTGCTTTTACATTTGAGGCCGTGACATTGAGATTGAATCTTCATTTGATTTTTTTGGTTCGTTGATCTTTTGGGAAAGTTATCACTCGAATTGGCGAGGCCGTACACGCGTGCGTGTACGACAGCCAATCAAACTTTGATGGTTTTAAAGTGACAATTTCCATCGTTTTAAATTGATTTAGTCGATGTGATAAATTGTTTATTTATCTCTGTTGATGATTTAAACCTGCTGATTTATTGTTTAACACTGTTAAGTGTTATATTTACTGTTATCTGATTTCTTTGTTAAAAGGGTCGGATAGACAGGAATTATTGTGACTGTCGTCTATTTGATTATTATTGCTTCTATGCACTAATAGCTGAGTTTGAATTAGACTGACCCCTGTATTATTTTCTTTTGAATGTAATACTCGGGTCAGACCCGAGTTATTTCAGGTTGTAGATTTCCTGCTTTGAGTTGCTGTTTGTGCTATGAAGACTTTTCACTTCTTTTGGAATAGTCGTGTCATAGTACAGGTTGATATGTATTCATGTATATTAGTCGATAATGTACTTGTATATATATATAACTTCCAGAGTCGACAGCTGTAGTTGTATCATATGTATTGTGTCGAATGTATTCTAACTGATATCAGTTATTATATATATGAGACTTTTCGTTCCATCTGTATTCCGCATTTATGTTATCTGTGTTATTTTTACATCTATTGTCCTAAACTATTATAGCCACTGTGTAGTAGCTTTGAGTTTGTATCGGTATGTCGGATTTCCTCCTGTAATAAAAATGCATGTTATTCTATCTGACATATCGGTGCTCGCACAAAGCAATTACATAGATGGTCGCTCCTCAACAGGCTTATTCTCCGTGCTAGTTGACAGCACTACATCGTAGTGTTCTTGGCTAGTGCGGGTATAGAGGTGGGGCGTCACAAACTCCTACCATCATCATCTCCTTGTTGCCATGCTATTTTGATGCCATAAACTGAGATTATGTCCAGCTATGGCTGAGCAAAAGATCCCCTTGGTCAAGCTCTTGAATGGTTAAAGAAAGGTCGAATCACTTTGCCCTTTGTTGCTTTTTATTTCTAGTCATTTCGATATTGTTTTGTGTTACATATTTATGTATACATTGTCTTGTTTTGTTTATATGTATACAAGGCAATTATATTTGGCTCTCCACTCTCAAATCATATTCATGTTGTCGTGCCTTCAAAGATTCTGTGTTGTGTGTTTGGTCGTTATCTCCAGCTTAAACAAGTGAGTTATTCTCACCAGACAATATGTACCTATATAACTAGTAAATTGACACCCTGTGAATCTGTAGAAATATATTATCATGTTATATATGCCTATATTATTATCATATGATGTTCACACCTGTTATTACACCTGTTATATCATATGTTACTGTTATTTAATGTTATTCTGTTATTTATATCAGTTATCACCATTGCAAGTTCCCTGTAGACTAGAATCACTATGGGTTGAAATGATACATACCCGAACGGACTTTGGAAAAGGGAAAAATCGTTATGGGCTGAAATGATAGGCCTGAATGGTTTTTATTTAATTTATTTTAACTTGGGATTGCGGGTTTGAAATGATAGAACCCGGATTTTTCTTTTTAAACTACGGATTGAAATGATACATATCCGTATCACTTGACCTAGGCTAGAAAACTATATACAGGCCCGTGGTTATTTTATAAGGTGTTTTGGATATTTTTAGGTATTTTAAAAATATAAATTTATGAAATTTGATTTAAAAATATTTTGAAATATTTTTAATTAAAGAAATTATGATTTTTCTATGTGTTAAAAATGTAATAAATGAATGGTTTAACTGGATTTTTTGAAATATAACTCAAGTTTGGAAATTTGGAATTTTGGTTAAAAATGATATTTAAGTTATATAAATAAAATGGAAATTTAATTATATTTGGAAAATGGTAATTATGATAATTTGATTTAATTTGAATTTAAATGATTTATTAAAGTATTATTGATTTTTCTATGAATTTAAGTGGTTAAATAAATGAATGTTTAAAAGTGATCTTTTAAAATATAACTTGACTTGGAAATGTGAAATTTAGTTTTAATTAAAGGTTTAAGTTAATTAAATAAAATTGGAAATTTAGTTAAATTTGTGAAATGGTAATTAAACTCTGAATTTGATTTGATAGCATTTTTGAAATGTATGTAAAAGATATTACAGTATTTTGCAAATGTTGTAGTTGTTTAAATGAACTAAAAAGAAAATTTGAAATAAAGGCTATTATAGCACTTTGTAAGTGCTGTAGTGGTTAAACTTAACATTTAAGTTTATTTTAAATTTAATGGAAATATATTACAGAATTTAAGTGTTGTCGTTTTGTTAAATGAACTATTTTAAACTATAACTTTACGTAGCATTTTGTAAGTGCTACGGAAACTGTATTTTGTTGTTTTAATAAATTTTAATGAAAAATAATCTTTGGAAAATGATATAATTTTTGGAAATTAAATGTTAAATTTCTAAAGATAATGAAGAGACATTTAAATGGTTTTAAATGGAAGAATTTGATTTTAATGTGAGTTTAAAATGGTATTTAAATTTAATAAAATGAATGGATTCAAATGGTATTTAAATGAAATAAATGAATGATGCTTTGAATAATATTTTGATATTTTGAAATGTATATAAATGATTTTGAATTTATGAAATGTGGGATATTTAAGCTTTGAAATATACTAAAGATTGAATATTGTATTTTGTGAATTAAACCTATATTTGAAATTATAAGATTTGAAATGGTTTGTTAGTAAACTGAATTTGAGTTGAAAATGATGGTTTGAATTAAATTAAAATTAAAATTTGGAATTTGGGTTTAATTTAATAAATTTGTAAATATGTAGAATTTAAAGATGATTTCAAATATATGTTTTCGAAATGTTGTGATTTTCAAAGTATAATGATTTCAAATGTTTTAGTTTCAAAAGAATTATAACTTTGAAAGTATAGACTATTTGAAAGGTGAATATATGTTTGAAATGGAAATGATGTTGTTTTGAAATGAACATAGTTTTTAAATAAAAATGATTTTGGTTTCGAAGTATAATTATGAAAAGATATGATATTTTGATATATTAAAATGATTTGAAATGAAGTTTTGTAAAGATATGATATTTTGATATATTAAAATGATTTGAAATGAAGTTTGAAAAGATATGGTATTTTGGTATATTGAAATGATTTGAAAAGAATTTTGAAAGGATACGATATTTTGGAATATTGAAATGATTTGGAAATGATAAATCTTTATTTTGATAAAGACATGATTTTGAAATGATATCTTATTTTGAAGTAAAGTATTGTTTTTAAAAGTTATAACCACGGGTTATAATAACGATTGGTTGGCAAAGAGACCGGGATCGGATATGGACATACTCTCTGTCGATACCGAAAACCACTTTGACAACCGTGTACGCGGTGGAGATTCCAGAATGAAGTAGGGTGGTGGCGACATTCTTAAGGTATGTTACGTGGACCCAACTCCCGTGAGTTGGCATAAGGTGGCTAAAACAGGAGCGATCTCGGACCAGTGAGGTAGCACCTCTTCTCGGACACATTTCTTCGATATTATACTCTTACTTGTGATTGATTAGATGGCCATCCTCCGATTTGGGAGTGTTGTTCGAGGTGGAACGGTAGTGGCTGCTATGCGTATCCATCAGTCTGTGTGCGTAATTGGTATATCTACCCCGGCATTGCCTAGTTGTGCCGTGTCACCTACCATATCGAGCTTTACTACGATTATGATTTTAAGATCCGACCGCGTTAAGGTTCTCCATCCCTTAACGCTATTTTCTATATGATTATACTTTACTGATTAGACACTACTGTATATAGCGTATATTACTATATAGTAAATAGTTTAACGGATCCTTAGAGGATGGTCGGTCCCAAGCATCTTCTAAGTTACTTGTACCTTATTACAGTTCACTTGAGTTGGTTTACATTATATAAGTATATATTGTCCTGACTCGAGTGTTTTGTGTTTTGCTTTACGCTCGGGTCAGCCTGAGTTATTCACAGATTTGGATTTCCACTCTCTTGGAGATTTGAATCGCTGGAGATTATCTGCTTGTCTTGTCCTATCTACTTCAGTTCCATTGTCCTACTCAGCTTGTACTTGGTTATTGTATTTAGACTTCTGTTGTACTCTATTTCTTTTGTTATATCTTATGTAACTCTGACATATTTAGATAGTAGCTTCATGAACTACTATTTCTTTTACTTCCACTGCATTATTTTACTCTGTGTCTGTGATCTGTGATTTTATTTATTTACTGTATATTCTGAGATTTGCCAAATTTTATTTACAACGCGGTATTTTGAGCAATTCAACTCCGGCATGAGTGTCTACCTATACACTTATAATGGTGCGAATGGTTGAAAATATCGGGTCATTACAGTTAGTATCAGAGCTTTGGCTTTGAGGCAAAACTTAGAATGTATGGTAAATTTATTTACAGAATCACTTTCGTTCGAGTTTGAATCTCTTCCTTTTGATTCGATTTCCTTTGAATTTTGGAACGTTTCCTGCGGTTTCAAAATTCATTCGTGTCCCTCACTATTCATCATCTTTTGATTCTAGAGTATCCCATGACTCTACTTCGAATGATCTTTATAGTGAATTGGTGGTCTCGCCAATATTCTAATTTTCTTGTAAAAGGGTGAAAATCCTTTATAGTCAACATCGATTCACCGGAGATTTTTATTTATCCTTGGTTTAGATGCTAATATCTTTTATTATTCCAAACTCTATCTCTTGAGGTCGAACATAGATTTATCCCAGAAAAATCCACATCGATCTTATTCTTTAAGTCACGGTTGACCCGGTTAAGGTTGTCCGCGATTTATCTAAGCTTACCCATCTCTCTACTCTGTTTAACCATCTTGTCTTTTGTTTCTAAACTATCTCCAAACATTTTGAATTGTACTTGTAAATCTATGTTTTGTTTTATATATGGTGTTGTTTGAGTTGTTGATGTTGATTTGGATTTTCGATCGATTCGTCTGATCAACGCTATCGATAGGATTTCTAAAACACTTTGATAGAACAAACTGACACAATATTATTTTAAATTTGGTTAATGAAATAAAAATTTTGATATATAAGTAAATTTATGGAACTTAATAAATTGATTTAAATTGATAATTTGAAATGATAATACTTGATTTATCATTTATTGTTCTACAAATGAATTTATAAATAGTTGTTTATAAATTGATTTGGGAACTGAAATGAATTTAAATCAAGAATTTGAGAATTTAATTTCTGATGGTTTCAAACCTTGTGTTTAAAGTTTTAAAAGGATATATTATTTAACGTATTTTTGAATAAAAATTTATCTCTAAAGGATTTTAAAGTTTAAAAATTAAGTGCTCTTCTCTTTGTCGCTGGAAAATAATTTCGGTGATGACTGCAGCATCATCGACGTTCATTTTCGAGTTTTGAAGTGAAGAGACCGTTCTGTAGTCTTGCTACAGCTTTGTTTTGGAAAATCTAATTGATTTGAATTTCTAAAATATGACTGGATTATAATATATATATATATATATATATGATTTAAAATTTGATTTGACATATTATGTATGTATAATTACTTATCGCTAAATGGTTTGAAAGGAATCAGAAGTTTAATTCTTAAATTTTATTTTAAAGAATAATTTCAGTTATAAGAAGAAAATCAAAAATTTGAATAAATGATTCAAACTTGAGATAATTGAATTGGAAAGTTTTATTTGTATAACACACAATTTCATTTCCAATATAACTTACCTAAATTACACAGAAGTTGAATATGAAATTGGATAATATACAATATAGAAAGGATTTTATAAATAAAATTTGAGTGGTTATAATAAATGTTATACACTTAAATTTAGTTATAAAAGATTAACAGAGGTAAATAGTAAAAAAAGGAATTTAAAGAGATTTTATTTAAATAACTTAATAATCAAATTTGATTTAATATGGAACCTTAAGTCTAACCTAGGAATTTTAATAAAGGTTATTTCCTGAAATGAATATGTTGTATAATAAATAATGTATCTTTGAATAGATAAAATAAAATACATTTGAATTGGACTTTTGGTAATAAAGTTTATTTAACTTGAATTCATAGTTTAATTGATGTCTAAATGAATAAATGTGTAAAGAAATTTGAGTGTTATATTTGCTATATAAATGTTTTATTTATGAAACAGATATGTCTTGAAAAATGAATAATTATGATTTAAATAGTTAAAATGTATTTTAACATCACTAAAATTTGATAATTGAAAATTTGGTTTCCAACTGGAATTTTAAGTGTAACTTATTAAAGGAATATCTATTTGAGTATTTTAAATAAAGTGTTAGGTTATGTGTTAAATTAAGAGCTAACTAAAATAGTGAGCTTTTGACTTAATAAATGGAGTATAGTTTAATTTGGATATTCTATTCATAAAAGTTTGTTTTTAATAAATCATAAGTTAAATGATATCCAAATGAATATTTCTGAAATTAAACTGATTTGAAATACTAATATATCTACTGTAGCATTTTATAAGAGCTGCTATTTTGAAAATACAATGTTTTGGAAATTTTTATAATTGAATGAACTTAGAAATGTTACAACTTTAAAATGAATATTATTTGACCTTGAATTAAAATGGTTTAAATAAAGATTATTTTTAAAAGGTGTTATGATTTTCTAAGTATTATGTTTTTTTTTTAAGAATAACATTTCCAAAGTGTTATGATTTTAGTAGTATGATTTCCAAATGATAAACATCCCTAAATTGTTATGATTTAAAAGCATTATGGTTTCAAATTTATTATCTTATTTGGTTTTTTTTTTCAAACTATCTTTTGGTTGTCCTTATTTCTCTTATCCTGTTACAGAATGGGAAGGCTATTGCTTATACCAGTCTATTTAGAAATCTTTCTGTAATCTTTGAAAATCTTTGTTACTCATCTGGATCTGAACACTGTTTTTCCATTCATAGACCGTCGGTCAAGTGAAAGGGAGATTCAGACTCTAGAGGATCTTTTTCGTGCTTATATTCTTGATTTGATCACCTCCATCTGGTTAAACTTACCTATAACAACAGTATAAGGTGTAATTTAAATCTCCTTGTCATCTTATTTTAATCTTATTTCGCTATATCTTTTTCTGTGCTTTCCCGTACCTCAATCCTTTTCGGGGACGAAAAGTTTTGAGTGGGGGAGAGTGTAACAACCCTATATTTTGAAAATATTTTTAAATTGATTTTTTTCAGATTCAAAAGCTTTATTTATGAAAAAGAATAAATTTTGTTATTTTAAGTATAAACTTTGATTTTGATGTGGATTAGAATTCCAAATATGACTAAATTTAATATTTCCAGAAATTGTGAATTTTGGTCAAATAGTCAAACTTTGACTTTTAAATTTAAATTTTAAATATTTGAAATTATAAATTTTATCTTTTATTATGACAATAGATTTAATAACTTGAATACTGCTTTTCGTTTCGTTGGAAACGGAGTTAAAATGTAAAAGTTATGTACATTTCAATTTTTAGTATAATTTGTTTTATTGTGCAATTTTGCCTATTTTAAATTTTATAAATCATATTTTTCTTTCTTATATTTTATTTAATATGTGTCAATATGTTAATTTATGTATATTTTCATCTCTAAATATTTCAAAAATAATAATAGAATTTTCCCAATGTTTACTGTGTTGATTTCCTATTTTTAAAGGCAGTTTTCTTATTTTCTGCTATTTTCTTCATTAAAATTATATTTAAATTAAATTTTTTATATTTATTTTGTGAATATATTTTTATTTTATGTTATTATTTATGTTTAAAAGTATATTACAATATCATATGAATTTTCTAAAATTTATTCTATTCAATTTCAAATTTTCTAGACTAGTTTACTATTTTTAAGCAATTTCCTTAATTCTTTTTGTATTTTCTTTAAATTTAATTATATATTTTTATTTTATTTCACTTTGTTTCGGTTTTTAGATGTACTTTCTGAATTTTATTTTATTTTATTTGATTTAAAAGAAAAGGAAGTATGGAAGGTTTTAAAAGCTAAGAAACGTAAAGTCGTTTCACCGTTTCTTTTTCAATCAATACATCAGTTATTTTGGCCGTTCCTTATACTGTCTTCAGCTGTACCTCTCTCTTATTCACGTGAAAAACTTCTCAAAATTTCAGTTCTCATCTCCTAAAACTCACAGCTAAGAAAATTTTTCCAATGGCTTCCATTCTCTACTTCTTCTCTTCACTTTTCCTCTTTTCTTTCAATGATTTTGCTTGATCTCTTCACATGTTTGCTTGGCCTAGCCTCTACCACCTTCATCCCCATCATCACCTCCTCCATCTACTACAGCAAACACTCCCTTCCCTCTGACCAAGACAGGCCATGACCTTCCACTTGAAGCCATCACCACAAAACTCCACAAAACATTGCCTAGACCACACATATCATCACCTACCCTCCATATCTTGCTTCGGCCACCCCCTTAGCCACCACCACCACTTGCTACATGACCTTTGGCTGCTGCTGCACCATCACCCTCCACTATCCAGACCTGTATCATGCAAGGGCCGAGCCCCACTTGCCTTTGGATGAGCCAAAAATGCACCAAAACTCCACTTATTTTGCCTTGACCCTTTGTCTTATTCATATGTAACTCCTACCATCATCATCTCCTTGTTGCCATGCTATTTTGATGCCATAAACTGAGATTATGTCCAGCTATGGCTGAGCAAAAGATCCCCTTGGTCAAGCTCTTGAATGGTTAAAGAAAGGTCGAATCACTTTGCCCTTTGTTGCTTTTTATTTCAAGTCATTTCGATATTGTTTTGTGTTACATATTTATGTATACATTGTCTTGTTTTGTTTATATGTATACAAGGCAATTATATTTTGCTCTCCACTCTCAAATCATATTCATGTTGTCGTGCCTTCAAAGATTCTGTGTTGTGTGTTTGGTCGTCATCTCCAGCTTAAACAAGTGAGTTATTCTCACCAGACAATATGTACCTATATAACTAGTAAATTGACACCCTGTGAATCTGTAGAAATATATTATCATGTTATATATGCCTATATTATTATCATATGATGTTCACACCTGTTATTACACCTGTTATATCATATGTTACTGTTATTTAATGTTATTCTGTTATTTATATCAGTTATCACCATTGCAAGTTCCCTGTAGACTAGAATCACTATGGGTTGAAATGATACATACCCGAACGGACTTTAGAATAGGGAAAAATCGTTATGGGCTGAAATGATAGGCCTGAATGGTTTTTATTTAATTTATTTTAACTTGGGATTGCGGGTTTGAAATGATAGAACATGGATTTTTCTTTATAAACTACGGATTGAAATGATACATATCCGTATCACTTGACCTAGGCTAGAAAACTATATACAAGCCCGTGGTTATTTTATAAGGTGTTTTGGATATTTTTAGGTATTTTAAAAATATAAATTTATGAAATTTGATTTAAAAATATTTTGAAATATTTTTAATTAAAGAAATTATGATTTTTCTATGTGTTAAAAATGTAATAAATGAATGGTTTAACTGGATTTTTTGAAATATAACTCAAGTTTGGAAATTTGGAATTTTGGTTAAAAATGATATTTAAGTTATATAAATAAAATGGAAATTTAATTATATTTGGAAAATGGTAGTTATGATAATTTGATTTAATTTGAATTTAAATGATTTATTAAAGTATTATTGATTTTTCTATGAATTTAAGTGGTTAAATAAATGAATGTTTAAAAGTGATCTTTTAAAATATAACTTGACTTGGAAATGTGAAATTTAGTTTTAATTAAAGGTTTAAGTTAATTAAATAAAATTGGAAATTTAGTTAAATTTGTGAAATGGTAATTAAACTCTGAATTTGATTTGACAGCATTTTTGAAATGTATGTAAAAGATATTACAGTATTTTGCAAATGTTGTAGTTGTTTAAATGAACTAAAAAGAAAATTTGAAATAAAGGCTATTATAGCACTTTGTAAGTGCTGTAGTGGTTAAACTTAACATTTAAGTTTATTTTAAATTTAATGGAAATATATTACAGAATTTAAGTGTTGTCGTTTTGTTAAATGAACTATTTTAAACTATAACTTTACGTAGCATTTTGTAAGTGCTACGGAAACTGTATTTTGTTGTTTTAATAAATTTTAATGAAAAATAATCTTTGGAAAATGATATAATTTTTGGAAATTAAATGTTAAATTTCTAAAGATAATGAAGAGACATTTAAATGGTTTTAAATGGAAGAATTTGATTTTAATGTGAGTTTAAAATGGTATTTAAATTTAATAAAATGAATGGATTCAAATGGTATTTAAATGAAATAAATGAATGATGCTTTGAATAATATTTTGATATTTTGAAATGTATATAAATGATTTTGAATTTATGAAATGTGGGATATTTAAGCTTTGAAATATACTAAAGATTGAATATTGTATTTTGTGAATTAAACCTATATTTGAAATTATAAGATTTGAAATGGTTTGTTAGTAAACTGAATTTGAGTTGAAAATGATGGTTTGAATTAAATTAAAATTAAAATTTGGAATTTGGGTTTAATTTAATAAATTTGTAAATATGTAGAATTTAAAGATGATTTCAAATATATGTTTTCGAAATGTTGTGATTTTCAAAGTATAATGATTTCAAATGTTTTAGTTTCAAAAGAATTATAACTTTGAAAGTATAGACTATTTGAAAGGTGAATATATGTTTGAAATGGAAATGATGTTGTTTTGAAATGAACATAGTTTTTAAATAAAAATGATTTTGGTTTCGAAGTATAATTATGAAAAGGTATGATATTTTGATATATTAAAATGATTTGAAATGAAGTTTTGTAAAGATATGATATTTTGATATATTAAAATGATTTGAAATGAAGTTTGAAAAGATATGGTATTTTGGTATATTGAAATGATTTGAAAAGAATTTTGAAAGGATACGATATTTTGGAATATTGAAATGATTTGGAAATGATAAATCTTTATTTTGATAAAGACATGATTTTGAAATGATATCTTATTTTGAAGTAAAGTATTGTTTTTAAAAGTTATAACCACGGGTTATAATAACGATTGGTTGGCAAAGAGACCGGGATCGGATATGGACATACTCTCTGTCGATACCGAAAACCACTTTGACAACCGTGTACGCGGTGGAGATTCCAGAATGAAGTAGGGTGGTGGTGACGTTCTTAAGGTATGTTACGTGGACCCAACTCCCGTGAGTTGGCATAAGGTGGCTAAAACAGGAGCGATCTCGGACCAGTGAGGTAGCACCTCTTCTCGGACACATTTCTTCGATATTATACTCTTACTTGTGATTGATTAGATGGCCATCCTCCGATTTGGGAGTGTTGTTCGAGGTGGAACGGTAGTGGCTGCTATGCGTATCCATCAGTCAGTGTGCGTAATTGGTATATCTACCCTGGCATTGCCTAGTTGTGCCGTGTCACCTACCATATCAAGCTTTACTACGATTATGATTTTAAGATCCGACCGTGTTAAGGTTCTCCATCCCCTTAACGCTATTTTCTATATGATTATACTTTACTGATTAGACACTACTGTATATAGTGTATATTACTATATAGTAAATAGTTTAACGGATCCTTAGAGGATGGGCGGTCCCAAGCATCTTCTAAGTTACTTGTACCTTATTACAGTTCACTTGAGTTGGTTTACATTATATAAGTATATATTGTCCTGACTCGAGTGTTTTGTGTTTTGCTTTACGCTCGGGTCAGCCTGAGTTATTCACAGATTTGGATTTCCACTCTCTTGGAGATTTGAATCGCTGGAGATTATCTGCTTGTCTTGTCCTATCTACTTCAGTTCCATTGTCCTACTCAGCTTGTACTTGGTTATTGTATTTAGACTTCTGTTGTACTCTATTTCTTTTGTTATATCTTATGTAACTCTGACATATTTAGATAGTAGCTTCATGAACTATTATTTCTTTTACTTCCGCTGCATTATTTTACTCTGTGTCTGTGATCTGTGATTTTATTTATTTACTGTATATTCTGAGATTTGCCAAATTTTATTTACAACGCGGTATTTTGAGCAATTCAACTCCGGCATGAGTGTCTACCTATACACTTATAATGGATGCGAATGGTTGAAAATATCGGGTCGTTACAATAAGAAATGGGTTTGGCATTTTTCTTACTTGGTAATTTCAAGGTCGAAATTCTTTTAAGGAAGGAAGAATGCAACGACCCAGAATTTTAGTAAATTGATTTTGAAATATTTAATTGATTTTAAATATTGAAAAGTAATTTTTATAAGTTAAATAACTCGAATTTCAAATATAACGATTTATTTGATAATTTAATTGTTAAATTTAATAATTGAAATTATGTAAATAATTGAATCTTGGGTTTTAAGCTGGATAAAAATAATTTCAATGCTTATTTAAATTCTATTTAATAACAATGGAGATAATAAAACTTTTAAATTAGGGTTTAAAAGTGATTTAACTGATGTTGAAATAACTCGCTTTAATTAACATATAAAAATAGCATTCCAGGGCACTGTCTCGGATTTCGACGTAACCAGTTTCATTAGATCCGTAATAGTATACTACTGTATTATAACGAATATCATGGCGATCGGACGTATCTTTTGGGCATGCGAGATCGAAACGCTTAGAAATTAATTGCATAATTAATATAATATAATGGGTTGAAAAAGCTATCTTCTGCATATGATCGAATTAGGTCCTGGAACTAGTTCAATTGCGTTTAGAATAGGGGTATAACATATAATACGCCAGGTGCAAGTCTCGTTTGGAGTTCGAGATTTACGGACGTTTAAGAGCTTGATATTTTAAATTTGAAATAATATAATATATATTCCCATATCATGCCCATACCTCTACACATTCCAGTACCATACCCCCACGACCAAGCCAACCCTCACTTGCTCTATAAATTTCATTCCAGTAAACACAAAAATGAGCTTTCTTTCAAAAAAAAATCAAAATCAAGTAGAATAAAATTCAAAAAAAATTGGAACCTGGTTCTTTGATCTCGTAATTGAAGGAGCTTCGCATATAGGTTGGTGTTGGTCGTGCAGCAGCATTTTGAGGAAGTCGGCAGTTTGAGTTTAGACTAGGGTTAGACTTCCATGGTGATTTAGGAGATGAGAATGGTAGGGGTTGATCTGATCGTGTTCATGTTATCAAAATGCAATGAAGGATGAAGTTTTGCGAGGTGTGGCAAAGGAATGGAGATCGCGTCGCCATGGGGTCGACGAGGCAGTGAGAGCAGGTTGTGTTTTTTCTGGTGTGGCGAGCGTGGACCTAAGGTGTCGGCATGGTCGAGTTCGGCGAGAGAAGTGCAACGGCGAAGGAGGATTTGAGTTTCGCGGAGCGTAGCTCCGTATCACCCCATTTCATGCGCGCCTAATTGGGTTGTGGTACCGTGTACATGTTCGTTTGGGGGAAGGAGAAGAAGAAAGGTAGAGGGTATAATTGTAATTATTATAAAGTTATGTAATTATAAATTTAAATTTATCAGTAACTTATAAAATTTAATAACTCCTTCATACGAGATCGAATTCAGACGTCGTTTGTTGAGTTAAGCTCGTAACGACTAAAGCTTCGCAATGGAGCTAGTTTGGGTGAATTTGGAGACAGGTGAAATTTGGACTAAAATCGGACGCATTCGATTTTAGTTCCAAACCGGAACGCCTCGGCGATGGTAGAAAATAATGGTGAGTTAAACTCACCTTTTTGGTTAACTAGTATGATATATAGATGATAAAAATTGTTGGATGATTGTTTGAATGAATTGCTATATTTATATTAGTTGGATTGAATATTCCCGCCTATTGAAGCAGTTGAGACCCTATTACGTTCTCGTGTAAGAGTGGATGACCCGTTGTATACGAATCCCGTCTCGAAGCACTTGATTTATATTTTATGATTATATACTGTTGTGATGCAAGGGGATAGATTGGAGGGATCCAACATGATTCCTCGCTATTGTTGAATTGTTTCAATAATATTCCTTTTATATGGATTATTGAATAATGAACCTGATTGTGGACACTATGGTTATAACATTGTTCTATGTTTAAAAACAAAAACCTAGTGATTATAGAAAATCAATATCAATATTAGTTAAGTGTTGAATGGCTATTGGCCTTGAATTAGTATTTTGAAATACTATAAATTGCCAATTGAATTGAAATTGGATTTAGGACAAGAAATGATTTTTAATCCGAAAATGGGTTTCAGGAATATATTGTTTTTTTAAAAGATGATTTATTTGCATTTAATATTGTTTAAGTATTTAATTATATTAATATTGTTTTAAGTTATTTAATTATATTAATATTGTTTTAAGTTATTTAATTATATTAATTTTTTAAAGTATTTAATTATATTAAGATTGTTTTAAGGTTATTTAATTATGGTAATACTATTTTTAGGTTATTTAATTATATTAGTATTGTTTTAAAGTTATTTGTTTATAGTTAATATGGTTTTAAAGAATTTATCAAAATGTTAATAATTTGGAAAGGTGGATTATTTCAAGAATATTTATGGTTTGAAATTAATAATAAGGATTATTAATAAGGTTTGAAAATAAATTAATATTATTTATAAAAATGGTGAAGATGAATTATTATTGTTTCTTTAACAATATTTTGAAATTATTAATTATTATTTTTAAGATGTTTTTTTAAGTTAATAATTGTGACGACCGCCCATGACCCCTGCACTGAACCTAGAGATAGTGCGCTGTAAAGTGTGCCAGGCGACCATGGACAATTGTCAGGGTAAATTAAAACAACAGAATCTATCGTATTACTCACAGCGCATGGACAAAATACAATAGAACATATATATATAGTGAAGCTTCACAGAATAGAATCTCATCAATAAAACTTCATAATAGTTTAATACAAACATCTGAATAGTCAATACAATAAGCCTCACTACATAACACTCAGAGAAAATACAAACAGCGGAACACCCAGTACATATAATAAGAAGATAATATGCAACCCTCCAGCTCGTCTTCGATATCAACACCGTGGAAAGCAAGAACAGCACCTGTCACCTGCTACCTAGTCTGCCCGTCCCAAAATGGACGAACAACCCAAGGCAATAAGAGTTAAAAACATAAAGCCTTGAGTCATAAAACAGTCTTAGTGAGCGGTAAATTAACTAACAACATACCAAAAGAGCATAAAGGAAAAGGAATAGGAATAGGAATACAACCCTCCCACTCCACCTCTTTCTACAGTGATAGCCCCAGACACACACTAAGCAGAAGCAAACATAGCAGAGCATACAATTTAAAGTAAAGCAATTATCACTCGAGTCAAGGGCGATGTTTTCCAAGCACAAACCCCCAAGGCCTAAACCAAGATCAGATAAGCACCCAGAAAACACTGCTCTTGAGACCGAATGACGATACAACCAAACATCCATGACTCTGGCTATCACTGTTATCATTGCTTCGATATTATCGTTAATTGAATGACCGGCTCATTCGTTCATCCGTCCGTCAAGGGCTAATGGAAACCCCGGTTCTAGACATTACTCCTGCACGTCGTCGTGACCCGTGCCTAGGACTATCGAATCTGCCCAGAGGACTTGACTACCAATCAGTAGCCTTCAGGGACTATCGAATCTGCCCAACATACTCTTGCTTTGAGCATGCTAGAACCTTCAACAACGATGAGATCTCAGCCTTCTAGTCATCCTCCTCGACGACTATTTCCATACTAGCTCAAGCGCCTCTCGAGCAAACCATTATCCTCAAACTCGAACCATATCACCGAGTTATCAACATGCTTGGATTGATCCCGTCTGGATTAATCCAAGACTATCTCATATCATGCTTTGCTTCATCACATCCTCGCAAAGCCTCCTTTCAACATCATCATCCAATCCATCCATATGAGCTTCCACATCCACTACATATGCCACAAGCAGCTTTCCCAATCCAAGAGCCTTCCTCTTAGCTTTTGAATCATCTTCGGTCTAAATCAAATCATCAATCATCTAATTCATAGCAATCAATCAAGTCAAATATTAATCCAAGTAAACAAGCATTCAAGTATGATCTAAATAGACAATTATAACAACAATGGCAATTTCGTAATTAAAGAGTCAAAAGTCTAACAAGCATGAAAACATGAGCAATGTCTCTATAATCTTGATGAATGAACTTGCATAAGTTAACATGTAGTAAAATGGATATCAAATCATCATGGACAATGGATCTATATGGATCTACACATATGATTAGGAAAATGCATGGAAATCTCTACTTTAACACCAAATCAAGCCAATGATCCGATATACTCCTTTGGATCCGTGTGAGAGATAATCACCACTCACCAAATCACCTAAACAACCCCAAATCAACACGCTTCAGATCTGGACAGCGAAGGATCTAGCTCGATCTATCAAAAATCCGCTTCAAACGATGAAATCTCTCTTCGATGGATGAAGATCTTCAATCTAAGCTCTTCGATCTTCGATTTGATCTTCGATATGGATGGAAGGAATCACTAGATTAGAGTGGAGAAAAGAAGTGAAGAAGTGTAGAAGTCGAGCTCTCAAAATGGCAGCACTTCGTCGCTTCAAAAATCCGGATCCCAAAAAGTGAGGAAATGAACGTGTATTTATAGCTGAAATTTCCCCTAAGTCGTCCGCCTCCTTAAGTCGTTCACGACCTATAGACCATCACGACCTACGACTTAAGAGATACCACGACCTAACAGACTCACCTGTTTACGACTTACGACTTAGCAGCTTAACTCCTAAGTCGCTCGCGACTTAACACATAGCATATGCGCACGACTTACGACCTAACACATCTGCGCCTTAACGAGTCAACTGGGATACGACCTACGACTTATAAAACCTTGCGACCTAAAAACCCCACGACTTATCTATTCTGCGACTTACGACTTAACTAAGACGCGACCTAACTTCCCAATAACCACGCGACTTAACTGGGTTACGACCTAACCCTTTACGACCTAATACTTAGCGACCTAACAACCCCCGACCTAACTCCTAAGTCGTCTACGACTTAACCTCCTTAGGTCGCTCACTGCTACCCCAGCTTCCTTAGGTCGTCGCCGACCTATCTATCCCTTAGGTCGTTAACTCGCCCAAACTCTTAAGTCATTAGCTCGCTTATCCCCCTACGTTGTTAACTCCCCTAGGTCGATCACTTACTTAAGTCTGCCTATTCATGAGTCACCAACTCCTTAGGTCGCCCATTTCATAAGTCGGTCATTACCTTAAGTCGTCTACTAACTCTTAAGTCGCAAATCCTATAAGTCGCCAACTTTCCTTAAGTCGTTCACTCGACCTAAGCCACCTCACGACCTATCTTCCACACGACTTAACTTCTAGACAACTTAACTCCTACACGACTTAAGCTCTAGTCGATCTAAACTCGGAATGACTTAACAATACTAACAATCTAATAACAAGGGTTTTACGATGTTTCGATCCGTAAAAATACGGGTCGTTACATTCTCTCCCCCTTAGGAATTTCGCCCCCGAAATTCCAAACAAACATAGCAATCAAAGACTATCCTGCATGCCTACCATCCATAGCAATCAACAAACCATGCATCCAATTCTAGCTTAGCATGCAGAATTCTAAAACTTAGAACAAGTTACAATGTCGTTAGATGACACGACACCTTAGGGCCATACCTTGTAGAGTTCAGGATGAGTTGCTTTCATCCTCTCTTCCTCCTCCCATGTACAGTCGTTATCATCATCACTCCATTGTATCTTGAGCAACTTAACTACCTTCCTCCTAAGCTGTTTCGTGTCGGTTTCCACAACACGAAGCGGCTTACGAGATCTCTTATCGACTGGATCAACCTCGAGATCTTCACAGCTATCAGCAGAAACCATTGTATTTGAGTCGTACACATACTTCCGTAGATACGATACATGAAAAACATTGTGCACACCCGACATCTTCTCTGGTAACTCCAATCTGTAGGCGAGCTTTCCAATTCGCTCGATGATCGGGAATGGTCCAACAAATCTCGGAGTCAATTTTCCTTTCTTCCCGAATCGAATAACATTCTTCAGTGGAGAAATCTTCACAAAAACCATATCACCTACGTCGAATTCCAAATTCTTACGACGCTTATCGGCATAACTTTTCTGACGGTCTTGGGCTGCCTTCATTCGTTGCCGAATGATCTCTATACAATCTGATGTCTGTCGAATCATCTCTGGCCCAAGTATCAGCTTTTCTCCTGTCTCTAACCAACATGTCGGAGAGTTACACGGTCTTCCATACAATGCCTCATACGGTGTCATACCAATGCTTGACTGGTAACTGTTGTTGTATGAAAATTCCACCAAATGAAGGTGATCTTCCCATGATCCTCCGAAATCCAAAACACAAGCTCTGAGGAGATCTTCCAATACTCGGTTGACTCTCTCGGTCTGACCATCCGTTTGAGGGTGATAAACTGTACTCAAACACAACTCGGTTCCCAAAACTTCCTGGAAACTCTTCCAAAATCCACTAGTGAACAATGGGTCTCGATCGCTCACTATACTCTTCGGAATACCATGGAATCGAACTATCCACTTAACGTACAACTCGGCCAACTTTGATGCAGTCTTAGTCGATCGAACAGGAATGAATCTGGCACTCTTAGTCAGACGATCTACGATGACCCAAATCCCTTCATTTCCCGTTCTTATTCTAGGTAACCCATCAATAAAATCCATCGATATTTACTCCCACTTCCATGTAGGAACTTCTAACGGCTGAAGCAATCCACTTGGCTTCTTCTGTTCGGCTTTTACCAACTGGCAGTTCATGCACTTGGAAATAAAATTCCAACATCCTTCTTCATACCTTCCCAGTAGTAGGTTCTCTTCATATCCCGATACATCTTATTTCCACCTGGATGAATGGTCAACTTCGAGTGATGACTTTCCTTCAGAACTTCACTCCTCAATTCATCTATATCGGGAACAACTAGTCGTCTTTGCTTCTAAAGCCAACCCTCTCGATCGACCTCGAATCCTTTATCCTTTTCTGGGTCCAATCCAGATTCCAAATCACAGATAATCTTGACAAGCTTATCGTCTCGCTTTTGGCTCTCGCCAATCCTTTCCACAAGAGTCGGTCTTATCGATAAGTTTGCCAACATCTCAGGTTCCAATTCACATCTGGGCCTGAAGTCAAATCCAGCTAAATACTCGAGATTCTTCCATTCTGAAAACATGGCTCCCAATCCTACATGTCTTCGACTTAACGCATCTGCTACTGCGTTACCCTTTCCTGGAGTATAAGCTATACCAAAGTCATATGATGCCAAAAACTCTAGCCATCGCTGCTGCCGAAGATTCAAATCCCTTTGGGAGAAAAGATACTTCAACGACTTATGATCTGTAAACAACTCGAATCGAACTCCCAATAGATAATGTCTCCACATCTTCAGAGCAAATACAATTGCCGCTAACTCCAAATCATGAGTCGGGTAATTCCTTTCATGCGGCTTCAGTTGTCGACTTGCATACGCAACAACCTTATCCTTCTGCATCAGCACTGCTCCAAGTCCAGTACCACATGCGTCGGTGTAAACCACCATCTCATCATTCCCACTTGGAATAGTCAAAACAGGAGCACTTGTCAGTCGCTCTTTCTGGATTCCGAAAGCTTGCTCACACTTATCTTCCCATTTGAACACTAGTTTCTTTTTCGTCAATCCTGTCAATGGTGCAGCCACCTTGGAGAAGTCTTTGATAAACCGTCGATAATATCCTGCTAATCCAAGAAAACTTCTCACATCAGATGCATTCTTAGGTCTAACCCAATCCTGGATTGCTGCCACCTTAGCGGGATCAACCGCTATTCCATTTCCAGAGATAACATGGCCTAAGAACCTCACTTCACTCTTCCAGAAGTGACACTTCGAAAACTTAGCCTTCAGCTGATGTTTCCGTAAGATTTCCAAAACAATACGCAAGTGTGTCTTGTGCTCTTCTTCAGTTCTGGAATAAATCAAAATATCATCCATGAACACTAGCACGAACTTGTTCAACTGATCTCTGAACACTCTATTCATAAGATCCACAAAATATGCTGGCGCATTATTCAATCCAAACGGCATTACCAGCCACTCAAAGAAACCGGATGGTGTCCTAAAAGCAGTCTTCGGTGCACTATCCTTAGCCACTCTCAACTGGTGAAATCCCATTGCCAAATCCATCTGAGAAAACACCTTAGCTTCGTGAAGCTGATCAAACAAGTCATCTATTCTCGGCAATGGATACTTGTTCTTCTTAGTCACTTTATTCAGCTCACGATAATCCACACACAATCTCAATGACCCATCTGCCTTGGTTGCAAACACAACTGGTGCACCCCATTCGGACACACTACGCCGAATGAATCCTTTCTGCAAAAGGTCATCAACCTGCACCCGCAACTCCTGCTGTTCCCTAGGCACCATTCGCCTAAGAGGCATCACAACAGGTCTGGCTCCTTCAACTAGATCTATACGAAACTCGATCTCTCTATGTGGCGGTAACCCTTTGACCTCGTCAAAGACATCCTCAAATCCATTAGCGATTGGCACAGATAACAGTCCATCCCGTGGAACAACCAGCGAATACATGAAGCTCATGAAGACGCCTTCTTCATGCTTACATCGTATCACAATCTTTCGCCCCTCCACATTCTCGACTGTGACCTCCAACCTTTCACAATCAACCTTTGCCGCATACTTCCTAAGCCAGTCCATACCCAAAATAATTCCGAACCCCGCAAAGTTCAGAACAAAGCAATCACAAACAAAAGAGCAATCATGACTCGATACAATCAGACCACGGCATAGCATACACAAACAAGATGAACCCCCAACTGGATTAGTCACAACCAATGGCCTATCAATGATATCCGGTTCTAAACCCAACCGGCCTACAAGTTCATTACAAACAAAAGAATGCGACGCCCCAGTATCAAATAGAACTCTAACTGGAACACCACATATGGAAAGAGTACCTTGAACCACTACACTCTTTCCTTTCTCTTCAGCGGTAGGAGCTTTCGAAGATGATGGAACAGCTCCCAAAGCATAAGCCTGCACAATCTGCTTGTCCCTTCGCGGTTCTGGACAATTCTTCTTAAAGTGTCCCAGCTTATCGCAGTTGTGGCACTTCACTGGCACCTTCGAATTCTTGCAATCCCTAGAGAAATGGCCCTTCTGCTGACAATTGTAGCAGGTCACTTCGCCCTTCGGCTTCTTCTGGCCATCCTTACCCTTCTGCTGCTGCTGCTTCCTCTTCTTGTTTCCACCCTGCTGTGGTTTAGACTCTTCCTTGGTCACAGCAACAACAGATCCCTCTTTAGGAAACAGATTCTCGTGCCTGAGAGCTTTCTCCACAAGCTTCTCAAATGGATCGTCCAAATGATCCACCAACTGCCTCCCAAGATAACTGTCCAAGCCTGTCACAAACTTCTCATTCTTCTGATATGCAGATTCAATATACGACCGGGCATACTTAGACAAATCTTCAAACTCAGAAACATACTCAAGAACTGGTCTTCCACCTTGCTTGAGCTCCACAAACTTCTTGAATAGAACAGACTTCTGAGCTGTAGAAATGAACTTAGCTTCAAATCTGACTTGGAATTGCTCCCAAGTAATCTCTTCCTCCGGAGTATCAATGGTGATAGAGTTCCACCAATCAGAAGCCCTTCCTTGAAGCTGTCTTGATGCTAACTTCCTCTTAGTTGCATCCTTAATTCCCAATTCACCAAAGATCCTTCTACAAGCATCTATCCATCTTTGGACCTCAATAGTTGATTCTGTTCCCAAGAAAACCTTCCCTCCAAGAGCAGTATAGTCCTTACACAACTTAGCGAAATCCACCGGTTTTGGAGTTTGGACTTGAATTCCAACATCAACTGCTATTCCCGAAACTGGTATCCTTCTCATGATCGAAGTCATCATAGCTTCGAACATAGCAGCATAATCAGCAGCCCCTTTAGTAACACGGCCTCCCCTAGCAGCTGGTCTCCCTCTTCGACTCATCCTTAATATCTATAAAAAGGAATGATTAGCACACCATGAGAAACAAATACATAAGGGATTCAAATCATTCTAGGCTACTATATTATATATAGTAATCATCCATCAAAATCCAATTACGTCTCTCATACGTAGTTACGTCAGCGAGCGTTGGGTAAAATCGATTAACCAATGCTCTGATACCAAATGTGACGACCGCCCATGACCCCTGCACTGAACCTAGAGATAGTGCGCTGTAAAGTGTGTCAGGCGACCATAGATGATTGTTAGGGTAAATTAAAACAACAAAATCTATCGTATTACTCACAGCGCATGGACAAAATACAATAAAACATATATATATAGTGAAGCTTCACAGAATAGAATCTCATCAATAAAACTTCATAATAGTTGAATACAAACATCTGAATAGTCAATACAACAAGCCTCACTACATAACACTCAGAGAAAATACAAACAGCGGAACATCCAGTACATATAATAAGAAGATAATATGCAACCCTCCAGCTCGTCTTCGATATCAACACCGTGGAAAGCAAGAACAGCACCTGTCACCTGCTACCTAGTCTGCCTGTCCCAAAATGGACGAACAGCCCAAGGCAATAAGAGTTAAAAACATAAAGCCTTGAGTCAGACAACAGTCTTAGTGAGCGGTAAATTAACTAACAACGTACTAAATGAGCATAAAGGAAAAGGAATAGGAATACAACCCTCCCACTCCACCTCTTTCTACAGTGATAGCCCCCAGACACACACTAAGCAGAAGTAAACATAGCAGAGCATACAATTTAAAGTAAAGCAATTATCACTCGAGTCAAGGGCGATGTTTTCCAAGCACAAATCCCCAAGGCCTAAACCAAGATCAGATAAGCACCCAGAAAACACTGCTCTTGAGACCGAATGACGATACAACCAAACATCCATGACTCTGGCTATCACTGTTATCATTGCTTCGATATCATCGTTAATTGAATGACCGGCTCATTCTTTCATCCGTCCGTCAAGGGCTAATGGAAACCCCGGTTCTAGACATTACTCCCGCACGTCGTCGTGACCCGTGCCTAGGACTATCGAATCTTCCCAGAGTACTTGACTACCAATCAGTAGCCTTCAGGGACTATCGAATCTGCCCAACGTACTCTTGCTTTGAGCATGCTAGAACCTTCAACAACGATGAGATCTCAGCCTTCTAGTCATCCTCCTCGACGACTATTTCCATACTAGCTCAAGCGCCTCTCGAGCAAACCATTATCCTCAAACTCGAACCATATCACCGAGTTATCAACATGCTTGGATTGATCCCATCTGGATTAATCCAAGACTTTCTCATATCATGCTTCGCTTCATCACATCCTCGCAAAGCCTCCTTTCAACATCATCATCCAATCCATCCATATGAGCTTCCACATCCACTACATATGCCACAAGCAGCTTTCCCAATCCAAGAGCCTTCCTCTTAGCTTTTGAATCATCTTCGGTCTAAATCAAATCATCAATCATCTAATTCATAGCAATCAATCAAGTCAAACATTAATCCAAGTAAACAAGCATTCAAGTATGATCTAAATAGACAATTATAACAACAATGGCAATTTCGTAATTAAAGAGTCAAAAGTCTAACAAGCATGAAAACATGAGCAATGTCTCTATAATCTTGATGAATGAACTTGCATAAGTTAACATGTAGTAAATGGGATATCAAATCATCATGGACAATGGATCTATATGGATCTACACATATGATTAGGAAAATGCATGGAAATCTCTACTTTAACACCAAATCAAGCCAACGATCCGATATACTCCTTTGGATCCATGTGAGAGATAATCACCACTCACCAAATCACCTAAACAACCCCAAATCAACACGCTTCAGATCTGGACAGCGAAGGATCTAGCTCGATCTATCACAAATCCGCTTCAAACGATGAAATCTCTCTTCGATGGATGAAGATCTTCAATCTAAGCTCTTCGATCTTCGATTTGATCTTCGATATGGATGGAAGGAATCACTAGATTAGAGTGGAGAAAAGAAGTGAAGAAGTGTAGAAGTCGAGCTCTCAAAATGGCAGCACTTCGTCGCTTCAAAAATCCGGATCCCAAAAAGTGAGGAAATGAACGTGTATTTATAGCTGAAATTTCCCCTAAGTCGTCCGCCTCCTTAAGTCGTTCACGACCTATAGACCATCACGACCTACGACTTAAGAGATACCATGACCTAACAGACTCACCTGTTTACGACTTACGACTTAGCAGCTTAACTCCTAAGTCGCTCGCAACTTAACACATAGCATATGCGCGCGACTTACGACCTAACACATGCACGCCTTAACGAGTCAACTGGGATACGACCTACGACTTATAAAACCTTGCGACCTAAAAACCCCACGACTTATCTATTCTGCGACTTATGACTTAACTAAGACGCGACCTAACTTCCCAATAACCACACGACTTAACTGGGTTACGACCTAACCCTTTACGACCTAATACTTAGCGACCTAACAACCCCCGACCTAACTCCTAAGCCGTCTACGACTTAACCTCCTTAGGTCGCTCACTGCTACCCCAGCTTCCTTAGGTCGTCGCCGACCTATCTATCCCTTAGGTCGTTAACTCGCCCAAACTCTTAAGTCGTTAGCTCGCTTATCCCCCTAGGTTGTTAACTCCCCTAGGTCGGTCACTTACTTAAGTCTGCCTATTCATGAGTCGCCAACTCCTTAGGTCGCCCATTTCCTAAGTCGGTCATTACCTTAAGTCGTCTACTAACTCTTAAGTCGCAAATCCTATAAGTCGCCAACTTTCCTTAAGTCGTTCACTCGACCTAAGCCACCTCACGACCTATCTTCCACACGACTTAACTTCTAGGCAACTTAACTCCTACACGACTTAAGCTCTAGTCGATCTAAACTCGGAATGACTTAACAATACTAACAATCTAATAACAACTGTTTTACGATGTTTCGATCCGTAAAAATACGGGTCGTTACAATAATTTCCATTTATTTATAATGTTATTTGTTAATAATAATAATTATTATTATTATATAATGATGTTTTGAAGTAAAAGATTGTTAATTATTTGTAATTGTTTTCGAGACCCATGAATAGAGTTGAAAGACTTGGATTTTATAAAAGAATTTATAAAATGGTTTGAAGACTTAAGGGAAGATTATTTACAAGGTTAAAGAGTTTATAAATGGTTAGATATTTATAAACGAATTTTAGAAACGGATTTATAGATTTATAAAAGGAGTTTTATAAATGGTTATGCATTTATAAAGGCTTTATAAATGATTTTAGTAATATACAAAAAGAATTTATGAGCGATTGAAATGTATAAAAAAAAATTTAAATTGTCCAGAAGATTTATAAAATGGATTATAAATGTTTTAAGAGAATTATAAGGAGTTTTATAAATGATTGGAGCATCGAATAAAAAGAAAATCTTTCTCCATTTTATGAACATACTTATACCGTTGAGATAAATATATAAATATTTTCTAAGTATTGAAATATAAGTTTTTGCGGATATACCTTTGTAAAAGTATTCTTATACAAGTGATTTACAAGTGGTTTTTATTTATGAAAGATTAATTAGGGAGGCTAGTGGTCGCTTACATGTTTAACTAATGTTGGTTTCCCTATGGAATAAATCCCCGATTGAATGATTGTTATTCGATAGTTAAATAACCGACTATCGAATTTGGACCCAAACGTAACTTTGGAAATATCTAGGAGAAACACGTGAGTTATATGGCACAGTCATCTCCGATGATGTTGTACTGTGCGTATAAATCTCGTTTCGTTCTCCTAGGACAATGACCCATCCACTAACGGTTAGGAGGTGATCTCTTATCTTATCTTTGACTGTTTATTAACTAAAGAGTCGGGGTTGATTTTAACGGGAATTGTTGAATGGTGTTTCGAAGAGACCAGGATCGGGTATGTTATCCGAAAACCACTTCAATTCAACTTAAGCATTGCAAGGTGAAGACATCTGTAAGATGATGGAATTGAAGATGGAGCTCTCAAGTGTCCCATTCAGTCCCAAAACGAACTTGTATGGATGAATGCTGATATTGCATTATTTCCTAGAGGGAAGTGTTAGCATTCCAAGTGGAAAGTGCTATATAAAAGGTAAAACGTAGCTTCAGGACTCATCAACCAGGAATGACTAAAACATGGGAGATGCAGCAGGGCTAAGTGAGTCGCTCCCAAGTAGGGTATGGTCAGCCCTATCTAGAGTCGCTATTATCTCTCATTTGTATGCTTCGGGGCTCATTCACGGAGGGGTGATCATATCTGGTACTATCCAGTAAGGGGTATGTCGGTTCTGCGTTGGCAGGGGATCCAGACGAGGTCCTCGGTGTTATTTTATCTAGAGATGCACCGTGACGGGCGGTGCCCCAGTAGCCCAGTCATTGTATGGAATCCATTCTCCAATATGAGCCTTTACGGTCTTAGTTCTATACATATTATGCTGGAATTTAATTAATGTAACAATTTTGGCTAAAATTAATAAGTATTTGTATCTTAGACACTATTATAATATCAGATAATTTCATGTGGAATGGTTTGGTTATCGTAAGGTAAAAACCTGTCCGTGTTTATGTGCAGCAAGGTTCTATGAGATACCCTTGATTTTCAAAGGTTTTTCTATAACCTTAAATCTAGTTGGGTGTGTTTTCTCACGCTGGTTTTCCAGATTGACTCGGATGTTATTTTATTATAATGCTCGGGTCAGACCGAGCATATTACAGATTAGTTTGGATGCTTTGGACCTTTAGGAGACAAGTTAGAGGCCCAGAGACGTATTCACATATATGGTTATTTTTCCACTGTGTTCATTATTGTGTTTATCAGCAGTTGTGAGGATAGGTTGTTATAACCATCCAGGCTGAAATAGATTAGTATACTCTGATTGATGTCTGTACATACATATATTACAGTTTGTTTTGTGTAAAGATTTGTTGTATATTATAGATTATTCATCTCGCTGTGAGATTCTGTGTTGTTTAGTTTTCTTCTTATCTTCTTTCTTTTTCCCAAAATAATCGGGTTTTTCGGCATTCGATTTCTCGGCATGTAATACTGTGGATGTATTAGTATCAATTTTTGAGGGTCGAAAATCTCAGTCATTACAACACCTATAATTTTCCAATTGGAATAATGTAAATGCTGTGAAAAATGTAATAAAAATAGGACGAATAGATTAGCCCAACTGAAATAAAAATTAAATGGATTAAGACTGATATTCGAATGAAATGGATTAATTTACATAAAATATGTAAATTGAAAGATGTCTGGATTATAGGCAATCGACCTAAGACTAGCGTAGATCAATAGTCGAAAGTCACTTTAGAATTAGTAGACTGTTTGGGGGCCTTGAGCCGATAGGTGTATGAACCTTGTTGTTCGCTAAATTGCTTGATTCGTGTAGACACATTTAGGTTTTCTTATTTGAGGTGGCGGACTTAGTTCATGTTTTCGTATCACAGAGTAGGATGCACGGTGTTGTTGAGACGTGCAACTTATATTGCGAATGGTGTGCATATGTATTGGGATTGGATTACCGGTCGTTAGTTGAGGTATTAGGATCGAATTACCGATCGTTAGTCGGGGTATTGGGATCGGAGATTGTGATGATTATGGATGTTCCCATAGGCCCGTATGGACGTAGACGCTGAAAGCTAGGTGGTACCCAATACCAACAAGAGTTAAGCGCAGTAACTCCTGGGGGAATGTAAGGGGTATTTTGCCGCAGCTACGGCCACCTTTTAGTCTCAAGGCTGTTGAGGCTCGCTTTTCTATAGAGGAGAAAGATGTTATTCGCTTGGGCTACATAAAGTTGGCAGGTGATGGGAGAGCTCAAAAGGAGCAAGAGGATACGGAGGTGAGGAAAAATGGTAGTTCTGCTTCAAGGGCTACTACCCAAGGTCAGACTTCGAAACTGGTTATTTTTACCCCTACACATGATATTCTGCTAGCTGTTTATACATCTCCAAAGACATGCCTATCCAAAGCCAGCCTTAGGATGACACTCCATCTTCCCCCAAAAGAGGTAGGATTCTTTTGTACAGCCCACATGCCATTGCTTGGTGTTAGAACCTCAAAGTTTGATATTTTGATAATGACAACTGCACAAGAAATATTTCTATATATGCTCAATCTTGTAGAAAAACACGTCGACTAACGAAGAGATATATGATGAAGATAAGACGAAGATGTCAAACAAAGTTACATTAGTCATAGTGTTTTATGTTTAGAAGTATATGATTATTAAAGTATCTTCAAAGTGTTATGCATACATAAATCATTAAAGTTGCACTTATATTTTAAAAAAAACAGAATTACATAGAACAAGTCGACTAAAACCACATAACTAGTCAACTAATACAATATCAGTGGACTAGTCAAGCTAATTTAGTCGACTGATATAAGTGTACATTTTAATTTTTAAAAGCCAACATAACAAGTCGACTAACACTATAGAAACAATCGACTAATGGCTCAAACAATCGACTGGTTCCATAGTTTCAGTCAACTAAAAAGAAGCAAAAATGTACTAGTTTCTTTCTGTTTGAAAAACTCAATTTTTTACTTTAACCAGTTGACTAACTAGTACATTATTAGTCGACTGGTTACCTGTAACTATCATGTTTTTTGAATTTCTGAAGTGGTTTCTTCCTCAAATGAAAGGGAATTTCCTTCGTAAAGAGTTGCACCTATTTCTGATAGTAGCTACTTCTCATGAATGCATACAACTCTTCAATCATTATATATAGCACCTTGATTCAAGAATGAAATAATCAATTTACATTTTCTTTTCACTCATAATCTCATGAAATCTATTCTCGCATTCAAAGGCTTTCTTTTGAAATAATGATCACTTGAACATTCAAGAAGTATTATTTAAGTGATCTGTTACTTTCATTCTTCACATATACATGATATACCACATACGAAGAAGATTATAGGAAGTGTGTACTCTATTGACTCATCCGTGTTATTTAGAGCACATGGAGTCAACTTTTTACTACTTTTGTAGTTGAAGACCTATTGGAGATCTTCAAGCATGAAGTTATGCTCAGCAGCTCAGGCTATTTTTTTGTAAGATACTTATTCCTCCGGGTTAAGTGAGGGTTATTGTTTAAATGCAGGAGTTTACGACTGGACGTAGGACAGGAATTCCAAACCAGTATAAAAACCTATGGTGCACTTTACTTTAGAGTATTTTTATTTAAGCTACTGTTATTCAAGTTTTAACTTAGTAAAACAATTCATATTACTCTTTCCATAGCACCTTTCATTTGGTATTAGAGCTAAACATTCATACAACCGTAACAAAGTTTATAAAATATTGTTCAGGTAATATAGAAAACACTACTACTTTTGTTAAAGAACAATCTACTGCATGACCACCACTATTTAATGGATTAAACTATACTTATTGGTAAATTAGGATGAGATTATATATGCAGGCTAATGGGTATGACGCTTGGAATATTACACAAAAAAAATACACAGCTCCTACCACCGATTACGCACAATGGTCAAACACCCAAAAACTAGATGCTACTGGTAACGCTAAAGCTATGAACATGTTATTTTTCTCTCTGGATAAAAATAAATTAGATTTAGTATGCTTACATCTGCTTATGAAATTTGGCGTACTTTGAAAGTAACTCATGAAGGAACAGACAAAGTTAAACAAGGTAAAATTTCAATATCGAAAAATCAATTTCAAACATTCAGAATGAAGCAAAATGAAAATATCAATGATATCTATTCACAATTTCACATTCAACATTCTTTTATAACACTAGGAGAAACATTTACAGATTTCAATATTGTTTCAAAAAACCTAAACTCTTTAATGGATGAGTGGGAATGAAAAGTCTTAGCTATCAAAGAAGCTAATGACCTTTCTACCATAAAACCTGAAGAGTTAATAGGAAATCTCATGTCATACGAATTGAATTTACAGGCAAAAAGAGACCGGACTCAAGAAGGGAAAAAATAGCATTTCAAGTAAAAAAAAGAAGAATCCGATGTTAATGATGATGGTTTTGCACCTCTAGCCAAAATTTTCAAGAAACTCTTGAAAATAAAGAAGAATACGAAGTTTGGCAACAAAAAAAACTACAACACATCATCTTCATCACTGAAATGCTACAAATGCGACAAATTTGGCCACATAAAAAGGATTGTTCGAATCTCAAAAAGGAGAAAAATGGCTTCAAGAACAAAAATGAAAGATTCTTCCAAAAGAAGAAGCAGGCTTTTCAAGTCACATGAGATGATTCAGACTCATCTTCATCCTCAGAAAGTGAAAGTGATTCGGAACAAGTAAATGCTTGCTTTATGGCCTCGAACAATAATGTGAGTGATATTTCTTTTGAGGATATCAAAATTAGTTCATAATTATTAGATAAACTAAGAGATCTCAAAAGAATGTATAAAGAAACCTTAGGAAAATTAAATAGGACAGAATTAGAAGTAAACTTATTAAAAGATGAAAAGACAATTTTAGAAGAAGAACTAGCTAAATCACAGGAAGTTTGTGATAATTTAACATCTCAAACACTATCATAAGTAATGAAGTTGATACTTATAAAAAATGAGAACGTTAAATTAGCAAAAGAAAATTGTAATTTAAGTTCTAATATTGATTCACTTAGTATAAGATAAAAGAGCTTGGAAACAATTTTAAAAATCTGTCTAAGCATGTTTTAAATTTTAATAAAGGAAGAGAGAATTGATCTAAAATTATAAATAGCTCACAATCTTCCACTAATAAAAATGGTCTAGGACTTAAAAACTTGACCAAGTTAAAATCTAGTCCTAAACACCATAGTTCACTATATACTAATTTCAAGAAGGAAAGGAAAGTTAGTCAATCAAAACCTATCACTAAAAGTAATAAATCTATTAAGATATGAGCTCTAGAAACTAACAATCATCTCATTGGAAATAAGTATATAGGAACATTTATATCTAGTGTACATAAAAATTCTGATTTTATTTTTAAAGGGAACACCAAACCCTCTTGGGAATGGTTTCCTAAGACCTAACTCTTAGGACCCTAACGTAGGAAGTTGGTACCAATTCAAACTAATATTTTTTGCAGATACCAAATAATAAGAGAGGCAAATGGATACTTGATAGTGGTTTCTCTAAGCATATGACAAGGAACAAAGAAATGCTATTAAACATTATCTACTCAGATGGAGCAACCATCACTTTTAGAGATAACTTCAAAGGATACATCATTGGAAAAAGCAATGTGAGCAACGACGATATATCTAATTCACGTCTTGTTACAAATGTCTTATTAGTTAAGAACTTAAAACACAATTTACTTAGCACTAGTCAACTTTGCGACAAAGGTTTTAGTATTCCTTTTGAAAAAGATAAATGTAACATTTTTGACCAAAATAAAAATTTAATTTTTAAAGGAATTAGAAAAGGAAATATTTATGTTTTAAACATGAAAATAAATCATAGTATTGATATGAGTTTAAGGCTAAAGACAATGATCCTTGGCTTTGGCATATAAGATTTTGTCATATCAACTTTATATCCATAAATAAACTATCTAAAAATTATTTGGTAAAAGGTTTACTAAAAATGAGTTTTAAAGTTAATAATTTATATGACGCTTGTCGATTAGGAAAATTAACAAAGTCTTCATTTAAATCTAAGAAAGTAATATCTACGTTGCAACTTTTAAAGCTACTTCATCTGGATCTTTTTGGTCTGACTCGGGTATAATATATAAACCATAACAAATACGTTTTTGTTATAGTAGATAAGTTCTCTAAATACACTTGGATATTATTTTTAAAACATAAAAGTGACACTTTTAAAACTTTTAAAATCTTTGCAAATGAATACAAAATATAATGAGTTTAAAATTTTAAAATATTAGAAGTGGTCACGGTGGCGAATTTGAAAACAAACCATTTAATAATTTTTGTATTAGAAAGGGTATTAGTCACATTTCTTCTTTCCTAGAAGCCCACAACAAAATGGCATTGTAGAAAGAAGAAATAGAATGCTATAGCATTGCACTAGAACTTTACTAAATTGTAGCCAATTACCAAAGAGCTTTTGGGTAGAAGCTGTGTCCACTGTCTGTTATGTTTCAAATCGTGTCACTATAAGACCACTAACAAAACCACACCATACGAACTTTCTAATGGTAGAATTATTGCCTATTTTAGAATTTTTGGTTCAAAATATTTTATCTTAAATACAATTTAATCTAAAATCTGATGAAAGTATATTTATTGGATATTTGGAACGAAGTAAAGCATACATAATTTTTAATAAAAGATTAAAAATAATAGAAGAAACTTTACATGTATCTTTTGATGTAAATTTTAGAAATAGCAAGGATGATGAAGATGAAATCATAACTAATTATTCACCAACATTAGATAATGCTACTCAAGAAATCATAATTAATAATTCACCAATATTAGATAATCATCCTCAAGGAACTCAAAATGATCTTAAATCGCCTCTACATTTATTAAAAGATCATGTTGTAGGAAATATAATTGGTGAAGTAAATGCTAACGTTAAAAATAGAAGCCAATTAAATCGAATAGGTCACATAGCTTTTATATCAAATATTGAACCTAAAGATTATAAAGAAGCATCTAACGATAATTTTTGGATTCTTGCAATGCAAGAAGAATTAAATCAATTCGAACGTAATGATGTTTGGGAATTAGTTCCAAGACCAAATGGTCAAACTGTCATTGGAACGAAATGGGTTTACAAGAATACAGTTGATGAAAATAGTGATATAACTAGAGATAAAGTTAGTCTTGTTGCACATGAATATAATCAAGAAGAAGGTATAGATTATGTAGAAATGTTGGCTCATATAGCTAGATTAGAAGCAATATGTATTCTTTTAGCTTTCCATTGTCACCATAACTTCAAATTATATCAAATGGACGTTAAAAGTGCATTTTCAAATGACTTTATAAAAGAAAAGGTATTTGCAGAACAACCTCCTTTATTCATACATGAAAAATTTCCTGATCATATCTATAGGCTAAAGAAAGCTCTTTATGGTTTAAAACAAACATCATGTTTGGACATCCGATTTAATGGCGTATTAACAACTACCGATGACTATCGCATTGATGATCTCAACCACTATCAAAAGAAAATGTTTGGACATCAAAAACAAATATGCAGAAACAACACAAATAAGGAGAGAATCTTAATTTTATTGAGAGATCTCTATTAGCGTTCTGTGGTAGATCACCAACAAAGAAGTGTTCGTAAATACTATATAGACTCACGGAAACCCCAATAAAAATATACGAGTCGAAGCCAACAAACTCATAAGAACTGAAGTAGTCCAAAGAAGAATTTGATCCTTTCAAAATCAAATAATTTTTCATTGCTGTATCGATTTTTTATATTGTATTTGTATGTATCTTGTCTCTATGACAATTTTAATAAATTGAATAAACATTTATTATACGAAAACTTCTATGATAATGCAAATCATTATTGAAAAACAAATAATTTTTTTTATTATTCTAACAAAATTAGTCGACTAAAAGTTTATAATTAGTCGACTGATAACCTCATCAGTCTATTGATTATCAATTTTTAGTCCACTAAGAGACCCTAATTTTACACTCTTTCCTCTTTGTTTTGGAATTCTTTCTTTTGAGACTACATCAATCGACTGCAACCCCACTTTAAGTTGCATGGTTTCTGTACAGAAATTTAAAAAAAAAACAAAAATTGGTTCAACTAGCATGACTTTGGATGCTAGTACCTATTCACTTCTCAACCAATACCTTTTCAGTCCTTTATCAATACTCCAACAACCCTTATTCATCTTTACCAAATCAAATTTATCAAAACCCTTCCTTTTAAAAACACAAAAATCAAAATCTTCTTCCAAAAACAAATCAAAAGCAACGACACCTAAGAGAAAAGATAGACCTCATCAAATGAGGCAACCGAAAGCCAAATTCGGAAGTGGCTTCATAATCATACTGCCATATGGAGATACAAAGGAATGAAGAATCTCCGGGTTTTTAAAGGATCCTTTGCCAAGATGGAGGAACTGTCTTCGTATGTTACCCGTAAATTTGCATAATATCATAGTATTTCAAGTTTAATTGACTTCGACGCAACAATATGAAAATTATTCCCTTAATGATGAAACTTTTTTACACTGACCTCAATTTAGACTTCCACAAACCTCACTCAAACGAGATATAAGGTGGAGTTTAATTTTTGGTGAAAAAATTATTATTCAACTACCTAGGCTTGCCCAAATTTTAAATTTTCCATTTGAAGGACATGATTTAAATGAAATTGATTATAAAGACTATGCTAGGGATGAAGTAAGTCATAATTTTTTGACTGATAATCATAATGAAAGCTATATCACTAAGGCCTAAAGCTAGGATCATCCATAACATTCTAATTCACTCCTTCATGCCTCGAACCAGGAGTTATGATGAGGTATATGAAAATAATTATCGTACTTTATATGGAATGTAAGTTGGCAAGCAAATCAAATGAGAAAAGTTATCATGGATAAGGTTGCTTTCACAATCAAAAAAGAAAAACCATTCATTACGCTCCTTACATAATGAGAATCTTATATCATTTTCATATTAATATACTTGACTTAGAGTTTGTTAGTGTAGAATATCTTGGATGAAAAACATTAAAATTAATGAAGGTTCCAATAAGAAAGGAAAGACAAATGACCTATGCTGATTGGTTGCAATGCCAAGCCCCATCCTCTGATGCACCACCTACTGCGCACTCATCACCACCAAGTATTCGTAAAGCTTCAAATAAATCCGAAGGAGATGAAGAAGTTATTGAAATACCCATAAAATTATCTATGAGAAGCTCCTTCACTATCATCTCCAAAAATCAAAAAAAGCTGGATGTTCGTCTAACAAGAGTTGAATCAAAAGTTGACAAAATAATTGGCTTCTTAGACAAAATTTAGAAGAAAATTAGTTGTACAAGGCTCTCAACTTCAAGTTCTCCTCCTTCTTCGAACTGAGCACCAACTAACGAAGCTTCTTACAATTTGGATATAGATGAAGAAGAGGAGAAAGTTGAAAGAGAGCATCATGGAAGTGGTGAAGAATAGGTGAAATGTTTGTTTGATTGGCAATATTTTAGTTTTTTGCTTTGAACTTTATGCTTTAGTAGTTTAATTTAGTATTTGGTTCTTATCAGTTTTTTTAGTTGTGTTATGTTAAAAACAATTCGTGATGTGAATGTTTTAAATGTGTGGAACTTATAATGTAATGTTATTTATTATCTTATTTCATTTAATTCTTGTGATGTTAAGTCATACTTACTCCTATCAATATATATTTCCTTTTTGTCGATGACAAAGGGGGAGAAAACTATATAGACATATCGATAAAGGGATTTTATAGTAAGGGGGAGAACTATTTTATAATTATTTATATGTAACCTGTATAGTTGTCATCATCGGAAAGGGGAGAATCTTAAAACCTTATAGTTTGATATTTTGATAGTGACAACTAAACAATAAATATTTCTGTATATACTTAACCTTGCAAGAAAATATGTCGACTAATAAAGAGATACAATGATGAAGACAAGACGAAGATGACAAAAAGAGTTATATTAGTCATATTGTTTTGTGTTTAGAGTATATGATTGTTAAAATATCTTCAAAGTAGTATACAGACACACAAATCATTAAAGTTGGATATCTATTTTTAAAAAACAAAATTACATAGAACAAGTGACTAAAACCACATAACTAGTTGACTAATACAATATCAGTAGGTTGGTCAAGCTTGTTTAGTCCACTGATATAAGTGTACATTTAAATTTTTGAAAGCCAACATAACCAGTCGACTAAAACTATAGAAACAGTCGACCAGTGACTCAAATTGTCGACTGGTTCCATAGTTTCAATTAGCTAAAAAGAAGCAAAAATGAACTAGTTTCTTTCTGTTTGAAAAACTCAATTTTTCGACTTTAACCAATCGACTAACTGGAAAATTACCAGTCGACTGGCTACTTGTAACTGTCATATTTTTTAATTTTTGAAGAGTTTTCTACCTAAAATGAAAGGACATTTCGTTCCATGAAGAGTTACACCTATATCTGACAATAACTACTTCTCATGAATGCATATAACTCTCCAATCATTATATATAGCACCTTGATTCAAGAATCAAATAATCAATTTACATTTGCTTTTCTCTTATAATCTTTAATTCTATTCTTGCTTTCAAAGGATTTCTTTTGAAATGCAGATCGCTTGAACACTCAATAAGTATTAGTTATGTGATCGTTTACTTTCATTCTTCTATATATACATGATACACCACTTACGAAGAAGATTATAGGAAGAGTGTACTCTATCGACTTATCGTTATTATTTAGAGCACATGAACTCAGCTTTTTACTACTCTTATAGTTAGAGATCTTCAGGCATGAAGTCCTATTCAATAGCTTATGCGGTTTTTTATAAGATACTCATTCCTTCGAGTTAAGTGAGGGTTATTGTTTAAATCCAGAAGGAGTCTGGAGCTGGACATAGGACAGGAAGTCCAAACCAGTATAAAAATTTCGGTGCACTGTACTTTAGAGCATTTTTATTTAAGCTATTATTATACAAGTTTTAATTTAGTAAAACAACTCATAGTACTCGATCCATAGCGAATTTCACTTAATAAATTCGAGCCTGTTTGGGTAAGGCTGTACTTGATAGTCCTCCTCATTTTCGTGCAGGCGATACTGTCATGACAGACCCTTCATAAGCCATAGTGCCTTCTAAAGCCCCACTGTCCGGGTCTATGCCCTTAGGCTCATCAGACTTAATAGTTGTGGAAAATCATTACGAGATAATTGCTGCTCTTAAGGAAGATGCCAAGGTTGAGATTACGAGCTATAATGAGACAACTGTGGACTTCGATGGGGAAGAAGTTCTTTAGGTGAATATAATTGCTAAGTTTCCGGAGGAGATAGTCATGGTTAAGTTGGAGCAGCGAATGATCTTAAGATTAGAAAGAAGATGTAGACTAAGCTTGATGAGGCTGCTATATCCAAGACTAAGGAACGTAAGAAGGAGAAAGAGCCTACCAGACCCAGACAATACAAGAGGGGTCATTCATCTAGGTCCAAGTAATGCTTGTATGATTGAGTCTCTTATGTTTGGAATAGTTTGTTTCTCATTTTTTGGTGTATTAAACATTTTTATTGCACACATCCAATATTGACGACCTTTGTGAGGATATATGCATATTATTTCTGATGGTATTTATTTTGTTCTATAGATATTTGGTTGTTTGATGATATCTAGATGTAGTGGTCCTTTATAACTCTCTTTCCAACTATTTTTTGTTGTTTTCGTTTGCTTGTTCTTATTTAAATATTCTGAGCTTATTCTATACAAAAGTTTCTTAACAATGGTAATTCGGTGGTCATCCCTTAAGATCTCGTGGATAATCACTAGTATTGAACCACTTAATCGGTGGTCATGTCTTGACAATAGGTAAGTTCAGTTCATCACTGCCGACCAAAGTTTCAGGGTCGATCGTCAATGGAAAGTCATCTATCTTGGGGTCTTCTCCTGCCCACGGGTAAGTCCGGTTCGCCATTGCAACTTAGAGTTTTCGAGTCAATTTTAAGTGGCAAACAACCCAGTCGGTGGTCATGTCCAGTCCATGGGTAACTCTGGTTTGCTTTGGTGACCAGAGTTTTAGGACCGATCGTCAATGGCAAACTACCTAGTCGGTGTCATGTCTTGATCATAGGGAAGTCCAATTCGCCATTGTTAGGCAGAGTTTTAGGGCCGATCGACAATGGCGAACTATGCAGTCGATGGCCATATCTTGACCATGGATACATACCATTAGCCATTTCTAGCCAGAGTTTTTGGGTCACAGTCGATGGTCATGTCCTGACCATGGGTAAGTTCAGTTCGCCATTGCCGGCCAAGGCTTTTACTGAGGGTAAGAATCATGTCATGGTGATGCAACCTACCCCGAGTTTAAGAGAATTCGGTTCAATCTTTTACAACATGTAGTTGGTACGAATGCGAATTTGGCAAGTTTGGTTGCTTAACCCATCCCCACCATTCGCAGACTGGTGTTGAGTTAGTCAAAACAAACAACCATGTCATATTCCTTAGCTTAGTTGTTTAAAATTATTCATGTGTAACCAAGAGACACTTGTCACAATAATATTTCAAGGTACGCACGGTTTATTAATAATCATTTTATAATTGTCTTAGTTATAAAATAGCAGTACTTGAATAGACAATAAGAAAGACAGTAAAGATTAAGTAATATAACGATGATGGTTCGATGTGTTCCAAGCTTTTTTGAACATGAATCCATCTATTGTGCTAAGGATGTAAGCTCTATTGTTTAAATCTTTATAAATAACATATGGTCCTTCCCAAATCAGGTCGAGTGCCTTGGCCTATGAAATATCTGCTTCAGCACTAAGTCCCCTTCCTTGAGAGGGCGATGTTTAACATTTAAATTATATTTGCTTGGCTACTCTTTGGTTGCGTGCCACAACCTTCAAAGCTACTTCATCAAGCCTCTCATCGATAAAATCCAGTGACATATTCAAAAGCTCCTCATTCTCATTCGAATCATTGTGAATGGATAGTACCGCAGTTTCCATAGGTAACATAGCATATGGCCCATAGGCTATGGAAAATGGGGTATGTCCCATCACGGTCTTGAAAAAAGTGTGATAGGGCCATAGTGCCAAAGGGAGTTCATCCACCCAAGCTCCTTTTTTCTTTCGAGCCGCTTCTATAAGGGTCTTAAGAACCTTGTTGAATGCTTCCACCTGTCCATTAGCTTGCAAGTATGCTACTGTAGAAAAACCCTACTTTATCCCATTCTACTGGCAGTATTTAGTAAACTCCTCACTGTCAAACTGTAATCCATTGTCTAAAATGGTCTGAAGTGGAACTCTGTACCTACATATCACGTTCTTGACCAAAATGTTTATAACATTGGCTGAAGACACCTTAGTAAGTGGTTCGGCTTCGACACGATAAGTTCACCAATCAAATTAATTCCCTAGACTGCAAAAGGCTAAGGGCTAACCATGTGTGTCAGCTCGGTCGGGAGCAAACTTGGATCTTTGCAAACTGCTACCATTTTTCACACCTCTTTGCATATTCTATCGCGTCATGATTTAACATCGGCTTAAAGTCTCCATATCGCAACACCTTCTTCGCTAGAGTTTGCCACCGGTATAGTCTCTACAACTGCCCTAATGTATAATATCCAACACCTCTTGGGCTTTCCTTCTAGGTAGATACCTTAATAGTGGGTTAGAAAATCCCCTTCGATATAACATACCATCCTAAATGATGAAACAAGGTGCCTTCCGCAAGACATTTTTGGATTTGTTTCTTTGGACCAGTAAGACCCCCTCACTTAAATATCTTATGACTGGCATCATCTAGGTTTCCTACCCATCAATAGACGCAACCACATTCACCTCCTCAAAGCTAGGGCTTGGTAGGGTCATCACCGGCATCGATCCTAATAATGGCCCATCTCTTGAACTTGCCAATTTTGCCAACTCATCCACATCCCAATTTTCTTTCCGTGGAATATGTCTGATCATATAATGCTCCATCTTGTTAAGCAATGTCATCACCTTTCTTAGGTACGATGCCATGCGTTCTCTTTTATCCTAAAACTCCTTGAGTATTTGGTTCACAATCAGTTGAGAGTCACTATGCATGCGCAGTGATTTTATTCCCAATTCCATTGCTACCTCTAGTCCTACTATCAACGCCTTATACTCGACCTCATTATTTATTACCTTAAATTCTAACCGTACAACATAGTTCACCTTCTACCCCTCGGGTGTTATCAACACTAGTCACATGCTAGATTCTTGCTCGTTCGAAGCTCCATCCATGTATATTCACCAATTAAGAGCTTCCTCCTCCTGGATTTGACTTCATCATCTCTAATAGTAAACTTGGCAATAAAATCTGCTAAGGCTTTTCTTTTAACCGTCGTTCGAGGATGGTAGTTGATTTCTTTCCTAATCATCTCAATACTCCCCTTTGTTAACCTTCCTGAGGTATCAAGCCGATGTATTACCTGCCTCGATGGTTGATCTGTCGGCACTCGAATAGTATAGGACTGGAAATAGTGCCTTAGTTTTTGGGATGCTATTAGGAGACAATAAGCCAACTTTTCTTGCTTGAAGGAATCTGGACTCCGGTCCGGTGAAATGTTTGCTCACATAATACACATGTCCCTGCACCCGGTCTTCTTCCTTAGCCAATGTTGCACTCAAGGCATATCAAGTTGACACCACTAAATATAAATATAGTTCTTCCCTATCCACTAGGGTAGAAAGAACTGGGGGCTTCTGCAAGTGCACCAGTAGATTAAGGAACATAGCCGGGCACTCATTTGTCCAGGTAAACTTGCCTTTCTCCTTCTTTAATGCTTCAAAGAACGGAACAAACTTATCACAAGCCTTAGATATGAACCAGCTTAGTGCTGCCACTTTTCCATTTAGAATCTGCATCTCCTTTCATTTTTCAAGAATTTTGATGTGCTTTGACGCTTGGACTTACTCTGGGTTAGCTTATATTCCTATAGCATGTATGATGAACCCAAGGAATTTTCCAAACGAAACCCCATAGGAACATTTTAGTGGATTCAAATTCATCCCAAACTCCCGTAAAATTTGAAACATTTCGTATATGCGAGTAATGTGGTCCTCGGTCTTCTTAGATTTTACCAATATGCCATCAACATATTCTTCCATCTTATTAACCAAGCATTGGAATATTACATCTGCATTCTTGTGTCCAAATAGCATGACTTTATAATAATATAGTCCTAAGTCAGAAATAAATCTAGTGTGTTCCTAATTTGGGACATATATAGTGATCCGATTGTACCTAAAATATGCATCCATAAAAGATAAAGGCTAATATCCCACAGTTCCATCTACCAGCTGATTAATCCTCGAAAGTCGGAAACAGCCTTTAGGAAAAGCATCGTTCAGGTTGGAAAAGTCAATACACATTTGCCATTTTATATTCTATTTTTTCACCAAGACCGGGTTAGCTATCCTATCTGGATAGCAAGATTCCCTAATGAACCCATTTGCCAATAAAGTTGTTACCTCTTTAGTTAGGGTTGCCAACCGTTCAAGGCCTATGCTCTTTTTATTTTCTTTTACCGAGGGCTTCCTTGGGTCGATATTTAAGACATGACATGCAATTGAGGGGAAAATTCCACACATGTATGTAAGGGACCTGGAAAACATACCTTAATTATCTCATAAGAATTCGATCGATTGTATTTTCAGATCCCGCTCCAGCCTGGATTCGATCTTCATCAACTTTGTCGAATCGTTGCTATCTACTTCCATAAATTCTACCGCTCTTCGAGCTCTACTGTGGCCCCCTCTCCTCCTCTCTTAGGTCAAGTTCAATATAATGATCACTTGTAAACCCGAGTAAGGGGGGCCTCCTTTAATTGCTACGTGGTCTCCTTTTTAGCACATAGTATGACCTTTGCGCTCTTCCCTTTTTCTAGAAGTTTATTCTCTCGGAGCTCTGCCATGTAACATTCCCAAACAGGGTCCTAGTTTGCCTCTACTGCCCCTACTTAATGGGCTATATGGAAGTTCATAGTCAAATACCACTAGGCTACCACTATATAGAAATTTGATAAGGCAGGCTACCCTAGGAAGGCGTTGTACATCGAAAACCATTCCACCAAATGGAAGTTTGCTTTCGTATGGTTGATCGAGGACGACTTCCTAGCTCAACAAACAAGTCCATCTTTCCTAAGAGTTTTTTGCCCTCTCTTGTGAAGCTATGCAGTTATTGGTTACATGGCGTAACATCCTTCATGGACAATCCTATCCTGTTAAAAGCATCCTTGAATAGGATGCTAATAGAACTTCCGATGTCCACTAAAATCCAATATACTTCTGTTGGATTGACAATCGCTGAAATCACCATGGGGTCTGTGTGTGAAAACTTCTTCCCATGCAACTCACTATCATTGAAGGTTATCTCTTCTTTCTCCCAACGAGGGGCTTCAGCATTACGCTCCTCGCCTATGACGTATACAAAAGCTTCTCTATTCTTTAGGGACTTTGCATATCTTTCCATCTCAGCCCAACATTTTGTTAGCTACAGGAGGTCCTCCTGTTATGGTATTAATTACCAATCTCTCATCCTTCTCACAATTAGCACTAGTTCTTTCTCCTCCATTTCCTAGTGGGAGCTTCTTTAGGGTCTGCCGCATAAGAATGGGGGGAGTGTTAGGATTTCTAACATACCGCTCCAACTTCTTCTTTTTGATGTATTCTCTATAATGTCTTGTAAGTGATGGCATTCATTAGTGTCATGTCCATGAGATTCGTGAAACCTACCATACATTCATATATTTATGTTTGCTTTAGTCCCCTTTTTCGGCCAAGGCCAATTGTACTTAAGCTCCACCTGTGTTGCAAAATATATGTTTTCCACGTGTCATTTAGGTTCGTGTAAGCATCGAACCTCGATCTAGGCCTGAACCTCCTTCATTCCACTTTATTTCCATCGGGGACACTTTTGATGTTATCCTTCTTCTTTTCAGTAGTACCACTTCCATTGCCCTTTACCATAGCATTTACCATATTAAATGCTTCTGATGACTTGATAGCTGTTCCAATCTAATGCCCAGTCGTGGCTTCTTCCAACCTCATATCCTTTGCTACCTCTAGGAGAAATCCTACAAAGTGCCATTTTTCCATAGTCGATCTCCGGGCTACCTTCATGTTCGGGTGCATGCCTCCACATAATGACATCAAGGTTAGTCGTTCATTGGCATTCTGGACCTTATCCGTTATGGCGTTGAAACGAGTTAAGTACAGTTGTAGTGTCTCTTCCTCTCATTGCTTCACATATGATAACGAATATGGGCCTTAAGTTGTTCCATGTGCATTCGAAATTGGCTGATAAACTTTTCCTTTGACATCATCCATGAGAGGATTGAGACAAGAGAAAGGCAGAAAAACCACGTTGTTGCTAAGTCTGCTAGGAAAAGAAGGCAAGCACTTGCATAAGACTTCCTCTGTTGCTCCACTCATTAGCATATGATGCATGTACTAATGCAGATATACTATAGGGTCTGCCAAAGCTTGATAGTGATCCATGATGGGCATTCGAAAGCCCTAGGGTTCCGAGCAGTCTCTATTTCTATAGAGAATGGGCGGCCAACTCTTGTCCCAAAACCCCGTTCTACTTGCTCACGTTGCACACATTCTATAATGATCTATGCCATTTGGTCCTTTAGTTCAGGTGATGAGCGAAGATGTGTCGACCTCTCCCTCCGGGATAAAAGACCTCTTTCACTTCTTCTATAATGGCTTATCCTGCAATCCGAGTCTCAATTTCGACTTCGGGGCTGTCCATGGTAGTAAGATCGCCTTCCATCGGTTGCCATTTAAACTAAGGTAGGGGAGCGTCGCCTAGGTCAAGAGGGTTCGGCTATAGCTGGCCATGACTCAACATCTCCTCTAGTTTTTCCCGCATCAAACCGTTCCACGAGCGCAGCCTCAGGCTGAATCCTTACTCGATCTATTTCCTCGGTGTTTACTCTTTCCGCTCTTTCTTCTGATCAGATCCACTGCCAAATATAATCTCCTTCACCTCCTAGATCCCCTAGATTGGATCCTCCTCGTGCTTCGGTGTTATATCCAGCGGTCTGCGTCTTTCCTGAGCTTGTCATGATTTAGTATACAATAGTTTGCTACTGGGCAATGAACCGGGTATCGAGTTGTGCTACAACTCTATTCAAGTCACCTCTAATGATAGGGTCTGGCCCTAGATTGCTGGATGAATAGTTTTTCGGATTGGTAGTTGTCTGGATAGTATTTTAGCTAGTGTTACAAATCCTAGTCTTTAGTTTCTTAGGTATGTTGAGAAGGTTCTCAGTGAAAATACCAAAATGTTTTCACAAAAAATGGACAAACACCTCCAATCTATTAACAGTATCAAAGAAGTAGAAAATGATAGTAATATGAAATATACATAGATTTATAGTGGTTCGGCCCGAACGTGCCTACATCCACTGATCATTTTTATTTCATTACTTATATATCAGCTTTATAATGATATGAATGTAAAAAAACAATGATTTGAAATGAAGTATGGCATTCCAATAGCCTATTCGGTGATTTCTGTTCGACAATATCTAGTAGCTCCCAAAAGTTATCACCATTGCTACTGAAAGCTTGGATATTTATAGGTGTAAAGAGATAGAGAGGTCAGGTTGATAAATTTGGCAGTTCCCGTGTATAATCCTCTTGGTTCAGTTATTTCCATATATAGAAGATGTGATCCGAAACTTCCACATATTCAAGATTTCCTTTCCTTAAATATGTTGTCTGGTTCGATGGTTTTTGGTTGGTTTAGTGATACTCTGCTCGGTGAGTGGACCAAGACATTTCCTGGCCACATTCAGATCTCATGACTTCATGGTTCTATAATCTCCTATACACCGAACATGAAACCTTGTACGGTGATTTCAATACTAGATAAGAAATTATATTCGTGCATCTGCTATCAAATAGGAATTCATGTTCAGTATTGTGAGTAAAGGATAGGAATTCCCATCCGATAGTGTGTCGACTAAATAAACATACAAGTTATCATTTTCTTTGCCTTTCCCAATGTCTCCACTTATTTTACTTCCAGAGCTTCTTGCCTCTTGAAATAGGGTCCTTCGGACAAGTGGTACTAGTCATCTCAGCTATTCTTATTTTGGCTTAACTAATTTACATCTATCACTTCCTAGGTGGAAACGCACACAACAGATACGTTGACTGAATTGGGTGTCTTTGGGCCTAGGACTATTTTAGATCCAAAAGCCCAAATACTCGATATAAACATGTATTGTTCTTAACCCTAGTCGTTGCTAGATTTGCATGTTCTTTATTATCCGAAAATTCTCCTTAATCGCATCTTAATGGCAGCTAGTCTTCTTAATCCAAAACATGTCAAAAAATGAACAGTTCCTATTATTATCAATAATACAGTTCGGATCCTAGATGTAAAAATAAAAGAAGGGGGACCCCCTCTTCATCGAAAGAAATGAGATTGTTGCTGACACAGTAAAAAAAAGAACTAAATTAACCAAATTTTCTGCGCAAACTCCATTAAATTATATATCAAGTTGCTTGCCTCGATGAGGCAAAGAGATGGCAACAATTCGTTTTGTACTATAATGCAAGAATTGATTGGAAATTATAGTCAAAGGCTATTGGCGGCATAACCCTAGGGTCAAATTGGGGTTTTTTATTTATTTAGGTGACTGTTGATGATACTGAAGACATTGATCTTTAGATCTAATTTGAGTTCAACTGTGGTCTCCATTGCTTGAACCGATGTCGGGGGTGGCTATAATTTTCCAAATAGGTTTCGCAAACCCTACTTTTATCAATAACGATGTTTGATTTTGGCAATGAAGGACTTTGGGATTGGGTCTATCTAGTAGTGCTCTCGACGTTGAGTCTATCGGTAATGGTCGCATAATGATCGATGGTGGTACGCGGTGAAAATTAGCGACCAAACTCTCGATGATGGCGGCTTCAGGCAATAAATAAATTGTCAATTTAGACTCCAGAATTTTTATGTTTACGTAATAATCCCTAAATCTTATAATTGCAATAATTTTTACATACAACCTATGATTCACACAAGGTTTGTTGCATTGGGTTACAGATGAGATTCCAGATGATACAGCCAAATTTTCTATAGTCTTCAAACAGACTCAAATGATTGAATTGGATGAACAAACAACAAAGAATGAACTCAAAGGCTTTGGAAATATCGTATGAAGCCAAGATAAATGAGATAGCTAGAAAAGAGAGGACTTTTTTTTGCTCAAGTTCACAACTCATCCTTGCTAAGTCGATACCGAGTTATTGTTCGGTAATGAACTAGGAGAAGTGAGTAGAAACCCGAATTGGACCCGAAGCAAGGGAAGGTAGGACTCAAAGCAAGTGAAGGGAAAGCACGAAGACATAGGGACAATGCAACCTAAGGTAAAGCCCGAAGCAAAACATGAGATGACTCAAAGTCGAATCCTAAGCCAGATCGGTGTCGATATAGGGCTCATGTGTCTTCATTGATCCATAAAGCATGGTTCAGGGATTGACCTACGACTTGCATGGAAGAATGTGCATGATGTGGAGAACATGTGGAGTAATTTTCGAAGATTATCTCGGAGGTCTTCGCCTATAAATAGAGGTGGAGTGCACTTAAAATGGGACTTTTCATTTTCTTCATTATTCTGAACTTCCGACCAATGAATTGTAAAATCATAACTCTGAAAAATTACCAAGCTAGATTCCTACCGAGTTGTAAAAATAGTTTTGTAAATATAATAATCAATAGAAATCAACTAAGTGGACGTAGGTCGGAGTATTTGCCGAACCACTATATAAATCTCGTGTTCTTTTTTTGATATTTGTTTCTTTTCTTTGATATTTAAATTTTTATTGCTCAATTGGGAGTTTATGCCAATTTTTGATGCAAACATTTTGGTGCTTCCAGTGCGAAGGCTCGGATTTAACAACTTGAAATGTAAATTTGAAGAAGATGAAGAAGCCTAACACCAGATCTATGATTGGAGGAAGTCGACGTGAACAAAGGGTAGCCAGGAGGTGTCCTTAGAGTCTAACCCCCGTCTATCTATGTAACTAAGGATGAGACAGAGAGAATGATGAGGGAAATTAAAGATAGAATAATAGCTCACCAGGAAGAAATGCTAAATGGATTCTTTAGAAGAATGGTCGGAGTTGCTGTGACCAGAACCAGAGACCAGCAGGTGGAACGAGCACAGAATAGAGTGGAGCCAATCCACTGTATGCCTAACAACTCAGTGTCGAACCAACTTAACAAGTTGGTGCCAAGTTGACTAGGCATGAGGCATGACTGAAATTGACTTAAGACAGGATGGATCACATCTTAGGAGCGACATTGAATCACAGATCGAAGATCAGAACGTGAACGTATATCAGCAAGGATTGGAGATAGAAGTTCCTTATAGGAATGGGGGCAAGATGAAACTATGAATTGAAAATTTCCATTGGATGATAATGATATAATTGCTAAAATAGTTAAATGGGTGCAGAGAGGTGGACCACTAGACCAAAGTTTGAAGGATATGAACGTAAATCCATTCAGCCCCAATATTCGGTATGTGAGGAATCCGTCTGATTTCAAGCTACCGACCCTGCAAATGTACGATGGAAAGATAGATCCAACCGTTTGTTTGATGAGATATGGAGGTGTTGGGTGCTTCTAAGGAAGAAATGGGATGGTGTTTCCTATTATATTTAATAGATTTGGCAGCGATGTGATTCACATGGACTGAATTAGTGGATAAATTCATGAGACAATTTAGAGTTTACATTTCATGACCAAAGAATTTGATGACACTTTCGAGCGTAAAGTAGAGGGTCGGAGAGGCTCTAAGAAGTTATTTAACTAGATTTAACTTAGCAACCATTATAGTTCATAAGCCAGATCCATTGAGGTTCTAATGGTGGTGGTTTCGGGGGTTGCTGGCAAAATAGATTTTAAAATTGCTTTGGAGTGGAATCCACCAATGGATCTTGTGGAGTTTTACCATGAAGCCGAGAGATACTTGCGTCAAGAAGATGCTAAAGCAAAAATTCTGAAGCTAATGTTGTGGTTGATAAAAGACGGTCCGGAACAGAATTTGGAAAAGACAAAGGAAAGCGAAAGGCTGATGATGGCTTCGAAGGACCGAATCAGGAAAGAAGGGAACCAAATTTTATTTCTCATGCGGAACTAAATAAAATCCCAGAGAGGATTTACCTGGACACTAGGGGATGAATTCCCTACTAGAAACCGATGAATAGAAAGCCTACGGATCGGGAGAAGCAGTTTGGAAAGATTTGCTTATTCCATGAGCTGGATAGACATGAAACGAATGAATGTAGGCACCTGTGAGATTTGATTGAAGAGTAGGTTCGGACCAATTGGCTACAATAGTACGTGAGAAACCAAACTATAGTGGTGCTGTTGGAGATACCACCATCTACAATGAATGTAATTGGAAGTGGCGGATCAAGGCCGAGAATGGTTATCCAATGATCGGGACGGAAGGGAGTCGGGTTCGATTCCCACTTTTTTCTTTTGTTTGCAAATAAATGAAACGGTATTACTATCACCCTGCTTAGTCATGCACATGATCTTAATCGGTCTCTACGCAAGCCTTGAGTTGGATGTTTGGAAGTAATACTCGATAAGATGGATGTTTTAGATGTTTGTTTGCTGCTGTGATGCAGATTTTAAGAATGGATATTTGATTTTGAAAATCATTTTAATATGAAGACTAACATTGAATGCAAAACACCAATGAAGATTGGTTACTACTTGATGTTGATTTAAGAACTAGTTGAACATGATTCTCTCGAATGGAGGGTTAGGGTGACGAACAGTAATGTGTGACTCCCCTTATCGGAGAGCGAGTGGAATAGGCTCGTACAGGAAAGTAAGTCCACTCATAAAAGAGTGAGCAGATGGACTTGCTCGGATGTTGGGTCCCTTTGGCAGAGAGCGAGAGAATTGGACTCGACACGAATTAACGATTCAAAGAGATCAAAAATTAAATCGGGCATTGATAGTATGATCCGGAAAGATTGAAAACTAGACTTTGAATTTGGACGCCACCAGACTTTGAAATGATTTGATGATGATTACCAAATTGTGTCATTGCCTCAATTCGATCAGACTCATTTATGATGGGATGCCGGGCAATTTCATATTATTTAAAACGATGCTCCAATCGGTGGTAATGCACTGCCCTCATTGATAACTTATGATAACCAAATGATTAATGAAATTCATTACTTCGATTTGGTTAGATGTTCTTCTAATGGGATATTTGGCGATACTAGATGATTGATAAATAATATTTCGACCGATGGCAATGAACTTGCATAATTATTGACTTTTGATCACCAAAAACATGACCTACCCATGATATGAAATCCTGGGCAAATATGGGATAATATTAATTTTGATATATTATTGTTAACACCTAAATGAACACGTGATGACCTTGATTTACAATATATGATATATGATTCAAAAATTCTGAGAGAACACAGAAGGATGATGATTATGACTAACACTCAAGCAATGACTCAAATACTTAGCTAAGATAGGTCTAGAATGACCCCTGATTTTCAAGAAAATCCAAAGCAACCAGATGATTTATCCTGATTAGTCCAGTAGATAGCTAGAGAGCTTGACCATAAACAATTAACAACTCTTGATATTTTTACTCAAGCAAAGCATATATTCCACTAACAAGGTGTGCTTTAAGGAGGGGCAAATTTTTTAGCTGAATTTTCCACAGTCTTCAAACAGACTCAAATGATCGAATTGGACGAATAAACAATGAAGAATAAACACAAAAGCTTAAGGAATATCGCATGATGGAAAGATAAATGAGATATCTAGAAAAGAGGATGGAAAAAAATTCGCTCAAGTTCACAACTAAGCCTTCGCAAGTCAGCATCGAGTCATGGTTCGATGATGAACCAGGAGAAGTGAGAAAAAACTCGGGTTGAACCTGAAGCAAGGGAAGGTAGGACTCAAAGCAAGTGAACGGAAAGCACGAAGACACAAGGAGGAAGCAACCAAAGGTCAAGCCCAGAGCATCACATGAGATGACTCGGATTTGAACCCTAAGCCATATCGGTGTCGATCTGGGGCTTATGGATCATCACCGATCCGTGAAGTTTAGTTTCAAGGATTGACTTGTGACTTGCGTGGAAGAACGTGCATGACATAGAGAATGTTTGAAGTAATTTTTGGAGATTATCCCAGAGGTCTTTGCCTATAAATAGAAATGGAGAGCACTTGAAATGGGACATTTCATTTTCTTCTTCATTCTGAACTTCTAGGACCTATGAGTTGTAAAATCATAACTCTGAAAAATAACTAAGCTATGACCACCGAGTTGTAAAACTCTTTGTAAAAATAGAGAATAATCAATAGAAATCAACTAAGTGGACATAGGCTGGAGTATTTGTCGAACAAATACAAAATATCTCATGTTCTCTTTTTGCTATTTCTTTCTTTTCTTTGATGTTAACATTTTTATTACTCAATTGGGTGTTTATTATAATTTTTGGTGTGAACACTGGACATTATTCCATATGGTTTTATGGATTTTGAGACTATTTGTGAAAGTGGCTTAGCCGGATTCAAAGGTAATATGTATTCATATTTTAAAATAATAAATAGATATTCGCTGATATATGCATCTGTTAAGATTCATTTTACCTCTTTTATGATCATTTAAATGTTGTGATATTGTAGGTATGATATGTTTATTCCAATTTGATTGTTATTTATCTATTTAATTGTTGCATTGTTGGATGAAGAATATTTTATGGTAATTAGTTTGTAGATTTGGAGAAAATAATTTATTTAAGAGTAAGTGTAAAACGTGTAATTAGGGACTAATAAGATTATTTTTAAAGTTTAGGGTGATCTTTATAAATTATCGCAATTGATAATTTGTATTGAAATTAATGTGTCAATTTTGGTAAAGTTATTATTTATGAATTTTTGAGGAAATTTACAAATAATAAAGAATAATCCATTTCGAAGTGAATTTGATAAAGTTATTATTATTTATAAAGTAAAGTGGAATTTAATAAATAATAATATGATTTTTGATAAAATGTTATTATTTTTTAGTTTTAAAACCGTAATTAAATATAAGAGAATTTAGGGATAAGTTAACGCTATTAGAGATAAATAGTAATATTGAGCTTTTAGGAAATTTAAATGAATATAATTACTATTTTGTGTTATTAAAAATATGCATACCTTTATGAGTATTACTAGGAATGAAATTATTTAAAGTAATGAGATATGTTTGGAGAAATAATAAAGATAATTTTTAGAAATATTTTTGAGTTAAATTATCATTATTTTCGAGATAGATAATAATATCGTTTGAGCATTTTAAAAGTGAAATATTATATAATTTTGAAACAACTAATTCGGATTATTGTTATTATTTTAGGCTGAAAGGAATAAAATGATTTAAAAGTGGTTTTATGGAAAAATGTCTATTTTATGGAAAAAATAATACGGTTTGAATGAAATTTTTGTAATAATTACTATTATTTTTGAGAAAATAGTACTATATATTTTTAAGGTAATTGGAGTGAATCAATATTATTATTTAGGGTAGATAACTATAAAGTGACATCCAAATATGTGAAGTAAATATTATTATCTTAGAGCTGGTAAATAATAATAAAATAATTTTAATTGGGGATGAAGTATTATCATCCATTATTGTTCATTTATTGTGTGAGTCGGTGCTCACCATTATGGGGCATGCTATTTGGGTGGGTATTTAATACTTATAGAGGTATACCTTTATGTACTTACCGCGTGGTTAGGTGATTGCTATATGGAGTGGTTAATTACAATTTATTTGTATTTACTAGGTGTTAGAGGGTGTGTTTATGTATAGAGTTGTTAGTAATTACCATCTGTTAGCATGTCTGATTGTTGGTTTTCACTGAAAGTGTTATAGTCATTTGATGTGCGACTAGTGTTGTTATCATACGTCGGTTTGTGTGTTTACCTTTGTGTTGAGCATTAATGTTTGTTCAATAATTTTGTTTAGTATTGTTGGAAATAGGGAATGGGTGACTTCCAATCGTGCCTGTGTTAATGTATGCTCTATGTTGTATTATCATACTATGTTGATATGATAAATACGCCTATAATATTTTGTGGATGTGCTAACAAAATGTTATCCTATACTAACATTTGTGACTACATAAGAGCAAGTCCATGTATGGAAGTAGAACTACATGAGCTTGATCCCAAAAGGTTATGTAGGTAGTCTTTCTCTACGTAAGACCATAGGATTCCTTGAGTCTAAAAGAGATGCGTAGCGTTATGGCGTCGCCCAACCTGGTTGAAACAAATTTTGTACTACTATATGCATTGTATCTGTATATATCTTTCATACGTTTATAGATAAAGCCAAAGAGAGTGGAAAGAAGTCGGTTTGTTATTTATCTCTGCAAATTATGAGTTTTTTATACTCTTGCGAAGCTATTCTATAATTGTATAACATTTAAATAAGTCTTGGTGTAATGTGGATGTAGTTGAATATCAGATAAGTCACTTGTTATATTGGTTATTGTATGCAAATGTGCATTCAAATGTTTATTGCTTAATTTCACTATGAGATATAATTATATATAATAAGTAGTTGTTTTAAATTTATTCATCAAACAACCCACTCTTTTTAACATATGATATTAACATGCAAGCATATTTTAGTAGAATTTGAAGCACATATTAGACAATAAGAATAATAACATTACACATGGAATCAGAGCTTAGGTTTAGCGATTTCTTAAGCCTTGGATAATGTCAACAAGTTAGATTAGACTAATAACAACATGAATTTGGCTAAAGATAGGACGAGAGAGCACAATTGTTTATTTTTGTATTTTTTGTGCGTGTATACATGGTTGTATGTATAACCACCATTACCGCATCCTAAGATGATGTTTGTTTTTGATGACCTATTTATGAAAATAGGTGCTATAGGAATGGGCTGGACACTTACAGAGTGGGTTGAGTGAGTTTTGAAATCCGAGTAATACACACATAATGTTAAGATGGACAACTAAAAATGGAAGCTTATTAAAAGAATTTATTATTAAATTTCATAAAGGGTTCAATGAAAAGTATTTTGTTGGAAAGCTATAAAAAATAAAAGGAATATACATTATTGAAGGAAAATTTTAGATTTTTGAATTAAAGGAGATAGCAGTATATTATTGGATTTATATTTTTACTGAAACTTATACATAGGGCAAAAATAAGATATTTAACTTGAGGAATAAGATATTTTAATTTGAGTGTATTTTTGAAAGAAAGAGAATTGATTATGAAATATCTTATTGAAGCATATTGCAAAACAATATTTAGCTTGAACTATCTAGAAAATATTTAGATAAAAATACATTGTAATAAATTAATTTTGGTTTGAAAATATTGTTATTGAAAGCACTTTTGAAAATTACATTGATAATATTTTGTTAAAAGCATTTTGTTGTGAAATATTTTTGTGGAAGCTTTATGGGTAAGTAAAGAGAAAAATACTTTTACTTAAGGAATATGCTATAAGAAATATTATCTGATTTGAGAAGTGTTTTTCTCAAAGGTTTTAGGAGAAAAATGTTTTAGTTGGAAAATAACTTTAATTGGAATATTTTGAGAACTATTTTATCGAGAAATATATTTAGGAAAAGTATTTTGATTTTGAAAATATCATTTTAAGTAGAGATGTGGGAAACATTTTCTTAAGAGAAAGATAACAATTTTTTTGGGATATATTATTGTAAAATTATGTTGTGCCTAAGAGAATGTTTTGTTTAGAAACAAATTTATTTAAAATTATTTTAATGTGAGAGGCTCCTTTTGTTAGAAAAGGTTTTGGAATAAAACCATTTTGAAAATATTTTAATTGAAAAGGTAATTAATTTGAAAAATAATTTATTAGAAAAATATGGTAAAACATTCTATGAGCGAAAATAATTTATGCTATAAAATATCTATTTTGAGAATACATTGCTGGAAAATATTTTATTTGTAAAAGGGAATCTGATTTAGAAATACACGGTTTGAATAATAAAATATTTGGCTTAGGTAATAAAAATTTAAGAATATTATTATTTAGGTTTAAAATATTTCATAATGTATTTCATTTAATAGGCATCTTGTTTGAGGAATGTAGTGAAGAGAAATATTATGATAGAAAATATAAGCTGATTTTAGAGACATTTTATTGATATTATGCTAATAGTGCTACTATTGTAGAGAAAACACTAGGAAAATATTGAAATTTTACTTCAAAATTAATTTGTAGTGAGTTATTATTAACTTTGATTTTAAAATAATAATAGGAATATTTTTTACAAATTCAAATATGATTATGGTTATTTAAAAAGATTCAATGAGTTACTATAAATCACTGTTTATGAAATGGAGAGGAATTTAACAAATAATAGTAATAGATTTTTGACGTACTTAAAGAAAATGATTATCGTTTTGAGATAAAATAACCATAACATAGTTTTAAGGGTTTGGAGTAAATTATTACTGCTTTGGAAGCAAATGGTAGTCATTCAATTTTAAATGGATTATTTTTGTGAAAAAATAATAACAAGATTATTTTAAGAATCGACCATGTTTGGGTTGAACAATAATAAACAGAATTTTATAGTCCCATATTCATGAAAATATAATTATTGAAGTTTATCATTTTGAGTTCTACAAAGTATTGTTTTATATGTGATGAGTGGCATAAGGCGTGAGATTAGAGGATGATATGAGTTTTGGGTTCGCCTAACATTCATTACGATGAGATAACCTTTACGCATATTGTGTGTGAATTTCCCTAGTGCGTTATATGAACATCTATTTAATCCACTTCAAGAGGATGTGTGCCAAAATGATGTGATTATTCACATATGGGAATATAGTAGGGATGTTTAATCTCAACTAGAAAATTAATATATATTTTTGACCATTGTCGTTTATTTGATTTTATTGGTTTGCTTGCTTCGCTTGGGTTGTTTGCGTTATCCTTACAATTGTTGAAAGTTTACTTACCTGTGTTGGTTGACTATTCACCTTTTCTGTAGGTTGCACCATTGTTATGATAGTTGAATGTATAGCCTAGTAATATTAATTGCATTGCTTTGATTGATTATTTTTTTCCCTTATATGTTCCCTTATATTGACTGCCAAATATGTTGAGTGTATATGTTGAATGATTGACTAACATGTTTGATTGTTGTTGTATCATTGTTGTGTGTTTGAGAAAATAAATTAAATATACTTTTAATGTATGCTTGGGAATCGAGATGGTTAATGTCGCTTATGAGCGACTAAGATGTTAAGATGTCATGTGGAATTTTCAACAAAAAATGCCTAAGTTATTGAAGAAGAAAAATGTTGGATGAAAAAAAGGAAAATTGGGAAATGAAAAGAGAAGATGGAGCCAACATAAAGTTTTTAGGCAGAGATATGGTACTTTGATTAGAGAGATAAAGCACCGAGAGTGCAATATTAAAACAGTTGCCTCGTAGCATGCTTCAAGGTAAGGCCATGGTTTGCCCAGAGCAATCCTCGGGTCCGAGCATTGTGCATTACCTTGAAGCAAGCTTTGGGTAAAGGTCTTAAGCTACCCCGAGGCAAGCTCGAGGAAGTGCCCTAGTGCCTCCGAGCAAGCTTTATTGCAAAGATCAAGAGGTGCTCTTTCAATATTTTTCTATGAGACGAGAGCATGAGCTAATATGAGGCAATTCAAGATGGTGCAAGACAAGTACGCCACGTCTGATGTAACGACCCTAGATTTTAATTTAATTTAAATTAATAATTTATTGAACTTTGAATTTAAATAGTAATATAAAAATTTAGATAATTAATCTTAGAGGTTTAATAATAATAAATGTTTAAGCTAGAAAAATATAAGATAACCATAAAGAAAATAAATTTGGAAAAATTTAACAATAAAATAAAAAAAATGGAGATTCATCTATATTAATAAATAAATTATATATATATATATATATATAGTTTTATACTAATTTAAATCTTAGTCACATATTTATAAACTAGTATAAAAATAGAACAAATAGAATAGTATGGTTAAAACATAAGTATAATTACATAAGTCGAAAATTTATAACATAACTAAAACAACTTTTATAATATGTTTATAAATCAAAAGAAGATCAAAATCAAAGCCCTGTTTTTCAAGTGCAATCTGGAAATCAAAAGCATCTACATTCTTAAAAACCTGAGTTATCTAAAGCAAGTTAAAAACATCGGCTCCGTCTATTCTCACCCCGTATAATGCTTTTCCCACCCCGCTGTTTTAAAAAAAAACATCCACCCCATCTTTTGCTCTTCGCACCCCGTCTACTTCCAAAAATACCCTTCCCTTTCTTATAAAAAAAACCGTTTCACACTCTCTCAAACCACGTTCTACGCGAACGTGGTTGTTGAACCAACCTCGTCCGCCACGAACGTGGTTGTTGAACCAACCTCGTCCGCCACGAACGTGGTTGTTGTCACAACCACGTTCGTGGCGGACGAGGTTGGTTCAACAACCACGTTCGCGTGGAACGTGGTGTGTCGAGTACACAGTTTCGATCCCCCAAATAATGCTGGATGTAGATATTCATTTAACTATTAAAGGGTATAATTGGAATAAAAGTTTCAAAATTTTAACCGGGGGGTGAAGAGAAAATACCGGGGGGTTAATAGACGGACCCAAAAACATCACAGAACTAAAGTTTTTAAAGGCAAAGCAAATGAAGTTTAAAGTTTTAAAAGCATACCCAGGCAAATGGGGAGTAAGTGAATAAGCAATAAAATAAGAAACCAGACAACATTATGATTTTCAAAGTATGAAACCAGACTTGGAAAAAAAAGACAAAAGAAAATATAAGATCTTGAACTTGCCAGAGAAGATATGTACTCGAATGTATAATATAAAAATAAATGTACACAACAACAATTAATGCAGCCACCACAATGAAATCTTCAGCCCCCATTCGTTTGAAATATCCCTGTATTGTTGAAAAAACAAATACAAATATCACTTACATTGTACCAATATTATCATCAGCCTGTAACCCAATTTTTATATATCAAGCCTTTCCATCTCAGTCTTATTCCTTCGAAGCTAAGAAAAAAAAATGTCTGGAGCAAATCAGAGATGTAGCAAGCTTTTAACTTTTAAAACTTAAGTATAATTTACAACTTCATCTCAACAAGGCAAAAAGATTTAGGATCAAAGGCAAGGCATTTCTCAGTTTTAAAGGTTCAAATAGAAGAAGCTATGTTCTTCTCTGCCATTTTTCAAAGTGAGAAACTTGACCCAGTATTTTCTTTTTTGATCACTGAGTAAACTCATGCTTTGTTTAAATTCTTTATGTTCGAAGGCCTATATGTTTGTAGTATGCATTTGCATGTGAATGAATTAAATGTAGTGTTGATCTTCCTGGGAAATGTTGGTTTCCTGCCTCTGTTTCTCTGCCTATAACATTTTAGTTATAGTAGTGATTCAAAACCCCTATCCTTTATCCCTTTTGAAAAGAAAAATTTGAAAATATGAGGCAACTAAAGATATGGTTTAACTCTATACTGTGTGTCAGCAATGAATTTAAAACAAGTGCATATAACTTCTTCTTCTGGAACCTGTTAAACACAGCCATCATTCAAATCAAGTGAAAATTCGAATATTTTAATTTGTTATTTTGATTTTATATCTAGAATAAACATACAAAAAGAAGGTTTTTAAAACAAGAATGAGAATTTTTAGTTGGGGATTCAAAGAGCAGTTCACAAATGAACTGAAAATGCATTTTGGTCGATTTCCGATCATCCACAAATTTTTAAATGCTAAAATTTAGTGTGAAGCTGGGTTGAACACGTTCGATCCTAGGAAAATATTTGGAAAAAATCTCTATTGTATGAATGGGGAGAACGAATCAAGAATAGGGTTTTAAAAGCTAGTTTGATCATCTGTTGTAAAGATGGAACTGCGTCGTCGTCACAGGGACGGAGGGGATCGGACCGGGGGGAAAGGGGGCGTAGGACATCGGAGCAGCTAGGGTTATGGTTGCGTGGCATCTGGAGGTTTGTGGTGGTGGCGCGGGAGTGTTTCAGGTGATGTATCGATGGGTTCATTTGGTCGAGACGACTCGATTTTGCCCTTGAGTTTAATCCAAGCTTATGGGTGTTCGAATCGATTTAGGGGATGGACGTCGTTGTGTGGGTGGTAGCAGCTTCGACCAGCGGCGGCGAAACCCGCTGTGCACGTGCACGTGCTGGATGTGTGTCAGGTTAACAAGTTGGGGGAGAAGAAGGGGAACTCGAAGCACTGCTCGGGCCAGTGAGGAGGAGACTGGAAGTCATGCTCGTGTTGTTTGGTGATGTATCGGGTAGGATTTTTAAGCTTAACAAATTTTCAAAAAAATTACATTACGTGGGTAGCTCGGGGGAAAAAATCGAAGCAGGAGGCAATTTTACGCGGGGACGACTCGGGGTAGCCTCGGGTTGGCCACGAAAACTGCATATTCCAGTTTAAAAATTTTGAAAACTTAAGTTTAAACTATTTTATAAATCATTCTTTATAAAATGAAGATAGTTTGTAAATGGAAGGTGAAGTAAATGGTAGTGAAATGATTTCTTGAAAATTTATGAAGTTCAAAGATATTAAGGGAGATTTTTAAATGTTAAGATGAATAATCAATAATTAATTGTTTAAAAGGGGTAATAAATTAAGGGTGTAATTAATTAAGTAATTAAGAAGTTGATTAAATGTTTTAATGTGTTAACTTAAAAGTTAAGTTAATTTTATATTGATTAATGATTTAAAATTAACTAAAGATCAATTAATTATTAATTTAAAGCTAATTAATTTGTAATTAAGAATAATTAATTAAGCATGATTAATTTAATGATAATAAATTTATTAAGGGTTAAATTATTAACTAAAGATAATTTATTAAATGGTGAATTTAATAATTAAAGGTTAATTATTTAATAATTAAAGGTTGATGAATTATAATTAAAGGTTAATTAATTATTGATGGTTAATTTATAAATGATTAAAGAATAATTAATCCAAATAATTTGTAATTTATCGATGTTGATTAACCAGGATTAGTAATTCATAAGAAATTAATCTGATTTGAATAAATCAAACAATTAACTGACCTTACTTATGAATGTTTTGAATTCTATTGAATGTGAATTGTTTGATATCCTTGATATATGATCATTTGTGATATACCCTGATTTATGTTGTGATCTGAAATTTCTATTTCTGTGATATATTACTATGTGAATATGAAACCCTTGACCCATGGAACGGCATTTGAATTTCGATCCGACAGGGAGTCGGATTCCAGTTGGTTATCCGAAACCCACATCGAATTGTAATAGTGAATCTTTGTGACTGATAAATTTATTTTATCTATGAATCTGTGAATAAAGATAAGCGTTATCGATTTTACCGCTTATCGATATATCTGTGATGATTGATGTTGCACTATTGTGTGTAAAACCCTGGGATCACACTTATACACACACAAATATGGATTTCACGGGGAAATCGGTTAAGTCATAGATAATTTAAATTTGATGTTTTGAAATTGAAATTTTAATTTCAATTGATTTTGAAATTAGAAATTTCGGTTTAAAGTGAAAAGCTTTTGAAATGGAGTTTCAAAGATAAGACTTATTTTTGAATAATTTGATAAAGTTTTGAAGTTTAAATAATTTGATTTAAACTTAAATTCAATATTTGAAATTGAATTCTATGATTTGAAACTAGGGATTAAAGATGTTATACCCATTATATAAGGGTTAAACTATTTTAAAAGTATTGATTTTGGAATGTGAACATAGTTCAAGGGCTTTAAGTCGTGCAAATATAAATTGGATTTTTCTTAGACGAAAACTATTTGTTTTCAAATAATAACCGCTTTCATATAAGAAGTGAACTTCTAATTTGTGTTGAAAGGTTTCAAATTTAAAATGAAATTGAAATGTTTTGAAAGGCTATGAATGAATTCTTTTTGAAGGCTATGAATTGAATCTGTTTATTTATAACAGATTTAAAATGATGATTTGTTTAAACCATTTGAAATGGAATTGTTTTGAAAGCTATAAGTTGAATCTTTGTTTTAAAGATTTAACGAGTTAATCCAATTGAAACGAAAATTGTTTTAGAAAAAAATCTGTGAATGAATTTTTGTGAATGGGGTTAACTTTGTGAATTGAATCTTTTTGTTTAAAAGATTGGAAATGGTAATTTGTTAAACCATTTGAAAAGAAAGGTTTTGGGTAATAAGTTGTGACTTAATTGAAATCCCAATATCCATATGTTTTTAAATATTGCGCTTGTTATTCGGGTTAACCGGGAAAAGACATTTGTGTCATATAACTCATTCCGAATAGTGATACGTCGTATATGGATCGCATTTGAAGACTGGTGTTGAAGACCAGATATTTTCGAAAACGAAAGGACAACTCGTCGAATGTCTCTGCATCGACTGGCCCCGATATAGAGATTTTATCACCCTTTGTGATGGGAAGTCCAGAAGGGATTGTGAATACCCGGAATTGCAAGGGCTTCGTAAGAAGTGCCTTCGGTTCTGTTCGAACCCGGAACAGACTTGTATGGTTACATGTCTGACATTACATTTTGAGATATAAAGCAGATTTCTTTCAAATACATTTCTGTTGGTGGAGGAGAATTTATTCTCTTAGCTTAACACTCTTCTCTGAGACGTACGAGCTCAGAGGTTATGTAGTTGAAGGTTATCAGCGATATACTCCCAATTTGGTAATGTGACATGCTGAGTGTTGCTGTGAAATGATCATTGTTTGATCATTTGTGATATGATCATTTGTTTGATCATTTATCTTTGTGATCATTACTTTGATCATTTGTTTGACCCGAAGCATGGCTTTATGACAAAGCGTAGCTTTGTGGACGAGACTTCGTCGGACCTCACACCCCGGAAATGGTCGAAACAGGAAAGTTGCAGCAAGGTTATTAGGGGGTAGCGCCCCTTTAGTGTATGTCATTCCTTCTGGATAGAGGTGGTATCATGGTATGGAGCCCAGATACTTAACCTATGTGGTTGCTGCATTATTATTCTTATGTGGTTGTTGGAATCGAGGATCCTCAGATATAGATCGGTTACGATCGGGGGATGACATATTCGTGTCAGTAGTTACCCAGTTAGGGGTAACCCGGCCTTGTGTTGGCAGAGATCCGGTTAGGTTCTCGGGACGTCATTCCAGAGGCGTTTCCATGTGGCAATGGAAAGTTCCTTGGCCTGACCATTTGTTGGAAATCCATCTTCCAATACGAACTTTGTACGGTATTAGTTGTAGAACCTACCATTTACGTATGGTGGTCACCACTGTTTGGATGGTAGCTATAGTAGACATACGATACTGGTCATATGTTGGCTAAGGTTAATATTATACTTTCAAAATGTTTTCCACTATGCACTAATAATAATATCAAAAATGATTTGATTTTGCGTAGTAAGAATCTTTGACTATCATAAGAAGAAATCTCCTCCAATTCTGCGTTTGCATTGTGTGTGTGGCGGGAGGTCTTATGGTAGTTTCATTTTCTAAAAGCATTGCGAATTGACTTTAAAAATTCTTTGCTGTTTGTTTTAAAGATAAACTGTTTTTGTTGCTCACACCAGTCCCATGACTGATCCGGAGTTTATTGTTTCTTTCCTAAACTCTGGATGCTCAAAATTTTTCTACACGGGCAGTCTAGAGTTGGGTTTTTCAGATAGTCAGGATTAGTAAATTTTCTGGAGCTAGTTCAGTCTTTGGATATGGACTGCACTTGCTTATCTTGTGCATCGTCATTGGGAGTTCGAGCTATTTCTGGATTAGTGCTTTGAAGATGGTGATTATCCGCTGCTGTTGTTATCGTTTTCTTTTCCGCTGCTATTTGTTGTATCATATCTCTGATGTATATTGATATTCATTGTATCACTCTGTTGTATCAGATATTGTATATCAATGTATTATTCATTTTATTCCGTTGTGTTATTTACTTAATGTTGTTATAAGATCCGGCGACTCGGATTTGAATGGTCGAATCTATGGCATTCGAGTACGATGTAAAGTATGGATGTCGATTTTCGAGCGGGCAAAATCCGCAGACGTTACATCTGATTTCTTTCCTTGTACTCAGAGGATCATTCATGTAGTTGTATATTTGAGAGCTCTATGAGGAATACATTGAGCCATGAATGTGGTGAAGGTCTTGTTCTATGAGGAGTATATCGAGCCATGGATGTTTCAAAGGTTTGTCTATTTTTCCATTTACAAGAGACAGTTCATACCTATAAACACTCTATGTTACTATAAAGACCCACAATTCTACATATTGGCAGATTATAGAAATATTATTTCATAATTAAATGATCCAAATAGGCTATAACTTTGGGTAGTATCGTGTTTTAACATTTTTTGACCCTTTGAATTAATTGTGGACAATTTTGACCCTGAAATTTTGTAATGGCTATAACTTTTATAAAAGCCAAATTGGGTCCTAAAACCTTTTTCAAATGAAAGATGATGCTTTATCTACCTATTGAGTGATCATAATAGATTTCAAGCTTCCGACGCTGGAAATATATAATGGAAATTTAGATCTGACGGTTCACCTGATGAGATACATCCAACATATGATGGTGTTGGGTGCTTCTGAGGAGGTATTGGGGCAATCATTCCCATTATACTTAATGGACTTAGCGGTGATGTAGTTCAGACAACTGGAGAAAGAGTCTATAAGTACATGGACTAACTTAATGAGTAAGTTCTTAAGACAGTTCAGAGTTCACATCTTACGATCGAAGAATGTGACGACACTATCAAGCACAAAACAAAGGCCCAGAGATACCTTGAGAAGCTATTTAACAAGATTCAATTTAGCAGCTGCCGCAGTCGTTAAGTCGGATCCATCAATAATCTTAATGGTGGCAGTATTTGGAGTTGCAAGCAAGTCTGATTTCAAAGTTGCACTGGAAAGGGATCCACGATGGATCTTGTAGAATTCTATCATGAAGATGAGAGATATTTATGTCAAGAAGATGCCGAAGTTGAGAATGCTGAAATTAATGTCGTGGATGACAGAGAACTGTCTGGAGTAGGAAACGGAAAGGACAAAGGAAAGAGAAGAGCTGTTGATGACTTCGGAGAATCGAAAAGGTAGAGGAGGGAACTGAAGTTCTCTTCTTATAGTGATTTAGTAGAGACCCCTGAGAGAATATATCTGGACACTAGGGGCAGATCCCCCATCGAAAGCTAACTAAAAGAGCCCATTTATAAGGAGAAAAGATCTGGAAAGTTTTGCATCTTCCATAAGCTGGAGGGACATGAAACAAATGAGTACCGACACCTTCATGATCTGATAGAAGAACTGGTTCGGAGCAACCAGATGCAATAGTACGTGAGGAATCGAACTGCGATGGTGCAGCCAGAGCAACCACCATATGCAGTGAATGCATCAAGGAATAGCCAAGGATCTGGTCCAAGACTCAAAATCCCATGATCAGGATTGTCAGGAGTCAGGTTTGACTCCCTTGCTTCGCTTTTTCTTAATTTTAATAATTAGGACAATAAAAACCTCAGACCGCTTACACATATACGAGGCCCTAAATTGGCCTTTAGGCACGCTTTGAGTTGGATGTCTAGGATGACTATTTTGGACAATAATAACCTTGGACCACTTACATGTGTACGGAAACTAGATTGGTCCATAGGCACACTTTGAGTCGGATATCTGGGATGAATAATTAGGACTTCTTCTTGTCTACTTTGATATAAATATTTGACTTTTGAAAAATCCATATTGAATGTGATGACCGATATTGATCGCTTTAAGTCCCATCCGAAGGGACGAGACCGGAGTGCAGGGTGCAAGTCTCTTCGCCGAAGAGCGACCCGATGGGCTTGTATGATATTAATTGCTTTAAGTCCTATCTGAAGAGATGAGAAGGGCGTGCAAGGTGCAAGCACCCTTGCTGAAGAGTGAGCGGATGGGCTTGTATGAAAAGTAAGTCCCTTCATCGGAGAGTGAGCAGGTGGGCTTGCTTGGTCGTTGAGTTCCTTTGTCGGAGAGCAAGTAGATTCAGCAAGGATCCGGAGAGATCAAAACCCTAGTTTGGAAGTCAAATGATCCAAAGATATTGCCTCCTAACTAGAACATTAAACGATCCAGAGAGATCGTCCCCTCGGCTTAAACGATAAATGGTAAATGATTCAGAGAGATCACATTTAGATTGAATGTAAAATGATCCGGAGAGATCAAACCTTAGAACAGAAACAGATTTAATTAAAGGATTTGAACGCCTTGTAATTAGAGTAAAATAGATAAATCACAAATGAATACGGGACGATTTTGATGTGCGATGTAATAACTCCGAATGAAATTGGAACGATTATGATGTATGAACAATGACTTGGCAAGAGCTAGAGTCCTTAGCTATAATGGGTTCAAAACGACCTATGATTTGCAAGAGAATCCTTAGGAGCTGGATGATTCACCAAGATTAAGATCAAGAGATAGCCGAAGAGCTCAACTATTGAAGACTGATTATTAGTGTTTGTACCAAAAATGGGCGCAACACTCGTCGGGTGGAATTGAAGAGATTAGAATGAAGAAGCAAAATGAAAAATGAGGCTAACCTACACACCAAGAAAATAAGCAGTAATAGAAAGAAAACAAGAATTTATAGTGGTTAGGCGTTATTGCCTACATCCACTTTGAAGGTTTTGATGTTTATTGCTGATTAGAAACTGAGTTACAACAGCTAACGCTCGAATTATAATGGAGTTCCACTCAAGCAGAAGCATAAAAAGTCCGTTTTTAGTTGCTTGGAGGTGCTATTTATAGGTGTGGAGCTGGAAATATCTGCCTTAGATCTCGGAATACTCTTTCTCAGGCCGAGGTGGGCCCACACGATCAATCTAGAGTCATTTGGGATCGATCTTTGATCGATCCATAGTGATTTCGTATCGATCATAAATTGCTCCAATTGAACCGCGATCTATCATGGATGTTCCCTATGTGTTGTGCAACTTGCTGTAAAAATCTCATTGCATTTGGAGTTGTGGTTGTGGAGTTATTGATCAATCAAGGTTGCCAATATGAAGTGGTTGAAGCCCTCGTATCGATACCTTCGTATCGGTTCCTTCGCATTGATGATGTGGCATGCGCTTTTTGTGGAGATCCATGATTTGTGGATAGTGGTGAGACCGCTTCCTTCGGGTTGACTGCTTCTTTCGTATCCATCTGGTGCTTTGTTGTTCAGATCGATCTTGCGCTCTGCTTCTCGTATTGATCATAAACTCAGCTTTTCGTATCGATCGAACAAGTGATCGATACAGACTGATGGATGTTATATCCTGGAGTCGCACACATTTCGTATCGATGCTGATTGATACGAAATGATGGATACGGAATGAAATTGTGATGGATCGATGCTTTTCCTCCACTTTTCTGGAGTCGTATGTGTCTCGTATCGATAGCGATCGATACGAAATCATCGATATGAATCATATCTTTAGGATTCTTGATCGATCCATAACTTGGGTATTCAAATTTTGATTGACTTGAAATTTGGAATGTTGCTTTGCACAGCACTGTTTGTCATATCATGCTAATTGTGGCTCGATCCGGAGTCGGACCAAGTTTGACTGTATCCATCGTGAACTTGCAGATATCCGGAGCAGATTGTCTTTATCTCTAATCATATCCTTGGTATCATAGCCTTGCCAAAAGGGGGGGTAACACTTGCCCCCTAAAGTATGTCCTTTGTGAACATGACACGCTTTGAAAAACTGCTATCTTCATTCTGAAAAGACTTTGTCTGATCCATTGAACAGTTGTTGTCCCTTCATCAAGAGATGCAATTTTCAGTAGATATGACTCCTGGTCGATTCCCAATAGTATAAATGTTGAGTTGTATACTGCTAATGATTACGCAGTTTCTGTTGTAGTTGAAGATCGAATGTTAGCAAATTATTATCATTGTTCTAGTTGTCACCAGGTAAGCATTCAATTTCTGTTAACTTCAAGAATCAAATGTTAGTATATCATGTAGGTACATGTATGTATTTGGACCTGACTCCCGTTCATGCTTGTACGTTCATGGGTCGTTGTCAAGTTATTTTTTTAAGTTTTTATAAGGATTTTGGTGAAAAAAGTTCTTGCCATCGATTGATGGTTCCTTTTGGATCGAGTTTCGTATCGATCCTCTCCTGGATCGATATGAAATTCGAGTTGTAACAACGATCGATGGCTGTTTTGATGTCCCTCTTCATATCAATTCTCTCCTGGATTGATATGGGGTGCATTGGAGTTGATTTCGTATCAATGGTGATCGATACGAAATAAGTTGCAAAAGGTGTGTTCCATAATGATGGATACTGATTAGTTTGAATTGTTGTACAAATGTGGTCTTTGTATCGATGAATACGAGAGTTACAAGCACAAACGTATTGGAATGCTTCGTATCGATGGATATGAAATATAGGGATTCAGATGTACTTCGTATCGATGGGTACGAACGATCTGAACACAAGTACATGGTGCATTTCGTACCAATGGGTATTTGACCGATTCAATCGGTGAGAAAAACCGGGATATGAATCATTTTTTTACGTTGGATACGAAGGAGTATATATGTTTTTCTATACTTAGCATATTTTCTCACCATTCTATTTCGTATCCAATCAGAGAAAAGGAAAAAGGAAAAAAAAAGAATTGCTCCTCGTCTCCAACCATAACCCGATTACCAATCCAAATCCCCTTAAACCTTAGGTAAACCACTGATTGAATCATGCTTATAATGGTGAGATTCGACATTCGTGCCCCCTTGATAACCATAATCGCCATCTTCAGCGTCGTCATCACTGGAGGGTAGCTGAGGTGGAGTGGAGAGCGTTGCTAATGGCGATTTGGAGATTTGGAGAAGAAGGAGGGTGGTTGGAGAGGAAAAATGGATATGGATTCACTGACTCCGGATCTAACTAACTCAGGTGGTGATCTCACATTGATGCAAAGGGATGGATGTGGAATCGATCTGGATGTATGAAGTCTTAGAGATAGTGGATGTGAAGTAATTGTCCTGGATCGATTCACTGGATCGCATATGTGATCGATACGAAAAAGCGAGTTGATGGATGTGGTGGAAAGCAGTTTCCATGATCGAGAAGAAAAGTAGGCATCTGGAAACGATGCAGAATGAATAGTTAGATGATCGATCTAAGGTGAAGCAACTCGTATCGATATGGGGTGAGGCATCTTCTGATCGATCCGAAGCCAGAGCTCATGGATCGATACGAAGCGATCGATATGGAGTGATCGATACGGGAAGATCGATCGATACGAATTGGTGATCGGTCTGACTATTTTGATCGATACAAATGTTAGCTTTAGGGGAATGATCCATAATGAATTACGATGAATACGAATTTCATGACTTTTGCATACTCGAACACTTGACCCTGACAAGCTTTAGCCTTGCATATTTGGACTCGACCGTAGAACTGCATATATGATTATCTTTCAAAGCTCGTCGATGGAACTGTAACTTGTTGAACATAAAAAACTTTTAATATGGATCGTTCTCCGAAGTTAGAATGGCACGGCTGAGACGGTCAGCAATGGTGGTCGCTCTGGTCGGATCTCGAAGTCTCATCTCTTTACCATCTCTTAACCTTGTAGAAATTTAGAGTACTGTGCAGCACTTCACTACACAACACGATCACTCACTTTGTACTGGGGGGATACGGGTTTTCTACCTTCTAATAGTAGTTTTTACTGAGTTTAATAGCTATGGATCCCAAAAGCTCAGAATAGCCAGAAGCTCAAAGTCCTTTATTCCCCAAAATAGATAGGCCGGACGTCTCGGCTGATATAGTGAATCCTGCCCCGGATGAGCTGCTGGATGCAGTGGTAATAATGAATCCAATAGATTCTATCCAGTCCAAGATTACAGAAGTGGTGCTAGGTAGAATTTGCCTTAGACATGGGTTGTCTTTTGAAGAAGTTCAGCTACCAGGACCAGAAGATAGAGCAGACTATCCCCTAGAGGGATTCACCGCATGCAACAGATTTATGTGCTGGGCTGGAACAATGCCCCCATTCAACCAATTCATTAGGGATGTGCTGTTTTATTTGAGGATCGCGCCCTCTCAGCTTCATCTGAACGGATATGCACTACTCAACAGCCTGTACATAATATTTATGGAATATCTCCTCCGTCCCCCGACTATCGGCGAAATCAGATATTTTTTCAATGTTAAGAGTCGTGCGGTTAATCCATCATTCACCTTCTTGGAGGCTGTTAGGAATTGCCAAGTGGTGGCAGGCACATGGAGCAAGTTGAGCTACTTCAAAACAGAGTGGTTCTATGTAAGATGCCCATAAGGGTTTGCCAGGTGATGGCTGGCCAGACGTAAGTGCTATTACTTGTTTCGTTATTTAACCATAACTGAATAATATAGATCGATGCTGAATACATTGTTGTGTTTCTTTTCTAGCTTTCATTCCACGGCCCGAAGGAGCGCAATATAAAGAGATAGTGAGAACACTCCAGGCGGTGCCTGCTGAGCTAAGAGAAATAAATGAAGTTCTCACTGACGACAATTTGATCGCCGCCAGGATTTTAGAGAAAGGACGGAGCATAGGGCTCACGGGGATTCCAAGAGTAGCCCTAGCAAGAAAAGGCGGAAGATGGGCTTCTGTCGTGCCCCGAGTTAAGGGAGCTCAGGCCGAGCCTGGCATAAAATTATCGAACCTCGCGATGATGAGGATACAAAAGCTGGTCACGAGCCCGCGGTCGTGCCTCCGCAGGGCCCTCGGCCATCCGAATTAAAGAGAAAAGGCAAAGCTCCTATCTATAAAATCATGATGTGAAAAACTACCGAAGCAACTCAATTTGTGACTAGTTCCATAGGTCCGGAGACCTCTTCCCAGCAGATCAAAAGTTCACTGAAAGGGCTATCAGATATTCCCATCCCCGAGGACATACCACCATTCCCTGATCTAGGGTTAGAGGGACTCCACTCCCCTTCAAGAACCAGCGCAGGCCTAAATTCAATAGGTATAGGGGAGTCAACTCCAAATAAGCAAAGCTGCTACAACCGGTCGATTGGGGGGTTTACACATGCATACACACACTTTATAGCATTACACGACATTCCATCATGTGCTTCTCAATATCCAGCAGTGACTGATTTCCTTCTTCTGTTTGCAGATACAATGGTGAAACAAGGTTCTATGCTTGATAAACTCCGCTCTTCACGCCAGTCGTCTGGATCGCATTCTGAATTACATCGCCGCGAGAGTGAAAGAGATTATGGTCGTTGCTACCATTCTAGCTGGGAAAGTGAGCATTACGATAAGGAAAAAGAAAAATCACACCAAAGAGAGTGCCACTCCAGGTCGCGATCTCCGCCACCGAAAGCGCCTTCTAAACCTTCTGGCCCCAACAGGCCCTCTTCTGAACCTTCGCACCAAACAGTGCCATCTCACACTCCAAAAACTGACAAACAGTGCCGCGGAAGTGAAACGGACACTCCCGCTGTTGTAGAACAAACCGCTATAGAGCCAACGGGGGAAGGAGCGATCCGTATTGCTAAACTGAAGAAGGATTTCCCAAACATATGCTTTGATGGTTTCCACTTTCCCCCTAACTTGAAGAAAATCCCAAACGATATAGAGAAACTGGTGTAATACCATGTGCATGATGCATACAGCCATACCGTGAGTGGGTCAAGACGGCAGAGCGGGTCTCGGATGTGTCCTTCGAACGAGCCAAGGCAATTGAAATTGGAGGGCGATCTTTCTCACAAGGACAAGATAATAGAGGTGTTTTCCAATAAGCTTGAATCCTTAAGAAAAGCTGAGATGGAGGCCGGCTAGAGAGCTGAGGAAGCTAAGAAGTCCATGTAAGAAATGAGAAGAACTCATATGGACTTGGTGCAAGAGATGGGGCACCGCAACACCATAATCATTCAAGAAAGGGATGATGTGAAAGAAAGGGAGAAAGCAACCCTAAAAGAAAGCACCGTGCTGAAAGAAAAACTGCTAGAGGCGACTAAAGAAAAGGATGACGCTAACAAAATCGCCCAAGAAGTGTGCGAGGAAGTGGTGAAGTTGAGAGATGAAAGGGACAAAGCAGGACAAAAGGCCACGGAAGTTGATGCCAGAATTGAAAGGGGAGTAAAAGCCACTGAGGCTAAGGCAGACGCTGAATTTGAAGACCTCTTGGTCACTTACAACGCCAATGTTATCAAATACCGCAATCTGAACTGGCTCGATGAAAATTATCCCTTTCAGCTATACAAAGCCTGGAATTTCCTGGTTGAAGAAGAAAAGAAGGTTCAAAAAGTCGAAACTATTGATGAGTTTGTATTGGAAGCTCAAGTACGGATCGGAGACGAGCCCGAAGTCCTTCATGACACAACTATCTCGCTCCAGAAAGAAGCCATGACTGCTAAATACCCAGAGGCCGGAGAAGGATCTGGGGGCGAACACCATGACTTTGCTTCTGAAGTGCCCCCAGCATCTCAACCTGCACCCACATCTTCTGCCGACCCCCCAGTCGTCCCAAGGTACGATCTCGACAAGCCACATTTCTCTCCAATCATCGAGCACAGCTCGGAAGACATGTCGGCTAAACCTAGGAGCTAGTATGAGGAAGGTATTCCGGACACTTCTCCTGTTCTTCAAAATGTAGGAACATTATCAGAGGATATTACTAATATATTCTCTTATCTTTGTTCGGCCTTAGATTCTACATCGACCAACCCTCTTGCAACTCAAGAAGTTCATCATGAGCAAGAGAAGTTAACAATAGAGGCCGCAGCTATGACAATTACTGCCTGGGGTGGGGAGATGCATGATGGCGGCTGTATGTTTGATGACCAAATAATGGAAGTGCTTCTCGGCCGCTAAAGCGATCCGAGCATTGAGATGCCCTTTAATGTAGATGAAGGTGTTACTATTACGGGCTCCTCGGGTCCGACTGGCAGTATCCCAATGAGTGAGCGCGTGGACCGGGAGGAACAAATAATAAGGGAAATTAAGGCCGAGATGGAGCAGGATCTTAGAGCCGACGGAGGTATTGTGGGTCCTCGCTCGTCCCTGATTCTTGTGATTTCTTTAGGTGGCACCATGATTGAGACTAGTGCGCCTTATTCTCCTGGTATCGAAAGTGCCACTATTCCACCAGCTTCACACACATGGGATACTTCAATCCCCACGGGCTCCCAAGGGGAGAGCACATTGATTCCCCCGGTTGGAGATAAGCGAGCCGGGGAGGCAAGGGTTCCAAAAGAGGTTCGGGTGGTAGCTCGAGCGGATCTATGCCATAGAAAACTAAAAAGGATAGGAAACCGAAGGCGTAGATTTGCATTTTGACTTCCTCTTTTGTAGATAGTTAGAACAAGCTTCTTTTCTTTTGCTTTTTGTAGGCCATGTATAGATGCAGGCTTAGCCCCCCGCTTAAAGGAATTCTTTGGAAATATTTTGTACTTCTTTTCTGAAGAATAGTATGAATAAAATTCCTTTTTTGTTTTTGGCATAACTCTACGTTTATTTGTTTAAGTACTTAAGCATTCACATTTCCATTTAATGTACTCATGAAGCTTTAGTCTCTGAGTCGAACTTGAGTTTGATCATTAAGTCTTAAGGTCCTAATCAAACGTTGAGTTGAATCCCAACTTTGCGTTGTCTTGGCCAGCGGCTGATACTTGAGTTATGCCCCCAGTTCTGGGGATATTTGAAGTAGTTAGTCGGCAGTCGTCCTCCACCTTCACTAACTTTGCTTTAACTTAGTCGGAACTAAGTTAAAGTAACATGAGTTTGAGCGGTCGTATCACACTCGCTCATTTGCTAGCATTTGCATCCACACTCTGGGGATTAGATTTGTAAGCCGGCGGTCAATCACGCTTGCTCATTGTTTAGGATTACGTCCACACTCTAGGGACATAAGTTATTTTATGGGTGTTCGATCATACCCGTTTAATGTTTATACCCTAGTTCACACTCCAGGAATCTAGAGTCGGTTGACAGACGGTCGATCACATCTGTTTGAGGATTGGGATCTTATTCACGCTCTGGGAATAAGGAGTTGGTTAAGGTCGTGGATGGTCGGATCACATCCTCCTTGATCCAATAAGAGAAGTCATAGATGGACGGGTCCATCCTCTTCGAGCTTGGAAAGAAGCGAGGTCGTGGATGGACAGATCCATCCTCCTTGAGCTTGGAAAGAGGCGAGGTCGTGGATGGACGGATCCATCCTCCTTGAGCTTGGAAAGAGGCAAGGTCATGGATGGACGGATCCATCCTCCTCGAGCCATGTAAGCAAGGTCGTAGATGGACGGGTCCATCCTCCTCGAGCTGGACGGTCGATTCACATTCTGATTTTGGAGTTTGCACTTCAGCTCGCACTCTGGGAGCTGGAGTTTGTTAGGAGAATTGTCATGTTCCAACTCTCTTTTAATTGGTTATTGTTTGCCCCCGATCTCAGGGTTTCATTTAGTGAGTGACCGGTCGGATCACGATCACTCTCTATTTGAATGAGTCCCACCGTAAGATGGAACTTAGCTATTCATACATCATGGCGGTTGCATGATGCATTTAGGAATCACTAATCTGTCTTAATGAGTCTACGCTTTATTTTTGAAATAGGAAATCATGGCAAAGTCAGTTGCCTTATTACAAGTGCAAATTCTCGAATTGCATAAACAAACTTCAAAAGGAAAGCAGACTAAATGAATGAAAGCTAATTATATGTAACAGCGACAGAGACTCTCGCTATTCCATGCCCTCGGTAGAGTGAGACCATCAACGATCGATAGCTTGAATGTGCCATCTCCAAGCCTCCGTTCGATGACATACGGTCCTTCCCATGTCGGTTTCATGTGCGAAGGAACCAGATAGATTCTCTTAAGTATGAGATCGCTAATTTCAAAGGTTCTAGGTTGGACCTTGGCATTGTATAGCCGGGCGACTCGGTTGCCATGCGCGGTTGCCCTCAAATCAGCCTCTTCACGCTTCTCATCCAATAAATCCAGAGATTCCGCAAGTAGGATGGCATTCATCTTCGGATCATAATAAGTCACATGGTGAGAAGGTACCTCTAGCTCAACTGGAATAACGGCTTCAGAACCGTAAGAAAGTGCAAATGGAGTATGGTCGGTCGTGGATTTATGGGTAGTTCAATATGCCCATAAGGCCATGGGGAGCTCAACGACCCACTTACCTCCAGCCTTCTCCAATCGTTTCTTCAAAATGGACTTGACGACCTTGTTGACATCTTTGACTTGTCCATTCGCTTGAGGGTGAGCTACTGTCGAGAACTTTTTTTTCGATGTGATATCGTCGACAGAAATTCTTAAACTCAGCACTATCAAATTGGGCCCCATTGTCAGTTCCAATCGTCTACGGGAGGCCAAAGCGACAGATGATTTTGCGCATAACAAAGTTGATTACTTTCTTCATCTTGATAGTAGCAAGGGGCTCAGCTTCCGCCCATTTGGTAAAGTAGTCAACTGCAACGATGGCGTACTTCGCACCACCTTTGGCTAAAGGCAAGGACCTTATTATATCAATACCCCATGTGGCAAATAGCCATGGACTGACCATTTGAGTAATCTCAGTTGGCGGGGCTCTCGGAATTCTGGCATGTTTCTAGCACCTATCACATCTTTTAGCATAATCTGATGCGTCTCGGTTTACGGTTGGACAATAGTACCCGTATCTGAGTATCTTCTTTGCAAGGGCTTTGCCCCCCCCCTCCAGCGTGATCGTACATTTTCCTTCATACACTTCATGCACTTCATGCAACACTCGCTTGATTTCATCATGAGAGATACACTGGAGTAAAGGAACAGAAAATCCCCTTCTGTACAGGACTCCATCTTGGATAACAAACCGTGAAGCATTTTGGAGAACTTGTATTTTCTCACTCCTACGCTCGGGTAATGTTCTGTGCTTAAGGTAGTTTCTGATTGGGGTCATCCACGACTCCCTCTCGGGTGTTTCCACATGAACCCAGTCTGTCTCCATCTGATCAATACTCGGAGCAGTAAGTGTCTCCACGGGGACATGTCCCATCTACTATGCTTCACCGGTGCTGGCCAGTTTTGCTAAAGAATCGACCTTCTGGTTTTGCTCTCGGGGTATACAGTGGATAGCATAATAGTCAAACTGATTCAACACTTCCTGGACCCGTATAAGGTAGGAGGCCAATCTTCGGTCTTTGGCTTGATATTCTCCTCGAACCTAGCACACTACCAATTGTGAATCACAGTAAATCTCCACATCAACGACTCCTAAATCTTTAGGAAGCCTCAGTCCAGCAAGCAAGGCTTCATACTCAGCTTCGTTGTTAGTTGCACGGAATTCAAACTTCAAAGCATAGCATATGGATCGCCCTTCTGAGGTTTCGAGCACCACTCCAGCGCCTGAGCACCGGTCGTTTGATGCACCATCGGTGTATAGCATATATAGTTGGGAGATTCACTGTCTTCGGGAAATTCCTCTAGTACGGTGAATTCAGCTATTAAGTTCGCCAAAACTTGTCCTTGAATAGCTCGCCTTAGTGTATAAGTGATATTAAACTGACTCAGGTTGATGTTCCACTTGAGCAACCTACCAGACGTCTCAGACGTGTCAGGATCTATCGTAACGGCTGGTCGGTGCAAACAGTGATCGGATGAGCCTGGAAATATGGGCGGAGCTTTCTCGAGGATACAACAAGACAATAAGCCAACTTCTCTATTTTTGGGTAGTTTCTTTCTGCCCCTGTCAATCTTTTACTGATATGATAGACCGGTCGTTGGATCTGATCCTCTTCTCGAACTAACGCAGCACTGATTGCATTAGCTGATACCGCCAGATAGACATATAGCTTCTTGTGATCAACCGGCATTGACAAGATGGAAGGTGTTGCCAGATGTTGCACTAGAGCCTGGAATGCGCCCTAGCACTCCTCTGTCCACTCGAAATTCCGTTTCCCTTTTCTGATCAGATCAAAGAAGGGAATTTACTTGTTTGTGGCTTTGGAAATGAATCTGCTTAAGGCTGCCACCTTCCCATTAAGACTTTGCACCTGCTTGATGGTTCTAGAAGTTTTGAGATTTCGAATTGCCCAGATTTTTTTGGGATTAGCTTCAATTCCTCTGGCATTAAAAATAAACCAGAGGAACTTTCCATATGCAACTCTGAAATGACACTTCAATGGTTGAGCTTCATTCTGTACTGTCGAAGTATGTTGAACATCGTCTCCAAATCACCGATGTGGTTGTTGGATAGTCACGACTTCAGGTGCATATCACCCACGTACACCTCCATAGTCTTCCCGATCTGGTTTGCAAACATTCAGTTCACGAGCCTTTGATAAGTCGCTCCAACATTTTTGAGTCCAAATGGCATCACCTTGTAGCAATAGAGTCCCAGATTAGTGATAAAGCTAGTAAGATCCTGATCAGGAAGGTGCATCGGGATTTGATTGTAGTCGAAGTATACGTCCATGAAAGATAAGAGCTCATGTCCGACTGTTGAATCCACCAGTTGATCGATTCAGGGAAGTGGGAAATTGCCTTTGGGGCAGGCTTTGTTCAGATCTGAGTAGTCCACACATGTAACGACCCAGAATTTTTGATAATTAAAATTCGAATATTTAATTAATTTTAAATATTAATAAATGGAATTTAGAAGTCGAATGATTTATTTTTCGAATATTGGGTTTTAATTTGATAATTTAATCGATATATTAAATAGTGAAATTCCAGAGATAATTAAAAATCGAGTTTAAAATGATTGAAAATGATTTGGAAAATTTTATTTAATCATACTGGAGTTATAGAAAGGTTATAGAACTTTTAAAATCGAATTTGGAGTTAATTTGTGAAAATTGAATATTTTAATATTTAATTATCGACTGTAAAAATAGCCAATTTTCGAACAGTCTCAGAATTGAACGAGACCAGTTCCATTGGATCCGTAATAGTTAGTTATTATCGGATTTCAATTTTCGTAGCAATCGGGATTGTCGATTGACCCTGGCAACTCGAAACGCATCGATATCGTTTTAATTTTAAATCGTCGAGTTGAAAATAGTCATTTTTCAAACAGTGTCGGATTTCGACGAAACCAGTTTCATCGGATCCGTAATGTGATATTATTATAAAATTTCAAATTTCGTAATTTTTGGATTTACCGTTTGTCCGGTACGAATCAAAACGCCTCGAAATCGATTTAAATCGGTTTAATTTAAATTGATCGTTTCTTGTCATATCTCACACAGACGATCGAATTAGCTTCCGAAACCTATTCCATTGCATTCGGAACGCGGGGTAAACCCCAGAAACGCCAGTCATTGCGCGTAAATCGGAGTTCGGAAAAATCACGAATGAATAGTGTTTTCGTTAAAATTCTATATAAGGACCTCTATATTCCCTTTTGCAAAAATTTAAAACCCTAACCCTAATTTTGAAGCCGGCCGCCTCCTATAATTTCAAAGGCCAGAAATCGTTTGTCTTCTCCTCTCAAAATCTCCAAATCCACTAACCAATTCAAGAAATTATCAACTAGAAGATCATAGAGCTTCGTGAGACCTTTCAATCCATACGGGTGTGATCGTTTTTAATGGCACGGATCGATGGCAATCTTCATTCAAAGCACGCACGTTCGTATGCGTTTTCTCAAGATCTGTGAAACCGAGCTCCACAATATTTTGGGCGGTCGTGTGTCTCGCATAGGCGGAGAGAATGGCAGGCTCTGATCAACTTGAAGATGATTGTATGTGGTCGCGAAAATTGGAGATGAGAGGCGGCTTTGGGTTCCTTTCCAGTTCGAACGAACGTGTTTTGTCATGTTGGAGAAGAATAGAATGCGTGGTCCAGATCTGCTAGTTTGAAATTCAACGATCCAGATGATAATTAGGTTAAAATTATAAAGGAAAATGTAAATTAAATTATATTTTATATCGTGTAAAGTTTAAAAATGCATATCTTTTTGCTACGAGGTCAGAAAATGATGAAACGAAGTGCGTTGGAATCGTATCGTCGAATACTACGCGATGCAACTGATTTGGAAGCGATTGGAGTCAGTGAAAATTTTGGATGAGATTAAACGTCTGTTTAATTTTATTCGAAATAAATGCTGAAATCAGAAATAAAATCAAGGTGAGATCTTCTCACTCAAATTTGAATGTGGAATTTTTGCAGTTATTGATTGTGTTGATTGCTATTGGATGTGATATTAGACATAGTAGGATATATCTATTATATATAGCAGTATATACATATTGGCATATGTATATATTGGATTGATTGATTTCCCGCCTCGTATAGCGGATGAGACCCTATTGCGCCGTTAGTAAGCGGATTTTTATAAAACCCATATACCGTGATAATTCCGTACTGGAGCGGAATTGGTATTGTGCTAACATTTGTGGATGCAGGGAAACAGGTTGGAGGGATCCAACTGGATTCCTCACCGTATTGATTATTTACAGATATTTTGATATATTCTGTTATCATATGATGATATATGATATTGACTGTTGTGGTGGACTAATTGGTGCTGTAGCATCATCGGATTCAGTTTTGAAATGTAAAAATAACGACTGTTATTTTAAAAGGGTTTTTAAAGTGATTTTTGAAAACATACGTTTTATGGAATTTTTGAATCGGTTTATAAACGTACAAATTTTTAAGTTATAAAAGTTATAATTTTTAGTGAAATATAACTGAAGTGTCGTTTTTGAAATAAAAGTCGATTTATTTATAAAATGGTTTAAGTTGGAATTTTTGAATAACTATAAACGATTTGTATAGAAATATTTATAAAAATTGATATTTTTGTAAATCAAAATATTGGACTTATAAAACGAATTTTTATAAGTGTTAGAAAGAAGTATAAATGGATTTCATAAGTGAATGAAATTAATAGATTTATAACGTGAAGTTATAAAGTAAATAGATATTGTAGAATAAAAGATTTATAAGAAATTTACTTATAAATTTGACTTTGGCACTTAGATGGGATATAAATAGAAATTGCAAAATGAAATGATTTTTATAAGTTGAAATCGTTAGGAAGTACAAATGTGATTTATAAACGTTGTTTTATAAATCCGAGATCACTTATTCTTATAAGTGAATTTTTGAGGTTATTAAAATGAGATTTATAAACCGAAGTTGTTATAAAACAGAAATGGAATTTATAAGCGTTGTTTTATAAATTCGAAATAAATTGAATTTGATGAATTAAATAGTGAAATGTAATTTGTGAAGTATATTCACGATTTTGGACAGTGAATATATTATTAAGAAAAATGGATATGGTTTTGGAAAAATGATATATGAAATGAAGTAATTGTTTTAAACGATGGTTTAAAATATATTGAATATCGAAATCATAGATTTCAACATTCATTGTTGAAATAGACGTTTTCGAAAAATAAGGAAATGATGGACTATAATACTGTTGTTATAGTAAATGATTTCCGAAAGGAAATGTTTTTATATAGTATTGGGATTTATATATCTATCTAAATTTCGAATCCCTATACTAGTGATTTTGAGTCGTCGTAACGATGTTTTACGTAACATTCGTTTTGACTCAAATAAATGTTGTTATAGTAATGTTTTCCTTAAAGAATGAATATATACTTAATTCGATTTAAGTATATTGAATATTTTCAAATGTTGAAAATAAATAGATTTGTGAAATACTTATTTTTAAATAAGTATGGAAAGGCTTTTCCAATATGAAATGAATTGTTTAGAGATTTTATCTTTTAAAGATAAATTGAAAAGTGAATATTTGAAATCTGTTTTCAAACGGTTAAGTGTGGAAATTTTATATCTAGTAAAGATATTTTTGGAAAATAAATAATTGGGAAAATTATTTGGAATCTGATGATGTTGCGCATCTTTATTGATAGTTAAATAACCGACTATCAATAATTACCTTGAATGGATATTTGTTGTGAATTGGATGAATTTGAATGCCACACTTATTTTTAAATAAGCGCTCACTATTCGGGTTAACCGGGAAAGGACCATGGGGTCGTATAACCCATTCCGAATATGTGATACGTCGTTATGAATTGCATTTGAAGACCGGTGTTGAAGACCGGATATTTTTGAAAACGGAAGGATTACCGTCGAGTTACTCTACATCGACTGATCTTCGATTTAGAGGTTTTATCACCCTTAGTGACGGGAAGTCCGGACGTGATTAGAAAATTATCCGGAATTGCAAGGGCTTCGTGAGAAGTGCCTTCGGTTCTGTTCGATCCCGGAACAGACTTGTATGGATTGTGTGTCTGACGTTACAATTTGAGATATAAAGCTGATTTCTTTCAAATACATTTCTGTTGGTGGCGGAGAATTTATTCTCTTAGCTTAACACCCTTCTCTGAGACGTACGAGCTCAGAGGTTATGTAGTTGAAATTTATCAGCGATATATCCCAATTTGGTAACGTGGCATACTGAGTGTTGCTGTGAAATGATCAGTGTTTGATCATTTGTGATATGATCATTTGTTTGATCTTATATCTTTGTGATCATAGGTTGATCATTTTGTTTGACCCGAAGCAGGGCTTTTTGTAGAAAGCGTAGCTTTGTGGACGAGACTTCATCGAGCCTCACACCCCGGAAATGGTCGAAACAGGAAGAATGCGGCAAGGTTCTAGGGAGTAGCGCCCCTTAGTGTATGTCATTCCTTCTGGATAAAGGTGGTATCATGGTATGGAGCCCAGATACTTAACCTCTGTGGTTACTGCATTATTATTATCTATGTGGTTTGTTGGAAATCGGGGATCCTCGGGAAGATCGGTGACGATCGGGGGATGGCATACGCGTGTCAGTAGTTACCTATTTTTGCAGAGGTAACCCGGCCTTGTGTTGGCAGAGATCCGATTAGGTTCTCGGGTCGTCTATTCCAGGGACGTACCCATCGTGGATAGGAAGTTCCTTAGCCTGACCATTTGTTGAAAATCCAAAGAAACAATACGATCTTGTACGGTTTTAGTTGTAGAACCTATCATTCACTTATGGTGGTCACCACTGTTTGGATGGTAGCTATAGTAGGCATAAGTGCGGAATGCCTATGCTGGCTAAGATTAATATTATACTTTCGAAATGTTTTCTACACTATGCACTAATAATAATATCAAAAAGAGTTTGATTTTTTCGTAGTAAGCATCTTTGACTATCATAAGAAGAAATCTCCTCCAATTCTGCGTTTGCATTGTGTGTGTGGTGGGAGGTCTTATGGTAGTTTCATTTTCCCAAAAGCATTTCGAATTGACTTTAAAATTTACTGTTGTTGTTTTAAAGAATAACTGTTTTACGATCTCACACCAGTCACCATGACTGACTCGGAGTTTATTGTTTCCCTTCTAAACTCTGGGTGCCCACCAATTTCCACACGGGCAGCCTAGAGTTAGATTATCAGGATATTCAGGATATTCTGGAGCTTTGGAGATAAGCTGGATGACGAGACGTAGTATTTGTATCTGATAGTATTTATTCCGCTGTGTATTCTATATGAGGACAAGTAATATAACTGTCCATTGTTGTTTATTGACTCTGATGATATGATGTGATGTAATGTAATAACAGATATAATTCTTTTGTTTTTAAATGATATTCATTTATCTATTATATATTGTTCCGCTGCGATATGTGAGATTCTGATATTGTTTTCTGTTTCTGCTCTTGTTCTGTTGTTGTTCTTCTTTCTTTCTTTCTTTTTCTTCTATCTTCTTCTTCTACCTTTTTCTTCTTTCTTAAAACCATAACTTTTCGGGTTTCCGGCATTCGATGGCTCAGCAGTCGATAAAGTGAGTATCGATGTTGAATTTTCGAAAGTCGAAAATTTCCGGGATGTTACATTTGGTATCAGAGCATATGGTTAAGCGACAACCCTGCTCTGTTGGGTGTTACTCATTAGAGATAGAGTCAATAGTACTCTAGAATGAGTTGAGTGTAATAATAGATACGAGTGCGTATTTGTTAGTGAATATAAAATTGTTTTATATTGTGATGATTGGTTTGTTGAGTGGTATATGGATTCTGGTCGGTATTGTCCGTACAACTCTATCGATAGGGATCTCTAAACACTTGTATAGAACAATTCGGCACAGTATTGTTTTAAGTAGGGTAAATGAAATAATTTTACCCAAAACTATTTTTGTATAGAAAAGAAATGTTTTTCTATAAAGTACTATAGTATATGGTTGCATGGATGTTAGGAAGTAATAATAGTGAATTATTATCATTGAAATTGAATAAGAAATTGAAATCGTAACTCCAAAGTTAAGAAATAAATCCATATACAAATGAAATTTGAAAATATAAATTATAAATGTGATTTGTAATGTGAAATGGAATTCCAGAGAGGTTTTTGGAAATGTTTTGAAAAGAATTTGAAAATTTTGGAGATTTGGAAAGTTTAAATCTTTTTGGATTTGAAAATGAATTTCAAAGGTTTTGGAAAAGTATTTTTGGAGAGATAAAAGCTCTAAACTCTTTTCGGTCGCTGGAAAATAATTCCGATGATGATCGCGACATCACCGGTGTTCATTTTCGGGTTTCCAAAAGAGGAATTGCTGCCAAATTGTTTTAAATGGAAGTGTTTGGAAAATTTGGAAATTCAAAGGATAATTTGAATTGTTTTCAAAAATGATTTTTGAAATGTTGCTAAGACTCTGGAATATTATGAAATATTATGAAGTTGATAACTTGTAAAGTTTAAATAAAAATCTAACTTAAAGAGATAAATTTATATATGAATAAAGTTGTGAATATAAATTGTAATGTAAATTTATGATTGGAAATAGAATTCCAAGAAGATAATTGAAACTAAAATTCATTAATGAAATGAAATTGTAAATGTGATTGTATAATGATTTGATAAATCGATATGTAAATAAGTCAAAGACTTATAAAATATTTGAAATTTGATGGAATGAGATTCAAATTGGAAATGAAAGTTGTTTGGTTAATAGAATAAACTTAACTTAAAAGATGAAGTTAAATTAATGTAAGTACAACTGAATCAATTTAATGAAAGTGAAATTGAAAGTTGAGATTCATTTCAAATTTGTAAGAATAAAACTGGAATTGAAACGGAATGTTGAAAACAAATTTGAATAAGTGAATTGTAATTTGTAATGAATCAGTAACTGAAACTAATCTAAAATATGGGCAGTTGAATGAACAATAATTGATGAAATTCAATATTCAGAAGTTGAACTGAATCCAAGTTGGAATTGAAATGGTAAATTGAATTCAAATGAAATTGAAATGTAAAGATTGAACGAAATTGAATATATGTAACTAGATATTATGGCTAGTAGGATATACAGGTGTATAAAGGAATTGGGAATTTTGATTTCGAAGATAAATTTGAATGGCTCGACTAAAGGTAAGTATTTGAATTCCAATATGAGTTTTTGCTGATTTCTTCTCTAGCCGCTTGGCTTTTTCTTTTTCTTTTTGAAATCTGAGAGTCCGTAGGGACGTTTTGTAGTCGTACCGTATTAGCCGCGCAAAGGAGACGCTGGCGAAATTTTTCGAAAAATTCGAGTGTTAGAAATTTTTGAGAAAATTTTGAAGTTAAAATTTGAATTTAAACTCGAATTTGAATTGAGAAGTTAAACAATGTTGTTTGAAACTTATAATTGAAGTTGGAAAATTTAGTTGAATGATAACGAATCTTTAATAGAAAGATTTGTTTTGTAAATTGATAAAACTATTTGAATTTGAGAAAATAGTAGACGAGCTAAGGACCTTTCTTCCTGACTTGTAATTTCGAGGACGAAATTCTTTTAAGGGGGGAAGTTTGTAACGACCCAGAATTTTTGATAATTAAAATTCGAATATTTAATTAATTTTAAATATTAATAAATGGAATTTAGAAGTCGAATGATTTATTTTTCGAATATTGGGTTTTAATTTGATAATTTAATCGATATATTAAATAGTGAAATTCCAGAGATAATTAAAAATCGAGTTTAAAATGATTGAAAATGATTTGGAAAATTTTATTTAATCATACTGGAGTTATAGAAAGGTTATAGAACTTTTAAAATCGAATTTGGAGTTAATTTGTGAAAATTGAATATTTTAATATTTAATTATCGACTGTAAAAATAGCCAATTTTCGAACAATCTCAGAATTGAACGAGACCAGTTCCATTGGATCCGTAATAGTTAGTTATTATCGGATTTCAATTTTCGTAGCAATCGGGATTGTCGATTGACCCTGGCAACTCGAAACGCATCGATATCGTTTTAATTTTAAATCGTCGAGTTAAAAATAGTCATTTTTCAAACAGTGTCGGATTTCGACGAAACCAGTTTCATCGGATCCGTAATGTGATATTATTATAAAATTTCAAATTTCGTAATTTTTGGATTTACCGTTTGTCCGGTACGAATCAAAACGCCTCGAAATCGATTTAAATCGGTTTAATTTAAATTGATCGTTTCTTGTCATATCTCACACAGACGATCGAATTAGCTTCCGAAACCTGTTCCATTGCGTTCGGAACGCGGGGTAAACCCCAGAAACGCCAGTCATTGCGCGTAAATCGGAGTTCGGAAAAATCACGAATGAATAGTGTTTTCGTTAAAATTCTATATAAGGACCTCTATATTCCCTTTTGCAAAAATTTAAAACCCTAACCCTAATTTTGAAGCTGGCCGCCTCCTATAATTTCAAAGGCCAGAAATCGTTTGTCTTCTCCTCTCAAAATCTCCAAATCCACTAACCAATTCAAGAAATTATCAACTAGAAGATCATAGAGCTTCGTGAGACCTTTCAATCCATACGGGTGTGATCGTTTTTAATGGCACGGATCGATGGCAATCTTCATTCAAAGCACGCACGTTCGTATGCGTTTTCTCAAGATCTGTGAAACCGAGCTCCATAATATTTTGGGCGGTCGTGTGTCTCGCATAGGCGGAGAGAATGGCAGGCTCTGATCAACTTGAAGATGATTGTATGTGGTCGCGAAAATTGGAGATGAGAGGCGGCTTTGGGTTCCTTTCCAGTTCGAACGAACGTGTTTTGTCATGTTGGAGAAGAATAGAATGCGTGGTCCAGATCTGCTAGTTTGAAATTCAACGATCCAGATGATAATTAGGTTAAAATTATAAAGGAAAATGTAAATTAAATTATATTTTATATCGTGTAAAGTTTAAAAATGCATATCTTTTTGCTACGAGGTCAGAAAATGATGAAACGAAGTGCGTTGGAATCGTATCGTCGAATACTACGCGATGCAACTGATTTGGAAGCGATTGGAGTCAGTGAAAATTTTGGATGAGATTAAACGTCTGTTTAATTTTATTCGAAATAAATGCTGAAATCAGAAATAAAATCAAGGTGAGATCTTCTCACTCAAATTTGAATGTGGAATTTTTGCAGTTATTGATTGTGTTGATTGCTATTGGATGTGATATTAGACATAGTAGGATATATCTATTATATATAGCAGTATATACATATTGGCATATGTATATATTGGATTGATTGATTTCCCGCCTCGTATAGCGGATGAGACCCTATTGCACCATTAGTAAGCGGATTTTTATAAAACCCATATACCGTGATAATTCCGTACTGGAGCGGAATTGGTATTGTGCTAACATTTGTGGATGCAGGGAAACAGGTTGGAGGGATCCAACTGGATTCCTCACCGTATTGATTATTTACAGATATTTTGATATATTCTGTTATCATATGATGATATATGATATTGACTGTTGTGATGGACTAATTGGTGCTGTAGCATCATCGGATTCAGTTTTGAAATGTAAAAATAACGACTGTTATTTTAAAAGGGTTTTTAAAGTGATTTTTGAAAACATACGTTTTATGGAATTTTTGAATCGGTTTATAAACGTACAAATTTTTAAGTTATAAAAGTTATAATTTTTAGTGAAATATAACCGAAGTGTCGTTTTTGAAATAAAAGTCGATTTATTTATAAAATGGTTTAAGTTGGAATTTTTGAATAACTATAAACGATTTGTATAGAAATATTTATAAAAATTGATATTTTTGTAAATCAAAATATTGGACTTATAAAACGAATTTTTATAAGTGTTAGAAAGAAGTATAAATGGATTTCATAAGTGAATGAAATTAATAGATTTATAACGTGAAGTTATAAAGTAAATAGATATTGTAGAATAAAAGATTTATAAGAAATTTACTTATAAATTTGACTTTGGCACTTAGATGGGATATAAATAGAAATTGCAAAATGAAATGATTTTTATAAGTTGAAATCGTTAGGAAGTACAAATGTGATTTATAAACGTTGTTTTATAAATCCGAGATCACTTATTCTTATAAGTGAATTTTTGAGGTTATTAAAATGAGATTTATAAACCGAAGTTGTTATAAAACAGAAATGGAATTTATAAGCGTTGTTTTATAAATTCGAAATAAATTGAATTTGATGAATTAAATAGTGAAATGTAATTTGTGAAGTATATTCACGATTTTGGACAGTGAATATATTATTAAGAAAAATGGATATGGTTTTGGAAAAATGATATATGAAATGAAGTAATTGTTTTAAACGATGGTTTAAAATATATTGAATATCGAAATCATAGATTTCAACATTCATTGTTGAAATAGACGTTTTCGAAAAATAAGGAAATGATGGACTATAATACTGTTGTTATAGTAAATGATTTCCGAAAGGAAATGTTTTTATATAGTATTGGGATTTATATATCTATCTAAATTTCGAATCCCTATACTAGTGATTTTGAGTCGTCGTAACGATGTTTTACGTAACATTCGTTTTGACTCAAATAAATGTTGTTATAGTAATGTTTTCCTTAAAGAATGAATATATACTTAATTCGATTTAAGTATATTGAATATTTTCAAATGTTGAAAATAAATAGATTTGTGAAATACTTATTTTTAAATAAGTATGGAAAGGCTTTTCCAATATGAAATGAATTGTTACGAGATTTTATCTTTTAAAGATAAATTGAAAAGTGAATATTTGAAATCTGTTTTCAAACGGATAAGTGTGGAAATTTTATATCTAGTAAAGATATTTTTGGAAAATAAATAATTGGGAAAATTATTTGGAATCTGATGATGTTGCGCATCTTTATTGATAGTTAAATAACCGACTATCAATAATTACCTTGAATGGATATTTGTTGTGAATTGGATGAATTTGAATGCCACACTTATTTTTAAATAAGCGCTCACTATTCGGGTTAACCGGGAAAGGACCATGGGGTCGTATAACCCATTCCGAATATGTGATACGTCGTTATGAATTGCATTTGAAGACCGGTGTTGAAGACCGGATATTTTTGAAAACGGAAGGATTACCGTCGAGTTACTCTACATCGACTGATCTTCGATTTAGAGGTTTTATCACCCTTAGTGACGGGAAGTCCGGACGTGATTAGAAAATTATCCGGAATTGCAAGGGCTTCGTGAGAAGTGCCTTCGGTTCTGTTCGATCCCGGAACAGACTTGTATGGATTGTGTGTCTGACGTTACAATTTGAGATATAAAGCTGATTTCTTTCAAATACATTTCTGTTGGTGGCGGAGAATTTATTCTCTTAGCTTAACACCCTTCTCTGAGACGTACGAGCTCAGAGGTTATGTAGTTGAAATTTATCAGCGATATATCCCAATTTGGTAACGTGGCATACTGAGTGTTGCTGTGAAATGATCAGTGTTTGATCATTTGTGATATGATCATTTGTTTGATCTTATATCTTTGTGATCATAGGTTGATCATTTTGTTTGACCCGAAGCAGGGCTTTTTGTAGAAAGCGTAGCTTTGTGGACGAGACTTCATCGAGCCTCACACCCCGGAAATGGTCGAAACAGGAAGAATGCGGCAAGGTTCTAGGGAGTAGCGCCCCTTAGTGTATGTCATTCCTTCTGGATAAAGGTGGTATCATGGTATGGAGCCCAGATACTTAACCTCTGTGGTTACTGCATTATTATTATCTATGTGGTTTGTTGGAAATCGGGGATCCTCGGGAAGATCGGTGACGATCGGGGGATGGCATACGCGTGTCAGTAGTTACCTATTTTTGCAGAGGTAACCCGGCCTTGTGTTGGCAGAGATCCGGTTAGGTTCTCGGGTCGTCTATTCCAGGGACGTACCCATCGTGGATAGGAAGTTCCTTAGCCTGACCATTTGTTGAAAATCCAAAGAAACAATACGATCTTGTACGGTTTTAGTTGTAGAACCTATCATTCACTTATGGTGGTCACCACTGTTTGGATGGTAGCTATAGTAGGCATAAGTGTGGAATGCCTATGCTGGCTAAGATTAATATTATACTTTCGAAATGTTTTCTACACTATGCACTAATAATAATATCAAAAAGAATTTGATTTTTTCGTAGTAAGCATCTTTGACTATCATAAGAAGAAATCTCCTCCAATTCTGCGTTTGCATTGTGTGTGTGGTGGGAGGTCTTATGGTAGTTTCATTTTCCCAAAAGCATTTCGAATTGACTTTAAAATTTACTGTTGTTGTTTTAAAGAATAACTGTTTTACGATCTCACACCAGTCACCATGACTGACTCGGAGTTTATTGTTTCCCTTCTAAACTCTGGGTGCCCACCAATTTCCACACGGGCAGCCTAGAGTTAGATTATCATGATATTCAGGATATTCTGGAGCTTTGGAGATAAGCTGGATGACGAGACGTAGTATTTGTATCTGATAGTATTTATTCCGCTGTGTATTCTGTATGAGGACAAGTAATATAACTGTCCATTGTTGTTTATTGACTCTGATGATATGATGTGATGTAATGTAATAACAGATATAATTCTTTTGTTTTTAAATGATATTCATTTATCTATTATATATTGTTCCGCTGCGATATGTGAGATTCTGATATTGTTTTCTGTTTCTGCTCTTGTTCTGTTGTTGTTTTTCTTTCTTTCTTTCTTTTTCTTCTACCTTTTTCTTCTTTCTTAAAACCATAATTTTTCGGGTTTCCGGCATTCGATGGCTCAGCAGTCGATAAAGTGAGTATCGATGTTGAATTTTCGAAAGTCGAAAATTTTCGGGATGTTACAACACATATCCGCCATTTTCCATTTGACTTTCGGACAAGCACTGGATTCGATACCCACTCCAGGTATAAAGCATCATGACTAAACCCATTAGCCTTAAGTTTATCCACTTCTTCCTTCAGAGCGGCAGATCTCTCTGAATCCATACCGCGCCTTTTCTGTTTCATAGGGACGTGCCGCAGGTCGATATTTAATGTATGGCTTGCGATGTTCGGCAAGATCCCACACATGTCTGAATGAGTCCAGGCAAATACATCAAGGTTTTCCCGGAGAAAATCAACCAGTTCCTGGCTCATCTGGGGGTTGAGCTGAGATATGGCCTTTACCACTCTGGAATAATCATCATCGTTGATTGGAACATCAATCGTCAACTCCGTCGGGGAAGCCTGGTATTCTTTGACTTCCCATTCATCATCGTTGTCCCTAGGATCAAGATCCTTAGGAAACTGGTCGTGGCGCCTGAGCCTAGGCCCAGGCGTTAACTGTCAATCCTCTAAAAAACGGATGCAGAGAGATTCCTCCGTGCCCTTACCTTTCTCTTTTTGTTGCGCATCCCTAGCTCTGCAACATAACAGGCGTGTCCAGACGCCTGATCACCATGTATAACCCCAACCCCATTGTCAATAGGGAACTTCAGGGTCAAACACCATGGGGCAATAGCTGGCCTAAACTCCGCAAGGGCCGATCGGCCCAGAAAAGCATTATATGGGGAATGTACATTCAACACCACAAACTGTAACATCCGAACTCTTCGGAGATCACTAACGCCAAAATCAACGGCTAAATCCACTGTTCCAACTGGTATAGTTGCACTTCCATTGAAACATGTATGCATGACTGACACGGTTTCAGATCTTTCGCTTCCATCAGCATTTGATCGTAAGTGTGCTTGAAAAGTATATTTACAGAACTTCCACTGTAAACCAAGATCCTCTTCATCCAAGCAGGACCTATCTGGGCAGAAATGACCAATGGATCAATCATGGAGGCCTTGATTCTATCGGCATCACGGTTTCTAAAAACGATGTCGTTTGTCATCATCCTCTATTGCTTTGCCGGGGCCCCTTCATCAGCACTACTACAACACTCAAAGTCCACATGCCTAATCGAACTAGCATATGACTCCATTTCCTTCCAACTCCGATCAGCTGGATGAGGACCACCACTCACAGTATTAATTACCAACCTCCCGCCAGTACGTGCGGGTTCCTTAGGCCTAGCCTGGCCTTGATCCTGATTGGGGTTAGATGGGCCCGCACCACCATCATGCGACGCCCGGACAAACTTCTCTAACTTTCTTTCTCTAATCAACCTTTCAATGATATCTTGCAAATGACGACATTCATTGGTGTTATGGCCGTAACAATCATAGAACCGACAAAACTTCCCACTCTGAATCTGCTTCTCCGATGAAGGTTTTGGAGATGGCTTCTTGTACTCCCATGTATTATAGGTCTGAAGATAAACATTCTCTAACGAAGTGTTCAAAGGAGTATATCAATCGAACATAGGAGCTCTGGGTCTCCCACGATGAGGTTCCCTCTTCTTTCCTTGACCTCCATCACCCTTCTGCTGACTTTGTTTATTCTGAATATTTAACTGTACTTTACCGGAGCTCTCCCCGGTCTGCTTCACTACAACATTACTCTAGATACCTTCACCACTAGGCCCCACAACGTCCTGCTTCCTAGACCGTCTAGCATCTTCCCTCCTCAAAAACTGGGCTGCCTTTGCATAGAAGTGGTCCAACAAAGTGGGGGGTTTCCCAGCCAACCAATCAACAAACCTTAGAATCAGGATCGATCCCTTTAGTCAATGCCATTAGAATAGAGTTATCGTTGGGATTACTGACTTCAACACAAGCAGCATGGTACATTTCTAGATAATGCCTAAGAATGTCACTTGGAGCTTGAGTAACACTGGACAAGGTATTAACATCCTTCGGTCTTGCAACATGCATACGGAACTGCTCAACAAACAAAGTAGCTAACTGGTCAAAACATGAAATAGATCTTTGTGGTAGACAGGTGAACCACATAGTCACAATGCCCCCCAAGGAGATAGGGAAGCTCCTACACTTAACTGCATCGTCAGCTCGAGCGGCATTCGTGAGCCATTCATATTTCAGCGTATGTTGGTTGGGATCTGAATTTCCTTCATACACCGGCAAGTTCCACATCCTAAATCGAAGGGGTGGCTCCATATGTAAAATGTCATTTGTGAATGAGGTGTGACTTCTAGAAATTCCCCAGTCATCATTCGTGAGGCCTTGACTTTCTTCAATCATCTGGCATATCATAGTTGGGATATCTGGCATCTGGAGATTCGAGGTCAAGGCATGGTTGGGTTCCATGTCACGGGAATGGTCTGGTCGCTGTCTACAGTCCGTTCCACGCCTCCTTGGCTCTCGGGCTTCATGGAAGTGAGGATCCTGGGCATGAGTGCGGTGACAAGGGGCTAGATCAGGTTGGTTCTGGATCTCATCACCCAGATTTATAGCAGTAGCTGCGTTGTCATGAGCAGTGTTGTAAGGAAGTGTCCCCCCTCGAGAGGAGGGTGCAGCTTCATGTCCTGTAGAAGGACCTATCCCGACCTGTCCAGGATTTGCAGCATTCGGATGCCCGGAGGCTTCCGCGTAATTCTCATCTAATTGGTGGCGTGTAGATCTATGATAGAAGTCAGATGACGTCGAGCTTTCAAACAAGGAATAAGAGGTATGCTCCCTTCTATATCTCCCTCGCCTTTCTTCATTCAGCTGGTTCATAAGTTCCGTGTTGGCACGAATCTATTGAGTGAGCTCTTGACGGCTTTGAGTGAGCTCATGCATAAGGATATGGAATTCCTCTCAAGTTACTGAACCAGATGGATCTGGAGCTCCAGTTGGTGTTTGGCCTATAGTAGTCAGCTGTACGGGATTTTACCTATCCCTTCCTTCCAGAACAGCAGCGTTGGAAGCGGTTCTGGTAGTGCGCACCATGTTGAGTGTAGTTCTTTTTAGATCTGGAACAATCTCAATAGAATAGAAGGAACCACTGGAAGATGGATCTAGATCTCCCCCTTAGTCTTTAGCAATCCAATAGCAGTAGGGGATCCACAGAATCAGAGGAAAAAACAGAGTTTTCTAAGTGAAAGCACCAAAGTGTTTGTACCAAACATGGGCCAACACTCATCGGGTGTAATTGAAGAGATTATAATGAAGAAGTAAATCGAAAAATGAGGCTAATCTAACAATTACACTAAGAAAATAAGCAGCAACAGAAAGAAAACCAGAATTTATAGTGGTTCGGCGTTATTGCCTACGTCCACTTTGAAGGTTTTGACGTTTATTGCTGATTAGAAACCGAGTTACAACAGTACAACAGCTAACACTCGAATTATAATGGAGTTCCACTCAAGCAGCAGTAAAAAAGTCCCTTTTTAGCTGCAATGAAGGTGCTATTTATAGGTGTGGAGCTGGAAATATCTGCCTTAGATCTCGAAATACTCTTTCTCAGGCCAAGGTGGGCCCACATGATCGATCTGGAGTCATTTGGGATCGATCCTCGATCGATCCATAGTGAGTTCATATCGATCATAAACTGCTCTAATTGAGCTGCGTTTGATCATGGATGTTCCCTTTGTGTTGTGCAACTTGCTGTGAAAATCTCATTGCATTTGGACTTGTGGTTGTGGAGTTATTGATCAATAAAGGTTGCAAATATGGATTGGCTGAAGCCCTCGTATCGACACCTTCGTCTCGATTCCTTCGCATTAATGACTTGGCATGCGCATTTTGTGGAGATCCATGATTTTTGGATAATGGTGAGACCGCTTCCTTCGGGTTGACTGCTTCTTTCATATCCATCTGATGCTTTGCTGTTCAGATCGATCTTGCGCTCTACTTCACGTATCAATCATAAACTCAGCTTTTCGTATCGATCGAATAAGTGATCGATACGGACTGATAGATGCTATATCCTGGGGTCACACGCATTTCATATCGATGCTGATCCATATGAAATGATGGATACAGAATGAAATTGTGATGGATCGGCGCTTTGCCTTTGCTTTTCTGGAGTCGTGTGTGTCTCGTATCGATAGTGAGTGATACGAAATCATCGATACGAATTGTATCTTTGGGACTCTTGATCTATCCATAACTTGGGCATTCGAATACCGATTGACTTGAAATTTGGAATGTTGCTTTGCAAAGCACTGTTTGTCGTATCATGCTAATTGTGGCTCGATTTGAACTCGGACCAAGTTTGCCTGTATCCATCGTGAACTTGCAGATAACTGATCTCCGAAGCGAATTGTCTTCAGTCTCTAATCAAGTCCTTGGTATCATGGCCTTGCCAAAAGGCGAGATAACAATTGGAACTTGTTCTTGAGCAAAGCGCACCTTACATTCGAAAGGCATACTTTGGGGTGCAAATGTTAATCCGCTTTTGAGCCAAAACATATTTCAACTGGACTTAGAAGATCAAAAAGAGGACGAAACGACTTGAAATTTTGGAGGCACGTTTTAGATGGAGCAAAGGAATAGCTCAGAGAAATTTCAGCCCAAGATACATGAAGTACACAAGTTGGCAACGACTTGTTCATGTCGGTGATGAGTTGTTTCTACATCATATTCTTCCACTCCAACTTCATACGAGTTATTGTCTACTCCTTTCACATGTGATCGAGTGGTTTTCAAGAGTTTTGGATGACCTATTTCAAAAGTTGAAGAGATGACAGCTACAACAGTAGAATAAATCAAGTGATGAAGGAACGATCACAAAAATCAACTAACCATCAAAGAAAACAATATGGGACGCCGCAAAATGAAGTAGGAAGATGGATTCTAGAAAGTTTGAAATGTTTTGAACTAAGGAAACATGTCGGCACTGACATGCTTAAGTCGGTACCGACATATTTGGTTAACTCGGGGGAGTCTACGATTTAGCACGTGACTTCGGAATGATCTCTGGACTCTGCTCCAAGTGAACTCCTAACCAGACACGACCGTTCTCTATAAATACTACCCTACCTACAACCAATAAGGGATCTTTCTACTTGACATCTCCGCCCTGACATTCAGCTCTTCACCTTGGATCTGCTTTCTCTACCATTGAAGACTTCTTCCTCTTCTTCACTCATATCCTTTACCTCTCAAACTCTTTAGAAATTCCACTGCAAATCTGAGATCCATTATATAGTGGTCAGATCTGATATAACTAGTTGTAATCCAAGGAGAGAACAACTAAAAAAGAGATTAAAGTGGACATAGACCAGAGATTACGCTGAACCACTATAAAAATTCTTGTGTGTTCTTTACTTTTCTGTTATTCTTACTTGCTTGATCAGGGATTTCTACTACTTCCACATTTATTTTAAAAGAGCTGGTGCTTTCAACTAATTTCTAGGTGTTGATCCATTTTCTACGTTAATAATAGGAAGTAATGCAAATAACTTTGGGTCAAAAAATGACTAGTATAAGCAATCTATAATCCCAAAAATAGGTATAAAATCGATATATCGTAATAAGAGCTTATTGTGTGGATAATCATACTTGATCTTCTCCTACAACTAATAAGTTAGCACATAAACACAATATATAATAATATACTACATCAGTATAGGGTGTACTACTCCATCTAAGTACAATCTAGGGTGTTGGGGTATTAGAGTCGATAATATCTCCATCACATGACATCCGTGGAATACGTACAACCATCGCACAATCTAACATCTCTTATATTTAAGTGTCGTTGAATTTAGGATAACTCAGATGACCCACTTACATGGTCAATGACTACTCAACATCAGAGCTACATCAATTCTCGAATCCTTGCTGTTTCCGACTAATTTACCACAGTCTTGGAATTGACTTGGATCGGAGAAACCAGACTATCAATGATGAAGGAATAAGTCTAGAAGCTTGGAAGATGTCAAGATTGAAGAAATCAAAAAATTGATGCATAATTTGGTTGGTACCGGCTTGATTTGTTTGGTACCAGCATGATTTTGTTGGTACTGACATGATTTGTTCGGTGCAGACATGATTTGGTTTGTACCGACATTATTTGTTTGGTACCGACATGACTTGGTTGATACATACATGATTGGTACCAACATGATTTGATTGGCATCGAGATGGTTGCTACCAACATGATTTGGTTGGTACCGACATGATTTAGTTGGCACCGACATGATTTGGAAACCATCAAGAATAACAAAATGGAGAAGTTCAAGAGAATTGACCAAGATCTAGCCAAGAAAAATAGGTTGGTACCGACCATATTTTTCCATCTTAGAATGCAAGCAAGATGATGTGGGACCCACCATAGAAAAAAACTTAAAGATTTAGCTTACAAAAATAAAATAGTACCGACCATATTACGATCGGTGTTGAGTTGTTTGACTTTTTGTGGATTTGTGCGCAACAACCCGTTCTTCATAGTAGAACTTCAGATTTGGAGAAAAAGATGTGTTTGAGCCTAGAATCATGAGATTTGTGCTAGGATTTGTCTATAAATAGCAAGGGGCCTTCAAGTAGAAAGGGGATCGATCTTCTTCTCCTCTTTCTCTTATACCTTCTAGGAAAATCCAAGATGTACTCGACTGTAAATGAAAATTGATTGTAAATTGTCGTATTGTGGAGAGAATTCATTAATAAAAAAGATTAAGTGGACGTAGGTGGAGATTTCGCTGAAGCGGTATAAAATTTTCCTGCCTTTCTTATTTTTCTCCTTAATTTTAATTTTATATTTGTTTGATTTAGATTCTATTGATATTGATGTATTATGTCAACTTTTGATGGAGCATTTTTTGTGCTTTCATTGAGAAAGACTTGAAATTTGATTTGGAAAAGATGTAGAGGCCTACTATAAGAGCTATTGCTGAAGGAAGTCAACCAGAGAAATAGGGCAACCAAGAGGTTACTTCAAGCTCTAGTATGCCTTCTTTCTACTTTTCCAAAAAGGAGATGGAGGGGATGATGGCAAGGATGCAAGAGATATTGACTACTCTATAAGAGGAGACAATGAATGGATTTTTCCAAAGAATGGAGCACTAAAGGGAAATCAGAGTTGCTCTAAATTAGAATTGGAGGCCAAAAGGTAATGTAGGTGCATCTAGAGATGGGGCATAGCAAGTTGGACCAAACCCCCTAGAAACACAATAAGTCGGTATTAGCTTGTTTAGACAAGTCGGTACCGATCATAATGGTAAGAGGCATGGTCAACTTAGGTTTTAAGCAAGCTGGGATACCAGAAATGAGTAATGCTAAAGTCAGATATGGAGATCAGGATACAAACTTACAGCAGCAAGGATTAGGACCATAAATTCCCTATAGGAATGGGGGCAGGATGAAGATTAGAATCAAGGGTGTGTAGAGCCCCAGAGATTTTAACCAAATGATAATGATAGAATTGCTAGCAAGAGAAGACAAGTGCATCGAGGTGGAGCTGCGGATCGGAGCTTGGAGGATGTAAATAGACACATATTTGCCCCGAACATCCGATATGTTAAGATTCGCCTAATTTTAAGCTACCACTTGGAAGCTATATAATGGAAGGACGGATCCAACTGTGCATTTAGTGAGTTATGTCTAACACTTAGGAGTGTCGGGTGCTTCGATGGAGGTAACGGGACGGTGTTTCCCATTATACTTGAATGATTTAGCAGCAATGTGGTTTTATCAGCTAGATAACAGGTCCATCAATACATGGGCTGAGTTGGTGGCGAAGTTTATTAGCCAGTTCAAGGTTCATATCATTAGACCAAGGAATGTGATGATGGTTTCAAGCATGAAGCAGACGGAAGGTGGGCCTTTGCTGAGCTATCTGACAAGATTTAATGCAGTAGTCGGTGTAGAGCAAAAACCAGAGCCGTTAATAGTCCTAGTGGTAGTGATTCTGGAGTTGCTAACAAGACTGAATTTAAGAAGGCTTTGAAAAGGGGTCTACCGATCGATCTTGTAGATTTTTACTATTACGTTGAGAGATGTTTGCATGAGGAGGATGCATATGACGAATATACTAAAGTAAACACTTGGAGGATGGAGGACCATCCAAAGTAGGATATGGAAAGAATAATGGAAAGAGAAAAGCTGATGATGGCTTTGAGGGACCGAAGCAAAAATAAGAGGGAATTGAAATTTTCCTCCTATACCGATTTAAATGTGACCCTAGAGAAGATCTTTATTTATACAAGGGGAAGATTCACTATAGGAAACTGGCAAAGAGAGAACCCATGGAATGGGAAAGGTAATTTGGAAAGTATCGCATATTCCATGAGTTAGATGGGCATGAAACAAATGAATGTAGACATCTATAAGATTTAACCGAAAAGAAGGTTTGGAGCAACTATCTACATCAATATGCTTGGAATCGGTTTACAGAAGCACAAACCACCATGACGCCATAGGAGCGACCACCATCTGTAGAAAAAATGCCCGAGCAGTCGAGGATCTGAATTGGGTATAGTAATCCCATGATCAGATGGATCAGAGTTAGGTTTATTTGTTTCACTTTACTTTTGCTTTAAATAAACTATGAACAATCACTGTCGGGCTACTTACACGTGTACGGGATCCTGAACAGTCCAATTGGCATGCTCTGAATTATAGTCTGAGGGCAATCCTTGATTAGATTAGACATTTTAGATTTTTGCTTTAGCCATTTTGATTTGAATAAGAATATATGGACGATTTGATAGAGGATGTTAAATGATATTTGAATTTGATGTTATTGATGGGTACCATCGAAACAAATTATCCTTTGTGTTTGAAAGATAAAATTTAGATAAGAGTTTCCCCGATCGGAGAGATGGGGTGATATACTAGGAAATGCATGTCCCCTCGCCAGAGAGTGAGCGGATGGACTTGTATAGGATAGTAAGTCCCCTTGTCGGAGAGCGAGCGGATGGACTCGCTTTGGTTATTGGATACCCCCGTCGGAGAACGAGGAAATAAATACTAAACAACGGTTATAAGCACAATACCCTATTCACCCTTTTATTAACAATTCATTCTTAATTAATTTAATATTTTATAGTGTTTAATTTGTAGGTCGTTACAAAAATTGACTAAGAGGTAAGATAAGTTTTCTTCAGTCATCACTTGGATTAAAAGAACTATCTTATGAAGTCAATTTTATGAAATAGTGACCTTTTATGCATAACTTATTTTCCATGCTTGACGCACATGAAAAAATTAGTGAAAAAGGCACAACCTAGTTTATTATTTCTTTATAATAATATTGTGTTCATTGAAAAATAAGGCATCATCCATTTAGGAGGTTTGTAAATTAAATGGTGATGGTGTATGAGGTTCACCTAAGAATCTAAAAAGTTAGTCAACATAGAGGGGAGACACTATCCGTTATCATGTTGTCGTCCCTATGGATTTAAAGGAGGTTAGTAAGGTATGTCAAAAGATATTAAAAGGATTTTCTATTGGTTAGGAACAAAGAAACAAGCGGTGGGGTTTGTTACGAGGCACTTAATGATGGAGGTATGCTAGTAGTGAAGTTTGTTTAAAATAAAGTTGTAATTGGACATTATATGATTAGAGACACATCAATGATATGCTAAAAAATGGAAAACGCATAAGATATCCATGCATAAAGAGTTCGCAGTGGGTAGCTAGGTAGGTGAAGGGCTCGCTATGGAGATATGTTATGTAGGAAAGCTAGTGCCATAAGTTGTTGGGCCTTTCGCGATTGTATAGAGAGTTGGGATGTCAGCACTTTTCAGTGGGCTTCTTAAAAAGTGGGCGGGTGTTCACACATTTTTTAAACCCTATCTGCGAACATACAATGACGATTTAGTAGTTATGATAAAGCCTAGTCAGATTATGAGGTGAATGTAGAGACGGAGTCTAGAATACTCCATAGGCATATTCACATCTTAGGACTTGATGTGTTAGCATAAAAATAAGGAAATGAAGTTGGTCCAAGTACGACAAGGAAAAGGTTTAGATAGGAGTTTGATGGAGCTCAAGGAGACAATTTGAGCTCTATATCATGAGCTCTTTTCTTATAAGTTCCTCTTTTAGTTAGTTTGTAGGTTAGTTTGCTCGTTAGTTCGTTATTTGTTTGCATGGTTGCTTTAGTTAGCTAGTTGATATGGGAATGGATGTATGGATGCTAAGATTGGTTGCAAGCACATCCTTATGATGTGTTTTGATTGCTATGGTTGCTGTGTTTGGATTATACCAGTTTGGTTTATACCGTATTGGTTTGTTTGTATATACATTCCAACCTAGGATAAATACTTATAGTTAGATGTTCCAATTTATGCTGGATAAGTTTATATACACGTTTACTATTTGTGTTTGTGGACGTGGTTGTTTACTTCCACTTTGATATGGATATCGTATATGGATGTACGATGTACGGATGAACATACGCATAGAAATATTTATATTTGCATATATTAGGATGTTTGCATACATATTGGTTATATTGCATGTGCATTCATATAGGAGGACGATTTACTTTCATTTACACTTATCTCGTATCATATCATCTGATTTTATTTATCATATGTATTACATATCCTTGGTTGTGTTTTTGGTTGTGTTGTATGATGGATGCTATAAATGGATGTAGCTTGTTTGTTTTGTATGTTTCTACATTTTAAAGCGATTTATATTGTCCATCTCTTGGAATTTTGGGGATGAAATCCCTTTAAAGGGGAAAATGTAACACCCTGTAATTTTATGATATTAAATGATTAAATTAAAAAGGATATAGTCGTAATTTAACATAAAGGGAAAAATAGTAAATTTATATTGGAGTTGTAATTAGGCTTCAAGACCTATTCCATTGCGTCCGGAATATCGTTTATAGTTAGAAAACGTATGTAACTTGCTAATTTTGGTTAAACGGGCTATAAATTAGAAGAAGTCAAACCTAGTGGCATTTTCATAATGTATTAATTTTGAGATTTTAGGCTAAACATGTAACATCCCGATATTTTCAACCATTCGCATCCACATATGTCGGACTTGAATTGCTCAAAATATCAGATTGTTAATTTAAATTTGGCAAAACTCAGCATATACAGTAAATAAATTAATCACAGAATCACAGATACAGAGTATATAACAGAATGCAGCGTAATAGATTAATAAATAGTAGTTCATGAAGCTACTATATAAACAATAGAGTTTGAAATAAAACACAACAGAATATCTCAAATACAGGCTAATGACATCTCCGAGCAAATCAACTGGAAGGCCGAAAGCTGAATCGATAGTTGGATCTCCAAGCGAAGCTCCAAACTTCAAAGGTGCTCTCAAATGCTGTATCACTCAGTCTGACCCGAGCATAAAGCAAAACACAAACACTCGAGTCAGGATTAACATTCTTATATCAATAAATCCAACTCAAGTGAAATATCAACTGAAATGCAAGTACTTAAAGGACGTTAGGATAACCATCCTCTAAGAGTTCGTGGAACTAAACATCATTAGAACACCGTGGTCATTTCTTTTTCTTTTTTTTTCAGAAAAGCAATGGGCTAAGGGAGCCCTGCCCAATTTTATTCATCACAGAGAAGTACATTACTATTCAATCAATTACAATGCATAAAAAAACTCATAACATAAAGAACTTACAAACAACATAAAATAAGAACTTGTACATTTCATTTTCCTTTCATTTCAGTCTATTAATCCTTTTAAGAATTCTTCTATTTATAATTTATATAAAGCATCTGAATCTTCCATCTTCAAGTTAAAAATTCTTCTATTCCTTTCACACCATATCTCATAAACAAAGGATTTCAAGACAATCATAAGGATCATTGCATTCGGAGTTTTCCATCTTATTGCCTTAAAAATATTGAACCATTCAATTCTAGAAGATCTGACAGGCTTATGAAACTTTCCATTTATAAGCAACCTGCACCAGATTGTAAAAGCAAACTTGCATTCAAAAAATATATGAGTGTTAGATTCCGTATGACTATGACAAAACACACAATCATCATTGTTTATCACTCCAAGCAATGTCAATTTCTGTTTTGTATTTAAAGCATTTGCCATGAATTTCCATAGTAAAAAATTCTCTTTTGCAGGAGATTTATCATTCCAAATTCTTGTTGACCATGGAAAATTATCTGGATTTGTATTTTCGATCAGAGATTTATACACCAGAGATATAGTGTGTGGCTTTCCTTTGATAGACCAGAGAACTTTCAGCTTTGCAGATGGTAGATCTAAAGAAGAAATTTCCTGCCATAACTTCCTAACCAGATTTGAACTGCAGTATGGAAGAGTAATAGTATTTTCATTAATATATGTTGAAGCTTTTGCATTAAGAGGAATTCCAGTCTACCTTTGTAATGAGTAAGGTAGACTTTCCTGAATTATGAAACCAGATTTTGCCCAGGGAGATGCCCAAAATGATAAATCTTCATTTTCTATAGGATTACACTGAATTAGAGGAAGAAGAGTATGTCTAAGCTTTAATAAACTTCTCCAACTCCAGCTGCAAATATTAGGAATGTTCATAGACCAGAAGTCCTTTTCTTTTATTAGATTTTTCTTTATCCATTGAGTCCAAAGATCATCATTATCAGATAATATCTTATCAAAGTATACAGAAACAGCTGCAATATTCCAAAGTTTCAGATTAGTAATGCCAAGTCCTCCTTTATCTTTTGGAAGTTGAGTCATTTTATAAGAAATTGGAATGAGCTTTTTTGAAAAAGGATCACCATGCCAAAAAAAACCTATTCATTGCACTATTAACCATATTGATGAGTTTATTTGGTAGAATATAGTGCCTCATCCAGTAACTTGCCATTGCACTTGCTATACTTTGAACTATAACCAATCTTCCTGCTTGAGATAATTTTGTGTTAGGCCACATAGAAAGTTTTGCAGTAATCTTATCATATAATGGAAGACAGTCATTTTTAGTAATTCTTGCAGTGATAAGTGGTAAGCCTAAATATTTAGCATTATGATTCATTTTTCTTCAGACCAGATATTGCTATAATATCATCTTTCAGATTGTCATTAAGCCCTGCTACTAAAATATTTGATTTGCTGAAATTTATCTTTAAACCAGTAATTTCATGGAAAACCTTCGGAACCTCCAGAATTGTAGAAATATTATTTGAAGTTGGTTTGGTGAAGATTACTAGATCATCAGCAAAAAGAAGATGTGTTATCAAAGGATCCTTGCATTTTGGATGTAGATCCAGTTTCTTGAGTATCACTTGCTCAATTAAAAGAGAATTCAAAATTTCCATCACTATTATGAATAACAGAGCAGAAATTGGATCACCTTGACGTACTCCTTGAGTGCCTTTGAAATAACCTCTTGCATTTCCATTTCTTATTAGAGAATAGTGTGTGGTAGAAATACATGTATAAATCCAGGCTATAATTGGTTTAGGGAAGTTCATTCTGGAGAGAATTGCTATAATGGAACTCCATGAAACTGAATCAAATGCTTTTTGAATATCCAGCTTTAACATACATCTAGGAGAGATACTTTGAATTCCATAACCTCTTAGGAGCTCCTGAGTTAATAAAATGTTGTCACTGATATTTCTCTGAGGCAAAAAAGCAACTTGATTTCTGGAAATGATATATGGCAGAACAGTTTGTAGTCTATTTGCTATAATCTTGGCTATAATTTTGTATAAAACATTGCAACATGAAATTGGTCTGAATTCAGCTAAATTGATTGGATTATTACTCTTTGGTACTAGAACTATGTTTGTAGAATTTACACCAATAGGAAATTTATTGTGTGAGAAAAAAAACTGGATAGCTTTGATAACATCCACTTTAATAATTTTCCATGTATTCTGATAGAAAAATGCATTATATCCATCAGGGCTACCACTACTATCAGGTTTAAGAGAGAAGATTGCTCTTTCAATTTCCTCTGATGTTACCTCTTGAATCAGCTTGTTAGCTTGTTGATCATCCAAGCATGGAGTTTGCAATGTAAACAAGGGTAAAAGATTAGGTATTAAAGGCTTTGGATTGGATAGAATAGATGATAAGTAATCTATAAAGGCTTTTGTAATTGAATCTTCACTCTCCTGCAAAGTTCCATTCATATCTTTAATGCACAAAATCCTCCCTTTAGCCTGTTTGACTTTAATAGCATCATGAAAATATTTTGTATTCCTATCTCCATGTTTTTCATAGTTTTCATGCAATACTTCTTTCCTCATTAAAGCTTCAACTTCTAATGCCTCATACAAAGCCTTTGAAAGATCAGATTCTTGGCTGGCTAATCTTGCATTCAATGGGTTTTGTTGTAATTGAAGTTGTATAAGAGTAAGTTGATTCCTAATTCCATCAGAAAATTTTGAACCATCTCCAAAGTTGTCTTTAGCCCAAATTTTTAATTTATATTTCAATCTTTGAAGCTTTGTTTTGAGAATGTACATAGGATTTCCAAATATTAATTCCTGCCATACCTGCAATACAATGCTATGAAAATCTTTATGATTAGTCCAAGATTTATAAAATTTGAAGGATGGGTTCCTATTTTTAATAATATCTCCCCATGATATAATAATTGGAGAGTGATCAGATATTGAAGGGTTCGGAAATTTGCAAATGAGATTTGGCCAAAGATTAATAGAATGAATATTATGAAATGCATGATCAAGTTTACAAAAAGTTCTAGGACCATTTTTGCTTTTGTTATTCCAAGTAAAATCAGCACCAACAAAATTTATATGACAGAGAGATAAATTGTTTAAAGCTTGTTTCAATGGAGTTATTTCTTTTAGGGATAGAGGAATGCCACCAGATTTTTGATCAGATGCAAACATGCAATTAAAATCACCAAGAATTATCCATGGAAGATTATGTTGAACAAGAGAAGAGAGTTTTGATAGAAAATAAAGTCTTCTGTCTAAATTATTTTGAGCATATACAAAGGAAATCAGAAAAGATGTGTTAGAGGCTAAGGATATAGCACTGAAATGAATGATTTGATCATCCTCCATTAACTTTGTCATCTTGAAAAAGTCTGAATTCCAAAGAACCAAAATTCTTCCATATGGAGCACTAAACAGATTATCTTCATATGACCAATCTAGAGCAATATTTTTACAAGCTAAGTCTGCCTTTGTCCTATTCAACTTTGTTTCACTGATAGCCATGGTCATTTCAAAATAATTTATACTTCAAAACCAAAATGTAATTTTCGTTTCAAATATATATGTTTTTTTTTTCAAATTATAGCACTTTCAAAAACTAAATTAATAATTTCATATATATCTTATTTTAACTTCATTTTATTTAGTTTTGAAATATTCACTTAATAAATCCATTATCATTTAAATAACCTTAAATTACATTAAACTAAATATTTTCTTCGATTTATTTAAAACTTGAAATATCCATTTAATCACTCTAAATCAAAATCATATCTTAAACCCTCAAATTCAATAAGTTTCAAATCAATTTAATTAAACAAAAGTTCTTAATTAAATACAATTTCGAATATATTTAAATTAATCTTCCCAACCTTAACTTATAGAAATCATTAAAAATCTAATTTAAATATAATTTCAAATAAATACTTGAACGTATCATACTTTTACTTGAATCATACTTTACTAAATTTAAAGCTTATTATTGAATCTATTTCATATTAAAACTTATTTATATGCATAATATTTCAAATTTAAATAAAACCGTATATATTTCCTTCCAAAACCATAGAAATCATTTAAAAATATTTATATATATAGACCAACGGTGTCGGTATCTATGGTCAAGTGATACGTATATTTATCATTTCAATCCGTAATTTAAATATATACGGGTATATATCATTTCAACCCGAAATCTCAAATTCAATTCAAATGAAAATCGCTTGGGTCTATCATTTCAACCCATAACGATTTTCTCCTATTCTATAGATCGTTCGGGTATGTATCATTTCAACCCATAGTGAATTCTATACAATAGGGAACTTGCAGAGTGAGAACAGATATGATAATAATAATAACAGGCATATATTATCAATAACAATATAATATAACAATAGGATATGGTGTCATATCCCACAGGTGAACAGTTACAGATAATAGCATATATAACAATTTAAATAACTACAGCAGCATATTTCAATTGTTGTTTCAATTGAAATCAAACTTAATAAATACAAGAACGTTAATCGTGAGTGATTGCTCACCTTTCGATGCTTGATAGATTGGACGATGAAATTGATTTACGAGATGCAAGCATGACTTCCAAATCAAAGCTAGATTGGCCCGAACCGATGATCAAAGCTGGTCAATAGGAATAGACGAATTCAAATCAGAACTGGATCGATGGATGTAACGACCCGCAAAATCTAATGGTTTTAAAAGTATATTTAACTGAAATTTTGTGAAATTTTAAACAATAAAATTTGAAAATAAAAATTTACTATTTGGAATACGTCTATTTTAATATAGCAACTGGTAAATTTTCATCTGATAACATTGAAGTTTATTTTCCTGTGAAATTTCATTTCAAATCAAACCGGTTAATAACAGTGAATTTAAAAGTTTTCCGAAACCAAAATATGTCAACAGGAGAAAATTTATTTAGAACATTCTGAATCAGACTGCGAAATTCGTTTTGCGAAATTCGGACGTTTCTTACTCCGTTTATCTTAATTCTGACAGAATAGCAGCATTTCTGGTACCGATTATCGACTTTTGATCGGATGATCGTACCACTAATATCTGTATACCGTTTTGATCGTCTCGTCGTGCTGATCACTACGGTATATTTATTTTGTATTTTGAGCTCTGGTACGCGATGGAAGAATTAAAAACTCTACGTCGTACCGGTTCCGAAATGTTGATTATATTCCTTCCTTACGTTTCAAACTTGAAACGCGGTGTCCACTCAAGCTATAAATGGTCCTTACTCTTCAGCTAAAATTTTGGCCGACCGTTGGCATTCATTTAATTTGAACGTCTTATTTGCCTTTGTTACCTCACCCGTTCTTATCGCATTCCATTTATTTTGCCTACAACCTTGCGTATACCATCTACTTTATTCCCCATCTCAACTTACCTTTTCCTCCAGATCTAATAATTTTACCCTCATCCTTCCCACATTAGCCGTAAGCCCTCCTCTTTGATAAAAATAAAATAAAATCATGCATATGTATTTTCCTTCTCCCTGCTAAGCAAACCCATGCAATTCCTTCCACCTTTTTATATGCCACGTCCCACCCCTCTGAACCACCTGACACGCTCATCGACCTCTCCGCCTTATCTCCGATCTTGCCCCACCATAGCAGCCGCCTACAGGCCTTAGTCTCCAACCCGCCACCATTGTTGCTCGCCTCCCCTCCTCCTTATCTTCCTCTTATATAAAGGTATCTATTATATTTTTTTTCATTTTGTTATACTATATTTTATTTTCGTATATCCTAGTTTATGTTTCGAATGTATATTGTTTATATAATATGGGCTCTGTTTCGTTTAAATTTTTATTGCTTATAGTGTTTAGTCTTACCAAGTTTGTTTATATATATATATATATATCTATTCAAATATAATTGTCCATGAATGGAGTCTGCACCTATTTTCGAGCATTGAGCTTACATTGGTATACTGTTAGTTTGGTCTGTATATAAAATATACGATACATGTAATAGATTTGAAAGGTAAAGTTTGTTTATAATATACGTTTATAAAAAAACTTGCTCTGTGCGTTAGTTCATAGGTTTGTGTAGATTTATTGTATAAGCTGATTTCATATATTTGTTTACTAAATCATAGTTTGAGTATATGTGTTATGCGTGTGCATATATATTTATATATATGGGTTGCGTGTGCCAGTATATGTTGCATGTACCTATTGTTTTAGCTGCAGAGTTGTATCATTTTTTTTGTTAGTCTACTATGTATAAGTCATATATATATTATAGTATATAATATATAAGATTCCACCTATCAGTTTACTAAGCTATGTTATATGATAGGGGTTGTATATTTATAATCCGTATTAGTGACATAGAGTTTGTCTACATTACATATATTCTGCATATATATTTGCATATGTATGGGTCTGCATTTGCAATTAGTACAAGGATATGTGTGGGTCTGCATTTGCATATGTATGGGTCTGCATTTGCAATTTGTACAAGGATATGTGTGGGTCTGCATTTGCATATATATGGGTCTGCATTTGAAATTAGTACAAGGATATGTGTGGGTCTGCATTTGTTATATTGTTCGCATTTTTGTTGTTGTTGTTTTGTCATATATATGTTGACAGTCTGCATTGGTAGTTAGTGTGCATTTTGTAGTGTGCATGATAATGATCACGTTGTGACATTTTATTTGAACGGTTAGTGTAGATGCATTAGTTATATAGAATATTATATTTTAAAGGACGTCATATAGCTATATCAGTTTATATGCAGTTTTAACTTTAATCTTTATTTTTTTTACGTTGGTTTCGAATATATGAGGCATTGAAAATAATATATTTGTTTTGATTTATATATATATTTACTATTATTATCATTAATTTTTTTTTTGTATGTGTTTTAAACTTTATAATGATTTTTAAGAAAATATGTACCGATAAAGCTTACGTTTCGCTTTAACTTATAGCAGCTAATTCTAATCGTTCTCATCGATTCCAGCCTTGTTTTGATCGTCAAATTCGTGCCAATCTTACTTTGCTTTGGAATTCGTGCTTGGATTGGTAGCTCGTTCATTGTCTTTTTCTTCTCTAGCATCGAAAGGTGAGCAATCACTCACGATTAACATTCTTTTATTTATTAAATTTGATTTCAATTGAAACGACAATTGAAATATGCTGTTGTAGTTATTTAAATTGTTATATATGCTATTATCTGTATATGTTCACCTGCGACATCTGACACCAGTATCTAGTATTTATACGCCTGTTATTACTATTATCTGTATATGTTCACCTATGACATCTGACACCAGTATCTGTTATTTATATTGATGATATATGCATGTTGTTATATTTTATATTATCTGTTATCACTCTGCAAGTTCCCTGTTAGTATAGAATTCACTATGGGTTGAAATGATACATACCCGAGCGGACTTTAGAATAGGAGAATTTCGTTATGGGTTGAAATGATAAACCCAAGCGATTTTCATTTGAATTGAAATTGGGATTACGGGTTGAAATGATATCTACCCGTATATATTTAAATTTCGGATTGAAATGATAAATATCCGTATCACTTAACCATATGATAAATATATATACAGACACCGTTGGTCCATATATATAAATATTTTAAAAATGAATTCTATGGTTTTGGAAAGAAATATATGGTTTTAACAAATGTTGATTCTTAGAATTTTATATATAAATGGTAATGATATATATAGATTTAATAATGATATTTAATTTAATTAAGATGGATTTAATACATATAATATGTTAAGTATAAAATTTATATTTCAAAATAGATTTTGGTAAAAATTTGTATAAGTTAAGGTTGGGATGATAATTTGAATTTAGTAGAGAATTTTATTTAATTAAACCAATATAAAGCTTATTGAAATTGGAATTTAAGATATGATTTATAACTTGAGTTTGATTTAAATAAATTTAATGAATATTTCTTGTTCAAATAAATTTAAGGAAATATTTAGTAAAAATGAAATTTAAGTCTAGTTAAATGATATTGAAATTATTAAGTGAATATTCCCTGATCAAATAATAATAAAGTTAAAACAAGTGTTATATGAAACTGTTAAATTTAACTTTGAAATGTTGAATATTAAAGCTTTGAAATATATTGAAAATTTAAATGGTATATTCAGAACTGAATTGAATTGATGAATTTGAGCTTTGAATAAATTTGAATTTGGAACTTGAAGTTGATTTGAATCGATTTGCAAGACTTGAGAAAATTAAATGCTTTACTTTATAAATTAATCTATATATACTAATTTGGAAATAGATATATTTGAAATGAAAATGATATCTTGATTTTGAAGTATAAATAAATTTGAAATGACCACGGTGTTATAATATATATTTCTACCTTGTAGATAGTTCTGAAGATCCTTAGAGGATGGTTATCCCAAACATCCTTTAAGTTACTTGTATTTCAGTTGATATTTCACTTGAGTTGGATTTATTAGTATAAGAATGTTAATCCTGACTCGAGTGTTTTGTGTTCTGCTTTACGCTCGGGTCAGACCGAGTGATACAGCATTTGAGACTCACCTTTGGAGTTGGAGTTTCCCTTGGAGATCCAACTATCGCCTCAGCTTCCAGCTTTCCAGCTGATTCGTTCACAGAAGTCATCTGTTTGGATTGGAGACTTCACTGTATTTGCGATATTCTATTGTATTTTATTTCTAACTCTGATGTTTATATAGTAGCTTCATGAACTACTATTTTATCTATTCCGCTGCGTATTATTGTATTACTCTGTGTCTGTGATTCTGTGATTGATTTATTTACTATATATTCTGAGTTTTGCCAAATTTAAATTAACAATCTGATATTTTGAATTATTCAAGTCAGACATGTGTGGATTTATTGTCGATTTGAATGGTCCAAAATACCGGGTCGTTACAGTTGGTATCAGAGCTTTGGCTCTAGGCAAAACTTAGCATATATAGTAAACTTATTACAGAATTGCTTTCGTTCGAGTTTAATCTCTTTCTTTTGACTCGATTTCCTTTGAATTTTGGAACGTTCCCTACAGTTTCAAAATTCATTCTTGTCCCTCTCTATTGGTATTCTTTTGATTCTGGAGTATCCCATAACTCCACGTCGAATGATCTCTATGAGAAAAGGCGATCCCGTCGATCTTTGAATGTTTTGTAAAGGGGTGAAACTCCTTTACAATTGGCATTGATTCACCGGAGATTTATATATCCCTCGGTTTTGATGTTGCCATCTCTTGTTATGTCGAATTCTATCTCTGGCGATCGAATGTCGATTGCCTTAGATTTCCGCATCGATTATATTCTTGAAGTCACGGTTGACCCGGTTAAGGTCGCCCGCGATTTATATAAGTGTATCTATCTACTGTGTTGTAATTAATTATCTCATCTTCGTTCGAGCCTATCTTCGAACTAGAATTCTATTTGATAAGAGTTCCTCTAATTTGAATCTCTATCTTTGTTTGAAATCCATTCTTAAATCATCCTTTGAAAATCGGGTTTGTTTGTATTCTAGAAATTGTTTTCTAAACCGAAATTATAATTTTTATAAGTATGATTATACTCTATATATAAAAGTGAAAATGTTTTCGATAAGGATTATATATACCTTTTAAAAAATAAGAATTTGAATTTTTGAAAGGATTTGAAATTTTGAAGTTATATAAGAAATTGATTTATATAAAAAATGATTTATAACAAAGGATTTGAAATTTGAAATTCGAGAATTGAACTCCGGTATTTTGAAATTGGTTTTAAGATTTTGAAATATATAATAATAGTATGATTTAAAAGTATTTTCCGAATAAGAAATGTTCCAATGATTTTAATGAGTTTCGAATGATTTCGAAGAAATTCCAAAAGAAGTTTGAGAAAATAGAAGTCCAGAACTCACTTATGTCGTTGGAAAATAATTTCGGTAATGAGTGTACGCATCATCGACATTGATTTTCGAGTTTCAGAGTGAGGGATAGGCCACTTCAGTAGCATTGCTACGCGAGTGATTTTGCGAAACCAATTTTGATTTCAAATTCCGAAGTAAGATTTAATATTCGAAAGATATATGTATATATATATATATATTTGAAACGATTTGAAATGAGCCGGTGTTCAGTCCTCGAGTTTTGGATTTGATATAACCCTATCTATTAAAATTGATTTACTGATTTGTTGCCGATTTCCAACTCTTGAATTTGAAAATGATTTCTTCAACTAATTCGAAGGTTCGAGCACTTCCAAATCAAGATTAACTTTTCAAAGCTAAGAAATTTTGACAAGTATAAAGAATATAAGTTTGGTATGTATGTTAAAGTATGTAGTAATATGATTTAAATAAGTTGAAACTGTTGGTTAAGTAAATGAATAAGGCTATTTTGAACTTTTCTAATGACAAATTTAGATGGGAAATGTTTTGAAAAGAATTTGGTCTTCAAAATATTTGGAATAAAATTTAGTTTAAATGTTTTAACTTAGTAACATCTTTATGAAACTATATATTTAACAAGTTGGAATAAATATATAAGTTGTACGTATGTTGTTTATTCGCATAATTAATTTGATCCAGGTTTGAGTACACAAGTTCGAGGTGAAGTACACCATTCCGTGTTAGGATTTTTCATTCGATTCTTGATGGCGAATATTTGATATGGACTTTGGGCTGGATTCTAGAATTCTCTATCATAGTATATGGCTATGCAAGGAGACTGATGGCTTCTAGTCGAGAAACCATATCGAAATCCTCATTAGGGAAGTCGAATGGACAATACTAGTTCGAAAGCGAACTTGTGTGATCGAGCGAGCGATCAAATGTGATTCTGCGAAATGATGACGTATGTACATCTTATATTCTAATATCATTGATATATTTTGACGCTGAAATTGAAAGCTGTCATGTTAGAATATCTTTGCTTACTAAAAGAAAATTTCCAATTTAAATTACAAAGATATATAACCCATAAAAGCAAAGATATTCAATCCCATATGGCTCTTCATACAACGAGATTTATTTTGAAAAATTTGATCCTTATATAAGATGGACCTTACGTAAGTATAAGATGATTTTGAAAACATTTGATTTTGGAAATAAATTGGTTGACTTAAATTAGATTGATTTGGAAATTTGGATTTATTTTCTAAATCTATTATTTTGGAAACTTTGAAACTAAAGATATTTAATTTGAGAAGAAATAATTTGGTAAAATTGTATATGATTTTGAAATTGAACTGATATTGAAACAAATTGAAATTTGAGAACCTTATGTTACTAAACACTTGATTTGGGAGTTGTCGAACTTATATAAAATTGATTGTATGAGTATGAAATTGATTCGAAAACTATAGATTTGAAAAGGTACTCAATTTGAAAGTGAAATCTTATATAATTGAAGTCTATATAAGTATGATTTGATATACTATTGATTTTGGAAAGTATTTGATTTGAAAATTAAATCTTATATATAATGGATTTTATATAAGTACGATATTTGAAAGTGATTTGAAAAGGTAATATATGATACATATTTTCGAAGTAAAGATATGGAAAGTGCCTTCTGCTTGATATCCGATTTGTGGCCACATCTTGGATTCATTCTATCGATATTATTCTCTCTGATTTTGGTTTTCCGGATATGATACTCGAGTGTCCTTCGAATTCCATGGCGTTACCCATGGTCTTATTGTTCTCTCGTGACTGCATAGCGCAACTGCCTGGCTGAGTCTTGCCTAGGGGTACGGATTGTTTCCTGGGGGATCCAGACGTAATCATTGTGTATCCTGCAATCTGTGTAGGTCGCGAATATATGCGCAAATGCTTGGCTGAGTCTTGCCTGGGGGTACGGATTGTTTCCTGGGAGATCCAGGCGTAACCATTGTGTATCCTGCATTCTAATAGTCATCATGGCGTAACTCGCAGGGCTGAGAAAGCTTACGGATATGGATTGTTTCCTGGGGGATCCAGGCGTAACCATTGTGTATCTGCGAACCATGGTTAGACAAAGTTTTTGTTGTGTTTTTGATTGGATTGTACTTTCCATATCTGTTTTTAAAAGTTTTTCCAGTATTTTCACTGGGTGTTGAAACAAGTCTACTAAGTACCTGGAGAATTCTAGTTTTGCGCCTGATCAACGCACTACCAGAGTCTGCAGGAACGAGGATAAACTTGTTGAAACATCGAGTTATAAAAGTATTTTATTATAAAAGTGTTTCCAATAAAAAAATTCTGTATTAATATTCGAAATTGAAATTCTTATGGTTTGAATTAATTATTCATCCCCGATACTATTCTTTTGAATCTACCTTATCTGCTCAACTTTATTTATTCACCTACATTCTGCTTTTCCAAATCCTCCTTCTTTTCCCTGTTGACTATATCCTTTAAAATATTGTTTATTTATATACTACATGGTATAATAGAAAATTTTTAGTGTTTCAGAAGTTATTAATTAATTATAACATATTTAAAGAGAATGATTATTAATTTATTAAAATGTTGGAAGTATCTTGAGATAATAAAAAGTTTTTATTTTGGATTTAAAATTTTCAATAGCTTCTTTGTAAATATAAGTAATAATGTAAATAATTGTTTCCAAAGGAATTTTGAAAGGTATTAAAGTATTAAAGAAAATTAAATTTCAAATGAAGTTTTAAATGAATATTTCAAGTAATATTTCAAGTAAAATTTGTATAGTTTTAAATTAATTATTTAATCTTGACTTTCAATCTATCTTTTTGTCTGGTTGTTTCTATTCTTCTACCTTCTTCCTTTTCGGGGACGAAAAGCTTTGAGTGGGGGAGAGTGTAACGACCCGCAAAATCTAATGGTTTTAAAAGTATATTTAACTGAAATTTTGTGAAATTTTAAACAATAAAATTTGAAAATAAAAATTTACTATTTGGAATACGTCTATTTTAATATAGCAACTGGTAAATTTTCATCTGATAACATTGAAGTTTATTTTCCTGTGAAATTTCATTTCAAATCAAACCGGTTAATAACAGTGAATTTAAAAGTTTTCCGAAACCAAAATATGTCAACAGGAGAAAATTTATTTAGAACATTCTGAATCAGACTGCGAAATTCGTTTCGTGAAATTCGGACGTTTCTTACTCCGTTTATCTTAATTCTGACAGAATAGCAGCATTTCTGGTACCGATTATCGACTTTTGATCGGATGATCGTACCACTAATATCTGTATACCGTTTTGATCGTCTCGTCGTGCTGATCACTACGGTATATTTATTTTGTATTTTGAGCTCTGGTACGCGATGGAAGAATTAAAAACTCTACGTCGTACCGGTTCCGAAATGTTGATTATATTCCTTCCTTACGTTTCAAACTTGAAACGCGGTGTCCACTCAAGCTATAAATGGTCCTTACTCTTCAGCTAAAATTTTGGCCGACCGTTGGCATTCATTTAATTTGAACGTCTTATTTGCCTTTGTTACCTCACCCGTTCTTATCGCATTCCATTTATTTTGCCTACAACCTTGCGTATACCATCTACTTTATTCCCCATCTCAACTTACCTTTTCCTCCAGATCTAATAATTTTACCCTCATCCTTCCCACATTAGCCGTAAGCCCTCCTCTTTGATAAAAATAAAATAAAATCATGCATATGTATTTTCCTTCTCCCTGCTAAGCAAACCCATGCAATTCCTTCCACCTTTTTATATGCCACGTCCCACCCCTCTGAACCACCTGACACGCTCATCGACCTCTCCGCCTTATCTCCGATCTTGCCCCACCATAGCAGCCGCCTACAGGCCTTAGTCTCCAACCCGCCACCATTGTTGCTCACCTCCCCTCCTCCTTATCTTCCTCTTATATAAAGGTATCTATTATATTTTTTTTCATTTTGTTATACTATATTTTATTTTCGTATATCCTAGTTTCTGTTTCGAATGTATATTGTTTATATAATATGGGCTCTGTTTCGTTTAAATTTTTATTGCTTATAGTGTTTAGTCTTACCAAGTTTGTTTATATATATATATATATATATATATATATCTATTAAAATATAATTGTCCATGAATGGAGTCTGCACCTATTTTCGAGCATTGAGCTTACATTGGTATACTGTTAGTTTGGTCTGTATATAAAATATACAATACATGTAATAGATTTGAAAGGTAAAGTTTGTTTATAATATACGTTTATAAAAAAACTTGCTCTGTGCGTTAGTTCATAGGTTTGTGTAGATTTATTGTATAAGCTGATTTCATATATTTGTTTACTAAATCATAGTTTGAGTATATGTGTTATGCGTGTGCATATATATTTATATATATGGGTTGCGTGTGCCAGTATATGTTGCATGTACCTATTGTTTTAGCTGCAGAGTTGTATCATTTTTTTTGTTAGTCTACTATGTATAAGTCATATATATATTATAGTATATAATATATAAGATTCCACCTATCAGTTTACTAAGCTATGCTATATGATAGGGGTTGTATATTTATAATCCGTATTAGTGACATAGAGTTTGTCTACATTACATATATTCTGCATATATATTTGCATATGTATGGGTCTGCATTTGCAATTAGTACAAGGATATGTGTGGGTCTGCATTTGCATATGTATGGGTCTGCATTTGCAATTTGTACAAGGATATGTGTGGGTCTGCATTTGCATATATATGGGTCTGCATTTGAAATTAGTACAAGGATATGTGTGGGTCTGCATTTGTTATATTGTTCGCATTTTTGTTGTTGTTGTTTTGTCATATATATGTTGACAGTCTGCATTGGTAGTTAGTGTGCATTTTGTAGTGTGCATGATAATGATCACGTTGTGACATTTTATTTGAACGGTTAGTGTAGATGCATTAGTTATATAGAATATTATATTTTAAAGGACGTCATATAGCTATATCAGTTTATATGCAGTTTTAACTTTAATCTTTTTTTTTTTACGTTGGTTTCGAATATATGAGGCATTGAAAATAATATATTTGTTTTGATTTATATATATATTTACTATTATTATCATTAATTTTTTTTTGTATGTGTTTTAAACTTTATAATGATTTTTAAGAAAATATGTACCGATAAAGCTTACGTTTCGCTTTAACTTATAGCAGCTAATTCTAATCGTTCTCATCGATTCCAGCCTTGTTTTGATCGTCAAATTCGTGCCAATCTTACTTTGCTTTGGAATTCGTGCTTGGATTGGTAGCTCGTTCATTGTCTTTTTCTTCTCTAGCATCGAAAGGTGAGCAATCACTCACGATTAACATTCTTTTATTTATTAAATTTGATTTCAATTGAAACGACAATTGAAATATGCTGTTGTAGTTATTTAAATTGTTATATATGCTATTATCTGTATATGTTCACCTGCGACATCTGACACCAGTATCTAGTATTTATACGCCTGTTATTACTATTATCTGTATATGTTCACCTATGACATCTGACACCAGTATCTGTTATTTATATTGATGATATATGCATGTTGTTATATTTTATATTATCTGTTATCACTCTGCAAGTTCCCTGTTAGTATAGAATTCACTATGGGTTGAAATGATACATACCCGAGCGGACTTTAGAATAGGAGAATTTCGTTATGGGTTGAAATGATAAACCCAAGCGATTTTCATTTGAATTGAAATTGGGATTACGGGTTGAAATGATATCTACCCGTATATATTTAAATTTCGGATTGAAATGATAAATATCTGTATCACTTAACCATATGATAAATATATATACAGACACCGTTGGTCCATATATATAAATATTTTAAAAATGAATTCTATGGTTTTGGAAAGAAATATATGGTTTTAACAAATGTTGATTCTTAGAATTTTATATATAAATGGTAATGATATATATAGATTTAATAATGATATTTAATTTAATTAAGATGGATTTAATACATATAATATGTTAAGTATAAAATTTATATTTCAAAATAGATTTTGGTAAAAATTTGTATAAGTTAAGGTTGGGATGATAATTTGAATTTAGTAGAGAATTTTATTTAATTAAACCAATATAAAGCTTATTGAAATTGGAATTTAAGATATGATTTATAACTTGAGTTTGATTTAAATAAATTTAATGAATATTTCTTGTTCAAATAAATTTAAGGAAATATTTAGTAAAAATGAAATTTAAGGCTAGTTAAATGATATTGAAATTATTAAGTGAATATTCCCTGATCAAATAATAATAAAGTTAAAACAAGTGTTATATGAAACTGTTAAATTTAACTTTGAAATGTTAAATATTAAAGCTTTGAAATATATTGAAAATTTAAATGGTATATTCAGAACTGAATTGAATTGATGAATTTGAGCTTTGAATAAATTTGAATTTGGAACTTGAAGTTGATTTGAATCGATTTGCAAGACTTGAGAAAATTAAATGCTTTACTTTATAAATTAATCTATATATACTAATTTGGAAATAGATATATTTGAAATGAAAATGATATCTTGATTTTGAAGTATAAATAAATTTGAAATGACCACGGTGTTATAATATATATTTCTACCTTGTAGATAGTTCTGAAGATCCTTAGAGGATGGTTATCCCAAACATCCTTTAAGTTACTTGTATTTCAGTTGATATTTCACTTGAGTTGGATTTATTAGTATAAGAATGTTAATCCTGACTCGAGTGTTTTGTGTTCTGCTTTACGCTCGGGTCAGACCGAGTGATACAGCATTTGAGACTCACCTTTGGAGTTGGAGTTTCCCTTGGAGATCCAACTATCGCCTCAGCTTCCAGCTTTCCAGCTGATTCGTTCACAGAAGTCATCTGTTTGGATTGGAGACTTCACTGTATTTGCGATATTTTGTTGTATTTTATTTCTAACTCTGATGTTTATATAGTAGCTTCATGAACTACTATTTTATCTATTCCGCTGCGTATTATTGTATTACTCTGTGTCTGTGATTCTGTGATTGATTTATTTACTATATATTCTGAGTTTTGCCAAATTTAAATTAACAATCTGATATTTTGAATTATTCAAGTCAGACATGTGTGGATTTATTGTCGATTTGAATGGTCCAAAATACCGGGTCGTTACAATGGAGATGATTGATATAGGTGGACTTATATATATAACTATACCTAACTATATATATATATATAATCGAATTCTAAATTCAAACATATATTAAATTAAATATAGATGTAAATTCAAACATCATTGTTTTAATTCAAAACACATATATTAAAATCTAACATATAGACATAATAAAATTTGAAATAACTACTTATATAGATATCTACAAACATATCACTTTGTATATCTACAACATAAAACAACAATATATATATAAACCTTTAATTTAAATCTATATACATTTCAACATTAAAATAACCAAATATGTAAACAGTTTAAAATCAATAGTTATCACAAAACCAATATAAACTTACTTTATTAAAGTGTATAAATTCAAACCGGTCCAATACAAACTTACACAAACTATATATACAACAACTAAGTTATACAAAATTTGTATAAACTGACATAATATAACTGTCATATCATACTTATACTAACATGTTTCAGGATTTGTACAAACTAACATTTCACTAGCATGTACTATAATATACTATACTGTGACAATACATAATACAACCTTTCATTTCCTATATTTATAACTACACCCAGGTTATACAACTTACATAAAAAAAATTATTATAATATGCTGACCGTCATAAACTTACATATATAGTCATGCGAACAAAAAATTTGTTTTTCTCTTTTTTTCATAATTTATAAAATATGGACATCTAAACTTTTATAAATATGTATATATAGACCTAACACATTATATAAAATTGGAATTTACATTATACTTCTTTGCAAACAGAATGGTTTACTTTATATATAAATTTACATTATTATATCTAAATAAACATGTTGGCAAATAAAAAATATCAATATAGTACATATATATATACGATCAGATATCAACTATGTATATATAAGAAAAATGATCCTCAACAAGCACCAGGTCATATATAAGCTATTATAACACATATATATCATTATTCATATACTGTAGAAAACAGGCTTTATAACTGTTATACGTCTAGTATACTAAAACAGAGAATAATCAATTATAAACTCGTCTCACAAGTTTATCAAATAGATTTCTACTACTCTAGAAGTCTGTATTAGTTAATTTAAGTAATAGTTATGTCGTAATTAAATTACAACAACAAATTAACAACTATAGTAATAATCACTATAGTGCTAAATCAATCGATATACTATTTAATGAAATAGTATACCGCAGAAAGAAAATAAATATATATATATATAAATCTAACCGGTTGAAGAAGGAAATTCCGTCTGAGGCTTGTCGTGACAATTTCCTTAAGACTTTATTTAAAGTCTTCCAAGATACAACAGACGTAATTTGCACGAGATTGTAACGAGTATGTCAACTCTGTGATATATTATTTAGAGCAGTAGCGAAGGAAGAAGCAGAAGAAATTAGACTGGAATGGAATGAGAATGTGACCAGTATTCTCTTCTATTTATAATTTCGTCCGCACCCCTTCGAACAGTCGCGTCTTCCTGAAAGGTTGCACATGTTGCCTTTCATTGCTGCTATTCATTAACGGGCCGCACCCGTGCGCTCCTGCTGCTGCTATAAGCCGCACCCGTTCGCGTCTAACGGGTCGCACCCGCTTCCGGCTGCGTCTGTTCGCCAAAAACCCACGCCCGCTTCAGAAGTCGCACCCCCTCAGTCAATCCGCGTCTTTTTGAACAGATTCGCACTTGTTCGTATAGCCTGCAACTGTCAGAAAGCCCGGCCCAGTTTTGCAGTAAAAATAGGATCATATTAGACCCGAACCCGAGCCCGGCCCGGTTCGGTTCGGTCGGACGGACGGCGGCGGCGGCGCACACGCGTGTGTGGTGGTGATGCATGATCTTCCTCCTCACAACGAAGCAAACATTTGGGTGCCCAAGACCCCAACTCCTTCATTGCAAAGCTATTAATATACTAGAATAGCTTTGCAATTTTGGCGATGTGGGACTTATGTAATTTCATTCAATTTAGGAATTCCAAAAATCCCCCACATGAATGATAATATACATATCCCCCACACAAAGCGAAATATCACAAAGTACATATGGAATAATGCTTTATCGTGGATAAGTAGATATTTCACTTTGAACTTTCCCTAGTTAAAACTTATCGGATCTACTTGGCTAATCGGTGAATTATTTCATCTTGAACCGTCGGCCTTTATTGTATATCCAGACAATAAGCTTTATGAAGCATTGATTCCCTTCTCATCCAATCTCTTGGTTGTGTTCATTTTGGTCCTGAACAAATTGTTTGGTTCTGCGAGTGTTTACAGAAAATATAAGCCTTTAATATTCTCATAGAGCCGACCCAGCTCATACTAACATAGATGATCGCAACCATTAAGAGTATCCTACATATACTCCACTTGTTATATTCAAGATATGGTCATCATTAAAAACATAGTTTTAACCTTTAAATACTTCTGTAGGCATGCATTTATATTGTGCACCATAGGAATGGAGTTGGACTATGTCCAAGCAAATGCATTACGTCTTGAGTTACTCAGAACTGGTTTGCCTATTGATCCTAGTCCTTGGGATCTTCAGTCGCTAGGATAGGTTTCCGTATAAGATAACTCTTGGTGGTTTTAGGCTTTTAAACCCATTCCCCTCGATGCGCAGTCAATTTTCTCTCTTGATAAACCTTTAGTAAATGGATCCGCTAGGTTATCATTTGTTCTCACATAATCTATGGAAATAGTTCTATTTGAGAGTAACTGCCTAACTGTGTTATGGCGTCGACGAATGTGTCGTGACTTTCCATTATACACAAAGTTGTGCGCTCTGCTTAGCGCAGCTTGGTTATCACAGTGTATACATATGGCCGGTACAGGTTTAGGCCAAAATAGAATATCTTCTAAAAAATGACGAAGCCATTCTGCTTCTTCGCCTGCTTTATCTAAAGCGATGAACTCCGATTCCATAGTGGATCGAGCTATGCATGTTTGTTTAGTAGACTTCCATGACACTGCTGCCCCTGCTAAGGTAAAGGCATAACCACTTGTTGATTTTGATTCCTCTGAATCAGCAATCCAGTTTGCATCACTATATCCTTCTAAGACGGCAGGATATTTTTCATAATGTAAGGAATAATTTGTGGTATTTTTTAAATATCCAAGCACTCTCATTAGTGCTTTCCAGTGTTCCTTTCCTGGATTGCTTGTATATCTGCTCAGTCGACTTACTGCATAAGCTATATCTGGTCTTGTGCAATTCATGAGATACATGAGACATCCTATTACACGAGAGTATTCCAGTTGTATTACACTCTCATTGGTGTTTTTATGCGGTACTTCTGATGGATTAAAAGGTGTTCTCACTCCTTTAATTCCATAGTATTGGAATTTTTCAATCACTTTGTCTACATAGTGTGACTGAGACAATTCAATTCCATTAGGTGTTCTTATTATTTTGATTCCCAGAATAACATCTGCAACTCCTAAGTCTTTCATATCGAAATTGCTAATTAACATCTTCTTTATGGTCTCTATTACCTGAGTATTTGGACCAAATATTAACATATCGTCTACATATAAACAAATCATCACATATGATTGTCCAATTTGTTTATAATAAACACATTTATCAAATTCATATATACGAAAACCATTTCTCATCATGACACTATCAAATTTTGCGTGCCATTGTTTTGGAGCTTGTTTTAGTCCGTATAATGATTTTACTAATCTACAGACTTTGTTTTCATTTCCTTTGGAAACAAAACCTTCAGGTTGCTCCATGTAGATCTCCTCATCGAGATCTCCATTTAAGAACGCTGTCTTTACATCCATTTGATGAATTTCTAGATTATAGATCGATGCAATTGCTATTAGCATTCTTATAGAGGTTATTCGTGTTACCGACGAATATGTATCAAAGAAGTCTACTCCTTCTTTTTGACGATATCCTTTGGCTACTAATCTGGCTTTATACTTATCGATAGAGCCATCTGCTTTCATTTTCTTTTTGAAAATCCATTTGCAGCCAATAGGTTTTATTCCAGGTGGAATATCAACAATTTCCCAAGTTTTATTACTTAGAATTGAATCAATCTCACTTTGGATTGCTTCTTTCCAACATGAAGGTTCAGAAGATGACATTGCTTCCTTGTACGTTTGAGGTTCATGTTCTAACACATATGTGAAAAAATCTGAACCATATGTCTTGGAAGTCCTAGCCCTTACGCTTCTTCTTGGTTCAACTTCCTCACTCTCATGATGAGTTTCATCTTCATGTGAATTGCTTGATTCTTCTCTTGTCCTTTTAGGGACATTATTCCCTTCATTCCTTTTGTGTGGAAACACGTCTTCAAAGAATGAGGCATCTCTTGATTCCATGATTGTATTTACATGAACATCAGCTATATCAGACTTGAATACCAAAAATCTGTAGGCACTGCTACTTTGGGCTGGCCCTAGATAGTAACAATCTACTGTTTTTGGTCCAAGTTTGACTTTCTTGGGAGGTGGAACTGGAACTTTTGCCAAGCACCCCCACACTTTGAGGTATTTAAAGCTTGGTTTGTGTCCTTTCCATAACTCATATGGAATTGTTCCTGTTTTATTGTGAGGGACTTTATTTAATATGTGATTAGACATATTTAAGGCTTCCCCCCACAAGTTCGTCGGTAGACCAGATGTTAAAAGCATGGCATTAATCATGTCTTTCAACGTTCTGTTCTTCCTCTCGGCTACACCATTTTGTTGTGGTGAATATGGAGCTGTTGTTTGATGAATTATACCATTTTCGGCACAGAACTGTTCAAATGGTGATTCATATTCTCCACCTCGATCAGATCTCAATATCTTGATCTTTTTATTTAACTGATTTTCTACCTCAGCCTTGTACTTTATAAATGATGTAATTGCTTCATCTTTACTATTCAAAAGATATACATAGCAATATCGCATATAATCGTCAATAAACGTGATAAAGCACTTTTTCCCACCTCTTGTAGGTAACGATTTAAAATCACATAAGTCTGTATGAACCAAACCTAGTGGTTCGGTGCTTCTATCAACAGATTGAAATGGTTTTTTAACCATTTTTGCTTCTACACATGTCTCACATTGGTAGTTCTTATCTACTTGGAATTTCGGAATTAATCCCAAGTTTGATAATGTTTTCATTTTTCGGAAGTTTACGTGTCCTAATCTATCATGCCATAGTAAAATTTCATGCTCAAGCAAGTAAGAAACTTCAATTTTATTAATAGCACAATCAAAATACATAGTTTTATTGCCGATAACGGCTACATTTGCCTTAAATAGGCCATCACATAAATATCCCCTTCCGATATACATTCCAGCTTTGGACAGAACCATCTTCTCTGACTCGAACACCATTTTGAATCCTTTCTTTGATAGTACTGAACCAGAGATCAGATTCTTGCGTATGTCTGGAACGTGGAGCACGTCATTCAACTTGACATTTTTTCTAGAAGTAAACTTGAGGATTACTGTGCCATTGCCTTCGATCATGGAAACAGCAGAATTACCCATGTAGAGTTTTTCTTCCTGATCGAATTTTTGATATGTTGAAAACATGGATTTATCAGAGCAGACATGACGAGTAGCTCCTGTGTCCACCCACCATTGGTTAGGATTCTGAACCAAATTGCATTCAGATATAACTGTCGAAAAGTTGGACTCGTCTACTTCCGTATTGTCAACTATGTTTGCCTATGAGTTGCGTTCCTTCTTGTGTCTGCAATCTCTAGCGGCGTGTCCCATTTTTCCACAAACCCAACATTCGCCATTAAACTTCTTGGTTTTTTATCTTTGGGTTTGTTTTCAGGAGCTTTCCTCTTCTTTGAGAAGTTCTTCTTTTTTTTGAAGTGGCCTTTATTTTTGTTCTTCCACCCTTCTGTTACCAACGCCTCCTCGCTTTGTTTGGTAATTCCGCGGTTATCTGCCTCAATTTTTAATCGTACGATGAGGTCCTGCAAAGAAATCTCTTTCTTTTTATGCTTTAGATAGTTGCGGTAGTCTCTCCATGACGGCGGCAGTTTTCCCGTGATGGCTTCAACCAAAAACGATTCTCCAACCTTATGACCTTCCGCTTCGAGTTCATGAATGATGATTTGCAGTTCATGCAGTTGAGCAGTCACCGGTTTGGAGTCGACCATCTTGTAGTCCATGAATTTGTCTACAATGAATTTCTTAAGACTGATATTCTGCGTCTTGTACTTCGTGGCAAGTGCATTCCAGAGTGCTTTTGCTGTCTTTAGAGGTTGATATACTTTGTATAGCACCTTGTCGAGACAATTCAGAATATAGTTTCTGCATAGGAAATCGGAATGCTTCCACGTAGCAACATCTGATTCCTTGCCTGTTGCAGGAATCGGTTCCTCCTCCTCGAGATACCGTTGCAGACCGAGTGTGGTGATATAGAATAACATCTGATTCTTCCATGTTAGAAAGTCGTCACCATCTCCTTTAAAAGGATCGGGCCTGTTGTGTGTAGTAGCCTTTGTTGAGAGCTCTATTGTTGCCATCTCTGTTTTAGTTAAAACAGGGAAGTCTTGAGATGTTATACATCTAGTATACTAAAACAGAGAATAATCAATTATAAACTCGTCTCACAAGTTTATCAAACAGATTTATACTACTCTAGAAGTCTGTATTAGTTAATTTAAGTAATAGTTATGTCGTAATTAAATTACAACAACAAATTAACAACTATAGTAATAATCACTATAGTGCTAAATCAATCGTTATACTATTTAATGAAATAGTATACCGCAGAAAGAAAAGAAATATATATATATATATCTAACCGGTTGAAGAAGGAAATTCCGTCTGAGGCTTGTCGTGACAATTTCCTTAAGACTTTATTTAAAGTCTCCCAAGATACAACAGACGTAATCTGCACGAGATTGTAACAAGTATGTCAACTCTGTGATATATTATTTAGAGCAATAGAGAAGGAAGAAGCAGAAGAAATTAGACTGGAATGGAATGTGATCAGTATTCTCTTCTATTTATAATTTCGTCTGCACCCCTTCGAAAAGTCGTGTCTGCCTGAAAAGTTGCACCTGTTGCCTTTCATTGCTGCTGTTCATTAACAGGCCGCACCCGCTTCCGGCTGCGTCTGTTCGCCAAAAACCCGCGCCCGCTTCAGAAGTCGCACCTGTCAGAAAGCCCCTAGGATCATATTAGACCCGAACCCAAACCCGGTTCGGTCGGACGGCGGCGCGCGTGTGGTGGTGATGCATGATCTCCCTCCTCACAACGAAGCAAACATTTGGGTGCCCTAAGGCCCCAACTTCTTCATTGCAAAGCTATTAATATACTAGAATAGCTTTGCAATTTTGGCGATGTGGGACTTATGTAATTTCATTCAATTTAGGAATTCCAACAATAACCATATATAAAATCAACACTTAACTTATAACTTGTATAAACTTCTTTATAATATATAGACCAAACATATATTACAAACCTATGAATATTTAAAACTAATTTATATATAACTTAGATTGTATGCAACTTATAATAGCTATGCACGAAACTAATATATGATCTGACAAATGCTACTTTATGTAACTAACACATATCTGTCAGAAAAAAAAAACAAATTAAATAAACTAACCTATTTATACCTAACGAAGAAGAAAGGACAATGGGTAGTTAACCTTCTGATGTAGGCTGGAAGCGAACAGACGGGAGGCGGTGGCGAATAGGGAAGAGGGAAAGGAGGCCGAGGAGACGAGCTGAGGCAGTGGAATGATGGCGTGGGTTGGAGATGAGGCTGCGCCTCAGTGGCACGGAGGAGGTCACGCGACATATGGTGATGAAGTGTTGGAGGTGGAGAGTGTTGGTCGGTGGGCAAGAAGGGGAAAGATGAACGGCAAAATGGAGGAGAGGGTATGCTTGATGGTGGGTATGGTTTGTGATGGAGATAAAATGAAGACATGCAGGCTTTTTGAATAGGCTCAGGGACCTATTAGGCTAGACGTTTAACATGCATTAGCATAAATGAACATAAGTGAATAAGGAAATAAACGAGCCGGTTAAAATATTAGAAATAAATTTAGAAATATCAAAGGGTTAGTAACGGTCACAATTAAATTTTGGGAATTGAAAAAGGCTACTGTCTATTGAAATTAAACGGTGGAATATGGAAGAGACGTTGGAAATCAAAAGTTAGAATTCGGTCCCGGTACGAAAATGCTGCTATTTCATCGAAAATAAGATCGACGGAGCAATAACAGCCCAAATTTTGAGAAACGAAATATGACGTCTTGCTCAGAAGATGATTTACAAATTTTCTATGTAAAAATATTCAGGTTTGAAAAATGTTTTGTTACCATCAATTTTTAACTGATTGAAATTGAAATAGAATTACACAATAAAATTTACTTGGATACTTTCTGATGAAAATTTATCATTTGCTATATTAAAATAGACGTATTCCAAATATCAAATTTTCATTTAATTACGTTATAAAACTATTAAAATTTCCGGGTTGTTACACTGACATTGATATACGTTGCTATGCCGTACGGAAAAACCCAAACGGAGCTAGAAACGTCCGAATTTCGCGAAACGGATTATGCAGTCTTATTCAGAGTGTTCTAAATAAATTTTCTCATGTTGACATATTTAGGTTTTGGAACACTTTTAAATTCAACTGTTATTAACTGATTTAAACTGAATTTCTAGCGACTGATAGAACATCTATATTATTCGACGAAAATTTGACATTTGCTATGTCTAGATGGACGCATAGCAAATACCAAATTTCTGTCATAAAATTCTATTGTTTGTTTTAAATGGTCGATTTCAATTATTATATTCAATAATATATACCTTTTTTATTTCAAAATAAACCATATTTCAAATTAATATAATTGAATATTCATTGGTTTATAAAAAAAATTAGTTCCATAATTAAAATGCTAATATTAACTAATGCAGTATAAATTCTCAATTTTCTCAATTTCTGAATCGTTTAACTAATTAAGTCTTATTAAATTAAATTTATATATCTTTCCTTTTATGTAAAATCCAATTACATTAAATTTTATTAACAAATTAATTTCAATAGGTTGATATGTAAGATGAGCAAAACCAAGACTAAGATTTAAATAAGTTTGAATACATAATTATACATTAATTGTTTACAGATAGATTAGAAGTTAATTTACAATAAAACCCCATTCCAGTTAATCATAAATTTATTTCATGCTTTACACAATATTAAATCTATCCAATTAAACTTTTATTAAACCATGCGTTTGAAATCACATAAAATAGTTGACACTTTATTAAATCAAAATCAGATGTTATAATTCAAAGTAAATTTTATTTAAAATCATAAATTTTTAATTTCTTACCGTATTAAATTCTAAAATTTGAATTTTCTTCTTTTTCGAAAAATACGAGTCGTTACAAAACATGTCTTATTTCAACATATAAATAGAAATTTAAACCATATTCTCTATTACTACATGAGCCTAAACATCTTACCACTAGTTTACATCTTCTTCTTCCTACCTCCAAACAAAATTAAACAAATTGCATATCGAATCTAATCCAAAATAAATAAAATGAATATAAAAACGAACATCGTAAAGAAAGCTACGCAAATATACCAAAGTTATCGTGAAATTTGGCATTTTCAAGCCAAGGAATTTTTGCACAGCGAAGGAGGAGGAGGATTCACCACGGATCGAAGAAGATACATGGCTGATTGGTGAGTGGGACTTATCCTATTTGTCTATATATTAGAAAGATATTGTAATTCATCCCTTATGGTTGTAAAACATGTTATAAATGATGTAACTGAAATTTAAAAAGTGGGTTTTATTGTATAAACATGATTAGGGGTAGTACACCATCGCTAGAATTAAAAATCTAATTTTTATCGATTGTAATTAGTAAAAAATAATCTCCTTCTAGTTAAAAAGTGAGAAATACTATATTATTCAAAATCTTATATATTATATATAAAGACTATAGTTCTATATGACTCGAATCCACTAATGGTGTTCATTTATCGAACGGGTGTATGGATTGATCAAAAAATACATTAGTAGTTCTACGAACGTAGACAGTCCATTTTAATCCAATAGTGAAATGGTGATGATATAATAATCACGAAGCATAAATGTATAGAGGAGGTCATTCAGACCCTCATGGTGATCATTGATCAACCTAGATCGATGTATGGAGGTCAGGATTTGGCAGGAAGCGGCCGACGGTGGTAATAAGGGGCAGAGCATCGGGGCAGTGGCAAGGATGGCATCGAGACTGGAATAGCACGAGGAAGTCTCTGGTGAGGTTGGATCGGTGGCATCGGGGCAGTGGCAAGGATGGCGTCGAGACTGGAATAGCACGAGGAAGTCTCTGGTGAGGTTGGATCGGTGGCATAGTGGTCGTGGCAGCGACAGTTAGTAGAAAAGTGTGGCGACTGGAGCTTTGAGATGGAGTGTCAAGGAAGGTTAGGTATTGTGCAGGATGTAAATAAATAAAATAAGAAATAAATAGAATAAATAAATTACGATATTATCCCCCATCTTTAAATACTTATAACTCTTGCATACGACCTCTATTTCACGCGTGGTTCGTGGCATCGTGACTATGGTGAGACAAAGAACGTTTTGGTATGTCGTTTGCTATGTTCTAAGACACTTTCAAATATTGTCTTTTTTAGTAGAATTAGATATGCGTTGTTCGATATGATGATACCGAGCTAAGACATTTTGTTCCTCAGTAGCAAGTCGCTTACGCTTGGGCGATAGTGGGCTCAGACATTTTGTTCCTTAATAGCGAGTCGCTTACGATTTAAGGATAGCGAGCTAAGACATAGAGTTCTTCAGTGGTGAGTCATTCACAATTTGACGATAATGTGCTGGGACATGTTATTCCCTAATAACGAGCCGCTTATTATTTGGTGATAGTGGGTTGAGATATTGTCTTCCTCGGTAGCGAGTCGCTTATGATTTAACGATAGCGGGCTGAGACATAAAGTTCCTCAATAGCGAGTTGCTTACGATTTGACGATAGCGGCCTGGGACATGTAGTTCTCTAGTAGCAAGTCGTTCACGATTTGGCGATGGTGGGCTAACACATATAGTTTCTCAATAGTGAGTTGCATACGTTTTCGGCAATAACGAGTTTGGACTTTGAGCTAATCATGTTTTAGTAGGTCTTCGGCATGCGAGTTGGGACTTTGGATTCCAACGAGTGCATATGATTAGATATGGGTTAGATTTTAGTGAGACCTTATCCTATGTTGTTTGTAATGACCCATATTTTACGTATCAGGAAATCGGAAAATATTATTATTTAATTCATATGAGGTTGTACGACTCTAACACTTTATGAAATGATTATTAGGGACATTTTCTATCCTTAGAATTTTTGTCGGACGGTTTGGACCTAAAAATTCTTATAAGGCATATAAATATTGATAGGGATTGAATTAGAGTCTGAAATCACTGGGATTGAATTAGAGTCTGAAATCACTTTCATTCGATCGGGATTATGGTTTTTCTTTCTATAGAATGGTCATAACAAGAAAACAAACTTATCGGTTATGAGATATGGCCATTTTAAGTTTTTTTGCTACTGAATAGATTAGTGGGCAATTAAATTAAGCTCATACTTAGGCCTACTAACTAATTTTAGATTGGTGCCTAATTGGGACTGATGGGATAGATCCATCCCATTTCCCACTCCCAAAAATAGTTCCAAACCTTTATTTTAGTTATTACCTTCTCGCTTATTTTATACTTGTGATATTTATTATATTTTTTCCGATGCGTTGTGAGATATATGACATGTTCTGTGATTGTTTCTCTTCTTTTCACCCTTGGATATCGTCATATATCAACCGGGCACCGCAATAGCGCGCTCTTTAGGTATATTGGGTACCGAAGGTGTAGGGCAGTCGTCACATTGTCACTATAGAATGTTTAGCTAACTTATTAGGTACAGATGACACGGGTTAAGGTATGGTTTTCGAGCATAAGTGTTGTTTTACTAGCTTATTAGTATTATACACTTTTATGATGCGTTTCACTCAGCAGAGCTATGTTTGACACCCTCTATCATTTTTTTTCTTTTTAGATTTACTCTGATAGGTCGATAAAGAGGATTAGTGGTGACTTGGAGACATGAAGGTGCGATGGAGACGTGCATTTATTTTATGTTAGCTATCTGCTATTTTATCTTAGTTATTCCTAGATATTTGGCTAGTTTTGTTACTCAATGGTACAGAAATGTTGTATGTTAATATCAATATAAGAAATAACTAAATTATATTATCAAAGTGATAAACAAAATACTTATTTAATGACTAAACTAAAAGAAATGTTGATTAAAAGAAATGTTGTGAATCATGTTGTTATTTTAGTTATGTAAAATAATAATCTATTCTTTTAAACCATTAATTCATACCTCGGTACTTTTAATTTATAATAAAACTTTTCGAAAAATAATTAACATTTTCCTCAAAACGACGATAAATATAATAAAAAAATTAATCAAAATATTGTATATTTTTATCCATTAATCAATATAAATTATAAATATACATAACTAAAATTTAATATTTTCACAAAACGTATTAACTAAAAATATCTATTATTTATCAAAATTAAAGACTATAGTTGTAACGACCCGCACTACAACAAACTGGACTACTGATAGCGTTTGAATAACGCTATAGAAACTTTTCATAACGGTGTAAAGAACCCAGTTTAACAACATGCTATAGTAGATAAAAAAAATATAATAGCACAAATGTAAACGCTATGGAAAATTAACATTTTATAGCATTTCTAAAACGCTATAAAAATATCAAATAATATGAAAATAAATCAGAACCTATAAATGGGTTGCCATAGCAATTCTTGCTTTGCTATCTTATATTTGGTGTACCAATCTGTGGCACTTTTGCAATGCTATAAAATTATATATTGTTTTTAGCATTTTGATTGGATCTCTGTCCTACCTAGGGATGGCAATGGGGCGGGTCTAGGGTCCAAATCCGATCGACCCGCCCCTGTTTTGGTCCATCCAGACCTGCCTCATTGGGTCATTGGGGCGGGTAGACCCGTGACCCGTTCTTAAGTGCTCCGGGTCTAGGGTCGGGTCGGGGCTCGGCTGACCCACCCCAACCCGACCCGCACTACTAACATCTCATGAAACTGCTTTATTACTATATTGATTTATTAAGCTTCTTAGATATAAGTGATTCTAGCATGGATATTAAAATGTTCCAATCAATAATCTATAGAAAAAATTAGAGTATTAAGTTGCGTCATTGATAATTATACAATAACATATGTATATATTTTCTGAATTGTTATTGTAGACATCATTTTTATTAACTTCCCTTAGACACATTGTTTTTTGTATTTCATGTATTATTTGGTGATAACAAGTATAAACAAATAAATATATGTACGTTGGTACACAATTTTGAATCAATATATAGAGACTCATCGGGTCTTGGGGCGGGGCGGGTCTACCCTGACCCATACGGATCCCGGATACGGGGCAAAATTCCAGACCCACACCGGATCTACGGGGCGGGTCTGGGGCGATGTCTAAAAAATCCGGAACGGGTATGAAGCATTAAAAACCCGTCCCAACCCGCCCCATTGCCATTCCTAGTCCTACCATCCATTTATTCATTCTGTACTACATTGTAGCATTTCACACATATACATGAAATATATTTTCGCATATAACTGAACAAAACCAAAAGACAACATATTTGAAAACAAAATGAACATAAAATATTAAAATATAATCAATTTTACACTGTGTTCCTACATACAATAATTGTGGTAATATTTCAATGACAAGTATTTCAAGCGATCATAAAAGAGTACATGATTATCATTAATTGCTTGAGACAAAATACAAGACTATCCAAATCAAAACCATGGGCCCGAAAAATGTAAAAACCCATATGAAGCAATCGGCTTTGCAAAAATATTTTATGCAGCAACTTTTTTGATTCATTATTTTCCTGCATTTAGACAAAGAAACAATTAATATAAGATATAAACACATGAAAACTCGCAATAGATAACATCGATTAGTGTGATGGCCTATAATCATAATAATATAATATAAGCAGACATTAACATTATCATAAAAGCTTAGGATAATTCCTTCAGTCAGTTTTGTAGGTAAGTGAAATATACATCTTTTGCATAAATCAGACAAAAGCTAAAATACATGGTCAAAGTAAAAGGTAAAAAAATTCCTGTTTCCTATAAAGTCCAAATTATCACCATTTTGGGGAACAGAAATATTTGATTTGCAGTCACTATCTTAACTACATATATAAAACCGTGTTGAGTTTTTTGCAAGAGCCTAAATAACACAGATTAGCCTTAATTTACCGCAGTTAACATCTAAAATAATGGAAAAGATCCTTTGATTTGGTTGATGCCAAACAGGTTGAATAAGGATCAATTAATACAGGTTGTGTAAGAGCATAAGAAATTATCAAAACATTAGAGACAACGGACCTTTTTACAGACCACAATGAACTATATACCTTTTTTTGCATAGAAATCAGAAAATCTAGTGTCACAATTTACAATGTAACATATAATGGTGGATTTGGGCAAATTTTGGTAAAGCCAAACAGGGACGAAATGAATGCAATTAAAATAAACTTTTGCAGTTCCTAACATTTATAATTTTAAATAATTATACAGCACTACTAAGAATGATAAATGGACTGCCTTGGATATTTTACTAACAAAAGTTCAAGAAATGAAAAAAAAAAAACATACTTACATGTTCATACAGTGTACTTTGAGCATTTTTAACAATCATGGCAACCTGCCGTGTACTTTGAGCATTTTTAACAATCATAGCAACCTGCCTTGCTAAATCTGTAGATAGATGCAAGTAGTTCTTTCAGTAATGCTTTAGTTTCAAAATGTTCGTCTTACACAAAATATAAGCAAAAAATGTCATTTTGCTTTGATTTATTTGTTATTTCTATAATGAAAAAATTTCTACTATTCTAGTGCATTTATATTCGTTAATGGTGAACGTTTTAATATACATATGTATAATATCTGAACATTAATTATGCCAGGACATTACATAAAAAAATAACAATTTCCTTGAAGCCTTTACCATTTATGAACCATAACATGAAAAAACTAATGTAGCGCATGAAAATAATGGATCGTATTTATATTTCCAAGCCATTATTAAGCTTTCCATAAGCATAATAGACATGTGAATTTAGCTCTGAAAATCAAAATTGAGAATTTTATAAGAAATCAAAGATGCTAATAGTAAGCCTACCAATTTAACTTTATATTTATTGATTGCAGCATAACAAACATGTAAATCCTTCTATGAAATCCATGCTTAGAGAAACATAATTGGTCTCGTTTTCTACATAATAAAAATGGAAATATACCTTTGAATTACTTGGACCAACTATGACTATATCATGTATGTGCAATCTTTTAGTTCACAAAGCTTGTAATAAGGTCCTAATAGCGCAGCATATCTACTAATTGAATCAACATCTTAAAATTTTCCAGGGTGATGCAGTGTTTCAAATACCATAGATTTCCATGCTTCAATAAGGGCAAACTTTTTAGTGGCAATCCACTAAAGAATGACTTTATAAAAAAAAAGTGGTTTTGAATTAACATAAATAGAAATCTGTTGCAATTCACTGAAGAACTTTATATATAAAAAGAGATTCTAAATTAACATAAGTTAATCAAAAAGGTGGTTTTGCTATACTTAAAATAACAAAATTGCAAGTAGCAAGTACACTAGGAAGCATTAGTCAGTAGGAAATAAGGGATTACAAGACCTAGCTAGTGATTTTACTACTGCAACAGTGGATCTTTACGATTTCAACCAGCATATTCAAGGTTCTGGTTTGATTTGGATCACATATTTTGATTAAAATGCATGCATTCACTCATAAATTTGTAGTTCTGATTCTAGTTTTTAACACATGAAATAGTCTTTTAAAAAATACTAGAATTATATTATGATTACACTAATAATAGAAAGGTACCTTGATTTGCAGTAGAAAGGATCCATTGGTGCTCCTCATTATTTATATGTTGTTCATTTAACTTGCAAGCTATCCACTGCGTTGCTGCTGTAGCAATCTATCCATATGCAAGCCTATTCCTCTTTGCAACAGGCCATGTTCTTCAGCATATCGTGGTTGCTTGATTCCACCAGACCACCTGCACGCATGGCCGGCCCAGGGGCAAGCCCACTAAGCCCCTGGGCTGGGGCAACCCACCTAGGGGTGGGCAACAAAAAAAAAATTCTGACCAAGCCCACCAAAAAAAATTACAAATCTAAAATCACGTTAATCGATTCAGCAGCTTATCAATTCACCGAACCTAGGGCTTCCATCCACAGTCTACTCCATTGCCGCAAGCCTGCTGCTGTCGCCTGCCTCCTCCTGCCGCCTGCCTGTTGCTACCTCCGCATGCCTGTTGTTGTCCAGAGACTAGAATCCAATATTGCTGAAAGCCTGAAGCTATTGCTCTTGCCTCTTCTTGTCTAGTTAGGTGATTTTGATTTTCTTTTATTTTGTGAAACCCAATATTGATTTGCTGAAGCTATTGTAATCTGTCTATGGGTTTAAGTCTTTGACACAAGATTGCAATTGCACCAACTGTTTTCATATTGTTGAAACCCAATATTGCTGAAACAGTGAAACCCAATGTTGCTGAAATCCAATTTAGTGAATCCCAATATTACTGAAACCTAATATTACTAAAGCAATTGACCATTTTCATTAATTTTAAATTAGTGGCTGAAACAGAACTGGATTTATTGCTAATGTTTTATTCAATTTGTTAACTGACAAACTCTTGTATACTATATTAAATAATTTTAATTTTAATTTTAAATATTGTTTCATGTGGCAAAACTAATACATATTTTAATGTTTTATTAATAGATAATATGTCGAAAAAAGAAGACGATAAAAATCGGGTTAGATTTAGAAATCAAAATTCCGAGGCTTTTAACCGAAAGGTAAAACAACGTCACGATGCAATGGCTTCATCAATTGTGGGCTCAATCTCTCAACTCTTTAATGCGAAAACAAACAAATCACTAAATTCTTGTCAATCTCTAAACTCTTTATGATAAAGTTTTTGGATTTGTATTAAATGCAAAGTTCATGCATATTAGTAAAGATGAGTTGATGAAACATTATATTTGCTTAGAAGGTTATTTGAAACACAACCAACAATGCGATATTTATGGAAAAGATCTATTTCAAAATCTAAGAGCTTTGCAAAGTATGTTACCTAAGGAAATAATTAAGTCGGTTGACATTCTTGATTTTATAAAATCTTATGTAGATGATGGTGGTTTTCAATGTGCATGGGTTGCTTATCGGATTTTACTAACAATTTCGGTTACCGTTGCTTCGGCGGAGAGAAGTTTTTCTAAATTGAAATTAATCAAAAATTATCTTCGAACGACCATGTCATAAGAGTGATTGAATGGATTAGCAATGATCTCAATTGAAAGTGGGTTTTTTGAGAAACTAGATTGTGACAATTTGATTGAAGAATTCGGTACAAAAAATGCAAGGCGAAGTATATTTCTTTGAACAAGTTTTATATTTTGTATGGAACTTCGTATTTCTCCGCTTTATATAGTGGTTTTTGTATGAGAAGTTAATTTAACTTTATATAACTCCACTTGTTTTAGTGGTTTTTGTATGGAAAATTATTGCGTTGTATGTTATATCTTTTTTACTTGATGGCATGCTTAAGTTTAAACACAAAAAAATTAATGAAAAAATTAAAAATTTCATTTAGGGGCAACCAAAATAATTTTGGGCTAGGGCAACCCAATCTTAGGGCCGGCCCTGCCTGCACGCAGTGCTTCCTCCCGTACTGTACCTGCTAGTACTCAGCCTGTGAAAGCCTTTCATTTCGCTCCATATGCAGCCTTCCATTTCAGCCGCTTCCCTTATGCAAGCCTGTCAGCGTGCGGCCTGTCATTTCTATCCACATTGGTGTGTTGCTACTTTAAGTTATATGCGTCCACTCGCTGCTTTATGCCATGCTTCTACTTGTTGTTCTTCAAGCTACCTAGTTCAGACTTTACATTTATATTTCTTTTCAGCCTATGCAAGCCTTTCATCCTGCTAACATGCTTCAGCCTCCTCCGTACTGTGGAAGTTGAAACAAATCAATTAATACCAATTTTTTTCTTTGCTCATTGTAAACAAAACTCATATTTATAGCAAAACTCATTTTGCAAGTGAACGAAACTAATGGTCCGTTAAATTGATTCAACAAAAACATCGTTTATGCTCACACTGATAATGTTCATTTAGAAGTTTTATGCACATATTCAACTAAAATTTTGCTAGAAACAAGAATGTTAATCTCAATTTGAAGGAACTGAAAGTTAGACGATCCTAGTATTTTATCGATTAATAATTTTACAGGTGAATGTATTGTTAATATTTTCAAGAGCACAAACATCTGCAGTTGTTGAATTTGAGTTTGAATGCAGTCTCCTTATTTTTTAAATGAACATAGAACTCTGAAAAGGCAATTTTGTAAATGAAAGTATACTGCTATGGACAACGATCATCCTTTTACTATATTAAAAAGTGAAAATTTACTTATCATCTTCAAATAGAAAATTTCATGGTGAATGATAAGTAATGCAAAGAAAATCAACTTCGCCGATATTGAGGTTGAGAGTGGAACGGTCTTACCATGTGGCAGCATGAAATGGATTACTAGAGTGCCAAAATGTACACAACAATAGCATTATCAATGGTTTTGAAATAAGTTTTAAACATTTTGTTATATATATTTTATTGTAGAAGAGACGAGGTGGGTTTCTGGTTGTACCAAAATGTGATTCACAAACGAAATACATAGTGAACTTGTGACAACAAAGAATAACTATTTCATTACTGCCAGTCATGTGGTAAATGATATTATTCAAACGGTAATAAATAAGCAAAAAAGGAGACAAAGAAATACTTACAAACATCCTAATATCCGAAATAGAGTCTTGTTCATTACCAATCAACAATCTTTAATCAATAATTATCTATGTAGAACAACCAAAACTAAATAAAAAAATCAACTATTTTTATCAACTAAATTTATACATATCTAAAAATTAATAAATCGCACTTACTATAACTTGATTCCATTACAACATCCATGGGAGGTCAGGCTACTATGAAGGCAATGGCATCTACAATGAATTCAAGTTGGATGATTATCTCCATAGAAGTGAATAAGGAATATTTACTACATCTATCCAAATTTTAACTCCATTTCTCCCCAATATAGGCTAATTCATTTGGATTAGTTGGAGTCGCACTTCCATCAGCAACTATTTTCCTTGCTCCACCCACATCGAGCAGCTTGAGTCTATTTTTTGAAGTAGGCTATGCCAGCTGCTAGGCAAGGAAAAAAGATTGTTTGATATATGTTCAACTAGTAAATTAGATAACAAGTTACATCAAATTCATTATAATATGCGCATGCACTAAATTGAATATAGGAAAACACAATACAAAATTGATGGGATTAAACTCATAAGCATTTGAACATAAGCAAATTACCATAGGAGATGATGCATTGTTTACAGGAGTGATAGGAGATGATTAGGGTCGACCCATTGGTTTTAATTGCCCTAGCCGAACATGAAATTTTTGGTTCGTTTTTAGCCCTGCCCTAATTATTTTTTAAAACAAAATACCATATATATATATATATATATATATATATATATATATATATATTAAAAAAAACTCTATTATATACACATACCAACCATGTAATTGTATATCAATACTCACATTCAATTTAATAAATACATTAAAGAGCGTAACCTAGGTTGCTACTTAAGTGTCACTCCATAAGTTGTAGCAAGTACCTCATTCGACTGACCACTGATTGCCAAAGGTGTTTGGTGCATGTAATCGTGCTATGTACATCATAATAATATATTCAAAAAATTATTATGCAAATAACAAAAGTTTCTAGTACCATATTCAAAGCTGGATGTTTCTATAATTAAGTTCTCTAAATCATAACACATTCTGCCACTTTCAAATTTAACCATATCAAAGCATTTCCAAAGCCACTAACACCATGGGAATATTGTTTCCACTCTCCAATCTATTCATCGAGCACATTGAGCCATAACATATTAAATTTCCTATACTCCACCCTAGTAAACTGACACCATTATCTACACTACTAGAATAAAAACATAGCATGGTAGTTCCAAATCATATCTCTATGCTTTATTCAATGCACCTTCTACAGTCAAGCTTACGAAGCACCAAATTCCTTATCAAAATGTTCCAATGAATTGACAAACCAAACTATTCATTGACATTTACAATAATTTGTCTTAATGCCAAAATAAACTCAACACTCTAATTATTATGGCTCAATAGAAACATTGTGGGTAAAAAAACTCGATGAAAAAAAGAAGCCCAAAATTTGTTAACAACACAACCATTAATAATATGTCAAATCCATGAATACTGAATTGTAAAATCTTGATTTTTTCAACTAAGTTAGACCAATAGACCTAACAGTACACGACTCATATTCCACAAGCTCATTAATAATGTTCATAACTGTTAGAACTGAATTTAAAATATCAATAATTTAGAAAATAAAAAATGTTCCATAATTTAGTTCGGATCTCAATCAGAAAAAGTAGTTCAATTTACTCACAAAGTATGCACAGGTAACAACTTGAGTTTGTCAAGGAGTGGGGAAAAGCGCCAAAAGCGAATGTGACATTACAGGGGTTATCGGTGACGAAAATTTGGCGATGGTTCCAAAATTCGAGTTATGACGAGGAATTAATGGACCTCGATCTAAATATTTTGAGATAGGATTCTGCCTACCTGAAATCACGGTGAACAGATTAACATTCGGAATTAGAAAAAAAAATCGAGCAGGGACTCACCTGTTTACGGAGGAATGGAGATTGAGGGGAGAGAAAGTGGAGAGCGACGAAATGAATTTGGATCCGATGCGATTGAGAGGAGGTTTTAGCCTTTTAGGATTGTGAGGAAGTTTGATTTTCGTGAATAAGGGCATGAGAGATGGGATAAGCGGGAAGAGACAAGTGGCGCGGTATAATGGAAAAAACTTTAATATGCCGCCTTCCACGTGTTATTTATTAATGTCCTGCCCAATCAACTAAGAGCATCTCCAATCCTTGTCTAAATACAATGTAATGTCAATTACACATCATCAAAACATCAAATTATTTAAATTGTATTCTCCAATGCTAATGTTAATTAGAATGTAATGTTGACGTGGCATAAAATTAAATAGACATTGTCAAGTGAAATGTCTACTTTTAGACATTCCACTTCACATTGTGAGCAATAAAATATAAATAAAAAAATATTATTTTACAAATAATTTTTATTTATCTATAATATAATTGGGACATGTAGGCAAAGTCATTTATACCAAGAAGTTAACATTGGAGTGGATGTTTTATTTTCAATGTCATGTCTAATTATTTTACTTACACAATTGTGAACAATACTTGACACATAGGATTTAGTTCACACTACAAGCCACTTGGGTTGGAGATGCTCTAAATAGCGTTTGGGTTTTGATTTTTTTTTCTCCTTCCAACAGCGTTCACAGCTCAAACACTAATATAAGGTGCTGTTATTACTAGTATAATCGCACAACGGTGGAAAAACCGACCGTTAAGTTATATAATATCAAAAGAAAAAAGTATTTGTTAATTTTTATTATTAAATATGAATTTGATGAAAAATTAATTGTTGTTTAGTAAAAATGAAGTAATTGGAAAAGTGTAAATCCAATTACACTAAGGATTGTACATGTAAGCCAGCTTGATACTAAGGTTCCTATCAATATATTGGTATAAATCACTCAGAGGCACAAATATACATATAGATTATATCAAGAAGGATCAATATATTCTTAATTCTGAGCTTCTTTGTAGCTTTAAATCATTATTGGATTTAAAAATAAAGGAAAAAAATCAAACAAATATCAGCTCAAAACATATCATTATATTTATGAATATCGCAATACGGGCAACAACAAATGTATTATGGTTTTCATCCATTAATGAGTTTGCAGCCAAATGTCCAATTTACCTATCCTCATTTGACGCAGGACAGCTTTCCACGAATGAGTCAGAGGTATCGTTTAGCCGTGATTACATAATACAAGGCTACGTTTGATATTAGTTTTGATAGTGGGCTATTTGCAATAATTAGTTTTAAAAGAATGCTAAATGGAAAAAAAAATCCTATAAAAAACGTTTTACAGATCTAAAAATATAGCATAGTTGATTATACCATACCACATCAAAATTAAAATATGTCTGACTTTTCCAATCACATGTAAACTGACAAATTATATAGCTGGAAACCATACCACATCATAAGATAACCATATTTTATATAACCTGCATATGATAATCAAATTAAAAGCTGATTTACCATACCACATCATTTACAATCTTTGTATACATAGTTGGTGTGATTTATGGTTTACGGTTCAATAGGTGGCACAGTTATAATCTAACAATCTAGTAAAAATGTATTTGTTATCATTTATATTGTTCATTTCGTTGCATCAACTAGACAACTATGCACTAGTCTTGCTAATTAGCGTGCGAAGCAATCTAACAGGCACTAAAGTGCCAGTTTTGATAAAGGAGCAATGAATTAATTTGTAATGAGTTTTTCCAACAACAATTGTAAATAAAGTAGTACAACCCATTTATCTAAACATACAGGAACCCTTGTGGTCATAACTTTGTCCCAATCTGTAAGCTGGAAAAAATAAAAACCAAAAAATCTGATCATGTACAGTCTTTTGTTGAATAGTAACTAATGCATGTCCTTTTATTTTCTTTTGTTTCTTCTTCTATCCACTAGAATGCTTAAATAATACCTGCACAAAAAATACAACGGACATACAAATGCTTAAAAGCAGAATAAATTATGTATGGATTTCGATAACAAATTTAAGAATAGTATAAACACATTTGTGAAAGAGGACTACGATTATTATTATAAACAATTTGTGACAAAATATAGCATGACATTCAAACAACTATGATGCACAGCAAGGTAGTGATTTTTGTAATAGTTTTAGCACTCGTTACATGATGAAAAATCAAAAGATCATGATACATGGAAGGAAGAGCACAGCAAAATTCACAAGAATTGATCTAATCAATAACTGCATAAAAATAATCTAATTAAGAAATTAACAATAAAAAACGTACCTAGCCGCTTGCTCGGAAAAATACTTCTTCGGCTGCCTCTGCCTCAAGGCATGCAAATCATCACCAGGGCAGTACTCCATGACCAAACAAGAAAACTTTCTTTCTGTATTTATCAAGCAACAATGCATAAGTTGCAAAAATTTCATGGCGACCACTTATTTTATTAAATCAAAGGGAACAACTACTAAAATAAGAGCATGTAACCTATCTGAAGCTAGATGGGAAAACTTTCCTTGCAAAAGAGGCAACTTTATACATGATCTCTCGATTCACAAAATTATAATATGGAAACTACATGAAATAGGAATTGCAAAATGTTAGCACTCATTTTGTAGAAACTGAAATTCAAAAAAAAAGGCATTAAAAGCTGGTTCCAAATTCATTATGATAGTTTATAGTTGATATCACCCATCTTATTTTGTCATTGAACATACCATCTGTACCTACTATTGATCGAATATGGTAATGCAAACATAAACTGCTCACTGTGTACATGCATGCACACAGCCCATCCACTGTCAAGAAGTAACATACCATATTATTAAAAAACTCAATTCATGTCTAAACTACACGCTTTTTATCCTTTAAACCTAACAAATTTAACAAGAACCAACTGCCTAAAATAGTTATATGAAGTCAAGCATCGGTAGTAAAATAATTCAAAATTTTTATCTATGTTTTCCAAATATGAGACATGCAAGTAATTTAAATCTCTTGCATAATATTTCTTCTATATAATAGGTTCATCGGTTATTTGATATGACTCCAAATATTTTGATTAAAACAATTATCATAAGAAGATCTATACAATCTAAAACAAGAAAACTACCAGTCAAATCCCTTATACTCCACTTATATTATTTAGTACACTAAAAAAACAAAATATAACTAATAAAAACTTGAAAATAGGGAAATTTTACCATATTGAAGATCGACTATGTTGTTAACATTCCTTGCATATGATTGACACGATCTTCGGATTGCTCGTCATCATCCTGAGGCAATGGCGATGCATTTAAATCGAACGATGAATAAAAGGTGTTAAATTTTCCTGAACATATTAACAATTAGCAGAGAATTTTAGTAGTAATTGGAAAATTGATAAAAAAAGGTATACTTCTGTATGTAGTACTTATCTGTATCCTGCTACTATGTCAATTTAAGCATATATCGCCTATGATACAATTTTCCAACTATTAACTTTAAGGCCAGTTGTTTGGTTTCACAAATTCAAAATGAGACTAATTTTTCATTATTTAATCCTCACATACTTTGTTTTATTCAACATCATCATCTATATAATATTCATTATCAAAAAAAAAACCAAACTTCTGTAAATACAAACTAAAAAATTTGATTATTTATAGTGAGATGTTGATCGCCAAAAAATTAAAAACTAGCGTAAAAAAATACTCATTTTCCCAAAATTATTGTAATAACTAGTACAAGAAATATTGAAAACTAAATATTGTGCGGTTATACTAGTATAAAGGAAAAGTAACATACATGGCAGCTAATTCCTCTTGAAAATAACAGTAGTAGAAGGAGTAATCAACATTCAAACCCAGGTAAGGATCAGCATGTAGATTTTGAATTCTAATAAATTTGCCTAGTGCACGCTATGGTCTTATGCTAACATTCCAAATATTGTCAGACCTTTGAAATATTCACATACTCTAGAGATCCTGCCACTGTTCCTTATATTTTTCTGATGAGCCGAGCAAACATGAAAAATAAAAATATACAGAAACATTACTTCTAACAGCAAATAAATAAATAAACAAAAAGAGAAAGGAAGAAGAAGAAGAAAGTCCCTTGCATCAGAACTTTAATCTAAATATAAAATACCTGATGAAAAAACCATGCTCTACAGCAAGTCCAAGAGCACCAACTTCTAAAAACCACTTACTAAGAGATCCTTGATCTCTTCCACTAACAATAAACACAGTGTTCATTTTCATCGGAGCACAATTAATTTTCCCAAAATTATTATAATAACCAGTACAAGAAATATTGAAAACTAAATGATAGAATGGTTGAACGTATGGTTCACATTCTATAATAAAAAATAAATTACATATATAGAAGGTTATTTGCCAAGTTTTGTACAGTAGGCTATAAAATAAAATTGATGTTCTCGAAACATTATGAAAGTCATTGCAATTAAACTAAATCTTAAACCAAACTATCAAATCTAGCTTTTTTTTTTCAATCAACAATGAAAGAAATTAAGTATAAAAAATATAATATATGATCTTTATCCCCCTTTTCAAAATGGCAGAAACATAGTGTAGAATCTATGGATGATAGGATCCTTCAATAGTCAGCGACCATATTTTATTTTCACACTTAGCAAATTCAGCAAAAAGTAGTTGAGGAATGAGGATAAACATCCTACCTACCCCAGTTACAGTACTAAACAATCAAATTGCTTAATCTAGAGAAGTGAGTAGCTTACCTTCTCCAACTTACATGATGTTTTAAATCAATACTCCCCGACTAAGAAAAACAGCCTCTGTGCAATTAAAATACAGTGATCCTGAAGGCACTTCTGTTTCCACGTTACTAATACCACACAAAGTTTAATAAATGTGAGTATAAAATTTGTTCTTTCTAATACCTTTTTTTATTTTTTTCGCTTAGTAAGAAACTATCGATCTACGATAAATTACCGTCAACTCATGTTTAAACGACCGACATCATACAACTGTAGCACATAACTTTACATGATAACAAATCACCATTCGCTAGAAAAATGTCATCCTGCTTAAACTATGGTAGCGAATTTACACTTACATATTTCCAAGTATGAAGTTTGGAGCGAATTCGCATGAAGGTCAGAGGTGTAAAATTTGCAACTGAAACAAAAATACCTTTTCATCAACTTATTTGCAAAGTAACAGAATATATACCAAAATATTGTCTATGGTATTACTTATTTGCTTAGTAGTTACAATCACACTTCTAAGCAAACAAAATAAAACCTTTTCATCAAAACGGCACTGAAAAAAGAGAGATTGTAAATTTACACTTACATATTTCCAAGTATGAAGTTTGGAGCGAATTCGCATGAAAGTCAGAGGTTGCGAAACTCGGGACTATAACAAAATCTACCTATTTCCTATAAAATTAAGGCACCGTGATTTTTTCCAAATCTACCTACGATCATAATAATTGAAGCAATTTGCTACTATAACAAAATAGCAAGATCACAATCTGAAAAACAATAGCACAAAAGCAACCATAACAAAATCAAATCAAAATAACAGTCCAAAAAATTTCACCTTATTTTAAAGAAAAAACAAAACTAGAAAACGCAGATGTGGCAATTGCAACTGAGAGGCAATCAAAATGCATGCTTGTGAAAGATTGCGATTTTGCTGATGGATGCAGATGGTGGTGGAGGAAATTAGAGAGATGAGCGATGGAATTGGGAAACTCAAGGTAGACTGGATAGGGTTTTTCCGATTTGAGATGATGTCAAATTAAATAAAGTTGGATCTAAAGATTTCGTTACGACGGCGACTCCATTTGAAATGATGTAAAACCTAGTCTATATTGGAGAAGAAAAAGGATATGAGAAGTATGGATTTTGAATTTATCAACCTTCCGTGTATAAAATGGCGATTTGAGAGGAGAAAGAATCGACAGTATTTACGAGTAGCTGAGAAGAAAAAAAGTGGCGTGAAACAAATGCATGTTTTTTTGGGTTCGGAGAAATTGATTTTGGCTAGTGACAGTAAGCAAACCTCCCTAACGGTCGGTTTGATTAAGTTTTCTCGTAGTGCCGAAATTTCGAACACTTCGTATTTCAATATCTGAATTATTTAAATATTTGAATATTGGATTAAATGTTATTAAAATGATTTAATAAGCATTTTAACTCCCTTTTAAATCATAACTGATGATGGTAAACTTGTTTCGAAAAAATGTTTACAAAAATAAATACTTTAAAAAAATATCGATAATGTGACTGAAAATCGTTATGTCGATAAAAGACTATTTTCTCAATGGAAGTTGTTCAAACTTTTTACACATGCCTAATTAATCACTAAGGATTTAATTAACAACTAAAAATATTTTCATGTTTATGGCTAACTAAATAGGAAAACGAGCAACTAAGGAAAATGAGCAAAAATAGAAATAATTAACTCTTAAGCTAATATCTAATGAACACATTAGCCACTAATTAAACACTCTCCTCTTCATAAAGCATGGAAAGTTCTAGAAAGTTCTACTAGGATAAGAGAGATATTATGGTAAGGGTATAATAGTAATTATCCTAAAGGAGAAGTCACATAAAGTAAAGTAAGCATAAATGGAAATTCTTAAGTGTTAAGCAAATGATAAAGTTGATGTGATGGGACGTAAGCCTTCCAAAGGGGGTGAGAGTAAGCTTATGCTTCACCATTTGAAACCTATAAATAGAGGGGAGATGCTCACTTAATAGTCACAAATAAATTCCTAAACTTGAGATGAAGTAGGAAGGTTGAAAATGGTGGGAGTGCTTAAGCACTAATCCACCAATTACTCTCTAGCTTTTTCAAAAGTTAACAAAATCTTCTCTAATCTCTTTTAAACTTTGGCTTTGGGCCTAAGACATCGTGGGAAGCATGATTATCAAGTAATAAGTGGGAGGAGGTAAGAGAAAGAGGGGGATCCATGATGGGCCGTGAGCATGAAGGAGGAGGAATAAGATGGCTTTGGTTTGGAAGTGCTAAAGGTTGGACCTTTAGGCTTGTGTTGATGGAAGGAGGTGGTTCTTTGGTTCTTAAAACTTTGTGCTTGGGTTAGGCATAGATCTAACCTACCGGGCTTCCCTCTTGAACGAGGAATAGTTGAGTCGGGAATGTCGGGAACGAGTTAAGTATACAAACATTGATTTGTATAAGCAACCGTTTTAACTAGATAATCGATTAGTCGAATATCAAACCTAACTTATTATTAAACTTAGATTTTTGAAACAAAGGTTTGTAAAGATAGTAACAAGTAGGAAAATGGTTTGGGTTTGTTGTGACAATGTATTAATCGCATTCGTCTTTAACCCTTTTCAATTACATTTAGGGATGTAAATAGATCTTTAAAAGAATGTTTTAAAGATAAACATAAGCAAAATGGTTTTGGGTTTGTTGTGACAATGTGTTAATAACAATCGTCTTTAAACCTTTTTTATTTTACTTATGAATGTAAATAAATCTTTAAAAGAATGATTTAAAGATAAGCAAAAGCAAAATGGTTTTGGGTTTGTTGTGACAATGTGTTAATAACATTCGTCTTTAACCTTTTTTATTATACTTATGAATGTAAATAGATCTTTAAAAGAATGATTTAAAGATAAGCAAAAGCAAAATGGTTTTGGGTCTGCTGTGACAATTTGTTAATAACATTTGTCTTTAACCCTTTTTGATTATACTTATGAATGTAAATAGATCTTTAAAAGAATGATTTAAAGATAAGCAAAAGTAACGTTAGTCTTAAACCTTTTGAATGGATCTGTGAAAGTACTTAGATCTTTAAAACAGATATTTTGAAGTATATGAAAAGTAAAGGTTTAAAGTAAGAAATTTTGTTAATGATTTGTGAATATACTTATCTAATTTGCGATAAGTATATGAATACTTTTTGAAATATAAAAAGGGTAAAGGTTTAAAGTAAGAAATTTTATCAGTGATTTGTGAATATCCTTATACCAGCTGAGATAAGTACATGAATACTTTTTAAAGCATAAAACAAGTAAAGGTTTTAAGTAAGAAATCTTGTTAATAATTTGTGAGGTTTTAATTAATAAAAGATTAGCATTTGCTGTAACAGCCCGCATTTTTGGATAGTTTAAGTCAACAATAAACCACACATGTCTAACTCAAACAATTCAAAAGACAGATTATTAATGGGATTGTTCAAATGAAATAAGATTCAAAAGAACAAACTAAAGAATCTCGCAGCGGAAGGATAAAGTATAATACACAAAATAAATACATAAACAGTTCATGAAGCAATTTTTCAACAAAATCAGAATTTACATTTTTTTCAGGCAGAATAGACAATTGCTATAATAGTAGTAGATACGGTCCTCGACTCCATCTTCATCTTCAGAAATAAGTGTCTACGCTAAACTGAAATACTCGGTCTGACCCGAGCATACAGTAAAACAAAACACTCGAGTCAGGACTAACATTCTTATGTAAGTAAGTCAACTCAAGTGAAATGTACAGATAACTCAATAAGTGAAATGCTTAGTTTTAAATAAACATCATCTTTCACATTATAAATCGGTTCAGTTCAAATACTGACTTTCATGTTCATTTCCAATCGATTCATTATTAAATTCAACTACAGATTTCAATTTTTCATTTGAAGTTATTAAGTTAAAATCAAACAACAAGTTTAAATCTAAAAATCCAATCAAAACATTCATTAAATCAATTAAATTTCAATTTCATAATTCCAAGTTCAAACATTAATTTAAACTTACAATGTTCCAATATTATTTCTAAATCAATTTATTTAAACCCAAAGTGGTTTTATATCGGGTATATATCATTTCAACCCAAAGCGATTTTGCTAACTATCAAGGAACTTGGAGTGTGAGAACAATAACAACATAAATAACATAACACGTCAATGACCAACATGCGTGCATAATTAACAATTTAATACACACACATGCATAACGACCATATCACATGTGTCATATATCATAAACAGCATAAGTGAATATTTCAAATTCTAACATGTCATACACCGACATAACATATAAATATATAACATGACATATATACAAGGAACTTGCAAGGTGATTTACAATAAAATAACATGGCATATCATTTTTCCCAAACATAACACATTATTTCCACATAGCATAAGTGACATATTATTAACATACCATGTGCAACATATTATTTTATTAACCTAACACTTTTTTTTCTACATAGCATATGTGACATATTTCAACATGGCATATATAAAAAAAATCTAACATAACACATTTTCGAACATATCATATGTGACATATCTAACATACATATGTGACAATTAATCAAATCAACATAACATACTATTTGTGAGATATAAAACAACATGTGCATGTGAATATTATAACAAAAATTCAAGGGAACATAACAACATATATCACATATTCCTATCTAAAGCAAACATTTCTCATAACATTTCAATCGATGTTTATTTACCTAACAATAAAAATGTTAATCGTGAGTTATTACTCACCTTTCGAGGTTAGAGAGTTTTTGACAACACAAATAAATAGATCCAAATTGAAATCCAAACACGACAAGCTAATCAATCCTATCCAAAGCAACAATCCAAAAGCAAAGCAAAGCACGATAACGCATATCGAACAAATTGTGTTTTCTTTTTTTTATAAAATAGAGGAGGAGAGAGGAGATGGTCAGAATTGGTGGTGGAGGGCGGCAACAAGGGGAGAGAGGATGGAAGGGTTTTAAAGAGAGGAGGGATGAAGTTTGGGTATTTGTGATTTTGGAATTCTGTAGATTTGAGGAAGAAGAAGAAGAGTACGCAGAAAGTTTCTCAATGAGAAAAAATCTGTATGTGCTTGTTTAGTCAGAACAGAAGGTCAATGGGTGGGAAAAGGAAGGGTCCACAATCTCTTAGGGTTCCTAGGGTCTCTTGGTTTACTAAGGAGCCCATTAACCAAACAAATCCAATAAGACTTAGCCAAAAACACAAATATACACTGCAAATTTATGTTAATTTTTCACAGTAATTTATATTTTTAGAGCAATAGGAATTCGATTTTGACAAAACGAAAAATGGAGAGGAAATTAGAATTCAGTCTAGTATCATATAAAAAGAATAAAATTTTAAAATTCAAATTTAAGCTTTCCAACCAAAAGTCAAACTTTGACTAAGTTTGACCAAAATTTGAAATTTCACAAAGAAATTTTATTCTATTAAATTTAGTCAAATAAAACACTCAACATCACAAATTCAAACTTTTTTTCAAATTTAATTTTTTTATTTAAATTCAAAAGACTGCCATTTTAAAAGTTACGGATCGTTACACTTTATCTTAATTAAAAGATTTAATATCAATTAATGCAATATTAATTTATTTCCCCTTATCATATTTAAAAGGTTAAATGCCAATCAATTCAATATATATATATTTCAAATTAAATGGTAGTTATAAATTTCCAATTTATTGTTACTAACATATTTGTAACTTCTATTGTCGTTATTAAACAGTTGTAACGTTCATTGCATTAACAAAAGACATCCATCACTTACCAATTAATTGTTTTACCTCATTCCGTTATTTGAAATCAACTTGGTATGTTACTATTTAAATCACGCATTTTATTTCCTTAAATAAATATGCATTTTATCGTCGCTTACTGTTTCCTTTATTATCCAATTCATGTCATTAACTACGCATCCAATTCTCATCCTATTACATTCAAACCTATGTTATCATCCTTATTATTCAATCAACAATACCTTATGAATTATATTAACATAAGTTTACATTTTATTATATTCATTATTTTACTGTTAACATCTTTTACCATATTAACTGCAATAATTAATTACATAAATTTTCGTTGATTTCCAAATTAATTCCAAACATATTAAATACTGAGATGATAAATGAACAATTGTTACTTTTAAGTAATTTTATCACATTTATAAATTTATTATTTACAAACAAAGATTATAACTACTTACCACATCACTGATTTCATATTCTATATTAACCAATTTCAATCAATTACATACAATCTCACCATTACATACACCATTTAATTTATTTCATTATTTACAATTATAACCAAATAACCTAAAATTTATTTCAATTGATTGAAATTACATTAAATAGTTATCAATAGCATTCAAACAACATTATTAAATCATATTCTAATTATTTCCTCAATAATAAATCATAAATTTTAATTTCTCACAATATTAAATTTCAAAATCTTATTTAATTTAATAGTTTTAATTATCAAAATTTACGGATCGTTACATTTGCGATAATAATCTTGTCAATCCCCTTTGGGTATTGAAAGAGTACAAATGCATAGTAGAAATTCATAAACAATGTTTTATTAGATAAAAGAAGTTTTCCTAATAAAAGAGGTTTTACTTAATAAAAGATTAATTAAATAAAAATGGGATTAGAAGTCGCTTATGAGACTTGATCGTGCTTTGTGTGACTTAATCGTCCTTTGTTTGTTTCCTCGTTTATGGAAAACATTTATTCGAATTCGTATACTTAGTACTAAAAGTTGATGAAGTACGCTTGTCTATCTTTGGGAATTAAGATTGATGTTCATGTAGGGATATTAGCAATAGAGCTCTAACCTACCGGCTTCACTCTTGATCGAGGGATAGTGTAGGAGGAAAATATCGGAAACATGATAAGTATAAAAGACTTGGTTTCCGTATGCGATCACTCTCATTATCATTGAATGACCAAATTTGTCGATTCAGTCTTGGAGAGACCGGTGTCGGTAAGAGTTTTACTTACCGAAACCCACTTCAAGGCTAAGATATGTGTTCTATCTCTTGGAAGTGGATATCTTCTAGATATGGGAATCTATATGGAGATTTGAGATTTGTTTAAGATGCTCGAACACATGTAGTTGCTCGTGGTCTATTCAGGATGTGGGAATCCATGTATGATTCTGAGATCTGTTGAGATATAGGAATCCATGTGTGGTTTCGAGATCTGTTCGAGATGTGGGGATCTAATTTGGGATTCTTGTCCTATTCGAGTGATGGAGACTCGTATGAAAGATGCTGAACGTAACATCGACATTGAAAATGGCTAAAGACAGAGTAGGCTGCACAATCTGGGTTTTTGCTAACCCATGATAGGATATTGTCAACTCCAGATCAAGATTATGCTTATCGATGTTGCGCGCGGGGGTTGATGGTATTTGGTTTCATGTGGTTCATGTTTATGTTCGGGTGTGCGCTGCTTGTGTTGACCTTATGGTATATTTTATCTAGAGATATACGACGCCCGGAAAGTATTTTCTGATCCTTGTGCATGGAGATTCGCTTCAGTTTACTGGAGGCGTCTCCACGGAAAATCCAATATGCGAACGTTCCGTATCGGATTTGATTGTACTCCCAATATGCTATTGAATGTAACCAATGTAACCATTCCAGCTATATTATAATATTTATTTTCTACACCCTAGACATTATCTATTATATCACCTTATATACCTATTAGTTGGTGGTTCTTTTAAGGGGATATCTGTTATGGCATTCCATGCGGTCTCAAAAGTACTGTTATATGTTGATCACATATTTCTTAAGTTTCTCATACTAGACTTATGTCTGATGCTTGGTTTTTGTTTTTCCTAAATTCCTCGCGTGCTCTTTAGAGTAGTCTGAGAAAGGCATGTTTTTGTAGATGTTCTTTGGAGCTCGAGAAGACGAGCTGGATGATTCACCTACCATAGTATTCTTATTTCTATTGCATTACTATATTGCACATATCAACATTTGTGAGGACAGATTGTTATAACTGTCTAGGCTGATGATGGTACTTAGCTTTTGTAACTCCAAAATTTATTTATCGGAGCAACCGTTTGTACTATTCCTCTAACATTGTATATTATCGTGTAACATCTCTAATTTTTAAATAACATTATTTCATGATATTTAATTAGATAAATTAAATAGAATAATATAAATGTTAAGTGATTAGGGGATTGAGATTTGAATAAAAAATTAAGGGTCGTGCTTATTAATTTAATTGGGCTAAAGAATGGTTTATAGATTAATTAAATTATGTAAGGGTATAATAGGATTTTGCAACACCTAACTTTACCCATATATATATATATATATATATATATATGTTTACCTCTTAAGGTATTGAGACTCATATTCATTTTCACAAAAATAAAAACGTAATTAAAGTTAAGAAGCCGGCCATTAACAAGAAGAGAAGAAGAGGAAATTCAAAGAAAAGAAAAAATGAATTAAAGATGGAGGAATCAAACTCATCTTAATCCACTTTCTTTATCAAATGTTAAGGTGAATAATAATTTTCATCTTTATTTGCGAAATATATGATGTTTTATGATGATATGCTTGAATTATGGTTTGTTTAAATAATGGTTCATACGGTTTTAGGCCAAAACCGTGTGATATTAATGTTTAAATGCCATGGAAAAATTATATGTCATGCAAAACATAATTTTAGAGTTGGGTTTTAAATTTTATAATTTTCCAAGGTTTGGAAAGATTATTATGAATTTTTGAATGAAAATATAGCATGTTGGGTTTATAAATTTATTTCAGAAAATATATTGAGAATTTGGATTTGAAATTTTGATATGTTATATAACATGATCAAAGTGAATTACTATGATTTTTGGGGATTTTTCTTAAGTGATTTGGTATACAAATTAAATTATTTTGAGAAGAGGGTCTAAATGATTTAATTATATTTGCAATGGAAGGTTTTATCTGTAAAATTCTAAGCTTGATACTTATCCAAAATAATAAGGCGGTTAATTTGGAAAAGCATGGGAAAAGTTAAGACAACCAATAAGAAGTTTACACGTATGTAGGTTAGTTGAGATAAGTTGCTTAATTTGACATTTAACCCAGGAAAACAGGTTCCGCCTCTATTAAGGGTACATTTCGCCTTTGACAAAGTCGAAACCCCATTAAGCTCAAACCAATACACATGGTATCATCTTGGTGGTACGTAGTGCATTGGAGAAAGACGGAAGGTATGGTGTCGAAAGCATGCTTCTGATGGAGACGATACCTTAGTTTGTTTTAAAAAATTAAGCGTCTGCCTTTGTTTTACTAAGATTTCGACTTAGTCGATACGTATGTTTTCGGAATAAGTTTTATAATGGCCTTCGAAGGGGTTGCCATGTTTGTTTTAAAAGAAAAAGGGTTTCGAAGGAGTTCCTTTAATTATTTACATTCGAAAGAGATACTTTCATTTATATTAACTTTGACTCAAATGATATTTTTAAAGGCAAACTCAATGATGTCGAAAGGGGGTCTTTCAATACTTTAGGAAGAGATACTTCCAATGGTTTCGAAGCTATGATTCTAATAATTAATAAGTAACACTTTATTATATTCGAAAGATTTCGAAAGAAGGGTTTTAAAGTGTTTTAAACGGCAGGAGTTTAATGTTTTAAAAAGAGATATATGCTTTCGAAAGAGGCTACCCAGTGAGGTTGAAAGCATGGTTTCGAAGATTTCGAAAGTATAGTTTTCAAAACAAATGGCTCAACCTTATTTAAAAGCAAAACCATGGCATATTAATAAAGAAAATATTTTGAAATGAAGTTTTTGAAGAAGTTTAAATGGGTTAACCAAGTTATTATAATTACTTTTCATATATATATATATATATATATATTCACTTTGTAATGAGCCCAAAATGGTACTTTAGGAAAAGACAGAATAACCAGTTAGGTTGACCTAATAGTGAATATAAATTAAAGATATTGGCAGGGGCCAATAGGTTCATAGTAAGCCCATGAAAATTGTGTAAGGGAAATGATATTAGCAAGGTTTATATTTAGCCCATGAAAACAATGTATAATTGAAGACGTTAGTTAGGCAGGTTTATAGTTAGCCCATAAAAACTATATCCAGATAAGAAAATAAAATATTGAAAGATAGTCAATAGGTTCCTAGTTAGCCCATGACAACTAGGGTAAAAGAGAGATATTGACAGTTAGTCAATAGGTTCCTAGTCAGCCCATGAAAACTAGGATATAAAAAATGATATTGGAGTTACCAATAGGTTCATAGTGATCCCATGAAAACTATATAAGTGAATAGGGAGTCCATAAATGTTTAACCGGTTATTAGTCAGTTTAAGAAAACTATTAGGTTAATAGTAATCCTAGAAACTATAAGTATGATAGATAGTCAAAATAAATGGGGATGGGTAATCCAGAATTGATTCAATTGTTTTGCATATCATCCCATAATAATGTTTTTAATTGATTTAACCATTGTGGATGCATGAGCATAGAAAATGGTTTATAAAAGTTTTTAAGATACTAGTGAGAGGAAACCAGTTCCGCTAAGCGGGGTGGTCTAACTTGATATCTAAATGATTTAAGATGGTAGATTATTATTCATACCAAGTTTTATGTCTGACTCAAAGTTATGTGTTCCCCTTAAACTCTCAGGTACTCAATTGATTTTGAATAGCTTGAGATTTGCGGTTTTCAGGTACCTCTTAAGATGAATTAGCTTCCAAAGTCGTGCAGGAGGCATGTAGTTTTTTGAACTCTCTCTCATATGATTCCGCCGTGTTGTTTTGTTAAGGCAAAGTTGTTTATTGCCTATTATATACTCTGATCGCCAAGGGGGCATCTTCGTATGTCGCTTTTGAAGTATATTGTAATAATTATATTTTTCTGAACGTGGTTAACGTTGTGGGATTGTGTAAAGAATGTTGAAATGGGATTTTTGGAATGGGTTGTAAAAATTATTTTAAAAATTTTAAACTTTTTCCATATCCATGTGTTTCTAGTATATCAGTTTATCTAATATTCCCGTATTTGGTCGTCGAGGATTAATAACTATGAATGACTGCAGCATCCGTAACCGTTAGTTTTGGGCCTCCAAGTGGGGGATGTTACAAGTTGGTATCAGAGCATAGGTTTATGAAAACTTAAGCAATTTAAACCTAAAAAGATTTTCAAAACATAATCAATTGAATCAGAAATATGATCAGGGTTTGGGTTAACACGATAGTAAAGTACTTATATTTGATATATATAAGTGTGTGTGTGTGTATATAAGTATGTAATTCCCTTTTTCTCTTAGACCGTTCTTCTGTATCGTACTAAGGCTCGTATACAGATTTACAAGAAAGAAGATATGGAAGCAGGAAATAGAATAGTAAATCAAGGTTGAGGAAGCACCACAACTGATGGAAATGCTCGACCTAATACCCGAAGGAACCAAGGTCGACAGGCTAACGCTAATCAAAATGCGGAAGCCAATATGGGTGTTGGAAATCCACCAGTAATGTAGGGATGATGTATCTATTCCTTGCTAATTTGATGCAAGCATGTGCTGCTACTGGAGTTACTGGTAATATTGGGAATAATTGTGCTAAGCTGAGTAGAGACTACACCAGCTTGGGTGGAAAGCCATTTATGGGAACGGAGGATGCTATCAAAGTGGAGAATTGACTGTTGTATTGCGAAAGAATATTTACCGATTTGGGTTTAGAAGATGAGCAAAGAGAAGGTTGGCCTCTAGGCAATTGCAAGGGTCAGCACTTCACTGGTGGAATGGTGTGACTGCTGGACTTTCAAAGGAATAATTGACTTAGGCTAATTTTCGAAGGAGATTCGAACAGAGTTTTATTTTTGAAGTTATCAAGTCAACATTGATGAGAAGATTTATGGATTTAGTTCGGGGAGACATGTCAGTTATCAAATATGCAAATGGATTTGATGAGCTATCTCGACATGGGTATTCTACTATAGACACTGACATTAGAAGGAATGAAAGGTTCATTCGGGGACTGAGGCCCGAGCTTGCAAGGGTGACCCTGATCATATCCGTGACCCCTGTAATGTGGTGGTGGAGATGGCCATTCGCCATGAGGAAATGTTTGCTATGTGTGCTAGAGAAAAGCTAGTTGAATCCCAGGGTCCTTAGGGAAAGAAGAGGAATTTCTTCAAAAAGTAAGGAGCCCATAAGGGAGACTCAGCCAAGAAGTCAAATGTTGATTTAGTTTGCTACAAATGTGACAAGAAGGATCATTTTGCAAATGAGTGCCAGTCAAGCAAGGGCCAGAAGAACGCTGTGGATAAGAAGCATGTTAAGTGCTACAACTGCAATCAAATTGGGCATTACAAGAACCAGTGTCCAAAGCCAATTAGGGCAAAAAAAGGAAAGGTTTTTTCTATTGGACCACCGTCTTCTTCAAGACCAACTGCAGCAGATAAGGGAAAAACTGTGATGGAAGGTACATTTCTGATTCAAAGTATTCCAATTATGATACTATTTAATACCCGTGCATCACATTCGTTTATATCCCAGAATTTGGTTAATAAGTTATGCTTAGAACCCACTTACCCCGTTTCTTCCTTAAGGGTTGCGAATCCAATAGGAGGTATGCAACTCTAGGGATGAGATGTGACCAGTTAGAACTTAATTTATTAGGTCATATGTTTGCATGCAGTTTGTATGTTTATGATTTCGTAAATTTCAGGATCATTTTGGGTATGGATTGGTTGGTTAGATATGAGGCTAGGATATTTTTCCAGGATGATATTTTTCCAGGATGGGGAAATATCATTAAGGCATCCAAATAGTCATAACCGAATCATCTTCTCAGTAGAGAATTATGACCGAAGTGTATGTGTTGTGTTACGTGTCTTGGAAGCAGCGGAAGAGCTATGTCAAGTTCGAGTTGCAAGAGAGTTTGCAGATATATTTGAGCCGATCACAGGACTACCATCGAAACGAGCTATTGAGTTTCAGATAGATCTTGTACCAAGAACTGAACCTATCGGTAGACCACCTAGCAGAATGACACCGACTAAGATGAAAGAATTGAAGGTGCGGTTAGTGGATTTAGAAGGAAGGAATTTTATTAGACCAAGCAGTTTGCCTTGGGGAGAGGTCACGGTTTTCGTGAAGAAGTCAGATGGATCATTGCAGATATGCATCGACTACCATAAGCTGAATGAAAGGACGATCAAGAATAAGTATCCTTTATCGCGAATTGATGATATATTTGATCAGTTGAATGGAGCCAGAGTGTTTTCTCAATTGGATTTGGCAACAGGGTTCCATCAGTTGAGAGTGGCAGAGGACAGTATTTCTTTGACATCATTTCAAACTAGGTATGGTTCGTATAAATGGTTAGTGATGCCATTCGGGTTGACGAATGCACCTGCATTCTTCGAGGATTTGATGAACCGAGTTTTCCGAGAGCACTGGGATAGGTTTGTATTGGTATTCATAGATGAAATTTTGGTGTACTCGAAAGATGAGAGAGAGCATGAGGATCATTTGAGAATAGTGCTTGAGATGCTGAGGCAGCATCAGCTGAAGGCGAAGTTTTCCAAATGTCATTTTTGAAAGAAAGAGGTTAAGTTTCTTGGTCATGTAGTTTCGAAGGAGGGTTTGGCAGTAGATCCAGTTAAGATCGAAGCTGTCGATAATTAGAAGAGACCAGAGACGGTAACCGAGATCAGAAGTTTTCTCGGACTTGGTGGCTATTACCAAAGATTCATTAGAGATTTTTCATGGATATCAGCTCCTTTGACTAAGTTGACCAAAAAGGATGTGAAGTTTATTTGGTCTGACAAATGTGAGGAAGGGTTCCTTAAGTTAAAGCATTTGTTAACCAATGCACCAGTGCTAGTAGTTCCAAATGGAAACCAAGGGTTGGTGGTGTACAATGATGCATGTGGATCGAGATTGGGAACTGTGCTGATGCAGAATGGTAAAGTCATTGCCTATGCTTCTCGACAGTTTAGACTGCACGAGGTAATATACCCTACTCACGATTTGGAGTTAGCTGCAGTGATCTTCGCATTGGAGATTTGGAGACATTATCTCTTAGGGGATAAATTTGAGCTATACACTGATCATAAGTCCTTGAGATATTTGTTCTCTTAGAAGGAGTTGAATATGCGACAGCAGAGGTGGCTGGAGATTTTGGTGGCTTATAATTTTGGTATAGAATATACTCTCGGGAAAGGAAATAAAGTAGTAGATGCTCTTAGCAGGAAAAATCGGAATGTGTTGTTAGCTATGTTGGCAGAATGGAAGGATTTAGAAGTTTTGGCTACGTGTAGTATAAAGTCAAGATCGACTACTGATTCTAGTTAGAGTACTGCTATGTTGACCTGTTTAGAGGTTCGACCAGTGCTGATCAAGAGAATAACTTATAAATAGAAAGAGGATCCAGAATTAGCTGAGAAGATTAGAAGACTCGAGGTGGGATCTGAGACCGATGATCTTAAGGATTTTGGCATCGACCATAGAGGATGGTTGAGGAAGAAAGGACGCTTATGTGTTCCGAATGTAGAGAACTTAAGAAAAGAAGTTCTAGAATAATGTCATTGATCCAAGTTTATGATTCATCCTGGTGGAACCAAGATGTATCAAGATATGAAGAGGAGCTTCTATTGGGAAGGCATGAAGAGGGATGTTGGTTTATGGGTTAGGCAGTGTGCCAACTATCAATAAGTGAAAGTCGAACACTAGTAGCTGAGCGGGTTGCTTCAGCCTTTGGAGATTCCAATTTGGAAGTGGGATTCTATATCCATGGATTTTATAGACGAGTTTCCAAGGTCGAAATAGGGAAATGAAAGCATATTGATCATAGTGGATAGATTGACAAATAGCGCCCATTTAGTTCCAGTCAAGTCAACCGGGATGGCACCTATTTTGGCGAAGTTATTCGTGAAGAACATAGTTATACTTCATGGAATTCCTAGTGGCATTAGTCAGCGATAGAGACGTATTATTCACTAGCGAATTTTGAAAAATCTTACAGAGAGTATTAGGTACCAAGCCTAAGATGAGTACAGCATATCACCCATAGATGGATGGGCAGACTGAGAGAGTCAATAAAGTACTCGAAGATTTGTTGAGAGATTGTATATTAGATATAGGTGGATCTTGGGAAGATCATCTACGTTTGATTGAATTTTCTTATAATAATAGTTATCAAACTAGTATAGGAATGGCGCCTTTTGAAGCTTTGTATGGAAGGCCATGCAAATCACCAGCATGTTGGTTAGAGGCTGGAGACAGATTAGTCTTAGGTCCAGATTTGGTTAGAAAGGCGTGATAGAAGATTGATTTGATCTGAGAACAAATAAAGGAAGCTCAATCTAGATAAAAGAGTTACGCAGATAAGAGGCGTAAAGACCTAGAGTTCTTAGTTGGAGACAGAGATTTTATTAAGGTGTCACCGATGAAGAGAGTGATACGATTTGGAAAGTCAGGGAAGTTGGCACCAAAATATGTTGGTCCATTGCAGATTATAAAGAGGATTGGAAAGCTCGCATACAGAGTAGAGTTACCGAGCAATATGGCAAGTGTCTATAATGTATTCCACATATCTCATCTTCGCAAGTATGTGCATGATCCAGAAACTACTATTTCTTCGACAGGGTTGGATGAGTTGGTAGTAGAGTCTAATTTGATAGTTGTTAGACAACCAGTTCAGATTGTGGCGAAGGATGAGAAAAGGTTGAGATCCAAGACGGTCAAGTTGGTAAAAATTCAGTGGAGTGACAATGAGAAAGACTGTACTTGGGAGAGAGAGGACAGGATTAAAGATACTTATCATGATCTGCTTTAAGGGTATGTCTGTATTAGATTAATATAGATAATCACTAGTCAGATAGACTGGTATGGTTGTTAGGAGTTGTTACAATTGATTGCTATGGTTAGTATTTAGTCCTTATTGAATTTCGAGGACGAAATTCTTTAAAGAAGGGAGCCTGTAACATCCATAATTTTTAAATAACATTATTCAGGATATTTAATTAGATAAATTAAATAGAATAATATAAATGTTAAGTGATAAGGGGATTGAGATTTGAATAGAAAATTAAGTGACCATGCTTATTAATTTAATTGGGCTAAAGCATGGCTTATACATTAATTAAATTATGTAAGGGTATAATGAGATTTAGCTACACCTAACTTTACACCTATATATATATATATATATATATATATATATATGTTTACCTCTTAAGCTATTGAGACTCATATTCATTTTCACAAAAATAAAAACGTAAGTAAAGTTAAGAAGCCGACCATTAACAAGAAGAGAAGAAGAGGAAATTCAAAGAAATGAAAAAAAGAATTAAGAAGGGGGAATCAAACTCATCTCAATCCACTTTCCTTATCAAAGATTAAGATGAATAATAATTTCCATCTTTATTTGCTGAATATATAATGTTTTATGATGATATGCTTGAATTATGGTTTGTTTAAATTTAAACAAGATTGTTTAAATGATGGTTCATATGGTTTTAGACCAAAACTGTGTGATATTAATGTTTAAATGCCATGGAAAAATTATATGTTATGCAAAACATAATTTTAGAGTTGGGTTTTAAGTTTGATAATTTTCCAAGCTTTGGAAAGATTATTATGAATTTTTGAATGAAAATATAGCACATTGGGTTTATAAATTTATTTCAGAAAATATATTGAGAATTTGGGTTTGAAATTTTGATATGTTATATAACGTGATCAAAGTGAATTTCTATGATTTTTTGGGGATTTTTCTTAAGTGATTTGGTATACAAATTAAATTATTTGGAGAAGAGGTTCTAAATGATTTAATTATATTTGCAATGGAAGGTTTTATCTGTAAAATTCTAGGCTTGATACTTATCCAAAATAATAAGGCGGTTAGTTTTGAAAAGCATGAGAAAAGTTAAGGCAACCAATAAGAAGTTTACACATAGGCAGGTTAGTTGAGATAAGTTGCTTAATTTGACATTTAACCTAGAAAAACAGATTCTGCGGTACCTTTCGCCTTTTACCTTTCGCCTTCGACAAAGTCGAAACTCCATTAATCTCAAACCAATACACATGGTATCATCTTGGTGGTACGTAGTGGATTAGAGAAAGACGGAAGGTAGGTATGGTGTCGAAAGCATGCTTCTGATGGAGACGATACCTTAGTTTGTTTTAAAAAATTATGCGCCTGCCTTTGTTTTACTAAGTTTTCGACTTAGTCGATACGTATGTTTTCAGAATAATTTTTATAATGGCCTTCTAAGGGGTTGCCATGTTTTTTTTAAAAGAAAAAGGGGTTTCGAAGGAGTTCCTTTAATTATACATCAAAGCTTCCGAAAGAAGGGGTTCCGACACAGTCGAAGCCCTACCGCCGATTCTTTTACCTTTCGAGTGTATTGAAGTCATCAATGCTGTCGAAAGGTATTGTTTGTTTTAAAGCTATATTAAGCTGCTTCCTAAATGCTTTCGAAAGGGTTATAGGTTTCGAAGGCAATGACTTCGGAAGGGGTTTCGAAGCTATCCTTCAGTATTTTAAATATATGCTTTCGACTCTGTCGAAAGGGATGGTTCCGACAACTTCATAAATTCCCCAACATTTTTATATGATAAAGAATGGTTTCGAAAGAGATACTATCGTTTATATTTACTTTGACTCAAATGATATTTTTAAAGGTAAACCCAATGATGTCGAAAGAGGGTCTTTCAATACTTTAGGAAGAGATACTTCCAATGGTTTCCAAGCTATGATTCTAGTAATTAATAAGTAACACTTTACTATATTCGAAATATTTCAAAATAAGGATTTTAAAGTGTTTTAAAAAGAAGGAGTCTAATGTTTTGAAAAGAGATATATGCTTTCGAAAGAGGCTACCCAGTAAGGTCAAAAGCAAGGTTTCGAAGATTTGGAAAGTATAGTTTTCAAAACAAATAACTCAACCTTATTTAAAAGCAAAACCATGGCATATTAATAAAGAAAATAATTTGAAATGAAGTTTTTGAAGAAGTTTAAATGGGTTAAAGGGATTAACCAAGTTATTATAATTACTTCTTTATATATATATATATATATATATATATTCACTTTGTAATGAGTCCAAAATGGTGCTTTAGGAAAAGACAGAATAACCAGTTAGGTTGACCCAGTAATGAATATAAACTAAAGATATTGGCAAGGGCCAATGGGTTCACAATAAGCCCATGAAAATTGTGTAAGGGAAATGATATTGGAAAGGGCCAATAGGTTCATAATTAGCCCATGAAAACTATGTATAATTGAAGATGTCAGTTAGACAGGTTTATAGTTAGCCCATAAAAACTATATCCGCATAAGAAAATGAGATATTGACAGATAGTCAATAGGTTCCTAGTTAGCCCATGAAAACTAGGGTAAAAGAAAGATATTGACAGTTAGCCAATAGGTTCCTAGTCAGCCCATGAAAACTAGGATATAAAAAATGATATTGGAGTTACCAATAGGTTCATAGTGATCCCATAAAAACTATATAAGTGGATAGGGAGTCCATAAATGTTTAACCGGTTATTAGTCAGTTTAAGAAAACTATTAGGTTAATAGTAATCCTAGAAACTATAAGTATGACAGATAGTCAAAATAAATGGGGATGGGTAATCCAGAATTGATTCAATTGTTTTGCATATCATCACATAATAATGTTTTAAATTGATTTAACCATTGTGGATGCAGGAGCATAAAATGGTTTATAAAAGTTTTTAAGATACTAGTGAGGGGAAACCCGTTCCGCTAAGCGGCATGGTCTAACTGTATATCTAAATGATTTAAGATGGTAGATTATTATTCATACCAGACTTTATGTCTGACTCGAAGTTATGTTTTCCCCTTAAACTCTCGGGTGCTCAATTGATTTTGAGTAGCTTGAGATTTGAGGTTTTCAGGTACCTCTTAAGACGAATTAGCTTCCAAAGTCGTGCAGGAGGCATGTAGTTATTTGAACTCTCTCTCATATGATTCCGCTATGTTGTTTTGTTAAGGCAAAGTTGTTTATTGTCTATTATATACTCTGATCACCAAAAGGGCATCTTCATATGTCGCTCTTGAAGTATATTTTAATGATTATATTTTTCTGAACGTGGTTAACATTGCAGGATTATGTAAAGAATGTTGAAATGGGATTTTTGGAATGGAATGTAAAAGTTGTTTTGAAAATTTTAAACTTTTTCCATATCTATATGTTTATGGTATATCAATTTATCTAATATTACCGTATTTGATTGCCGAGGATTAATAACTATGGATGACTGTAACATCTGTAACAGTTAGTTTTGGGCCTCCAAGTGGGAGATGTTACATATCGTTCCGTTGTGGGATTATGATATTGTGTTCTTTTCTTCTTTGTTCTATTTTTTTATTTCACCCTAACCATTCGTCCTTCCAGCACTTGGATGCTCAGCACACAAATACCATGGATGTATTAGTGTTGACGATCGAGGACTGAAAGTGCGGGTCGTTACAGTTTGGTATCGGAGCTGAAGGTTAAGCGAGAACCTTGGCTTTGGTAGGTATGACTCATTAAGAGATAGGGTAATGGAATGCTCTAGCATGAGTTGAGTGTATTATACATATGAGAGCGTATTTGTATTTATTATAAATGTATACCTTAATGGTAATTATAACTGCGAAAATTTAAGATCTTATATATGGTAACTTATATAAGTGAATTGTCAAAGTATAGTTTAATTAATGTATGGGTTAATGATGTTTATCTATTATCCCTCGTTGAATAGTTTTGTTATGCTTGGCCAGTTTATGGGCATTAACTATCATTTGTTAATTGTTGATTTGTGCTCGACTAGTTAATGGGCACTTTTACCTTTTTACTGCATGGGTTGGGTAAACAGTAAATTATGGGAACATTGAAACGAACACCTTGTGAATTTAGTTTCACAATTTGACTATAGGCGTTCGGTGATAATGTTGGGTTAAAATTTTAGTTTAGTAAATTTGTTTATTTTAATCTGAGCAAGATAAGATATTTAGTAAATAAACATTTGTGAAAATATTTTATATAAGAAAGTGATTTTATATAAATATGGTTTTGTAAAATATGATTTATAAACAAGAGGATTTAATTGATATTTTGAGAACTTAAATCCCGGTGTGTTTGAAAATATTTTTTCACGATATTGGAAAAATAATAGTAGTATTATTTGAATGTAAGTATTTGGGAAACTGGTTTATGAAATTGGGATCATGGTACTTAGTAATATTTATGAAGTATTTGATACCGTTTTGAAATAATGTTTGGTAATTTTCATTTGTTAAAATGAAATGGGATTTTCGACGATTTTGGACAGTCGAGAACTTCTCAATTGTTATAGAATTTGAAACTAAGTGTTTTGTAAAAAAATATAAAGATGAGTTTATATAACACTTGAATTGAGAAGTTAGTAAGCTAAAAAAAGTTTTATTAGTTAAACATACTTGTTAAGTAAAATGAATTTGATGTTTTGTATATACTCTTAGGATGTCATGGAGTATTATACAAATATGAACTTAAGTTGTATAATTATTTATAAACTTGAAGTTATGTTTTATAACATGTTTCATAAACAATTTTAGTATTGAATAAAATATACTATTTGGATAAAAGAATGTGATAAAAGATACTGGTATAGTTAAGAAACCAATAGGATAAGTATGTAAGTTGTACGTAGATCGTTCTATTCGTATGACTGTTCTTGATCCAGTATTCAAATACATGATTTCGAGGTGGTTTACACCGGTCCGAATAAGGATTTTTCACTAGACTCTTAACGGCGAACACTTGATACAGATTCTTGATAAGATCTCAAAGTTTTCTATCATAGTAGATGGCTAAGTAAGGAGAACAGAGGTTTCTAATTAAGGAACCTGATCGGAGTCCGCACTAGAGAGATCAAGTGATCTATACTAGTTGGAAAGGGAAATTTAAGCGATTGAGTAAGTGATCAGAATTGATACTGCATACGGATGGTCCATGTGCATCGTACGGGTTTTAGTATTTGCATACTATGTTTTGTTGGCTTATGGAGTTTAGGTGATGAATCTTCGATTTGTTATGAGGTAGCATGAATTATCGACTTGGTTTCCATATGCGATCACTCTCAATATCATTGAATGACCAAATTCGTCGATTCAGTCTTGGAGAGACCGGGATCGGTAAGTGTTTTACTTACCGAATACCACTTCAAGGCTAAAATATGTGTTCTATCTCTTGGAAGTTAATATCTTCTAGATACGAGAATCTATGTGGAGATTTGAGACCTGTTTAAGATTCTTGAACACATGTAGTTGCTCGTGATCTATTCAGGATATGGGAATCCATGTATGATTCCGAGATCAGTTGAGATATGGGAATCCATGTGTGGTTTTGAGATCTGTTCGAGATGTGGGAATCCAATTTGGGATTCTAGTCCTGTTCGAGTGATGGAGACTCGTGTGAAAGATGCCGAACGTAACATCGACATCGAAAATGGCTAAAGACAGAGTAGGCTGCACAATCTGGGTTTTTGCTAACCCACGACAGGATATTGTCAACTCCAGATCTAGATTATGCTTATCGATGTTGCGCACGGGGGTTGATGGTATTTGGTTCCATGTGGTTCATGTTTATGTTCGGGCATGGGCCGCTTGTGTTTACCTTATGGTATATTTTATCTAGAGATATACGTCGCTCGGAAGGTATTTTCTGATCCTTGTGTATGAAGATCCGCTTTAGTTTACTGGAGGCGTCTCCATTGAAAATCCAATATGCGAACGTTCCTTATCGGATTTGATTATACTCCTAATATGTTGTTGATGTAACCAATGTAACCATTCCAACTTTGTTATAATATTTATGTTCTACACCATAGACATTATCTATTATATCACCTTATGCACCTATTAGATGGTGGTTCTTATGAAGGGATATTCGTTATGGCATTCCATGTGGTCTCAAAAGTACTGTTATATGTTGATCACATATTTCTTGAGTTTCTCATACCAGACTTATGTCTAACGCTTAGTTTTTGTTTTTCCTAAATTCCTCGCGTGCTCTTTAGAGTAGTCTGAGAAAGACACGTTTTTGTTGATGTTCTTTGGAGCTCGAGAAGACGAGCTGGATGTTTCACCTACCGTAGTATACTTATTTCCACTGCATTACTATATTGTACATATATCAGCATTTGTGAGGAAAGATTGTTATAACTATCCAGGCTAATAATGGTACTTATGTTTTGTAACTCCAAAATTTCTGTATCGGAGTAACCCTTTGTACCGTTCCTTTGATATTATATATTATCGTTCCGTTGTGAGATTATGATATTGTGTTCTATTCTTTCTTGTTCTATTTCTTTTTCTTTTATTTCACCCTAACAATTCGTCCTTCCGGCACTTGGATGCTTGGCACATGAATATTGTGGATGTATTAGTGTCGACGTTCGGGGGTCCAAAGGGCGGGCCGTCACAATAGTATTAATCATTTATTATTAATTTAATGTCATTCTTAACAAAAATAAATTTTATTAATAATAAAAAATCACTTATGTATCAATTTTAAAAAGAAAAAATGTTCTATATGTATAATAATATATCAAGTTAAGGAAAAAAATTGTGTATATGTTTGTTTACAATGAAATATCAACTCTAGAAAGAAAATTTATGTATATATTTTTCTGTAATGAAGTTCTAAATTTAGAAAGAAATAAATTATGTAAACTTGGATGTAGAATAATATAAGAGAACTAAAGATAATTTTGTATATAATCGTGGAATCTAAAGTTATATGAAATGTTAGTTGTAGAATTTTGTCAATATAAGTGTTGTATACAATACATTGAACTGCCATTTTCTAGGACTTATAAGACGAAATAATAAATACTAGTTAATTAGATTTATTTTATAATTTCAAGTTTTAAACCACTTAATTAATTTAAATATATGGATTTGAATGTAAAATAATATAATAAACTTAAGAAAATTATGTAAATAATTATAGAAATTATTAAATGTTGATATTTAGATGTAAAGTCATAATGAAGAGAATTAAAAGAATTTTGTAATAATTATAACAATGATAAATTGCAATGATTCAAAAATAAAACATATGGAAAAAAATTAAGAATAAAAAGGAAAATCACTAGAATCAGTAAGAGAGTAGGAAATTCTTATGCTTTATAGATAAACTAGTGTGCAACCGTGCGTTGCACACAATATATATTTTAGAAAAATAATCGTATAAATATTATTTTAAAATTGAATTTATTATGCAATATATGGTGAATTTGTTAAGATAATTGAGTTATGTACTGAACCAAATGAAAGTTAGTACTCTTAGCATTTAATATTTGTTAAGAAAACCAAATGACAGTTATTAGTTATTTGTAAAATTAATATTTTTGTAATTTTCAACATACATAAATTTTGAGTTTAACATTTAACTTTTGTACATTTGTTTAAAAGATAAATGATATAAAGACTGAATTTCAAAGGGTATTGTTATTTACACTTCGGTTTTGGATATAAGGGGGCTAATTTTATGAGCACCTTATACAAAATTAAATTGCTATGAGTGGTACACAACTTATTAGTAAACATATAGTTTTACTTCTTTTGCCCTTATTTAATGCATCAAAACTCTAAACATTTTCGTTTACTCTCTCCTTCTCCTTCCTTTTCTAAAAAGAAAATAACGGTGAGGACAAAAATTTAATCGGATCTTTACAACCAGTTCCAAACTTGGCTGAGAAGATAATGGAAATGCAATTTCTTAATCCAATTTATAGCGCATTTTTTAAACAATGGTAAAAGTTAGGGTTTAAAACTACATTGTTGAATGCTTTCTTGAGTAAGAATCAACCTTGACTCTTTCTCATTTGCATATCCATATGAAGGTGAGTTTGAATTTTTCATTATTTGATCGATGATTTGGGTTAAAGGTAAATAGCGATTAAGGGAAAATGAGGGTAAATAAAAAAGGACAATTAAGTCAATTTTATTGTAATTTTATGAGGGGGCTAGTTTGATTAGTACGTCTCATAGTAAAAAAAATTAGCTCCCTTGTATTCAAAATTGGAGTGTCAATAGCAATACCCATTTCAAATATAGGTATTTCAAATATCATTTGACAGAATGATAAAAATACCTAAAAATGCATGTGTAATAGTAAGGAATTAACAAATTTTCATGTATATAAAGCTCTTGTGGTTAATATCAACATAAAAAATAAGTATATTATATTATCAAAGCGATACAACAGATTTAATTAATGACTAAAAGATTTGTTGATTAAAAGAAACGTTATAAATCATATTGTTAATTTTATTATGTTTACAAGTATGGTGGCACGTCCGTTGGACGTGTGCAAAGAAGGAAGTGACGTATTTTGTCTTTGTTACAGTTATGATATTGTGAGAGATTATGGTAATGTTTTCGTTAATTACGGAAAAAAAGAGGAAGATGATATGACAAATAAACAGAAATAAGGTGTTGTAAGAAAGATGTGCATATAAAAAATATAAAGTTGGCAAGATTATTTGATCTTACAACACGACATTGAAGTATATGTAATGTTGTATGCTTTACGTGTATGAATGCACAGATCGTGGTTCGTTGAAATGTAAGTGGCTAAGTTAATTCCAGGAAATAATAAAACAAAACAAAAAAGTAGATCTTGAAAAAAAATTGTATGGTTCGGATATTAAGGAATACTACATCGGCGGATAATTATCTACGAATTTAAAATGGTGAAATACCATCCATTCTGATATTACTCGTATACATATTTGTTGGATGTGTGCAAAGTAGAAAGTGAGTAGATTTATCATCTAGCAAAATTGTGACAGTACAGAGGATAATAAAAAGAGTACATGCATTGAGGAAAGAAAAGTGGAAAAATAAAGGACAATCAAACAAAAATAATTGTATGGAAGATGAAGGGAATACATGATGATACTGAAGCCCGTTTGAGGTACATCATAATATAAATTATCATGATTATTTCAAGTTCAGTAAATAAGAAATTAAGGCATATTAGTCTTTTAAATTTTACTCGCAGCATGGTCATTTTTACTTTCAGTTAATCAGTGTACATATATCTAGTTTATTTAAATCCTCATTCAAATTAAGAAAACAAATGGTTAAGCTATTTATTAACTTGAATTATAAATTTGGTCAATGGATATCAAAATCTTAAGTAAACTAAATAAAGTAATGAAAAACACAGACAACTTAAAGTCCATTTGCCACTTCTCCGAAAGAATAATGGATACATATATCAGTATAGTTATAGCACATATATATGATGACAAAAGAAAAACCCTACACAAATTGAATTTTCTTTCAGACTATAGCACGACAAATTTCATGGATATACAAATTTCATATTCAAAAATAGAAGATGATAGTCTTAATTCATTATCAGTGAATCTCTTAAAGCTTCAATAGTGAATAATACCCAACATCTCAAGAAGGCTTTCTTTTCCCCATATTTTTTTGATGAATCTTCGCGAAAGTTGTTACTATGCATGAGGTTATTGGCTGTGAAAATAAAATACGGGTTTGTAGGTTCAGCTCTAAAAATAATAAGTCTAATCTTCATCCCTATATTGTAAGATGGTAGTTAATATCAAACTCGTCCATAATGCAATATTATATATATCCACCTGTGTGTATGAAATTGATAACTAATATACGTTAATGCAAATGAACAAAATTTATGCAAATGGAAAGCTTCACGCGCATGAACATAATTCTTACAGATGACAGTCCTCCACACACACAAAAACATAATTGTTAATATTTAGCCTGCTAGAGAAAAATTAAGTAGCACGCACTTGATCATGGGAGCAGTATATGAAGTGAATAGATCGACCATCCGAAATTGGTCAAATAAATCCATTCAATAAGAAAAATATATAGTTATATATTTTAGCATTAAATTCATATTACATAAATGTGAACTAAAATTCGATGTTCACTACTCCATTCACTTTATTTTGTGGAATACTATCAGAATTCTACTAAATACATCATTCAAGGCAAAAGGTGATTCTTTACTGTTCAACAGTTATGGTTAATATCATATTATACTTAGGCCATAATTAGTGCTTTGAATACTAATGCTTCATCATTTCCTATTGTTTCCAGGACCTTTTGCATTGTGAGTTCATGGTGGCTCTACCGAACTAAAGCGATTGTTAAATCATCTTGTATGCACACAAATGTAAGATAACCATGTGAATATATCTAAAAATTGAAATTATTATAATATAATGATTAGTTGTATTTTAATAAATACATATACAGTAATCTAGGATCATTTAAAAGCTTCTCAATAGGTCTTTACTTTTTCTTCTATGGCTTAGGATGTTCAATGCTAGCTTATGCTACAAAATATGGGATAAATTAATTTTTCGGTTCTTATTGTCTACTGAAACTAAAAAAATCCCTACAAATATGTCAATATCTGATGTACTAAAATTACATGTTAAATTCTAATATCAGATTTCACCAATTTCCACCGTCATAAATTATGATTAATTTTTCTGCATAATGAAAGTAATTTTCATCCTATCATGATAATGATTGTTTTTCTCATGCTATCAAGCTAACTTAGTAGTTATGTACGAAATGAATTGCATCCAAACTCTTACAAACATGATCTCCAATCTTAATTGTTTCGCCTGATTCTAGTTTTACAAAACAATAAAGTTCATGTTAATAGTTTACAATCTTTTAAACATGGTAGTGAAGTATATCAAACTTACAGTTCAACAATTACCATATAAATAGAAACTAAGCTTACAATATTAAGTTAAGAAGAGTAGAGGTTTCGGAAAAAGTAAACAAATAAAACTAAGCTTGAATCTTACCTTAGTTTGATAATTATTCTGTCTCCAAACTAAAGTCTGAAATAGACCGATAAGCTACGACTCTCAACTCATCCTTAAAGGGACTTAGATCCTTGCTTTTAACAACTATTACCTACATAAACCAAAATTCCCAAATTAAAATTAAATAGAAAATCTAGATTGTTAAGAATCAATAACTAACTTGAAGATAGGATCCAAAGTCGCTTGCCTGTACAGGAAAGCAGAGTCATCACGGAAAATTTTGAAGGTACAATAGATTCACAATAGATTTTACAGCCCATACAAAGACAACTGTGGAAACACAATAGCAGTCACAGTAAGTTATAATATTTTCATCAATTAGAAAATGCATGAATCTCAAAATACCTCACTGAAGGAATATAGCAAAAGACTTCAAAAGATTCTTTACAACCTTCTCTTCGAATTAAACTCCCAGTTCTTTTTATAGGAAAAATCTGTAAAATAAATAAATTAAAATAGCCGAAATCAAACCAGTAATATTCAACATACATTTAGTAAAAGAAGACATCTTAAAAGCAAATTCGACACCCATAAATTGAGAGTTAGTTATTAATTATAAAATTGCTGGAGCTATCAAAATGCAAGGAATATGAAATTACCTGAGTTTCCGAAGAAGCCTGGACCGATCTTTCAGCTGGTAAGGGTTTTGAGGTCATTGCGAATTTGTTAGCTTTAGCATATTCAAGCCGTCGGAATGCGCAAATCCCGCATCAAAACACGCAAAGACCGGAGGAGGCGAAGCTACAGTCAAAGAAGAAACCAACAGTGGGAAACCTTTTCTTTCGGGAAAATTGAAGCAATTTTGTATAAAAGTAATTGGAGTACATATGATTGGAAAGGTGGCATAACAAATTATGTACAGATTTACTTCAAGTAAATTACACATAATAGAACACTTAAGTATGGAATATATTAAAATGTAACTAAATTACATGTACTTATACAGATAATAACATCAGAGTAACAAAAATAAATTATTAACTCCAAAAAACAATATTATGATTTTAATATTGTTTGACAGACCATTATAGTTCAAATTCAAAAATGGATATTTCTAATCTGTATTTTTTTCTCTATCCAACATCAAACGTCGAACTAAGTATTTGGATATCTCTAATCTATTACCAAAACATCAACATCTTATTGTCAACATATCTATAATTATTTGTAAGCTCGCACGCCCCTTAGATCCATCGCATTGAAACTTGTCTAGCGGCGCAACCATCGATATCTCCATTCTCTTAGTTACTGTTGTATTAATATAATAAATTGTAAACATGTTATATTCCTTATTTTTCTACACCTTTTGTTGATCGTCATAGTGATGATCCTCTATATTTGTAACAACTAACTACCCGCAAATTTTTGTATGAATTTTGATTTTTTTTTGATAAAATATGAGTGCTCTCCTCAAAAGGAGGACCGCTCTTTCATAAATAAAAAATGTTCACTGACTCAAAGTTCCACAAATTGATTGAAACCATAATTTTCTCACGAACCCATACAGTGGCATTTGAAAAATATCAGGCATAAATCAGGGAAAAAGAAACTTACCTAAACCCTCTACGTGCATATTTCAACCAAATCGCTGTACACAAACATAAATTCAAGTATGATTATTTAAATCAAAACATAGTTTCAGAAATCTCCAAAGATATGAACCCATATAATTTTTCTCATGAATCCATATAACATGTGATTGAAATTGTCTATGTTAAATGAGTTCACATAAAGTATGAGTTCGCAGAATGATATGCTTTCTGTGAACCCATGTTTTATACAAAGATCGGCTGCATAACATACAAAGATATGCTTATAACATGTGTTTTATAGCTGATCTTTCTGTGAACCCATGAAATATAATCACACTTATACAAAGTTTGTGTACAATGATTCTTTGTATGTTTTCGGTCTTTCTGTGAACTCATGAAATATAAACATACAAAGATAAGCCGATCTTTCTGTGAACTCATATAACAAAGAAAGCATATCTTTCTGTCTGTGAACTCATGAAATATAATCATACTTTCTATGAACCCATGTTATAAGCATATCTTTGTATGTTATGCAGCTGATCTTTGTATGATAATCATACATTATGTGAACTCGTAACTTTAAGATTGACAATAATTTTCTCGTGAACCCATATAACATAGTTACCATTTGAAGAAAAACACATTATATAAAGTCAGTTGAAAAGTAGAGAAGAAACCTTATCCAAACCCTCTGTCGCCATACATAAAATAGTCGATGTCTGCTCCAAAGATGGACCTAGTTTTCTCATATATTTCTCAATTTATGAGGTTGGAAGGCAAGGCAAGGAAGAAGTAGGGTTGGTAATCTCAGGTGACATAAACTCCAAATATGACAACCAATAGTTTTACCTATGTGTTGTGGATATTTTTATCAAATTTGAGCATATTGAGAATATTAGACACATGCAATTCATTATATTTAACAAAAAATCACTCATAAGTTATAATCATCACCTATTCCATCTGATTGGCAACCCAATACCTTCAGTACCACAAAGCAAAACCACCGCAGTCCACTATCGAAACTTCTATCTCCACCATGCCTCAAACAGACAAAGCCATCGTAGCCTCTGACGCCCACCTCCACCCTGAACCTGCAACTAACTTCACCAACCACCAGATCCAGACCTGAGCATGCCAGATCGGAAGCCAAACCATACCCGAATCCCTACCTCCCCGAAGCAAAAAATCACAGATCCTTTAAAATTAGGTTACCTAAATCACAGTTTGTTAGCTCGTAGATTTACACCTGAAACCGTTGAATTGAAAAGCAAATAAGCATGAAGATACGTTGTATTTCAGTGCCAAACATCACCAGGTTGGAGGTAGAAGAGAGCGCAGTCCAATCACGAAACCAGGTCGAGCCTTTTGAGCGACTACTCAATTTTGAGCACCCATGTTCCAATATGAATAGCATATCGATTTAGTTTGGAGAAGAGCATATCGATTTAGTTTGTAGAATAAAGGGAAGAAGGAGAATTTTGTGAGAAGCGGTTGGGACAGAAAACATCGGCATGAGAAAATGGAGAGAGCAGAAAGTGGGGAGAATTATTGCAAAACGGTTGAAATTTTAGTGGGGATTAGAGCATGGGTAGGTCAAAGGACAGATATACCCTCTTTTCTTTTGTTTGTATTTAGTTCTGTCGGTGGCATGTCAAGGGGTTGGTTGGGAAGTTCAAAAAAGCTTCACCATAGCGAAGTATTTGCATTATAAGTAGAGATAACTTGTTTTTTGAACCATTGCTTCATACCTTAATAGTTTTATCTTATAATAAAAAAATTCAAAAAATGATTAATATGCCTTGAAAAGGCAATAAAATAAAATAAAAAATTCCTAATTAAAATATTGTATATTTTTATCCATTAATTAACTTTAGTGAATATACATATTCAAAATTTAACATTTTCACAAAACGTATTAACTAAAAATATTCGTTATTTTTCAAAATTACAAGCTACAGTACTCATCACTTTTTTACTGTCATTTTTAACAAAAATTAAATTTTATTAATGATAAAGAATTTGCTTGATTTACCAATTTTAAAAAGGAAAACTATTGTATTAGCTTGTATTAAAATACATCTAAAGTTATAAAACTGATACTATTAAATCTTTAGATGTATTTTAATATTGTTAATATGTTTAACAAGAAAAAGCAGAAACAAATAAGGCAAAACAAATAACCGTTGAGGAATCTGAAGACGAACAAGCCAACACGGTAAAAGTACAAGCCATATCACTAATAAAGATTTTCATGTTCAAAAAGTGATAGTTATAGTTTGTTTGGTAGAAGACAAAGCTTAGTTGGTTTAAAAATAGATTTCATTGCCATTTGTTACAAAACTGATACTAATATATTGAAAATATGATACCAAACATCTGTTAGAATTAATGTGATACTTTGTATATAGGAAAATTAAATTAAGCAACAAATAAAAACTGATACCAACATACTGCAATAGTGATACCTATTGTCTAATTGTGTGTACCTGACTCATTTTAGTTTACAAATTATTTCACCATCTTTTTTCTAGCAGAACTGAAACTAAATTCTTACAAAATGGTACCCACTGTATAAAATGTTTTAGTTCATATGACAATGTTGTAATTTTTCAATAAATGATACCTATAATTCACAAAATGATACCGACTGTATAACAAACCAATACCTATATTTCAAAAAATGAACCTATTGTTTGTTTAACTGAAGACAAAACTTCATAATTTTAAAAATATTTTTTAAATACTTTATAACAAAACTGATATAGTTATATTCATAAAACGATACCCACTATCACAAATATAAAATTGAAATCAATGAAATGCAAAACTGATACCTACTATCTGTTTTTATGGACATCATATCTTAAAATTGATATACTGTTTGTTAGAACCAAACTGATGCATACACCTTATAAACATGTTACTCACTTTATCTTTTTTAAATTTTATACTTTTAATTATACAAATTACTTTCATTGTAATTTGCAACAAAGATAACACAAATATAAGCTAAAAATTATACATGCAATATGTTTCTTTTGAAATTATTATGTACCAATTTTAGAAGTATTTCAACCATAATTATTAAAAAATTGATACATACATTTAGCAAAAATGATACCAAATTTTAGTTAGATAAAAATACCATGTTTTATCTCATGTTTATAGAAACTGAAACCACTATATCATGTTATATATTGTTTTGTTTCAATGCTGTTTGTTTCACTAACAACTTAATACCACATTTTCATGAAATAGGACGATGATGAATTTGTCAAATTATGTCATAAAAGCATGCATCCAACATCAGAACAAACAACCAAACAGATAGCAAAATCGAAACATGTTAAGCCAGAAACTGCTTATAGATGTGGCTTACAAGCTATCTTCAAGATATTAAAACTGGTCAAATAAAAAAATGGATTGAACAAAAAACAATTTGACATCTTAAAGAAGACACCATTTTACAACTTCTTCAAAGTCATCTATGAAGAAAAAATAACAATGAAAGAGTGCAAAAAACATCAACAAAACTTGGATGCTTTATACAACCGCTACTGTATGGAAACCGATACCTTCATCTTAGGAGAAGACAAAATGAAGGTCACTGCCAGAGATATAAGCTTGCTGTTTGGTCTGCCATTAAAAGGAATAAACATAGAACCAACAAAAAAATTGACGAGCAGAACCATTCCACCAGACTGCAAAGAATTTGCAACTAGAAACTTTGGCACAAGTACTTACATAACAAGAAATGTTGTGGAAAGAAGAATAAACAAGATATATCAAAAAGGAAAAAAGAAAATGAAGAAGATCTCCCTTTGTTGATAATAATGCAAATACTATTGACATTTTTCTTTCCCAACAACCAACAAAAACTGATATGGGGAATTCTACCCTATTTGATTGACAGTGAAACAATGCAAACTGTCTCATGGCCACAAACAATAGAGAATTTTTTTAGTAAATTTGTCAAAAAGTTTATCTCTAAGCCAAGAAACATGTCTGGATGTTCCATGCTTCCATTGGTAAGATGTGTTATGCAAAATATTATTAATTGAAAAAAATTGTTATATTCAATATTCTTATCTAATTATATCTTTAAATTTTTATAGTATTGCATCTGTGAGAAAATGAACCTTATTCAACCAAGAAAGCAACTTGCTGAAGATTTACCCAGATTTGCACGATGGGATGTAAGAAAACTTAAAGACATTGTTGTGAAACAATTGTTGAATGATATAAAAGTTGACAATGTAAGTTAAAGTTAATTCTTACTTACAGTAGTGATTATCAGTTTACATTTTATGTTTTCTCTATCTGTAGTATCAGTTTCAACACTTAGAATAATTTTTTGTCTCTGCATAGTATCACTTTAGCTTCTGATTAGTAACCGTTTCAATGTGTAGCTTTAAATTTTTGTTTCCATAGTATCAATTTTTCTTCAGCATAGTACATCTTGTCATTTTGCACAGTTTCAATTATAATATACAATAATACTTGGTATCATTTTTAACACCGCACACAATCAATTAGTAAGTATACATAGTATCAATTTCATTACTATTCTATTTTCTTCTATTAAACTAATCACTTATTAATGTCAGTTATAACTTATAAGTTACAACATACTATCATAAAACATTTGCATTTAAATTTTTAAACAAACTTACCATTTCAATTACACAGGTAAAAGAAATAAGCAATATTCTTCCACATGAACAGAAGCTACTCCAAACAGGATCGACAAAAGAAGAATCAAGTGACAAAAGAAAAGAAAACCAACGGAAAAAAAAGGAAAATTGAAGAAGCCGAACAGAGTGCTCGATCTTTTGAAGATTTTGTAAGCTTTAATGTTTTGCAAACGCACATTAAAGATTTGGAAGAAGAAGGTAAGAAGACAATGAAGCAATTAGACAAAGAAAAGAAGTTGAGGATAAAGGTTGAAAAAGAAAATTTGAAATTGAAAGAACAATTGAAAGAACTCAAATCAAGAATGGAAGAAAATGAAAAGAAAAATTCAGAAATTGAACTAGAGAGTAAGCACATGGAAGATGAACCTGAAAACATTCTAAATGAACAGCACATGTAGAAACAGAAATAGAAAACAGAGAAAAAAAAATCCACAACTGAAAATAATGAAGACAAAAATGCTGAGTCTCATGTAGAAAAAGTTAACACAAGAACTAAAATAAATGAAGATGCATGTTTAAATATAGAAGCCCAAAATGAAGGAAAAACATTCACAGCTGAAAATATTGAAGAAGAAAATCCAGAGTGTCAACGAGAACCTACAAAGTGTCAAGCAAAAATAACACAAATGGACAGGTACATGATTTTTTACTATTGAAAATAACACTGTTTGATTCGAATTCATGCTTGCTTATATTATAAATAATTATGAGTATAAGTTAAAATAAACTGATACCTAAATGTATTAAAAAATGATACCTACATTTCATTACTTATAACTTAATGGTATGTAAATTGAACTATTTATGTTGACCATCATTTAGTAGAAAACTAATACCAAAATAATGTAGAATTTATATGTATCAGTTGTTTGATTATAACTGATGGTTGGTTATTTTACAAACAATTTTCACTATGAAATAAATCAAAACTGATACCTATATGTATGGAAAACTGATACTTACTTTGTGTTTGAAAAATTGATATCTATGCAAAAATGATACCCATAAACCGCCACTATTAACATTATTGATACTAATAATATTATATTCGTTCACCAATAACAAAAATTGACAGCTTCTTATTGTTAATACAGATTCTCAACTAAAAAAAATGTAGAAGAAGTTGAAGACACAACTGCTGACACTAATACAGAACAAGTCCATCAAACAACTGAAAAAGAAAGTACATGCATGGAGACTGAAACAGTGTTGAACAAAACAAATGAAACGGGACAAGCACCTTTGTCCAAGTGGTTAATTGATTCGGCTTTGGTGCAGGATGTCACAAGTTCGAAACTTGCTTTCGAACGTTTATTTGACATGGGATATGTTGTCCCCATGATTTGTTGTATATAAAGTACCAGTTCAAAAAAAAAAAAAAAAAAAACAAATGAAACGGTGTTGGAAACAAATGAAGATAAAACAACGAAAAAAGATATAAAAGAGGCTCAAAAATCGAAAGAAGATACCAATAAAGAGAGAAAAGTTGCACGATAAAGTGATGTAATACAAGACCTAACACCTCCATCTTTCAATCTCAATATCACATAACAGTTGCAAGAGGGAATAACAGAAAAGGACAAAGAAAACAAACTAGCAAAACCTCATGGTCGGAAAAGGAAACAAACAGTTCATAAGCCATCTTCTTATGTGAAAAGAATAAAAACAAGAGAAAGGAAAAAAAGAAAGCCCCAGCTTTGAATATGGTTAGAGAATGAAAAAAACAGCAAAAAAACAAAAAACCTGAAGCAAATGAAAATGATGAAAAACTGGAAGAAAATGATGAAAAAGAAAGTGCAGAAGAGTCAATCTCAATGCCAATTCAAGTAATAGAGCCAACACTTTCAAATTTAGGACTAGGACACTACAACAAAACTTTGGCATACTTGAATATAGAACAACAAAATACAATCAAAACTTTCTTTGCTATGACATCATCAAAAGAGTAAGTATACAAACATATATACTAATTTTGCTGGTTAAAATAACATTGTATAATTGATATGTGCCTTATTTTCTTAAAACAGAGATGTAGCATGGACAGATAAAGACACAATTAGAGGAGGATGTACAATAACAAAAAAAGTACTACAAGAACTTCTTGAAGAAAATGCCACACATGGATCGGTACACACTTTTTTTTTGTTTAATAATACTGCTACCAATAAAAATAATTACAAAAAATAATGTGTAATAGCTATGTCCACTACTATTTGTACCAAAACTGATACCTATTTATAGCCAAAAATGATACTTAATTACTATTTGTTACAAAGTGGTGGTCTATTAGTTGAATTATGTATTAAACGTCGTGTATGACAAAATAAATACCAAAATAGTGCAAAACTAATTCCTAGTACCAGTTGATATCAATTAATACTTTTGTTTTCTAGTAGCAATTGATTTAATAGCATGTTCAAAAATGATACTACAGCAGTGCAAAAATGATACCCAGAAGTTGTTTCATCATATTTCATGCCTAGTTATTCTTGTAACTTGTAATATATATTACCACAATTATAATAAAATGTGCTAATTATTATTGAATATTGCTTCACCAATAATAAAAACTTACATTTTATTTTTGTTAATATAGATAATTGGCTGGTATTTATCTAAATGTGGGCTGAAAGAGCACAACTATGCATTCACAACAATAATGACGGTAAATAAAACTTTAATATGCAATAATATCATAAATGCTACATATATATTGAATTCTAACTTATTTTTTTACTTAACAGCAATCTATAGTTTTCAATGTACAAGGAATTCTAAAATCTTTAGTGCTACCTTTCCTTGAACAAATTGTGGATGATGAATACACAGATGCTATATATTTCTCATTGCATTGTGAATACCATTGGACGCTAGTAACTTTGACATACCCAACAATGCAATGGAGTCATCTAGATTCTAGACGTCCTAGAAGAAATTCTAATGAAAGAAACAACCCCAGTCTAAAGCAGGCAATGATATTGGTATGATATATTTTTGTTATGAAACAAAATAATTTAATTAAACAAATCGAACATTAGCTAACTTTGTATTGTTTTGTCTTCAATAGAGAAATAAAATTGAAGAAATACTGAAAGAACTTTGGAAAAGGAAAAATATACATGATAAGGAGGTGAAGGCAAATGAATGCATCAGATACCATGTGCACAACAAGGATCGGACACGTAAGTTGTTTATGTTGTTCAAAATGATACATACTGACAGTTAAACTGAAACTTTAAATTTTCTTTTAAACTAATACCTAGATACTGCAAATTACAAACAAAAACTGATACTCAAGCTACTCACAAAAAAACTACCGACTGCTAAACCGATACCTAGAAACTAAAAATTACAGAAAAAAATTAATACCTATATACTCAAAATGATACTTAGTGACTGCTAAACTGTACTGCAAATTACAGACAAAAATGAATACCTAAATACACAAAACTGATATTGCTAATATTCTTTTAAACAGACTTGACTGTGGTATATAAGTGATGGTATTCATCATATCAATGAACAAAAGTCAAATACCACTCAAAATAGCCCTTGAACAAATGCTGAAATCTAGAGCAAGAATTGCACATCAGATATTAACTGACAAAGAGCACTACTGGAGCTTAGCCAAATTCATGTCAAGTTTGGAAGAAGAAAGATAAATGAACAAATCAAACAACTTGCAAAAAGTGCTACTATTTTCACATGAACTGATGTACATTTTAGATATTTTGTTATATGTAGTTGAATTTAATTTCTGTTTTAATGTTGGTACAATCAATGCTTGATATTAGTACAATTTGTTGTACAAACTATGAACATATTTCTGGTGATGTAAAAAATAGATTTCATTACCTTATATCATAGTTTATATTTTGTTAACATATTTTGTTTTTAACAGAGTTGATTGCGGAATATATGTCATAATTTACATTGCATCACTGAACAGAAACATGATTCCAAAAAAGATCCAACAACACACTGTTATCAAAACTAGAGCAAAACTAGCATTAGACGTATTGACAAATAGCAAGCACTGTTGGAATATAACTGATAACCTGTCAAGCAAAGAAGAAGCTGTAGAAATTGAGAATTTTGTGTGTTAAAATAAATTATTGTATTGTTTCACAATTAGATTTGATACTTATGAAGTAATGATGCTCTATTTCAATTTGGTACTTGTGAAGTAATGATATTCTGTTCTTAAAACAATGCTGATCTTACTTATAAAAACAATGATGATCTAGTGGAATGATTTGCTGTAATTGATGTTCTTTTCTTTACCTGAAGTTTATATTATAACAAGATTATATAGTGAATGTTCTATCATGCAACTATTGATCCTACATAATATTATTAGTTTTATGATCCAACTACCAGTTGTATAATAATATTATAAGATTTCATATCATATATCAATAGCAAACAGTAACTGGGTATCAGTTTTAATAACTAATAGTATCAGTTTTGCTCAAACTGACACTCAACATACTTTATGAAACAACAATTAACGCCAGTGTCAGTTTTTGCTAACACAAGATATCATTATAATTATTAATTAGTACTAATGTCTGTTGTAGCATGTATTATAATACACGAAACTGATACTAAAAACTAACCAAAACTGATACTAAAGTCCTTATATCCAATCAAACAAACATTATCTCCGACCAAAAGAAAGCATGTATCAATTCAACCATCTTCTTCAATCAATTACACAAAGATTATCATATCCCATATACTATAATATCTACTTTATTATAAATAACTAAAATACACAAAATTAAACAAAACTGATATCACACAAAGAAAAAATGATACCATATTTTATACCAACAGAATGCGTAACATGATACTAAACAACTGATACTAACAGTATGCAACAAATATCAAAACAAATGTTGGAAATAAATAAATAAATAAACACCAAAACTGATACTGTAAAAACATATAACTAATACTAAAATGGATACTATCATTTATACTAAATAGCTGAAATTAAAATCAAGTTGATAATATGCTATACTGAACACAAATTAATAAGAAGGTTCAATTACAGTAAACCACCAAAACAAGTCACAGATCCACTTATTAATCTAAACAAATTCAAAATGTAAAATCAAATCCTCTTTGAAGCTTGACAATTCCATTTATTATGACCAAACTGCTTGCACTCGCCACATCTATTTTGCTTGTTCTAAAAATATGAAAATCCCCCTTTGCACTTGATTGATGGTCTACCAGCACCACGTTTCTCCTTTGGTGGCTTGATAACATCTTGAATGCTGCCATCAACAATAGGCCTATCATAATTTGGAATAGGATTTATAGCATTGGCATAAGAACATCGATAAGCATCAACAGTGAAATAATACTCAACAAAATCGTATACAGACAACTTAGACTTGTTCATACACTTTATAGCACGAGCACAAGGAAATCCTGTAATTTTCCATTGGTTGCAACTACAAACTCGTTCCTTCAAATCAACACAATGAGAGTTTGGAGATTTCACTTCAAAACAAAAATCAGAAGATTTATATACATCCCATCCAAAGCCTTCTTCAATTAATCTACCTAAACGCAACTCCATAGAAGGACAAAGAGTTGTTTTCCACAAACGACACTCTTCTCTCCTTTTAGCCGTTTGTTCCACAATCTTAACACGAATACCATCTAAACACAAAGCAATATGCAATGCTCATTCATCTAAAATCCAACTATTAAAACTTTCTACAACATTGGAACTATATTCACCATAACGTTTTCCTGGAAAAAATAAATCTACCCACTTATCAAATGGCTTATCCTTTAAAAAATTCACACCAGCAACACCACCAATTTGACAGAACTTAGAATGTGCTCCTTCAAATTCATATAGATTAGAAGATCTAGAACACATTTTGAATAGATCAACAATAGACACATTTGCATTTTTGGCTTTTACCGCTGAAAGAAGATTTTGTTCCATATGCAAATAACAATAACTGTGATAAGCTGAAGGAAAAACATCATGAACACCTGAAAGCAAACCTTGGTGGCGATCTGACATAAAAACTAGAGTACGATCTTCTTGAAGCATTTGTTTTAAATGGTTCAAAAACCATGTCCAATTATCCACATTTTCTACAGAAACTACACTCATAGCTAAAGGGAAGAAACCTGCAAATGCAAAAATAATTTGTAAAAAAAACTAAAACTAATTATGATCATAAATCTAAAACAATTCATGAAACTGATACTAACAGTAAAAAAACTGATACTGAAAACCTGATACAACCATTATTAAAATATTGATAGCGACGACATTATACATAATAATCTTCATTCTAACACAAAAAACTAACAAACATTGACATATATTATGATACAAATGAAATTTCAATACTACACAACTATATATGATACCATATATTAAAATACTTGAAACTGATACTAACATTATACACAAGCTGATACTAATCTCATGCTAACCAGTATAAAATTATGATACTAAATACAAACTTGCTAACTGTAAACTACATATCTTAAAACTGATACCAACATAATACAAATTATGATAACAAATTAGTATTAATGCTAATGCCAAGTATTATGATCTCAATACAAATAACTCAAAACTGAAAACAAATACATACCTGATCACCATTTTTTGCAGTAGCACCCATCAACACACCAGGACGTCCCTTCAAGTGAGTGGCATCTACGAATATCATAGGACGACAATACTTAAATCCAAGTAAACAAGCACCAAAAGCAATAACCACCCTCTCAAATTCATTACTACAAGGATCAACATCCATATCAACAAAACTATTTGGATTAGACTTCTTCACTGCTTCCAAATACCAACTCAAATCATTATAAGACAAAGCATCATTACCATGCAACTCCATTAATGCAAGTTGTTTCCCATGATAAGTATAACCGTAAGACAATTGAACATTGTATTCTCTTCTAAAATCAACTATAATATCTTTAGGCATTTTACTAGGACAATCACGGATCTCATCAATAATCAATTATTTAACAAACGAACTAGATATATGTGAATTATTCACATTTCTAACACCAGCCCCACAAGAATGATCAGCAACCATATTTCTCATAAAAAACTTCTTCAATTCTCCAGAATCACAAGACGCATGGACTTTGAAAAGACAACCATCCTTATATGAAGAGAAAATTACAGTAACTCTTGTAGCACAATTCTTTAAAAATACTAATTCATACCCTTTTTGAATTTGATATGCCATCAAAAATTCTCTAAAATGTTCAGCTCCTCTAAAACAAAACCAGCAAAATCGGAAATGCATAATGTCGACCCTCTTCTCAACATATTTTTTAAATAACTTTTACCATTAACAACAACATTTGAACAGACATATACAGTAGAAGATGAAGAAGCACGAACAGTAGATGAACTTGAAATAGAAGCACCATCAACATATTCCAATTCAGAACCCTTAACCTTAACAGTAAAACCGAAGAAAGAACTTTTCTTGTATAACTGAAAACAAATTATACTCTGAATATCAGAATCAGTATCAACCATAATAACTTTGTCCTCAAGTACTTAAGAAATCTGAATAGAAGAAGGAGTTAACCGAGACCAATATCGACATATCTCATTCTTCAAATCATACAAAGAGCAATCGATAGACAATCGAGTACTAAAAGTGTTATTATTCAACACAAACAGACAAAGAAGACTGGTATTACCACTGCCAAAAAAATAAAAATAAAAACATTAGTAAAAATATGTACAGTTTAGAACAGTAGTTTTTTCATTTCACAAAACTGATACCTACCGTCTACAAAACCGATACTCAGTTACTGAAAATAAAAAAAAACTGATACTAACAAAAAATAAAAATGATATAAAAAAACTGAGTCTAAACTATGATACTTTACACTCTATCACAACTGTATATACAACCCAAGCAATCATACTTTTCCAGTCATCCCAACATTAAAGAAAGATTATGCAAGATAAATCAAATTTAAAGCATATTACAATACAACACTGAATAAAGAAACGAATAAATAAATAAAAACCTGCTGCTTATTTCAAAAGTTGCCATAGAAGAACGAACAAACAATCAGAAAAACAACACTGCACGTAATTTGTAAAAACGATCACAATTAGAAATCGCAATCAAATTATATTTAACTATAATAGAAAAAAACAAAAAACAGAATAATATAAGCATACCTAGTTAATACAATTTGAAAAAAAACGAGATCACAGTAGAAATATGAAAAGAACGAGATCAAGAAATGTGCGTGAGAAAAATTTGATCGATGAAATACAATTTTCAGAAGAACGAAATTGAAATGTCCGAACGAGGTTAATCGATATTTTGATTGCGATAGAGATATTAGATCGCGATACAAAATTTGATTGAAAGGAAGAAGAAGAAGAAGCGCGCGAAAGTAGACCGGAAGGAAAATATGATAATTTGTCATTTAGATAAAATTATTGGCGGACTGTCCTACATAAAAAAAAACCCTAAAAATTGTTCTTGAGAAAAATTTCCTGATTATTAAAACGTATTTACATCCGTTCATTCTCCAACGCAACTATTTGGTGCGTTTAGGCTAATGGGCCATGTGTGGGACAAACGTGAATGAAATTTTATCCAGTTCAACTTTCCTGCAAACGTCCCTAAATCGTCGTTCATGCCACTGGGGTTAACAACACCAAGAGCAACTGTTGGCTTTGCCTTGGATCCCCTCAAGCTATCAAATCAAATCAACGACTACACATCCTCTTTCACTCTTCCACAACGCCTTTCTTTGTCAATACCCTTTTCTATTTAATATTAAAATCCAAAACACTCCTTTTTGAATCGCATTTATACAATCTTATCGATTATTTCTTCAACTTACACATACATATTTTAATATTAATTGTTATCCAAATTAAAACGCCTAATAATAGAAGAAAGAGAAAGCATCATTTTTCCTCCATTGATTAAAATTTTGAACGGTTCTTCATTTGTCTCGCCTCCCTAACGTACGTTTCTTCTTTTCCATTTCTCCTACTTACAAATTCAATAATCAATTTCCTTCCTCCGATTCGTCTTCCTTCCATCATTTGGTTAGATTCAGAAGGCAACGTTGATTTTCTCTTGGTAAGAGGTTCCACAATTCATGTTATGCCAGCTTCTCAAGTCTATGATTGTATTTTTTATATTTTTTCCACGTCAAAATAAATGACCCTTAATCCAATTGGTATACAGGAATACACAGCGTCACTGTTAGAGAAAGGATGGAACGATCAAAGGCAATTTCTCTACTTTCATTCATGGCACATTAGTATAATAAATGTGGTCATTTCAATAACATCTTTTCCTCCCCCTTTTAGAAGTATTTTGGTGATTGAGTTAAGGCATTCATCGACTGTCTAGTTTATTGAATGCTATATTCATACTACAAGTCTACAATGAGTATTAGGAATAGATTGAGAAACAACCGCAGATTACAAATTTGAAAGTATATGTAACTGTCTAGTTTTGCCTGCAATTGCGTTGTTGTATTCTATATTTGTCTTGTACCTTTTTTCATATGAAGTTGTATTGTTGCTATTATCTGCTGTGCCTAGAATCATATTGATTCATAATCAAGTTAACTGAATAAAGCTTTGTTTCCATTGATGAATACTCTTCTTTGAACTACCAATTAAGTTCTAACCTAATGAAAAATGCGAAGGTGTTAATAAAACTGTCTAAATATCATTCATTTTAAATTTGGACAGAGTACAAATGAGTCCAATTTCTTCACAGAATACGGTGAAGCAAGTCGATACGAAATACAGGAAGTGGTTGGTAAAGGAAGTTATGGAATAGTTGGTGCAGCAATTGATGCACATACTGGAGAAAAAGTAGCAATTAAGAAAATAAACGACGTTTTTGAACACGTTTCCGATGCAACACGTATACTAAGAGAGATTAAATTGCTTAGATTGCTGCGTCATCCTGATCTTGTACAGATCAAACACATAATGCTTCCTCCGTCAAGAAGAGAGTTCAAAGACATATATGTTGTTTTTGAGTTAATGGAATCTGACCTTCATCAAGTTATAAAAGCCAACGACGATCTCACTCCTGAACATCATCAATTTTTCCTGTACCAGCTTCTACGTGCTATGAAATACATACATTCTGGTAAATGTTTTTCATTTTGTTGGTATGGATGTTTTTGATAATAATGTGAGGTGCTGATTGCACGTACTTGATTTTTATTTTCCAGCAAATGTTTTTCATCGGGATCTGAAACCAAAAAATATCCTTGCAAATGCCGATTGCAAATTAAAAGTTTGTGACTTTGGTCTAGCTCGTGTTGCTTTTGATGATGCTCCATCAGCTATATTTTGGACGGTGTGTAATTTTCTCCCTTGTCTATATTCTACTATATGATATATTAGTTCTTGACATAGGAGTTTTCTCTATTAATGATATGAGATATCACAATGATACTGTGGACAATATTTACCATTCAAATTATTTGATTAAATATGTATCTAGTGATCTAATTTTATATTTGTAGGATTATGTGGCGACAAGATGGTACCGTGCTCCTGAACTATGTGGATCTTTCTTCTCAAAGGTTGGATGTTGTTGCAATTTCTTTGTTTTTAAGTTTAAGTTTGCATCTGCTTTTTTCTAAATACTGAAATGTCGCACACCACTTTGCATGTTTAGTCATCAAAGTAAAATCGCCAATATATCAGGTTTCTTAATGTCATCTCCATGAATATCCAGAATCATCTCTGCCAACCCCAAAAATAATATATCTGACTATATTTTGAAATTTGACTATGCTTAATGATAGAAACTAATATATGGAGTATAAGATGTATATTTGACTATGCTTAATGATAGAAACTAATTTTGTCCTTTGATATTCACTTCATTGCAGTATACTCCAGCAATTGATATATGGAGTATAGGATGTATATTTGCTGAAATGTTATCTGGAAAGCCATTATTTCCTGGAAAAAATGTGGTGCATCAATTGGATCTCATGACTGATCTTCTTGGAACTCCATCACCAGAAACAATTACAAGGGTTGGCTTTTAATCTCTTATGTATGTGCTAACTAAAAGTCTTTTATCATGTGCTGGCGTTGTAGAATAAAAGTGAATTTTGCGTAAAGAAAATAAAGAACCAGAAAATTGCTACACATACAAAAAAGTTCTTTGTAAATGGCTACGAAGATGACGTGGCTTGATATTAGTCACAGTGGTAAAAACCCGGTGATGGTGGAAAGAGAGGGTGATTAATCCCATACCATATCATCTTTATAAGCATTTACAAAGTCGATTACTGTAAGTTTAGCATATTTGACTGAACTATACCCAACTTTTATTTATTTATTGAAGGTTATAGGAAGCTGATTCTTTTATCTTCTCTGTTTATTAAATCTATTTTACATGATATTTTGTCTACTTTGTTCCATATTCCATTAACATTTTAGACATAAATGTCCATATATGCTAACATACCATAGAATTTTAGCCTTGAAATTATGTTTCTTAGTTTGGCTTCAGTTTATTGATGCACATCAGATGCTTTTTCCCATGGCATTAGATTACCTTATGCTCACACTGAACCTCCGTGTGTTCAAGGCGGCAATTGTATTCTGTTTGCTTCAAAAGTATCTGACTTTTGGTTGTTTGTTTTATTATTCTAGGCAATCCAAATTTCAATGAATTAGTTGTATATTTTACTGCTCACCAGTAATAATGAGATCTTGATACTTGATGCATATAGAAACTCCTCACCGAACTTCCAGGCTGCCTAATCCATTATCTTTGTTTATTTTATGACTTCTGATTGGCAACAATTTCTTTTTCTTTTTAATTTACCAGATTCGTAATGAAAAGGCTAAAAGATATGTAAGTGACATGCGCAAAAAACCACCAATCCCTTTCTCACAGAAGTTCCCTGATGCAGATCCTTTAGCTTTAAGACTATTGGAACGCCTTCTTGCTTTTGATCCCAAAGATCGTCCATCTGCTGAAGAGGTATAATAAGAATAAATTTGATATTTCTACAAAAATAGCACAATGACAAAATGTGCAAGGGCTATTAATTTTAATAAACTTGCTAGGTACTAAGTTCTTATTAACATTGCATATTCTGATATCTCTATTTAATTTAATCCTTGATGTTTAATATCTTGTGATGTTTCTTCTTCATATGAGAACTACTGGTTTATAACGTCTCCATTCCTGTTGGCCAAGGCATGAAACAGGAAGCTGTTGACTTTAGTTATGAATAAATTGTTGTTTTTAGGAATATAATTTAAATACCATGCTCATTATAATTTAGTGAAAACATTACACTTCTTGGTTATATAGTGAATTGTACTTAGTTTATTGCACTTGGTGAAAACCCGATTTCACTGTAATTCTAAACACTCAGCCGATAACATGTGCATCTGTATGTTTCTGAAACTTAATTACTCTACGTCTTTCAGGCTCTGGCTGACCCATACTTTAAAGGTTTAGCAAATAAAAATCGCGAACCTGCTACACAACCGATTTCTAAACTTGAGTTTGAGTTTGAAAGAAGAAAATTGACGAAAGATGATGTGCGAGAACTAATTTATCGTGAGGTACAAATATTATATTTATGATCTAAAAATTTTATTTACCTAAGAAGTAAGCGAGAGCTGAATTCCTCAAATCAACAGATATTAGAGTACCATCCGAAAATGCTCCAAGAATATTTACGTGGTGGAGAGCAGACTAGTTTTATGTATCCAAGGTACATCAATCTACTATTATATATACTTAAACGAAGCTATCAAATTATATGGTACATTTGTACATGAAAATAATCATTTAGATTTGAATACCACAAAAATTTCCAATTGCCTTCATGTTTAAAAGTTTTCAACCTGCCACAATAGGGTATCTAAGTTGGTTTAGGAAACATGGGTGAGCTGCATCATTATTCTACAACATACTCAGTCTTCTAATAATTTATACTTGACTGTGCTTATTTACAGTGGAGTTGATCGTTTCAAGCGACAGTTTGCACATCTTGAAGAACACCCTGGAAAAAAGACTCCTGTTTTAAGGCAGAATTCCTCTTTACCAAGGTAATCGACAATGATAACAATATTTTATTTGTTTATCTTTGGTGCATGTGTTTGCATTTATTAATAAGTTGCATGGGCATAAGTAAGCGCAAGTTGCATAACATATGTAAGTGCTAAGATGCATGGGCATATTCAAGTGCTAGTGATTGAATGTCTGTTCAATATTTGTACAAAAGCAAATAATGTGAATAGCCCTTCACTATGGCACACAGCATCAGGATTTGAAGGGATGTAATTGTTGGATTCTGTGATATAAAGACACAAAATTTGGATTGATATTGATGTATGAAAGGATGAAGAGATGAAGCAAGAAATCAGTTCAGGAATATTTTTGAACTTATGCTGTGCTTCAGATTTTCAACAAGCAAGAAACTAGCGCTAGGAGATTTTGGTGGATTCCGAAATCAGAGTAGATAGGATGGTACTGTTGTTTCATGCTTTTGGCTTCATGGACCCAGATTATTCCATTTTGGAGTTATTTAATCTGAGAATGTTAGGATTTCAAATTAAAGCATGATTGTTATTCTAGTGTAAATACATAATTCATTATTTTTCAGTAAATAAGAAAAGAGAAATTTAAAGTTAACCCCACACAAAGATTGGCTTGGACAAGATTTCTTGCATGTGAGAATTTGAGAGAACAGTCCAATTCTTCTTCTTGCATAGTCATTAATGATGCACGGTGCAAATAATGCCAAAAAATTTATCTAGTCTTGGCGTACGGTTCGACTAATGGCATGTTTTTTTTTGATCCACTATGCGCACGTGGACGTTCGTGCGCGCGTACACACACATCATACATCATAACAAGATTAATATGATTTATACGTTTTTTTTACTAATAGATATCTAAAAAGTTTTTGTCATTTCACAAAGTATCATCAGTAAACACAATATCATAAGCATAGAATATCATTTAACTATATCACATTGTTCAATATTTAATCGTCCGTTTAGAAGTTAAATTTTGAGTTAAAAACTTATAGTGATCGTTGGCAATTACATTTCAAGTATAAACTTATTGCTGATTTTGTACGTCATAAGCGAAAAATCGAAGAGATTTGATATTTCATTATATTTTGCTTTTTTACTTTATATTGTATTATCTTCTTTATAATTCTGCTTAGTTATTAGGAAATTCCAATGGGACACAAGTTGGTGACACAATGGATTTCAAACATTTGATTGCCTCGTGATGTCAACCCCCAATGTAAGCACAATAAGATCCAACGGTCCAAATCTATTGTGTTGCATTTTGTATCAAAATAGTCGACCCCATAGTTATTTAGTATATTTTGATCACATCGAACTATGAAGTTTTGTAATTTATATCTTATTTTAATTTATTCAAATGTAAAGATATATAAAATAGAAAGTGTTATCATATCATCGTATGAATAAATGTATATAATATATTCAGACATTAATGATGGTTTATGCATACATAATCAATGTTATAATACAACTTACTTTGAGAATATTACATACAAAATAATTATTTTTTTTCCATATGAATAATCACATCTGCTTGTCTGCAAATAAAGTTAAACTTTTTAAAAGTTATCTAGTATATTTTGATCACGTCGAACTATGAATGTCTATTATTTATTTCCTATCTTAATTTATCCGAATACAAAAGTAAATAAATTAGAAAGTGTTATCATATCATCATGCAAATAAATATATATAATACATTCAAACACCAATATTCTATGCATACATGATCAATATTATACTACAACTTACTTTGTGAATATTACATATTACATAAAAAGAATTAGATTTTTTTTCATTTCATATCAATGACTGTGTGTTTGTCTTCGAACAAAGAAAAAAAAACATCTTTTAGAAGTTAAAAAAACAAGTTAACTTGTACACACAATCATATAATGAGTAATGATTTTTATGCCTTTTTGGATTGTGAAAAAATAACAAAAAACAAAAAGAAATAAAAAATTAGAAAAAAATGAAAAGGTGCAGCGCATATTTTTGCATAGTGTTCCATTTAGTGCACCTCTTCTCATGTGCGCCACGTCATGGGATGAAAAGAAGTAGTTGCCACATTGCACGTTGCGCGCCTTTCATAAGTTTGCTTGTTTGTATTGATTCACTTAAATCATCATCATGCGGGGATTGGTTACTACATATAACAATTTGTATCAGAGCCTTATGCACAGTTTATCAAAAATAATAATCAATGATGACGGTGAAGATACACATATTTTTCTACGAAAAATAACTGGAGAACATGACAACTAGAATAAAAGATTTTCCATATCTAAATCTTTGAAGTGTTAACAAATCAAGAGAAAAGAAGTAATCGCCACGTTGCACATTGCGCGCCTTTCATAAGTTTGCTTATTTGTATTGATTCACTTAAATCATCATCATGCGGGGATTGGTTACTACATACAACAATTTGTATCAGAGCCTTATGCACAGTTTATCAAAAATAATAATCAACGATGACGGTGAAGATACACATATTTTTCTACGAAAAATAACCGGAGAACATGAAAACTAGAATAAAAGATTTTCCATATCTAAATCTTTGAAAGTGTTAACGAATCAAGAAAAAAGGTTAATTGACATGGATGAAAAATAGTAGAGTACTGTGAATAGAAAGGCGATTGAAGAACCATTGATTTGTGGAAGAATTGAAGGATTTTGTACAAAAAACTCAATGACAAAAATGACACTTCTTCTTTATGGGGAACCTTTGAAGTTGAAGGAGGTGAGTGAACTAGTGAGCGTTTGACTGCAAATTTGTGAATTAATTAACACCTGATAAATATATTGATGCTGTTTGATAGTTGGAAATACTTGCAATTTCAGTGAACGATATTTATATAACGAGGTTGGTTCGATGAATTTGATGGCAAACTGTCTATTGGTTGAGAATGGAAGAAAAGTGAGTATTAATGATGAGGGATGCAGCAAACTTGTGGAAATAGTTTACTATATAGAAAGCAGGACTCAAGGTTCAAGAGCAAAATATGTCCGAGCGATAGGAAACGTGCCAAACGACATGGAAGAATATTTTTAGATGTTACGAACAGGAAGACCACTATAGCCATTTGATGATTTTTGGATTGTTTGATGATTCATCTTGTTGCTATGAAACATTGTTTATGCTTTGCGGAGGAAACTGAAAATTGTTCATGTGGAACAAATGAACGGGGCACATTTTATGTGCCGTAAGAAAAACGACAATTGTGAATATTTCGGTGTCCCTCTAGACAGCACTTATTTTCTAATATTTTCTAGTCTATTCAAAGTGGAATAAATTTAGCTTGAGTGCATTAGAAAAAGAAAAGAAAGAAACCTTTGATAATATGAGTGTTTGAACAAAAAATGGCATAAACACCCAATAGATTGAGTTGAGAATAAAAAGTGAAGAAGAGTAAAATAAAAGGAGTAAGAAAAAAACACATAGCGTTTTATAGTGGTTCGGCTAATCGTTGCATACGTCCACTTAACTTTGTTGATGATTTATAGTGTTGTTTACACTTCTGTTCTTACGAATAAATATAAATCCATGAGTGATTACAAAAGAATTATAGAAAATTTATAGAAAAGCCAAAAAGATCCGTAAACATGAGTCATGCCTATCTTTTTATAGCTGTATGAAGCCTAAAATCTCGACCTCATGATCTCCACACAGCTTTTCCACGTCATAGAGTAGTTCTCCTGAAAAGTTGGTCGCCACATCATTAATCATTACGGATTGGTACCGATTCATGGTCTTGGATCGGCACCGATCCATAAGATTGACTTATGGATCGCTTTGAATATCTTGAATAGGTGCGACTTGCCGTTAGTTTCGTGATTTTAAACTTGTTTGCATCGTTATCAGCTTGTTTCTGAGACCAAATGATGGATTTATGGATGAATGAAGTTGCTGATTTCAAGTGCTCATGGAGATTAATAGAGAATTGCATAGGATCAACAAAATAGCACTTGAAGTAGGCTTCTGGCATCAAGTAGAGTAGATAGAAGGAGTGAAGGAAGGTTTTGCCAAACGTACGTGGACAAGTACCGATCCAAGAGGTTGGATCAGTACCGATTCAACATTTTGGTGGATTCTTGGTCCTCAATTCTTAGGGTGGTTTTGTCTTTGCTCCTTATCTCTGTTTGCACTTGATTTCTGGACTCCGGAACTATCTCTTCGGGCTTTCTGTCTTGATAGCTTGCAAGTTTGACTCGTCAAGTTTATCCGTATACCGCCTGGTCAAAAGGCTAGATAACAACGAGCGATGAGAACATGACTAATTTTGAAGAATGTGTTTTAGCTCTTCATCCGCATGCTTGTTTTCATGTGTCCAGGTTAAAATAACTCCATGAAATAAAAATTATACTTGAAAAATATAAGTTTCAAAGATAATAAGCTAAGTGGAACTGGCTCATTTAAATTAAGATTCTTCCAATGAAAAAGAGTCTTGACTAACGTGAGATATAATTCAATGAGCTCAAATAATTTCATCTTGGTGGAGGAGCGATGGTTGAAAAGATAACAGGCCGAGTTTGTCAAAAGTTGGAGAAGTCAACAATTTCGCATCAAGGTTTAGCAATTTGAAAATGAGCCTAAAACATGCAAAGTCCAGTAGTCCATAAGCTCTTGTTATTACAATTAGTTTTAGACAAGGACATCAGGCATATTTGGTTAGCATGCTTGTCCAGTTTGCATGCATACCCATCTGACTGGCAGACAGGTATTTGGAGGTGTTGTAGATGGGTGTAACCAGATATTTGTTTTTGACTAGAACTAATGAGAGCTCGATTAATATGGTGAGTTATAGTGTATTAGTCTAGATGAAGATAAAATAAGAGTCATTAATAAAATGTAAGTTGATGTTGGCCTATTAAAGGAATGAAGAAATGAAAAAATGGAGGAAGAATTTGGTTTAACATCTAGATTTTCAACAAGCAAAAGGAGGTAAAGCCAAAAAAAATTATATTGGTTACCAAAAGTGAGAAGCAGATTTGTTTTCTTGTTGGAATATTTCAGCAATTCGAGCTACATATGTAAAATAAAATATGTTTTGCTATTTTGGTGTAAAGCCTGATTAAAATAATCAAATTTTGAATTAAAGCTAAAAGATTTAAGAATATAATTGTCATTGTGTTAATTTGTAGATACCAGAGTAATTCTAATTTGTTGAAGTGCCAAATTAGAAAATGCCAATATTATAAATAATGAGTTATGGTTTCCAAATTATATAAGCTTTAGTTACTCTCTGACCTTCTTCTATATAGAGTTAATATTAGATCTAGGATTTGTATCATCAATTTGGAAGATCAAACCATTTCTCTTCTCTTTCAATCATTAAACGTGGATTCATGTGGGGCTTCTGCAAGTTTATATATTTTCCTCTAGTTTCTTTTCAATTAAATCAATATGAGTTATCTATTCGGATCTAAGATTTAATGACTAATTATATCTAAAGCATGTTAAATTCCTAACAATTCCAACATTGAAAATGAATATATTCTAGGGATTTGTCTTCGACTTGGATGCATACATGAGTTTTTTACTTCCATGGTCAGGTTAGGTTCAAGAGTTTTCAATGTGGTATTCGGTTTTATGAAATTAGGGAGATACTCATATTTTCAGATTTCATCTTTAAAATAAAACCTCTCGATAAAACTTTGTACATATTTTCAAATACCGATTTTTTGATTTCACCCTTATTTCTTCATACGTGCTCTAATTCTATCAAACCCAAACTCTAATTTGAATGATTCACTAAATCATTCGGTTTTCTTCAATTTTTTTATAATGATTTGGTAATTTTGGTCTTCTAGTGGTCTCTTCTTCTCTTGGGTGTGATTTTTTCAATTATAATTGTACATATATGTGTGTGTGTGAAATTCTACAATCGTTTTGCAAATATTTGCAAAATATTGTTGCTTCTGCAAATATTTGCAATTCAGAAAACAACAAATATTTATAGTTTAGACGGCAAATATTTGCAAAATGCTAGGTTTTTGCAAATATCTGCAGCTTTTTTTTGGCAAATATTTACGGTTTTTACTTAAAATATTTGCAGAGAAAATTACAACTATTTGCAATTTAAAACGTAAATATTTGCAAAATGCTGCTTTTCATTTTTCATTTGTTTTGCAAGTATTTGCAAAATAAATGAAAATCTGTCGCGTTTATATTTTTTCCTTAGTTCCGATCTAATATCTTTTTATATTTTCTTTGATTTTCTCTTTTTAATTGATTTTTATTTTTATTTTTTTAGATCTAGTAGTTAATCATTGAAGATTGGACAAAAATTTGAGAGAAGATGTTATGACGATGTAATATTTTAGAGTTTTGATGGTAATTTATATCTAATAATTACAAAAGAAGAGGGTGGGTATATACAGCTTGATTAAGAGGGGTGTTTTGTGGGTTTTAAACCTTAATAAGGATGTTTGATAAACTTACCCTTCAGTTTTTGGTCTTTGTTACTAAATATTAGATGTTGGTCCAAAAATGCTAGAAATTTGGCAATGATCATTAGTTAGCTTTGTTAATTCTTAATGTTTTCAGAATGATACCTTTAATTTTGATTATTGTCATTTAGATAATAAGAAAACAATTGTGAACTTAATTTATTGTTTAATAACACTATGTTCCAGACAAAATTGGATCATTTGTTTAATAAAAGTTTAATATCTAACCTAACAATGAGGATTGTTAAAGGGTCATTTTTGGTTAGTCGAATTGTTTTTAATAATCCGATAAATATTATGGGGATGAGAATGAAATCTGTTTATAAAAACAAAATTAGTTACTTTTTTACCTCACGTCATTGACTCATTTCACAAAATTGACCTATCCTTCTCGATTTTTATTTTTATTTTCAGTATGTCACTGTTGAATTTTACATACTTGATAATATTTTAGTTCGATCGGTCTCTTTCATTTCAGGTCTTGTGGTACTTAGGGGTTTCGGTAATTATCACAACGTGTTTAAAATATATTATATTTCCTCTGATAACAATTTCACTTTTAGTGGAGTCCCCTAAAAATTGTCCCTTTCTTAATTAAAAATGAAATCCGTTTAACAGCCCCCTTTGACAATACTTAATCTTTTTGAGCAGTTGTGATTTGGTGCAACTGCTCAGCCTGTAGGTATAGTAAGTAGTATTATCGTTAATCGTTATACATTGAGAAATGATTATAAGTCTTTTTTTTTTGCAAATTCTAATCTTGTTTTTGACTTTTATCTTGGTTTCGGTTCTAACTTTAATTTATACTCTAAATTAACCCAAAGCCTAATTTTGGCCCAAATACATACATAGCTGAATGAAAATTTGATTGGTTTATAGTTAGAAAATCATTTGACTGATGCACAGACATAATTCATGATCATCCATCTTTTTATTACTTTGTTTACTTATGACATATATGATTTTAAAAGCAGAATTGTACTAACAATGATAAACATAACATATCCGAATTTCGAATTTATTTGGTGTCACGGAAAATATTTTCATTTTTGTTAACAATTGGATTATATTACAGCAGTTAAATAGTTATAGTCATTAGATGATTTGGATATGACATACAACAACAATTTCGACCATTTTAAATCAATTGTCAATTATAAATCTTAAAATTATGCCCTAGCTCGCTTTTTTTTATAACCTTATTAATTGATTTGGATCTCATTAGAAACGACATATATCATCGTTAACAACATATATCATCATTATCTATCCGGTGCACAAGACTTATACTTCAGAGGGATCGAGAGCGGGTAAGTTGTACAGCAGTTTTACCTCAAGTACTGGAGAGAACCTCTCAATCATTGGTTATTGATAAAAGCCCACAAATAAATCTCATGATGGTACGTAACTGAAACAAATTGCGCAGTAGCCAGTATGTAAACTGTATTTACCATCTGGTCATAAAGCGAGACATCCAAGTAGTTAATGTAAATTAGACATCAAACACCAATGTACAAACAACATATATCTCGTTAAAAAGAAATACGTTGAATTTAAGATTGTAAAAACAACAGAAAAGTATGTAGGAAATAAAACAAACATGAAAAAAACAAACAACCAAAAGAGCTTGATTACAATAGAGAAATATAGGGATAAAACAGACACGGAGGAAAAATTAAGAACATAATGATAAAAAGAAAACGTGGATAACACATACCCAAAAGATTAGGATAAAACCATTATGAAGATAAAAATAAAAAGGCAGCGGACAAAACAATTGTGGTTAAATTTTGAGAGGGATTGCAATTAGTGTGTATAATTTAAAATAAAATTGTAATAATTAAGATGAATCTAACTAACAAAACAAGATAATGTTTATAAAATTTCCATGGAGATATGGATTTGTGTGGTTAAAGCGTTAAAGTCCTGCAAAATCTCCAAAATCTCCGCTATAGAGCGTAGCGCACTTTGACCGTTACGTTTTTTCAATTTAATGCTATTAAAATATAGATCCGCTCTAAGACTCAATATTTTCCGTTACACCCGCTAGATCAAAGTTTTTTAGCATCCGCTTTAGCAACATTTATATAAAAATGTTGATTTGATCATTGTTGTCAAAAATCTTAAAATCTTACGATTTAAATTCCGATTCAGATCAGATCCATCTATTTACAATTCGATTTACATTCCAATTCAAACTCAGTTAAAATCACGATCAAAAACACATTCCACTTATACTAACTTATTTGATATACTTATTTAGATTCAAAATTACCATTATAATGTTTTTAAAACAAAACACAAATAGAATTAGATAGAAAATTAAGTTTTAAGTTTAATTATAGAAGTTCAAACATCAAAATCAACTTCAAAGTGCATACAAAGCTTAAAATATGGATATTTTAAATCTTCGATTTACGATTTAAATCACGTTTTGATTTAAAATTTAAACATTGTGATTTATGATTCGAATCCCATTTTGAAAGCCTTGGATTTGACTCGTTCCCTTTTAAAAAAATCAATAAAATTAGGGTAAATTCCTAATTTTAAGGCACATGCGCTCAATATAATTTAGAAATATACCGTAGTCATCGAATCTGGACTTCGGGGTTTTTTATATAAGATTAAACAATATTTTTCTTTTCTACACAAATAATGTGAGTATGAAAATTGACACAGCCTACAGGATCACACAACTCACGAATTGATGAATTCGTGGAAAATGAATCGATGAAACAAAATGAATCGATAAATTGAAGATACCCAAGTGCCCAAATCCGTTGATCTTTCGAGATACCGGATTCTAGCTATCTTCAACACGTTGATCGCGCACGATACCGTGTTAGAAGATCTACGATTCTTCGACGTTAATCTCGCGCACGAGATTCCGTGAATCGGCTTCAAGTTCGTTGATTCGAGCGCACTCGAATATCCGAAGATGGAGAAAAGAGATAACACTCAACTTCCAATTTTAATGGAGGCACAAAGCACAAACCAAATTTTATTCAAAAATCCACTTCCTAAATGATACAACTCACCCGCTATTTATAGGAGCTTATAACTCAACACACGTTACAACACTTCACACGACTTAAGAAAAATACATCACAAACAGTACAAACGACTTACAAAACAAACGACATAACTACAAGCGACCTAACGACATAAGAAAAACGACACAACCATTACAACACAAACGACATACGATTTATCAAACAAGGCGACATAAGCAAGTAACGACATAGCCATCGGCGACATAAGAATCTTCGGCATAGCATTCAGCGACCTACTAGAAGCATGGCATAAGGAAGCTCGCGACCTAGCAATCAGCGACATAAGGAAGCTCGCGACCTAGCAATCAGCGACATAAGGAATTCTGGAACGAGGCTTCGTGACTTAAGGTAGGTCGCTCGCGACCTAAGGAATTCTGGAGCGAGGCTTCGCGACTTAAGATAGGTCGCTCGTGACCTAAGGAATTCTGGAGCGATGCTTTGCGACTTAAGGTAGGTCGCTCGCGACATAAGGAATTCTGGAGCGCTGCTTTGCGACTTAAGGTAGGTCGTTCGCGACCTAGGCTGGAGCGACATAAGGATTCACGACATAGGGATTTTGTTGGATCTGCTCGCGACTTACTGGTATGTCGTTCGCGACCTAGGAAGCGCGATTCACAGAAGCGACTTAAAGTAAGTTGTTTATCTCGCACTGCATCATCCTCCCCTGGTTGAAAGGAATTCGACCTCGAATTCACGCTCTCCTCTTCTTCGACAAACTTCTCCCCATAATACGGAATTAAGTGTTTGACATTGAAAACATCAGAAGTATGAACATTTTTCGACAACCTTAACTGAGACGCATTATCATTGATCTTCTTCAAGATTTCTACTGGACCAATCTTTCGAGCTTTCAACTTGTTGTAAGTTCTAACTGGAAAACGAATCTTTCGTCAATACTGCGTAAACAAGATCACCCTCTTTGAAGTCCACACTCCTTCGCTTCTTATATGCCAATTGCTTATACTTCTCATTTGACTTAAGCAATCATTCATGAACAATTCTGTGACACTCCTGCAACTCATTCACGAAATCACAAGCTCGTTTAACAACCCCTTTCTGAAGTGGAACTGTCGACAAATCCAACGGTCCCTTCGGAATTGCTGAATATACCACTTGAAATGGACTGAATCCAGTACTTCGATTAATGACATGATTATGTGTGAATTCTGCCTGACACAATTTCACATCCCAGCTCTTCAAATTATCCTTCACAAGACATCTCAACAAGTTTTACAAAGATCTGTTCACCACTTCCATTTGCCCATCCGTTTGTGGATGATAGGCGCTACTAAAATTCAGCTTAGTCCCAACCATCTTCCACAGACTCAACCAAAAATGACTTAGAAATCGAGTATCCTAGTCAGAAACAATAGACTCAGGTAGTCCATGTAGTCGATAAACCTCTTTAAAGAACAATTGAGCAACACGGACTGCATCGGCGGTCTTCTTACAAGCTATGAAATGTGCCATCTTCGAAAATCTATCCACCACAACATATATAAAATCATTCCCTCGTCGAGTTCTTGGCAAATCCAAAACGAAATCCATGCTAACATCAACTCATGGTCTAGTAGGCACGGACAATGACATATACAATCCTGCATTCGTAGCTGTTCCTTTGGAAACTTGACATATGTGACATCTCTGCACAAATCTTTCAACTTCTTTCCTCATGGAAGGTCAAAAATATGATTGAGAAATCAACTGCAAGGTACGATCTCTTCCCACATGACCTTCTTCATGCAATTCCTTCACAATCTTCATTCACAAACTGCACTCTGGTATACACAACCGATTTCCCTTAAATAGAAAACCTTCTACCAACACATACTCATCCGTCCTCCCTTTTTCGACTTCATTTACAATCTTGGCAAAGTAAGGATCCTCAACAAACAAATCTGGAAATACATCAAACCCCGTCACTTCAACTCTCATCGTATTCAACAAATGATTTCTTCTACTCAATGCGTCTGCCACACGATTTGTAACTCCCGACTTATGCTTTACAACAAATGTAAACTGTTGCAAGTATGTGATCCATGAAGCATGCCTGGTTGCAATCTTATCCTGTCCCTGCAAATGTTTCAATGCTTCATGGTCAGTATACAACACAAACTCTTTATGAAACAAATAGTGTCTCCAATGCTTTATGGCTTGGACAATAGCATAGAACTCCAAGTCATAGGTACTGTATCTTGTCTTGGCTCCAGAAAGTTTCTCACTAAAATAAGCAATTGGACGACCCCTTTGACTTAACACTCCACCAATTCCAACCTTAGATGCATCAGTATCTAGCTCAAAGAGCAACTGAAAGTCCAGGTATCTAAGAATCGGTGTTGTAATCAAGAGTGTCTTGATCTGTTGGAGAGCAGAATCAGCCTCTTCAGTCCACACAAACTGGCTTTCCTTTCATACAATCTGTCACTGGTGCCATCACGCTACTGAAATGTGGAATAAACCTTCGGTAGAATGATGCTAAACCATGGAAACTTCTTACTTCAGTTACAGTCCTGGGTTGTGGCCAATCCTTGATCGCTTCAACTTTACTTTGATCCACCTGGATACCTTCCTTGGACAATACATACCCCAAGAACAAAACACTGTGCGTCATGAACATGCACTTCTTTGTTGCCGCGTAAAATTGCTCCTGACGAAGTATCATCAATAGTTCCCGCAAGTGTTGTAGATGCTCTTCGGTGCTTCCACTGTATATCAATATATCATCAAAGTATACCACCACGAACTTTCCAATAAACGGTCGAAAGATCTGATTCATCACTCGCATAAAAGTACTAGGTGCATTCGAAAGACCAAATGGCATGACCAGCCATTCATACAACCCCTCCCGTGTCTTGAAGGCTGTCTTCCATTCATCCCCTGGTCGAATTCGAATCTGATGGTACCCACTCTTCAGATCAATTTTTGAAAAGATAGCAGCTTCACTCAACTGATCTAACAAGTCGTCCAATCTTGGCATCGAGAATCTGTATCTCACCGTAATCTTGTTTAGTGCTCGACTATCTGTACACATTCTCCAAGTTCCATCCTTCTTTGGCACTAACAAGGCTGGTACTGCATAAAGACTTAAACTTTGTTGTACGCGCCCTTGTTCAAGTAACTCTTCCACCTGCCTTCTCAACTCTTCGTGCTTCTTTGGACTCATTCTATAGTGGTCTATGTGGTAACATAGCTCCCGGAACAAGATCAATCTGGTGTTGTATGTCTCTCAACGGTGGTAACTCTTTTGGTAATTCTTCAGGAAACACATCTTCAAATTCCTTCAATACTGGCTTAACTTCCTCAGGAATTTCAACCGCTTCACTACTTTCACGTCCAATCAACAGAAATACTTCAGGGCTATCATCTACTTCTTTGACAAATTCCTTCAAAGATAACAGAGTCTTTAGTTCCTCGATTTCCTCCAACTTGCTTTCACTTTGTTGTCGCCTTTTAGGAACTAAAGTGATTCTAGTGCCATCGAACATGAAACTATAGCAGTTAGTCCTACCATCGTGTTGCACGGATCTATCGAACTGCCACGGTCTTCCCAACAACAAATGACATACATCCATATCCATCACGTCACACCAAATTTCATCCTTATATTTCTTTCCAATGAAAAAAGTTACACAAGCTCTTCGACCAACCTTCATTTCCCCACCTTTCCTCAGCCAAGCTAATTTGTAGGGTTTGGGATGCTTCTTTGTCTTTAACGCCAACTTCTTTACGGCTTCTGTAAAGATGATGTTATCACAACTCCCTACATCGATAACAAACTTATAAACTTTTCCTAAAATAGTGCATGTCGACTGAAAAATATTACTCCTCAACCAACTAGTCTCCTCTTCCTGCTTTGGCGTCAAGCAAGATCTCCTCACCATTAAAGAATATCCCTCATCTCCCGTCAATAATTCTTCTTCCTCCTCAACCTGTGCTGAATTGGAACATTCTACTTCTGCATTCTCATCCTCAACCTCAACAACCATCGCTCGCTTCTTAGGCTTCGGGCATTCATTGCTCTTATGACCAAACTCCTGACAGTTATAACACTTGAAATCGTTGTTGACCTTGGTCTTAGCAGCTTCATTGACAACCGGTTTACTAACAGCCTTGGAAACATTAGTATTGTTACTAGCCCCCTTCACCTGATTGCTCGAACTTGTAAACGCACCACCTCCTCTTCTACCTTGCTTCTCCCAAGCTAGAACCTTCTGGTGTGCTTCAGCAACGGATCTCGGATCAAACATATTTACCATATCCTGAATTTGCATTCTCAATCCTCCAACAAATCTGGATGTCAACTGTTCCTCCGTTTCCATGATATCGTTTCTAGCAATCAGTTGATAAAACTCATCTGCATAATCATTTACCGACTTTGTCCCTTGTCTCAAATTCTGTAAGCGTTGATACATAAGAGACTGATAATTATAAGGCAAGAAAGTAGCCTTCAACTTCTTCATCTTTTCCCATGAAACAATCTTCGACTTTCCCATTTTTTCCCGTATAAGTTTAGTTTGTTGTCACCATGCCATAGCTCTTCCCCTCAATCGTGTAGCAACCAACTTAACTCTACGATGCTCGGGTACTTCCTTGAAGTCAAAAATTTCTTCAACATTTGATAACCAATCCAGAAACTCTTCTGCTAGCATTCCCCCTTTGAATTCTGGAATCTCTGTTTTCATCCCCGACTCCCATCGACGATCATCTTTGGAATCTCTATTTCGATTTCGCCTTTGGCCACGGTTTCGACAAGAGCTACTACCATCATCACTGGATTCCTCCAATTCTGACGTATGTCGATGTCGATTCTGACCATCAACATTTCTGCTACCACGCACGTCTCTTTCTCCCGAAATTGACGGTTCTCTTCTTTCCCGATCCGATGGTGGTGACATTCTTCTACTCTCGGAATTTGACGGCGAAATTCTATTTCCACCTTGATTTGAACCTGGCGATACTCTTTGTCGAGTTTGATTCATATCCATCATGAGCCTTTCCAATCTACCAATTCCCTCATCAAACTTCTCATTGAATTTATCACTAATTCGTTGCTCCATTTGTTCAGCATTTTCTCTTCGATACACATCTGCAACATTCTGATGACGATTAACTCTTCTTGGAGGCATTGTCAAACCTTCAACAAATTCAAACACAAACTTCACACCCAACGAACTTGGAAAAGTTCGTCTCCTAGCTCTGATACCAAATGACGCAGCCTATAGGATCACACAACTCACGAATTGATGAATTCGTGGAAAATGAATCGATGAAACAAAATGAATCGATGAATTGAAGATACTCAAGTGCCCAAATCCGTTGATCTCTAGAGATATCGGATTCTAACTATCTTCAACACGTTGATTGCGCAAGATACCGCGTTATAAGATCTACGATTCTTCGACGTTGATCTCGCGCACGAGATTCCGTGAATCGGCTTCAAGTTCGTTGATTCGAGCGCACTCGAATATCCGAAGATGGAGAAAGGAGATAGCACTCAACTTCCAATTTTAATGGAGGCACAAAGCACAAACCAAATTTTATTCAAAAATCCACTCCCTAAATGATACAACTCACCCGCTATTTATAGGAGCTTACAACTCAACACACGTTACAACACTTCACACGACTTAAGAAAAATACATCACAAACAGTACAAACGACTTACAAAACAAACGACATAACAACAAACGACCTAACGACAAAAGAAAAACGACACAACCATTACAACACAAACGACATACGATTTATCAAACAAGGCGACATAAGCAAGTAACGACATAGCCATCGGCGACATAAGAATCTTCGGCATAGCATTCAGCGACATACTGGAAGCATGGCATAAGGAAGCTCGCGACCTATCAATCAGTGACATAAGGAAGCTCGCGACCTAGCAATCAGCGACATAAGGAATTCTGGAACGAGGCTTCGCGACTTAAGGTAGGTCGCTCGCGACCTAAGGAATTCTGGAGCGAGGCTTCGCGACTTAAGATAGGTCGCTCGCGACCTAAGGAATTCTGGAGTGATGCTTTGCGACTTAAGGTAGGTCGTTCGCGACCTAGGCTGGAGCGACATAAGGATTCGCGACATAGGGATTTTGTTGGATCTGCTCGCGACTTACTGGTATGTCGTTCGCGACCTAGGAAGTGTGATTCACAGAAGCGACTTAAAGTAAGTTGTTTATCTCGCGCTGCATCAAAAATAAATTAACTTTAATACTTGATTTTATACACCTTTGTTATTTTTCGCTATATCCATGCTTTCTGTTCACTATAACTTTTTGCACCTCCACCACTATAAAATCGCTATGCGCTTTAAATGCACAGATATGAGTGGTCCCTTCTAAAATAAATGCGGTTTCACCATGGAACAAGATAAATGATTGATGAGTAGATTATATTGGCTTTTTAATGTTAAAAGTAAAACTCTTTACGGTTTTAATAAATTGGAATCATTTCAATTTACCCGTTTTTCCTAAAAATTTGAACACCTTGGTGTAATCATAACCTATATGTGATTTTTTGATAGAGTCACATGCTAAAGAAAACCAATGTGTTATGTGTGTGTGTGTGTGTGTGTATATATATATATATATATATATATATATATATATATATATATATATATATGACAAGGATCGGCTATACCTCTAATCGTCCAGCTATCAGTCACAAGTTCAACTGCATATACCACATGTTCTCATTTAAATAATTATGTAAGTGACACGTGAGAAACTATAATTATTTAAAAGGGGAACATGTGGTTGAAATCAATAGGGATTTGAGTAGCAGTAAAAATGAGGTGTAGTCGATCCTTGCCCCTATACACACATACATATGTGTGTAATTTGTTATTAAAGACTATCAACCTATTAGTTTATAGAAAATATATAGTTTTGTCTCGAAAACTACACGAAGATCAAAAACTACAGGAAGAGTATAAAAATACAAATATACGAGATTAAAGGTCGCGAGTTCGATCCCTAACAAGCATTGATGCTACTATAGCGATTTGACAGTGTATGACCAGCAGCACTTAACCTTTTTTAAGACTCTAAAAAGTTAACATTTGCTGGATCCGTATCTTTTGTTACTACAGTACATCTGATTTCATTAACGTCTTTCGTGTACTACACCAACTATTCATTACAGACTTTATTATAAAATAATCAAATCAAACTTATATTTTTAGATTATACAATTAATAGAATATCAAAATGTATAGTCTTGTGAATTAAAAGAAAAAAAAAATGCATGGTCAACAATCAAAAGCAGGACTAAAGTGATCAAAACGCAGATACTCTTTAGTAAAGCTAGGATTACATTGATAATTTTAAACCAAAAGAGAGTTTGATTTCCAAAAAGAAGACTTTCTAGTTTGTTCCTAGACTTGAGAATGGGTGTAGGGCAAAACTGGAGATTTGAGAATAAATACTTGGAATCCAGCGGATCCATCAACTTTTTCACTTTATAACTGAGATGGATGAAACAGGCTATATGAGCAATTACAAGACACGTGTCTAGTGAACAAATGGATAGAGCTCTAAAAGGGAACACATACATAAACTTAGTATAATCGTTTTATTGCTATATTATATTAAAAAATTAAGCAATACCAGAATATCCAAGTTCAGCAAGTTGTACTTCCTGATAGTATTTGAAGCAGTTATTTGAATTCTTAGATTAAGATATACTTGAGCACGCTATGACGATTACAAGCATAATCAGGCCTTCTGAAACCTTCCACGTAAGATCTCTCTTGGAGGAAAAAGATAATGTCCCACTTAGCAGAACCTCATTATAAAAGAAATGAAATGTCGACTTATGTACTAAAATGTCTTTTGTTAAGGCACACAGACTTCCTTTTTTTTAGATTATATTTTCACGAAGGGGAAAAAAGACTGGGTGTGGCCCAGTCCAGTCTTTGATAATTCGAAATATTTATTTCGAGATCGAATTTGTTCATTTGAGAAAAATAATGCCCAACTCTAATATAGAATAAAGGTAAAACTGGAAAAACAAAAATCATGTGTCAAGACTTTTGGTTGTGAATTCCATTATGGAAGGTAAAATAATATATTGGCATGGTCCAACCAATAGTTCATTAGTTGTAACAAAAAATGAGTATATATCTAGGGACCATCAGGTATTGTACTGAGAAAATCTTTAAAGAATTTAGTTTTCCTTTGTAATAAAATATATTATTGGTTAAGGGTGAAAGGTAGCAATGAATTTTCTATGCTCTTGCTCGTATTAGATAAGAAGGGATTGAAACTTAGAATTATTGCATTTCTTTTCACATGAAATTTCTTCGTGAACCTATGATGTTTCAATCTTCGTGTGCTGGCAAAGGATATTTCTGGCAGTATACGTGAATACTGTTGATAGTAGATATGAAATTCAGCTAACTTTTTATTCTTATTTTTGAAATCTAATGACCAGGAAAACAACAAATGACATAACCACATGTATTAAGTTAAATAAGTAGCGTGTCTTATCATTTTGTGCGATGATTATGTAGGGAGAGAGTAATACCAACTCAAGACGTATCTTCAAATGTTTCTGATGCTGATGTTGATTCGTCTGGAAGTCCTTCACAATCAAACTCAATGGAAGGTTCGGGAAATGAAGAAGATGCAAAAGAAAATGGTATAAACAGACCACACTGCAGTGCTCGTAGCTTAGTGAAGAGTGCTAGTATTAGTGCTTCCCAATGTGTAGTTGCGAAGAAAAGAGATGTTACAGAAGTAAGTCCTACGAATAACTCTTGTATTCAAAATTTTATGTAGTGCTTGGTTTTGAGCTGTCAGTTTTGAGTTTTAATGTCCGTATACCATTTTTATTTTACAAGTATTCATTCATCTTTTCTAACAGAGATGTTTGGTATAGTTAGTTTGACCAACAGTTTATCAAAATGGAAATTTAAAAACATGTTTTGTTTCAAGTTTACTTGGTTGAAAGTTTAATTTTGGTATAGAAATTCTTGTTTTAAAACATAAGCTGGGTTGCAGGAAGAAGCAATTAGTGAAAGTACAGAAGAAGCAGTGGGTGAGTTGTCGCACAAGGTGGATGAACTATAGTCGTGGATAATCTTTCACCCGAGCGATCACATAATTCAACTATGATCTGGATGTTCTCATGGTTTATAATAGTTTTGAGAATCCAGAACTGTCGCAGATTCAAGTGGCCGGTATCAAGTTAATACTCTGATCAACCAAGTTTCAGGGATATTGTTGTAATTTATTTGGTGGCACGTTAGTTGATTAACTTATACTCAATAAATCGACCATGTTTCGACTCTTTCATTGTAAGTAATACGTAAAACCTACTTGCATTAATCTGACAGAAAGCAAGAAAGCAAGTAAAGATAGTAAAATTATGACTTGTGATGTGCGCATATACTACGATGGATACATTGCATATTTTGTTTGCAATATTCATTGTTTCTTTATTCATCTTCTTGTTATTTCAATAACAAATATATTTAGTTAACTTGTTTATAGTTGTGACCAATATGTAAATAGTATCGCTTATGCCAACCTCAACAATTGTTATACCCATGAGTAAAATAATGAAGAAAACAGGTTCTCCATTTGCTTGCCAAATTGAAAAATATTTGAAAAGCAAAGATTCGAAAGCTGAAATGTTTGAGCAAAGTAGATTAATAGTGGATCCTTTGTGGTGATAAAAGTAGGTCTGTCGTCGGATGTTTTTGGATGCGGAGGATGTTTTTGGATGCGGATAGTGCTACATCTGCATCCGCATTCGAAATCATTTTCGGATATTCGCATCCGTGGATACGGATGGATATTGAATAATTATCCTATCCGCTAAAGACTGATAAATCAAGAATTATAAAAAGGAAATTTTAGTTTAACATAAATATTTTTCAATCCTATTGATTATAAAAGTGTTAAAAATTAACAGATATAATGATAATAAATAGTTTCAAGCAGTTAATAAACATTAAGTACATATAATATAAACTACAGAAAATTATTGTCAAGGACAAAATTTCTCATTATTTTAGTCTCAAGGATAGACCTTCAGTATCTTAGTCTGAAGGACAACTTTCTTTAGGTATCAGTTTTTAAGTTTTTAAGTATCAGTTTATAGTTATCGGCAGCAGTTTTTAGGTATCAGTTTTTAGTTCGGTAGCAGTTTTGTAAAAATGTTTGTCCTTATGAATAATTTTGAAAGAATGTTTGTCCTTATGAATAATTTTTAGGAGAATGTTTGTCATTGTGGGTAAAATATTGAGGTCGTGTCCTTGAGGCTAAAAATATACAAATTTTTGTCCTTTAAATTAATTCCCCCTATAAACTACTAACTTAATAAAATAATAAACAAATATCTTTCACTGCACTAAAATACACATAATTTGAACTATAATCTTGACAAAAACCGGATGGATAATTTTCGGATGCGAATGTCTTCGAATCTGCATGCACATCCGTTTTTTCAAATATCAGATATTTATCCGCTTTTCAAATGCGGATGCGGACGAATTTCGGATTTTTCGGGTATCCATTGACAGCCCTAGCTAAAAGGATTCAACTTTGCACTTTGTATGACTTTCATTTGATTTTAGAAATGCAAAACCAGATTAATAGTGGATCCTTTGTAGTTCTAAAAGCATTCAAATTTGCATTTTCTACAACCATCATTTGATATTAAAAATACAAAACCCATTACTCTATGTACCACATCACCATATGGAGTTACATTAGTTTTTGCATTTTGTGATATCTTATCCTAGTATTAGAAAGTACAGACTCGGATGCTTTTAGTAGTATACTTCATTTAATGGTCATCTCATCGAAATACAAATGATCATAAAGAATTATGAAACGATAATGTATATTAAAACCCATTTCCCCTCCATTTTTAATTCTTTTTAATAACATTGCATATTATTTTTAGCACCCCGATGCACTTCACATATGTCCTTTGCTCGTGCTAAACATGGACAAAAACGATTACTCGTTGAGCCCAAGACTTAGTTGATAATCTTGAACTTCGATTTAGGTTATTATTGGACCAGCAGGCATATAAGGTAAGCGGGACAAAAAGAACAATTTTTTTTGTCATTTTATTCATTATGCACCGGATAATGTGTCGGTATAAATAAACTTTAGTACATTAAACCATATGTAATGTTAATAATGTGATGATTCTGATGAATAAACTTTAATATATTAAACAATATTTATGAATATATTTTAATATATTAAACCATATTTAATGTTAATAATATTAAATGACCACTAGCTCAAGTGACAAGTAATATGTCGTTTTATACCCAGGTTTTATAGGTCATAAGTTCGAACCCTTAAGACATCGAAATGAGTACATTATTTGAATAAAGTGTCACTCTTATTCAAAAAAAAGGGACCAATGTAACATTATAGTGTGCACGCGCATTGTAAATGCACAGTTATTGGATCTATGACTATGCATGTACATATATTAGTAGCATGCACTATATGAGTATATATTTTGTAGTTGACATATACACATATTATAAAGAACTTTATATATATATATATATATATATATATATATATAATTGGTTCATTTTTATTGTTTACCCATAAATAGATACAACATAAAGTACAAAATACAACATAAAATACAAGTAAACAATACAATTAATCCTAGTTACAAAATGGATAAATACATAAATGCACGCATTTAATAGTTCCTAGTAGCTTGCGCATCTACAGACATCTAACCCTTGTAAATTATTGAATATTGAAATCGGAATCTTTTGCAAATGTACAGAACCGAAGGTCCTAAGTGCAATTCCTGGAAACTATCTTCCCCACAAAGCATAATTCTCGGTAATTGTCTTCTTTCAACGCTCCATCACGTTTCGCTTCAGTTACCACTACTACAAAACAGGCCATTTGCATCGGTTGTTTACCCCCCTTTTGCATCAGTTCAACAGCCGATGCATATGCAACCGATGCAACAGGCTTAACACTTTTGCATCAGTTCTGAAACCGATGCAAAAAAGTCCTTTTTGCATCGGTTGTTACTAACAACTGATGCAAAATATCATGGTTGGTTGCTTGGACACAGCCCCCATGTTGCATCGGTTGTAATGAAAACCGATGCAAACTAATCCCTCTATTGCATCGGTTTTTTATAACAACCGATGCAAACTAATCCCACTATTGCATCAGCTATTTATACTTGATGCAAAAAAGCCATTCTCAGAAATCATTATTACAGTACTCAAATAGACTATATATATTATTTATTATAACAAACAATTATTGCATGCAATATTACAATCATTCAAAATTAAATTTGATAGCAAATACATAATCAGATTTAATAATTCTACAAAAGAATGAAAAACATAAATAAATTCCAATACATAATCAGACAGTCAGTAGTAAAAAATAAATGCAGCGTGTTATATGTAGACACACAAAAATACATATATACATAAAAGAGTATGTATCGTTGACAGTGGATAAATTAAGCAGAAGATGGTCTTCAAATGCACAAACCTTCATCCTATATTGTACTTGAGCTACCTGAAGTTGAGCTGTGCAATCCTTATGTCACTCCTTACGTGATGAAATCTGCATATGCAGAATGATCCTGCAGAATACAAACCCAAAAAATGAGTTATTTAATTATTAACTTTGATGATCTAGTAGTATTGTTTGTAGTGAAAATGAGGGTATGTAGAACAATTCTACTTCTATGATTTTGTTCAAAGTGTAGATAGTCACCACTAACAATCTGGCAATGCAACCAATATACTATTATCATCAGTCTAAAGCTTACCTGACCATTGAGTGATGGATCAATAACCGCTCCAAATATTAAATTAGCTGCTGGATCTACAAGGTCATAGATTACTTCTGCTGCTGCATTCACCTGCATGTATCCAAAAATAAAGAAGATGAGAAGTAACCCCTGGCCATCAAAACTGTGCACATCAAAACTGTGCACTATTGCAACCCAACCGTGCACATCAAAACTGTGCACACTTCTACAAAAACCACCAGTCAATCCCATCCACTGTTGCAAACCTCTGCCATTCACCTTTGAAAACTTCCGTTCCCCTTCAAACTACTATCAACTACACTGCCACTGCAAAACTCCTCTACAATTCCTACTTCCTTCCACTTTCTTCCACTGCACATACTCAATCCATACTTGCTGTTTCATATACTTGCACATTCTCTATGCACATACTTGCTATTTTCACTTCCTTACTTACACATTCTCAATCCATGCTTGCATTTTGGTTGTATGCTCATTTTCTAGTGTCATTTGCATTTGCATTTCTATTTATAAAGAAAAACATACACATTTCAAAACAAAAATAAAAAAAATCATTTCATTTTTCTTTTTTTTACAGCACTGTTATAATTTTTAATTTTCATTTATAATTTCAAAAACTGCACTCTGATTCAAACTGTTGATCTGTGTACACACTGTGTGCGCTATGCATAACCACAAACACTGTTGCACTTCACTGTGCTCAAAGAAATCCTCTGCTAACTGCTCAACCTCCTTCTATTCATATATACAACATCACCTCTACATATACTTCTACATAAATAATCTTCCCTGATCACCTGATTTCCATCACTTCCCCTTCCATTCACAAACATCCCCTCCCTACTGCCATTTCATATCCATCCCTATGCAACATTCAACAAACTCCCCCAACTGACACTATATACGTCTCTGTGCCACAGATATACAGCAACTACATATACCAAGACTGCCTTCATCTACAACTGTCAAAGACCTCAGCTGCACTCAAACACACTTACAATTTCAACAAACCATTCAACCACAAAACAACACCCCATCACCAAGTTGCACATCACCAAAGACCAACCTCCTCCAACCACTGCCACTCCCTCTGTTACAGTAGCAACAAAAAACTGCTGCACACTCCTGACCACCTACACACTATCATCAGTCATCATAACAACCCCAACTTCACCACACCATACAACTCCACACAACACTACCCAACAACAGTCACAACTGCTTGAACATTTCAATAGCACCCCACTACTACAACATTTGCCTCCACTGTTACATTGACACAACTCCTCAGCACCTCCCCCGACTGCAACTACCTTGCTGCCACCCACCACTACTACTCATCAAACAATCCTACACCTTGCCACTTTAGTCTCCCACCCCCATACTTCTGCCTGACCTCTACCAAACCCCCTGTACAAACCATCCCTTTGCACATCACCATTCTACCACAAACAAAACTCCTTGTTACATTACTTCAACCCAAAACTGCAATATTCACAAACCAGTTCCACCATCCACATCTCAACATCCATTGACATATTGCATCAACTCTGCACTTTCACCATTTGTTAACCTCTGTCCACATCCAAGTATTCACATTCCACACAAAGTGCTCATCTACTTCCGCACAAAGTACATCTACCCATCCTCTGCTACATTCATTCTCTGTTACAAAACTGCTACCCATCCCCTGCTTCCACACACTGTACGTCTACTTCCACAATCCCATCTCCTTAATATTGCCACCACACCATCATTCCACCACAAACCAATTGCCTCTGCCAAAAACAAAAACTGCACTTCTTTGCACTTATGTCAACAATTCTGCCACATTCCCATCCACATACTTCAATTTCAATTTCCCTGCACAACGACTTCATTTATCTACTAGAGAGCTCATATTCATAAATTATTTGTACATATATTACTTTTATCTTTATTATAGTGAATAACTATAATCAACTAAAGGTGATGGCTGGATATTTTCCTGTAGTTCTAGATCAATGGTCGCTTCTTGCTAATATTACTACTAGTTCACAACAAGAGTCCACTGAAGTTAACTAGAATGATGCCTCAGTTGATTCGATAGGTTCTTAACCGACAGCAGCTTTTTTTTAAGGTGGATAGAAGATTAGTTAAAAATTAATGACAGTGCATAGCAGGCTTCTGTGTTTTTCCCTAAGTACATTTTATTCATTCATTTATAATAAAAATTTAATGTTGCAACCTTTGCTACCTAAAGAACAACAGTAAAACTAAATTTTATTTGTTGTGTAAATATATAATATATCTTGGAAATATTTGCAGTGGAAACACTTGTCAGTCTTACTTGGAGTGTAAATATTTAAACATCAACCAGTCTCATTAGTTCTATAGCTATGTGGCTCGCCGATAAGTTTACATGAGCATCTAAATAATTGATATTATGTTTAACAAGGACCACCTCAGAATGATACACATCATTTTGTACAGTTAGAAAATTACTAAAATGCCAAATTGTAATCAAAAGTCAATGTAGTTATAGTATGATGATATACGGAATTAACATTTTAACTTAACTGCTGCTATTTGAAATAATAGAGCTAAATAATGAAGCTGCAAAAAACATGGAGTACATTCAACTTTCACTATCCTTCCCATAATTAAAATTGTGTTATAAATATCTAATTTAAATAAATAATATATTTGTATTTAACTGAGTTTAATAGTTAATAGTGATTTAAACTGAATAATCAATAATTCAAAATTAATATTAAGGATTAATTAGATTGATTTTTTAATAACATAACAGTTTAGAGATCTTATGTCTGGAGTCCCTAAAAACTTTCAAGTAAGTCTTTTTTATCCATACTAAAAACTTAAGCACATATTGTTAACTTGTCATGTTATATTTTATAAACACCACCATCATTTTTAACATACAAAATCGTAAATATCTTTTCATAGAAAAATTAAGTGAAATTTCATTTTTACTAAAATATTATAAATTTTATGTTTTTTTAACAAGGTTCATATACTATATGATTCGTTGAAATTTTCGTGTTGCAACTAAACAATAGATAGTCACCGTTTCTGCTTTGACCTACAATGCAAACATCTGCAATTCTAAATATTTGCACATATAAAATTATACCAAATTACATGACATATCAATGGCCTTAAATGAAAACAAAATTTCAATTAGATGTTTCACGTTTGAGAAAACAGCTAAAATAACTGTTCTTCTTGATGTCATCTTGGGGCGTCGCTCCCCAGAAATCGCCAGATCTGGTAGTGCAAAACTATCATCGATCTACCTCCTCGTCGAGTTTCAAAGCACAAAGTAAGGGTTCATATGGATCGACCTCGATTGTGAATGTACTCCAGTGGGCGTTTACAGCCCTTCTTGGCCTTCAAACTGTAGTTTCGAAATCCCTAATATGAGATTTGGGGATGATAGAACCATTTTGCAATTTTGTGTGTAAAATCATGCACAGTGTGTTGTGTCATTCACATATAGTTTCGAATCTGCTGCTCAACCGCCTGTAGTTCTGTTTCTACTTGATGAATCGCACGAAACATTTTGGACCTAAAAATTTGTTTGCCACTAATGCTTTGTAACACTCTTAATTTTTGTTAACATTGTTCAGAAGATTTAATTAGATAAATTAAATAGAAGAATGTAAATGTTAGAGTGATAAGGGGATTGAGATTTGAAAATTCTAAATAGAGACCGAGCTTAATTAAAACAAGGGCATATAAGGAATTGCGCACCATAACTCCTTAATACCTTAAACCCATGTTTCATTTTCCATTGCACGTTCATTTTACAAAACACAAACAAACGTAAACAAAGAGGAGCAAAACCGCCCATTAGGAGAAAAGAGGAGAAAATCAATCTAAAGCTAAGGATTCAAGCTAGGGGAAATTAATCTCAATCAAATCTCAAAGTCCTTATCCTAATCAAGGTGAATAATAATCAAAACCATCTCTATTTTGCTTTTATGATCATTTGATTTTCGGGTTTAAGATTAAAACCATTATGATGATTTTTGATTGTTGATATGCTTGGATTTTTATGGTATGTTTGATTCAAACAAGATTGTTTGATAATTGTTTATACACGGTTTTAAGGGTAAAATCGTTTAAATTGAATTTCGAATGCCATGAGGATTATATGTTATGTAAAATATGATTTTGGAGATGAGTTTTAATTTTTATAATTTTCTAAGCTATGGAAGATTTATTATGAATTTTCAAAGGAAAATATGAATAATTGAGTTTGGAAATTAATTTCGATTATTTTATGAAGAATTTGGGTATGAAATTTTTATGTGTTAGATAACATATTGAAAGTGAAGTTCTGTAATTTTTGGGAATTTTTCCTAAGTAATTTACTAGGAAAATAAAATCATTTTAGATGAAGGACTTAATTGTTTTATTGGTTTTTCTTAATGTAAGGGCTTATTTGTTAAATTAATCCTTGTTTAGATCTGAAATTATGCGGCGGTTATTTTTGTAAAGAATTTGAAAAGTTATGGCAACCAATCAAATGTTTACAAATAGGCAGGTTAGTTATAAAGTATTCACTTTAAACGGCATTAAATCAGACTTTATTCAGAAAATATGTTCCGCCTCTTTTAGAAGCCACCTTTCTACCCTATGCTTCCGCTTCGACCCAGTCGAAACCAACTAAGTCGAAACCATTACACAAGGTATCACAATGTTGGTACGTAGTGGATTGGAGAAGGGCGGAAGACATGATGTCGAAACATAGCTTTCGATGGGGTCGAAACCTTTGTTTTATTTTCCAAAGAAATGCGCTTGCCTGTTTTACTAAATGCTTTCGAAGGAGTCGAAACATATGCCTTCGAAGGGGTCCTTTTAAATTGCTTTCGAAAGGGGTTGCCGCCTCTTGTTTAAATTGTAGCTTCCGAATGAGTTACTTAGTTTTAAAATCAATGCTTTCGAAAAGGGTAGTTTCGACCAAGTCGGAACCCTTTTGCCGTCCCTATGCCTTTCGAATGGATTAAAATCATCAACCAATTCGAAAGGTAGCTTTTGTTTTAAACATGTACTAAGCCACTTTCTAAAGCCTTCGAAAGGATGCAAGGGTTTCAAAGGCAATGGCTTCGAAAGGGGTTTCGAAGCTATCCTTCAAATGTTTTACTTAAATGTTTTGAGCTTTCGAAAGGATGGTGCCGAAGCCATCTGTTTTTCCCCAAACTCTTTTTAGTGGTTTCGAAAGGGGTACTTTCTCTTGTATTCACTTAGACCCAATACGATATGTTTTAAATTAAACCCATTGGTTTCAAAAGAGGTACTTTCAAATTGTTTTGAAGCCATTCTTCTATAATTGAATGGTATTACTTTAATATATTCGAAAGGTTTCGAAAGGCAGGTTCCTAGTGTTTTAAAAAGAAGATCTGAATGCTTTCGAAAGGAAGTTTTCCAATGGTTTCGAAAGTAAAGATTAAGGGTTTCGAAAGCCTTAGTTTTCAAAACAAAGAACCCAATCTCAATTTTTAAAGGTAAAACCCATAGCATTATAAAAGAGCTTTTAAATGCTTTTAAATTGGAGTTTTTGAAGAAGCTTTCCTTGATAGAATAATAGGTTAAATGGATTAACCATGTTTTATATGAAAATGATTTCAAGGATATTAAACCACAAATGTTGGTGATTATTATGTTAATATGTTTGCTTCTTCTAGTTTACATATTCACTTTAATATGGACCCATAACTGTAATTTGGGGAAAAAAGGGGCCATAATAACTGGCTAGGTTGACCCAGTAGTGAATATAAATTGAGTTAACTCCTGAATGAGTAGAATTGCATTCAGGAGGTCAGGAAGACCAGAATATAGGACGCCTAAACAATGATTATAGAAGTTGTTAGAAAGACAGGTTCATAGTAAACCCATGAAAACTATGCTTAGAATAAGTTATTGGCAGGGGCTAATAGGTTCATAGTAAACCCATGAAAACTATGATTAGGAAGAGCATTGGTAGAAGGCAATAGGTTTGTAGTGAACCTATGAAAACTATATCCGGATTAAGTTATTGACAGAAGTCAATAGGTTCCTAGTCAACTCATGAAAACTAGAATAAGAGGGAAGTTATTGGAGATACCAATAGGTTCAGGGAGAACCCATGAAACAATGAAGTTATTGGCAAGGGCCAATAGGTTCTTAGTGATCCCATGAAAACAATGTAACCGGATATGGGGTCCATAAGTTTTAAACAGGTTATTAGTAAGCCCATGAAAACTAATAGGTTAATAGTGACCCTAGAAACTATAACTAAGACAGATAGTCAAAAATGAATAGGGATGGGTAATCCAGAATTGATTTACTTGTTTGCATATCATCATAATATTTTGAATTGCTATGTTTTAACCATTGTGGATGCAAGAGCACAGTATATGGTTTTTTTAAAGTTTTGGATAAGATTCTAGTGAGCGGAAAACCCGTTCCGCTAAGCGGCGTTGTCTCACTAGATATCTAAATGGTTTGAGATGGTAGATTATTATTCATACCAGGCTTTATGTCTGACTCGAAGTTTATGTTTTCTCCTTAAACTCTCGGGTGCTTAATTGATTTTGAGTAGTTTGAGAGTCGAGGTTTTTAGGTACCTCTTTAGACGAATAAGATTCCGGAGATGTTGTAACGGCCGGGGATTTTCGACCCTCGAAAATCGACACTAATACGTCTACTGTATTGCGTGCTGAGCAATAGAATGCCGAAAAACCAGATTGTTAGGGAAAAAGAAGGAAGGAAGAAGATAAGAAGAAAACTAAACAACATAGAATCTCATAGCGGAACGAATAATCCATAATTTACAGCAAATCTTTACACAAAAGTCAAACTGTAATATATGTATATACAAACATCAATCAGAGTGTACTAACCTATTTCAGCCTGGACAGTTATAACAATACGTCCTCATAATTGTTGATAAATACAACAATGAACACAGCGGAAAATTAACAATATACGTGAATACGTCTCTGGGCCTCCAGCTCGTCTCCTGAAACTCCAAAGCATCCAAACTAATATGTAATATGCTCGGTCTGCCCCGAGCATTATAATAAAATAACATCCGAGTCAGTTTGGAAAACCAACATGAGAAAAATACATCCAACTGGATTTTAAAGTTATATAAAAATCTTTGAAATCAAAAGTATCTCGTAAGACCATGCCGCACATAAACCCGGACAGGTTTTTACCTTACGATAACCAAAACATTTTCTATAGAAAATTCATTTATATTATAATAATGTCTAGGGGTCAAAATAAAATACGAATATAGCTGATATGCTTGCATCTCACATTTCAGCATAGTTGGGCACAACTAAGTCCGTACGACGCTTATTGGAGAATGGATTCCATACAATGACTGGGCTACTGGGGTATCGCTCGTCACGGTGCATCTCTAGATGAAATAACACCGTGGAACCCGCCTAGATCCCCTGCCAACATAGGACCGGCCTACCACTTGACTAGTAGTACCGAATACGATCACCCCTCCATTAATTGGCCCCGAAGCATACAAATGAGAGATAATAGCGACTCTAGATAGGGATGATCATACCCTACTTGGGAGCGACCCACTTAGCCTTGCTGCATCTCCCATGATTTTGTCATTCTCGGTTGATGAGGCTTGAGGCTACGTTTTACCTTTTATATAGCACTTCCCACTTGGAATGCTAATACTACCTTCCAAGCAACAATGCAATACTAGCATTCATCCATACAAGTTCGTTCTGGGACTGAATGAAACACTTGAGAGCCTTGTCTCCAATTCCATCATCTTCAAGATGTCTTCACTTCGAAACGCATTCGTTGGATCGAAGTGCTTTTCGGGTAACATACCCAATCCCGGTCTCTTCGAAACAACTTTTCGATAATTCCTGGTAAACTCAACCCCGGTTCTTTAGGAAATAAACAGTCAAAGATAAGATCGGAGATCACCTCCTAATCGTTAGTGGATGGATTTTCTTATCATTGTCCTAGGAGAACGAAACGAGATATATACGCACAGTATAGCATCATCGAAGATAAATGTGCCATATAACTCACGTGTTTCTCGTAGATATTTCCAAAGTTAAGTTTGGGTCCAAATTCGATAGTCGGTTATTTAACTATCGAATAACAAATAGTCAAATCAAGGATTTATTTCATTGGGAAAACCAACATTGGTTAAGCACGTAAGCAATCACTAGCCTCCTTTAATAAATCTTTCATAAATAAAACCATTTGTAAATTACTTGTTTAAGAATACCTTTACAAAGATATATCCACCAATTCCTATATTTTCAATACTTAGATAATATTCATATACTTATCTCAACGGTACAAGTATATTTACTAACTGAGTAAGATTCCCTTTTTATTCGATCCAAAATCATTCATAACTCCTTAAAATTCTCTAAACCCATTTATAAACCATTTTATAAAACTTCTAGGGCCATTTATAAAACTTCTTTTATAAATTTCAATCACTTACAAATCCTCTTTGTACATTTCTAAAACTTATTTATAAATTCTTTATAAACCTCTAAATCATTTATAAATCTTCTTTTATAATCTATAAACCCGTTTCTTAAGTCCGTTTATAAATATCTAACCATTTGTAAAACTCTTCATCTTGTAAATAATCTTCCTTACGTCTCCAAACCATTTTATAAGCTTCTGTCATACAATCCAAATTCGTTTATAAAACTATATTTATGAGTCTCGAACATATTTATAAACAAATAAAGATCATTTACTTCTAAAACAATATTATATACAAATAATTATTAAGATTATACATTATGAATAAATAAATAATAATTATTAATCTTAAACATCTTAAAACGATAATTAATCATTTCAAAATCAATTATAATTAATCTTTACCCTTATTACAAATAGTAATAATTTATTTCCAAAACCTTATTAATAATCCTTATTATTAATTTCGAACCATAATTATTCTTGAAACAATCAACCCTTAAATTTATTAACCTTTTGATAAATTCTTTAAAACAATATTAACTATAAACAAATAAATTTTAAAACAATTCTAATATAATTAAATAACCTTAAAATAATATTACTATAATTAAATACTTTTTAAATAATATTAATTTAATTAAATAAGTTTAAAGTAATATTACTATAATTAAATAACCTTAAAATAATATTAATATAATTAAATACTTTTTAGACAATATAATTTAATTAAATAACTTTAAAATAATATTACTATAATTAATTAACTTAAAAACAATATTAATATAATCAATTAACTTTAAAACAATATTAATATAATTAAATAACTTAAAATAATATTATTATAATTAAATAGATAATCCTTAAAACAAAATATTTTCGAAACCCAATTTCAGATTTAAAAATCGTTTTTTGTCTTAAAAACCAATTCCAACTTCAACGACAATTTATAGTATTTTTAAAATACTAATTTGAGGCCAATAGCCACCCACACTTAGCCAATATCGATATTGATTTTCTACCACTACAAGGTTTTATTTTCAAACATATAACGATGTTATAATCAGTGTCCACGATCATGTTCATTATTCAATAATCCATATAAAAGAAATATCATTGAAACAATTCAATAATAGCGAGGAATCCCGTTGGATCTCTCCAACCTGTTTACCCCTGCATCATAAACATTATTTAATCATAAAATATAAATCAACCGCTTCGAGTCGGGATTCGTATACAAAGGGTCATCCACTCTTACATGGGAATGTAATAGGGTCTCATCTGCTCCAATAGGCAGGAATATTCAATCCAACTAATATAAGTATAGTAATTCATTCAAACAATCATCCAACAATTTTTATCAATTATATATCATACTAGTTAACCAAAAAGGTGAGTTTAACTCACCATTATTCCAATTTTCGCCGAGGCGCTACGGATTCCGTCTGAATTCGAACGACGTTCGTATTCAGCGTAAAATTCAATAAGCTCCATTTGTTATAAAAAAAACTCCATATCGTAGTATTCGGGGATACGATCCTAACGTGACTGACCGCATTTGATTTGGTTCTAAAACGAATTAGATATTCTATTTACAAACTCAACAAATAAAATAAAAAACTTAATTGCATAAAAATGATAATTAACCTTATTTAAATCAATAAAACCGCTTCTTCCCCTCTAAATCTTTTCCCTGTTCGCGAACGAACCCATCAAGGTCAACCTTCAATTTCCACCGTTCAACGCCGCCGTGCTCCACCTTAGACAGCCGCGACTTCACCGCCACCCCCCCGTCCAAGTCGAATCTAATGCCACTAGAATAAGCTTCCCCATCGCCGTCGTCGCCTCAAAACCCCAACCCAAACGCGCCCCTTTCTTGGCGAATCCTGGCCACCTCGCACCGCTATAGGCCGTGAAACTTTACCATGACATAGCCCCGACCACCCTCCACAACTTCCCTTCAGACCCCATCACAAAAAAACAACGAATTCGCTGGAATTGATGAAATCACGACCACGGTTCATCGATGAACTGCGACCACCACACGGCACATTGCGTCGATCCAACCGTACAATCAGCTCATCTTGTTGCCACGAACAAAATCCTAGTTGAGACCCTAGCCCAGATCGGCCTAGATGGGCTCTGATCGACGAGGATCGTCGGATGAGGCTTATGTATTTAAAAGGAAGTGAAATTTCCTTTTTCTTTTCTGTTTTTTTGCAAACTTTTAAGAGGATGAGGCTGAAAATATATATATTGGTGATGGGTATTGGCTTGGGTATGGGAGGGCATGGTGTGAATAGTGGGAAGGTATGAGTTGGTTATGGGAATTTAAATTTAAAATATCGAATTACAAAACGTCCGAAAATTTCAAACTCCAAACGAGACATGCCGCCTGGCGTCTTATATGTTATACCCCTATTCCGAACGCAATGGAACTTGTTTCGAGACCTAATTCGATTGTATGCAGAAGATAACTTTTTGAATCCAATTATTAAATTAAATTTTCAATATTAAATTCTACGCGTTTCAATCTCGCACGACCAAACGATACATCTGATCGCCGTGAAATTTGACGAAATATTATAATTCATTATTACGGATCCAATGAAACTGGTTTCGTCGAAATCCGAGACAATGCCCGGAAAGGCTATTTTCACTTGTTATATAAAACAAATTATTTTCAAAATCAGTTAAATCAGTTTTAAATCCAATTTAAAATTTTTATTACCTTTATTCTTATTAGTAGAATTTTAAATGAGCTTTGAAATCATTTTTATCTAACTTAAAACCCAAGATTCAATTTTTTTAAACAATTTCAATTATTAAATTCAATAATTTAATTATCCAATAAATCGCTATATTTGAAATTCGAGTTATTTAATCTACAAAATTAACCTTTCAATATTAAAAAATCAATTAAATATTCCAATTTCAAATGACCAAAATTCTGGGTCGTTACAGACGTGCATGAGGCATGATAGCTATTTAGTGTTCTTTTCTATTTTTGATTCCACCGTGTTGTTGTTGTAATGGCAAAGTTGTTTAATTGCCTATATATATACTCTAATCATCCAAAGGGCATCTTCATATGTCGCTCTTGGCATATGTTGTAATAAGGGACAGTTTGGCACATGTCCCTAATAAGTTTCAAAATACACAAAAACCCCAGTAAAAATAAGTTTGTAAATTAGGTCCCTAGATTTAAGTTACCGAATAATGACATACACTTATGTAATTATTCAGTGAATAATTGCAGACATTTATGCAATTATATAAAAAAATTGCAGACATTTCCATAATTATTCACTGAAAAATTGCGGAAATTTCCGTAATTTTTTCAGAAATTTGCGGAAAATTCTGCAATTATTCACCAAAAAAATGCGGAAATTTCCGCAATTATTCACCGAAAAAATTGCGTAAATTTATGCAACTTTTGGATATAATTGCATAAATGTCTGCAATTATTCAGTGAATAATTGCATAACTATATGCAATTATTTAGTAATTTAATTCTAGGGACCTAATTTACATACTTTTTTTACTGGGGTTTTTGTGTATTTTAAAACTTAGTGAATATTAGGCTCAGGTCCCTAATAAGTTTCAAAATACACGAAAACCCCAGTAAAAAAAAGTATGTAAATTAGGTCCTTAGAATTAAGTTACTAAGTAATAGCATATAATTGCGCAATTATTCACTGAATAATTGCAGACATTTATGCAATTATATCCTAAAGTTGCATAAATTTATGCAATTTTTTCGGTGAATAATTGCGGAAATTTCCGCAATTTTTTTGGTGAATAATTGCGGAATTTTCCGCAAATTTTTGAAAAAATTGCGGAAATTTCCGCAAATTTTTGGTGAATAATTGCGGAATTTTCCGCAATATTTTGAAAAAATTGCGGAAATTTCCGCAATTTTTCAGTGAATAATTGTGGAATTGTCTGCAATTTTTTGATATAATTGCATAAATGTATGCAATTATTCACTGAATAATTGCATAAGTGTATGCCATTATTCGGTAACTTAACTCTAGGGACCTAATTTACAAACTTTTTTTTACTGGGCATTTTTTGTATTTTGAAACTTATTAGGGACCTGTGCCAAACTGTCCCTAAAACTTATTAGGGACCTGAGCCTAATATTCACTTGTAATAATTATTTTTTCTCTAAACATGGTTCTCGTATTGGGATTATGTAATGAATTTGAAATTCTTTGAAATGGAATGAGAAAGTCGTTTGTTGATTTTAATTTTTTTCCATATCCATGTGTTTCTATTATATCAATGTATCTAACATTACCATATTTGATCGTCGAGGATTAATAACTATGGATGACTGCATCATCCATAGCCGTTAGTTTTGGGCCTCCAAGTGGTGGATGTTACAAGTTGGTATCAGAGCATAGGTTTATGAAACATAAAAGAAATTAAACCTAAAAGATTTTCAAAACATAATCCAATGAATCAGAAAATAAGATCGAGATTTGGGTTAACGCTATAGTAACGTACTTGTATTTGATATATATATATATATATATACACACACACACACACATATATATATATACACACACATATATATAGACACACACACACACACACATATAAAAGTACGTATTCCCCTCAATCTTAGACCGTTCTTCTATATCTTACTAAGGCTCATATGCATATTTACGAGAAAGAAGATATTGAGGCAGGAAACGGAAGAGGAAATCTCGGTGGAGGAAGCACCACAACCAACGGAAATGTTTGACCCACCAGGAGGAACCCGGGTCGACAGGCTAATGCTAACCAAAATGCAGATGCTAATGTGGGTGTTGGAAATCCACCGTTGGATATGTGGATGATGTATCAGTTCTTCGTCAATCTAATATAAGCAGGAGTTGTTGCTGGTGTTGCTAGAAATGTTGGAGGAGCTAATCTTGTGGCTCCAGTTGGGAATAATTATGCTAAGCTGAGCAGAGATTACACCAATCTTGGTTGGAAGTCGTTTATGGGAACAGAGGATGCTATAGAAGTTGAAAATTGGCTATTGCATTGTGAGAGAATCTTCACTGATTTGGGTTTGGATGATGAGCAGAAGATAAGGCTGGCCTCTAGGCAGTTGCAAGGGGCAGCACTTCATTGGTGGAATAGTGTTATTGCCAGAGTTCTGGAGGAGGAGTTGACTTGGGCAGATTTTAGAAGGAGATTTGAACAAAGGTTTTTGTCCGAAGTTGCCAAGTCGGCATTGCTGAGAAAGTTTATGGATTTGGTGCAGGGAGAGATGTCGGTAATTGAGTATGCTAATAAGTTTGATGAGTTATCCCGATATGAGTATGCTACTATAGACATTGTCATCAGAAGGACAAGAGGTTCATTGGGGGATTGAGGCCTAAGATTGCCAGGGCGACCCTGACACATATCCGTGATCCTTGTAATGTAGTTGTGGAGATGACAATCCGACATGAGGAAATGCTTGCTATTTGTGCTAGCGAGAAGTTGGTTGAAACCCAGGGTTCCTAGGGAAAGAAGAGAAAGTTCTTTAACAAGAACGGAGCCCAGAAGGGGGAGGTTGCCAAGAAGGAAAAGGATGATTTAGTTTGCTTCAAGTGTAACAAGAAAGGTCATTATGCTCATGGGTGTCGATCAGGCAAGGGGAAGAAGGCTGCAAAAAAGAAAGGTGTGAAGTGCTTCAGCCGTGATCAAGTTGAGCATTATAAGAACCAGTGTCCAGAGACAGTCAGGGCAGACAAGGGAAAAGTTTTTGCTATTGGACCATCATCTACTAGACCAACTGCAGCTGATAAAGCAAAGACCGTGATGGAAGGTACGCTTTTGATTCAGAGTATACCAGTTAGGATACTATTTGATACCGGTGCATCACATTCATATTTATCTCAGAATTTGGTAGATAGGTTATGCTTAGAACCCACACACCTTGTTACTTCCTTAAGGGTTGTGAATCCAATAGGAGGGTAAGCAACTCTAGGGATGAGATGTGACCAGTTAGAACTTGATTTGTTAGGTTATAAGTTTGCATGCAGTCGGTATGTTTTCGATTTCGTAGATTTTTAAATCATTTTGGGTATGGATTGGTTGGCTAAGTATGAGGCTCGAATATTTTGCCAGGATAGGGAGATATCACTAAGACACCCTGATAGTCATAACCGAATCATATTCTCAGTGGAGAATTTTGACCGAAGTTGTTGTGCTTTGCTAAGTGCTATGGAAGTAGGAGAAGAATTAAGTCAGGTTCGAGTAGCAAGATAATTTGCAGATGTTTTTGAGCCGGTTACAGGACTACCACCGAAACGAGCTATTGAGTTTCGGATAGACCTTGTGTCAGGAGCTGAACCTATTAGTAAACCACCTAGCAGGATGACACCGACCGAGATGAAGGAATTGAAGGTGCAACTAGTGGATCTTGAAGGAAGAAATTTTATTAGACCAAGCAGTTCGCCCTGAGGAAGGACCGCGGTGTTCGTGAAGAAACCAGATGGGTCTTGAGGATGTGTATCGACTATTGTAAGTTGAATGAGAGGACGATTAAGAATAATTATCCTTTGTCGAGAATAGACGATTTATTTGATCATTTATGTGGAGCCAGAGTCTTTTCCCACTTGGATTTGGCGACAGGTTTCCATCAGTTAAGGGTAGCAGAGGACAATATTCCATCGATAGCATTTCAGACTAGTTATGGTTCGTACGAGTGGTTAGTAACGCCATTCGGGTTAACGAATGCACCTGCTTTCTTCGTGGATTTGATGAACCGAGTTTTCCGAGAGTATTTGGATAGTTTTGTATTGGTGTTTATAGATGACATTTTAGTATACTCTAAGGATGAAAGAGAGCATGAGGATCATCTTAGAGTAGTGCTTGAGGCGTTGAGGCAGCATCAGCCGAAGGCGAAGTTTTCCAAGTGTCATTTTTGGAAGAATGAGGTTAAGTTTCTTGGTCACATGGTTTCAGAGAAAGGTTTGTAAGTCGGTCCAGATAATATCGAAGCTGTTAATAAATGGAAGAGACCAGAGACGATGACTGAGATAAGTAGTTTTTTTTGGACTTGCTGGCTACTACCGAAGATTCATCAAGGATTTCTCACGGATAGCAGTACCTTTGACTAAGTTAACCAGGAAGGATGTGAAGTTTGTCTGGTCCGATAAATGTGAGGAAGCATTCCTTAAGTTAAATCATTTGTTGACCAACGCACCTGTGTTTGTAGTTCCAGATGGAAACCAAGGGTTAGTGGTGTATACTGATGCATGTGGGACTGGATTAGGAGCTGTGTTGATGTAGAAGGGTAAAGTTATTGCCTACGCTTCACGGCAGCTTAGACCGCATCAAGTGAAATATTCTACTCATGATTTGGAGTTGGCTACAATGATCTTTGCATTGAAGGTTTGAAGATATTATCTCTTATGGGAGAGATTTGAGCTATACACAGACCAAAAGTCATTAAGGTATTTATTCTCTCAGAAGGAGTTGAATATGAGACAGCAGAGATGGTTGGAGTTTTTAGCAGCTTGTTATTTTGGTATAGAGTATACATCTGGGAAAGGTAATAAAGTAGCGGATGCTTAGTAGAAGACATCAGAATGTGGTGTTAGCTATGTTGGAAGAATGGAAGGGAGTACTTGTAGTGTGCAGTTAAGATCGACTACTAGTTCTAGTCAGAGCACTGCCATGTTGTCCTGTTTAGAAGTTCGACCAGTGTTGATCGAAAGGGTTGCTTCTAAGCAGAAAGAGGATCCAGTATTAACCAAGAAGATTAGAAGGCTTGAGGTTGGAACTGAGATCGATGATCTAAAGGATTTTAGTCTTGACCAGAGAGGATGGTTGAGAAAGAAGGGACGGTTGTGTGTTCCGAATGTTGAGGACTTAAGGAAAGAAGTTCTTGGAGAAAGTCATCGATCCAAATTTATGATTCATCCTGGAGGGACCAAGATGTATCAAGATATGAAGAGGAACTTCTATTGGGAAGGTATGGAGAGAGATGTTGGCTTATGGGTTAGGTAGTGTGCAAACTATCAACAAGTGAAGGCCGAACATCAGAAGCCGAGTGGGTTACTTCAACCTTTAAAGATTCCAGTTTGGAAATGGGATTCGATATCCATGCATTTTATAGACGGGTTGCCAAGGTCAAATAGAGGAAATGAAAGTATATGGGTCGTAATGGATAGGTTGACCAAGAGTGCTCATTTCATTCCAGTTAAGTCTACTAGGACGACACCTATTTTAGCTAAGTTGTTCATGAAGAACATAATTCGACTATATGGAATTCCTAGTAGTAAAGTCAACGACAGAGATGATTTGTTCACTAGTGAATTCTGGAAGAGTCTACAGGATGTATTAGGTACCAAGCTTAAGATTAGTACTGCATATCACCCTTAGACGGATGGGCAGACATGGAGAGTCAATAAGGTATTCAAGGATTTATTGAGAGCTTGTGTATTGGACTTTGGATCTTGGGTACATCACCTACATTTGGTTGAGTTTTCCTATAATAATAGCTATCAGACTAGTATAGGAATGGCGCCATTTGAAGCTTTGTATGGAAGGCCATGCAAATCACCAGCATGTTGGTTGGAGTCTGGAGACAGATTAGTCTTAGGTCTAGATCTGGTTAGAGAGGCGACATAGAAGATTGAGTTAATCCGAGAATGGAAGAAGGAAGCTCGTCTAGACAAAAGAGTTACACAGACAAGAGGCGTAAAAACTTAGAATTATCAGTTGGAGATAAGGTTTTCATTAAGGTATCACCGATGAAGGGTGTGGTACGATTTGGAAAATCGAGGAAACAGACACCGAGATATGTTGGTCCGTTATAGATTATAGAGAGGATTGGAAAGCTTGCATACAGAGTAGAGTTGTCGAGCGGTATGGCAGATGTCCATAATGTGTTTCATGTGTCTTGTCTTCACAAGTATGTGCATAATCCAAAGACTACCATTCCTCCGACAGGATTGGAAGATTTGATAGTAGAGCCAAATTTGACTTTTGTTAGACAACCAGTTCGGGTTTTAGCAAGAGATGAGAAAAGATTGAGGAACAAGACAGTCAAGTCAGTGAAAGTTCAATGGAGCGACAATGAGAAGGACTGTACTTGGGAGATAGAAGACATGATTAGAGATACTTATCCTGATCTGCTTTGAGGGCATGTCTATATTAGCTTTATATAAATAGTTACTAGTCAGGTAGGCTAGTATGGTTGTTAGGAGTGGTTATAGATGATTGCTATGTTTATTATTTAGTCCTCACTGAATTTCGAGGACGAAATTCTTTAAGGAGGGGAGCCTGTAACACCCTTAATTTTGATAACATTATTCTGGAGATTTAATTAGATAAATTAAATAGAGTAATGTAAATGTTAGAGTAATAAGGGGATTGAGATTTGAAAATTTTAAATAGAGGTCGAGCTTAATTAAAACAAGGGCATATAAGGAATTGCGCACCATAACTCCTTAATACCTTAAACCCACGTTTCATTTTCCATTTCACGTTTATTTTACAAAAACTAACAAACGTAAACAAAGAGTAGCAAAGCCAACCATTAGGAGAAAAGTGGAGAAAATCAATCTATTAGACGTGCAGAAGGCATGATAGCTATTTAGAGTTCTTTTCTTTTTTTGATTCCGCTATGTTGTTGTAATGACAAAGTTGTTTAATTGCCTATATATATATACTCTGACCATCCAAAGGGGCACCTTCATATGTCATTCTTGGCGTATGCTGTAATAATTATATTTTCTCTGAACGTGGTTCTCGTATTGGGATTATGTAATAAATTTGAAATGCTTTGAAATGGAATGAGAAAGTCATTTGTTGATTTTAAATTTTTTCCATATCCATGTGTTTCTGTTATATCAATGTATCTAACATTACCGTATTTGGTCGCCAAAGATTAATAACTATGGATGACTGCAACATCTGTAACCGTTAGTTTTGGGCCTCTAAGTGGGGGATGTTACACGCTTACTCCTGCCTTGGTTGCAATTTTGTAGAATTAGCCTATGCTAATTTTGGGATTCCAACTCTTGAGTGAATACCCATCAATTTGAAGGTTGGTGATGTAAATTTCTAGATCTCCGTTGTTTCCCAATTCCATATGTGAAACCTGAGCTTTAAATCACTTCTAAAAAAATTCAGCCTTTGTAAATCAGTGGACATTAACGTAGGGGAAGAATTGAACTCACTATAGTTCCCCATCTTTGTTCCTTTTAGGGTGTTCCTCTCTTGCGAAGAGAGTTCCTCTCTTGGAATTATATATATATATATAACTATGTATACATGTATGTATGTATGTACACAAGTGTGTATACGTGTCATAATTTAATTTAACGAGGTCAATTGTAATATAAATATCTAATTAATGAATTAAACTATTAATAATTAAATAAACATACATTTTATATTTAAAAATAACTATGAGAAATCACTAGAAATTATAGTTAATTTTTTTAATCCATGAATTATAAACTTATATATATTATATGAATTATTTAAAACACAAATCTAAAATCTTATTTATTGGTTAGTTATAAAATTCAATTTCACGCACAATCACACATGCATGCGCGCGTGCACACACACACACACATATGTATGTATGTATGTATGCATATATGTATGTGTCCGTGTGTAGATAAAGCACACGGTGACCAATTTCTATAGCGATCGAATTCTCTTATCTTCTTCTTCTCGCTTAAACAATTTGCTACGCAATTTTTCATCTTCTTTCTCTTATGTTAATTACTCTTCCAATCCATATAGATTGTTTGCTCAAGTGGTTCGAAATTCTTCTTCTTGTCCTCAAGTGTTACCTCTATGTCAAAACTCTACTGCAAAATCTCAGTTGGATAGGAAGAAAAGGAGTCTTCTATTTCAGATGTGGTGATGAATCCCACCTTGCCAATAACTATCGCGAGCCCATTTTTTTTCTTAGTGTGGAAAGTCTGGAGATAAGAGAAGTAAATACAACTATTCATACGGTCCTCCTTTACCAAAGCCTTTATGTAAAAATGATCATAGTTTCTATTTCATGTTGGAATTTATGAACCTAAAAACATTCTTTCTTGACGGGTTCATTGGAAATGAAGTGAAGTGGGAGGAAGATGGTTATCCTTTTCATAAACTACTTTGGCACTTTAATTCATACACTGTAGATATGTTCTATGGAGATACTCTAAAAAATGGTGAAATATCATCTTCTCTGTCTCCTAAATATGATATTATTGGGGTTATGACGCAAGAAACTGAGTGGGTTAAGAATTATAAGATTGTGCTTAATGTAAATGATGTATGAAAGAGTCAAATTGTTGATATCTTACATGGGAATACTAAGGAGGGGTTGGCAAGAACAAGTCAAAAATGAAGAGGGGGAAAGTTGTCATGGTGGAGGGCCTTGAAGGTATTTTCTCTTTTGATTCAATCAAGGAATCCTCTATTATGAACAAATACAGTAATGGGGTAAACAATAATGATGAGGGTGATATCTTTTTCATTGCTAAAGGGCCACAAAGTGTATAGGTTCTTGCCAGGTTGAGTTGGTTTATACGAACAAATTTGAAATTATGGGTTTAGATGCTGAGACTATAATTGATATGAATGAAGTAGTGTATGAATCAAATATTGAGGGGGTTGATGATTATAGGCTGGAGCTATATGGAAATTGGATTGGTTCTATCTTAGTTGATGATCCATTATTAATGATAAGTCCAGTTTTGGAAGCAAGTAAAGATAATCAATCGTATATTATTGGTTTAGAAGTAAAATTTAGTGATAATTCTTATTCATATTGCATGTTTTTGGGAAGTGGATTGCGTAATCAGATAATGGTAATGAAATTGATGAGAATGAGGTTTTGAATACAATTATGTGAATGAAAACATGCATGGATTATACAAAAGTATCATAATCGTGGAATGTGATGTTACGAAATGCAGTCATGTTGATGAGTATGCTATTGTTGATTATGTATGTAGTTGTCAATCTGGTGATTGTGCTATTATATATATATATATGGAAGATGGACAGATGGGTTGTTGAGGATAGGTTGGAGGGGTTTGTGGTTCAAGGTCATGGCGGGGTTGAGTGTAATGCTATGAGATTAAGTTTTGCTCAGTTGGGGGATGTGGGTTCAAATCATAGGTTGGAGTGTATAGGAGGAGCAGTTTATGAGAGAAGCTCTCTATTAGCTTTCAATTGTGGAATGAAGTTGAGACAAAGATTGGGGTTTAAGAGTGGTGCGTGTTGTTGTGTGTTTTCTAATATAAAAAAGAGTGGGTTGTGTCAAGTAGTTAATAATGATAGGAGTATGGATTTGGGGAAGAAGATAGATTTGGGAAAGGAGTGGTTCACTGAATATTATGGGGAGTTGGTGCAGGTTAACCATTGTACGTAATGGGTATGTTGAGTCAGAACGGTTTTTGGAGTGGGTTATTGATGCGAAGTCTAATCACAAGGTCTTTGAAAACAGATTTATCGATTTGAAGTTTGAACCACATGGCTATGGGATCTAAGAGGATTTTGAGAGTGGATCAAGCTGTGAATGTGGATAGACTTTGGAAGCGGATCAGGCTTTGAGATCAGAGCATCCTTTAGAACATCAATCGTACAATGTTGTGGATTTATGAGGAGTGCATGACTTCTCATAGCTTCTTCTAGAGTGACTACTAGAGCATCGGGCTCTACTTCATGTTTGATTGATCTTTTAGGTTGCACTTATTATTTTAGTGTTCTAAATGATTTATCTACTAGCACCATGCTTGATCAGGTTTTATATTTGATATGGATCAGTCTTATATAGAGTATATTAGTAGTAGAGAATTAGAGAGGGTTAGAATGCTTAGATCAAGTTACATTAGCTCTAATTATAGGGGTTTACGTAATCTGGATAAATGCAATAAAATTTGATCATTTTTAATGGATAATAATATTGAAATGGCTTTATTACAAAGAACAAAAATAGATTGTCATAATTTCACAAAAGTTTAGGTCGATTCTATTTAAATCATTGGATTTATCTTTTGGTAAGGTAGGTTGGAAAGATAATCGTGTTAAGCTTTTGCAATTCGGTATTAATGTTTATTCAATGTATCTCATTTTCCTGGACTTAAGGGATGACTTGTAACTTAATGCTACCGATGTTTATGGGCTTAACTCTAAGAATGGTAGAATGGTTCTTTAGAGTGAGTGTATCGAGTTTGGAGCACTCTCCTTTGGCCCATAGGTTGTGGGGGGGGGGACGGAATTTCATTATGACTTGGTTTTTAGATAAGAACTCGCATAGAGAAGGTGAATCTTCAACTATGGAAGAATTCGATCAATTCATCATTAGTGGTAATTTGATTGAGTTACAACTAAGTAATTGAAGTTATATTTATTCAGACAATAAAGAAGTCCCTTCGATGGTGCTTCTTAACAGATACTTTTATTAATGAAGCAAAGGAAAATAGGTAACCAGTTACTAAAGTTAGTGGACTCTCAAATGTTTATTCGGATCACTATCATGTTACTTTGTTAAAATCAACACGTAATACATAAAATATCTTGATTTGAGAAGATGTAATTGTTAGAAAGTAACTTTATAGATTTAGTTACCAATAAATGGCTTTCGTTAAGTAATAATAATTATGAATATTCGGGTAACATAGCTGAATCGGGGCTTATTACTTCCCAAACAAATTCTTCTACATCTATATCTAGACAGTGGTTCATTGAATTTCATTATATCCCCTCCCTTGTAAAATCATTCTATTTTGTATGGTATCTCATAGGTATAAATGATATAGATACCGTATAGAATAAAAGTAGAAGTAGAACTAAGAAAAGATACCTTCGATGTATCTTATTAATTTTAATGAATGAGATCTTGTAATTTGTAATAAAGTACTAAGAAAGTAAGTAATAGGGTATTATGCTCTATGAAATTCGATTTATATGGGCACATTTTTGTTAGTAAACTTAAGGATTTAAGACTATTTCTAAAAAATGGAATAAAGATGTTTTTAACAACATTAGGATTAAAAAAGGATAATTTATTTTCCAAAATTTTAAAATTAAATAAATTGAAGAATATAGAAATTCAAATATTTCAGAGAAGAATGTGATAGAGTTAGGGGTATGCCTTAGGAGAAATTCTATAATTTGTAGTAAATTATTAATTCTATAATCAAATTCCGTTCGAAATAAAAGGTGTTTTTCTTTTTATTATTTACTTAATATAAGGCATTATATTAATTATTATTTTAATTTAAGTATATTTAATAGATAATCCATATATGATATGTTTTGTGATAGTAATTACAATATGTTGTAATCATGGGAAATTTATCACAATGAAAATAAACATATCATTTTAATTATTCATAGTCAAGATATATCCAGACTGGATATTGATACATTCATTGAGACTAGAGTACATATCACTCTGCAAATATTCGGTGGTGTATTTCTCATGGCTGTGGGGGGGAGGGGGGCACTAATGGGTTACCTGATAGTTATTGGACACTATGGAATAACTCACTCGATAGTTTTCTATTGGTTAACATAACTAATGCCAAACATAAAGTATTGATGTGACAATTTTTTATAATTCTCTCGACTTGAGAATAACGTCGAGCTTCAATGTGGAAACTCCGTTTTGATTATAGTTAAATCGTGGCACGACGTTCATTGAACGACCATAGTTGGGTCAAATTGAAACACTGGAAGTGAAACACTATTCAATAAATAATTGTCTCCTCAGTTATATGTGGTTAGTGTCACGTTCAACTAAAGTCAACTTAAAGTCAAAGACTCTGGCTAGGGCAATTCGGTTAATAATAATATCTATTATTGAACTAATGACTTTGTGTTTGGACTATATGAGTTGAATGTTGAGGATATTGGAATTTTGACCATTACCAAATTCCATAAGTCCTAATGTGATATACTATCGACGAAGAGTATTGATGTAAATAATTACAACTACCGGGGACCGCTTAAAATAAGTAAAGTTGAATTTTACGAACTATTTAAGCGATAAATTTGGCTATAATTTCACACCACTAGCTAAGGTATGTGTGAACGTTAATATTCGAATTGTTTGATATTAATTGCTGACCAAATTTACACTTAAGAGTTAGACAACTAAAATGTTGAATGCTTCGACTACCACCTGATTTAATTAAATTATAATTTTCATAAATTAATTAAATTAACTAATATTTGTGAAATATTAAGTATAAAATTTTATTTTAGTTGTGTTGATCAGTATTGAAAATAGGATGTATATAAAAGTTGTATACACACGTATCAATATACAATATCGATGTACATTTAAATTTAATTTAAATGTGAATTATCCAATTAGGCTTGAAGTGGAATGGAGGTCCACTTAGGGACTAGGTATAGTTGGCCATAGCTATAGGGAAGAGGGGATATTTTTGATATTTGTAAGTCCGAATGAGCAAAGAAAAATATGGATCCGAATCCACAGTCAGCTCCTTCTTTTCTCTCCTATTTAAACTCCTTGACCCCGATTTTTGCTCCCCTTACTACCTCTGGCTGAAAAAACTAGAGCCCCTCCTTTATTCATTTTTCAAGTTTAAAACACAAATTCAAGTAAAACTATGCAAAGGCATGTAGATCTTTCGATCGGGTAGCACTTTCTAAAAGAGATTGGATTCAGATTTAAAGAAGTTCTATAAACTCGGCATTCAAGGTGCAATTGTTAGGCCATAGCCAAGGTAACATTTCAATGTACATTTATATGCATTTATTTGATATTTATCTCGATTCACATGTGGTTAGGTTAGATGATGATATCACGAATCTTTATACACATGTTCTATCACCGTAGAATATGTGTATATAAATATATTGTTATCATGAACAAAAAAATTCATACACACACACACAAACTTATACTTTCGATCAACAATAAAATAGAATAAAAATCGTTTTTCTTGAATTTAAAAATGATTTAAAAAGGTTTTAAACAAAAGGTGATTTTTATATATGCAAACATATGTATATAACATACATAAATTTCTTATTAAATCATATATATACTAATATTTTGAAAAAAATATATGTTTATATAGTTATTTATAAAATCCACACACACACACACACACATATATATATATTACAAACATAATACATTAAATTAATTTTAATATATATTATAAATACATAAACATATACATATTCTAAAACACACAATTTGTATATACATTGTAAAATTAATTTTCGAACTCCACAAAAATTATTTAATAAAACAAAATTTAAAACAATATGGTTTGAATAAAAAAATTGTTTTTTTAAAATATTTTTGGTTAAAATAATGTATGAATATATGTTTGTATTTTTTTTACTTATTTACCTATTTATTATATAATATCATTTTATATTTGATTTCTAAATACTTATTGTATATATATACACATACATATATATTTTTGTTTTATATATATTAATTAATTAAACCTCTTTTATTAGTAAAACTCCTTTTATCTAATAAAACTTCTTTCATTAATCAAAACTCCTAACTAATTAAACTCCTAACTAATTAAACTACTAATTAATTAAAACTTCCTTATTAATTAATGCTCCTTTATAAATTAAAACTTCCTTTATTAATCAATATTCCTCTATTAATTAAAACTTCCTATATTAATTAATATTCCTTTATAAATTAAAACTTCCTTATTTAATTAATATTCCTTTATTAATTAAAACTTCCTTATTTAATTAATATTCCTTTATTAATTAAAACTTTTTTTATATACTTGTATATATATTTAATTCCTCTTTATAAAAGATATTTAATTGTATTATATTATTTCACTATTCATTTATACTCTTTTAAATACTTCAATAAGTATTCATATACTTATCTTGATGGTATAAGTATATTCACAAATGACTTAACAAATTTACTCCCTTTAAAATATAATCAAAGAGCTTAAAAAATGTTACTCACATATTGTTGCTATAAACCCCTTCTCTATATTATATTTTAACCATATATTTTTTCTATCTTTATTCAAAATATTCCATACTTGTTATCATTTTTAAAATTCCATTATTAAATATCCTAGTATACTCATAATCATTTAACAATATTTTTTCACTTTAAAATACAATTCAAGGGTTTAAAAATAAATGTTACTAGAACATTGTTTTCTACAAACCCAAAACACTTCACCGTTAATCATTATCTTTAAAACTCTCTTTTAGATCTAATTACTTTTATAAGAGTTTAAGACAAATGTTACATAAACATTGTCACAACAAACCCAAAACCATTCACTTATAATTAACTTTAAATATTCCTTATTTAAGCCCTAATTATATTCCTAATTATTATCCTAACTATATTTACTTATACCTATACTAATTTAACAAGTTAATATACTTTTACTTAACTTTACAAAACTATTTATTTTAACTTAAGTATTATGATACAAATATTCCTTTACTTCTTTATAAAAGACTTAACTTATTTTTTTCCAAATTATATATTTACTAAAAACCTTTTTAAAATGATATTTATATGTATACTAATTTATTTATAAGCTAATATAATTAATAAAATTATAAAACAATTTAAAGGATATTATATAACATAAGCCTTTTAATGCTTTAATAAAATCTTTAACTAATTTTCTAAAAAAATATATATTTAATAATACTTTAAAAATCCTTAAAAATATGGTTTAAAACATTTATTTCAAAAGTATCACTTAAAAATATTTTATAATTTATTTAAAAACCATAAAAATCATGTTTTGTAAATTAAAACCCTTCACTTTAAAAATTCATAAATAATTATTAAAATATATCTAAATTTTAATATTTTTTCGATAATAAGTACACTTATAATACTTATTAAAAATACAAAGAAGCCCCTAGGATATCTTTCAAAGTTGACTTTTAAAACCGCCGAACACAAGGCATTTTCAAAGTGCATCCATAGCGACCCTTTCGCTTCTAACTTTCCAACTTTGTTATATTATTTTCACAACTTTCCAAACCAATTCGTTGATGTCCAAAGCACTCCTAGAAGTGTAGAGCACAATCATATTATAATTTTTCACAATATATTCATTTTAAACCATTTTAACATACGATAAACACAAGAGATTTCAAAGTGCGTTTATAGTGACTATTTCATTTCAATCATTCACAACACACTTCTACTTCACATAGAACATTATCAAACATGTAAACAATAGGTCATGGCCATGATAAATATTTTAGAGGGTTACAATAGATATTATACTACATATAATGTTATCACTTGCTTTCCAAAGCAAGGAGGGGTCCAACTACATTGTTCTCTATTTTAAACTTTATATTTAACAGAATCAAACATATATACACACATGCACAAATTAAATGGTAAGTAAACTCACCCAAGTTCAAGACAAACCAAGACGTAGACAATCTCACTACGAGTTCAACGGCGAAGACAGCGTCTGGACCTCATATGCAAGAGATGTGAATTAAATACGTATCAAAATTAATTAGAATAATTAACTAACTTTATTAATTACCTTAATCCCCACTAATCCTTCTTCCCAATTTCCAATGCATATGCACATGTATCCATGCATACCTACTCCCTCGATTTCCAGATCTGTGCTTAATGAATTGACAAACCGCTAACTCCATTGCATCACATTTCACAAGCTCTTCACGATGGTCTCCTACGTGAAGCCTCCGACCTCCCCTATCAAAAAGTAACCACCTATTGGAATTCATGCTTTTTATTCAGGACAAGGAGTTCAAGACAGAAAAAGGATTATCAAATATTTGACAAGTATGGTTTATTAGAATTTAAGTTAGTATTTGTTGTTAAAGTCTATCCTCAAGTAAACCTACATTTCTGAAAATATACAGGCCAGTCAACTGGAACCATCCAGTCAATCGACTGACCTATGCACGTGCAATTTTATATATTGCACAATTCAGTCGACTAAATATTCATGATCAGTCGATTGATCGATCATATTCAGTCGACTAAATATGATATAACTGCCATATTTTTAAATTTTTGAAGAGACACTCCTCTTCCTGAAGAGGAATCTCATCTAGGAAGAGTTGCAACCATTTCTGTTCGTCGGAACTCTTTACCAAGTGTTATAACTCTTCATTCATTGTAAATATAAATTCCATTCAAGATAAAAAAACAAACTTTTCTATTCTCTACTCTCTTGAATATTCAGAACTTCTTATTGTTTAGAGTTTGTGAAATCACGCTTATAATTCTTCATTTCTAAAGCAATATATACTTTTCTTATCTTCACAGACACACAAATATACATATCATACTTGAGGAAAAGATTATAGGAAGGGTGTACTTCATTCGACAAATCTGTGTTGTAACAAGAACACACAAAGTCAAGAAAACAATTTATTTGTATCAAAGTCCTGTTCGGTTGCTCGGGCGGTAAAAATCCTGTTCAGTTGCTCAGGTGGTCAAAGTCCTGTTCGGTTGCTCAGGTGGTGTAAACCTATTCCTCCGGGTTAAGTCAGGGTTGCTAGTTTAATTCCAGAAGGAGTCTGGGACTTGACGTAGATCGGTAAGTCCAAACCAATATAAAAATCTCCGGTGTCATTTTATTTTACTGCTTTATTTAATTACTTTATATTCTGCACAAGTAGTTTAGATAATATTCATATTACACGATCTTTAGCGGCACTTTCATTTGGTATCAAAGCCTGGAATTCTATCGATCATCACAACATCATAGAATAATGGCCAGAAAAAGATCCAATCGAAATACAACAAGCAAACCCTATCAAAGCCACCGATGAGGACTACAAAAAGGTACTTTTTGATTTACAAATTCTAGTAAAAGATAATAATGAACTAGTTATATAAGCGATAAGATCTCAAAGCTTAATTTTATTATTTTACAAAAGGTGAAATCTGTCGATCTTGAAAATGAGAAATTGAAAAGTGAGAAATTAAATTTAGAAAATCAACTTGGTATTTTAAAAAATAATTTTATAACTGTTAAAGATTTTCTAGATGAACAAAACACCTTATTTGAAAATGAGAGAGAAATTTTTTTAAAAGAAAATTTTGATTTGAAAAGACAAAACGATTTATTGCAATCCTCTTTAGATAATTCAGAATCTCAAAATTTTCTTCTCAAAAATGAGAACCGTACGTTAGAAATCGAGAATTTTGAATTAAACGAGAAGATTGATATTCTAAAAAGTAATATTTCTTTTGAAAATAACAATTGCGACTTTAAAACTAAATTTGAAAAACATAAAAATGAATTTGTAAAATGTAATAAAGGTCAAAATGATTTAAACATGAATTTATCTAGTTTTAGACCTTTACATGATAAAAGTGGTTTAGGATATAATAAAACTTATCGTAGAAGCAGCACTAGATACACTTTCATGTATAGTAAAAATGTTAGTGCTAGTATTAGATTTCGAGTCAAGTCTAAATCCAATTTTTATAGAAATTCAAATACCGCTATGACCAATAATGTTTATAATATCTCTAAAAGTACAAAATCATTGACAGAAAATATGAATAAAATTATCTAAGTATTTGGGTTCCTGTTAATTGAAAAAATAGAGAAAAATACATTGATGATTATTTTGATATGGTAGTTAATAATGAAAATTATATTTATAAAGGTTCAACCACACCCAAATGGGTATGGCTTCCTAAGACCTAACCCCCCAAACTCTAACATAGTAAGTGAGTACCAAAAATGATTATTATTTATTGCAGATACTTGGAGAAACAAAAGGAAAATAATAGATTTTGGAATTTTAAAGGATGTTCCATACATTTAATAGAATTACGTGCTTACAATGAAATACGGACTTTAGCAAATACGGTAAAATCTAATTTATTTTCTCTATAATTAATATTGGGTTTATCCTGCTATTTACAAGATATTTTATAAAATTTATTGTATTCCCTCATTCCTTTTGATGATGACAAAAGGGGAAAAATTCATATGCATATTGATAGAGGGAGATATTATACTTAGGGGGAGATGTTATACTTAGGGGGAGATTAAAACATATTAATATTATTTTAATATAGAATGAATATTTTTAAAATTGTATAGTTGTCATCATAAAAAAGGCGGAGAATGTTAAAACCTCTATTGTTGGATTTTAATGACAACAATTATACAATTATGCCAAAGAACCTCTAAGCTAACTTTCAGGTACATGAGTATCAAAAAGTGACAAACAAATAAGTTCAACATGAAGATACACAGTACAAAAGAGGATAAAAGTATGTATATGGAGATACAAGAAGAGATATACACGATAGAGACAAGACGAAGGTGACAAACAAAGTATTATTAGTCATAGAGTGTCATGTCTAGAGTTTACAGATGTTAAAATCTTCTCAAAGTGGTATACACACATATACATACACATTCGAAACATTTTATAAAAGCAATAAAAGTTTTTTAATAATAATAATAATAACAACAACAATATATGAAGCAAGCCTCGAATTCGGGTCATTGGTGAGATCATATTTTAAAAGAAAAATCAAGTTTTCAAAAATGCATGGAGTAAGACTCGAACCCGGGTCACTAGTTTAGAAAGCAAGTGCTCTAACCAAATGAGCTAAGGCAATTTTAATTCATTAACAGAATTCAGCCGATTGAACAAGGTCATTCAGTCGATTGAATTCTGTGCATATGCACAACTTTATTTGAATATTCAGTCGACTGAATCATACATTTCTGTCGACTAAATTACATGTTTTTGCACTGTTTTCTTGCTGCATCGATTTTCAATCGATTCAGTCGACTGAATCTTTTCACTCAATTGGATGAATCTTCATAACGACTATATTTTGAAGAGACGCTTCATTTCAGCAAAGAGATACAACTCTTGATTCAAGAGTTACTTCCATATTCTTCTATAGCAACCTTTCATGAACAATTGCAACTCTTAAACACTATATATAGCCATGAAATCAATTGTTTTAATCACCAATTTCTGATTTAAATTCTCATTCTTATTTTCTAAACTATTTTGCCATTTGTAATCAATATGTCATTCAAATCACTTGTTCATTCAAGCAAACCTCATTAAGTGATTTAATAAACTTCCTATCTTCATGAATTACATGGTATACCACAAAGGAGAAGATTATAGGAAGGGTGTATGTTATTGACTTATCAGTGCTATTCAAGAGCATATTCCACCAAAAACATCTTTACTATTTGTATTGGAAGTCCTATTTGGTTGCTCAGGCGGTAGAAGTTCTATTCAGTTGTCTAGGCGGTAAAAGTCCTATTCGGTTGCTCAGGTTGTAACGACCCATATTTTCACGGATCGAAACATCGTAAAATAGTTAACCTTTGGTTGCATTGCTGTTAAGTCGTTTCAGATTTTGGTAGAATTTTGTTTAAAGTCCTAAGTCGTAGCCGACTTATGAGTTTTGGACGAGTTAAGTGATAAGTCTGGGCGAGTTAATGACTTAAGGGTAGGTCGGCGACGACCTAAGGAAGATAGGGGAGTGGTTTAAGTCGGTTGACAGTTTGGAACGACTTAAGGGTAGAGATAGGTCGTAGTGACCGACTTAAGATATAGTAGACGACTTAAGGTTTTGACCGAGTTAAGAGATAGGTCGCTATGTATTAGGTCGTCTGGTAGCTTGATTTGTTAGGTCATAGACGATCTAAGATTAGTTAGATCGTAAGGTTGTATGAGTGTTAAGTCGTATCACCTGTTAGGTCGCTCGTAGTTATGTCGTATACAGTTAGGTCGTAGCCTAGTTGAGTCGTGACCGAGTTAAGTGTTAGGTCGCGTAGTGGTTTGGGTCGCGTGTTAGTTTGGGACGACTTAGGTTGTAACCCCTAAGGGGTAGGTCAGTGACGACCTAAGGAGGCTGGAGTAGCAATGGAATGACCTAGACAGTTAAGTCGTATGAGAGAATAGGTCGTGAGCGATCTAGGGATTAGGTCGGCATGTGTGTTAAGTCGTTACCAACTTAGGAGTTAGGTGCTATGTTTTGATGTCGTAGACTGGGGGGTTTTGATAAGTCTTAAGGTCGGAGAGGCTTAGGTCGGAGACGACCTATGGAGACAGACGAGTTAGAGATTTCAGCTATAAATAGGAGGGCTTTGTTCCATTTTTGGGATCCGGATTTCGAAGCGACGAAGTGCTGCCATTTTGAGAGCTCGACTTCTATACTTCTTCACTTCTTTTCTCCACTCTAATCTAGTGATTCTATCCATCCAAGTTGAAGATCAAATTGAAGATTCAAGAGCTTGGATTGAAGATCTTCATCCTTTGAAGTGAGATTTCTTCATTTGAAGCGGATTCGTGATAGATCAAGTTTGATCCTTCGCTGTCCAGATCTGAAGCGTGTTGATTTAAGGTTGTTTAGGTGATTTGGTGAGTGGTGATTATCTCTCACACGGATCCAAAGGAGTATATCGGATTGTTGGCTCGATTTGGTGTTAAAATAGTGATTTCCATGCATTTTCTTCATCCTAAGTGTAGATCCATATAGATCCATTGTTCATGATGATTTGACAACCATTTTATTACATGTTAACCTATGCAAGTTCATTCATCAAGATTATAGAGACATTGTTCATGTTTTCATGCTTATTAGACTTTCAACTCTTTAATTACGAAATTGCCATTATTGTTATAATTGTCTACTTAGATCATATTTGAATGCTTGGTTGCTTGGATTAATGTTTGATTTGGTTGATTGTTATGAATTAGATGATTGATGATTTGATTTAGACCGAAGATGATTCAAAAGCTAAGAGAAAGGCTCTTGAAATGGGAAAGCTGCTTGTGGCATATGTAGCGGATGATGAAGCTCTTATGCATAGATTTGATGATGTTGAGATGAGACTTTGCGAGGATGTGATGAAGCGAAGTATGATATGAGATAGTCTTGGTCTAATCCAGACAGGATCATTCCAAGCATGTTGATAACTCGGTGATATGGTTCGAGTTGAGGATAATGGATGCTCGAGAGGCGCTTGAGCTAGTATGGAAATAGTCGTCGAGGAGGATGACTAGAAGGCTGAGATCTCATCGTTGTTGAAGGTTCTAGCATGCTCAAAGCAAGAGTACGTTGGGCAGATTCGATAGTCCCTGAAGGCTACTGATTGGGTAGTCAAGTACTCTGGGCAGATTCGATAGTCCTAGGCACGGGTCACGATGACGTGCGGGAGTTATGTCTAGAACCGGGGTTTCCATTAGCCCTTGACGGACGGCTGAAAGAATGTGCCGGTCATTCAATTAACGGTGATATCGAAGCAATGATAACAGTGATAGCCAGAGTCATGGATGTTTGGTTGTATCGTCATTCGGTCTCAAGAGCAGTGTTTTCTGGGTGCTTATCTGATCTTGGTTTAGGCCTTGGGGGTTTGTGCTTGGAAAACATCGCCCTTGACTCGAGTGATAATTACTTTACTTTACATTGTATGCTCTGCTATGTTTGCTTCTGCTTAGTGTGTGTCTGGGGGCTATCACTGTAGAAAGAGGTTGGAGTGGGAGGGTTGTATTCCTATTCCTTTTCCTTTATGCTCTTTTGGTATGTTGTTAATTAATTTACTGCTCACTAAGACTGTTGTCTGACTCAAGGCTTTATGTTTTAACTCTTATTGCCTTGGGCTGTTCGTCCATTTTGGGACGGGCAGACTAGGTAGCAGGTGACAGGTGCTGTTCTTGCTTTCCACGATGCTGATATCGAAGACGAGCTGGAGGGTTGCATATTATCTTCTTATATGTACTGGATGTTCCGCTGCTTTGTATTCTCTGAGTGATATGTAGTGAGGCTAGTTGTATTGACTATTCAGATGTTTGTATTCAACTATTATGAAGTTTTATTGATGAGATTCTATTCTGTGAAGCTTCACTATATATATGTTCTATTGTATTTTGTCCATGCGCTGTGAGTAATACGATAGATTCTGTTGTTTTAATTTACCTTGACAATCGTCCATGGCTGCCTGGCACACATTACAGCGCATTTTCTCTAGGTTCAGTGCAGGGGTTATGGGCGGTCGTCACACAGGTGGTGTAATAAATATTCCTCTGGGTTAAGAGAGGGTTGATAGTTAAATTCCAGAAGGAGTCTGGGACTGGACGTAGAACGGGAGTTCAAACCAGTATAAAAATCCCTGGTGTTATTTACTTTACTATTTACCTTTTATATTTTATTTCGCATTAGTAGATAACATAGTTACTATTCCATATTATGATCCTTAGCAGCACTTTCATTTGGTATCAGAGTGAGTCATCTTATAACCGTAACACAGTTATCTAATATTTTAGTAATATGGAACACAACACTGGCACAAGTTTTATTGAAGGTCAATCTACTACACGACTAGCACTATTCAACGGGTTGAACTATAACTATTGGTCTACTAGAATTTATATGCAAACCAATGGTTAAGATACCTGGAATATTACTCAAGCAGAATATTACATACCTACTACTGAATATTCACAATGGTCTAACACACAAAAACTAGATGCTACTGCAAATGCCAAAGCTATGAATATGTTATTTTGTGCATTAGACAAAAATGAGTTTAATAGAGTTAGCATGTGTGCTATTGCTTATGAAATTTGGCGTACAGTTAAAGTAACACATGAAGGCACTAACAAAGTAAAGGAAAGTAAGATTTCTATGCTCAAGAATCAGTTCCATAATTTCAAAATGAAGCAAGATGAAATAATAAATGAAATGTATTCTAGATTTCAAGACATATATCATTCTCTCTTAGCATTAGGAGAAAAATATTTAGACTTTGATATTGTTTCGAAAATCCTCAACTTTTTAACGGATGAGTGGGAACGAAAAGTCTTAGCAATCGAAGAAACTAACAACATTTCAACTATTAAACCGAAAGAGTTGATAGGAAATCTAATGTCTTATGAAGTTAATCTCCAGGAAAAACGAGAACATGCACAAGATAAGAAGAATATAACATTCCAAGCAGAAAAGGATGAATCAGATTCAGATGAGGAAGATATGGCGTTTATTGCTAAGAATTTCAAAAAGTTTTTTGAAATTCAGAAAGAGCAACAAATTCAGAAACAACAAGAATAGCTTCAGTAGTAATAATAACAACAAGCCATCGTCCCTTGCTCTTGAATGTTATGAATGTCACAAGAAAGGGCACATCAAGAAAGACTATCCTGATCGAAAGAAAGACAAATTTAAGAATAAGAAAGACAGATTCAAAAAGAAAGCCTTCTCTGTTACATGGGATGATTCAGAATCATCTTCATCATCAGACAGTGACATAGACAGCGATTCTGAAGAAGCCAACATTTGCTTTATGGCCTCTACTAATGATGTAAGTGATTTAACTTTTGATGATTTAGTTGATATAAATTCAGAATTACTTGATAAGCTAAGAAACATCAAAAGAAAATATAAAGACACTCTTGAAAAATTGAATAGGACTGAAATTGAGATAGATATGTTAAGAAACGAGAAATTTTTTTTAGAAGAAAAACTTGAAACTTCTCAAGAATCTTGTTCTAATACAACTTCTCAACTTTCTATGTTAAGTCAAGAAATAGAAACTCAAAAGGAAAAGAATGATGCTCTTTTAGTTAAAAATCATGATTTGAAAGCTAATATTAAAATATTGGAATTAGATATTTCTAGTCTTAAAATAAATTAGATGATATTACTAAAAATGTCTCTAAGTTTAACAAAGAAGAGAGAATCTTTCTAAAATTATAGAAAATTCTTAGACAGTTTCAAATAAAAAGGGACTAGAATATAAGCAAGTATCAAAAAGTATTCCTAAGAAAAAGAACTTTTTATATAATAATTTTAAAAGGAATAATGATATTATTGCAAAATCAGTTTCAAAAGTTCCAAATCAGTCTAAATCTATTAAGGTTTGGGTTCCTAAAACCAACAATTCTTTGATTAGGAACAAATACATTAAATCTTTCATAGAAACTTTTCACAAAAATAAAGATTTTATTTACAAAGGGAATTCTGAACCCTCTTGGATTTGGTTTCCAAAGACCTAACTCTTAGGACCCTAACAAAAGGTGGGTACCGATGTTATTTTTATATTTTTGCAGGTACCACTTAAAAAGAGAGGAAAATGGATATTGGACAGCGGTTGCTCAAAACACATGACAGGAAACAAAGACATGTTGACTAACATTATTTACTCAAATGGAGGCTCTGTCACTTTTGGAGACAATTCCAAAGGATACATCATCGACAAAGGCGATGTGAGCAATAACGGTACATCAAATTTACCCCTTATTACAAATGTTTTGCTAGTTAAGAATTTAAAACACAATTTACTTAGCATCAGTCAACTGTGTGACAAAGGATTCAATATATCTTTTTCTGAAGATAAGTGTAGCATTTTTTATCAAAGTAAAAATCTTATTTTTGAAGGTATTAGAGATAAAAATATATATGTGTTAAATATGAATATAAATCACAACACAAATATGTGTCTAGAAAATGATCCTTGGTTATGGCACAGAAGGTTTTGTAATATAAATTTTAAAGCTATAAACAAATTATCTAAGAACGATTTAGTAAAAGGTTTACCAAGAATGAATTTTAAAGTAAACAGTATTTGTGATTCTTGTCAATTCGGTAAATTATCAAAATCATCTTTTAAATCAAAGAAAAATATTTATATATTACAACCACTTGAACTATTGCATTTGGACCTTTTTGACCCAACTCAAGTTCAATCTATAAACCATAGCAAATATGTGTTTGTAACAGTAGATGACTTTTCAAGACATACATGGACTATTTTTATGAAAATAAAAGTGATACTTTTGAAAATTTCAAAATTTTTGTTAAAAGAATTCAAAATCTCAAAAATTTAAAAATTAAAAACATTAGAAGCGATCATAGAGGTGAATTTGAAAATGAAGCTTTTGAGCATTTTTGTAATAAAAAGGGAATTTACCATAATTTTTCTTTTCCTAGAACACCACAACAAAATGGAGTTGTAGAAAGGAAAAATAGAACTTTACAAGAATGTGCAAGAACTTTATTAAATGGAAGCACTCTACCAAAACATTTTTGGGCAGAAGCTGTAGCAACTGCTTGTTATGTTTTGAATCGTGTTTCCATCCGACCACTAATAAAACACACTCCATATGAACTTTTTAATGAAAGAAAACCAAATATTTCATATTTTAAGGTTTTTAGTTCAAAATGTTTTATTTTAAACACAAAAGATCAGCTTAGAAAATTCGATCCAAAATCCGATGAAGTAATTTTCATAGGATATTCGGAACGATGTAAAGCTTATCGAATTTTCAATAAAAGAACTAAAACAATCCAGGAAACACTTCATGTCTCCTTCGATGAGAATTTTAACTTTAATAATTGTCTTAAGGATGATGAGATAATGACTAAGACAATCACAAATACTGATACTCAAAATAATTTTGAAGAAGATGAAAACATTGTTCATAATGGAAATGGATTAAGGTCTCCTCCTAGGATTTTACGAGATCACCTTGTAGAAAATGTCATTGAAGAAATTAATTCAAATGTCAGAACTAGAAATCAACTTAATCAAATGGGCCATGTAGCTTTCCTTTCTAACATTGAACCTAAAAATGCTAAAGAAGCCTCTACTGATGACTATTGGATTATAGCTATGCAAGAAGAGCTAAACCAATTCGAACAAAAAGAAGTTTGGGACTTAGTTCCTAGACCAAGTGATCAAACAGTCATTGGTACTAAACTGGTCTTCAAAAATAAAGCTGTTGAACAAGGAAATATTATTAGGAATAAAGCTAGATTAGTTGCATAGGGATATAATCAAGAGGAAGGAATTGACTATGAAGAAACGTTTGTTCCAGTCGCTCGACTATAAGCAATACGTATCTTATTAGCCTTTGTATGTTTTCATAATTTTAAACTTTGTCAACTAGATGTGAAAAGTGCTTTTCTAAATGGATATATAAAAGAAAATGCTTATGTTGAACAACCTCCTCTATTTTTACATGAAAAATTTCCAGACCATGTCTATAAACTTAAGAAAGGTTTATATGGTCTAAAACAAGCACCTCGTGCTTGGTATGAACGTCTTAAAAGCTATCTTATAGACTCTGGTTTTGAAATTGGGAAGGTTGATCAAACTCTTTTTAAACGTACTAGAAATGATATTTTAATTGTTCAAATTTACGTTGATGATATTATTTTTGGTTCCACAAATAATAAGTTATGTCAGGAATTCTCTAATAAATGACCAAAGAATTTTAAATGACACATATGAGAGAATTATAATATTTTCTTGGATTAGATTAAACAATTAGATAATGGAATTTTCATTAATCAAGAAAAATACTGTAACAATCTAATTAAATGCTTTGGTATGGAAAATACTTCTGCCAAACCAACTCCAATGAGTACAACAATCCATCTCGATCAAGATGAATATGGCAAAAGTGTTAACCAAAAATTATATCGAAGTATGATTGGATTGTTACTTTATCTAACAGCTAGTAGACCTGACATAATAATGAGTATTTGTTTATGTGCCTGATTTCAAGCAAATCCTAAAGAATCACATATGCGAGCGGTGAAACGCATATTACGTTATCTAAGCAAAACCAAAGATTACAGACTCTTTTATCTAAAAGAATGTCCTTTCGAGTTAGTACCATACAGTGATGCTAACTTTGGAGGATGTCGGACATATTAAAAAAGTATGAGTGGGACTTCAAGATTTTGGAATTAATTTGTTTAATTCAACTATTTTCTGTGATAACACAAATGCTATAAACTTATCTAAAAATCATGTCGATCATTCACAAACAAAATCTATTGACATTCATCATCATTTTCTTCGTGATAATATTGAAAAGGATGTAGTCAGATTAGAATTTGTATCTTCTGAAAACCAGCTGGCTGATATATTTATAAAACCTATAAATGAAAATAGTTTTATAAAATTAAGAAGAGAATTAGGAATTTTATCTTTAAAAGATTTGTAATTTTTTTTTTAAAATATATTAAAAATTTCTTTCAAAAATGAGGCTGCTGGGACTCGATCTCTGGTCTCATGGCTGGGAATCTCATGCTTTTCGGTTTTGCTATATATTATTTCACACTATAGGCTGAACTACACTTCTCTTTATACATTTTCGTAGCTATATTTTTACCAATACATTTTTTTAGACAATTGTTTAGTTCCATTAGTTTTTCTCTGGTTTCAAACTTTCTCACCATAAACATGCTTTTTATTTTTGCTTATTCATTCAACTATATAAACCATCATCTTTACATTTTTATATCAATCTCAAATAGCTTATTTCACAAACAATTATCAAGTCATTATGTCTTCTCAAGAAAGCTCAAAATATTCTTCCATTGACTATAGCTCTCCATCCACCAATTCTTCTAATTTTTCAACTCATACTCCTACATATGAACCTGTTCCTATTGTACCACCCTCAAATTATCATACTAGATATACACCGGAAGCTAACCGTGGACGGAAACTACATTTTAGTTCACCATCTATCAACGATAAGATCGATGAAATTCACCATTATCAAAGAGAAACGCTAAGCTTACAACGAGAAATGTACTATGAATAAAAGTTCATGCTAGGAGACTCAGTTTTCTGGAAAAGTGTGCATTAAAGTTCTGTGGTGCTTCACCAACAAACCATAATGTTCATGTTCCTCACCCGAGAGGCCTCCATACTCTCCAAATTCATGGGAATGCTCAACAATTCAACCAGCTCGAGAACACACTAAAATTGAGCCGGAAGAATGTCAGACTCCGAAGAATTCGACTTCCTCTTATTAGACTACATTTTCTTTTTTTATCTATGTTTTATTAATATATATATATATATATATATATATATATGAATTAGCAATTCATTTTGTCAATAAAATTAACATACTATTTTTCATAGCACCAGTCGACTGAATACTGTTTTAATAAAAAATTATACATGAAATTCAATCGACTAAACAACTTTTTCAATCGACTGAATCATACCCAAAATGAACTAAAAAAATTCTGGATAGAGTCAGTCGGCTGAAACAATATATTCAGTCAACTGAATCACTGACCTGACAAATTTTTGGCTTTGAGTCAATATTTAGTCGACTGAACTTGCATTTTTAGTCGATTGAATCTGGAAAATGAATTTTTTTATATAAAAAGGCAGCTCCTTTTCATTCCATCTCTTCATTATAACATCTCATCTTTTCACCTACCTCCATACCCATTCACTCTCTTTAAAATTACTTCAGTTTAATCCAAAACTACTTAAAATTATCCAAGCTCATCTTCTCTAAAACCCTAATCATAATGCCACCCAAGAGGGCTATACCTTCCTCCTCTTCAGCAAGGCATACCGAATCTCAAATTAGAAGTTGGCTATACAATGATAAGGCTCTTCAAAGGTTCAACAAGATGAAGAACTCCAGTATTTTTGAAGGTTCATTTGTAAAATTCCCTGATTTTTCTTCCTATGCATTTCAAGACATAGCAAGGAGAAGTGGTCTAGAATCATTGCTTGATTATAATGCCAACAACCTAAAGATTAATCACCTTTTGATCAAGCTGTCCTATGCTAATCTAAACTTGGATCATCACACGATTCATAATACCGACGATTGTGTGTGGACACTTGTGTGTGTAGTGAAGATGTTTTTACCCACCACTAGAATAGGAAGGATTCTGCAATGTACTTCAGAAGGCAAGGATTTAAATGAGATAGAGGTTGATATGGATCATCGAGATAAAATAAGTCACCTTTTTCTTTCCGATGACTTAAAAGAACTTAAGGCAATAGAACTTCGACCAAAAGCAAGAATCATGCATCGTACTCTTACTCACTCCATTAACCCTCATACCGGAAGCTACGAGAAAATTTATAAGCAAGATTACCAATCACTCTATGCTATATGGGGACAACAATCCGTTAATTGGGCAAAGGTCATTCTCGAAGAATTTCAAACCTTTAACCAAGGCCGCATGAAAACCATTCATTATGGAGATTATATAATGGGACTTATTCTACATTTTGAAATCCCTCTTCCCGATTTGGACTTTACTGCGATTGGTTCTCTTAACACCAAGACCTTAAGTCTTATGGGTCTTCTTAAACACTTCCAAAGTCATATAATCATAACTTTTGAACATTGGTAAGAGAATCAAGCCGCGTGAGAACCTCAACCTTCTTCCCGTCAACATACTACTCAAACCGAAACTGGCTCTTCTTCTCAAGCTCCATGACAATTTCATGTGATTGAAGAAATTGAACCAGATACACAAGCATGGCAAGCTTACACGATTGTTTCTAAAAACCAAAAGATATTAGATAGGCGACTATCTCGAGTTGAAACTGCCATTGCCAAAATGGATTCCAAACTCGATCATATCAAAGGCTTTAAATAACATATGGGATGTGTTAACTTGTGGTCCATCCTCCACGGCAGTCCATGTTCCTACACATCCGGGGAAACGACCACAACCTCATTTCACATGGTCATCCTCCGGAGAAGAAGAAGAAGGCGGTGAAGGTAAAAATTCAGGTGCGAGTGGTGATGAAGAAACGTAAGGTGATGATGAAGAAGGAGAAGAAAGCTCAAATGGTGATGGGGAAGAGTAAGTTATTTTCTATCTTTTATTTGACATTATCTAATGGGGTTTATGTTCTTAAACTATGTTGTATTTTGACTTAAATGTTGGTGTTTGTGCTATTTTTTGTTAAGTACTTTGTTAACTTTGTTGGTATATGGTACAATTGTTTTTGTTGTTGTATGATCATATGTTGTGTGTTTGTTATAATTATTGTTGTTATGTATTATCATATGTTGTGTAAATATAATCATATATATATATATATATATATATATCTCTTTTGTCGATGACAAAGGGGGTGAAGAAGTTTCGCACTAACAAAATTTGTAAGATTACAAGATACCAGCACGGATTCAGGGGGAGTTATAGATTTTTGTCGAAATTTATCTCAAATGAAGTTGTCATTAATCAAAAAGGGGGAGAATGTTGGACTTCATGCTTTTGATTCATGACAAGGAGTTCAAGACAGAAAAAGGATTATCAAATATTCGACAAGTATGGTTTATTAGAATTTAAGTTAGTATTTGTTGTTAAAATCAATCCTGAAGTAAACCTGCATTTCTGAAAATATACAGGTCAGTTGACTGGAACCATCCAGTCGGTTGAATGACCTATGCACATGTAATTTTATATATTGCACAATTCAGTCGACTAAATATTCATGATTAGTCGACTGAAATTTGCCATATTCGAACTAAAACTTTTTGTTTTAATTCAGTCAACTGATTGATCATATTCAACCAACTAAATATGATATAACTGTCATATTTTTTAAATTTTCTGAAGAGACACTCCTCTTCCTGAAGAAAAATCTCTTCCAGGAAGAGTTGCAACCATTTCTGTTCGTTAGAACTCTTTACCAAGTGTTGTACCTCTTCATTCTTTATAAATATACATTCCATTCAAGATAAAAAAAACTAACTTTTTTATTCTTTTCTCTCTTGAATATTCAGAACTTCTTATTGTTTAGAGTTTGTGAAATCACACTTATAATTCTTCATTTCTAAAGCAATCTATACTTTCCTTATCTTCACGGACACACAAATGTACATATCATACTTGAGGAAAAGATTATAGGAAAGGTGTACTTCATTTGACAAATCTGTGTTATAACAAAAACACACAAAGTCAAGAAAACAATTTATTTGTATCAAAGTCCTATTCGGTTGCTCAGGCAGGAAAATTCCTATTCAGTTGTTCAGGTGGGCAAAGTCCTGTTTGGTTGCTCATGCGATGTAAACCTATTCCTCCAGGTTAAGTGATAGTTGCTAGTTTAATTCCAGAAGGAGTCGCGGACTTGACGTAGAACGGGAAGTTTGAACCAGTATAAAAATCTCTGGTGTCATTTTATTTTATTGCTTTATTTAATTACTTTATATTCCACTCAAGTAGTTTAGATAATATTCATATTACACGATCCTTAGTAACACTTTCAACCACCTAGCCCTAATTTGTCCATGTTAGGTCTCGATGAACTATGCTCGACTGAAGCTCCATCGACCACCGCCAATGTTCATCTCTTCGTGAGCTCAATCCAACAGTACCATCATTTCAACCTCCAGCACCCCACATCAATTCGCGACACCACCTCCTCCCTCGTACAGTGAAATGTCGAGAATAGCCCATGGCGACCGCACGTCACCGGAGCACCACCAAGCTCCTTGTCTTTGTCCCCTAAGTCTATCCCCACTCTGTATTTTTCCTAGACCCATCTCTAGCTCCTCCTAAGACGAACCCTAACTGCGGCCGCGAAAATGTCGATCACCCCAAACATGACGGCACATGACCAAACTACCGTAGATGCGAAGCTCTCTCTTCCACAGGTTCAACGGATCCAACCATAGCCCCAATCGATGCCCGTAGCTTTGGGTTTAATTCTAAGAAGGCGACGACTATGTTTTTCTTCTTTTCGTTTGTGAACAGGCGGAGGAGAAAAGATGAGAAGAGGGAAAATGACTTATCAAAGTGTGGTGAGTGTATGTATATAATAAAATATATATTCCATTTAATTTCATAAATAAACCACCACACATTTTGTGCTTATACGATCATAAAGTAAATCAGTCGCCATGAAACGGGTTTAGGCACAATGTCTTATTTTTTCGATCCCGACGTCACTAATTTCGTCACAATCCGAGATAGTGTCCCAGGATGATAATTTCATGCGTTTTAAGGCCGTTTATTGATAAAACGATTTTTGGTCATATTATCAATATTTCTTCGAACTATTTATTTTTATAAACATTTTTCTAAAACAAGTTTACCATCATTAGTTATTAATTAAAAGGATGTTAACAAGCATATTAAATCAATTTAATCACATTAAATCCAAGATTCAAATATTTAAATACGAAGTGTTCAAAATTTCAGGTCGTTACATTCTCCCCCACTTAGAATATTTTGTTCTCAAAATTCCAACACGAGCAACAAAAGAAACAATCACACTCAATACTTAACAACATTACAATTACTAGCAAACACAGCTCACGGTTTACCTAGGTTCAGAAACCTTCTCATCGCACAAGGATGATAAATAACCCACTAAGCGTACCTTATGCTCAATAGCCTTAGATTATTACTTAGTCGATTATTCATGCTACCTCATAACAAATCAAAGACTCATCACCTAAACTCCCTATAAGCCAACAAAACATAGCTTTCAATTATACCGAAGCCCGTACGATGTACACATGTCACTCATACGCAATATCAAATCCGATAACTTACTCGATCTTATAAATTTCACTTCCAAACTAGTATAGATCACTTGACCTCTCTAGTGCAGACTCTGATCAGATTCCTTGATTAACAACCTTTGTTTTACATAGCCATATACTATGATAGAAAAATTCAGAATCATATCAAGAATCCGCATCAAGTGTTCGCCATGAAGAATCTAGTGAAAAATCCTTGTTTGGGTTGGTGTAAAACTACCTAAAAATCATGTACTTGGATCCTAGGTCATGAACTGTTATGCGAATAAAATGATCTACATGCAACTTACGTACAATATTCCATTAGTTTCTTAACTAAAACAATTTTCTTTTTAATTCACATTCATTCTTACATAAATTATTTTTCATTTAATATTAACATCATTTATGAACCATTTCATAAAACATTACTTAATTTTTTAAACATCTTATAGAAACATATATTTATTTATAAAGCATTCCATAAGTTAAGTTCATATTCGTATAATACTCTACTACATCCTAAGAGTATGTATAGAACAATCCTATATATATTTTACTTAACAAGGATGTTCTATAAATTTTAAACATGCTTTAACTTACTATCTTTTCAATTAATAGTTATAAAAATTCTAATTTTATTTAATATCAAATTTCCTTCAAAGAAAACTTTTGATCTAAACACCAGATTTCATTTCAAATTATTTTGAAATAGTAATATATACTTATAACTTCTGTATATCAAACCATACTTCCAGAGTTGAATCAAAATATATTTTAACCAAAACAACTTGTAGCAACTACTATGATAGCATCCCCCATTTTAAAACTCGAAAATGAACGCCAATGATGCTACAATCATCACCAGAATTATTTTTCTATGATAGAAGTGAGTTCAGTACTTTCTTTTAAAATCCTTTTTTAATGTTTCTATTCATAAATACCTTCAAATAATACTATTATTATTTTCTCAAAAACCCTGAAAAACAATTTTCAAAACACCAAAATTTATGTTCTCAAATTCTAAATTTACATCCTTTTTTTATTTATAAACCATACTTATACAAATTTACTTTCTTGTATAAAATCTTTTCAGAAATTTTTATTTCAAATTATCTTACCTTTTTTTAGATTATAATAAATATCTTTTATTAAAGTTAACTTTTTAACCCAACATTATCACCAAATGCCTCATAGTCAAACTGTGAAACTTAATTCATAAGGTTTCGTTTTAATGTTCCCATAAATTACTATCTACCCAACCCATGTTGTAAAAAGGTAAACTATTTATAAATTAACAAGTAATAGTAAATTCTCATAAACTGGTCGAGCACGGCTAAGTTAATAACCGAGGGATAATAATGAACATCAATAATTCCTACATAAATCAACTACACTACCAGCTTGTACTTCTATATTACTAATATATATCAAATACATATATGCTCTCATATATATAATACACTCAACTCATGCCAGGACATTCCATTACCCTATCTCTTTGTGAGTTATACCCAACCAAAGACAAGGTTCTTGCTTAACCTTTAGCTCTGATACCAACTTTAACGATCTCTTTTTTCGACCCTTGAATGTCAATACTAATACATCCACGATATTCACGTGTCGAGCACCCAAGTGCTGGAAAGACCGATTGTTAGGGTAAAGAAAAAAGAAAATAAAAAAACAAGAAAGAGGAGAACAAAAAACATTAGAATCTCACATGCAGAATGATAACATATAATATCAAAAGATAATACAAAGAGCTACTCTAATATACATAGCATTGCAGAGTTACTAATCTAATACTATCATCAGCATGGACTATTATATTAACATGTTCTCATATATGCTGATATATACAATGTAGTAATGCAGTAGAAATAAGAATACCACGGTAGGTGAATGGAAGCATCCATCTCATCTCCCGAAGCTCTAAAGAATATCAACAAAAACCTGCCTTTCCCAGACTACTCGAAAGAATACCCTTGGAAATAAGGAAAATATATAACCACGAGTTAAACATAAGCCCGGTGTTAGAAACTCAAGAAATATGTATGTAACGGCCCAGAATTTTTGTGATTTGAAATTAGAATATTTAATTTATTTTAAATATTAAGAAGTTAATTTTTATGGGTTAAATAACTTTAATTTCAAATATAGTGGTTTATTGGATAATTTAATTATTAAATTTAAAAAATTGAAATTGGTTAAATAAGGGGGATATTGAGTTTTAAGCTTGATAAAAATAATTTCAAAGGCTTATTAAATTCAATTTATAAGAATGAAGGTAAATAAAATTTTAAATTGAATTTAAAAGTGATTTACTCGATTTTAAAAATAACTCGTTTAAATTAACATATAAAAATTGCCTTCCGGGGCACTGTCTCAGATTTCGACGAAACCAATTCCATTAGATCCGTAATTGTGTATTATTATTGAATTTCAAATTTCGTAGCATTTAGAGTTACCATTTGGTCGTACGGGATAGAAACGCGTTGAAATTTATATCGAAAATTTAATATTTTAATTAGGTTCGAAAAGCTATCTTCTCCATACGATCGAACTAAATATGTTTATGTTAGTTAAATTTATATCGTGAAGTGATTTATATTTATTGACCACTGTTGAGTAAATTTAATTGACATTTAAATTGATATGAATTAAAATGATAGGAATTTGAATTGACAGTTCAAATTGAAATGGGAATTAAATTGTTAGTTGAATCCCGATTATTGATGACTAGTAAATTGCTGTGGTATTTTTACTGTTTGGATGCTTGATTGTGATGGATGCTATTTGTAACGATCCAAAATTTAACCACTTCAAAATATAATATTTAAAGTGATTTTAAATATAAATTATAAAAGGTTTTATGATTCAAATAATATTAGATAGGATTTGGAAATAGAAATATACATAAAAATAGTAACATTTGCTTATATCGACAAAAGTGACAAAATCCTGATTTCAGAAAAGTAAGTTTAAATGGTTTAATAAATTATTTTAATTTATTTATGAGTGTTTCTATTTTTAAATGACATTATACAATATTATTTTTTAAATTTGGTTTACATAAATAAATAGTTTAACTAAAACGTCAACATATGACCGTAAAACATTTTGTCAAAAATCAACGTTTTGTCGATTTAAAGTTGTTGCAACATTGTTGCACCTTTATTTTAATATTCATATACATTTATATAAATGTAGAAAGTATTAATTAAGTTGCTAATTAGGTTTACTTTTATTAAAACACAATTAGGAAATCCTAGAATATAATTAGAAAAAGTAAACTAATAAAAACAAAACATGTCAAATCAAAAGAAACATCATTATTACTTTATGTTTTCTTACTCCTTAAGTGAGAAGGACATAAAGCAAAGATTTGAAAGGTGATGTTAAGTGTTGAAAAATAAGATTACTTTAAAAGTAAGTAAAGGGTATTTTGGTCTTTTGCAAATATAATATTTTTATCCAAAATTTTTTCTATAAATACACACCCACTTTCTCACTTCCATCCACACTTCTTCTTCTCAAAATTTCAAGCTTCTTCTTACCTCCTTTAATGGCTTCCAACCTTAACAAAGTTATGCCAAAATATTCCCAAAAATAAAACAAAGAAAAATATCGACAAAACTTCGTCCAAACCACTTCAAACTCCTCCTCCTCCCTCCTATTGCTCACGCCCCCTCTTCCTCCATTTTGGCCGAGCACTCCTAGCCTTCCCCAAGCCAAGTCGAGCCATCCAATTCTAAGCGTTCAAGGAATCATAAGCTAAAAACATCGAGTAGTGAAGCTATAGCCGATTTTCCATTCGCCAAAACCAAACAAAGTGAGAACTCTAAATTATTAAGTAGGAAATGTTTATATGATGTTTTGCAAGTTATAAATGTTGTTTGGATGTTAATAATGATGTTTGATAAGTGTTTGAAAAAGAAAGTAACCACCTTTAAGTCATTAGCAAAAGTTAGTAAGCAAATATGTACATAAATGAAAATCATGTGACATTATAATAAGAAAGTTGTTAAATTAATTTTCAAGTTCATATGACATGTTAGAATATGTTAAAATGGTTATAAATATTGTTTTGGTTGTTTATCAGTTGTATATTGAATATATATGTTGAAACAAGTCACGGATTTACACGACGTATAATCACATGGAAATCACTTTCCAAAAGAAATGAAATGTGCTATAGAATCATTTATACCCTTGAAAAATGTTTGAAAATGCTTTAGAAATGATTCCTAAGTGTTTAAACTTGTCTCGGCAAAGTTTGGATATGAATATCAAAATACGACTAAAATTTGACGGGTCGTGTAACGCTAGTTCGTGTTTACGCGTCAAAATTTCAAATGAACATACGAAGTGGAATATAGTTCGGAATTCTTCGAAGTAAGAATTTTCCGAATCCTTATATACATATCTTTCATATAAAAAAGGAAAATCAAGATTTCATCTTGTATATTTTGAAATATGGCAAAATCAATTTTCAAGAAAAATCAAGTTTTTGCACTAAATGACCAAAGTTGGAAATTGATAAAATAATCGTTTTAAAAATATGAAATAAATTCTAAAAATCTTTTAATGTCTTAAAGACGATTTAAGTTGAAAAGATGGATTTCTAAATGAGATAAAAGTTGTTTTGAAGAATATAGCTTTTAAAGCACTTTTTGTAACACTATTTGCAACACTTTACAATAACTTTTGAAATAAAGGTTGAAACTTAACAATTCTTTCCCAAATCCTTAGTAAATGTTTTTAAGTAAATAATAAAGCATTTCAAAAAAAATTTGAAAAATTTAACATTATTTCGAAGATGGTTAAACAAATATTTAAGTGATTTAAAAAGGAAAAATGAGTATGCGGAAACGACTAGTACATTTGTCCCGCCTGTGAGATCTAAAAGTGAAAACAAGGTGTGTAACTAAGGTTAGGGATGGAGCAACCGGTGCCCTGAACTTACCTGGCCTTCGTTTTATCTTTTAGGCGAAGGGTGGAGCATATTGAAAGGAAAGCCCGGATGCTCAACTTGGATTTTATAGAAATAATCTTCTTATACTCATTATTATAATCCGAAGAGGGAACTTGTCCTATTCGTGGAATTTAAAAGGTGATCTCACCGTTATTCCGCCCATAGCACTCAATGAATACGGAAGTTGATTTTGGATAAAAGTAGAATGATTTCTATAATCCTATTTCCTCAAAAGATACTCTTTAAAAATGATTTGAGAAAAATTCAAAAAGAGGTTTAAATGATTCCGTATTCACTAAAAGAATATTTTGAAAATATATATCTCTGGAAGATATTTTGGTAAAGGAAAATGAATGAATCGAAAAAATCACCTAATTACATCATTTTTATCGATGATTGGATTTCGAAGGAGTCGGGGTCGAATTTGGGTGATTCCTATCCGAAAACCACTTCAAACCAATTTACGTGTTAGAAGATTGAAGATGTTTGAAGACGGAGATATTGAGACGAATAATAACGAGGGACTACTTATTGATTAATTGGGGATAAACTCCTGATTCACTATATTGTAGCGGTGGTCTCTTTGTTATGAAAAACCTCAAAACTACAAGGACTTCTCGCCTAGTAATGACCGAGGAAAGTGTCTTCGGTTTGTCCTGTTCCTGGACAACTTGTATAGACGTTTGTCTGACATTGCATTTCTAAAAATTACGTACATTGGTTTTTACAAACGTACATCAGTGGTGGCGGAGAAGGCAACTTCTCTTAGCTTAACACCCTCCTTGAGACGTACGAGCTCAAGGGTTGTATTTTTGTGGAAGGCAATTAGTAGTCAATGGAAATGGCAATGTGGCATTCAAAGATGTGATGTGTGCTATGTGAAAAGGTAATCGTTGCCTCAAGCCTCATCAACCGAAAATGACCGAAACAGGGTTAGATGCGGCAATGCTAAGTGGGTCATTCCCAATTAGTGTATGATGATCCCCTTCTAGATATATTTCTTCCCGCTATGACGTTCGGGATGTAAATTAATGTAGATGTATGCGAAGAGAGCTCTCAGATAAAGGTCGGTAACGACCAGGGGATGATATATTCGGTACTATCTAGTTATGGAGATAGGCCGGTCTTTTGTTGGTAGAGGATCCTTTGTGATGGTCCTCGGGGCATCCATCTAGAGGTGTACCCATCGGAAGGTAGTCCCTTCATATGGTCATTTGTATGGAAATCCATTATCTAATAAGAACCCGCGGCTTTGTTTGTATTGGCGTAATGAATATCCTCGAAATGCTATATGGGTAACCATTTCGGCTAAGATTAATATGTTTATTTGCAAATGTTTTCAAAGAAAGTCATTAAGAATAATATCCCTAAATTTTACGTAATAAAGAGTTTTATTTATCATAAGGTAAATACCCATTCCATGTTTATGTGCGGCGTGGTCTTATGAGATATCCTTTTGTTTTCAAAACATCGTACTTTGAGTTCTCACACCAGTCCCATGACTGACCCGGAGTTTGTTTTTTTCCTTTAAACTCTGGGTGCCCTATTTTTCGGGCAGCCGTGTAGTCAGGATACCTTAGGAGCATTTTGGAGCATGTTGGGGAGCATTTTGCAGAAGACTTTTGGAGCTATGAAGCTGAAGTACCTTATGTAGATATCCACCCATATTCCGTTGTGTTGTGTAGTATGTATTTTCCAGCATATGTACGGATAGACAGTTATAACTATCCCACTGGATTTGCATTTGACTCTGATCATTTATGTATAATTAAAATGTTGAATGCGATGTGAGATTCTATTATTGTGTTATCTTCTATCTTTATTTTCTTTTACACCCCTGATAATCTGCCTCCCCGACACTTGGATTTACGGCATGTGAATACCGTGGATGTATTAGTGTCATTTTCCGAAGGTCGAGGAGACGGGTCGTCACACGTGGTATCAGAGCTGAAGGTTAAGCAAGAACCTTGGTTTTGTTGGGGTATGACTCATTAGAGATAGGGTTAGTAATGCCCTAGAATGAGTTTAGTCTGAGAGAGCGCATAATTGAAACCTTTAACTTGAATAAGTATATTCATACTGTATAGCATTCCTTAATATATCTCGTCTGTATATCCTAAAGATCTTTTTCTTACTATATACAGATAGTAGAAAATGAGTGGAAGAAGAGTAGGAGGTAGGGGAGAAAGTAATACCACAAATGGTCAAACTGCCGCAGCTACAGTAGTCGAGGAAGTAGTAGTTCCGGTACCTCCCCAAATCAACTTTGCAACTTTATGCAAGAACTATACCAGCCTTAGTGGTAAACCTTTCAAAGGAACATAAACCACCATTAAAGTACAAGCTTGGATCCGCTCTTGTTAAAGAATTTTCAAAGGACTGAATATTGGAGATGAGCAGAAGAGATTCTTAGCTTCTTGGCAACAACAAGATGGAGCTCTAGTTTATCTCGGGAATGAAGAAGCAATACCATGTCAGAATGACTGGGCATGTGAAAGAACCATTTGTAGACTTAATAGACATGGGATACAGATATGAAGCTTTGGATAAAATAAATCCACCTGTAGTACAAGAAAGTAACAACAATAACTGGAAGAAGAGGAAGTTCAATGGCAAGAAGCAGTGGCAAGGAAAACCCAAAGGAGGATCTCGGGATAACCGCTTTAAAGATGTCACTTGCTATAATTGCCAACAAAAGGGCCACCTATCAACTAATTGTAGAAAACCCAGAACTCAAGGAACTCAAGGATCAGCACCAAGAAGCTGCTATAATTGTCATAAACCAGGGCACCTGATTAAGGATTGTCCCTTAATGAAGGAAGGAGAACAAGCCAAAGTTTATGCTATCAAGGATGAGCCTTCAACCTCCAAAGATGTGAAGGGCAAAGGAGTGTTGGATGGTAATATTTTTATCAAAGATGTTTTAGTTAGAGTATTATTTGATACAGGAGCTTCTCATAGTTTTATTTCTAAAACAACTATAGAAGAATTAGAACTTGAACCTAAAATTATTGACGACCCAATTTGCGTGAAAAATCCTATAGGAGGTTCCACTAATCTTTGTATGCACTGTGAAAAAGTCCTAATTTCCTATCCTCTCCATCACTTTCTTTTTGATCTTTTCGTCTTAGATTTTATTGGATTTGAAATTTTACTTGGTATGAATTGGTTAACTAAAAATGAAGCTAATCTAGATTGTTTGAAAAGAACAGTTGCTATGAAAACAAAGTTAGGGAAACTCATAGAAATACCTTGTGAAGGTCCTAGTCCAAGAAGGGATAGTTTTCTTTATGCTTAGATACATCCCAGACAAGATTAGAAATAATACCTATTGTTAAAGAATTTGCAGACGTCTTTGAGGAAGTAAAAAGTTTGCCCCCACATCGAGAAATCGAGTTCCGTATCGATTTAGTTCCTGGTGCAATGCCAATTAAACAACAAGATAGAAGGATGGCTCCGAAAGAAAGGGATGAGTTGAATAACCAAACCCAAGAGCTATTAAAGAAAGGTCTGATAAGACCTAGTCATTCAAGTTGGAGATCGACCGTAGTTTTGTTGCTAAGTCAGATGGATCTTTGAGATTGTGTGTAGACTATCGAGATCTAAATAAGCAAACAATTAAGAACAAGTATCCTTTACCCCGAATAGATGACTTGTTTGACCAATTACACGGAGCTCGAGTTTTTTCTAAAATGGACCTAGCTACAGGATTCCATCAGTTAAGGATCGTAGAAGATTGCATCCATCTAACTGCATTCAAAGGTCCGAATACTTTCTATGGGTGGTTGGTTATGCCTTTTAGGCTGACTAATGCACCCGCTTATTTTGTTGACCTTATGAATAGAGTGTTTAGAGATGTGCTAAACAAATTCGTGTTAGTCTTTATCGATGATATCCTCATCTACTCAAAGACAGAAGAAGAACACTCAAGGCATCTAGAAGCTGTGTTGGAGATATTGAGAAATACCGTACTTAAAAGCCAAATTCTCAAAGTGCCATTTTTGGGAGAAGGAGGTAAGATTCCTTGGATATATAATATCAAGGGATGGAATTTCAGTAGATCCAGGGAAAGTTGCAGCTATTCAAGATTGGAAGCAGCCACAAACTCCTAAAGGGATTCGTAGCTTCTTAGGTTTGGCAGGATATTACAGAAGATTCGTTCAAGATTTCTCTAAGATTTCCTATCACCTAAAGGAGTTGACAACGAAGGATGCTAAATTTATCTGGACTCCTAAATGTGAAGAAGCATTCCAAGAACTAAAGAAGAGATTGACAATCGCTCCAGTTTTAGCAATTATAAATGGAAATAGTGGGTTAACCATTTATACAGATACTTGTGGAGAAGGAGTTGGTGCAGTTTTAATGCAAGATGGGAAGGTGATTGCTTACGCAAGTAGACAGCTGAAGATGCATGAGAAGAATTATGCAACACACGACTTAGAATTATTAGCCGTTGTATTCGCTCTAAAGATATGGAGACATTATTTACTGGGTAAGAATTTTTCATAGTTTATTTCGATAAAACTTTGAATTGACCTTAGTAAATAATATCCCATCATTTAGGTGAAAAATTCGAACTCTTCACGGACCACAAATCTTTGGAGTATCTTTTCATCCAGAAGGATTTGAACATGAGACAACAACGCTGGCTAGAATTTCTCGCATCATATGATCTAGATATTCTATATACACCCGGGAAAACCAACGTAGTAGCTGATGCATTGAGTAGGAAGTTAGCTACTATTTCTTATTTGGTAGTTACTCCAACTCTCCTAGAAAAGATCGCCAGCGAACAAAAGGAGGATCTATTTCTCAAGGAGATCGTTAGGAATATACATCAGGGATATAATTCAAGCTTTAAAATAGATAACCTCTGAGTATTGCGGCTAAATCGAAGAATTTGTGTTCTGGATGTTGGAAATCTTAGGCAAGAAGTACTAGCTGAATGCCACACAACCAAACTTAGCATTCATCCGGGGATTCATAAGATGTACAAGGACATGAAGCGTACATTTTGGTGGAAAAGTATGAAGATGGACATATCTATCTATGTCAGCCGTTGTGAAAATTGCCAAAGAATCAAAAGTGACCAACAGAAGACGGCAGGATTACTTCAACCTTTGGAGATTCCAACTTGGAAGTGGGATCAAATATCCATGGATTTCATTGATGGCTTACCTCGAACAAGGAAAGGAAATGAAGGCATTTGGGTTATCATAGACCGATTAACCAAAAGTGCACACTTTATTCCAGTTAAGTCAACAAGAACTGCAACAAGCCTTGCAGATACATATATGAAGGAGATTGTCCGATTGCATGGAGTTCCTAGCAGTATAGTAAGCGATCGTGATCTAATCTTCACTAGTCAGTTTTGGGAAGCACTACAGACAGCTTTGGGAACGAAGCTGAGTATAAGCACTGCATATCACCCCTGAACTGATGGTCAGACGGAAAGTGTCAACTGTGTTTTGGAAGATCTTTTGAGAGCATGTATTCTAGACTTTGGAGGCTCGTGGGAGAATCATTTACACTTAGTAGAGTTCTCCTACAATAATAGCTATCAAGCTAGTATCGGCATGGCACCGTATGAAGCCTTGTATGGTCGTCCTTGTAAATTGCTAGCATGTTGGATAGAAACCGAAGATCGGTTAGTGCTTGGCCCAGATATGATACGAGAAGCTTCAGAGAAAGTTGATATGATTAGAAAGAAGCTAAAAGAAGCCCAAAGTAGACAGAAGAGTTATGCAGACCAAAAGCGTAGAAATCTGGAATTCTCAGTTGGAGATTCAGTCTTTTTGAAAGTCTCTCGAATGAGAGGAGTAGTAAGATTTGGAAGAGCTAGAAAGTTAGCACCTCGATATATTGGACCTTTTCCCATTCTGGAACGAATCAGCCCACTAGCTTATCGAGTACAATTGCCTGAAAGATTGTCTGGTGTACACAATGTTTTTCACGTATCACATTTACGGAAGCATGTATATGACCCAGAACAAATCATAGAAACGGCTGCCCAGGATGACTTGGAGATAGAACCAAACTTAGCAGTTATTAGAAGGCCTATTCGAATCGTAGATCAAGATGAGAAACGATTAAGAAGGAAGGTCGTAAGGTTGGTAAAAGTTCAATGGAGCGGGGATGCTGATGATTGCACATGGGAAACATAAGATAGAATGAGAAAAGCATATCCTGAGTTTAGGATCGATGTATAGGCTTTATCTATCGTTTGAGTGTACTCACCGCATGTGGTGTAGTCACTTATTGTATATATTTCATCTTATTGAATATATATTTCCTTTTGAGCTGTTTTCTTCTTATCTAATTTCGAGGATGAAGTTCTTTTAAGTAGGGGAGAATGCAACGACCAAAATTTAACCACTTCAAAATATAATATTTAAAGTGATTTTAAATATAAAATATAAAAGGTTTTATGATTCAAATAATATTAGATAGGATTTGAAAATAGAAATATACATAAAAATAGTAACATTTTCTTATATCGACAAAAGTGACAAAATCCTGATTTCAGAAAGTAAGTTTAAATGGTTTAATAAATTATTTTATTTTATTTATGAGTGTTTATATTTTTAAATGACATTATACAAATTTATTTTTAAATTTGGTTTACATAAATAAATAGTTTAACTAAAACGTCAACATATGACCATAAAACATTTTGTCAAAAATCAACGTTTTGTCGATTTAAAGTTGTTGCAACATTGTTGCACCTTTATTTTAATATTCATATACATTTATATAAATGTAGTAAGTATTAATTAATTTTCTAATTAGGTTTACTTTTATTAAAACACAATTATGAAATTCTAGAATATAATTAGAAAAGGTAAACTAATAAAAAAACATGTCAAATCAAAAGAAACATCATTATTACTTTATGCTTTCTTACTCCTTAAGTGATAAGGACATAAAGTAAAGATTTGAAAGGTGATGTTAAGTGTTGAAAAATAAGATTACTTTAAAAGTAAGTAAAGGGTGTTTTGGTCTTTTGCAAATATAATATTTTTATTCAAATTTTTTTCTATAAATACACACCCACTTTCTCACTTCCTTCCACACTTCTTCTTCTCAAAAATTTCAAGCTTCTTCTTACCTCCTTTAATGGCTTCCAACCTTAACAAAGTTATGCCAAAATATTCCCAAAAATAAAACAAAGAAAAATATCGACAAAACTTCGTCCAAACCACTTCAAACTCCTCCTCCTCCCTCCTATTGCTCACGCCCCCTCTTCCTCCATTTTGGCCGAGCACTCCTAGCCTTCCCCAAGCCAAGTCGAGCCATCCAATTCTAAGCGTTCAAGGAATCATAAGCTAAAAACATCGAGTAGTGAAGCTATAGCCGATTTTCCGTTCGCCAAAACCAAACAAAGTGAGAACTCTAAATTATTAAGTAAGAAATGTTTATATGATGTTTTGCAAGTTATAAATGTTGTTTGGATGTTAATAATGATGTTTGATAAGTGTTTGAAAAAGAAAGTAACCACCTTTAAGTCATTAGCAAAAGTTAGTAAGCAAATATGTACATAAATGAAAATCATGTGACATTATAATAAGAAAGTTGTTAAATTAATTTGCAAGTTCATATGACATGTTAGAATATGTTAAAATGGTTATAAATATTGTTTTGGTTGTTTATCAGTTGTATATTGAATATATATGTTGAAACAAGTCACGGATTTACACGACGTATAATCACATGGAAATCACTTTCCAAAAGAAATGAAATGTGCTATAGAATCATTTATACCCTTGAAAAATGTTTGAAAATGCTTTAGAAATGATTCCTAAGTGTTTAAACTTGTCTCGGCAAAGTTTGGATATGAATATCAAAATACGACTAAAATTTGACGGGTCGTGTAACGCTAGTTCGTGTTTACGCGTCAAAATTTCAAATGAACATACGAAGTGGAATATAGTTCAGAATTCTTCGAAGTAAGAATTTTCCGAATCCTTATATACATATCTTTCATATAAAAAAGGAAAATCAAGATTTCATCTTGTATATTTTGAAATATGGCAAAATCAATTTTCAAGAAAAATCAAGTTTTTGCACTAAATGACCAAAGTTGGAAATTGATAAAATAATCGTTTTAAAAATATGAAATAAATTCTAAAAATCTTTTAATGTCTTAAAGACGATTTAAGTTGAAAAGATGGATTTCTAAATGAGATAAAAGTTGTTTTGAAGAATATAGCTTTTAAAGCACTTTTTGTAACACTATTTGCAACACTTTACAATAACTTTTGAAATAAAGGTTGAAACTTAACAATTCTTTCCCAAATCCTTAGTAAATGTTTTTAAGTAAATAATAAAGCATTTCAAAAAAAATTTGAAAAATTTAACATTATTTCGAAGATGGTTAAACAAATATTTAAGTGATTTAAAAAGGAAAAATGAGTATGCGGAAACAACTAGTACATTTGTCCCGCCTGTGAGATCTAAAAGTGAAAACAAGGTGTGTAACTAAGGTTAGGGATGGAGCAACCGGTGCCCTGAACTTACCTGGCCTTCGTTTTATCTTTTAGGCGAAGGGTGGAGCATATTGAAAGGAAAGCCCGGATGCTCAACTTGGATTTTATAGAAATAATCTTCTTATACTCATTATTAAAATCCGAAGAGGGAACTTGTCCTATTCGTGGAATTTAAAAGGTGATCTCACCGTTATTCCGCCCATAGCACTCAATGAATACGGAAGTTGATTTTGGATAAAAGTAGAATGATTTCTATAATCCTATTTCCTCAAAAGATACTCTTTAAAAATGATTTGAGAAAAATTCAAAAAGAGGTTTAAATGATTCCGTATTCACTAAAAGAATATTTTGAAAATATATATCTCTGGAAGATATTTTGGTAAAGGAAAATGAATGAATCGAAAAAATCACCTAATTACATCATTTTTATCGATGATTGGATTTCGAAGGAGCCGGGGTCTAATTTGGGTGATTCCTATCCGAAAACCACTTCAAACCAATTTACATGTTAGAAGATTGAAGATGTTTGAAGATGGAGATATTGAGACGAATAATAACGAGGGACTACTTATTGATTAATTGGGGATAAACTCCTGATTCACTATATTGTAGCGGTGGTCTCTTTGTTATGAAAAACCTCAAAACTACAAGGACTTCTCGCCTAGTAATGACCGAGGAAAGTGCCTTCGGTTTGTCCTGTTCCTGGACAACTTGTATAGACGTTTGTCTGACATTGCATTTCTAAAAATTACGTACATTGGTTTTTACAAACGTACATCAGTGGTGGCGGAGAAGGCAACTTCTCTTAGCTTAACACCCTCCTTGAGACGTACGAGCTCAGGGGTTGTATTTTTGTGGAAGGCAATTAGTAGTAAATGGAAATGGCAATGTGGCATTCAAAGATGTGATGTGTGCTATGTGAAAAGGTAATCGTTGCCTCAAGCCTCATCAACCGAAAATGACCGAAACAGGGTTAGATGCGGCAATGCTAATTGGGTCATTCCCAATTAGTGTATGATGATCCCCTTCTAGATATATTTCTTCCCGCTATGACGTTCGGGATGTAAATTAATGTAGATGTATGCGAAGAGAGCTCTCAGATAAAGGTCGGTAACGACCAGGGGATGATATATTCGGTACTATCTAGTTATAGAGATAGGCCGGTCTTTTGTTGGTAGAGGATCCTTTGTGATGGTCCTCGGGGCATCCATCTAGAGGTGTACCCATCGGAAGGTAGTCCCTTCATATGGTCATTTGTATGGAAATCCATTATCTAATAAGAACCCGCGGCTTTGTTTGTATTGGCGTAATGAATATCCTCGAAATGCTATATGGGTAACCATTTCGGCTAAGATTAATAAGTTTATTTGCAAATGTTTTCAAAGAAAGTCATTAAGAATAATATCCCTAAATTTTACGTAATAAAGAGTTTTGGTTATATAAGGTAAATACCCATTCCATGTTTATGTGCGGCGTGGTCTTATGAGATATCCTTTTGTTTTCAAAACATCGTACTTTGAGTTCTCACACCAGTCCCATGACTGACCCGGAGTTTGTTTTTTTCCTTTAAACTCTGGGTTCCCTATTTTTCAGGCAGCCGTGTAGTCAGGATACCTTAGGAGCATTTTGGAGCATGTTGGGGAGCATTTTGTAGAAGACTTTTGGAGCTATGAAGCTGAAGTACCTTATGTAGATATCCACCCATATTCCGTTGTGTTGTGTAGTATGTATTTTCCAGCATATGTACAGATAGACAGTTATAACTATCCCACTGGATTTGCATTTGACTCTGATCATTTATGTATAATTAAAATGTTGAATGCGATGTGAGATTCTATTATTGTGTTATCTTCTATCTTTATTTTCTTTTACACCCCTGATAATCTGCCTCCCCGACACTTGGATTTACGGCATGTGAATACCGTGGATGTATTAGTGTCATTTTCCGAAGGTCGAGGAGACGGGTCGTCACACGTGGTATCAGAGCTGAAGGTTAAGCAAGAACCTTGGTTTTGTTGGGGTATGACTCATTAGAGATAGGGTTAGTAATGCCCTAGAATGAGTTTAGTCTGAGAGAGCGCATAATTGAAACCTTTAACTTGAATAAGTATATTCATACTGTATAGCATTCCTTAATATATCTCGTCTGTATATCCTAAAGATCTTTTTCTTACTATATACAGATAGTAGAAAATGAGTGGAAGAAGAGTAGGAGGTAGGGGAGAAAGTAATACCACAAATGGTCAAACTGCCGCAACTACAGTAGTCGAGGAAGTAGTAGTTCCGGTACCTCCCCAAATCAACTTTGCAACTTTATGCAAGAACTATACCAGCCTTAGTGGTAAACCTTTCAAAGGAACATAAACCACCATTAAAGTACAAGCTTGGATCCGCTCTTGTTAAAGAATTTTCAAAGGACTGAATATTGGAGATGAGCAGAAGAGATTCTTAGCTTCTTGGCAACAACAAGATGGAGCTCTAGTTTGGTGGGAATCTATTACTCAAAATGAGTCAGAGGATCATTTCTCATGGGAACGATTCAAGAAAGTTCTGGAGGAGCAGTATATGCCGGAAGCAGGAAAATCCCGTCTTTACTGAAATTTTTATGGATTTTAAACAGGAGGAGGATATGTCATTTGAGGAGTATGCTAACAAGTTTAATGAATTATCTCGTTTTAGGCCTGGATTGATAGATATGCCCCTTAAAAAGAATGAAAAGTTTATCTCGGGAATGAAGAAGCAATACCATGTCAGAATGACTGGGCATGTGAAAGAACCATTTGTAGACTTAATAGACATGGGATACAGATATGAAGCTTTGGATAAAATAAATCCACCCGTAGTACAAGAAAGTAACAACAATAACTGGAAGAAGAGGAAGTTCAATGGCAAGAAGCAGTGGCAAGGAAAACCCAAAGGAGGATCTCGGGATAACCGCTTTAAAGATGTCACTTGCTATAATTGCCAACAAAAGGGCCACCTATCAACTAATTGTAGAAAACCCAGAACTCAAGGAACTCAAGGATCAGCACCAAGAAGCTGCTATAATTGTCATAAACCAGGGCACCTGATTAAGGATTGTCCCTTAATGAAGGAAGGAGAACAAGCCAAAGTTTATGCTATCAAGGATGAGCCTTCAACCTCCAAAGATGTGAAGGGCAAAGGAGTGTTGGATGGTAATATTTTTATCAAAGATGTTTTAGTTAGAGTATTATTTGATACAGGAGCTTCTCATAGTTTTATTTCTAAAACAACTATAGAAGAATTAGAACTTGAACCTAAAATTATTGACGACCCAATTTGCGTGAAAAATCCTATAGGAGGTTCCACTAATCTTTGTATGCACTGTGAAAAAGTCCTAATTTCCTATCCTCTCCATCACTTTCTTTTTGATCTTTTCGTCTTAGATTTTATTGGATTTGAAATTTTACTTGGTATGAATTGGTTAACTAAAAATGAAGCTAATCTAGATTGTTTGAAAAGAACAGTTGCTATGAAAACAAAGTTAGGGAAACTCATAGAAATACCTTGTGAAGGTCCTAGTCCAAGAAGGGATAGTTTTCTTTATGCTTTAGATACATCCCAGACAAGATTAGAAATAATACCTATTGTTAAAGAATTTGCAGACGTCTTTGAGGAAGTAAAAAGTTTGCCCCCACATCGAGAAATCGAGTTCCGTATCGATTTAGTTCCTGGTGCAATGCCAATTAAATAACAAGATAGAAGGATGGCTCCGAAAGAAAGGGATGAGTTGAATAACCAAACCCAAGAGCTATTAAAGAAAGGTCTGATAAGACCTAGTCATTCAAGTTGGAGATCGACCGTAGTTTTGTTGCTAAGTCAGATGGATCTTTGAGATTGTGTGTAGACTATCGAGATCTAAATAAGCAAACAATTAAGAACAAGTATCCTTTACCCCGAATAGATGACTTGTTTGACCAATTACACGGAGCTCGAGTTTTTTCTAAAATGGACCTAGCTACAGGATTCCATCAGTTAAGGATCGTAGAAGATTGCATCCATCTAACTGCATTCAAAGGTCCGAATACTTTCTATGGGTGGTTGGTTATGCCTTTTAGGCTGACTAATGCACCCGCTTATTTTGTTGACCTTATGAATAGAGTGTTTAGAGATGTGCTAAACAAATTCGTGTTAGTCTTTATCGATGATATCCTCATCTACTCAAAGACAGAAGAAGAACACTCAAGGCATCTAGAAGCTGTGTTGGAGATATTGAGAAATACCGTACTTAAAAGCCAAATTCTCAAAGTGCCATTTTTGGGAGAAGGAGGTAAGATTCCTTGGATATATAATATCAAGGGATGGAATTTCAGTAGATCCAGGGAAAGTTGCAGCTATTCAAGATTGGAAGCAGCCACAAACTCCTAAAGGGATTCGTAGCTTCTTAGGTTTGGCAGGATATTACAGAAGATTCGTTCAAGATTTCTCTAAGATTTCCTATCACCTAAAGGAGTTGACAATGAAGGATGCTAAATTTATCTGGACTCCTAAATGTGAAGAAGCATTCCAAGAACTAAAGAAGAGATTGACAATCGCTCCAGTTTTAGCAATTATAAATGGAAATAGTGGGTTAACCATTTATACAGATACTTGTGGAGAAGGAGTTGGTGCTGTTTTAATGCAAGATGGGAAGGTGATTGCTTACGCAAGTAGACAGCTGAAGATGCATGAGAAGAATTATGCAACACACGACTTAGAATTATTAGCCGTTGTATTCGCTCTAAAGATATGGAGACATTATTTACTGGGTAAGAATTTTTCATAGTTTATTTCGATAAAACTTTGAATTGACCTTAGTAAATAATATCCCATCATTTAGGTGAAAAATTCGAACTCTTCACGGACCACAAATCTTTGGAGTATCTTTTCATCCAGAAGGATTTGAACATGAGACAACAACGCTGGCTAGAATTTCTCGCGTCATATGATCTAGATATTCTATATACACCCGGGAAAACCAACGTAGTAGCTGATGCATTGAGTAGGAAGTTAGCTACTATTTCTTATTTGGTAGTTACTCCAACTCTCCTAGAAAAGATCGCCAGCGAACAAAAGGAGGATCTATTTCTCAAGGAGATCGTTAGGAATATACATCAGGGATATAATTCAAGCTTTAAAATAGATAACCTCTGAGTATTGCGGCTAAATCGAAGAATTTGTGTTCTGGATGTTGGAAATCTTAGGCAAGAAGTACTAGCTGAATGCCACACAACCAAACTTAGCATTCATCCGGGGATTCATAAGATGTACAAGGACATGAAGCGTACATTTTGGTGGAAAAGTATGAAGATGGACATATCTATCTATGTCAGCCGTTGTGAAAATTGCCAAAGAATCAAAAGTGACCAACAGAAGACGGCAGGATTACTTCAACCTTTGGAGATTCCAACTTGGAAGTGGGATCAAATATCCATGGATTTCATTGATGGCTTACCTCGAACAAGGAAAGGAAATGAAGGCATTTGGGTTATCATAGACCGATTAACCAAAAGTGCACACTTTATTCCAGTTAAGTCAACAAGAACTGCAACAAGCCTTGCAGATACATATATGAAGGAGATTGTCCGATTGCATGGAGTTCCGAGCAGTATAGTAAGCGATCGTGATCTAATCTTCACTAGTCAGTTTTGGGAAGCACTACAGACAGCTTTGGGAACGAAGCTGAGTATAAGCACTGCATATCACCCCTGAACTGATGGTCAGACGGAAAGTGTCAACTGTGTTTTGGAAGATCTTTTGAGAGCATGTATTCTAGACTTTGGAGGCTCGTGGGAGAATCATTTACACTTAGTAGAGTTCTCCTACAATAATAGCTATCAAGCTAGTATCGGCATGGCACCGTATGAAGCCTTGTATGGTCGTCCTTGTAAATTGCTAGCATGTTGGATAGAAACCGAAGATCGGTTAGTGCTTGGCCCAGATATGATACGAGAAGCTTCAGAGAAAGTTGATATGATTAGAAAGAAGCTAAAAGAAGCCCAAAGTAGACAGAAGAGTTATGCAGACCAAAAGCGTAGAAATCTGGAATTCTCAGTTGGAGATTCAGTCTTTTTGAAAGTCTCTCGAATGAGAGGAGTAGTAAGATTTGGAAGAGCTAGAAAGTTAGCACCTCGATATATTGGACCTTTTCCCATTCTGGAACGAATCAGCCCACTAGCTTATCGAGTACAATTGCCTGAAAGATTGTCTGGTGTACACAATGTTTTTCACGTATCACATTTACGGAAGCATGTATATGACCCAGAACAAATCATAGAAACGGCTGCCCAGGATGACTTGGAGATAGAACCAAACTTAGCAGTTATTAGAAGGCCTATTCGAATCGTAGATCAAGATGAGAAACGATTAAGAAGGAAGGTCGTAAGGTTGGTAAAAGTTCAATGGAGCGGGGATGCTGATGATTGCACATGGGAAACATAAGATAGAATGAGAAAAGCATATCCTGAGTTTAGGATCGATGTATAGGCTTTATCTATCGTTTGAGTGTACTCACCGCATGTGGTGTAGTCACTTATTGTATATATTTCATCTTATTGAATATATATTTCCTTTTGAGCTGTTTTCTTCTTATCTAATTTCGAGGATGAAGTTCTTTTAAGTAGGGGAGAATGCAACGACCCAAAATTTAACCACTTCAAAATATAATATTTAAAGTGATTTTAAATATAAAATATAAAAGGTTTTATGATTCAAATAATATTAGATAGGATTTGAAAATAGAAATATACATAAAAATAGTAACATTTTCTTATATCGACAAAAGTGACAAAATCCTGATTTCAGAAAGTAAGTTTAAATGGTTTAATAAATTATTTTATTTTATTTATGAGTGTTTATATTTTTAAATGACATTATACAAATTTATTTTTAAATTTGGTTTACATAAATAAATAGTTTAACTAAAACGTCAACATATGACCATAAAACATTTTGTCAAAAATCAACGTTTTGTCGATTTAAAGTTGTTGCAACATTGTTGCACCTTTATTTTAATATTCATATACATTTATATAAATGTAGTAAGTATTAATTAAGTTTCTAATTAGGTTTACTTTTATTAAAACACAATTATGAAATTCTAGAATATAATTAGAAAAGGTAAACTAATAAAAAAACATGTCAAATCAAAAGAAACATCATTATTACTTTATGTTTTCTTACTCCTTAAGTGATAAGGACATAAAGTAAAGATTTGAAAGGTGATGTTAAGTGTTGAAAAATAAGATTACTTTAAAAGTAAGTAAAGGGTGTTTTGGTCTTTTGCAAATATAATATTTTTATTCAAATTTTTTTCTATAAATACACACCCACTTTCTCACTTCCTTCCACACTTCTTCTTCTCAAAAATTTCAAGCTTCTTCTTACCTCCTTTAATGGCTTCCAACCTTAACAAAGTTATGCCAAAATATTCCCAAAAATAAAACAAAGAAAAATATCGACAAAACTTCGTCCGAACCACTTCACTCCTCCTCCTCCCTCCTATTTCTCACGCCCCCTCTTCCTCCATTTTGGCCGAGCACTCCTAGCCTTCCCCAAGCCAAGTCGAGCCATCCAAGTCTAAGCTTTCAAGGAATCATAAGCTAAAAACGTCGAGTAGCGAAGCTATAGCCGATTTTCCGTTCGCCAAAACCAAACAAAGCGAGAACTCTAAATTATTAAGTAGGAAATGTTTATATGATGTTTTGCAAGTTATAAATGTTGTTTGGATGTTAATAATGATGTTTGATAAGTGTTTGAAAAAGAAAGCAGCCACCTTTAAGTCATTTGCAAAAGTTAGTAAGCAAATATGTACATAAATGAAAATCATGTGACATTATAATAAGAAAGTTGTTAAATTAATTTGCAAGTTCATATGACATGTTAGAATATGTTAAAATGGTTATAAACATTGTTTTGGTTGTTTATTAGTTGTATATTTAATATATATGTTGAAACAAGTCACAGATTTACATGACGTATAATCACATGGAAATCACTTTCCAAAAGAAATGAAATGTGATATAGAATCATTTATACCCTTGAAAAATGTTTGAAAATGCTTTAGAAATGATTCCTAAGTGTTTAAACTTGTCTTGGCAAAGTTTGGATATGAATATTAAAATACGATTAAAATTTGATGCATCGCGTAACGGTAGTTCGTGTTTATGCGTCAAAATTTCAAATGAACATACGAAGTGGAATATAGTTCAGAATTCTTCGAAGTAAGAATTTTCTGAATCCTTATATCGATATCTTTCATATAAAAAAGGAAAATCAAGATTTCATCTTGTATATTTTGAAATATGGCAAAATCAATTTTCAAGAAAAATCAAGTTTTTGCACTAAATGTTTTACTGCAATGTTTTACTGCAGAACAAATACTCAATGTTTTGATATGGAAGTGCTATGGAATAAGGCAGAGTGACCCAATTTCATCTTATATTTTTCTTTTAGTTATGGAAGTGCTCAATGTTTTACTGCAGAACAAATACTCTCAAAGACTCATAAAGTACCACCCGAAGTGTTCTCTGCTCAACCTATCTTCCATTATGTTTGCTGACGATGTGATGATCTTTTCGAAACCGGAAGCATCCTCTTTAAGTGAAATCCTGTGTGCACTCCATTCCTTTTACCTTATGACTGGTTTGTCCATCAACAAAACCAAGTCCTCCTTGCTTTTTGCAGGTATCAATGATGTTCAAGCAGCTAGCTTGTATCAGCAAAGTGGATTCTCTAGTATGCTTACTGACATGAAGTACCTTGGCCTACCTATCATTACTAAAAGAATTTCCATAGTTGACTGTATTCCTCTTTTTAATAAAATTACTTCTGTTATGTATGCATGGGAAAATCGTAGATTGTCCCAAAGTGCAAGGCTTGTGCTTATTAAAGCTGTTGTTTTCCCTTCCTTGGTATACTGGGCTCGTACTATTATTCTTCCAAGCAAGCTGCTTGGACTTGTTCGCTCTGCTATGATCAGATTTTTCTGGACAGGCTCCATTTTCAATAAGAAACTTCTGCCTTGCTCATTTGCTAATTGTGAAACTACGCTTCAGTTAGGAGGCCTGGGCATTATAAACGCAAAGAATTGGAACAGAGCTGCTTTTAGTAAACATTTCCATGATGTAATATCTAAGAAAAACAGTCTATGGGTCAATTGGACATGGACTTACAATATCAAGCATAGGAAGTTTTGGGTGATGGATATTCCTCAAAACAGTAGTTGGACATGGAGGAATATCCTTAAGCTCAGGGAAGTGTTTCTGCCCATGATCCAGTACCATGTTCGCGATAACACTGATACAAGATTTTGGGATGAACCCTGGGTTAGACCGGGTATGATTCTATCCTCTTACTTTGATCATGCTATGATAGTTCAATCTGGTGTTAATCGTGAAGCAAAAGTCAATGAGTATCTTAATGAAGGAAGAATCCTACTTCCTTACAATAGTAGCCAAGTTGTTAGGCAACTGTGGAACACAATCCAGAGTATTAGTTTTAGCCCTGACCATCATTCCTATGTGACATGGAATAAAAAACCCCATTGTGTTAAGTGGGTTTACAAACTCTTAAGCAATGACAATGTCTACCCTGCTGCTAAATGGTGCACTGTGCTTTGGAACAATGATTCCCTGCCGAGAGAAAATTTAATGTTCTGGAAGGTTGCTAGCAATGCACTCCTTACCAGACATGTTTTAAACAGGTATGGTATAAGTAGTATCCCTGATTGTGTATTTTGTGAGCAGCATGATGAAACAGTTGAACATATTTTCTTCGAATGCCCAAGATTAAATGACCTGGTTGTAATGATTGTGAGTTGTCTTCAAAGAACTGTTGCTGTTCCCTTCTCAGCAATTGATTGGAATATTATTCTGATGGCTACGAAGTGGAAGAATAGTGGTAGCAGAGTTTTGTTCATATGCATTAAAATTTATATGGATGTGATATGGAAAGAGAGAAACACTATAGTCTTTGAAAATAAAAGGAAAAGCTGTAGTTCGCTATGGTCTGAAGTAAAGAATAGAATTTACATGCATCTGAAAAGAAAGGAGTGCCATATCCCTGGCATCATGATTGAATGCTGGAAGTAATTTTTGTTTCTGTTCCTTGTTATTTTTGTTGTTTTCTTTGTTTTTCCCTGTACTTTCTCTTTTGACTCAAAGTCTGTTTTGAGTCTTTTTATTGTATTTGCAATAAACTGGTAGGGGACCAGTTAACCCCGCTGGCTTTGCAAAAAAAAAAGTTTTTGCACTAAATGGCCAAAGTTGGAAATTGATAAAATAATCGTTTTAAAAATATGATATAAATTCTAAAAATCTTTTAAAATATCTTAAAGGTAATTTAAGTTGAAAAGATGGATTTCTAAATGAGATAAAAGTTGTTTTGAAGAATATAGCTTTTAAAGCACTTTTTGTAACACTTTTCGCAACACTTTTCAATAACTTTTGAAATAAAGGTTGAAACTTAACAATTATTTCCCAAATCCTTAGTAAATGTTTTTAAGTAAATAATAAAGCATTTCAAAAGAAATTTGAACAAATTAACATTATTTCGAAGATGGTTAAACAAATATTTAAGTGATTTAAAAAGGGAAAATGAGTATGTGGAATCGACTAGTACATTTGTCCCGCCTGTGAGATCTAAAAGTGAAAACAAGACGTGTAACTAAGGTTAGAGATGGAGCAACCAGTGCCCTGAACTTACCTAGCCCTCGTTTTATCTTTTAGGCAAGGGGTGGAACATATCGAAAGGAAAGCCCGGATGCTCAACTTGGATTTTATAGAAATAATCTTCTTATACTCATTATTAAAATCCAAAGAGGGAACTTGTCCTATTCGTGGAATTTAAAAGGCGATCTCACCGTTATTCCGCCCATAGCACTCGTTGAATACATAAGTTGATTTTGGATAAAAGTAGATTGATTTCTATAATCTTATTTTCTCAAAAGATACTCTTTAAAAATGATTTGAGAAATATTCAAAAAGAGGTTTAAATGATTCCGTATTCACTAAAAGAATATTTTGAAAATATATATCTCTGGAAGATATTTTGGTAAAGGAAAATAAATGAATCGAAAAAATCACCTAATTACATCATTTTTATCGATGATTGGATTTCGAAGGAACCGGGGTTGGATTTGGGCGATTCCTATCTGAAAACCACTTCAAACCAATTTACGTGTTCGAAGATTGAAGATGTTTGAAGACGAAGATATTGAGATGAATAATAATGAGGGACTACTCGTTGATTAATTGGGGATAAACTCCCGATTCACTATATTGTAGCGGTGGTCTCTTTGTTATGAAAAACCTCAAAACCACAAGGACTTCTCGCCTAGTAATGGCCGAGGAAAGTGCCTTCGGTTTGTCCTGTTCCTGGACAACTTGTATAGACGTTTGTCTGACATTGCATTTCTAAAAATTACGTACATTGGTTTTTACAAACGTACATCAGTGGTGGCGGAGAAGGCAACTTCTCTTAGCTTAACACCCTCCTTGAGACGTACGAGCTCAAGGGTTGTATTTTTGTGGAAGGCAATTAGTAGTCAACGGAAATGGCAATGTGGCATTCAAAGATGTGATGTGTGCTATGTGAAAAGGTAATCGTTGCCTCAAGCCTCATCAACCGAAAATGACCGAAACAGGGTTAGTGTAACGACCCGTATTTTTACGGATCGAAAAGTTCGTTAAAATCTGGAATTGTCAGCATTTTTAAGTCGTTTCAGATTTTGGCAGAATTTTGCCTAAGTCCTAAGTCGTAGCCGACTTAGGAGTTTTGGACGAGTTAGCGAGTTAAGGCAGTTAGGTCGGCAACGACTTAGAGCGTAGAGAAGTTAGGTCGGTTGGACGAGTTAGCGAGTTAACGACCCAGTAGTAGACGACCTAAGAAGTTGACCGACTTATGGTGGTAGACGACTTAAGGGTAGGACCGAGTTAGGAAGTAGGTCGTATTGTCTTAAGTCGTATGTGGGTTTAGGTCGTGGGTTAGTTGGAGCGACCTATAGAATATTAAGTGACCTAAGTGTTGACGACTTAAGGAATGGCTGACCTAGTGGGTAAGCAGTGAGCGACTTAGGAGATAGCCGAGTTAGTATATTTAGGTCGACAGAGACCTAAGGAAACTAGTGAGATGCGACCTATAATAGTTCGCGACCTATAGGAGTTAGCGATCTAATTGTTAGCGACCTAAGAGTTAAGCAGAGTAGGGGATGGCTGGTTAGGGTAGTTAGGTCGTACGCGACCTAAGTTAGGTCGTGAGTTCTGTTGTAGTTAGGTCGCGTGTTGTTTTAGGTCGTCATCTGTTAGGTCGCTGAGGAGTTAAGTCGTAGCATTTGTTAGGTCGCAAGGTTTTGTCTAAGTGTTAGGTCGTACCTGTTGTTAAGTCGCGCGCTTGTGATAGGTCGTGCGCATTAGGTCGTAGGTCGCTGGCATGTTAAGTCGCAGATGCGCATTGTTGTTTGTCGTTAGGCTTAGGTCGGAGACGACCTATGGAGATAGCCGAGTTACGACTTAGAGAGATTTTCAGCTATAAATAGGAGGGGTTGTTCTCACTTTTTGGAATCCGAATTTCGAAGCGATGAAGTGCTGCCATTTTGAGAGCTCGACTTCTTCACTTCTTTTCTCCACTCTAATCTAGTGCTTCCATCCATCCAAGTTGAAGATCAAGATTGAAGATTCAAGAGCTTAGATTGAAGATCTTCATCTTTTTAAGAGAGATTTCTTCGTTTGAAGCGGATTCGTGATAGATCAAGCTTGATCCTTCGCTGTCCAGATCTGAAGCGTGTTGTTTTGAGGTTGTTTTGGTGATTTGGTGAGTGGTGATTATCTCTCACACGGATCCAAAGGAGTAGATCGGATTGTTGGCTTGATTTGGTGTTAAAATAGTGATTTCTATGCATTTTTGTAAACCTAAGTGTAGATCCATGTAGATCCATTGTTTATGATGATTTGACAACCATTTTATCACATGTTAACCTATGCAAGTTCATTCATCAAGTTTGTAGAGATAGTGTTCATGTTTTCATACTTGTTGGACTTTCAACTCTTTAATTACGAAAATGCCATTATTGTGATAATTGTCTACTTAGATCATATTTGAATGCTTGATTGCTTGGATTAATGTTTGATTTGATAGATTGCTATGAATTAGATGATTGATGATTTTCTTTAGACCGAAGATGATTCGAAAGCTAAAGGGAAAGGCTCTTGAATTGGAAAAGCTGCTCGTGGCATATGTAGCGGATGATGAAGCTCTTATGCATAGATTCGATGATGATGATGTTGGGATAAAGCTTTGCGAGGATGTGATGAAGCAAAGTATGATATGAGATAGTCTTGGTCTAATCCAGACGGGATCATTCCAAGCATGTTGGTAACTCGGTGATATGATTCGAGTTAAGAATAATGGATGCTCGAGAGGCGCTTGAGCTAGTATGGAAATAGTCGTCGAGGAGGATGGCTAGAAGGCTGAGATCTCATCGTTGTTGAAGGTTCTAGCATGCTCTAAGCAAGAGTACATGGGGACGCCCAAAAGACCAAGTTGGTGGTCAAGTACTCTGGGCAGATTGGATAGTCCTAGGCACGGGTCACGATGACGTGCAGGGGTTATGTCTAGAACCGGGGTTTCCATTAGCCCTTGGCGGACGGCTGAAAGTAGGTGCCGGTCATTCAATTAACGGTGGTATCGAAGCAAGGGTAACAGTGATAGCCGAGTCATGGATGTTTGGTTGTATCGTCATTCGGTCTCAAGAGCGGTATTTCCTGGGTGCTTATCTGACCTTGGTTTTAGACCTTGGGATTTGTACTTGGAAAAACATCGCCCTTGACTCGAGTGATAGTAGCTTTACTTTAAATTGTATGGTCTGCTATGTTTGCTTCTGCTTAGTGTGTGTCTGGGGGCTATCACTGTAGAATGAGGTTGGAGTGGGAGGGTTGTATTCCTATTCCTTTTCCTTTATGCTCTTTTGGTATGTTGTTAGTTAATTTACTGCTCACTAAGACTGTTGTCTGACTCAAGGCTTTATGTTTTTTAATTCTTATTGCCTTGGGCTGTTCGTCCATTTTGGGACGGGCAGACTAGGTAGCAGGTGACAGGTGCTGTTCTCTTCTCACGATGCTGATATCGAAGACGAGCTGGAGGGTTGCATATTATCTCTTATTATATGTACTGGATATTCCGCTGTTTTGTATTCTCTGAGAGATATGTAGTGAGGCTTGATGTATTGACTATTTGGATGCTTGTATTCAACTATTATGGAGTTTTATATGATGTCATTTTGTTCTGTAAAGCTTCACTATACATATATTCTATTGTATTTTGTTCATGCGCTGTGAGTAATACGATAGATTCTGTTGTTTTATTTTCCCCTGACAATCGTCCATGGTCGCCTGGCACACTTTACAGCGCACTATCTCTAAATTCGGTGCAGGGGTCATGGGCGGTCGTCACATTTGGTATCAGAGCATTGGTTAATCGATTTTACCCAACGCTCGCTGACGTAACTACGTATGAGAGACGTAATTGTATTTTGATGGATGATTACTATATATAATATAGTAGCTTAGTAGAGTTTGAGTCCTTTATGCAGTTGTTCCTCTCGAAGTTCTAATCATTCCTTTTTGTAGATATTGGGAATGAGTCAAAGAGGGAGACCAGCTGCTAGGGAAGGCCGTGCTACTGAAGGGGCTGCTGATTATGTTGTTATGTTCGAAACCATGATGACTTCGATCATGAGAAGGATGTCAGCCCCGGGGCCATCAGTAGATGTTGGAGATCAAGTTCAGGCTCCAAGACTGATGGATCATTTGGACGATTCATTTAGGAAGCTTGTGGAGGAAGCTCTCAGACCCGAGAATCTGTTTCCTAAGGAAGGATCTGTTGTTGCTGTGACCAGCGAAGAGTCTAAACCCCAGCAGGGTGGAAACAAGAAGAGGAAGCAGCAGCAGCAGAAGGGTAAGGATGGCCAGAAGAAGAAGCCGAAGGGCGAAGTGACCTGCTACAACTATCAGCAGAAAGGCCATCTCTCCAGGGATTGCAAGAATCCGAAAACGCCGGCGAAGTGCCACAACTGTGACAAGCCGGGGCATTTCAGGAAGAACTGTCCAGAACCGATGAAGGACAAGCAGACTGTGCAAGCTTATGCTTTGGGAGCTGTTCCGTTGTCTTCGAAAACTCCTACCGCTGAAGAGAAGGGAAAGAGTGTGGTGGTTCAAGGTACTCTTTTCCTATGTGGTGTTCCAGTTAGAGTTTTGTTTGATACTGGAGCGTCGCATTCGTTTGTTTGTAATGAACTCGTAGGCCGGTTAGGTTTGGAACCAGATATTGTTGATAGGCCATTGGTTGTGACTAATCCAGTTGGGGGTTCGTCTTGTTTGTGTAAGTTATGCTGTGGTCTGATTGTGTCGAGTCATGGTTGCTCTTTTGTTTGTGATTGTTTTGTTCTGAACTTTGCGGGGTTCGGAATTATTTTGGGTATGGACTGGCTTAGGAAGTATGCGGCTAAGGTTGATTGCGAAAGGTTGGAAGTGACAGTCGAGAATGTGGAGGGGCAAAAGATTGTGATACGATGTAAGCATGAAGAAGGCGTCTTCATGAGCTTCATGTATTCGCTAGTTGTTCCACGGGATGGACTGTCATCAGTGCCGATCGCTAATGGATTCGAGGATGTCTTTGACGAAGTCAAAGGGTTGTCGCCGCATAGAGAGATCGAGTTTCGAATATATCTAATTGAAGGAGCCAGACCTGTTGTGATGCCTCTTAGGCGGATGGCGCCTAGGGAACAACAAGAGTTGAGGGTGCAAGTTGATGACCTTTTACAGAAAGGATTCATTAGGCGTAGTGTGTCCGAGTGGGGTGCACCAGTTGTGTTTGCAACCAAGGCAGATGGGTCGTTGAGATTGTGCGTCGATTATCGTGAGCTGAATAAGGTGACTAAGAAGAACAAGTATCCATTGCTGAGAATAGATGACTTGTTTGATCAGCTTCACGAAGCTAAGGTGTTTTCTCAGATGGATTTGGCAACGGGATTTCACCAGTTGAGAGTGGCTAAGGATAGTGTGCCGAAGACTGCTTTTCGGACACCATCTGGTTTCTTTGAGTGGCTGGTAATGCCGTTTGGATTGACTAACGCGCCAGCATATTTCGTGGATCTGATGAATAGAGTGTTCAGAGATCAGTTGAACAAGTTCGTACTTGTGTTCGTGGATGATATTCTGATTTATTCCAGAACTGAAGAAGAGCACAAGACGCACTTGCGTATTGTTTTGGAAATCTTGCGGAAACATCAGCTGAAGGCTAATTTTTCGAAGTGTCACTTCTGGAAGAATGAAGTGAGGTTCTTAGGCCATGTGATTTCTGGAAATGGAATAGCGGTTGATCCCGCTAAGGTGGCAGCAATCCAGGATTGGGTTAGACCTAAGAATGCATCTGATGTGAGAAGTTTTCTTGGATTAGCAGGATATTATCGATGGTTTATCAAAAACTTCTCCAAGATAGCTGCACCGTTAACAGGATTGACGAAGAAGAACCAAGTGTTCAGTTGGGATGCTAAGTGTGAGCAAGCTTTCGGAATCCTGAAAGAGAGATTGACGAGTGCTCCTGTTTTGACTATTCCGAGTGGGAATGATGAGATGGTGGTTTACACCGACGCATGTGGTACTGGACTTGGAGCAGTACTGATGCAGAGGGATAAAGTTGTTGCGTATGCCAGTCGACAACTGAAGCCGCATGAAAGGAATTACCCAACTCATGATTTGGAATTAGCGGCGATTGTATTTGCTCTGAAGATGTGGAGACATTATCTATTGGGAGTTCGATTCGAGTTGTTTACGGATCACAAGTCATTGAAGTATCTTTTCTCCCAAAAGGATTTGAATCTTCGGCAGCAACGTTGGCTAGAGTTTTTGGCATCATATGATATTAGTATAGCTTATACTCCGGGAAAAGGTAACGCAGTGGCAGATGCGTTAAGTCGAAGACATGCATGATTGGGAGCCATGTTTTCAGAATGGAAGAGTCTCGAGTATTTAGCTGGATTTGACTTCAGGCCTAGATGTGAATTGGAACCTGAGATGTTGGCAAACTTATCGATAAGACCGACTCTTGTGGAGAGAATTGGCGAGAGTCAGAAGCGAGATGATAAGCTTGTCAAGATTATCCGTGATTTGGAATCTGGATTGGATCCGGAAAAGGATAAAGGATTCGAGGTCGATCGAGAGGGTTGGCTTCGGAAGCAAGGACGACTAGTTGTCCCCGATATAGATGAATTGAGGAGTGAAGTTCTGAAGGAAAGTCATCACTCGAAGTTGACAATTCATCCAGGTGGAAATAAGATGTATCGGGATATGAAGAGAACCTACTATTGGAAGGTATGAAGAAGGATGTTGGAAATTTTATTTCCAGATGTATGAACTGCCAGTTGGTAAAGGCTGAACAAAAGAAGCCTAGTGGATTGCTTCAGCCATTAGAAGTTCCTACATGGAAGTGGGAACAAGTGTCGATGGATTTTATCGATGGATTGCCTAGAACTAGAATGGGAAATGAAGGGATTTGGGTCATTGTAGATCGCCTGACTAAGAGCGCAAGATTCATTCCTGTTCAATCGACTAGGACTGCATCAAAGTTGGCTGAGTTGTATGTTAAGTGGATAGTTCGATTCCATGGTATTCCGAAGAGTATAGTGAGCGATCGAGATCCATTGTTCACTAGTGGATTTTGGAAGAGCTTCCAGGAAGTTTTGGGAACCGAGTTGTGTTTGAGTACAGCTTATCACCCTCAAACAGATGGTTAGACCGAGAGAGTCAACCGAGTTTTGGAAGATCTTCTCAGAGCATGTGTTTTGGACTTCGGAGGATCATGGGAAGATCACCTTCATTTGGTGGAGTTTGCATACAACAACAGTTACCAGTCAAGTATTGGTATGGCACCGTATGAGGCATTATACGGAAGACCGTGTAACTCTCCGACATGTTGGATAGAGACAGGAGAAAAGCTGATGCTTGGGCCAGAGATGATTCGCCAGACTTCAGATTGTATAGAGATCATTCGGCAACGAATGAAGGCAGCCCAAGACCGTCAGAAGAGTTATGCCGATAAGCGTCGTAAGGAATTGGAATTCGACGTAGGAAATATGGTTTTTGTGAAGATTTCTCCACTGAAGAATGTTATTCGATTCGGGAAGAAAGGAAAACTGACTCCGAGATTTGTTGGACCATTCCCGATCATCGAGCGAATTGGAAAGCTCGCCTACAGATTGGAGTTACCGGAGAAGATGTCGAGTGTGCACAATGTTTTTCACGTATCATATCTACGGAAGTATGTGCACGATTCGAGTACGGTGGTTTCTGCTGATAGCTGTGAAGATTTCGAAGTTGATCCAGTCGATAGAAGACCTCGTAAGCCGCTTCGTGTTGTTGAAACTGACACGAAACAGCTCAGGAGGAAGGTAGTTAAGTTGCTCAAGATACAATGGAGTGATGATGATAACGACTGTACGTGGGAGGTGGAAGAGAGGATGAAGGCAGCTCATCCTGAACTCTTCAAGGTATGGCCCTAAGGTGTCGCATCATCTCATGATATTGTAACTTGTTCTAGTTTTAGAATTCTGTACGCTAAGCTAGAATTGGATGCATGGTTTGTTGATTGCTATGGATGGTAGGCGTACAGAATAGTCTTTGATTGCTTTGTTTGATTGGAATTTCAGGGGCGAAATTCCTAAGGGGGAGAGAATGTAACGACCCGTATTTTTACGGATCGAAAAGTTCGTTAAAATCTGGAATTGTCAGCATTTTTAAGTCGTTTCAGATTTTGGCAGAATTTTGCCTAAGTCCTAAGTCGTAGCCGACTTAGGAGTTTTGGACGAGTTAGCGAGTTAAGGCAGTTAGGTCGACAACGACTTAGAGCGTAGAGAAGTTAGGTCGGTTGGACGAGTTAGCGAGTTAACGACCCAGTAGTAGATGACCTAAGAAGTTGACCGACTTATGGTGGTAGACGACTTAAGGTTAGGACCGAGTTAGGAAGTAGGTCGTATTGTCTTAAGTCGTATGTGGGTTTAGGTCGTGGGTTAGTTGGAGCGACCTATAGAATATTAAGCGACCTAAGTGTTGACGACTTAAGGAATGGCTGACCTAGTGGGTAAGCAGTGAGCTACTTAGGAGATAGCTGAGTTAGTATATTTAGGTCGGCAGCGACCTAAGGAAACTAGTGAGATGCGACCTATAATAGTTCGCGACCTATAGGAGTTAGCGATCTAATTGTTAGCGACCTAAGAGTTAAGCAGAGTAGGGGATGGCTGGTTAGGGTAGTTAGGTCGTACGCGACCTAAGTTAGGTCGTGAGTTCTGTTGTAGTTAGGTCGCGTGTTGTTTTAGGTCGTCATCTGTTAGGTCGCTGAGGAGTTAAGTCGTAGCATTTGTTAGGTCGCAAGGTTTTGTCTAAGTGTTAGGTCGTACCTGTTGTTAAGTCGTGCGCTTGTGATAGGTCGTGCGCATTAGGTCGTAGGTCGCTGGCATGTTAAGTCGCAGATGCGCATTGTTGTAGGTCGTTAGGCTTAGGTCGGAGAGGCTTAGGTCGGAGACGACCTATGGAGATAGCCGAGTTACGACTTAGAGAGATTTTCAGCTATAAATAGGAGGGGTTGTTCTCACTTTTTGGAATCCGGATTTCGAAGCGACGAAGTGCTGCCATTTTGAGAGCTCGACTTCTACACTTCTTCACTTTTTTTCTCCACTCTAATCTAGTGCTTCCATCCATCCAAGTTGAAGATCAAGATTGAAGATTCAAGAGCTTAGATTGAAGATCTTCATCTTTTCAAGAGAGATTTCTTCGTTTGAAGCGGATTCGTGATAGATCAAGCTTGATCCTTCGCTGTCCAGATCTGAAGCGTGTTGTTTTGAGGTTGTTTTGGTGATTTGGTGAGTGGTGATTATCTCTCACACGGATCCAAAGGAGTAGATCGGATTGTTGGCTTGATTTGGTGTTAAAATAGTGATTTCTATGCATTTTTGTAAACCTAAGTGTAGATCCATGTAGATCCATTGTTTATGATGATTTGACAACCATTTTATCACATGTTAACCTATGCAAGTTCATTCATCAAGTTTGTAGAGATAGTGTTCATGTTTTCATACTTGTTGGACTTTCAACTCTTTAATTACGAAAATGCCATTATTGTGATAATTGTCTACTTAGATCATATTTGAATGCTTGATTGCTTGGATTAATGTTTGATTTGATAGATTGCTATGAATTAGATGATTGATGATTTGCTTTAGACCGAAGATGATTCGAAAGCTAAAGGGAAAGGCTCTTGAATTGGAAAAGCTGCTCGTGGCATATGTAGCGGATGATGAAGCTTTTATGCATAGATTCGATGATGATGATGTTGGGATAAAGCTTTGCGAGGATGTGATGAAGCAAAGTATGATATGAGATAGTCTTGGTCTAATCCAGACGGGATCATTCCAAGCATGTTGGTAACTCGGTGATATGATTCGAGTTAAGAATAATGGATGCTCGAGAGGCGCTTGAGCTAGTATGGAAATAGTCGTCGAGGAGGATGGCTAGAAGGCTGAGATCTCATCGTTGTTGAAGGTTCTAGCATGCTCTAAGCATGAGTACATGGGGACGCCCAAAAGACCAAGTTGGTGGTCAAGTACTCTGGGCAGATTGGATAGTCCTAGGCACGGGTCACGATGACGTGCGGGGGTTATGTCTAGAACCGGGGTTTCCATTAGCCCTTGACGGACGGCTGAAAGTAGGTGCCGGTCATTCAATTAACGGTGGTATCGAAGCAAGGGTAACAGTGATAGCCGAGTCATGGATGTTTGGTTGTATCGTCATTCGGTCTCAAGAGCGGTATTTCCTGGGTGCTTATCTGACCTTGGTTTTAGACCTTGGGATTTATACTTGGGAAAACATCGCCCTTGACTCGAGTGATAGTAGCTTTACTTTAAATTGTATGGTCTGCTATGTTTGCTTCTGCTTAGTGTGTGTCTGGGGGCTATCACTGTAGAATGAGGTTGGAGTGGGAGGGTTGTATTCCTATTCCTTTTCCTTTATGCTCTTTTGGTATGTTGTTAGTTAATTTACTGCTCACTAAGACTGTTGTCTGACTCAAGGCTTTATGTTTTTTAATTCTTATTGCCTTGGGCTGTTCGTCCATTTTGGGACGGGCAGACTAGGTAGCAGGTGACAGGTGCTGTTCTCTTCTCACGATGCTGATATCGAAGACGAGCTGGAGGGTTGCATATTATCTTCTTATTATATGTACTGGATATTCCGCTGTTTTGTATTCTCTGAGAGATATGTAGTGAGGCTTGATGTATTGACTATTTGGATGCTTGTATTCAACTATTATGGAGTTTTATATGATGTCATTTTGTTCTGTAAAGCTTCACTATACATATATTCTATTGTATTTTGTCTATGCGCTGTGAGTAATACGATAGATTCTGTTGTTTTATTTTCCCCTGACAATCGTCCATGGTCGCCTGGCACACTTTACAGCGCACTATCTCTAAATTCGGTGCAGGGGTCATGGGCGGTCGTCACAGTTAGATGCGGCAAGGCTAAGTGGGTCATTCCCAATTAAGGTATGATCATCCCCTTCTAGATATATTTCTTCCCGCTATGACGTACGGGATGTAAATTAATTTGGATGTATGCGAAGAGAGCTCTCGGATAAAGGTCGGTAACGACCGGCGGATGATATATTCGGTACTATCTAGTTACAAAGATAGGCCGGTCTTGTGTTGGTAGAGGATCCTTTGTGATGGTCCTCGGGGCATCCATCTAGAGGTGTACCCATTGGAAGGTAGTCCCTTCACCTGGTCATTTGTATGAAAATCCATTCTCCAATAAGAACCCGCGGCTTTGTTTGTATTGGCGTAATGAATAGCCTCGAAATGCTATATGGGTAACCATTTCAGCTAAGATAAATAAGTTTATTTGCAAATGTATTCAAAGAAAGTCATTAAGAATAATATCCCTAAATTTTACGTAATAAAGAGTTTTGGTTATCATAAGGTAAAAACCCGTTCCGTGTTTATGTGCGGCGTGGTCTTATGAGATATCCTTTTGTTTTCAAAACATCGTACTTTAAGTTCTCACACCAGTCCCATGACTGACCCGGAGTTTGTTTTTTCCTTTAAACTCTAGGTGCCTTATTTTTCGGGCAGCCGTGTAGTCAGGATACCTTAGGAGCATTTTGGAGCATGTTGGGGAGCATTTTGTAGAAGACTTTTGGAGCTATGAAGCTGAAGTACCTTATGTAGATATCTACCCATTTTCCGCTGTGTTATGTAGCATGTTGGATTTACGGCACGTGAATACCGTGGATGTATTAGTGTCGTTTTCCGAAGGTCGAGGAGACGGGTCGTCACACCATGGATTGATATTTGGATGATTTGGATGTTTATTTAATTTATATATGTCCTGTTATCACCCTGTAATTTATTTATAGTATATAAAACTATAAATCGAATTATTTTGAATAAATTAAGAAATAGGTTGAAATGATATATACCTATGACATTTATTTGGATTGAAATAATATAACCATCCTTGAAATTAAATCGAAATAATTATTCACTTGGCCATAGGATAGAAAATTATACACGGACACCGGATTGGTTAAATTAAATGATTTTAAAAACTTTGATTTGAAATTATTTAAATGATTTTGATTTTAAGAAATAAAATCGAATTTATGGAAATGGAATCATTTTTGAACTCGAGCTTGAAATGTTAAAAATGAACATGTCAACCGAAATTGTTTAAAGAATCGGGTTTGAAATTTTGAAGTTATAATTGAGTAACCACTTGAATTTTGGGAATTGATTTGCTTTAAAAAAGATTAGAACTCTTATTCGAACTCTGAATATTGCTAAGTAAAAGTGATATAAAACGATATTTTGAAATTGGGCTCAGAATTGTATTTTACTTGAAGATTTGGATTTTTAAATTGGATATTTAAGGTTAATTGGATTTAAGTGTTTTGAATCGATAATCTGATAATCGAACTCGAAATTGATATAAATCGAAATGGTTTTAATTGGGTATTGTAATGGTTTTAATTTGGAATTAGAATTGGAATTAATTTGGAACTGGAATTGGAATTAATTTGGAATTGGAATTGAAATTAATTTGAAATTGAAATTAAATTTGGAATCGAAGTAAAATTCGACTAGAAATCGGAATTGAATCGATTAAATCGAAATGGAAATTGGAATTGATTTGAATTGGAAAATTTGGAATTGAATCGGTTTGACTTTGAAACTATTTTCAAATGAATTATTTTAGTATAAATAATTTAAAATCTATCTTCTTTAAATATTCATATTATTTTGATTTTCCAAACTATTTTACTATATAAATCATTTTTAATACTCAAACTATTTTCTATGAAACTATTTTAACAATTTAACTATTTTAAAATTATTTAAACTATTTTCTAAAAATTCAAACTGGTCAAAAGGGTGAAATGTTTATATTTAAATCTTGGATTTAAATGAAAATTGGGTTAAAGTGAAGTTATAACCTAAATTGTAATTCAAATCAAAATTTTGAAGTGAAATCGATATATCGAACTGAACTGACATTTTGAAGTAAAATATGATTTGTGAAGCGAATATGATGATTTCGAAATGGATTTGATTTATAAAGCGAATATGATATTTCGATATCAAGTACGAACTGTTTCTAAATGTAAAAGAAACAGCCGGTGTGTAAAACAACGTTTGGCTGTTAAAGAGTCCGGGGCCTCTTATTGGCATACGCTATGTCAATATTGGAACCACTTTAACAACTATGTACGTGGAGTGATGGTCCAAAATGAAGTGGTTGGATTTGGCGTCCTTTGCTGGATTTGAAGAAAGAGAATGATGATGGATTGGCCTGACACTTGTGTCAATTTAAAATGACTAAAACAGGAGCCGTACCGGCCAATGAGGTTAGCTACCTCTAGCGGACACACTTCTTCGTATTACTATCATGACATTGTGATTGATTGGTGCACACCCTTGGATTTTGAGAGTGTTGGACGCAGTGGGCCGTTAGGGGTTACCACCAGTAGGGAAGGATAAACGGGTAGTATCCTACCTTGGGCATTGCCTCACGTGCCTTGTCATACTTTTATCCTTATACGAGACCCCTACAATTTTGGTTTAGTGTTGTCGTATCACGGCGCATCCCTATCCACCAACGGTTTACTGGTGTTTTATATGCAAACTGTACGACAATGCTTAAAAACAAGTTAAAGGGGATCAATGTAAAGCCTTAAAATTATTTTAATATTTATTTTGCTGATTAGACATTATATATATAGCGTATTCTACTACATATAAATATTTTGACGGATCCTTAAGAGATGGAAAATCCCGTAACATCTCTTGAGTTATTGCACGCACGTTATACACCGGATAGAAGATTTAAAACCCCGTAAACATATCTGACGCCACAGCACTCATGTTATATGCGAAATCTATTTGACTCACATAAGGATATTTTAGTCCTGACTCGAGTGTTTTGTCTTTTCATTACGCTCGGGTCAGCCCTGAGTTTTCAGCTTATTGAAGATTTATTCTGGAGGATGAAGATGAAGATTTGGTATATTATTACTATTAGTATTCCTGCATCATGTTATCTGCTGCATTATTTTATTTATCCCCGTTGTATATATAACTCTGATAAATGTCGTACAAATTATAATCAAATGTATAATATAAACAACGTCATGAACTGTTTATTTGATTATTATATTTTATCATTCCGCTGCGAGATTTTGTGTTTGTTTTCTTCTTCTTTTCTTATTTTTCTTAGTTATCCCCAATGATTATCTATGTTCCAGATTGTTTAAGTTGGACATGTGTGGATTATTGTCGATTTAAACCTTCTGAAATGTGGGTCGTCACAGCTGGTATCGGAGCTGAAGGTTAAGCAAGAACCTTTGCTTTGGTGGGGTAACTCATTAGAGATAGTGTCAGTAGCACCCTAGAATGAGTTTGAGTGTATTAATAGATATGAGCGCGTATTTGTTAGTGAATATAAAATATTTTAACTGTGTTGATTGATCTATTGAGTGGCTTATGGATTCTGGTCCATACGAGTAATTAACGTTATTGATAGGGACCTCTAAACACTTGAACAGAACAATTTGACATGGTATTGTTTTGAAACTGGGTAAATGAAATAATTTTACCTGGATTATATTTTATATATAAAGAAATAATTTTTCAGAAATTATTATAGTTGTATATGGTGTGCTTGGTTGTTGGAAAATGATAATGTTAAACTATTATCATTTGTTGTTGTGATCGAATAAAAGTGAGATTATAATTGAAAGTTAAGAAATAATTGCATATAGCAAAAATGGAATTATGAAAATATGATTTGTAAATGTAAGTTATAAATTGAAATTGAAATGAAATTCCTGAAGTATATTATATAAATATGGCTTATAAAAATGATTGTAAGGGTTTAAGGCTGGAAATTTGGAAATTTAAATCCTGTTGGTTTTGAAAATTGTTTTCAAAAGGGGTTTTTGGAAAATAATAGAGACATAAATTGGAAAATATTTTTGAAACATTTTTAAAGAGTTTTGAAGGAAATAAAAGCAGTGAACTCACTTCGGTCGCTGGAAAATAATTTCGGTGATGACTACAGCATCATCAACGTTCATTTTCGAGTTTCCAAGAGAGGAATTGCTACCAATTGGAGTTTTGTTTTGGTAAAACTGGTTTTGGTTTTGAAACTCAAAAGAATGATTTGATATATCGAGGGATTTTGTGTATGTATATATATGATTTCAAATTGATTTGAAATACTTTAGAACAAATTGTTTAAACTCCGGGATTTTGATCTAAAATGTTTTGAGGAATACGGGTAAGTTTGATAACTTGTAAAATTTGAAAATTGCAAGTTAAGGCAATATTTTAAAAATTTGAATGAAAGGGATAAAATTTAACTGAAGAAAAGTTAAATGAAAGTGAGTGTGATAGTGGAATAAATTAGTGAACTGAACTAATTATGAATTGGTGAATGGCATATAGTCTAGAATGTTGTTTGATAACAACTAAAATATGAACTTAAGTTGTAAAATAAATTAAGGAAATAGGATAATTAAATTAATTAGCGAATTGAATATGGTTTGGAATGCTGATTGATAAATTGAATGTTGAATTAGAGAATGAAATTGAATTTGAATAGAAATGGATAAGGACTTAAGTTGTGAAGTGATAATTAATCTAAGAACATTTGTATAAAATGTTTATAATTGACTTAAGAAAATTTGATGAGAAAATTATTAGGAGGTAATTGGTATTGGGAAATATACTAAGTAAATAAGTGAATTTGAATTATAAGTGTGAATGATAACCGTGAATAATTAAATATAAATGAAATAAATGTGAATAAACGAAGTTGGTGTAGCTAAGAATCAATGGAAATAAATACATAAGTTATATTTATATCATTTTATTTGCATAACGGTTTGATCCAGATTCGAGCACAGAATTTCGAGATAATTTATATCGATCCGAGTTAGGATTTTTCACTCGATTTTCGACGGCGAACACCGAATATGGATTTTTAATTGATTCTGGGATTCTCTATCATAGTATATGGCTATTCAAGGAGAATGGTGGTTTTTGATCAAGGAACCAAATCTGAGTCTACACTGGAGAGTCGTGTGAACGATACTAATTTAGAAGTGAAATTGTATGATCGAGCGAGCGATCAGATTTGATATTGCGTACGGATAATATATGTACATCGTATGGTTTAGTAAAGTAAATAGGGGAAATTTGCAAAATAAAATGATTTTGACTACTATGATTGGATATCATTAGTAAATAAGATGCAGGGATTTGAAAGCAAGGGCTAATTTGACGCTTTTGGTTTCAGAAGTAAAAATTTGATTGCCCGACAAAAAGGTATGTGTTTAAAATTGTTGTTTGATTTGATGGTTTTATGATTGGGCCACTTGGCTTTTGATTCCTTTTGCTGGTTTTGGGCCCGTAGTGGCGATTTGTAGTTGTTCCGATCTAGCTATGCAAAGGAGACGCGGGCAAAATTTTTTCGGAAATTTAAGGAGTTAGAAAATTTTTAATAACTAAAATTTGATTTTGGATTATAACTTGAAATGATTGAGTGGATAATATTATTTAGAATATAGGGATGAATTTGGGGAAATTAGAAGAAGTGATAATGAGGTTTCAAAAAATTAATTTTTGAAGTTATTTCAACTAGTTGGTTTTTGGGAAAAGTTAATGGGTTTTGGGCCATTCTTCTTACCTTGACAATTTCGGGGACGAAATTCTTTTAAGGGGGGAGGAATGTAATGACCCAGAATTTTTGTGATTTTAAATTAGAATATTTAATTTATTTTAAATATTAATAAGTTAATTTTTATAGGTTAAATAACTTTAATTTCAAATATGGTGGTTTATTGGATAATTTAATTGTTAAATTTAAAAAATTGAAATTGGTTAAATAAGGGGGATATTGAGTTTTAAGCTTGATAAAAATAATTTCAAAGGCTTATTAAATTCTATTTATAAGAATGAAGGTAAATAAAATTTTAAATTGAATTTAAAAGTGGTTTACTCGATTTTAAAAATAACTCGTTTAAATTAACATATAAAAAATAGCCTTTCGGGGCACTGTCTCGGATTTCGACGAAACCAGTTCCATTAGATCCGTAATAGTGTATTATTATCGGATTTCAAATTTCATAGCTTTTAGAGTTACCGTTTGGCCGTACGGGATTGAAACTCGTTGAAATTTATATCGAAAATTTAATATTTTAATTAGGTTCGAAAAGCTATCTTCTCCATACGATCGAATTGGTACTTGAGACTTATTCCATTGCGTTCAAATAGGGGTATGACATTATGAACGCCTGGCGGCATGCCTTGATAGGGATCCAAAATTTACAACTTGATATTTTGAAATTTAATATATATATATACACACATATACACACACACACACACACACATTGATTTGACCATACCTTCACATCAACCACAAAAACATCCAATCAGCCACCCTATTTTTTTATCCAGCAACCCTACCTGATCCACATACCTCCTATGTTCTCCCTTGTATAAAATCATCTCCAGGCCAAAATAAAAGAAGAAAATATGAACATCACAACTTCATAAATTAATTTCTCAAATTCTGTTCATTTAAAAATTCACAAACTGATTTTAGAAATCATAATTCATCTTTTGCTTCGATCTGGTATGTTGTTTGTAAGATGCGGTGATGATTTATGAACGTGACAGTAAAGTCGAATAGCTCTATGAACTAGGGTTAGGAAAATCTGATGATTTAGTACTCGATTTGATGTGGGGAGCTTAGATTCGAGTTCGCCGTCGTAATTAATAGCTACGACCGAAGTCTCGTGAGGTGCAGACTTCAATTGGAGATCGCGAAATGTTGTACGGCTGAGCTTACTCGAGCAGGTCGCGTTTCAGCTGAGGGACGTGTGCATGTCATGGCGAGGTGGAAGGGAACGAGCTCGGCTAGAGGATTAGGGTGGTGATCTTGGCTTCGGCACTGGCTATCTAGATGAAGTGTGCACCTATATATGTGCACGCGTGCACGACTGAATGCTGGAGAAGGAAGAGAGATTGGGGGAAGAAGAAAGAAAGGGGGCCGGGTTTGTTTGGTGGGTTTTGGGCCGTTGAAAAAAAAGAAAAGAAGAAAGAGAAAAAGGAAAAAGAAAAGAAAAAATAGAAGATGGGGGGTGGGCTGAGTGTAGCAGGCCGGGCCTTCTTTTTGGAGGGTAAACCAAATTTAGTTTATAATTAAGTTAATTATTTTTTAAGTATAGTTATATTAAATTTTGCGTAATTTTTGCATACAGGTCATTTTCGAACGAAACAAATTGCATTGGATTCGTATCAACGAAGGCTACGTCTTGGAATTGGTTTGAGATTTATTCGAAGCAGGAAAAATTTCCAGTTTCAAATAAAAGATGAGTGTTTTATATGCTCACGATGAACTAAATATGTTTATGTTAGTTAAATTTATACCGTGAAGTGATTTAAATTTATTGACTGCTGTTGAGCAAATTTAATTAACATTTAAATTGATATGAATTAAAATGATAGGAATTTGAATTAACAGTTCAAATTGAAATGGGAATTAAATTGTTAGTTAAACTCCCGGTTATTGATGACTAGTAAATTGCTGTGATATTTTGACAGTTTGGATGCTTGATTGTGATGGATGCCATTGATTGATATTTGAATGATTTGGATGTTTATTTAATTTATATATATGTCCTGTTATCACTCTGTAATTTATTTACAGTATATAAAACTGTAAATCGAATTATTTCGAATAAATTAAGAAATAGGTTGAAATGATATATACCTATGACATTTATTTGAAATGAAATGATATATATCCATCCCTGAAATTAAACCGAAATAATTTGTAACGACCCGGAATTTTCGACCCCGAAAATTCCGGATAGTTAGGAAAAAGAAGAAGAAAGAGGTAGAAGAAGAAGAAGAAACAGAAACACCAAAACTCAGAATCTCACATTCGCAGCGGATAAAATATAATATCAAATAATATTCTTTACACAAAGAAAGCTGTATCAGTCAATTACATTTTAATACATCAGAGTTACATACATACACAAACACTGGACATATACAATTCAACATGTCTCAGATAAACAAAAATATATCACAGTGGAAACACTCCATACGTTCCTGCCATCCAGCTCGCCTCCTGAGCTCCAGAATGCTCTTACCTGAAATCTGTAATACTCGGTCTGACCCGAGCATTACAACAAAGTAACACCCGGGTCAGGCTGGAAACCAGCGTGAGTAAACCCATCTAACATGACATATTCAATATGAAACTTATTTAAAACCCGGTGTAACATGTTCATTACTACCAGTTCACAACTTGCTATGGTCAACATTTATTTTCAATTCCTAAGTACCTTTACTTAGTTTTAAATGGTCCAGTCATTTAAATTATTCCATTTCTGCCTATTGATTTCACAAATCAATCTATAAAGAATAAATGTAGGTTACAAATCGAAGTGGGTTCGGGTATTTATTGATACCCGACCCCGGTCTCTTCGAATTCAATTCCATCTTAACCCAAGTTATTCAAGTGAAATACAATTCAACTTTAAATACAAGATGTCACTTTTATACACAGCAATTCATCAACGATAGATCAACATACTATCACTGTCTATCCAAACATATCATGTCAGAAAACATTTCATATCAGAGATATCAACCAATTCAAGGTATTTACATCATTCAATCATTCATAAGCAAGATTGATCATTTCCAAAATTAATTTAATTTATCTCAAATTAAATTAATCATTAACTTTAATCACTTGGATTACCTTTACTTAACATTAATTAATTACAAATCAATTAAATAATCATCTTTTAATTATCTATTAATCATCCATAATTACTTCCATTAAGTAATTATCCATTGGTTAATTACCCTTAATTAATTAATGGTACAATTAATTTAATTGCTTTTAAACCCTGCTTACTTTTAAATCAAATCAACCTTTATTTTTTTATTTAACAACTTAAATCTTTAAACCATTTAATTCTGAATCCAAATTCCAAAATTCCATTTTAATTTTATCTTCATTTAATTTCAATTTGGTCGTATTACTATTACCACTTAATTCTCATTATTTTATTTTATTAATACAACAACCAATTACCTTAATATATTAGAAAAACTATTGCTTAATAAACTTATATAAGATTCATTTACTTTTGAAACCATTTTGAAATCTTTATATAAGAAAATAACAAGTACGCTCTCATATATATATACACACTCAACTCATTCTAGAGTACCATTGACCCTATCCTTAATGAGTAGTCCCACCAGAGCCAAGGTTCTCGAAAATAAATGTTTTAATTTTTTTTATTAAGGGATATTAATTAATAATTAAGGTCTATTAATTAATTATTAAAGAATAACTAGTATTGTTTGTTTGGTTGTGTATGGCTGATAGGTATGCTTAGATTGTTTGAAATAAAAACTTTTGGATTATCTTTTGTTTTAAATTTCGAGGACAAAATTCTTTTAAGGGGGAGGAATGTGATATCCCGGAATTTCAAGGAATTTAAAATGTGATAATCTCTTAATTAATTATTTAAAATTGGTCTATTTATAGAAGTTACAAAACAAAACAAAATTCTGTACAACTCTTAAGTCGAAACCGACTTATCACGAACGACTCAAAGAAGTACAGACGACATACGACTTACAAACAGACGACATACGAAACAGACGACATACGACTTAAAGAAATACAACACATAGTACATAACGACTTAACAAAACAACACATACATCACGAATTTACAATACTTAAGTCGTTTACGACTTATAACCTGCGACTTAAAACATGCGACTTAACATCCTCCACATCTTAAAGAATCAACGGCCTAGAATGAGGCGGCATAAGAATCTACGGTTTCCATCTTCAGCGACTTAACTTAGGTCGGTGACGACCTAAAAATACGTAGCGACTTAAGAGGTAGCCAGTTTCACACGACTTACGACTTAAGGACTTCACGAGTTAAGAATCTTCAGCGACTTACGACTTAACAGTTCACCAACTCAGCCGACTTAGCATACATGCCGACTTAAAGAACAGACGTCTTAAAAACATGCGAGTTACGACATAAGAACCAGACGACTTATCAAATAATGACCTAACATATAGGTCGGTAACGACTTAAGACTTGGCTTTAGCCTTAGAACTTCTTCATGCGACCTAGCTTAGGTCGTAAGTCCACTTCGCGACTTTCCATAGGTCGTATCTCGTCCCAGTTCATCCTTGTTAGGTCGGAGACGACTTAAGCCTTCATTTTCCTTAAGTCGTGGAAGACTTAAGCTTTCAGTTTCCTTAGGTCGTAGACCGCTGGAGTTAAGTTATGGACGACTTATGTCTTCAACTCCGATAAGTCGTGGGCGACTCATGCCTTTGCCTTGGTTAAGTCGTAGACGACTCATGCCATTTTTGTTAAGTCGGTCACGACTTAGACCTTCAATTTCCTTAAGTCGGTCACGACTTAGTACTTGGCCTGCATCATCCTCCCCTGGTTGAGAGAAATTCGTCCTCGAATTTGCACTTTCCTCCTCCGCGACACACTCATCCCCATGATAAGGTACTAGATGCTTAACATTGAATACGTCAGACGTGTACACATCCTCTGGTAGCTTCAACTTGTAAGGATTTTCGTTAATCCGTTTTACGATTTCTACAGGACCAATTTTCCTGGCTTTCAATTTGTTATAAGCGCCCACTGGAAAACGATCCTTCGTTAACACGGCATAAACCCAATCACCTTCATTAAATTCAACATTTCTTCGCTTCAAATCTGCATATCGTTTATACTTTTCATTTGCTTTTTCCAATCGTTCTTGAACGATTCTATGACACTCTGTCAAACCTTCAACAAAATCAGCAGCTCGCTTGACGGTCTTCTTTGGTTGTGGTATGGCCGTTAACTCCAACGGCCCCTTTGGCAAACCAGAATATACAATCTGAAATGGACTGAATCCCGTACTACGATTCACTGCATGATTATGAGCAAACTCTGCTTGACTTAACTTCACGTCCCAACTCTTCAGATTGTCTTGCACAAGACACCTCAATAAATTTTCCAACGATCTATTCACGACCTCGGTCTGTCCATCCATTTGCGGATGATAAGCGCTGCTAAAGTTCAACTTCGTTCCCACCATCTTCCACAAACTTAGCCAAAAATGACTTAGAAAACGAGTATCCCTATCCGACACAATAGATTCTGGCAATCCATGAAGTCGATATATCTCTTTGAAAAACAACTGAGCAACATGAACAGCATCCGCCGTCTTCTTACAAGCAATAAAATGTGCCATTTTCGAAAATCGGTCAACCACCACATAAATGGAATCGTTACCACGCTGTGTCCTCGGCAACCCCAACACAAAATCCATACTCACATCAACCCATGGTTTAGTTGGTACAGGTAACGGCATATATAAACCAGCATTAGTCGCAATTCCTTTCGAAACCTGACAGATATGACATCGCTCCACAAACCTCTCCACCTCTTTCCTCATCGATGGCCAAAAGTAAGACTGTGAAATCAACTGTAATGTACGGTCTCTCCCAACATGTCCTTCTTCATGTAGCTCTTTTACAATCTTCATCCTCAAACTACAATCAGGTATGCACAATCGATTTCCTTTGAACAGAAAACCATCTACTATCACGAACTCATCTGTCACTCCCTCCTTGACTTTATCAACAAACTTTGCAAAGTAAGGATCATCGACAAATAATTCTGGTAACACATCGAACCCCGTCACTTCAACCTTCAGTGTAGTCAACAAATGACTCCTCCTACTCAAAGCATCAGCCACTCGATTCGTCACCCCTGACTTGTGTTTAACAACAAAAGTAAACTGTTGCAGATATGCAATCCACGATGCATGTCTCGCTGAAATCTTGTCTTGCCCTTGTAAATGCTTCAATGCCTCATGATCAGTGTAAAGAACAAACTCTTTCTGAAATAGATAGTGTCTCCAGTGTTTAATAGATTGCACGACAGCATAAAATTCCACATCATATGTACTGTATCTCATCTTTGCTCCTGATAACTTCTCGCTAAAGTATGCAATCGGACGTCCCCTCTGACTCAATACTCCTCTAATCCCAACCTTGGATGCATCCGTATGTAGTTCAAACACTAACTGAAAATCTGGTAATATTAGAATTGGTGCAGACGTCAAGAGTTCTTTGATTCGCTCAAAAGCAACCCCTGCTTCCTCCGTCCATGCAAACTGTTTACCCTTCATACAATCTGTAACAGGTGCCATCACACTACTAAAGTGTGGAATGAACCTCCGATAAAATGAAGCCAACCCGTGAAAACTACGAACTTCCGTTATCGTCTTGGGTTGCGGCCAATCTCTGATAGCTTCGACTTTACTTTGGTCAACCTGTATTCCTTCTTCCGACACAACATACCCCAGAAATAAAACACTCCTCGCCATAAAAACACACTTCTTTGTAGCAGCATAGAATTGTTCTTCACGGAGAATAATTAACACTTTCTTCAAATGCTGAACATGCTCTTCTGTACTAGCACTGTAGATCAGAATATCATCAAAGTAAACCACCACAAATTTCCCAATGTACGGCCTGAAAATTTGGTTCATCACCCTCATGAATGTACTCGGTGCATTCGATAGACCAAACGGCATTACCAGCCATTCATACAATCCTTCCCTCGTCTTGAATGCTGTCTTCCATTCGTCCCCTGGTCTAATGCAAATCTGATGATAACCGCTCTTCAAGTCAATCTTAGAAAAGATTACAGACCCACTAATTTGATCCAATAGATCATCAAGCCTCGGCATCGGAAATCTGTATCTGACAGTGATCTTATTCAATGCTCGACTGTCTGTGCACATCCTCCACGTTCCATCCCTTTTGGGTACCAATAAAGCTGGTACAACACAAGGACTTAAACTCTCCTGCACACGCCCCTGTTCATGCAATTCTTCCACTTGCCTCCTCGATTCTTCATGTTCTTTTGGACTCATTCGATAATGTGGTCTGTGTGGCAACACAGCACCTGGAACAAGATCTATCTGATGTTGTATATCCCTCAACGGTGGCAACTCCGTTGGTAACTCCTCTGGAAATACATCGTCAAATTCTTTCAAAACTGCCTTCGCTTCTTCCGAAATTTCAACCTCTTCACTGCTCTCTCGCCCAATCAACAAAAACACTTCAGGCTCCTCCTCTACTTCCTTCACTAACTCCTTCAAAGATAACAAAGTTTTAAGCTCTTCAATCTCCTCCAACTTGTTTTCCTTCTGTTGTCGCTTCTTTTGAACTAGAGTAATCTTTGTGCCTTCAAACATGAAACTGTAACTGTTGGTACGCCCATCATGTTGCACCGCCCTATCATACTGCCATGGTCTCCCCAGCAACAAATGACAGACATCCATATCTACCACATCGCACCAGATTTCATCCTTGTATTTCTTTCCAATTGAAAACTTCACACAAGCCCTTCGTCCAACTTTCACCTCCCCGCCTTTCCTCAACCAAGCTAGCTTGTATGGTTTCGGATGTTTCTCAGTCTTCAACGCCAACTTCCTCACAGCTTCTGAAGAAATTATATTATCACAGCTTCCAGCATCAATAACAAATTTGCAAACCTTCCCCAGAATGGTACATGTTGACTGAAAAATATTGCTCCTTAACCAACTACAATCCTCCTCTTGCTTTGGTGTTAAACAGGACCTCTTCATCATTAGATTATAACCTTCGTCTCCCGACACTTCTTCTTCCTCCTCATCAGGTGGTGAATTGGAACATTCAGCTTCTTCATCCTCATCCTCAACCTCCGCTATCATAGCTCTCTTCTTCGACTTTGGACATTCGCTACTTTTGTGGCCCATTTCTTGGCAATTATAACACTTGAAACCATTATTGACTTTCGCCTTCCCAACCCCATTCACAACTGGTTTCGCAACAGCTTTTGAAACATTAGAACTTCCACTAACACCCTTCACTTGATTATTGGAATTTGTAAACACACCACCTCCTCGTCGTCCCTGTTTCTCCCAAGCCAACGCTTTCTGATGTGCTTCCGCTACAGATCTAGGATCAAACATGTTAACCATATCCTGAATCTACATTCGCAATCGCCCAATGAATCTAGATGTCAGCTGCTCTTCCGTTTCCATAATATCATTCCTCGCAATAAGCTGATAAAATTCATCCGCGTAATCATTAACATTCTTTGTGCCCTGCCTCAAATTCTGCAAACGTTGATACATCAAAGACTGATAATTGTAAGGTAAGAACGTTGCTTTCATCAATTTCTTCATCTTCTCCCAAGATTCAACTTTTGACTTCCCCATTCGTTCACGTGTAAGTTTGGTTTGCTGCCACCATGCCAAAGCTCTACCCCTCAACCTTGTAGCAACCAACTTCACTCTATGATGTTCTGGAACTTCTTTGAAATCAAAAATCTCTTCAACATTAGCTACCCAATCCAAAAACTCCTCAGCTTGCATACCTCCTTTAAACTCAGGTATTTCCGTCTTCATCCCCGACTCCCACTTGTGATCATACTAAGAGTGATTTCTTCCTTGTCCTCATCCTTGTCCTCGAACACTACCACCATCATACTCCTCTTCAAAATCAGATGTATATCGTTGTCTATCTCGTCCACCCACATCTCTACTACCATCACGTCTTCCACCTTCATTCCTTCTATCTACATTCCTTCGTTCTCGATCATCCACGTTCCTCCCACGCCCTTGATCATTGTCAACACTTCTTTCTCGATTGGATTGTGGTGAGACTCTACTTCCCCCATGGTTAGATTCAGGTGAAACTCTTCTTCGATTTTGATTCATTTCTAACATCATCTTCTCTAATCAACCAATTCCTTCGTTAAGCTTTTCACTAAAGTTTTCATTGATCCTTTGCTCCATCTCATCAGCTTCTTCTCTTCGATACAAAGCTTCAACGTTTTGATGTCGATTAGCTCTTCTTGGCGGCATATTTGAAAACTTCACAAAACTCTTCAATTTAAACACAATTCGAACTTTGATCCAAAATGAAATGGATCGAAACTTCCACTTTTGTTGCAAATCGCGATGAACACGATGAACAAAATTCTCGGCCTCCAACACAAATTCGATCGAAACAACTTCGAACAAGCTCTACTAACTCGGCCGACTTGATTGGAGATGCTCGGTTCAACTTGATTTCTTCAAAACTCCAAAATGATTAGGCTCCAAGTCTCGATCTAGCTATGATTGGCTAGAACAAGCTCTGATACCAAATGATGCAGCGGCGGAATACAAAAATTGATGATACGATGAACGTAGCAATCGGTGGATTGAGAAATACTGAAATGCCCAAATTCATTGATCCGAAGATGCCGAATTCTAGCTATCTCTGACACGTTGATCGCGCACGATGCCGTGAGAGAAGATCTACAATTCTTCGAACGTTGATCAAGCGCACTTGATTCCGTGAATTGGTTTTAACAATCGTTGATTCGAGCGCACTCGAATAACCGAAAGAGGAGATAGGAGATTACACTCGACTACCAATTTGGCAAAAGCACAAAGCTAACAAAACAAGAGTTTTATTTCAAATCAACTAAAAAACTATTACAAATGGCACCACCGGCCTATTTATAGAAGTTACAAAACAAAACAAAATTCTGTACAACTCTTAAGTCGGAACCGACTTATCACGAACGACTCAAAGAAGTACAGACGACATACGACTTACAAACAGACGACATACGAAACAGACGACATACGAAACAGACGACATACGACTTAAAGAAATACAACACATAGTACATAGCGACTTAACAAAACAACACATACATCACAAATTTACAACACTTAAGTCGTTTACGACTTATAACCTGCGACTTAAAACATGCGACTTAACATCCTCCGCATCTTAAAGAATCAACGGCCTAGAATGAGGCGGCATAAGAATCTACGATTTCCATCTTCAGCGACTTAACTTAGGTCGGTAACGACCTAAAAATACGTAGCGACTTAAGAGGTAGCCAGTTTCACACGACTTACGACTTAAGGACTTCACGAGTTAAGAATCTTCAGCGACTTACGACTTAACAGTTCACCAACTCGGCCGACTTAGCATATATGCCGACTTAAAGAACAGACGTCTTAAAAACATGCGAGTTACGACATAAGAACCAGACGACTTATCAAATAATGACCTAACATATAGGTCGGTAACGACTTAAGACTTGGCTTTAGCCTTAGAACTTCTTCATGCGACCTAGCTTAGGTCGTAACTCCACTTCGCGACTTTCCATAGGTCGTATCTCGTCCCAGTTCATCCTTGTTAGGTCGGAGACGACTTAAGCCTTCATTTTCCTTAAGTCGTGGAAGACTTAAGCTTTCAGTTTCCTTAGGTCGTAGACCGCTGGAGTTAAGTTGTGGACGACTTATGTCTTCAACTCCGATAAGTCGTGGGCGACTCATGCCTTTGCCTTGGTTAAGTCGTAGACGACTCATGCCATTTTTGTTAAGTCGGTCACGACTTAGACCTTCAATTTCCTTAAGTCGGTCACGACTTAGTACTTGGCCTGCATCAAATAGACACCTTATTAACTTGAAAATAATAATTCTATTTTATAGACATATCCATTTAAGAATCTATTTATAACTATATATGTATTTAAGTTGTTTTTAAATAAGGAGGGGTCGTCACAGTTGGTATCAGAGCTTTGATTTGGTTTGAAATCATCTCAAACCAAAAATCAAAAAAACCAGTAAAACTCTCAAGTTCAAATGCCTGAAACCATATTTCAAACCAAATCAAAGCTCTGATACCAACTGTGACGACCCCTCCTTATTTAAAAACAACTTAAATACATATATATATTTAAATAGACACCTTATTAACTTGAAAATAATAATTCTATTTTAAAACCCACTTATATCTATATTTATTTAAAACAAAGTAAAAAAATTCAAAATCTCCTCATTTAAACTCTAATAGGCTGTGATATTCAAACAAGATATGTTTGTTTAAACATTAACTATGATTTAAAATTATTTTTAAGTATAATAAGTTTGAATAAAATCTGGAAAATCAAGAAATACAGTTGGTAAATTCATTTTTTTAATATTATTTATAAATGATTTTAAAAGCTTTTAAATTAAATTTCCTAAATAGATAAATACAAATAATAACTAGACAGGTGTTTATAACTGTCTAGTATGTGTTGTATTTATCTATTAAGGAAATTTAATTTAAAAGCTTTTAAAATCATTTATAAATAATATAAAAAAAATGAATTTACCAACTGTATTTCTTGATTTTCCAGATTTTATTCAAACTTATTATACTTAAAAATAATTTTAAATCATAGTTTATGTTTAAACAAACATATCTTGTTTGAATATCACAGCCTATCAGAGTTTAAATGAGGAGATTTTGAATTTTTTTACTTTGTTTTAAAACCCTGTAAAATAAGAACAGGGGATATATATGTATACAGACATCCACACTTAACTACTTCATATTAATAAACATGCAAGCCTAATTTTCACTCATGCAAACAATTATCACAACATTATTTCATACATCCATCACATGCAACAAGTTAAAACAGGTTAAAGTTTGTTTACTCACTGGAAAACTAGAACAGAGGAGCAGTTTATATATATACAGATATATTCACATATAATCAAAGCAATACATATATATCTAGATAAAATCAATCATTAATTAATTACAAACCTTTAATTAATTAATTACTCATTAAATATTACTCATCCTTGATTAATTATTCATTAATTTCATAAAGTAATTATCCTTTAATTAATTTCACAAATTAATTATTCTTAACCATTAACTATAATTAATTACATTGACCCTTAATTAATTACATTAATTAATCAAAAGGAATTACTTAATGGGAAGTAATTGAAGTATGATTACTTAGTAAAAGTAATTAAGGATTTAATTATTTGGTGTAATTAATAAAATTAATTAAGAAGTTAATTAATTAAGGTAAGTAATTACAGGATGATAATTACTGTTTATGATCATTAAGTAATTTCCTTTTAGTTTAAATGTAAATAAAAGCTTTTTAACTTAATTAATTAGTATATAAATTTGATAAGTATTTATAAACTAATTAATTAAGTTAAAAAGCTTTTATTTACATTTAAACTAAAAGGAAATTATATCAGATTAGTGGATCTAGAGAAAGAAGAGTTGGTGTAGCAGCTCAGGAATTTTTGGAAATGGATTGGTCATATCTAGTTCTCAAGTTTGGATTCTGCTGTAAGGTTGTGTGACCGAGTCGGATGGGTCACTAAGATTTTATGGATCTGATGAATCATGTTTTCCGAATATGTGTATCAAGTTGTGCTCGAGTTCATCAAATCTTTAATTACCTTCTAATTAATTAAAGATTAATTATTTAATTAATTAGAAGGTAATTAAAGATTTCTCCTTCGGGAACATCCATAGATACTGCGTCTCATCACACAGCTGCTCCTTCCCGAAGTTGCCAAGATACCATTTTACCAGGTTTTCAAATTGTAAAGGAAACATGTTTCAGGTTTTAAGATTTTTGAAAGTAAATTTTGTACAGATTTTAAAAGCAAACAAAATCCAAGTTTTAAATTTTAAAATAAGACAATTTTTAGAATTTTATTCTTAAAACAAATTTCTTTTATATAATAAAAGTTTATTTCATTTTTGGGTGGATAAAAGTTCTATAGTTTATTTTGACTTAAAATTAATTAAGCTTTGTTTTCTTAAGTCTATTTTGAAATAAAATTTAATAGTCTAATTAAGAAGCTAAATGGTTTATCTTAAAATGGGGATAAATAAATAAGTTTATATTGCTTTCTTTGTGTAAAGAATATTATTTGATATTATATTTTATCCGTTGCGAATGTGAGATTCTGAGTTTTGGTGTTTCTGTTTCTTCTTCTTCTTCTACCTCTTTCTTCTTCTTTTCCTAACTATCCGGAATTTTCAGGGTCGAAAATTCCGGGTCGTTACAGTTGGTATCAGAGCAGATATACAGATATACAGACATGCACACAAGTATCAGCCTACATATATACATGAAATTTCATTTACACGACCATGCAAAACATATCTCATATCATACATTCAAGAATCATCACATGCATCAGGATAAAAACAGATTTAAGCTTTAAAAAGAAAAGTTTACTCACCTTTATATAGTTAGAACAGAAAAATAGGACTGGGACTTGAATGTTGATCATTGAACCGCTGTTTGGTTTAGATTTGTAACTTGATTTGTGATGCAACTTGAATTGGAAACTGATCCGAGATTTTAATTAAAGCCTGATCCTTGCATTGCATTTCCAGGTTAAAAACTGAAGCTTTGATTTATTGTTTGAACAGGTTTTGATTTTCCTTTATTGCTTTCTTTGAGTTATATAAGTATATATAATAAAATATAAATAAATAAACAAATATAATATAAGTAATATAAAGGATAAATACATTATATAATAAAAATTATCATGCTAAAGACAAGTGTTAAGATTTTAACACACAAAGTAACAAATGTAAATCATTTAACTTAAGAAATGAACCAGGATGGACTGGTTGAGACATCGAGTTATAAAAGTATTTTTATAAAACTATTTGGTAATATTATGTAGTTTTAAAAGTGTTTTGAAATTTATATAATAAAAAGAGTTAAGAGTTAAGATGTCTAAGGAATAATTTAACTGATAATCAACATTATAATAAAATTCTTGCTTCGTTCCTTTTCGAGGACGAAAAGATTTAAAGGGGGGAGGAATGTGATAACCTAGGATTTTTCGGACATCTGTTAATTGATAATTAACTGGATTGAATTAATAAAATACTGATTTATAAGTGAACAAATAAATCTGATAATTTAAAAATATCTGGATGTATATAAGTGGGTTTGAAACTATAATAAATGTTGAATTAAATATCTGTAAATGATGAATCTTATAGTAAATTTATAAATATATAAGTAGTTATGTGCAAACTTTATAATGTTGAAAATTTTAAGTGTGTGTGTGTGTGTATATATATATATATATGTTTTGTGATTTGAAAGCATTGATTTGAATTCAATGTAATAATTTTCAAAGGTTATTTAAAGTTAAAATCTATATTTTAAAACATTAAGGATATATATATTTATAATAGCTTAAGCTAAGAGTTAAAGGTTTAAAATACTTTCTTTAAAAATATATATATATAAATAGTTTAAGCTTAAAATGGGGATAAATAAATAAGTTTATATTGCTTTCTTTGTGTAAAGAATATTATTTGATATTATATTTTATCTGCTGCGAATGTGAGATTCTGAGTTTTGGTGTTTCTGTTTCTTCTTCTTCTTCTACCTCTTTCTTCTTTTTTTCCTAACTATCTGGAATTTTCGGGGTCGAAAATTCCAGGTCGTTACATAATTATTCACTTGGCCATAGGATAGAAAATTATATACGGACACCAGATTGGTTAAATTAAACGATTTTAAAAACTTTGATTTGAAATTATTTAAATGATTTTGATTTTAAGAAATAAAATCGTATTTATGGAAATGGAATCATTTTTGAACTCGAGCTTGAAATGTTAAAAAACGAACTTGTCAATCGGAATTATTTAAAGAATCGGGTTTGAAATTTTGAAGTTATAATCGAGTAACCACTTGAATTTCGGGAAATGGTTTGTTTTAAAAAAAGATTCGAACTCTTATTCGAACTTTGAATATTGATAAGTAAAAGTGATATAAAACGATATTTTGAAATTAGGCTCGGAATTGTATTTTACTTGAAGATTTGGATTTTTAAATTGGATATTTAAGGTTAATTGGATTTAAGTGTTTTGAATCGATATTTTGATAATCGAACTCGAAAACTCGAAATTGATATAAATAGAAATGGTTTTAATTGGGAATTGGAATGGTTTTAATCTGGAATTGGAATTGAAATTAATTTGGAACTGGAATTGGAATTAATTTGGAATTGGAATTGAAATTAATTTGGAATTGAAATTGAAATTAATTTGGAATCGAAGTAAAATTCGACTTGAACTCGGAATTGAATCGATTAAATCGAAATGGAAATTGGAATTGATTTGAATTGGGAAATTTGGAATTGAATCGGTTTGACTTTGAAACTATTTTCAAATGAATTATTTTAGTATGAACGGTTTAAAATCTATCTTCTTTAAATATTCATATTATTTTGATTTTCTAAACTATTTTACTATATAAACCATTTTTAATACTCAAACTATTTTCTATGAAACTATTTTAACTATTTAACTATTTTAAAATTATTTAAACTATTTTCTAAAAATTCAAACTGGTCAAAAGGGTGAAATGTTTATATTTAAATCTTGGATTTAAATGCAAATTGGGTTAAAGTAAAGTTAAAACTAAATTGTAATTCGAATCAAAATTTTGAAGTGAAATCGATATATCGAACCGAATTGACATTTTAAAGTAAAATATGATTTGTGAAGCGAATATAATGATTTCGAAATGGATTTGATTTTTGAAGCGAATATGATATTTTGATATCAAGTACGAACTGTTTTCGAAATGTAAAAGAACCAGCCGATGTGTAAAACGACGTTTGGTTGTTAAGGAGATCGGGGCCTCTTATTGGCATACTCCCTGTCAATATTGGAACCACTTTAACAACTGTGTACGTGGAGTGATGGTCCAGAATGAAGTGGTTGGATTTGGCGTCCTTTGCTGGATTTGAAGAAAGAGAATGATGATGGATTGGCCTGACACTTGTGTCAATTTGAAATGACTAAAACAGGAGCCGTACCGGCCAATGAGGTTAGCTACCTCTAGCGGACACACTTCTTCGTATTACTATCATGACATTGTGATTGATTGGTGCGTACCCTTGGATTTTGGGAGTGTTGGACGCAGTGGGCCGTTAGGGGTTACCACCAGTAGGGAAGGATAAACTGGTAGTATCCTACCTTGGGCATTGCCTCACGTGCCTTTTCATACTTTTATCCTTATACGAGACCCCTACGATTTTGGTTTAGTGTTGTCGTATCACGGCGCATCCCTATCCACCGATGGTTTACTGGTGTTTTATATGCAAACTATATGACAATGCTTAAAAACACGTTAAAGGGGATCAATGTAAAGCCTTAACGCTATTTTAATATTTATTTTGCTGATTAGACATTATATATATAGCATATTCTACTACATATAAATATTTTGATGGATCCTTAAGAGATGGAAAATCCCGTAACATCTCTTGAGTAATTGTACGCACGTTATACACCGGATAGGAGATGTAAAACCCCATAAACATATCTGACGCCACAACACTCATGTTATATGCGAAATCGCTTTGACTCACATAAGAATATTTTAGTCCTGACTCGAGTGTTTTTTCTTTTCATTACGCTCGGGTCAGCCCTGAGTTTTTAGCTTATTGAAGATTTATTCTGGAGGATGAAGACGAAGATTTGGTATATTATTACTATTAGTATTCCTGCACCATGTTATCTGCTACATTATTTTATTTATCCCTGTTGTATATATAACTCTGATAAATGTTGTACAAATTATAATCAAATGTATAATATAAACAGCTTCATGAACTGTTGATTTGATTGTTATATTTTATTGTTCCGCTGCGAGATTCGGTGTCTGTTTTCTTCTTCTTTTCTTATTTTTCTTAGATAATCCCAATGATTATCTATGTTCTGGATTGTTTAAGTTGGACATGTGTGGATTATTGTCGATTTAAACCTTCCGAAATGTGGGTCGTCACAATGTATGACTTATAACATCACCTTTTGAGACCAACCGAATCACAGGATTGAGTTTCCTCTCAAAAGAGCTAGCCATCTAATAAGTACATATTGTGATATAATAGATAATGTCTAGGATATAGAATATAATTAAGAAATAGCTATGGCGCGTGTATATCACAACAATAACTAGGTATGCAATCAATAACTGCTAAGGCGCATTCACATAATTGTGTAGGTTTTCCATGGATATCTCCTTGGATATAATTCGACTTTGATCTCCTACACAAGGATTCGAGATATCCTTCTGAGCAGCATACATCTCTAGGGAATGTACCATAGGAAATACATAGTTATTCCATGCCCAAACACATGGCTCCTAATGAAGCACTCCCGCATGCATATCCGTGAGTAACACTAGATTGAGTCTTCTACAACCTTGGGTTATCTAAACCCCTTGGCTATGCATCTTACCTCTAGTTTCTATCATTACCGATAGTGAAGTCAGGTTTAACATCTCAACACACGAGCCATCATCACTCGATCATAACACAAATCCCCAAATGTATTCCAACATCCCAAGCAGATCACGAATCTCTACATGGATTCGAACATCTCAAACAGATCACAAACCTCTTCCAAAGCATAGACCACATATATGGTTTGGTAGTGGTTATGTTTTCGAGTCATCTCATATAAGCACACTCTCCCGCTTACCGAGCACTCCAAAACCAATCGATAGAATTTCGGTTAACCCAACCCCGATTCTTTTGGAAACAAACAAACAATACATAAGGGTGGAGATCATCTCCTAACAGGACAGAATTCCTTATCATTTTCCCTAGAAGAGTAAGATGAGTTTATACTTAGGTTATATCATCATCGAGTGAATAATTGCACCGTATAGTTTCTGTGTTTCTTCTAGATATTTCCTAAGTTAATTTTGGTCAAATTCAACAGTAATGAGAACGATCGTATATAGAAACTAAGTCGTATACTGATCACATTTTCGACCTTCTCAACTTTCGCTATTACTCGATCAAGAGTGAAGTCCGTTAGGTTAGAGCACTATTGTTTCTACACCCTACTTGGATCATCATTCTTAACTCTCATAGATAGAAACAAGTCTACTTTGTCTGTTTTAATGCTGTACACGACTAAATACTTAAACAAGTAAACACACAAAGCATGATTAATTCACACAAGGCACGATCAAGTCACACAAATGACTTCTAATCTCTTTTTTATTTAATTAATACTTTATTAATTAAACCTCTTTTATTAGTAAAACTCCTTTTATATAAATAAGCTTCTTTCATTAATCAAAACTTCTAATTAATTAAACTCCTAACTAATTAAACTCCTAATTTATTAAACTCCTAATTAATTAAAATCCTAATTAATTAAAACTTCTTTATTAATTAATACTCCTTTATTAACTAAAACTTCCTTTATTAATTAATATTCCTTTATTAATTAAAACTTCTTATTTAATTAATATTCCTTTATTAATTAAAACTTCCTTATTTAATTAATATTCCTTTATTAATTAAAACAGCCTTCATTAATTAATATTACTTTATTAATTAAAACGTCCTTCATTAATTAATATTCTTTATTAATTAAAACTTCCTTATTTAATTAATATCCCTTTATTAATTAAAACTTCCTTTATTAGTTATATTTATTTATTAATTAAACTTTCTTATTAACTAAAACTCCTTTATTAATTAAAACTTCCTTTATATATTTGTACATATATTTAATTTCTCTTTATAAAAGATATATACTTGTATTATACTATTTCACTATTCAATTATACTCTTTTCAATAAGTATTCATATACTTAACTAGATTTTATATGTATATTCACAAATCACTCAAAAAATTTACTCCCTTTAAAATATAATCAAAGAGGTTAAAAACAAATGTTATTCAGACATTGTTATTATAAACCCCTTCTCTATTTTATATTTTAAATATATATTTTTTCTATCTTTATTCCAAAAGATTCCATACTTGTTATTATCTTTAAAATTTCATTACTAAATATCCAAGTATATTCATAATCATATAACAATATTTTTCCACTTTAAAATATAATTCAAGGGTTTAAAAACAAATTACTGGAACATTGTTTACTACAAACCTAAAACACTTCACCCTTAATAATTATCTTTAAAACTCTCTTAAAAAGATCTAATTACTTTTATAAGGGTTAAGGACAAGTGTTACTTAAACATTGTCACAACAAGCCCAAAACCATTCACTTATAATTACCTTAAAATATTCCTTATTTAAGCCTTAATTATATTCCTAATTATTGTCGTAATTGTAGTCCTAATTATTTTTACTTATTTTTTTTGAGAGTGACGGGTGTGTAGCGTGAAACTACACAGCCGGTTAAATAGTTATATTATATAGTACTGAAGAGGTCGATCGACAAGCCCGATCGATGGCCAAAAAATAGGTGTGAAGCAACAAACTGTAATAGAAATACTAGAGTATCATAGACTATTACATATTAACTGTAGTACGTGATATCCCCCTGTAGACTAAGACTATATCTCCGGAGATGCAGTGGTGCTTCCCTGGGATTCTACTGGCTGGGCGCTGCACTGTGGGAGACTCAGGCGGAAAGGCGCAGAGTGACATTGACCTGTTATAGAGGAGAAAATGTGAGTGATAATTCTATAGGTTCCTTCGAAATGTCGTGTTGGTTTCCCAAATACAAGGGCATTCCTCTCTTTCTAAATGCACCGGCTAAAGGTTGATATGAAGGTGTCCATCAGCGGACTCTGCTGATTAAACTGCCAATATTCGAAGTGAGAGGTCACGCTGGGAATAAACCCCAGAAGATAGGCACTAGTTGCTGCCCAAATTGAGTAGGAGAAATCACATTCGAAGAAAATGTGAGTTACTGATTCGTTCTGAGTTGAACAAAAGACGCAGCGCGGATCAATGGGGATGTTGAGTCTGTCTTTGGTATTGATTCTGTCAGAAATTAAGCACCATTGGAAAAAGGCTATACGAGGTGGAAGGTTGCAATGCCAAACTCTGGGGAAGGAGAAAAGGTGACCGGGGTGGATTAGGTATTGATAACAGGAGGCGACTGAGAATCCTTTGGAAGGTGCAAGGGCCTAGAGAAAGAGGTCTTGACTGTTGGAAGGACGGATCGACAGGAGGGTATTTGTGGCGGAGAGAAGTTCAGGAACTAGGTCTGCATCGAAGATGGAAGGCGGGCAAAGGTGTTCAGGACCTAGGGTGAGATAGTCTTCAACTGTTGCATTGGGAAGGGCGGCGTGTGAGAAGAGGTTGGGTAGTAGTTTAGCGAGGGGCAATTGTCCATACCAGGTATCTAACCAGAATAGGCACCTGTTGCAGCTTTCGACTTTAACCTGGAACAGTGCTTTGACTCTAGGTAGGGTTTGAAGGACCCCCGACCAGAAAGGGGATGGGTGGGACCGGGTGGTGAGGTGGAGTGCCAAGTGAGGGTTTGAATGATAATGCTGACATAAGATCCACGATTTCCAGATGAAATTTCCAGGTGTGAGTAATCTCCAAAGCCATTTGGATAGCAACGCCTGATTGAATGTGCGAAGGTCAGTAATCCCTAGCCCACCATGATTGCGGTGCAAACACACCGTCTTCCAGTTGACCAAGCATTTTGCGTTGCCTCCGTTCCAAAGGAACGAGCGTCTGATTGAGTCAATTTTCTTGATAACCCAGGATGGAAGCTTGAGGAAGGACATCCAGTATGAGGGGATAGCTGATAGGACCGATTTGACTAGGACAAGACGACCTGCAGAGGATAACGAGTGTGCCTTCCAGGTTGAGAGTCTGGATTCAATTCTGGAAATGAGGGGAAGCCAGTCGGCGCGGTGGAGATTGGATGGGCGGATAGGGATGCCTAGATAGGAAATGGGGAATAAGGCTAGGTTGCAATTGAGCAGGGTTGAGATTGTAGGACCGAGGTTAGCGGAGTTGCCTAGCATGATGATGGAGCTTTTGTTGAAATTGATAGAAAGGCCGGAGATTGTTTCGAAAACATATAGCGCAACCTTGAGGCAATGGATGTGGTTGATGTCGGTGGAGGCGAATAGGATCGTGTCATCTGCAAATTGAAGGTTAGACACAGCTAAATCAGAGTTTTGAAGCTGGATACCTTTAAAAAGATCATTGTTCGAGGCAAGCTTGATCATCTGGTTGAGCACATCCGCTACCAGGACAAAGATTAGGGGAGAGAGCGGGTCCCCTTGTCTCAGACCCCTAGCTGATTTAATGTGACCACCAGTAGAGCCATTGATTGAAATGGATGAGATACTTGTGTTGAGTATCGCTTCAATCCACCCACACCATTTTGTCGGGAAACCCCTATGCTTCATAAGGTCCAAGATGAAGTCCCAGTGTACCATGTCGAAGGCTTTGGAGAAATCTAATTTTAGAAGGGTTCCAAGGGTTGATGTTCTATGGCAGTAGGAGACAACTTCTTGGGTGGCAGCGACACAATTTAAAATGTTTCTGCCTTGTATGAAGGCAGACTGTTCCGCCCCTACCAGAGGATCGATGACTGCTTGGAGTCTATTGGCAAGAACCTTCGTGATGATTTTGAAAGTGGTGTTTAGGAGACTGATTGGTCTGAAAGCGGGTAGGGTGTTGGCGCCTGGGGATTTGGGGAGACTGATTATTTTTACTTATATCCACACTAATTTAACAAATAATGTATTTTTACTTAATTTTACAAAACCATTTATTTTAACTTAAGTATTATGATCCAAATCTTCCTTTACTTATTTATAAAAGACTTAACTTATTTTTTCCAACTTATATATTTACAAAAAACCTTTTTAAAATGATGTATATATTTATATGTATACTAATTTATTTATAAGCTAATATAATTAATAAAATTCTAAAACAATTTAAAAAATATTATATTACATAAGCTTTTTTATACTTTAATAAAAATCTTTAACTAATTTTTTAAACTATATATATTTAAAAATACTTTAAAAATACTTAAAATATGGTTCAAAACATAAATTTAAATATCACTTAAAAATACTTATTTTATAGTTTAATTAAAAACTATAAAAAGCATGTTTTATAATTTAAAAATTTTTACTTTAAAAATTCATAAATAATTACTAAAAATATATCTAAATTTTAATATTTTCCAATAATAAGTACACTTATAGTACTTATTAAAAATAAAAATAAACCCCTAGGATGTCTGTAACAACCCAGAATTTCCGTCATTTGAAATTCATATATTTAATTAATTTTAAATATTAACAAGTAAGAATTTTAAGCCGAATGAATTTAATTTCGGATATGGAGATTTAATTGGATGATTAAATCGATAATTTAATATTTGAAATTCCAAAAATAATTGTTAATCGGGTTTAATGTGTGTAAAAATGATTTATAAAGTTATATTAAATCATATTGAGGTTATAACGATGTTATAGAACTTTTAAAATTGAATTAAAAGTTAAATTGTGAAAATTGAATATTTTAATATTTAATTGACGAGTGAAAATGACCATTTTTCAAACAGTCTCGGATTTCGACGAAACTAGTTTCATCGGATCCGTAATGTGAAATTATTGTAAGATTTCAAATTTCGTGTCAATCGAAGTTGTCGTTTGTCCGGGGCAAGCCAAAACGCATCGAAATCGGTTTAATCGATTTAATTTAAAATTGATCATTTGTTTCCGTAACTCGCACAGACGATCGAATTAGCTCCCGAAACATGTTCCATTGTGTCCAGAACGCGGGGTAAACCTTAGAAACGTCAGCCGGCACGCTCGATTTCGAGTTCGGAAAATTTTCGGTGAATAGTGTTTTGCAAAATTTCTATATAAGGACCTCAACAATTCATTTTGCAATCAAAACCCTAGGGTTTCGTGGCCGCCTCTTTCAGAAACAATGGCCGAAATCATCTCATATTCCTCCTCTAATATCTCCCAATCCACAAAACGATTCCAAAAATTATCAATTGCAACTTTGTAGATCGCGACGAGATCTATCATTTCAACGGCTATGTTCGTAAATAGCGCGATGGATCATCGGCAAATCAAGCTCAAACGTGCGTCATTCCATCACGTTTTTTGAGGGGACTGGTTGATCGAGATCCATGTCCCTCTGGCCGTGGGTAGGTGGGCTTGTGGGCTTCGTAGTGGTAACCTTTGATCGACGTGAAGTCGAGTATTGGTGGTGCGAAAATTCGAATGATATAGTCGGCTTTGGGTTCATTTGCATGCGTTCATCCTGGGCTGTTCATGTGCGTGCGTGATTGAGGAAGAAGGGGTCATCGGCCCAGATTTGCTTTGCAGGAAACGAACGACAGATCTGTAGCAATGGTTTAAAAATATAAAGAAAATGTAAATTGTTTTATATTATAAATTTGTACGATGTTTAAAATACGATATCTTGTTCATACGAGGTCAGAATTTGACGAAACGAATTGCGTTGGCTATGTTTGGATGAGCAATACTCAATGGAGCTGATTTGGAGTCGATCGGAGCTAGTGTAAATTTTGAGTAAAATTAAACGTCTGTTTAATTTTATCCGAAATAAAACGCTGCAACCGTTTTAAAAGAAAAGCTGAGAACTTCTCACTCAATCGAATGTTTTGTTTCGATTTAAATTTTAAATAGTTAGATTTAAAATTGTTGATAGTGTTTATTGTGATGATTGAATGATGATTGCTATTTATTGTGTTAAATAGACCCTATACGCCGTATATTAAATGGAGATTATTTATTAAAAACATATACCGCGATATTTCACATTAAAGTGGAATTGGTATTATATATGTATATAGCAATATATATATATATATATATTGGAATATGTATATATTGGAGTTGTTGATTTCTCGCATTGTATAGCGGATGAGACCCTATTGCGCCGCATAATAGCGGATAATATTTATAAATTCCATATACCGCGATAATTTCACTGTGAAGTGAAATTGGTATTGTGCTAACATCTGTGGATGCAGGGAAATAGGTTGGAGGGATCCAACTAGATTCCTCAAACATTTGAATTTATTTCATATGTTGTGTGTTGAATTATTTATAATCGCCGTGTGATTATTTATTTATAATCTGTGAATGATTATATCTGTGATTGAATGTGTTGAAGGCTGTAATCTAGTCGAATGTATTTTTGGTATCGTTGGATACCAGAAATGAATAAATTGGATTTTTGAAATTAAAGTTGAAATTTTAAGTAAATTCTTTTGAAAGAATTGGTTGAATTTAAAAGAAGGATTTTAAAGTATAAAGTTGATTTTTCGAAATCTTATCGAATTATTTCTAAAATATGGTAAAGGATTTTTATAAATGGATTTTGAATAGTATTATTCGAAAGTTGGAAAATATATTTAAAATGGAATTTTTAATGGTTTGGAAGAGATAAATGAATCTATGTTAAAAGGTAATTAATTTCTAGAAATCAATTTATAATTGTTTTGGTATTTGAAAATAAATCTTTGGGAAATCGATATGAAAATTTATTTGATGATTGAATGAGAAAATTGATTTGTGTTAAAATGAATTTTTGAAATCAATTTGTAATTGATTTGGTGTGAAGTAAATTTTGAAATCAATTTGTAATTGACTCGGTGTTTGAAATAAATGTTTGGAAAATAAATTTGGGTTTTGAAACAAATTTGGAAATCAATTTGAAAGTTGATTTGGAGTTAAAATGGATATTTGGAAATTTAATTTCACAATGGAATTTGTAAAGGAAAGGGAAATTTATTTTAAAAATAAACATTGATTTTTTTTTGAAGTATGGAAATAAATTTACAATTTGGAATGTAAATTTGAAATAAATAGATAAGGATTTATTTAATTGGTTTAAATGGACCATTTTGATGTGAAGTGTGAAATATGATTTGAAATTGGTTTTCAAATGTGAAGTGTGAAATATGATTTGAAATTGGTTTTCAAATGTTAAAGCGTGGAAAAATATATATCTTGCGAAGATATTTTGAAATTTAATAATTTGGAAAAAATTATTTAAATTGGATGTTTGCTGTGAATGTTATTGATAGTTAAATAACCGACTATCAATATTTTCCTTTGAAATGGCACTTGATTTGTTTTTAAAACAAACGCTCACTATTCGGGTTAGCCGGGAAAAGACCTTTGTGTCATATAACCCATTCCGAATTAGTAATACGACAATATGGATCGTATTGAAGACTAGATATTTTTGAAAATGAAAGGACAACCTGTCGAATGTCTCTGCACCGAGTTTCTCCGGTATACAGATTTATATCACTCTTCTTGTGATGGGAAGTCCGGACGTGATTAGAAATTATCCGGATTGCAAGGGCTTCTTTGGAAGTGCCTTTGGTTCCGTTCGATCCCGGAATGTACTTGTATGGATGTGTGTCTGACGTTACACTTTGAGATGTAAAGCAGGTTTCTATCAAATACATTTCTGTTGGTGGCGGAGAATTTATTCTCTTAGCTTAACACCCTTCTCTGAGACGTACGAGATCAGAGGTTATGTAGTTGATGGTTACTAGTGATACATTCCCAATTTGGTAATGTGGCACACGAAGTGCTGTTGATCATTTGTTAGTCAAAGCGTTGCTTTGTGAAAAAGCGTTGCTTTGTGGAAAAGCGTTGCTTTGTGAAAAAGCGTGGCTTTGTGAAAAAGCGTGGCTTTATGAAAAAGCGTAGCTTTGTGGACGAGACTTCGTCGAGCCTCACAACCCAGTAATGGTCGAAACAGGAATGTTGCGGCAAAGGTTTGTAGGGGTAGCACCCCTAGGGTATGCCATTTCCTTCTGGATAAAAGGTGATATCATGGTATGGAGCCCATATATTTTACCTATGTTGATGCTGCAGAGTTATTATACTTTGTGGTTGTTGCTTTGTGATTGAGGATCCTCGGATAAAGGTCGGTGACGACCGGGGGATGGCATAGCTTGTGTGTTAGTTACCTAGTTACAGCTCGGTTAGAGCGTGAGGTAGCGTCGGCCTTGTGTTTGCAGAGATCCGGTTAGGATCCGGGGCGTCTTTCCAGAGGCGTTTTCTATTTCGGTGTAAGGAAGTTCCTTTGCCTGACCATTTGTTGGAAATCCAAAGAAACAATAGGAACCCTGTACGGTTTTAGTTGTATTACCTGCTATGGAATGTGGCGGTAACCTGCTATTGAACGTAGTAGCTATAGTAGGCATACAATAATGGTTGTATGCTGGCTAAGATTAATATTATATTTTTGAAATGGTTTTCGACACTATGCACTAATGATAATAATATCGAATGATTTTGCATAATAAGCATTTTTGACTATCATAAGAAGAAATCTCCTCCAATTCTGCGTTTGCATTGTGTGTGTGGCGGGAGGTCTTATGGTAGTTTCATTTTCCAAAAGCATTACGAAATTGTTTTGTTTTCTTTGTGAAGATAAACTGTTTTAGTTCTCACACCAGTCACCATGACTGACCTGGAGTTTATTGTTTCCTTCCTAAACTCTGGGTGCCCATGATTTTCCACACGGGCAGTCTAGAGTCAGGTTATCAGGTCATTCTGGATTCAGGAGATGCTGTGGAGCTCAGTGGCGAGCTGGATGGCGAGACGTATCACTTGTATGATAGTATTATTCCGCCGTGTATTCTGTATGAGGACAAGTTCATATAACTGTCCAATTATGTTGTATATTGTTGTTGTAAACTCTAATGATGATGTAATGTATAAAATGATATAGTTCTTTGATTTAAAGATTATTCATTTATCTATTATATGTTGTTCCGCTGCGAATGTGAGATTCTGATATTGATTCTGTTTCTGTGTTTTTCTGTTCTCTTTCTTCTGTCTTCTTCTACCTCTTCTTTTTCTTCATAACAATTCGGTTTTCGGCATTCGATTGCTCCGCAGTTGATATAGTGGACGTATTAATGTCGATTTTCGAGCGACGAAAAATCGCGTTCGTTACAATGTCTTTCAAAGTTGACTTTAAAAATCATCGAACACAAGGCTTTTTCAAAGTGCATCTATAGCGACCCTTTCGCTTCTACTTTCACAACTTTATTCTATTATTTCTACAACTTTCCCAACCAATTCCTTGCTATCCAAAACACTTCTAGAAGTTTAGAGCACAACAACAATATATATTTTCACAATATATTCATTTTAATCATATGATAAATACATGGGATTTCAAAGTGCATTTATAGTGACTATTTCATTTCAAACATTCACAACACTATTCTACTTTACATTATCAAACATGAAAACAACAAGTCATGGCCATGATACATGTTTTAGAGGGTTATAAGAGTGATTGTACTACATATGATGTTATCACTTGCTTTCCAAAGCAAGGCGGAGTTCAAAAGTAATAACTTGCATTGTTCTCTATTTTAAAATTTCTATATTTTTTTATTTTTTTACAAGGCTAGCCGACTTTATTATGTGCCATCCACATATATAAATGAATCAGGAACAAGTGTTTGGCACATGAGCCAGATCAGCTTTAAAGAAAAAAAAGAATAGGAAGTTGGAAAAATGCCAACCTATTAGAGACACGATCTAGTCCTCCTCCAGAGAGGAAGAACCTCTCCCCTCATGATCATCATCCGAAGATTTTGGTTAAATAACATGAAGAAAACTAGAAAAAAGTGACGCTAAGGTAGGAATGTAGTCCGCATAGTACGAGTAGTAAAGATATTTCCTATTCCACGAATCATCCGATAATAAAATGTTATTCTCGTCAACAATTCGCCCCAGAATTATGAGTGTTGAACCATCATCCTCCACATGATAAAATGGTGCATAAACTCACTCAAATCTAAGCCAAACCAAGATGTAAACAATCTCACTACGAGTGCAAAGCGTTAACCGTGTCTCGATTGGACCTCCTATGCTAGAGATATGAATTAAATACGTATCGAGAATAATTAAAATAATTAACTAACTTAATTTTTTTTATTAATTCCCTTAGTCCCCTCTAATTCTTCTTCCTAAATTTCCTGTGCATGTGCACATGTATCCATGCATTCCTTCTCTCCTCGATTTTTGGCTCTACGCTCAACGAATCGCTAACTCCATTGCATCACACTACGCGAGCTCTTTAGACTGTCACCTACATGAAGACTCCGACCTCCCCTATAAAAAAGCGACCACCCTAATCTTAATTTGGCCACATCATGTAGCAATAAACTATGCTCGACCGGAGCACCATCGATCATTGCCAACATCATCTCTTCATGAGCCAAGTCCAACCATACCATCATTTTAACCTCCAACACCCCTATCAATTCGCGACACCACCTCCTTCCTCGCATAGTGAAACGTTGTGAATAGCCTATGGCGACTGCGCGCTACCGGTGCATCACCAAGTTCCTTGTCTTCATCCCCTAAGTCCATCCCTACTCTTCATTTCGCCTAAACCCGCCTTTAGCTCCTCTTAGGACCAACCCTAACCATGACCACATATGATTAAACCACTGTAGATGCGAAGCTCTCTCTTTTACGAGTTTAACAGATCCAACCATAGCCCTATCAATGCTCATAGCTTCGGGTTTAATTTTGAAGAACGTGGTGGCTATGTTTTTCTTCTTTTCGCTTGTGAACAGGAGGAGAAGAAAAGACGAGAAGAGGGAAAATGAAATATCAAAGTGTGTTGAGTATGTATATAATAACATATATATTCCATTTAATTTACAAATAAACTACCACATATTTTATGCTCGTATGCTCACATAGTACATCGATTGCTACGAAACTCGTTCATGCACATCGTCTTATTTTTAAGGTCCTAATAACACTAGTTTCTTCACAAGCCAAGCCATTGCCCTTGGATGATAATTTCAAGCGTTTTGAGGTCGTTTATCGATAAAATGATTTTCGGTCACATTATCTATATGTCTTCGAACTATTTATTTTTGTAAACATTTTTATAAAACAAGTTTACCATCATTAATTATTAATTAAAAGGGGCTTAACAAGGTTTTAAATCAATTTAATCACATTATATCCAAGATTCAAATATTTATATAATTCAGATATTTAAATACAAAGTGTTCGAAATTCCAGTCTTTACAAATGCATTGAAGGAAAAATTGTTTTTCAAAATAGGAATACTATTAACACTTTAAGTTTTAGTAGATGCTTTTTCTGATGACTTTTCAGATTCTCTACTTTTATTAGAAAACTAACTTAGTTTTAGACTGTGTTGATATTATCGTGCATTTCAAATCTTTGCTTTCAAGTACACTTTTACTTAGTTTGCTATGATTTTTTAGGCATAGTCAAGATGTATTTTTAGTGCATTACTTCTACTCTTTGATTCTACTTGGTTTGTTCTATTTATATTGACATAGTTGCGATGTATTTTTCAGTTCTCTGTTTTTCTCATTTGCTTCCACTTAGTTTGTGATGATTATCTAGGCTTATTTTGAATGCAACTTTCCAGCTCATTATTTCCCTTTTTGTTTTACTTAGTTTTTTGGCTTATCTAGATTTTCTAGTTAGGTCTCATCTTTTACGTCTTTTTCCCCTTATATTTTCACTTTTTTTTTGTTTTGTTGTTCTAGAGTCGGCCATGTTGCATTTTTAGATCTTTACTTTTAGATATGTTTTTTTACTTAATTGTTCTACTTCTTCGGGTTTGGTTCTAAGAAATAATAGTGTTTATACATCAATAATATTAAGCTGTTGATATATTTACTAAGATTATTAAGCTATTTATTAAGTAATAGTATACTAGTGGTCATAAGTTTTTTCGGTTATATTGAATATTGTTTATTGCATATGCCTTATTATTGTTACTGATGGGATGTTGCTATTGGATTGATGTTATGGATTCTCTACTACTTGTTCTTTAGAGTATGGATATTACTAGTAGGGCTTTCTTAGAAGTTTATTTACGCTCCAATTTACATTTATTGTATACAATTAACAACTCTAGTTATTAGGTCAGTTTTTTATTATTATATTTTATCGGTTTATGTGGTAGAGCTACCTGTTAGGTTTGTTAGCATCTCCTTTTTAAGTATAGAATAAAATTACACAAGTACTTTCTCCGATAGAGGATCACTCATTTCTCAAAATTATATAATATACATATACAAAAACATATATATTATTTAAAATCAAATATATATGATTTGAATCAATTATTTAATTATAATACCTAAAAAAATGTTATTTTATGTGCGTAATTTTTTAAGTTTATTTTAATAATAATTAGTTTATATATATACTAGAATTACAGTATAATAGCCAAACTTACTTAATATATATTCCCTTACATATAATAAAAATGAGAATAATTACAGTTTACAATTATTTAAAATTATTTGGCATAAACAATAAAAATAATAATTTTTTTACTTAGTTTTGTAATAACTATTTTATCATCTAAATGTATGTTAATTTTAAAATGATTTATAAGTAAACATAAAATGAAATTTTATGCAAAATTAGATTTACGATATCAGGTAAGTGTGACATAATAAAAATGAATTAGAATGACATACGTGTTGATGATCTTATCAGGATGATACACCTTAAACCATTAGGCTCACAAAAATGATACACCTTGGACCATCTAGAATGACATAACAAAATGTATATGTTACTTTATTTCGAGAAAGATTCGAGTAAAAGTTAAATTAAATAATCAAATTACACAATTTCCCTAGGTCATCCTTAATTCGATTGATTTCCCACTTGCACTTTGGACCAATTATGGTGGTATAACAACCCATACTTTTAAATAAAAACACATAGGAAAAATATGCTTTACATGATTAAATTGCCTTAACCTCAGTGAAATTTTGAAAAAATTTAAGATTTAACACTTTTAGACTTTAGGAAAAATAGTGTAATTTTTATGACCGAACCCTTATAGATGCTGTAACCTTTTGAGAAGAGTCGAATTATAAGACAACTCTTATTCCAGATGAAAGATCGAGTTGTTTCCCTTTTCGTAAAGTGGTTATATAGAAATTTGGCAAATCCTTTTGAGGATTATGACTATTTTAACTTTTCAGCTTAGGTAAAAGACTTATGTAGATTTTATATTTTGTCCAATGCTTAAATCTATATGTTTTGATATTAATTATGGGATTTAGGGGTAACATATGGTTAGAGCAACCACTATTTTTATTCTTTCAAATCCAAAAATATCCCAAAACCTCCATTAACATTCCTTCAATCAAAACTGCTTGAAACATGGCCGTTTAAAGAAAGATTGATAGATAAGTGACAAAGTCTTATAGACATCTCTAGGGATCATCAAATCATTATTTTAAGGAGGGATTTTTGTGTGTTTTGCTGTCCATATTAGATTGCATTGGTTTAGAGAATCTAATGATTTAATCACTGGTTTATAGTCTTGTACTCATATATGTTGAAATATGTTTTAAAATATCTTTGGATCCACTTTCCAACTTAAATATCATATTTTAATTTTTGAGTTGATTTGGAAATAAATTTTCAATGATATTTTAATGATTCAATATGGGTTAGAATATTTGCTAGGATGATATATGCTTACACGTTTAGTCTAAATGTTTGTTGAAATGCTTGAATGATACATTATATTTGATTTGAGATTGTTTGTTATATGTTATGACATCATGTATGTTTAAATGGATGATTATATGGAGTTTGAGAGTTTAAGGCAATGAATGTTGATCCTATGGATGGATGACAATTGTATGTATAGGAAAGAGATATACATAGAGTGATGGAGTTGAATTGTAGGCTAACTTGATGGATTGGCTTTAGAGTTGGAGTTAATCGATGTAGTTTTGGGGTCTTCTCATAAAACAAAACAAGGAGGCGGAAGCTATATCGATCTATGAAATGGAGGTGAAAAACTTTAAAAAAATTCTCTAAGTCATAGATCAGTAATGATCGTTAATGATTGGTATCGATTGATGGCCAAACCAATGTTGGGAGCTGATCATAGAGATCTAGAGTCGAGGTAAGGGAGGTAGTCGAGCCTATAAAAGATAAGAGGAAAATTGGCTAACTCATCAACCGGCACCAATCAATAGTGAGTACAAAGAGGTCGATGTTTTTGTTCACCTTACATGGAATAAAAGGATTTCTACTACCGGCATGTGTGCCAAAGGAGCGTTGGTGACTAATGGCTTCATGATTTTTCAAAAAAGTAGGTAGGTTGGGACGCTCACCAAGGACTAATAGAGTGGGGCTGAATCTATAGACCATCTAAGTGGGTCTAGATTTCTTAATTGTTTGAGTAGGCTAGGAATCGAGCATTGATGAGTTGTGGCATGACTGGTCATTGATCATTTGATGGTGTTCATTTGCATTATAATATATCTAAGTGCACTATGAGTATGCTATGGTTGTCTTTGCTGATGTTAGATATTATTGAGTTTAGTATGCCGACATCCTAGTTTACACTGAGATAGAATAGTATACCCTTACCCATGGGATAGTTTGGCATGATGTTTTATATGTGCAAACTGTTGGATGCGTGATAGGTATGATTTAAAATACCATATTGCTCTTAACTTATGACACACACATACCAAGTTTATATCTATTGTGACACCATGATAGTTTATGACCTAAGGTTATTCATATGTGTGCTTTGTGGATAGATAGTGAAGGAATCTTATCCGTTTCGTAGCCGGTGAAATGGGTAATTTCAAAAAAACCTACTTGGAACTTAATAGGCCCATGAAGTTTATTAACCAGCAATAGATCCAATTTATCTATTTAAAAAAATTATATTTATTTAAAATTATTTTATATTTATTAATTAATCATATTAATTAATTTAGTTGTATTTATTCTAAATATATCTAATATATATTCACACACTAACATGATATCACATTACTGAATGACCATGTATAACTATATATGTATATATATCATATATAGATATTGGGATTTATATCTATTGTATATACATATATACATATATATTATACTTACATATACATGTTATAAATTTACATGCATATAAGGAATATAAACGCCTAAGTATATACATGCATTTGAATATACTACAATATTTGTATATGGTTTGTATACACATATTGATTGTCTATACATATAGTTTGGACGTGTGTGTGTGTGTATATGTGTATGTATGTCTGTATGTGTGTGTAATATATATATATCTATATATATTGCCATGTTTTTATGAAATTAATTTTATGTAAAATGTATAAAAGAGTTATTTAGAGAGACAACTCTCATTAATTCCCTTGTAAGTGTTAAATTAAAACTTTAATTTTCTCCTAATGGTTCTTTAATCAAATCATTTCAATTCCTATTTAGATCTAAAATATATCTAGTTTATTTTTATTCCATGTTTTCATTGCATATATCAAATCGTCAAAAGATATATACATATACATATACACATATATGTATGTATGTGTGTGTATATATATATATATGTATTTATGTATGAATGTATATGTATATCTTTTGATAATTTGATATATACAATGCAAATATGGAATATAAGTAAATTAGATCTAATGTATGTTTGTATGCATATGTATATACGTATATGTATAAAATTACATTTTGAATCATAACCAAATAAAGGATTGTTTATGCAAGTATTTAACATTTAGCAAACTAGGTATATATATAAATCTAATTTCACATTATAAAATATGTGTGCGCGCGCCCTCACCGCACACTAAAACGTATACATGACGAAAGTGACTAAAATATTTTTTCTATTAATAGCCATACAAGACAACAAAAAAACCTCTTAATACATATATGTATACGAACAATTTTACATGTACAAATTTTGCACAGTTTAAATCATAACCAAAATGGAAATTTTATTGTTTATATATGTATATATGTATGTAGTATGTGTGTGTATTTAAAACTAAACATTAATGTTTGCCAAAAGGTTGGTAAACAACGCCAATCGAACAAAAACAAAAATTGAACAAGTATGAATCAAAGGATAAGACAAAAATAATATAATTTTTAATGTGGTTTGGCCAGAAAATTGTGCCTACATCCACTATCAACTTTGTTTTTATTAAAATTCACAACTACAATCAAATTATAATCAATTTCAAATCTAGCAAAAGATGATTTTGAATTTGGCAGTAGCTCCGCGTAGTATCTGAAAGAAGATTAAAAGGTTTAAAAATCCTTTTCTATTTGATGTAGATTTTCCATTTATAGCCGAATTCAATCACGAAAATCATTGGATCTTGTTTGAATGAGAAAATATCTCCAGATCTAAAGTTCCAACATGAAGAAGAGGTCAATATGCACGACGTCCAACAATCGATACGGTTCGATACCGATCAATATGGTTCGATATCGATCGATATGGATCATTACCGACCCATATCTTTGACCTTCCCCTCGTCTCTTTCCTTGGCTAGTTCAACTTTTCATACTTGAACAGATAGATCTTCAAGCATCCATATTGTTCGGTACTGACCATATGGTTCAGTAATGATCCACGCTAAATATCACACTTGTCTTCTTTCTCCTTCAAACTTTGATCATAAAAAGAGTAGGGTGGGTCCCCTCCTTCATTCGATCATTCGATGCCAATCCGTATGGATTGGTACTGACATATATGGCTTGTACAATTGTAACGACCTGTAAATTTTTGATAATTAAATTTGTTAAATTAATGAGATTTTGGTAATTTAATATTGAAAGAAATAAATTTTTGTAATTTTTTAATGAAATAATAAATAGGATGAAAGGTAACCATGTTAATTTAAGTCAATTATTAGCAACTTTAATGAAACTCCAATCAATGGAAATAATGAAAATTGTTATACTTGATTATAAATTTAATATAAGAAAACAAACGTAAACATTGAATTAATTAATGAATTAATATAATAAATGGTAATTGAATAAAATCAATGTTCTGTAAGTAATTTTAATATTTATTTGAAAGTAATAAACTTAAGTGTAATAAAAGGTAAAAGGTGACAAATGGTTATCTGTTACCAATTTAATAAGTCAATTGTAAATAAACGTAAACAAATGTTACATTAACGTGGAATAAGACAATAACTGTAGTGTGAACGTAATAAAGGGTATAGAAATGTAAAATTTATTTACATGACAACCATTGATGTAATAAAAGGAATGAAACCAAGATAAAATAATTAATTTGGATTTTAATTATAATAAATGTGTAAATTTACCAAAAATCCTATAAAATTGAAATATAGTAGTTGATACAAATAAAGATGGAAATTGGAGTGTATTAATGTAATGAAATGTAAAACAAATGTCAACTATGTTATTAGATTTATAATTGGTTGAATTTACAGGTTGAAATCAAAGTTAAGCAATTTATTGGAATTAAATTTAATTAATTGGATTTAATTACAATGAAATTAAAACACTATAATTGGTAAATTGATCAACTTTAAATTGATATCCAGATTTGTTCAATTTAGTATAAATGTCCAAGCTATCAAAAAGTGATAGAAATTGTAAACTATTAAATTTGAAATAAAAAAATGAGTTGATTAATATAATTATTAATTTATTTAATTAATGTGGAAATAGCCATTTTGGCCACCGACTCAGATTTCGATGAAACCAGTTTCATCGGATCCATAACAGTGAATTATTGTAGGGTTTCAAGTTTCGTAACGATCGGACTTGTCGTTTGATCGTACGGACTCGAAACGCCCAGAAATCAATTTAATTGAAATCAATTTGAAATAAGCTGATTTTGGCATAACTTCTTCATACGATGGAATTAGGACTTGAAACCTGTTCCATTGAGTTTAAAATATTTGAAAGCATCTGTTTTGATATATGGGTTGACCCATTTTCGTTCTGGAGTTGAAACGGGCTTTTCAGGTCGTTTATCGTTCAAACCCAAATCAATCGTGTTCATTCGTTTTATTTTTTGATCTACCTATAAATACCTCATTATAAACCCTAGTCACTTCTTATTCCTCATTTTTATACATACAATTCCATTTTCTCCTTCTCCTTCTCAATGGCAAACAAACAAATTCCTCAATTCCATTCCAATTCAAAATTCAACTTCAAAAAATTCAAACTCCTCCAATCCAAACAAATTATATATCAATTCAAAGCTCTCGACGAGCGTAATTCACTGGTGATGTTCTTTTTTCGATTCAGATTATCGTTTGATCAGGAATTGCATTTGAACGTCGGCCGTCCATTTTAGGGTTTATTTTTTTTCAACGGCGGATTTTCGTCGAAACGACGATCGGGTTGCACTGCACTGTAGAGGACGTCGGGGGGGGGGGGCTTCGATCCATGCCATTCATTTAGGTCACAGGAGCTTGGAGGCGCCTTAATTGGCGTGTTTGTGACAGCGGCGGCGTACGTCCTTGGGATGGCCAGGGGTGGCGCAACGATGGCCAGGCAGGCGCCTCGAGCTGGCGAACGTCGTGGTGATGGCCGATCTGGGAGAAGGCCGACGTGGGAAGCGCGGTGGTGGGTCAACGATGAACGAATGGGCGGCTGTACGAGTAGCGGGTGTGCTAGGGTTCATGTGCGTGAACTTGGGTGCTGACGTGGGTTAAGGTAAGGGTTTTGTTTATTTAATTTTAATTTTTTTTATTTTAAAATGTTCTAATCTACATAACTTTTACATACGGAATCGGATTTGGACGCGGTTTGTTTTGCCGGGATCGTATGGAAATTCTGGACATTTTGACGGTGGTTTGGACGAATTCTGAGATAGTTTGAATTTTGGGTCTAAATTGGATTTAAATTCAATTTAAATTCAAAGGTGAGTGTTTTAACCCACTCACAACTTCTAAAATTTCTTATGTTTGTTAAATAAAATTTGTGATGTTATTAGAAATTTATTTATGACTGTTTGGTATATTTTAAATCATCATCTCAGTTAATTTGAATATTATTTTGAATTAAATTGTTATTTAATTTATTATTGAATATAGATTTCCAGTTGAATACCCGTTATTGATTATCAGTTATATATTGATGTTTATTGACTGATTTGGATGATGATTGTAATGGATGTTTAATTGTTGATATTGGATGTTCTATTTTATATCATTATAAACTGCAAGTTCACTATGGGTTGAAATGATACATACCCGAATGATCAATAGATTAAGGAAAAATCGTTATGGGTTGAAATGATAGACTCGAGCGATTTTATGGATTTTGTTATTAAATTCGGGATTGCGGTTTGAAATTATATATAACCATAAAATTTTAAATTGTGGATTGAAATGATAAATATCCGTATCACTTGACCCTAGGGTAGAGAATTATATATGGACAGTGGATTGGTTAAATTAAATGATTTTAAAATCCTTAATTTTCGAATTTAATTAAATGATATTTTGAAATAAAATTTGATTTATGTAAATTGAAGTATTATTGAAAAATCAAGTTTATGATGAAATGTAACGCCCCACCTCTATACCCACGCTAACCAAGAACACTACGATGTAGTGCTGTCAATTAGCACGGAGAATAAGGCTGTTGAGGAGCGACCATCCGTGTAACTTCTTTGTGCGAGCACTGATATGTCAGATAGAATAGAATGCATATCTTTTAAAGAGGAAATCCGACATACCGATACAAACACAAAGCTATCACACGGTGGCTATATATATAATCTTCGAAAACAAATATAGAGATAAACATAACACAAATCAGTCACAGACAATTCATATCACAAAGGCGGAAATAGATATGAATATAACAGACATGAAAGTGTACATCAGAGTAGTGGTCAAATAAGATCCACAAGAACACAAAAGAATAGATACAAGTGCAAGACAATAGAATACGTATACATCAAGGAGTCTCATCTCAAATGCATACAACAAAAACTACTAAACTAGAGTAGTTAGCCAAAAGTCAGAAGATGGCTCCAGATAAGAAGTCATGAGGAAGCACCTGTAAAATCTCAGTCTGACCCGAGTATTATTTAAGAAGAAAATAATAAACGGATCAGTCTAGCTATAAATATCAGATAAAGTGATATAGAATAAGAGATATAACAAAAACGTATGATAACTATAAAGTCATACTGTGATAAGTATCTAATCGAAAATAAATCCAGAGATTAATCAATATCACAAGAATCTTCTCAAAGATTAAAAAGAATGTCATATTCTTAATTTAATTCACCAAGCCACAATAAATGACATACATATCAATGCCAACTGAAAAAGGTGGTGAAACATAAACCCCAGAAATCACAACAAGAAATCCAGAAATCACAAGAAAAGGATGGCCAATCCCAAACAGGAGCATGAAAGCCGGTACATTGACGCAGTGCAAACGGTACGTCCAATGAACCAGAAAGCCGAGACATCGATGTAGTACAAACGGTACATCAGATGAATCAAACATTGACGCAGTGCAAACGGTACGTCCAATGAATCGGAAAGACAGAGACATCGATGTAGTACAAACGGTACATCAGATGAATCGAACATTGACGCAGTGCAAACGGTACGTCCAATGAATTGAACAATGACGCAGTGCAAACGATACGTCCAAGGAACTAGAAAGCCGAGACATCGATGTAGTACAAACGGTACATCAGATGAATCAAACATTGACGCAGTGCAAACGGTACGTCCAATGAACCAGAAAGCCGAGACATCGATGTAGTACAAACGGTACATCAGATGAATCAAACATTGACGCAGTGCAAACGGTACATCCAATGAATCGGAAAGACAGAGACATCGATGTAGTACAAACGGTACATCAGATGAATCGAAACACATTAAAAGTACTTGGGTTGCCAGCCCACAAAGAAATGAGACGAAGCTCAATAAAATGAAGTTCAGTCCTTCATACGGACAAAGAGACATCGCACAATTGCTAGTCTAAATCATAAAATGATCATCATGATCAGCGAGAAGTGTCAATCACACCAAGCTAGTAAATATATGAGTTTAGCTTCATGTCCCATAACCACTTGCTTAACTTAAATATTTACGAACAAGCTGTAAATCTTCACTAGGAAATTGTCACGAAAAGGGTTCAATCGAACAAGTCCAAGAGCTAACCGACAAAGTGAACGCAAGCGTTTCATACCACTCGTTTTACTAAGTCGTTTAAGTCGATTTCTCATTCGAGTGAAGTAAAGGCTTGTATATACTAGTAGATTGGAAATCGGTTTGAGAAAACGAACTTTTGATATTTAAAATAGTGTTGAAATCAATTTGATGAAAGAGTTTTGATATTTACTACTAGTATTAAAACCTTCATATCTTTAAAGTGACAAGTCATAAAACGATTGTTGGAACAATCTATCACAAAAATTCACATTCGAAGACGTGAATAAAATCCATGGAAATCAGCTCAAAATGCATCAAAGTGGAAGTTCTGATGAATGCTTTTCAGATAAGATTGCCTACGCAGAGAAATACGGGGTTCGACCTAGCAGAAGAACAGGTCGAACGACCTAGGGGAAAACAGGTCAACGACCTAAGTGCTAACTCGCGAACGACTTACGACTTAAGAGCCATACGAACCAGCGACCTAAAACTGGCGACCTAAGGATACGCGACCTAAAGGCTTAGCAGGGTCGAGCGACTTACGAGCTACGACCTAAGGTGACGAGGGACTTAACAGTTTAAGGGTCTACGACCTAACGGGTTAAAAAGGTCCAACGACCTAAGAAAAATTAGGGTCATACGACCTAAAGAGGTTCGCGACATAAGGTTGGTCGCGACCTAAAAGTGCACGACCTAAGGTCTTACGACCTAAGGAACAGAAAAGTCTTACGACCTAAGCGTTCACGACCTAACGACTTGACTAGGCACGCGACCTAACGACTTAACAAGGCACGCGACCTAATGACTTAACTAGGAATGCGACCTAACGAGTTAGCAAGGCACGCGACCTAACGACTTAGCTAGGCACGCGACCTAACTGCAAACGACTTAAGGCCTTTAACTCGTGAACGACTTATGCCTTTAACTCGTGAATGACTTATGCCTTTAACTCGTGAACGACTTATGCTTTTAACTCGTGAACGACTTAAGTTCTGTGACTTTTCAACGCAGCGACCTAACTCCTTAACTCGCGTACGACCTAGCGAAGGCCAGAATGACCTAGTGCCAGAAAAATCACCAAAACACCGAAAATTGAAGTTTTTCGCCAATCCAATCCAAACCAAAAGCAAATGTTGATGCTAGAGTGATAGGGAATCATTCCCAACAGTCCAATGACGATTATAGGCAAGATGTGAGATCAAAAATCTCACCTTTTCATGGAATTTGATGAAGACGAAGCTCGAGGGCAAAGCAAAGATCAACCACAAGCTTGAATCAATGTCTTCACTTTGAATTTGGAGTTAGATGTTGAATTTGCTAAAGAACTTGAGCTTGGAATTTTAATTTCCTATTCCCTCCACCATTTTTGCTAAAGCTTCAAAGTTTATGCAAGTAGATGAAGTGATGAAGAGAAGGAAAGGGTTGGGCTGAGTTAGAAGAGGTGCAGCCCAAACCAAAAGCCCAACACAAAAAGTGACGAAAATTTCACTCTCCAAACATATCGAAGTTTACACTCAAAAAGATCGCAAACGTCATTTTGGACTCAATGGAGGTGGTCTCGAGTCCTAATTTGACCATATGCAAAAAGTAGCTTTTCGGACTAACATCCGACTAACGATAAAATATTTAAATATAAAAATCGATAAATATGTGGGTTGTTACATGAAATGTGAAATGGTTTAAAAGGAATTGCTTTAAGAAATAAAATTGGAAGTTTAAAGTAAATTTTTAAGTATAAATGAAATTCTATCGAAATTAAGTTATTGAAGTTGTTTGAAAATAACTTTGAAATATTTTGAAATTGGAGTAATCCGAATTGATATTTGAACATAGATTGAAACGATATGAAATTCAATAGTTTATTGAAATGTTAAATTGAAAGGTTTGGAATTTGGTTTGTTGACTTGGAAATTGAAAATGGTCCAAATGTGTTGAAATGAAATGAATAGTTTAATTTGATATTAATTCCAAATTCATGTTTTAATATAAACTGTTTTAAAAAATATTTTATTTCAAAATTTCTAATTATTAAGATTTCAAAGTATTAAACTATTTTAACCTGTATTAATTATATTAAATCATTTTAACCTATTTTAAACCATTTAATTTATTTAAACTAATTAATCTGTTTTAACTTATTTTAAATCTAATTAATCTATTTTAAAGCTATTTAATCTATTTAATTATATTTAATCTATTTTAAATCTATATTAACTATTTATAACTATTTAAACTATTTTCTTCTAAATTCCAAACTAAGTAAAATGGATGGGTTTATATTCAAATTCTTGATTTTTAAAGTGAATGTGGTTAAGCGACATTATAACCTAAGTTGGGATCTAAATAGCATATTTGGTTTAATATGATAATTTTGAAATGAGAGTTTAACCTATTTTGGAAATATGACTTTTGAAAGGAAATATAATTTCGATCTATGATTTCAATGTGATATAATTTCGGAAGTAAGTAATGATTTCGAAAGTGATATGATTTGAATTGAATATGATATTTTGATATCAATTATGAAATGATTTTGGAAGTGTAAAAGAACCATCCGGTGTGTAATAAGCGATTGGTTGTTAAAGAGACCGGGATCAGATATTGTCATACTCTCTGCCAATACCGAAAACCACTTTGACAACTGTGTACGCGGTGAAGATTCCAGAATGAAGTAGGATGGTTGGCGACGATCCTATATGAGGTATATACGTGGACCTGACTCCCATGAGTTAGCTTAAGGTGGCTAAAACAGGAGCAATTGACGGGCCAAGTGAGGTCATTCCTCCGATCGGACACACTCCTTCGATACTATATTTGACTTTGCGATTGATTTGGTGGCCACCCTCGATTTTTGATTTGGGAGTGTGTTCCGAGGTGGGCGGTAGTTGCTACTATGCTTTACCACCGGTCCGGAAGTGTAATTGGTATATCTACCTTGGCATTGCCTAGTTGTGCCGTGTCACCTACCCTAACGCGCCTTCTACGAGTTTGTTTTATGTCGTACCTATGGGGTATCCTCTGGCGGCCCCAGTTTATGGGGAGTTACGGTACTGTATAGACTATTGGCATTATAAAATGTGTTAAGGGGGAAATGGTTAACGCCTTAACGCTATTTTAATAGTTTATCTTACTGTAGACATATTATAATAGCGTATTGTACTACATAGTAGATAGTTTAACAGATCCATAGGAGATGTGAATCCCGAACATCTCTTAAGTTACTGCACTCACGTTAGACACTGGATAGGAGATGTCAAACCCCGTAAACATCTTTGACGCCGTTCCACTCGTAGTTATTTACCGTTGATTTGAATCACATAAGATCTTTTAGTTCTGACTCGAGTGTTTGTCTTTTCAATTCGCTCGGGTCAGCCTGAGCATTTCAGGATTTGAAGACCTTATTTCTGGAGGACGAAGACGAAGATTTGTACTACTATTATTTTTTATATTTATTCCACTGCATTCATACTGTTCCGCTGCATTATTTGCAATATTTATTATATTATATTTATGAAGCTACTATATGAACATCAAAGTTTGAAATAAAATACAACAGAATATCTCAAATACAATATAGTCTCGAATACAAACAGATGACCTTCCTGAACAAAACAACTGGAAAGCTGAATAGATAAAACAGATCTTCAAGAAAAGCTCCAATCTCCAATGGTGAGTCTCAAATGCTGTGATACTCAGTCTGACCCGATCATAAAGCAAAACACAAAACACTCGAGTCAGGATTAACATTCTTATATTAATAAATTCAACTCAAGTGAAATGTCAACTGAAATATAATTAACTTACAGGATAGTTGGGATTTCCATCCTCTAAGGATCCGTGGAACTATCTACTATGTAGTAATATACGCTATCATAATATGTATATAGTAAAGTAAACTATTAAAGTAGCGTTAAGGCATTACCCATATCCCCCTTAACACATTTTATATATTCCCATAGTCTATACAGTACTGTAATTCCTCTGTAAACTGGAGGGCTATCAGAGGGCACTCCATAGGTATGGTACAAACCAAACTCGTAGAAGGCGCGATAGGGCATGCGACATGGCACTCGAGGCAATGCCAGGGTAGATATACCATTTGCACTCCCGGACTGGTGGTAACGCATAGCAGCTACTACCGCCCACCTTGTGACACACTCCCAAATCAAAGGGTGCACCCAATCAAATCACAAAAGCAATAGAATAGTCTCGAAGAAATGTGCCCGATCGGAGGAATGACCTCACTTGGCCCGGTATAGCTCCTGTTTTAGCCGCATCAAGCCGACTCACGGGAGTCAGTGCTATGTAAATACCATATAGAATCGTCACCAAACCATCCTACTTCATTCTGGAATCTCCACCACGTATACAGTAGTTAAAGTGGCTTTCGGTATTGGCTGAGAGTATGACAATATCCAATCCTGGTCTCTTTAACAACCAATTGCTTATTTCACACCGTGGTCATTTCATTTCAAATAATTTATACTTCATATCAAAATATAATATTCATTTCAAAACTATACCAATTCAATATCATTATTCACTTTAAATAATATTCATTTCCAAATCATAACACTTTCAAAATTATAACACTTTTGAAACCATAACACTTTTGAAATCATAGCACTTTGGAAATCATAACACTTTGAAAATCATAACACTTTCGACTTAAACAGTTCAGATATTGAAATAGTATATATATTAAAATAGATATAAATTAAAATAGTATATATATTAAAATAGTTATAAATTAAAATAGTATATATATTAAAATAATTATAAATTAAAATAATTATAAATTAAAATAGTACATATATTAAAATAATTTATATATTAAAATACTTTATATAATAAAGATAGTTTCCTCCAATTTCATAAATCGATTCAAATCAACTTAAAATCAAGAATTCAATTTGATCAATCCCAGTTCAACAATTTCAATTAATAAGGTTAACAATTCAAATTCTCAATAAACCATTTCAATTTATATCGATTTCATCCAAGTTGAACTATCACTTCAATTCCAAAAATTCAAGTTTAAATATTCAAGTTTTTACAATATAACTTCCATTTATATTTCAATATTTAACTTTTAATTTTATTCAAATTTGAGAGTATTTCTTTAACCATTTAAATAACAATTTATTTAAACCCCAATTTATAAATTTAAATCAATATTAAATTTTCAATCTCAATTTTATTTAAAATTGAGAATATTCATTTAATCACTTTTATCAAATCAAGTTATAAATAATATTTTCAAAATCTCAAAATCAATAAGTTCAAGTAAATTCTTATTTAAATTCAATTTATTAACCATTTAAATTCCAAGTCAACGTTGGTTTATCTTCCCAACCTTTATTATTAAAGTTATAAAACTATTTTAAAATATTAATAAAAATTTAAATAAATACTTAAATATATTATAAACCAATTAAATTAAATTTATTAAGAAAATAAAATTATAATTTAAAAATCTATAATTTATACATATTATATTTTAAAAATCAATATTTAATAAACCCATATATTTCCTTTCAAACTTTGGAAATCATTTTTCAAAATATAGACCAACGGTGTCTGTAACAACCCGGGGTTTTGCACCGATTAATTATCGTCATTAGACGATTAAATTTTGCTAGCTAATTCTGTTGGGCGTTTTAATCGGTTAAAATTCTTTTATAAACTTGTTAAATGTTGTGTGGGCTTTAAATATTGATTATTGGCCCACGTTTCTTTTTGTTGCCGTGATAATTATCTATACACGTTCTTCCACCCGATTCATTTCATCGCAAACTCTTGTCAAGCGAAACGAAAAAAATAATGGCTGTTAGGGTTTTACTCCGCTCGATTTCTTGAGGGCCACACCTTCGTCTCTGATCTGTTCGATCTTTGGATGTGCTCTTCATGATAGGTGAGTGATTTTCCCTCACACCTCTAATTCAATTTCGTATATTTGTGATTTTGTGATTTCCATGGCTTTGAATTCTCTGGTACTTTGACTTCGGTCACTTTGATTTTGTGAAAGTATTTTGGCTTCGGCCTCCTTTTGTTTTGCGATCTCAATTTGGGTTTTTGTTGATGGTTGCTGCTGCTATCAAAAATCGAACTTTGAATGATGATTGCTGGTTGAGCTTGCGGCTAATTCGAACTCTATACTTCTTTGTAAGTATCTCTTATTGTATTTTTGCGTTCGAATAATTGATTTGAGATGAAAATTGATTTGGGGATTTGCTTTTATGCTTTCTTGCTTGTGTTCGAATTTGTGAATTTGCCGATGATGTTAGTCGAAATATATAGGATTGTTAAACCTAATATTTCGTTCAACTTTTTGCTGTTTGGATTCTCTGTGAATTTAATCCTATGCGTTGTTAATATTCATCAACGCTTGGTTTTCTGGAATTCATTTAAGATACTGTATATAATTTTATTTTTGTACAAATGTACATCTCGGCCCTGAACATGATTTTGCACTGTGATTGTTCATCTCGGCTGTGCTTGCTTGTTCCTGCTGCTTTGAATTGTGATGTATAAATCTGTTTTAACTGGATTGCTTGATGCTCCTGACCACTGCTTAAACTTGTAATATATATATATATATATTTGCCTTTTGGTTTGTGAGTTCCTACTGATTTGGAATTGTTGCTTCTTCCCAGTGAAGTTCATACATGTATGGTTGTGTTGTTTTGTTCCCACTTCTGGCCTGTTTCACTGTCATGCGTATTTCTTTCTAGCTTTGACATGAACTGTTGTTGTTTGAAATGCTTTTGGCCATTCTTGTGCCTTCAGTTTTGGCCTGTTTTCTTGCGTGGTCAGTTGCATTTGTATGATGCTTGGTTTGCAACCTTGTCTCATTTGCATATGATGCTTAGTACTTTGATCCCTATTTCATTCTTTAACCACCAAGTGTTATGGTCTGGTTTTGATACATGTGCACGGCTTGGTCTTATTCATAACTGTATTTGAAAATCTGATCACTTGTGTTTGCAGTTTTGTAATAAGTGCTCGTGCATGCATTGAGTCTGATCATTGTTGTTGCTTTACACTTGCTTGATGGTCTGAATGGACTGTCTAGCCTCTGTTTTCATGTGTACATCTGATTTTGGGTTGTTAGTTTTGAAACTTGTACATGTATCATTAGCTTTCCCTTATGACTTGTTTGGCTTGTTGGATTCATTGTTACTGATATGATTTGTAGCCTTGCCTCACTTGCATTGCTGAGTTTGTTTCTTTGTGTTTGTTATACATATGAACTTGGTTTATATGTATGCTAAGCATTGCTTCTCAGTGACATTTGCTTACATTCATATCCTTCAATGTTTTAAATTGCACATTTGAGTTTCACTGTGCATATCACTGCACTGCTTCGAGTCAGGTTGCATACTCTCTGTGCATTCCTGAATATGTACTGGAGTCTGATATTTTTGAAGCTTGCACCGTCCAGTTTCACTGTTGCATACATGTTGCATCTTTTGGAGCTCAAGTTGCCTGACCATATCCTTTGTGTACTGTTTGGTTCCATTGATGATGCTATGCATATGCATATACATGTGTCATTTCTTTGCTTACATATGCACATCCCTGTCATACTTGTTGATGTCTTGGTATTGCTGTTAGCTTTGGTTTAGTCTTGCAGTTGTGTTGAGTCATGATAGCAGTGACTTGACCTTTGCAGTTTCGACTTGCTGTTAATATTTAGTGTTGTGATGATATCAGATGCTGTAGTGGCGAGGCAGTACACGCGAGCGTGTACTGCAGCCCTATCAGAATTGACATTTTAATTGATAATTTCAATTGCTTGAATTGTTTCATGTGTTCAATTCAATATTTTGAAATTGTATTTTGATTGGGTTTAAATTGATTATTTTGTTGCTATCTAATTATCTACTAGATAATTAGATCATGTGTTTTCTAATTATCATTTCGATAATTAGATTTTGTTGTTTATGCTGTTCACTGGCTTGGGTTTTGCCTTGGCCACCTGCTGTTAATTGCTGTTTAGGCAATTCTATTGTTTTCTAAATTATCTTCATTGATAATCCTTTTATTTATCTTTGTTGATGATTTGGCTTTGTTGATTTGCTGTTTAATGCTATTACATGTTATATTTACCGTTATCCGATTCTCTTATTGAAGGGTTGGATATACGAGATTTATTGTGACTGTCATCTATTGATTATTTAATTATTATTGCTTCCATGCATTAATAACTGAGTTTGAATTAGACTGACCTGTGTATTATTTTCTTTTGAATTAATACTCGGGTCAGACCGAGTTATTTCAGGTTGTTGATATCTTGCTTTGGGTTGCTGCTTGAGCTATGAAGTCTCTTCATATCTTTTGGAGTAGTCGTTGTCATAGTATAGGATGATATGTATTCATGTATATTATTTACAATAATGTACTTGTATATGTAACTTCCAGTGTCGACAGTTGTATTTGTATCATATGTATTGTATCACATGTATTGTAACTGACTTCAGTTATATATATATATGAGATTTTATATTATCTGTGTTCCGCTTTTGGTTTATCTGTGTTATTATTATATATGTGTCCTAAACTATTATGAACCATCGTAGTTCGTTTTATACTGGAATTGGATATGTCGTAAATAAACAAAGAGATGAAAAATATATATACCACTCATGTCAAGATAACCAATACTAGTGTAAGACCTAACTACGGATGGCCGCTCCTATCCAGCCGTATTCTTCGTAATAACAGACAGTATTTATTTTAATAATACTCTTTGTTATTGTGAGCATAGAGGTGGGGCGTCACAGTGTCCATATATAATTTTCTATCCTATGGTCAAGTGATACAGATATTTATCATTTCAATCCGCAATTTAAATATTTACGGGTATATATCATTTCAAACCGCAATCCCAAAAATTTAAAATAAATGAAAATCGCTTGGTTTTATCATTTCAACCCATAACGATTTTCTCATATTCTACAAAATCATTCGGGTATGTATCATTTCAACCCATAGGGAATCTAAATTAACAAGGAACTTGCAGAGTGAAAACAATATTATAAAAATATAACATATCAACAACAGGTATATATCATCAGTGATAAATTAAATATAAACAGCAGGATATGGTGTTATATATCATATGTGAACAGTTACCGATACCAGCATATCATATATAGCAATTATATAAATAACAGTTAAATCTAGCAGCATATTTCAATTTTCGTTTTGTAACGACCCGATATTTTGGACCATTCGCATCCATTATAAGTGTATAGGTAGACACTCATGCCGGAGTTGAATTGCTCAAAATACCGCGTTGTTAATTTAAATTTGGAAAAACTGAACATATACAGTAAATAAATAATCACAGATCACAGACACAGAGTAATAAATGCAGCGGAAATAAAAGAGATAGTAGTTCATGAAGCTACTATATAAATGTATAAGTTACATCAGAGTTAGAACAGATACAACGGAAGAGTAATACAATACATCAGATACAAATCAGAATACATCACTAGAATCATCGAATACTGAAAGCAGAATAGATGGCTGGATCTTCAAGCAAAGCTCCAACTTCAAAGGTGAGTCTTTGAATGCTGGTACACTCAGTCTGACCCGAGCGTAAAGCAAAACACAAGACATTAGAGTCAGGATTAACATTCTTATATCAATAAATCCAACTCAAGTGAAATAGCAATTGAAATACAAGTAACTCAAAGGATGTTTGGAATAACCATCCTTTAAGGATCCGTTAAACTATCTACTATGTAGTAGTGTACGATAAGTAGATAATGTCTATCAGTAATATAAAGATATCAAAATAGTGTTAAGTCATGGCCCATTCCACCCTTAACACATTTTTATTCCCAAAAGCATATACAAGACCGTAGTTTCCCCAAAACCGGAAGTCACCAGAGGGCAATCCATATACTAAAGGTACAAAACAAATTCGTAGTGGTCACGAATAAAGGGATACAAGTATGACAAGGCACATGAGGCAATACCCAAGGTAGTGATACTACCGTTTGCCTGATCCGGACTGGTGAGAACGCAATGCCGCAGCGCCCGCAACACCGTGAAACAACACTCCCAAAATCAAGGGTGCACCAATCGACAACAAGTAATGAGTAGTTCGAAGAAGTGTATCCACTTGAGGTAGCTAATCCTCCATTGGCCCGACACGGCTCCTGTTTTAGTCATTTCCAATTTGACACAAGTGTCAAGGCTACCCATCATCGTTCTCTTTCTTCAGTCATCACGTACATCATTCCAACCACTTCATTCTGGACCATCACTCCGCGTATAGTTATTAAAGTGGTTTTCGGTTTAGATAGAGAGTATATCCATAACCGATTCCGGTCTCTTTAATAACTCTCGTGATTATTACACCGATTGGTCGTTTGTTTATTTCAAAACCAAGTCAAATTCAATCCCAATTAGAATTTACAAATCAACATTTCATTTGTCTTTCGAAATCAATTTCCAAAATTTTCGTTTCAAAACTTCCAAATTACCATTTCAAAATCTCATAATTCAATTTTCAATTTCTTTTTAAACCAATTCAAATATTGATTCAAGTTCGTAAATAAGTTTCATACCAAATCATTTAAATAAATTTAATTTAACATTTAAATCAATTTTAATTCATTTATCAATTTCATTCAATATTCGTTAAGTAAATTTATCTTCAAAACAATTTCTATTAAATTTCCAATTCATTAAATCCATTATTTAAATTCAACTTCCTTATTTCAAAACTTTCAATTTGAATTAAATTTAATTCATCAAATCAAATTCTTTAAATTTCAAGTCTTACATTAATTTCAATAAATCACATTTTATTTCTTGTTAAAGAAATTCAATTTCACTTATTTACTTACTTAAATAATTTTTCAAAACTTAATTAATAAAGAAACTCAATTTCAATTATTTACGAAGTAAAATTCACTTATTCAAAAGTTCAATTTCTCTTATTAAAGAATCCAATTCAATTTAATCATTAAATAATTCAACCTTATTTAATTATTAAATAATTCAAAACTTAATCATTAAATAATTTCAAAGTTTAATAATTTCAAACTTAATTATAATTTCAAACTTAATTATAATTTCAAACTTAATTATTAAATCATTTCAAAGTTTAATAAATTTCAAACTTAATTCAATCATTTCTCAAATTAAACAACATTCTTTCATCAATTACATTGTCAATATTTTGTTTCAGTTTATTAAATATTAACATTTTCCTTTCATTAAAACTCAAATTTCAACTTTATTTCAAAACCATATTATTTATTCAAATAAAATCTTCGTTTTATTTTTAAATCAAATTATTGACCAATCGGGTTTTTATTTAATTCTATATCCTAGGTCAAAGTTTAATTTGGGTATTTATCATTTCAACCCGATTCTAATTCAATTCAAAAATCAAAGCATAACAAAGGGAACTTGCAGTGTGATAGCTGGGATGGTGTCAAAGTAAATAAACAAGCAATAACAACAAATAATAACAATCCAATAATCAATTCGAATAATCCCGAAATAACCGTATTAATTCGCATTGTTATTTGTACGAATTAATATAGTTATCTCTAGAATATACACTATCATTTCATGCAGATTAAAGATTTATTACATTACGGTTTTCACTTGTCATTCAATTTCAATTTTTACACTACAACAATTAATCCAATATATGTTCAATGGTTCAAAGTGTAATTATCACTATTTTACATGTCAATTAATTTAACAAAAAAAGGGGTCATATTCAACTAATCAAATTCAACATATATGTCAATTCAAATTTTTAATTATCCTACGTCAAATTTACTTGCATAATATTTATCACTTTATACATTACAATTTTAACGTCCAATTGTAAACATCAAACAATCAGTCATTTAACAATCAAACTGGATTATCATTGCATATATAACAGATATTGGTGTCAGGTGTCACAGGTGAACTGATGCAGGTAATAATAGTGTAAATATCTATCAGCAGCATATTTCAATTGTCGTTTCAATTGAAATCAAATTTAATAAATAAAAGAACGTTAATCGTGAGTGAGTGCTCACCTTTCGAGGTTTGGACGAACAGGAGATGATACAGATACGCACACTGATACGGGCACTGAAATTGAGTTACAAAGCAAGCACGACTTCCGAACAAGCTAGATTGGCACGAATTGGACGATCATGGCTAAAATCAAGAATTGATGAACTGAATCAGAATCAGTTTGATATATATACAGAATATTTGTTATTTTATTAAAATCAATATTAAATTTAAAACAAAACATATAAAATCAATATATATATATATACACACATATATATATCTCAAAACAAAATCCACTTTATTGTATAGTATCTACATTATTTATATAAATTAAACCCACATTTACATACTTAGAAAACCATATATATATTACAGTAACTTTAATATATATTTATATTTCTATAAATAAGAAAATTGCAGAACCCAAGAACCCAACTTGACATCTAATGTACTACCCATATTATATACTAGTTTAAACAAACAGCTGTATGCAATTTCTTGAAACATGCGTGTAGTGTACAAAAGTAAAATCAAGCTAATATAATTACCCAACTTATATCGCCTTCGAGTATATATACAAAAGATGATATATTATAAACTTAATTAAACTATCAGATAATATATATATATATATATATATATATACAACAAACAAACATATACATTTCAGATTATAAAGCTTGTACAACCAATATTTTGTAAATCAAAATATTGCTTACAACTAGTAACAGCTTTATATATCTATCTGCTTAAAATACTTGCACAAGCATACAGTACTACTTATAAAGCTTTCAATTCAAAACATCCACATACGAATAAAGTAATATATATTATACCAAAACTTTTATACTTACAAAAGATATACTGTAACCATTTATATATATGTTTAAGACCAACTTTAAACATATAAACAAGTTAATATATAATTATGGAACAGACTAAACAACTTTATCTTATATATTAAACAGATAGATCAAACAAATTTGTATACCTTTATAAACTTATGCATCATAACCAACAAATTTGCATATAATATCTAATATATATAAGTTTAGCTACAAAATAAAATGCAGCCAGACCCTATATACAAACTGTTATTTATATATATTCTTATCCATATATACAACTAAGAATTATATGTATATATACCCTTTAGATCCCCACGAAAATGGACTTGTAATATAACATCATATAACTTATAAAATATATGCAGTTACTTTTATAAACCCCTAACATTTCAAATATATGTAAACTATTTTATATACAGATTATACCAACTCACGCATATACTTATTTTATAAATAAATACATAATTGACTTACATATATATATATATGCAACCGGAAGGGGAAGGCCGCTAGCTGATATTGCCCACGAGGCAAAGGCGCAGGTGGCAGATCATCAAGGTGATGCAAGGCGTGGAGGGAGTGGTGAACGCTGGCCGTGAAATGGGAAGAAATCCGAGGAGGTGGCGATTTCGGTAAGCAAGGCCAGTGACCAGGCCTTAGTGGTGGGAAAAATGGATGAGGTGGATGACTGTGCTTCTCGACTGGGCTGCGGGAAGAGATGTTGGGTGGTTCGGTGCTTGGGTTGGCGGGTGTGGACGCGACGGTGCATCAAAGTGAAGGGTTGCGTGAGAGAGAGAGAGAGAGAGGGTGAGCGGAGGAGATGGGCTGGGGCCGAGATAGGCTATGGTGGTGGCAGAGACATGGTGAGGTGGAGGGGAGAGGCTTCGACTTCTGTGTGCTGAGTTAAGCCGTGATCGGAAGGGAAACGTGTCAGGTCTAGGGGGAGGTGGAGTATGGGTTCTTGGTTTTGCAAGTGGAGGATGAGCAGAGAACGAAAGAGAAAGAAATGAAGGTGAAACCCAAATGAAATGAACTAGAATTTACATTAAAACCATAGGAATAACAATAGTCAATTATGTTGAATCCAAGATGATAATAATAGCTGATGGCTATTCGTATTACGATGTATAACGAATGGACAAAGGAGATCAAAAGGCTCAATACGGTAAACGATACGAAAAATCGTTTTACCAATTTCGCGGCGTACCGGACTCCGAATTTGACAATCGAATATGTCGTAGAGATCAGCACGACGAGACGATCAAAACGGTATATGTATCAGTGTATGATTGAATTATAAAAATTCGAATTTTCTAATAGCGGAAAATGCAAGAAAAACGCTGAAAAATAAGATCGACGGAGCCAAAGATGTCCGAATTTGGAAAAACGACAAACTGACATTTTGCTCAGAAGATGGTTTAGAATTTTTCTATGCAAAAATATTTAGGTTCCGAAAACATTTTATTTTCATCGCTTTTTAACTGATTAAATTGAAGTGAATTTACGCGCGAAATAAACTTTCATATTTTCGGATGAAAATTTACCAGTTGCTATGTTTAACTAAACGCATTCCAAATATCAAATTTTATTTCAAAATTTTATCGTTTAAAATTTTACAAAATTTCAACTAATTACCTTATTAAAACAGTTGAAATTTACGGGTCGTCACACTCTCCCCCACTCAAAACTTTTCGTCCCCGAAAAGGAACGAGGTAGGAGAATAGAAACAACTAGAAAGAAAACAGATTTGAAATACAAAATAAAACAATTAGTTTAAACCATATAAATTTCAATTTACCTTAATTAATACTCAATATTTGATTTAAAATTCAGGGTATTTCAATAAGTTGATTTAATTCCAATTTATTAATATTTGATACCAAAAGATTCCTTCAAAACAAAATTTTATTTTATTTACCTCATTTATTCATTGTTTTATTATCCAATTATCTTTTATTAACAATTTCTAAAATCATAAACTTGAATAGTCATTTATTACAATCATATTTATTCAACAAATTTAATTCTTCTTTATTCCAATTTATTATTAAGTTTATTTCACTTAATATATCTTATTTCATATATTTAAACCATATAAATTAATTTAAACCTTATAAATTTCAATTTCAATTAATTTATATCTACTAATTTCTTTTAAATTCAAGGTATTTTTATATGTCGATCAAATTTCAATTTATTAATTCTTTCAAAACAAATTTATTAATTCTTTCAAAACAAATTTATTTTATTATTAACTGAGTTTACTTATTATCCTATCTAACGCTATTAACATCTTTATAATCAAAATTTAGTGTATAACATTTATTATAAACACTCAAATTTTATTTATAAATTCAATTTATCTTATATATTATCCAATTACATACTCAACTTCTGAATGATTAGGTAAGTTGTATTAGAATGCAGTTGAACAATATACAAATAAAATTTTCTCAATTCAATTATTCAAGTTTAAATATTTATTCCAAATTTTTGGTCTTATTTATAATTAAAATCATCCTTTAACAAAATTAAAGAATTAGATTTCCGATTAACTTTAAACAATTTAGAGATATATAATATATTTATATCAAATCAAATTAAATTTTAAAATATGATACCTATATATATGTGAATCAAAATATACTTACGAAATTCAAATCAAAATATTTTTTTTTCTCAAAACAAAACCGTAGCAAAGCTACATAATGGTTTCTCCACTTCGAAACTCGAAAATGAATGTCGATGATGCGGCCGCCAACACCGAAATTATTTTCCAGCGACAAAGAGAAGAGCACTGATTTCAACATTTAAAAAAAAATTCTTTGAAAACGATTTCTATTCGAAAATACTTTCAATAATATATACTTAAAATTTTAAAACCAAAGTTCGAAATCACCGGAAACTAATAAATTCTCAAATTTCTGAATTAAATTCATTTCAAATTCCAATCAATTTATAACCAAGTTTATAAATTCATTTATTTATATTATGCAATAGTCAATGGTTCACAAAACAATAAATGAAAATCAATATTATTATTTCAGACAACAAATTCATTAATAATTTAATTTCAGAAAACATATATATAATATAATCATACAAAACTTTTATTTTATTTATCAAATTTGAAAACGATATTGTGTCAGTTTGCTCTGCTCAAGTGTTTTGGAAATCCTATCGATAGCGTTGATCAGACGAATCGATCGAAAACCCAAATCAACATCAACAACTCAAACAACACAATATATAAAACATTTTTTTTAATAAAAATTTTCAATACACTTCCTCACTTAACGATACAATAATGGATTTCAAAGCAAGGATAGGGATTCAAATTTTTGATAGACTCAAATCAAAGAGAATTTCGATTCGAAGATAGGTTTGAACAAAGATAAGATAATTCGATGACCACAATCGGGAGATGGAGGAGTTTATTTAATTCACGGGCAACCATAACCGGGTCGTCCGTAACTTCAAGAATAAGACCGATGTTGAATTTTCGAGGTTAATCAACATTCGATCTCAAGAGATAGATTTCAGATATAACAGGAGATAGATAGCATCGTAAACCGAGGATACAGAAATCTCCGGTAAATCGATGTCTATTATAAAGGAGTTTTGCTCCTTTACGAATCATTCTAAGATTGGCGAGACCGCCGATCTATTACAGATAACATTCAGAATGGAGTTATGGGTGATCCATGATTAAAAGAAGACGAATAGTGAAGGACACGAATGAATTTCGGAACCGAGGGGAACGTTCCAAAATTCAAAGGAATTGAGTCAAAGGAAGAGATGGAAACTCGAATGAGAGTGATTCTGTAAATACATTTACCCTATATGTTAAGTTTTGCCTAGAGCTACCAAAGCTCTGATACCAACTGTAACGACCCGATATTTTGGACCATTCGCATCCATTATAAGTGTATAGGTAGAAACTCATGCCGGAGTTGAATTGCTCAAAATACCGCGTTGTTAATTTAAATTTGGCAAAACTGAACATATACAGTAAATAAATAATCACAGATCACAGACACAGAGTAATAAATGCAGCGGAAATAAAAGAGATAGTAGTTCATGAAGCTACTATATAAATGTATAAGTTACATCAGAGTTAGAACAGATACAACGGAAGAGTAATACAATACATCAGATACAAATCAGAATACATCACTGGAATCATCGAATACTGAAAGCAGAATAGATGGCTGGATCTTCAAGCAAAGCTCCAACTTCAAAGGTGAGTCTTCGAATGCTGGTACACTCAGTCTGACCCGAGCATAAAGAAAAACACAAGACACTCGAGTCAGGATTAACATTCTTATATCAATAAATCCAACTCAAGTGAAATAGCAATTGAAATACAAGTAACTCAAAGGATGTTTGGAATAACCATCCTTTAAGGATCCGTTAAACTATCTACTATGTAGTAGTGTATGATAAGTAGATAATGTCTATCAGTAATATAAAGATATCAAAATAGTGTTAAGTCATGGCCCATTCCACCCTTAACACATTTTTATTCCCAAAAGCATATACAAGACCGTAGTTTCCCCAAAACCGGAAGTCACCAGAGGGCAATCCATATACTAAAGGTACAAAACAAATTCGTAGTGGTCGCGAATAAAGGGATACAAGTATGACAAGGCACATGAGGCAATACCCAAGGTAGTGATACTACCGTTTGCCTGATCCGGACTGGTGAGAACGCAACGCCGCAGCGCCCGCAACACCGTGAAACAACACTCCCAAAATCAAGGGTGTACCAATCGACAACAAGTAATGAGTAGTTCGAAGAAGTGTGTCCACTTGAGGTAGCTAATCCTCCATTGGCCCGGCACGGCTCTTGTTTTAGTCATTTCCAATTTGACACAAGTGTCAAGGCTATCCATCATCGTTCTCTTTCTTCAGTCATCACGTACATCATTCCAACCACTTCATTCTGGACCATCACTCCGCATATAGTTATTAAAGTGGTTTTCGGTTTAGATAGAGAGTATATCCATAACCGATTCCGGTCTCTTTAATAACTCTCGTGATTATTACACCGATTGGTCGTTTGTTTATTTCAAAACCAAGTCAAATTCAATCCCAATTAGAATTTACAAATCAACATTTCATTTTTCTTTCGAAATCAATTTCCAAACTTTTCGTTTCAAAACTTCCAAATTACCATTTCAAAATCTCATAATTCAATTTTCAATTTCTTTTTAAACCAATTCAAATATTGATTCAAGTTCGTAAATAAGTTTCATTCCAAATCATTTAAATAAATTTAATTTAACATTTAAATCAATTTAAATTCATTTATCAATTTCATTCAATATTCGTTAAGTAAATTTATCTTCAAAACAATTTCTATTAAATTTCCAATTCATTAAATCCATTATTTAAATTCAACTTCCTTATTTCAAAACTTTCAATTTGAATTAAATTTAATTCATCAAATCAAATTCTTTAAATTTCAAGTCTTACATTAATTTCAATAAATCACATTTTATTTCTTGTTAAAGAAATTCAATTTCACTTATTTACTTACTTAAATAATTTTCCAAAACTTAATTAATAAAGAAACTCAATTTCAATTATTTACGAAGTAAAATTCACTTATTCAAAAGTTCAATTTCTCTTATTAAAGAATCCAATTCAATTTAATCATTAAATAATTCAACCTTATTTAATTATTAAATAATTCAAAACTTAATCATTAAATAATTTCAAAGTTTAATAATTTCAAACTTAATTATAATTTCAAACTTAATTATAATTTCAAACTTAATTATTAAATCATTTCAAAGTTTAATAAATTTCAAACTTAATTCAATCATTTCTCAAATTAAACAACATTCTTTCATCAATTACATTGTCAATATTTTGTTTCAGGTTATTAAATATTAACATTTTCCTTTCATTAAAACTCAAATTTCAACTTCATTTCAAAACCATATTATTTATTCAAATAAAATCTTCGTTTTATTTTTAAATCAAATTATTGACCAATCGGGTTTTTATTTAATTCTCTATCCTAGGTCAAAGTTTAATTTGGGTATTTATCATTTCAACCCGATTCCAATTCAATTCAAAAATCAAAGCATAACAAAGGGAACTTGCAGTGTGATAGCTGGGATGGTGTCAAAGTAAATAAACAAGCAATAACAACAAACAATAACAATCCAATAATCAATTCGAATAATCCCGAAATAACCGTATTAATTCGCATTGTTATTTGTACGAATTAATATAGTTATCTCTAGAATCTACACTATCATTTCATTTGGATTAAAGATTTATTACATTACGGTTTTCGCTTGTCATTCAATTTCAATTTTTACACTACAACAATTAATCCAATATACGTTCAATGGTTCAAAGTGTAATTATCACTATTTTACATGTCAATTAATTTAACAAAAAAAAGGGGTCATATTCAACTAATCAAATTCAACATATATGTCAATTCAAATTTTTAATTATCCTACGTCAAATTTACTTGCATAATATTTATCACTTTATACATTACAATTTTAACGTCCAATTGTAAACATCAAACAATCAGTCATTTAACAATCAAACTGGATTATCATTGCATATATAACAGATATTGGTGTCAGGTGTCACAGGTGAACTGATACAGGTAATAACAGTGTAAATATCTATCAGCAGCATATTTCAATTGTCGTTTCAATTGAAATCAAATTTAATAAATAAAAGAACGTTAATCGTGAGTGAGTGCTCACCTTTCGAGGTTTGGACAAACATGAGATGATACAGATACGCACACTGATACGGGCACTGAAATTGAGTTACAAAGCAAGCACGACTTCCGAACAAGCTAGATTGGCACGAATTGGACGATCATGGCTAAAATAATGAATTGATGAACTGAATCAGAATCAGTTTGATATATATACAGAATATTTGTTATTTTATTAAAATCAATATTAAATTTAAAACAAAACATATAAAATCAAAATATATATATATACACATATATATATATATCAAAACAAAATCCACTTTATTTTATAGTATCTACCTTATTTATATAAATTAAACCCACATTTGCATACTTAGAAAACCATATATATATTACAGTAACTTTAATATATATTTATATTTCTATAAATAAGAAACTTGCAGAACCCAAGAACCCAACTTGACATCTAATGTACTACCCATATTATATACTAGTTTAAACAAACAGCTGTATGCAATTTCTTGAAACATGCGTGTAGTGTACAAAAGTAAAATCAAGCTAATATAATTACCCAACTTATATCGCCTTCGAGTATATATACAAAAGATGATATATTATAAACTTAATTAAACTATCAGATAATATATATATATATATATATATATATATACAGCAAACAAACATATACATTTCAGATTATAAAGCTTGTACAACCAATATTTTGTAAATCAAAATATTACTTACAACTAGTAACAGCTTTATATATCTATCTGCTTAAAATACTTGCACAAGCATACAGTACTACTTATAAAGCTTTCAATTCAAAACATCCACATACGAATAAAGTAATATATATTATACCAAAACTTTTATACTTACAAAAGATATACTGTAACCATTTATATATATGTATAAGACCAACTTTAAACATATAAACAAGTTAATATATAATTATGGAACAGACTAAACAACTTTATCTTATATATTAAACAGATAGATCAAACAAATTTGTATACCTTTATAAACTTATGCATCATAACCAACAAATTTGCATATAATATCTAATATATATAAGTTTAGCTACAAAATAAAATGCAGCCAGACCCTATATACAAACTGTTATTTATATATATTCTTATCCATATATACAACTAAGAATTATATGTATATATACCCTTTAGATCCCCACGAAAATGGACTTGTAATATAACATCATATAACTTATAAAATATATGCAGTTACTTTTATAAACCCCTAACATTTCAAATATATGTAAACTATTTTATATACAGATTATACCAACTCACGCATATACTTATTTTATAAATAAATACATAATTGACTTACATATATATGCAACCGGAAGGGGAAGGCCGCTAGCTGATATTGCCCACGAGGCAAAGGCGCAGGTGGCAGATCATCAAGGTGATGCAAGGCGTGGAGGGAGTGGTGAACGCTGGCCGTGAAATGGGAAGAAATCCGAGGAGGTGGCGATTTCGGTAAGCAAGGCCAGTGACCAGGCCTTAGTGGTGGGAAAAATGGATGAGGCGGATGATTGTGCTTCTCGACTGGGCTGCGGGAAGAGATGTTGGGTGGTTCGGTGCTTGGGTTGGCGGGTGTGGACGCGACGGTGCATCAAAGTGAAGGGTTGCGTGACAGAGAGAGAGAGAGGGTGAGCGGAGGAGATGGGCTGAGGCCGAGATAGGCTATGGTGGTGGTAGAGACATGGTGAGGTGGAGGGGAGAGGCTTCGACTTCTGTGTGCTGAGTTAAGCCGTGATCGGAAGGGAAACATGTCAGGTCTAGGGGGAGGTGGAGTATGGGTTCTTGGTTTTGCAAGTGGAGGATGAGCAGAGAACGAAAGAGAAAGAAATGAAGGTGAACCCCAAATGAAATGAACCAGAATTTACATTAAAACCATAGGAATAACAAGAGTCAATTATGTTGAATCCAAGATGATAATAAAAGCTAATGGCTATTCGTATTACGATGTATAACGAATGGACAAAGGAGATCAAAAGGCTCAATACGGTTAACGATAAGAAAAATCGTTTTACCAATTTCGCGGCGTACCGGACTCCGAATTTGACAATCGAATATGTCGTAGAGGTCAGCACGACGAGACGATCAAAACGGTATATGGATATCAGTGGTAAGATTGAATTATAAAAATTCGAATTTTCTAATAGCGGAAAATGCAAGAAAAACGCTGAAAAATAAGATCGACGGAGCCAAAGATGTCTGAATTTGGAAAAACAACAAACTGACATTTTGCTCAGAAGATGCTTTAGAATTTTTCTATATAAAAATATTTAGGTTCCGAAAACATTTTATTTTCATCGCTTTTTAACTGATTAAATTGAAGTGAATTTATGCGCGAAATAAACTTTCATATTTTCGGACGAAAATTTACCAGTTTCTATGTTTAACTAAACGCATTCCAAATATCAAATTTTATTTCAAAATTTTATCGTTTAAAATTTTACAAAATTTCAACTAATTACGTTATTAAAACAGTTGAAATTTACGGGTCGTTACACGTTTCAAATGAAATCAAATTTAATAAATATAAGAATGTTAATCGTGAGTGATTGCTCACCTTTCCGAGGCTAGAGATGAAAGAGAATGAGATGAGTTACGAATCCAATCACGAATTCCAAAGCAAAGCAAGATTTTCACGAATTTTACGACAAAGCTGATAAATAGGAATTGATGAAAACGAATCAGAACCATCTTGATATAACTGAAACAAAATATATGTTATAATTTTTTTCCTCTAAAACAAAATTTTAAAACATACATTTAAAATAAGACAAATATATATATATATATATTTGAAAACAAAACTCAAGCATGCTTATATATATATACACTAATATGAACTTACAGTAAACTAAACATATATAAAGCATATACTGAGATGAACATATTATATATAAACAAGATAATGTACACTTATATACATATATATAAAGTTATATATAAACTTAAATTGATAACATACAAACTTATGTAAACTTATATATATATATATAAAATGACCCATCATAAACTTATATAATTAAAATATTATATAATTTATATGAACTAACATATATATACTGCTAGGTTATAGCTTTCATAAACAAACATATTTTAAATCATATAAACTAACATACACAAATTAACATATTATTCATATATATACTACTGTAACTTTATATAATATGTACCAGCAAACAATACTTATAAAAGCTTATGTATATCCAACAGCTCAGATGTATAATATATTACACATATTATATATAATATATACTTCAGAGTAAATCTTATATAGATACAAATACATAAATTGCAACCAAATGTATACTTATATAAACTATATATATGCACTACTACATATATAGCTTGCATAACATATAGATATAACTAATCAAATAATATATAAACATAAGTAAAATTCCTAAAGGCAGCAAAGAAAAGAGAAGCAAAAAATATCATTTGAAAATAATATAATTTCTTACAAAACTATATATAACTTCTATGAACATAACATCATATATCCGCATACACTTCCAACTATCACATTTATTAAACATGTATATACGTATATATAAATCAATACAAAATCAAGAAATATGGACGCACATATATACTTACATAAGAACGGCTGGAAGGGTACAAGCTTTGTGGCGGGTCTGGGAAGGTCAGGGGTGGCTGATAGGAGCTTGCGGCCAAGGTGATGGGCTGGCTTTGGCAATGGTCAGAGTTGTGGTGGGTGGAGGCTCGGCCTGGGGAGGATGGCTGTAAGTTTGTGGACTTCGGCAAAGTGGGCAGGCTAAAGGCTTGGAGGTGGTTGTGCTATGGGTTAGGTGATGGTGGAGATGCGGCAAAGGGCACGGGGAGGATAGCGGGGAGGCCGTGAGTGGGTGGAGAGCATGGGTACTTGCGCACTGTTGGAGGAGAGAGGGGAAATGGGTTCAGGGGAGATGGGCTTCGGCCATTGCTTGGATTTGTGGTGGAGTTATGGCAAAGGTCGAGCTTTAGTGGGTGAGGGGACGAAGGTGGCAAGGTTCTCGAGATGTGGTCGCGGGAGGGATGAGAGAGCAGCTGGGGGTTTGGGTGGCGACTCACAAGGAAAGGGAAGAAGAAATAAAAAAATAAATACATAAATTTGGGAACATGGTTTCAGGAAGGAGGAGGAGCGTGCAAAATGAACGACAAGTTTACCTAGAAAAATGAACAGGGTTCTGGAATAAGTATGCAACTATAGGCTATATTAATTTTCTAGGAACCAATAGGAAGGCAGAACGAACCATCATTTATTTAATAGTAGGAAGGGAAAATGTCAAGCACGAGAATTCAGGGGATCATTAAGGCAATTGGCTATTTGATTTCAACAGTTGGATAGATGAAAGGAGAAGAAACCCAAAAGGTTGAAATTGGGTATCGGTACGGCTAACCGTATCGCGGTTTCGCCGCGTACCGGATACCGAAACACACAAATGAATATACTATGGAGATCAGCACGACGGGACGAACAAAATGGTATACAAATATTAGCGATACGACCGTCCTATCAAAAGTCGATATTCGGTACCGAAAATGCTGCTAAAACGCCGAAAATAAGATAAACGGAGCTAGAGAATTCCAAATTTGACGAAACGAATTATGACATCTATCTCAAAAAATGATTTAAAATTTTATTATATGGAAATATTCAGGTTTCGAAAACATTTTATTATCATCAAATATTAACTGATTTAAATTTAAAAATTGAAATTACACAACAAAACTAACTTCCATATTACCTGATGAAAATTTGCCATTTGCAATGTTTAAATAGACGTATTCCAAATATCAAATTTACATTTCAAAATTTTATTATTTATAATTTCACAAAATTTCAGTTAATTACGTTAATAAAACTGTTAAAATTTATGGGTCGTTACACTCTCCTCCACTCAAAACTTTTCGTCCCTAAAAAGGAATGAGGTAGGAGAATATGGACAACCAGAAAGAAAAGATAGATTAAAAATAAGGGTGGAGATCATCTCCTAACAGGACATAATTCCTTATCATTTTCCCTAGAAGAGTAAGATGAGTTTATACTTAGGTTATATCATCATCGAGTGAATAATTGCACCGTATAGTTTCTGTGTTTCTTCTAGATATTTCCTAAGTTAATTTTGGTCAAATTCAACAGTAATGAGAACGATCGTATATAGAAACTAAGTCGTATACTGATCTCATTTTCGACCTTCTCAACTTTCGCTATTACTCGATCAAGAGTGAAGTCCATTAGGTTAGAGCACTATTGTTTCTACACCCTACTTGGATCATCATTCTTAACTCTCATAGATAGAAACAAGTCTACTTTGTCTGTTTTAACGCTAAGTACACGACTAAATACTTAAACAAGTAAACACACAAAGCATGATTAATTCACACAAGGCACGATCAAGTCACAAAAATGACTTCTAATCTCTTTTTTATTTAATTAATACTTTATTAATTAAACCTCTTTTATTAGTAAAACTCCTTTTATATAAATAAGCTTCTTTCATTAATCAAAACTTCTAATTAATTAAACTCCTAACTAATTAAACTCCTAATTTATTAAACTCCTAATTAATTAAAATCCTAATTAATTAAAACTTCTTTATTAATTAATACTCCTTTATTAACTAAAAATTCCTTTATTAATTAATATTCCTTTATTAATTAAAACTTCTTATTTAATTAATATTCCTTTATTAATTAAAACTTCCTTATTTAATTAATATTCCTTTATTAATTAAAACAGCCTTCATTAATTAATATTACTTTATTAATTAAAACGTCCTTCATTAATTAATATTCTTTATTAATTAAAACTTCCTTATTTAATTAATATCCCTTTATTAATTAAAACTTCCTTTATTAGTTATATTTATTTATTAATTAAACTTTCTTATTAACTAAAACTCCTTTATTAATTAAAACTTCCTTTATATAATTGTACATATATTTAATTTCTCTTTATAAAAGATATATACTTGTATTATACTATTTCACTATTCAATTATACTCTTTTCAATAAGTATTCATATACTTAACTAGATTTTATATGTATATTCACAAATCACTCAAAAAAATTACTCCCTTTAAAATATAATCAAAGAGGTTAAAAACAAATGTTATTCAGACATTGTTATCATAAACCCCTTCTCTATTTTATATTTTAAATATATATTTTTTCTATCTTTATTCCAAAAGATTCCATACTTGTTATTATCTTTAAAATTTCATTACTAAATATCCAAGTATATTCATAATCATATAACAATATTTTTCCACTTTAAAATATAATTCAAGGGTTTAAAAACAAATTACTGGAACATTGTTTACTACAAACCTAAAACACTTCACCCTTAATAATTATCTTTAAAACTCTCTTAAAAAGATCTAATTACTTTTATAAGGGTTAAGGACAAGTGTTACTTAAACATTGTCACAACAAGCCCAAAACCATTCACTTATAATTACCTTAAAATATTCCTTATTTAAGCCTTAATTATATTCCTAATTATTGTCGTAATTGTAGTCCTAATTATTTTTATTTATATCCACACTAATTTAACAAATAATGTATTTTTACTTAATTTTACAAAACCATTTATTTTAACTTAAGTATTATGATCCAAATCTTCCTTTACTTATTTATAAAAGACTTAACTTATTTTTTCCAACTTATATATTTACAAAAAACCATTTTAAAATGATGTATATATTTATATGTATACTAATTTATTTATAAGCTAATATAATTAATAAAATTCTAAAACAATTTAAAAAATATTATATTACATAAGCTTTTTTATACTTTAATAAAAATCTTTAACTAATTTTTTAAACTATATATATTTAAAAATACTTTAAAAATACTTAAAATATGGTTCAAAACATAAATTTAAATATCACTTAAAAATACTTATTTTATAGTTTAATTAAAAACCATAAAAAGCATGTTTTATAATTTAAAAATTTTTACTTTAAAAATTCATAAATAATTACTAAAAATATATCTAAATTTTAATATTTTCCAATAATAAGTACACTTATAGTACTTATTAAAAATACAAATAAGCCCCTAGGATGTCTGTAACGACCCAGAATTTCCGTCATTTGAAATTCATATATTTAATTAATTTTAAATATTAACAAGTAAGAATTTTAAGCCGAATGAATTTAATTTCGGATATGGAGATTTAATTGGATGATTAAATCGATAATTTAATATTTGAAATTCCAGAAATAATTGTTAATCGGGTTTAATGTGTGTAAAAATGATTTATAAAGTTATATTAAATCATATTGAGGTTATAACGATGTTATAGAACTTTTAAAATTGAATTAAAAGTTAAATTGTAAAAATTGAACATTTTAATATTTAATTGACGAGTGAAAATGACCATTTTTCAAACAGTCTCGGATTTCGACGAAACTTGTTTCATTGGATCCGTAATGTGAAATTATTGTAAGATTTCAAATTTCGTGTCAATCGGAGTTGTCGTTTGTCCGGGGCAAGCCAAAACGCATCGAAATCGGTTTAATCGATTTAATTTAAAATTGATCATTTTTTTCCGTAACTCGCACAGACGATCAAATTAGCTCCCGAAAAACGTTCCATTGTGTCCGGAACGTGGGGTAAACCTTAGAAACGTCAGCCGGCACGCTAGATTTCGAGTTCAGAAATTTTTTGGTGAATAGTGTTTTGCAAAATTTCTATATAAGGACCTCAACAATTCATTTTGCAATCAAAACCCTAGGGTTTCGTGGCCGCCTCTTTCAGAAACAATGGCCGAAATCATCTCATCTTCCTCCTCTAATATCTCCCAATCCACAAAACGATTCCAAAAATTATCAATTGCAACTTTGTAGATCACGACGAGATCTATCATTTCAACGGCTATGATCGTAAATAGCGCGATGGATCATCGGCAAATCAAGCTCAAACGTGCTTCGTTCCATCACGTTTTTTGAGGGGACTGGTTGACCGAGATCCAGGTCCCTCTGGCCATGGGTAGGTGGGCTTGTGGGCTTCGTAGTGGCGACCTTTGATCGACGTGAAGTCGAGTATTGGTGGTGCGAAAATTCGAATGATATAGGCGGCTTTGGGTTCATTTGCGTGCGTTCATCCTGGGCTGTTCACGCGCGTGCATGATTGAGGAAGAAGGGGTCATCGGCCCATATTTGCTTTGCAGGAAACGAACGGCAGATCTGTAGCAATGGTTTAAAAATATAAAGAAAATGTAAATTGTTTTATATTATAAATTTGTCGATGTTTAAAATACGATATCTTGTTCATACGAGGTTAAAATTTGACGAAACGAATTGCGTTGGCTTCGTTTGGATGAGCACTACGCAATGGAGTTGATTTGGAGTTGATCGGAGTAGTGAAAATTTTAAGTAAAATTAAACGTATCCAAAATAAAACGCTGCAACCGTTTTAAAAGAAAAGGTGAGAACTTCTCACTCAATCGAATGTTTTGTTTCGATTTAAATTTTAAATAGTTAGATTTAAAATTGTTGATAGTGTTGATTGTGATGATTGAATTGTAACGACCCGTAATTTTGGACCATTCGCATCCATTATAAGTGTATAGGTAGACACTCATGCCGGAGTTGAATTGCTCAAAATACCGCGTTGTTAATTTAAATTTGGCAAAACTGAACATATACAGTAAATAAATAATCACAGATCACGGACACAGAGTAATAAATGCAGCGGAATTAAAAGAGATAGTAGTTCATCAAGCTACTATATGAATATATAAAATACATCAGAGTTTAAAACAGAAGAGTAAAACGATACATCAGAGTTAAACCAGATACAACGGAAGAGTAACACGATACATCAGATACGAATCAGAATACATCACTGGAATCATCGAATACTGAAAGCAGAATAGATGGCTGGATCTTCAAGCAAAGCTCCAACTTCAAAGGTAAGTCTCGAATACTGGTACACTCAGTCTGACCCGAGCGTAAAGCAAAAACACAAAACACTCGAGTCAGGATTAACATTCTTATATTAATAAATCCAACTCAAGTGAAATAGCAATTGAAATACAAGTAACTCAAAGGATGTTTGGAATAACCATCCTTTAAGGATCCGTCAAACTATCTACTATGTAGTAATGTACGATAAGTAGATAATGTCTATCAGTAATAATAAGATATCAAAATAGCGTTAAGTCATGGCCCATTCCACCCTTAACACATTTTTATTCCCAAAAGCATATACAAGACCGTAGTTTCCCCAAAGTCGGAAGTCACCAGAGGGCAATCCATATACTAAAGGTACAAAACAAAATCGTAGTGGTCGCGTATAAATGGAATACAAGTATGACAAGGCACATGAGGCAATACCCAAGGTAGTGATACTACCGTTCGCCTGATCCGGACTGGTGAGAATGCAACGCCGCAGCGCCCGCAACACCGTGAAACAACACTCCCAAAATCAAGGGTGCACCAATCGACAACAAGTATAAGTAGTTCGAAGAAGTGTGTCCACTTGAGGTATCTAATCCTCCATTGGCCCGGCACAGCTCCTGTTTTAGTCATTTCCAATTTGACACAAGTGTCAAGGCTATCTATTATCGTTCTCTTTCTTCAGTCATCGCGTTCGTCATTCCAACCACTTCATTCTGGATCATCACTCCGCGTATAGTTATAAAAGTGGTTTTCGGTTTAGATAGAGAGTATATCCATAACCGAATTCCGGTCTCTTTAATAACTTCCGTAATTATTTCACCGATTGGTTGTTTATTTATTTCAAAACCAAATCAATTTCAATTTCAATTTCAATTTCAATTCGTAAACCAACATTTCATTTGTCTTTCTAAATCAATTTCCAATATTTACGTTTCAAAACTTCCAAATTCACCATTTCAAAATCTTATAATTCAATTTCAATCTTTATTTAAACAATTCAAATATCAATTTAAATTCAAATACAAGTTTCATTTCGAAAACATTTAAATTAAATCTTATTTAACATTCAAATCAATTTAAAATCATTTATCGATTTCATTCAATATTCGTTAAGTTACTATGCCATTCAAAACAATTTCCATTAAATTTCCAATTCATTAAATCCATTATTTAAATTCAACTTCATTATATCAAAACTTACAAATTAAATTAAATTAAATTCATCAAATCAAATTCTTTACATTTCAAGTCTTACATTAATTCCAAAATATCACATTTCATTTCTTGTTAAAGAAAATTCAATTTCAATTATTTATTTACTTACTTTAAATAATTTCCAAAACTTAATTAATAAAGAAATCTCAATTTCAATTATTACGAAGTAAAATTCACTTATTCAAAAATTCAATTTAATTTAATCATTAAATAATTCAATCTTATTTAATTATTAAATAATTCAAACTTAATTATTACATAATTTCAAAGTTTAATAATTTCAACTTAATTATAATTTCCAACTTAATTATTAAATCATTTTCAAGTTTAATAATTTCAAACTTAATTATTAAATCATTTCCAAGTTTAATAATTTCAAACTTAATTATAATTTCAAACTTAATTCAATCATTTCTCAAATTAAACAACATTCTTCGATCAATTACATTGTTAATATTTTGTTTCAGATTATTAAAAATTAACATTTTCCTTTCATTAAAAATTCAAATTTCAACTTCATTTCAAAACCATATTATTTATTCAAGTAAAATCTTCGTTTTATTTTAAATCAAATTATTGACCAATCGGGTTTTATTTAATTTCCTATCCTAGGTCAAAGTTCAATTTGGGTATTTATCATTTCAACCCGATTCCAATTCAATTCAAAATCATAGCATAGCAAAGGGAACTTGCAGTGTGATAACTGGGATGGTGTCAAAGTAAATACACAAGCAATAACAACAATCCAATAATCAATTTAAATAATCTCGAAATAATCGTATTAATTCACATTGTTGTTTGTGCGAATTAATATAAGTATTTCTAGAATCTACACTATCATTTCATGTAGATTAAAGATTATTACATCACGGTTTCACTTGTCATTCAATTTCAATTTTATACATCATCAATTTAACAACATACATTCAGTGGTTCAAAATGTAATTAAACAAATCCTACGTCAATAAATTCAACAGTTAAAGGGATCATATTATACAAATGTCATTTAATCAATTTTAACACATATATCAAATCTAACTATTCTACGTCAATTTCAATTTCAATTTATTCACTTACGTCATTAACAATTTAACGTCCAATATAAACATCAAACAATCAATCATTTAACAACCAAACTGGATTATCATTGCATATATAACAGATAATGATGTCAGATGTCACAGGTGAACTGATACAGGTAATAACAGTGTAAATATCAAACTGCAGCATATTTCAATTGTCGTTTCAATTGAAATCAAATTTAATAAATAAAAGAACGTTAATCGTGAGTGAGTGCTCACCTTTCGAGGTTAGAGAAAAATTGACGATGAATTCGAGTTGCGAATCGAAGCACAAATTTCCGAAACGAACAAGATCGGCATGGATTGGACGAACAGAGCTGATGAGCAGAGATCGATGAAAATAGATCAGAAACAGCTTGACGTAGATCGAAACAAATATGTATATTATTCTAATATTATTTCTTAACCCAAACCCATAAAAATAATATATATACATGCATTTTCAAAAATTATAGTTTGAAACAACTATAGACCACATGCATTTATTCGAGCAACATATGTGCAGACTTTTTTACCAATTATAAAATAACTACATATCACCTATAGGTATAAACTAAAACATATAGAACTGATTGGTTATACACTTTGTAAAACTAATATATAACTTAATAACTTTCATACTCTATATACTATCAAACTCTTACAGTTAAAAGAAGGTACAAACCGAGCAGATTCAATGTAACTTATTGTACCCTTAATATATATATAAAACAATCAGATCAATAAAACTTAAGTATACTACACATCCAAATAGACAAATGTATAATCATTTATATATATAGCATATTTACACTTATATACTATTATATGCAACATATACATAATATTCTGCCACTAATTATGTACCAGTCTAAATATATACAAATGGTTCAAATATATTATCACAAATGTAACCATAACATATGAAACGAAATAAATGTATATACGCGCTAAGAAAAATATGCAGACTACCTAGCAAACCTATGCACACTCTGCTATGCCAATAAAATAGATATATACATGCATGCGACTCACATATGCAAACTATATATATTCAACAAATATTTACATGCGGCTGACCAAACATATATGTAGACTGTATTATATGCAACATATAAGAAGTGTTTACATCTCAGTAAAAGCATGCAACAGGAAACTATGGAATATATATACTTATGTGTATATATACTTATATTTTGAACAGGTATATACAACTTAGCCTTTGAACCGAGTTAAGCAAACAATATATAACATATACATGAACAACAAATATTTAATTACATTGCACATATCCTAATTATTACTTTCAAAAGCCCAGATTACTACCTATATACAACACACGTTAGCAAATGCGAATCTTTGGAAGATATTATTTATAACTAACACATGTGCATAACTACAGATTCATAAACTAAGAGACGAAACATATATACTAATATAAATATCTATGTTGGCTTTGAAAACAAGCAAAAGAAAGTATGCATGCAACTACAGCTAAATATATACACATGAGATAACAAATGCAAAATCATGTATATAACTTGATATATAATAGTATACTATGCAAATGAAGACTACTGTTAAACTTTATATACTAAAACCATACACTTACTTATAGATAACCTACCCATCAAAGAAGAAGGGTCTGCAAATGGCTAGAACAAGACAAACGAAGCGGCCAAAGCCGAGGGGAGATTGCGGCGTGGGAAGGTGGTCTCGGTTGGGTGTGAAGGTGGTCACGTGGAAAGGGAAAGAGGAGAATGGCGTGGGAGGACTGCTTGGTTGATGCGGTCGATGGTTGTGGCTCGGTGACGTGATGGGTGGAGCAAAGTTGTTGGAGAAAAGAGGTCGGAGGTGGTGCTCAGGTGGCTCGGGCGAAGGTTAAGGTCAGGGAATTCAAAGCGGAGGAGTTTCGGTGGAGAGGCACTCGGCGTGGGTGGAGGTGGTGAGGTGATCGACAGGAACTGGTGGAGGCGGTGTTGTCGGTCGGGAGGTTGGAGGCCTAGCCTCGGTGGTGGCTACATGCGGCAATTGGAAGGTGAATGGTGAGGTGGTGCGGACCGAGGTAGAAGTGGAAGGAGATGGGCTGGAGTTTTCAAACATGGAAGGGAAAGAAAGAAACGTATGACTACTAAAATGATGAAGTAGTGGGAAGGCTACAGGTCCCAAAGCTAAAGTTGGATTCCAAAGAAAGAAATGAGCTGTCAAGACCAAACGAAGTGAATAGGTTGGATAACCAAAGGTCAATAGTAAAAGTAGAGTAGGAATTCAAGAAGATATAAATGCTAGTGGCTATTGGATTACACGCAGGATAACGAAAAGTCTTAGAGCATATTGTAACCGGCTACCGATACGGTAGGCGTTACGCAAAGTGCAACGTACAACGGAACTCCGAATTTGACAATCGAATATACCGTAGAGATCAGCACGACGAGACGATCAAAATGGTATATAGAAATTAGTGGTACGATTGAATTATAAAAATTCGAATTTTCTAATAGCGGAAAATGCAAGAAAAACGCTGAAAAATAAGATCGACGGAGCCAAAGATGTCCGAATTTGGAAAAATGACCAACTGAAATCTTGCTCAGAAGATGATTTAGAAATTTTCTATGTAAAAATATTTTGGGTTTGAAAACGTTTTATTTTCAACGCTTTTTAACTGATTAAGTTGAAGTAAATTTACGCGCGAAATAAATTTTCATATTTTCGGACGAAAATTTACCAGTTGCTATGTTTAACTAGACGTATTCCAAATATTAAATTTATATTTCAAAATTTTATCGTTTAAAAATTTCGCAAAATTTCAATTAATTACGTTATTAAAACGGTTAAAATTTACGGGTCGTTACACTCTTCCCCACTCAAAACTTTTCGTCCCCGAAAAGGAACGAGGTAGAAGAATAGAAACAACCAGAAAGAAAACAGATTTGAAATACAAAATAACAATTAATTTAAACCATATAAATTCAAATTTAAATTAATTGATATTCAATAATTGATTTAATCCATTTGATTCCACTAAAATCAATCTCAACTATTCCTAAATTCATTATCTTATTATCCCATTTTCTTCAATTTACAATTTCTAAAACAATAAATTTGAATAGTCTTTTATTATAATCATATTTTCTTCAACAATTTTAAATTCTTCTTTATTCCAAATTACTATTAAATTTATTCTACTTAATATATCTAATTACATATATTTAACCCATATAAATTAATTTAAACCATAAAAGTTTCGATTTAAATTAATTTACATCTATTAATTTCTTTAAAATTCAAGGTATTTTCATATATTGATCAAATTTCAATTTATTAATTCTTTCAAAACAAATTTATTAATTCTTTCAAAACAAATTTATTTCATTATTAACTGAGTTTACTAATTATCCTATCTAACTCTATTAACATCTTTTATAATCAAATTTTAGTGTATAACATTTATTATAAACACTCGAATTTTATTTATAAATTCAATTTATCTTATATATTATCCAATTACATATTCAACTTATGAATGATTTAGGTAAGTTGTATTAGAGTGCAGTTGAACAATATACAAATAAAATTTTCCCAATTCAATTATTCAAGTTTAAATATTTATTCCAAATTTTGGTTTTATTTATATTTAAAATCATCCTTTAACAAAATTTTAGAATTAGATTTCCGATTAACTTTAAACAATTTAGAGATATATATAATATATTTATATCAAATCAAATTAAAATTTTAAAATAAGATACTTATATATATATAAATCAATTTATACTAAAGAAATTCAAATCAAAATATTTTTCAAAACAAACCGTAGCAAAGCTACAGAATAGTATCTCCGCTTCGAAACTCGAAAATGAATGTCGATGATGCAGCCGCCATCACCGAAATTATTTTCCAGCGACAAAGAGAAGAGCACTGATTTCAACATTTTAAAATTCTTTGGAAATGATTTCTATTCGAAAATACTTCCAATAATATATCCTTTAAAATTTTAAAACCAAAGTTCGTAATCATCGAAAACTAAATTCTCAAATTCTTTATTTAAATTCCTTTCGAATCCCAAATCAAATTATAACCAAGTTTCATAAATTCATTTATTTATATTATGCAATAATCAATGGTTTACAAAACAATAAATGAAAATCAAATAACATCATTTCTGATAACAAATTCAGTTACAATTCAATTTCAGAAAATTTATACTTATATATAATATAATCATACAAGATTATTTTATTTACCAAATTTTGAAAATACTATTGTGTCAGTTGGCTCTGTTCAAGTGTTTTGGAATTCCTATCGATAGCGTTGATCAGACGAATCGATCGAAAACCCAAATCAACATCAACAACTCAAACAACACAATATAAAACATTTTAAAATTTATTTACAAATACACTTCCTCACTTATCGATACAATAATGGATTTTTAAGCAAGGATAGAGATTCAAATTTTTGATAGACTCAAATCAAAGAGAATTTCGATTCGAAGATAGGTTTGAAACAAAGATATGGTGATTAAATAACAAAATAAGGCGATGGATAAGTTTATATAAATCGCGGGCAACCTTAACCGGGTCGACCGTGACTCCAATAATAAGATCGGTGTAGAGTGCCGAGGTAAATCGACATTCACTCTCAAGAGATAGAATTCAGGCATAGCAGGAGATAGACAACATCATAAACCGAGGATGTAGAAATCTCCGGTAAATCGATGCCTATTATAAAGGAGTTTCACCCCTTTACGAATCGTTCGAAGATTGGCGAGACCGCCGATCTATTATAGATACCATTCAAAATGGAGTTATGGGGTGCTCCAGAATTGAAAGGAGACGAATAGTGAAGGACACGAATGAATTTCGGAACCGAGGGGAACGTTCCAAAATTCAAAGGAATTGAGTCAAAGGAAGAGATTAAAACTCGAATGAGAGTGATTCTGTAAATACATTTACCCTATATGTTAAGTTTTTCCTAGAGCTACCAAAGCTCTGATACCAACTGTAACGACCCGTAATTTTGGACCATTCGCATCCATTATAAGTGTATAGGTAGACACTCATGCCGGAGTTGAATTTCTCAAAATACCGCGTTGTTAATTTAAATTTGGCAAAACTGAACATATACAGTAAATAAATAATCACAGATCACAGACACAGAGTAATAAATGCAGCGGAATTAAAAGAGATAGTAGTTCATGAAGCTACTATATGAATATATAAAATACATCAGAGTTTACAACAGAAGAGTAAAACAATACATCAGAGTTAAACCAGATACAACGGAAGAGTAACACGATACATCAGATACGAATCAGAATACATCACTGGAATCATCGAATACTGAAAGCAGAATAGATGGCTGGATCTTCAAGCAAAGCTCCTACTTCAAAGGTAAGTCTCGAATACTGGTACACTCAGTCTGACCCGAGCGTAAAGCAAAAACACAAAACACTCGAGTCAGGATTAACATTCTTATATTAATAAATCCAACTCAAGTGAAATAGCAATTGAAATACAAGTAACTCAAAGGATGTTTGGAATAACCATCCTTTAAGGATCCGTCAAACTATCTACTATGTAGTAATGTACGATAAGTAGATAATGTCTATCAGTAATAATAAGATATCAAAATAGCGTTAAGTCATGGCCCATTCCACCCTTAACACATTTTTATTCCCAAAAGCATATACAAGACCGTAGTTTCCCCAAAACCGGAAGTCACCAGAGGGCAATCCATATACTAAAGGTACAAAACAAAATCGTAGTGGTCGCGTATAAATGGAATACAAGTATGACAAGGCACATGAGGCAATACCCAAGGTAGTGATACTACCGTTCGCCTGATCCGGACTGGTGAGAACGTAACGCCGCAGCGCCCGCAACACCGTGAAACAACACTCCCAAAATCAAAGGTGCACCAATCAACAACAAGTATAAGTAGTTCGAAGAAGTGTGTCCACTTGAGGTAGCTAATCCTCCATTGGCCCGGCACAGCTCCTGTTTTAGTCATTTCCAATTTGACACAAGTGTCAAGGCTATCCATTATCGTTCTCTTTCTTCAGTCATCGCGTTCGTCATTCCAACCACTTCATTCTCGATCATCACTCCGCGTATAATTATTAAAGTGGTTTTCGGTTTAGATAGAGAGTATATCCATAACCGAATTCCGGTCTCTTTAATAACTTCCGTAATTATTTCACCGATTGGTTGTTTATTTATTTCAAAACCAAATCAATTTCAATTTCAATTTCAATTCGTAAACCAACATTTCATTTGTCTTTCTAAATCAATTTCCAATATTTACGTTTCAAAACTTCCAAATTCACAATTTCAAAATCTTATAATTCAATTTCAATCTTTATTTAAACAATTCAAATATCAATTTAAATTCGAATACAAGTTTCATTTCGAAAACATTTAAATTAAATCTTATTTAACATTCAAATCAATTTAAAATCATTTATCGATTTCATTCAATATTCGTTAAGTTACTCTGCCATTCAAAACAATTTCCATTAAATTTCCAATTCATTAAATCCATTATTTAAATTCAACTTCATTATATCAAAACTTACAAATTTAATTAAATTAAATTCATCAAATCAAATTCTTTACATTTCAAGTCTTACATTAATTCCAAAATATCACATTTCATTTCTTGTTAAAGAAAATTCAATTTCAATTATTTATTTACTTACTTTAAATAATTTCCAAAACTTAATTAATAAAGAAATCTCAATTTCAATTATTACGAAGTAAAATTCACTTATTCAAAAATTCAATTAAATTTAATCATTAAATAATTCAATCTTATTTAATCATTAAATAATTCAATCTTATTTAATTATTAAATAATTCAAACTTAATTATTACATAATTTCAAAGTTTAATAATTTCAACTTAATTATAGTTTCCAACTTAATTATTAAATCATTTTCAAGTTTAATAATTTCAAACTTAATTATTAAATCATTTCCAAGTTTAATAATTTCAAACTTAATTATAATTTCAAACTTAATTCAATCATTTCTCAAATTAAACAACATTCTTCGATCAATTACATTGTTAATATTTTGTTTTAGATTATTAAAAATTAACATTTTCCTTTCATTAAAAATTCAAATTTCAACTTCATTTCAAAACCATATTATTTATTCAAGTAAAATCTTCGTTTTATTTTAAATCAAATTATTGACCAATCGGGTTTTATTTAATTTCCTATCCTAGGTCAAAGTTCAATTTGGGTATTTATCATTTCAACCCGATTCCAATTCAATTCAAAATCATAGCATAGCAAAGGGAACTTGCAGTGTGATAACTGGGATGGTGTCAAAGTAAATACACAAGCAATAACAACAATCCAATAATCAATTTAAATAATCTCGAAATAATCGTATTAATTCACATTGTTGTTTGTGCGAATTAGTATAAGTATTTCTAGAATCTACACTATCATTTCATGTAGATTAAAGATTATTACATCACGGTTTCACTTGTCATTCAATTTCAATTTTATACATCATCAATTTAACAACATACATTCAGTGGTTCAAAATGTAATTAAACAAATCCTACGTCAATAAATTCAACAGTTAAAGGGATCATATTATACAAATGTCATTTAATCAATTTTAACACATATATCAAATCTAACTATTCTACGTCAATTTCAATTTCAAATTATTCACTTACGTCATTAACAATTTAACGTCCAATATAAACATCAAACAATCAATCATTTAACAACCAAACTGGATTATCATTGCATATATAACAGATAATGATGTCAGATGTCACAGGTGAACTGATACAAGTAATAACAGTGTAAATATCAAACTGCAGCATATTTCAATTGTCGTTTCAATTGAAATCAAATTTAATAAATAAAAGAACGTTAATCGTGAGTGAGTGCTCACCTTTCGAGGTTAGAGAAAAATTGACGATGAATTCGAGTTGCGAATCGAAGCACAAATTTCCGAAACGAACAAGATCGGCATGGATTGGACGAACAGAGCTGATGAGCAGAGATCGATGAAAATAGATCAGAAACAGCTTGACGTAGATCGAAACAAATATGTATATTATTCTAATATTATTTCTTAACCCAAACCCATAAAAATAATATATATACATGCGTTTTCAAAAATTATAGTTTGAAACAACTATAGACCACATGCATTTATTCGAGCAACATATGTGCAGACTTTTTGTACCAATTATAAAATAACTACATATCACCTATAGGTATAAACTAAAACATATAGAACTGATTGGTTATACACTTTGTAAAACTAATATATAACTTAATAACTTTCATACTCTATATACTATCAAACTCTTACAGTTAAAAGAAGGTACAAACCGAGCAGATTCAATGTAACTTATTGTACCCTTAATATATATATAAAACAATCAGATCAATAAAACTTAAGTATACTACACATCCAAATAGACAAATGTATAATCATTTATATATATAGCATATTTACACTTATATACTATTATATGCAACATATACATAATATTCTGCCACTAATTATGTACCAGTCTAAATATATACAAATGGTTCAAATATATTATCACAAATGTAACCATAACATATGAAACGAAATAAATGTATATACGCGCTAAGAAAAATATGCAGACTACCTAGCAAACCTATGCACACTCTGCTATGCCAATAAAATAGATATATACATGCATGCGACTCACATATGCAAACTATATATATTCAACAAATATTTACATGCGGCTGACCAAACATATATGTAGACTGTATTATATGCAACATATAAGAAGTGTTTACATCTCAGTAAAAGCATGCAACAGGAAACTATGGAATATATATACTTATGTGTATATATACTTATATTTTGAACAGGTATATACAACTTAGCCTTTGAACCGAGTTAAGCAAACAATATATAACATATACATGAACAACAAATATTTAATTACATTGCACATATCCTAATTATTACTTTCAAAAGCCCAGATTACTACCTATATACAACACACGTTAGCAAATGCGAATCTTTGGAAGATATTATTTATAACTAACACATGTGCATAACTACAGATTCATAAACTAAGAGACGAAACATATATACTAATATAAATATCTATGTTGGCTTTGAAAACAAGCAAAAGAAAGTATGCATGCAACTACAGCTAAATATATACACATGAGATAACAAATGCAAAATCATGTATATAACTTGATATATAATAGTATACTATGCAAATGAAGACTACTGTTAAACTTTATATACTAAAACCATACACTTACTTATAGATAACCTACCCATCAAAGAAGAAGGGTCTGCAAATGGCTAGAACAAGACAAACGAAGCGGCCAAAGCCGAGGGGAGATTGCGGCGTGGGAAGGTGGTCTCGGTTGGGTGTGAAGGTGGTCACGTGGAAAGGGAAAGAGGAGAATGGCGTGGGAGGACTGCTTGGTTGATGCGGTCGATGGTTGTGGCTCGGTGACGTGATGGGTGGAGCAAAGTTGTTGGAGAAAAGAGGTCGGAGGTGGTGCTCAGGTGGCTCGGGCGAAGGTTAAGGTCAGGGAATTCAAAGCGGAGGAGTTTCGGTGGAGAGGCACTCGGCGTGGGTGGAGGTGGTGAGGTGATCGACAGGAACTGGTGGAGGCGGTGTTGTCGGTCGGGAGGTTGGAGGCCTAGCCTCGGTGGTGGCTACATGCGGCAATTGGAAGGTGAATGGTGAGGTGGTGCGGACCGAGGTAGAAGTGGAAGGAGATGGGCTGGAGTTTTCAAACATGGAAGGGAAAGAAAGAAACGTATGACTACTAAAATGATGAAGTAGTGGGAAGGCTACAGGTCCCAAAGCTAAAGTTGGATTCCAAAGAAAGAAATGAGCTGTCAAGACCAAACGAAGTGAATAGGTTGGATAACCAAAGGTCAATAGTAAAAGTATAGTAGGAATTCAAGAAGATATAAATGCTAGTGGCTATTGGATTACACGCAGGATAACGAAAAGTCTCAGAGCAGATTGTAACCGGCTACCGATACGGTAGGCGTTACGCAAAGTGCAACGTACAACGGAACTCCGAATTTGACAATCGAATATACCGTAGAGATCAGCACGACGAGACGATCAAAATGGTATATAGAAATCAGTGGTACGATTGAATTATAAAAATTCGAATTTTCTAATAGTGGAAAATGCAAGAAAAACGCTGAAAAATAAGATCGACGGAGCCAAAGATGTCCGAATTTGGAAAAACGACCAACTGAAATCTTGCTCAAAAGATGGTTTAGAATTTTTCTATGTAAAAATATTTTGGGTTTGAAAACGTTTTATTTTCAACGCTTTTTAACTGATTAAGTTGAAGTAAATTTACACGCGAAATAAATTTTCATATTTTCAGACGAAAATTTACCAGTTGCTATGTTTAACTAGACGTATTCCAAATATTAAATTTATATTTCAAAATTTTATCATTTAAAAATTTCGAAAAATTTCAATTAATTACGTTATTAAAACGGTTAAAATTTACGGGTCGTTACATGAATGATGATTGCTATTTATTGTGTTAAATAGACCCTATACGCCGTATATTAAATGGAGATTATTTATTAAAAACATATACCGTGATATTTCACATTGAAGTGGAATTGGTATTATATATGTATATAGCAATATATATATATATATTGGAATATGTATATATTGGAGTTGTTGATTTCCCGCATTGTATAGCGGATGAGACCCTATTGCGCCGCATAATAGCGGATAATATTTATAAATTCCATATACCACGATAATTTCACTGTGAAGAGAAATTGGTATTATGCTAACATCTATGGATGCAGGGAAACAGGTTGGAGGGATCCAACTGGATTCCTCAAACATTTGAATTTATTTCATATGTTGTGTGTTGAATTATTTATAATCGCCGTGTGATTATTTATTTATAATCTGTGAATGATTATATCTGTGATTGAATGTGTTGAAGGCTGTAATCTAGTCGAATGTATTTTTGGTATCGTTGGATACCAGAAATGAATAAATTGGATTTTTGAAATTAAAGTTGAAATTTTAAGTAAATTCTTTTGAAAGAATTGGTTGAATTTAAAAGAAAGGATTTTAAAGTATAAAGTTGATTTTTCGAAATCTTATCGAATTATTTCTAAAATATGGTAAAGGATTTTTATAAATGGATTTTGAATAGTATTATTCGAAAGTTGGAAAATTTATTTAAAATGGAATTTTAAATGGTTTGGAAGAGATAAATGAATTTATGTTAAAAGGTAATTAATTTCTAGAAATCAATTTATAATTGTTTTGGTATTTGAAAATAAATCTTTGGGAAATTAATATGAAAATTTATTTGATGATTGAATGAGCAAATTGATTTGTGTTAAAATGAATTTTTGAAATCAATTTGTAATTAATTTGGTGTGAAGTAAATTTTGAAATCAATTTGTAATTGACTCGGTGTTTGAAATAAATGTTTGGAAAATAAATTTGGGTTTTGAAACAAATTTGGAAATCAATTTGAAAGTTGATTTGGAGTTAAAATGGATATTTGGAAATTTAATTTCACAATGGAATTTGTAAAGGAAAGGGAAATTTGTTTTAAAAATAAACATTGATTTTTTTTGAAGTATGGAAATAAATTTACAATTTGAAATGTAAATTTGAAATAAATCGATAAGGATTTATTTAATTGGTTTAAATGGACCATTTTGATGTGAAGTGTGAAATATGATTTGAAATTGGTTTTCAAATGTGAAGTGTGAAATATGATTTGAAATTGGTTTTCAAATGTTAAAGCGTGGAAAAATATATATCTTGCAAAGATATTTTGAAATTTAATAATTTGGGAAAAATTATTTAAATTGGATGTTTGCTGTGAATGTTATTGATAGTTAAATAACCGACTATCAATATTTGCCTTTGAAATGGCACTTGATTTGTTTTTAAAACAAACGCTCACTATTCGGGTTAGCCGGGAAAAGACCTTTATGTCATATAACCCATTCCGAATTAGTAATACGACGATATGGATCGTTGAAACGACCGCCCATGACCCCCGCACTGAACCTAGAGATAGTGCACTGTAAAGTGTGCCAGGCAGCCATGGACGATTGTCAGGGTAAATTAAAATCAGCAGAATCTATCGTATAACTCACAGCGCATGGATAAAATACAATAGAACATATATATATAGTGAAGCTTCACAGAATAGAATGTCATCATATAAAACTTCATAATAGTTGAGTACAAACATCCGAATAGACAATACATCAAGCCTCACTACATATCACTCAGAGAATTATACAAAGCAGCGGAACATCCAGTACGTATAGTAAGAAAATAATATGCAAGCCTCCAGCTCGTCTTCGTCATCAGCATCGTCGGAAGCAAGAACAACACCTGTCACCTGCTACCTAGTCTGCCCGTCCCAAAATGGACGAACAGCCCAAGGCAATAAGAGTTAAAACATAAAGCCTTGAGTCAGACAACAGTCTTAGTGAGCGGTAAATTAACTAACAACATACCAAAAGAGCATAAAGGAAAAAGGAATAGGAATCCAACCATCCCACTCCACCTCTTTCTACAGTGATAGCCCCCAGACACACACTAAGCAGAAGCAAACATAGCAAAGCAAACAGTTAAAATAAAGTAATTATCACTCGAGTCAAGGGCAATGTTTTCCAAGTACAAACCCCCAAGGCCTAAACCAAGATCAGATAAGCACCCAGAAAATACCGCTCTTGAGACCGAATGATGATACAACCAAACATCCATGACTCTGGCTATCACTGTTATCATTGCTTCGATATCATCGTTAATTGAATGACCTGCTCATTCTTTCATCCGTCCGTCAAGGGCTAATGGAAACCCCGGTTCTAGACATAACTCCGCACATCATCAAAACCCATGCCTAGGACTATCGAATCTGCCCAGAGTACTCGACTACCAATCAGTAGCCTTCAGGGACTATCGAATCTGCCCAACGTACTCTTGCTTTGAGCATGCAAGAACCTTCAACAACGATGAAATCTCAGCCTTCTAGTCATCCTCCTCGACGACTATTTCCATACTAGCTCAAGCGCCTCTCGAGCAAACCATTATCCTCAAACTCGAACCATTTCACCGAGTTATCAACATGCTTGGAATGATCCCGTCTGGATTAGACCAAGACTATCTCATATCATGCCTCGCTTCATCACATCCTAGCAAAGCCTCATCTCAACATCATCATCATCAAACCTATCCATATGAGCTTCATCATCCGCTACATATGCCACGAGCAGCTTTCCCAATTCAAGAGCCTTTCACTTAGCTTTTGAATCATCTTCGACCATCTTGTCTAAATCAAATCATCAATCATCTAATTCATAGCAATCAATCAAGTCAAACATTAATCCAAGTAATCAAGCATTCGAATATGATCTAATGAACAATTATAACAATAATGGCAATTTCGTAAATAAAGAGTCTAAAGTCTAACAAGCATGAAAACATGAGCAATATCTCTATAATCTTGATGAATGAACTTGCATAGGTTAACATGTAGTAAAATGGATGTCAAATCATCATGAACAATGGATCTATACTTAAGTTTACAAAAATGCATGAAAATCACTACTTTACACAAAATCAAGCCAACGATCTGATATACTCCTTTGGATCCGTGTGAGAGATAATCACCACTCACCAAATCACCTAAACACCTCAAAAGCAACACACTTCAGATCTGGACAGCGAAGAATCTAACTCGATCTATCACAAATCCGCTTCAAACGATGAAATCTCTCTTCGATGGATGTAGATCTTCAATCTAAGCTTTTGAATCTTCGATTTGGATGGAAGAAATCACAAGATTAAAGTGGAGAAAAGAAGTGAAGAAGTGTAGAACTCGAGCTCTCAAAATGGCAGCACTTCGTCGCTTCAAAATCCGGATCCCAAAAAGTGAGGAAATGGACGTGTATTTATAGGCTGAAATCCCCTAAGTCGTCCGCCTCCTTAAGTCGTCTACGACTCATAGAAACCTCACGACTTACGACTTAAGAAATACCATGACTTACGACTTAGCGACTCAACACATCCTACGACTTAACAGATCCACCAATCTACGACTTAACGACTCAACACAATAAGTCCTCACGCGACTTAATAGCTCACGACCTAACACTAAGTGACCTAACAATCTTGCGACTTAACAAACCATACGACTTATCCTTGCGCGACTTAATATGCGCGACCTATCGACAAATGCGCTTCCGCGACTTAACAATGCCATGAGCTAAGACAATGCACGACCTACGACTCAATAACTATGCGACTTAACTGGGTTACGGCCTAACACCTCACGACCTAATACTTAGCGACCTAACAACTCACGACCTAACTCCTAAGTCGTCTACGACTTAACTTCCTTAGGTCGCTCACTACTACCACCAGCTTCCTTAGGTCGTTGCCGACCTATCCTCCTTAAGTCGCTAACTCGCCCAGTTTCCTATGCCGCTAACTCTTAAGTCGCCGCTTCTATAGGTCGCTAAACCCCTTAAGTCGTTCACTCGACCTAAGCCACCACACGACCTAACTTCCACACGACTTATCCCAATCCTTAGGTCGCCAACTTTCCTTAAGCCGTTCCAATTCCTTAAGTCGTCTACGACCTAACCTCCTTCCCGACCTAAGCTCCAACATGACCAAACTCCTTAGGTCTCTTCTATCTCTTAAGTCGCTCCACAACTTAAGCTACCACTCGACTCAAGCTTCAAACGATTTAACAATACTATCGATCTAATGACAATAGTTTTACGATGTGTCGATCCGTAAAAATACGGGTCGTTACATTCTCTCCCCCTTAGGAATTTCGCCCCCGAAATTCCAAACAACAAAGCAATCAAAGACTATTCTGCATGCCTATCATCCATAGCAATAAACAAACCATGCATTCAATTCTGGCCTAGCATGCAGAATTCTAAAATTAGAACAAGTTACAATGTCGTGAGATGACACAACACCTTATGGCCATATCTTGAAGAGTTCAGGATAAGCTGCCTTCATCCTCTCTTCCACCTCCCATGTACAGTCATTATCATCATCACTCCATTGTATCTTGAGCAACCTAACTACCTTCCTCCTAAGCTGTTTCGTGTCAGTTTCCACAACACGAAGCGGCTTACGAGGTCTTCTATCGACTGGATCAACCTCGAAATCTTCACAGCTATCAGCAGAAACCACTGTATTCGAGTCGTGCACATACTTCCGTAGATATGACACATGAAAAACATTGTGCACACCCGACATCTTTTCTGGTAACTCCAATCTGTATGTGAGCTTTCCAATTCGCTCGATGATCGGGAATGGTCCAACAAATCTTGGAGTCAATTTTCCTTTCTTCCCGAATCGAATAACATTCTTCAGTGGAGAAATCTTCACAAAAACCATATCACCTACGTCGAATTCCAAATCCTTACGACGCTTATCGGCATAACTTTTCTGACGGTCTTGGGCTGCCTTCATTCATTGCCAAATGATCTCTATGCGATCCGAAGTCTGTCGAATCATCTCTGGCCCAAGTATCAGCTTTTCTCCGGTCTCTAACCAACATGTCGGAGAGTTACACGGTCTTCCATACAATGCCTCATACGGTGCCATACCAATGCTTGATTGGTAACTGTTGTTATATGAAAATTCTTTCAAATGAAGGTGATCTTCCCATGATCCTCCGAAATCTAAAACACATGCTCTGAGGAGATCTTCCAAAACTCGGTTGACACTCTCGGTCTGACCATCTGTTTGAGGGTGATAAGCTGTACTCAAACACAACTCGGTTCCCAAAACTTCCTGGAAGCTCTTCCAAAATCCACTAGTGAACAATGGATCTCGATCGCTCACTATACTTTTCGGAATACCATGGAATCGAACTATCCACTTAACATACAGCTCAGCCAACTTTGATGCAGTCCTAGTCGATCGAACAGGAATGAATCTTGCACTCTTAGTCAGACGATCTACAATGACCCAAATTCCTTCATTTCCCGTTCTTGTTCTAGGTAACCCATCAATAAAATCCATCGATATTTGCTCCCACTTCCATGTAGGAACTTCTAATGGCTGAAGCAATCCACTTGGATTCTTCTGCTCGGCTTTTACCAACTGGCAGTTCATGCACTTGGAAATAAAATTTCCAACATCCTTCTTCATAACTTCCCAGTAATAGGTTCTCTTCTTATCCCGATACATCTTATTTCCACCTGGATGAATTGTCAACCTCGAGTGATGACTTTCCTTCAGAACTTCATTTCTCAATTCATCTATATCGAGAACAACTAGTCGTCCTTACTTCCGAAGCCAACCCTCTCGATCGACCTCGAATCCTTTATCCTTTTCTAGGTCCAATCTAGATTCCAAATCACGGATAATCTTGACAAGCTTATCATCTCGCTTTTGACTCTCGCCAATTCTTTCCACAAGAGTCGGTCTTATCGATAAGTTTGCCAACATCTCAGGTTCCAATTCACATCTGGGCCTGAAGTCAAATCCAGCTAAATACTCGAGGCTCTTCCATTCTGAAAACATGGCTCCCAATCCTGCATGTCTTCGACTTAATGCGTCTGCCACTGCGTTACCCTTTCCCGGAGTATAGGCTATACCAAAATCATATGATGCTAAAAACTCTAGCCATCGTTGCTGACGAAGATTCAAATCCTTTTGGGAGAAAAGATACTTCAATGACTTATGATCTGTAAACAACTCGAATCGAACTCCCAATAGATAATGTCTCCACATCTTCAGAGCAAATACAATCGCCGCTAACTCCAAATCATGAGTCGGATAATTCCTTTCATGCGGCTTCAGTTGTCGACTTGCATACGCAACAACTTTATCCCTCTGCATCAGCACTGCTCCAAGTCCAGTACCACATGCGTCGGTGTAAATCACCATCTCATCATTTCCACTAGGAATAGTCAAAACAGGAGCACTCGTCAATCGCTCTTTCAGGATTCCGAAAGCTTGCTCACACTTAGCATCCCATCTGAATACTTGGTTCTTTTTCGTCAATCCTGTTAACGGTGCAGCTATCTTGGAAAAGTCTTTGATAAATCGACGATAATATCCTGCTAATCCAAGAAAACTTCTCACATCCGATGCATTCTTAGGTCTAACCCAATCCTGAATTGCTGCCACCTTAGCGGGATCAACCGCTATTCCACTTCCAGAGATAATATGGCCTAAGAACCTCACTTCACTCTTCCAGAAGTGACACTTCGAAAACTTAGCCTTCAGCTGATGTTTCCGTAAGATTTCCAAAACAATACACAAGTGCGTCTTGTGCTCTTCTTTAGTTCTGGAATAAATCAAAATATCATCCACGAACACTAGCACGAACTTGCTCAACTGATCTTTGAACACTCTATTCATAAGATCCACAAAATATGCTGGCGCATTAGTCAATCCAAACGGCATTACCAGCCACTCAAAGAAACCAGATGGTGTTCGAAAAGAAGTCTTCGGCACACCATCCTTAGCCACTCTCAACTGGTGAAATCCCGTTGCCAAATCCATCTGAGAAAACACCTTAGCTTCGTGAAGCTGATCAAACAAGTCATCTATTCTCGGCAATGGATACTTATTCTTCTTAGTCACTTTATTCAGCTCACGATAATCCATACACAACCTCAACGATCCATCTGCTTTGGTTGCAAACACAACTGGTGCACCCCATTCGGACACACTACGCCGAATGAATCCTTTCTATAAAAGGTCATCAACCTGCACCTTCAACTCCTGCTGTTCTCTAGGCGCCATCCGCCTAAGAGGCATCACAACAGGTCTGGCTCCTTCAACTAGATCTATACGAAACTCGATCTCTCTATGCGGCGGTAACCCTTTGACCTCGTCAAAGACATCCTCAAATCCATTAGCGATTGGCACAGATGACAGTCCATCCCGTGGAACAACCAGCGAATACATGAAGCTCATGAAGACGCCTTCTTCATGCTTACATCGTATCACAATCTTTCGCCCCTCCACATTCTCGACTGTCACCTCCAACCTATCACAATCAACCTTTGCCGCATACTTCCTAAGCCAGTCCATACCCAAAATAATTCCGAACCCTGCAAAGTTCAGAACAAAACAATCACAAACAAAAGAGCAATCATGACTCGATACAATCAGACCACAGCATAACATACACAAACAAGACGAACCCCTAACTGGATTAGTCACAACCAATGGCCTATCAACGATATCCGGCTCTAAACCCAACCGGCCTATAAGTTCACTACAAACAAAAGAATGCGACGCCCCAGTATCAAATAGAACTCTAACCGGAACACCATATATGGAAAGAGTACCTTGAACCACCACACTCTTTCCTTTCTCTTCAACGGTAGGAGCTTTCGAAGATGATGGAACAGCTCCCAAAGTATAAGCTTGCACAATCTGCTTGTCCCTCCTCGGTTCTGGACAATTCCTCTTAACATGCCCCAGCTTGTCACAGTTGTGGCACTTCACTGGCACCATCGGATTCTTGCAATCCCTGGAGAAATGGCCCTTCTGCTGACAATTGTAGCAGGTCACTTCACCCTTTGGCTTCTTCTGACCATCCTTACACTTTTGCTGCTGCTGCTTCCTCTTCTTGTTTCCACCCTGCTGTGGTTTAGATTCTTCCTTGGTCACAGCAACAACAGACCTTTCCTTATGAAACAGATTCTCGTGCCTGAGAGCTTTCTCTACTAGCTTCTCAAATGGATCGTCCAAATGATCCACCAACTGTCTTCCAAGATAACTGTCCAAGCCTGTCACAAACTTCTCGTTCTTCTGGTACGAAGATTCAATATACGACCGAGCATACTTGGACAAAGCTTCAAACTCAGAAACATACTCAAGAACTGGTCTTCCTCCTTGCTTGAGCTCCACAAACTTCTTGAACAGAACAGACTTCTGAGCTGTAGAAATGAACTTAGCTTCAAATCTGACTTGGAATTGCTCCCAAGTAATTTCCTCCTCTGGAGTATCAATGGTGATAGAGTTCCACCAATCAGAAGCTCTCCCTTGAAGCTGCCTTGATGCCAACTTCCTCTTAGTCGCATCCTCAATTCCCAAATCACTAAAGATCCTTCTACAAGCATCTATCCACCTCTGGACTTCAATGGTTGGTTCTGTTCCCAAGAAAACCTTCCCTCCAAGAGCAGTATAATCTTTACACAGCTTAGCAAAATCCACTGGTTTTGGAGTTTGGACTTGAAATCCAACATCTACCGATGGCCCCGGGGCTGGCATCCTTCTCATGATCGAGGTCATCATAGCCTCGAACATAGCAGCATAATCTGCAGCCCCCTCAGTAGCACGGCCTTCCCTAGCAGCTGGTCTCCCTCTTCGACTCATTCTCAATATCTATAAAAAGGAATGATTAACATACCTTGAGAAACAAATGCATAAAGGACTCAAATCTTTCTAAGCTACTATATTATATATAGTAATCATCCATCAAAATACAATTACGTCTCTCATACGTAGTTGTGATGCCTCACCTCTATGCTCATAATAACAAAGAGTATTAAAGGAAATACTATCTATTATTACGAAGAATAAGGCTGGATAGGAGCGACCATCCGTAATTGGCCTTACACTAACATTGGTTATCTCAATAGGAGTGGTACATACTTTTTACTTTTCTTCTATTATTTATTTACTCCCATCGACACACCCAACACTAGTATAAAACGAACTACGACGGTTCATAATAGTTTAGGACATTAGATATAACAATAACACAGATAATATAAATGCGGAACACAGATAAAAACAAAAGTCTCATATATATATATAACTGATGTCAGTTAATACATAGTTGACACAATACATATGATACAACTACAACTGTCGATTCTAGAAGTTATATATACAAGTACATTATCGACTAATATACATGAATACATATCGTTCTATACAATGACACGACTATTACAAAATGACACTGACAACTTCAGAAGATGTGAAAAGTCTTCAAATCCTGAACAGCAACTCAAAGAAGAAAATCTACAACCTGAAATACTCGGGTCTGACCCGAGTATTACATTCAAAAGAAAATAATACACGGGTCAGTCTAATTCAAACTCAGTTATTAGTGCATAGTAGCAATAATAATCAGATAGTCAAATAGACGACAGTCATAGAAATCTCGTATATCCAACTTCTCGATAAGAGAATCGGATGACGGCAGGTATAACATTAAACAGTGTAAATCAACAATCTCAAAAAGATCAAACATATCAAATTTCTGTGTGGCTGCAGTACACGCACGCGTGCACTGCCTCGCCACACGGTACGTCGAAACTGCAAAGGTCAAAGAGAAACCCCAAACCCACAAAACAGCGTAAACAACAAAATTATAATTATCGATACGATAATTAGAAAATATTTAATCTAATTTTCTAAAAGATAATTAGATATCACTAAAGTCATCAGTTTAAACCAAATCAGAATACAACTCAAAATATTTGAATTGGCAACACGAAACAATTCCAACAATTGAAATCATCAATTATAACATCAAGTCTGATTTGGCTGCAGTACACGCTCGCGTGTACTGCCTCGCCAAAATCAGATGTACACATAAATATATGCTAAATAAATCTCCAAGTGAAATGCAGTAAAACTCAATTGTATAAGCAACAGCCCCGATAGCAAGAGAATAAGACCGCAGCAGTATGCAAGTGCAGACTACACAAGAACACAAGACATGGTACACTGAAATATGAGGTGTAACAAAGTGGAGATGAAACTCCGCTCAACTCGAAGACTGGTGCGACACAAGGCAACATGAAGTATAACAGACTCAGTGAAATAACGCTACCAATGTAAACATGCTCGAGTCATAGTGCAGCATGAACCATAAGGTATACAACAAGTAGATGAACTATGCAACAGAGAGATGTACACGTGACCCAGGCATTTTTATCAAAATATAACAATATAACACCTCAACAATCAACATGACTCCATGCATAAGTACTATGCAGAGCTCGAGGCTACCAAGGTAATGCATCAATACCAAAGATGACACCATTAACAACTATATGTACATGAAGGCAACTGATACAGTTGAAATGCAACAGTGAATCCAAACCACACAAGTATAAAGCAATACCCAACACAAAGGAGTGAACCAGATTCAAGTGAGGACTGAGTGCAACAACTACTCCAGGTCAATACAAATAAAACTGGGTTACTATATAACACAGCAGCAACTAAAAATGGTGCGACAGGTCGGGAAGCAAGTGCGTGTACCTAAGGTACGACATGTATGCAACTGTGAGACTAAAAATGCAATCACCAGACTAGAGTATAAAAACTACAAACTCAAGTGCAGTGAACTCAGTTATAATCTCAAACATGAATGATCAAGTAATAGACATATAATCCATCAAGTTAGAGCATACAAGTGAATCATAAACCAAGTGTACCCAAAAATACAATATGTATTCAACTGTAAACTGGACAATACACGTATCACGGTCAAGAACAAGGCATGGTGCCGAGGAAAAGGCAAAGGCCAGCATCATTTGAAATAGATCAAGCAAGAATCAAATGTCAACATAATCATAGTGACCGAAGTCAACCAAGAATCAGCAATTTCGCAAAACCATGACGACAAAAACATCGCCAAATCATTTTAACAAACTCAAATGGCCAAGATAAATCATCCACATCAAACTATACTCGAATGGCTGAAAACATCAAGTGTAATTATAAATAGTAAAACAACAAGAACACCATACTTCACTACGAACAGCAGTCAAAACCCAACTAGAACAAAAATCGAACACAGTCAAAAGTCAAAAGTCGAACAACATCAGGATCGAAACAAAATTGAATGGCCGAGACGAAGTCAAGCTCCTTTCAGACAAACACAATAATTAGCAATTTTGAATCGAACAAAAACAGGGGTTTAAATTAGATGTGAGTGAATAAATCACTCACCTATTTTCGAGGGCGCAGATCCAATTGAAGTCGAACTCAATCGAAGAGAAGAAACCGCAAACGAATCGATTGAAGTAAGCAAATCGAAGCATCATCCTTAAACTAGGCGGCGACTTCACCATCCTTAATTACAGAGCTAATCGGAACAACGTGAACGAAGCCCTATTTTCGATCGAACAAAGAAAAGAACAGAGCCTCCATTTCATTTTCTTTTCGTTTATTTAGCTAGGGTTTTCGAAAAAAAATGAAAATAAGATAAAGAGGAACGGTATTAGCCTTGCAAATTTTCACGGCTTCAATTAAAACATGGGCCACTATTCAATTTCCAAAGCCCACAAATCCTTTTAACAATTTATAAAAGAATTTCAACTCAGTTTAAAAGCTTCAATTAGCAATTAGCAACTATATTAATTGTCTAATGACGATAATAAAATAATTGCGAAATCCCGGATTGTTACAGACTCCCCTCCTTATAAAAATTGCGTCCCCGCAATTTTCATAATTAAGGTCGTCATTACCAATAAATTTTCTAACATAAACTGGTTAAGCTAGAAAAATAAAGGTAGAGAATTTCAAACATCAAGGAAATCTTTTAATCCCATAAGGGAAATTTACAGATTCTCAACAAAGTCTAATTATCAATAGATAATTAGAAAACAACGAAACTGAACTAATGTAATTGTCAGCAATTTAATTGAATACAGAAAATCATAAAACAACAATGTCTAATCATCGATACGATAATTAGAAAAACAACAAAAACTACTTATCAATAGAGATAGAGATAGATAGAAAACAGCAAATTAGCAAAACGATAATTAAATTTCGAATTCAACAAATATTCGATTATCAAAAACGATAATCAAATTTCAAATTCAACAAATATTCGATTATCAAAAACGATAATCAAATTTCAAATTCAACAAATATTCGATTATCACAAACGATAATCAAATTTCAAATTCAACAAATATTCGATTATCAAAAACGATAATCAAATTTCAAATTCAACAAATATTCGATTATCACAAACGATAATCAAATTTCAAATTCAACAAATATTCGATTATCAAAACGATAATCAAATTTCAAATTCAACAAATATTCGATTATCAAAAACGATAATCAAATTTCAAATTCAACAAATATTCGATTATCACAAACGATAATCAAATTTCAAATTCAACAAATATTCGATTATCAAAACGATAATCAAATTTCAAATTCAACAAATATTCGATTATCAAAACGATAATCAAATTTCAAATTCAACAAATATTCGATTATCAAAACGATAATCAAATTTCAAATTCAACAAATATTCGATTATCAAAAACGATAATCAAATTTCAAATTCAACAAATATTCGATTATCACAAACGATAATCAAATTTCAAATTCAACAAATATTCGATTATCAAAACGATAATCAAATTTCAAATTCAACAAATATTTGATTATCAAAAACGATAATCAAATTTCAAATTCAACAAATATTCGATTATCACAAACGATAATCAAATTTCAAATTCAACAAATATTCGATTATCAAAACGATAATCAAATTTCAAATTCAACAAATATTTGATTATCTCAAGCGATAATTAAATTCAAAATCAGCAAATATTTAATTATCTAAAGCGATAATCAAATTCCAATCAACAAATATTTAATTATCTCAAGCGATAATTAAATCTCAATCAACAACTATTTAATTATCTCAAGCGATAATTAAATCTAAAATCAACAAATATTTAATTATCTCAAGCGATAATTAAATCTAAAATCAACAAATATTTAATTATCTAAAGCGATAATTAAAAACACCAAATATCTGATTATCAAAAACGATAATCAGAACTCATATCAACAAATATCTAATTATCACAAGCGATAATTAGAAACAACAAATATCCGATTATCAAAAACGATAATCAGAACTCATATCAACAAATATCTAATTATCACAAGCGATAATTAGAAACAACAAATATCCGATTATCAAAAACGATAATCAGAACTCATATCAACAAATATCTAATTATCACAAGCGATAATTAGAAACAACAAATATCCGATTATCAAAAACGATAATCAGAACTCATATCAACAAATATCCAATTACCTGCAGATAATTGGAAGCAACAAATATCTAGAAATCAATTAAGAAGACTAGAAAATCAACATAAAAGCTTGGATCGATCCCATCAGATGGCGAGTTTTTAATTCGCCGCACGTGCAACAACATATGGCCGAAGCCTACCAAGTACTCAACATAATTTTGGCGCCCAACAAATGACCCGAAGGTCCAACATATGACCCGAAGGTCTAGTACTGGTATTTGACCCGAAGGTCCAACATATGACCCGAAGGTCCAACATAGTGGCTCGTAAGCACACGAAAACATCAAATATTTCAATTAACGAGTCCGGAATTAACCAAAATAGTAAACGCACATGTCCCATAACCACGAGTTTTACTAAATTGTTTAATTCTCTTCATCGTTTCCTTGAAAGTGTAGAATCATCAAAACAACAGATATTCAATTAACGAGTCCGGAATTAACCGAAATAGTAAAAGTGTGGTTCCATACTCCGCACTTTTGCTAAATCGTTTAAATCACTTCATCGTTTCCTTGAAAGTGCAAAATTGTGTATTTTGTAAAAATACACTTTACATTATCAAACGGACAAGTCCGGAATTAAGCGAATCAGTAAAAGAAAGGGGTCATAGTCCTCGATTTTTCTGAAACGTTTAAATCGCTTCCTCATTCTTTTGAAAGCGCAAACTGTTAAAATTCCCGATAGCAATTTTATTTATTTTGCAAAAATAACAATTCACATTCTCAACTGGACAAGTCCGGAGTTAAGCGAAACAGTAAAAGAAAGGGGTCATAATCCTCGATTTTGCTGAATCGTTTAAGTCGCTTTCTCATCCTTTTGAAAACGCAAACCGTTAAAAATTTATAAAACAATTTTCATTTTTAAAACGAGTTTCCAATCACGTGATTAAAACAGCAATATTAGTAACAATTTCGATAAGGAAATTGTACTTCTCAAAATACCGTAAAAACGGTCACAAATCAGTATTGCGGAATAACCGCTTGAAAATCCACTTTTAAAACTTGACGGTTACTGAAGCCAAGGTGACAGTAATTTTTAAACGTCAAAATCTCATCAAAATAATTTACATCAAAATGTAATATCAGTGAATTTTCATTCATCAAAATGCCACAAAACACCGTGCTTCAAAATATAGCATTGGTGTAAAATCCCGTTATAAAAATAACGGCAACAAAATACGTTTCATAACCAAGCATCGGTTCAACGTAAAATAAATGCAATAACGTGCAATTCAAATTTTTTTGCACGTACTATAAAATGAACAAAGAAATCATTCGAATGTATCTTCAATGAAGATAATTCAAAACAGCAAAATCTAATCAATAGATGATTAGTACAAAAGGAAGCCAGCGGAAATTTCAACAAAAATCTCATAACTGTAATTTCTTCGAATTCTCAATTTGGATTCAAAATTCTCAAAGAAACAAATAATTACAGCTATGTAAACAACAATTGGAATTCATATCAATTTCGTATTTTGATTCTTAAATCAAAAAGATTATCAGTTGTACTCAGCGAAGACAGTTTCACTGTTTCCGCTGCGCACTCTGATAAATAGAACATAAATCAATCAAATCATCAAAACACAATTTCATCCAAACAACAAAACACAATTCCACTTTTATTTTTAAATAACGATATTTAAAAATTTCATCAAAATTTCAAAACTTTAGTTTTGACTCAACCACAAATAAAACATCGACCAATAGTTGTAACATATGTTCCATCCAAGTTATGTTTTATATTATGTCCATAAACCCCAAGCACTGATACCAACTGTGACGCCCCACCTCTATGCTCATAATAACAAAGAGTATTAAAGGAAATACTTTCTATTATTACGAAGAATAAGGCTGGATAGGAGCGACCATCCGTAATTGGCCTTACACTAACATTGGTTATCTCAATAGGAGTGGTACATACTTTTTATTTTTCTTCTATTATTTATTTACTCCCATCGACACACCCAACACTAGTATAAAACGAACTACGACGGTTCATAATAGTTTAGGACATTAGATATAACAATAACACAGATAATATAAATGCGGAACACAGATAAAAACAAAAGTCTCATATATATATAACTGATGTCAGTTAATACATAGTTGACACAATACATATGATACAACTACAACTGTCGATTCTAGAAGTTATATATACAAGTACATTATCGACTAATATACATGAATACATATCGTTCTATACAATGACACGACTATTACAAAATGACACTGACAACTTCAGAAGATGTGAAAAGTCTTCAAATCCTGAACAGCAACTCAAAGAAGAAAATCTACAACCTGAAATACTCGGGTCTGACCCGAGTATTACATTCAAAAGAAAATAATACACGGGTCAGTCTAATTCAAACTCAGTTATTAGTGCATAGTAGCAATAATAATCAGATAGTCAAATAGACGACAGTCACAGAAATCTCATATATCCAACTTCTCGATAAGAGAATCGGATGACGGCAGGTATAACATTAAACAGTGTAAATCAACAATCTCAAAAAGATCAAACATATCAAATTTCTGTGTGGCTGCAGTACACGCACGCGTGCACTGCCTCGCCACACGGTACGTCAAAACTGCAAAGGTCAAAGAGAAACCCCAAACCCACAAAACAACGTAAACAACAAAATTATAATTATCGATACGATAATTAGAAAATATTTAATCTAATTTTCTAAAAGATAATTAGATATCACTAAAGTCATCAGTTTAAACCAAATCAGAATACAACTCAAAATATTTGAATTGGCAACACGAAACAATTCCAACAATTGAAATCATCAATTATAACATCAAGTCTGATTTGGCTGCAGTACACGCTCGCGTGTACTGCCTCGCCAAAATCAGATGTACACATAAATATATGCTAAATAAATCTCCAAGTGAAATGCAGTAAAACTCAATTGTATAAGCAACAGCCCCGATAGCAAGAGAATAAGACCGCAGCAGTATGCAAGTGCAGACTACACAAGAACACAAGACATGGTACACTGAAATATGAGGTGTAACAAAGTGGAGATGAAACTCCGCTCAACTCGAAGACTGGTGCGACACAAGGCAACATGAAGTATAACAGACTCAGTGAAATAACGCTACCAATGTAAACAGGCTCGAGTCATAGTGCAGCATGAACCATAAGGTATACAACAAGTAGATGAACTATGCAACAGAGAGATGTACACGTGACCCAGGCATTTTTATCAAAATATAACAATATAACACCTCAACAATCAACATGACTCCATGCATAAGTACTATGCAGAGCTCGAGGCTACCAAGGTAATGCATCAATACCAAAGATGACACCATTAACAACTATATGTACATGAAGGCAACTGATACAGTTGAAATGCAACAGTGAATCCAAACCACACAAGTATAAAGCAATACCCAACACAAAGGAGTGAACCAGATTCAAGTGAGGACTGAGTGCAACAACTACTCCAGGTCAATACAAATAAAACTGGGTTACTATATAACACAGCAGCAACTAAAAATGGTGCGACGGGTCGGGAAGCAAGTGCGTGTACCTAAGGTACGACATGTATGCAACTGTGAGACTAAAAATGCAATCACCAGACTAGAGTATAAAAACTACAAACTCAAGTGCAGTGAACTCAGTTATAATCTCAAACATGAATGATCAAGTAATAGACATATAATCCATCAAGTTAGAGCATACAAGTGAATCATAAACCAAGTGTACCCAAAAATACAATATGTATTCAACTGTAAACTGGACAATACACGTATCACGGTCAAGAACAAGGCATGGTGCCGAGGAAAAGGCAAAGGCCAGCATCATTTGAAATAGATCAAGCAAGAATCAAATGTCAACATAATCATAGTGACCGAAGTCAACCAAGAATCAGCAATTTTGCAAAACCATGACGACAAAAACATCGCCAAATCATTTTAACAAACTCAAATGGCCAAGATAAATCATCCACATCAAACTATACTCGAATGGCTGAAAACATCAAGTGTAATTATAAATAGTAAAACAACAAGAACACCATACTTCACTACGAACAGCAGTCAAAACCCAACTAGAACAAAAATCGAACACAGTCAAAAGTCAAAAGTCGAACAACATCAGGATCGAAACAAAATTGAATGGCCGAGACGAAGTCAAGCTCCTTTCAGACAAACACAATAATTAGCAATTTCGAATCGAACAAAAACAGGGGTTTAAATTAGATGTGAGTGAATAAATCACTCACCTATTTTCGAGGGCGCAGATCCAATTGAAGTCGAACTAAATCGAAGAGAAGAAACCGCGAACGAATCGATTGAAGTAAGCAAATCGAAGCATCATCCTTAAACTAGGCGGCGACTTCACCATCCTTAATTACAGAGCTAATCGGAACAACGTGAACGAAGCCCTATTTTCGATCGAACAAAGAAAAGAACAGAGCCTCCATTTCATTTTCTTTTCGTTTATTTAGCTAGGGTTTTCGAAAAAAAATGAAAATAAGATAAAGAGGAACGGTATTAGCCTTGCAAATTTTCACGGCTTCAATTAAAACATGGGCCACTATTCAATTTCCAAAGCCCACAAATCCTTTTAACAATTTATAAAAGAATTTCAACTCAGTTTAAAAGCTTCAATTAGCAATTAGCAACTATATTAATTGTCTAATGACGATAATAAAATAATTGCGAAATCCCGGATTGTTACAGTAGTTATGTCAGCGAGCGTTGGGTAAAATCGATTAACCAAAGCTCCGATACCAAATGAAACGACCGCCCATGACCCCCGCACTGAACCTAGAGATAGTGCGCTATAAAGTGTGCCAGGCAGCCATGGACGATTATCAGGGTAAATTAAAATCAGCAGAATCTATCGTACAACTCACAGCGCATGGATAAAATACAATAGAACATATATATAGTGAAGCTTCACAGAATAGAATGTCATCATATAAAACTTCATAATAGTTGAGTACAAACATCCGAATAGACAATACATCAAGCCTCACTACATATCACTCAGAGAATTATACAAAGCAGCGGAACATCCAGTACATATAGTAAGAAAATAATATGCAAGCCTCCAGCTCGTCTTCGTCATCAGCATCGTCGGAAGCAAGAACAGCACCTGTCACCTGCTACCTAGTCTGCCCGTCCCAAAATGGATGAACAGCCCAAGGCAATAAGAGTTAAAACATAAAGCCTTGAGTCAGACAACAGTCTTAGTGAGCGGTAAATTAACTAACAACATACCAAAAGAGCATAAAGGAAAAAGGAATAGGAATCCAACCCTCCCACTCCACCTCTTTCTACAGTGATAGCCCCCAGACACACACTAAGCAGAAACAAACATAGCAAAGAAAACAGTTAAAATAAAGTAATTATCACTCGAGTCAAGGGCGATGTTTTCCAAGTACAAACCCCCAAGGCCTAAACCAAGATCAGATAAGCACCCAGAAAATACCGCTCTTGAGACCGAATGACGATACAACCAAACATCCATGACTCTGGCTATCACTGTTATCATTGCTTCGATATCATCGTTAATTGAATGACCGGCTCATTCTTTCATCCGTCCGTCAAGGGCTAATGGAAACCCCGGTTCTAGACATAACTCCGCACATCGTCAAAACCCGTGCCTAGGACTATCGAATCTGCCCAGAGTACTCGACTACCAATCAGTAGCCTTCAGGGACTATCGAATCTGCCCAACGTACTCTTGCTTTGAGCATGCTAGAACCTTCAACAACGATGAAATCTCAGCCTTCTAGTCATCCTCCTCGACGACTATTTCCATACTAGCTCAAGCACCTCTCGAGCAAACCATTATCCTCAAACTCGAACCATTTCACCGAGTTATCAACATGCTTGGAATGATCCCGTCTGGATTAGACCAAGACTATCTCATATCATGCCTCGCTTCATCACATCCTAGCAAAGCCTCATCTCAACATCATCATCATCAAACCTATCCATATGAGCTTCATCATCCGCTACATATGCCACGAGCAGCTTTCCCAATTCAAGAGCCTTTCACTTAGCTTTTGAATCATCTTCGACCATCTTGTCTAAATCAAATCATCAATCATCTAATTCATAGAAATCAATCAAGTCAAACATTAATCCAAGTAATCAAGCATTCAAATATGATCTAATGAACAATTATAACAATAATGGCAATTTCGTAAATAAAGAGTCTAAAGTCTAACAAGCATGAAAACATGAGCAATATCTCTATAATCTTGATGAATGAACTTGCATAGGTTAACATGTAGTAAAATGGATGTCAAATCATCATGAACAATGGATCTATACTTAAGTTTACAAAAATGCATGAAAATCACTACTTTACACAAAATCAAGCCAACGATCCAATATACTCCTTTGGATCCGTGTGAGGGATAATCACCACTCACCAAATCACCTAAACACCTCAAAAGCAACACACTTCAGATCTGGACAGCGAAGAATCTAACTCGATCTATCACAAATCCGCTTCAAACGATGAAATCTCTCTTCGATGGATGTAGATCTTCAATCTAAGCTCTTGAATCTTCGATTTGGATGGAAGAAATCACAAGATTAAAGTGGAGAAAAGAAGTGAAGAAGTGTAGAACTCGAGCTCTAAAAATGGCAGCACTTCGTCGCTTCAAAATCCGGATCCCAAAAAGTGAGGAAATGGACGTGTATTTATAGGCTGAAATCCCCTAAGTCGTTCGCCTCCTTAAGTCGTCTACGACTCATAGAAACCTCACGACTTACGACTTAAGAAATACCATGACTTACGACTTAGCAACTCAACACATCCTATGACTTAACAGATCCACCAATCTACGACTTAACGACTCAACACAATAAGTCCTCACGCGACTTAACAGCTCACGACCTAACACTAAGCGACCTAACAATCTCGCGACTTAACAAACCATACGACTTATCCTTGCACGACTTAATATGCACGACCTACCGATAAATGCGCTTCCGCGACTTAACAATGCCACGACCTAAGACAATGCGCGACCTACGACTCAATAACTACGCGACTTAACTGGGTTACGGCCTAACACCTCACGACCTAATTCTTAGCGACCTAACAACTCACGACCTAACTCCTAAGTCGTCTACGACTTAACTTCCTTAGGTCGCTCACTGCTACCACCAGCTTCCTTAGGTCGTTGCCGACCTATCCTCCTTAAGTCGCTAACTCGCCTAGTTTCCTATGCCGCTAACTCTTAAGTCGCCGCTTCTATAGGTCGCTAAACCCCTTAAGTCGTTCACTCGACCTAAGCCACCACACGACCTAACTTCCACACGACTTATCCCAATCCTTAGGTCGCCAACTTTCCTTAAGCCGTTCCAATTCCTTAAGTCGTCTACGACCTAACCTCCTTCCCGACCTAAGCTCCAACATGACCAAACTCCTTAGGTCTCTTCTATCTCTTAAGTCGCTCCACGACTTAAGCTACCACTCGACACAAGCTTCAAACGATTTAACAATACTATCGATCTAATGACAATAGTTTTACGATGTGTCGATCCGTAAAAATACGGGTCGTTACAATCGTATTGAAGACCGGTGTTGAAGACCGGATATTTTTGAAAATGAAAGGACAACCTATCGAATGTCTCTGCACCGAGTTGCTCCGGTATAGAGATTTATATCACTCTTCTTGTGATGGGAAGTCCGGACGTGATTAGAAATTATCCGGATTGCAAGGGCTTCTTTGGAAGTGCCTTCGGTTCCGTTCGATCCTGGAACAGACTTGTATGGATGTGTGTCCGTTACACTTTGAGATGTAAAGCTGGTTTCTATCAAATACATTTCTGTTGGTGGCGGAGAATTTATTCTCTTAGCTGAACACCCTTCTCTGAGACGTACGAGCTCAGAGGTTTTGTAGTTGATGGTTACTAGTGATACATTCCCAATTTGGTAATGTGGCACATGAAGTGCTGTTGATCATTTGTTAGTCAAAGCGTTGCTTTGTGGAAAAGCGTTGCTTTGTGAAAAAGTGTGGCTTTGTGAAAAAGCGTGGCTTTGTGAAAAAGCGTGGCTTTGTGAAAAAGCGTGGCTTTGTGAAAAAGCGTGGCTTTGTGAAAAAGCGTAGCTTTGTGGACGAGACTTCGTCGAGCCTCACAACCCGGTAATGGTCGAAACAGGAATGTTGCGGCAAAGGTTTGTAGGGGTAGCGCCCCTAGGGTATGCCATTTCCTTCTGGATAAAAGGTGATATCATGGTATGGAGCCCAGATATTTTACCTATGTTGATGCTGCACAGTTATTATACTTTGTGGTTGTTGCTTTGTGATTGAGGATCCTCGGATAAAGGCCGGTGACGACCGGGGGATGGCATAGCTCGTGTGTTAGTTACCTAGTTACAGCTCGGTTAGAGCATGAGGTAGCGTCGGCCTTGTGTTTGCAGAGATCCAGTTAGGATCCGGGGCGTCTTTTTAGAGGCGTTTTTATTTCGGTGTAAGGAAGTTCCTTTGCCTGACCATTTGTTGGAAATCCAAAGAAACAATACGAACCCTGTATGGTTTTAGTTGTATTACCTGCTATGGAATGTGGCGGTAACCTACTATTGAACGTAGTAGCTATAGTAGGCATACAATAATGGTTGTATGCTGGCTAAGATTAATATTATATTTTCGAAATGGTTTTCGACACTATGCACTAATGATAATAATATCGAATGATTTTGCGTAATAAGCATTTTTGACTATCATAAGAAGAAATCTCCTCCAATTCTGCGTTTGCATTGTGTGTGTGGCGGGAGGTCTTATGGTAGTTTCATTTTCCAAAAGCATTGCGAAATTGTTTTGTTTTCTTTGTGAAGATAAACTGTTTTAGTTCACACACCAGTCACCATGACTGACCTGGAGTTTATTGTTTCCTTCCTAAACTCTGGGTGCCCATGATTTTCCACACGGGCAGTCTAGAGTCAGGTTATCAGGTCATTCTGGATTCAGGAGATGCTGTGGAGCTCAGTGGCGAGCTGGATGGTGAGACGTATCACTTGTATGATAGTATTATTCCGCCATGTATTCTGTATGAGGACAAGTTCATATAACTGTCCAATTATGTTGTATATTGTTGTTGTAAACTCTGATGATGATGTAATGTATAAAATGATATAGTTCTTTGATTTAAAGATTATTCATTTATCTATTATATGTTGTTCTGTTGCGAATGTGAGATTCTGATATTGATTCTGTTTCTGTGTTTTTCTGTTCTCTTTCTTCTGTCTTCTTCTACCTCTTCTTTTTCTCCATAACAATTCGGTTTTCGGCATTCGATTGCTCCGCAGTTGATACAGTGGACGTATTAATGTCGATTTTCGAGCGACGAAAAATCGCGTTCATTACAATGTCTTTCAAAGTTGACTTTAAAAATCATCGAACACAAGGCTTTTTCAAAGTGCATCTATAGAGACCCTTTCGCTTCTACTTTCACAACTTTATTATATTATTTCTACAACTTTCCCAACCAATTCCTTGCTATCCAAAACACTTCTAGAAGTTTAGAGCACAACAACAATATATATTTTCACAATATATTCATTTTAACCATATGATAAATACATGGGATTTCAAAGTGCATTTATAGTGACTATTTCATTTCAAACATTCACAACACAGTTCTACTTTACATTATCAATCATGTAAACAACAAGTCATGGCCATGATACATGTTTTAGAGGGTTATAAGAGTGATTGTACTACATATGATGTTATCACTTGCTTTCCAAAGCAAGGCGGAGTTCAAAAGTAATAACTTGCATTGTTCTCTATTTTAAAATTTCTATATTTTTTTATTTTTTTTACAAGGCTAGCCGATTTTATTATGTGCCATCCACATATATAAATGAAATAGGAACAAGTGTTTGGCACATGAGCCAGATCAGCTTTAAAGAAAAAAAAGAATAGGAAGTTGGAAAAATGCCAACCTATTAGAGACACGATCTAATCCTCCTCCGGAGATGAAGAACCTCTCCCCTCATGATCATCATCCGAAGATTTTGGTTAAATAACATGAAGAAAACTAGAAAAAAGTGACGCTAAGGTAGGAATGTAGTCCGCATAGTACGAGTAGTAAAGATATTTCCTATTCCACGAATCATCCGATAATAAAATGTTATTCTCGTCAACAATTCGCCCCAGAATTATGAGTGTTGAACCATCATCCTCCACATGATAAAATGGTGCATAAACTCACTCAAATCTAAGCCAAACCAAGATGTAAACAATCTCACTATGAGTGCAAAGCGTTAACCGTGTCTCGATTGGACCTCCTATGCTAGAGATATGAATTAAATACGTATCGAGAATAATTAAAATAATTAACTAACTTAATTTTTTTATTAATTACCTTAGTCCCCTCTAATTCTTCTTCCTAAATTTCCTATGCATGTGCACATGTATCCATGCATTCCTTCACTCCTCGATTTTTGGCTCAACGCTCAATGAATCGCTAACTCCATTGCATCACACTACGCGAGCTCTTTACGACTGTCACCTACATGAAGACTCCGACCTCCCCTATAAAAAAGCGACCACCCTAATCTTAATTTGGCCACGTCATGTAGCAATAAACTATGCTCGACCGGAGCACCATCGATCATTGCCAACATCATCTCTTCATGAACCAAGTCCAACCATACCATCATTTTAACCTCTAACACCCCCATCAATTCACGACACCACCTCCTTCCTCGTATAGTGAAATGTTGTGAATAGCCTATGGCGACTGCGCGCTACCGGTGCATCACCAAGTTCCTTGTCTTCATCCCCTAAGTCCATCCCTACTCTTCATTTTACCTAAACCCGCCTTTAGCTCCTCTTAGGACGAACCCTAACCATGACCACATAAATGTCGATTACCCCAAACATGACCACATATGATTAAACCACTGTAGATGCGAAGCTCTCTCTTTCATGAGTTTAACAGATCCAACCATAGCCCTATCAATGCTCATAGATTCGGGTTTAATTTTGAAGAACGTGGTGGCTATGTTTTTCTTCTTTTCGCTTGTGAACGGGAGGAGAAGAAAAGACGAGAAGAGGGAAAATGAAATATCAAAGTGTGTTGAGTATGTATATAATAACATATATATTCCATTTAATTTACAAATAAACTGCCACATATTTTATGCTCGTATGCTCACATAGTACATCGATTGCTACAAAATTCGTTCATGCACATCGTCTTATTTTTAATGTCCTAATAACACTAGTTTCTTCACAAGCCAAGCCATTGCCCTTGGATGATAATTTCACGTGTTTTGAGGTCGTTTATCGATAAAATGATTTTCGGTCACATTATCTATATGTCTTCGAACTATTTATTTTTGTAAACATTTTTATAAAACAAGTTTACCATCATTAATTATTAATTAAAAGGGGGTTAACAAGGTTTTAAATCAATTTAATCACATGATATCCAAGATTCAAATATTTATATAATTCAGATATTTAAATACGAAGTGTTCGAAATTCCAGTTTTTACAAATGCATTGAAGGAAAAATTGTTTTTCAAAATAGGAATACTATTAACACTTTAAGTTTTAGTAGATGCTTTTTCTGATGACTTTTCAGATTCTCTACTTTTATTAGAAAACTAACTTAGTATTAGACTGTGTTGATATTATCGTGCATTTCAAATCTTTGCTTTCAAGTACACTTTTACTTAGTTTGCTATGATTTTTTAGGCATAGTCATGATGTATTTTTAGTGCATTACTTCTACTCTTTGATTCTACTTGGTTTGTTCTATTTATATTGACATAGTTGTGATGTATTTTTCAGTTCTCTATTTTTCTCATTTGCTTCCACTTAGTTTGTGATGATTATCTAGGCTTATTTTGAATGCAACTTTCCAGCTCATTATTTCCCTTTTTGTTTTACTTAGTTTTTTGGCTTATCTAGATTTTCTAGTTAGGTCTCATCTTTTACATCTTTTTCCCCTTATAATTTCCCTTTTTTTTGTTTTGTTGTTCTAGAGTCGGTCATGTTGCATTTTTTAGATCTTTACTTTTAGATATGTTTTTTTACTTAATTGTTCTACTTCTTCGGGTTTGGTTCTAAGAAATAATAGTGTTTATACATCAATAATATTAAGCTGCTGATGTATTTACTAAGATTATTAAGCTATTTATTAAGTAATAGTATACTAGTGGTCATAAGTTTTTTCGGTTATATTGAATATTGTTTATTGCATATGCCTTATTATTGTTAGTGATGGGATGTTGCTATTGGATTGATGTTATGGATTCTCTACTACTTGTTCTTTAGAGTATGGATATTACTAGTAGGGCTTTCTTAGAAGTTTATTTACGCTCCAATTTACATTTATTGTATACAATTAACAACTCTAGTTATTAGGTTAGTTTTTTATTATTATATTTTATCGGTTTATGTGGTAGAGCTACCTGTTAGGTTTGTTAGCATCTCCTTTTTAAGTATAGAATAAAATTACACAAGTACTTTCTCCGATAGAGGATCACTCATTTCTCAAAATTATATAATATACATATACAAAAACATATATATTATTTAAAATCAAATATATATGATTTGAATCAATTATTTAATTATAATACCTAAAAAAATGTTATTTTATATGCGCAATTTTTTAAGTTTATTTTAATAATAATTAGTTTATATATATACTAGAATTACAGTATAAATAGCCAAACTTACTTAATATATATTCCCTTACATATAATAAAAATGAGAATAATTACAGTTTACAATTATTTAAAATTATTTGGCATAGAGAATAATAATAATAATTTTTTTTACTTAGTTTTGTAATAACTATTTTATCATCTAAATGTATGTTAATTTTAAAATAATTTATAAGTAAACATAAAATGAAATTTTATGCAAAATTAGATTTACGATATCAAGTAAGTGTGACATAATAAAAATGAATTAGAATGACATACGTGTTGATGATCTTATCAGGATGATACACCTTAAACCATTAGGCTCACAAAAATGATACACCTTGGACCATCTAGAATGACATAACAAAATGTATATGTTACTTTATTTCGAGAAAGATTCGAGTAAAAGTTAAATTAAATAATCAAATTACACAATTTCCCTAGGTCATCCTTAATTCGATTGATTTCCCACTTGCACTTTGGACCAATTATGGTGGTATAACAACCCATACTTTTAAATAAAAACACATAGGAAAAATATGCTTTACATGATTAAATTGCCTTAACCTCAGTGAAATTTTGAAAAAAATTAAGATTTAACACTTTTAGACTTTAGGAAAAATAGTGTAATTTTTATGACCGAACCCTTATAGATGCTGTAACCTTTTGAGAAGAGTCGAATAATAAGACAACTCTTATTCCAGATGAAAGATCGAGTTGTTTCCCTTTTCGTAAAGTGGTTATATAGAAATTTGGCAAATCCTTTTGAGGATTATGACTATTTTAACTTTTCAGCTTAGGTAAAAGACTTATGTAGATTTTATATTTTGTCCAATGCTTAAATCTATATGTTTTGATATTAATTCTGGGATTTAGGGGTAACATATGGTTAGAGCAACCACTATTTTTAATCTTTCAAATCCAAAAATATCCCAAAACCTCCATTAACATTCCTTCAATCAAACTGCTTGAAACATGGCCGTTTAAAGAAAGATTGATAGATAAGTGACAAAGTCTTATAGACATCTCTAGGGATCATCAAATCATTATTTTAAGGAGGGATTTTTGTGTGTTTTGCTGTCCATATTAGATTGCATTGGTTCAGAGAATCTAATGATTTAATCACTGGTTTATAGTCTTGTACTCATATATGTTGAAATATGTTTTAAAATATCTTTGGATCCACTTTCCAACTTAAATATCATATTTTAATTTTTGAGTTGATTTGGAAATAAATTTTCAATGATATTTTAATGATTCAATATGGGTTAGAATATTTGCTAGGATGATATATGCTTACACGTTTAGTCTAAATGTTTGTTGAAATGCTTGAATGATACATTATATTTGATTTGAGATTGTTTGTTATATGTTATGACTGCATGTATGTTTGAATGGATGATTATATGGAGTTTGAGAGTTTAAGGCAATGAATGTTGATCCTATGGATGGATGACAATTGTATGTATAGGAAAGAGATATACATAGAGTGATGGAGTTGAATTGTAGGCTAACTTGATGGATTGGCTTTAGAGTTGGAGTTAATCGATGTAGTTTTGGGGTCTTCTCATAAAACAAAACAAGGAGGCGGAAGCTATATCGATCTATGAAATGGAGGTGAAAAACTTTGAAAAAATTCTCTAAGTCATAGATCAGTAATGATCGTTAATGATTGGTATCGATTGACGGCCAAACCAATGTTGGGAGCTGATCATAGAGATCTAGAGTCGAGGTAAGGGAGGTAGTCGAGCCTATAAAAGATAAGAGGAAAATTGGCTAACTCATCAACCGGCACCAATCAATAGTGAGTACAAAGAGGTCGATGTTTTTGTTCACCTTACATGGAATAAGAGGATTTCTACTACCGGCATCTGTGCCAAAGGAGCGTTGGTGACTAATGGCTTCATGATTTTTCAAAAAAGTGGGTAGGTTGGGACGCTCACCAAGGACTAATAGAGTGGGGCTGAATCTATAGACCATCTAAGTGGGTCTAGATTTCTTAATTGTTTGAGTAGGCTAGGAATCGAGCATTGATGAGTTGTGGCATGACTGGTCATTGATCATTTGATGGTGTTCATTTGCATTATAATATATCTAAGTGCACTATGAGTATGCTATGGTTGTCTTTGCTGATGTTAGATATTATTGAGTTTAGTATGCCGACATCCTAGTTTACACTGAGATAGAATAGTATACCCTTACCCATGGGATAGTTTGGCATGATGTTTTATATGTGCAAACTGTTGGATGCGTGACAGGTATGATTTAAAATACCATATTGCTCTTAACTTATGACACACACATATCAAGTTTATATCTATTGTGACACCATGATAGTTTATGACCTAAGGTTATTCATATGTGTGCTTTGTGGATAGATAGTGAAGGAATCTTATCCGTTTCGTAGCCGGTGAAATGGGTAATTTCAAAAAATCCTACTTGGAACTTAATGGGCCCATGAAGTTTATTAACCAGCAATAGATCCAATTTATCTATTTAAAAAAATTATATTTATTTAAAATTATTTTATATTTATTAATTAATCATATTAATTAATTTAGTTGTATTTATTCTAAATATATCTAATATATATTCACACACTAACATGATATCACATTAATGAATGACCATGTGTATAACTATATATGTATATATATCATATATAGATATTGGGATTTATATCTATTGTATATACATATATATTATACTTACATATACATGTTATAAATTTACATGCATATAAGGAATATAAACGCCTAAGTATATACATGCATTTGAATATACTACAATATTTGTATATGGTTTGTATACACATATTGATTGTCTATACATATAGTTTGGACGTGTGTGTGTGTATATGTGTATGTATGTCTGTATGTGTGTGTAATATATATATCTATATATATTGCCATGTTTTTATGAAATTAATTTTATGTAAAATGTATAAAAGAGTTATTTAGAGAGACAACTCTCATTAATTCCCTTGTAAGTGTTAAATTAAAACTTTAATTTTCTCCTAATGGTTCTTTAATCAAATCATTTCAATTCCTATTTAGATCTAAAATATATCTAGTTTATTTGTATTCCATGTTTTCATTGCATATATCAAATCGTCAAAAGATATATACATATACATATACACATATACACATATATGTATGTATGTGTATATATATATGTATTTATGTATGTATGTATATGTATATCTTTTGATAATTTGATATATACAATGCAAATATGGAATATAAGTAAATTAGATTTAATGTATGTTTGTATGCATATGTATATACGTATATGTATAAAATTACATTTTGAATCATAACCAAATAAAGGATTGTTTATGCAAGTATTTAACATTTAGCAAACTAGGTATATATATAAATCTAATTTCACATTATAAAATATGTGTGCGCGTGCCCTCACATGCACACTAAAACGTATACATGACGAAAGTGACTAAAATATTTTTTCTATTAATAGCCATACAAGACAACAAAAAAACCTCTTAATACATATATGTATACGAACAATTTTACATGTACAAATTTTGCACAGTTTAAATCATAACCAAAATGAAAATTTTATTGTTTATATATGTATATATGCATGTAGTATGTGTGTGTATTTAAAACTAAACATTAATGTTTGCCAAAAGGTTGGTAAACAACGCCAATCGAACAAAAAAAAATTGAACAAGTATGAATCAAAGGATAAGACAAAAATAATATAATTTTTAATGTGGTTTGGCCAGAAAATTGTGCCTACATCCACTATCAACTTTGTTTATATTAAAATTCACAACTACAATCAAATTATAATCAATTTCAAATCTAGCAAAAGATGATTTTGAATTTGGCAGTAGCTCCGCGTAGAATCTGAAAGAAGATTAAAAGGTTTAAAAATCCTTTTCTATTTGATGTAGATTTTCCATTTATAGCCGAATTCAATCACGAAAATCATTGGATCTTGTTTGAATGAGCAAATATCTCCAGATCTAAAGTTCCAACATGAAGAAGATGTCAATATGCACGACGTCCAACAATCGATATGGTTCGATACCGATCAATATGGTTCGATATCGATCGATATGGATCATTACCGACCCATATCTTTGACCTTCCCCTCGTCTCTTTCCTTGGCTAGTTCAACTTTTCATACTTGAACAGATAGATCTTCAAGCATCCATATTGTTCGGTACTGACCATATGGTTCAGTAATGATCCACGCTAAATATTACACTTGTCTTCTTTCTCCTTCAAACTTTGATCATAAAAAGAGTAGGGTGGGTCCCCCTCCTTCATTCGATCATTCGATGCCAATCCGTATGGATTGGTACTGACATATATGGCTTGTACAATTGTAACGACCTGTAAATTTTTGATAATTAAATTTGTTAAATTAATGAGATGTTGGTAATTTAATATTGAAAGAAATAAATTTTTGTAATTTTTTAATGAAATAATAAATAGGATGAAAGGTAACCATGTTAATTTAAGTCAATTATTAGCAACTTTAATGAAACTCCAATCAATGGAAATAATGAAAATTGTTATACTTGATTATAAATTTAATATAAGAAAACAAACGTAAACATTGAATTAATTAATGAATTAATATAATAAATGGTAATTGAATAAAATCAATGTTCTGTAAGTAATTTTAATTTTTATTTGAAAGTAATAAACTTAAGTGTAATAAAAGGTAAAAGGTGACAAATGGTTATCTGTTACCAATTTAATAAGTCAATTGTAAATAAACGTAAACAAATGTTACATTAATGTGGAATAAGACAATAACTGTAGTGTGAACATAATAAAGGGTATAGAAATGTAAAATTTATTTACATGACAACCATTGATGTAATAAAAGGAATGAAACCAAGATAAAATAATTAATTTGGATTTTAATTATAATAAATGTGTAAATTTACCAAAAATCCTATAAAATTGAAATATAGTAGTTGATACAAATAAAGATGGAAATTGGAGTGTATTAATGTAATGAAATGTAAAACAAATGTCAACTATGTTATTAGATTTATAATTGGTTGAATTTACAGGTTGAAATCAAAGTTAAGCAATTTATTGGAATTAAATTTTATTAATTGGATTTAATTACAATGAAATTAAAACACTATAATTGGTAAGTTAATCAACTTTAAATTGATATCCAGATTTGTTCAATTTAGTATAAATGTCCAAGCTATCAAAAAGTGATAGAAATTGTAAACTATTAAATTTGAAATAAAAAAAATGAGTTGATTAATATAATTACTAATTTATATAATTAATGTGGAAATAGCCATTTTGGCCACCGACTCGGATTTCGATGAAACCAGTTTCATCGGATCCGTAACAGTGAATTATTGTAGGGTTTCAAGTTTCGTAACGATCGGACTTGTCGTTTGATCGTACGGACTCGAAATGCCCAGAAATCAATTTAATTGAAATCAATTTGAAATAAGCTGATTTTGGCATAACTTCTTCATACGATGGAATTAGGACTTGAAACCTGTTCCATTGAGTTTAAAATATTTGAAAGCATCTATTTTGATATATGGGTTCACCCATTTTCGTTCCGGAGTTGAAACGGGCTTTTCGGGTCGTTTATCGTTCAAACCCAAATCAATCGTGTTCATTCGTTTTATTTTCTAATCTACCTATAAATACCTCATTATAAACCCTAGTCACTTCTTATTCCTCATTTTTATACGTACAATTCCATTTGCTCCTTCTCCTTCTCAATGGAAAACAAACATATTCCTCAATTCCATTCCAATTCAAAATTCAACTTCAAAAAATTCAAACTCCTCCAATCCAAACAATTTATATATCAATTCGAAGCTCTCGATGAGCGTAATTCACTGGTGATGTTCTTTTTTCGATTCAGATTATCGTTTGATTAGGAATTGCATTTGAACGTCGGCCGTCCATTTTAGGGTTTATTTTTTTTCAACGGCGGATTTTCGTCGAAACGACGATCGGGTTGCGCTGCACTGTAGAGGATGTCGGGGGGTGGGGCTTCGATCCATGCCATTCATTTAGGTCACAGGAGCTTGGAGGCGCCTTAATTGGCGTGTTTGTGACAGCGGCGGCGTACGTCCTTGGGATGGCCGGGGGTGGCGCGACGATGGCCAGGCAGCCGCCTCGAGCTGGCGAACGTCGTGGTGGTGGCCGATCTGGGAGAAGGCCGACGTGGGAAGCACGGTGGTGGGTCAACGATGAACGAATGGGCAGCTGTACGAGTAGCGGGTGTGCTAGGGTTCATGTGCGTGAACTTGGGTGCTGACGTGGGATAAGGTAAGGGTTTTGTTTATTTTATTTTAATTTTTTTTATTTTAAAATGTTCTAATCTACATAACTTTTACATACGGAATCGGATTTGGACGCGGTTTGTTTTGCCGGGATCGTATGGAAATTCCGGACATTTTGACGGTGGTTTGGACGAATTCTGAGATAGTTTGAATTTTGGGTCTAAATTGGATTTAAATTCAAAGGTGAGTGTTTTAACCCACTCACAACTTCTAAAATTTCTTATGTTTGTTAAATAAAATTTGTGATGTGATTAGAAATTTATTTATGACTGTTTGGTATATTTTAAATCATCATCTCAGTTAATTTGAATATTATTTTGAATTAAATTATTATTTAATTTATTATTGAATATAAATTTCCAGTTGAATACCCGTTATTGATTATCAGTTATATATTGATGTTTATTGACTGATTTGGATGATGATTGTAATGGATGTTTGATTGTTGATATTGGATGTTCTATTTTATATCATTATAAACTGCAAGTTCACTATGGGTTGAAATGATACATACCCGAATGATCAATAGATTAAGGAAAAATCGTTATTGGTTGAAATGATAGACTCGAGCGATTTTATGGATTTTGTTATTAAATTCGGGATTGCGGTTTGAAATGATATATAACCATAAAATTTTAAATTGTGGATTGAAATGATAAATATCCGTATCACTTGACCCTAGGGTAGAGAATTATATACGGACAGTGGATTGGTTAAATTAAATGATTTTAAAATCCTTAATTTTCGAATTTAATTAAATGATATTTTGAAATAAAATTTGATTTATGTAAATTGAAGTATTATTGAAAAATCAAGTTTATGATGAAATGTGAAATGGTTTAAAAGGAATTGCTTTAAGAAATTAAATTGGAAGTTTAAAGTAAATTTTTAAGTATAAATGAAATTCTATCGAAATTAAGTTATTGAAGTTGTTTGAAAATAACTTTGAAATATTTTGAAATTGGAGTAATCCGAATTGATATTTGAACATAGATTGAAACGATATGAAATTCAATAGTTTATTGAAATGTTAAATTGAAAGGTTTGGAATTTGGTTTGTTGACTTGGAAATTGAAAATGGTCCAAATGTGTTGAAATGAAATGAATAGTTTAATTTGATATTAATTCCAAATTCATGTTTTAATATAAACTGTTTTAAAAATATATTTTATTTCAAAATTTCTAATTATTAAGATTTCAAAGTATTAAACTATTTTAACCTGTATTAATTATATTAAATCATTTTAACCTATTTTAAACCATTTAATTTATTTAAATTAATTAATCTGTTTTAACTTATTTTAAATCTAATTAATATATTTTAAAGCTATTTAATCTATTTAATTATATTTAATCTATTTTAAATCTATATTAACTATTTATAACTATTTAAACTATTTTCTTTTAAATTCCAAACTAAGTAAAATGGATGGGTTTATATTCAAATTCTTGATTTTTAAAGTGAATGTGGTTAAGCTACATTATAACCTAAGTTGGGATCTAAATAGAATATTTGGTTTAATATGATAATTTTGAAATGAGAGTTTAACCTATTTTGGAAATATGACTTTTGAAAGGAAATATAATTTCAATCTATGATTTCAATGTGATATAATTTCGGAAGTAAGTAATGATTTCGAAAGTGATATGATTTGAATTAAATATGATATTTTGATATCAATTATGAAATGATTTTGGAAATGTAAAAGAACCATCCGGTGTGTAATAAGCGATTGGTTGTTAAAGAGACCGGGATCAGATATTGTCATACTCTCTGCCAATACCAAAAACCACTTTGACAACTGTGTACGCGGTGGAGATTCCAGAATGAAGTAGGATGGTTAGCGACGATCCTATATGGGGTATATACGTGGACCTGACTCCTATGAGTTAGCTTAAGGTTGCTAAAACAGAGCAATTGACGGGCTAAGTGAGGTCATTCCTCCGATCGGGCACACTCCTTCGATACATATTCTGACTTTGCGATTTATTTGGTGGCCACCCTCGATTTTTGATTTGGGAGTGTGTTCCGAGGTGGGCGGTAGTTGCTGCTATACTTTACCACCGGTCCGGAAGTGTAATTGGTATATCTACCTTGGCATTGCCTAGTTGTGCCGTGTCACCTACCCTAGCACGCCTTCTACAAGTTTGTTTTATGTCGTACCTATGGGGTATCCTCTGGCGGCCCCAGTTTATGGGGAGTTACGGTACTGTATAGACTATTGGCATTATAAAATGTGTTAAGGGGGAAATGGTTAACGCCTTAACGCTATTTTAATAGTTTATCTTACTGTAGACATATTATAATAGCGTATTGTACTACATAGTAGATAGTTTAACGGATCCATAGGAGATGTGAATCCCGAACATCTCTTAAGTTACTGCACTCACGTTAGACACTGGATAGAAGATGTCAAACCCCGTAAACATCTTTGACGCCGTTCCACTCGTAGTTATTTACCATTGATTTGAATCACATAAGATCTTTTAGTTCTGACTCGAGTGTTTGACTTTTCAATTCGCTCGGGTCAGCCTGAGCATTTCAGGATTTGAAGACCTTATTTCTGGAGGACGAAGACGAAGATTTGTACTACTATTATTTATTATATTTATTCCACTGCATTCATACTGTTCCGCTGCATTATTTGTTTATCTCTGATATGTGTAACTCTGATTTTGTATTGTATAAGTATAATCAAATGTTTTGTATACAGCTTCATGAACTTTTATTTGATTATTATATTTTGTCATTCCACTGCGAGATTCTATTTTGTTTTTCTTCTTTCTCTGCTTTTTCTTATTTACCCCATAACAGTCTGCCCTTCTATATGCTTTGAGTTGGCACGTGTGTCTGCTTAAAACATCCAAAATCTATAAAGAAGCTTTTATCATCAGAACTATTTTCGTGAAATGTTATATCTTTTTTGAGATTATTGGCATGTCATTTCAAATAGGTAATGAACTGCATCCTCTTGGTAGATACAAATGTTGAATTCTTCAATATGAAGTCTTCGCTCTTAATGAGAATCTCGAAAAATATTCCACTCGTTGGCCAGGCGGATTTCTTTGTTTTTTCATCATTTCATCATCATTTTTTAAAATGTTTGCATTGGTTGGTACCAAAAGATATTATTCGATAAAAACGATGAGCGAGTGTTCATATAAATGAAACATTAGAATTTATTTATCTTCACTTCTTTATTTCAGCAATTTACCTCCTTAAAGCATTCACGACTGGTCTTTGCTTTTGCGATTTCAGATCTCATAACAGTTGCTAACTATCAACCATCGCAATCCCCAGATCTCGTCCCCTAGAACTATACCGATCCACATGAACAACCACACATCTTTGTTTTCCATGGCCCCCTCATGCTACATTGTTCAGATCTAGATCTTAATACCAAAGGTTGGTCAGCACTGTCATTCATCTTGACTTAGGTGCCACCATCATTCACTATCTACACGCCCAAGTTCCGACCACTGCTTCCTGTCATCGCTGCCACCTTCCCCCTTAAGATTTTTTAGAAATCAAGAACTTTGAACTCTAAAGGAGGTGGTGAAGGGAAGATGCAAGTTCTCTTAGGTTGGATACGAAGATTGATCGATATAGGGCATTCTGGTCGATATGACCTGCAAATTTGTCTCAACTGATGCACTTTGGCGCTTATCAAATCCAAAAGTCAACACATCATAGGATGAACCGAACACCTAACTCCTACAATCCTACGAAGAAGAGATTTGTGCCACTTTGGAGACCATTCAACTTCATTATTTTAAATCCTACGTTAATGGGTAGTATCCGACACTGTAAAGACCCGCAAATCCGTCTTCCGAAAACCCGACACTGCTACGTCCACTATAGCAACTGTCGAACGATCGGGTGGTGGAAACGCGAACTTTAATGTTTAAAAGAAGAGATAGAAGAAAAGATAGAAGAAAAAGAGAAGAAGAAGAAAGAAGAGAACAACACATCAGAACAGAAAACAATATCAGAATCTTACACATCGCAGCGGAACAATATACAATAGATAATTACTAGTCTTTTAAAACAAAGAACTATATCATTTTATACATACATCAATCATCAGAGTCAATATACAACAATGGACAGTTATATAAACTTGTCCTCACACAGAATACACAGCGGAATAAATATATCAGATACAAATACTACGTCTCGTCATCCAGCTTATCTCCAAAGCTCCAGAATATCCAGAATATCCTGATAATATAACTCTAGACTGCCCGTGTGGAAAATTTGTGGGCACCCAGAGTTTAGAAGGGAAACAATAAACTCTGAGTCAGTCATGGTGACTGGTGTGAGATCGTAAAACAGTTTATCTTTAAAATAAACAACAGGAAAATTTTAAAGTCAATTCGAAATGCTTTTGGAAAATGAAACTACCATAAGACCTCCCACCACACACACAATGCAAACGCAGAATTGGAGGAGATTTCTTCTTATGATAGTCAAAGATGCTTACTACGCAAAAATCAAATCTTTTTGATATTATTATTAGTGCATAGTGTAGAAACATTTCGAAAGTATAATATTAATCTTAGCCAACATACGACCAGTATCGTATGCCTACTATAGCTACTATGTTCAATAGCAGGTTACCGCCACATTCCATAGCAGGTAATACAACTAAAACCGTACACGTCGCGTATTGTTTCTTTGGATTTCCAACAAATGGTCAGGCTAAGGAACTTCCTATCCACGATGGGTACGTCCCTGGAATAGACGACCCGAGAACCTAACCGGATCTCTGCCAACACAAGGCCGGGTTACCTCTGCAAAAATAGGTAACTACTGACACGCGTATGCCATCCCCCGATCGTCACCGATCTTCCCGAGGATCCCCGATTCGCAACAAACCACATAGATAATAATAATGCAGTAACCACAGAGGTTAAGTATCTGGGCTCCATACCATGATACCACCTTTATCCAGAAGGAATGACATACACTAAGGGGCGCTACTCCCTAGAACCTTGCTGCATCCTTCCTGTTTCGACCATTTCCGGGGTGTGAGGCTCGATGAAGTCTCGTCCACAAAGCTACGCTTTCTCAAAAAGCCCTGCTTCGGGTCAAACAAAATGATCAACCTATGATCACAAAGATATAAGATCAAACAAATGATCATATCGCAAATGATCAAACACTGATCATTTCACAGCAACACTCAGTATGCCACGTTACCAAATTGGGATATATCGCTGATAAATTTCAACTACATAACCTCTGAGCTCGTACGTCTCAGAGAAGGGTGTTAAGCTAAGAGAATAAATTCTCCGCCACCAACAGAAATGTATTTGAAAGAAATCAGCTTTATATCTCAAATTGTAACGTCAGACACACAATCCATACAAGTCTGTTCCGGGATCGAACAGAACCGAAGGCACTTCTCACGAAGCCCTTGCACATCCGGATAAATTTCTAATCACGTCCGGACTTCCCGTCACTAAGGGTGATAAAAACCTCTAAATCGGAGATCAGCCGATGTAGAGTAACTCGACGGTAATCCTTCCGTTTTCAAAAATATCCGGTCTTCAACACCGGTCTTCAAATGCGATTCATAACGACGTATCACATATTCGGAATGGGTTATACGACCCCATGGTCCTTTCCCGGCTAACCCGAATAGTGAGCGTTTATTTAAAAATAAGTGTGGCATTCAAATTCATCCAATTCACAACAAATACCTATCTAAAGGTAATTATTGATAGTCGGTTATTTAACTATCAATAAAGATGCGCAACATCATCAGATTCCAAATAATTCTCCAAATTATTTTATCTCCAAAAATATCTTCATTACATATAAAATTTCCACACTTAACCATTTGAAAACAATTTCAAATATTCACTTTTCAATTTATCTTTAAAAGATAAAAACTCAAACAGTTCATTTCACATTGGGAAAAGCATTTCCATACTTATTTAAAAATAAGTAATTCACAAATCATTTATTTTCAACACTTAGAAAATATTCGATATACTTAAAATCAAAATTAAGTATATATCTCATTCTTTAAGGAAATCATTCTTAAATCACATTTATTTGAGTCAAAACGAATGTTACGTAAAACATCGTTACGACGACTCAAAATCACTAGTATAGGGATTCAGAATTTAGATAGATATATAAATCCCAATACTATATAAAATATTTCCTTTCGGAAATCATTTACTATAACAACAGTGTTATAGTCCACCATTTCCTTATTTTTCGAAAACGTCTATTTCAACAATAAATGTTGAAATCTATGATTTCGATAGTTCACACGTTTTAAAACATCTTTTAAAACAATTAACTTCATTTCATAATATCGCTTTCCCAAAACCCTATCCATTTTACTTAAAAATATATTCACTGTCCAAAATCGTGAATATACTTCACTAACCACATTTCAGTCTTTTCTACACATTTTATTTCAATAAAAATTCGCTATTTAAAATCGCGAATATATCTTCTTTAATGTCCTTCTATATTTAATTTATCAAATCCAATTGATTTCGAATTTATAAAACAACGTTTATAAATTCTAATTTCTATTCTATAACAACTTCGATTTTATAAATTTCCTTTAATGACCCATTCAATTTTATAACTCAACGTATACATCAAAAATCCATATTATAAGTTAAATACTTATAATTTATTTATTTTAAAAGAAATCGTTCTTTTAAACTTTACAAACTGTAAATAAACCCATTTTAACATCATTTCCATTTTTAAATCCACATTCCCAAATATTCACTTTTAACCCCAAAATCAAATCCCAAATTGATTTCTAATTTTACTTCAATACCAAATCAATTTCAATATTCATTTCTAAATTAATTTCCCATCCCAAATCATTATATATTGATTTTTTCTAAACTTGTTTCAATTTGCCAATTAAATTTATAATTGGACTTCCAACTTATTTCATTTTAAACAAATTCCTCTTAAAGAAAATAAATCCCTTTTATTTTCTTCCAACTATTTAGAAATCCAAATTTTAATTAAATTCTTCAGTTTAAAATCACTATTATACGAAATTCATTTATTTAACGTTTTCACTTGATTCTGGAAATAAATTCGATAAGATTTTAAAAATCAACCTTTATTCTTTTAAAATTTTCTTTCTTCAAAATTTATTCAATTTCAAAGATTGATTCACTTAGAAATTTCTACTTTGATTTCAAAAATTCAATTTCGTTTATTTTTGGAATCCAATGATGTCAAAACATCCATTCAGCTAAATTTTAGCTTTTCAAACAATTTCCAGATATCAATTCAATAACAACAATAATCATTCACAGATTATCACATCACAGTAGAAATAAATTCAATCAATGTGAGGGGTCCAGTTGGATCCCTCCAACCTGTTTCCCTGCATCCAAAGACGTCAGCACAATACCAATTCCGCTCCAGTACGGAATTATCGCGGTATATGGGTTTTATAAAAATCCGCTTACTAACGGCGCAATAGGGTCTCATCCGCTATACGAGGCGGGAAATCATCAATCCAATATATACATATGCCAATATGTATATATTGCTATATATATAGATATATCCTATCATATCTAATAGCACATTCAAACAAATCAATCAATAACTGCAATTCAATCATAAATCTGAGTGAGAAGATCTCACCTTAGTTTTTATTTTTGCAATCCAATCTCCATCCCAGATTGATTTTCTTGATTTATACCTTGTATAACAATCATATAAATTTATTAACATCCGAATTAAATCGAACTATCAAATTTCCGTTATGATAGTTTTAATTAACAACTTCTCCTTAAATAATTTAACAAATTTTAATTTAAAATTTTAAAACTAAGTTCTCTTTCTTTAAATTATTCTTAGTAGCTAATATAATTTCTAAATAAGTTACTTAAACAAAGACATTGCTTTATTATTATTATTATTTTTTTCTTTCTTTCAAACTGTTTATCATAAATTTTTATTTTGTAAATCTATATATATACATATGCACATTTTCTCTGTAAATACTCTCAAACTATATGAATTTCCAGCATTCGAATAAATTTGAGATTAACCTAAAACAAACTGTTAAAAAAACAATTTACCTATCTGTCGAAGTCACGCCCAGATCGAACATCACCTCACTCCGTTCCAGACACGACAGCCCTCCACCAGCTCGACTTCGAAGACCACCGACCATCATTCTAGCCAGCACGCCAATTCGCAGACCACTCCAACTCCATCATCTTGCTCACGAAACCCCCAATTCGCGATATCATAGGCGAGCCACCACCACCGTCCTTATCGCGATGTCGCCTGCTTCACTTCGTCTTCGACCCTAAAGTGCCACCGCTCGCCCACCTCGTCGCTGACATCGCCGAAGACGATCGAGTTGCCCCAGATCTCAACCCCACATCGCATCACAAGTGAATGCCACCTCCGGCCATCCTGAGTCCATCGCGACACCGGCTCGCCACTTCGACTTCACGCATCGCGATTCGATGCCGACTCCTCCTTCCACTCGCGAAGCCCACGCGAGACCATCACGCGGTCGCGATTTCGAGCTCCCCAAACGATCGCCTGAACCCTAGCTATTCGCGACCCTCACTACGTCGCGCCGCCTGCTTCACCTTCCAATGCTCGAGTGCGAGCTCCTCTCGCGAAATCGCAATCCCCAACCCAATTCGAATCGATGACCAGGGAATAGTGGGAACCATTGCCGTTCTCTGTTGCTCGTGAACTCGGTCGTTTGATTTTTTTGAAGAGGGAGAGGGAACAGAATTTGTAAATGAAATGAGGAGGCTCGGTTAAAGAATTGCGACCATTATTGTTTGCATCGATATTTTTTTTCTTCTATTTGAATCTGAAAGAGAGGGGAAGAGGGGTACGAAGGTATGGGGAGGTAAGGTCGTGAACGTGGTGAGGTTAACCAATAAAAAAATAAAATAAAATTTCTTTTTATAATTTGAATTCGTTTTAAAATCTGAATGTGTTTATACTTCGTACGCTCACAGATTAACTCCAAAAAATACGAAATTGGAAATATTACGGACCCAATGGAACTAGTTTCGTCGAATTCCGAAAATGTTTGAAAATTGACTATTTTTAAATATCGATTCGAACAATATAAATTTCTAAACTGAACAAATCATTTCCAGATTCATTTCTGAAGCTTCGATCATCTCCAGTATTATCAATATAAATTTTCAAAGCCTTTGAAATATTTTTAACTGGCTTAAAATTGAAGATTTAAATTTTTGTTCAACTTCAATAGATTAAATTATAAAATTTAATCGCCAAATCCTGAATTATATTCGGGATTCAAATTAAATCATCGTTCAAATATTTTAAAATTAATTAAATATCCTCAATTTAATTTGTTCAAAATTCTGGGTCGTTACAGACACATAGTTCTATCATGTGCCAGAGCTCATTTACCAGCAGAAGTGAGTATCTACATAGAGCGCATCTGTTTATTGTGCCAAGGAAATAAGACACAAAATGCATAGACTGAATCGCATATCACCGTACCAATCAACATATAAAACCCGATTGGTCAACATAAGTCAACATTAATTGGATTTTTGCATCGGCTACACAAGACTTAATCAAAGCAAATAACAAATTTATATCATACCTAAACGTGCATATATTTAAAGCTTTCGGTATAAAATAGAACCTCTTGGACGTTTAAGGCTACTCTTCACCGCTGTGGGCCCTTCTACATCCGAATTCACTCCTCCGGCAATAGGTTCTTCTTTTGCAATTGCTTTTACTTCAAATCCTTCCATGGTTAGGCAACTTTTATGTTAACTTCAACAATCACTTCCAGTTGTCCCTTATGTGCCCTTAGGAGATGAGATCGCTCTGGATGTTGGCTTGGTAGGTGGTATGATCCTTGATATCCCCTTTTCCCTTAGATTCTTCGGCATCGAGGTTAACGACCAGGGATGTGAAAAGAATTTGCAATGGCCACAACATACCATTGGACAAAACTCTGGTACCACTTCCATCACAGGAGGCATAGAGTCCTTCAGAAGACCGTACAGCTTTCAGTAGGTATATGTGCCTTACCGAAATTATTCCACCATTTAACCATTTCCTAAGGTTGATGCTTCAATTCCTCAGGCTTGCTCCTACCAAACTGCACCTAAATGGATATGCCACCCTAACCTGCACGTATATGATTTTCATTTGGCATTTGACCAGGGAGCTAATTTTCAAGCAGATCCAATACCTCTACACTTTTAGAAAGTTGTCTGAGAGCCCATCTATTACCTTCTTGGAGTCCTACTATGGCTGTCAAATAGTCATTTGTCTTTACAACAACCATAACCACTTCAATGGCAAATACTACTTCGTTAGATTCCAAAAGTGGATCTCTGGGCATAAGTTCAAAGCCTTCTATTCCATTAGAATTCACTTCACGTAAGGTTTCTAATTTTACTTTATGCCTTCATTTACAGATATCCCTCAAAATGCTACCAATGCAGCTTTAGCAAGAACTCTTCTATTCCTGAAAGACATCTCCGAAGAAGAGAGAAAAAGGAAAAACCACCTCACCGACATCCGACTTTGTCACTTTCAAATGCTTTACAATGGTTAAAGAATAGGTATTGAGCCTCCAGCACCCAAAGCCACTTTAGCTGCCCCAACTGCCCATGTACTTAAAGTCAATCCTCTAGCCCTCGCACATCAAGATGCTCCATGTAACGACCCAGTATTTTGAACCATTCGCACCCGCACATGTCAGACTTGAATTGCTCAAAACAATAGATTGTTAATTTATATTTGGCAAAATTCAGCATATACAGTAAATAAATCAATCACAGAATCACAGACACAAAGTATTATAACAATAAACATCGGAATATATAAATAGTAGTTCATGAAGCTACTATATGAACATCAGAGTTTGAAATAAAATACAACAGAATATCTCAAATACAATATAGTCTCGAATACAAACAGATGATCTTCCTGAACAAAACAACTGGAAAGCTGAATAGATAAAACAGATCTTCAAGAAAATGTAACGACCCACTATTTTGGACCATTCAAATCGACAATAAATCCACACATGTCGGACTTGAATAATTCAAAACAATAAATTGTTAATTTAAATTGGCAAAACTCAACATATACAGTAAATAAAATAATCACAGATCACAGACCCAAACACAGAGTAATATAACAATAATGCAGCGGAAACAAAAGAATAGTAGTTCATGAAGCTACTATATATAACAGAGTTAAACAAGATACAACAGAAGTCTCGAATACAATAATCAAATAGAATATCAGAATACATCACTGGAATCAACTGAATATCTGAAAGCTGGATAGATAGCTGGATCTCCAAGCGAAGCTCCAACTCCAAAGGTGAGTCTCGAATACTGGTACACTCAGTCTGACCCGAGCGTAAAGAAAACACAAAACACTCGAGTCAGGATTAACATTCTTATATCAATAAATCAAAATCAAGTGAAATAACGACTGAAATACAAGTGACTCAAAGGATGTTTGGGATAACCATCCTCTAAGGATCCATTAAACTATCTATATATACAGTAGAATACGCTAAGTAGATAATGTCTAATCTGTAAAGTACGATATCAAAATAGCGTTAAGTCATGGCCCATTCCACCCTTAACACATTTTTATTCCCAAGAGCATATACAAGACCGTAGTTTCCCCAAAACCGGAAGTCACCAGAGGGCAATCCATATACTAAAGGTACAAACCAAAATCGTAGTGGTCGCGAATAGGATAATCAGTATGACAAGGTACATGAGGTGATACCAACTAGGATACTAGTAGTTGCCTGATCCAGACTGATGTTGGGCATAGCAGCTACCACCCCAACATCGCGAAACAACACTCCCAAATCGAGGGGTGCACCCAAATCGAATCACAAAAGTAATAGATATGGTATCGAAGAAGTGTGTCCGCTAGAGATGGCGATCCTCAATGGCCCGGCGCGACTCCTGTTTTAGTCATGTCAGGGGTCATCCAAAATCGTTCTCTTTCTTCAGTCAACGCGTTCACCAAAACCATCCACTTCGTTCTAGATCAACACTCCGCGTATATTAGTTATTAAAGTGGTTTCGGTATCGAAAGAGAGTATGTCCATATCCGATCCCGGTCTCCTTAATAACTACGTATTATTACACCGATGGTCATTTAATAAATTTTCAAAATAGTTATATTTCAAAACCGACATATCATTGCCATTTCAAAACCATATCAATACTATATCACTTTCACTTCAAATAAATCCATTTCCAAAATCATATCACTTTCCAAAGTTATAACGCTTTTGAACTCATAAGTCTTTTAAAATCATAACACTTTGGAAATCAAAGCTTGAAATTCATAACACTTTGAAATCCTAACACTTTCCTCTTAAACAGTTTAGATATTAAAATTTGTATATATAGAAAAATAGTTTATAAAATAAAATAAAATAGTTTATATAAAATAGTTACAAGTTAAAATAAAATAATTTATATTGAAAATGATTTATATTAAATTAATTTATATTAAAATTTATAAAGTAAAATATAAATAGTTTTAGATATAGTTTAAATACTTTATATAAAATAGTTTCTTCAAATTTCACAAATCAATTCACATAAACTCGAATTCCAAAATTAAAATTTAATTAAATCTCAAATCATCAATTTCAATTCAATTTAGTTTCTCAATAAACCCTTTTCAAATTATCGATTTCAAATGCCTGTTTGAACCATAAATAAACCATTTCAATTTCAATATATTTCAAAGTTTAAATATTTAACTTTTCAAAACTAAATTCGATAATTCAATTTATGTCCCAATTTAATTTCATTACATTTAGTTTCTGAAATATTTCTTTAATCATTTCAATACATCAAAATACAACTTCAATTTACAAATTTATATAGACAAAATATCCCATTTAAATTTATATAAGTTTGAAATATTCATTTAAGCCACTTCTTAATTAATTCAAGTTATAAAAAATATCTTAAAATTTCAAATTTAATAGATTTCAAATCAACTTATTTAAGTATAATTCTAAATAATTAAGAATTCCAAATCAATTCAAATTTATCTTTCAACTTGAACATTATAAATTCTATATTTAAAAATATAAATTTTACATAAATACTTAAACATATTTCATATTGATTCAAATCAGCTTTAATAAATCTTTAAAATATTTATTAAAACCATATATTTCTTTTCAAAACCATAGAAATCATTCAAATTATTGATATATAGACCAACGGTGTCTGTATATAATTTTCTACCCTATGGTCAAGTGATACGGATATTTATCATTTCAATCCGCAATTTAAAATATATTCGGGTATATATCTTTTCAACCCGAAATCCCAAATTCAATTTAATTTGAAAATCGCTTGGGTTTATCATTTCAACCCATAAGGATTTTCTCCTATTCTAGAGTCCGTTCGGGTATGTATCATTTCAACCCATAAGGATTTTCTCCTATTCTAGAGTCCGTTCGGGTATGTATCATTTCAACCCACAGTGATTCTATACTAACAGGGAACTTGCAGAGTGATAACAGATATGGTAATAATATAACAACGGTAACAGGCATATATCATCAGTATAAATAACAGATAAGGGTGTCAGATGTCACAGGTGAACAGATACAGATGATGGCATATATATATATCAATATAAATAACAGATAATGATGTCAGGTGTCACAGGTGAACAGATACAGATGATGGCATAGATATAGCAATATAAATAACTAACAGCAGCATATTTCAATTGTCGTTTCAATTGAAATCAAATTTAATAAATAAAAGAACGTTAATCGTGAGTGATTGCTCACCTTTCGAGGCTAGAGATCGAGAATAGACAACGAAGTTGAGTTACGAATTGCAAGCACGACTTCCGAAATAAAATAGATTAGCACGAATCGACGAGCAAAGCTGTTAGATAGGAATTTCCGAAATCTAATCACAACATTCAACATAGCAACAAATAAAAAAAAATGTCCTACGTCAAAGTTTAACAATATAATTCTATGTGCTACCAAGATCGAAATGGTCTGAAATTTGGAATGAACAAAGATCAAAACTTGTATTTCAAACTGCAAAAGAATCACTTGATTTGGACAAGAGACAAAAAAGTTACGATGTCACGAACATAGACTCAGGCCATGTTGCGACTGTCAAATGTTCAGGTCTGAAAACCCCTCTGGGTCTGACTTTCAGGTAAGAAACAGAGGACTGAACCACCTCGTATGAAGCTAAAATTTTATATACAGAAAGTAGAAAACTTTATCTTTTAAACAAAAAGAGAATCACTGTATTCCGACGTAAGACGTAAGAGATACGATGCGTCAAACATGAACTCAGGTCGTGTTTGCAGCAGTGTAAAATAATTTCAAGTACAAAAGAATAGCTGCCTGGGTCTAACTTCCAGATCCTCGACCATAAATTAAACGATGTCGGATTTCGCTGAAATTTGACATGCATAAACTAGGTAACTTCGAATTTTTAAAAAAAAATAGAATCAACACATTCCGATAAAACATGTGTGAGATATGATATCGTGAACATGAAATCTAACTGCTGTTCAGAAAAATAAAATAAAAAAATAAAAATAAACATGCAAACAATGCAAAATTTAGAAGTATGAAATAATGGAAACCAAGCTAACTTATAAACCCTTTATATACATGTACCATTTTTTGACTTTGCTTATGCCTCTGTAACACGTATATATTATAATCAAATTCATTTATAAACAAATTCACATAACACTGCCTAACCAGACTATACTATAAACCATATATATAATTTCAGTAAAAGATTTCATTTAAACATTAAACTTATAGACCTGTAGACTAACATAAATATGAACAAATGTACATACAATGAAATATGCAGACAATAAATATACCCAAACTAAACTCAACTAACATACTATTATATATAACTAGATCATATAAGCTATATATATATACTGTATAGTCCAATGTAAATAAACTAATATATTATGCCTAAATATAGTACATGCAGGACATGCATATAGTCATCCTATAATCTGTACATATCCCTACCAATTATATGTTAACAAATAGCTTACTTGTATATGAAAGTAACGTACATATTACAACTTTGTAGCAAAACAATATATATAAACAACTTTATATAAATACTGAAAGCGTATTATCTTGAAACAGTGTATATACAACTTTATAAATCCATATATATGTTCATGTGTTATATATAAACAACGTATATACATTATATATATAAACAAACATCAATATATATAACAGTAAGCCTTTATATATAAACTATTGTAGAGAAAGAAAAAAAAAATATAATATACTTACATATATATAACGCACGAACAGGGGGTAACCTTTACAGGCGAGGTCGAGGTGGTTGGTTCAAGACTCAAGAAGCGGTAGTCGAGGCGGGTTGGAGATGAGGGAGGCGCAGTTGTGAAGTTTTGGAGTGTGGATGGCGAGCTGCAACTCACGGCAGTGACAGGGCGGAGGCGAAGTGGGGTCCACGTTGGATGGTGTGCCCGTGCTGTGGTGGGCGGCATGGCTGAGGGCACGCAAGACAGGTGGCCGAAGGAGGTGGATCTGGGGACCGGTTCAGGGTGGCGGGCACGAAGGCTTCGGCCATAGGATAAATGCGGTGGTGCGGAAGGGCTGGGTTAACGGCAGAGAGAGGCGGAGGGTGGTGGGGCTCGACCGAACATGGAGGAGAGGTTGCGAGGTGAAGAGCCGATGGTTTGAGAATTGAAGCAGACAGGTAAGTCACAGGCGAACAAAGATTGAATGCAAAAGAAGCATGTTCACATGAAACGTATGAAAACAAATATATTTTGATTTTTCTCAAATGAAGTAAAGAGCCAACAGATAAATTGAATACTAGGAATAACAAAAGTCACAGGCATGAAATTTCATGAATAATAAAAGATAGTGGCTATTGACTGTTGGTTTCCAAAGTGGATAACGAATCATCAAAGAATTCAAAAAGGTTCGGAAACGGTTACCGATACGATAATCGTTTTACTGATTTTGTCGTGTCCCGAGTTCCAAAACACACGAATGAATATACTGCAGGGATAAGCACGACAAGACGATCAAAACGGTATATAGAAATCAGTGGTACAATCGAATTATAAAATTTCGAATTTTCTAATAGCGGAAAATGCAAGAAAAACGCTGAAAAATAAGATCGACGGAGCCAAAGATGTCCGAATTTGGAAAAACTACAAACTGACATCTTGCTCAGAAGATGGTTTAGAATTTTTCTACGTAAAAATATTTAAGTTTCGAAAATGTTTTATTTTATCACTTTTTAACTGATTAAATTGAAATGAATTTACGCGCGAAATAAACTTTCATATTTTCGAACGAAAATTTACCAGTTGCTATGTTTAACTAGACGTATTCCAAATATTAAATTTTTATTTCAAAATTTTATCGTTTTTAAAATTCCACAAAATTTCAACTAATTACGTTATTAAAACAGTTGAAATTTACGGGTCATTACACTCTCCCCCACTCAAAACTTTTCGTCCCCGAAAAGGAACGAGGTAGGAGAATAGAAACAACCAGAAAGAAAAACAGATTTGAAATACAAAATAACAATTAATTTAAACCATATAAATTCAAATTTAAATTAATTGATATTCAATAATTGATTTAATCCATTTGATTTCACTAAAATCAATCTCAACTATTTCTAAATTCATTATCTTATTATCCAATTATCCTCAATTTACAATTTCTAAAACCATAAATTTGAATAATCTTTTATTATAATCATATTTTATTTTCAACAGATTTAATTCTTTAATTCCAAATTATTATTAATTTTATTTAACTTAATATATCTTATTACATATTTTTAAACCATATAAATTAATTTAAACCATATAAATTTCAATTTAAATTAATTTATATTCAATAATTGGTTTAAATTTAAGGTATTTCCATAAGTTGATCTAATTTCAGTTTATTAATTCCTTCAAAACAAAATTTATTTTTCAATTATCTTATTATTCTATTTATCTCTATTAACATTTTATAATTAAAATTTAAGTGTATAACATTTATTATAACCACTCAAATTTTATTTATAAATTCAATTTATATTATATATTATCCAATTACATATTCAACTTCTGAATGGTTTAGGTAAGTTGTATTAGAATGCAGTTGAACAATATACAAATAAAATTTTCCAAATTCAATTATTCAAGTTTAAATATTTATTCCAAATTTTGGTTTTATTTATAATTAAAATCATCCCTTAACAAAATTTAAGAATTAGGTTTCCGATTAACTTTAAACAATTTAGAGATATATATAATATATTTATATCCAATCAAATTAAATTTTAAAATAAGATACCTATATATATGTGAATCAAAATATACTGAAGAAATTCAAATCAAAATATATTAAATTTTTTTTCCTCAAAACAAAACCGTAGCAAAGCTACAGAATGGTTCCTCCACTTCGAAACTCGAAAATGAATGTCGATGATGCGGCCGCCATCACCGAAATTATTTTCCAGCGACAAAGAGAAGAGCACTGATTTCAACGTTTTAAAATTCTTTGAAAACGATTTCTATTTGAAAATATTTTAAATACTATACACTTTAAAACTTAAAAATCAAAGTTTTGAAATCACCGAAAATTTAAATTCTCAGTTTCTTGATTTAAATTCATTACAAATTTCAAATAAATTATAAACCATGTTTTATTTCAATTAATTATATATGAGACAAAAGCCAATGGTTTAGGTGACATATTTAAAATCCAATATTATTTATGAACAAACAATTCAATTAACTATCAAAATTCAGAAAATCATGCTGATATATATAATATAATTATTCACAATAAAAAAAAATTCCGTTTACCAAATTAAAATAATATTGTGTCAGTTTTCTCTGTTCAAGCGTTTTGGAAATTCTATCGATAGCGTTGATCAGACGAATCGATCGAAAACCCAAATCAACATCAACAACTCAAACAACACAATGTATATTAAAACATTTATATATATTAGTTTACAAATACATTTCGTTGCTTGACGATACAGGAATGAATTTTCAAAATAAGGATAGGATTTCAAATTTGATGGACTTAAATCAAAGAGAAATTTGACTCGAAGATAAGTTCGAAACAAGATATGATGATTAATAGCAAAGTAGGAAGATTGACAAGTTTATATAAATCGCGGGCAACCTTAACCGGATCGACCGTGACTTCAAGAATAAGATCGTTGTAGAATTCCGAGGTAAATCGACATTCGATCTCAAGAAATAAAATTCAGGTATAGCAGGAGATAGATAGCATCGTAAACCGAGGATACAGAAATCTCCAATAAATCGATGCCTATTATAAAGGAGTTTTACTCCTTTACGAATCATTCGAAGATTGGCGGGACCGCCGATCTATTATAGATAACATTCAGAATGGAGTTATGGGGTGCTCCAGAATTGAAAGAAGACGAATAGTGAAGGACACGGATGAATTTCGGAACCGCAGGGAACGTTCCAAAAATTCAAAGGAATTGAGTTAAAGTAAGAGATTGAAACTCGAATGAGAGTGATTCTGTAAATACATTTACCTTATATGTTGAGTTTTGCCTAGAGCTACCAAAGCTTTGATACCACTTGTAACGACCCACTATTTTGGACCATTCAAATCGACAATAAATCCACACATGTCGGACTTGAATAATTCAAAACAATAGATTGTTAATTTAAATTGGCAAAACTCAACATATACAGTAAATAAAATAATCACAGATCTTAGACCCAGACATAGAGTAATATAACAATAATGCAGCGGAAACAAAAGAATAGTAGTTCATGAAGCTACTATATATATAACAGAGTTAAACAAGATACAACAGAAGTCTCGAATACAATAATCAAATAAAATATCAGAATACATCACTGGAATCAATTGAATATCTGAAAGCTGGATAGATAGCTGGATCTCCAAGCGAAGCTCCAACTCCAAAGGTGAGTCTCGAATACTGGTACACTCAGTCTGACCCGAGCGTAAAGAAAACACAAAACACTCGAGTCAGGATTAACATTCTTATATCAATAAATCCAACTCAAATGAAATAACGACTGAAATACAAGTGACTCAAAGGATGTTTGGGATAACCATCCTCTAAGGATCCATTAAACTATCTATATATATAGTAGAATACGCTAAGTAGATAATGTCTAATCAGTAAAGTACGATATCAAAATAGCGTTAAGTCATGGCCCATTCCACCCTTAACACATTTTTATTCCCAAGAGCATATACAAGACCGTAGTTTCCCCAAAACCGGAAGTCACCAGAGGGCAATCCATATACTAAAGGTACAAACCAAAATCGTAGTGGTCGCGAATAGGATTGTAACAACCCTTGGTTTTATAATTGTTGATTATCGTCTAATGACGATTTAATTTGTTTGACAATTGCAATTGGAATTTCATTCGAGTTGAAATTTGTCTATAAAATTGTTAAGCGTTTTTATCAGTTGTAAATTCTTTTATAAAATGGTTAGTGGAGTTTCTATATCGAGTAGAAATTCTTTTAATAAAATTTTGTAATTATTGAAACGGGCTTTAAAGAAAAATATTGTGGCCCATATTCATTGTTGCCGTGATGTTTATCTAACCGACCCCCCTTTCAATTTTCATTCGTTCTATAACCCGTTCCTCTCTCTCCTTCATTTTGTATACCCAACCCCTTTTCTTTTATCGTTCATTCGAGAAAAACCCTAGGCAAACAAAGACGAACATTACTGGCGGCTTCGATCTTCATTTAGGGCTTCAGAAATTCGAAGGCGATGGCTATGCTTTGTTCGATCGATTCAAGAGTCAGTCGCATGTCACCTTGCTCAATCGATTCTCCATCGCTCGCCGCGGCTGCTCCTGTTTTTCAAAGGTGAGTGAACTATCACTCACATCTAATCCACTCTCTATACTGTGCTTAAGTCGTTCGATTTTTGTTTCGATGATTGATGTTTTCTGGGCCGGTTCGCTTTCTATTAACCCTAGCTTGATGATTTTTGGGTCTGTTCGACCTCTTATATTTGCGTTCGTGTATATTTTTGTTTACTATATGAGATGGCCAGTCTACTTTGTTTCGATGATTGATGAATTTTGACTTGGCCAGATTTCTTGTTGGCCTTGGCTTTCACTTGATTTTATGATGATCGAATTTGATCGATTTTTAACCTTGTTCAACTGTGATTTCGATCTCTGTTGGCTTCGGTTATACTTTTGACCTTATTTGATTTTTCTGTTGTTTCATGACTCCGGCCATTGATTCATTGATTGCCTCAGTGATGTTTTTATTACTTGGTACGAACTCGATATTGATACTGTGAAGTCATGTATATGTATGTGTATTACCTCTTACAGACTTTGGCCTTGACTACTGTCTCATTGCGATATTGTGGTTCACTACTGTCTCATTTTTTGTTGGTTTACTGGACTATTACGACATTGAGTCGCTTTTGATTTCGGTCACCTGATTTTTGTGTTGATCGTGTTCGACTACTTGCTGCTTTGGCCATTATGCCTTTACTGCCATGTCTACGTGATAGTGTTCGACCATGACTTTATCCATCTTTGATTTATATTACACTCGACTTTGCATTAGCTTTGAGACTTTTTGCATACAGTGCACTTGGGAACACCGATTCATCGAAGTGCATTTCCTGAGTTTCACTGAGCTTTGGCATTTGAGTGCTTCATCCCTTACCTATAGTTGTGTTACCTCTGTCTAATTCCCTCTGGTTTCTTTAGTATTGTTGTAGACACTTGATCATTCGAGTCTGTTGTTTTGGAGCCTTGAACTGTCCCTGTTTTTATGAATTTTCTTTGTAACTGTAGCTTGGAGACAGTTGCCAACTTGTTTATTATAGTTGGTCTGTACCATGCTTATTGAGTTGTTGGAGGTTATGTAATTTGAGACAGTATCACTGTGTACTGTCAGGCCCATGTTGCATTTGCAATTGGACATGTTGTAGCTTTTGTCCAGCGTCACTTAACGACAGTATACTCGTGTTTGCATTATCTAGTTTTTGGTTTTGAAGAAGCAATATATTTTGCCTTTTTGCTTCGGCACTGTCTGTAGTGTTGCATACTCATGTCTTATGTGTTCTAGTCTTGTTCTCTTGATGACAAGTGGTCCAGACATTGTTGAGTTCCCTGTGTACATGTTTTCACCTAGTAGTTGCATTGGATCTGGTATCATTCTTTGAGACAGTTGCATATTGTTCCACTTCGATCTTAGTTCTGACTTCTAGCTTGTGGACTTTGTCTTGTGATCTTTCATACTTGTAGCATGCTTGACCTTGGCAGTGCTTCATATATGAACTGTTGTTCGACCATATACATTTGTGGTTGCTTGATGTCACTCATATGCTGTTTGCTTATATTCCTTTTGACCTGTTTGCATCAAGTCAGTTTGGACTTTCTTTTATCCCATCTGAAATCTTTGGTCTACCTTATTACTATTGTGTAGACACTGTTGAAACTTCATCACTTGGTGTTGTCTACTTGGATAGTGAACAACATGTATCTTATTTCCTCTGTGTTTCAGTTTGCTTACTTGAGCTTGTATGCTGCAAGTTGCCTTGAGTTGAACCCGTGTGTTATTTGGAACTTGGGTTTGACCTTGCTTTGAGTTAGTAGCAGTGCAGCACTTGCCTCCCTTGTTAATTCGTTTTACAGACTTGTTTGACCTTGTGATCAATTGTGACTTTCACTGAGCTTTTGTGTATCTCTTGTGATAGTGGCGAGGCAGTACACGCGTGCGTGTACTGCAGCCCTATCGGATTTGACAGTTTTAAATTGATGTTTCGATTTGTTGATTTGTTTCGTTGGTTGATTTCAATGTTTTGGAGTTGTATTCTGATTTGGATTGTTTATTTGTTGTTTAACACTGTTTAGTGTTATATTTGCCGTTATCCGATTCTTTATTCGAGGAGTCGGATATACGAGATTTCTGTGAATGTCGTCTATTTGACTATCTGATTATTATTGCTGCTATGCACTAATAACTGAGTTTGAATTAGACTGACCCGTGTATTATTTTCTTTTGAATGTAATACTCGGGTCAGACCCGAGTTATTTCAGGTTGTAGATTTCCTTCTTTGAGTTGCTGTTCAGGCTATGAAGACTTTTCACATCTTTTGAAGTTGTCAGTGTCATTTTGTAGTAGTCGTGTCATTGTATAGAACGATATGTATTCATGTATATTAGTCGATAATGTACTTGTATATATAACTTCTAGAGTCGACAGTTGTAGTTGTATCATATGCATCGTGTCAACTATATTGTAACTGACATCGGTTATATATATATGAGATTTTTGTTAATCTGTGTTCCGCATTTATATTATCTGTGTTATTGTTATATCTAATGTCCTAAACTATTATGAACTATCGTAGTTTGTTTTATACTGATAATTGGATATGTCGATGGGAGTAAATAAATAATAGATGAAAAATAAAAAGTATATACCACTCCTATCGAGATAACCAATATTAGTGTAAGGCCAATTACGGATGGTCGCTCCTATCCAGCCTTATTCTTCGTAATAATAGACAGTATTTCTTTTAATACCCTTTGTTATTATGAGCATAGAGGTGGGGCATTACAGTTGGTATCAGAGCTTGGGGTTTATGGACATAATATAAAACATAACTTGGATGGAACATATGTTACAACTATTGGTCGATGTTTTATCTGTGATTTGAGTCAAAACTAAAGTTTTGAAATTTTGATGAAATTTTTAAACATCTTTATTTAAAAATAAAAGTGGAATTGTGTTTTGTTGTTTTTATGAAATTGTGTTCTGATGATTTGATTGATTTGTGTTCTATTTATCAGAGTGCGCAGCGGAAACTGTGAAACTGTCTTCGCTGAGTACAACTGATAATCTTTTTGATTTAAAAAATCGAAATACGAAATTGATATGAATTTCATTTGTTGTTTACATAGCTGTGATTATTTTGTTTCTTTGAGAATTTCAAATCCGAATTGAGGATTCGAAGAAATTACAGTTATGTGATTTTTGTTGAAATTTCCGCTGACTTTCTTTTGTACTAATCATATATTGATTAGATTTTTGTTGTTTTGAATTATCTTCATTGAAGATACCTTCGAATGATTTCTTTGTTCATTTTGTAGTACGTGCAAAAATTTGAATTGCACGTTATTGCATTTATTTTACGTTGAACCGATGCTTGGTTATGAAACGTATTTTGTTGCCGTTATTTTTATAACGGGATTTTACACCAATGTTATATTTTAAAGCACGGTGTTTTGTGGCATTTTGATGAATGAGAATTCACTGATATTACATTTTGATGTAGATTGTTTTGATGTGATTTTGACGTTTTAAAACTACTGTCGCTTTGGCTTCAGTAACCGTCAAATTTTAAAAGTGGATTTTCAAGCGGTTATTCCGCAATGCTGATTTGTAACCGTTTTTACGGTATTTTGAGAAGTAAAATTTCCTTATCGAAATTGTTACTGATTTGCTGTTTTAATCACGTGATTGGAAAATCATTCTAAAATGAAAATTGTTTTATAAAATTTTAGCAGTTTGCATTTTCAAAAGAATGAGAAAGCGACTTAAACGATTCAGCAAAATCGAGGATTATGACCCCTTTCTTTTACTGTTTCGCTTAACTCCGGACTTGTCCAGTTGAGAATGTGAATTGTTATTTTTGCAAAATAAATAAAATTGCTTTCAGGAATTTTAACAGTTTGCGCTTTCAAAAGAATGAAGAAGCGATTTAAACGTTTTAGCAAAATCGAGGACTACAACCCCTTTCTTTTACTGATTCTCTTAATTCCGGACTTGTCCGTTTGAGAATGTAAAGTGTATTTTTACAAAATACACAATTTTGCACTTTCAATGAAACGATGAAGAGATTTAAACGATTTAGCAAAAGTGCGGAGTATGGAACTACACTGTTACTATTTCGGTTAATTCCGGACTCGTTAATTGAAATATCTGTCGTTTTGATGATTTTGATGATTTTACACTTTTAAGGAAACGATGAAGAGAATTAAACAATTTAGTAAAACTCGTCGTTATGGGACATGTGCGTTTGCTATTTTGGTTAATTCCGGACTCGTTAATTGAAACATTTTGATGCTTTCGTGTGCTTTCGAGCCACTATGAGGACCTTCGGGTCATTTGTTGGACCTTCGGGTCATTTGTTGGGCTTTCGGGCCACTCTGATGGACCTTCGGGTCAAATACCAGTACTAGACCTTCGGGTCACTCTGCGGACCTTCGGGTCATTTGTTGGGCGCCAAAATTATGTTGAGTACTTGGTAGGCTTCGGCCATTTGTTGATGCACGTGCGGCGAATTAAAAACTCGCCATCTGATGGGATCGATCTAAGCTTTTATATTGATTTTCTAGTCTTCTTAATTGATTTCTAGATATTTGTTGTTTCCAATTATCTGCAGGTAATTGGATATTTGTTGATATGAGTTCTGATTATCGTTTTTGATAATTGAATATTTGTTGCTTCTAATTATCGCTTGTGATAATTAGATATTTGTTGATATGAGTTCTGATTATCGTTTTTGATAATCGGATATTTGTTGCTTCTAATTATCGCTTGTGATAATTAGATATTTGTTGATATGAGTTCTGATTATCGTTTTTGATAATCGGATATTTGTTGCTTTTAATTATCGCTTTTGATAATTAAATATTTGCTGATTCGAGATTTAATTATCGCTTGAGATAATTAAATAATTGCTGATTTGAGATTTAATTATCGTCTTTGATAATTAAATATTTGTTGATTTTAGATTTAATTATCGCTGTTAGATAATTAAATATTTGTTGATTCGAGATTTAATTATCGTCTTTGATAATTAAATATTTGCTGATTTGAGATTTAATTATCGCTTGAGATAATTAAATATTTGTTGATTTTAGATTTAATTATCGCTTGAGATAATTAAATATTTGTCGGTTTTAGATTTAATTATCGCTTGAGATAATTAAATATTTGTCGATTTTAGATTTAATTATCGCTTGAGATAATTAAATATTTGTTGATTTTAGATTTAATTATCGCTGTTAGATAATTAAATATTTGTTGATTCGAGATTTAATTATCGTCTTTGATAATTAAATATTTGCTGATTTGAGATTTAATTATCGTCTTTGCTAATTAAATATTTGTTGATTTTAGATTTAATTATCGCTGTTAGATAATTAAATATTTGTTGATTCGAGATTTAATTATCGTCTTTGATAATTAAATATTTGCTGATTTGAGATTTAATTATCGTCTTTGCTAATTAAATATTTGTTGATTTTAGTTTTAATTATCGCTTTAGATAAGTGAATATTCGTTGAATTTGGAATTTGATTATCGCTTGAGATAATCAAATATTTATTGAATTTGGAATTTGATTATCGCTTGAGATAACCAAATATTTGTTGAATTTAAAATTTGATTATCATTTTTGATAATTGAATATTTGTTGATTTGAAATTTTAAATTACCGGTTGTGGTAATAAGATATGTGTTGATTTGTTTTCTGATTATCGTTTGAGATAATTAGATAATTGATGTTTGCTGATTTTATTGATATGAGATTTTCTAGTCTCCAATTGATTCTAGAATATGCTGATTTTATTGAATCGCCGTTTTCTATCTATTTCTGTTAATAGTCAGAGTTTACTGATTTTGAAATTTGTGTTTCCTAGTTAATTATGGAATAACTAAATATTTGCAGTTGCGATTTGTGATTGGTGTTTCATAATTATCCTTGTTGATAATTATATTTTGTTGTTCTCTAATTATCGTACCAGTAATTAGATATTGCTGTTTTGAGATTTTCTGTATTTTAATTATCTAGTTGATAATTGAAGATTGCTGATAATTGTATTTATCCAATTTTGCTGTTTTCTGAGTATCTATTGATGGTTAGGCTTTGTTGAGAACTTGTAAAATTCTTTTATGCAGTTAAAAGATTTCTTTGGCATTTGAATTCTCGACTTTTATTTTCTAGCTTAACCAGTTTATGTTAGAAAATTTATTGTTAATGACGACCTTAATTAGGAAAATTGCGGGGATGCAATTTTTACAAGGAGGGGAGTCTGTAACAACCCTTGGTTTTATAATTGTTGATTATCGTCTAATGACGATTTAATTTGTTTGACAATTGCAATTGGAATTTCATTCGAGTTGAAATTTGTCTATAAAATTGTTAAGCGTTTTTATCAGTTGTAAATTCTTTTATAAAATGGTTAGTGGAGTTTCTATATCGAGTAGAAATTCTTTTAATAAAATTTTGTAATTATTGAAACGGGCTTTAAAGAAAAATATTGTGGCCCATATTCATTGTTGCCGTGATGTTTATCTAACCGACCCCCCTTTCAATTTTCATTCGTTCTATAACTCGTTCCTCTCTCTCCTTCATTTTGTATACCCAACCCCTTTTCTTTTATCGTTCATTCGAGAAAAACCCTAGGCAAACGAAGACGAACATTAATGGCGGCTTCGATCTTCATTTAGGGCTTCAGAAATTCGAAGGCGACGGCTTTGCTTTGTTCGATCGATTCAAGAGTCAGTCGCATGTCACCTTGCTCAATCGATTCTCCATCGCTCGCCGCGGCTGCTCCTCTTTGTCAAAGGTGAGTGAACTATCACTCACATCTAATCCACTCTCTATACTGTGCTTAAGTCGTTCGATTTTTGTTTCGATGATTGATGTTTTCTGGGCCGGTTCGCTTTCTATTAACCCTAGCTTGATTATTTTTGGGTCTGTTCGACCTCTTATATTTGCGTTCGTGTATATTTTTGTTTACTATATGAGATGGCCAGTCTACTTTGTTTCGATGATTGATGAATTTTGACTTGGCCAGATTTCTTGTTGGCCTTGGCTTTCACTTGATTTTATGATGATCGAATTTGATCGATTTTTAACCTTGTTCAACTGTGATTTCGATCTCTATTGGCTTCGGTTATACTTTTGACCTTATTTGATTTTTCTGTTGTTTCATGACTCCGGCCATTGATTCATTGATTGCCTCGGTGATATTTTTTTTACTTGGTACGAACTCGATATTGATACTGTGAAGTCATGTATATGTATGTGTATTACCTCTGACAGACTTTGGCCTTGACTACTGTCTCATTGCGATATTTTGGTTCACTACTGTCTCATTTTTTGTTGGTTTACTGGACTATTACGACATTGAGTCGCTTTTGATTTCGGTCACCTGATTTTTGTGTTGATCGTGTTCGACTACTTGCTGCTTTGGCCATTATGCCTTTACTGCCATGTCTACGTGATAGTGTTCGACCTTGACTTTATCCATCTTTGATTTATATTACACTCGACTTTGCATTAGCTTTGAGACTTTTTGCATACAGTGCACTTGGGAACACTGATTCATCGAAGTGCATTTCCTGAGTTTCACTGAGCTTTGGCATTTGAGTGCTTCATCCCTTACCTGTAGTTGTGTTACCTCTGTCTAATTCCCTCTGGTTTCTTTAGTATTGTTGTAGACACTTGATCATTCGAGTCTGTTGTTTTGGAGCCTTGAACTGTCCCTGTTTTCATGAATTTTCTTTGTAACTGTAGCTTGGAGACAGTTGCCAACTTGTTTATTATAGTTGGTTTGTACCATGCTTATTGAGTTGTTGGAGGTTATGTAATTTGAGACAGTATCACTGTGTACTGTCAGGTCCATGTTGCATTTGCAATTGGACATGTTGTAGCTTTTGTCCAGCGTCACTTAACGACAGTATACTCGTGTTTGCATTATCTAGTTTTTGGTTTTGAAGAAGCAATATATTTTGCCTTTTTGCTTCGGCACTGTCTGTAGTGTTGCATACTCATGTCTTATGTGTTCTAGTCTTGTTCTCTTGATGACAAGTGGTCCAGACATTGTTGAGTTCCCTGTGTACATGTTTTCACCTAGTAGTTGCATTGGATCCGGTATCATTCTTTGAGACAGTTGCATATTGTTCCACTTCGATCTTAGTTCTGACTTCTAGCTTGTGGACTTTGTCTTGTGATCTTTCATACTTGTAGCATGCTTGACCTTGGCAGTGCTTCATATCTGAACTGTTGTTCGACCATATACATTTGTGGTTGCTTGATGTCACTCATATGCTGTTTGCTTATATTCCTTTTGACCTGTTTGCATCAAGTCAGTTTGGACTTTCTTTTATCCCATCTGAAATCTTTGGTCTACCTTATTACTATTGTGTAGACACTGTTGAAGCTTCATCACTTGGTGTTGTCTACTTGGATAGTGAACAACATGTATCTTATTTCCTCTGTGTTTCAGTTTGCTTACTTGAGCTTGTATGCTGCAAGTTTCCTTGAGTTGAACCCGTGTGTTATTTGGAACTTGGGTTTGACCTTGCTTTGAGTTAGTAGCAGTGCAGCACTTGCCTCCCTTGTTAATTCGTTTTACAGACTTGTTTGACCTTGTGATCAATTGTGACTTTCACTGAGCTTTTGTGTATCTCTTATGATAGTGGCGAGGCAGTACACGCGTGCGTGTACTACAACCCTATCGGATTTGACAGTTTTAAATTGATGTTTCGATTTGTTGATTTGTTTCGTTGGTTGATTTCAATGTTTTGGAGTTGTATTCTGATTTGGATTGTTTATTTGTTGTTTAACACTGTTTAGTGTTATATCTGCCGTTATCCGATTCTTTTATCGATGAGTCGGATATACGAGATTTCTGTGAATGTCGTCTATTTGACTATCTGATTATTATTGCTGCTATGCACTAATAACTGAGTTTAAATTAGACTGACCCGTGTATTATTTTCTTTTGAATGTAATACTCGGGTCAGACCCGAGTTATTTCAGGTTGTAGATTTCCTTCTTTGAGTTGATGTTCAGGCTATGAAGACTTTTCACATCTTTTGAAGTTGTCAGTGTCATTTTGTAGTAGTCGTGTCATTGTATAGAACGATATGTATTCATGTATATTAGTCGATAATGTACTTGTATATATAACTTCTAGAGTCGACAGTTGTAGTTGTATCATATGCATCGTGTCAACTATATTGTAACTGACATCGGTTATATATATATGAGATTTTTGTTAATCTGTGTTCCGCATTTATATTATCTGTGTTATTGTTATATCTAATGTCCTAAACTATTATGAACTATCGTAGTTTGTTTTATACTGATAATTGGATATGTCGATGGGAGTAAATAAATAATAGATGAAAAATAAAAAGTATATACCACTCCTATCGAGATAACCAATATTAGTGTAAGGCCAATTACGGATGGTCGCTCCTATCCAGCCTTATTCTTCGTAATAATAGACAGTATTTCTTTTAATACCCTTTGTTATTATGAGCATAGAGGTGGGGCGTTACAAGGATAATCAGTATGACAAGGTACATGAGGCGATACCAACTAGGATACTAGTAGTTGCCTGATCCGGACTGATGTTGGGCATAGCAGCTACCACCCCAACACCACGAAACAACACTCCCAAATCGAGGGGTGCACCCAAATCGAATCACAAAAGTAATAGATATGGTATCGAAGAAGTGTGTCCACTAGAGATGGCGATCCTCAATGGCCCGGTGCGGCTCCTGTTTTAGTCATGTCAGGGGTCATCCAAAATCGTTCTCTTTCTTCAGTCAACGCGTTCACCAAAACCATCCACTTCGTTCTGGATCAACACTCCGCGTATATTAGTTATTAAAGTGGTTTCGGTATCGACAGAGAGTATGTCCATATCCGATCCCGGTCTCTTTAATAACTACGTATTATTACACCGATGGTCATTTAATAAATTTTCAAAATAGTTATATTTCAAAACCGACATATCATTGCCATTTCAAAACCATATCAATACTATATCACTTTCACTTCAAATAAATCCATTTCCAAAATCATATCACTTTCCAAAGTTATAACGCTTTTGAACTCATAAGTCTTTTAAAATCATAACACTTTGGAAATCAAAGCTTGAAATTCATAACACTTTGAAATCATAACACTTTCCTCTTAAACAGTTTATGTGACGACCCGGCTTTCCACTCCCGGAAAATCGCATCGACAGTAAGAAAGAAAGGGGTGAGAAGTAGAAAAGAAAAGAAGAGAAAAGAACAAACACAAATACTCACAGCGGAAACGAACAAAATATATTATATCACATAAATATTACATAGTATCATATACAACACTTATCAGAGTTATATAGATTACATATCATATACTAGACAGTTATAAACATCTGTCTAGTTATTACATCTCAATACAATACAGAGATCAATACAAAATCAACACAGCGGAAACTACTATCTATCTACAACGCCGAAGCCTCCTGCTCCATTGCTCCTCCACAATTCGTCAAGGCTAACCTGAATCCCTTGGCTACTCGTAAAAATTTGAGTACCCAAGAGTTTATAAAACAGAAATAAACAACTTGGGTCAGACATGGGTCTGGTGTGAGTAACAGGTTAAACTTGCTTAACTTCAAAACCTTTAGAAAGAAAAGGTATCACGTAAGACTCCCCACAAATAAACATGGGTAAGTTTTTACCTTACGCTAACCAAAACATTTGATAGGAAATCCAGTTATATTATAATAGGGTCTAGGGTTTTCAAATAAATATGAAATAGCTGAAATTGTTACATTATTAAATTCCAGCATACTAGCCACAAAGTGGGTTATACAATCAAAACCGTAAGGGCACGTAGGAAGAATGGGTTTCCATACAATGGCAGGGCTACTGGGGTACCGCCCGTCACAGTACGTGGCCTAGATCACCGTACCGAGGATCACTCCCAATCCCCTGCAACACAAGGTCGGAACATCCCTTACTGGATAATTCCCGCACAAGATACCTCACGGTTGGGATCAGCAACCGCACCACTAAGTCGAAAATAGAAAGGGACATCTAGACAGAGGTAACCTTGTCCTACTTGGGTGCTACCCACTAACCTTGTTGCACCTCCCCTGTTTTAGCCATTCCCGGTTTGTGAGGCTTGAGGTCACGATTACCTTTAAAAAGAACACATCTATCTTAGAATGCTCATCGTCCACCTGACGATGTGCTGAAAGCATTCAATCCATACAAGTTCGTTCCGGGTTCGAACGAAACCGAAGGCATTATCTCGTTACACTCGTTTTGGAATCACCCTCAGAGTTAACGACAATAACCCTTGCACTCTGAATCTTCATCTTCACTTGATTCACGACCTATCGTTAATTTGGATCGATGTGGTATTCGGGTCTCCAGACCTGGAAATCCGGTATACGGAAACCCAATCCCGGTCTCATCGAAATCCAAAACGTATCTTTTAAGGCCAAGTTGTTTTAAAGGTTAAAACAATTCAATTCTACTATCTATTTACACACAGATAGATAATTCACAGATTCACAATAGATAATCAACATTATCATTATAAGCAGATAATCCATATCATCATCACTATGCAACCAAAGCAACCAATACAGTATCAATTATCTCATATCTGAGATTTCAAACCATTCAAGGTACACAATATCATCCATTCATAAGCAATGATTTATTTATCACCATCTACAATTAATTTAAAATGAATTAAATTAATTATTTCATCTTTAATTAATTTAAAGTAAATTAAATTAATTACTACATCTATAAATCCTGCTTAAATCATTATTAATTAATTATCAATCAATTAATCAATCATCATCCAATTATTCAATTTAATTAATCATCCTTGATTAATTATTTAATTACATTCAAGTAATTAGTATTAAATTAATTATACAAATTAATTATTCTTAACCACTTATAGTAATTAACCTTTAATTACTTCATTTATTAATTAACTATAATTAATTACATTACTCCTTAATTAATTACATTAATTAATCACTTCATTTATAATTATTACTTAATTAATCAATTCTTAATTACATCATTAATTATATAAATTAATGATCCTTAATTACATTTTATCATTAATTACTTTATTTAAATTAATTACATTGAGTAATTAATCTTTAATTAAACCATAATTATTAATCACTATTGATTAATCACATTCAGTAATTAACTACCCTTAATTACTTCTTTAAAATAAATTAATTATTCCTTAATTAATTATCTTTAAATTAATCCCTTGATTAATTCCATTAAGTAATTAACTACCCTTAATTACTCCATTAATTACATAAGTAATTATCTATTAATTACTTTCCTAAGTAATTAATCTTCATTAAATTACATTAAGTAATTATACAAATCATTAAGTGATTTTCTTAAATTAATTAAACTTAGTTAATTAACTTAACTAATCAAAAGAAACTTAATTAATTACAATGAGTAATTAATATCTTAATTACTTCCATTAAGTAATTATATTAAATTAAACAATTTCACAAATGATTATCTTAATTAATTAATCTATTTAATTATCACAATTAATCACATTAATTAATTACTTATTTAACCCAAGTTAATGATCTACATTAACTATTAACTATTCTTTAATTATTTTTCTTAAATAATTAAACTTTAATTAACCATTATTTATTACCAATTTATTTAATTCTAATTACCAATAAATTAATCTCTAATTACCTAATTAATTAAGTACCTAACGATAAATTAATTTATTCTTAATTACTTAATTAATTTTTCCTAACCATTAATTAATAATCTTAACTTATCTAATTAATGATCCTTAATTTTCAAATTAATTAACCTTTAATTAATTTAATTAAACTTTACTTAATCAATTTAAACCCTTAATTATTAAATTTATTAATCCAAATCATAATTTAATTAAATTGATTAATTAACTTTCAATTACCTTAATAATTTATTTTATCCTAAATTATTAAGTCTTAGTTATCTTTAAGATAACACTTTATTCTTATTAATGATTAAATTATCATTAATAAAGCATTTAAAACAATTTACTTTTAAATTTACTTTTAAATTTCATTTTAAATTTAAGATTTAAAATGAATTCAAATTTAAGTTTAACAAAGTTTTAAAACCATCCTTTTAAATCACATGTTAGAGAAACATTTACTTAATTAAAGAAAATTTAAAACCAAATTCATTTTAAATTCAAATCAATTAAAAATACATTTTTAAACATTCAAATTGTTTAAAACATTTTAGATTTTAAAAACTTCTTTTTTATTTCAAAATTTGAAACACATATTAACTTTGACTCCATATAAATCTTTAGATTTAAAACCTATCTACAATTTAAAACTTTAATTTAAAATTCAAACTACTTAACTCCTTTTAAAGTAGTTAAGTCAATTCAAAATTTAAAAACTTTATCTTATTTAAAAACTGAGATTTAACTTAAACTCCAGATAACAACTAGATTTAAAACTTATTTAAACTTACTTTTATATTTAAACTCGGCTTTTAAAATTTATTTAAATTTTAAAAACTGGAAAACAGTTCTCTGTTAAAACCTGGAATACAAACATTACCCGAGTTACTCCTTCAAATCCCCCGATAACTACTTCGAGTCTTCCACCACAAATCACGAGAACAAACCTGAGTACCCAAATCCCCCAAACCCAACTTCACCAGAAAATATATGCACGTGCACAGAGACGCTGATCGTCTCCGATCACCAGCGTTGATCTCTCCACATCGGCGATTACACTCACGTCCCAACATGATCAACGAAAACATCAATACGAGCTCGAATTTGAATTCGAACATTCAAACAAAACCTGGAACAGAAGGTCTCGAACCACCAAAGCCTGGAAAATTCCCTCGTTCTCCTGCCTCCGATCATCGGAGTTGCTGAAACTCCAGTCACGACTTCGACATAATGCCAGCTTCCATCCTCCTGAGTCTTGTTACACTCGATCAAACAGTGGAGTCGTACAAATCAAATTACCTAACCTATTAAAAACTAGGGCTACAGATTTCTACGACCAACCACCGCCGCCATAGTCCTTTGATCACTCACTAACCATTTTTCCTGACCTTCCCTATCATCTTTCCAACTCCAGAAGAAACCCCGACCTCCTCGAGCCATTAGATCACCAGAAATCACTCAAAACACAAACCCTGAACAAACTTGAACTGCTCGTTCAATTCACCTCTAAAAATTATGATTTTAGTTTTAAAAATCAAGTTTTTGTTTAGGGTTTTAGTTTATATGCCTGAACTAAGTAATTATGAAGTTTTGGTTTTACCAAATCTTAAGCTTGTACTGTTCTAGTTATTTTTCCAGAGCAGATTTACATTTGTTTAGCTTAAATAAAATTTTAAACTTTAATCTATGCTTAAACAAACAAATTTTGTTTGAATTCTAAGACTTAACAGAATTTGGTTAAAGAGATAATGGATTCTTTGAATAAAAACTTGGTCTTAAAACTGATACAGAGATGTTACAGGTATTTTACAAACATGCACACATCTATCATCCAATATTCACAGAAGTTTCATATATATATATACAACCATTCTTACTTCAGAGATTCACATGTACCCATTTATACTTAAGCAATTTAGAAAAGATGTTACTCCCCTAAAACAATGATGAAACAGAGCACTTAAACAGCATGCACAAAATATCAGACATTCACTTATGCAATACACATTTATATCCAACCATACTAGCATGCAACCAATTATATTTTAAAATTTTAAAGTTACTCACCAGTATATAGAATGAAGACAGAGCCTCCAGGTTAATTTGAAAACCCTTTTGAAAACTGGATTGTTTTAAAACTGGAAATTTGCATTGCCATTGCTTTTGAAAACTTTAAACTTGAAACTTGAATGCTTCTTTGATTTAAATACTTGAGTTGCTTGCTTCCAAACAGAATTTAAGTTGCTGGAATATGCTCCAGGTTGAAGAAATGCAGGTTTTTGAATTTCCAGTTTGAAGGATTTGATTTACAGGCTTTGATTACATTTTTGTTTTGAAGAGTTTCTTACTTTATTTGTTTCAGGTTTTGTTGATCTGAGATTTGTTAAATTTTCTTTGTTTAGAAAGGAGATTAGAAAAGAAAAGAAAATGGAGATGTATGTTTATATAAAGGCTGAAATTATCTAAAAATAAAAATAAAAGAAAAACAAGATTAAATGACACTTGTCATATACATTAGCTATTTACATTACACATGTTTTATTTAAGTTTTAATATGGTGACATTTGTCTTTTAAGTATTTAATACATAATTTTTATTTATTTTAAAATGTTAATAAAACTTTTATACTAGTTTACTATTTATAAATACTTACCTAAATGTATATATGTATATAAATTACTTTAAAGAAAATGTAAATAAAACCAATTATGTAAAATTAAAAGCTTTTTACTTAATTTATAAATTTACAAATACTTATTTATATATATAGATAACTTTTAAAGAATAAAACCAATCATATTTATATATATAAAAACAATACATATATCTATTATTTGAAAATAACATATTTGACCATTTTAAATAGTTTATAAAAGAGATTATAAATTACTTATTACTTAAATGAATTAATGCCATATGTAAATTGTATTTAAACTTCTATTTTTAAATCATATATATCAAGTAATATTTAAAAAGAAATAAAACAAACCTTTTATTTAAATTTAAACTTAAGCTTAAATCTATTTAAACAATTAAACATTTATTTTATGTATTTTAAAACCATATAGTTATTTGTTAAATAACTTTGAAAAGCTTAATATTAAATTAATCATGATTCCCAAATTACCAAAATATATATTAGAAAACAAGATTTATTTATTTCAAACCAAAGCTCATCTATTTACAATATATACAGTTATATATATATATATATTATAAATAGAAAATATTTTATTAATTTTTAAAAGATAAAATTCACCAGTTAAATATTTATTAAATTAGATTATTAAACTAATTCAAATTTATTAACAAAGGTTAACAAATCAATTTAATTTTCAATACAGATTATTAAATTGATATTGCCCAAAATTCCGGGATATCACAGTTTAGATATTAAAATTTGTATATATAGAAAAATAGTTTATAAAATAAAATAAAATAGTTTATATAAAATAGTTACAAGTTAAAATAAAATAATATATATTGAAAATGATTTATATTAAATTAATTTATATTAAAATTTATAAAGTAAAATATAAATAGTTTTAGATATAGTTTAAGTACTTTATATAAAATAGCTTCTTCAAATTTCACAAATCAATTCACATAAACTCGAATTCCAAAATTAAAATTTAATTAAATCTCAAATCATCAATTTCAATTCAATTTAGTTTCTCAATAAACCCTTTTCAAATTATCGATTTCAAATGCCTGTTTGAACCATAAATAAACCATTTCAATTTCAATATATTTCAAAGTTTAAATATTCGACTTTTCAAAACTAAATTCGATAATTCAATTTATGTTCTAATTTAATTTCATTACATTTAGTTTCTGAAATATTTCTTTAATCGTTTCAATACATCAAAATACAACTTCAATTTACAAATTTATATAGACAAAATATCCCATTTAAATTTATATAAGTTTGAAATATTCATTTAAGCCACTTCTTAATTAATTCAAGTTATAAAACATATCTTAAAATTTCAAATTTAATAGATTTCAAATCAACTTATTTAAGTATAATTCTTAAATAATTAAGAATTCCAAATCAATTCAAATTTATCTTTCAACTTGAACATTATAAATTCTATATTTAAAATTATAAATTTTACATAAATACTTAAACATATTTCATATTGATTCAAATCAGCTTTAATAAATCTTTAAAATCAATATTTATTAAAACCATATATTTCTTTTCAAAACCATAGAAATCATTCAAATTATTGATATATAGACCAACAGTGTCTGTATATAATTTTCTACCTTATGGTCAAGTGATACAGATATTTATCATTTCAATCCGCAATTTAAAATATATTCGGGTATATATCTTTTCAACCCGAAATCCCAAATTCAATTTAATTTGAAAATCGCTTGGGTTTATCATTTCAACCCATAACGATTTTCTCATATTCTAGAGTCCGTTCGGGTATGTATCATTTCAACCCATAGTGATTCTATACTAACAGGGAACTTGCAGAGTGATAACAGATATGGTAATAATATAACAACGGTAATAGGCATATATCATCAGTATAAATAACAGATAAGGGTGTCAGATGTCACAGGTGAACAAATACAGATGATGGCATATATATATATATATATATATATCAATATAAATAACAGATAATGATGTCAGGTGTCACAGGTGAACAGATACAGATGATGGCATAGATATAGCAATATAAATAACTAACAGCAGCATATTTCACTTGTCATTTCAATTGAAATCAAATTTAATAAATAAAAGAACGTTAATCGTGAGTGATTGCTCACCTTTCGAGGCTAGAGATCGAGAATAGGCAACGAAGTTGAGTTACGAATTGCAAGCACGACTTCCGAAATAAACTAGATTGGCACGAATCGACGAGCAAAGCTGTTAGATAGGAATTTACGAAAACAAATCAAAACATTCAACATAGCAACAAATAAAAAAAAATGTCCTGCGTCAAAGTTTAACAATATAATTCTATGTGCTACCGAGATCGAAATGGTCTGAAATTTGGAATGAACAAAGATCAAAACTTGTATTTCAAACTGCAAAAGAATCACTTGATTTGGACAAGAGACCAAAAAGTTACGATGTCACGAACATAGACTCAGGCCATGTTGTGATTGTCAAATGTTCAGGTCTGAAAACCCCTCTGGGTCTGACTTTCAGGTAAGAAACAGAGGACTGAACCACCTCGTATGAAGCTAAAATTTTATATACAGAAAGTAGAAAACTTTATCTTTTAAACAAAAAGAGAATCACTATATTCCGACGTAAGACTGAAGAGATACGATGCGTCAAACATGAACTCAGGTCATGTTTGCAGCAGTGTAAAATAATTTCAAGTACAAAAGAATAGCTGCCTGGGTCTAACTTCCAGATCCTCGACCACAAATCAAACGATGTCGGATTTTGCTGAAATTTGACATGCATAAACTAGGTAACTTCGACTTTTTTTTAAAAAATAGAATCAACCCATTCCGATAAAACATGAGTGAGATATGATATCATGAACATGAAATCTAACTGCTGTTCAGAAAAATAAAATAAAAGAATAAAAATAAACATGCAAACAATGCAAAATTTAGAAGTATGAAATAATGGAAACCAAGCTAACTTATAAATCCTTTATATACATGTACCATTTTTTGACTTTGCTTATGCCTCTGTAACACGTATATATTATAATCAAATTCATTTATAAACAAATTCACATAACACTGCCTAACCAGACTATACTATAAACCATATATATAATTTCAGTAAACGATTTCATTTAAACATTAAACTTATAGACCTGTAGACTAACATAAATATGAACAAATGTACATACAATGAAATATGCAGACAATAAATATACCCAAACTAAACTCAACTAACATACTATTATATATAACTAGATCATATAAGCTATATATATATACTGTATAGTCCAATGTAAATAAACTAATATATTATGCCTAAATATAGTACATGCAGGACATGCATATAGTCATCCTATAATCTGTACATATCCCTACCAATTATATGTTAAACAAATATCTTACTTGTATATGAACGTAACGTACATATTACAACTTTGTAGCAAAACAATATATATAAACAACTTTATATAAATACTGAAAACGTATTATCTTGAAACAGTGTATATACAACTTTATAAATCCATATATATGTTCATGTGTTATATATAAACAACGTATATACATTATATATATATAAACAAACATCAATATATATAACAGTCAGCCTTTATATATAAACTATTGTAGAGAAAGAAAAAAAGAATATAATATACTTACATATATATAACGCACGAACAGGGGGTAACCTTTACAGGCGAGGTCGAGGTGGTTGGTTCAAGACTCAAGAAGCGGTAGCCGAGGCGGGTTGGAGATGAGGGAGGCGCAGTTGTGAAGTTTTGGAGTGTGGATGGTGAGCTACAACTCTCGGCAGTGACAGGGCGGAGGCGAAGTGGGGTCCACGCTGGATGCTGTGGCCGTGCTGTGGTGGGCGGCATGGCTGAGGGCACGCAAGATAGGTGGCCGAAGGAGGTGGATCTGGGGACCGGTTCAGGGTGGTGGGCACGAAGGCTTCAGCCATGGGATAAAGGCGGTGGTGCGGAAGGGCTGGGTTAACGGCAGAGAGAGGCGGAGGGTGGTGGGGCTCGGCCGAACATGGAGGAGAGGTTGCGAGGTGAAGAGCCGATGGTTTGAGAATTGAAGGAGACAGGTAAGTCACAGGCGAACAAAGATTGAATGCAAAAGAAGCATGTTCACATGAAACGTATGAAAACAAATATATTTTGATTTTTCTCAAATGAAGTAAAGAGCCAACAGATAAATTGAATACTAGGAATAACAAAAGTCACAGGCATGAAATTTCATGAATAATAAAAGATAGTGGCTATTGACTGTTGGTTTCCAAAGTGGATAACGAATCATCAAAGAATTCAAAAAGGTTCGGAAACGGTTATCGATACGATAATCGTTTTACTGATTTTGTCGTGTCCCGAGTTCCAAAACACACGAATGAATATACTGCAGGGATAAGCACGACGAGACGATCAAAACGGTATATAGAAATCAGTGGTACAATCGAATTATAAAATTTCGAATTTTCTAATAGTGGAAAATGCAAGAAAAACGCTGAAAAATAAGATCGACGGAGCCAAAGATGTCCGAATTTGGAAAAACTACAAACTGACATCTTGCTCAGAAGATGGTTTAGAATTTTTCTACGTAAAAATATTTAAGTTCGAAAATGTTTTATTTTATCGCTTTTTAACTGATTAAATTGAAGTGAATTTACGCGCGAAATAAACTTTTATATTTTCGGACGAAAATTTACCAGTTGCTATGTTTAACTAGACGTATTCCAAATATTAAATTTTTATTTCAAAATTTTATCGTTTTTAAAATTCCACAAAATTTCAACTAATTACGTTGTTAAAACAGTTGAAATTTACGGGTAATTACAGAAAAGCTCCAATCTCCAATGGTGAGTCTCAAATGCTGTGATACTCAGTCTGACCCGAGCATAAAGCAAAACACAAAACACTCGAGTCAGGATTAACATTCTTATATTAATAAATTCAACTCAAGTGAAATGTCAACTGAAATACAATTAACTTAAAGGATAGTTGGGATTTCCATCCTCTAAGGATCCGTGGAACTATCTACTATGTAGTAATATACGCTATCATAATATGTATATAGTAAAGTAAACTATTAAAGTAGCGTTAAGGCATTACCCGTATCCCCCTTAACACATTTTATATATTCCCATAGTCTATACAGTACTGTAATTCCTATGTAAACTGGAGGGCTATCAGAGGGCACTCCATAGGTATGGTACAAACCAAACTCGTAGAAGGCGCGATAGGGCATGCGACATGGCACTCGAGGCAATGCCAGGGTAGATATACCATTTGCACTCCCGGACTGGTGGTAACGCATAGCAGCTACTACCACCCACCTCGTGACACACACCCAAATCAAAGGGTGCACCCAATCAAATCACAAAAGCAATAGAATAGTCTCGTAGAAATGTGCCCGATCGGAGGAATGACCTCACTTGGTCCGGTATAGCTCCTGTTTTAGCCGCATCAAGCCGACTCACGGGAGTCAGTGCTATGTAAATACCATATAGAATCGTCACCAAACCATCCTACTTCATTCTGGAATCTCCACCACGTACACAGTAGTTAAAGTGGTTTTCGGTATTGGCAGAGAGTATGACAATATCCAATCCGGGTCTCTTTAACAACCAATTGCTTATTTCACACCGTGGTCATTTCATTTCAAATAATTTATACTTCATATCAAAATATCATATTTATTTCAAAACTATACCAATTCAATATCATTATTCACTTTAAATAATATTCATTTCCAAATCATAACACTTTCAAAATTATAACACTTTTGAAACCATAACACTTTTGAAATCATAGCTGTGAAGACCCAAAATTTATGAGATAAAAATAATGCTGAAATAAAGAAAATATATAATAAAATTAGTAAATAGAAGATAATTGAAGAATAAGATGATTTGAAAATGAATATTAAAAAGGGAATAAATGTTTCAACAAATAATGAGAAGAAAAAGAAACTTAACTAAGGTATGAATGAGTTTTAAATACACACATCTCCTGAAAACTATAAATTTATATGGCCAGAAAAGTATTTAGGTAGTAAAATAGTTTATCTTTATAATTGAAATGCATACCAACCAGTCAAGTAACATTTATAGCTATGAATGTATTTTTTTATAAAGCAAGATAGATAATAAAAATTTGTTAGCTAAAAATCAAGCTTACAAAAGAAAAGAGAAAAAGAAATATAGGGCTGAGTCACATAAAAATGATGTGCAAGGAAATCATGCAAATAGCATGTGCACAGAAAAGTAATGAGGCAACTGTTTTACTGAAAATGGAAACCAAGAGAAAATGGCACTTATAGCCATAAAAATGCATACATTAATCCCTGAGTAAGGTAAGGACAGAATGGGTTTTTCCTCCATTTAAAACCCTAACAGAATGATTTAAATCAGGGGAGGAACAATAGTTGTCCAGGGGGAGAAAACAGAATTAAAATAAAATAAACTTACATTGTCCTCAGACCTGAGCACTCCCGGAGAGAAGCAAAGGAAGGTGAGTGGTAATCACTTTGATATGTATGGCACTAAGACCCATGTTAAAGGGCGGCCAAGTTATTTTCATGTATAAAAATTTATTATGATTTTCAGTTTGATTTTATTCTCTGAATATATGTATGCTAATTATGGGTGATATTTTGATTGAACTTTTGGTTGGAGTTTTGATCTGTCTTGGTTTGACAAGATTGTTTCAGTCTTTTGTTTTAAAATATAAGTAATCAAACATGTATTCAGATCATAGAAGTGGATTTAATGATCCAGTTTTATGTGAGAAATAAACTGAATGTTTTACTGAGAAATGGGATATCAAAGAAAAATAGCAGGCAGTATGAATAATGAGATTTATGCTTATGCCTAGTCTATATTAAAATGGTATGAACAATGCAGCATCATGCATAGGTGATAAGTTGTTATGTTTTTATGGGTTTTTCTTAAAGGGAAATCATGTCTTATGTTCCTAATAAAAGTAAATAAATGGGATATGGTTTCACCAGATTTATAAGATATAGAAAAACTTCTTGTAGATATATATGTATGAAAGTTTCAGAAATATGATTTGAATAAATCAACCTTGGGATGGGATTTAGTATTTTTGCATGAAAAGCATGTTATGGCTAATTAAAAACCCCTGATGTAGTTCCTTAACTATTGACCCATGAGAAGAAAGGAAAGGAATGCAAAGCATTCTAAGAGATAATAAAATTCTCAGAAGACAAATAAATATGGTCTCTAAATTATAAAAATAATTTAGGAATGGTGCCTTGATCTGCTCATCATCAGGAGGATGATGGGTATGTGCATGACTTGCTAAAGTCCTGTAGGCCTCTGTGAAAAGGGATAACAGAACTGAGCCCCTTTTCAATGCACACATAGAGTTCAATGGCAAGGAGTTAGACCAAACACAAAAGATAAAAAAATAAATGAAATGAGATTGATCAGTCAGGCTATGAAATTGGAAATAATTTCATAGGAGTATGTATATAATAATCTGGATGGAATGAATGCATGGTTGGTTGAGTGTATAATTGATAGACAAGTTTACAAATATTCAGATTTTAATATGAATTAGTTCTCATTAAACTGATATGTTTTCTCTGTAGCAATAAGAATTTACAAAATGTTTAACATGTGATTTCACTCATACCAGAAATTTATTTCTGACCCTATTTGTTGCTTTGTGACATTTGGGGTGTCTCATTTTTATTGAGGCAGCTCTAGATGTTGCTGCAGGAAAGGAAGCATAAGAAACTTGTTAGCATGGATACTTGAAGACCCACTTGCATTTAGAATGCTTAAGGAATTTGGCAGAAATATTGTAATAATTAGGCCAAGCAAAACTTCATTATGTTTAAGTATTTTCTGGATTGATACATGTGCTTATCTTTCTGAGTGAAGAATATGTAGAAGCCTTTGTATTGCATATATGTGTTTATTGGTTTCTGTTTCAAATGACTGAACTGGATAATCTCTGGTGAAGTATGATGTAGGGGATCATGTCATATAATTTGATATGTGACCATGTCTCCCTTGGCAATGTCTGACTAGTTTTCAAAAAAGGCAAAGTAGAAATAGTTAAAGAAAGGAAGGAATATAGACATTCAGTAAATTTTCTAAAGTCTGAGTTGAACCAAAACTGAGTTAATCAGAAATGCATGATCATGGCTTATAATTGATATAAGTATATGTCAAGCCTGAAAATGTAACCCCTAATTTCTTAGTTTAGGCATTTAAATCACAGTAGAAGCTTGCATTGATTTATGAAGAAGACCCATATGCATTTTTATATTACTTGTAGTTTTCACAGCACTATGTTCAACATATCTCTCTAGTTAGGTATAAGACTCAAGTCGGGATGCATTTGGTCATAACCAACTTGAGGCTGGTTAATAACAACACCTTAGATACTACCATTCAATATTAAAAAGAACATTAGTTGTCTACCGGATGAGTTCACCTGAGAATTTGCATTAATTCAGTTTGTAACTTAGCTTAAATCATTTTGTCTCCAAATATATGCTAAGTCTTAAGGCATTATGTGGGTTGCACTTGTACCCTGTCTAACTGGATTGTGTTTTCTCTGCTTGGTCTTCCACTCAATTTGTTTCTTGATCACTCATATGATTCCTGCAAAATAACAAAATTAATATATGAGTACCTTTACCTAATACACAAATTTGTTTAAATATGAATTAGGAACCCTGGGCCAAACTAGAAGGAATGAGCTATTTTAAACACCCTCTCATTTAGCATAGAACTATAAGTATCAAATTAGAAAACCCTAGAATCTAATTATTTATGGCTTTAAATCCAGGAATTAAACATCTGAGAAGAAAAGCAAGAAAATTAGGGAAAAATGTTATTACTTGATCTTATAATCAAGCCTGAGTTTTAAGTAAGAAAATCAAGAAGAGAAGGGCTATGTGACACCAAAAACTCTGAAACATGAGAAATAAGGTGTGATTAAATTCCTTTGCCAACTTCAATTACTCTGATAGGCAAAGAGTCATCTATATATCTTCATATATATAAATGATCTATTCTGATTTTATATACTGATATTTTTATATTGGTAGAATACGGAATCTTGGGAAAAATGATTAAATGGTAAGTGATCCAGTGAAGTATATATATATATAGAGATATATACATATGGAAAAAAAAACTCAACTGAAAATTCATTAAAAATAATTGAATAAGTAGAGGGTCACTTCAGTTGGTATTAGAGCTATGTTATTAAATGTAGCAGAAATAAAGATCAGATTCTCTTATCAAAATAAATTCCTATAAGACTAAATACATCACACAATTTTCAGTACAAATGAGATTACTGAAATAATTAAGTTACAAATTAAACTAACTAGTTATGTAAAAATTGTATAGCAAATCATGGTAGGAAGACCACCAAGTCATGGAGCAGGACCCTCCAATACAACACCAATGGTTAATTTGCAAGATTTGGTGAGGGCCTTTAGAGAAGGAGCAGTGCACAGGGAAGAGAATCCTCATGAGGAATTAGCTAAGCTATTAAAGACATTCTCAAACCTAGGAGGCAAGGACTTTGAGGGCACTGAAGGGGTTATGGGTGTGCAAACATGGTTGAGAACTTTAGAAAGAATATTTGCAGACATGCAAATTAATGATCAAAGGAAAAGGCAGATAGCTTCAAGAAGGCTCAAAGGAGCAGCACTAGATTGGTGGGAAGTAATTATTACAGGAAGGCTAGAAGATGAGATAACATGGAATCAATTCAAGGAGATGCTTGAGGCAAGGTTTGTTCCAACAACAGCTAAGGCAACATTGCTCGAGGAATTTATAAGGTTGAGGCAAGGACCAATGAGTGTGACTGAATACACTCAAAAATTTGAGAGTTTGTCCAAGTATGGAACTATGCTCATAGGGAATGAAGAATCAAAGAATTCAAGGTTCATTCAGGGACTCAATGCTGGGTTGAGTAGAGCAATGCTACCATATAAAGACAGAACATTTGATCAAGTCATAGATCTTACTCTTTCTTTTGAACAACATGACAATGCAAGGTAAAAGTTCAGAAACATGAGAACTAACAATCAAAAGAAAGGGAAGAATAGAGCACATCCTTATGACAAGAAGAATGTAGACAAGAAAGTTGAAGGAGCAGCCACTGGGGAGGTTAAGAAGAAGGTTACCTGCTACAATTGTGGCAAGGAAGGACACATGAGCAATAGGTGTCAAGCAGCTAAGAAAGCACCATTCAGCTGCTACAACTGTGGGAAAGAAGGTCACATTAAGAGGAACTGCCCAGAATTCAAGAAAGGGGCAAGGGTAGGAGCACTGGAAGCCAAGGCTAAGGCAAATGCAGTGGGAAACTTTGGACAATTGGAAGGTATACTTCTAATTAAAAATTACCCAATCACAGTTATATATGACACTGGAGCTACACATTCTCTGATATCACAAGACATAGTGGATAAATTAGCTCTCACATACAATACAGTTGAAAAACCCTTGTTTATTCAAAGCCCACTAGGTAACTCTTGTCTGCTAGGATTAAAATGTTTGGGAGTAGAATTAAACATAGGAGGAAATATGTTTAAATCTGACTTGTTTGTGTTAAAATATCCTGGAATAGGAATTATTCTAGGAGTAGATTGGTTGAATAAATTCAAAGCAATTTTGAATTTAGAAAATTTTACAATTTCTTTGAAAACAGAAAATGGTAAAAACATCATAGTCATGAGTGAAGTATCCAAAACAAATTGTCTTAATCAAATATGGAGTATGACTGAAAAGGAATTAACCTTAAAAGACCAAAAAGTAGTGAATGAATATCCAGATGTTTTTGGGGAAGTTGTGGGAATTCCAAAAAATAGACCAGTGGAATTTCAGATAAGGCTGATCCCAGGATCAAGTCCTATCATCAAAAAGCCTACTAGAATGGGTCCAAAGGAATTAGTAGAATTAAAGCAACAGTTGGAGGAATTAGAGCAAAAAGGCTTCATAAGGCCTAGTAGTTCAAACTGGGGTTCTCCAGTTGTATTTGTGAAAAAGCATGATGGTACACTAAGAATGTGTATTGATTATAGAGAACTAAATAAAGTCACCATCAAAAACAAATACCCACTCCCCAGAATTGATGATCTATTCGATCAATTGAATGGAGCAAGGATTTTCTCAAGACTGGATTTAGCCTCTGGATTTCACCAAATGAAGGTTGAAGAGGAGAGCATTAAATACACTGCTTTCAATACAAGGTATGGCTTATATGAATTCTTGGTAATGCCTTTTGGATTGACAAATGCACCATCCTATTTTGTAGATTTAATGAATAGGACATTTAGAGACTTTCTAGACAAATTTGTGGTTGTTTTCATTGATAACATATTAGTGTTTTCAAAATCAGAAGAGGATCATGTAAAACACTTGCATCTGGTTTTGTCTAGACTGAGGACACATGATTTAAAGGTCAAATTCTCTAAATGTACATTTTGGCAAAATGAAGTAAAGTTTTTGGGGCATATTGTATCACAACAAGGAGTTAGTGTAGATCCAACTAAGGTGATAGCAGTGCAGTCATGGGATAAACCCAAATCAGTGACTGAGGTGAGATCATTTTTAGGAATGGCAGGCTACTATAGAAGGTTTATAAAAGACTTTGCAAGAATAGCCATTCCATTGACCAAGTTAACTGAAAATGAGCAACCCTACGTGTGGACAGAGAAGTGTGAACAAGCTTTTTCATCACTAAAGAAAGCACTGGTGGAAGCTCCAGTTTTGCAAGTGCCAGAGGGTAATGAAGGGCTAGTGGTTTATACAGATGCTAGTGGATCTGGATTAGGGGCAGTGCTCATGCAACATGGTAAAGTCATAGCATATGCATCAAGGCAACTCAAGCCAAATGAAACTAGGTATGCTACACATGATTTAGAACTAGCTGTTGTAGTATATGCATTGAAACTATGGAGACACTATTTATTAGGTGCTAAGTTTGAATTGTTTACTGATCATAAGTCACTTAAATACTTATTTTCTCAAAAAGACTTGAACATGAGGCAACATAGGTGGGTGGAATTTCTAGCTGCCTATGATCTTGATATATTATATACCCCTGGAAAAGCTAACAAAGTGGCAAATGCATTGAGTAGGCATCAAGCAAAATTGGCAAACTTAATGATGACTGAATTCAAGGGTTTGACCATCCTTAGTGAAGTAGAAGTAAAAGAAGGAATGGGGGTATCAGATGAAGCACACAATGATATGACTGAATATGGAAAACTAAGCCTCATTTCTTTAAGGTCAACTCTGGTTGATAAAATAGGACAAATGCAGGATCAAGACACAGATTTAAAGGAGAAGAAAGATATGATATCACAAGGCATGACAGTGGAAAATTATGAAGTGGATGAAAAAGGTTATTTAAGGAAAAAGGGGAAACTCTGCATACCAAACAGGGAGGAATTGAAGCAAGAAGTTATGGATGAACATCACAAAACAAAATATACAATACACCCAGGTGGTACAAAAATGTACCATGATCTCAAGAGAAATTACTGGTGGCCAGGGATGAAAGGAGCAATGGCAAAATATGTGGCAAATTGTTTAACATGCCAACTAGTTAAAGCAGATTATCAAAGACCCTCAGGCTTACTGCAGCCTTTGGAAGTGCCTACCTGGAAGTGGGAAAGCATTTCAATGGATTTTGTGGATGGTTTGCCAAGAACAAGAAGAGGCAATGATAGTGTTTGGGTGGTGGTTGATAGGCTTACAAAGACAGCACACTTCATCCCTATAAGTTCCAGCAGAAATGCTCATAAGCTAGCTCAATTATTTGTAAAAGAGATAGTGAGATTACATGGTATCCTAAGACTATCATTAGTGACAGAGACACCCTATTTACCTCAAGATTTTGGAGTAGCTTTTAAGAAGCCATGGGAACAGAACTAAGTCTAAGCACAGCCTACCACCCACAAACCGATGGGCAAACTGAAATTGTTAATAAAATTTTAGAAGACTTACTTAGAGCATGCATACTTGATTTTGGTGGCAACTGGGAAGATCACCTTTATTTAGCTGAGTTTGCTTATAATAACAGCTACCAGACCACCATAGGTATGGCTCCATTTGAGGCTTTGTATGGAAGGCCTTGCTTATCTCCTGCATGTTGGATGGAGGCAGGTGAAAGAGTATTGCTTGGACCAGAGCATGTGAAGGAAACCTCTGCAAGAATTGAATTAGTGAGGCAAAGAATGAGAGTGGCACAAGAAAGACAGAAAGCATATGCAGACAAAAGAAGGAGGCCAGTAGAGTTTGAAGTGGGGGATTATGTATTTCTCAAAGTTTCACCCATGAGGAAAATACTAAGGTTTGGCAAAGCTGGAAAGCTATCACCAAGGTATATAGGCCCATATGAAATTGTTTAAAGAATAGGAACTTTGGCTTATAAATTGAAGTTGCCAGAGGAATTGAGCAACATACATGATGTATTTCATGTATCTCAATTAAGAAAGTGGGTGCATAACAAGGAAACTATTCTTGAATCCCCTACACATGTTGAAATTCAAGAAAACCTGGTTTATAATAAGGAACCAGTAGGCATAGTGGCTAGAGAGGAGAAGAAATTGAGAAACAAAATAATAAAGTTGGTTAAAATACAGTGGAGTCTAGATGGAAATGATTGCACTTGGGAGGCTGAAGATAGGATGAAGGATAAATATCCTAATCTATTCTCTGCATAAAGGTATGCCTGAAATTATAATAAATTTGAGAACTATTTAAACATATATATATTTGAATAGTTCTGGATGCATAAGTTTTTTTTTAAGATGCTTAGATCAAGATTAAAACTCTTGCACAGTGGAAAAGAAAAACATGTATTTATAATTGTGGGACACAATTCCTTTTAGGAGGAGAGTATGTGAAGACCCAAAATTTATGAGATAAAAATAATGCTGAAGTAAAGAAAATATATAATAAAATTAGTAAATAGAAGATAATTGAAGAATAAGATGATTTGAAAATGAATATTAAAAAGGGAATAAATGTTTCAACAAATAATGAGAAGAAAAAGAAACTTAACTAAGGTATGAATGAGTTTTAAATACACACATCTCCTGAAAACTATAAATTTATATGGCCAAAAAAGTATTTAGGTAGTAAAATAGTTTATCTTTATAATTGAAATGCATACCAACCAGTCAAGTAACATTTATAGGTATGAATGTATTTTTTTATAAAGCAAGATAGATAATAAAAATTTGTTAGCTAAAAATCAAGCTTACAAAAGAAAAGAGAAAAAGAAATATAGGGCTGAGTCACATAAAAATGATGTGCAAGGAAATCATGCAAATAGCATGTGCACAGAAAAGTAATGAGGCAACTGTTTTACTGAAAATGGAAACCAAGAGAAAATGGCACTTATATCCATAAAAATGCATACATTAATCCCTGAGTAAGGTAAGGACAGAATGGGTTTTTCCTCCATTTAAAACCCTAACAGAATGATTTAAATCAGGGGAGGAACAATAGTTGTCCAGGGGGAGAAAACAGAATTAAAATAAAATAAACTTACATTGTCCTCAGACCTGAGCACTCTCGGAGAGAAGCAAAGGAAGGTGAGTGGTAATCACTTTGATATGTATGGCACTAAGACCCATGTTAAAGGGCGGCCAAGTTATTTTCATGTATAAAAATTTATTATGATTTTCAGTTTGATTTTATTCTCTGAATATATGTATGCTAATTATGGGTGATATTTTGATTGAACTTTTGGTTGGAGTTTTGATCTGTCTTGGTTTGACAAGATTGTTTCAGTCTTTTGTTTTAAAATATAAGTAATCAAACATGTATTCAGATCATAGAAGTGGATTTAATGATCCAGTTTTATGTGAGAAATAAACTGAATGTTTTACTGAGAAATGGGATATCAAAGAAAAATAGCAGGCAGTATGAATAATGAGATTTATGCTTATGCCTAGTCTATATTAAAATGGTATGAACAATGCAGCATCATGCATAGGTGATAAGTTGTTATGTTTTTATGGGTTTTTCTTAATGGGAAATCATGTCTTATGTTCCTAATAAAAGTAAATAAATGGGATATGGTTTCATCAGATTTATAAGATATAGAAAAACTTCTTGTAGATATATATGTATGAAAGTTTCAGAAATATGATTTGAATAAATCAACCTTGGGATGGGATTTAGTATTTTTGCATGAAAAGCATGTTATGGCTAATTAAAAACCCCTGATGTAGTTCCTTAACTATTGACCCATGAGAAGAAAGGAAAGGAATGCAAAGCATTCCAAGAGATAATAAAATTCTCAGAAGACAAATAAATATGGTCTCTAAATTATAAAAATAATTTAGGAATGGTGCCTTGATCTGCTCATCATCAGGAGGATGATGGGTATGTGCATGACTTGCTAAAGTCCTGTAGGCCTCTGTGAAAAGGGATAACAGAACTGAGCCCCTTTTCAATGCACACATAGAGTTCAATGGCAAGGAGTTAGACCAAACACAAAAGATAAAAAAATAAATGAAATGAGATTGATCAGTCAGGCTATGAAATTGGAAATAATTTCATAGGAGTATGTATATAATAATCTGGATGGAATGAATGCATGGTTGGTTGAGTGTATAATTGATAGACAAGTTTACAAATATTCAAATTTTAATATGAATTAGTTCTCATTAAACTGATATGTTTTCTCTGTAGCAATAAGAATTTACAAAATGTTTAACATGTGATTTCACTCATACCAGAAATTTATTTCTGACCCTATTTGTTGCTTTGTGACATTTGGGGTGTCTCATTTTTATTGAGGCAGCTCTAGATGTTGCTGCAGGAAAGGAAGCATAAGAAACTTGTTAGCATGGATACTTGAAGACCCACTTGCATTTAGAATGCTTAAGGAATTTGGCAGAAATATTGTAATAATTAGGCCAAGCAAAACTTCATTATGTTTAAGTATTTTCTGGATTGATACATGTGCTTATCTTTCTGAGTGAAGAATATGTAGAAGCCTTTGTATTGCATATATGTGTTTATTGGTTTCTGTTTCAAATGACTGAACTGGATAATCTCTGGTGAAGTATGATGTAGGGGATCATGTCATATAATTTGATATGTGACCATGTCTCCCTTGGCAATGTCTGACTAGTTTTCAAAAAAGGCAAAGTAGAAATAGTTAAAGAAAGGAAGGAATATAGACATTCAGTAAATTTTCTAAAGTCTGAGTTGAACCAAAACTGAGTTAATCAGAAATGCATGATCATGGCTTATAATTGATATAAGTATATGTCAAGCCTGAAAATGTAACCTCTAATTTCTTAGTTTAGGCATTTAAATCACAGTAGAAGCTTGCATTGATTTATGAAGAAGGCCCATATGCATTTTTATATTACTTGTAGTTTTCACAGCACTATGTTCAACATATCTCTCTAGTTAGGTATAAGACTCAAGTCGGGATGCATTTGGTCATAACCAACTTGAGGCTGGTTAATAACAACACCTTAGATACTACCATTCAATATTAAAAAGAACATTAGTTGTCTACCGGATGAGTTCACCTGAGAATTTTCATTAATTCAGTTTGTAACTTAGCTTAAATCATTTTGTCTCCAAATATATGCTAAGTCTTAAGGCATTATGTGGGTTGCACTTGTACCCTGTCTAACTGGATTGTGTTTTCTCTGCTTGGTCTTCCACTCAATTTGTTTCTTGATCACTCATATGATTCCTGCAAAATAACAAAATTAATATATGAGTACCTTTACCTAATACACAAATTTGTTTAAATATGAATTAGGAACCCTGGGCCAAACTAGAAGGAATGAGCTATTTTAAACACCCTCTCATTTAGCATAGAACTATAAGTATCAAATTAGAAAACCCCAGAATCTAATTATATATGGCTTTAAATCCAGGAATTAAACATCTGAGAAGAAAAGCAAGAAAATTAGGGAAAAATGTTATTACTTGATCTTATAATCAAGCCTGAGTTTTAAGTAAGAAAATCAAGAAGAGAAGGGCTATGTGACACCAAAAACTCTGAAACATGAGAAATAAGGTGTGATTAAATTCCTTTGCCAACTTCAATTACTCTGATAGGCAAAGAGTCATCTATATATCTTCATATATATAAATGATCTATTCTGATTTTATATACTGATATTTTTATATTGGTAGAATAAGGAATCTTGGGAAAAATGATTAAATGGTAAGTGATCCAGTGAAGTATATATATATATATAGAGATATATACATATGGAAAAAAACTCAACTGAAAATTCATTAAAAATAATTGAATAAGTAGAGGGTCACTTCAATAGCACTTTGGAAATCATAACACTTTGAAAATCATAACACTTTCGACTTAAACAGTTCAGATATTGAAATAGTTTATATATTAAAATAGTTATAAATTAAAATAGTATATATATTAAAACAGTTATAAATTAAAATAGTATATATATTAAAATAATTATAAATTAAAATAATTATAAATTAAAATAGTACATATATTAAAATAATTTATATATTAAAATACTTTATATAATAAAGATAGTTTCCACCAATTTCACAAATCGATTCAAATCAACTTAAAATCAAGAATTCAATTTGATCAGTCCCAGTTCAACAATTTCAATTAATAAGGTTAACAATTCAAATTCTCAATAAACCATTTCAATTTATATCGATTTCATCCAAGTTGAACTATCACTTCAATTCCAAAAAAATTCAAGTTTAAATATTCAAGTTTTTACAATATAACTTCCATTTATATTTCAATATTTAACTTTTAATTTTATTCAAATTTGAAAGTATTTCTTTAACCATTTAAATAACAATTTATTTAAACCCCAATTTATAAATTTAAATCAATATTAAATATTCAATCTCAATTTTATTTAAAATTAAGAATATTCATTTAATCACTTTTATCAAATCAAGTTATAAATCATATTTTCAAAATCTCAAAATCAATAAGTTCAAGTAAATTCTTATTTAAATTCATTTTATTAACCAATTTAAATTCCAAGTCAACGTTGGTTTATCTTCCCAACCTTTATTATTAAAGTTATAAAACTATTTTAAAATATTAAGAAAAAATTAAATAAATACTTAAACATATTATAAACCAATTAAATTAAATTTATTAAGAAAATAAAATTATAATTTAAAAATCTATAATTTATACATATTATATTTTAAAAATCAATATTTAATAAACCCATATATTTCCTTTCAAACTTTGGAAATCATTTTTCAAAATATAGACCAACGGTGTCTGTAACAACCTGGGGTTTTGCACCGATTAATTATCGTCATTAGACGATTAAATTTTGCTAGCTAATTCTGTTGGGCGTTTTAATCGCTTAAAATTCTTTTATAAACTTGTTAAATGTTGTGTGGGCTTTAAATATTGATTATTGGCCCACGTTTCTTTTTGTTGCCGTGATAATTATCTATACCCGTTCTTCCACCCGATTCATTTCATCGCAAACTCTTGTCAAGCGAAACGAAAAAAATAATGGCTGCTAGGGTTTTACTCCACTCGATTTCTTGAGGGCCACAGCTTCGTCTCTGATCTGTTCGATCTTTGGATGTGCTCTTCGTGATAGGTGAGTGATTTTCACTCACACCTCTAATTCAATTTCGTATATTTGTTATTTTGTGATTTCCGTGGCTTTGAATTCTCTGGTACTTTGACTTCGGTCACTTTGATTTTGTGAAAGTATTTTGGCTTCAGCCTCCTTTTGTTTTGCGATCTCAATTTGGGTTTTTGTTGATGGTTGCCGCTGCTATCAAAAATCGAACTTTGAATGATGATTGCTGGTTGAGCTTGTGGCTAATTCGAACTCTATACTTCTTTGTAAGTATCACTTATTGTATTTTTGCGTTCGAATATTTGATCCGAGATGAAAATTGATTTGGGGATTTTCTTTTATGCTTTCTTGCTTGTGTTCGAATTTGTGAATTTGCCGATGATGTTACTCGAAATATATATGTAATATCCCGGAAATTTGGGGCAATATCAATTTAATAATCTGTTTAAATAATTAAATTGATTTGATAATCTTTGATAACAAATTTGAATTGGTTTAATAATCTAATTAAATGGATATTTAATTAGTGAATTTATCTTTTAGAAATTAATAAAATGATTTCTATTTATAATATATTTATATGTGTGCATATATATATTGTAAATAGATTGGCTTTGGTTTGAAATTTAATAAATGAATAAAGTCTTGTTTTTAAATAAATAGATTTTAATGTAAATATAATTTGAATATGAATTTGGATTTATAATAGAAATTCAAAAGAGAAATATTTTAAAATATTTTTGGATTTAAAATATAGATATAAGATTTTATTTATATATATATTGGTTATTTACATTTTCTTTAAAGTAATTTATATACATATACATATTAGGTAAGTATTTATAAATAGTAAACTAGTGTAAAAAGCTTTTATTCACATTTTAAAAATATATAAAATTATGTATTAAATACTTAAAAGACAAATGTCATTATATTAAGGCCTAATGTGACATGTGTTAACTAATTAATAATACAATGAGACAAGTGTCATTTAATTTTATTTTTCTTTTATTTTTATTTTTAGATAATTTCAGTTTATATAAACAAATCCTTTTCCATTCCATTCTTTTTCTTTTAAAAATCTAAAGCTTAGTTAACAAAGCCTGAAACAAATAAAGTAAATAAACTCCTCTCAAAACGAAATCTGTAATCCATACCTCGACAAACCAAATTGTAATTCAATAAACTGTAATCCACTTTCAAAATAAAGATCAAATATCAAAGTCTTCAGCCTGCAATCTCTTTTCAAACCTGGAATCAAAACTCCAGCATGCATGCAAATGCATTTTTAAATCAAAGAAGCAAATCAAGTATTTTTCAAAGCACTAAAGTTTTCAAAGGGCATTCAAGTTTTAAAGTTCTGAAAAGCAATAGCAATGCAAGTTTCCAGTTTTAAAGACAATTCAAGTTTCAAAAATCAAAGGGCTCTGTTCTTAAAAACAGTGAGTAACATTCTTATTAAAATAACTTAAGTATAATTATGTTTGCATGCTTAATTCTGTGATAATTGTGTTTTAGTGTGAATGTATATAGATGTCTCTGCATATATATATGAATATGTATATAGGTGTGCATGTTGCTTCGTATCAATGTTTCTCTGTTTTCTTTCCAGGCTCCAGTTTTTAATTTAAAAATCATTATCCCATGATCCAGTCTTGATTTGGATCTAAGATTTAAACAAAATTTGTTTGATTTATCATATACTAATGTTAGAAATTTTAATTAAGTCAAACTTTTAGTCTGAGTGTCTCAGTAACCAAAAACAACAGTGCATGTTATATAAAAGTAAAAATTTAAACTTTGTAATTTATAAATTCAGGTATATAAATTGAAAACATAAACTATAACATGATTTTTAGTATTAGAATCATAATTTATAGTTTAGTAATGAAGGTGCAGTTTTGTTTTTAGCTAAATATGAATTTTTGGGTAATACTGTTGATCTCGATGGTTTGGTATGTTGTATTCTTCAATAATTGTAGTGGGATGATCGAAGATTCAAGGAAAATTGCTGGAAATTGAATTAAAGTATTGAGGCAGTAGGAATTGAGGATTAAAAATTTTAACCCTAGTTTTTACCAGTCTAGATAAATCGATCGTCACTACGTCTAGGATGGATCGAGTTCAATAGAACTCTGGGAAATTGTAGTTATGACGTGGACGAAGTCGTCGTTGGAGTCGCTGGCGTTCTGGTGGTCGGGATTTCGAAGAAGAGGAGATGTTGCCAGGTTTTGGAAATGATGGTCTGTGGTTCCAGGTTTTGGATTTAGGCTCGATTTTGAATTCGTCTTAGTTTCGATGATCGAGTGGTCGTTTTCTGGTAGGTGGATGAACGCCGACTTGTGGGGATACTCGGCGATGGTCGGAGGGAACTGGTCGAACGGTGCACGTGCACGGTGGAATCGAGATATCTGGGTGAAGCTGGGTTTTAAACAGGGGAGGTTACTCGAGTTTCTCGAGTTATCTTGCGGGAGAGACTCGAAGTACTTAAAGATTCGACTCGAAGTATTTTAGAGGGAGCTCGGGTTAATAGTTGTTACAGGTTTCTACTTAAAACCTGTCAGTTTTTCAAATTTAAAATTTATTTTAAATTTGAAAGCAAGTTTTAAATTTCTTTAATTAAGTAAATATTTCTTTAACATGTGATTTAAAAGGATGGTTTTTAAAACTTTGTTAAAGTTAAATTTGTCTTCATTTTAAATCTTAAATTTAAAATGAAATTTAAAAGTAAATTTAAAGGTAAATTGTTTTAAATGCTTTATTAATGATATTTTAATCATTAATATGAATAAAGTGTTATCTTAAAGATAATTGAGATTTAATAATTCAGAATAAATAAATTATTAAGGTAATTAAAAGTTAATTAATCCATTTAATTAATTTATGACTTGGGTTAATAAATTAGTAATTAAGGATTTAAAATTGATTGATGAAGGATTAATTAAATTAAAATTAAAGGTTAATTAATTTGAATTAAGGATCATTAATTTTATAAGTTAATGGTTAGAAATAAAATTATTAAGGTAATTAAGGTTTAATTAAGTTATTGATTAAGAACTTAATTAATTAATTAGAGATTAATTTATTAATAATTAGAATTAATTAAGTTGTAATTAATAATGGTTAATTAATGTTTAATTATTTTAGAAAGATAATTAAAATAGTTAATGGTTAATGTAGATCATTAACTAAGGATAATTAATTAATGTGATTAATTTAGATAATTAATTAGATTAATTAATTTAAAAGATAAACATTTGTGGAAATTGTTTTAAATAAAATTTCTTAATGAAAGTAATTAAGAAATTAATTACTCATTGTAATTAATTGAATTTAAATTGATTAGTTAAGTTAATTAATTAAGTTTAATTAATTTAAGATAATCATTTAATGATTTGTGAAGTAATTACTAAATGTAATTTAATGAGGTATAATTACTTAGGAAGTAATTAATGGATAATTACTAATGTAATTAATAAAGTAATTAAGGGTAGTTAATTACTAAATGGAAATTAATCAAGGGATTAATTAAGAAATAAATTAAGGAATAATTAATTTTAAGAAGTAATTAAGGGTAGTTAATTACTGAATGTGATTAATCAATAGTGATTAATAAATGTTGTTTAATTAAAGATTAATTACTTAATGTAATTAATTTAATTAAGTAATTAATAATTAAGTTGTAATTAAGAATCATTAATTAATATAATTAATGATGTAATTAAGATTGATTAATTAAGTAATAATTAATAAATGAAATAATTAATCAATGTAATTAATTAAGGATTAATGTAATTAATTATAGTTGATTAAGTTAATTAATTTTAGTAAATTAATTAAATAAGTAATTAAAGGTTAATTACAATAAGTGGTTAAGGATAATTAATTTAAATAATTAATTAAAGATAAATTACTTGGATGTAATTAAAAGATAATTAATCAAAGATGATTAATTAAAATGAATTATTAGAGGATAATTTATTAATTAATTGTAATTAATTAATGGTTAAGTAAGAAGGATTTATAAAATGAAGTAATTAATTTAATTCACTTTAAATTAATTAGAGATGATATAAATCATTACTTATGAATGGGTGTTAGTATTGAATGATGCTTTGCATTGATTGATATCTCTGATGAGATATATGCTGATCTATGATATGGATGTTTGGTTGAATTGAAATGATAATGTAGATTATCTATTGTGAATTATCTATCTTTGTGTATATAGATAAGAATTGAATTGTTTTAACCTTAAAATAACTTGGCCCTTAAAAGATACGTTTTGGATTTCGATGAGACCGGGATCGGGTTTCCGTATACCGGTATTCCAGGTCTGGAGACCCGAATACCACATCGATCCAAATTAACGATAGGTCGTGAATCTCAAGTGAAGATGAAGATTTAGAGTGCAAGGGTTATTGTCGTTAACTCTGAGGGTGATTCCAAAACGAGTGTAACGAGATAATGCCTTCGGTTTCGTTCGAACCCGGAACGAACTTGTATGGATTGAATGCTTTCAGCACATCGTCAGGCGGACGATGAGCATTCTAAGTGATATGTTCTGATTAAAGGTAATCGTAACCTCAAGCCTCATCAACCGGGAATGGCTAAAACAGGGGAGGTGCAGCAAGGCTTCGTGGGTAGCACCCACTGAGAGCAAGATAGATCCCTGTCTAGAGGTCCCTTTTCTTTTTATTCGGCTTAGTGTGTGGTTGGTCGCGCCAACTACGGGGTTATCTTGTTCGGAATTATCCAGTAAGGGATGGTTCCGGCTTTGTGTTGCAGGGGAGCGGGCGTACTCCTCGGTACGGTGATCTAGGCCACGTACTGTGACGGGCGGTACCCCAGTAGCCCTGCCATTGTATAGAAACCCATTCTTCCTACGTGCCCTTACGGTTTTGATTGTATAACCCACTTTGTGGCTAGTATGCTGGAATTTAATAATGTAACAATTTCAGCTATTTCATATTTATTTGAAAACCCTAGACCCTATTATAATATAACTGGATTTCCTATCAAATGTTTTGGTTAGCGTAAGGTAAAAACTTACCCATGTTTATTTGTGGGGAGTCTTACGTGATACCTTTTCTTTCAAAAGGTTTTGAAGTTAAACAAGTTTAACCTGTTACTCACACCAGACCCATGTCTGACCCAAGTTGTTTATTTCTGTTTTATAAACTCTTGGGTACTCAAATTTTTACGAGTAGCCAAGGGATTCAGGTTTAGCTTTGACGAATTATGGAGGAGCAATGGAGCAGGAGGCTTCGACGTTCGTAGATATAGTATTCCGCTGTGTTGATATCTGTGTTAGAGTCTTGTATTGTATTGAGTTGTAATATCTAGACAGATGTTTATAACTGTCTAGTATGTGTTGTATAGTTGTGTAAACTCTGATAAGTGTTGTATACTATGTAATAGTTTCTTTATGTTATTAATATAATTTATTCGTTCCGCTGTGAGATCATTGTTGTTGTTTCTTTCTTTCTTCTCTTCTTTTCTATTTTCTACCCCTTTCTTTCTTCATAATGATGCGACTTTCTGGGCATAGGAAGTCGGGTCATTACAATATAGGATTGTAAAACCTAATATTTCGTTCAACTTTTTGCTGTTTGGATTCTCTGTGAATTTAATCCTATGCGTTATTAATATTCATCAACGTATGGTTTTCTGGAATTCATTTAAGATACTGTATATAATTTTATTTTTGTACAAATGTACATCTCGGCCCTGAACATGATTTTGCACTGTGATTGTTCATCTCGGCTGTGCTTGCTTGTTCCTGCTGCTTTGAATTGTGATGTATAAATATGTTTTAACTGGATTGCTTGATGCTCCCGACCACTGCTTAAACTTGTAATATATATATATATATATATATATATATATAAATATATATATATATATATATATATATATATATTTGCCTTTTGGTTTGTGAGTTCCTGCTGATTTGGAATTGTTGCTTCTTCCCAGTGAAGTTCATACATGTATGGTTGTGTTGTTTTGTTCCCACTTCTGGCCTGTTTCACTATCATGCGTATTTCTTTCTAGCTTTGACATGAACTGTTGTTGTTTGAAATGCTTTTAGCCATTCTTGTGCCTTCAGTTTTGGCCTGTTTTCTTGCGTGGTCAGTTGCATTTGTATGATGCTTGGTTTGCAACCTTGTCTCATTTGCATACGATGCTTAGTACTTTGATCCCTGTTTCATTCTTTAACCACCAAGTGTTGTGGTCTGGTTTCGATACATGTGCACGGCTTGGTCTTATTCATAACTGTATTTGAAAATTTGATCACTTGTGTTTGCAGTTTTGTAATAAGTGCTCGTGCATGCATTGAGTCTGATCATTGTTGTTGCTTTACACTTGCTTGATGGTCTGAATGGACTGTCTAGCCTCTGTTTTCATGTGTACATCTGATTTTGGGTTGTACTGTTTTGAATCTTGTACATGTATCATTAGCTTGCCCTTGTGACTTGTTTGGCTTGTTGGATTCATTGTTACTGATATGATTTGTAGCCTTGCCTCACTTGCATTGCTGAGTTTGTTTCTTTGTGTTTGTTATACATATGAACTTGGTTTATATGTATGCTAAGCATTGCTTCTCAGTGACATTTGCTTACATTCATATCCTTCAATGTTTTAAATTGCACATTTCAGTTTCACTGTGCATATCACTGCACTGCTTCGAGTCAGGTTGCATACTCTCTGTGCATTCCTGAATATGTACTGGAGTCTGATATTTTTGAAGCTTGCACTGTCCAGTTTCACTGTTGCATACATGTTGCATCTTTTGGAGCTCAAGTTGCCTGACCATATCCTTTGTGTGCAGTTTGGTTCCATTGATGATGCTATGCATATGCATATACATGTGTCATTTCTTTGCTTACATCTGCACATCCCTGTCATACTTGTTGATGTCTTGGTATTGCTGTTAGCTTTGGTTTATTCTTGCAGTTGTGTTGAGTCATGATAGCAGTGACTTGACCTTTGCAGTTTCGACTTGCTGTTAGTATTTAGTGTTGTGATGATATCAGATGCTGTAGTGGCGAGGCAGTACACGCGAGCGTGTACTGCAGCCCTATCAGAATTGACATTTTAATTGATAATTTCAATTGCTTGAATTGTTTCATGTGTTCAATTCAATATTTTGAAATTGTATTTTGATTGGGTTTAAGTTGATTATTTTGTTGCTATCTAATTATCTACTAGATAATTAGATCATGTGTTTTCTAATTATCGTTTCAATAATTAGATTTTGTTGTTTATGTTGTTCACTGGCTTGGGTTTTGCCTTGGCCACCTGCTGTTAATTGCTGTTTAGGAAATTCTATTGTTTTCTAAATTATGTTCATTGATAATCCTTTTATTTATCTTTGTTGATGATTTGGCTTTGCTGATTTGCTGTTTAATGCTGTTACATGTTATATTTACCGTTATCCGATTCTCTTATTGAAGGGTTGGATATACGAGATTTATTGTGACTGTCGTCTATTGATTATTTAATTATTATTGCTTCCGTGCATTAATAACTGAGTTTGAATTAGACTGACCCGTGTATTATTTTCTTTTGAATTAATACTCGGGTCAGACCGAGTTATTTCAGGTTGTTGATATCTTGCTTTGGGTTGCTGCTTGAGCTATGAAGTCTCTTCATATCTTTTGGAGTAGTCGTTGTCATAGTATAGGATGATATGTATTCATGTATATTATTTACAATAATGTACTTGTATATGTAACTTTCAGTGTCGACAGTTGTATTTGTATCATATGTATTGTATCACATGTATTGTAACTGACTTTAGTTATATATATATATGAGATTTTATATTATCTGTGTTCCACATTTAGTTTATCTGTGTTATTATTATATATGTGTCCTAAACTATTATGAACCATCGTAGTTCATTTTATACTGGAATTGGATATGTCGTAAATAAACAAAGAGATGAAAAATATATATACCACTCCTATCGAGATAACCAATACTAGTGTAAGACCTAACTACGGATGGCCGCTCCTATCCAGCCTTATTCTTCGTAATAACAGACAGTATTTATTTTAATAATACTCTTTGTTATTGTGAGAATAGAGGTGGGGCGTCACAGTGTCAGTATATAATTTTCTATCCTATGGTCAAGTGATACAGATATTTATCATTTCAATCCGCAATTTAAATATTTACGGGTATATATCATTTCAAACCGCAATCCCAAAAATTTAAAAATAAATGAAAATCGCTTGGTTTTATCATTTCAACCCATAACGATTTTCTCATATTCTACAAAATCGTTCGGGTATGTATCATTTCAACCCATAGGGAATCTAAATTAACAAGGAACTTGCAGAGTGAAAACAATATTATAAAAATATAACATATCAACAACAGGTATATATCATCAGTGATAAATTAAATATAAACAACAGGATATGGTGTTATATATCATATGTGAACAATTACCGATACCAGCATATCATATATAGAAATTATATAAATAACATTTAAATCTAGCAGCATATTTCAATTGTCGTTTCAAATGAAATCAAATTTAATAAATATAAGAATGTTAATCGTGAGTGATTGCTCACCTTTTCGAGGCTAGAGATGAAAGAGAATGAGATGAGTTACGAATCCAATCACGAATTCCAAAGCAAAGCAAGATTTGCACGAATTTGATGACAAAGCTGATAAATAGGAATTGATGAAAATGAATCAGAACCATCTTGATATAACTGAAACAAAATATATGTTATAATTTTTTTCCTCTAAAACAAATTTTTAAAACATACATTTAAAATAAGATATATATATATATATATATATATATATATATTTGAAAACAAAACTCAAGCATGCTTATATATATATATACTAATATGAACTTATACATTATACAACTTTATATATACACACATACAAATTTAAAATCAATATTATTATAAACCTATATATATACAAACTTTGAAATCAACAATATATATAACTAATATATAAGCTGTATATATAACTTACAGTAAACTAAACATATATAAAGCATATACTGAGATGAACATATTATATATAAACAAGATAACGTACACTTATATACATATATATAAAGTTATATATAAACTTAAATTGATAACATACAAACTTATGTAAACTTATATATATATATAATGACCCATCATAAACTTATATAATTAAAATATTATATAATTTATATGAACTAACATATATATACTGCTAGGTTATAGCTTTCATAAACAAACATATTTTAAATCATATAAACTAACATACACAAATTAACATATTATTCATATATATACTACTGTAACTTTATATAATATGTACTAGCAAACAATACTTATAAAAGCTTATGTATATCCAACAGCTCAGATGTATAATATATTACACATATTATATATAATATATACTTCAGAGTAAATCTTATATAGATACAAATACATAAATTGAAACCAAATGTATACTTATATAAACTATATATATGCACTACCACATATATAGCTTGCATAACATATAGATACAACTAATCAAATAATATATAAACATAAGTCAAATTCCTAAAGGCAGCAAAGAAAAGAGAAGCAAAAAATATAATTTGAAAATAATATAATTTCTTACAAAACTATATATAACTTCTATGAACATAACATCATATATCCGCATACACTTCCAACTATCACATTTATTAAACATGTATATACGTATATATAAATCAATACAAAATCAAGAAATATGTACACACATATATACTTACATAAGAACGGCTGGAAGGGTAGAAGCTTTGTGGCGGGTCTGGGAAGGTCAGGGGTGGTTGACAGGAGCTTGTGGCCAAGGTGATGGGCTGGCTTTGGCAATGTCGGAGTTGTGGTGGGTGGAGGCTCGGCCTGGGGAGGATGGCTGTAAGTTTGTGGACTTCGGCAAAGTGGGCAGGCTAAAGGCTTGGAGGTGGTTGTGCTATGGGTCAGGTGGTGGTGGAGATGCGGCAAAGGGCACGGGGAGGATGGCGGGGAGGCCATGAGTGGGTGGACAGCCTGGGTACTTGCGCACTGTTGGAGGAGAGAGGGGAAATGGGTTCAGGGGAGATGGGCTTCGGCCATTGCTTGGGTTTGTGGTGGAGTTCTGGCAAAGGTCGAGCTTTAGTGGGTGAGGGGACGAAGGTGGCAAGGTTCTCGAGATGTGGTCGCGGGAGGGATGAGAGAGCAGCTGGGGGTTTGGGTGGCGACTCACAAGGAAAGGGAAGAAGAAATAAAAAAATAAATACATAAATTTGGGAACATGGTTTCAGGAAGGAGGAGGAGCGTGCAAAATGAACGACAAGTTTACCTAGAAAAATGAACAGGGTTCTGGAATAAGTATGCAACTATAGGCTATATTAATTTTCTAGGAACCAATAGGAAGGCAGAACGAACCATCATTTATTTAATAGTAGGAAGGGAAAATGTCAAGCACGAGAATTCAGGGGATCATTAAGGCAATTGGCTGTTTAATTTCAACAGTTGGATAGATGAAAGGAGAAGAAACCCAAAAGGTTGAAATTGGGTATCGGTACGGCTAACCGTATCGCGGTTTCGCCGCGTACCGTGTAACGGCCCGGGATTTTCTACTCTGAAAATTCCAGATAGTTAGGAAAATAAAAAGAAAGAGATAGAAGAAGAGGAAGAAACAGAAACACCAAATCACATATTCTCACATTCACAGCGGATCAAAATATAATATCACATAAATAACAGTTTTACAAAAAGAAAGTTTTACAAAAAGAACTGTATCAATACACTTTTACATTCTATATCAGAGTTACGCTATTACACAACACAGGACAATTTGAAAACATGTCTTAGATAATCAACAATAATATATACAACAGATATCACTCCATACGTTCCTGCCATCCAGCTAGCCTCCTGAGCTCCAGAACGTCCTTACCTGGAAATCTGTAATACTCGGTCTGACCCGAGCATTACATCAAAGTAACACCCGGGTCAGGCTGGAAACCAGCGTGAGTAAACTTATCTAACAAGAAATTCCAAAGATATAACTTAAGTAAATTACCAGGGTAACTCGTACTTTTCTACGAGTTCAAATCTTATTTAAGTCCATTATTTATCTCAAAACAATATCCAAGAATCGTTATCCCGTTTAAATATCCATGATACTTAACTTATTTCATTCCAGCCTGTTTGTTTCCAAACTCACATTTATAAAGATTCGAAGTGGTTTCGGGTATTTACTGATACCCGACTCCGGTCTCTTCGAAATCAATGTCATTTCTAATCCAGGTTGTTAAGTTAAAAAAAACAATACAATTCATATTCAGGATATCATATCATACATCAAATCATCTTAGATAGGTAACCTACATTACCCCAGTTTAACCCATTCATAACATAGTACATCTCAATTACCCATCAGAGATAAAATCAATCCAAGTAACCCAATATTATTCAACCATCCATAACAAGTTGATTTATTATTAATTAATTTAATTAATCTCTAATTAAATTAATTACTAAACTTTAATCACTTGGATTACCTTAATCCATAAATTAATTTCAAATTAATTAATCATTTCTTAATTATTTATCTTAATTAATCTTCCTTGATTAATTATCACTTAATTACAATAAGTAATTATCCTTTTAATTATCCCTTAATTAAAATAAGTAATTATACTTTAATTATCCCTTTTATTTAATCATTCTTGATTTATTATTTTTTTATTACATTAAGTAATTAAACCTTAATTATAAATTAATTATCCTCAACCGTTCAATAATTATCTTTAATTACTTCCATTAATTAATTAATGATCTTCTAATTACTTAAGAAATGATTTTAAAACAAATTCCACTTTTAAGTTTTCAAAACCTTTAAAACATGATTTAAACTTTTGCTCTTCTCCTGCTTCGAGTCCAACCCGTATCCCTCTCATTTTACTTCGAGTCGAACAGTAAACTACGCGAGACTTCCCCGAGTCTCTTTGCAACACCATCCACTTCGAGTTTTCACGCCAAAAATCACGAGACCGTCCCGAGTTGCTTATCGTCTTCCCAAATCATCGAACACATCTGGTACACGAACGTGTACACGTTCACGTGCATGCCAATTCTGGCCATCTACGATCATCGCCCCGTCCTTCCTCCAGTCACCCACGACCCCACTGGCCCATTCGAACACCCAGAACGACGATACCACCTCGATATCAAAATCGAACCCAACGACCAAAAACTGGAACCCACATCTCGACTGCAACCACCCATCGTCGACGAACTATGCCTCGAGAAACCTTGCCGACCTCATCCAACATCGCCAAGACTCCAGCAAAACCTTTCCCCCAACGCGATCCGGCCCGATACATTACCCTTGTCGAACAAAGCTCGACAACATCAATGACAGAAACTACTGCTAAAACCCTAAATCTCCCCTGCCTGGCCACCACAGTCGTCAGAAAAATCCATCGACATTTTTCTCGTACTCTCCATCACTCAGACCACCTTCGACCCAAAAATCGACCACCCCGACGCCGTCGATCATCGGCAATCAACCCAAACGTTCATTCGAACAAACCCAAAATCCTCACTATTCTCTAAACTAAAATTCATGATTTTACTTTTAAAAATCATAATTTCTAGAAGCAAAATATACTATATAAAAGAATCAAGTAATTAAGATACTTGAATTTTTGACATATATTTAGTTTTACTGTAAAATCTTATTTTCAAAATATTAACTAAATAATTCTACTTTAAACTATTTTTAAAATGAATTTACATTGTTATAATCGTTTTCTTTTTAATGATCATAACCTAACAATGATTCTTTGGGAAGATAGAAATTTTAAAAGTTGTTCTTGAGCCAGAGAGATTTAACAGAGATCAGTATATATATAAACACACAGACATGCTCACAATATATACATGCATTCATATCCATACTAAAAACTCAATCTACTAAAAACATTCATCACATGCATTCCATAACAACATAATACAGATTTAAAACTGTTTTTAAAAGAATGTTTACTCACCTTAAAATTAACAGAGAACAAAGCAGAGCAGTGTTTTCCAGGTTTTTAAATTTGATTTGTGAAAAGCTTTTGATTCTCCTTTGCATGCTTGTTAATAGTTGAAATCTGGAAGCTTGTTTAGTTGAATCTCTAACTTGAATTGCTCAGGTTTGAAAGTTGCAGATTGAGCTTTATTTGAATAGCAGGTTGAAGTTGCAATTTTTATTGTTGTGAAGAACTTTGCTTGACTTTGAATTTCAGGTTTCATATTTTGATTTTCTTTTGAATTTAGAAAGATGGAGAGAAAAAGAAGATGGAAAAGATTTGAACTGAAAAGAAAAACTTTGAACGGGAAAGAATTAACCAGGTTTCTCTAACATATGTTATTTAAGATAATTTAGTTTTCTAAATTTTCAAATAAATTAAATGAAGGCCACTTGTTAACTTGCATGCATATACAAATGTTAAGGCATGTTAATTATCTTACAAATGTTAAAATCTAGTAGAATTGTGTTTAAATCCTTATTATAAAAGTATTTATGATTCTCTTTAAATTATGTAATATGAATTTGTCTTGATATTTATGTATTTATGTAAATGTGAATTAGTACTAAATTTATTTATGTTTATATATATACAAACCATTTAAATTAAAGAGATATTAAAAGGAAAGCTTATTTAAAACTATATATATATTTATAACTATTTTATGCTAAGCACTTTAAAGAAAACAAAACTTTATTTAAACTATCATATTTTTAAAATAAATAACTATCTTATATTTTGAAAACAAATGAATTAATCTTTAACTTTTGAAAGATATTAAATTTAAAACAAAGCTTTAATCACAATATATTCATATTATATATAAATTATCAATAGATTAAAATAAATTTCAAACAATATCAAATTATAACATATACTTACATATATATTACAATTTGAAAATTCATTTTTTATTTAAAACAAAAGATATTTCCATTCACAATATATATCAAATATATATATTATAAATAGAATAAAATTTTATTAGCTTTCACAAACAAATCTTTTCAATATTGCCAGATTATATATTTATTAACCTTTAAAATTGAGTAATTTACTCCTTCTAATTACTTTAAGTAATTATCCATTAATTACTTCTTTAAGAAATTTACTCACTTAATTATAAATTGATTATCTTAAATTAATTAGTTAATTAATTAAATATAAATATTTATTATCAGAATTATTTAATCTATAAATCAGTATTCCTATTAATTAATCCAGTTAATTATCAATTAACCAGTGTTCAAAAATCTGGGTTATCACATACCGGATACCGAATACCGAAACACACAAATGAATATACTACGGAGATCAGCACGACGAGACGAACAAAACGGTATACAAATATTAGCGATACGACCGTCCTATCAAAAGTCGATATTCGGTACCGAAAATGCTGCTAAAACGCCGAAAATAAGATAAACGGAGCTAGAGAATTCCAAATTTGACGAAACGAATTATGACGTCTATCTCAAAAAATGATTTAAAATTTTATTATATGGAAATATTCAGGTTTCGAAAACATTTTATTATCATCAAATATTAACTGATTTAAATTTAAAAATTGAAATTACACAACAAAACTAACTTCCATATTACCTGATGAAAATTTGCCATTTGCAATGTTTAAATAGACGTATTCCAAATATCAAATTTACATTTTAGAATTTTATTATTTATAATTTCACAAAATTTCAGTTAATTACGTTAATAAAACTGTTAAAATTTATGGGTCGTTACACTCTCCTCCACTCAAAACTTTTCGTCCCCAAAAAGGAATGAGGTAGGAGAATATGGACAACCAGAAAGAAAAGATAGATTAAAAATACAAAACACAACCATTAATTTTCATTTATTTTATTCTATGTATTTAATTAAAAATTGTAAATTTAGAAACCATATAATCTCATTTATTTTTAAATTGGTTTATATTCAACTAACTGATTTCAAATCATTTTATTTAATCCATCAAATTTATTTTGTTCACATTTGATTGATTTCAATTCCATATATTTTCATTCAATTGATTTGTTTTCAATTTATTACCATTTATTTTGAAATTTCTTTCAAAACAATATTTATTTGATTTAATTTATTTATTAAATCCATTTGACCCTAGTTAAGTTGATTTCACTTAAAATTTCAATTTCACTATTCTTAAGTTCATATTTATTTTCTTAACTAGCATTCTCCCTTATTTGTTAAATTTATTTCACTTAACATATTTTCAACGTATATTAAGTGTAATAAACATATTATAACCATATATTATTCAACAAATAAATTCTCCTTTTATTGTTCAATTCATTATTCAATTTATTGTCTATAAATTCCCTTAACAAAATATCATTTTTGGACATCTTATTGCTCACATTTATATTGTATATTATTCAGTTACCTGTTCTCATTAACATTTAACTATTTCTAGTTAAGTTATATTAAGGTTCTGAGTGAAATTAAATACTATACAAAATTTTCTTTTATTTACAACATTTATATTAAGCCATATCTTAGTTTAAACAATTTATTACTTAAGTTTTCTTCTTGTATAACCTTCAATTACATTCACATAAATATTTTAACTCTTTGAATATTTTAGGTGAGTTATATATGTTTTAGAGTGAAACTAAGTGTTATACTAATAAATTTATCCTAGTTTCAAGTTATTTCAAATTCCATTTCTTATTTTAAATACTTAAATTAGTCAAAATTTTGCTTCGTTTCAAAATTTTGAAACCATTACTTTACATAGAATTCAAGATACATTTCCGGCTTCACTTCAAATCATTTTGAAATAAATGTATATACATATATATTTTATAAATCAAATTATACACAAGAAATTTAAATCAAATCCATTTTTTTTCAAAGCAAAAGTGTAGCAAAGCTACTAAGGGGCCTCTCCACTTCGAGACTCGAAAATGAATGTCGATGATGCTGCAGTCATCACCGAAATTATTTTCCAGCGACAAATGAGGAGAGTACTGATTTTCTTCATTTTAAAATTCTTTGAAAACAATTTATGCTCGAAATATTTAAATTAATACATTTTCCAAAACCTTTAAAGCCAGAATTTAGAAAAGCACCGGAAATTAAATTCTTAAAGTTTAATTTAAATTCATTTTGATTTCAAATCAAATTTTATAACCATGTTTACAATTTCAAAGAACACTAGTTAGTGCTTTGGAAGTGTTAACCAAGAAATAAGTGATAACTAAGTATTATCATTTCTAACAACCAATTCATTTTACTATTTAACTTTAGAAAATTATATAAAATATAGTCATACATAAAATTATTTCATTCACCAATTTCGAAACCCGTATTTTTAACACTTTAAAAATATGAATTAAAATGAAAATTTTGGATAAAAATCCGAAGGAAATAAAATTTTGTGTTGTTAAATGTGAATTACAAGTTAAAATACAAAACTGAATTCTGAAATAACTTGTAAATTAAATATGGATGTTAACTTGTAGTGAACGTAAGTAATGAATTAAATTTGATTGTAAACCAAATTGGTTATGATTGAAAACAAGAATAAATAAAATTTCACATTTAATATTGAAGTTATAATATGGAAATCAACGTAAATGAATGTAAATTAATATTGCTGTGAATTTAAATAAGATGATAGCTGAAGAAAATGAAAGTAAATGAATTATAAACTATTGATAATAATGTATAAGTAAATGGTTGATTCACTAATGAAAGTGTAAATCGAAATAAAAGAATTCATTTGGAATTTAATAACTTGAATTTGAATTACGATATAATTGAACGCTGAATCTAATATAATCTTTTATATTGGATCTATAATGGAAAACTGCATTGTAAAAGATTGTTAATTACTGTGAAATTAAAAATGGGATTTGTGAACAATTAAAATTTGATTTAAAAGTTAATAATTTAAAATTGGGAATTTTATATTGAAATTAAACAGTCGAATAATTTATTTTTCGAATATTGGATTTAATTAGACAATTAAATCGATAATTTAATAAGTTAAATTTCAGAAATAATTGAAAATCGAGTTGAATATGATTGAAAATGATTTGTAAAATTTTATCTTATCATATTGGAGTTATAGTAATGTTATAGAACTTTTAAAATTGAATTTAAAGTTAATTTGTGAAAATTGAATATTTTAATATTTAATTATCGACTGAAAAATAGCCATTTTCCGAACAGTCTCAGATTTGAACGAAACTAGTTCCATTGGATCCGTAATAGTTTGTTATTGTTGGATTTCTAATTTCGGAGCAATCGGAGTTGCCATTTGACAGTGGCAGCTGAAAACGCTTGGAAATTCATTTAATCGGTTTAATTTAAAATCGATCGTTTATTTCCATAAGTCACCCAGACGATCAAATTTGTCACCGAAACATGTTCCATTGGGTTCGGAATACGGGTAAAACATTACAAACGCCTGTCGGCACGTCTAATTTGAAGTTTGTTCGAAAATCTTATTATTTGTGGATAATAATATTTAATAATTTATTATACGAATATATATACGCATTCATCCCGTAACCCTAGCTTCTATCTCGTGGCCGCCAGAGATAATGTCGATGGCCTAAATCTTCCCTTGTTCTTCCTCTTTGATCTCTCAATCCACAAACTATTTCAAAAATCTTCCAACAGCAAAACTGTAGAACTCTCCGAGCTCAACACATCCATACGGTGGGCGGTCGCGAAACTCGACGAGATGGCCAGAAATTGACGTTGAAGGGCCGGCATACGCACGTGATTTTCACCACCAGGGAACCACCGAGCTCGACGAGCTTCCAGCCGAAGGTGGAGCTGGCCATGACGCTTCGTTCGGCACGTGTTTGATGGGCTCTCGGCGAACGTTGGTCGAGCAATTGGTAACCCTAGCGTGGGTTGTTGGGTTCGTTCGTTCCAGGCAGTTGCGTACAAAACTGGAGAGGGAAGAAGTAGTGTGCGCCTTCGATTCTCTGAAGCAAGGTGTTTGCGGCTGTGATTTTCTGTGGGTAAATTAAAAAAAAGAAGGAAATTTGTTTTGAATTATAAATATATATATATGCAATCTTGTAAAACTCATATCTCTTCCATACATTATCAGAATCAGACGAATCTTTTTGCGTTGGAATCGTGGTGACGAGCTCTACGTCATGGAATTGATTTGGAGATATTTGGAGCTAACTAAAAGTTTAGGTTAAATCGAACATCGTTCGATTTGATTTAAAATTGAAAATCAAGGTGAGTGTTTTACGCTCACATTTGACTAAATTTTTATGTTAGTTAAATAGAAATTCCTGTGATAATATGTTTGTGTTGTTTGATGTGGATGGATGAAATTGGCTGTTTATATCGTATTGGATGATTTATATGACTTTAATTGCCAGTTAATTTAAGTTTGATAGTTAGTCTAGAATTTAAATTTATTTGCCAGTTAAAAACCCCAACACCATTGAATAGTAAATTTTGTGATATTATGACTGCTTGGATTTATGGTTGTGATATATGATTTTATTTATTGTATATTGATTATGTAACTGTTTTCCTGTTATTTATATTGATTTCATATACATTGTTAGTTTGGTCGTTGATTTGTATCGATTAATCCCAATTATTACCCTAGATGTTGCGGGCATCAAATTAACCGGGATTAATCGTTTAAAGAATTAAAATTGTAATAATACAAATTTCACTTGGCCATAGGATAGAGAAATTTATACAGGCACCGATTGGATAAATTTACTGTTTTCAAACATTGAAATTTGGTTTAATTGAATTTGTTTAAAAGAGAAAATGGATTTGAATTTTTGAAACTAAAACTTGAATTAGAAACCGTTTGAAATAAAACTGAAAGTTAAATTTAAGTTAAGTATGATTTGAATTTAATAAAGGAATTGCGAATTTGGAATGATCATACTTTATTCGGTGGTATAAATTTAAATGATCGATAACCGGAATTTGAATTCGAAATTTTGTATATATATATAAAAGGTTTAAATGGAAGTTAAGTGTTGTTAACTAATTTAATTGAACTATTCGAATCAAGTTGGATCGTGGAAATTTGATTGAAATTTATTTGAAATGAATGAGAATTTATCGGAAAATATAAACTTGAACTTTGATTTGAATGAACGGGAATTGAAATGAATTTGAAAGGAATCGAAATATTTGGAAATCTAATTGGTTTGACTTGGGAAGATTTTTAAACAAATTACTTTAGAAAAAAAAAAGAAACTATTTCAAATCTATTTTCATTTTTCAAACTAATTTGTTTTCTCAAACTATTTATTTTATAAACCATTTATTTGTAAAACTATTTTCTATTAAACTAATACAAATATTTATTTATAAACCATATGTTTTCTTAAATTATTTTCTATTAAAACTATTTAACTATTTAACTTTCTAAAACTATTTTAAACTATTTTCTAAAAACACCAAACCAGTTAAACGGAATAAAGGTTATTTTTAAACCCTTGATTTAAATGCGAATTGGATTTAAGGAATTTAATCAAAATTGGAATTCAAATCAAGTTTTGAAATAAACGATATATTGAAACGAACTAACTTATCAAATAAAATTGTGGCTTTGAAATACTGTGTTGTTTTTTTTAAATAGATTTGTTTCCCAAAACAAATGCGATATTTTGATATGAAACATGAAATTGTTTTCGAAACGTAATAAAACCAAGCGGTGTAATAAATACGTAGTTATTAAAGAGACCGGGATCGGATATGGGCATACTCTCTGTCGATACCGAAACCACTTTAATAACTAATATACGCGAAGTGTTGATCCAGAATGAAGTGGATGGTTTTGGTGAACGTGTTGACTGAAGAAAGAGAACGATTTTGGATGACCCCTGACATGACTAAAACAGGAGCCGCGCCGGGCCATTGAGGTTCGCCATCTCTAGCGGACACACTTCTTCGATACCTTATCTATTACTTATGTGATTCGATTTGGGTGCACCCCGCGATTATGGGAGTGTTGTTTCGCGGTGTTGGGGTAGTAGCTGCTATGCCCAATATCAGTCCGGATCACGCAACTACTAGTATCCTAGTTGGTATTGCCTCATGTACCTTGTCATACTGATTATCCTATTCACGACCACTACGATTTTGGTTTGTACCTTTAGTATATGGATTGCCCTCTGGTGACTTCCGGTTTTGGGGAAACTACGGTCTTGTATATGCTCTTGGAAATAAAAATGTGTTAAGGGTGGAATGGGCCACGACTTAACGCTATTTTGATATCTTACCTTACTGATTAGACCCTAGTGTATATAGCGTCCATACTATGTAGTAGATAGTTTAACGGATCCTTGGGAGATGGAAAAACCCGTAACATCTCTTAAGTTATTGCATTCATATTTATCCATTTCGATTTAACTGACATAAGATATTTTAGTCCTGACTCGAGTGTTTTGTTTTTTCATTACGCTCGGGTCAGCCTGAGCATTTCAGTTTAGGTTGGAGATTATTCTGGAGGACGAAGACGAAGATTTGGTATATTTACTATTACTGTATCCATGCATTGTACTATGTTCCGCTGCATTGTTGTATTACTCTGAATGTATGTAACTCTGATTATTGTTGTATAATAATATTTCAATGTTTTATTTAATAGCTTCATGAACTGTTATTTTATTATTATACTTTATCCTTCCGCTGCAAGATTCTGAGTTTGTTTCTATTCTTTCCTTTCTTTTCTTATTTAACCCCAATAACCATCCGCCCTTTCGAATGGTTTAGAACCGGCATGTGTGTTTGATTTGTCGATTTAAACTGTCCAAAAGGTGGGTCGTTACAGTTGGTATCAGAGCTTTGGTTTAGCGATAAACCTTGGCTCTAGTGGGGAATAACTCATTGAAATAGAGGTAAACTATATGAATGAGTTGAGTGTATATGAGAGAGCGTATTTGTAATTTTGATATAAAATGATTTTATATTGTGTTAATTTGTTCCGTTGAGTATTTATGAATTTTGGTTGGTACTTGGGACGCCAAGGCATCGATAGGAATTTCTAAACACTCGAATAGGACAGATTGACATAATATTGTTTAGGATTATATTCTATATATAAAAGACTTATCTTGAAAATTTATAAATTTTGATTGCATTAGTTGTTATGAGATGATAATATTAGATTATCATCGTTTATTGTTGATTAGTCAATATTTCTAACTATTGACTATTGGATGATTTTAAGAAATGAAACTTGTAAATATTATTGACAATGAATATAAATGGTAAATAAAATGAAATTAAAATGAATTTAAATTAAGATGGAGAATTTAAATTCTGGGGTTTTGAAAATTTATTAACAAAAATTTGAAATGTATAATATAAGTATTATATGATAGTATATTCGATTAGAAATTGTTTTCAATGGATTTCAAATGAAGTAAGTGTTATACTCCCCTCTTGACACTAGAGAATGATTTCGGTGATGAGTGCACGCATCATCGACGTTTATTTTCGAGAGTCCAAGTGGGGGAGATCACTTAATAGTTTTTCTAAACCCTGTTTTGATTAAAATTGAATTTTATTTTGTATTCTCTATAGTATGATTTGATATATAAATTATATAAGTATATATTATTTCAAAACTTGATTTGAAATGAAACCGGAAATGAAATTCTTAAGTTCTTTAATATTTAATGACTTTAATATTTAATGACTTTAAACTATTGAGATAAACAAATACTTGAATCATTACGGAACTTTTGAATTGTGAAATGAAAAATGAACCTAAGAGCTAAGTGAAAATATCAATTGAAGTAGAAATCCTTAGAATTAGAAAATTATGAATTTAAAAAAAAAATCGAAACTGTAAAACTCGCATAGTATTAAATTTCATTCTATAGCATAAATATAACTCACCAAAATATTTAAGAAGTTCAAAAATGTTATATGAATTGTTAATAGGATAATATACAAGTATAGGTTTGAATAACGAAATATGCATTTAATTAATGGTTTGCAAATATAAATAAAATTGTTAGTAAATAATTGGAATTTAAATTACATTTAAAGGTGATTCACAATTATGTTAATATAAAATGGAAATACTATATGTGAATGTAAATGTGAAATTAAATTATAGTGAAATTTAAGTAATGACTTAAGAATTAATTAATTGAAAATTCAACTTTGAATAAAAAGAGGTTGTATGTTGTTTAACTACATTCTATTTGCATAACGAAAATTTACCAAATACTTAAAAAGTTTAAAATGCTAATAAGGATAAGTAAAGGAATAATATATCAGTGTGAGAGTGAATAATAAAATGTGAAGATCTATTGATAGTTGTAAATATAAAAGAAATTTAAGTTGTAAAATGAATTAAATTTAAAATTAATTAAATATAGAATTAGTAAATGGAAACTAATTAAATTTGAATAAAACTAAATGTCAATAAACTTGGAAGTGTATGGAAAAAAATTTTTTTGACTTGGAAATGTATAATTGATTTAGTGTAGATTCTGGATGGATGGTAATGTTTGATATGCATTGGTTGTTTGATGGACGGTAATTGATTTAGTAGAATTCATTAGTGTTAATGGAATTGAATAAATGGAATAAAATTTTAAAATAATTAAATTCAAATTTGAAGCAAAGTGAAATTAAATATAATTGAATTCAAATTAAATTGAAGCAAATTGACTTGAATTTAAATTATGAATGAAACAAACTTGAATAAATCGAAAACAAATCGAATGTAAACTTATTTCCTGGATATATAAGAAAATAAACGACTTTGTGTCTATGATTGTTTCTTTAGAAAATTTGAATTTTGTGCTTTGAAATAATAAAAGCAAATTTGGGGGAAAAAAAAAATCCAAAATTGTCCAATATATGCTGGAACGAAAACAGCCATAACTTTTAAATGTTTGAACGGAATTCGACGATTTTGGACTTTTCGGAAAGCCTAGAAACTGTGCTACATCTTTTGTTTAGAATGTATTGATAAATACCTTCATCCACTAGGCTTAAAACACCAATATTAGTCGCTGGCCTGGGCGAAGTAAAAATCTGAAGCACATACCCTTAGTATTTTCACCATAACTTTTTACTGGTGTATCGGATTTTGACGATCTTGCACTTCCTGGAAAGCTTAGAGCCTAAGCTCCAACTTTTGTTTTATAAGCATTTCTTATTTCTGTCAGTTAGGAGGTCGAAAATCTGAAATTACATTTCAGGCCTGCGCTAATTGCTTGGGGCTGAAGCGTATCATTTTAGTAAAATGGCCGTAACTTTTGAACGGATGGTCCGAATTCGATGATTTTAGACATTCCGGAAAACCTGAAACGAATGCAACAACTTTGGTTTAGATTGCATTATCAAATTTTATCGTTTAGGTGACCAAAAAACTGAGATTCGTTTGCTGTCCTGGAATTGGAATTTCAGTTTTGAAGCTAAACATGTTATATGTAGGTTGTTTATGCTAAGTATATCGATCTATCTTTATATGCATGGTTCTAACTTGGTTATTGAGCATTTTAGTAGGTAGAAAAGGGGTTGCGCTTCGCTTGTGGAGCTCGCTTCTGCGCTTAATGCAAAATGTAAGTTAAATGCTAATAAACGCTAAATAAAAGGTACGTTCTCGGATTACGGTTTATGTTGTGGTATATTATTGTGTTCCCCATGTTTTGGGATGCCTCATTCTTTTAATGAGATGTATATCATGCAATTATTACCACTGTGAAATTTTTCGGTCCTAGCCGCGCAAAGGAGGTGCTGCCGAAATTTTTCAAAAATCCGGGAGTTAGAAAATTTTGTGAAAAAAAAATCCTATAACGAAATTTTGCACATAAGTAGAATATTTTTGAATAAATTATATCTAAATGATGGTTTCCCCTTCTCCGTTCCTTTTCGAGGACGAAAAGTTTTAAGTGGGGGAGAATGTAACGACCCGTATTTTTAACACTTTAAAAATATGAATTAAAATGAAAATTTTGGATAAAAATCCGAAGGAAATAAAATTTTGTGTTGTTAAATGTGAATTACAAGTTAAAATACAAAACTGAATTCTGAAATAACTTATTTGTAAATTAAATATGGATGTTAACTTGTAGTGAACGTAAGTAATGAATTAAATTTGATTGTAAACCAAATTGGTTATGATTGAAAACAAGAATAAATAAAATGTCACATTTAATATTGAAGTTATAATATGGAAATCAACGTAAATGAATGTAAATTAATATTGCTGTGAATTTAAATAAGATGATAGCTGAAGAAAATGAAAGTAAATGAATTATAAACTATTGATAATAATGTATAAGTAAATGGTTGATTCACTAATGAAAGTGTAAATCGAAATAAAAGAATTCATTTGGAATTTAATAACTTGAATTTGAATTACGATATAATTGAACGCTGAATCTAATATAATCTTTTATATTGGATCTATAATGGAAAACTGCATTGTAAAAGATTGTTAATTACTGTGAAATTAAAAATGGGATTTGTGAACAATTAAAATTTGATTTAAAAGTTAATAATTTAAAATTGGGAATTTTATATTGAAATTAAACAGTCGAATAATTTATTTTTCGAATATTGGATTTAATTAGACAATTAAATCGATAATTTAATAAGTTAAATTTCAGAAATAATTGAAAATCGAGTTGAATATGATTGAAAATGATTTGTAAAATTTTATCTTATCATATTGGAGTTATAGTAATGTTATAGAACTTTTAAAATTGAATTTAAAGTTAATTTGTGAAAATTGAATATTTTAATATTTAATTATCGACTGAAAAATAGCCATTTTCCGAACAGTCTCAGATTTGAACGAAACTAGTTCCATTGGATCCGTAATAGTTTGTTATTGTCGGATTTCTAATTTCGGAGCAATCGGAGTTGCCATTTGACCGTGGCAGCTGAAAACGCTTGGAAATTCATTTAATCGGTTTAATTTAAAATCGATCGTTTATTTCCATAAGTCACCCAGACGATCAAATTTGCCACCGAAACATGTTCCATTGGGTTTGGAATACGGGTAAAACATTACGAACGCCTGTCGGCACGTCTAATTTGAAGTTTGTTCGAAAATCTTATTATTTGTGGATAATAATATTTAATAATTTGTTATACGAATATATATACGCATTCATCCCGTAACCCTAGCTTCTATCTCGTGGCCGCCAGAGATAATGTCGATGGCCGAAATCTTCCATTATTCTTCCTCTTTGATCTCTCAATCCACAAACTATTTCAAAAATCTTCCAACAGCAAAACTGTAGAACTCTCCGAGCTCAACACATCCATACGGTGGGCGGTCGCGAAACTCGACGAGATGGCCAGAAATTGACGTTGAAGGGCCGGCATACGCACGTGATTTTCACCACCAGGGAACCACCGAGCTCGACGAGCTTCCAGCCGAAGGTGGAGCTGGCCATGACGCTTCGTTCGGCACGTGTTTGATGGGCTCTCGGCGAACGTTGGTCGAGCAATTGGTAACCCTAGCGTGGGTTGTTGGGTTCGTTCGTTCCAGGCAGTTGCATACAAAACTAGAGAGGGAAGAAGTAGCGTGCGCCTTCGATTCTCTGAAGCAAGGTGTTTGCGGCTGTGATTTTCTGTGGGTAAATAAAAAAAAAGAAGGAAATTTGTTTTGAATTATAAATATATATATATGCAATCTTGTAAAACTCATATCTCTTCCATACATTATCAGAATCAGACGAATCTTTTTGCATTGGAATCGTGGTGACGAGCTCTACGTCATGGAATTGATTTGGAGATATTTGGAGCTAACTAAAAGTTTAGGTTAAATCGAACGTCGTTCGATTTGATTTAAAATTGAAAATCAAGGTGAGTGTTTTACGCTCACATTTGACTAAATTTTTATGTTAGTTAAATAGAAATTCCTGTGATAATATGTTTGTGTTGTTTGATGTGGATGGATGAAATTGGCTGTTTATATCGTATTGGATGATTTATATGACTTTAATTGCCAGTTAATTTAAGTTTGATAGTTAGTCTAGAATTTAAATTTATTTGCCAGTTAAAAACCCCGACACCATTGAATAGTAAATTTTGTGATATTATGACTGCTTGGATTTATGGTTGTGATATATGATTTTATTTATTGTATATTGATTATGTAACTGTTTTCCTGTTATTTATATTGATTTCATATACATTGTTAGTTTGGTCGTTGATTTGTATCGATTAATCACAATTATTACCCTAGATGTTGCGGGCATCAAATTAACCGGGATTAATCGTTTAAAGAATTAAAATTGTAATAATAAAAATTTCACTTGGCCATAGGATAGAGAAATTTATACAGGCACCGATTGGATAAATTTACTGTTTTCAAACATTGAAATTTGGTTTAATTGAATTTGTTTAAAAGAGAAAATGGATTTGAATTTTTGAAACTAAAACTTGAATTAGAAACCGTTTGAAATAAAACTGAAAGTTAAATTTAAGTTAAGTATGATTTGAATTTAATAAAGGAATTGCGAATTTGGAATGATCATACTTTATTCGGTGGTATAAATTTAAATGATCGATAACCGGAATTTGAATTCGAAATTTTGTATATATATATAAAAGGTTTAAATGGAAGTTAAGTGTTGTTAACTAATTTAATTGAACTATTCGAATCAAGTTGGATCGTGGAAATTTGATTGAAATTTATTTGAAATGAATGAGAATTTATCGGAAAATATAAACTTGAACTTTGATTTGAATGAACGGGAATTGAAATGAATTTGAAAGGAATCGAAATATTTGGAAATCTAGTTTGTTTGACTTGGGAAGATTTTTAAACAAATTACTTTAGAAAAAAAAGAAACTATTTCAAATCTATTTTCATTTTTCAAACTAATTTGTTTTCTCAAACTATTTATTTTATAAACCATTTATTTGTAAAACTATTTTCTATTAAACTAATACAAATATTTATTTATAAACCATATGTTTTCTTAAATTATTTTCTATTAAAACTATTTAACTATTTAACTTTCTAAAACTATTTTAAACTATTTTCTAAAAACACCAAACCAGTTAAACGAAATAAAGGTTATTTTTAAACCCTTGATTTAAATGCGAATTGGATTTAAGGAATTTAATCAAAATTGGAATTCAAATCAAGTTTTGAAATAAATGATATATTGAAACGAACTAACTTATCAAAGAAAATTGTGGCTTTGAAATACTGTGTTGTTTTTTTTAAATAGATTTGTTTCCCAAAACAAATGCGATATTTTGATATGAAACATGAAATTGTTTTCGAAACGTAATAAAACCAAGCGGTGTAATAAATACGTAGTTATTAAAGAGACCGGGATCGGATATGGGCATACTCTCTGTCGATACCGAAACCACTTTAATAACTAATATACACGAAGTGTTGATCCAGAATGAAGTGGATGGTTTTGGTGAACGTGTTGACTGAAGAAAGAGAACGATTTTGGATGACCCCTGACATGACTAAAACAGGAGCCGCGCCGGGCCATTGAGGTTCGCCATCTCTAGCGGACACACTTCTTCGATACCTTATCTATTACTTATGTGATTCGATTTGGGTGCACCCCGCGATTATGGGAGTGTTGTTTCGCGGTGTTGGGGTAGTAGCTGCTATGCCCAACATCAGTCCGGATCACGCAACTACTAGTATCCTAGTTGGTATTGCCTCATGTACCTTGTCATACTGATTATCCTATTCGCGACCACTACAATTTTGGTTTGTACCTTTAGTATATGGATTGCCCTCTGGTGACTTCCGGTTTTGGGGAAACTACGGTCTTGTATATGCTCTTGGGAATAAAAATGTATTAAGGGTGGAATGGGCCACGACTTAACGCTATTTTGATATCTTACCTTACTGATTAGACCCTAGTGTATATAGCGTACATACTATGTAGTAGATAGTTTAACGGATCCTTGGGAGATGGAAAAACCCGTAACATCTCTTAAGTTATTGCATTCATATTTATCCATTTCGATTTAACTGACATAAGATATTTTAGTCCTGACTCGAGTGTTTTGTTTTTTCATTACGCTCGGGTCAGCCTGAGCATTTCAGTTTAGGTTGGAGATTATTCTGGAGGACGAAGACGAAGATTTGGTATATTTACTATTACTGTATCCATGCATTGTACTATGTTCCGCTGCATTGTTGTATTACTCTGAATGTATGTAACTCTGATTATTGTTGTATAATAATATTTCAATGTTTTATTTAACAGCTTCATGAACTGTTATTTTATTATTATACTTTATCCTTCCGCTGCAAGATTCTGAGTTTGTTTCTATTTAACCCCAATAACCATCCGCCCTTTCGAATGGTTTAGAACCGGCATGTGTGTTTGATTTGTCGATTTAAACTGTCCAAAAGGTGGGTCGTTACAATTATCATTTCTAACAACCAATTCATTTTACTATTTAACTTTAGAAAATTATATAAAATATAATCATACATAAAATTATTTCATTCACCAATTTCGAAAACAATATTGTGTCAGTTTGCTCTGTTCAAGTGTTTTGGAATTCCTATCGATAGCGTTAGCTAGACGAATCGATCGAAACCCAAAATTCAAACTTAACAACTCAAACAACACAATATAAAACATTTTATATTAATTACAAATACACTCCCTCACACGATGATTCCAGAACGGATTTCACACAAGGATATAGATTCAAATTTAGAGGGACCCTAATCGGAGAGAATTCAACAACGGATATAACTAGAAAGGAAGATAAGATAATTAAGCCACAAAAGAGAAAGGATTGATAGACTTAATTAATCGTGGGTGACCTTAACCGGATCAACCGAGATTCCAGGAATAAAATCGATGCAGAAATTCAATTTCCCGCTCGAGAGGGAAAGAAGTGACTTCACCAAAACATCAGGGTAATCCCTGACTATCGGGTGGAGTCAAGATCACTAGGCTGAGTATTAAGCGAAAAGATGAAACTGCCTGCAAAAATCCTGAGGCAATCTTCACTCTATTGACCAGATGTGCTCGAATTTATTACAGAAATCGTTAGAAATAAAGCTATGGGATGCTCCAGAATCAAGAAGAACACGATCAGGAAAATACAAGAATGGATTTCAGAAAAAAGAGGAGAGTTCCAAGAATCTGAAAGAAATCCGAATCAAAGAGGAAGAATTTAAGCTCGAACGAAGGTGATTCTGTGATTAAATTTACTCTATATGCTAAGTTTTTCCTAAACCATTCGCATCTGCACATGTCAGACTTGAATTGCTCAAAACAACAGATTGTTAATTTATATTTGGAAAAATTCAACATATACAGTAAATAAATCAATCACAGAATCACAAACACAGAGTATTACAACAATAAGCAGCGGAATAGATAAATAGTAGTTCATGAAGCTACTATATGAACATCAGAGTTTGAAATAAAATACAACAGAATATCTCAAATACAATATAGTCTCGAATACAAACAGATGACCTTCTTGAACAAAACAACTGGAAAGCTGAATAGATAAAACAGATCTTCAAGCAAAGCTCCAATCTCCAAAGGTGAGTCTCAAATGCTATGACACTAAGTCTGACCCGAGCATAAAGCAAAACACAAAACACTCGAGTCAGGATTAACATTCTTATATTAATAAATTCAACTCAAGTGAAATGTCAGGTGAAATACAATTAACTTAAAGGATAGTTGGGATTTCCATCCTCTAAGGATCCGTGGAACTATCTATTATGTAGTAATGTGCTAGATAGGAATTTCTGGTCTTCTATTATTTTCAGATGGGATTTTTGGTCTTCTATTATCAAATGAGAATCTCTAGCCTTCTATTATTTTCAGATGGGATTTCTATTCTTCTATTATTGCCAGATAGAGATTTCTGGTTTTCTATTATTTTTAGATGAGATTTCTGGTCTTCTATTATCAGATGAGGATTTCTGGTCTTCTATTATTTTAGATGGGATTTCTGGTCCTCTATTATTGCTAGATAAGGATTTCTGGTCTTCTATTATTTTCAGATGAGGATTTTTGGTCTTTTATTATTTTTAAATAGGATTTCTGGTCTTCTATTATTGCCAGATAGGGATATCCAGTCTTCTATTATTTTCAGATGGGATTTCTTGTCTTTTATTATTAGATGAGGATTTTTGGCCTTCTATTATTTTCAAATTAGATTTCTGGTCTTCTGTTATTGCCAAATAAGGATTTCTGGTCTTCAATTATTTTCAGATGGGATTTCTACTCTTCTATTATCAAATGAGGATTTCTGGTCTTATATTATTTTCAAATGGGACTTTTGGTCTTCTATTATTGCTAGCTAAGGAATTTTTAGTCTTCTATTATTATCAGATGGATTTCTTATTATCAGAAGATCGTATTCTGGATTTCTTATTACCAGTAGATGGTATTCTGGATTTCTTATTACCATATGATATTCCAGATTTCTTATTACCAAAAGATGGTATTCTGGATTTCTTATTACCAGTAGATGGTATTCTGGATTTCTTACTACCAGATGGTATTTTGAATTTATTATTTTCAGAAGATGGTGTTAGAACTTCCAGTTTATATTTCAATGACCACAACTATACAGCCATATATATACACACATTTTATCAAGATTACAGGTATATACTACAAGAAGACATCATGCTCGAAGATATTAAGACTCGAGGAAAACTATGATTTATCGACCATACTATAGTTAGTAAGGTTATTCTACTATAAAAGAGTCTTAGATAAAATGTTGTTAATGTCACCTTAAGTATATATGCACACATGATCATATACAAATTCAAACACTTCACAATACAGTAGAAAACTGCATTTGCTAACCACAAACGTCTGAGGCAAAACCACAGACGTTTGAGGAAATACTCGAGAAAATAAATTTCTAAAGCCACAGACGTCTGAGGTTTTACCTCAGATGTCTTTCATCTAAAAGACTGCATATTTCTAAATAGACACTTATGTTGAACAAAAAAAATTACCTCTTCATCGAAAGGTTGCAGCCATTAAAATGAATAAACCTTATCTAATAGTAATAACTCTTCATCTGCATCCTTTTGAATATATAAATACTACCATGATTGAGATTTAGAGATTAACTGAATTGAATTAATTAAATCTACTCTCTCTTGGTTTCTTATCACTCTCTTGTGTATACATTTCTTACATACTCTCAATCTATTATAACCAAAGTATAATTTTGGTTAAACCACTTTCTACAACTCAAAGCATTCACATTCACATACTCAAAGGAGATCATAGGAAGATTTGTACTATCAGTCAAAAACCGTGTTATTTGGAACATAAGATTGTCAGAGATATACTTTTGTATTAACCTATTCCTTCGGGCGAAGCTAAGGTTAGTTGGTTAAAGGAAATATCGAAGGGAAGCTTCGACACTGGACGTAGGATGGGAGGTCTGAACCAGTATAAAATATCCAGTGTGATCATTTTTATTATTTATCTTATATTCATTTATTATTCTCTGCTTAACATAGTTAGTAATATACACTCACACACGTATATATATTAGTTGTATTATTAATAAAGATCCTATAGATTTTCAATTGGTATCGAAGCAAGGTCATTTCAATCTACAGTAACATGTAATTGAAAAATCATTAAAATGGCAAGCACGTTTCAAGAAGGTCAATCAACTGCTCGTCCTCCACTATTTACTGGTTCTAATTATGTTTATTAGTCAACCCGTATGAGATATTTTATGGAAGCAAATGGGTAAGAAATATGGCTAGCAACTCAAAACAAATATGAAGCACCTGACACCGACATTAGCACTTTTTCTGGTGCACAAAAAGCAACAACATCTAACAATGCCAAAGCTATGAATGTATTATTTTGCTCACTTGACAAAAATGAGTTTCCACCTGTCATGCTTTGCACCACTGCATATGATATATGACGCAATTTACCAGTCACACATGAAGGAACAACTAAAGTCTAGCAAACTAAAATTTCGATTTTACAGAACCAATTTTTATCATTCAAAATAAAAACAAGTGAATCAATTATTGATATGTATGCTAGATTTCAAACCATTCAACACGATCTCATGGCACTTGGAGTCAAATTCACAGATTTTGATTTAGTCACTCGAATTTTAAACTCTTTGATAAATGAATGGGAAAGAAAAGTTTTAGCCATCGAAGAAGCTAATGGTCTTTCCCAACTTAAAGTCGAAGAACTAATAGGAAATCTGGTGTCGTATGAAGCTAACCTACAGACTAGAAAGGATCAAAATCATGAGAAGAAAAACATAGCATTCTAAGCAAATAACGAAGATTCGGACTTGTACGAAGATGAGATTGTTTTTATTACCAAAAACTACAACAAATTTAATAAGTTTAGGAAGATGACCAGATTTCAACATGGTAGCAAACCAAAATCCTCAAATCAAACATCGATTAAATGCTATGAATGTGAAACTTTTAGCCATATGAAGAAGGATTGTCCACAACTCAATAATGATAAAAAGAAAAGCAAATTAGAGAAATTCAAGAAAAAGAAAAGAGCTTTTCAAGCAACATGGGATGATTTAGATTCGTCTTCTTCTTCTTCAGATAGTGATAGTGAAAGCGACTCGAAACAAGCAAGTGTGTGTTTTATGGTAAACACTTATGAGGTACGTCCTGAACTTACTTACGATGAAATAATGGAAATATGTATTGAATTAGATGATAAATATAGAGAAAAAAAGGAATATGTAAGAAAGTTAACTAGATCAGAATTAGAAATCAGACTATTAAAAGATGAAAAAATTATCTTAAAAGAAGAATTAGAAATTGTTCAAAAAAAGTATATGAAACACAACTATCTCAAAATGAAAAATTATTAAATGATTTAGAAAATTATAATTTAGTAAAAGTTAATCTGGAAAAAGAAATAACTAGAATTACAAGCAAATTTGGATTCTAGAAATATTGAAATTTGTGATCTTAAAAGTAAATTAGATAAAATAACCAATAATGCGATAAAATTCAACAAAGGAAAACAAAACTTAGAAAATTTGATTATGATATCTAAGTCATCTAGAAATTGAAATGGATTAGGTTTTAAAAACAAACAAAAGTCAAAGAAATATAGCACATTATACACAATTCAAAAAGCCAAATTAGAAACTAAGTTTAAGAATTCATAAACAAATATTGTCAAAATATGGATTCCAAAAAAAAAACTAATTAGACAAAAATATATTGATGGATATTTACAAAAAGTTGTATATAACAAAAATTACATTTCTAAAGGAACCAAATCCTCATGGATATGGCTACCTTCCTTCACTAACATGTAGGACCCTAATCAAAGAAGGTAGGTACCAATTAAAATTTTCTTATCATGCAGGTACCTAAAGTTAATATAAAGAATAAAGAGAAATGGATACTCGATAGCGGTTGTTCTAAGAAAATGACTGGAAATGCTAATATGGTATCAAATATAACATATATAGATGGTGTCACTGTAACATTCAGAGATAACTCAAAAGGATTTGTCATCGGCATTGGAGAAGTCATCAATATCAGTATTTCTAACTCTCCTATAATTACTAATGTTCTATTGGTAGAAAATTTGAAACATAACTTATTAAGCATAAGTTAATTATGTGATAAAGGATTTAAAATTGATTTCGAGAAAAATAAATGCAATATTTTTGATCAAAATAAAAATTTAATTTTTGAAGGATTTAGAAATTGAAACATATATGTTTTAGACATGAATGTCAAAAACAACACAAATTTATCCCTAGCCGCGAACCATGATGATCCATGGTTATGGCATAAACATTTTTGTCATATAAATTTTAAGAATATCAGAAAACTAGCTAAAAATGAATTAGTTAGAGGATTACCTAAACTTAACTACAAGGTTAAAACCCGTGTGACGCTTGTCAATTTGGTAAATTAAAGAAAAGCTCCTTTAAATCTAAAAGGGAAATTTCCAAGAAACAACCTCTCGAGTTACTCCATCTAGATTTATTCGGACCAACTAAAGTACATTCAATAAATCATAATAAATATGTTTTTTTATTATTGATGATTTTTCAAGATACGCTTGGACATTATTTTTAAAACATAAAAGTGACACTTTGTAACAACCCGCATATCTATCGATTTTATATTTAAATATTTTATCGTTAGTCGGATGTTAGTCCGAAAAGCTACTTTTTGCATACGGTCAAATTAGGACTCGAGACCACCCCCATTGAGTTCAAAATGACGTTTGCGATCTTTTTGAGTGTAAACTTCGATATGTTTGGAGATAGTGAAATTTTCGTCACTTTTCCCGCTTGAGACTTTGGTTTGGACTGCACTTCCTTAGTTCAGCCCAACCCCCTTCCTCACTTCATTCACCCTTTGTTTTAACATTCAAGCTTCATCAAAAATGGTGGTGGGAAGTGGAAATTAAAACTCCAAACTCCAATTCTATTGCAAATCCGTGATTCAACTCCAAATTCAAGTAGAAGATAGTGGATTCAAGCTTAGGATTGCTTCTCCTTGCTTTCAATCTCCATCTTCATCAATTTCGTGGAAAAGGTGAGATTTTTGATCTCACATCTTGCCTATATCTATCTTGGACTGTTGGGAATGGTTCCCTATCATTTTAGCATCAGCATTTGCATTTGGTTTGGATTGGATTGGTGAAAAACCCAAAATTCTAGTGTTTTTGGTGAAAAACTGCACTTAGGTCGTTTCTGCCTTCGCTAGGTCGTTCGCGAGATAAGCCTAAGTCGTAGGTCGTTCGTGTCGAAAAGCCACACGGAGCATAAGTCGTTCTGGCCATTTTTAGCTCGTTCGGAGTTAGGTCGCACGTCCTTAAGTCGTATTCGCCCTTAAGTCGTAGGTCGTTGCCGACCTATAATCTCCAGGAAAAAGGCATAAGTCGTTCAGGAGCTAAGTGTTAGGTCGTTCGCGAGTTAACTCCTTGAGTCGTTCAAAGCTTAAGTCGTTAGGTCGCGTGCCTTGCTAATTCGTTAGGTCGCATGCCAGTTAAGTCGTTAGGTCGCGTGCCTAGCCAAGTTGTTAGGTCGTAAGACCTTAAGTCGTGCACCTTTAAGTCGAAGCATTTTAGGTCGCTTCCCCTGGACCTCGTGAGGTCGTTCACCTCTAGGTCGCGTGCCTTTAGGTCGCAAGCCTTTAGGTCGCGTATCCTTAGGTCGCCAGTTTTAGGTCGCTGGTTCCCATGCCTCTTAAGTCGCTCGACTTTTGTTAAGTCGTAGGTCGTTGCCGACCTATAACTCCCCAGGCAAACTTTAAGTCGCGAGTCTTAGGTCGCGAACCATGTTAGGTCGCGTACCCTTAGGTCGCGAATCACCTTAGGTCGCGCCTCACTGTTAGGTCGCGCACTTCGATAGGTCGCTCGCATTTAGGTCGCAGACCTTAGGTCGCTCGCGAGTTAGTACTTGGTCGTTTGACCTGTTTTTCCCCTAGGTCGTTCGCGAGTTAGTACTTGGTCGTTTGACCGGTTTGGCTTCTAGAGACAGCTTGCCTTCACTAAGTCGTACCGTGACGGGGCGCTGCCCCGCACCCCGCCGTGGGCGCTGCCCCCTAGACCCCCGCGACCTGACCGGGCAGGTCGAACCCCGTATTACTCTGCGTAGGCAATCTCATCTGAAAAACATTTATCAGAATTTCTACTTTGATGGTTTTGGGATTGATTTCATTAGACTTTACTCACGTCTTCGAACGTGAATTGATTTGTTTCTACAATCGTTTCATGACTTGTCACTTTAAAGATATATGAAGGTTTCAATACTAATAGTAAATATCAAAACTCTTTCATCAAGCGATTTCAACACTATTTTAAATATCAAAAGTTCGTTTTCTCAAACCGATTTTCAATCTACTAGTATATACAAGCCTTTACTTCACTCGAATGAGAAATCGACTTAAACGACTTAGTAAAACGAGTGGTATGAAACGCTTGCGTTCACTTCGTCGGTTAGCTCTTGGACTTGTTCGATTGAACACTTTTGTGACAATTTCCTAGTGAAGATCTACAGTTTGTTCGTAAATATTTAAGTTAAGCAAGTGGTTATGGGACATGAAGCTAAACTCATATATTTACTAGCTTAGTGTGATTGACACTCCTTTATGATTGATGATGATCATTTTATGGTTTAGACTAGCAAATGTGCGATGTCTCTTCGTCCGTGTGTCGGACTTGCCTTCGGGCCATCCGTGTGTTCGGAAAATTTAAATGGATAGCTTCCATGAGATAACTTCTCGTCCGTGTGTCGGACTTCCCCCTTTTAGTGATTTCTGGATTTCGTGTGTTGATTTCTGGGATTTGTTCTGGATTTCGTGTGTTGATTTCTGGATTTAGTGCTTCACCAACTTTTGTGGTTTTCACTGATATGATATCAGTTTTTGTATATTGGTGAATTTGTGTGTCATTACCCTTTTTATGTGTTTGGATCTTTGAGAAGATTCTTGTGACATTGATTAATCCCTTGTTGATTATCATTTACATACTTATAGTAGTATGCCATCATGGTTATTATATGTTTATGCCATACCTTTTATCCTATATCATGTCATCTGATATTTATAGTTAGACTGATCCGTTTATTATTTTCTTATAAATAATACTCGGGTCAGACCGAGATGTTACAGGTGCTTCTGCTTGACTTCTCTTCTGGATTACTCTGACTTTTGGCTAACTACATAGATTGTAGTTTTTGGTTGTACACCTTTGAGATATAGACTCTATGTTTTGTACTTATTCTTTTGTATAGCACGCGATGCTATTCTTTTGTATTATAGTGGATCTTTCCGACCACTACTCTGATGTACACTTTCATGTGTTATATATTTATTCATATCTTCTTCCGCCTTTGTGATATGGATGTCTGTGACTGAATTCTGTTATGATTATTTCTATGTTTGTTTCCGAAGAATATATATAGCCACCGTGTGATAGCTTTGTGTTTGTATCGGTATGTCGGATTTCCTCCTTAAAAGATATGCATTCTATTCAATCTGACGTATCGGTGCTCGCACAAAGAAGTTACATGGATGGTCGCTCCTCCACAGCCTTATTCTCCGTGCTAATTGACAGCACTACATCATAGTGTTCTTGGTTAGCGTGGGTATAGAGGTGGGGCGTCACAGCTTGGTATCAGAGCCAAACTTCGGAACAATGTAGAATAACTTAACAAGGATCATCGTCCTAAGTCCACCTTAGGAGTTGTGTTTCAGGATTTAGTTCGAGTCCTCGAACCGACTTATCCTGTTTTCTTTATGATTCCTTGTTTCATCATTCAAGATTGCTTGATGTTCATTAGTGAATAACCTTCTTCTTTCTCTTCTTTCTTTCTAAAGGAAGAGGATGTCAAGACCAGGCCGTCCCAGAGCTGGGACATCTACTGCGGCTCCTCGAGATGGAGTTTTTATGACAACTCAACAACTTCTTGAGTTAGTGACGAATGCCCAAGCAGCTGGAGTTAACCCGGAACCTACTCACCCAAAGTCGGGATTTGCACGGTTGTGCAGCGATTACACCAATTTGGGTGGGAAGCCCTTCAAAGGTTCCGAACCAATTATCGAGGTTCAAGCTTGGTTAAAATCATGTGATCGAATCTTCTCTCGCATGAACCTTGTCGATCTGCACCGAGTTCAAGTGGCTTCCAGTATGCTCCAAGAGAGAGCATTGGATTGGTATGAACTTCTCACTTCCGAAATTAATGAAGCGGACCTCACTTGGGAGCACTTCCGAGAACGCTTCGAATCGAAATTCGTACCCGAGGCTGAAAAGGTAACATTGGCTCGGCGATTTATTGACCTTGTTCAAGGTCAGGCTTCTGTGGCGGATTACGTCGCATCATTCGAATCCCTTTCCAAATATGGGGTCGAATATATAAATACTCCACTGAAGAAGAACCAGAGGTTCGTTTACGGCTTAAACAAAAGCCTCAAGAAGCCACTACTTTTGAAGTTAGAAGTTTCTTTCGACCAAATTGTAGATATCGCTCTTCGCCTTGAAGAGGCTGATAGAGAAAGTGATGTTGAAGTAGTAGCTTCCAAACCCAGTTTTGACAACAAAAAGAGGCCCAACAAATTTAAAGGTCCTTACCCGAACAAAAAGGGTAAACAAGCAGCTCCTACTGCAAAGACATTTCCCTCTAGTGATGGGAAATGCTATAACTGTGGTGTTAGGGGACATTTTTCGGACAAGTGTCCAAAGCCTCGCTCTTGCCGCTACTGTAAAAGCCCAGATCATTTTATGCACCAATGCAAAAGGCTTCAACAGAAGGAGGGAAAGCTTAATGTGGCTCAAGCCCCTGGTAACACATCTGGCCGTCAAGGTATGTCACATTCTGTTCTTGATGGCATTATATTATTTCATGATCAACCAATTAGAGTTCTCTTTGATACGGGTGCATCCCATTCTTTTATATCAAAAGAACTTGTCGATACTTTTTCTTTAAGTGTTACTGCTTTAATGACTTCATTAAGAATTGCGAATCCGGTTGGTGGATCCGCAACTCTTAGTTTACTTTGTAAAGACGTAGAGATTATTTTATGTGATTTTTCTTTCCTAGCCGATTTGCATGTCATGCGTTACTTAGGCTTTGGAATGATTTTGGGTATGGATTGGCTTACTCGTTATGAAGCTCATATCCTATGTCCTGAGCGGACTATTTGTCTCCGTCATCCGCAATCTGTTAATCAGATTTCTATTATTCTTAAAGATTCGGATTCCGCTTTAGTTGCATCATTATATTCTTTAAATCCTCGTGACGATGACAATGATGATGAGGAGGATGTCATTTCTCGTATTCGCATCGTTCGTGAATTTTCCGACATCTTCGAGCCCGTTTTAGGATTACCACCTAAACGAGCAATTGAGTTCAAAATTAACCTTTTACCTGGAGCTCAACCAATTACCCGTCCTCCTTATCGCATGTCTAATAAGGAGAACGAAGAGATGCGCAAACAACTATCCGAGTTGGAGACGAAGCAACTTATTCGCTCTAGTTCCTCGCCTTGGGGAGCTTCAGCTATTTTTGTAAGTAAGTCCGATGGTACACTTAGGCTTTGCGTCGACTACCGCAAGCTTAATGATCTTACTATTAAGAATAAATATCCTTTACCTCGGATTGATGATCTGTTTGATCAACTTAGTGGTGCTAGAGTCTTTTCACAACTGGACTTGGCTACTGGTTTCCATCAGCTTCGTATTGCAGAGGATAGTATTCCTTTGACTTCGTTCCGTACGCGTTATGGATCTTATGAATGGCTAGTTATGCCATTCGGTTTAACGAATGCTCCGGCTTATTTCGTTGACCTTATGAATAGAGTTTTCAAAGATTTTCTCGATCGGTTTGTTCTCATCTTTATTGATGATATTCTTGTGTATTCTAAAACCGAGGAGGAACACGAAAAGCACCTTCGAATTGTATTGGAAACTCTTAGGAGCAATCAACTAAAAGCAAAATTTTCTAAATGCCATTTTTGGCAATCTAGTGTGAAGTTTCTCGGTCATATTATTTCTGAATCCGGAATATCCGTGGATCCTTCAAAGATTGAAGCGATTCAAAATTGGAAGAGACCGGAGAGCGTGACTGAAATCCGTAGTTTTCTCGGATTGGCTGGTTATTACCGCCGTTTTATAAAAGACTTTTCTAAGATTGTCGTTCCTCTTACTGGCTTAACAAAGAAAGGTGTTAAATACATTTGGTCGGACAAATGTGAAACTTCTTTTCAGAAATTAAAAGAACTCCTTTCTGATGCTCCTATTCTTATTATTCCCGAAGGGAATCAAGACTTTGTCGTTTATACCGATGCTAGTCGCGTTGGTTTAGGTGCCGTTCTTATGCAAAAAGAACGTGTTATTGCTTATGCTTCTAGGCAATTGAAGCCGGCTGAGACTAGATATGCCACACACGATTTAGAACTCGCGGCTATCGTTTTCGCCCTTCGAATTTGGCGACATTATCTTTTGGGAGAAAAGTTTATTCTTTATACCGATCATAAGTCTTTGAAATATTTGTTTTCTCAAAAGGAACTTAATTTGCGTCAGCAGCGTTGGCTCGAATTTCTTGCCTCTTATGATCTTGACATTCTTTATACTCCCGGAAAGGGGAATCGAGTTGCCGACGCACTTAGTCGAAAACAACAAGCGGTTGTTTCCATGATGATATCTGAATGGAACGATCTCGAACTTTTATCCACTTGTGAAATTCGAGATCGCATTTCCAATTTGTGTTCATCTCTTGTTTTATGTAGCCTTGAGGCTCGTCCTTCTTTATTAGACCGCATTCATGAAGCTCAACAGCTAGATCCTGAATTGGCTTTGCTTGGCCAAAATCTTAAGGATAAAACCGATATTGAAGGTTTGAAAGACTTTGATATCGACTCTCGTGGCGGCATTCGAAAATTTGGTAGACTTATCGTACCAAATATTAGTGATCTTCGTAGAGACGTTCTAGAAGATTCTCATCGTTCCAAGTATTCCATTCATCCCGGTAGCAGTAAAATGTACGCTGATATGAAGCGACTTTATTATTGGGAGGGAATGAAATCTGATATCGCTAACTTTGTTAAGTGTTGCATGACTTGCCAACTTGTTAAGGCTGAACATCAAAGGCCAGGTGGGTTATTGCAACCATTGGAAATTCCAGTATGGAAGTGGGATCAAATTTCCATGGATTTTATAGATGGCCTTCCCCGTTCTCGTTCGGGTCATAATAGCTTATGGGTGATTGTTGATAGACTTACTAAGTCTGCCCATTTTATTCCTGTTCGGTCGAACCGAACCGTTCCTCTTCTGGCCAAACTTTTTATTAAAGAAATTGTTAAACTGCATGGAGTTCCTTCTTCCATTGTTAGTGATCGGGATCCGTTGTTTACTAGTGGATTCTGGAAGAGTCTTCAAAAAGCTTTGGGAACGAAGCTTAATTTTAGCACCGCTTATCACCCCCAGTCCGATGGACAAACTGAGCGTGTGAATCAAACACTTGAAGATCTTCTTCGTGCTTGTGTCCTTGACTTTGGTGGAAGCTGGGAAGATCATATTTCACTTGTTGAGTTTTCCTATAATAACAGCTTCCAATCTAGTATTGGTATGGCTCCTTTTGAGGCACTCTATGGAAGGCCATGCCGATCTCCTTCTTGTTGGCTTGAGGCCGGTGAGAAACTGGTTTTAGGACCAGACTTTATTCGAGATTCCACAGAAAAGATTGAACTTATTCGACATAGGATGAGAGAAGCCCAGAGTAGACAAAAATCCTATGCCGACAACCGAAGAAGGAAATTAGAATTTTCTGTTGGTGATCTTGTATTTATTCGTGTTTCCCCAATGAAGGGTGTTGTACGTTTCAGTCGATCGGGAAAGTTAGCGCCTCGATATATTGGGCCATTTCCTATCACCGAGCGTATTGGTTCCATGGCTTACCGCCTTTCATTACCGGCTCAGTTTTCTGCTATGCATGACGTGTTTCACGTTTCTCAATTACGGAAGTGCCTTCGGGATTCCGATTCTACTCTTGAGCCCGGTGTTGTGGAAGAGATTGAAGTTTCACCTAATTTAACTTATGAGCAGCATCCTGTTCGAATTATTGCTTCGGAGATCAAACGGCTTCGAAATAAAGATGTTCCGCTTGTTAAAGTTCAATGGTCCTCAAATCCTAAGGATTGCTCTTGGGAAACTAGAGAATTCATCGAGCGTACACATCCGGAATTACTTTCTCATGCTCTTTGAGGTAAACTTTTTAATTCCAATTTCTTTTGTGTTAATCTGCATTTTGGTTGTTACTTTTTTATTTCCACCATATATATTGCGAGGACGCAATTTCTTTAAGGAGGGGAGTCTGTAACAACCCGCATATCTATCGATTTTATATTTAAATATTTTATCGTTAGTCGGATGTTAGTCCGAAAAGCTACTTTTTGCATACGGTCAAATTAGGACTCGAGACCACCCCCATTGAGTTCAAAATGACGTTTGCGATCTTTTTGAGTGTAAACTTCGATATGTTTGGAGATAGTGAAATTTTCGTCACTTTTCCCGCTTGAGACTTTGGTTTGGACTGCACTTCCTTAGTTCAGCCCAACCCCCTTCCTCACTTCATTCACCCTTTGTTTTAACATTCAAGCTTCATCAAAAATGGTGGTGGGAAGTGGAAATTAAAACTCCAAACTCCAATTCTATTGCAAATCCGTGATTCAACTCCAAATTCAAGTAGAAGATAGTGGATTCAAGCTTAGGATTGCTTCTCCTTGCTTTCAATCTCCATCTTCATCAATTTCGTGGAAAAGGTGAGATTTTTGATCTCACATCTTGCCTATATCTATCTTGGACTGTTGGGAATGGTTCCCTATCATTTTAGCATCAGCATTTGCATTTGGTTTGGATTGGATTGGTGAAAAACCCAAAATTCTAGTGTTTTTGGTGAAAAACTGCACTTAGGTCGTTTCTGCCTTCGCTAGGTCGTTCGCGAGATAAGCCTAAGTCGTAGGTCGTTCGTGTCGAAAAGCCACACGGAGCATAAGTCGTTCTGGCCATTTTTAGCTCGTTCGGAGTTAGGTCGCACGTCCTTAAGTCGTATTCGCCCTTAAGTCGTAGGTCGTTGCCGACCTATAATCTCCAGGAAAAAGGCATAAGTCGTTCAGGAGCTAAGTGTTAGGTCGTTCGCGAGTTAACTCCTTGAGTCGTTCAAAGCTTAAGTCGTTAGGTCGCGTGCCTTGCTAATTCGTTAGGTCGCATGCCAGTTAAGTCGTTAGGTCGCGTGCCTAGCCAAGTTGTTAGGTCGTAAGACCTTAAGTCGTGCACCTTTAAGTCGAAGCATTTTAGGTCGCTTCCCCTGGACCTCGTGAGGTCGTTCACCTCTAGGTCGCGTGCCTTTAGGTCGCAAGCCTTTAGGTCGCGTATCCTTAGGTCGCCAGTTTTAGGTCGCTGGTTCCCATGCCTCTTAAGTCGCTCGACTTTTGTTAAGTCGTAGGTCGTTGCCGACCTATAACTCCCCAGGCAAACTTTAAGTCGCGAGTCTTAGGTCGCGAACCATGTTAGGTCGCGTACCCTTAGGTCGCGAATCACCTTAGGTCGCGCCTCACTGTTAGGTCGCGCACTTCGATAGGTCGCTCGCATTTAGGTCGCAGACCTTAGGTCGCTCGCGAGTTAGTACTTGGTCGTTTGACCTGTTTTTCCCCTAGGTCGTTCGCGAGTTAGTACTTGGTCGTTTGACCGGTTTGGCTTCTAGAGACAGCTTGCCTTCACTAAGTCGTACCGTGACGGGGCGCTGCCCCGCACCCCGCCGTGGGCGCTGCCCCCTAGACCCCCGCGACCTGACCGGGCAGGTCGAACCCCGTATTACTCTGCGTAGGCAATCTCATCTGAAAAACATTTATCAGAATTTCTACTTTGATGGTTTTGGGATTGATTTCATTAGACTTTACTCACGTCTTCGAACGTGAATTGATTTGTTTCTACAATCGTTTCATGACTTGTCACTTTAAAGATATATGAAGGTTTCAATACTAATAGTAAATATCAAAACTCTTTCATCAAGCGATTTCAACACTATTTTAAATATCAAAAGTTCGTTTTCTCAAACCGATTTTCAATCTACTAGTATATACAAGCCTTTACTTCACTCGAATGAGAAATCGACTTAAACGACTTAGTAAAACGAGTGGTATGAAACGCTTGCGTTCACTTCGTCGGTTAGCTCTTGGACTTGTTCGATTGAACACTTTTGTGACAATTTCCTAGTGAAGATCTACAGTTTGTTCGTAAATATTTAAGTTAAGCAAGTGGTTATGGGACATGAAGCTAAACTCATATATTTACTAGCTTAGTGTGATTGACACTCCTTTATGATTGATGATGATCATTTTATGGTTTAGACTAGCAAATGTGCGATGTCTCTTCGTCCGTGTGTCGGACTTGCCTTCGGGCCATCCGTGTGTTCGGAAAATTTAAATGGATAGCTTCCATGAGATAACTTCTCGTCCGTGTGTCGGACTTCCCCCTTTTAGTGATTTCTGGATTTCGTGTGTTGATTTCTGGGATTTGTTCTGGATTTCGTGTGTTGATTTCTGGATTTAGTGCTTCACCAACTTTTGTGGTTTTCACTGATATGATATCAGTTTTTGTATATTGGTGAATTTGTGTGTCATTACCCTTTTTATGTGTTTGGATCTTTGAGAAGATTCTTGTGACATTGATTAATCCCTTGTTGATTATCATTTACATACTTATAGTAGTATGCCATCATGGTTATTATATGTTTATGCCATACCTTTTATCCTATATCATGTCATCTGATATTTATAGTTAGACTGATCCGTTTATTATTTTCTTATAAATAATACTCGGGTCAGACCGAGATGTTACAGGTGCTTCTGCTTGACTTCTCTTCTGGATTACTCTGACTTTTGGCTAACTACATAGATTGTAGTTTTTGGTTGTACACCTTTGAGATATAGACTCTATGTTTTGTACTTATTCTTTTGTATAGCACGCGATGCTATTCTTTTGTATTATAGTGGATCTTTCCGACCACTACTCTGATGTACACTTTCATGTGTTATATATTTATTCATATCTTCTTCCGCCTTTGTGATATGGATGTCTGTGACTGAATTCTGTTATGATTATTTCTATGTTTGTTTCCGAAGAATATATATAGCCACCGTGTGATAGCTTTGTGTTTGTATCGGTATGTCGGATTTCCTCCTTAAAAGATATGCATTCTATTCAATCTGACGTATCGGTGCTCGCACAAAGAAGTTACATGGATGGTCGCTCCTCCACAGCCTTATTCTCCGTGCTAATTGACAGCACTACATCATAGTGTTCTTGGTTAGCGTGGGTATAGAGGTGGGGCGTCACAGCTTGGTATCAGAGCCAAACTTCGGAACAATGTAGAATAACTTAACAAGGATCATCGTCCTAAGTCCACCTTAGGAGTTGTGTTTCAGGATTTAGTTCGAGTCCTCGAACCGACTTATCCTGTTTTCTTTATGATTCCTTGTTTCATCATTCAAGATTGCTTGATGTTCATTAGTGAATAACCTTCTTCTTTCTCTTCTTTCTTTCTAAAGGAAGAGGATGTCAAGACCAGGCCGTCCCAGAGCTGGGACATCTACTGCGGCTCCTCGAGATGGAGTTTTTATGACAACTCAACAACTTCTTGAGTTAGTGACGAATGCCCAAGCAGCTGGAGTTAACCCGGAACCTACTCACCCAAAGTCGGGATTTGCACGGTTGTGCAGCGATTACACCAATTTGGGTGGGAAGCCCTTCAAAGGTTCCGAACCAATTATCGAGGTTCAAGCTTGGTTAAAATCATGTGATCGAATCTTCTCTCGCATGAACCTTGTCGATCTGCACCGAGTTCAAGTGGCTTCCAGTATGCTCCAAGAGAGAGCATTGGATTGGTATGAACTTCTCACTTCCGAAATTAATGAAGCGGACCTCACTTGGGAGCACTTCCGAGAACGCTTCGAATCGAAATTCGTACCCGAGGCTGAAAAGGTAACATTGGCTCGGCGATTTATTGACCTTGTTCAAGGTCAGGCTTCTGTGGCGGATTACGTCGCATCATTCGAATCCCTTTCCAAATATGGGGTCGAATATATAAATACTCCACTGAAGAAGAACCAGAGGTTCGTTTACGGCTTAAACAAAAGCCTCAAGAAGCCACTACTTTTGAAGTTAGAAGTTTCTTTCGACCAAATTGTAGATATCGCTCTTCGCCTTGAAGAGGCTGATAGAGAAAGTGATGTTGAAGTAGTAGCTTCCAAACCCAGTTTTGACAACAAAAAGAGGCCCAACAAATTTAAAGGTCCTTACCCGAACAAAAAGGGTAAACAAGCAGCTCCTACTGCAAAGACATTTCCCTCTAGTGATGGGAAATGCTATAACTGTGGTGTTAGGGGACATTTTTCGGACAAGTGTCCAAAGCCTCGCTCTTGCCGCTACTGTAAAAGCCCAGATCATTTTATGCACCAATGCAAAAGGCTTCAACAGAAGGAGGGAAAGCTTAATGTGGCTCAAGCCCCTGGTAACACATCTGGCCGTCAAGGTATGTCACATTCTGTTCTTGATGGCATTATATTATTTCATGATCAACCAATTAGAGTTCTCTTTGATACGGGTGCATCCCATTCTTTTATATCAAAAGAACTTGTCGATACTTTTTCTTTAAGTGTTACTGCTTTAATGACTTCATTAAGAATTGCGAATCCGGTTGGTGGATCCGCAACTCTTAGTTTACTTTGTAAAGACGTAGAGATTATTTTATGTGATTTTTCTTTCCTAGCCGATTTGCATGTCATGCGTTACTTAGGCTTTGGAATGATTTTGGGTATGGATTGGCTTACTCGTTATGAAGCTCATATCCTATGTCCTGAGCGGACTATTTGTCTCCGTCATCCGCAATCTGTTAATCAGATTTCTATTATTCTTAAAGATTCGGATTCCGCTTTAGTTGCATCATTATATTCTTTAAATCCTCGTGACGATGACAATGATGATGAGGAGGATGTCATTTCTCGTATTCGCATCGTTCGTGAATTTTCCGACATCTTCGAGCCCGTTTTAGGATTACCACCTAAACGAGCAATTGAGTTCAAAATTAACCTTTTACCTGGAGCTCAACCAATTACCCGTCCTCCTTATCGCATGTCTAATAAGGAGAACGAAGAGATGCGCAAACAACTATCCGAGTTGGAGACGAAGCAACTTATTCGCTCTAGTTCCTCGCCTTGGGGAGCTTCAGCTATTTTTGTAAGTAAGTCCGATGGTACACTTAGGCTTTGCGTCGACTACCGCAAGCTTAATGATCTTACTATTAAGAATAAATATCCTTTACCTCGGATTGATGATCTGTTTGATCAACTTAGTGGTGCTAGAGTCTTTTCACAACTGGACTTGGCTACTGGTTTCCATCAGCTTCGTATTGCAGAGGATAGTATTCCTTTGACTTCGTTCCGTACGCGTTATGGATCTTATGAATGGCTAGTTATGCCATTCGGTTTAACGAATGCTCCGGCTTATTTCGTTGACCTTATGAATAGAGTTTTCAAAGATTTTCTCGATCGGTTTGTTCTCATCTTTATTGATGATATTCTTGTGTATTCTAAAACCGAGGAGGAACACGAAAAGCACCTTCGAATTGTATTGGAAACTCTTAGGAGCAATCAACTAAAAGCAAAATTTTCTAAATGCCATTTTTGGCAATCTAGTGTGAAGTTTCTCGGTCATATTATTTCTGAATCCGGAATATCCGTGGATCCTTCAAAGATTGAAGCGATTCAAAATTGGAAGAGACCGGAGAGCGTGACTGAAATCCGTAGTTTTCTCGGATTGGCTGGTTATTACCGCCGTTTTATAAAAGACTTTTCTAAGATTGCCGTTCCTCTTACTGGCTTAACAAAGAAAGGTGTTAAATACATTTGGTCGGACAAATGTGAAACTTCTTTTCAGAAATTAAAAGAACTCCTTTCTGATGCTCCTATTCTTATTATTCCCGAAGGGAATCAAGACTTTGTCGTTTATACCGATGCTAGTCGCGTTGGTTTAGGTGCCGTTCTTATGCAAAAAGAACGTGTTATTGCTTATGCTTCTAGGCAATTGAAGCCGGCTGAGACTAGATATGCCACACACGATTTAGAACTCGCGGCTATCGTTTTCGCCCTTCGAATTTGGCGACATTATCTTTTGGGAGAAAAGTTTATTCTTTATACCGATCATAAGTCTTTGAAATATTTGTTTTCTCAAAAGGAACTTAATTTGCGTCAGCAGCGTTGGCTCGAATTTCTTGCCTCTTATGATCTTGACATTCTTTATACTCCCGGAAAGGGGAATCGAGTTGCCGACGCACTTAGTCGAAAACAACAAGCGGTTGTTTCCATGATGATATCTGAATGGAACGATCTCGAACTTTTATCCACTTGTGAAATTCGAGATCGCATTTCCAATTTGTGTTCATCTCTTGTTTTATGTAGCCTTGAGGCTCGTCCTTCTTTATTAGACCGCATTCATGAAGCTCAACAGCTAGATCCTGAATTGGCTTTGCTTGGCCAAAATCTTAAGGATAAAACCGATATTGAAGGTTTGAAAGACTTTGATATCGACTCTCGTGGCGGCATTCGAAAATTTGGTAGACTTATCGTACCAAATATTAGTGATCTTCGTAGAGACGTTCTAGAAGATTCTCATCGTTCCAAGTATTCCATTCATCCCGGTAGCAGTAAAATGTACGCTGATATGAAGCGACTTTATTATTGGGAGGGAATGAAATCTGATATCGCTAACTTTGTTAAGTGTTGCATGACTTGCCAACTTGTTAAGGCTGAACATCAAAGGCCAGGTGGGTTATTGCAACCATTGGAAATTCCAGTATGGAAGTGGGATCAAATTTCCATGGATTTTATAGATGGCCTTCCCCGTTCTCGTTCGGGTCATAATAGCTTATGGGTGATTGTTGATAGACTTACTAAGTCTGCCCATTTTATTCCTGTTCGGTCGAACCGAACCGTTCCTCTTCTGGCCAAACTTTTTATTAAAGAAATTGTTAAACTGCATGGAGTTCCTTCTTCCATTGTTAGTGATCGGGATCCGTTGTTTACTAGTGGATTCTGGAAGAGTCTTCAAAAAGCTTTGGGAACGAAGCTTAATTTTAGCACCGCTTATCACCCCCAGTCCGATGGACAAACTGAGCGTGTGAATCAAACACTTGAAGATCTTCTTCGTGCTTGTGTCCTTGACTTTGGTGGAAGCTGGGAAGATCATATTTCACTTGTTGAGTTTTCCTATAATAACAGCTTCCAATCTAGTATTGGTATGGCTCCTTTTGAGGCACTCTATGGAAGGCCATGCCGATCTCCTTCTTGTTGGCTTGAGGCCGGTGAGAAACTGGTTTTAGGACCAGACTTTATTCGAGATTCCACAGAAAAGATTGAACTTATTCGACATAGGATGAGAGAAGCCCAGAGTAGACAAAAATCCTATGCCGACAACCGAAGAAGGAAATTAGAATTTTCTGTTGGTGATCTTGTATTTATTCGTGTTTCCCCAATGAAGGGTGTTGTACGTTTCAGTCGATCGGGAAAGTTAGCGCCTCGATATATTGGGCCATTTCCTATCACCGAGCGTATTGGTTCCATGGCTTACCGCCTTTCATTACCGGCTCAGTTTTCTGCTATGCATGACGTGTTTCACGTTTCTCAATTACGGAAGTGCCTTCGGGATTCCGATTCTACTCTTGAGCCCGGTGTTGTGGAAGAGATTGAAGTTTCACCTAATTTAACTTATGAGCAGCATCCTGTTCGAATTATTGCTTCGGAGATCAAACGGCTTCGAAATAAAGATGTTCCGCTTGTTAAAGTTCAATGGTCCTCAAATCCTAAGGATTGCTCTTGGGAAACTAGAGAATTCATCGAGCGTACACATCCGGAATTACTTTCTCATGCTCTTTGAGGTAAACTTTTTAATTCCAATTTCTTTTGTGTTAATCTGCATTTTGGTTGTTACTTTTTTATTTCCACCATATATATTGCGAGGACGCAATTTCTTTAAGGAGGGGAGTCTGTAACAACCCGCATATCTATCGATTTTATATTTAAATATTTTATCGTTAGTCGGATGTTAGTCCGAAAAGCTACTTTTTGCATACGGTCAAATTAGGACTCGAGACCACCCCCATTGAGTTCAAAATGACGTTTGCGATCTTTTTGAGTGTAAACTTCGATATGTTTGGAGATAGTGAAATTTTCGTCACTTTTCCCGCTTGAGACTTTGGTTTGGACTGCACTTCCTTAGTTCAGCCCAACCCCCTTCCTCACTTCATTCACCCTTTGTTTTAACATTCAAGCTTCATCAAAAATGGTGGTGGGAAGTGGAAATTAAAACTCCAAACTCCAATTCTATTGCAAATCCGTGATTCAACTCCAAATTCAAGTAGAAGATAGTGGATTCAAGCTTAGGATTGCTTCTCCTTGCTTTCAATCTCCATCTTCATCAATTTCGTGGAAAAGGTGAGATTTTTGATCTCACATCTTGCCTATATCTATCTTGGACTGTTGGGAATGGTTCCCTATCATTTTAGCATCAGCATTTGCATTTGGTTTGGATTGGATTGGTGAAAAACCCAAAATTCTAGTGTTTTTGGTGAAAAACTGCACTTAGGTCGTTTCTGCCTTCGCTAGGTCGTTCGCGAGATAAGCCTAAGTCGTAGGTCGTTCGTGTCGAAAAGCCACACGGAGCATAAGTCGTTCTGGCCATTTTTAGCTCGTTCGGAGTTAGGTCGCACGTCCTTAAGTCGTATTCGCCCTTAAGTCGTAGGTCGTTGCCGACCTATAATCTCCAGGAAAAAGGCATAAGTCGTTCAGGAGCTAAGTGTTAGGTCGTTCGCGAGTTAACTCCTTGAGTCGTTCAAAGCTTAAGTCGTTAGGTCGCGTGCCTTGCTAATTCGTTAGGTCGCATGCCAGTTAAGTCGTTAGGTCGCGTGCCTAGCCAAGTTGTTAGGTCGTAAGACCTTAAGTCGTGCACCTTTAAGTCGAAGCATTTTAGGTCGCTTCCCCTGGACCTCGTGAGGTCGTTCACCTCTAGGTCGCGTGCCTTTAGGTCGCAAGCCTTTAGGTCGCGTATCCTTAGGTCGCCAGTTTTAGGTCGCTGGTTCCCATGCCTCTTAAGTCGCTCGACTTTTGTTAAGTCGTAGGTCGTTGCCGACCTATAACTCCCCAGGCAAACTTTAAGTCGCGAGTCTTAGGTCGCGAACCATGTTAGGTCGCGTACCCTTAGGTCGCGAATCACCTTAGGTCGCGCCTCACTGTTAGGTCGCGCACTTCGATAGGTCGCTCGCATTTAGGTCGCAGACCTTAGGTCGCTCGCGAGTTAGTACTTGGTCGTTTGACCTGTTTTTCCCCTAGGTCGTTCGCGAGTTAGTACTTGGTCGTTTGACCGGTTTGGCTTCTAGAGACAGCTTGCCTTCACTAAGTCGTACCGTGACGGGGCGCTGCCCCGCACCCCGCCGTGGGCGCTGCCCCCTAGACCCCCGCGACCTGACCGGGCAGGTCGAACCCCGTATTACTCTGCGTAGGCAATCTCATCTGAAAAACATTTATCAGAATTTCTACTTTGATGGTTTTGGGATTGATTTCATTAGACTTTACTCACGTCTTCGAACGTGAATTGATTTGTTTCTACAATCGTTTCATGACTTGTCACTTTAAAGATATATGAAGGTTTCAATACTAATAGTAAATATCAAAACTCTTTCATCAAGCGATTTCAACACTATTTTAAATATCAAAAGTTCGTTTTCTCAAACCGATTTTCAATCTACTAGTATATACAAGCCTTTACTTCACTCGAATGAGAAATCGACTTAAACGACTTAGTAAAACGAGTGGTATGAAACGCTTGCGTTCACTTCGTCGGTTAGCTCTTGGACTTGTTCGATTGAACACTTTTGTGACAATTTCCTAGTGAAGATCTACAGTTTGTTCGTAAATATTTAAGTTAAGCAAGTGGTTATGGGACATGAAGCTAAACTCATATATTTACTAGCTTAGTGTGATTGACACTCCTTTATGATTGATGATGATCATTTTATGGTTTAGACTAGCAAATGTGCGATGTCTCTTCGTCCGTGTGTCGGACTTGCCTTCGGGCCATCCGTGTGTTCGGAAAATTTAAATGGATAGCTTCCATGAGATAACTTCTCGTCCGTGTGTCGGACTTCCCCCTTTTAGTGATTTCTGGATTTCGTGTGTTGATTTCTGGGATTTGTTCTGGATTTCGTGTGTTGATTTCTGGATTTAGTGCTTCACCAACTTTTGTGGTTTTCACTGATATGATATCAGTTTTTGTATATTGGTGAATTTGTGTGTCATTACCCTTTTTATGTGTTTGGATCTTTGAGAAGATTCTTGTGACATTGATTAATCCCTTGTTGATTATCATTTACATACTTATAGTAGTATGCCATCATGGTTATTATATGTTTATGCCATACCTTTTATCCTATATCATGTCATCTGATATTTATAGTTAGACTGATCCGTTTATTATTTTCTTATAAATAATACTCGGGTCAGACCGAGATGTTACAGGTGCTTCTGCTTGACTTCTCTTCTGGATTACTCTGACTTTTGGCTAACTACATAGATTGTAGTTTTTGGTTGTACACCTTTGAGATATAGACTCTATGTTTTGTACTTATTCTTTTGTATAGCACGCGATGCTATTCTTTTGTATTATAGTGGATCTTTCCGACCACTACTCTGATGTACACTTTCATGTGTTATATATTTATTCATATCTTCTTCCGCCTTTGTGATATGGATGTCTGTGACTGAATTCTGTTATGATTATTTCTATGTTTGTTTCCGAAGAATATATATAGCCACCGTGTGATAGCTTTGTGTTTGTATCGGTATGTCGGATTTCCTCCTTAAAAGATATGCATTCTATTCAATCTGACGTATCGGTGCTCGCACAAAGAAGTTACATGGATGGTCGCTCCTCCACAGCCTTATTCTCCGTGCTAATTGACAGCACTACATCATAGTGTTCTTGGTTAGCGTGGGTATAGAGGTGGGGCGTCACACACTTTTTGTAACGACCCAGAATTTCAGTCATTCAAATTTCGAATATTTAATTTATATTAAATATTGAAAAGTGATTTTTATAGGTTAAATAACTTGAATTTCAAATATAGCAATGTATTTGATAACTGAATTGTTGAATTTAATATTGAAATTGTTTAAATAATTGAACCTTGAATTTTATGTGAATGAAAATGAGTTCAAAAGTTGATTTAAATTCTATTTGAATAAGAAGGAAGATAGTAAACTTTTAAATTTGATTTAAAAGCGATTTAATTGATTTTAGAAATTGCTCATTTTAATTAACGAGTAAAAAATAGCCTTCCGGGGCACAGTGTCGTATTTCAACGAAACCAGTTTCATTGTATTTGTTATAGTGAATAATTGTACACCGTCGAATTTCATAGCGATCAGACGTATCGTTTGGTCGTGCAAGTCCGAAATGCGTAGAAATTAATCAAAGGAATTTAAATTTAAAATAACTGGGTTTCAAAAGCTATCTTCTTTATATGATGCGATTGGGCCTCGAGACCTATTCCATTGTGTTCAGAATAGGGGTATAACATATAGAATGTCTGGCGGCACGTCTCGTTCGGAGTTCGAGATTTTCGGACGTTTAAAGTTGGATACTTTTGAATATAAAATATATACAACATATGTTAGCCATACTTCATCCCATACCCAAGGTACAGGCACCATACCCTTCCCCTTTATTTATAATTGCCGCGTTTACATTAGAAAGGAGGTTGCGTTATTTTCAAATTCAAAATGATAGCCATCGAACGGTCGTCATCGCATGGACCACTGGGGGCCGAGTTGGCCGAAGGTTCCAACATCAAAGTTGGGCGTCTTGAGGTAGCGAAGGAGATTGATAGCTGGATTGGGCCGTGATGGCCAGCGGTAGCAGCTGGGGGCTCACGATCATGAGCAGCGAATTATGGTTTGGTGAAAACGCGCGACGGCGCACGAGGCAGAGTGGTGGTGCACGAGGTGGCGACGGGCGCAGCGGCGCATGGTGGTGGTTGGTCAGAACGCGAACGGCGATTGAAAAAAAAATCATCGTTGCCTGGAACTGTAGCGAGAGGAAGAGGGAAAGTTGATTTAGGTTAAAGTTTAAATTATTTATTTTAGTTAATTAATTTAAATTATATCAAATGTTCATTTATCTGTATGGAACTTGTACGAGGTCCAAATTAAACGAGACGAGCGATGTTGCGATCGTATTGATGAAGGCTTCACTATGGAGTTGGATTGGATGAATTCAAAGCTAGTTGGAATTTTGGATTAAAATTGGATGTTCGTTCAATTTTAATTCAAAACGGAATGTTTTGGCGACTATTAAAATCAATGTGAGTTAATCTCACATTTTTGTTCAATCAGAGAATTTATATAGTCAATAAATATTATTTATTGGATGTTTGAATATTTAATTCTGATCGTTATTAATTGTTTGGATAACATACTAATTATTATTAGTTGGATTGGATATATTCCTGCCTATTGGAGCAGATGAGACCCTATTACGTTCCCGTGTAAGAGCGGATGACCCTTTGTATACGAATCTCGCCTCGAATGGTTGATTTATATTTTTATGATTATATATTGTATGTGATGTAGGGGGACAGGTTGGAGGGATCAGCATGATTCCTCACACTGTTGATTTTAATTTCATATATATGGTGATCTATGATTTGTTGAATGCCATATTGATGACATGCATATGATTTTGCTTAATTAGTGCTTTAGTAGCACTAGGCCTCATTTTGGTACTTTAAAATACTATAAAATAGTGATTTGATTTAAAGGGATTTCAAAGCGATTTTGCAAATTATATATGTTTTAAATAATTAGTCTTGAATTATTTGAAGGAGTAATTTATTTAAAAATATCAAAGGTATGATTTTTGGATATTATAAATTGATAGATTTATAAAATATTTTAAATAAAGATTTTTGAACTATAAAATAAAGTTTTTTGAAAATCTTATAATAAGTCCGTCCTTTATAATGAAGGGATACGGTTAAAAGGAAATTAGAAATATTTTTACACTAATATTTATTAACCATTTTAGACAAAGTAATATATATATATATATATATCTATATGTGTACATATATGAAATATTTATTACAAATGTGAGATTTTGTAAATATAATGTTGGAGATGTTTCATCCGGTCTCCCCGAACCAGACATGCCGGACCACCCAAAAGCCTCCCACCGAATCAAAGCCTTCCTAACTCCCACCGAATCAAAGCCTTCCTAACTCCAACCGGACCAACCCATTGCCGGTCCAAATCTCCTGCCGAACCAACTCATTGCCGGACCAAGCCTCGCCTCCAACCACCGAACCAACTCATTGCCGGACCAAGCCTCGCCTCCAACCACCGAACCAACTCATTGCCGGACCAAGCCTCGCCTCCAACCACCGAACCAAAGTCCTATCAGGCCAGATTGTAGCAGCCCAGGCCCACCAGCTGCTATATACCTCCAAGACCCCTACCCCCAGCCTCACTCTATAAATAGAGGGGCAGGGGTACAGCAATGGGGGACAAGTTTGAGAGCTCAAGCACGGAAGGAACTTTCAAACAACTTTCTTTTACTTATATCAAAGCTTTTGTACTTGTAATCAGAATAACTGAAGAGAAATAACATATAAAGTGGACGTAGGCACATTCTGGCTGAACCACTATAAATCTGCGTGTCTTTTTACAGTTTAGCCCCTGTTTTTTACGTATTGGCATAAATCGCTCGAATCACTAAGAATCACATAAGATCTACTAAATCATACAACTTCGAGGTGTTTGTCCATTTTTTGTGCAAACATTTTTGGTGCTTTCACTGAGAATCAGAAGCTCGAAGCTTCAGCTTCATCCACTTAACAAGTTTTCCTAACAGCATTGTCCGCCACTTGGAAAACATGCCTCCCAAACAGAGAAGAGATGTTAGCAAAGGAAAGAACATCGCATCCAGCAGTCTTCCAGATCCAGCTGTCACGAATCAAGTAGATCGTCCTCCTCCAACAACAGTAACCAATGAAGAACAGGCTAACCCAACTACTCCTGCCACAGAACAGCCTGCAGCAATTACTAGAGCAGATCTGGACAGAGTTGTGGTTGAAGTAACTAACCGCTTCACGTCCCAGCAGGAAGCCTTGGTGGACCATCTCATGTCACGCTTAAGGGACGCTGAAGAATCCAACCGCAACACTGAATCATGGGGCGAGTCCCAGTCTGGAGAATCTCAGAGACAACAAAGATCTCCCTTCTTCGAAGGAGCTAACGGCAGAAGTAGCCGTGGTAGGAGCCGAGACCGAGCACAGCCCGAAGTTAGGCCTGAGGAAACGTTTGGTACCGAACCCAACAGGGAAGGTACCGGGCGAAGGTCAACTGTAGCTGAGCCTGTCATGCTGCCTAACCACAGAAACGCCAGTGAACGGGGCCGAGCTAGAGTCCAGCCCGAAGTTGGACCCGAGGAAGTGCTCAGATCAGAACCCAACAGGGGGAGGTCAAGGCAAGGGCCAACTGTAGCTGACCCAAGCATGCTCCCAGAAGATCAAAGGCAGCCACTGGAAAATATAAGGAATGATAGACGATACCATCCCTACAGGTCATCTGGACGGAATCAATCCCACAGAACAGAACCAAACTCATTTCTGTCTACTCCAAGTTCCGATGAAAGGATGGCACGCTTATTCAGAGAGTGTGTCCAACGGGAGCAAAGAAATCGAGGGATAGGCGCTAGGGTAACCAGTCCTTTCGCCCGCAATATCGAAATTGCTATCACCCCCCGAGAATGGAAGATGCCAACAATGGAACCCTACAAAGGAACCTCCGATCCCGTTGTACACTTACAAAGGTACACGCAGCATATGCTCATGAGTGGAGCAACAGAGGGAGTACTGTGCAAATGCTTTCCGCTCTTCTTAGCAGATCTTGCTACCTCCTGGTTCTGTCATCTACCCCAAGGATCCATCAGCTCGTGGGAAATGTTGAAAGAAAAATTTATCAGTCAGTTCCGCATTCATGTGGAGCAACCTAAGGACGCTTATTCCTTGTCCAGCGTCAAACAGAAACCTGGAGAAAAGCTGCAGCAATACCTAACCAGATTCAACGCCGCAGCAGCCGCAGTCCAAGATGCCGATGAAAAGCTTATCCTAATGGCCCTCTGCAGTGGTGTGCATCCGGACACTAAATTTGCTAGAAGGTTGACAAAAGAAAAGCCAGCTACTTTACCCGATTTCTTCCATGAAGCCGGGAAATACATGAGGCTTGAGGATGCTACCGTTGAGGGGCAGTCAGGACAGCAAAATAAGACAACCCATGGCAACGCCCCTGCTGTGGCAAGGGACGTTCGAAGAACTGATTCCAGAGACAATGCTGGGGGCAAGAAGGGAGAAAAGCGCCTATATCGGCCAGGGCCAAGATTCTACACTTACACTCCTTTGAACGAGACCGTCGAAAATATCTTCCTTGCCACCCAAGGCGAAGTTAGGTACAAACGCCCATCGTACAAGAAGGAATCAGATAACGCACAGAAGTCTGGAAAATTCTGCCGCTTCCACGAATCTCACGGGCATGATACCAACGAATGCCATCATCTCCGAGATCTGATTGAGGAACACATCAGAAGAAAGAAACTAGAACGTTATGTAAAAGGTCAGGACAGGACCCCAGCTCCTGCCAATGAAAACCCAAGGCTACCCTCCCCGGGGGCCGATAGGGGGAACCGCAACGCTAGCAGCTCTAGTCAGGAAAAGATAGTGGTCCATACCATCTCAGGAGGGCCACACATCGCAGACAGAAGCTGGAAAGAGATGGAAAGATACGGAAAGTCGCTTAGAGACAATAAAGACTATGTCAATTCGGTTATAGAAGAGCGCCACCCGAAGCGGAAAGAAAGTAATGACATCACGTTCGGTAAGCGTGACCTAGAAGGAAGGCAGTACCCTCACATGGATCCCATGGTCATCTCTGCCCGACTTGGTCCCGCCGAAGTCTACCGAATCCTGGTAGACACTGGAAGCTCGGTGAACATCCTGTTCAAACACGCATTCGACAAAATGAAGCTATCAATGAAGGATGTATCCCCCTGCGATAAACCACTACACGGCTTCACTGGAGACGCGAAGATGCCCCTCGGGCAACTGGACCTTTTTGTTGAGATTGGAAGCCATCCCCGCTCTGCTGTACGGAAACAAACATTTGTGCTAATAGAAAATCAGTCAGCCTACAACGCCTTCTTGGGAAGGCCATCCTTGTCTGACTTCCAAGTTGTCTTAGCCCCATGGTGCCTAAAGATGAAATTCCCAACGGACAATGGAGTAGGGGAAGTGGAAGGAGATCAGGACGTTGCTCGAGACTGCTATGTGACTGAACTTCGCAACAACCACAGGAAGGATAAAGGGAAGGGTGTAGAGATTGCCCTCTGCACAAAAAGTCTAGAAGCGTAGCAATTAAAGAAAGCCCCTCCTCTCCGATATACCAGCGACCCTTTCAATGAATTAGATCCTAGGGACAAAGAGGAGGAGGCCACCGCCGAGCCTGCAGAGGCTATGGAATTTATATCTGTAGACAGACACGACTCAAGTAGACTGCTGAAAATTGGGTCCCAACTAAAAACCGAGTTGAAGGAACAACTCATCGATTTTCTCCGCCACAACTTGGATGTATTTGCTTGGTCACACGCTGACATGACCGGAATCTCCCCCGACATAGCATGCCACGTATTAAACATTGATCCTACCAAGGCGCCTGTAAAGCAAAGAAAGAGAAGTATGGGGGCAGAGCGATCAGCAGCCCTCGATGAAGAAGTAAAGAATCTACTCGCCAATGACTTCATACGAGAAGCTATCTACCCGGAATGGATCGCAAACCCGGTGCTGGTAAAAAAGGCTAATGGGAAGTGGCGAACCTGCATTGACTTTTCCAACCTAAATGATGCCTGCCCAAAGGATTGCTTCCCACTTCCCAGAATCGACCAACTTGTAGACAGCACAGCCGGGCACGAACTCCTATCCTTTATGGATGCATACTCAGGATATAACCAAATTCCTATGCATGCTCCCGACCAAGACCACACTAGTTTTATCACCGACCGGGGCTTGTACTGCTATAAGGTAATGCCTTTCGGACTTAAAAATGCAGGAGCCACCTACCAGCGCCTCGTCAACAAGATGTTTGCAGGGCTGATAGGACAAACTATGGAAGTATATGTGGATGACATGCTAGTAAAGTCAAGGAAAGACATAGATCACGTGAGCCACCTAGGCAAGATGTTTCAAGTACTTCGACAATTTGGAATGAAGTTGAATACGCTAAAATGCTCCTTCGGAGTGTCATCTGGAAAGTTCTTAGGATTCATCGTTCATGCCAGAGGGATAGAAGCAAACCCTGAACAAGTCCGAGCGCTAAGGGATATCAAGATACCTTCCACTCGGAAGGAAATGCAAAGTTTGAACGAAAAAGTGGCCGCTCTAAGCCGATTCATCTCCAAGGCGACGGACAAGTGCGTCCCCTTTTTTGAAGCTCTAAAGAAAGACAAGGGAAAGTTCGAATGGACTGACGAATGCCTGACTGCTTTCCTTCACTTAATCGAACACCTCCAGAAACCACCGGTGCTCTCAACTCCAAGCGAAGGAGAAGAATTATACCTATACCTCGCTGTGTCATCCCACGCCCTAAGCGCCGCCTTGGTAAGGGAAGATAACCGCACGCAGCGGCCAGTTTACTTCGTCAGCAAAAGGTTTACTGGGGCAGAAGTCAGATATCCTAAGCTTGAAAAGCTAGCATACTGTTTACTTATCGCATCATGGAAGCTGCGTCACTACTTCCAGTCCCATTCCATCAAAGTTCTGACCGATCAACCACTGAGGCAGGTACTCCATCGCCCCGACACTTCTGGGCGACTACTTAAATGGAGCATTGAACTGAGTCAGTATGATATCACCTATCACCCTCGCACCGCCATCAAGGGACAGGCCATGGCTGACTTCATCGCAGAATTCACTACCAACGAAGATAAGGAGCAATTGGAAATAACAGGAGACATCAAATGGAATCTCTTTGTGGATGGCGCGTCGAACGAACAGGGCTCGGGGGCAGGTGTTGTAATAATCACTCCCAGGGGAAATAAACTGCACTATGCTATAAGGTTGGAGTTCGCTGCCACCAACAACGATGCAGAATATGAAGCAGTGATAGCCGGACTAGAAATTGCCATCGAGATCGGAGCCAATTCTTTGTGTCTTCACAGCGATTCTCAGCTTATTGTTAATCAAATACTAGGGGAATTCCAAGCTCGAGAAGAACGACTCATAGTATATCTAAAGAAGACCAAATTACTTCTCAGCCGATTGGACCACTACTTAGTCAAACACATCCCTCGGGAGGAGAACCGAGAGGCCGACGAATTAGCAAAGCAAGCAAGTGTGAGAGACATCACCATCTTCGGGGCAGTGACCATCTCAAAGCAAATGGCGCCAAGTTTTGAACAAGTGAATCTGATAACTGCAACCGAGGAAGCAACTTGGATGACTCCCATCCGAAACTACCTACAAAGTGGCACACTACCCGACGGGCGTAATGAAGTCAAGAAAATCTTGAGGAAAGCGTCCCGCTATACAATACAAGAAGACATCCTCTATCGGCGCGGTTTCTCTAACCCATTATTAAGGTGTGTCGCCGGAAGGGAAGCCAAGCAAATCTTATCCAACATCCATCAGGGGAGCTGTGGAGATCACACCGGAGGGCAAACATTAGCAAAAAAGATACTCCGATACGGATATTTCTGGCCCACCTTAAGCAAGGACGCCTTAGATTTCGTCAAGAGATGTGACAGATGCCAAAAATTTGATAAGATTCCACGGCTACCAACAACTGAGATTACTCAAATGACCAGCCCTTGGCCCTTCGCAATATGGGGAATTGACTTAATCGGCGAGCTACCGATGGGCCGAGGCGGGGCCAAATATGCTATAGTGGCAGTTGATTATTTCACCAAATGGGTGGAAGCAGAACCTCTGAATAAAGTATCTTCAGCAAAAGTTATTAACTTCTTGATCAAAAATGTTCTGTGTAGGTATGGAGTCCCACTCAAAATCATATCAGACAATGGACTTCAGTTTGACAGCGAGGAATTCGCCAACTGGTGCCGAGAGCACGGAATTCATAAAAGCTTCTCATCCGTAGCGTATCCCCAGGCAAACGGACAAGTCGAAGCAGTCAACAAAATTCTGAAGACTCTGATCAAAAAGAAGCTCGAAAAGTCAAAGGGCGCTTGGGTGGACGAACTCCCTACGGCACTGTGGGCTTACCGCACATCTTTCAGAACATCAACGGGGCACACTCCTTTCTCTTTGGCTTACGGATCGGAGGCTATGCTCCCGGTTGAAACCATTGTGCCTTCCCACCGTAGGATCCACTATAACCCAGAAGAGAATGAAGAGCTCCTCAACATGTCTTTGGATCTAGTCGAGGAAAGAAGAAATGATGCAGTCCTTAAAGCAGCAGCCCACAAACAAAAAGTGGCGGCACACTACAACTCCAAAGTCAAGCATCGTACCTTACAGGAAGGGGATCTTGTCCTCAAGCGAATCTTCCCTCGCCCCGGAGCACTAGACCCAATCTGGGATGGACCATATGTAATTCATAAAGATCTCCACAACGGAGCCTATATTTTGTCAACAGTGGACGGAGAGGTGTTCCAGAGGGCATGGAACATCCAACACCTCCGTCAATACTTTTCTTAACTTGTATTGCCCATATGAAGTGAATTAACAAAGAGAATCAGTAGACGTAGGCATTTTCGTGCCGAACCACTTTAAAAAACCTTGTCTCTTTTTTAACTTGTTCCTTTGTATCTTGGCTGCTTGTTAACTTTATCCTTTTCTGTTGAACAAAATCCTGAGTATATAGCATTTCTATTCAAAGCACTCCACAACGCAACTTCACCTGGACAAGACCCAACAGGTACTATGCGAATCTATGCCCTCGCCAATGAGACACTTTTGCTCCAGCATCCCTCTGCTGCGGGTTAACTCATTGCTCGCGACGGCCCTTAAAGCCAACTGTAATGAGCCGATTATAAGCCACCGAGAAGGCCGACTATAGCCGAGGCAGCTCATTACGGCGTTAGGGTCGCCGGCAACTGTGAACCGACTATAAGCCCCAACATAAGGTGTGGCCAGCCAGGGGCAGTTCACAGTTGACGATCGGCACCCACGCTAGCCGGCCACAGTAAATCGAATAATACCCACGATTACGGGCCATAATGGCCCGGGTAGTTACTGTGCGTGATCTCGGCTCCGATGTGTCTTAAGTGCGGCTGTGGTAAAAAAGAATTAACTCCCCGCGGAGGCGAAAGATGGGTGACGAATGTCTCCAAGACCCACAGCTAGGGAAAGTGACTACAAAACCCGTTTGCCACGAACTTAAGCACATCGAAGGCCTTCCGTGATTGGAAGTTTTACCTTTTCACGTATTTCAATTTTACTTAAAAAGCTTTTTCCCTATCCCCTATAACAATCCCTAAAGTACATGATACAGAGTAGGAGATACTCGCCAATGGGTGTAGGGACTCACAGTGGCAGGACATTCGACTACATTCCATGCTCGGTCATACAAGATATTCAAGACTGCCATCTACGATTAAAACATGAAAGGCGGTATTTTCTTCTTTTATGTACAAATACATGACTATAATTTGTTCACACCACACGCTAATATTGCAAGTCATGAAATTATGATTTAGAACCAGAATCTAACATCAAACACAATTTCATTACAAGAATATACATAGCTATATTTCTCATACGATATGCCAAAATAACAGCAAACATTCAAAAGACGACAAAATCAGCTTAAGTTAAAGAATTACACGTTAAAAATAAGACTATTTATTACAAGTGGCAAAATATCACAACCTAAAGGCTACGTTACTATTTTTCGACTAACATATACAACACTGTCGAATCCACAAAAGGAGTTTTTCCAGGTATAATCAAGGAGCCGGCTGCAGTGGAGCTTTATCCTTGCCCTGTTGACCCCCTGTCCAGTCAAAAAAAAAGGGGGACTCATTAGCAATAAGCAACCAAGTTGATGGAGAAACTAAAAAGGGAGACTTACCAGCGCCTGCTTCCTGACTATCCTGATCGTCATCCTCTACCTGCACGCCTACCTCCTCAGCGGCAAGCAACCGCATACCTTCCTTCACCGCCACCTTCTCCTCCTTGGCAAACTGGGCAGTGACCGCGTCCATGCTGAAGGCCACGCCACCATCTTTATCCGCATCGGCCTTGGCCTCCTCTAGAGCCCGAAGATAGATCTTAGCCATGATCCTGGGATAATCATCCATCCAGGATAGGTTGCCCTGCTTCCAGGTTCGGAAGTACATGTCCTGAAGCATTTCGTCCACCATCCCCTCATTCTCCTCAAACTCCCTCATCCGGGCCTCGGAAGCCAACAACCTCCCAACGGCGGCATCTCTCTCCGATCGGTATCTCGAGCAGTCGGCTAGAAGGGATCCCCGCATTGCCTCCATCTCCTCCCTCAACTTGGCTTGAGCAAGCTCTGCAGCCTCAAGTTTCCCGAACAATTCATCCACCTGCTCAAGATCCGCTTTCCGAACCTCATCCACCGTGGCAATAGCCATGTCAATCCGTTCTTTGCAAGTAGCTTCCATTTTCCGCAATTCGGCCTGACTGGCCTCTTCCATGGTTTTCCTTAATCGTCCAGTAGCAGCCTCATGCTGAGAAATCTGAATAGCCTGATCCGCAAGCTGTTTGGCCTGATCCGAAACCACCAATCGAAGTCGGGTATTGGCGCTCCCAATCTCCTCTCCGGCCTTAACCAGCCGGGCATGATGCCCCATCAGCTTCTTAGTCTCCTCCGCCACCCAATCAATATTAGCCTTGGCCTCGTCTCCCATAGTGATTATACGAGTAGTGAGTAAATCGAGATCTAAGGACTTAGCTTCATCAAGTACTCGTACCATGGGATTGCGGGGGAGAAGGTGTTCACCGGTGACTTCGTCAAAGGTAGTATCATGAGAGCTTGGATCCAGATCAGGATGACCCGCAAATGGATTACGAGCCAAGTCAGGACGGTCGATATGAGTAACAGAAGGGTTTCCGGACGGGTGCGGAGAAGGTGCAAACTCGCTATCCTCCTCCGTGATATCATGAAGAGGCTGAGCCGGGAACTGAGGACCAGGCGAAGGTTCGGATAAAGGACGACTCCTCTTTCTCTGCTGAATACCCTCTTCAATAACTCCGAGAAGAGGACGGTAGCCGACTACATCCCCGGAGCGGTGGGTCGAAGGCTTCGGCTTGACAGAAGTTTTGGAAAGCTTGTACTGTTCAAGCCTGTGCCGAAAATCTGAGGCTTTGACCGTTTTACCTGCTCCTGATATGAAGAAAAAGTGTCACAAGCATATATTGTTCTATACTTCGAGAAAACACGGCAAATTAAAAGGAGAGAAACACATCTGTGGTTGTACAAACCCTGGGGAGGAGTAGGATACTGCAATAGGTCCTGGATTTCATTCCAGGACGGGAGCGGGTCATAAAATATTCCTAAGTCCCTATCATTAGTGAAGCATGCAGTAGTCAAGAGTTCACCTTGAGTCGTCGGAGCCACCCTGGCTGGAATGGTCTGGGAAGACTCGCTTGCACCGGTCCCGGCCTTGTCCGCTTTCCCGGTTTTCTCTACCAAGGCCGGATCTTCGTCCAGCCCCTCGAAAGCCTGGTGGAACGCATCGTCCGTCCACTCCTGAATCTCGCCCGCTTGCCCAGGAAGCAAGGCCCCGATGCCATCGCCACCTTTATCACCTTCCCGACCATCTCCACCCTCGCCTCTTTCCTCCTCTATGTCTTCCTCCTCCCGGGTAAGTGGACAATTGTTGGGGGAGGGACCGTACGACTTCTTGAGTTTCTTACCTCCGACAGCTGGAGGTTTTGTGAAAGGTTTCCTCTTGCTACTCTCTACCGTAACACCTTCCTTGGTCTGAGCAGCCGCCCTCTCCTCCGCCGTTTCCCTCAGCTTAACTACTGACTGCTGTGGAAGGATTAAGTTATACTCCAGAAGAATCGCATTTCTGATCAAGAAGGCAGATGATCTATATTTCCCAAGAATAGCTTCTATCTCAGCCGCCGTCTGAACCAGGCGGTCAGTCTCCACAACCGCAAAGCCACCTGTCGCTAGCAAAAATGAGGAAGTATGAGAAAAAGCATCGCAATCATAATGGAAATTATAAGTAAAAGCATTCGACTTACATCCCGAAGTAAAGCGCTGAATTGAAACAGAGTCGTCCCTAACGAAGAACCATTCCCTCTTGAACATGCTGAATTTGGAATACAGATCCAAGACCGGCTTGAAGGTCACAGCTGACTCCAAGCTAATGTATGGGGACCCCTTCTTATAGCCCCTCAGGTTATATAGATACCGGATCTCTCGGTTGGAAGGAGCACGACCATACTTCCTCCGGAAAATGACGAAGAGGCTCACCAGTATAGCATAGGAGTTGGGTTGAAGCTGGAACGGGGCCACCTTAAGGTATGTGAGGAAGCTAGCTATCCAAGCGTTCAGAGGAGGGATGGCACCACACATGCAGTGGTATCTGCTGTAGGCGAAGTACCCTTCAGGAGGATCATACGGCATAACATCTCTCCCAGGAAATAGCAAGCGCGCCCTATCGATTCCAAAGGATCGGGAGATGACATCAAGCTGCTCCTCCTTGAGGGAACTAGGAAAACAATCGGGCGGGGAGTTCAGAAGTTCCTGAGGGCCGTACCCGTCCACTAGTGATTTCGGGGTTGGTCCGTGACGTTCTGGATTCGGCTGAGCTGGGGGCACGGCAGAGGAACCTCCTTCGCCCCCGGATTTCTTCTTGTCTGATCGAGTTTCCGCTTTGCGAGACATTATCTACAATACCGGAAAAACACATTGTTAGAACAGAAGATGTAAACAAGTATATAACGTCATTCACTAAAAACATATTCAGTATCATTTTTCATTCGGAATTCAAGATCCCTGAGTTCATCCGGTTACTCAAGTATAAAACTCATTCGGCATCCCAGTGTGAGAGTTCATTCAGTCAATCCAATCAATAGCTCATTCAGCATCTCAATGTGAGAATTCATTCGGTTAGTCAGGGGTCCAAAATTTCCGAGTTCATTCGGTAGCCTAGCCCTAGAAGTTCGTTCGGCAGAAAACAAGCTCACCTGATTCGGCAGTTCGAATGATTGATTCGGTTATCGCAGTTGGTAAGGAAATGTGAAGGTTAGAGACTCCTATTTATAAAGCAAGGTTTGATAGCCGGACCAGATGGATCGGTCCTCAGGCCGAATATAATGGCTCTGCTGGAACAAAGTGCGGCACCTATAAGCACGTGCCCCACTTTGGGGGGCAAGTGTTGGAGATGTTTCATCCGGTCTCCCCGAACCAGACATGCCGGACCATCCAAAAGCCTCCCACCGAATCAAAGCCTTCCTAACTCCCACCGAATCAAAGCCTTCCTAACTCCAACCGGACTAACCCATTGCCGATCCAAATCTCCTGCCGAACCAACTCATTGCCGGACCAAGCCTCGCCTCCAACCACCGAACCAACTCATTGCCGGACCAAGCCTCGCCTCCAACCACCGAACCAACTCATTGCCGGACCAAGCCTCGCCTCCAACCACCGAACCAAAGTCCTATCAGGCCAGATTGTAGCAGCCCAGGCCCACCAGCTGCTATATACCTCCAAGACCCCTACCCCCAGCCTCACTCTATAAATAGAGGGGCAGGGGTACAGCAATGGGGGACAAGTTTGAGAGCTCAAGCATGGAAGGAACTTTCAAACAACTTTCTTTTACTTATATCAAAGCTTTGTACTTGTAATCATAATAACTGAAGAGAAATAACATATAAAGTGGACGTAGGCACATTCTGGCTGAACCACTATAAATTTGCGTGTCTTTTTACAGTTTAGCCCCTGTTTTTTACGTATTGGCATAAATCGCTCGAATCACTAAGAATCACATAAGATCTACTAAATCATACAACTTCGAGGTGTTTGTCCATTTTTTGTGCAAACATATAATAATTTATAAAAGTAATATTTTACAAATGAAGTGAAGGTTTGTAAAATCTATTTTGTTAATAATAGTATGAATTTATAAATGGGGTTTATAAAATGAAGGGAACTATTATCATTTAATAAATTGGATAAATATATCAAACGGTGGATTTATTATAAGATTCGGAATGATAATTTAGAAATAGTTGACTCTATTTTAAAAATTGAAGGCGAGGATAAATTTGGAATGTTAAACGATATTTTATAAATAGAAAGGAGTTTATAAAGGAATTTATCCATATGGGAGTAACGTTAAAACAGACGGTGATTGATGTTTTAAATAAGATTTATGAATAAGTGAGATTCATAAAGGAAATAGATTTATAAATGGAGTTCATAAATAAATGGGTTTTATGAAAGGAGGTTTTTTTTATAAAATGGAAAGAGATTCTTAAATTTAGTTTTATAAATATGGGAATGGTTGGGTTGAAGATTTAAGTATGAATATTTAAATAGATTTGAAAGGTTAATTGTTAAATTATTGATATGGTTTGAAATTAATAACAATGATCATTAATAATATTTTGGTAATTTATCACTATTAATTGTATGGTAAAAAAATTAATGATTGTTTTATCCATAATGGTTTGAGTTATTAATTATCATTTTTAAGAGGTTAAAAATTAATAATAATTATTTATTTGTGATGGTTTTGATATTTATAAATAGAGTTTTGCAAATATACTTGGAATTTTATAAGAAGAGCTTATAAAATGGTTTAAAGATTTAAAGGGAAATTATTTACAAGGTAAAGAGGTTTATAAATAGATGGATATTTATAAACGAGTTTAGAAATGGATTTATAGATTTATAAAATGGAATTTGTAAATAATTATATGGTTTTATAAGGGTTTAGAAATGACTTGAGAAATAATTTATAAATGGTTTATAATGGTTTTAGAAATTTATAATGGAGTTTATAAATGATTTTAGAATTTGGTAAAAAGGAGACCTTTCTCAGTGTTTGGCAAATATACTTATGCCGATGAGATAAGTATATGGATATTTTCTAAGTATTGAAAATAGAAGTGTTTGTGAATATATCTTTGTAAAAGTATTTTGAGACAAGCATTTACAAGATGGTTTTAATTAATGAAAGATTAATTAAGGAGGCTTAGTGTTGCTTGGTGCTTAACCAAATATTGGTTTCCTATGAGATTAAATCCCTGATTAAATGTTTGTTATTCGATAGTTAAATAACCGACTATCGAAATTTGGACCCAAATATAACTTTGGAAATATCTAGGAGAAACACGTGAGTTATATGGCACAGTCATCTCCGATGATACTATACTGTGCGTGTAAATCTTGTTTCGCTCTTCTAGGACAATAACAAGGAAATCCGTCCACTAACGGTTATGAGGTGATCTCCGTTCTTATCTTTGACTGTTTATTTCCTAAAAAACCGGGGTTGAGTTTACCAGAAACTATCAAATGTTGTTTCGAAGAGACCGGGATCAGATTTGTTATCCAAAAACCACTTCGATCCAACTCAAGCATCCGAAGTGAAGACATCTTTAAGATGATGGAATTGGAGATGGAGTTCTCAAGCGTTTCGTTCAGTCCCAGGACAAACTTGTATAGATGAATGCTCATATTGCATTGGTTGCCTGGAGAGCAATATTAGCGTTCCAAGATGGTTTGCTAGGAGGAAATGGTAAGAGCGTAGCCTCTTCGAGCCTCACACCTGGGAAATGAATAAAGCAATGACATGCGGCATGGCTAAGTGGGTCGCATCCAAGTAGGGTATGATCATCCCAAGTCTAGAGAAATATTCATGTATGCTTCGGGATCCCATTGTGTGGTTGTTGATTGCAACCAAGGGGTGATCATATTCGGTGCTACTCGAGAAGGAGGTAGTGCTGGTCCTGAGTAGCAGAGGTACAACATGTTGTAGCCTCCCGTACATTTTATCTAGAGGTGTATGAATTCAGTGGGCAGACCCTTACCCTTTCATAGTTGGAATCCATTCTCCAATACGAGCCTTTGGTTTTGGTTGTAGAACCTAGTATGCTGGAATTTATGTAACAATTTCGGCTATGATTTTTAAGTATTTGTGTATTAGACACTATTATAATATCGAGGATTTCATATGAAACGTTTTGGTTATCGTAAGGTAAAAACCTATCCGTATTTATGTGCGGCGTGGTCTTACGAGATACTTTTGATTTTCGAAAGGTTTCTATAACTTTTAAAATCTAATTGGGTGTGTTTTTCGCACGCTGGTTTTCCAGACTGACTCGGGTGTTATTTTATTATAATGCTCAGGTCAGATCAAGCATATTACAGATTAGTTGGATTCATTGGAGCTCAGGAGACGAGTTGGAGGTCTTCAAGGCGTACACACATATATGTTTATTTTCCGTTGCTTTGTTGTTGAAATTATCGGCAATTATGAGGACAAGATGTTATAACTATCCAGGCTGATAATTGTGGTTGTTGTTGTACTCTGATGGATGTATGTATATAACAGTTTCTCTTTTGTAAAGATCATTGATATTATATTATATGTTGTTCTTCTGCGATTGTGAGATTCTATGTTGTTTTTAGTTTCTTTTTTCTTCTCTTCTTTCTTCTTTCTTTTCCTTAACTATTTGTCTTTTCTTTTAATTTGGGTTGGACATGTGTGGTTTATTGTCAGCTTGAATTGTATGGAAAAGCGGGTCGTTACACCTTTGAAATGTTCAAAAATTTTGCTAAACGAATAAAAAATTTAATGAATTTAAAAATAAAAAATATACGATGTGATCACGGAAGTGAATTTGAAAATGAAGTGTTTACAATTTTTGTAACAAAAAGGGAATCAGTCATAATTTTTTGTTTCCTCGAACACCACAAAAAAACGGTGTTGTAGAAAGGAAAAATCAAACTTTACAAGAATGTGCATGAACTCTACTAAATAATAGTAACTTACCAAAGAATTTTTGGATCGAAGCCGTTGCTACTGCTTGTTATGTATTAAATCATGTAACACTTAGACCAATGACTAAAAACACATGCTATGAAATATTTTTTAACAAGAAACCGAAAGTATCATATTTTCGTGTATTTAGGTCAAAATGCTTCATATTAAACGCTAAAGATTATATAGGAAAACTTGATTCTAAAGCTGGTGATGGAATTTTTGTTGGCTATTCAGATCGAAGCAAAGCATATAGAATCTTTAATAAATGAACAAATATTATAGAAGAAAGCCTTCATGTCTTATTTGAAGAATACTTTAAAGATAATACAAATAACGATGATGAAGATATTATAAATAAAACTAATATACCTATATATGAAAATAATAATAATAATAATGCCAATAACAATAATGATAATATGATAACATCATCACCAGAATATTAATAGACCATCCTATTAATAATATTATTGGAGATTTAAATACAAGAGTATCAACCAGAAAACAGTTAAATCAAATGAGTCATGCTGCAATTATATCAAATTTCGAACCGAAAAATTAAAAAGAAGCATCAAAAGATGATTTTTGGATTATTGCAATGCAAGAAGAACTTAATCAATTTAAAAGAAATGATGTTTGGGAACTTGTACCAAGACCAGACAATCAATATGTAATTGGAACGAAATGGGTGTTTAAAAATAAAGCAGATGAAAATGGAAATATTGTATGAAATAAAGCAAGATTAGTAGTTCAAGGATATAATCAAGAAGAAGGAATTGGTTATGACGAAACATTTGCTCCTATAGCACATATCGAAGCAATACGAACGTTACTGGCTTTGCATGTCATCATAATTTTAAACCTTTTCAAATGAACGCAAAAAGTGCATTTTTAAATGGATTTATAAAAGAAATAATGTATGTTGAACAACCTCCTTTATTTGTTCACGAGAAATATCCCGATAATGTATTTAAACTTAAAAGGCCTTATATGGATTAAAACAAGCACCTTGTGCTTGGTATGAAAGATTAAAAACTCATTTACAAAGTTTAGGTTTTCAAATTGTTAAATTGATTCCACTTTATTCATAAAACAAGAAAATAGTAAAATTTTAGCCGTACAAATATATGTTGACGACATTATATTTGGATCCACTGACGAAAAATTATGCACTGAATTTTCTAAAATAATGAAAGATGAATTTGAAATGTCACATATGAGAGAATTAAACTATTTCTTAGGATTACAAATAAGACAATTAGAAAATGGAATTTTTATAAATCAAGAAAAATACTGTCAAGATTTATTAAAACTTTTTGGAATGGAAAATATATCAAGTTAACCAACTCCACTAAGTAGTACTCTACATTTAGATAAAGATGAAAATGGAAAAGATTTCGACCAAAAATTATATATAATAGGATCTCTGTTATACTTAACAGCTCGCAGACCAGATATTATGATGAGTGCATGTTTATGTACTTGGTTTCAAGCACAACCGAAAGAATCACATCATCGAGCGGTAAAATGAATCTTAAGATATTTAACAAATACTAGAGATTACGGACTTTATTAGCCAAAAGGAAGCTCGTTCGAACTCGTGTCATATAAAAATAAAAAAATAAAAATTATATATAAAAAAAATATATAAAAAGTATAAAAAAATATAATAAAAAATAATAAAATATATAAAAAGAATAAAAAAATAAGATTAAAAAAAAATATTTAAAAATAAAAATTGATTTTTAAAATTAATCATATTAATCAATTATTTAATAATCCCTAATTAATGATCTCTCATTAATTATTAACAATTCTTTATTTAAGTAATTAAACTTAAATCAACCATTATTAATTAATTCTTAATTACTAATTAATTAATCTCTAATTACTAAATTAATTTCTTAATTAATCTTTAATCACTTGATTAATTTCTAATCATTTATTAATAATCTATACTTATATAAATAAATGATTCTTAATTCCAAATTAATTAACCTTAATTAATTAATTTGTAATCCTAATTATTTAATTAATTAACACTAAACCTTTAATTAATTAAATTATTAAATTATTCTTTAAGTTTAATTACTTAAATAAAGAATTATTAATAATTAATGAGAGATCATTAATTAGGGATTATTAAATAATTGATTAATATGATTAATTTTAAAAATCAATTTTTATTTTTAAATATTATTTATTTATTTTTAATCTTATTTTTTTATTCTTTTTATATATTTTATTATTTTTTATTATATTTTTTTATACTTTTTATATATTTTTTTATATATAATTTTTATTTTTTTATTTTTATATAAAATAAAATAAATAATTATCTTATTTAAATTAATAATTAATTAGTCACATTTATTAATCACCTTTGATTAATAACATTTAGTAATTAACTACCCTTAATTACTTCTTCCATAAATTAATTGATGAACAGAGCTTTAATTTGAAAACTTCTTTTGAAAACTTTAAAACTGGAATACTTTAACCCCAAGAACCTTGCATGCTACTGAAGTTTGATTCCTGTTATTCAAAATAAGAACATCTCTGTTATTAAGTTTCTGTTAACATCTTATATCCAGAAAACATCATAACAGAAATTAACAAGTTTAAACATTGTTGGATGATCTGGTGCATGTTGAAATACTTGAATATATGATGTGATATAATGCTTGCATATTGTTTAAATGTATGTGTGCATGTTTGAAACAGGGATATACCCTCTGTTGTTTTACAGGTTCAAAAAAAAGCTTTTCAGATTTAAGCTCTGATACCACTGTAAAGCTTACTCGAGACGGTATTGGGTTTACAGTCTCGATATATACTTCCAACCTCAAACATTTAAACTCCAACCATTGGCAGTCGTGTTTCACACACCACTACCCCATCTACCTTTATAACTTATATTGGAAAACCCGAACAGGTAACTCAAACAAATCAGTAATTAAATTTCTCTCAAACCAAATTCCTCAAACAAAGATCTGTAATGCATTTTCCAAATCAAAGTCTTTTAGTCTGCCTGTAATTCGTTTTCAAAAATCTAAATCAAAGCCTGCAAAATTCTTTAATCTGAAATCAAGTCTGTAGCCTGCATTTTTTCAAAATCAAACAAGAGCCTGCAATTTCTTCTTCAAATCTGGGATCTGTTTAAAGCATTGCAAATCTTATCAACTTATTTATCTCAACTAAGATACAAATTAACTTGAATCTATACTTTATATTTGATTAAAAACTGGATCTAAATCTTGCTTCAAAATTTTAAAGCTCAATTTAAATTAAAAACACTGTCTGTTTTAAAACCGCAATTTCTACATCTACCCGAGCCAACTCCATTTTTCCCCGAGTAAAAACCCAGTTTTCCCGAGACCAACTTCGAGTTCCTTCCCTCTTTTATTTTTAAACACTGTTATGTTTAAATTTAAAAACAGTTTTAAAACTCACGCGAGTCTCTCCTTCGAAATCCCGAGCCAACTCCCAGTTCTCACGAGAACGACTTCGAGCCAAACCTAACATCCACTCGAGAACGTCTTCTTCCTCAACTATCAACTTCCAGATATACGAAACGTACATATCATGAAATCTAGAAATTACTTTTGATTACCTCTGTATGAAGACAAACTTCTACTTCTTCGAAGACATCCGGAAAAATTCTGACTACTTCAGTAGCTCCTACTTCCATATGAGAAACCTCAATCTCAAACAAAAGATTACCCAAGATGAATTCCCAATTTAATCGCAAGTCACTTTTGCGATCCTACCTAGTTCGGATTCCAAAGAAACTGTTCTCTCTTTACTAATTAAAAGAGCCTTAAACTTTTCCGAACAAGGTTAACCCTTCAAGAAAACATTCACCATCCTCCCGGACTGCTGATAGAAGAACCACAAAGATTCCGGAACCATCGAAGAAATGAACCACACTGCTGCTTCTGAACTTCACCTTCAGAAAAACTGCTCAGCCAGAAAACTTCCTGCCATCACAGAATACTCCGAGCTGCACTGCTGACACTGATGCCAAGGACTTCCTACTCCAAAGATCTTCGAGAAACTCGAACTCCAAACCAACAGAAACACCATGCTGAACTCAGCCACAATACCAAGGCTTTTACAGGAAAATCGCATCGATAGTAAGAAAGAAAGGGGTGAGAAGTAGAAAAGAAAAGAAGAGAAAAGAAACGAACACAAATACTCACAGCGGAAACGAACAAAATATATTATATCACATAAATATTACATAGTATCATATACAACACTTATCAGAGTTACACAGATTACACATCACATACTAGACAGTTATAACATCTGTCTAGTTATTACATCTCAACAAAATACAGATCAATACAAAGATCAACACAGCGGAAAACTACTATCTATATCTACAACGCCGAAGCCTCCTGCTCCATTGCTCCTCCAGATTACTCGTCAAAACTAAACCTGAATCCCTTGGCTACTCGTAAAAATTTGAGTACCCAAGAGTTTATAAAACAGAAATAAACAACTTGGGTCAGACATGGGTCTGGTGTGAGTAACAGGTTAAACTTGCTTAACTTCAAAACCTTTAGAAAGAAAAGGTATCACGTAAGACTCCCCACAAATAAACATGGGTAAGTTTTTACCTTACGCTAACCAAAACATTTGATAGGAAATTCGATTGTATTATAATAGGGTCTAGGGTTTTCAAGTAAAATACAGAAATAGCTGAAATGCTTACATCTCACATTCCAACATAGTTGGGCACAACTAATACGTACGGCACTTATTGGAGTTTGGATTCCATACAATGGCAGGGCTACTGGGGTACCGCCCGTCACAGTACGTGGCCTAGATCACCGTACCGAGGATCACTCCCAATCCCCTGCAACACAAGGTCGGAACATCCCTTACTGGATAATTCCCGCACAAGATACCTCACGGTTGGGATCAGCAACCGCACCACTAAGTCGAAAATAGAAAGGGACATCTAGACAGAGGTAACCTTGTCCTACTTGGGTGCTACCCACTAACCTTGCTGCACCTCCCCTGTTTTAGCCATTCCCGGTTTGTGAGGCTTGAGGTCACGATTACCTTAGAAAAGAACACATCACTTAGAATGCTCATCGTCCACCTGACGATGTGCTGAAAGCATTCAATCCATACAAGTTCGTTCCGGGTTCGAACGAAACCGAAGGCATTATCTCGTTACACTCGTTTTGGAATCACCCTCAGAGTTAACGACAATAACCCTTGCACTCTGAATCTTCATCTTCACTTGATTCACGACCTATCGTTAATTTGGATCGATGTGGTATTCGGGTCTCCAGACCTGGAAATCCGGTATACGGAAACCCGATCCCGGTCTCATCAAAATCCAAAGCGTATCTTTTAAGGCCAAGTTGTTTTAAAGGTTAAAACAATTCAATTCATTATCTTTATACACATAGAAAGATAATTCACAATAGATAATCAACATTATCAGATAATCCATTCAATTCAACTAACATCCATATCATACAGCATATATCTCATCAGAGATATCAATCAATGTCAAGTATCCAATACTAACACCCATTCATAAGTAATGATTTATATCATCTTAATTTAATTTAAATTGAATTAAATTAATTACTTCATTTTATAAATCCATCTTACTTAACCATTAATTAATTACAATCAATTAATTAATTATCCTCTAATAATTCATTTCAATTAATCATCTTGATTAATTATCTTTGATTACATTCAAGTAATTTATTCTCAATTAATTACTTAAATTAATTATCCTTATCCACTTATAGTAATTAACCTTTAATTACTTCATTAATTAATTTACTAAAATTAATTAACTTAATCAACTATAATTAATTACATTAATCCTTAATTAGTTACTTTGATTAATTACTTCATTTATCAATTATTACTTAATTAATCAATCTTAATTACATCATTAATTATATTAATTAATGATCCTTAATTACAACTTAATTATTAATTACTTAATTAAATTAATTACATTAATTAATTAATCTTTAATCAAACAATATTTATTAATCACTCTTGATTAATCTTCAATCAGTAATTAACTACCCTTAATTACTTTCACTAACTAAATTAATTACTTCCTTAATTAATTTCTTAATTAATCCCTTGATTAATTATTCAAAGTAATTAACTCAAATTACTTCTATTAATAAAATCATTATTCAACTAATTACTTCCAGTAATTATCATATTATTTACTTCCCTAAATAATCTTACCTTAATAATTACATTAAGTAATTATTATCAAATCATCTCTTGATTATTCTAAATTAATTAAACTTAATTAATTAATTTAACTAAATCAAATCAACTTCAATTAATTACAATAAGTAATTAATTCTTAATTACTTCCAATTTAAACAAATTCTATAATTGATTATCTTTAAATTAATTAATTTAATTAATTATTAATATTAATCACATTAATTAATTAATAATCCATAGTTAATGACTTCATTAACTATTATTTAATTACTTTCCTTAAGTAATTAACTTATACTAATTATTATTAATTCTAAATTAATAAATCTTAGTAACCAATTTATTAATCTCTAATTACTAAATTAATTAAGTATTAATCCATAACTTAATTAATATTTAATTACTTATTAATTAATTCCTAACCATTAATTAATACTCTAATTTATAATCCTTAATTACAAAATTTATTAATCCAAATCATAAATTAATTTAATTTGATAAATTAACTTTAATTACCTTAATAATTTATCCCAAATTATTATATCTTAATTATCTTTAAGATAAACTTAAATGCTTTATTAATGATATTTTAATCATTAATAAGAATTAAGTTTATCTTAAAGATAATTAAGATATAATAATTTGGGATAAATTATTAAGGTAATTAAAGTTAATTTATCAAATTAAATTAATTTATGATTTGGATTAATAAATTTTGTAATTAAGGATTATAAATTAGAGTATTAATTAATGGTTAGGAATTAATTAATAAGTAATTAAATATTAATTAAGTTATGGATTAATACTTAATTAATTTAGTAATTAGAGATTAATAAATTGGTTACTAAGATTTATTAATTTAGAATTAATAATAATTAGTATAAGTTAATTACTTAAGGAAAGTAATTAAATAATAGTTAATGAAGTCATTAACTATGGATTATTAATTAATTAATGTGATTAATATTAATAATTAATTAAATTAATTAATTTAAAGATAATCAATTATAGAATTTGTTTAAATTGGAAGTAATTAAGAATTAATTACTTATTGTAATTAATTGAAGTTGATTTGATTTAGTTAAATTAATTAATTAAGTTTAATTAATTTAGAATAATCAAGAGATGATTTGATAATAATTACTTAATGTAATTATTAAGGTAAGATTATTTAGGGAAGTAAATAATATGATAATTACTGGAAGTAATTAGTTGAATAATGATTTTATTAATAGAAGTAATTTGAGTTAATTACTTTGAATAATTAATCAAGGGATTAATTAAGAAATTAATTAAGGAAGTAATTAATTTAGTTAGTGAAAGTAATTAAGGGTAGTTAATTACTGATTGAAGATTAATCAAGAGTGATTAATAAATATTGTTTGATTAAAGATTAATTAATTAATGTAATTAATTTAATTAAGTAATTAATAATTAAGTTGTAATTAAGGATCATTAATTAATATAATTAATGATGTAATTAAGATTGATTAATTAAGTCATAATTGATAAATGAAGTAATTAATCAAAGTAACTAATTAAGGATTAATGTAATTAATTATAGTTGATTAAGTTAATTAATTTTAGTAAATTAATTAATGAAGTAATTAAAGGTTAATTACTATAAGTGGATAAGGATAAATAATTTAAGTAATTAATTGAGAATAAATTACTTGAATGTAATCAAAGATAATTAATCAAGATGATTAATTGAAATGAATTATTAGAGGATAATTAATTAATTGATTGTAATTAATTAATGGTTAAGTAAGATGGATTTATAAAATGAAGTAATTAATTTAATTCAATTTAAATTAAATTAAGATGATATAAATCATTACTTATGAATGGGTGTTAGTATTGGATACTTGACATTGATTGATATCTCTGATGAGATATATGCTGTATGATATGGATGTTAGTTGAATTGAATGGATTATCTGATAATGTTGATTATCTATTGTGAATTATCTTTCTATGTGTATAAAGATAATGAATTGAATTGTTTTAACCTTTAAAACAACTTGGCCTTAAAAGATACGCTTTGGATTTCGATGAGACCGGGATCGGGTTTCCGTATACCGGATTTCCAGGTCTGGAGACCCGAATACCACATCGATCCAAATTAACGATAGGTCGTGAATCAAGTGAAGATGAAGATTCAGAGTGCAAGGGTTATTGTCGTTAACTCTGAGGGTGATTCCAAAACGAGTGTAACGAGATAATGCCTTCGGTTTCGTTCGAACCCGGAACGAACTTGTATGGATTGAATGCTTTCAGCACATCGTCAAGTGGACGATGAGCATTCTAAGTGATGTGTTCTTTTCTAAGGTAATCGTGACCTCAAGCCTCACAAACCGGGAATGGCTAAAACAGGGGAGCTGCAGCAAGGTTAGTGGGTAGCACCCAAGTAGGACAAGGTTACCTCTGTCTAGATGTCCCTTTCTATTTTCGACTTAGTGGTGCGGTTGCTGATCCCAACCGTGAGGTATCTTGTGCGGGAATTATCCAGTAAGGGATGTTCCGACCTTGTGTTGCAGGGGATTGGGAGTGATCCTCGGTACGGTGATCTAGGCCACGTACTGTGACGGGCGGTACCCCGGTAGCCCTGCCATTGTATGGAATCCAAACTCCAATAAGTGCCGTACGTATTAGTTGTGCCCAACTATGTTGGAATGTGAGATGTAAGCATTTCAGCTATTTCTGTATTTTACTTGAAAACCCTAGACCCTATTATAATACAATCGAATTTCCTATCAAATGTTTTGGTTAGCGTAAGGTAAAAACTTACCCATGTTTATTTGTGGGGAGTCTTACGTGATACCTTTTCTTTCTAAAGGTTTTGAAGTTAAGCAAGTTTAACCTGTTACTCACACCAGACCCATGTCTGACCCAAGTTGTTTATTTCTGTTTTATAAACTCTTGGGTACTCAATTTTTACGAGTAGCCAAGGGATTCAGGTTTAGTTTTGACGAGTAATCTGGAGGAGCAATGGAGCAGGAGGCTTCGGCGTTGTAGATATAGATAGTAGTTTTCCGCTGTGTTGATCTTTGTATTGATCTGTATTGTGTTGAGATGTAATAACTAGACAGATGTTATAATTGTCTAGTATGTGATGTGTAATCTGTGTAACTCTGATAAGTGTTGTATATGATACTATGTAATATTTATGTGATATAATATATTTTGTTCGTTTCCGCTGTGAGTATTTGTGTTCGTTTCTTTTCTCTTCTTTTCTTTTCTACTTCTCACCCCTTTCTTTCTTACTGTCGATGCGATTTTCCGGGAGTTAAAAAAGCAGTCGGAGTACATATCCACTAGACTGAACTTAATTAATCCTTGATTTCCAGATATACGAAAAGTTACAGTGGTATCAGAGCAGTAGGTTGAGCGAATACCTAAGCTTTGGATTGGTGTCTATTGTGAGAGCGCGTAATTGTTAGTTATATAAAAATGGTTTTATATTGTGTTAATTGATCGGTTGAGTGGTATATGGATTCTGGTCAATACGAGTAGCTAACGTTATTGATAGGGATCTCTAAACACTTGAACCAGGCCAACGGACACAATATTGTTTTAAAGAGGTAAATGAAATAATTTTACCCAGAAATAATTTCTATATAAAAAGTATCATTTTAAATATATATATATTTCTACCTATTTGTTGGGTTACCTGTTCGGGTTTTCCAATATAAGTTATAAAGGTAGATGGGGTAGTGGTGTGTGAAACACGACTACCAATGGTTGGAGTTTGAATGTTTGAGGTTGGAAGTATATATCGAGACTGTAAACCCAATACCGTCTCGAGTAAGCTTTGCTGTGGTGAAGGATTTCATCGATCTCCGAAGGAAACTGTAATGGTTCGGAGTTTATCTTTGAAGTTTGGATGAGTAAAGTTGGATCTGTCGGTTGAACAGAAGCGAGTGATGGTACCTTGATACCTCAGGTAATAGTAGCTGTATGATGAGATACAGTGACGATGGATGCTCCCGAAGATGTTTTCTTTGGAATAAGATTAAGGAAGTGTGAATGTTTCGGTGTTGTCGCTGAGTTCAGCACGGTGTTTCTGTTTGGTTTGGAGTCCAAGTTTCTCGAAGATCTTTGGAGTAGGAAGTCCTTGGCATCAGTGTCAGCAATGCAGCTCGGAGTATTCTGTGATGGCAGGAAGTTTTCTGGATGAGCAGTTTTTCTGGAAGTGAAGTTCAGAAGCAGCAGAGTGGATCCATTTCTTCGATAAATTGGATAAATAAGTGTAAGCTGTTCTGATTGGTAAAGAGAGAACAGTCTGTTTGGAATTAGGATGGGTTGATCGCAAAAGTGACTTGCGATTGTCTGAGTGTTCTCTTGAGTTGTCAGAGTTTTTCTGGATGTCTTCAGAGAAGTCAGAAGTTTGTCCACATCTGAAGGGTAAGTTTTCTTATCGACTTGGATTCCAGGAGTGATACCGGTGGTTCAGTCTAGTGGAAGGATGTTTCCTAGAGATGGAGTTGGCGAAGCAACTCAAGTTTTGCTGGAATATCTGAGTTTTATTTATGGATCAGTGAACCTTATTTCTAGAAGTGAGTTGTCCAGTCTGTGCTTGTGTTCTACCTCAGATCAGAGTTGAGCAGCGAAAGTAGTTTGGAATGTATCTCTGGATGGGAGAAGTAAGTTTAGAATCTACTGATGTTGTGAAGTAGAGTTGTGTTTGGATCTCGTCTGTGTTCTGATTTGGATAAGTATTTGGGCTTCTGAATTGAATTGTCAGTTTGGATAACTGGAATTCATTGTGTTTTACGTATCTCTGAGAGAGTACGTATTTGATCTATCTCTGGTTTTAGAATCTGCAATTTGGGAAGTTTGGTAGTTGAGTCAGACTCGTCTATAGTCTGATATTCTGTTTAGTTCTGTAGATCTAGATGAGTAGGAGATCTATAGCTTAGTTGTTTAGATTGTTTGTAGAGCGAGTATTCCGATATATATATATATATACTTGGGGAAACTCGAGGAATTCTATCCAGAATTTTTGTCTGGATGATTAGAATTGTTTGATTGGATGATTGGTTGTTATGGTTGCTAGCATATAATTGATAATATATGCTTGTGTTTTAAATTAAATTCTTTAATAAGATTATTAAATTACCCTTGTTTAAATTTCGGGGACGAAATTATTTTAAGGGGGGAGGAATGTAATATCCCGGAAATTTTGACAATATCAATTTAATAATCTGTTAAATAATTAAATTGATATTGATGATCTTTGATAATAAAATTTGAATTTAATTTAATAATCTAATTAAATAAGTATCAAATATGTTATTTTCAAATAATAAGTATAATGTATTATTTTTATAAATATGAATGGATTTTAAAGAATATGGAATTGTTGTTTTTAAATTGATAAGTAGTTGTATATATGTATAACATAACTTTTTAAGTTGAATCTTAGAATTTAATTTGATTTGAATTTGAGTTTAAAGTTTAAAATTCAAAAGAATAAATATTTAAATTGTTTTGGATTCTAGAATGTTTGTATAACTTTTATTTATAAATATAATTAGTTTGTTTCCTTAAAAAGTGATTTATATATATAGATAAGTATTTTAATAAATAAGAAAAGACTTTTATATACTTTTAAACTAAATAAAAATAAGATAAATTACTTAAAAGACATGTGTTATTTCCTAAGGCATTTGTTTTAACAAGTGTAATTAAATGATGAACTCAAATGACAAGTGTCTTTATTTTTCATTTTTCTTTTATTTTTATAAAATCATAAATTTACTTACATATATAAACATATGCATTCCCTTTACTTGATTCTTTCTATTTCTTTCTTTTCAAAAACAAGATAAACTCAGATTTATCTCTAATTCAAATCTGAATCAAGTCAGTAATCTATTGCCTCAAACTAAAATTCATACCCTTCTCAAACCAATTCTCTAATCTAAAATCTATAATCAGTAATTAAACACCTCAAACCAAATCAAAGATCTGTAACCATTCCTCAAACCAGAGATTATCAAAATCAAATCTCTGTAAACCATTTTCCAAAAACCTGGAATCAAGTTTAAAAGCCTGCTGCAATTCTTTTCATCTCTGGAATCATGTTCAAAGCAAAAAGGAGATGCTCTGCATCATCTTCAAAAATCAGTCTGCATTCATCTCTTCAACCTGGTAGTTGCATGCATATAGTTTAATAAATCTAAAGCTCCAGCAACTCCAGTTATTAAATCAAGTGAGGCATTCCAGTCTTAAGCAAAACAGTTTCAAAAGCTTTTCAAAAATAGACTCTGTCATCTTTATAAAGGTGAGTAACTTTTAAACTTAAAATAAAATAGTATTGCATGTTGAATCTCTGTGACATATATAAGTATTGATGTATGAATAAGTGCATTCTCCTGTTTGTATATATGGATATGGTGTATGGATGTATGAATATGAATTCTGTTTTGTTCTGTTGCCAGACTCAAAATGTCTTTTTAATCTTTTACCACTTGATTTAGTTTATTAGGACTTAACTTAAGTAAGAATTGTTGATTTATCATAGAAGAGTGTTTTAAAATTTAGTTAAGTTAAACTTTAAACCCAAGTGTCTCTGGAAATCAAAAAAATTAGTGTGCATGTTTGTGAAATATCTGTACCATCTCTGTTTCAAGTTTCTAGACAAAGTTTGATTCAAAAATCATTATCTCATGGTCTAATCTTTATTAGAATGTAAGATTAAAACAAAAATGGTTTGTTTCATTTTAAACTTTAGTTTAGAGTTAAAATTAAGTCAAAATAATATTAACTTGGCTCTGGAAATCATAAGTACCAGAATGCTTAAGCTAAGTCAAAAATTTAAGTTTAATAATTCGTAGACTCAGGGTTATGAAACAAATCCCTAAACAAAATTATGATTTTTAAAAATAAAATCACCAATTCTAGTATTGGAATCAGAGAGCAGTTCATAGTTGTCTGGATTATGTATTTTGGCTTGTTACTGTTGATCTAAATGATCGGAGGGATCGAATTTTCTTCTGGAGTTAGAGGAATGGTCAGTGATGACTAGAAAATTATCTGATGATGCTGTAGTTCACTGTGGAGATGGTGATGGGGAAATTTGGTCTGTAGCCCTAGTTTGTCTGGGATAAAGGCTTTGGATTGGTTCGACTTCCACAATTGATCGAGTGCAGAGATATTTTGGGAGATGGAAGGTTGGTCGTAGGCGAGGTCGTGGCCGGAGTAGCAACTTTTCTGGTGATCGGCGTTTGGAGATCTAGGCGTTGCCAGGTTTTGATCGAGAGCAGTGGGTTCTGTTTCCAGGTATGAAGAAGGCATCTCGAATTCGATTTCGAGTTGGAGTTGATGTTCTGATGGTCGGAATCATATGTGAGGTTGATTGCCGATGTGGAGAGATCAACGTTGATGGTCGGAGCGTCGTTATTTGACTGTGCACGTGCACGTATATGTCTGGGTATCTGTATGTTTTGGGGAAGAAGGGCAACTCGAAGGAAGACTCGTGAATTTTGGGTGGAGACTCGAAGTAGCTCTCGTGGTTTTGAGGGAGTGTCTCGAGTTAATTAAGTATAACAGGTTTTAACAGAGACCTGTTTCCAGTTTTTAAAATTTTAAATTAAATTTAAAGGTAAATTGGTTTAAATACTTTATTAATGATATTTTAAATCATTAATAGGAATAAAGTGTTATCTTAAAGATAATTGAGATTTAATAAATTAGGATAAAATAAATTTATTAAAGAAATTAAAAGTTAATTAATCAATTTAATTAAATTATGATTTGGATTAATAAATTTAATAATTAAGGGTTTAAATTGATTAATTAGGACTTAATTAAATTAATTAAAGGGTAATTAATTTGAAATTAAGAATCATTAATTGATAAGTTAAGATTGTTAATTAATAGTTAGGAATAAATTATTTAAGTAATTAAGGATTAATTAAGTTATTGTTAGGTACTTAATTAATTAAGAAATGAAAGATTAATTTATCGGTAATTGGAATTAATTAAATTGTTATCAATAATGGTTAATTAAAGTTTAATTATTTAAGAAAAATAATTAAATAATAGTTAATGAAGTCATTAACTATGGATTATTAAATAATTAATTAATGTGATAAATATTAATAATTAATTAGATTAATTAATTTAAAGATAATCAATTATAGAATTTGTTTAAATGTAATTACTTATTGGAAGTAATAAGAATTAATTACTTATTGTAATTAATTGAAGTTAATTTGATTTAGTTAAATTAATTAATTAAGTTTAATTAATTTAGAATAATCAAGAGTTGATTTGATAATAATTACTTAATGTAATTATTAAGGTAAGATTATTTAGGGAAGTAAATAATAAGATAATTACTGGAAGTAATTAGTTGAATAATGATTTTATTAATAGAAGTAATTTGAGTTAATTACTTTGAATAATTAATCAAGGGATTAATTAAGAAATTAATTAAGGAAGTAATTAATTTAGTTAGTGAAAGTAATTAAGGGTAGTTAATTACTGATTAAAGATTAATCAAGGTGATTAATAAATGTTGTTTAATTAAAGATTAATTACTTAATGTAATTAATTTAATTAAGTAATTAATAATTAAGTTGTAATTAAGGATCATTTATTTAATATAATTAATGATGTAATTAAGATTGGTTAATTAAGTAATAATTAATAAATGAAGTAATTAATCAATGTAATTAATTAAGGATTAATGTAATTAATTATAGTTGATTAAGTTAATTAATTTTAGTTAATTAATTAATGAAGTAATTAAAGGTTAATTACTATAAGTGGTTAAGGATAATTAATTTAAATAATTAATTGAGAATAAATTACTTGAATGTAATCAAAAGATAATTAATCAAGATGATTAATTGAAATGAATTATTAAAGGATAATTAATTAATTAAATTGTAATTAATTAATGGTTAAGTAAGCAGGATTTATAAAATGAAGTAATTAATTTAATTCACTTTAAATTAATTAGAGATAGTGTAAATCATTACTTATGAATGGGTGATAGTATTGAATACTTAGCATTGATTGATATCTCTGATGAGATATATGCTGTATGATATGGATGTTAGTTGAATTGTATGGATTATCTGATAATGTCGATTATCTGTTGTGAATTATCTTTCTTTGTGTATAAAGATAACGAATTGAATTTGTTTTAACCTTTAAAACAACTTGGCCTTAAAAGATACGCTTTGGATTTCGATGAGACCGGGATCGGGTTTCCGTATACCGGATTTCCAGGTCTGGAGACCCGAATACCACATCGATCCAAATTAACGATAGGTCGTGAATCAAGTGAAGATGAAGATTCAGAGTGCAAGGGTTATTGTCGTTAACTCTGAGGGTGATTCCAAAACGAGTGTAACGAGATAATGCCTTCGGTTTCGTTCGAACCCGGAACGAACTTGTATGGATTGAATGCTTTCAGCACATCGTCAGGCGGACGATGAGCATTCTAAGTGATATGTTCTGATTAAAGGTAATCGTAACCTCAAGCCTCACAAACCGGGAATGGCTAAAACAGGGGAGGTGCAGCAAGGTTAGTGGGTAGCACCCAAGTAGGACAAGGTTACCTCTGTCTAGATGTCCCTTTCTATTTTCGACTTAGTGGTGCGGTTGCTGATCCCAACCGTGAGGTATCTTGTGCGGGAATTATCCAGTAAGGGATGTTCCGACCTTGTGTTGCAGGGGATTGGGAGTGATCCTCGGTACGGTGATCTAGGCCACGTACTGTGACGGACGGTACCCCAGTAGCCCTGCCATTGTATGGAATCCAAACTCCAATAAGTGCCGTACGTATTAGTTGTGCCCAACTATGTTGGAATGTGAGATGTAAGCATTTCAGCTCTTTCTATATTTTACTTGAAAACCCTAGACCCTATTATAATAAAATCAGATTTCCTATCAAATGTTTTGGTTAGCGTAAGGTAAAAACTTACCCATGTTTATTTGTGGGGAGTCTTACGTGATACCTTTTCTTTCAAAAGGTTTTGAAGTTAAGCAAGTTTAACCTGTTACTCACACCAGACCCATGTCTGACCCAAGTTGTTTATTTCTGTTTTATAAACTCTTGGGTACTCAAATTTTTATGAGTAGCCAAGGGATTCAGGTTTAGTTTTGACGAGTAATCTGGAGGAGCAATGGAGCAGGAGGCTTCGGCGTTGTAGATATAGATAGTAGTTTTCCGCTGTGTTGATCTTTGTATTGATCTGTATTGTGTTGAAATGTAATAACTAGACAGATGTTTATAACTATCTAGTATGTGATGTGTAATCTGTGTAACTCTGATAGATGATGTATATGATACTATGTAATATTTATGTGATATATTATATTTCGTTTCGTTTCCGCTGTGAGTATCTGTTGTTTCTTTCTTTCTTCTCTTCTTTTCTATTTTCTACCCCTTTCTTTCTTATTAGCGATACGACTTTCTATGGAGAGAAAGTCGTGGTCGTTACAGTGGTATCAGAGCATAGGTTGAGCGAATGCCTAAGCTTTTAAAACAAGTGAATATCAGAACACTAGGTTGAGTGAATACCTAGGTTCGGAAGGATTGTTCATTAGAGATAGGATCTGTAGCAACCTGTTTGAGTCTGAGTATATATATATACGAGAGCGCGTATTTGTTAGTTATATAAAATGGTTTTATATTGTTTTAATTGATCGGTTGAGTGGTATATGGATTCTGGTCAATACGAGTAGCTAACGTTATTGATAGGGATCTCTAAACACTTGAACCAGGCCAACGGACACAATATTGTTTTAAAGAGGTAGATGAAATAATTCTACCCAGAAATAATTTCTATATAAAAAGTATCATTTTATGTCTAATATGTGTTGTATAAGTTGTGTAACTCTGATGTATATGATACTATGTAATATTTTATATGATATATTATATTTCATTCGTTCCGCTGTGAGTTTCTGATGTTGTTGTTCTTTCTTCTTTTCTTTCTTTTCTTCTTCTATCCCTTTCTTTCTTAATTCACGATACGTCTTTCTGGGCATAGAAGTCGGGTCGTGACAGTTGAAAAATCCTTTTTCTTATTTATTAAATACTTATTTTTATATATATTACTTTTTAAAGAGAAACAAAAACTAATTATACTTATAAATAAAAGTTTATACAAATATTCTAAAATCCAAATCAATTTAAATATTTATTCTTTTGAATTTCAAAACTTTAAATTCAAATTCAAATCAAATTAAATTCTAAGATTCAATTTAAAAATTAAGTTATATATATATATACACTTATATAACTACTTATCAATTTAAAAATATAACAATTCCATAGTCTTTTAAAATCCATTCATATTTATAAAAATAATACATTATACTTGTTATTTGAAAATAACATATTTGATACTTATTTAATTAGATTATTAAATTAAATTCAAATTTTATTATCAAAGATCATCAATATCAATTTAATTATTTAACAGATTATTAAATTGATATTGTTAAAATTTCCAGGATATTACATTCCTCCCCCCTTAAAATAATTTCGTCCCCGAAATTTAAACAAAGGTAATTTAATAATCTTATTAAAGATTTAAATTTAAAACATAAGCATATACTATCATCCATATGCTAACAACCATAGCAACCAAATCATCCAATCAAACAATTTAACTACCTAGACTAAATTCTAGATAAAATTCCTCGAGTTTCCCCAAGTATATATATACCGGGATACTCGCTCTACAAACAATCTAAACTACTAAGCTATAGATCTCCTACTCATCTAGATCTACAGAACTAAACAGAATATCAGACTACAGACGAGTCTGACTCAACTACCAAACTTCCCAAACTGCAGATTCTAAAACCAGAGATAGATCAAATACGTATTCCCTCAGAGATACGTAAAACTCAATGAATTCCAATTATCCAAACTGACCATTCAACCAAGTAGACCAATTACTTATCCAAGTCAGAACACAGACGAGATCCAAACATAACTCTACTTCACAACATCAGTAGATTCCAAACTTACTTCTCCCAACCTAACTCCGATCATTTAATCTTCGATCTATACTCGAAATCAAATTCGAGTATCCCCACCCAAAAACTGGAACAACAGGAGCTTCCCATCCAAACCTAGCAACGCCACGACCACGATCCTCCGACCACCAGAAACTCTGCAACTCCGGTCATGTTGTGAGATTATTTACTCATTTCTAGATGATACCATATGTAACGACCCGACTAATTACCCATATGTAATTAATCTGATACCATATGGAACATTAATTTGAGTAAACGGGTTAAAATTTTAACTCTGATACCATATGTAACGACCCGACTTTCTATGCCCAGAAAGTCGCATCATTATGAAGAAAGAAAGGGGTAGAACATAGAAAAGAAGAGAAGAAAGAAAGAAACAACAACAACGATCTCACAGCGGAACGAATAAATTATATTAATAACATAAACTATTACATAGTATACAACACTTATCAGAGTTTACACAACTATACAACACATACTAGACAGTTATAAACATCTGTCTAATTCATACAACTCAAGTATCACAGATACAGACACAACATATACACAGCAGAATCATCATATATCTACACGGTGAAGCCTCCTGCTCCAAATCTCCTCCAGAATTCGTCAAAGCTAACCTGAATCCCTCGACTACTCAATACAATATTGAGTACCCAAGAGTTTAATAAAACAGAAAATAAACACTTGGGTCAGACATGGGTCTGGTGTGAGTAAACGGTTAGATTGCTTAACTTTGAAAACTTTTGAAAACAAAAGTATCACGTAAGACTCCCCACAAATAAACATGGGTAAGTTTTTACCTTACGCTAACTAAAACGTTTGATAGGAAATCTGATTGTATTATAATAGGGTCTAGGTTTTCAAGTAAAATACAGAAATAGCTGAAATGCTTACATCTCACATTCCAACATAGTTGGGCACAACTAATACGTACGGCACTTATTGGAGTTTGGATTCCATACAATGGCAGGGCTACTGGGGTACCGCCCGTCACAGTACGTGGCCTAGATCACCGTACCGAGGAGTACGCCCGCTCCCCTGCAACACAAAGCCGGAACCATCCCTTACTGGATAATTCCGAACAAGATAATCCCGTAGTTGGCGCGACCAACCACACACTAAGCCGAATAAAAGAAAAGGGACCTCTAGACAGGGATCTATCTTGCTCTCAGTGGGTGCTACCCACGAAGCCTTGCTGCACCTCCCCTGTTTTAGCCATTCCCGGTTGATGAGGCTTGAGGTTACGATTACCTTTAATCAGAACATATCACTTAGAATGCTCATCGTCCGCCTGACGATGTGCTGAAAGCATTCAATCCATACAAGTTCGTTCCGGGTTCGAACGAAACTGAAGGCATTATCTCGTTACACTCGTTTTGGAATCACCCTCAGAGTTAACGACAATAACCCTTGCACTCTGAATCTTCATCTTCACTTGAGATTCACGACCTATCGTTAATTTGGATCGATGTGGTATTCGGGTCTCCAGACCTGGAATCCCGGTATACGGAAACCCGATCCCGGTCTCATCGAAATCCAAAACGTATCTTTTAAGGCCAAGTTGTTTAAAGGTTTAAACAATTTAACTTATCTATATTCATACAGATAGATAATTCACAATTCACAACTGATAATCACATTATCAATTAAACAGATGATTCATAACCAAATAGGTAATCCATATCAACATCACAATAGTTAATCTATATTATCATCATAATGCAACCAAGCATTCATATCACACAACATCTTATCTCATTTCTGAGATTACATCCATCCAAGACAATCAATGTCATCCATTCTTATATAAGCAATGATTTACTTAATCACAACATAATTAATTTAAAATGAATTAAATTAACTATCTCTATCTTTAATTAATTTAAAGTGAATTAAATTAATTACTTCATCTCTTAATTAATTTAAAATAAATTAAATTAATTACTTCATTATAAACCTTACTTATATAATCATTAATTAATTATAAATTAATTAATTAATCTTCCTCTAAATTTCCACTTTAATTAATCACCCTGATTAATTATACTTTAATTACATTTAAGTAATTATCCTTAATTAATTTTCCAAATTAATTATCCTTAATCCAATACAGTAATTAACTTTTAATTACTTAGTGTTATTAATTAAATAAATTATTTAATTAAGTTAATTAAAGGATTAAGATTAATTATAAGGTAATTAATTATTATATTTTATTGATATGGTGAACTGTGGATGATCAAGTTTGTGCTCGAGTTTCTCCGATGACATTCTCATCTATTCCAGATCAGAGTTGTGCAGCGGAAGCAGTTTGGGAGTGCATCTGTTTGTCTTTTCTAGATTGAAGGAGTAAGATTAGTCTTCTGATATTTGAGGAGTAGAGTTTGTTTTTGGTTTTGGTTGATCTTGAGGAGATCATTGTGTTGGGTTGTTTTTGATCTAGTTGTTTCTAGAAGCATCGGCAAAGGTTGAGCTGATCAGGAAGGATATTGACAGCCAGGATCATCAGAAGAGTTTTGTAAATAAGAGACAAAGGAATTTGGATTTCGAAGACGGAGATTTGATTTGGATAAGAGCTTGGTCTACAGGATTGAATTGCCAGTTTGGATAACTAGGATTCGTTGTATTTCACGTATCTGAGGGAGTACGTAATTGATCTATCTCTGATTTTAGAACCAGCAGATTAGGAAATTTGGTTGTTGATTCAGACTTGTCTGTAGTCTGATATTCTGTCTAGTTTTGTAGATCTAGATTAGTAGGAGCTCTGATACCACTGTAACGACCACGACTTTCTCTCCATAGAAAGTCGTGTCGCTAATAAGAAAGAAAGGGGTAGAAAATAGAAAAGAAGAGAAGAAAGAACAACAACATCAGAAACTCACAGCGGAACGAATGAAATATAATATATCATATAAAATATTACATAGTATCATATACATCAGAGTTACACAACTTATACAACACATATTAGACAGTTATAAACATCTGTCTAATTCATACAACTCAAGTATCACAGATACAGACACAACATATACACAGCAGAATCATCATATATCTACACGGTGAAGCCTCCTGCTCCAAATCTCCTCCAGAATTTGTCAAAGCTAACCTGAATCCCTCGACTACTCAATACAATATTGAGTACCCAAGAGTTTAATAAAACAGAAAATAAACACTTGGGTCAGACATGGGTCTGGTGTGAGTAAACGGTTAGATTGCTTAACTTTGAAAACTTTTGAAAACAAAAGTATCACGTAAGACTCCCCACAAATAAACATGGGTAAGTTTTTACCTTACGCTAACTAAAACGTTTGATAGGAAATCTGATTGTATTATAATAGGGTCTAGGGTTTTCAAGTAAAATACAGAAATAGCTGAAATGCTTACATCTCACATTCCAACATAGTTGGGCACAACTAATACGTACGGCACTTATTGGAGTTTGGATTCCATACAATGGCAGGGCTACTGGGGTACCGCCCGTCACAGTACGTGGCCTAGATCACCGTACCGAGGAGTACGCCCGCTCCCCTGCAACACAAAGCCGGAACCATCCCTTACTGGATAATCCCGAACAAGATAATCCCGTAGTTGGCGCGACCAACCACACACTAAGCCGAATAAAAGAAAAGGGACCTCTAGACAGGGATCTATCTTGCTCTCAGTGGGTGCTACCCTCGAAGCCTTGCTGCACCTCCCCTGTTTTAGCCATTCCCGGTTGATGAGGCTTGAGGTTACGATTACCTTTAATCAGAACATATCACTTAGAATGCTCATCGTCCGCCTGACGATGTGCTGAAAGCATTCAATCCATACAAGTTCGTTCCGGGTTCGAACGAAACCGAAGGCATTATCTCGTTACACTCGTTTTGGAATCACCCTCAGAGTTAACGACAATAACCCTTGCACTCTAAATCTTCATCTTCACTTGAGATTCACGACCTATCGTTAATTTGGATCGATGTGGTATTCCAGGTCTCAATTGTAACGACCCGACTTCCTATACCCAGAAAGTCGCATCATTATGAAGAAAGAAAGGGATAGAAAAGAGAAAGAAGAGAAGAAAGAAAGAAACAACAACAACGATCTCACAGCGGAATGAATAAATTATATTAATAACATAAACTATTACATAGTATACAACAATTATCAGAGTTACACAGATACACATCACATACTAGACAGTTATAAACATCTGTCTAGTTATTACAACTCAATACAATACACACACTATCACAGATATCAACACAGCGGAATACTATATCTACGAACGCCGAAGCCTCCTGCTCCATTGCTCCTCCACAATTCGTCAAAGCTAAACCTGAATCCCTTGGCTACTCGTAAAAATTTGAGTACCCAAGAGTTTAATAAAACAGAAAATAAACACTTGGGTCAGACATGGGTCTGGTGTGAGTAAACGGTTTAAATTGCTTAACTTTGAAAACCTTTGAAACAAAAGTATCACGTAAGACTCCCCACACATAAACTTGGGTAAGTTTTTACCTTACGCTAACTAAAACATTTGATAGGAAATCCAGTTATATTATAATAGGGTCTAGGGTTTCCAAGTAAAATACAGAAATAGCTGAAATGCTTACATCTCATATTCCAACATAGTTGGGCACAACTAATACATACGGCACTTATTGGAGTTTGGATTCCATACAATGGCAGGGCTACTGGGGTACCGCCCGTCACAGTACGTGGCCTAGATCACCGTACCGAGGAGTACGCCCGCTCCCCTGCAACACAAAGCCGGAACCATCCCTTACTGGATAATCCCGAACAAGACAATCCCGTAGTTGGCGCGACCAACCACACACTAAGTCGAATAAAAGAAAAGGGACCTCTAGACAGGGATCTATCTTGCTCTCAGTGGGTGCTACCCACGAAGCCTTGCTGCACCTCCCCTGTTTTAGCCATTCCCGGTTAATGAGGCTTGAGGTTACGATTACCTTTAATCAGAACATATCACTTAGAATGCTCATCGTCCGCCTGACGATGTGCTGAAAGCATTCAATCCATACAAGTTCGTTCCGGGTTCGAACGAAACCGAAGGCATTATCTCGTTACACTCGTTTTGGAATCACCCTCAGAGTTAACGACAATAACCCTTGCACTCTGAATCTTCATCTTCACTTGAGATTCACGACCTATCGTTAATTTGGATCGATGTGGTATTTGGGTCTCCAGACCTGGAATCCCGGTATACGGAAACCCGATCCCGGTCTCATAGAAATCCAAAACGTATCTTTTAAAGGCCAAGTTGTTTTAAGGTTAAAAACAATTCAATTCTTATCTATACTACACACATATAGATAATTTATAATAGATAATCCATATTATCATCCAAACAGATAATTCATATTATCATTTCAATCCAACCAAACATCTATATCATAGATCAGCACATCTCTTATCAGAGATATCAACAATGTAAAGCATTCAATATCATTCATCCATTCTTAAGTAATGATTTATCATCTCTAATTAATTTAAAGTGAATTAAATTAATTACTTTATCCTATAAATCCTGCTTACTTAATTATTAATTAAACCAATTAATTAATCATTACTCTAAGTATCCATCTTAATTAATCATTCTATTAATCCACCTTAATTAATCATAAACAGTAATTATCATCCTATAATTACTTACTCTAATTAATTAACTCCTTAATTAATTATATTAATCCTTTAATTAATTATTCCAAATAATTAATCCTTAATTACTTCTCATTAAGTAATTATCCTTAAATTAATTACATCTTGTAATTATACATTAATTACTTACAGTAATTACACTTATAAATTTCATTAAGTATTTATACTTAATCAACATCAAGTGATTATCTTGAATTTATTTACAAATTAATTAACTAAATTTAATCACATTCATTTATTATTTACAATTGAGTAATCCATTCCTTAATCACTCTTAAACAAATTAATTAATCTTTAATTACAGATTAATTTTTCTTTAATTATTAATTAATAAATCTCAATTATCAATTAATAAAACTTAATAACAAATTAATTAATCCTTAATTACAAATTAATTTATCTTTAATTACTTAATTTATTAGCCACTAATTACTTAATTAATTAATCACTAATCATTAATTAATCAATCTTAATTTCCAAATTTAAAAATCCTTAATTACAATTAATTACCTTTAATTAATTAACCATACCCTTAATTACAACTAAATAAATCTTTAATCATTAATTAATAATCTCTAATTATTTAATTTAATAAGTCTTGATTACAAATTAATTAACCTCTAATTAATTAACTTCACCCTTAATTATAAATAATTAATTACTAATTACCAATTTAATTACTTAATTAATCAGTTATTAATTCTTAATTAATTTCTTAATTAATTAACCACTAATTATTGATTAATTAACTTTAATTATCTAATTGATAATTCTTAATTACAAATTTATTAAACTCTTAATAATTTAATTATAATCTTTAACTATTGATTTATTATTACTTAATTAATAATTAAAATAATTAATTACTCTTTATTAAATTATCAAAATCTTAATTATCTTTAACAAATCATTTCCTTTGTTAATTACTAAATCACATTATTTAAACTTAACCTTTAATTAACATTTAATTATATTTATAAAATGATTAAGTTTTAAAACATTTTTATTTAAGTTTTAACAAACTTAAATTTAACAAACATACAAAAAAAAAATTTAAGAATATTTAAAAAGCGGTTTAGAAAATTTTTTAAATAGAGAACCATCTTTAAATTTCAAACTGTTATTTTTATAAAACTCTTTAATACGTGCTTAACACTTCCCTCTCCTGATCTCTGCTTCGAGTTTTCTATGCATTTACTCGAGATCGCTTCGAGTCCCCCTCAATTTCTTCTTCCTTTCCCTAGTTTCTTTTAAAAACTAAACTGCTAACCTACCCTATACACACACGAGAAAACTTCGAGTCTGGCCATCTAAAAACCCGAGACTCCTTCGAGTTTCCCACATCTCCATCATTCCTGACATACTCTTCACCGTGGTGCACGTGCACGGCGATTCCAGCCAACTCCGGCGAACTCTCTCGTCTCCGGCAAATCGCAATTCAACTCGTCAAACAACTTCGAGCATCAAAATGCAATCAACTAGCCCAAATCGAAAACGAGCTATCCATTCGAACAGCAGTTCGACATCACCTGGAACGAATGCCTCGCCACCACGCCTCTGACCATCGTTCCACCTGAAACTTCGTCAACATCCTCCCAAGTCCTTCACGCATCCATCTCCATCGCTCCCATGAAGCTCGATCCATCATAGATGCTCCAGTCGTCACGATTCCAACCACGACTAAACAAAGTGCCTAAACCCTATTTCGTCCAATCGCCAACGCCACAATGGATGATAAAATCGTCCGGCATTTTTCTCGACATCTCCGGCCATCAACCAAGCTACGACAAGAATCTCGAGTATCAATTGTTTGTGGATCGCCAGAAATTTGTGAAAACCCATTTCCAATTCAATTCAAAACTGCTCTTAATTTACTAAATTAAAAATTACCAGATTTGTTTTGAAATTCTTATTTCCCTGAGTGGATTTACATTATATACTTTACTCAACAGATAACAACACTTGATTTCAACATATTTTTACATTTCCACTGATTTTCTTGATTCCAGACAGTTTTAAAATCTAAATTGCTTGAACTTATTATTATTATTTTTTTTATATCAAGATTATACCTAAACAGACATATATTGTTGAAAGAAAAAAAAAACTAAAACTTAAAAAGGATGGATAAAGAGAATAAGATTGCTTCAATATTTTGTCCCTGAGTTTATAACAGGGATAGGTACAGATATATATCTATAAGTTTACAGGCATGCATAAATCAATATATATACACACAAACATGCAGGCATATTAACATTCATACAAACAACACTTTAAATATATAGTATCAAGATATCATGGTAGATCTAAGGTTTGTTTGCTTACTGGAACATTTGAACAGAGGCCAGTTTTTATATATATATATATAGATATATTCACATAGAGTCATAGCAATTCATATATAACTAGATAAATTCAATCATTCAAACAACTTTTCATATAGGACTATCACATGCAAATAAAACTAGCAACCATATTACTGTTTTTAACATTTTGTTTACTCACTTGGTAGAGATGTTGAACAGAGCTTTGAAATTGAGATGTTTGAAAAGTTAAACTTGAACAGCTTGGATCTGGAACTTTGAATTGCTTAGTTACTGGAAATCTGTTGTAATCTCCCTTGATTTTTAATTGAATCTTAAGTTGAATTATGAACAGCTCAGTTGCAAGCTTGAAGCAGTAGTTTTGTTGATCTTTCTGGTTTTGTTTCTTTGTTTTGAAAATGGTTTTCAGGCTTTAGATTTTGAGAAGGCTTTTACTTGAATTTGTTTCAGATTTGGGATTGTGGAGAGGAATTTGCTATAGGTTTATTTCTTGAATTTTAGATTTGCCTTGAAGATGATTTCAGGTTTTTGGGTAAATTTTCTCTGTTTTGAAAACGTGGCTGCAGATTTGAATTCTTAGAAATGAGGTAGAAAAGTTAAAGAAGAATGAGAAGTATTGTTATATAGATTTTAGTTTTTGATTTATTAAAATTAAAGAAAATAAAATAAAAATGTGACACTTGTCACTAAACTCTTTTAATAACTTGACACATGTTATTTAAGAGGATTTATAAGCTAACACCTAAACTTTACATGCATAATTAAATTTATATTCTTATAAATGGGTTTAAAAGCTTTTATTATTAAATTTTCCTAATTAATAAATACATATCCTAACTTATAAATGCTTTTCTTAATTTATAAAAATAAAACTTTTTAAAAGAAAATAAAATAAAAACCAATTAGATTTTAACTAAATAATATATAGTATATTTAATCCATTTTAAATGATAATATAAAACTTTTATATTTATTTACTATTTACTAAATACTTTATAAATTCATATAAATAAATTCCTTTAAGGAAAATGATATAAAAGAAATCTTATTTTAAAATAAAAACTTTTATTCATATATTTTAAATCCAAACTATAATTTTAAGATATATATCTTTTAAATTCAAATTCAAATCCAAATTTCAAATTCAATTTAAAAATCCAATTTAAAATCAACTCAGACATATATAAAATTAAATAAACACATCATTACTCTGAAAATAATAATTCTATTTTAAAACCTACTTATATCTATATTTATAAACATCTCTTTATTAAATGGTTTGAAAATATCAACTTTACAAATTTTAATTAATTTAATTAAGGAGATTATCACAATTCAAACTTCTTGAAATTCCGGGATATCACATTCCTCCCCCCTTAAAATAATTTCGTCCTCGAAATTTAAAACAAAAGATAATCCAATGTTTTTATTTTATTTCAAAAAATTTCAAACAATTTTAGCATACATATTAGTCAACACAAACAAACAAACAATTTCATCCAAACAAACAATTCAATCAAACAAACAATTCTAGCTATCTGGACAAAGATCCGGATAAGTTTCCTAAATTTCCTCGAGTTTTCCCCAAGTATATATATATACCGGGATACTCGCTCAACAGAATTCAAAACTAGCTATACTACTGAGCTACAGAGCTCCTACACAACTCTATCTATAATCTGAACAAGATATCAGACTACAGACAAGATCAACTCAACTACCAAACCTTTCAGAACTGCTGGTTCCAAAACTAGAGATAGATCAAACACGTACTTCCTCAAAGATACGCGATATACTCCGAATCCCAGTTATCCAAACTGGCAATTCAAATCTTATAAGCCAAACACTTATCCTTACAAAAACTCAGAAGAATCCAATACTCCTTGGAGTTAACCTCACAGTCTTACCCAATCTTATTTCTCCTTTGACCGGAGAAAATAACAACAAAGTCTCCAACTCCGAATTCCAAATTCCTCCGTTTCTTATCCATAGAACTCTTCTGACAATCCTGGGCTGCCTACACCCATTCCGATCAGCTTAACCTTCGCTGATGCTTCTAAAAACAAACTGGATCAAAAATAACTCAACAAAATGATCCTCTCAAGATCTACCCAAAATCTAGAACACAAACTCTATTACCATCAGTAGGCTATAATTTACTTCTCCTATCCGGAAAAGATATACAGATGTACTGCCAATCTGACCTTTAGATCCATAAAAAAAAATTTGTAGAAACTTTTAATCCAAACACTGCAACTTCCAGTTGCTTCCACTCTAGAACAGCTGCCACCTTGCTTCCGCTGCACAACTCTGATCAGGAGAAGATGAGAATACCGTCGATGAACTCGAGCATAAACTAGACAACACATTCCGGAAATATGGTTCAACAGATCCATAAAAATAAAACTCAGAAGTTCCATCAAATACTGAGCTGTTTCACCCAATCCTTTCTCTAGGAGACATCCTTCCACTAAGTTGAACCACTGGTACCATTTCTAGAACCAAGTTGATACGAAAACTCAATCTCAAATGTAGACAAATTTCTGACTTCCCTAAAGACATCCAGAAAATTTCTGATAACCCAAGAGAACACTCAGCAATCGCAAGTCACTTTTGCGATCAACCCAGCCCAAATCCAAAGAAAACTGTTCTCTCTTAACCAATCAGAACAGCTTATGCTATCCAATCCATCGAAGAAATGGATCCACTCCGCAGCTTCTGAACTCCACCTCTAGAAAACTACAAAGCCAAAAGATCTTCCTGCTGGAACACAAAACACTTCCGAGCTGCACCGCTGACACAGAATGCCAAAACTTCCTATCCAAAGCTTCTTGAGGAACTCGGAACTCAAACCAAACTCAACACCCTGCTGAACTCAGCCACAACACCGAAGCAGACATACTTCCTTAAACTTGCTCCAAAGAAAACATCTTAGGACACAATCCATGGTTACTGCATCTCCTCACGCAGCTACTACTCCTTGAGGTTGCCAAGCTACCATCACTTGCTTCTGCACATCCGACAGATCCAAACTCTACTCATCCAACCGCACTTTAAAGATTGACTCCGAACCTTTAAAAGGTTTCCTTCAGAGATTGATGAAATCCTTACACCATCGCAAAGCTCACTCGAGACGGTATTAGGTCTACAGTCTCGACATATACTTCCAACCTCAAACATTCAAACTCCAACTATTGGTAATTGTGTTACACACACTACCACCTTATCTACCTTTATAACTTATATTGGAAAACCCGAACAGGTAACCCAATAAATAGGTAGAAATACATAAATATATATATTTAAAATGATATATTTTTTTTTATATAGAAATTATTTCTGGGTAAAATTATTTCATCTATCTCTTTAAAACAATATTGTGTCCGTTGGCCTGGTTCAAGTGTTTAGAGATCCCTATCAATAACGTTAGCTACTCGTATTGACCAGAATCCATATACCACTCAACCGATCAATTAACACAATATAAAACCATTTTTGTATAACTAACAATTACGCGCTCTCAAGATAGACACCACTCCAGAGCTTAGGTATTCGCTCAACCTACTGCTCTGATACCACTGTAACGACCACGACTTTCTCTCCATAGAAAGTCGTATCGCTAATAAGAAAGAAAGGGGTGAGAAGTAGAAAAGAGAAGAAGAGAAAATGAGTAAATAATCTGGAAGTTTCGTATATCTGGAATTAGATTAATCTGGGCATACCAAATGAAACAACCCGACTTCCATAGCCCAGAAAGTCGCATCGTTTTGAAGAAAGAAAGGGATAGAAAGAGAAAAGAAGAGAAGAAAGAAAGAAATAACAACAACGATCTCACAGCGGAACGAATAAATTATATTAATAACATAAACTATTACATAGTATACAACAATTTACAGAGTTACACAGCATATACATCACTTACTAGACAGTTATAAACATCTGTCTAGACATTACAACTCAATACACTACAGAGATACAGACACAGCGGAACTACTATATAATCTATAACGCTGAAGCCTTCTGCTCCATTGCTCCTCCACAATTCGTCAAAGCTAAACCTGAATCCCTTGGCTACTCGTAAAAATTTGAGTACCCAAGAGTTTATAAAACAAAATAAACACTTGGGTCAGACATGGGTCTGGTGTGAGTAACAGGTTAAACTTGTTTAACTTCAAAACCTTTAGAAAGAAAAAGTATCACGTAAGACTCCCCACAAATAAACATGGGTAAGTTTTTACCTTACGCTAACCAAAACATTTGATAGGAAATCTGATTTTATTATAATAGGGTCTAGGGTTTTCAAGTAAAATATAGAAATAGCTGAAATGCTTACATCTCACATTCCAACATAGTTGGGCACAACTAATACGTACGGCACTTATTGGAGTTTGGATTCCATACAATGGCAGGGCTACTGGGGTACCGCCCGTCACAGTACGTGGCCTAGATCACCGTACCGAGGAGTACGCCCGCTCCCCTGCAACACAAGGCCGGAACCATCCCTTACTGGATAATCCCGAACAAGACAATCCCGTAGTTGGCGCGACCAACCACACACTAAGCCGAATAAAAGAAAAGGGACCTCTAGACAGGGATCTATCTTGCTCTCAGTGGGTGCTACCCACGAAGCCTTGCTGCACCTCCCCTGTTTTAGCCATTCCCGGTTGATGAGGCTTGAGGTTACGATTACCTTTAATCAGAACATATCACTTAGAATGCTCATCGTCCGCCTGACGATGTGCTGAAAGCATTCAATCCATACAAGTTCGTTCCGGGTTCGAACGAAACCGAAGGCATTATCTCGTTACACTCGTTTTGGAATCACCCTCAGAGTTAACGACAATAACCCTTGCACTCTGAATCTTCATCTTCACTAGAGATTCACGACCTATCGTAAATTTGGATCGATGTGGTATTCGGGTCTCCAGACCTGGAATTCCGGTATACGGAAACCCGATCCCGGTCTCATCGAAATCCAAAATGTATTTTTTTAAGGGCCAAGTTGTTTTAAGGTTAAAACAATTCAATTCTTATCTATACTACACACAGATAGATAATTTACAATAGATAATCCATATTATCATTCAAACAGATAATTCATATTATCATTTCAATCCAACCAAACATCTATATCATAGATCAGCACATCTCTTATCAGAGATATCAAACAATGAAATACATTCAATCTCATTCATCCATCCTTAAGCAATGATTTATCATCTAATTAATTTAAAGTGAATTAAACTAATTACTTCATTCTATAAATCCTGCTTACTTAATTATTAAGTAAACCAATTAATTAATCATTACTCTAAGTATCCATCTTAATTAATCATTCCTGATTAATAATCCTTTAATTACTTTAAGTAATTAATACTTAATTAATTTCACACTGTAACGACCACGACTTTCTCTCCATAGAAAGTCGTATCGCTAATAAGAAAGAAAGGGGTGAGAAGTAGAAAAGAGGAGAAGAGAAAAGAAACAAACACAAATACTCACAGCGGAATTGAACAAAATATATTATATCACATAAATATTACATAGTATCATATACACACTTATCAGAGTTACACAGATTACACATCACATACTAGACAGTTATAAACATCTGTCTAGTTATTACAACTCAATACAAAACAAAGATCTAAACAAGATCAACACAGCGGAAACTACTATCTATCTACAACGCCGAAGCCTCCTGCTCCATTGCTCCTCCACAATTCGTCAAGGCTAACCTGAATCCCTTGGCTACTCGTAAAAATTTGAGTACCCAAGAGTTTATAAAACAGAAATAAACAACTTGGGTCAGACATGGGTCTGGTGTGAGTAACAGGTTAAACTTGTTTAACTTCAAAACCTTTTGAAAGAAAAGGTATCACGTAAGACTCCCCACAAATAAACATGGGTAAGTTTTTACCTTACGCTAACCAAAACATTTGATAGGAAATTCGATTGTATTATAATAGGGTCTAGGGTTTTCAAGTAAAATACAGAAATAGCTGAAATGCTTACATCTCACATTCCAACATAGTTAGGCACAACTAATACGTACGGCACTTATTGGAGTTTGGATTCCATACAATGGCAGGGCTACCGGGGTACCGCCCGTCACAGTACGTGGCCTAGATCACCGTACCGAGGATCACTCCCAATCCCCTGCAACACAAGGTCGGAACATCCCTTACTGGATAATTCCCGCACAAGATACCTCACGGTTGGGATCAGCAACCGCACCACTAAGTCGAAAATAGAAAGGGACATCTAGACAGAGGTAACCTTGTCCTACTTGGGTGCTACCCACTAACCTTGCTGCACCTCCCCTGTTTTAGCCATTCCCGGTTTGTGAGGCTTGAGGTCACGATTACCTTTAAAAAAAGAACACATCACTTAGAATGCTCATCGTCCACCTGACGATGTGCTGAAAGCATTCAATCCATACAAGTTCGTTCCAGGTTCGAACGAAACCGAAGGCATTATCTCGTTACACTCGTTTTGGAATCACCCTCAGAGTTAACGACAATAACCCTTGCACTCTGAATCTTCATCTTCACTTGATTCACGACCTATTGTTAATTTGGATCGATGTGGTATTCGGGTCTCCAGACCTGGAAATCCGGTATACGGAAACCCGATCCCGGTCTCATCGAAATCCAAAGCGTATCTTTTAAGGCCAAGTTGTTTTAAAGGTTAAAACAATTTAATTCATTATATTTATACACAAAGAAAGATAATTCACAACAGATAATCAACATTATCAGATAATCCATACAATTCAACTAACATTCATATCACACAGCATATATCTCATCAGAGATATCAATCAATGCAAAGCATTCAGTATTATCATCCATCTATAAGTAATGATTTATCTCATCTCTAATTAATTTAAAGTAAATTAAATTAATTACTTCATTTTATAAATCCTTCTTACTTAACCATTAATTAATTAATAAATTATCCTTTAATAATTCATTTTAATTAATCATCTTTGATTAATTATCCTTTAATTACATCCAAGTAATTTATCTTTAATTAATTACTCAAATTAATTATCCTTAACCACTTATAGTAATTAACCTTTAATTACATCATTAATTAATTAACTAAAATTAATTAAATTAATCAACTATAATTAATTACATTAATCCTTAATTAATTACATTGATTAATTACTTCATTTATTAATTATTACTTAATTAACCAATCTTAATTACATCATTAATTATATTAATTAATGATCCTTAATTACAACTTAATTATTAATTACTTGGATTAAAGTAATTAATTATAATTAATTAATTAATGAAGTAATTAAGGTTAATTACTGTATTTGGTTAAGGATAATTAATTTGTGAAATTAATTAAGGTTAATTACTTAAATGTAATTAAAGTATAATTAATCAAGGTGATTAATTAAGGTGGATAATTAAAGAAAGATTTATTAATTTATTTGTAATTAATTAATGATTATATAAGTAAGATTTATAATAAAATAATTAATTTAATTTACTTTAAATTAATTAAGAGATGAAGTAATTAATTTAATTCACTTTAAATTAATTAAAGATAGAGATAGTTAATTTAATTCATTTTAAATTAATTATGTTGTGATTAAGTAAATCATTGCTTATATAAGAATGGATGACATTGATTGTCTTGAATGGATGTAATCTCAGAAATGAGATAAGATGTTGTGTGATATGAATGCTTGGTTGCATTATGATGATAATATAGATTAACTATTGTGATGTTGATATGGATTACCTATTTGGTTATGAATCATCTGTTTAATTGATAATGTGATTATCAGTTGTGAATTGTGAATTATCTATCTGTATGAATATAGATAAGTTAAATTGTTTAAACCTTTAAACAACTTGGCCTTAAAAGATACGTTTTGGATTTCGATGAGACCGGGATCGGGTTTCCGTATACCGGTATTCCAGGTCTGGAGACCCGAATACCACATCGATCCAAATTAACGATAGGTCGTGAATCTCAAGTGAAGATGAAGATTTAGAGTGCAAGGGTTATTGTCGTTAACTCTGAGGGTGATTCCAAAACGAGTGTAACGAGATAATGCCTTCGGTTTCGTTCGAACCCGGAACGAACTTGTATGGATTGAATGCTTTCAGCACATCGTCAGGCGGACGATGAGCATTCTAAGTGATATGTTCTGATTAAAGGTAATCGTAACCTCAAGCCTCATCAACCGGGAATGGCTAAAACAGGGGAGGTGCAGCAAGGCTTCGTGGGTAGCACCCACTGAGAGCAAGATAGATCCCTGTCTAGAGGTCCCTTTTCTTTTATTCGGCTTAGTGTGTGGTTGGTCGCGCCAACTACGGGATTATCTTGTTCGGAATTATCCAGTAAGGGATGGTTCCGGCTTTGTGTTGCAGGGGAGCGGGCGTACTCCTCGGTACGGTGATCTAGGCCACGTACTGTGACGGGCGGTACCCCAGTAGCCCTGCCATTGTATGGAATCCAAACTCCAATAAGTGCCGTACGTATTAGTTGTGCCTAACTATGTTGGAATGTGAGATGTAAGCATTTCAGCTATTTCTGTATTTTACTTGAAAACCCTAGACCCTATTATAATATAACTGGATTTCCTATCAAATGTTTTGGTTAGCGTAAGGTAAAAACTTTTCCATGTTTATGTGTGGAAAGTCTTACGTGATACCTTTGTTTTCAAAAGGTTTTGAAGTTAAACAATTTTAACCCGTTTACTCACACCAGACCCATGTCTGACCCAAGTGTTTATTTTCTGTTTTATTAAACTCTTGGGTACTCAAATTTTTACGAGTAGCCAAGGGATTCAGGTTTAGCTTTGACGAATATTCTGGAGGAGTAATGGAGCAGGAGGCTTCGGCGTTCGTAGATAGTATTCCGCTGTGTTGATATCTGTGATAGTGTCTTGTCATGTATTTGAGTTGTAATGTCTAGACAGATGTTTATAACTGTCTAGTAAGTGATGTATATGCTGTGTAACTCTGTAAATTGTTGTATACTATGTAATAGTTTATGTTATTAATATAATTTATTCGTTCCGCTGTGAGATCGTTGTTGTTGTTTCTTTCTTTCTTCTCTTCTTTTCTATTTTCTACCCCTTTCTTTCTTCATAACGATGCGTCTTTCTGGGCAAAGAAAGCCGGGTCGTTACATTTGGTATGCACGAACCCATTCGCGTGCATCTGGAAGTTGGATTTGGGGAAGAGAAGCTGGTTCTCGGGTTTTACTTCGGGGGATGGTCGAGCTTGACTCGAAGAAAGGCTACGTGGGATGGTCTCGCGTTCGCTTCGGGTAAATTAGGGGTTTACTCGGGTATGGGAAAACAGGCTTAAAGAATTTTGCAGGGATATGTTTTGAAGGTTTTAAAAAACAAAAGAAAATTGTTTTGTAATGTTTCTGAGTTGTAAAACAAAGGAGAAAACAAGATTTTACCTAATTAAACTAATTTGTTTTCTAGAAATTTGTTTTAACAAGTTTTAAATATTTAATAGATAAGTTTTTAAAAGGGTAAATAAATAGATTTTCAAAATGTTTATTTGTGGGGAGTCTTACGTGATACTTTTATTTTCAAAGGTTTTCAAAGTTAAACAATCTAACCGTTTACTCACACCAGACCCATGTCTGACCCAAGTGTTTATTTTCTGTTTTATTAAACTCTTGGGTACTCAAATTTGTATGAGTAGTCAAGGGGATTCAGGTTAGTCTTGACAAATTCTGGAGGAGCTGTGGAGCAGGAGGCTTCAGCGAATAGATATATAGAGTTTCCGCTGTGTATGATAGATGTACTTGTGTTGTATAATAGACAGAAGTTTATAACTGTCTATTCTGTGATGTATAAATTGTGTACTCTGTAAATTGTTGTATACTATGTAATAGTTTATGTTATTAATATAATTTATTCGTTCCGCTGTGAGATCGTTGTTGTTGTTTCTTTGATACCACTGTAACGACCACGACTTTGTCTCCACAGAAAGTCGCATCGTTAATAAGAAAGAAAGGGATAGAAAGAGAAAAGAAGAGAAGAAAGAAAGAAACAACAACAACGATCTCACAGCGGAACGAATAAATTATATTAATAACATAAACTATTACATAGTATACAACAATTTACAGAGTTACACAGCATATACATCACTTACTAGACAGTTATAAACATCTGTCTAGACATTACAACTCAAATACAAGACAAGACACTATCACAGATATCAACACAGCGGAATACTATATCTACGAACGCCGAAGCCTCCTGCTCCATTGCTCCTCCAGAATATTCGTCAAAGCTAAACCTGAATCCCTTGGCTACTCGTAAAAATTTGAGTACCCAAGAGTTTATAAAACAGAAATAAACACTTGGGTCAGACATGGGTCTGGTGTGAGTAAACGGTTATATTGCTTAACTTTGAAAACTTTTGAAAGAAAAGGTATCACGTAAGACTTCCCACAAATAAACATGGGTAAGTTTTTACCTTACGCTAACTAAAACGTTTGATAGGAAATCCGATTGTATTATAATAGGGTCTAGGGTTTTCAAGTAAAATACAGAAATAGCTGAAATGCTTACATCTCACATTCCAACATAGTTGGGCATAACTAATACGTACGGCACTTATTGGAGTTTGGATTCCATACAATGGCAGGGCTACTGGGGTACCGCCCGTCACAGTACGTGGCCTAGATCACCGTACCGAGGAGTACGCCCGCTCCCCTGCAACACAAAGCCGGAACCATCCCTTACTGGATAATCCCGAACAAGATAATCCCGTAGTTGGCGCGACCAACCACACACTAAGCCGAATAAAAGAAAAGGGACCTCTAGACAGGGATCTATCTTGCTCTCAGTGGGTGCTACCCACGAAGCCTTGCTGCACCTCCTCTGTTTTAGCCATTCCCGGTTGATGAGGCTTGAGGTTACAATTACCTTTAATCAGAACATATCACTTAGAATGCTCATCGTCCGCCTGACGATGTGCTGAAAGCATTCAATCCATACAAGTTCGTTCCGGGTTCGAACGAAACCGAAGGCATTATCTCGTTACACTCGTTTTGGAATCACCCTCAGAGTTAACGACAATAACCCTTGCACTCTGAATCTTCATCTTCACTTGAGATTCACGACCTATCGTTAATTTGGATCGATGTGGTATTCGGGTCTCCAGACCTGGAATTCCGGTATACGGAAACCCGATCCCGGTCTCATCGAAATCCAAAACGTATCTTTTAAGGGCCAAGTTGTTTTAAGGTTAAAACAATTCAATTCTTATCTATATACACAAAGATAGATAATTCAATAGATAATCTACATTATCATCCCAAACAGATAATTCACATTATTATTATAATTCAACCAAACATCCATATCATATATCAATCATATCTCATCAGAGATATCAAACAATGAAATACTTTCAATCTCATTCATCCATCCTTAAGCAATGATTTATATCATCTAATTAATTTAAAGTGAATTAAACTAATTACTTCATTCTATAAATCCTGCTTACTTAATTATTAATTAAACCAATTAATTAATCATTACTCTAAATATCCATCTTAATTAATCATTCCTGATTAATAATCCTTTAATTAATTTAAGTAATTAATACTTAATTAATTCACAAATTAATTATCTTAAACAATTCAGTAATTAATCTTTAATTACTTCATTTATTAATTAACTGTACTTAATTACATTACTCCTTAATTAATTATAATTAATTAATTACTTTAATCACTTATTATTAATTAATCTTAATTGATCAATCCCTAATTACATCATTAATTATATTAATTAATGATCCTTAATTACCTCATTTAAATTAATTATATTTAATAATTAATATTTAATTAAACCATATTTATTAATCACCTTTGATTAATCACATTTAGTAATTAACTACCCTTAATTACTCTTCCATAAATTAATTACTCATTAATTAATTATCTTTTAATTAATCCCTTGATTAATTATTCTAAGTAATTAGTCTCAAATTACTTTTATTATTAAATCATCTTTAGTTAATTACATCCAGTAATTACCTTTAATTACTTTCCTAAGTAATTATACTTTCACTAATTACATTTAAGTAATTATCAAATTTCTAAATCATTATCTTAAATTAATTTAACTAATTAATTTAAACTTATCAAATTTATTTAATTAATTACCTTAAGTAATTAATTTCTTTAATTACTTTCGTTAAGTAATTTATACTTAACCAATTTATATTAATTAATTAATCTAATTGATTATCAAAAATTAATCACATTAATTAATTATTTAATAATTCCTAATTAATGATCTCTCATTAATTATTAACAATTCTTTAATTACTTTCTTTAAGAAATTTAGCTTTAATCAACTATTTATTAATTACAACTTAATAATTTCTTAATTACCAATTAATTTCTAATTACTAAATTAATTGCTTAATTAATCTTTAAATTAAAGTATTAACCTTTAACTACTTTAATTATTATTAACAAAGACTTTAAAATATTTTACTTTAAAATCTTTCTTTTGATTCATTTTAAATTAAAGATTTAAAATAAATTACAATTTAACTTTAATCAATTTTAAATCAAATTTACAAAATCTTTTTAAATCAAATGTTAAGAACACTTAACATTAAAAGATTTTAAACCAATTTATTTGAATTCAAAATCCTTTTTAAAATATACTTTTAACAATTTAGATTTGTTAAAACATTATAAATTTTATCAACCTATTTATTTCAAACAAGGATACAATTTTAAATTTGAATCCATACTTCCAAATTTGCTTTAAAACTTTGTTTAAAATTTCAGTTTCCAAAATTTTAAACCAAATTTAAAATTTAAAAACAAACAGGCTTAAGACCTGTACCAACTCAAATTACCCGAGCCCACCACTAAATGCTTAGAGTAAAAACTGGAAACCCCCGAGTTCCCCTTCGAGTTTCCCTTCCCCTATTATTTAAAACTTTGTCATGTTAAAAATTTAAAAACAGTTTAGCCCAAGCGAGTCTCCCCTGCAACGAACCCGAGCCAGTCCCCATTTCCTCGAGTACGACTTCGAGACAAAACATCAATTACTCGAGTACGCCTTCTTCTTCCTCTAACTCAAATTCTTCCAGAAGTTCGAAACATTCATGTGCACGTGCACAGGCGAAACGCTCGCCTTTGATCACCGTCGATGATCTCCTCAAGTCAACATTCACCTTCGTATCCAAATTCGACCACCAAAACTTCAACATCAATTCGTATTTCGGAAACGAGTATCTCATCACCAATAAGAACAGGAAACCAAAACCTGGAAATCACTCGAATTCAATCCTCCGATCATCAGAGCGTCTGAATTTCTGGCTACGACTTCGACAACGTCTCCACTCCTATTTCCCAAAATCTGGTGAAGCTTGATCCACCAGAGCTCCCTTGATCACCAAAACTTCGACCATGCCCAAAATTAGGTCTACAGATTTCCCTGATCAATTCCCATTGCCCCAGTGCTATTCACCACCAACATATATTTTTCTCGAACTCTCCGATCATTCTTCTATCTCCAGAATGAACCACGACTTCCCCGAAGACTTAGATCATCAGAGATCAACCAGAATTCAAATTCTGGTCAAACCCAAACTGCTCGTACACACCCCTCTAAAAATTGTGATTTTACTTTTATAATTCATGGTTTAGGATATGATTTCAGATTATATACCTGTACCTTTGAATTAAGATATTCAAATTTTAACAAAACTAAAGTCTCCTGTTTCTCTATGTTTTCTAGAGCAGTTTCCTTTTTATTTTAACTTAAATAAAATTTTAAACACAAATCCTTGATTAAACAAACAATTATTGTTTTTAACTTAACCCATAATAATATCAAAGTCAAAAGATACAAGATTAAATTAAACTTAGAACTTGAACTGGAAACAGATATACATATCAATAACAGACATGCACTCTAATTTTACATCCATATATAAAGATATACATACATATCAACATACTAAACAACATACAGGCATTAGACATCATAGATTCAAGGATTTTTAGCATGCAAACAGATATCATATACTTAAGTTTTTAAAATAAATGTTACTCACCTTTTAAAATGAAGAACAGAGCCCTCTTTGAAACTGCTTTAAACTTTAAAACTGAAGTGCTTTTGAAACTTTTAAAACTCGATTTAAAAACTTGAATGCTGGCTTTAGTTTGAAAGGATTTCAGTTGCATGCAGAGATGCCTTGTTTGACATGCCTCCAGATTTGAAAAGAATTTGCAGTCTTTTTGAAAACTTTTAACTTGAATACATTCTAGAAAACTTGCATTGCTAGCTGTTTAGATTTGCATGCAGGTTATTAGTTTGTTGAGACATTTTCTTTAGATTCCAGTTGCTTGCTTTCAGATTTTTGAAGAAAACAGGCTTTGATTCCAGGTTGAAAAGAAATGAATTCCAGGCAGGCTTTGTTTTCAGATTGAGGAGAGGTTACAGGTTGATGGTTTATAGATTGAAGAATGCATTACAGGTTATTGTTTTGAGGATTTTTGGTTTGAGGAATGTTAAATTTTATTTTCTGGTTTTGCCTTTAAAAGTGGAAAACGAATTTCAGTTTAGAAATGGAGATTAGAAAGAAAGGAAGAGAGTGGAAACATGTTTTTATGAGTATAAATGATTTAATAAAAAGAAAAATTAGAACAAAATGACACTTGTCTTTCTTATATCTTAATTTCTTAACACATGTAATATTAAAGCCTTAGAAATTTACACATGTCTCTTTAATTAGTTTGTATTTATTTTAAATGTGAATAAACCTCTTTTTCTTTAATTAAATAAATACTTATTACTTATTTATATATATAGATAAAGTATTTTAAAGAAAATAAAACCAATTATGTATATAAATAAAAGCTTATCCATATATTTATACAAATCCAAAACTATTTAAATATTACCTCTCAAATTCTAAATTCAAATTCAAATTAAATTTTAAAAATCTAATTTAAAGTTAATTTAAAACAACACATTCAATTTAAAAATAACAATTCTATGTTATTATTAAATTTTTAAAGTAAAAATTTCACTAATTAAATATTCATTTAATTAGATTATTAAACCAATTCAAATTTGTTATCAAAAATTATCAAATCAATTTAATTATTTAAACGGATTTTAATTTTATATTGCCCATAAATTCCGGGATATTACATTCCTCCCCCCTTAAAATAATTTCGTCCCCGAAATTTAAAACAAAGGTAATTTAATAATCTATTTAAATCACAAACAAATATTATCATCCATATGCTAACAACCATAGCAACCAATCATCCAAACAAACAATTCTAACTATCCAGCCAAAATTCTGAATAGAATTTCCTCGAGTTTCCCCAAGTATATATATATATACCGGGATACTCGCTCTACAAACAATCCAAACAACCAATACTACTAAGCTAACGTTATTGATAGGGATCTCTAAACACTTGAACCAGGCCAACGGACACAATATTGTTTTAAAGAGGTAAATGAAATAATTTTACCCAGAAATAATTTCTATATAAAAAGTATCATTTTAAATATATATATATTTCTACCTATTTGTTGGGTTACCTGTTCGGGTTTTCCAATATAAGTTATAAAGGTAGATGGGGTAGTGGTGTGTGAAACACGACTACCAATGGTTGGAGTTTAAATGTTGAGGTTGGAAGTGTATTTGTCGAGACTGTAGACCCAATACCGTCTCGAGTAAGCTTTGCTGTGGTGAAGGATTTCATCGATCTCCGAAGGAAACTGTAATGGTTTGGAGTTTATCTCTGAAGTTTGGATGAGTAGAGTTGGATCTGTCGATAAGGCAGAAGCGAGTGATGGTACCTTGATACCTCAGGTAATAGTAGCTGTATGATGAGATACAGTGACGATGGATGTTCCCGAAGATGTTTTCTTTGGAACAAGATTAAGGAAGTGTGTATGCTTTGGTATTGTGGCTGAGTTCAGCACGGTGTTTCTGTTTGGTTTGAAGTCCAAGTTTCTCGAAGATCTTTGGAATAGGAAGTCCTTGGCATCAGTGTCAGCAGTGCAGCTCGGAGTATTCTGTGATGGCAGGAAGTTTTCTGGTTGAGCAGTTTTTCTGAAAGTGAAGTTCAGAAGCAGCAGAGTGGATCCATTTCTTCGATAAATTGGATAAATAAGTGTAAGCTGTTCTGATTGGTAAAGAGAGAACAGTCTGTTTGGAATTAGGATGGGTTGATCGCAAAAGTGACTTGCGATTGTCTGAGTGTTCTCTTGGGTTGTCAGAATTTTCTGGATGTCTTCAGAGAAGTCAGAAGTTTGTCTGCATCTGAAGGTTGAGTTTTCTTATCGACTTGGATTCCAGGAGTGATACCGGTGGTTCAGTCTAGTGGAAGGATGTTTCCTAGAAATGGAGTTGGTGAAGCAGCTCAAGTTTTGCTGGAGTATCTGAGTTTTCTTTATGGATCAGTGAACCTTATTTCTGGAATGAGTTGTCCAGTCTGTGCTTGTGTTCTACCTCAGATCAGAGTTGAGCAGCGAAAGCAGTTTGGAATGTATCTCTGGATGGGAGAAGTAAGTTTAGAATCTACTGATGTTGTGAAGTAGAGTTGTGTTTGGATCTCGTCTGTGTTCTGATTTGGATAAGTATTTGGGCTTCTGAATTGAATTGTCAGTTTGGATAACTGGAATTCATTGTGTTTTACGTATCTCTGAGAGAGTACGTATTTGATCTATCTCTGGTTTTAGAATCTGCAATTTGGGAAGTTTGGTAGTTGAGTCAGACTCGTCTATAGTCTGATATTCTGTTTAGTTCTGTAGATCTAGATGAGTAGGAGATCTATAGCTTAGTTGTTTAGATTGTTTGTAGAGCGAGTATCCCGGTATATATATATATATATATACTTAGGGAAACTCGAGGAATTCTATCCAGACTTTTGTCTGAATAGTTAGAAGTGATTGTTTGGATAAATTGGTTGCTATGGTTGTTAGAATATGGATGATAGTATATGCTTGTGTTTTAAATTAAAATCTTTAATAAGATTATTAAATTACCTTTGTTTAAATTTCGGGGACGAAATTATTTTAAGGGGGAAGGAATGTAATATCCCGGAAATTTTAACAATATCAATTTAATAATCTGTTGAATAATTAAATTGATATGGATGATCTTTGATAATAAGATTTGAATTTAATTTAATAATCTGATTAAATAAGTATTTAATTGGTGAATTTTATCTTTTAAAAGTTAATAAGATATTTCTATTTGAATATATATATTTATTTATATATATTGTAAATAGAAGCTTTGGTAAATAGGAAATTTAGATTTAGTTTAATCTGTACTTTTCAAAGTTATTTAAATAAATAACATTTTAGTTTTAAATATACTTTAGATAAATCTTTTAATTGGTTAAGATATATTTTACTTAAGTTTAAATAAATAAGAAAAGGGCTTTTTATTTACTTTTAAAATAAATAGAAATATGAGTAATTACTTAAATGACAAGTGTCATTATCCTAAGGCTTCATTTTAACATGTGTTAATTTATTAACTACTCAATGTGACAAATGTCAAATTTTAGTTTTATTTTTCTTTTATTTTTAATAAACTACCAATTAACTTATATAAGCATATAACTCTCCTCTATTTCTTCCCTTATTTTCCCATTCTCTAAGTTTTCAGCCTGAGACAAATTTTCAATAATCTGTAATTTGATCTTCCTCTCAAAATTAATCAATAACCAACTACTCAAAACCAAAACACTAAATCCCTGTAATTCATTTCTTCATAAGCCTGTTTTCTTTTCAAGTCTGAAAGCCTATATCATTCTTCAATTAGTAATCAAATCCCTCAATCTCCAAAACAACCTGTAATTCACTATCTAAATGAAAACAAAGCCTGCAACATTTTCTTCAATCTGAACAACTGCTGCATTCTTTTCAACTCTGGAAGCAATTCAAACTGCTTGCAGTCATTTTTCAACCTGGAAGCCAACATGCATGTAGATTTAAAGCAATCTAAAGCTCCAGCAACTCCAGTTTTTAAATCAATGAGGCATTCCGGTCTTAAGTCAATTCCAGTTTTCAAAAGCTAAACTACCCTGCTCTGTCTCTGTTTATGCCTGGTGAGTAACTTTTAAAACAAAGTAAAATAGGATTTGCATGCTAATATAATTGAAATGAATAAGTATTGCAAATATAAATGAGAATCTGATGTGAAATTTATAGTGTGTATGCTGTTAACAATTAGATGCTCTACTCTGCCTTCTCAAATCTGTGAGTAACATCATTTTTAAAATTTTAAGTATATGGAAATAAGGTTGCATGATAAATATCTGAAGCCAAATATGTTTGTGTGATTTTATAAGTGAATTATCTGGATGTATTTATGAGTGCATGGCTGTTGAATTTGTGTATCTCTGTTTACAGTTTCATGCTCAAGTTTTGTGATCAAATTCATATTCACCTGAACCCATTGTTGTTAGGACTTAAGATCTAAATAAAATTTGTTTGTTTGATCAAGAAGTAAAGTTTAAAATTTGATTTAAATAAATTAAAATTTAAATGTGCTCTGTAATTCAAAACAACAGTTCAAGCTCAAGAAGAGTAAAAAACCCAAACATCCTATTTTCTTGTTTCAAGCATATGATCTAAAATACAATCAAAAACCATGATTTTTGGAAGAGAAATCATAAATTTTAATTTAGTTTTGGGTATGCATTTCTGAGTTGAACAGAAATTGGGTTGTGGGTAATTTCTGGTGATCTACATGATCGGAGAGGATGGCGTCATCACTGATGGTAGTGGAGTAATAGAGGAGTTTGGGAAAAATGCCAGGCAGTAGATCAAAGCACTGTGGCGATGGTAGGAGGTCGATATTGTTTTTAACCCTAGTTTATATGGTGGTCGGAAATTTGTTCATCTCGGCAACCCTGGTGGTTCGAGTTCAACCAAACTCTGGGAATCGGTAGCATGGAGGTTGGCGAAGTTGTGGCTGGAGGCTCAGGTGCTCTAGTGATCAGCATCGTGGATTCGAGGGGTTTTCAGGTGTGGGGTTTTTAGTTCCAGGTTGATTGAGTACCTCGAATTCGATTTTGAGTAAGGATCGAAGAAGTTTAGGTTTGGATCATTAGAGAATGCGGTCGCCGACTTTGGGAAGATCGCGACGTTGACCATAGGTGGTCGGAGCCACCGTGCATGTGCACGGTGATCGAGCGTGTGTCTGGTTTTGTTTGAGTGGAGAAGAAGCATTGTGCTCGGGTCGGTCTCGAGTTTCTTGCGTGAGTTGCTCGAAGTAATGGAAGAATGGACTCGAAGTCATTTTAGATCTGGCTCGGGTCATTGTTGGATTACAGGTTTTAGAAACCTGTCTGTTCAAAATTTTTAAAATGAAATTTTAAATGAAAAGCAGGATTTAAACAAGTTTTAAAAAATAGTTCAAGTATAGATTCAAATCTAAATTGGTATTCTAGTTTAAAATAAAATAAAGTTTTATCAAATTAAAGTGTTTAAACAACTTTAAATGTTAAAGTATATTTTAAAAAGTGATTATATTTAAATTGAATATGGTTTTAAAACTCTTGTAAATTCCCTTTATAAGATAAGTGTTTCTTAACATGTGACTTAAAAAGGTTTTTAAATTGTTTTAAATTTTGATAAGTTAAATCATTTTAAATCTTAATTTGAAATGGAATTTAAAAGTAAATTCAAAGTAAAATGTTTTCAAATGCATTTGTAAATAATAATTAAGTACTTAATAAGAAGAATGTTTTATCTTAAAGTAAATTAAGATTTAATGATTTGGGATAAATTAAATTATTAAGGTAATTAAAAGCTAATTAATCAATTTAATTAATTTATGATTTGGATTAATAAATTTAGTAATTAAGGGTTTAAGTTGATTAATTAAGGTTTAATTAAATTAGTTAAGGGTTAATTAATTGGTTATTAAGATTTATTAATTTAAATTTAATAATGGTTAATCTAAGTTAATTACTTAAGAAAAGTAATTAAATAATTATTAATGAAGGTCATTAACTTAAGATTATTTAATAATCAATTAATGTGATTAATTTTAATAATTAATTAGATTAATTAATGATAATCATTTGTGAAATTGGTTAAGAATAATTACAAAATGGAAGTAATTAAGGAATTAATTACTTAATGTAATTAATTAAGTTAAAATGTAATTTGTTTAAGTAATTAATTAAGTTTAATTAATTTAAAATAATCACTTAATGATTTGTGAAGTATAATTACTTAATGTAATTTAATAAAGTATAATTACTTAGGAAAGTAATTAATAGATAATTACTGATGTAGTTAATGGAGTAATTAAGGGTAGTTAATTACTTAATGGAATTAATCAAGGGATTAATTAAAGATAATTAATTAAGGAGTAATTAATTTATTTAAAGAAGTAATTAAGGGTAGTTAATTACTGAATGTGATTAATCAAGAGTGATTAATAATTATGATTTAATTGAAGATTAATTACTTAATGTAATTAATTTAAATACAGTAATTAATAATAAAATGTAATTAGGGATCATTAATTAATAAAATTAATGATGTAATTAAGAATTGATTAATTAAGGAATAAATTAATAAATGTAGTGGTTAATTAATGTAATTAATTAAGGAGTAATGTAATTAATCATAGTTAATTAATTAATGAAGTAATTAAAGCTTAATTACTATAAGTAGTTAAGAATAATTAATTTGTGAAATTAATTTAATGTTAATTACTTGAATGTAATTAAATGTTAATTAATCAAGGATGATTTATTAAAATGAATAATTCGATGATGATTGATTAATTGATTGATAATTAATTAATAGTGATTTAAGCAAGATTGATAATGATGGAAGTAATTAATTTAATTTACTTAAAGATGAAGTAATTAATTTAATTCATTTTAAATTAATTATAGATGGTGTGATGATTAGATCATTGCTTATATATGAATGTATGATATTGATTGTTTTGAATGGTTTGAAATCTCAGATATGAGATAAGTGATACTGTGTGATATGGATGTTAGTTGAATTGTATGGATTATCTGATAATGTTGATTATCTGTTGTGAATTATCTTTCTTTGTGTATAAAGATAATGAATTGAATTTGTTTTAACCTTTAAAACAACTTGGCCTTAAAAGATACGCTTTGGATTTCAATGAGACCGGGATCGGGTTTTCGTATACCGGATTTCCAGGTCTGGAGACCCGAATACCACATCGATCCAAATTAACGATAGGTCGTGAATCTCAAGTGAAGATGAAGATTCAGAGTGCAAGGGTTATTGTCGTTAACTCTGAGGGTGATTCCAAAACGAGTGTAACGAGATAATGCCTTCGGTTTCGTTCGAACCCGGAACGAACTTGTATGGATTGAATGCTTTCAGCACATCGTCAGGCGGACGATGAGCATTCTAAGTGATATGTTCTGATTAAAGGTAATCGTAACCTCAAGCCTCATCAACCAGGAATGGCTAAAACAGGGGAGGTGCAGCAAGGTTTCGTGGGTAGCACCCACTGAGAGCAAGATAGATCCCTGTCTAGAGGTCCCTTTTCTTTTATTCGGCTTAGTGTGTGGTTGGTCGCGCCAACTACGGGATTGTCTTGTTCGGGATTATCCAGTAAGGGATGGTTCCGGCTTTGTGTTGCAGGGGAGCGGGCGTACTCCTCGGTACGGTGATCTAGGCCACGTACTGTAACGGGCGGTACCCCAGTAGCCCTGCCATTGTATGGAATCCAAACTCCAATAAGTGCCGTACGTATTAGTTGTGCCCAACTATGTTGGAATGTGAGATGTAAGCATTTCAGCTATTTCTGTATTTTACTTGAAAACCCTAGACCCTATTATAATATGACTGGATTTCGTATCAAATGTTTTGGTTAGCGTAAGGTAAAAACTTACCCATGTTTATTTGTGGGGAGTCTTACGTGATACCTTTTCTTTCTAAAGGTTTTGAAGTTAAGCAAGTTTAACCTGTTACTCACACCAGACCCATGTCTGACCCAAGTGTTTATTTCTGTTTTATAAACTCTTGGGTACTCAAATTTTTACGAGTAGCCAAGGGATTCAGGTTTAGCTTTGACGAATATTCTGGAGGAGCAATGGAGCAGGAGGCTTCGGCGTTCGTAGATATAGTAGTTCCGCTGTGTCTCTATCTCTGTAGTGTATTGAGTTGTAATGTCTAGACAGATGTTTATAACTGTCTAGTATGTGTTGTATAGTTGTGTAAACTCTGATAAGTGTTGTATACTATGTAATAGTTTGTGTTATTAATATAATTTATTCGTTCCGCTGTGTGAGATTCTGACGTTGTTTCTTTTCTCTTCTCTTCTTTTCTATTTTCTACCCCTTTCTTTCTTATTAACGATGCGACTTTCTATGGAGTGAAAGTCGTGGTCGTTACAGACATGCATGCTGGTCCCCAGATTGAAGAAATGAAAGTAAACAGTTTTGAGTTGTTTTCCAGATTTTAGCTTTTGAAACTGTGGACTTGCATGCTTCTTGAATTTGATTTAAAACTTGAATTGTTGCCTTTAAATTAACATGCAAGCTTGATTTCCAGTTTGAAGAGATGAATGCAGACAGGCCTTGAAATGATTCTAGAGAAAAGAGTGCAGACTGGTTGTTTTGATTTAATCTCAGGATCGAAGAGTATAGGTTTTGAAATTGATTTGAGATTGTGGTTTTATGAGGAGTTTAGAATATTGAAAATCAGATTTACAGGGTATTGATTTTGGTTTGAGGCATTTTATTACTGAATTCAGATTTGCATTTTAGAGAAAGATTGTTTTGAGTTTCTTGTTTTGAAAAGAAAATAGAAGGAATGAAGTAAAGGGATGCAAATGTATATATAACTAAATTTATGATTTTATAAAAATAAAAGAAAATAAAAATAAATGAAGACACTTGTCACATATACTTGTTACTTAAATTACACATGTTAAAATGAAGCTTTAGATAATGACACATGTCTCTTAAGTAATTATTCATATATTTTTTTTTTATTTTTAAAAGTAAATATAAACCTTTTTCTTATTTAATAAATACTTATCTATATATATATATATAAATCACTTTTTTTAAAGAAACAAACTAGTTATATTTTATACATAAAAGTTTATACAAATATTCTAAAATCCAAACAATTTAAATATTTATTCCTTTGAATTTCAAAACTTAATTTCAAATTCAATTTTAATTAAATCCTAAGATTCAATTTAAAAGTTAAGTTATATATATACATATATAACTTTTCATTCAATTAAATAAAAATTCCATATTCTTTAAAATCCGTTCATATTAATAAAAATAATACATTATACTTATTATCTGAAATTAACATATTTGATATTTAAATAATTTATATAAGAGATTATATTATCAAGTGATATTTTAAAAAGAAACAAAACAAGCCTTTTTGTTAACTCTTATATAATTTTAAACTTAAGTAAAAATATCTTAAGCAATTAAAGTATTTTAAAACTATAAATTTACTAATTTAAATAACTTTGAAAAGTTATATTAAATTAAATCTAAATTCCCAATTTACCCAAAGCTTCTATTTACAATATATATAAATAAATATATATATTCAAATAGAAAATATCTTATTAACTTTTAAAAGATAAAATCACCAATTAATACTAATTTAATCAGATTATTAAATTAAATTCAAATCTTATTATCAAAGATCATCAATATCAATTTAATTATTTAACAGATTATTAAATTGATATTGTTAAAATTTCCGGGATATTACATTCCTTCCCCCTTAAAATAATTTCGTCCCCGAAATTTAAACAAAGGTAATTTAATAATCTTATTAAAGATTTTAAATTTTAAAACACAAGCATATACTATCATCCATATGCTAACAACCATAGCAACCAATTCATCCAATCAATCAAATCTAACTATCCAGACAAAATTCTAGATAGAATTCCTCGAGTTTCCCCAAGTATATATATACCGGGATACTCGCTCTACAACAATCTAAACTACTACGCTATAGATCTCCTACTCATCTAGATCTACAGAACTAAACAGAATATCAGACTACAGACGAGTCTGACTCAACAACTAAACCTTCCAGAACTGCTGATTCTAAAACCAGAGATAGATCTTACACGTACCTCTCAGAGATACATAAAACTCAATGAATTCCAATTGTCCAAACTGACAATTCAATCCTGAAAACCAAATACTTATCCAAATCAGAACACAGAAGAGATCCAAACATAACTTTACTTCACAACATCAGTAGATTCCAAACTTACTTCTCCTATCCAGAGATATACTCCAAACTGCTTTCGCTGCTCAATTCTGATCTGAGGTAGAACACAAGCACAGACTGGACAACTCATTCCAGAAATAAGGTTCACTGATCCATAAATAAAACTCAGATACTTCATCAAAACTTGAGTTGCTGCACCAACTCCATCTCTAGGAAACATCCTTCAACTAGACTGAACTACCGGTACTACTCCTGGAATCCAGTCGATAAGAAAACTCAACCTTCAGATGCGGACAACTCCTGACTTCTCTGAAGACACTCAGAAAAACTCTGATAACCCAAATTTTTACATAACTATAACTATTACAAACCTGGCTCTGATACCACTGTAACGACCACGACTTTCTCTCCATAGAAAGTCGTATCGCTAATAAGAAAGAAAGGGATAGAAAAGAGAAAAGAAGAGAAAGAAAGAATAACAACACATCAGAATCTCACAACGGAACGAAACAAATATAATATATCACATAACTATTACATAGTCTTTACATAATCAGAGTACACAACTTATACATCACAAAATAGACAGTTATAAAACCTGTCTATTATACAGCACAAGATACAACTCAAACAAACGACTCAGAGAAACCAACACAGCGGAATACTATATATCTACGAATGCTGAAGCCTCCTGCTCCATATCTCCTCCATAGATTCGTCAAAGCTAACCTGAATCCCTTGGCTACTCGTAAAAATTGAGTACCCAAGGTTTAATAAAACAGAAAATAAACACTTGGGTCAGACATGGGTCTGGTGTGAGTAAACGGGTTAAAATTGTTTAACTTCAAAACCTTTTGAAAACAAAGGTATCACGTAAGACTTCCCACACATAAACATGGAAAAGTTTTTACCTTACGCTAACCAAAACATTTGATAGGAAATCCAGTTATATTATAATAGGGTCTAGGGTTTTCAAGTAAAATACGGAAATAGCTGAAATGCTTACATCTCACATTCCAACATAGTTGGGCACAACTAATACGTACGGCACTTATTGGAGTTTGGATTCCATACAATGGCAGGGCTACTGGGGTACCGCCCGTCACAGTACGTGGCCTAGATCACCGTACCGAGGATCACTCCCAATCCCCTGCAACACAAGGTCGGAACATCCCTTACTGGATAATTCCCGCACAAGATACCTCACGGTTGGGATCAGCAACCGCACCACTAAGTCGAAAATAGAAAGGGACATCTAGACAGAGGTAATCTTGTCCTACTTGGGTGCTACCCACTAACCTTGCTGCACCTCCCCTGTTTTAGCCATTCCCGGTTTGTGAGGCTTGAGGTCACGATTACCTTAGAAAAGAACACATCACTTAGAATGCTCATCGTCCACCTGACGATGTTCTGAAAGCATTCAGTCCATACAAGTTCGTTCCGGGTTCGAACGAAACCGAAGGCATTATCTCGTTACACTCGTTTTGGAATCACCCTCAGAGTTAACGACAATAACCCTTGCACTCTGAATCTTCATCTTCACTTGATTCATGACCTATCGTAAATTTGGATCGATGTGGTATTCGGGTCTCCAGACCTGGAAATCCGGTATACGGAAACCCGATCCCGGTCTCATCGAAATCCAAAACGTATCTTTTAAGGCCAAGTTGTTTAAAGGTTTAAACAATTCAATTCAATACTTGAATTCACACAGCATTAACATAGATAAATATCACATATTTATCACAGATATATCCAATATCATATCACAGAATATCATAGTATATCATCTAATAGATATCAACCAAATCAGACATTCTACTCAAATAATCATCCATAAGCAACCGTTATTAATCCATACTATAATTAATTTAATCAACTTAAATTAAATTAATTACTTAAGAATTAATTCCTAATCTTGCTTACTCAACCATTAATTAATTACAATCCATTTAATTAATTAATCATTCCTTTAAATATTAATCACTCTTGATTAATTATCCATTAATTACATAAAGTAATTATTCTTTAATTAATTTCACAAATTAATTATCCTTATTCATTTATAGTAATTAACCTTTAATTACTCTCATTAATTACAATAATTAATGATCCTTAATTAATTACTTTAATTAATTAATTATAATTAATTACATTATTCCTTAATTAATTACATTAATTAATTATGCATTAATTAATTACTTTCATTTATCAACCTTAAATAATTACTCCAATTACATACAGTAATTTATTTATTAATTACTTACACTAAGTAATTATACTTAATCAATCTTATTAAGTAACTATACTTAATCAATTACCAAATGACTATCCTTAATTAATTAACAAATTAATTTACTTAAATAAATCACATTCATTTCTTAAATCATAACTGAGTAACTCATCCTTAATTACCCTTTAAACAAATTAATTAATCCTTGATTAATTATTCTTTAACTATTAATTAATAAACCTTAATTATTAATCAATATCCTTTAATACAAAGTAATCAATCCTTAATTACTTTTATAATTAATTAATTTATCTTAATTAACTAATTAATTAACTAATTAATTAACTCTTAATTATAAATTAATAAAACTTAATTATTAATTAACATCTTTAATTACCAATTTAATTAATTATTAATTATCAATTAATCAATCCTTATTGGAAATTAATTAACCCTTAATAAGGTTAATTAATCCTTAATTAACTCTAATCATAGATTAATAATCTCTTAATTATTAATTAAGAAAACTTAATTAATACTTAATAAAACTTTATTAAGTACTTCTTAATTAATATTTTAATTAACCCTTAATCATTTAATTAATCCTTATTAATTAAATTAATTAATTAAACTTAAATTTTCTTAATTAACTTAATTAATTTCAACTCATTAAAAATCTAAATTAATCTTGAGGTAAAACATTATCATTAAAACATTCAATCTTTGTAAGTAACTTACTTAATTAAATGATTAATTAAGTTTTAAAATCATTAATTACTTATCTCTAATTATTAATTAAAAATTCCTAATTACAAGTTAATAAATCACTTGAAAACCTTAATTGTTTATTTACTCATCCTTAACCATTAATTAATTTAATTAATAAGTCACTCTTTAATTATCTCATTAACTATCAAACTTTAATTAAGTTTAAGATAAAACATTCCTTTATTAATTACCTTATTTTCAAATTTAAGTTTGAAAATAACTTCAGATTTTAATTTAATATATTTAAATTAAACAAATCATAGAACTAAATTTATTTAAAATATTCATTACTAAGAAATGAATTTCCAAGACAATTTATTTAACTTGATCATTTTAAAATTTTAAAAACTTACTTTTATTTAAATTTTAAAAACTGGTTTAAACCTTTTACTTTGGGTTTAACCTATATGTAATTGAATCAAACAAATACATTTTTCTTCTTTTCTTTTTATAAAAGACTTTAGTTTTTAAATTTTAAAAGCTGGTTTGAAACTTAACAGCTCACTTGAAAAATTCGCGTCCAACCCTATACCAACCCAAGTCAAAACCTTTTCCTCCCGAGTCTCTTCCCGAGAAATTTTAAAAACTGTTTGTTTGCAACTTAAACTGTTAAAACAATTATCACTTAAACACTCGCGTATATCCCTAAAACAAACCCGAGACAAAGTCTTAACTTCGCGAGTTCCTCCCCGAGTACGAACACGAGAACTTCATCTTCCCCAAACTAAAAACCCACTGATACATGTTTACCTTCGTGCACGTGCACAGTCGTTCTGACGAACTACGATCAACTTCGCCATCACCCACAACTCATCAACGTCCGATTCAAACTCTCTGACCACCCAGATCGACAAATTAAACCAAGAATTTAAATCGAGTAACTCGATCGCCAGGCCTTCGAACCCCATCAACCCAAAATGCTTCGCCGACGTCACTACCGACCATCAGAGGCCACGCGACCTCAGCCAAACCCTTGCCATAGCCCCCGGCATCGATTCCACCTACCCCGGTCAAGCTCGATCCACCACCCACGACGATATTCCCCTTTAAACCTCACCAATAAAACTGGGTCCAAAACCCTATATGGCCGACGTTCAGCCACCTCCGTAGTTTAAAATTCCACCTAATAATTTTCCTAGGTTCGCCGTCCTCCAGGCTATCTTCGATAAAAAGCACGACCCAATATTTGTTGGCGTTCATTAGTTATTGACGAAAATTGGTTTTCCGTTCAACCTTAAATTTCTCGTTCAATATAAACCTAAAAATTCTGAAATGATTATTAAAAATCATGATTTTGAACTACGAATCTATTACCATAATCAATTCATGAAACCTTCATCATCAAATTCTTCTAGTTGAACAATTTCCTCTGTAATCTCATTTTTTGATAGATTTGCTTAATATAAATTCTTAAGATTATATTTTTAAAATTCTTATTATAGTCTTATAATCCACTTTTGTTTAGAAATGAAAGCTTATCATTAATTCTTTTGGGTGATATAGATTTTTGAATAGGTTTTTAAATCTGTAAACCTGGAATCAGAGGAACATACAGACATGCACACTTAATTTCTCACATACATACAGAGTACTTACATATAATTAAACATGCAAATATACTTTATTCAGAATCATTCAAAAGCAAATTTAATTTCATTTTAACTTTTGAAAAAGATGTTTACTCACCTTTCAAAGAGCAGAGAAGTTTAGGTAGTTTTGATCAGGCTTGAAAAACTGGAAACTTTTGAACTGTACTTGCTTTCATTCTTTAAAACTGAAAAAGCTTGTTTTGAAACTTGAAAACCATGGCCTCTGGAATTTGAAATCTTTGAAAACTTTGCTTTGATTTACTTGCATGCACTCTTGAAAATGATTACAGGCTAGAAAGATCATTGCAGATTGGTTCTGAAATGGCTACAGAGTTTTTGAACTGGAAATTGGTTCCAGGTTGTTTTTGAGGAGTGTTTCAAGTTGATTCTGGTTAAAGAAATGAATTTACAGAGTTTTGGTTTTTGGTTTGAGAGATGAATTTCAGTTTTGGGGATAATTGATTTTAGAGTTGAATTTATTAGAGCAGATGTTTTCAGATTTGGTTTGAGAAGATCATTTCAGTTTTGTTTGTGAGATGATTTCGGTTTGAAAAATTTTCTGGTTTTGGTTGTCTTTGAAAAAAATGAAAAGATAAGAAAAAGAAATGAAGGAAGAAGATGAGAGTTTATATAAGTTAGTTTAGATTTTATTAAAATTTAAAGAAAATAAAATTAAAGGATGACACTTGTCTCTACCCTTATTTATCTTGTTAACACATGTATTTAACATGTCTAGAAATTTAACACTTGTCATTATATAATTTCATATTATTTTTAAAAAGATTATAAAAGCTTTTATATGTATTTCCTAAATAGTTAAATACATTTATTAATTATAAATGCTTTTCTATATTATACATAAATGAAACCTTTAAAGAAAATAAAATAAAACTCATTTATATCCTAATAAAATCATATACAATATTTTTAATTCATTTTTAAGTGGAAACATATCTTTTGTACTAAATTTACTATTAAATAAATATTTTCTAAATTTATATACAAAATCTCTTTAAGGAAGATAAAAATAAAACAAAAGTCTTGTTTTAAATAAAAGTCTTATTCATATATTTTATACCTAAATAAAATAATTATCTTTAAAGATTCAAATTTAAATCCAGATTCAAATTCAAATTTGACTTTTAAAATCCAATTTAAAAATCAACTCAACATTTATATTTTTAAATAAACATTTTATTAAGTTTGAAATTGATATATTTCATTTAAAAACAACTCAAGACATATATATACATATTTAAACAATACTTATTAATTTTGGAAATGATAAATCTATTTAAAAAATCAAATTTATAAAATAATACAATTTAAATTATTATTCTTATTATAATCAATCTATACTATAATTAAAACATCATATTATTATTATTTGGTTATAAAATATTTAAAAATAACAAATTTATCAATTTAAAATAATTTAAATTATCACATTTTAAACTTCTCGAAATCCCGGGATATCACATTCCTTCCCCCTTAAAAGAATTTCGTCCTCGAAATTTAAAACAAAAGATAATCCAAAGATTTTTATATTTATTTCAACCAATTTTAAAACAATTCAATTATACTTATCAGCCATATACTATCAATCAAACAACCATTCATCCAAACAAACAATTTTATCTAATCAAACAACTCTAGCTATCCGAACATAGATCCGGATAAACTACCTAAAATTATCCCGAGTTTCCCCGATACAGATACTGGGTTACTCGCTCTACTAAATCCAATCTGGCAATTCAATACCGAAGCCAAAACACTTATCCTCACAAAAACTCAGAAAGATCCAATATCAATCATCCAAAAATAATGTTCTTTCTTAACCCATCAGAACAGTCTATGCTTGACCAATCCATTTTGAAAAATGAATCTACTTTGCAGCTTCTGAACTCCATCTCTAAGAAAATTGCTTAGCCCAAAAGATCTTCCAACAGGAACACTAAACATTCCGAGTTGCGATGCTGTCACAGATGCCAAAGACTCCTTAATCCAAAGCTTCTAGAGAAACTCGGACCTCAGACCAAACATAAACATTATGCTGAACTCAGCTACCACTGTAACCAATTAATTAAAATAAAAAGGAAATTGGTTTAAACTCTTCTTAAATTTCTTTTATAAGAGATAAGAATTTTAATAAGTAAAAGTTTTTAATTTGGTTTTAAAAACTTAGTTAAAAATAAATTGGTATTCATTTTAAATACAGAATTTAAAATGAAATTTAAAGGTAGATTTGAAATGGATGTTTCAAATATGAATGGTAAATGATAACTTGTTTATCAATAAGAATAAAGTTTATCTTAAAATAAAAAGACTTGTGTTTATTTAATTTATTAGGAGATTTAATAGATAATTAATTTAATTTGATTAATTAATCATTTGGATTAATTAAATAGATAATTAAAGGTTTAAACTAATTAATTTATGATTAAGATAAATTAATTAGGAATGATTAATTTATAATTAAGGATTATAAATTAGAGTATTAATTAATGATTAAGGATTAATTAATAAAGTAATTAAAGATTAATTAAGTTATGGTTAATACTTAATTAATTAAATAATTAATGTTTAATTAATTGGTTATTAAGATTTATTAATTTGAAATTAATAATAATTAATATAAGTTAATTATTTAAGAAAAGTAATTAAATAATTGTTAATGAAGGTCATTAACTATGGATTATTAAATAATTAATTTATGTAATTAATTTTAATAATTAATTAGATTAATTAATTTAAAGATAATCATTTGTGAAATTGTTTAAATGGAATTACTTAATGGAAGTAATTAAGAATTAATTACTTATTGTAATTAATTGAAGTTAATTTGATTAGTTAAGTTAATTAATTAAGTTTAATTAATTAGAATAATCAAGAGATGATTTGATAAATAATTACTTAATGAAATTATTAAGGTAAGATTATTTAGGGAAGCTAATAATAAATAATTACTGGAAGTAATTAAGTGAATATTAATGGAAGTAATTTGAGTTTAATTACTTGTGAATTAATCAAGGGATTAATTAAGAAATTAATTAAGGAATAATTAATTTAGTTAATGAAAGTAATTAAGGGTAGTTAATTACTAATTGAAGATTAATCAAGGTGATTAATAAATGTCTTTTAATTAAAGATTAATTACTTAATGTAATTAATTTAATTTTAGTAATTAATAATCAATTTGTAATTAAGGATCGTTAATTAATATAATTAATGATGTAATTAAGAGTGATTAATTAAGTAATAATTAATAAATAAAGTAATTAATTAATGTAATTAATTAAGAATTAATGTAATTAATTATAGTTGATTAATTTAATTAATTATAGTTAATTAATTTGTGAAGTAATTAAAGGTTAATTACTATAATGGTTAAGGATAATTAATTTGAGTAATTAATTAAAGGATAAATTACCTAAAGGGTAATTAGAGGATAATTAATTGATTGTAATTAATTAATGGTTAAGTAAGCAGGATTTATAAAATGAAGTAATTAATTTAATTTACTTTAAATTAATTAGAGATGAGATAAATCATTACTTATGGATGGATAAATAATATGGAATGCTTTGCATTGTTTGATCTCTGATGAGATATATGCTGTGTGATATGGATGTTTAGTTGAATTGTGATGATAATATGGATTATCTGATAATGTTGATTATCTATTGTGAATTATCTTTCTATGTGTATAAAGATAATTGAATTGAATTGTTTTAACCCTTAAAACAACTTGGCCCTTAAAAGATACGCTTTGGATTTCGATGAGACCGGGATCGGGTTTCCGTATACTGGATTTCCAGGTCTGGAGACCCGAATACCACATCGATCGAAATTAACGATAGGTCGTGAATCAAGTGAAGATGAAGATTCAGAGTGCAAGGGTTATTGTCGTTAACTCTGAGGGTGATTCCAAAACGAGTGTAACGAGATAATGCCTTCGGTTTCGTTCGAACCCGGAACGAACTTGTATGGATTGAATGCTTTCAGCACATCGTCAGGCGGACGATGAGCATTCTAAGTGATATGTTCTGATTAAAGGTAATCGTAACCTCAAGCCTCACAAACCGGGAATGGCTAAAACAGGGGAGGTGCAGCAAGGTTAGTGGGTGGCACCCAAGTAGGACAAGGTTACCTCTGTCTAGATGTCTCTTTTTATTTCGGCTTAGTGGTGCGGTTGCTGATCCCAACCGTGAGGTATCTTGTGCGGGAATTATCCAGTAAGGGATGTTCCGACCTTGTGTTGCAGAGGATTGGGAGTGATCCTCGGTACGGTGATCTAGGCCACGTACTGTGACGGGCGGTACCCCAGTAGCCCTGCCATTGTATGGAATCCAAACTCCAATAAGTGTTGTACGTATTAGTTGTGCCCAACTATGTTGGAATGTGAGATGTAAGCATTTCAGCTATTTCTGTATTTTACTTGAAAACCCTAGACCCTATTATAATATAACTGGATTTCCTATCAAATGTTTTGGTTAGCGTAAGGTAAAAACTTTTCCATGTTTATGTGTGGGAAGTCTTACGTGATACCTTTGTTTTCAAAAGTTTTTGAAGTTAAACAATTTTAACCCGTTTACTCACACCAGACCCATGTCTGACCCAAGTGTTTATTTTCTGTTTTATTAAACTCTTGGGTACTCAAATTTTTACGAGTAGCCAAGGGATTCAGGTTAGCTTTGACGAATCTATGGAGGAGATATGGAGCAGGAGGCTTCAGCATTCGTAGATAGATAGTATTCCGCTGTGTTGGTTTCTCTGAGTCTTGTGTTGTATCTTGAGTTGTATGATAGACAGGTTTTATAACTGTCTATTTTGTGTTGTAAGTTGTGTAACTCTGATTATATAAAGACTATGTAATAGTTATGTGATATATTATATTTTGTTTCGTTCCGTTGTGAGATTCTGATATTGTTTAGTTCTTTCTTTCTCTTCTTTTCTCTTTTCTATCCCTTTCTTTCTTATTAGCGATGCGACTTTCTGTGGAGAGAAAGTCGTTGGTCGTTACAGTGGTATCCAAATGTAACGACCCGACTTTCTTTGCCCAGAAAGACGCATCGTTGTGAAGAAAGAAAGGGATAGAAAAAAGAAAAGAAGAGAAAGAAAGAACTAAACATTATCAGAATCTCACAGCGGAACGAAACAAAATATAATATATCACATAACTATTACATAGTCTTTACATAATCAGAGTTACACAACTTATACAACAAAATAGAGAGTTATAATTTCTGTCTATTATACAACTCAAGATACAATTCAAACAAAAGACTCAGATCAACCAACACAGCGGAATACTATCTATCTACGAATGCTGAAGCCTCCTGCTCCATATCTCCTCCATAGATTCGTCAAAGCTAACCTGAATCCCTTGGCTACTCGTAAAAATTTGAGTACCCAAGAGTTTAATAAAACAGAAAATAAACACTTGGGTCAGACATGGGTCTGGTGTGAGTAAACGGGTTAAAATTGTTTAACTTCAAAACCTTTTGAAAACAAAGGTATCACGTAAGACTTCCCACTCATAAACATGGAAAAGTTTTTACCTTACGCTAACCAAAACATTTGATAGGAAATCCAGTTATATTATAATAGGGTCTAGGGTTTTCAAGTAAAATACAGAAATAGCTGAAATGCTTACATCTCACATTCCAACATAGTTGGGCACAACTAATACGTACGACACTTATTGGAGTTTGGATTCCATACAATGGCAGGGCTACTGGGGTACCGCCCGTCACAGTACGTGGCCTAGATCACCGTACCGAGGAGTACGCCCGCTCCCCTGCAACACAAAGCCGGAACCATCCCTTACTGGATAATTCCGAACAAGACAATCCCGTAGTTGGCGCGACCAACCACACACTAAGCCGAATAAAAGAAAAGGGACCTCTAGACAGGGATCTATCTTGCTCTCAGTGGGTGCTACCCACGAAACCTTGCTGCACCTCCCCTGTTTTAGCCATTCCCGGTTGATGAGGCTTGAGGTTACGATTACCTTTAATCAGAACATATCACTTAGAATGCTCATCGTCCGCCTGACGATGTGCTGAAAGCATTCAATCCATACAAGTTCGTTCCGGGTTCGAACGAAACCGAAGGCATTATCTCGTTACACTCGTTTTGGAATCACCCTCAGAGTTAACGACAATAACCCTTGCACTCTGAATCTTCATCTTCACTTGAGATTCACGACCTATCGTAAATTTGGATCGATGTGGTATTCGGGTCTCCAGACCTGGAATTCCGGTATACGGAAACCCGATCCCGGTCTCATCGAAATCCAAAACGTATCTTTTAAGGCCAAGTTGTTTAAAGGTTTAAACATTTAAACTTATATTCTGAATGATATAAACAGATAGATAAATAACATTATCACAATAGATAATTCATATCAACATTCATCTCACAAAGCAGCATATATCATATATATGTCAGAGACATACAAATCATCCAATATCAACCAATCACCCAATATCAAACATCCAGTATTAATCAATTATCTAAACAGAATTGATTAACTCTAATCAATTTAATTAACCTTTAATTAAATTAATTACTATCCTTTAATTACTTGGATTATCTTAATCCTGCTTATTATCATTAATTAATTACAAATTAATTAATTAAACATCTAAATGATCTTCCTTAATTAATCTCCTTTGATTAATTATACTTTAATTACATTCAAGTAATTATCCTTAACCATACACAGTAATTAACCTTTAATTACTATCATTTAATTACAATAATTAATGATCCTTTATTAATTAATTAACTATAATTAATTATATTAATCTTCAATTAATTACAATTAATTAATCATACTTAAATTAATTACTTGTATTAATCAAACTTGATTAATTCATTAATTAAATAATCCTTATTAATTTATTAACCTTTTAATTAAATTAAATAATTAACTTGCAATTAATTATCTCATTAATCATAAATAGTAATTAACAATTTGTAATTACTTATCTAAATTAATTAACTTCTTAATTAATTATTCTTTAATCACTTATTATTGATTAATTAATCTTAATTAATCAACCCATAATTACATCATTTATTTAATTAATGATCCTTAATTAATTACTCTCTTTTAATTAATTACCTTAACTAGTAATTAATCACATTATTAATTAACCTTAATCCTTTAATTAATTAATTACTCTTTAATTAATTAACTTCAAATCAATTATATTAATTAATCTTTTAATTAATAACATCAAGTGATTTACCTTAATCAATTACATTTAATTACTTCCATAAGTAATTCTTCTTAATTTAATTACATTCAGTAATTACCCATTTATTACTTCACTAAGTAATTATACTAAATTAATCACAAGTGATTATCTTTAATTAATTAGACTAATTAATTAACCTAAAATTAATTACATTAATTAATTACTTAATTAATCATCACTTAATCTTAAATTAATTTATTTCTTAATTACATTCATTTTCACTAATTACTTCATTTAGTAATTATCCTTAATTACAAATAGTAATTCACCTTTAATTTAATTTATTGATTTATTATCCTTAAATAATCTCAACATAATTAATTAAGAATAAACTTGTATTTATATTAAATACTTACTCAAACCATTTACTTCATTAAAACCAAATTTAGAAATCAATTTTGAAATATAATTTATTTTAAACAAAACAATTCAAACATTTAATTTTAATATACTTAAAATCTTTTAAAAAAACCCTTTTCAAACATGTTTAATTAAATTCACAAATATTTAACTTTGGAAACTTGATTTTCTTTTACAAAAATTTGCTTACTTAAAACCAGATTATCACTACAGCAAAAAAACCCAAGCAAAACCCCACAAAAACACGAGCCTGCCCCGAGTCTTCCTCCACACTCGTCTGCTTCGAGTCTAACTTCCATTCGCACGAACACTTCACCGAGTCGAACTCGTCTTCCCCAACGTCGAACACACCTGGTATACGAACGTGCACACGTGCACGTGCACGACCAACTGATCGACCTCCGATCATCCCTCCGACCTTCGACAAGTCGTCGATAGCTTCTTCCAGCCACCAGAGCACCCAGCATTCCAAAGTGTTGACAAACTCGTGATCGAGCTCTCAACCCAGATCGACATTAAAACTCGATCGACCAATTTCCTTCGCCTCGCTGCCTCAGGCCATCAGAGACCACGTAGTTCAGGCCGAAGTTGCTCCGACAACCCACGAACATTTTCCCCCTAGACCGATCGCCTGAATCGCCCTGACGACGCTGCAGTTACTTCGAGAATCATTTCAATCGAAAAACAATATCGAACCCTAAATCGCCACCGCCTGACCACCGTGGTCATCTTAAAATTCCTCCACCATTTTCCTTATGATCGTTAACCTTCAAGCTTCCTTCGACAACAAACAGGAGCTCCAACTCGTCATCGATCATCGACAATCGACGATAAACCCAAAATCGATCAACTCAAAATCTCTCGACGAATACAAACTTAAAAATCCAGATTTAAATATCAAAATTCATCATTTCTTATTACAAATTCAGCTATGCAATCAATACCTAAAATTTGATTGATAAAATTTTGACCCAAATTATAATTTTACTGTTACTTATAAAATTCGAGATGAATACTTAATATAAATTTCAGATCTTATTTTTAGGAGTTATGCTACATGTTTTCGGACATTTTCCATTCACAAACCAATAACTAATGCAGACTAGATGATGAGAATTTGAATTTAGAGAGAAAAAAAAATCATAATCTGTTAAAACAACAGAGCCTATAATTTCATTTTCACAGGCATTCAATCCTTATTATTTACATGCATTCATTAAATCCAAGTATTTCAGGCAAACATCTTGATTTTCATACATCAATCAAAGTGAAATCAAACTTAAAACTGTTTTTAAAAAACTATGTTTACTCACAGGTTATAAACAGAGAACAGGGCAATTCATATACATATATATACATGCACCTACACATATAAACACATGCAATCATATTTTACAAAGATTCATCACAGTCATTTAGGCCAAATCACAAATTTAAAAAGCTGTTTTTAAAAGAATTTACTCACCTTAAAACAGAGCAGAGAACGGAGCAGAGGCATTTTCCCAGGCTTTGAATTAAATTGTTTTAACCTTTAAAACAACTTGGCCCTTAAAAGATACGCTTTGGATTTCGATGAGACCGGGATCGGGTTTCCGTATACCGGATTTCCAGGTCTGGAGACCCGAATACCACATCGATCCAAATTAACGATAGGTCGTGAATCAAGTGAAGATGAAGATTCAGAGTGCAAGGGTTATTGTCGTTAACTCTGAGGGTGATTCCAAAACGAGTGTAACGAGATAATGCCTTCGGTTTCGTTCGAACCCGGAACGAACTTGTATGGATTGAATGCTTTCAGAACATCGTCAGGTGGACGATGAGCATTCTAAGTGATGTGTTCTTTTCTAAGGTAATCGTGACCTCAAGCCTCACAAACCGGGAATGGCTAAAACAGGGGAGGTGCAGCAAGGTTAGTGGGTAGCACCCAAGTAGGACAAGGTTACCTCTGTCTAGATGTCCCTTTCTATTTTCGACTTAGTGGTGCGGTTGCTGATCCCAACCGTGAGGTATCTTGTGCGGGAATTATCCAGTAAGGGATGTTCCGACCTTGTGTTGCAGGGGATTGGGAGTGATCCTCGGTACGGTGATCTAGGCCACGTACTGTGACGGGCGGTACCCCGGTAGCCCTGCCATTGTATGGAATCCAAACTCCAATAAGTGCCGTACGTATTAGTTGTGCCCAACTATGTTGAAATGTGAGATGTAAGCATTTCAGCTATTTCTGTATTTTACTTGAAAACCCTAGACCCTATTATAATACAATCGAATTTCCTATCAAATGTTTTGGTTAGCGTAAGGTAAAAACTTACCCATGTTTATTTGTAGGGAGTCTTACGTGATACCTTTTCTTTCAAAAGGTTTTGAAGTTAAACAAGTTTAACCTGTTACTCACACCAGACCCATGTCTGACCCAAGTGTTTATTTCTGTTTTATAAACTCTTGGGTACTCAAATTTTTACGAGTAGCCAAGGGATTCAGGTTTAGCTTTGACGAATTGTGGAGGAGCAATGGAGCAGGAGGCTTCAGCGTTGTAGATATATATAGTAGTTCCGCTGTGTCTGTATCTCTGTAGTGTATTGAGTTGTAATGTCTAGACAGATGTTTATAACTGTCTAGTAAGTGATGTATATGCTGTGTAACTCTGTAAAGTGTTGTATACTATGTAATAGTTTATGTTATTAATATAATTTATTCGTTCCGCTGTGAGATCGTTGTTGTTGTTTCTTTCTTTCTTCTCTTCTTTTCTATTTTCTACCCCTTTCTTTCTTATTAGCGATACGACTTTCTATGGAGAGAAAGTCGTGGTCGTTACAGATAATCCATAGTTAATGACTTCATTAACTATTATTTAATTACTTTCCTTAAGTAATTAACTTATACTAATTATTATTAATTCTAAATTAATAAATCTTAGTAACCAATTTATTAATCTCTAATTACTAAATTAATTAAGTATTAATCCATAACTTAATTAATATTTAGTAATTAGAGATTAATAAATTGGTTACTAAGATTTATTAATTTAGAATTAATAATAATTAGTATAAGTTAATTACTTAAGGAAAGTAATTAAATAATAGTTAATGAAGTCATTAACTATGGATTATTAATTATTAATATTAATTAATTGTGGAGGAGCAATGGAGCAGGAGGCTTCGGCGTTGTAGATAGATAGTAGTTTCCGCTGTGTTGATCTTGTTTTGATCTTTGTTTGTATTGAGATGTAATAACTAGACAGATTATTGGAGTTTGGATTCCATACAATGGCAGGGCTACTGGGGTACCGCCCGTCACAGTACGTATTAGTTGTGCCCAACTATGTTGGAATGTGAGATGTAAGCATTTCAGCTATTTCTGTATTTTACTTGAAAACCCTAGACCCTATTATAATACAATCAGATTTCCTATCAAACGTTTTAGTTAGCGTAAGGTAAAAACTTACCCATGTTTATTTGTGGGGAGTCTTACGTGATACTTTTGTTTCAAAAGTTTTCAAATTTAAGCAATCTAATCGTTTACTCACACCAGACCCATGTCTGACCCAAGTGTTTATTTTCTGTTTTATTAAACTCTTGGGTACTCAAATTTTTACGAGTAGCCAAGGGATTCAGGTTTAGCTTTGACGAATATTCCGGAGGAGCAATGGAGCAGGAGGCTTCGACGTTCGTAGATATAGTATTCCGCTGTGTTGATATCTGTGATAGTGTCTTGTCTTGTATTTGAGTTGTAATGTCAAGACAGATGTTTATAACTGTCTAGTAAGTGATGTATATGCTGTGTAACTCTGTAAATTGTTGTATACTATGTAATAGTTTATGTTATTAATATAATTTATTCGTTCCGCTGTGAGATCGTTGTTGTTGTTTCTTTCTTTCTTCTTTTCTTTTCTATTTTCTACCCCTTTCTTTCTTCATAATGATGCGACTTTCTGGGCATAGGAAGTCGGGTCCATCTGTAACGACCAAGACTTTCTCTCCACAGAAAGTCGCATCGTTAATAAGAAAGAAAGGGGTGAGAAAATAGAAAGAAGAGAAGAAAGAAAGAAACAACAACAACGATCTCACAGCGGAACGAATAAATTATATTAATAACATAAACTATTACATAGTATACAACACTTATCAGAGTTTACAACACTATACAACACATACTAGACAGATATAAACATCTGTCTAGACATTACAACTCAAATACAAGACAAGACACTATCACAGATATCAACACAGCGGAATTCTATATCTACGAACGCCGAAGCCTCCTGCTCCATTGCTCCTCCAGAATATTCGTCAAAGCTAAACCTGAATCCCTTGGCTACTCGTAAAAATTTGAGTACCCAAGAGTTTATATAAAACAGAAATAAACACTTGGGTCAGACATGGGTCTGGTGTGAGTAACAGGTTAAACTTGCTTAACTTCAAAACCTTTAGAAAGAAAAGGTATCACGTAAGACTTCCCACACATAAACATGGGTAAGTTTTTACCTTACGCTAACCAAAACATTTGATAGGAAATCTGATTTTATTATAATAGGGTCTAGGGTTTTCAAGTAAAATATAGAAATAGCTGAAATGCTTACATCTCACATTCCAACATAGTTGGGCACAACTAATACGTACGGCACTTATTGGAGTTTGGATTCCATACAATGGCAGGGCTACTGGGGTATCGCCCGTCACAGTACGTGGCCTAGATCACCGTACCGAGGAGTACGCCCGCTCCCCTGCAACACAAAGCTGGAACCATCCCTTACTGGATAATTCCGAACAAGATAATCCCGTAGTTGGCGCGACCAACCACACACTAAGCCGAATAAAAGAAAAGGGACCTCTAGACAGGGATCTATCTTGCTCTCAGTGGGTGCTACCCACGAAGCCTTGCTGCACCTCCCCTGTTTTAGCCATTCCCTGGTTGATGAGGCTTGAGGTTACGATTACCTTTAATCAGAACATATCACTTAGAATGCTCATCGTCCGCCTGACGATGTGCTGAAAGCATTCAATCCATATAAGTTCGTTCCGGGTTCGAACGAAACCGAAGGCATTATCTCGTTACACTCGTTTTGGAATCACCCTCAGAGTTAACGACAATAACCCTTGCACTCTGAATCTTCATCTTCACTTGAGATTCACGACCTATCGTAAATTTGGATCGATGTGGTATTCGGGTCTCCAGACCTGGAAATCCGGTATACGGAAACCCGATTCCGATCTCATCGAAATCCAAAACGTATCTTTTAAGGCCAAGTTGTTTAAGGTTAAAACAATTCAATTCTTATCTATACTACACATAGATAGATAATTCACAATATCTCAAAAGATAATCAACATTATTATCACCAACAAATAATCCATCTCATTATCACTATGCAACCAATACATCCATATCACACAATACTAATCTCATATTGGAGATTCAAACCATTAAAGGTAATTACTATCATCCATTTATAAGCAATGATCTATAATAACACCATTTATAATTAATTTAAAATGAATTAAATTAATTACTTCCATCTCTAATTAATTTAAAGTGAATTAAATTAATTACTTATCTTTAATTAATTTAAAATGAATTAAATTAATTACTTCATCATTTTAAACCTTGCTTACTTAACCATTAATTAATCACAATTTAATTAATTAATCATTCCCTAATTATTCATTTCAATTAATCATCCTTGATTAATTATCTTTAATTACATTCAAGTAATTATCCTTAATTAATTTTACAAATTAATTATCCTTAATCAAATACAGTGATTAAACTTTAATTACTTCATTAATTAATTAACTATAATTAATTACATTAATCTTTAAATTAATTACATTAATTAATTACTTTATAATTACTTATTATTGATTAATTAATCTTAATTAATCAAACCTTAATTACATCATTAATTATATTAATTAATGATCCTTAATTATTACTTTAATTATTAATTATATTTAAATTAATTACATTAAGTAATTAATCTTTAATCAAACCATATTTATTAATCACTCTTGATTAACCACATTCAGTAATTAACTATCTTAAATTACTTCATTAAATAAATTAATTACTCCTTAGTTAATTTTTATTAATCCCTTGATTAATTCCAAAAAGTAATTAAATCCAAATTACTTCCATAAATATACTTAACCATTTCTATAATTGATTATCCTTAATTAATCTAATTAATTATAAAAATTAATCACATTAATTAATTACTTATCTCAACTTAATGATCTTCATCAATTCTTTAATTACTTCTCTTAAGTAATTAACTTAGATTAATCATTATTAATTGCTATTTAATTTATCTTTATTAATCATTTAATTAATCACTAATTATTTATTAATTAAGTGCTTTAACTATAACTTAAACAATCTTAATTACTAGATTAATTATCTTCTAATCATTAATTAAAATTTAACCTTATTTAATTAATGATTCTTAAATTATAAATTAATTATTCTAGGAATAATTAATCTTAAACCTTAAGTTTAAGTCCTTAATTACTTTAAGTAATTTTCCATTTCATTTACTTATAAAAATAAGTTAATTATCCATTTAATTATTCTAATACTTAAATGAATAACAAAATATTACATTCTAATTTAACTTTAAGATAAAACTTTTTCTTACCTATAGTTAAATTATTTTTCACAAGTTTATTTGAAATATTCATTTCCAAATCTAATTCTAAATTTCCATTTTAAATTCAATCATTTAAAATATAACATAACATTTAAATTTATTAAAACATTTAACTTTTAAAAAAAAATTTATTTAAATCTTTTCTTTACATTTTCAAACTCCATTTTAAATTCAATTTCTTTTAAATACACTTATATCTTAACACCTTTTAAGTTATTTAAAACAATTTGAATTTAAAAACTTAATTTATTTTCTAACTAAGATTCAAATTAAACTTGAATCTATTTTTAAATTTAGATTTAAACCTAAATTTAAATCTCCTTTACAAATTAAAAACCCAGTTTTAAAATTTTTAAACAGAGCAGATTTCCCCTTTCCCAGAAATTCCCCGAGCCCTACTTAATTTTTGCTTCGAGTCAATTACCAAAAATCCCGAGCAAAACACCTATCAACTCGAGAGTTTTCTCGAGACAAAATCCACTCAAACCAAAAATCGACAGGAACAAAAATGGTGCACCGTGCACATGCACCGGAACTCTGATGAACTTCAGCCAACCTCTCCGATCATCCCTCATCAGAAAACAGCTATACGACTCCCCACGATCATCAGTTTGTCACATAAAAGCTCGAAATCAAATCGAGGCTTCAAGTCGAACCTGGAAACAACAACCGGCACTATCATCAAAACCTGTCAACTGCTCGCCCTCGTCTCCCCAGTCACCAGAGAATCGTCACCATCGACCATGGCTTCCCCTATACTCCCGCTTCCATTTCCCAAAGTTGTGTTGAACTCGATCAACTAGAGATTCACTACCGATCGAAAAATCAAAACCAAGCAAAACTAGGTTTCCAGACTTCATCAACCTCCCATCGCCTCCACCGAGCCCTGTTCATCTTCCTGGCATTTTTGCCACACCCTCTGATCACTACACTACCTCCACCAAGAACCCCAAACCTTCAGATCAACTCAGTCACCATAGATTGACTAAAACCCCTTTCTAATTCAAATAAATACTACAGTCTCAATTTCTAACTAAACACTATGATTTTAGTTTTAAAAATCATCTTTTTGTTTATGTTTTCAGTTTATAATACTGAGTTTATAATTTATTTTGTTGGAGTTTTTACCTTTATTTATAATACTCTAATGTTTTAGTTACAGAGACAACTCCAAATTTATTTTTACTAAATAAGTTTAAACTAAAACTATGGTATAATAACATGTATGTTTTCAGGACTTAAGACTTAACAAAGAAAAAATATTGGACAAGAGCCAGAGGATTTTCATTTTTCTTAAGAACTGGTAACAAAGAATGTTACAGACAATCACATTCATGCATATCCAAAGTGCCAGTAATTTCATCAATAAACATTCACAAAACATACTTATTTCAGAAAAGAAACATGCACAGATCATACTTAATCTTTTAATTTACTGAAGTTACTCACAGCAAATTCACCAATACATACACATGCAATGCATTCTTATTCCAGTAATCATCATGCAAACAGGTATTCAAACTTATATTTTAAAAATGATTGTTACTCACCGGTTTGAAATGAAGAACAGAGCTTCATTTTGAAACTGCTTTGAAAACTTTTTTTTTAAAACTTGAATGCTGATTTTGAAACTTGCATGCATGCTCTAAAATCTTGTTTGTTGAGATGTTGCTTAGATCAGTTGTACTGAAATGATCTTGCTTCCAGATTTGAAAGAAAGAACAGGCTTTTGATTTCCAGGTTTTGAAAAAGATGCAGACTTTGTTTTGATAATCTCTGGTTTGAAGGATTTTGTTACAGGCTTATGAAGAAGTGATTTGCAGGTTTGAAGAAGAAACAATTTAGAGGATATTGATTACAGATTGTTGTTTTGAGAATTTTGATTTGAGAGGAAGTTAATTTACTGATTTGTTTGAGAATTTATTTTCTGGTTTGCTCTTAGAAGTGGAAAACGAATTCCATATCTTTGAAATGAAGATTAGAAAGAAAGAAAGAGGGTGGAAACATGTTTATAAGTGTAAATGATTTAATAAAAAGAAAAATTAGAACAAAATGACACTTGTCTTTCTTATATCTTAATTTCTTAACACATGTAATATTAAAGCCTTAGAAATTTACACATGTCTCTTTAATTTATTAGTATTTATTTTAAATGTAAAAATCCTTTTCTTAATTTATTAAACACTTATTACTTATTTATATATATATAGATAATTTTTAAAAGAAATAAAAACCAATTATATATTTAAATAAAAGCTTATTCATATATTTTAAAATCCAATTATTTAAATATTACCTCTTTTGAATTTCAAAATTAATTTAAATTTAAATTCAAATTATATCTAAAAATCCAATTTAAAGTAAATTTAAAACAACACATTCAATTTGAAATAACATATCATATGTAAATTGTATTTTAAACTTATATATATATACTCTTAAATCATATTTATTAAGCAAATAAAATAATCCTTATTATTAATCTAGTTTAAAACCATATAGTTATTAATTTTAAATAACTTTGAAAACTAATATTAATTAAATCCAAATCTCCAAACTATCACTATATATATTAGAAATTTAAAACAAGATTTTATTTATTTATTATATTTCAACCCAAAGCTAATCTATTTACAATATATATATACTTATATATATATACATTATAAATAGAAATCATTTTATTAGTTTTAAAAGATAAATTCCACTAATTAAATATTTATTCAATTAGATTATTAAACTAATTCAAATTTTATTATCAAAAATTATCAAATCAATTTAATTATTTAAACAGATTATTAAATTGATATTGTCCAAAATTCCGGGATATTACATTCCTTCCCCCTTAAAATAATTTCGTCCCCGAAATTTAAAACAAAGGTAATTTAATAATCTATTTAAATCACAACCATAAATTATCATCCATATGCTAACAACCATAGCAACCAATTCACATAATCAAACAATTCTAACTATCTAGACTAAATTCTAGATAAAATTCCTCGAGTTTCCCCAAGTATATATATATACTGGGATACTCGCTCTACAAACAATCTAAACTACTAAGCTATAGATCTCCTACTCATCTAGATCTACAGAACTAAACAGAATATCAGACTACAGACGAGTCTGACTCAACAATCAAACCTCTAGAACTGCTGATTCCAAAACCAAAGATAGATCAAACACGTACTCCCTCAGAGATACGTAAAACACAATGAATTCCAGTTATCCAAACTGACAATTCAATTCAGAAGACCAAATACTTATCCAAATCAGAACACAGACGAGATCCAAACACAACTCTACTTCACAACATCAGTAGATTCCAAACTTACTTCTTCTATCCAGAAATGCACTCCCAAACTGCTTCTGATGCACCACTCTGATCTGGAGTAGAATGCTGATGAAGAACACAAGCACAAACTGGACAACACATCCCAGAAAATCTCAGATAACTCAAGAGAACACTCAGCAATCGCAAGTCACTTTTGCGATCAACCCAGCCTAACTGCAAAGAAAACTGTTCTCTCTTTACCAATCAGAACAGCTTATACTTAACTATCCAATCTATCGAAGAAATGGATCCACTCTGCTTTCAGATCTATCTAATATACTTTCAGATCAGAATTTATACAAATCAGATTAGTAATCAATATTTCTCAAACCCTTCTCAAAAACCAATTCTCTAAAATGCAAATCTGAAATCAATATACTTTCAGATCAGAATTTATACAAATCAAAGATTTGTAATCAACTCCTCAAACCAGAAAATTCAATACCCTGTCTCATTTTCAAAACCACAATTTCAAAGCCTGTAACCCAGTTTGCAAACCTGAGGTCTTCAGCATGAATTTCTTTTCAATCTGGAATCATCTCAACAACTTAGTGTTTCCAGCAGCATGCATGTAGTTTATTCAATTTAAAGCCAGCAACTCAAGTTTTTAATCAAAAGAGGCATTCAGATTTTAGAGTTTCAAAACTATAAAAGGCCATGTCTCTGTTTTGCCTGGTGAGTAACATTCTATTCTTAAGATTTAAGTTATGAAAGATGGTTGCATGTGGATATTTAAAAGTGGTTCTGCATATCTATGTATTGATGTATGATTATATATGTGAGTTTCTATGTATACATGGATGAGTAGTTATGTGTGCATGTCTGTTATCTTTGAATTCTGTTCTGTTTGTTGCCAGACTCGAGAATTCCTTTTAAAATCTCTTACCATTGGATCTAGTTTTTGTAATAACTTAATTTACAAACAAGAATGGTTTGATTTATCATATATAAATGTTAAAAAGTTTAATTTAAGTCAAACCTTTTAGTCTGAGTGTCTCTGTAACCATAATAACAGTAATGTTATATAAAAAGTGGAAATTTAAACTTTGTAATTTATAATTCCAGGTTTATAAATGGAATACCTAGACTATAATATGATTTTTAGCATTGAAATTATAATTTTTAGTTTAGTAAATAAGGAGCAGTTCTAGTTTTAACTAAAAATGAATTTTGGGTTAGAACTGATGATCTAGGAGGTTGGATTGACAAATATTGTTTCTGGTAGTAGTGGGTTGATCAAAGATTCAGGGAAAATTACTGGAATTTGAATTAATGATTCGAAACAGAAATGATTTAGTATTAAAAATTTTAACCCTAGTTTTTAACTTCCGTGACAATTGGATCACCACGTCTTCCCTAGTGAATCGAGTGCAATGGAGTTTTGAGGGAGTGAAGCTTGGTCGTATGTGAGAACATGACCGGAGTTGCAGAGTTTCTGGTGGTCGGAGGATCGTGGTCGTGGCGTTGCTAGGTTTGGATGGGAAGCTCCTGTTGTTCCAGTTTTTGGGTGGGGATACTCGAATTTGATTTCGAGTATAGATCGAAGATTGAATGATCGGAGTTAGGTTGGGAGATGATCGTCGACTTGCGTACGTAGTCGTGGATGGTCGGAGGCGACCGCATTTCTGGTGCACGTGCACGGTGCAAATTTGTGAATCTGGTGATGTCTGGGTTTGAACAGGAGAAGACAACTCGAGTTTCTCGAGTTTGTACGGGTGAGACTCGGGGAATTTAGGGTTGCGACTCGAAGTGTTTTAGTGGAGACTCGAGTACTTTTATGTGTTGCCAGGTTTTAAAAACCTGTTTTGTTTAAATTTAAATTGAATTTAAATTTGTGAATAAATATTAAAACAGGAATTGAAATCAAAGTTGTAATATATGGATTCAAGTTTGGTTTCGAACCTTAGATTTAAGATAAATAAGTTTTATAAATTCAAATGTTTTAATAAGTTTAAATGTTTGTTAAATTTAAATGTTTTGAATTTAAAAGGGGATTTGTTTAAATCTTGTAAAATTTCTTTTATAAGAAAAATATTATTTATCATTTAAAGATTTTAAATTGATTTTAAAACTTGTTGAAGTTTAATTATAAGTTAATGATTTGTATGCATTTAATTATTAGAGTAATTAAATGGATAATTAATTTATCTAATAAATTAATGAAATAAATAATTACTTAAAGGTAATTAAAGGTTCAATCTTAAAGGTTTAAGATTAATTATTTTTAGAATAATTAACTTGTAATTAAGATTCATTAATTAAATAGGATTTGATTTTTAATTAATGATTAAGATTAATTAATTAGGAATGATAAATTTATAATTAAGGATTATAAATTAGAGTATTAATTAATGATTAAGAATTAATTAATAAAGTAATTAAAGATTAATTAAGTTATGATTAACACTTAATTAATTAAATAATTAGAGATTAATTAATTGATTAATAAAGATAAATTAATTTGAAATTAATAATAATTAATCTAAGTTAATTACTTAAGAAAAGTAATTAAATAATTGTTAATGAAGGTCATTAACTTGAGATTATTTAATAAATAATTAATTTGATTAATTTTAATAATTAATTAGATTAATTAATTTAAGGATAATTCTTTATGAAATTATTTAAATGTAATTACTTAATGGAAGTAATTTAGAAATTAATTACTCATTTGTAATTAATTAAGTTAATGTGATTAGTTAAGTTAATTCATTAAGTTAATTAATTTAGAATAATCAATGGATGATTTGATAAATAATTACTTAAATGTAATTAATAAGGTATATTATTTAGGGAAGTAAATAATAGATAATTACTGGAAGTAATTAGTTGAAATGTGATGTATTAATGGAAGTAATTGGAGTTAATTACTTTGAATAATTAATCAAGGGATTAATTAAGAAATTAATTAAGGAGAATTAATTTAGTAAATGAAAGTAATTAAGGGTAGTTAATTACTGATTGAAGATTAATCAAGGTGATTAATAAATGTTGTTTAATTTAAAGTTAATTACTTAATGTAATTAATTTAATTAAAGTAATTAATAATTAAGTTGTAATTAAGGATCATTAATTAATACAATTAATGATGTAATTAAGATTGATTAATTAAGTATAATTAATAAATGAAGTGATTAATTAATGTAATTAATTAAGGTTTAATATAATTAATTATAGTGATTAATTTAATTAATTATAGTTAATTAATTAATGAAGTAATTAAAGGTTAATTACTATAAGTGGTTAAGGTTAATTAATTTGAGTAATTAATTAAAGATAAATTACTTGAAGGTAATTAAAAGATAATTAATCAAAGATGATTAATTGAAAAAGGTAATTAAAAGATAATTAATCAAAGATGATTAATTGAAAAAGGTAATTAGAGGATAATTAATTAATTTGTAATTAATTAATGTTTAAGTAAGAAGGATTTATAAAATAAAAGTAATTAATTTAATTAACTTTAAATTAATTAGAGATGATATAGATCATTACTTATGGATGGATGATAATACTGAATGCTTTGCATTTGATTGATATCTCTGATGAGATATATGCTATGTGATATGAATGTTTAGTTGAATTGTGATAATATGGATTATCTGATGATATTGATAATGTTGATTATCTATTGTGAATTTTATTTCTAAGTGTATAAAGATAATTGAATTAAATTGTTTTAACCTTTAAAACAACTTGGCCTTAAAAGATACGTTTTGGATTTCGGTGAGACCGGGATCGGGTTTCCGTATACCGGATTTCCAGGTCTGGAGACCCGAATACCACATCGATCCAAATTAACGATAGGTCGTAAATCAAGTGAAGATGAAGATTCAGAGTGCAAGGGTTATTGTCGTTAACTCTGAGGGTGATTCCAAAACGAGTGTAACGAGATAATGCCTTCGGTTTCGTTCGAACCCGGAACGAACTTGTATGGATTGAATGCTTTCAGAACATCGTCAGGTGGACGATGAGCATTCTAAGTGATGTGTTCTTTTCTAAGGTAATCGTGACCTCAAGCCTCACAAACCGGGAATGGCTAAAACAGGGGAGGTGCAGCAAGGTTAGTGGGTAGCACCCAAGTAGGACAAGGTTACCTCTGTCTAGATGTCCCTTTCTATTTTCGACTTAGTGGTGCGGTTGCTGATCCCAACCGTGAGGTATCTTGTGCGGGAATTATCCAGTAAGGGATGTTCCGACCTTGTGTTGCAGGGGATTGGGAGTGATCCTCGGTACAGTGATCTAGACCACGTACTGTGACGGGCGGTACCCCGGTAGCCCTGCCATTGTATGGAATCCAAACTCCAATAAGTGCCGTACGTATTAGTTGTGCCCAACTATGTTGGAATGTGAGATGTAAGCATTTCAGCTATTTCTGTATTTTACTTGAAAACCCTAGACCTTATTATAATACAATCGAATTTCCTATCAAATGTTTTGGTTAGCGTAAGGTAAAAACTTACCCATGTTTATTTGTGGGAAGTCTTACGTGATACCTTTTCTTTCAAAAGGTTTTGAAGTTAAACAAGTTTAACCTGTTACTCACACCAGACCCATGTCTGACCCAAGTTGTTTATTTCTGTTTTATAAACTCTTGGGTACTCAAATTTTTACGAGTAGACAAGGGATTCAGGTTAGCCTTGACGAATTGTGGAGGAGCAATGGAGCAGGAGGCTTCAGCGTTGTAGATATAGAGAGTAGTTTCCGCTGTGTTGATCTTGTTTAGATCTTTGTTTTGTATTGAGATGTAATAACTAGACAGATGTTTATAACTGTCTAGTATATGAGATGTAATCTGTGTAACTCTGAAAAGTGTTGTATATGATACTATGTAATAGTTATGTGATATATTATATTTTGTTCCGTTTCCGCTGTGAGTATTTGTGTTTGTTTCTTTTCTCTTCTTCTCTTTTCTACTTCTCACCCCTTTCTTTCTTACTGTCGATGCGACTTTCCGGGAGTGGAAAGCCGGGTCGTCACACGTGGTATCAGAGCACGTATTATCTAAACAGAATTGATTTACTCTAATCAATTTAATTAACCTTTAATTAAATTAATTACTATCCTTTAATTACTTGGATTATCTTAATCCTGCTCACTATCATTAATTAATTACAAATTAATTAATTAAACATCTAAATGATCTTCCTTAATTAATCTCCTTTGATTAATTATCTTTAATTACATCAAGTAATTATCCTTAACCATATACAGTAATTAACCTTTAATTACTATCATTAATTACAATAATCCTTATTAATTAATTAACCTTAATTAATCTTAAACAGTAATTAACCATCTTGTAATTACTTACCTTAATTAATTAACTCCTTAATTAATTATATTAATTAACTACTCTTTAATCAGTTATTATTGATTAATTAATCTTAATTAATCAATCCTTAATTACATTATTTATTATATAAATTAATGATCCTTAATTACTTCCACATATGAAGAATATTTAATTTCTTTTCTTCTTCTATCCCTTTGTTTGTGTTGGCTGATATGTATGCTAAAATTTTTTTGAAAATTTCTGAAATAAAATAAAAATTTTGGATTATCTTTTGTTTTAATTTCGGGGACGAAATTCTTTTAAGGGGGGAGGAATGTGATATCCCGGGAATTTCAAAGAAATTAAATATGATAATCTCTTTAATAAATTAATTAAATTAGCAATATTGTTATATTAAAACAATAAAAATGTATTGTATATATATATATATATGTGTGAATATAGATTTTAAGTGGAATATTTATTTCAATTGAAATAAATGGATGTTTAAATATATATATATACATCAAAATTTGATTTTAAAATTTTATTTAAAAATTGGTTAGATCTTATATTTGGATTCAAAGAGATGATATATATATCTATTTATATATATTGGATTAAAGGTATGTATAAATGATTTTTATAAATATAGTTTGTTTTATTCCATTTCTTTTAGAAGATTTTTCATTTATATAATTAAAAATATGCATTAGTTATTAGGAAATAAATTATAAAATCTTTATTTAATAAATGTAAAAGTATTTATGCATGAAAAAAAATAGGTGTTAACATTTAAACACTTTAAAATACATGTGTTAAGATATTAAGAGGGTTTAGTGACAAGTGTCACATTTTATTTTATTTTCCTCAATTTTAAATAAATCAAAAACAAATTCTATATATATCTACTTCTCATAACTTTTCCCTTTTTCTACCTCATTCTCTAAACATTCAAGCTACAGCCACGTTTTCAAAACAGAGAAAAAAATACCCAAAGCCTTAAACATTCAAACAAATTCCTCTCCACAATTCTAAAATCTGAAACCAAAATCCAAGTTAAAAGCTTCCTCAAAATCTAAAGCTGTAAACTATTTTCAAACTGAAGAACAAAATCAGAGATCAACAAAACAACTGCTGCAAGTTTTCAAGAATCAACAATCTCAAATCTAATCAAAACAATTCAAGTTCCAGATTCAAAGTTTAAAGTTTTCAAACATCTCAGCTCTGTTCAAAACATCTCAAATTCGAAGCTCTGTTCAACATCATAAAACAGGTGAGTAAATTTTATTTTAAAAATAGTTTTAAAATCTGATGCTAAATTTTATATCAGTAATAAATGATTGCTGTTACATAAGATTAAAATGATTATATGAAGCTGATGAGAATGCATGAATATTATTGTATACCTGTTCTCTGTTATTTTTAAGATGAGCAAACTTCCCTATTAAAGACTTGAATCTGTTTAAATCTGATGTTTGTGATAAATATTTGTAATGATCTTGTGAAAATTGTTTGCATGATGAAAATATGTTTGTATGTAGATGAATATGTAAATATTTAAACATGCATGCCTGTATATACTTCTCTGTTTAATGGCAGACCCAAGATTTTCACACAAAAATTTCATATCTTCCCATCTAATTGAATTCAAGCTATAATTTGTAAAGAAGATATGTTTGTACCATTATAATATCATTTTTAAAAATATTATTGAGTAGAATAAATGAACAGGAGGGCTGGAAAGTAGGAATGTCAGTAAGGATGAATTCAAGTCGAAAAATCAATGTTCATAATTTCATGATTTGATTTCACAATCGGATTCAAATTAGAAAATAATGAATTTTGATATTGGTTTCATAATTTTTAAGTAAACAATTATTGAAAAGGTTTGAGTTGAACGGGAAATTGTTCTCTGCCGATTTCTGGTAATCGGAGTGGTAATGTTTGTCGAATTTTGGCATGGAGGTGGCCGATGAGTTGATGATCATAGGAAAAATAGTGAGGTAATTTTTAGAGAACTGTGGTGGTCGGAGGACGATGAACTAGGGTTCTAGAGGAAGTGTGGAACGATGATGTTTAAAGGGCTCTCGCGATGGCTATGGTTGATCGGAGTCGATCGCATGGATTACTGGAGACGCAGGAGATCGAGGCGGAGCTACGATGTGAATGGCGAGGCTTCTCGAGGCGGAGTTCGTCGACGATGGGGGGGTTTCCGATCGATGTGGGTTCCAGTTTTGGTCGTTGGGTTCGATTTTGATATCGAGGTGGTATGGTCGATCTGGGTGTGGAATAGTGATCGCGTGGGTTCGTGGAATCGGTGGGGATCGTCGCGGTGATCTACGATGGTCGGAGACGATGGTGCAAGTGCACCACGTGCACGTGAACATTTTGGGTTATCTGGAAATAGAGGGCTTTGGGGAAGAAGGGGAAAACTCGGAATGCTCTCGTGTTGCTCGCGTGGAAAACTCGAAGCGGAGACGTGTGTGGTTTTACTTGAGAGTGACTCGGGGTTTTAGAGGGGTTGGCTCGGAAAATTTAAGTGAGTTGCTCGGGTTGTCTTATTTAAATAACCGGTTTGAGTTTTTAAAGCAAACTTAAATCAAAGTTTTAAGTTAAAGTTTGGAATAATGTTTTAATAACAAATTTTCAATTTATATTGAAAATAAATTAGTTTAAACTTGATAAATTTGAAGTTTTAAATCTGAAAATGATTTATAAATACTTTATCTCCAAATAAGGTTATTATTATGATTTTGTAAATCAAGTTTAATAATTTGTTTTGAATAATAAGATTTAAATAATTCAAATAATTTATTTATGAGGATAATAAGGTTAAATTAATATTGATATAAATTTAAGAATACTTAATTTAAATATGATTTGTTAATAAGTAAAGTTTAATTAAGAATAATGTTTTCATAATTAATTTAGGATTTTTAAATATAGAATGTTAATTAATTAATTATTTAAATTAACTTTAAATTATTTATTTAATTTTAAATAATCACTTAATTATGGATTAATTAAGTATAATTACTTAACGAAGTAATAAATGGTTAAAAATTGAATAAGGTAATTACTTATGGAAGTAATTAGTGGAAATTACTCATGGGAGTAATTAAATGGAAGTGATTAATGGATAATCACTTGATTAAATAATTGATTAAAAATTGTTTTAAAGTTAATTAATTATAAAGTAATTAATTTATTAATGAATTTAGAATTATTTAATGATGGAATTAATTACTTGTTAAGGTAATTAGTTAAAAGAGATCATTTAATGAAGTAATTAGAAGATAATTACTTATGTAAGTAATTAAGAGTTAATTTCTTAATTATTTTAGTTAATTAATTAATGTGATTAATTAAATGTGTTTAATTTAAGATTAATTACTAAGGGTAATTAATTAAAAAGTAATTAATTAATAAAGTAATTAATTAGGAATTATTTGTTAATAAAATTGATAAATAATTACTTAAAGATTAATTAATTAGATTAATTAATCAAGGTTAATATAATTAATTAAGAAGTAATTAATTAAGATAAGTAATTACAAGATCGTTAATTACTTAAGGTTAATTAATGAATGTAGTTAATTAAAGATTAATTATTTAATTAACTAGAAGGTAATTAATTAATGAAGTAATTAGGGAATCATTAATTAATATAATTAATAAAATTTATCAAGATTGATTAATAAAAGTAATTAATTAAAGTATGATTAATTGATTATAATTAATTAAGTTTTAATGTAATTAATTATAGTTAATTAATTAAAGAAGGTTCATTAATTATTGTAATTAATGATAGTAATTAAAGGTTAATTACTGTATATGATTAAGGATAATTACTTGAATGTAATTAAGTATAATTAATCAAGGAAGATTAATTAAGGAAGATCATTAAGAGATGATTAATTAATTAATTTGGAATTAATTAATGTTAATAAGCAGGATTAAGATAATCCAAGTAATTAAAGAATAGTATTAATTTAATTAAAGGTTAATTAAATTGATTTGGAGTTAATCAATTCTGTTTTAGATGATTGATTAATATTGGATGACTGATATTGGATGATTGGTTGATATTGGATGATTTGGATATCTCTGATATATGTGATATGCTGCTTTGTGAGATTAATGTTGATATGAATTATCTACTGTGATAATATTTATCTATCTGTTGATATCATTATGAATATAAGTTTAAATGATTAAAACCTTTAAACAACTTGGCCTTAAAAGATACGTTTTGGATTTCGATGAGACCGGGATCGGGTTTCCGTATACCGGAATTCCAGGTCTGGAGACCCGAATACCACATCGATCCAAATTAACGATAGGTCGTGAATCTCAAGTGAAGATGAAGATTCAGAGTGCAAGGGTTATTGTCGTTAACTCTGAGGGTGATTCCAAAACGAGTGTAACGAGATAATGCCTTCGGTTTCGTTCGAACCCGGAACGAACTTGTATGGATTGAATGCTTTCAGCACATCGTCAGGCGGACGATGAGCATTCTAAGTGATATGTTCTGATTAAAGGTAATCGTAACCTCAAGCCTCATCAACCGGGAATGGCTAAAACAGGGGAGGTGCAGCAAGGCTTCGTGGGTAGCACCCACTGAGAGCAAGATAGATCCCTGTCTAGAGGTCCCTTTTCTTTTATTCGGCTTAGTGTGTGGTTGGTCGCGCCAACTACGGGATTATCTTGTTCGGGATTATCCAGTAAGGGATGATTCCGGCTTTGTGATGCAGGGGAGCGGGCGTACTCCTCGGTACGGTGATCTAGGCCACGTACTGTGACGGGCGGTACCCCAGTAGCCCTGCCATTGTATGGAATCCAAACTCCAATAAGTGCCGTACGTATTAGTTGTGCCCAACTATGTTGGAATGTGAGATGTAAGCATTTCAGCTATTTCTGTATTTTACTTGAAAACCCTAGACCCTATTATAATAAAATCAGATTTCCTATCAAACGTTTTAGTTAGCGTAAGGTAAAAATTTACCCATGTTTATTTGTGGGAAGTCTTACGTGATACTTTTGTTTTCAAAAGTTTTCAAAGTTAAGCAATCTAACCGTTTACTCACACCAGACCCATGTCCGACCCAAGTTGTTTATTTTTGTTTTATAAACTCTTGGGTACTCAAATTTTTACGAGTAGCCAAGGGATTCAGGTTAGCCTTGACGAATTGTGGAGGAGCAATGGAGCAGGAGGCTTCAGCGTTGTAGATATAGATAGTAGTTTCCGCTGTGTTGATCTTGTTTAGATCCTTGTTTTGTATTGAGATGTAATAACTAGACAGATGTTTATAACTGTCTAGTATATGAGATGTAATCTGTGTAACTCTGATAAGTGTTGTATATGATACTATGTAATAGTTTGTGATATATTATATTTTATTCCGTTTCCGCTGTGAGTATTTGTGTTTGTTTTCTTTCTCTTCTTTTCTTTTCTACTTCTCACCCCTTTCTTTCTTATTAACGATGCGACTTTCTGTGGAGAGAAAGTCGTGGTCGTTACAGTATTGTAACGACCCGACTTCCTATGCCCAGAAAGTCGCATCATTATGAAAGCCGTGGTCGTTACAGTTGCGATGCTGATTTCGACGGTTGTAAAACAGATAGAAAAAGCACAAGTGGCACATGTCATTTTATTGGTCAGTGTTTAGTTTCATGGTTTAGTAAAAAGTAAAACCGTGTTTCGCTCTCGATATGTGAAGCCGAATACATCTTAGGGGCATTAGCATGTGCACAAGTAATCTATATGCAAAAAACTCTTCTAGATTTCGGTAAAATCATAACAAAATCTCCTATATATTGTGATAATACAAGTGCCATAAATTTATCAAAAAATCCTATTAACCATTCTCGAACAAAACATATTGATATTCGTTATCATTTTCTACGAGATAGTGTGGAAAAAGGAATTATATCACTAGAATTTGTAAATACCTAAAATCGAATAGCTGATATTTTTACTAAACCATTAAGTGAACTAACTTTTATTAAATTAAGACGAGATCTAGGAATATGTTCTTACAATGATTTGTTTAACTAAATTTGTAGGATTAGTTTTGTACACTTAATTTTTTTTGGGAAAGCTCATATAAAACTACACAAGATAAAATTTATACACTTAGATTAATACAAACCACATAAAATTTGACTACCCTCTATTAAAAGTTATATGGTTAAACTTATTTTCCTCAACCAAACTTCTAAGTATAGTAAAACTTTCTCTTATAAATCATCTTATTTTCCTCCTAAATACAAATAGTATTTAAGACCAATATTACTCAAAAAATGTCTTCCGATCACGACTCCACCTATTCAAGTATCGACTATAAATCACCTTCATTAGATAATACTTATGTTTCACCAACTAAATATACACCTCCATCAATTCACTCAGCTTCTCTAAACATTGTTGCATCACCTACGTATCACACTGGCTTTTCCCCTAAGGAAAAGAAAGCCAAACGGTCAATTGATCTGCAATCAACATCTCTCATCAACAAAGTCGATGAAATATATCACTATCAACAAGAAATGATGGGAGTTCAATGTGAAATATATTACGAGCAACGACGTAAAGAATACCATCTAAATTTTCTCGAAAAATGTATTCTAGCAATTTATGGTCATTCACCAACAAAAAATTGCATACATAAAAAATCTCCTCGATTAAAAGAAACTCCTATAAAAGCATATAACATTACTCCAAGAAATCTATGTAAGCCAGGACCATCCAACCAAGATTGGATTGACACTCCAGCTCATCCAAGTTGGTCTCCACTAAAGCCATTAATTGACGACACAAAGGTTGAACCGAATTCATGGGATGTATAACAAATTAAAAACTCTGACCTCTCCAACAAAAACTAAATTTATGCTAAGAACTTTGACAAAATAAGTTTCTTTTGTAATTTTTGATATGTATATTATTTCAATTCTCTTGATATTTCAATAAAAAATGATTGACATTAAAATTTAAGCATATTTATCAGAAAAATACATACCATAGACGTCTGTCAAAACATACAGGAAAACATTTTCCTGTAACCTCAGACGTTTGTGGGAACTCACAGACGTCTGTCATATCTCTCTGTTTATTTTTTCTGAAACCAAAGACGTCTGTGGAAACCTCACAGACATATGTCATATGTTTCTGTTTATTTCTAACTAAAAGCACATACGTCTATGCCACACCCAGAGACGTCTGTTGCTATTCCGAAACCTTGTCTCCAGCAGTCATATATATATATATATATATATATATATATATGTTTTCCCAATTTTACCATCTACCTTCAAATTACATCCCAATTCCAAAACCCTAGCCTCCATTCAATCTCTATTTTCTCACTAATGGCTCCCAAACCAAAAACTCCCGTTAATAAACATTCAAAGAAAGGCTAATCATCCTCTTCTCACAATCCCTTAGTTAATGATGCTCTCATTCAAGAATGGCTTTGCAATAGCACGATTGCCAACAAGCGATTTGACGAGCTAAAACAAAAGAAGCTTCATTCAGGGTCTTTCTACAAATTATGCAAGTTTGTAGAATATAACATTCAAGAACTTACTGTCGCCTCTGAATGTTGGGATTTAATCAATTTCGACGAAAATGAGGTACAAATCGACTAATTAGCTATCTTTCTTTTCTACACCAATTTATGAGGTAGTGATATATGGACTCTTGAGAATGATGATGGTTGGTTATGGACAAATGTTTACGGACATGTTTTAAAAATTAGCGTCAACACCATTAGACGTATACTTAATTGTTCTTCATCCGGGATCGAGTTGGAAGAAATTCCCAACCATAAAAACTTACCACGAGACAAAATAACTCATCTTATTTGGGAAGATAGGATGCCCTAATGGAAATCCATCTACATACATCCAAAAGCTAGATTATTAAATCGTATGATAATAAATGCAATAATTCCACGTCTAGGTAGTCATGAACAAATCTACGACAACGATCACAAAGCTCTTTATGCTATTTTTGGTGGAATAATAATAAACTGGGCTAAATCCAATCATAATAAAATTAAAAGCTTTTGGTCTCATCATCAACACACTATTATCTATGCTCCATACATTATGTGTCTCTTAAGTGCTTTTGAGGTACCCTACTATATCTCTCATTTTGGAGAAATCCCCGTTAGAGAAAGCGGTATATGGTTTTTATCGTTGATGCACCTTCCCCAATGACCACCCTCAATAATCTCTCGTGAACAATGGTCCTTACAACAGCAACAACAAGAGCATCATGGTACTCCTCCCACTACCGCTCCTCAACAGACTTACTCACCTCATCCTTCACAATAACCTACATCCTCCAGTCACGCTACCATATATTATTTGGATTCTAAAATACAAGAAGCTCGCATTGAACCAATGCACAACGAATCTCTTCGTGATTTAGCGCTTTAAAATCAAAAGCTAATCGCGGCCAACCAACGGGCTTTGAATAAAATGATGACTGGATTGGAACGTTCTTTTTCGATAAGGATGACTAAAATGGAAAGAACTTTAGACAAAGTTGTTTCCACTTTAGGGAAGGTTATGAGAAAAGTCCATGGCAGATCGTCTTCTCGCTCATCATCCTCGCCTTCACCTACACCACCCCCTCGAGCATATACACCAGTTTATCGCTCTCAAGCTTCTCCTGAAGGAACTTCTCACGACAGATGCAACAGAGGAAAAACTATTATGCAAGACTATCCTGAGGAGGAAGAAGAAGATAGTGATGATATGAACGTATCTGATACTCCACAATTTCAACATCAATACATGGCATTTCAAGGAATCTCCATTCAAGAAGACGAGGAGTACAATGATCAAACACAGTGGCCAGGCACATACGAACAAGATCCTTCATCTTATTGGTAATACTAAAAAAATTGTAGAAGCCTATCTTACTCTTCAAATCGGTACAATTAGCATTTCTTTAGTTATTTTTTTCCATCATCAATGCTTATGCTTGTCTATTTAACTATTTACCTCTTGCTACAATAGTCTCTATTTCTATTTGAACTTTATGTTTATATCTTATATCGTTCCTTGCATTTTGATAATGACAAAGGGGGAGGAATTTATGCATATACATAGGGGTGACAAAGCTTACTTTATGAAAAAATAAATATAATAATTCTTCCATTTTGATTGTATAGTTGTCATCATCAAAAAGGGGGAGAATGTTAGAACCTCCAGTTTATGTTTCAATGAGAACAACTATACAATCATATATATATACACACATTTTATCAAGATTACTGGTATATACTACAAGAAGACACCATGCTTAAAGATATTGAGACTCGAAGATAAACGAAGATCGATCGACCATACTATAGATAGTAAGGTTATTCTACTATAAAAGAGTCTTAGATAAAATGTTGTTAAAGTCTCCATGAGTATATATGCACACATGATCATACACAAATTCAAATACTTCACAATACAGTAGAAAACTGCATTTACTAACCATAGATGTCTGAGGTAAAACCACAAACGTCTGAGGAAATACTCAGGAAAATAAAATTTTGAAGCTACAAACGTTTGAGGTTTTACCATAGATGTGTGTCATCTGAAAAACTGCATATTTTTGAATAGACACTTCTGTTGAACAAAAAGAAATTACCTCTTTATCGAAAGGTTACAGCCATTAAAATGAATAGACCTTATCTAATAGTAACAATTCTTCATCTGCATCCTTTTGAATCTATTAATACTACCATGATTGAGATTTAGAGATTAACTGAATTGAATTAATTAAATCTACTCTCTCTTGATCTTATCACTCTCTTGTGCCTATATTGCTTACATACTCTCAATCTATTATAACCAAAATATAATTTTGGTTAAACCACTTCCTACAACTCAAAGCATTCACATTCACATACTCAAAGGAGATCATAGGAAGATTTGTACTTTCAGTCAAAAATCATGTTATTTGGAACACAAGATTGTCAAAGATGTACTTTTGTATTAGCCTATTCAACTAGGCGTAGCGAGGGTTAGTTGGTTAAAGGAAATACCGAAGGGGAGCTTCGGGACTGGACATAGGATGGGAGGTCCGAACCAGTATAAAATATCTAGTGTGATCGTTTTTATTATTTATCCTATATTCAATTATTGTTCTCTGCTTAACATAGTTAGTAATATACACTCACACACGTATATATAAGTTGTATTATTTATAAAGATCATATAGATTTTCAGATGGTTTTCTGGATTTCTAATTGCTAGAGGATGATTTAAGGTTTGGAGATGAAAATTACAATATGAAAACAAGCTAAGGGTTACATATCATCTTGCATTATATTGAAGCTCCGGAAAGCAAGCCGTATAGTACATTTGAAGTAACAATTACTTAGGTACAAACTTGTCCGATACACTATTGTAGGAACCAAAAAGTTAAATGATAAAGGAGTCCGATTTAAATATGTACAAGCGACTCAATATTGAAAGCCAATCTCCAACAACCATAGTAGAATTAACTCAGGAGGAGAAGCTTTTGAGCCTATACTAGTCTTTTTAAAGGGTTTCTTATTAACCCTCCATTCGCCTACCAGATGATATTGTTCCAAATTGGGATACTCATTATTTACATATTATTTAAACAGTAAAAAGCTTAAAGTCCAAAATAACCTTTATAATAAATGAACAACCATTAAATAACCAATATTGAATTCACAAGAAAACTTAAACTTTTAGGTTGACTAGAAGAACACAAATAAATGCTAAACCTATGATAAGAGAATAAATTTATGGGTATGTGCAAGAAACTTGAATCATAGTTAACATAAAAGTGTCCTAAGTATAATGTCACACCAATAAAACCTTAGTAATACAATTGAAAATCATAATTTAGTATTAACCTAGAAATGTGGAATTTAAGATTTTAAATTATCTCGATAATTTGAAATTTTCCTTTGTTTAAGTTTGAATCGCAGAAGAAAGAGGAACGCCATCGAAGAAAATGAATGGATAGATTCAAAAGGCGGCAAGCACTATGTTTGAGATTATTGACTTGAAAAGTCAATGCTTCTACTACACTTTGGGGAGGGGGATGCAAATGTTATCCACATAATTTCTCAGGAGGATATGATGTTGGACTCAAAGCTTTAGGGAGATGAGGTCGAACTTCATTGCAAGAAGAAGTGTCCAAGCCTTTATAAAAACAACTATTATAAAGCACACAGGGGTAGTGTTAAGATAAACAAGCAAGTGTTAATCCAAAAGGAAGATTATTAATGTCACCACTCATTAGTGGTGCTCCTCATTAATTCCACTCATTCTTAATATCACCCCTATTCAAAATTGATACGCTTCGACATTTCTAACCAAGCAACACTACATATCAACAAGGCCAAGTTATTGGATGATAGTGATACCAACGATGCCGACCCTCATCAACATTAGCATCACATGTCACCAACAATGCCAAAAGCCTAAAACGATGTCAGTGCCGCTCTTCATCAACGCCACCCACCATTGATGTCGCCAATGATCAATATCGACATTCTTCCATGTTAATGTCATCAATAATTATACATGCGATGTTGATGGTGAACATCATCAACGTCCATAGAAACTATCGAGGCCAATCGTGTCGCCACACATCATTTACGTCATCGCTATATAGTGGTGTCATGCCCCATTGTCACCAAAAGAAGTTTGCAGCCAATGCGGCACCAATGATGTTGCTCGAAGTCAACAATGCCATCACCGATGTCACCCCTTTTCCATATTGCTATTCTTCTATGCCCATATGTGTTGGTGCTGCACTTCATCAATTGTCCAATGATGCCAAGAATCAACAGTGTTAAATGGATAAAGCCGCTTCCAACCAATACTTATCTTTATCAATATCGAAGTTGATCAACATAAAAGGAGCCATCCATACTGAAGTTTAAGAATGTCGCCTCTCTTTGTTAATAAGAAAAAGATGAAGAATGATCGCACAACATGAATATCATCAGCGCTAACATGGATCCAATGCCCTACAACATTGTTGTCGTCGAAGCTATCCACGAAGCTACGCCGCGCGCCATGCCGCATTTCCTTTCCTATAAATATGAACCTAGGGGGTTGAAGGAGGGGGCCAATGACTTCTTGTCTCATTTCTCACATTTTAAACTTTGTAACCCTAAGTTAAATTGGTGATCTTTGCCAATTTTAGCACTCAAACTTTGTACATACAAGGAATTGAACATTGAACAAGTGCATAGCACATCGACGAGATGATTTATGATTTATGAACAACATATCGACTTGATTCTAACTTGTGACTTCATATTGACTTATTGACTTTCAACACGACTGTAGCCTTGATATTAGATATGCATAAGATACCACAGACTTGACATTGAGTCCATGTCAATCTAGCCTATTGGCCCAAGGTCGCCTTAGCATTTTCTTAACAAAGTCACTTTTCTAACACTTTTGGGTGTTGATGAAGACATTCATTAACAAATAATACGTGTATAACTCCTACAAATATACATAGATAATTGGGTGAAAAACTATGTACAAACAAAGTAATAAATCACTTGAAGTTGGGTATAAAATAGCAGTGAATATATCTAAGATACTATGAAGATAAACCCTAAAACCCATACTCGAACTAATAAAGAAGTCAAGCAAAATAAATGAAGTAAATAAATATTAAAAATGTAGAAACTACACTCAGACGTCTGAATTGTTCAATCGAACGTCCGACTTCAATTATAGAAGTCTGAAATCCATAAACTTCAAACTCGAGAATAAATATTTTAAATTTTATTTGATTCAGATGTTTGAACCCTCAATCAGATGTCTGCGAAAAGGATTTAGACGTCTGAACACCTTAGACGTATTCTTTTATGTTGTTAGGCAGCTGAAGTTATTTATTCAGACGTACTATACTTACCAGTCCGTCCAGGTTGAACCTAGACCTAGTACATGCTAAGTAGGAAGGATTAGGGGAATCGTGTCCCCATTTCCTTGTCCACGTAGTGGAATAGAGTCATGCAGCAAGCTGGAAACGTAAATCACCTTAGCGAAGTTCTATTTTTGCGCTTTATGAAGTTGGTGGACGAGGCGTTTAACGTGATGAGTGACTAGATCGCAATTAGAAACTCTTATCATTTGTAGCTAGTCCTAACTCCCTCCGGGGTGGGAACTGGAAGGAGTTATGACAGATAAATCCGCTATTATAGGAATCTTTAACCCTACGAGAGATGGAATCGTTAATCTGCTCTTGAATGCTACTTGTGTAATGATAGAGAGCATAGGATACGTATATAGGAGGAGAAGATTAGATTGGGAATGTTTGTCCAATTGAATAGACATGGGAATGTTAACCTAAAGAAATAGACATGGGAATGTTAACCCAAGAGAAGGAAATTTGAGACCGTTAACCTGAATACACAGACTTAGCATTGCAAGCTATAGTCGAAGCGAAGTAGGCTAAATAATTATGATTGTGAATGTTAACTCAATAAGTATTTATACAATGAAGTGTATTTCTATGAATATTCAGTTGACATGCTCCAATTGTGAGTGGAAACCCTCATAATGAAATTGAAATATTGTCACCATAGAAGTAGTGAAACGATACTTTAAAAAATGGTTAATCATTTATAAAGAACACACACACACTAAAATCTCCCTAGGTATGGTTATAATTAAACTTTAACTACTTGTCCACACTATACCACTAGTGATACAATTCACTTACCAGATTATGTCTGACCCCCTCCATTTCTCCTTTTTCATTTCTATTGTAGGAGGATAGGCTGGTAGGTGATTAGGCCAAAGTCCAGTATGTAAAAAAGAAGGTGTAGCACTCCAGATTTCTATTTATTTACCATTATAATATTTAGTATTATGTTATCCTAATTATCAGACTCCATGAATTGTAAATAAAGACATTATTATATGGATCATTTTTATTTTGAAACCATTATATGTTCCTGTTATATTCTGTATTTATATTTTATTCCTTTTGCTATGAGATCTGAATGTGTAAAATGTATTAAACTTAAACTATCTTTATACCATGTAATGTTTTAAAAAACCAATGACTCGTATCTCTTGGTTCGACACGAGTTCAAAGGCCATGTTGGGTCTTAGACTGGTGTGCCCGGGGTGCATATTATTACAGTTGGTATCAGAGCTTAGGTTCAGGATTCTTTAGGGATTATGTGTGTAGTAAGGGAGTGTACTTGTATATTTTCAAAATTATTATTATATATGTAAATAAGTATAAGATGAACACACCCTTATAATTTCAGTAATGCTTAACACTACCTAATGAAAGATGCTAATAATTCAATTTGCAGATAGCTGAGAATGAGAAGTCAAATTAGAAATAATGCTGGTGAGGTAGTTGAGGCTCCAGACGTGAACATTCCTATTTTGTTCCGCTGGTATCTTCAAGCAAGAGGCAACTCAAAACTTAACCCCAATGGTGGACCCACGGTGCAAGCGCAAGTTTCAATCCCAGCTCCTCAGCTTGTTTTGGACTTTCTTTAGCCGTGTCATAAATTTCTAGAGTTTGGGCAAAAAGAATTATTATAAAACCGAATTATTTGTAGAGAAGTGGGCATGGTTGAGGAATTGTGATAAAATATTTTCTATGATGGGTGTGAAGGATGCAGTAAAGAGACATTTAGCTTTGTGGAACTTGTAATGAAAGGCCTTAAACTGGTAGGAGATTGTTGTTGTTGAGACAAATGAGATGGTATTACTTGGACTGATTTTAAGAGATCCTTTGAGACAAAGTTTATTTTGATGCTGAATGAGGAGTAGTGCTAGAGAAGTTTATTCATTTAGAGCAAGGAGATTAGAGTGTTAAGGACTATGTTAATGAATTTGATTAACTGGCAAAGTATGGCTTAGATCTTATCAGTATGACAACAAAGAATGTGATGAAGTTTGCTATGCGACTGAATCCATCTTTAAGAGGGACCACTTTGAGTCATGTACCTACTGGAGCCACTTTTGGGGGCTTAGTCGAGATGATGTTGCTAAATTTTATAGGGAAGAAGGAACCCAAGAAAGTAAAAGGAAACCCAGTTCAACAAAATCAGCACAAAGCTAGGATGGGAGCTCAAGGCAAGATAAAGAAGTAGGAAATGAAATTTTAGAGAGCACTTGGCTAGGAACTACAAGTCAAATTTAGAAAAGATTAAATGCCACAACTACAACTAGTTGGACCACATGAAGAGAGAGTGTCTGAACTTTTCTAAAACCTCTACTCAGGATGTTCTAGTGTATAAACTGGATGTTATTCATAGATCGAGCGCAGCTCTGACTATGGAGAAGGAGAATAAAATTATCATCGAAGGTGTGTTAACTCTTTCTAGTTTAGCTATTCGCACTTCGTTTAACACCGGAGCATCACATTCATTTGTTTCGAGTAGACTAGTAGATGAATTTCACTTAGAGACTATTATAGTTACAAACCTTGTAGTATTATCGAACCCCTTTGAAGAATCAATTCATTTGTCTATAATCTGTAAGGGTTTGTAGTTGTATATTCTAGGTGTGAATTTGATTGCAATGATTTGTATTGGGCCTTTTTGGTTTCGCTTTGATTTTAGGGATGGACTGGATGGCTAAGTGTGGAGCAGTACTGGATTTTGATAGGAAGGTGGCTTATATGAGTACTTACAAAGGACACAACCTAGAGGTTTACTGCGATACCAATAGTTCAGTTATTTTAAGTTACATATATATTCGCTTGACCTGTAACATGATGAGTTAGCATTTGTGCCTATAGTTTGAGATCACGTAGATGTATTTTTCGAGGTTTCAAGTCTTCTGCCCCATGGGAAAATCAAATTTCGAGTTTTTCTTGAGAAGAATGCTAGAGCTGTTGCCTTACTCCTTAGGCATATGGCTCCTAAAGAAAGGCATGAGCTAAATAAGCAGGTAAATGGATTATTGGAGAAGAGCTTTATTAAAAGAAGTATTTCAGAGTGGGGAGTACTAGTTGTCTTTGCTACTAAAGAAGATGGCACTTTAAGGCTTTGCATCAATTACCGTGAGCTAAGTAAACTTACAAAGAAGAATTGCTATCCACTGCACCGTATAGACAATCTATTTGATCAGGTAGTCGAAGAAAATGTATTCTCTCAGCTTGACTTATTATCGGGTCCATTAGCTGTGTCTGGCTGATGATAATATTCAGAAAACTGCTTTTCGTACATCCCACGGACTTTATGAGTGGTTAGTCATGCCATTTGGACTGACCAATGCCCCCAACATATTTTGTCGATCTCATGAGTCGATTCTTTAGAGGGTTGCTAAATAAGTTCATGGTGGCATTCACTGATGACATACTTGTTTATTCAGAAAGCGAGGAGAAGCACGAGTTGCATTTAGGAGAAGTGCTCAGTACTTTCCATAGGCATAAGCTAAAGGCGAAATTCTCCAAATGTCACTTTTGGCATAATGATGTTCCTTTTATACGACATGTTATCTTTGAGCATGGACTAGCGGTCGATCCTAATAAAGTTGCAACGATATAGGATTGACACGTACCAAAGAATGCTACGAAAGTGAGGAGTTTTCTTGGTCTGGCAGGTTACTATAGAAAGGTCATTAAGGACTTTGTTAAGATTTCCACACTATTGACATGCCTTTCTAAGAAGAGTTAGTTTTCTCATAGAATGCATAATGCGAGGATTCTTTCATTAAGCTAAAGGAGTTGTTGACTATTGCGCCTGTTTTAGTACTCCCTGACAGTTCGAAGGTGTTCACAATATATACTGATGCTTGTGGAAGAGGATTGGGCGCTGTGTTAATGCAAGAGGACAGAGTTGCCTATTATGATAGTCGACAATTGAAGATAGTCGAGAGAAACTATCCAACACATGATCTTGAGTTGGAAACTATTATCTTTGCTCTCAAATCATGGAGGCATTATCTTTTATGGGTTTGAGCTATTCATGGATCATAAGTCCCTAAAGTATTTATTCTCGCAGAAAGATTTAAATTTGAGGCGGCAAAGGTGGATGGATTTCTTGGCATTATATGATTTCGGTATCTCATACACTCTGAGCAAAGACAATGTTGTAGCTGATTCCTTGAGTAGAAATCATGCGATGTTGTGTCCTATGCTCTTGGAATGGAAGCACTTGGAGTTCATTTTTACTTTTGATTTCTGACCTTCATCAAACATTACACCAGGATTGTTGGAAGCTTTAGATGTTCAGCCTTCACTTATGGACCATATTGGTTCGAGTCAAATACAAGACAAGGAGTTGATAGATATTTTTGAGAAGCTGAAAAAGGGAGAGCATTTGAGTTATTTCGACTGCTATTCCACTGATTCGAAAGGGTGGTTGCAGAGGGACAGTAGATTGTGCGTTCCTCTTATTGTGAAGTTGATCAATATGGTACTAGCAAAGTCCCACCGTTCTAGGATGACTATTCATCTCGGTGGTGACTAAATGTATTATGATATGAAGAGAGTTTTTTACTAGCCTAGTATGAAGAGGCATGTAGCAGAGTTTGTTTCGAAGTGTGTGACTTGCTAGAGAGTAAGGGCAGAGTAGAAGAAGCCTAGTGGGTTATTGTAGCTTCTGGATAATTCGCTGTGGATGTGGAAAGTATCTCTATGGAATTTGTTTATGGACTATCTAGGATTAGAATGAGGAATGAGAGTACTTGGGTCATAGTCGATCGACTAACCAAATGCGCTCATTTTACTCCTGTCAGGAGTTCGAGGACAACTACATCTTTGGCGACTTTATATGTGAGAAAGATAGTTTAGTCGCATGGAGTTCCTTCTAGAGTTATTAGTGATCGAGAATTTTGGAGGGGTCTTCAAGAGGCCTTAGTTCATGAAATTTATGTTCGTAACATAAGTTTGTCAATCATTGTTGATCGGTCCCAAACTCCTTTGGGGTGATCCACACAAGCTCCCTCACAAGTGAATTTTACGTGAAACCTCTTGACTTATACAACTTATCAACTCCTTGACCTAGGACATATGGGGTTTCTATTCTACTCATATCTTATATGATTCCGTAAACTATGCTTTAGATGAAATCAAATACATCTTGTGTGCTTACTCTAAAGTACATATCCTTATAGAAAGAAGTAATCTTAACTTCACTCATCATCAATCGTACTTTGTCCAAAAATGTCCGACTACGCCTTATTGATATACCACTGTGCATGATAAAGAGAAGTAACTTTTGAGATTGAATCTTGTTTTAGGTACTTTTGGAATTCCTTCCCAATATACTCACCTATTCAATCAAATCGAAATGTTATATTTGCTTTGCCGTTATGTTTTCTACTTCAATTTTTAACTCTATGACCTCATCAAAGATATACTTACTTGTGTATTGAATACACATGTTCGTGTTTGTGATAATTCATTTGTGAATTTAACGAAGTAAGTAGATCGATATCATTAGATCTGGACTGCATACATCTATATCTATAAATTCAAAAAGTTCATTAACTCTTTTATCACTCTCACTGAATGGGTGCACCGAAATCTTCGGAATCCATTTGTAAACCAGTTATGGGGGCCTTGGATTACGACATATGTTCGATTTAAATAGCCTTTGCCCTTAACCTTTTGAGATACAATTCAAGAGTAGCATATGATTCATAATCATACGATTAAAGATATATTTATCAATGATATGGCTTTGTTTATTATTCCAAAGTAATTATAGAAAATTTAAGATCTATATTTTATATAGCTAATACATCACTATTGTCAGAAAAAATACCATTAATATAATAGATTTATTTTGTAATGAACATTAATTCATAATATTCATATTAAAGCAAATTATTCTTCTTTTAGTCAATAGTGAATTTTTTTATTATTTCTCCAATAATAATTGGTGTACTTATGAAGGAAATATTTCGTAATTTGATGCATCCACTAATATGTGTTATATGTTATGCTCCCACTATTTTCGTCGTTACTATAATGGTGCATGAAATCCTATGCTTCATTCAACCACTTATTATGGGCCATTTATTTTACCCACTGTTGCTAGTTTACAATCTAGAGTTTAGGATAAAATATATGAAACTCAAAAAAATAACTCATATAGAAAATATTTTTCTATAAGCAAAATACATTTGAAATATGAATCAAATTTATCAATCCATATTAAGTGTCTACTTGTATTTTGCACAACTCTCATTGCCGATTTCTTTTCATGAAGCATAAGTGACCATTCGCTTTATTTATTCCAACTCCATCTACTTTACATCCACTATCAAACATTCTCTTTCCTTTCTAAATAGTTGAACCATTCAAAATGAAAATTTTACTACAATAGTGCACCAAACTCTTTACAAAAGCACATTTAGACATCCTTGATAGTTTAGAGATATCAAATAGGTTTTACTTAAGTGAACCGGTCAATACATTTCGATGATCGATTTCCTAGGTCGGTCTTTAGTCCTTGGTTTTTCTTTGTTTTCAACATAACAATATTCTCATTGTATTACCCTCAAAGCATAGCCCAATGGATAAGGCATCTATAGAGATACCACTTGACATGAATTTGAATACTGGCAGCGTAATCCCTTTGTTGAACCTGAAGTATGTGTTGTGGGGTTGGTGCATACTTCCTCAAGATGTTATAGATGGTAAACCCATAAATTGAATTCTATTTTACTCAAGGGTTTAAAAAATTCTCATTTTATTTTATCATATCGAACCCATGATCTTGCCCTATGGTTTATTTGCTTAATATCTAATAACTAATTTCATCAAGATTTCGTATAACAGGAATGTGACCGTTCACCATACAACCTTATGTATGTGCTCAAATGTGGATTAATATCCATATTTTTATACTTCTTTAAAGTTCAAAACTTATAATAGACATCACACAGTCTTAGGCGAATAAACGCTTAAGTGACTAACACTACAACAAATTGTACTATCTATAGCATTAATTCATAGCCTTTCCGCTTAGTATGCTATTAAAAGGATATGAAAAAGGTAAAAATATAATGTTGAATGCTATGTTGTGAAATGGCAGGAACAACAAACTATTTTGGCGATGATATCATGTGTTTTTGAACCTCCCCTCTCCTTTCACTTCGTTCTAGGTAAAAAAACACAGATCTCTTCAAAAAACCCTATATCATGCGGCATCTCCCTATTTTAAAACCCTCACTTCATCTCCCAAAATCACGCAGAGGAGATCCAGCACCCCTCGAACTGCCCTCACTTCATCTCCCTAAATCACGAACGGTAAATCCAATGTCCCTCCAATCTGAAGAACCACCACCAAAGGTACTGTGATTATTCTTCGTCGTTTTAAATTTTAAGCAATGATGTTTGTTGTCATTGATACTAAATTTTCTACTATATAACGATTTATCCATATTCTTATGGATATAAAAATTTAATTTCATATTAACCCGTATAATGTTGTAAAGACAATATTATTCCAAATAATGTTTTATTTCTTCTTACTCTAAATCTTTGCATGAATTCCGATGTAAATGTCAATGTTGTCACTTAAAATTCTCTGACACAAAGCATTCGAACTAATCCTTCCCCTTGGCCATAGTTGATTGGCTGGAAGTATACATGTGTATTCACGTATATGGAAACATGGTATCCAGATGGTATATGTTTTTGCTTTCATAATCAAATGGAACTAGACTTTTACAAACAAATAGTTAAACTTTGTATGGTTCCTACCATAGATATCTATAATTAAAAAAAATTAAACTGTAATGGTAAGAGAAAAAGGTAATATATACTTTATTAGTCAACTTATTCCATATATCATTTTGTGGTAAAGTGGGGTATTTATATTTGAGACTCATGTAATCCATTTACAGAATCAAAGCTAGCTTCTTACTAGTTTATGCAATTTTCTTTTCTTTCAAATGGTTGCTTGGGTAGTCAATGACTCGGTGTTTGATTTTAAAATTCTGGGTTATGTGCAGTGGTGATAAAGTTGGGCAACCTAATGCATAACAAAAAAATTAAAGAGGTTTGTTATTGTATCAATGTAGTTTTTATTTGTATGTGTTGTATGTAGGTTTGCTTGAAGATTAGCGCATAATATATATGATTTTAAGCATTCATTTACACTCAAATTTGTAGAAGAAATTGTGATACTGAATTAGCCCTTAACAAATAGTTAAATTTGTAAGCTAGGTTGAAATATTTTTGTTATGGCTATATTATATGTTGTCGTTTGTAGTGAAAAATCAGAGTTTTGGGCAGCGGAAGCAGAACACCCAATGATCTAGTCTTTCGACAATTTCAACAATTCCAATCCAACAAAGAGAGTAAAAAGAAAAATCAAAGAGCACAAATTATAGATAGAAGATAGAAAAGTAAAGAACACACCGATACGACGAGGTTCGGCTATGCCTATGTCCTCGAACTCAACAACCTTTATTACTTTTTCACTTCAAGAGGGAGTACAATATGAGAAGAAAACAAATCACTCAATATAAATTTCTCAACCTATAATAGGTACAGAAATAAGGATCTTATTGAAGATATTTTGTGGAGAACTCTTTTGTCGTCTTGTGATGATAAAAGATGAGCAAAAGTCTTCATATTTATAGGAGCAAGAATGAAGATTGCCTTGTAGATAAGGATGAAATGTTTCTGGATTTTCTTGATTTGATTCCAACACAAATCTAGCATATTTGTGTTTGTTTCCACATATATCTTTGTTTGATTGTTTCCTCAAATTAACTAATATATATTATGATATTAACTGATTCTCTTTCCAATTTGTTTCCCATATTTGACTGATTATGGGAATCAATTAATATCTTCTCCCTAATAGATTTGGAATGGATTTAAATCGTCCAAATTTAACACTTCACCTTGATTTAAATATATTCATTAATCAACAAAATTGGTTGTTGAGTCAGCGCCCCATGGCGCTAAGTATCTCATCCCACTCTAATCAAGTTTGAGCAATGCTCAAACTTGTCCTTTGGAACCGACTTTGTCAACATATCAGCTGGATTATCTTTTATGTGTATCTTTGATAGCTTTATCTTATTTCGCTCTTCTTCAAGCATGAGAAAGAAACTCCTAACATCAATGTGCTTTGTTCGTGAGTAGTAGGCTTGATTCTCAACAAGATGAATCACACTCTGACTATTTGAAAACAACTCCACCATCTTCTACATCATTGATAAATCCTCCAAAAGCTGCAAAAAATACAATCCTTCCTTGGCCGGTTCCACAATTGAAATAAGTTCTGCCTCAGTAGTTTATAAAGCTACAACAGACTGTAGCTTGGATCTTCAAGAAATCGAGCCTATGCCAATTGTATAAACATAGCCCGAAATTGATTTCCTACCATCTCTATCCCTAACATAATCTGAATCATAATAACCCCTTAGAGTTATGGCGCTACCTCCAAACAAAAAGCCAATATCAGAAGTGCCTATCAAATATCGTAGAATCCACTTTACTGCTTGCCAATGAGTCTTGCTTGGGTTAGACATGTATCTGCTAACAACACCAACCACATGAGCTAAATCAGGCGTTGTGCATACCACAACATACATAAGGCTTCCAATTACACTAGAGTAAGGAATATTAGCCATATCCCTTTTGTCTTCATCCGACGTGGGACATAAATCTATGGATAGTTGAAATTGAGAGCCTAATGGAGTAGCCACCGGTTTAGCTTTCTCCATACCAAATCGAGATAGGACTTTCTCGATATACCGAGTTTAAGTTAGCCTCAAAACTCTTCGCTTTCTATCCCTCTAAATCTCCATCCCTAAAATTCTCTGTGCATTTCCCAAATCTTTCATATCGAACTCCTTGCTAAGCTTCATCTTCAACTTTGAAATCCTAGTCATGCTCTTAGAAGCTATCAACATATCATCAACATAAAGCAACAAATAGACGATGTCTTCATTACACTTCTTAAAATAGACACATTGGTCCTTAAAGCTTCTAGAGTAACCATGTGAGATCATAAACTTATCAAATTTCTTATACCACTATCTAGGAGACTGTTTTAAACCATAAAGAGATTTGTTAAGCTTACAAACATGACTAAGCCTGCTGCTGTCAATGAACCCCTCTGGCTGATGTAGGTAAATGTCCCCCTCAAGGTCACCATGCAAGAATGATGTCTTGACATCTAATTGTTCCAACTCCATGTCGAAGTGGGCAACCAATGCCAAAAGAAAGTGAATGGAAGTGTGTCTGACAACTAGAGAAAAAATATCATGGAACTCCACACCTTTCCTTTGAACAAACCCTTCGCCACTAATCTCGCCTTGCACCTCAAGTCACCATTGCCTCCGTCTTTCACCTTATAGATCCACTTACATCCAGTTGCTCTCTTGCCGAAAGGAAGGGCACTAAATCCCAAGTGTGATTTTTGTGCAAAGACTCATTTCCTCCTCCATAGCTACTAACCAACAGGAACTATCAACTGAACTAATGGCATCTCGATAGTCTCTGGGCTCATCATGAAATATGCTTAATGCATAGGCTGCCATGTCATCGTAGTCAATGTCTTCAATGCTTAATCCCACAAAATCATCAAGCCATCTAGGTCTTTTCCTCTCTCTGATTGGTCAAGTTTTAATTTGAGCTCCACCTTGAGATTGATCCTCTGTCCTCCCCTCATCAACCACGGTGTCATCGGAAACACCATTTTTACTTGTATGGAGGTCTGATGATCTACTGTGTGTTTGGTACTCTGAATTTTTCCTGTCAACATCACCGCTAAGTGAAGAAGAAGGCTCCACCTCCAACATAGCCTTTTCATCAAATGTAACATTTCTACTAGTAAAAATCTTCTAGGTAGTAGGACACCACAACATATAACCCTTAACTCCTCTCCTATAGCTAAGAAAAATACACTTGCGCGATCTTGGATCCAACTTCCCTTTGCTCTCATGCCCATAAGCTAGAAAACCAAACACTTTGAGAAAGGAATATGAAACAAGCTCTCCCTTTCATACTTCTTCAGGAATCTTCATACCTATGGCGGTCGAAGGTGCACGGTTGATGAGGAAAACCGCTGTAGATAATGGTTCTGCTCAAAATCTCTTCTTTAATCTAGCAGTCAGACGTAAGCAACGAGTTCTTTCTAACAAAGTCTGATTCATCCTCTTTGTAACTCCATTTGACCGAGGGTCCCTTGGTGTGGTGTAGCACCTTTTGATTCCCTCAGACTCACAAAATTTGGTGAATTTTTGAGAAGTGAATTCACCACCATTATCTGAACGAAGAATCTTTACTTTCTTTCCAGACTGCTTCTCAACAGAAGATTTCCAACTTTGAAACCTTCTAAAAGTTTCATCCTTGGACTTCATAAAGTAAACCCATACCTTTCTAGAAAAATCATCAACAAATGAAACAAAATACATGGCTCCTCCCAAAGATAAGCATGATGTGAGGCCCCAAACATCAATGTGAACATACTCTAAAACATCTTTAGACTTATGCTCTGAAATGCCAAAAGAAACCTTTGTCTGCTTTCCAAGTACGCATCCTTTCCAAAAACTAAGTTTTGAATGATGAATACCATCAATCAAACCTCACTTTCTCAACACTTCCAAACTGCGCTCTCCAATGTGTCCCATACGAAAATGCCACAATCTGGTAGAATCGGAATCAACAGAATGAACAACCGAAGAAGACTCTGCAACAATAGTGGTACCCTTCAACAAATATAGATTTCTAGCTTTTATCATTTTCATCATTATCAATGAGTCATTTGTAATTTTCAATGAATCATTTTCTATTACACACTTCAAGCCAAGATTGCACAATTCTCCAATGGAGATCAAACTACGCCTTACATCAGGCACATGCCTGACATCACACAAAGTACGAACAATACCATCAAACATCCTGATCTTCATCGTTCCAATACCAATCATGCGACAAGTAGTATTATTTCCCATGAGAACCTCTTCTCCATCAAACTGAAGATAAGTAGAAAAAGAGTGTTTATCAAGTGACATATGATAGGATGCTCCAGAGTCAATAGTCCACATAGTACTCTTCATAGAGGAGGCAGAAGCTATAAAAATGGCAGGATCACTCTCTGAATCTGATGTTTCCACTATAGTAGCTGAAGCCTTTTGGGTAACGGCTTTGTTTTTATTCTCCAACTTCGGGCAACTTGCAATATAATGTCCAGGTCTTCTACAATAATGACAAACTCCCTATGGAGCTCCCCTTGAGTGAGATCTTGACTTGGCACTATCTCCACCATATTTGGGTCTATTCTTACTTCTTCCCTTTTGCGTAATAAAGCCTTTGGAATCATTCTCCATGCTCATGTTTGCTAACTTTCCCTTTAACGTCATGTTATGAAAATTTGTCTTCACATCCTCCAAGCAAATAAAAGAGCGCTCATAGATTATAGAGTTAACAAAAGTATTATACTCCATAGGTAAAGAATATAAAAGAATGACGGCTTGCACTTCATCCTCAATTTTTACTTCAGCTGCTCGAAGATTCATAACAAGTGTGTTTAGGGCATCCACGTGAGCTAATACATCGGTTCCAGGCTTCATTTTGAATGAGTAAAGTTGTTTGTTGTAGGATGATGTGGTTGGTGAGAGACTTGTTGTAGAACTTTTTTTGAAAAGCATCCCATAATTCCTTAGCAGTTTTCATATGAGAAAACTCTCTAAGTATTTCATCAGAAGTTGGATGGTAGTAAGAGCATCCTCTTCCAATTCCTCAATCTCTTCAGATGCTAATTTCTTCAATTTGTCTGGATTCGAGACAACCTTAAAAGTCCTCTCTTTCTTCATACCGCTTCCATCTTCATCTTCCTTGTGCTAAAGTCTCCCTTTCCATCAAATCTAGAGACTGCATAATTGGTAGAGCTTCTAGCAGTGCTATTCTTTGTAGAAGTAGACATAGCTAAAATAGTCTTCAAACAGAACAACAGCTCCGATACCAAACTGTATTGAAAAATCAGGGTTTTGGGGAGCGGAAGTAGAACACCCAATGATCTAATCTGTCGACAATTTCAACAGTTCCAATCCAACAAAGAGAATAAAAAGAAAAATCAAAGAGCACAAATTATAGATAGAAGACAAAAAAGGAAAGAACACACCGATATAACGAGGTTCGACTATGCCTACGTCCTCAGACCCAACAACCTTTGTTACTTCTTCACTTCAAGAGGGAGTACAATATGAGAAGGAAACAAATCACTCAATATAAATTTCCCAATCTACAATAAATACAGAAATAGGGATCTTATTGAAGATATTTTGTGGACAACTCTCTTGTTGTCTTGTGAGGATAAAAGATGAGCAAAAGTCTTTATATATAGGAGAAAGAATAAATATTGCCTTATAGATGAGGATGAAATGTTTCTGGATTCGCTTGATTTGATTTCAACACAAATCTAGCGTATTTGTGTTTGTTTCCACATATATCTTTATTTGATTGTTTTCGCAAATCAATTAATATCTATTATGATATTAATTGATTCTTTTTCTAATTTGTTTCCCATATTTGACTGATTACGGGAATCAATTAGTATCTTCTCCCTAATAGATTTGGAATAGATTTAAATCATCCAAATTTAACATAACAATAAGTTTTTCATGGTTTTAAAATGATCCACTACTTAATAAGCATAACCATTTTGCGTTTTCTTGGTCCTCTTCTCCTACATATTATAAGCTTTTAGGAACAAATCTAATCATTTCATTATCAAGCAAATCAACCAAAATATGAAGTTTCTACTTCAGTCGTTATCTCTTTATAAAGAGTGTAATAAATGGATAGAGGAATGAAGTAGTAAGTAAGTTGATATTGGTTTTGAGCATGAAAAATGAATAGCATAATATGGTTTTGCAATGTTAAAAGGATGGGCATAAGATGCCAATTCTATGATCAAAGAGTTATAACATGTAGGGGTTGATTGTTTGGTAAGGTTTGTTGCTAGTTTATAAATATCTACCCTTTATTCTTGATAATCAACTCTCTCTTGATTAATCAAGCTTGCACTATGTGTGCATCCAAACTTGCATCACTAGATCTGGAGGCTGGCATATCTGCACATTATTTTTTTATCATTTATTTCATTATGTAATTGCTTCACATTTACTTGTTCTTCTAGTTGTGGAAAAAAGGGTTGCATCAGCAATCATCATCAATTAGTTCCTATTCATGGAAATATTCCCAAATTCACTATTTATACATTCAACTTTTCTATTTGAGACCCTAACCATGGGTTCTAGTTTATGTTATTACAGTTGCAAGTTTTTTGTTCTCTTGCAAAATATTAAATGCCTCATAAGTGGTGCCTAGATGACCATCTAATACATTGCTTTTATGTTTAGACTTCAGTCAAGTCTAAATTTATGAATTTATATTTCGATAAACAATTTACAACAATTTTCAGTTGCAAAAACCATATCAGAAAGTATACAACTGGCAATTCATATACTGTCTTGAGCTATAGACAAATTTAGTTTGTGCCTACAATTCAGAATATGATTTTTTCCCTTTAGCATATCTACATAGTCGGATAATATCTGTAGGGTTAACTTTATTTCCCACTACTTGATTCTTTACCCTTAGAATTAGGTGCATAAAGATGCTTGATCGACTTGCTCTAGCTATGAGTACTTATATACCTATGTCTTTATTGTTTATACCTATGCAAACATGATAGAGTTGAAAGTGAAATATTCTCCTGCTAAACATGTAAGCTTAGCTTCTCTTTTTTTTGTTTACTGTATTTAAAGAAACTAATTTATATTATGTAATATTGCTAGTGGATAAAACTACCATTAAAACATGTGATTTTCTAGATGCATGTATGTATTCCATAGTTGAAGAACTTGCTCTTCATTTAGCATAGTGGAGTTGTTCTGGTACTTTTGTTGAGCTATAATTTGTCATTTATTAGGCTTAAAAAGTTTTGCAGATGTCCATAAGTTGGTAGATGCAGAATGCAAATATGAGTAACTATTCACTATATTTTTTATAGCAATTGGTTATTGTAAATTTCATAATTTTGTAGTTCTGTTCTTATTTTGATGTATTCTTCTTCATCTAATGTATAGGTGGAGACCAGTTCTCAACTTAGAAGTTCAAATCCCACCATTACTAATTTGTTACCAAATGGCGTGGCAGTTAAAAAATTTATGCGGGTATTCTCCCTCTTTTCGCTTCTTTAAAAGATAAAATTTCAAGCTAAACCACTTTCTATCAAGATAGTCCTTGCTTGTATCTCAACACATCCTCATTTCCTATATGATAACCCACGTAATTTTTTATAAAATCAAAATCAGATCTCCTTCTTCTTTAATAGCAGATGTCTTAATCATTCAAGAGACACTCATTGGCATTACAGAAAATTAATTAACATCAAAATCATGGGTTTGAAAGGTAAACACTATTTTTATTTTACTTATATAGTAATCATATCATCTATTTGTCAATCATTACTTGGTGAAGTATATAATATCTTGGAGCACAATCCTTTCATATCATGTTTGTACAATTATTAGAAATTTACTAAATTTAAAGGGTAATCCAATTAGTGAAAATTCTTTGATTAAAAAGAAAAGAAAATTAGTTTAACATATTTAGAAGCTAAATATAGAAAATTTGGTAAGTTTATTAACAATCTAATTTTCAAACTGTATGAAATTGTAATATTATTCACATCATTCATAGTGGATTATTTTATATGAATTTACCGAACCATTTTAATATATAAAAATTGATATTAATTAAGAGCCAATTATTTTGCATTGAACATTTTTTGTATTGTTTTACTTAGGTAAGGTAACCAACAATACGACCTTCTTATAATATACTATTCACCAATATCTTTAAACAATATATTTGCTGGGTTTTCTTTTTTTTTTATCTATGATTTGAATTTTTCTGTTTACTTCATAAGTTACAATGGTTGAATGAAATCAGTTAGTTCATAATTATATATGAGAAGTTCGGTTGTGCTCCTTAAAAAAGTTTAAAATAGGTAAAACACTCGTCCCAATAAACCTTTTAAAATACTTATGCCTCATTTGAAATTCATCTAAATCTAAAAGGAAAAGGAAAAAACATTGATTGATTTCTGATAACAAGAGATTATCTAATAGTTTATTTGATGTTAGATATAATAACTTATAAACATCTTACTAAGCCATTTTGTAATGACCCTCCATTCATTCCACAGAATGATGCATCATTAATAAGAAAGAAAGGGATAGAAAAGAGAAAAGAAGAGAAGAGAGAAAGAAACAACATCAGAATCTCAACAGCGGAACGAATAAATTATATTAATAACATAAACTATTACATAGTATACAACACTTATCAGAGTTTACACAACATATACATCACATACTAGGCAGTATTAAACATCTGTCTAGACATTACAACTCAAATACATTCAAGACACTATCACAGATCAACACATCGGAACACTATATATCTACGAACGCTGAAGCCTCTTGCTCCATTGCTCTTCCAGAAAACTCGTCAAAGCTAATCTTGAATCCCTTCGCTACTCGTAAAAATTTGAGTACCCAAGAGTTTATAAAACAGAAAATAAACACTTGGGTCAGACATGGGTCTGGTGTGAGTAACAGGTTAAACTTGCTTAACTTTGAAAATCCTTTGAAAGAAAAGGTATCACGTAAGACTCCCCACAAATAAACATGGGTAAGTTTTTACCTTACGCTAACCAAAACATTTGATAGGAAATCCAGTTATATTATAATAGGGTCTAGGGTTTTCAAATAAATATGAAATAGCTGAAATTGTTACATTATTAAATTCCAGCATACTAGCCACAAAGTGGGTTATACAATCAAGTCCGTTATCACTTATTGAAAATTGGATTCCATACAATGGCAGGGCTACCGGGGTACCGCCCGTTACAGTACGGGGCCTAGATCACCGTACCGAGGATTACTCACAATCCCCTACAACAAAAAGCCGGAACCATCCCTTACTGGATAATTCCGAATAAAATCACCCCACAGATGGCCGTCGCCAACTGCACCACTAAGTCGAAATAAAGGAACTCTCTAGACAGGGATGACCTTACTCTCAGTGGGTGCTACCCACGAAGCCTTGCTGCACCTCCTTTGTTTTAGCCATTCCCGGTTGATGAGGCTTGAAGCTACGATTACCTTTAATCATAACACACCACTTAGAATGCTCATCGTCCACCTAACGATGTTCTGAAAGCATTCAATCCATACAAATTCGTTCCGGGTTCGAACGAAACCGAAGGCATTATCTCGTTACACTCATTTTGGAATCACCCTCAAAGTTAACGACAATAACCCTTGCACTCTGAATCTTCATCTTCACTTGAGATTCACGACCTATCGTTAATTTGGATCGATGTGGTATTCGGATATCCAAATCTGGAAACCCGATACCGGTCTCATCGAAATCCAAAACGTATCTTTTAAGGCCAAGTTGTTTTAAAGTTAAAACAATTCAATTCAATTATCTATATTCACATAGATAGATAATTCACAATAGATAATCCATATTATCATCACAAACAGATAATTTACATTATCATTACAATTCAACCAAAACATCCATATCATAGATCAGTACATATCTCATCAGAGATATCAAACAATGCAAAGCATTCAATAACATTCATCCACCCCTAAGTAATGATTTATATCATCTCTAATTAATTTAAAATGAATTAAATTAATTACTTCATTCTATAAATCCTGCTTACTTAATCATTAGTTAAACCAATTAATTAATCATATTCTAAGTATCCATCTTAATTAATCATTCTTGATTAATTATCCTTTAATTACTTTAAGTAATTAACCCTTAATCAATTTCACAAATTAATTATCTTAAACCATTTCAGTAATTAATCTTTAATTACTTCATTAATTAATTAACTATACTTAATTACATTAATCCTTAATTAATTACAATTAATTAATTACTTTAATCACTTATTTTTGATTAATTAGTTTAATTAATCAACCCTTAATTACATCTTTAATTATATTAATTAATGATTCTTAATTACTTCTTTAATTAATTACTCCATTTAAATTAATTATATTTAATAATTAATCTTTAATTAGTCACATTTATTAATCACCTTTGATTAATCTCATTTAGTAATTAACTACTCTTAATTACTTCTTTACATAAATTAATTACTCCTTAATTAATTATCTTTTAATTAATCCCTTGATTAATTATACAAAGTAATTAAACTCAAATTACTTTCATTATTAAATCTCCTTTAATTAATTATATCCAGTAATTACCTTTAATTACTTTCCTAAGTAATTACACTTCATTAATTACATTTAAGTAATTATTCTTATCAAATCACCAAGTAATTATCTTAAATTAATTCAATTAATTAATTTAAACTTATCAAATTTATTTAATATATTACCTTAAGTAATTAATTACTTTAATTACTTCCATTAAGTAATTTATACTTAACCAATTTCTTATTAATTAATAAATCTAATTGATTATTAAAATTAATCATATTAATTAATTATTTAATAATCCCTAATTAATGATCTCTCATTAATTATTAACAATTCCTTATTTAAGTAATTAAACTTAAATCAACCATTATTAATTACAAATTAATTAATTCTTAATTACAAATTAATTAATCTCTAATTACTTAATTGCTTAATTAATCTTTAATCACTTGATTAATTAATTCCTAATCATTTATTAATAATCTATACTTATATAAATAAATAATCCTTAATTCCAAATTAATTAACCCTTAATTAATTAACTTATAATCCTAATTATTTAATTAATTAACACCAAATCATTAATTAATTAAATTATTAAATTACCCTTTAATTACCTTATTAATTTAATTTATCCTAAATCATTAAACCTTAATTAATCTCTAAATTAAAGTATTAACCTTTATAACTACTTTAATTATTATTAACAAAAGTTTTGAAACATTTTTACTTTTAAAATCTTCCTTTTTATTCATTTCAAAATAAAGATTTAAATTTGAATTACAAATTTAACTTTAACCAAATTTAAATAAAATTTACAAAACTTTTTAAATCTAAATGTTAAAGAAACACTTAACATTTATAAAAGAAATTTAAGATTTTTAAACCAATTCATTTATTCAAACCTTTTTAAATTATTCTTTAAACATTTAAAGTTGTTTAAACATTTTAATAAAAACTTATTTATTTCACAACTGGAATTCAAGTTTAAATTTGAATCCACACCTAAAGATTTGATTTTAAACTTTGTTTAAATTTCTGTTTCAAATTTTAAATCAATTTTAAAATTTTAAAAACAAACAGGCTTTAAAACCTATAACCACTCAATTACCTCGAGTTTTATCAAAAATGCTTCGAGTCGAAACCCTCCACGCTTCGAGTCAATTCATCAATTTACTCGAGTAACACTTCTTTGTTAAAAACCCAAACTCACCAGTATCCAAATCATCACCGTGCACATGCACGGTGACGCCGCTCCACTTCGATCACCGCCGATTGTAACGACCCGTATTTTTACGGATCGAAACATCGTAAAACAGTTGTCATTAGGTCGTAACGTTGTTAAGTCGTTCAGAATTTAGAACGACTAGAGGTTGAGTCGTCTAGAAGTTAAGCCGTGTTGTAGCTTAGGTCGTATGGAAGTTGGGTCGTGTGGTAGCTTAGGTCGTGGGGTAGGTTAGGTCGGGTGAGCGACCTAAGGATTTGAGCGACCTATAGGAAGTTGGCGACCTAAGGATTTGAGCGACCTATAGGAAGTTGGCGACCTAAGGATTTGAGCGACCTATAGGAAGTTGGCGACCTAAGGATTTGAGCGACCTATAGGAAGTTGGCGACTTAAGGTAGTGGACGACCTAAGAGTTAGCAACCTACAAGAATTGGTGACTTAAGGAGTAGACGACCTAAGGTTCGAGTGACTTAAGGAAAGACATCGACCTAAGGGAGTTAGCGAGTTAACGACCTAAGGAACTAAGCGAGTTAACGACCTAAGAAGGTTAGGTCGTGGACGAGTTAAGGAGATAAGTGGGATGAGTCGTTAGGTCGCGTGGATGTCAGGTCGTATCCTAGTTAAGTTGTTAGGTCGTGTAGCGTTAAGTCGCTAAGGGTTAAGTCGTAGGGTGTTAAGTCGCGCAAGGGCTTAAGTCGTAGGTCGCGCATTAGTGTTGAGTCTTAGGTCGTGACATTTTTAGGTCGTGGAAGCGCATATGTCGCTAGGTCATGCACATGTGTGTGTGGTTAAGTCGCGTGAAGGCATAAGGGGTTAGGTCGCTGAGTGTTAGGTCGTGAGCGACCTAGGAGCGAGCTAAAGTTAGGTCGTGGCTTCCGTTAAGTCATTGAGTCGAGTGTCTGCTAAGTCGTAAGTCGTAGGTCGCGTGTATGTGTTAAGTCGCGCAAGTGTTAGGTCAGAGGATTTGTTAGGTCGTAGGTCGCGATAGTTAGGTCGTGGACGACCTAAGGGGGCGGACGACCTAAGGAAATCAGCCTATAAATAGGCGGGTTCTTCTTCATTTTTGGGATCCGGATTTTGAAGCGATGAAGTGCTGCTACTTTGAGAGCTCGAGTTCTATATTTCTTCACTTCTTTTCTCCACTCTAATCTTGTGATTCCTTCCATCCAAATCGAAGATCCAAGAGCTTAGATTGAAGATCTTCATCCATCGAAGAGAGATTTCATCGTTTGAAGCGGAGTTTTGATAGATCGAGTTAGATTCTTTGCTGTCCAGATCTGAAGTGTGTTGCTTTTGAGGTGTTTAGGTGATTTGGTGAGTGGTGATTATCTCTCACGATCCAAAGGAGTATATCGGATTGATGGCTTGATTTGGTATTAAAATAGTGATTTCCATGCATTTTCATAAACTTAAGTGTAGATCTATTGTTCATGATGATTTGACATCCATTTTACTATATGTTAACCTATGCAAGTTCATTCATCAAGTTGTAGAGATATTTGCTCATAATTCATGCTTGTTAGATTTGGACTCTTTATTTACAGAATTGTCATTATTGTTATAATTGTTTATTTGATCATGTTTGAATGCTTGATTACTTGGATTAATGGTTGACTTGATTGATTATTATGTATTAGTTGATTGATGATTTGATTTAGACAAGATGGTCGAAGATGATTCAAAAGCTAAGGGAAAGGCTCTTGAATTGGAAAAGCTGCTCGTGGCATATGTAGCGGATGATGAAGCTCATATGGATAGATTTGATGATGATGATGTTGAGATGAGGCTTTGCTATGATGAGATAAAGCGAGGCATGATATGAGATAGCCTTGGTTTAATCCAGACGGGATCACTCCAAGCATGTTGATGACTCGGTGAAATGGTTCGAGTTAGAGGATAATGGTTTGCTCGAGAGGCGCTTGAGCTAGTATAGAAATAGTCGTCGAGGAGGATGACTAGAAGGCTGAGATTTCATCGTTGTTGAAGGTTCTAGCAGGCTCAAAGCAAGAGTACGCTGGGCAGATTCGATAGTCTCTAAAGACTATGATTGTAGTCGAGTACTCTGGGCAGATTCGATAGTCCTAGGCACGGGCTGCGACGACGTGCGGAGTTCTGTCTAGAACCGGGGTTACCATTAACCCTTGACGGACGGCTGAAAGAATGTGCCGGTCATTCAATTAACGGTGGTATCGAAGCAATGATAACAGTGATAGCCAGAGTCATGGATGTTTGGTTGTATCGTCATTCGGTCTCAAGAGCGGTATTTTCTGGGTGCTTATCTGATCTGGGTTTAGGCCTTGGGGGTTTGTACTTGGAAAGCATCGCCCTTGACTCGAGTGATAACTGCTTTACTTTAAATGTCTGCTTTGCTATGTTTACTTCTGCTTTGTGTGTGTCTGGGGGCTATCACTGTAGAAAGAGGTGGAGTGGGAGGGTTGGATTCCTATTCCTTTTTCCTTTATGCTCTTTTGGTATGTTGTTAGTTAATTTACCGCTCACTAAGACTGTTGTCTGACTCAAGGCTTTATGTTTTAACTCTTATTGCCTTGGGCTGTTCATCCATTTCGGGATGGGCAGACTAGGTAGCAGGTGACAGGTGCTGTTCTTACTTTCCAACGATGCTGATGACGAAGACGAGCTGGAGGCTTGCATATTATTTTTTTACTATATGTACTGGATGTTCCGCTGCTTGTATAATTCTCTGAGTGATATGGAGTGAGGCTTGATGTATTGACTATTCAGATGTTTGTATTCAACTATTATGAAGCTTAATTGATGAGATTCTATTTTGTAAAGCTTCACTATATATATTCTCTATTGTATTTTATCCATGCGCTGTGAGTAATACGATAGATTCTGCTGTTTTAACTTACCTTGGCAATCGTCCATGGCTGCCTGGCACACTTTACAGCGCACTATTTCTAGGTTTAAGTGCAGGGGTCATGGGCGGTCGTCACACCGATGATCTCCTCAAGTTAACGTTCACCTTCATACCCAAACTTGATCACCAGAACCTCGACATCAACTCGAATTTGAAATCGAGTATCCCATCACCATCAAGAACAGGAACCCAAAGCCTGGAAATCCCTCGAATCCACCTTTCCTATCACCGGAGCACCTGACCTTGCAGCCACGCCTTCGCCAGTCTTCCCGCTACCAGTTTCCAAAGTCTGGTGGAACTCGATCCACCAGAGACACCGTGATGACAATTATTCCGACCACATCAAAAAATAGGTCTACATACTTTCCCGATCAACCCCCATCGCCGCAGTGAATTTCACCATCATCAGACATTTTCTCAAACTCTCCGATCATCCCTCTATCTCCAGTTGAAACCACAACCTCCCCGAGCATTTAGATCATCAGAGACTACCAAAAATGTAAAATCTGTTCAACCTCGAACTGCTCTCTCATCCTACTTCTAAAAATCAAGATTTAAATCTTAAAAATCATGTTTTCACACCAGGATTCGGATCATATGCCTGAATCAATAAATTTAGAAGTTTGAAATTTTCACTTATTTCAGATTGCTCTGTTGTTTTGATTTTCATAGCCATTCGAGTTTTATTTTAACTTAAATAAAATTTTAAACACTAACCCATGACTAAACAAAAAAATATTGTTTGAATCCTAAGTTCTAATAAAGATCAGATAAGGAGATAATGAATTTTGATTAAAATTTAGCTTCTGAACTAAGAACAGGCAGAAACAAATACAACTACAACATGCATCTATACATCCATATATATACATAGAAATTTCAATCATATTCATCCATACAATACACATTTTATTCCAGAAATCCATATGCAAACAGATATCATATACTTAAGTTTTAAAATGAATGTTACTCACCATTTTTTAAAAGCAGAGAAATTCCCAGGCTTTAAATTTTGATCTGGCAAATGCTTTTGATTTAAAAACTTGAATTGCCTTTTGCTTCTTTGATTGAAGACTTGAAATCTTTTGTTGCTGAGATGTTTTAGCTTGTACTGAAATGATCTTTCTTTTTAAATAAATATCAGGTTTGCAAAAGAACAGGCTTTGAGTTGTTTTGATCTGAAAAGAATTACAGTTTTGACTTGAAGAAGAATGTTCAGGTTCTAGGCAAATGGTTTGATTCTCTGGTTAGAGGAGTGTTGATTACAGATTGTTTTGAGAATTTTGTTTGAGTTACAGATTTTGTTTTTGAGTATCCTTCAGGCTGAAGTTTTCTTATCTTTGAATTGAAGAGGATAGAAAAAGGAAATGAGATGAGAAGCATATGTTTATATAAATTAGAATGTAGTTTATTAAAAATAAAAGAAAAACTAAAATTTAAAAGCTTGACATTTGTCATTTACTCTAATTCATTAACTAACACATGTCACCATGGTTACTTAATATATTAACACTTGTCTTTTTTAATTAATTAGTATTTATTTTAAATGTTAATAAAAGTTAATGTAAGATTATACTTAATAAATTAGTTAATAAGCACTTATATATATATATAGATTCAACAACACATTTTATTTGAAAATAACAATTCTATTTCTTTAAAATCTATTTATATCTATATATAAAACAATACATTGAAAATAACAAATTTATCAATTTTAAAATAATCTATAAAAGAGATTATAAATTACTACTATTACTAAATGAATTAACATATCATATGTAAATTGTATTTTAAACTTATATATATATACTCTTAAATCATATTTATTAAGCAATTTTAAAAAGAAAATAAAATAAACCTTATTATAAATCTTATTTAAAACCATATAGTTATTTGTTTAAATATCTTTGAAAAGCTTAATATTAAATAAATCATAATTTCCAAACTATCAAAAATGTATATTAGAAATTTAAAAACAAGATTTTATTTATTTATTAAATTCAAACCAAAGCTTATCTATTTACAATATACACAAATATATACATTATAAATAGAAATCATTTTATTGGTTTTTAAAAGATAAAATTCACTAATTAAATATTTATTTAATTAGATTTTTAAATCAATTCAAATTTTATTATAAAAATTATCAAATCAATTTAATTATTTAAACAGATTATTAAATTGATATTGCCCATAAATTCCGGGATATCACATTCCTCCCTCCTTAAAAGAATTTCGTCCTCGAAATTTAAAACAAAGGTAATTTAATAATCTATTTACATCACAGTCATATATTATCATCTATATGCTAACAACCATAGCAACCAATTCACCCAATCAAACAATTCTAACTATCCAGACAAAATTCTGGATAGAACTCCCTAGAGTTTCCCAAATATAAATATCGAGATACTCGCTTTACAGAATCCAAACAATCAATACTACTAAGCTATAGAGCTTCTACTCATCTAGATCTTCAAAACTAAACAGAATATCGGACTACAAACGAGTCTGACTCAACAACCAAATCCTTCAGAACTGTTGGTTCCACAACCAGAGATAGATCATATACGTACTCCCTCAGAGATACGTAAAATACATTGAATTCCAGTTATCCAAACTGACAATTTAATCCAGTAGATCAAAGCTCTAATCCAAATCAGAACATAGAAGAGATCCAATGTTCCTCCGTATCTTATCCACAAAACTCTTCTGACGATCCTGGCTTCCTACAATCCTTCTTGATCAGCTCAACCTTCGCCGATACTTCTAGAAACAAACTAGACCAAAAACAATCCAACAAAATGATCTCCTCAAGATCAACCAAGACCAAGAACACCAACTCTACTCACAAACATCAGAAGACCGAACTAACTTCTCCTCTCTGGAAAAGACAAACAGGAGCACTCGCCAAACTGCTTCCGCTGCACCACTCTGATCTGGAGTAGAATGAAAATGCTGATGAAGAACACAAGCACAGACTGGACAACACATCCCAGAAAATATCGGATAACTCAAGAGAATACTCAAACTATCGCAAGTCACTTTTGCAATCAACCCAGTCTAATTCCAAAGAAAACTATTCTCTCTTAACAAATCAGAACAGCTCATACTTAACTATCCAATCCATTGAAGAAATGGATCCACTCTACTACTTCTGAACTTCACCTTCAGAAAACTGCTTAGCCAGAAAACTTCCTGCCAACACACAGAACACTCCGAGCTGCACTACTGCCACAGATGCCAAAGATTCCCAAATCAAAGCTCTTCGAGAAACTCGAAACCCAAACCAAACAGAAACACCATGCTGAACTCAGCCATAACACCGAAGCAGACACACTTCCTTAAACTTGTTCCAAAGAAAACATCTTCGGAAACAATCCATAGTCACTGCATCTCATCACACAGCTACTTCTTCCAGAAGTTACCAAGATACCATCACTCGCTTCTGCTCAACCGACAGATCCAACTCTACTCATCCAACTCTACTCATCCAACTTCAAAGATGGACTCTGAACCTTAACAAGTTTCCTTCAGAGATTGGTGAAATCCTTACACCACTACAAAGCTTACTCGAGACGGTATTAGGTCTACAGTCTCGACAGATACTCTTCCAACCTCAAACATTCAAATTCCAACCATTGGTAGTCGTGTTACACACACCACCACCCTATCTACCCTTAGAACTCATATTGGAAAACCCGAACAGGTAACCCAACAAGTAGGTAGAAATATATATATATATAATTATATAAAAATTACAAATACACGCTCTCAAGATAGGCACCACTCCAGAGCCTAGGTATTCACTCAACCAAGAGCTCTGATACCAACTGTAACGACCCGCCATTCATTCCACAGAATGACGCATCATTAATAAGAAAGAAAGGGATAGAAAAGAGAAAAGAAGAGAAGAGAGAAAGAAACAACATCAGAATCTCAACAGCGGAATGAATAAATTATATTAATAACATAAACTATTACATAGTATACAACACTTATCAGAGTTTACACAACATATACATCACATACTAGACAGTATTAAACATCTGTCTAGACATTACAACTCAAATACATTCAAGACACTATCACAGATCAACACAGCGGAACACTATATATCTACGAACGCTGAAGCCTCCTGCTCCATTGCTCTTCCAGAAAACTCGTCAAAGCTAATCCTGAATCCCTTGGCTACTCGTAAAAATTTGAGTACCCAAGAGTTTATAAAACAGAAAATAAACACTTGGGTCAGACATGGGTCTGGTGTGAGTAACAGGTTAAACTTGCTTAACTTTGAAAATCCTTTGAAAGAAAAGGTATCACGTAAGACTCCCCACAAATAAACATGGGTAAGTTTTTACCTTACGCTAACCAAAACATTTGATAGGAAATCCAGTTATATTATAATAGGGTCTAGGGTTTTCAAATAAATATGAAATAGCTGAAATTGTTACATTATTAAATTCCAGCATACTAGCCACAAAGTGGGTTATACAATCAAGTCCGTTATCACTTATTGAAAATTGGATTCCATACAATGGCAGGGCTACCGGGGTACCGCCCGTCACAGTACGGGGCCTAGATCACCGTACCGAGGATTACTCACAATCCCCTGCAACAAAAAGCCGGAACCATCCCTTACTGGATAATTCCGAATAAAATCACCCCACAGATGGCCGTCGCCAACTGCACCACTAAGTCGAAATAAAGGAACTCTCTAGACAGGGATGACCTTACTCTCAATGGGTGCTACCCACGAAGCCTTGCTGCACCTCCTTTGTTTTAGCCATTCCCGGTTGATGAGGCTTGAAGCTACGATTACCTTTAATCAGAACACACCACTTAGAATGCTCATCGTCCACCTAACGATGTTCTGAAAGCATTCAATCCATACAAGTTCGTTCCGGGTTCGAACGAAACCGAAGGCATTATCTCGTTACACTTATTTTGGAATCACCCTCAAAGTTAACGACAATAACCCTTGCACTCTGAATCTTCATCTTCACTTGAGATTCACGACCTATCGTTAATTTGGATCGATGTGGTATTCGGATATCCAAATCTGGAAACCCGATCCCGGTCTCATCGAAATCCAAAACGTATCTTTTAAGGCCAAGTTGTTTTAAAGTTAAAACAATTCAATTCAATTATCTATATTCACATAGATATATAATTCACAATAGATAATCCATATTATCATCACAAACAGATAATTTACATTATCATTACAATTCAACCAAAACATCCATATCATAGATCAATACATATCTCATCAGAGATATCAAACAATGCAAAGCATTCAATAGCATTCATCCATCCCTAAGTAATGATTTATATCATCTCTAATTAATTTAAAATGAATTAAATTAATTACTTCATTCTATAAATTCTGCTTACTTAATCATTAGTTAAACCAATTAATTAATCATATTCTAAGTATCCATCTTAATTAATCATTCTTGATTAATTATCCTTTAATTACTTTAAGTAATTAACCCTTAATTAATTTCACAAATTAATTATCTTAAACCATTTCAGTAATTAATCTTTAATTACTTCATTAATTAATTAACTATACTTAATTACATTAATCCTTAATTAATTACAATTAATTAATTACTTTAATCACTTATTTTTTATTAATTAGTTTAATTAATCAACCCTTAATTACATCTTTAATTATATTAATTAATGATTCTTAATTACTTCTTTAATTAATTACTCCATTTAAATTAATTATATTTAATAATTAATCTTTAATTAGTCACATTTATTAATCACCTTTGATTAAACTCATTTAGTAATTAACTACCCTTAATTACTTCTTTACATAAATTAATTACTCCTTAATTAATTATCTTTTAATTAATCCCTTGATTAATTATACAAAGTAATTAAACTCAAATTACTTTCATTATTAAATCTCCTTTAATTAATTATATCCAGTAATTACCTTTAATTATTTTCCTAAGTAATTACACTTCATTAATTACATTTAAGTAATTATTCTTATCAAATCACCAAGTAATTATCTTAAATTAATTCAATTAATTAATTTAAACATATCAAATTTATTTAATTAATTACCTTAAGTAATTAATTACTTTAATTACTTCCATTAAGTAATTTATACTTAACCAATTTCTTATTAATTAATAAATCTAATTGATTATTAAAATTAATCATATTAATTAATTATTTAATAATCCCTAATTAATGATCTCTCATTAATTATTAACAATTCTTTATTTAAGTAATTAACTTAAGTCAACCATTATTAATTACAAATTAATTAATCTCTAATTACTTAATTGCTTAATTAATCTTTAATCACTTGATTAATTAAATCCTAATCATTTATTAATAATCTATACTTATATAAATAAATGATCCTTAATTCCAAATTAATTAACCCTTAATTAATTAACTTATAATCCTAATTATTTAATTAATTAACACCAAATCATTAATTAATTAAATTATCAAATTACCCTTTAATTACCTTATTAATTTAATTTATCCTAAATCATTAAACCTTAATTAATCTCTAAATTAAATTATTAACCTTTATAACTACTTTAATTATTATTAACAAAAGTTTTGAAAAGTTTTTACTTTTAAAATCTTCCATTTTATTCATTTCAAATTAAAGATTTAAATTTGAATTACAAATTTAACTTTAACCAAATTTAAATAAAATTTACAAAACTTTTTAAATCCAAATGTTAAAGAAACACTTAACATTTATAAAAGAAATTTAAGATTTTTAAACCAATTCATTTATTCAAACCTTTTTAAATTATTCTTTAAACATTTAAAGTTGTTTAAACATTTTAATAAAAACTTATTTATTTCACAACTGGAATTCAAGTTTAAATTTGAATCCACACCTAAAGATTTGATTTTAAACTTTGTTTAAATTTCTGTTTCAAATTGTAAATCAATTTTAAAATTTTAAAAACAAACAGGCTTTAAAACCTGTAACCACTCAATTACCCCGAGTTTTATCAAAAATGCTTCGAGTCGAAACCCTCCATGCTTCGAGTCAATTCATCAATTTACTCGAGTAACACTTCTCTGTTAAAAACCCAAACTCACCAGTATCCAAATCATCACCGTGCACATGCACGGTGACGCCGCTCCACTTCGATCACCGCCGATGATCTCCTCAAGTCAACGTTCACCTTCATACCCAAACTTGATCACCAGAACCTCGACATCAACTCGAATTTGAAATCGAGTATCCCATCACCATCAAGAACAGGAACCCAAAGCCTGGAAATCCCTCGAATCCACCTTTCCGATCACCGGAGCACCTGACCTTGCAGCCACGCCTTCGCCAGTCTTCCCGCTACCAGTTTCCAGAGTCTGGTGGAACTCGATCCACCAGAGACACCGTGATGACAATTATTCCGACCACATCAAAAACTAGGTCTACATACTTTCCCGATCAACCCCCATCGCCGCAGTGAATTTCACCATCATCAGACATTTTCTCAAACTCTCCGATCATCCCTCTATCTCCAGTTGAAACCACAACCTCCCCGAGCATTTAGATCATCAGAGACTACCAAAAATGTAAAATCTGTTCAACCTCGAACTGCTCTCTCATCCTACTTCTAAAAATCAAGATTTAAATCTTAAAAATCATGTTTTCACACCAGGATTCAGATCATATGCCTGAATCAATAAATTTAGAAGTTTGAAATTTTCACTTATTTCAGATTGCTCTGTTGTTTTGATTTTCATAGCCATTCGAGTTTTATTTTAACTTAAATAAAATTTTAAACACTAACCCATGACTAAACAAACAAATATTGTTTGAATCCTAAGTTCTAATAAAGATCAGATAGGGAGATAATGAATTTTGATTAAAATTTAGCTTCTGAACTAAGAACAGGCAGAAACAAATACAACTACAACATGCATCTATACATCCATATATATACATAGAAATTTCAATCATATTCATCCATACAATACACATTTTATTCCAGAAATCCATATGCAAACAGATATCATATACTTAAGTTTTAAAATGAATGTTACTCACCATTTTTTAAAAGCAGAGAAATTCCCAGGCTTTAAATTTTGATCTGGCAAATGCTTTTGATTTAAAAACTTGAATTGCCTTTGCTTCTTTGATTGAAGACTTGAAATCTTTTGTTGCTGAGATGTTTTAGCTTGTACTGAAATGATCTTTCTTTTTAAATAAATATCAGGTTTGCAAAAGAACAGGCTTTGAGTTGTTTTGATCTGAAAAGAATTACAGTTTTGACTTGAAGAAGAATGTTCGGGTTCTAGGAAAATGGTTTGATTCTCTGGTTAGAGGAGTGTTGATTACAGATTGTTTTGAGAATTTTGTTTGAGTTACAGATTTTGTTTTTGAGTATCCTTCAGGCTAAAGTTTTCTTATCTTTGAATTGAAGAGGATAAAAAAAGGAAATGAGATGAGAAGCATATGTTTATATAAATTAGAATGTAGTTTATTAAAAATAAAAGAAAAACTAAAATTTAAAAGCTTGACATTTGTCATTTACTCTAATTCATTAACTAACACATGTCACCATGGTTACTTAATATATTAACATTTATCTTTTTTAATTAATTAGTATTTATTTTAAATGTTAATAAAAGTTAATGTAAGATTATACTTAATAAATTAGTTAATAAGCACTTATATATATATATATATATAGATTCAACAACACATTTTATTTGAAAATAACAATTCTATTTCTTTAAAATCTATTTATATCTATATATAAAACAATACATTGAAAATAACAAATTTATCATTTTTAAAATAATTTATAAAAGAGATTATAAATTACTACTATTACTAAATGAATTAACATATCATATGTAAATTGTATTTTAAACTTATATATATATACTCTTAAATCATATTTATTAAGCAATTTTAAAAAGAAAATAAAATAAACCTTATTATAAATCTTATTTAAAACCATATAGTTATTTCTTTAAATAGCTTTGAAAAGCTTAATATTAAATAAATCATAATTTCCAAACTATCAAAAATGTATATTAGAAATTTAAAAACAAGATTTTATTTATTTATTAAATTCAAACCAAAGCTTATCTATTTACAATATACACAAATATATACAGTATAAATAGAAATCATTTTATTGGTTTTTAAAAGATAAAATTCACTAATTAAATATTTATTTAATTAGATTATTAAATCAATTCAAATTTTATTATAAAAATTATCAAATCAATTTAATTATTTAAACAGATTATTAAATTGATATTGCCCATAAATTCCGGGATATCACACATTTTATGTCTTTTAAATATGAATTGCACGATTTACTTATGAGTAAATGTTGGAGTTTGATGATTTTTATTAAAGATGAAATTGAATTGTATTATTACTTGTTGTTTTGGTACATTACAGAGTACTTATATACGTATTACTGAGTTGTTGTGCTAGTTGACTAAATGGGCTTTTATATACTAAACCCGAAGTCCATTATACCAGAAATTACAATAATAATACAACCGCTGCAAACTTTCTTCATTCATTATCATGCCCCCTCAAAAATGTCTAGGGTTTTTGCCCTAATGGCGGCTTCATTTTATCTGGGGCGATCTCTCTTTATCTTTGTAATAAATTGAATCTGAGTAGAAATTAGTTCCTCAACTTTAATACGCCATGTTTTCTTCTATCTATATGGAGAGATTGCAGAGATTCAACCTGATCCTAGATCTGACATGTAACAACCCTAGTTTTGGAGATTACCTGTTAATATTAAATTATAACTTAATATTAGCCGGTAATATCCAAAACCAGGGTTGTTACATGACAGTTGACGGTTTTTGGGAAGTCGGCTAGTTTGGTATAAATTAGCTCAGTTTTTCTCAGATCTTTGTTTATACATTTGATTGAAGATGAATTATGTGAGTTGAGGAAGATCTGATGTTGAGCTAGTGGAACTCTGACTTAGTTTGTAGATGTGTCTCTTCATGTATGGATTTGTCGCAGTTGGTTAAGATCTGAGTTCGATTTGGCTTAAGAGTTTCTGATCTTTCTCCAACCTTGAGCTCAGTCTTTAATTTGGTAAAATTCTTTGCTGATAATGATTTTGTAAGAACATCTGCAATTTGGTAAGTTGAAGGCATGTGGTTTACTTGCAGTTTTCTTTTTATCACTTACTCACGAACGAACTATAAATCTATTTCCATGTGTTCGGTTCTAGAATGCAATACTTGGTTAGCTGATAGTGAAATTGCACTTAAATTATCACTCCATAGTACTGGTTTTGTATTTGTGTTTTCTTTCAGTTCACTTAGCAATGACTATATCCACATAATTTCTGCTGTTGCGCATGCCGTGCTTCTATATTCTGCTTCGATGCTTGATCTATATACAGTTTGTTGCTTTTTAGAACACCAAGAGACTGGATTATTTCCAATATATATACAGTATCCTGCGGTGGATCTTCTATCATCAGGATCTGTTGCCCAATCTACATCTGCATTCCTATTATGTTTAGATGTTTGCATGCTTTAAACTTCAAGCCATGATCAACAGTGCCCTTTAAGTATCTGAGTATCCTTTTTACAGCTTTCCAGTGTTCATCTTTTGGATCTTGCATAAATTGACACACTTTGTTAACACTGTATGATATTTATGGTCTTGTAATGGTTGCATATTGTAATGCACCAACAATACTTCTGTACTATTTACTATTAAGTATAGGTTCTCCCTTATGTTTTGATAGATGATGACTTGTCACCATTGGTGTTGGCAAAGAATTTGCCGCATCCATTTTTGCTTTGATTAAAATTTCCATGATGTACTTTCTTTAACATAGAAATATTTCTGATTCTGACACTCTTGTAACTTCAATTCCCAAAAAATAGCATAGTGATCCAAGATCTTTAATTGAAAATTGTTTGTCTAAAAGCTGAATGAGATTGTTGATCTCTGACTCATTATTACCTGTGATAATCAAGCCATCAACATATATTAGCATGTATATAATTGAAACATTATTAATTCTTGTAAATAGTGAGTTGTCTGATTTGGTAGGTTGAAATTCCAAATTTGTTATTGTGAATTTCAGTTTATCAAACCAGACTCCAGGAGCCAGTTTAAACCCATAAATGGTTTTATTTAGTTTGCACACTAGTTTTCTGTCCTGTTTGTAGCTTTGTGGTTGCTCTATGTAGACTTCTACCTTTAAATTCCCATTCAGGGAATCATTGTTTACATCCAACTCTCTGATTTTCCAGTTTTTGTGTAATGCTATAGTAAGAACAACTCTGATTGTAGTTGGTTTAACAATTGGAGAGAATGTTCGATCAAAGTCAAATCCATGTTTTTGAGTATAACTCTTAGCTATAAGTCTTGCCTTATATCTTGAAATGGTTCCATCAGGATTTTTCTTTAATCTAAAAGTCCACTTACATCCCACTATATTTTTGTTTTCAGGTGGATGAACTAAATTCCATGTTTTGTTCCACATAAGTGCATCATACTCTTCATCCATAGCCTTTTTCCAATTCTTGTCATTTACTGCTTGATCAAAAATGTTTGGTTCTTCAGATGTAATGACTGTAGTATATATTTTTGGCTTAAATATGCCACTCTTTGATTTGGTAGTCATTGGATGTCCAGTTTGAATTGGTTGTCTGACATGTATTTTTTCACTTGTGTTGTATTGATGTATACTTGAATTCTCATGTTCTCCTCCTTGACTTGTATTTTGTGATTGAACAATTGTAGGAGTGTGATTGAATTGATTAGATTGCTTTGCTAGATCATGACCTGGTTCATTGAGCACTGTGAGTTGTGGATCAGAGTGATTTGAAGCTTCTTCAATCTATTCCTTGCTCTCCTCAGTTTGATATAAAGGTATATTTGGTATTGACGCTTTTGGATTGTATACTTTTTGTGTTGTCACCACACCTGTGTTAGAAAATGGAATTACATTTTCATTAAAGACAACATGTCAGCTCACAAGTATTTTACCATTACTATTTAAGCATTTGTATCCTTTCTGATTGCTTACATAGCATAAGAATGTACAAGCAGTTAATTTGAAATTTAATTTGTGTGTATTATAAGGTCTTAGATATGAGAAACACAGACATCCAAATGTTCTTAATCTACGATAATCTAGTCTCACACTAAATAAAGACTCCAATAGGCACTTATTTTTCAAAACCTTTGTTGGTAATCTATTTATCACATAAACTGCAGTCCTAAATGCATCTGGCCAGAATTTCATAGGTAATGACCCTTGAGCTAACAGTGCAAGACCACATTCTATAATGTGTCTATGTTTCCTTTTAACTGGACCATTTTTCTCAGATGTATATGGGCATGTGACTCTATGAATAATTCCTTTTCTTTGAAAGAAATCATTAAGTGGCTTAAACTCTGTACCACCATCTATTTGCAAAACTTTTAGTTTATGATCAGTTTGCATTTCAGCATGTGCCACAAAATGCATAACTGCTTTACAAGTTTCTGATTTTGTTTTAAGGAAATATATCCATGTGTATCTAGTATGTGCATCAACAAAGGATATATAGTAATTAAAACCATAATCTGAATTGACTGGTGTTGGAGCCCACAAGTCAGCAGTAACTAATTCAAGTGGTTTTTTATACTTTGTTTGTGAATCTGTAAATGAGAGTTTAGGACTTTACTCATTTTACAATATGTGCACACATGCGTTAAAGTAATATTTTCAAAAGGAATTTTATTATCTGTTAAAACCTGCTTTACAACATTGGCATTAGGATGCCCTAACTTGTTGTGCCAAGAATCAAACACACTATTTTTTCTTTCTGTAATGACAGAAAAATTACAACATCTTTCATTTCCCTTTGACTTTCTTGAGTTAACAAGATTAAACTTGTACAGCCCTCTATCAACATTACCCTGCAAAAGAATTTCTTTAGTGAGTATATCTTTTACTAAGCAGTAATTAGGATAAAATGCAAAATAAACATTATTGTCGCTTGCAAATTGTGATACACTCATGAGATTTTTCTTTATTTGTGGTACTCTCAATAAATTATTGAGATATAGTTGTCTTGCACCTTTGATGCAAGCAAATCCAGTGTGTGTAATTTTAATACTCTCACCATTTTCCATGTGTATGGACTGTTTACCTCTATACTCCTTTCGTCCAAGATTCAGATTGTCCAAGATGCTTGTAATAAGACTGGTAGCCCCTGAATCAGGAAACCAACTTTCATCTGACATATCATTTGACTTTACGATTGAATTTTGTTGATAACCTCTTAAACATCAGACTGATTACTTGAATCAACTTGGGCTATATTGACACTTGGATTTGTTTTTCTTTGATTGTTCTGATTCTGACCTACTAGATTATTTGCATTAAATCTAAAATAGCATTTAAATCCAGCATCACCAAGTTTCTCACATATTTGACATTTTGGCCTATTGTTGTTATTCCATCTCCCTCTAACTCTTGATCTGTTAGATTAACCATCTCTTTGATAAGACTGATCTGCTTTACTATTGCTTTGTCCTTTGCCTTTGTAATTGACTGCATAGTTGATTGACATGTCTGCATCAATTGGTTTCTTATGATCTATCCTTCCTTCATGAGCAAGAAGGGTTGAATGAACATATTATATGGATGGTATGGTTCTTTTTGATGAAATTACTGCTACAACAGACTCATATTCTTCACCGAGACCATTCAAAATGGTTAGAACTTGCTCTGTGTTTGAAACTTTATGGCATGCAGCTTCTAACATATCACATGTTATCTTGATCTTTGACAAGTATTCTTTCATAGGTAAATTATCCTTTTTGATATTCGGTAACAATCTTTTATAGTGCATAACTTTGGCTGTAGATTGAGTATTGAATATTCTCTCAACAGTGGCCCAAATCTCATTTGATGTTTTGCATCCAAGCACTTGTGATAACAAATTGGTGCTAATAGATGATAGCAACCATGAACTTATAAGTTTATCTTGTCTATGATACTTTATGTATTCCTCATTGCTTATCGTCTTGTTTTCTTGATTAGTTGTAAATTTGGGAGGAATAGAGATGGTACCAAGAATAAATCCTTCAAGGCTATAAACTTGAAGTGTAGTTTCTATTTGGAGTTTCCACAATATATAGTTATCTTCTTCAAGATGAACAGTTATCAATTGGCTTTGAGGACTGATCACTATCTTGATGAGATTTTCAGCAGCTGTGGCAAGTTGTTGAGTATTAGCAGAGTTTTCTGATGTTGCTGAATTGCTTTTATCTTCAGCCATGATGATAGAACTTTAAAAAAATTGAATGACTTGAAATATTTTGAAGATAAGAAGATTCAAGAAGTACTTCAATAGACATGGAACAGGTTTGATGTGGCCAAACTTAAGTGATGAATCACTCTAATAAGTTCTTGGCATGACACTTACTTTTCTTGTGGACTTTGATGAACTTTTTGATTTCTGTTTTGATTTTTTTTCTTCTGAATCTTTTCTTGCATCTAAATTTTCTAAAAATTGAGTTGTAGCCAGAGATTGATGAATTTCTAAGCCAGGCACTGATCTTTGGCAAGTTCTTGAAAAAACCCAAATGTTGAGGATTAACTCTGATACCAACTGTAACGACCCGAAAATTTCAACTGTTTTAATAACGTAATTAATTGAATTTTCGTGAAATTGCAAACAATAAAATTTTGAAATATAAATTTGATATTTGGAATGCGTCTAGTTAAACATAGCAACTGGTAAATTTTCGTCCGAAAATATGGAAGTTTATTTCGTGCGTAAATCTACTTCAATTTAATCAGTTAAAAAACGATGAAAATAAAATGTTTTCGAAACCTAAATATTTTTATATAGAAAAATTCTAAATCATCTTCTGAGCAAGACGTCATTTTTTGTTTTTCCAAATTCGGAATTTTTTGGCTCCGTCGATCTTATTTTTCTGCGTTTTTGCTGCATTTTCCGCTAGTAGAAAATTCGAATTTTTATAATTCAATTGTACCACTAATATCTGTATACCGTTTTGACCGTCTTGTCGTGCTGATCATCACAGTATATTCATCTCTGTATTCTGGTATCCGTCACGCGATGAAAACCACGAAACAGATAGCCGTATCGGTTACTACATTTCAACGTTTTGATCTCTATGCCCATTCACATTTTTCCTTTTTGGTTTCTGACCTTTCGTTGCCCACTGTATAATACCAGCAGTCTTTGACATCTATTTCCAACGTTCTATTTGCATGACTTTGCAGTTCCCTATATTCATTTTATCTTTACAGGTTAATTTTTTTTTCTTTCATTTTATCGGGTGCCTTTTTTTTTGCCTGTTCATTTCCAAAGAAATAAAAGATAACGCGTATATTATTGTTTGAAGCAATGCTTGCCTATATTCTCTGGTTCATCTGCATTCTTTCCTATCTGTTCGCCTAAACTTGCTTTTACAAAAAAAAATATTAGTTTCATTTCTATTTGCAATTGAACCGTTCCCCTTCCTCATACCCATCTTCCCACTCTTTCAACAAGCGACCGCCTCCTCCTCGCCTCACACGCAGGCGACTCCAACCATCCACTCGCCATCCCTCTGACCTCTGACCTTGCTCGTGACCAACGCCTGACAGAGCGCGGCCATCCTCTCTCCACTTCACTGGCCAATCCCCTTCCAGTCGCCTGCGTTCAAGGCAGCAGCCGCCGGAACCAAGCTCAACCGACCCCACCTTCCGGCTTCCACCACTTGGCCTGATGGTTGATCTCATAAGTTATAAAAATATAACAGAGAACGAAAGGTTGAGAAAAGAGTTGAATAGAACCATGGCATCTATAAGCTTGTACGAGAAGTACGCGCAGGAAAAGAAAAACAATAAAGTAGGAGCGAAGGCCTCTGAGAAGAAAAAGCGTGCAAAGCTTTCTGATGCTTCTTGAATCGGTAGGCAATTTTCAATGTCATGTTAGGCATTTTTTTTAGTGCTGTTACCTTATATCTATTATGATTTCTTAAAGCAAAATGATTGTAACAGTAAATTGCCATGCGACTATTACAGTATTAACGTTTTGTGGAATCAAGAGAGCAATCATAACAGTATTGTTAAAAAAAAAATTGTGTTAAAATATAATATACTTGTTCACTATACATAGATTTCTAGTGTTTTATATTCTGACAGTATTATATGGTGAATAGTAATATGTTTGATGTATGAAACCTTGATGTTGTATTTGTAAGGGCAGGTTTATAAATTTTATACGCTGTATTCTTATACTGTGAAGTACATATTTATATATTTCGCTTATGTGCTTTTATGTATATAAGCCACAGTATTATATCCTTAGGGTGTGTGTGTATATTATGTGCTGGAAATTTTGAAAGGAATATGAAGTATAATTATTTGCATGAATTATTATGTATATAAATTCTTTGAAATATTTACTCGAATGATATGTATAGATTTTATTTTAAGTATATATATTTCTAAAATTGATTTTTGAATATACATAAACAATGTATATATTAACAGTTGAATCAAAACTGATTTGATTTGTTTACATTGATTTCTATTATCAGCTTTATTCATCGAACTCGATTCCATCGTGCTTTGCTTCGAAATTCGTGTTTGGATTCGTAACTCATCTTATTCTCGTCCATCTCTAGCCTCGAAAGGTGAGCAATCACTCACGATTAACGTTCTTTTATTTATTAAATTTGATTTCAATTGAAATGACAATTGAAATATTCTGCTGTTAGTTATTTACACTATTATATATGTTATTACCTGTATCAGTTCACTTGTGAAATCTGACACCATTACCTGTTAATTATTTATGCGATAATAATCCAGTTTGGTTGATATTTGATTGATTGTTGATGTTTATATTGGACGTTAAATTGTTAATGTTAAAGTGATAAATAATATGCAATCGAATTGATATAGGATAGTCAACAATTTAAATTGGATCTATATGTTGAATTTGATTTGTTAAATTTGTATAATACGACCCCCTTTAAATGTTTAATTACTCGACACGTAGTAATATGGTTAACTTCACTTTGAACCATTGAATGTATGTTGTATAAAATTGATGTTGTATGAAATTGAATAATTGATATCAAATGAAGAACCATATTAATATTAGTGTAATAATCTTTAATCTACATGAAATGATAGTGTAGATTCTAGAAATAATTATATTAATTTACACAAACAACAATGTGAATTAATACGATTATTTCGGGATTATTTGAATTGATTATTGGATTGATATTGATTGTTGTTATTGCTTGTTTATTTACTTTGACACCATCCCAGTTATCACACTGCAAGTTCCCTTTGCTATGTTTTGATTTTGAATTTAATTGGAATCGGGTTGAAATGATAAATACCCAAATGAACTTGACTTAGGATAGAAAAATTAAATAAAACCCGATTGGTCAATATTTGATTTAAAATAAAATAAAATGAAGATTTTATTTGAATAAATAATATGGTTTTGAAACGAAGTTGGAATTTGAATTTTAATGAAAGGGAAGGTTAATATTTAATAATCTGAATCAAAATATTAACATAGTAGTTGATGAAAGAACGTTGTTTTAAAATTTGGAATTATTAATAATTAAGTTTGAAATTATTTAATAATTAAGTTTGAAATTATTTAATAATTAAGTTTGAAATTATTTTATAATTAAATAAGATTTAATTATTTAATAATTAAATAATATTTAATTATTTAATAATTAAATAAATTGAATTCTTCAATAAGTGGAATTGAACTTCTTGAATAAGTGAAATTTAGTTTCTTTATTAATTGAGTTTTGAAATTTGTAACTAAGTAAATAAATAAGTGAAATTGAATTTCTTTAACAAGAAATAGAATGTGATTTATTGAAATTAATGTAAGACTTGTAATTAAAAGAATTGATTTGATAGATTTAATTTAATTCAAATTTGTAAGTTTTGATACAATGAAGTTGAACTTAAGCAATTGATTTAGTGAATTGGAAATTAAATAGAAATTGTTTGAATGATAAATTTACTTAACAAATATTGAATGAAATCGATAAATGAAGTTAAATTGATTTGAATGTTTGTAACGCCCCACTTTGAGACCCATTGTAACAAAGAGTATTACGGGCGTAATACTGTCTGTTAAAGCGGAGAATAGAGTATAGTGGAAGCGACCATTTGTAATCAAGCTATAACTATCTACTGAATACGTCGAAAAGTGGAATCTATTTAAATTTTTCTCAATCAGGTGGTTCGACATATTCGGTAAATACTTATAACGAAATTACAAATGGCTAAAGATCTATCAGGACAAAGCATAATAATAAATGATAAAATATCACAGAACAGAATCACATAACAGATATAAAATCCCAGAACAATACATCGTCAATACAGATCCAAATATCATAAGTGGGTACAAAGCCACTGCTCACACATGTGAGTCAAAAATATGTACATATCAAAGTCTGAATAATAACAGAGTAGCGGAATAGTGGACAAATAAAAGCGCTATCTATCAGCATAGCAGATAATGTCCAAGCGGAAGCACAGAAGCTAAGTCCAGAGACCTAACCTGAAACAACTCGGTCTGACCCGAGCGAAAACACTCGGGTCAGGCTAGCTAAACAATCAGTAATAACTGAGATATATAATAATGCGATACATAAATAAAACAGTACTTATCTAAAGAGGAGTATATTATGAACCACATGAATATAATGACGATCCCTAATCATCAATAAACAATAAAAATATCCAAAGAGAAATCAACACCAAAGTGTAGAATAAATAAAATCGCCTCATATCATCGGCGTAGCCAAAGCTATAAAAAGATGCCCATATGCAATAATCCCAAGAGTGACCAGAGTCTGTAATCGATGCCCAAGCAAAGATCGATGCTCCAAAGAGCAATGGGGATATACTGAAAATTCAATGAAATCCAACACTGAAAAGTAGTGTCCAGAGACACTGTGAATCCACAAGGTAATCGCACTTACATCGTATGGTTCCATAGAACCAACACCGAATGGCGGTACTCGAGTGGATATAAAAATCATTAATAATACCAATATTGCACGTGCACCGACCAGAGTCGTTGTTGCCAAGTACTGTAGAGTTGTGATCGATCACTCGCACAGATGTGGAACGCGCGAGACGGCAAGATCCTTCCCAGAAGGATAAGGCCCAGAGGCGCATGCCGGAAAATAAACTACTCCATAGAGCAGGTGTCCAGAGATGGTTGCACAGAGGCGTGGTGACCCAGAGGTCCAATACTGGCCGCCCAGAGGCTAATGTGTCACTAACTTCTTGGAGAGGAACCCGTAAAGTGTTAACAATGAGTCTCATACCCCACGTTCGCACTAAACGGTTTACTAACCAATAGCAAGCTCACACTCCAAACCATAAAAAGTCCACCTCGTATCATCGGTAAACTAGACCCAAAGGTCAAAACGATCAATCGAATAGGTCGGGGATTAACCGGAAAGAAAATACACACGGTTCCATAGGCCGGAGATTTCCTAACCGTTTAAGCACCTTTCCACTTCGCTCGACGTGCTAAAAAGTGAGTGTGAGGTTTTTATTATAGAAAATAATGGTGCGAAACGGATTTATAATTGATTTTGAAATCACTTTAAAACGGCTTTTGAAACTCTCCTATTATGGAGTAATTAATTTAATAATTAAAAATAATATTATATAATAATTTCGAAATCCATTTAGCTGTGAAAAATCTTTTAAAAATAATTCATAAAACCCGTGTACAAAATCTAGAGACAAATCTCAAAGAAATCAATAAAACCAGAAAATCACTGAAAAATATTCCAAGTGTTTGTAAACATTCAAAAACAGCTGCGAACCCAAGTTCGGCAATTTATTTGGACCAGCAACCGGTGTCCAAATGTCATGAAAATTTGCAGGCATGTAGTCTAACATTCCTACTTCAACACAAAATTCGAAGTTGGACCCAGAACAAGATTCACACTGTTTACCAACAGCGACCAGAGTTCAACTTCAACACAAAATTCGAAGTAACAAACGAACTCCGATGTTGCCCAAATTTTCCAAAGATGGTGTTCGAAACTCCACCTTTCCAACGAGACCAAAAACGTCGAATTCCGACTTAGGATTCGATCGTGGCAGCATCGCGAAGTGAAGGTAAAAATCTGAAAACAGAACTTAACATTTTTTTTTCAATTCAAGCCCAGCCCAGCCCGCCTGGGCTGGGGTGCATCTAGTCCCCAGCCCGCATGGGCTGGGGAAGCCCCAGTGTAACGACCCGTAAATTTCAACTGTTTTAATAACGTAATTAGTTGAAATTTTGTGAAATTTTAAACGATAAAATTTTGAAATAAAAATTTAATATTTGGAATACGTCTAGTTAAACATAGCAACTGGTAAATTTTCGTCCGAAAATACGAAAGTTTATTTCGCGCGTAAATTTACTTCAATTTAATCAGTTAAAAAGCGATGAAAATAAAATATTTCCGAAATCTAAATATTTTTACATAGAAAAATTCTAAACCATCTTCTGAGCAAGATGTCAGTTTGCCGCTTTTTCAAATTCGGACATCTTTGGCTCCGACGATCTTATTTTTCAGCGTTTTTCTTGCATTTTCCGCTATTAGAAAATTCGAAATTTTATAACTCGATCGTACCACTGATATCTGCATACCGTTTTGATCGTCTCATCGTGCTGATCTCAACGGTATCTTCATTGCTGTTTTTCGAACCCTGATATGTCGTGGAATCAGTAAAAAACGATTACGTATCGGTAACCGTTCTGTGTCCTTTTGGTTCCTTGCCCACTCGTTATCCACGTGAAGATCAATAAACATCTGAAATTATTATTTTCAGCTTTGACCTTCACCATTCCTTAACTTCAATCTGTGCCGTTCCATTCATTTATTTAGTTCCTCTGTCTTCTGTGAAATAAATATATGGTTCATATTATAATGCTGCATTCATTTTAGCACCGGTTCCTTTTCCTAACTTACCCATCCTTTCATTTCTAAAATCCAAACGCCACCTTCAAAAAAAAATGAAAGGATATACACGTTTCATGCTTTATGGACTTCCTCACTTCCCTTTTCTTAATATTTGCATGCCTGTGCACTCTCCCCCTCTGCCATTTTAGTTCCTACCTTGCCTGCTTCTCAAAACAAGTGTATTGGGTATATATAATAGTAATGAATTGCCTACCCAGCTCCGAGCAGCCGCACCCACCATCAACCGCACCAACCACCTCAATAGCCAAGCCTCCCAACCCGCCATTTGCTCCGCCACTCTCGAACCCGCCACGTCACCAAACCATCAGCCGATCACCTTTCCTTCTTCCCTAGCCTCCAGATCAGTCACTTCACCTTCCACCTTCGGCCGTACGTCGAGCAACCGAGCCCTCCCCTCTGCCACTTCCGCCTACCTTCCCGCATGGCCAACCTGCGTCCAAAACTCAGTCACCATAATAGCAGCCGATTTCTCCCTCCAGGCCATGCTCACGCATGTTTTTCCGAGTTCCATCCTTGTCAGCAGCTCACCCATCACCAACGACCTTCCCGCTCCTGATCCATCTCAAACAACCCCAGCCGAGACCTTGCAGCCCAAAGAAACCCAGTCGACTCCATTCGTCTCCTTAGCTTCGGCCAAAGTTTTTGTAAGTGGTATATATACATGTATATACTATATGTTAAACTATTATATGTTTACATAATATTTTGTTTAGTTTTGGGTCTGCATATGTCATAAACTCTGCTTTTATACGCATATAGTTGTACTCTATTAATATTTGTTATTCTATTAACATTTGTGTCTGCATTTCGGCGGTGTGGGGGTATGTATATTTGTGTTGTTTAATAAGTATGAGGTATGTTAGTTTTTTTATATAATGTTATTATGATGTTTTGCAGTGAGTAATATATAATACATATAAGAATCTTGTATTTTATAAGTGTATATATATAATAAGTTTTGTGCTTTCTGTTGATAGTTGAAATGTACATATAGTGAGTTTGGTTAATATGTTGAAATGAATAGAATATCACACACATATATATATTGAATACTATCGAAACCTTGCTTTGCTGTCTGGACTACCTGTTACGTTTACTTCTTATTATATAAATATTTTATGGTTATTTGCCAAAAGGAGATAATAATATATAAACTTTTGATATGTTTGTTTGCATACATTTTTGGCTTGACTAGAGGCTGCTCCGTTCTTATTGTTATTTCGTTGGAATTTTTTTTGTAGATGGGTTACTTTATGTTTTCAAATCCTATGTTGATTCTTTTAATATATGGGTATTTGATGTAGTGTGTGCTTTATGTTGCAGTTGTTATTTTAAAGGAAGGTATATATTTATACGTTTAACAATACTAGATCTATGCAAATCTAGCTGTGTGCATGCATTTCCTGCCTCAGCCACATATGTATATATTTAACAATGTAAGTAAGTTTGCATATAGGTTTGTATACGTTAGTTTATTGTAAGTATATGTGAATATGAGTTTTTCAATATATATATATAGATACTTATGTGTTGGGATTTAATATAGACTTGAAATTTTATGTATATATATCTTATTTAAATATGTATTTAAAAAAAAAATTGGTTTTAAGGAAATGTATAACGTATATTCGTTTCAGTCATATCAAGATGGTTCTAATTTGTTTTTTTTTCATCGATCCCTATTTTCAGCTTTGCTCGTCAAATTCGTGCCGGTTTTTGCTTTGCATGGATTCGTAACTCAATTTTAGTGTTCGTATCAGTATGTGTATCCGTACCATCTCCTATTCTCTCTAGCCTCGAAAGGTGAGCACTCACTCACGATTAACGTTCTTTTATTTATTAAATTTGATTTCAATTGAAACGATAATTGAAATATGCTACTGTTTGATATTTACACTGTTATTACCTGTATCAGTTCACCTGTGACATCTGACACCATTATCTGTTATATATGCAATGATAATCCAGTTTGGTTATTAAGTGATTGATTGTTTGATGTTTATATTGGACGTTAAATTGTTAATGATGTAAGTGATAAATAATTTGAAATTGAAATTGACGTAGGATAGTTAGGTTTGATATCTGTGTTAAATTTGATTAAATGACATTTGTATAATATGACCCCTTTAACTGTTGAATTTATTGACACGTGGATTTGTTTAATTACATTTTGAACCACTGAATGTATGTTGTTAAATTGATGATGTATGAAATTGTAAATAGATGACAAGTGAAGAACCGTAGTGTAACGACCCTGAATTTTGAACAATTTATATTGAAAATATTTAATTAATTTTAAATATTTGAACGATGATTTGACTTGAATTTCAAATTATCAGAATGAATTGGCGATTAAATTTTTGAATTTAATCTATTGAAAGTTGAATAAAATTTGAATCTTCAATTTTAAGCCGGTTAAAAATAATTTAAAGGCTTAGAAAATTCATATTAATAATACTGAAGATAATAGAAGCTTCAGAATTGATTTTAAAAGCGATTTGTTCAATTTTGAAATTGTATCGTTTAAGTTGAATTTAAAAATAACCTTCCGAGGCACAGTCTCGGAATTTGACGAAACCAGTTTCATTGGGTCCGTAATATTGAATTATTACCGGATTTCAAATTTCGTATTTATCAGAGTTGTTTTGTGAATATACGACGTATAAACGCGTAGAAAATCTATTCGGATTCAATTTAAATTTCGGTGATAACCGGGGTTTTCGCATCGATTTGATATCATTGTTAAACGATTTCTCTGCTAGTTAATTGCTTATAGGAGCTTCGATTCGAATTGGAATTCGTTTAATAAAAATTGTTGTTGGAATTTTTGAATCGGTTAGAATCCTTTTGGAAGAAAACAAGAAAAAAATTTTGTTAAAGGGTTTTGGGCTTTAAAATTTTATCTCGGCCCATTCATTTCGTTTAAAACCCTATACCCGATCCCTTTCTCATTTCATTCACAAACCCTAAACCTAAATCGAAGAAAAGAAAATAAATGGCGGCGACTTCTTTCGTTCGTTCCCCGTTCGTCTCCAAATTAGGGCTTGTTTTCGTTCGCTCTAGTCTCTGGGCTTTGTAATATTCGAAGGCGGTCGACTTCAGTAGCTTTGATCGATCGTTTCTTTCACCTTGCTCGTGGCTGTTTCGTTTTGGGCTAAGGTGAGTGACCCTCACATCTAAATTCAATACTTGGTTTCGATGTTGATTTTGAACTATTCGATCTTCTTTGTCATCTCTGTTTCGGTCTTGATTTTTCTTTGATTTTCATTGGGCTTCGTCTCAGCCATTCGATTTGTTTCGGTGTTGATGTTTTTGGTGATTTAATTAAATTTGCACTTTCCTATCTCTGATATTTTTGATAGCTTATTATCCACAATTTTGTATTTGTGCAGTTTGATTTTGCCTTGATTGTCACGGCATAAAGTTTCCTAGTTTCGATTTTTGAAATTTCAAAAATATAGTTCCGTGAACTTTTCAACTGATAAACATACGTGCTTTTCTGTTCCTTCTTTGTTACTTCATCTAGCCATTGAATGTTGACATTATGGGGTTTTTCTGTGAATCCAAATTCGCCACCGCAGTAGTTGAACTTGAAATTGATTCCTGTTCACTTGAGATTGAAGTCATTGTCTATGCATTCATATAGCATCTATGCTGATACTTGCATCTTGATCCCATTGAAAATGTTTACTCTGTTAGTCTGCACCTCATATGCCATTGCAGTGGTTGTTCTTCACTTCATATAGTCTAATTACTGTGGCCTTGTAGTTGCACTTGGGTAGATTGACTTGACTGATATTAGTTACCAATACTTGCTGTATATGACTTCAACCAGAGTCATTCCTGTTTATACTTCAACTTGCATTCCTGGTTGTTTTAGTTTGCATTGTAGTCTGCATTTATGCTGGAGCATATATGTACTGGATGTTGGGTTGCCCATTCATGTTGATTGTGTATTTGTCTTCTGTTCACCTGCATGTAGTTGGTTGTTTGCATTCATGAATTTTTCTGACTTGACTCCAGTAGTTGTACTCATGTACACTGCATTGTGGTCTTGTGGCAGTTGCTATGCCTTTGATCTTTGTTTGTTGTATTCATGTCTGCATGAGTGTTCTTGTTGCACTGATGTTCATCTGTTCATGTTGCATATATCACTTGAGTTTGCATACAATATTGGCATTGTCCATATTTGTTTGTGACAGTCTTTGCATCCATGTTCTTTATTGATGTTGGGGTTGGTCCATTTTGTCGCTGCATATCTATCGTCGTCTGTATGCATGCCTTATTAACCATTCATTCATGTTTGTTTTTGTTGTACTGGCCTATGTGGTCACTCCTTGTCTCTGGTCTGCATCCACACTGGTTCGGTTGCTCAGTTGATTTTAACTGCTGCACTCAGGTCCGTGACATTTTGAAATTCTGGTTTGAGTCACTTTTGAAGTTAGATTCTCTGATCTATGACTTCGACCTGTCTGCATTGCATACATGTAGCTGATATACTTCTCTGTTGCCTGGTCTGGATTTGGTCTTCGCCGTAGTGAGTTGCACCAGTCTTCGAGTTGAGTTGAGTTTTATCTTCACTTTGTTGCACTGTCTATTCCAGTGTTGCATGTCTTGTGATCACTGATGTAATCTAGTCTGGTTTGCTGTTGTACATTTTGAATTGTACAGTCTTTGAAACACTTGAGTTGAATCCAGCTTGTCGCTCAGATTTGACCTTGTGATCATTTGTGACTTTCACTGAGCTTTTGTGTATCTCGTGCGATATTGGCGAGGCAGTGCACATGTATGTACGTGTGCACTGCAGCCACCCAAAAATCGACAGTTTTGAATTGATATTTCTTTGCGTCGTGATGCATTGATCTTCTATGCCGTATTGGCGAGGTCGTACACGCGTGCGTGTACGGCAGCCAATCGAGTCTTGATGGGTTTAAAGTGAAAAATTTTAATTGCTTATGAATTGATCTAGTCGATTTGATAAATTGTTTATTTATCTCTGTTGATGATTTAAATCTGTTGACCTATTGTTTAACACTGTTAAGTGTTATATTGACCGTTATCCGGTTTCTTTGTTTAAAGAGTCGGATAGACGAGAATTATTGTGACTGTCGTCTATTTAAATTCTTATTGCCTCTATGCACTAATAAACTGGTTTGAATTAGACTGACCTGTGTATTATTTTCTTTTGAATATAATACTCGGGTCAGACCGAGTATTTTTTACAGCTTGAAGATTTTCGAGCAGCGAATTTAGAGAGAGAGAGTAAAGAACCATTTATTTCGAGAAAATTGTATTTTAAGATATTCCGATGTATCAGTATTAAAATTTGTATAAACTCTGATGTATATAAAAAGATTTATAGTAATGAAATAAAGACTCATTTGTTTTAATTCAGTGTTATTATTCTGTGTTTCTGTGGCTGATTCGGTTTAAACCTTATAAACTAAATAACAATCCGTCTTTTTGAACGTTTCGAGTTGGTTTAATTACCGACTGGAGGCGGTCAAAAGGGGGAATGTTACAAGGTGGTATCAGAGCTTTGGTTTACACAAAGCTTAGTTTATGATGTTTAATATGAATAGTTACTAGAAACACTTTAAAAGAGAATGTTTTTTCAAATCTAAAGAAGTATAAAATTGTTTTTGAAAATAAAGATTTTTAACTTAAGAAGAGTTAAATTGAATTGAATTAGTATCAATAAATATATGATTTGAAATTTAACTAAAGGAAGTTAACTAAATTGAACTAGATGAGATAAATTATTGAGATGGAAAGTTAAACTTGAAAGATAAGTGATTATATGATATGAATTGGGAAGTTTAAATTAATAAGTTGTTTAACTTATAAAATGAGAAAATTTAAGTAAAACCAATTGTTAAAATGGTTAAACAGTTTTGTTAAGTAAAACAAAATTTGAATTTTGAATGCGATATGAATTTGACTTTAGTAAAAGTTAAATAAAATAGAATTTCAAATAAATTAGAGCCGAACTTAAGCTGTATAGTGAAAATAAATGCAAGTGAAGATAAAATGAAACATGGCTTAAGTAATATTGAATCAAATTGAATTTGATATCAAAATGAATTGATAAAGTGATGTAATGAATATGAATTTGAGTTATATAAAGGAAATTCAACTTTAATTGTAAAAGTGAATTTGTGAATATGGTGAGTATAAGAATTCAATCTGAATTAGAATATAAACCAATTGAAATTAAGTGTGTTGAACCAAATTGAATGTAAGCAAAGTGAATAAATTTGGTTAAATGTGCATTGGTTGCCAGTTGATCGTATAGAAATTCATTAAGTGTTAATGAAATTGAATTAATGGAAATTGAAAGCTATGTAAATTGAATTCAAATTGAAAGATAAGTAAATTTAAATAGAATCAAATTTGATTTGAATTGAAGTAAACTGACTTGAATATGAATTAGTGAATGTGAACCAATTGAATATGAATGAATGTTAGTAAAATCCAATGTGAATGAATCAAATGTGATTTAATTGAAAATCAAGTCGATGAAGGATTTACTAAAGAATTAGTAGATTGTTTTGGAAATGGAAAACTGATAAATTTATATAATAGTATAAATTGAAAATTTTGAATTATTATAAACGGCTTAAATTGAAGATTTGAAAAGTGTTAATAAAATATTGGAATTGTATAAGTGTTAAAAGTGAAATATTTAATGGATTTCATAAGTGAATGGAAATTACAGAATTAAGATTGTGAAGTTATAAAAATGAATCGATGTTGCGAAATAAAAGAATTTATAAGTAATTCACTTATAAATTAAAATTCTGATATAAAATTGAGTTATAAAGGGATGGTTAATAAAGCAATTTTTATGAATTGAAGTCTTTATGAATAGGAATAGAATTTATAAACATTGTTTATAAATTCGAAACTGACTTATTTTGATAAGTAAATCTTTATAGCTTGTTAAAAGATGTATATTCACGATTTTGGACAGTGAATATATTATTGAGTAAAAAGGACATGTTTGGGAAAGTGATATTTTAAAACGAAGTAAATTGTTTTAAAAGATGTTTTCAAAGGCATTGAATATCGAAACCATAGATTTCAACATTCATTGTTGAAATAGACGTTTTCGAATATAAGGAAATGGTGGACTATAACACTGTTGTTATAGTAAATGATTTCCGAAAGGAAATGTTTTGTATAGTATTGGGATTTATATATCTATCTAAATTTCGAATCCCTATACTAGTGATTTTGAGTTGTCGTAACGATATTTTACGTAACATTCGTTTTAACTCAAATAAATATGTGAAAGAGAATGATTTCCTTAAAGATGAAATATATACTTAATTTTGATTTAAGTATATCGAATATTTTCAAATGTTGAAAATAAATGAGATTTGTGAATTACTTATTTTTAAATAAGTATGGAAATGTTTTTTCCAAATATGAAATGTTGTGAATATATTCCGTAAGGGATAAATGATTTGAAATTCATTTTTGAAGTCGAAGTTGAAAAGTTAAATGAGAAATTTGAACAATTTGTTCAATTTGGAATTTTTCAAAAAGATTGAATCGTTAAGTTAAAATTGAGTTTAACTTCGACATCAAAGACAATATAAGTTGAGCTTTGAATTTCAGATGATGATTTGGATTGTATGTCTAACATTGTGAATTGATGACATAGCAATTGATCTCTATTAAATATATATCTGTTGGTGGCGGAGAATTTATTCTCTTAGCTTAACACCCTTCTCTGAGACGTACGAGCTCAGAGGTTATATATCGATAGACATCAATTCTGTGTTGAGAATTGACGATGTAAGCGTGAAATCCAAATCGAATGTGAAAGTCGATAATGAATGGAATTATGAATATGAATTAGGTTTGAGATAACCTTAAATTTCCAAATCGACTTAGAGGAAAATATTTGAAATCCTCTATTTTGTTATGAATATGAGATATGTAAGTTTTTAGAGCTTATATATATGAATGCGGTGAATTTGAAACCGTTAGTTTAGAAAGACATTGTTATGGAAATCTTATGTATGTTTACATAGATGTTATATGTACGAGATGTGAAATGAAAGTACTACATATATGATATTATGTTTTCTAAACTGAGGATGTGGAAAAGTACCTTCCATTTATTATTGGAGAAGGTATTGGAACTCGTGAAGAGTGTCCATTTGAAATTCGTAGCTACGTAGAATTTACATTTAGTCAGAGTGACTATTTGAATTGGAAATCCTTCGCGATAGATCATCGCGATGAGATTAGATTTGATTGATGATTAGCGTAATTTGAGGGGCGAGATGCCCACAGTTACAAGCGATTCCACTAGGATAGTGGCGCAACCGCCGGGTAAACTGCAATCTAATGCCAGGCGAAATTTGAGGGGCGTGATGCCTACAGACACGAGCGATTCTACTGGGATAGTAGCGTAACCGCCGTGTGTACTGCAATCTATGGCGACAACCATGGCGAAATTTAAGAGATGTGAAATCTACAGCCACAAGCGACTCTACTGGGATAGTAGCGTAACCGCCGGGTGGAACTGTAATCCATGGGGGAACGTGCTTTCCATATCCATTTTTAAAAAGAATTTTTAAAAGTATTTTCACTGGGAATTGAAGCAAGTATATTTAGTACTTGGAGATTTTTAGACCTGCGCCTGGCCAGCGTATGCCTAATGTCTGTGAGAACGAAGATGAACTTGTTAAATTTCGAGTTAGCAAGTATTTTCAGACTGTAAATAGCAAATCAATGATCTGAAATTAAAATTACAAAATTCCTACCTAATGAACTAAGGAAGAGGATCTTTGTAATTTTTTGAAAGTCCACAGCTTTGGAAGAGATATATATTATATAAATCTCTAATGTGAAGAATTTTAAGTTTAAAATCTGAGTGTTGTAAATTAAAAATTTGGTAAAAGACTTTTGTGTTTTGATTTTAGAAATCAATGATTGTAGAAATCATTGAACAAACGAGAAGATAAGCAAAACCGTGAGATTAAACAAATGGAATGAATCCTATATTCATTTATTTGTAATAAGTTTTAAGCTTAGAAAAAAAAATTGAGTAGAGTAAAAATATCGATGAAATTTTAACAACTTTTCCTTTTCGTGGACGAAAAGTTTTTAAGGAGGGGAGTTTGTAACGACCCTGAATTTTGAACAATTTATATTGAAAATATTTAATTAATTTTAAATATTTGAACGATGATTTGACTTGAATTTCAAATTATCAGAATGAATTGGCGATTAAATTTTTGAATTTAATCTATTGAAAGTTGAATAAAATTTGAATCTTCAATTTTAAGCCGGTTAATAATAATTTAAAGGCTTAGAAAATTCATATTAATAATACTGAAGATAATAGAAGCTTCAGAATTGATTTTAAAAGCGATTTGTTCAATTTTGAAATTGTATCGTTTAAGTTGAATTTAAAAATAACCTTCCGAGGCACAGTCTCGGAATTTGACGAAACCAGTTTCATTGGGTCCGTAATATTGAATTATTACCGGATTTCAAATTTCGTATTTATCAGAGTTGTTTTGTGAATATACGACGTATAAACGCGTAGAAAATCTATTCGGATTCAATTTAAATTTCGGTGATAACCGGGGTTTTCGCATCGATTTGATATCATTGTTAAACGATTTCTCTGCTAGTTAATTGCTTATAGGAGCTTCGATTCGAATTGGAATTCGTTTAATAAAAATTGTTGTTGGAATTTTTGAATCGGTTAGAATCCTTTTGGAAGAAAACAAGAAAAAAATTTTGTTAAAGGGTTTTGGGCTTTAAAATTTTATCTCGGCCCATTCATTTCGTTTAAAACCCTATACCCGATCCCTTTCTCATTTCATTCACAAACCCTAAACCTAAATCGAAGAAAAGAAAATAAATGGCGGCGACTTCTTTCGTTCGTTCCCCGTTCGTCTCCAAATTAGGGCTTGTTTTCGTTCGCTCTAGTCTCTGGGCTTTGTAATATTCGAAGGCGGTCGACTTCAGTAGCTTTGATCGATCGTTTCTTTCACCTTGCTCGTGGCTGTTTCGTTTTGGGCTAAGGTGAGTGACCCTCACATCTAAATTCAATACTTGGTTTCGATGTTGATTTTGAACTATTCGATCTTCTTTGTCATCTCTGTTTCGGTCTTGATTTTTCTTTGATTTTCATTGGGCTTCGTCTCAGCCATTCGATTTGTTTCGGTGTTGATGTTTTTGGTGATTTAATTAAATTTGCACTTTCCTATCTCTGATATTTTTGATAGCTTGTTATCCACAATTTTGTATTTGTGCAGTTTGATTTTGCCTTGATTATCACGGCATAAAGTTTCCTAGTTTCGATTTTTGAAATTTCAAAAATATAGTTCCGTGAACTTTTCAACTGATAAACATACTTGCTTTTCTGTTCCTTCTTTGTTACTTCATCTAGCCATTGAATGTTGACATTATGGGGTTTTTCTGTGAATCCAAATTCGCCACCGCAGTAGTTGAACTTGAAATTGATTCCTGTTCACTTGAGATTGAAGTCATTGTCTATGCATTCATATAGCATCTATGCTGATACTTGCATCTTGATCCCATTGAAAATGTTTACTCTGTTAGTCTGCACCTCATATGCCATTGCAGTGGTTGTTCTTCACTTCATATAGTCTAATTACTGTGGCCTTGTAGTTGCACTTGGGTAGATTGACTTGACTGATATTAGTTACCAATACTTGCTGTATATGACTTCAACCAGAGTCATTCCTGTTTATACTTCAACTTGCATTCCTGGTTGTTTTAGTTTGCATTGTAGTCTGCATTTATGCTGGAGCATATATGTACTGGATGTTGGGTTGCCCATTCATGTTGATTGTGTATTTGTCTTCTGTTCACCTGCATGTAGTTGGTTGTTTGCATTCATGAATTTTTCTGACTTGACTCCAGTAGTTGTACTCATGTACACTGCATTGTGGTCTTGTGGCAGTTGCTATGCCTTTGATCTTTGTTTGTTGTATTCATGTCTGCATGAGTGTTCTTGTTGCACTGATGTTCATCTGTTCATGTTGCATATATCACTTGAGTTTGCATACAATATTGGCATTGTCCATATTTGTTTGTGACAGTCTTTGCATCCATGTTCTTTATTGATGTTGGGGTTGGTCCATTTTGTCGCTGCATATCTATCGTCGTCTGTATGCATGCCTTATTAACCATTCATTCATGTTTGTTTTTGTTGTACTGGCCTATGTGGTCACTCCTTGTCTCTGGTCTGCATCCACACTGGTTCGGTTGCTCAGTTGATTTTAACTGCTGCACTCAGGTCCGTGACATTTTGAAATTCTGGTTTGAGTCACTTTTGAAGTTAGATTCTCTGATCTATGACTTCGACCTGTCTGCATTGCATACATGTAGCTGATATACTTCTCTGTTGCCTGGTCTGGATTTGGTCTTCGCCGTAGTGAGTTGCACCAGTCTTCGAGTTGAGTTGAGTTTTATCTTCACTTTGTTGCACTGTCTATTCCAGTGTTGCATGTCTTGTGATCACTGATGTAATCTAGTCTGGTTTGCTGTTGTACATTTTGAATTGTACAGTCTTTGAAACACTTGAGTTGAATCCAGCTTGTCGCTCAGATTTGACCTTGTGATCATTTGTGACTTTCACTGAGCTTTTGTGTATCTCGTGCGATATTGGCGAGGCAGTGCACATGTATGTACGTGTGCACTGCAGCCACCCAAAAATCGACAGTTTTGAATTGATATTTCTTTGCGTCGTGATGCATTGATCTTCTATGCCGTATTGGCGAGGCCGTACACGCGTGCGTGTACGGCAGCCAATCGAGTCTTGATGGGTTTAAAGTGACAAATTTTAATTGCTTATGAATTGATCTAGTCGATTTGATAAATTGTTTATTTATCTCTGTTGATGATTTAAATCTGTTGACCTATTGTTTACCACTGTTAAGTGTTATATTGACCGTTATCCGGTTTCTTTGTTTAAAGAGTCGGATAGACGAGAATTATTGTGACTGTCGTCTATTTAAATTCTTATTGCCTCTATGCACTAATAAACTGGTTTGAATTAGACTGACCTGTGTATTATTTTCTTTTGAATATAATACTCGGGTCAGACCGAGTATTTTTTACAGCTTGAAGATTTTCGAGCAGCGAATTTAGAGAGAGAGAGTAAAGAACCATTTATTTCGAGAAAATTGTATTTTAAGATATTCCGATGTATCGGTATTAAAATTTGTATAAACTCTGATGTATATAAAAAGATTTATAGTAATGAAATAAAGACTCATTTGTTTTAATTCAGTGTTATTATTCTGTGTTTCTGTGGCTGATTCGGTTTAAACCTTATAAACTAAATAACAATCCGTCTTTTTGAACGTTTCGAGTTGGTTTAATTACCGACTGGAGGCGGTCAAAAGGGGGAATGTTACACGTAGTGTAATAATCTTTAATCTACATGAAATGATAGTGTAGATTCTAGAGATAACTATATTAATTCGTACAAATAACAATGCGAATTAATACGGTTATTTCGGGATTATTTGAATTGATTATTGGATTGATATTGTTTTGTTTTTATTGCTTGTTTATTTACTTTGACACCATCCCAGTTATCACACTGCAAGTTCCCTTTGTTATGCTTTGATTTTGAATTGAAGTGGAATCGGGTTGAAATGATAAATACCCAAAATTGAACTTTGACCTAGGATAGAAAATTAAATAAAACCCGATTGGTCAATAAATTGATTTAAAATAAACGAAGATTTTGTTTGAATAAATAATATGGTTTTGAAATAAAGTTGAAATTGGAATTTATGAAAGGAAAATGTTAATATTGAATAATCTGAAACAAAATATTAACAATGTAATTGATGAAAGAATGTTGTTTAATTTGAGAAATGATTGAATTAAGTTTGAAATGATTTAATAATTAAGTTTGAAATTATAATTAAGTTTGAAATTATTAACTTTGAAATTATTTAATAATTAAGTTTTGAATTATTTAATAATTAAATAAGATTGGATTTTTAATGATTAAATTGAATTGAACTCTTTAATAAGTAAAATCGAACTTTTGAATAAGTGAATTTTACTTCGTAAATAATTGAAATTGAGCTTTCTTGATTAAGTAAGTTTTGGAAAATTATTTAAGAAAGTAAATAAGTGAAATGGAATTTCTTTAACAAGAAATGAAAATGTGATATTTTGGAATTAATGTAAGACTTGTAATTGAAAGAATTGATTTGACGAATTTAGTTTAAATTCAAAATTGTAAAGTTTGATTTAATGAAGTTGAACTTAAGAATTGACTTAATGAATTGGAAATTTAATAGAAATTGTTTTGAATGATAAAGTAACTTAACGAATATTGAATGAAATTGATAAATGAGTTTAAATTGATTTGAATGTTAAATTAAATTTATTTAAATGATTTCAGAATGAAACTTGTTTACGAACTTGAATCAATATTTGAATTGTTTTAAATAAAGATTGAAATTGAATTATAAGATTTTGAAATTGTGAATTTGGAAGTTTTGAAACGTAAATATTGGAAATTGGTTTAGAAAGACAAATGAAATGTTGATTTACGAATTCTAATTGAATTGAAATTGATTTGGTTTTAAATAAACAAACGACCAATCGGTGTAATAATTACGAAAGTTATTAAAGAGACCGGAGTCGGTTATGGATATACTCTCTATCTAAACCGAAAACCACTTTAATAACTATAAGCGGAGTGATGATCCAGAATGAAGTGGTTGGAATGATGTACGTGTTGACTGAAGAAAGAGAACGATAATGGATAGCCTTGACACTTGTGTCAAATTGGAAATGACTAAAACAGGAGCTGTGCCGGGCCAATGGAGGATTAGCTACCTCAAGTGGACACACTTCTTCGAACTACTTATTACTTGTTGTCGATTGGTGCACCCTTGATTTTGGGAGTGTTGTTTCACGGTGTTGCGGGCGCTGCGGCGTTGCGTTCTCACCAGTCCGGATCAGGCGAACGGTAGTATCACTACCTTGGGTATTGCCTCATGTGCCTTGTCATACTTGTATCCATTTATGCGCGACCACTATGATTTTGATTTGTACCTTTAGTATATGGATTGCCCTCTGGTGACTTCCGGTTTTGGGGAAACTACGGTCTTGTATATGCTTTTGGGAATAAAAATGTGTTAAGGGTGGAATGGGCCATGACTTAACGCTATTTTGATATCTTATTATTACTGATAGACATTATCTACTTAGCGTACATTATTACCTAGTAAATAGTTTAACGGATCCTTAAAGGATGGTTATTCCAAACATTCTTTGAGTTACTTGTATTTCAATTGCTATTTCACTTGAGTTGGATTTATTAATATAAGAATGTTAATCCTGACTCGAGTGTCTTGTGTTTTTGCTTTACGCTTGGGTCAGACTGAGTGTACCAGTATTCGAGACTCACCTTTGAAGTTGGAGCTTTGCTTGAAGATCCAGCCATCTTTTCTGCTTTCAGTATTCGATAATTCCAGTGATGTATTCTGATTTGTATCTGATGTATCGTATTACTCTTCTGTTGTAAACTCTGATGTATTTTATACATTTATATAGTAGCTTCATGAACTACTATCTCTTTTATTTCCGCTGCATTTATTACTCTGTGTCTGTGATCTGTGATTATTTATTTACTGTATATGTTCAGTTTTGCCAAATTTAAATTAACAACGCGTTATTTTGAGCAATTCAACTCCGGCATGAGTGTCTACCTATACACTTATAATGGATGCGAATGGTCCAAAAATATCGGGTCGTTACAGTTGGTATCAGAGCTTTGGTAGCTCTAGGCAAAACTCAACATATATGGTAAATGTATTTACAGAATTACGCTCATTCGAGTTTCAATCTCTTCCTTTTGACTCGATTTCTTTGAATTTTGGAACGTTACCTGCGGTTCCAAAAATTCATTCGTGTCCTTCACTATTCGTCCTCTTTCAATTCTGGAGCACCCCATAACTCCATTTTGAATTATAACTATAATAGATCGGCGGTCTCGCAAATCTTCGAATGATTCGTGAAGGATTAAACTCCTTTACAATAGGCATTGATTTACCGGAGATTTCTGTATCCTCGGTTTACGATGTTATCTATCTCCTGCTATACTTGAATTCTATTTCTTGAGATCGAATGTCGATTTACCTCGGAATTCTACAATGATCTTATTCTTGAAGTCACGGTCGACCCGGTTAAGGTTGCCCGCGATTTATATAAACTTATCCATCGCCTTATTTTGTTATTTAATTATCTCGTCTTTGTTTCAAACCTATCTTCGAATCAAAATTCTCTTTGATTTGAGTCTATCAAATTTTAATCTATATCCTTGCTTCAAAATTCATTCTTGTATCGTCGAGCGAGGAAGTGTATTTGCAAATAAATATAAAAAAATTGTTTTATACATTGTGTTGTTTGAGTTGTTGATGTTGATTTGGGTTTTCGATCGATTCGTCTGATCAACGCTATCGATAGAATTTCCAAAACACTTGAACAGAGCAAACTGACACAATATTATTTTTAAATTTGGTAAATGAATTTATAAAATTTGGTCATAAATTTGATTTGGACTTTGAAATGAATGTAACTCAAGAATTTGAGAATTAAATTTCTGGTGATTTTAAACTTTGATTTGAAAGTTTTAAAGTGTATAGTATTTAAAATATTTCGAATATAAATTGTTTTCGAAGAATTTTTAAAATATTGAAATCAGTGCTCTTCTCTTTGTCGCTGGAAAATAATTTCGGTGATGGCGGCCGCATCAACGACATTCATTTTCGAGTTTCGAAGTGGAGATACCATTCTATAGCCTTGCTACGGTTTTGTTTTGAAAAAAATATTTTGATTTGAATTTCTTCAGTATAATTTGATTTATATATATATAGGTATCTTATTTTAAAATTTAATTTGATTTGATATAAATATATTATATATATCTCTAAATTGTTTAAAGTAAATCAAAAATATAATTCTTAAATTTTGTTAAAGGATGATTTTAATTATAAATAAAACCAAAATTTGGAATAAATATTTAAACTTGAATAAATTGAATTGGAAAAATTTTGTTTGTATATTATTCAACTGCATTCTAATACAACTTACCTAAATCATTCAGAAGTTGAATATGTAATTGGATAATATATAAGATAAATTGAATTTATAAATAAAATTTGAGTGTTTATAATAAATGTTATACACTAAATTTTGATTTTAAAGATGCTAATAGAGTAGATAGGATAATAAGTAAAACTCAGTTAATAATGAAATAAATTTGTTCTGCAAGAATTAATAAATTGAAATTTGATCAACTTATGAAAATACCTTGAATCTGAAAGCAATTAGTAAATATAAATTAATTTAAATCGAAACTTTTATGGTTTAAATTAATTTATAATGGGTTAAATATATGTGAGTAGATATATTAAGTAGGATAAATTTAACAGTAATTTGGAATAAAGAAGAATTTAAAATTGCTGAAAGATATGATTATAATAAAAGACTATTCAAATTTATGGTTTTAGAAATTGTAAATTGAAGAAATTGGATAATAAGATAATGAATTTAGAAATAGCTGAGATTGATTTTAGTGAAATCAAATGGATTAAATCAATTATTGGATATCAATTAATTTAAATTTGAATTTATATGGTTTAAATTAATTGATATTTGTATTTCAAATCTGTTTTTCTTTCTAGTTGTTTCTATTCTCCTACCTCGTTCCTTTTCGGGGATGAAAAGTTTTGAGTGGGGGAGAGTGTAACGACCCGTAAATTTCAACTGTTTTAATAACGTAATTAGTTGAAATTTTGTGAAATTTTAAACGATAAAATTTTGAAATAAAAATTTAATATTTGGAATACGTCTAGTTAAACATAGCAACTGGTAAATTTTCGTCCGAAAATACGAAAGATTATTTCGCGCGTAAATTTACTTCAATTTAATCAGTTAAAAAGTGATGAAAATAAAATGTTTCCGAAACCTAAATATTTTTAAATAGAAAAATTCTAAACCATCTTCTGAGCAAGATGTCAGTTTGTCGCTTTTTCAAATTCGGACATCTTTGGCTCCGTCGATCTTATTTTTCAGCGTTTTTCTTGCATTTTCCGCTATTAGAAAATTCGAAATTTTATAACTCGATCGTACCACTGATATCTGCATACCGTTTTGATCGTCTCGTCGTGCTGATCTCAACGGTATCTTCATTGCTATTTTTCAAACCCTGATATGTCGTGGAATCAGTAAAAAACGATTACGTATCGGTAACCGTTCTGTGTCCTTTTGGTTCCTTGCCCACTCGTTATCCACGTGAAGATCAATAAACATCTGAAATTATTATTTTCAGCTTTGACCTTCACCATTCCTTAACTTCAATCTGTGCCGTTCCGTTCATTTATTTAGTTCCTCTGTCTTCTGTGAAATAAATATATGGTTCATATTATAATGCTGCATTCATTTTAGCACCGGCTCCTTTTCCTAACTTACCCATCCTTTCATTTCTAAAATCCAAACGCCACCTTCAAAAAAACAATATATAAAAAATGAAAGGATATACACGCTTTTATGGACTTCCTCACTTCCCTTTTCTTAATATTTGCATGCCTGTACACTCTCCCCCTCTGCCATTTTAGTTCCTACCTTGCCTGCTTCTCAAAACAAGTGTATTGTTTATATATAATAGTAATGAATTGCCTACCCAGCTCCGAGCAGCCGCACCCACCATCAACCGCACCAACCACCTCAATAGCCAAGCCTCCCAACCCGCCATTTGCTCCGCCACTCTCGAACCCGCCACGTCACCAAACCATCAGCCGATCACCTTTCCTTCTTCCCTAGCCTCCAGATCGGTCACTTCACCTTCCACCTTCGGCCGTACGTCGAGCAACCGAGCCCTCCCCTCTGCCACTTCCGCCTACCTTCCCGCATGGCCAACCTGCGTCCAAAACTCAGTCACCATAATAGCAGCCGATTTCTCCCTCCAGGCCGTGCTCACGCATGTTTTTCCGAGTTCCATCCTTGTCAGCAGCTCACCCATCACCAACGACCTTCCCGCTCCTGTTCCATCTCAAACAACCCCAGCCGAGACCTTACAGCCCAAAGAAACCCAGTCGACTCCATTCGTCTCCTTAGCTTCGGCCAAAGTTTTTGTAAGTGGTATATATACATGTATATACTATATGTTAAACTATTATATGTTTACATAATATTTTGTTTAGTTTTGGGTCTGCATATGTCATAAACTCTGTTTTTATACGCATATAGCTGTACTCTATTAATATTTGTTATTCTATTAACATTTGTGTCTGCATTTCGACGGTGTGGGGGTATGTATATTTGTGTTGTTTAATAAGTTTGAGGTATGTTAGTTTTTTTTATATAATGTTATTATGATGTTTTGCAGTGAGTAATATATAATACATATAAGAATCTTGTATTTTATAAGTGTATATATATAATAAGTTTTGTGCTTTCTGTTGATAGTTGAAATGTACATATAGTGAGTTTGGTTAATATGTTGAAATGAATAGAATATCACACACATATATATATTGAATACTATCGAAACCTTGCTTTGCTGTCTGGACTACCTGTTACGTTTACTTCTTATTATATAAATATTTTATGGTTATTTGCCAAAAGGAGATAATAATATATAAACTTTTGATATGTTTGTTTGCATACATTTTTGGCTTGACTAGAGGCTGCTCCGTTCTTATTGTTATTTCGTTGGAATTTTTTTTGTAGATGGGTTACTTTATGTTTTCAAATCCTATGTTGATTCTTTTAATATATGGGTATTTGATGTAGTGTGTGTTTTATGTTGCAGTTGTTATTTTAAAGGAAGGTATATATTTATACGTTTAACAATACTAGATCTATGCAAATCTAGCTGTGTGCATGCATTTCCTGCCTCAGCCACATATGTATATATTTAACAATGTAAGTAAGTTTGCATATAGGTTTGTATACGTTAGTTTATTGTAAGTATATGTGAATATGAGTTTTTCAATATATATATATATATAGATACTTATGTGTTGGGATTTAATATAGACTTGAAATTTTATGTATATATATCTTATTTAAATATGTATTTAAAAAAAAATTGGTTTTAAGGAAATGTATAACGTATATTCGTTTCAGTCATATCAAGATGGTTCTAATTTGTTTTTTTTTCATCGATCCCTATTTTCAGCTTTGCTCGTCAAATTCGTGCCGGTTTTTGCTTTGCATGGATTCGTAACTCAATTTTAGTGTTCGTATCAGTATGTGTATCCGTACCATCTCCTATTCTCTCTAGCCTCGAAAGGTGAGCATTCACTCACGATTAACGTTCTTTTATTTATTAAATTTGATTTCAATTGAAACGACAATTGAAATATGCTACTGTTTGATATTTACACTGTTATTACCTGTATCAGTTCACCTGTGACATCTGACACCATTATCTGTTATATATGCAATGATAATCCAGTTTGGTTATTAAATGATTGATTGTTTGATGTTTATATTGGACGTTAAATTGTTAATGATGTAAGTGATAAATAATTTGAAATTGAAATTGACGTAGGATAGTTAGGTTTGATATCTGTGTTAAATTTGATTAAATGACATTTGTATAATATGACCCCTTTAACTGTTGAATTTATTGACACGTGGATTTGTTTAATTACATTTTGAACCACTGAATGTATGTTGTTAAATTGATGATGTATGAAATTGTAAATAGATGACAAGTGAAGAACCGTAGTGTAATAATCTTTAATCTACATGAAATGATAGTGTAGATTCTAGAGATAACTATATTAATTCGTACAAATAACAGTGCGAATTAATACGGTTATTTCAGGATTATTTGAATTGATTATTGGATTGATATTGTTTTGTTGTTATTGCTTGTTTATTTACTTTGACACCATCCCAGTTATCACACTGCAAGTTCCCTTTGTTATGCTTTGATTTTGAATTGAAGTGGAATCGGGTTGAAATGATAAATACCCAAAGTTGAACTTTGACCTAGGATAGAAAATTAAATAAAACCCGATTGGTCAATAAATTGATTTAAAATAAATGAAGATTTTGTTTGAATAAATAATATGGTTTTGAAATAAAGTTGAAATTGGAATTTATGAAAGGAAAATGTTAATATTGAATAATCTGAAACAAAATATTAACAATGTAATTGATGAAAGAATGTTGTTTAATTTGAGAAATGATTGAATTAAGTTTGAAATGATTTAATAATTAAGTTTGAAATTATAATTAAGTTTGAAATTATTAACTTTGAAATTATTTAATAATTAAGTTTTGAATTATTTAATAATTAAATAAGATTGGATTTTTAATGATTAAATTGAATTGAACTCTTTAATAAGTAAAATCGAACTTTTGAATAAGTGAATTTTACTTCGTAAATAATTGAAATTGAGCTTTCTTGATTAAGTAAGTTTTGGAAAATTATTTAAGAAAGTAAATAAGTGAAATGGAATTTCTTTAACAAGAAATGAAAATGTGATATTTTGGAATTAATGTAAGACTTGTAATTGAAAGAATTGATTTGACGAATTTAGTTTAAATTCAAAATTGTAAAGTTTGATTTAATGAAGTTGAACTTAAGAATTGACTTAATGAATTGGAAATTTAATAGAAATTGTTTTGAATGATAAAGTAACTTAACGAATATTGAATGAAATTGATAAATGAGTTTAAATTGATTTGAATGTTAAATTAAATTTATTTAAATGATTTCAGAATGAAACTTGTTTGCGAACTTGAATCAATATTTGAATTGTTTTAAATAAAGATTGAAATTGAATTATAAGATTTTGAAATTGTGAATTTGGAAGTTTTGAAACGTAAATATTGGAAATTGGTTTAGAAAGACAAATGAAATGTTGATTTACGAATTCTAATTGAATTGAAATTGATTTGGTTTTGAAATAAACAAACGACCAATCGGTGTAATAATTACGAAAGTTATTAAAGAGACCGGAGTCGGTTATGGATATACTCTCTATCTAAACCGAAAACCACTTTAATAACTATACGCGGAGTGATGATCCAGAATGAAGTGGTTGGAATGATGTACGTGTTGACTGAAGAAAGAGAACGATAATGGATAGCCTTGACACTTGTGTCAAATTGGAAATGACTAAAACAGGAGCTGTGCCGGGCCAATGGAGGATTAGCTACCTCAAGTGGACACACTTCTTCGAGCTACTTATTACTTGTTGTCGATTGGTGCACCCTTGATTTTGGGAGTGTTGTTTCACGGTGTTGCGGGCGCTGCGGTGTTGCATTCTCACCAGTCCGGATCAGGCGAACGGTAGTATCACTACCTTGGGTATTGCCTCATGTGCCTTGTCATACTTGTATCCATTTATGCGCGACCACTATGATTTTGATTTGTACCTTTAGTATATGGATTGCCCTCTGGTGACTTCCGGTTTTGGGGAAACTACGGTCTTGTATATGCTTTTGGAAATAAAAATGTGTTAAGGGTGGAATGGGCCATGACTTAACGCTATTTTGATATCTTATTATTACTGATAGACATTATCTACTTAGCGTACATTACTACCTAGTAGATAGTTTAACGGATCCTTAAAGGATGGTTATTCCAAACATTCTTTGAGTTACTTGTATTTCAATTGCTATTTCACTTGAGTTGGATTTATTAATATAAGAATGTTAATCCTGACTCGAGTGTCTTGTGTTTTTGCTTTATGCTCGGGTCAGACTGAGTGTACCAGTATTCGAGACTCACCTTTGAAGTTGGAGCTTTGCTTGAAGATCCAGCTATCTTTTCTGCTTTCAGTATTCGATAATTCCAGTGATGTATTCTGATTTGTATCTGATGTATCGTATTACTCTTCTATTGTAAACTCTGATGTATTTTATACATTTATATAGTAGCTTCATGAACTACTATCTCTTTTATTTCCGCTGCATTTATTACTCTGTGTCTGTGATCTGTGATTATTTATTTACTGTATATGTTTAGTTTTGCCAAATTTAAATTAACAACGCGGTATTTTGAGCAATTCAACTCCGGCATGAGTGTCTACCTATACACTTATAATGGATGCGAATGGTCCAAAAATATCGGGTCGTTACACCCAGCCCACGCGGGCTGGGGTTCTTCAGGCCCCAGCCCACGCGGGCTGGGATCTGATTCCGCCCCAGCCCGCCTGGGCTGGGGAGCCCCAACCCAAGCGGGCTGGGGTGTGCTTCGGCCCCAGCCAGCCTAGGCTGGGGAGCCCCAGCCCAAGCGGGCTGGGGTGTGGCTCCGCCCCAGCCCGCCTGGGCTGGGGAGGGGGGGATTCGGCCCAGCCCGCTTGGGCTGGGGAGCAGCAGCCTGGGTGCAGCCCAGGCCTATCCTGGTGCACCCAGATCTCTGTTTCAGCCTGTTTTCAGGCTGAACATTTCCAGCCAACTAATTTTGATTATTTTTGGGTGTTTTTTTTCAGTTTTTGGCATCAATTTTTCACCAATATTATAACTAGCAATAATTACTAATAAATAGTAATTACCTCAATGAAGCAAAGAATCAAATAGTTTGTATGCAACAACCAAAGCAAGCCAAAATTCTCAACCCCAAAGCAAACGATCAAGCAACTTCAAGGATCCAAAAATCAAAAAAACAAAACAAAGATTACGACAAGATGGTAGAGATAAAATAGGGATTAAGATGGATTAGAGAATAGGGGAGATTGCATTACCTTTCAAAGATTAAACTAGTCTAATTATGAAGAGAAGGAGATGGGTCTTCTAAAGGGAGGCCATTAATTATGTTTAGATCTAGGTTTAGGAATTATGAAGAGGAGGGTTAGGGTTTATGAAAGGGGTTTGAGATATTATATAGAAGTGGGTAGGCTAATGGGTCATGTTAGGAGGTTTTAAAAACCCATTAGGACTTAGTTTAATTTCTAAGGTTATCATGTGAACAAAATCCTAAGTGGCAACCTAGTTTTAATCAAAACCATATAATTGTCTCATTAGCCAATTAAACCCATTATCACATTTAAAAATTCCCCTTTTAAATATTAAATTCCAAAAATATTAATTTCCCCATTTTAAACCCAAAATACTTTAATTTGCAAACCAATTGCAAATTTAAATTCCGAAATTTTTTGTTTAGCTCCCTTTTCAACTTAAAATCATAATTTTAATTTATTACTCGGTAATTGCAATCTCAGGGTTGTTACAGACTCCCTCTCTTTAGAAAATTGCGTCCCCGCAATTTCCTTAAATATAGAAGTCGTCTATAACATCTAATCCACAAAGGAATACAGAGGATAAAATATAGATGCTCACCCGTGCCGGAAGATGGAAGAAAACCAGGATAAGTACGCTCGATAAATTCTCTAGTCTCCCAAGTGCAGTCCTTAGGATTAGACGACCATTGAATCTTCACAAGCGGAACCTCTTTGTTTCGAAGACGTCTGATCTCCGAATCTAGCACACGAAGAGGTTGCTGCTCTATAGATAGATCGGGTGAGATCTCCAAATCGGGCACGATATGAGGCTCGATAATAGAATCAGGGTCGCGCGCACACTTGCGAAGCTGAGAAACATGGAACACATCATGTATTCCAGAGAAATGAGCAGGTAGAGCCACACGATAAGCAACAGGGCCGATGCGTTCCGTAATAGGAAATGGTCCGACATAGCGAGGAGCCAACTTCCCTCTAGAGCTGAAACACACAACCCCCTTCATGGGAGATATCCGAATAAAGACATGATCACCAATGGAGAACTCAAGAGGCTTCCTACGGTTGTCCGCGTAGGATTTCTGGCGGTCCTGTGCCTCTTTCATTCTCTGATGGATAAGAATAATCTTCTCAGAAGATTCCCGAACTGAATCTGGACCAAGAAGGAGCTTCTCGCCAGATTCTAACCAACAAGCAGGAGAGCGACATGGCCTTCCGTAGAGAGCCTCGAAAGGTGCCATGCCGATACTAGACTGAAAGCTGTTGTTGTAGGAGAACTCTACAAGCGGTAAGTGATCCTCCCAACTACCTCCGAAATCCAGAATACAACAGCGCAAAAGATCCTCCAAAACACGATTCACCCTCTCCGTCTGACCGTCGGTCTGAGGATGATAAGCAGTCGAGAGATTCAGCTTTGAGCCCAAAGCTGACTGTAGGCACTTCCAGAAGTGACTAGTAAAGATAGTATCTCGATCACAGACGATAGAGCTAAGAATTCCATGGAGTCGAATGACTTCCTTCACATATAACTTGGCAAGCTGAGGAGCAGTCCGAGTGGACTTAATAGGAATGAAATGAGCTGATTTGGTCAAGCGATCGACGATGACCCAAATAGAAGTATGGCCTGACCTCGATCGAGGCAGACCGTCAATAAAATCCATGGATATCTGATCCCATTTCCACAATGGAATCTCTAGCGGCTGAAGAAGACCGGATGGACGCTGGTGCTCAGCTTTGATCTATTGACAAGTCATGCAACGGCTTACATAACTTGCAACATCACTCTTCATGCCTTCCCAATAATATACCCGACACATATCGGCATACATCTTACTCGACCCGGGATGAATAGTGTACTTAGTGTGATGACACTCGTCTAGAATGTCACGCCTAAGTGATAAATCAGATGGTACCAAAATACGGTTCTTCCTGCGAAGACACCGATGAGAATCAATAGAATAATCCAACAATGTCTCATCACTGTATCCCGACTCAAGGAGATGAATGTATCGCAACAAGTCTGGATCCTGCCGCTGAGCATGGGCAATGCGATCCAATAGAATAGGTCGAGCTTCCAAGATGAATAACAAGATCTGAGGATCAGAAGACGGAGCTCGATCTCGAATATCACACATAGAAAGAGTCTCAAGAATATCCCACTCGGCTATCATCATAGAAACTACTGCCGAGTGTTTGCGACTGAGTGCATCAGCCACACGATTACCCTTGCCAGGGGTATACTGAATGTCTAAGTCATATGAGGCGAGAAACTCAAGCCATCGCTGCTGCCTCATATTGAGATCCTTCAGACTGAATAAATACTTCAGCGACTTGTGATCGGTGTAAAGAGTGAAACGTTCGCCCAATAGATAATGACGCCATGTCTTCAAGGCAAAGACGATAGCAGCTAACTCAAGATCATGAGTAGGATAGCGAACCTCATTCGGACATAGCTGCCTAGAAGCGTAAGCAACTACCCGATCCTTCTGCATAAGCACAGCACCGAGGCCACTACCACAAGCGTCGGTGTAAACAACAAGATCCTGGTTACTCTCAGGAACCACAAGAATAGGAGCATGGGTGAGAAGTTCCTTCAGTCACTGAAAGGAAGCTTCACACTTATCAGACCAAATAAAACGAACCCCCTTACGAGTCAGAGTCGTGAGGGGAAGTTCAACTCGAGAGAAATCCTTGATAAACCGACGGTAATAACCCGCCAGCCCAAGGAAGCTGCGAATATCATGAACGTTCTCGAGCTGCTTCCAATTCTGAATAGCTTCGATCTTGGCAGGATCGACAGAAATACCCGCAGATGATACAATATGGCCCAAGAACTTGACCTTGCTCTCCCAAAAATGGCACTTGGAGAGCTTGGCCTTAAGCTGATGCTGATGAAGAGTATCCAAGACGATCCGCAAATGATGAGCATGCTCTACCTCGGATCTAGAATAAATAAGAATATCGTCGATGAAAACCAGAACGAATCTATCGATGTATTCCCGGAATACTCGATTCATGAGATCGACGAAGAAAGCCGGAGCGTTCGTCAAGCCGAACGGCATGACCAACCACTCAAAAGAACCATAACGAGTGCGAAATGCTGTAAGAGGAATGCTGTCTTCCATGACTCGTAGCTGATGGAATCCGGTGGCAAGGTCAAGCTGAGAGAAGACCTTCGCACCGCTCAATTGGTCAAACATGTCGTAACGGGAATTAGAGTTAGACATTATTCAATGATAGATAATTAATTAAGGAATACTACGGAATATAACGGATTCCTATACATATTCCTGACTTATCTATCAATAAACATAAGGAAGGGATTTGATTTAATTCGGATCTAATGAAAATGTATTGTACTAAGTGTATCTGTTTTATGTTTATTATGCTTATTCCTGAAACCTTGGCTCTGATACCAAGCTGTAACGCCCCACTCTAAGACCCACTGTAACAAAGAGTATTACGGGAGTAATACTGTCTGTTAAAGCGGAGAATAGAGTATAGTGGAAGCGACCATTTGTAATCAAGCTATAACTATCTATTGAATACGTCGAAAAGTGGAATCTATTTAAATTTTTCTCAATCAGGTGGTTCGACATATTCGGTAAATACTTATAACGAAATTACAAATGGCTAAAGATCTATCAGGACAAAGCATAATAGTAAATGAAAAAACATCACAGGACAGAATCACATAACAGATATAAAATCCCAGAACAATACATCGTCAATACAAATCCAAATATCATAAGTGGGTACAAAGCCACTGCTCACACATGTGAGTCAAAAATATGTACATATCAAAGTTTGAATAATAACAGAGTAGCGGAATAGTGGACAAATAAAAGCGCTATCTATCAGCATAGCAGATAATGTCCAAGCGGAAGCACAGAAGCTAAGTCCAGAGACCTAACCTGAAACAACTCGGTCTGACCCGAGCGAAAACACTCGGGTCAGGCTAGCTAAACAATCAGTAATAACTGAGATATATAATAATGCGGTACATAAATAAAACAGTACTTATCTAAAGAGGAGTATATTATGAACCACATGAATATAATGACGATCCCTAATCATCAATAAACAATAAAAATCTCCAAAGAGAAATCAACACCAAAGTGTAGAATAAATAAAATCGCCTCATATCATCGGCGTAGCCAAAGCTATAAAAAGATGCCCATAGGCAATAATCCCAAGAGTGACCAGAGTCTGTAATCAATGCCCAAGCAAAGATCGATGCTCCAAAGAGCAATGGGGATATACTGAAAAGTCAATGAAATCCAACACTGAAAAGTAGTGTCCAGAGACACTGTGAATCCACAAGGTAATCGCACTTACATCGTATGGTTCCATAGAACCAACACCGAATGGCGGTACTCGAATGGATATAAAAATCATCAAATAATACCAATATTGCACGTGCACCGACCAGAGTCGTTGTTGCCAAGTACTGTAGAGTTGTGATCGATCACTCGCACAGATGCGGAACGCGCGAGACGGCAAGATCCTTCCCAGAAGGATAAGGCCCAGAGGCGCATGCCGAAAAATAAACTGCTCCATAGAGCAGGTGTCCAGAGACGGTTGCCCAGAGGCGTGGTGACCCAGAGGTCCAGTACTGGCCGCCCAGAGGCTAATGTGTCACTAACTTCTTGGAGAGGAACCCGTAAAGTGTTAAAATTGAGTCTCATACCCCACGTTCGCACTAAACGGTTTACTAACCAATAGCAAGCTCACACTCCAAACCATAAAAAGTCCACCTCGTATCATCGGTAAACTAGACCCAAAGGTCAAAACGATCAATCGAATAGGTCGAGGATTAACCGGAAAGAAAATACACACGGTTCCATAGGCCGGAGATTTTCTAACCATTTAAGCACCTTTCCACTTCGCTCGACGTGCTAAAAAGTGAGTGTGAGGTTTTTATTATAGAAAATAATGGTGCGAAACGGATTTATAATTGATTTTGAAATCACTTTAAAACGGCTTTTAAAACTCTCCTATTATGGAGTAATTAATTTAATAATTAAAAATAATATTATATAATAATTTCGAAAGCCTTTTAGGGGTGAAAAATCTTTTAAAAATAATTCATAAAACCCGTGTACAAAATCTAGAGACAAATCTCAAAGAAATCAATAAAACCAGAAAATCACTGAAAAATATTCTAAGTGTTTGTAAACATTCAAAAACAGCTGCGAACCCAAGTTCGGCAATTTATTTGGACCAGCAACCGGTGTCCAAATATCATGAAAATTTACAGGCATGTAGTCTAACATTCCTACTTTAAGATGCAAAAATAATTTCTAGATTCTGAGTTGAGACGAAGTGGCAGCGACGTCTCAAAGTTGGACCCAGAACAAGAGTCACACTGTTTACCAACAGCGACCAGAGTTCAACTTCAACACAAAATTCGAAGTACCAAACGAACTCCGATGTTGCCCAAATTTTCCAGAGATGGAGCTCGAAACTCCACCTTTCCAACGAGACCAAAAACGTCGAATTCCGACTTCGGATTCGATCGTGGCAGCATCGCAAAGTGAAGGTAAAAATCTGAAAACAGAACTTAATATTTTTTTTTTCAATTCAAGCCCTGCCCAGCCCGCCTAGGCTGGGGTCCATCCAGGCCCCAGCCCGCCTGGGCTGGGGAAGCCCCAGCCTACGCGGGCTGGGGTGCATCTAGTCCCCAGCCCATGCGGGCTGGGGTTCTTCGGGCCCCAGCCCGCCTGGGCTGGGGAGGCCCCAGCCCACGCGGGCTGGGATCTGATTCTGCCCCAGCCCGCCTGGGCTGGGGAGCCCCAGCCCAAGGGCGCTGAGGTGTGCTTCGGCCCCAGCCAGCCTGGGCTGGGGAGCCCCAGCCCAAGCGGGCTGGGGTGTGGCTCCGCCCTAGCCCGCCTGGGCTGGGGGGTTCTGCCCCAGCCCGCCTAGGCTGGGGAGGGGGGGATTCGGCCCAGCCCGCCTGGGCTGGGCTGGGGGGGTTCTGCCCCAGCCCACCTGGGCTGGGGAGCAGCAGCCTGGGTGCAGCCCAGGCCTGTCCTGGTGCACCCAGATCTCTGTTTCAGCCTGTTTTCAGGCTGAACATTTCCAGCCAACTAATTTTGATGATTTTGATGATTTTGGGGTGTTTTTTTTCAGTTTTTGGCATCAATTTTTCACCAATATTATAACTAGCAATAATTACTAATAAATAGTAATTACCTCAATGAAGCAAAGAATCAAATAGTTTGTGTGCAACAACCAAAGCAAGCCAAAATTCTCAACCCCAAAGCAAAAGATCAAGCAACTTCAAGGTTCCAAAAATCAAAAAAAAAACAAAGATTACGACAAGATGGTAGAGATAAAATAGGGATTAAGATGGATTAGAGAATAGGGGAGATTGCATTACCTTTCAAAGATTAAACTAGTCTAATTATGAAGAGAAGGAGATGGGTCTTCTAAAGGGAGGCCATTAATTATGTTTAGATCTAGGTTTAAGAATTATGAAGAGGAGGGTTAGGGTTTATGAAAGGGGTTTGAGATATTATATAGAAGTGGGTAGGCTAATGGGTCATGTTAGGAGGTTTTAAAAACCCATTAGGACTTAGTTTAATTTCTAAGGTTATCATGTGAACAAAATCCTAAGTGGCAACCTAGTTTTAATCAAAACCATATAATTGTCTCATTAGCCAATTAAACCCATTATCACATTTAAAAATTCCCCTTTTAAATATTAAATTCCAAAAATATTAATTTCCCCATTTTAAACCCAAAATACTTTAATTTGCAAACCAATTGCAAATTTAAATTCCCAAATTTTTTGTTTAGCTCCCTTTTCAACTTAAAATCATAATTTTAATTTATTATTCGGTAATTGCAATCTCAGGGTTGTTACAATGTTAAATTAAATTAATAAATGATTTCGGAATGAAACTTATATACGTACTTGAATCAATATTTGAATTGTTTTAAATTGAAATTGAAATTGTATTATAAGATTTTGAAATGTTAATTTGAAAGTTTTGAAACGTAAATTTTGGAAATTGGTTTAGAAAGTCAAATGGAATATTGATTTACAAATTCTAATTGAAATTGTAATTGATTTGGTTTTGAAATTTATTAAACGACCAATCGGTGTAATAATTACGAAGGTTATTAAAGAGACCGGAATCGGTTAGGGACATACTCACTGTCTAAACCGAAAACCACTTTAATAACTATACGCGGAGTGTGATCCAGAATGAAGTGGTTGGAATGATGTACGTGATGACTGAAGAAAGAGAACGATAATGGATAGCCTTGGCACTTGTGTCAAATTGGAAATGACTAAAACAGGAGCCGTGCCGGGCCAAATGGGGGTTAGCTACCTCGAGCGAACACACTTCTTCGAAAACTACTCATTACTTGTTGTCGATTGGTGCACCCTTGATTTTGGGAGTGTTGTTTCGCGGTGTTGCGATCGCTGCGGCGATGCGTTCTCACCAGTCCGGATCAGGCAAACGGTAGTTTCACTACCTTGGGTATTGCCTCATGTGCCTTGTCATACTTGGATCCCTATATACGCGACCACTACGATTTGTTTTGTGTTATACCTATGGAGTATTCCCTGATATCCCACTAGTTTACGGTGGAGTTTACAGTGCTGTATAGACTATAACGCTTATATAAATGTAATGGTAACGCCTTAACACTATTTTGATATCTTATATTACTGATAGGCATTATCTACTTATCGTACACTACTACATAGTAGATAGTTTAACGGATCCTTAAAGGATGGTTATTCCAAACGTCCTTTGAGTTACTTGTTTTTCAATTGCTATTTCACTTGAGTTGGATTTGTTGATATAAGAATGCTAATCCTGACTCGAGTGTTTTGTGTTTTGCTTTACGCTCGGGTCAGACTGAGTGTACCAGTATTCGAGACCCACCTTTGGAGTTGGAGCTTCGCTTGGAGATCCAACTATCTATCCAGCTTTCAGATATTCAGTTGATTCCAGTGATGTATTCTGATAGTGTATTTGATTATTGTATTCGAGACTTCTGCTGTACCTTATTTAACTCTGATATGTATATAGTAGCTTCATGAACTACTATCTTTTGTTTCCGCTGCATTTATTACTCTGGGTCTGTGATCTGTGATTATTTATTTACTGTATATGTTCAGTTTTGCCAAATTTAAATTAACAACGCGGTATTTTGAATTATTCAAGTCCGACATGTGCGGATGCGAATGGTACAAAATAGCAGGTCGTTACAGTTTAGGACTTTACTCATTTTACAATATGTGCACACATGCGTTAAAGTAATATTTTCAAAAGGAATTTTATTATCTGTTAAAACCTGCTTTACAACATTGGCATTAGGATGCCCTAACTTTTTGTGCCAAGAATCAAACACACTATTTTTTCTTTCTGTAATGACAGAAAAATTACAACATCTTTCATTTCCCTTTGACTTTCTTGAGTTTATAAGATTAAACTTGTACAGCCCTCTATCAACATTACCCTGCAAAAGAATTTCTTTAGTGAGTATATCTTTTACTAAGCAGTAATTAGGATAAAATGCAAAATAAACATTATTGTCGCTTGCAAATTGTGATACACTCATGAGATTTTTCTTTATTTGTGGTACTCTCAATAAATTATTGAGATATAGCTGTCTTGCACCTTTGATGCAAGCAAATCCAGTGTGTGTAATTTTAATACTCTCACCATTTTCCTTGTGTATGGACTGTTTACCTCTATACTCCTTTCGTCCAAGATTCAGATTGTCCAAGATGCTTATAATAAGATTGGTAGCCCCTGAATCAGGGAACCAACTTTCATCTGACATATCATTTGACTTTACGATTGAATTTTGTTGATAACCTCTTAAACATCAGACTGATTACTTGAATCAACTTGGGCTATATTGACACTTGGATTTGTTTTTCTTTGATTGTTCTGATTCTGACCTACTAGATTATTTGCATTAAATCTGAAATAGCATTTAACTCCAGTATCACCAAGTTTCTCACATATTTGACATTTTGGCCTATTGTTGTTATTCCATATCCCTCTAACTCTTGATTTGTTAGATTAACCATCTCTTTGATAAGACTGGTCTGCTTTACTGTTGCTTTGTCCTTTGCCTTTGTAATTGACTGCATAGTTGATTGACATGTCTGCATCAATTGGTTTCTTATGATCTATCCTTCCTTCATGAGCAAGAAGGGTTGAATGAACATATTATATGGATGGTATGGTTCTTTTTGATGAAATTACTGCTACAACAAACTCATATTCTTCACCGAGACCATTCAAAATGGTTAGAACTTGCACTGTGTTTGAAACTTTATGGCATGCAGCTTCTAACATATCACATGTTATCTTGATCTTTGACAAGTATTCTTTCATAGGTAAATTATCCTTTTTGATATTCGGTAACAATCTTTTATAGTGCATAACTTTGGCTGTAGATTGAGTATTGAATATTCTCTCAACAGTGGCCCAAATCTCATTTGATGTTTTGCATCCAAGCACTTGTGATAAAAAATTGGTGCTAATAGATGATAGCAACCATGAACTTATAAGTTTATCTTGTCTATGATACTTTATGTATTCCTCATTGCTTATCGTCTTGTTTTCTTGATTAGTTGTAAATTTGGGAGGAATAGAGATGGTACCAAGAATAAATCCTTCAAGGCTATAAACTTGAAGTGTAGTTTCTATTTGGAGTTTCCAAAACATATAGTTGTCTTCTTCAAGATGAACAGTTATCAATTGGCTTTGAGGACTGATCACTATCTTGATGAGATTTTCAGCAGCTGTGGCAAGTTGTTGAGTATTAGCAGAGTTTTCTGATGTTGCTGAATTGCTTTTATCTTCAACCATGATGATAGAACTTTAAAAAAATTGAATGACTTGAAATATTTTGAAGATAAGAAGATTCAAGAAGTACTTCAATAGACATGGAACAGGTTTGATGTGGCCAAACTTAAGTGATGAATCACTCTAATAAGTTCTTGGCATGACACTTACTTTTCTTGTGGACTTTGATGAACTTTTTGATTTCTGTTTTGATTTTTTTTCTTCTGAATCTTTTCTTGCCTCTGAATTTTCTAAAAATTGAGTTACAGCCAGAGATTGATGAATTTCTAAGCCAGGCACTGATCTTTGGCAAGTTCTTGAAAAAACCGAAATGATGAGGATTAACTCTGATGGGAATCTGATTATCAAATGATGATTTTTAACCTGATGGTAGATAAGATTCAATTATGTATCAGAAAATTTCTATTGAATGCTATTAAGCTTTAATTTGCTCTGATACCATGTTGGAGTTTGATGATTTTTACCGAAGAAGAAACTGAATTGTATTATTACTTGTTGTTTTGGTACATTACAGAGTACTTATATACATATTACTTAGTTGCTGTGCTAATTGACTAGATGGGCTTTTATATACGAAACACGTAGTCCATTTTACCAGAAATTACAATAATAATACAACCGCTGCAAACTTTCTTCATTCATTATCAGTAAATCAGTGTCTCTACCCAAAAAAGATAACATTATATATACTATCATAGTTATCAAAAACCTTAAAAAATCTTACGATTTGAATCCTATTTTAGATCAGATCTCTCCTTTTACGATTTGATTCATATTCCAATTCAAACTTGGTTAAAAATGCAATTTAAGAATGTCATTCAATACATATTAACATATTTAATATACTTATTTGAATTCACAATTCCAATTTTTACGATTTTGAAGAAAAATAAAAATGAAACAAGAGAAAATTAAGTCATAGTCAACAGAATATGATTTCGAGAGATCTCTATGAACATGCAAATATGAAGTCACAACAATGTAAGATATATGAGCCATCAATGAAAACACGACCAAAAAGACGGTTTTTATCTTGAATGGAATAAGAAAGTTTGTTACAAATGAGTTGTCACAATTAAATAATAAGTTAAATTGCCTTGCAAAATACATATCATCATCATCAATAATAATTCAGCCATAATCAAGCAGTAATGCCATTTTCAATCTTCGTGAACATAACATCTCCATTTTTAATTTTTCCAGCCTATTCCTAGTGCTCGGGCAATTCTTCTTTCATGTTACATATGTTTTCCAATGCATAGTCCGAGCCTTCCTATGAAGAGTTGTGAAAGAATGTCGGTTACCAGTATATGTTTATCTTTTATAAATGGGTATCAAGTATAATTACACGCCTCTTCTTTATGCTGTAACAAAGTCAGCCCAATGGGCCTCATATATTTGTACAAAAACATTATCGTGTAACTAAGTTCTGTATCAATTGCATCAATAAAAAAGCAATATATTTTTACAATTCAAATACATTTCATCAGTTTTCTTAACTTGGTATCGGAGCCACTCTAACCTAGCGGTTAACCAACAAGTGTCGCGCCTACCTTCATCATAGAATCTTCATCACCTGAAGGTGGCTGCACTGGCGGTGATCTTCTCATATTCATCATCATCGAAGATACCCTATTACCACTTCTTGAATATAGATTTACAGTTCTGTTTCAAGAACTGTAAACCTGCATATTTGTTTTTTTCAACTTTCTGATCATTACTGCTTTTCTTTTTTTTCTATGCCTCGCCAAGAAAGCATCATTAGAAAGAAATTCATCACCTGATACTTGCTGACTGCACAGTGTCTGCCAGTCATCATTTTTACAGTGCTCTTCATTTAGTTATTCCTCTTTCTTGTATCTTGATTTGTTAGATCTCATCATGGCCGAAGGCAATGGCAATAAGGCAGCAAGCTCTCCAAACAACTCAAGAACTGCTACATCACAGCAGTCAGTAAATCAAGTTCTGATCAAGACAATGATAAAGCCACAAAGTCAGATAATCACAATACAGTTAGATGATTCTAACTATTTAATGTGGAAATTTCAAATTGAAACTACCATAAGAGGTTATGACATCGAGGAATACGTTCTTGGCATAATTGTTGTTCCACCAAAGTATGTTACGGATAATGAAGGGAAACTGAGTGTGAACAAAGACTATTTGAATCATCAACGACAAGACAGTCTCACCAGTTCATGGCTATTATCTTCAGTTGGTTCAAACATTTTACCACAACTTATAGGATGCAAATCATCACATGAGATTTGGCATTCTATAGAGCAAGCATTTAACACACAGTCAGCTTCAAAAGTTCTACACTATAAAAGGCAACTGCAAAACTTAAAGAAAGATGTCATGAACATGAGAGACTACCTAAACAAGATCAACATTTTGTGTGATCAACTTAGTGCAGTAGGACATAAAGTGTCAGAGGCTGAACATGTATTATCAATATTAAGTGGCTTAGATGATGAATATGATGTTGTTGTTGCTATAATTTCTTCTAAGGAAAGAACTCCTTCTATTGACTATGTGCACTCAATTCTTCTCTCTCATGAGGGAATAATTGAGCAAAAGAAACTAATTATCAATGATTTTACTGCCAATTATGTATCCAAGAATCAAGAAAAAGGATACAATGATAAAAACCAAAGAGGTGGATCATCTAACAGATCCAGAGGTAGAGGAGGCAGGTGGCAGAACAACAATAACAGGTTGAGGTGCCAAATTTGTGAAAAATTTGGACATAGTGCAAATAAATGTTATTTCTGGTTTGATAGTAATTTCACACCAAATCAGCAAGGAGCCAATAATCAAAGAAATTATCAAAGTGTAAACATGATCAACTATAGCAAGATGCAAAGAAATAGAAAGAACTAGCAAACTTGGAAATCTAAATCTTGGCAATCAAGAATATAAAGGTAAGCATGGTATACATATTGGGAATGGTAAGTCCATAAACATCACTCATATTGGTAATGCATATATCAATGGTGCTAGGAAACTCTACTTAAATAATTTGCTTAGACTACCTCTGATTAGAAAGAATTTATCGAGTGTTTCACAATTTGTCAAAGACAATCATGTATATTTTAAATTCTACCCTAATTACTGTCTTGTTAGAGATCTTCTAACCAATGAAATTCTTTTACAGGGAAAGGAATGTAATAAACTTTACAAGTTTACTGTCAACAACTCAAGAAACCAAATGCATAGAGATAAGTGGTGTAACTATTCAGAGGCAGCTCAAGCAAACATGTGTAAAACCTTTGATAAATGGCATTGTAGACTAGGTCATGTAAATGCAAAGGTCGTCAAACAAGTATTAAGCAGTAATAATATTCCCGTTGAAAATATTTCTTTGCCATATGTATGCACTTTTTATCAAATGGGTAAAAGCCACAAGCTAGCTTTTACTGATTCTACAACTAAATATTCCAAGGCATTAGAATTAGTTGTTATTGATCTGTGGGGTCCTGCTCCAATCTGTACTGATTATAGTTACAAATATTACATATCTTTTATAGATGCTTATTCAAGATATGTATGAATTTATTTTTTTTAAATCAAAATCTGAAGCATACAATGTTGTGATTTAATTTATTAGTCTGGCTGAAAGACAAACTGACAGTCAAGTAAAAATATTACAAACTAATGGAGGAACAAAATTTTATCCTCTAAAAACTTATTTACAAAGAAAAGGGATTGTTCATAGAACAACATGCCCTTATACTTCTGAGCAAAATGGTCTAATTGAAAGAAAACATAGGCATATTGTAGAAACTGGTTTAACTCTATTAACTCAGGCTTCCTTACCTTTAAAATTTTGGCCTGATGCATTTTCTACTAGTATATATTTAATAAAAAGACTGCCATCAAAAATCTTAAGTTTCAAAAGTCCTATGGAGGTACTGTTTGATAGAAAACCAGATTATCATAAACTAATTTTTTTTGGATGTTTGTGTTTTCTTTGTTTAAGACCTTATAATGCTCATAAGTTAAATTTTAGATCATCTCCTTGTACATTCCTAGGATATGCAGCAAACAAGAAAGGATACAAGTGTATAGATAGTAATGGAAAAATCTTTGTATCTAGACATGTTGTTTCTAATGAACAAAATTTTCCATTCAATGATGTGAACATAAAAACTTCACAGAAGGTGCATAATGCAAGATTTTCCATACCTTCAATACCTAATTTAGCTATGCAGAATATCAATGAGACGGGTCAAGGATCACACCAAGATATATCAAACTCTGTTGCTAATGATGATCAAAGAAATGAATCTGATAGTTCCCACTAAAGTGGACATCATAGCAGAAGCTTGTCTGAATCCAGTCAACCAATTGATGATTCAGAACCACCAATTGATCAGGAGGAAGCCTCCATAAGCAATATTGACCAACCTACTACCCAACAAATCACTCTTGAAAATACTGGTCATCATATGATCACAAGGGCAAAATGAGGCATATTCAAGCCAAAAATATATAATACAGTTGCAGAAAATGATGAGCCAAGTACTTATTATTAAGCCATTCAGAATGAGAAATGGAAAGCAGCCATGAATGAAGAATATGGGGCACTGCTAAGGAATAAGACTGTAACGACCCTGGATTTTGGTCCTATTATTTTAATAAATATTTAATCTAATTAAATAAAAAAATGAACTTATCATTTTAAAATGAATATGACTTTTGAAATATGGCCATTTATTGGTATGGAATTGTATTTTTGAGAGGAAAATTTGATTTGGGAATTTAACATAAAATCTCTTGATAATATTTATAATAAAATTTGTTTTGTATAATTAAATTAAAATGCTTACCTTGTTAACAGCTAATGTTCGAAATAAAATCAAAGTCTATCAATATAAAATATCAGTATTAAATATAAGTAAGTAAACTTATGAATATAATTTAAATATCAATAGTTAAAATACAAATAGAAATAAATATGAAAATAAGTATAAATGTAAGTAAAACTTATGAATCTAATTTAAACATTGATAGTTAACATACAAATAGAATTAAAATGAATAAGCAAGCATACATCATAAGCTGTAAATTTGAAAGCATAAAATAAGACAAACATTTGTATATTAAGCAAGAAAATGATGAAACAAATTATCTTCATATACACACAAGACTAAATATCTACCTGCAAAGTGATAGTTAACAAAACAAATGATTTTATGTAAGATATCTTCACATACAAGCCATGCCTACCTGCAAAGTCTACATTACATACAAAATATCTTTGTACAAACTATACATATCAGCCAGTATTAATTATGTGTAAACTAATATGAGGACATGCATTAAATTAGCACAACATTTTGTCAATTCAATTGTAAGAAAATCCTTTCAGCCAAAATAAGCAAAGATCATTTCAATTTACAGTAATTTAAATAAAAATCTTGTCTGAACATAACAAGTAAACCTTGTACCAGTTAAACCTATACTGTTCAAAGTCTTGTCTATTTATACAACATATTATTTTGTTCGTTTACAAACTTAAGAAGCAAAAACAGAGACAAGGAAGAAAAGAAAATAAATTTCTTTACTTTACAAACTCAAATAAATTCAACAACAAAGCCGAGGGATCTTCAGGAATTCAAACTACAGTTTTCTTCATCAATCTTTGCTTCCTGTTTACAATTTTTCAGGTGAGTAAACAATTATTCAAGATTTAAGTATAATCTGTGTGTATGATTTATGAAGAATATTGTGTTTTGCTTGAGTACCCTCTTTTCAGTTTTAACTCTGTATATATACAAATATGTTTGTGTTGTGTATTCCTTTTGTTTTTTTCTGCTTTCTGGGTTACAGGGTGGGAAACAAACAAGTAAATTCAATTTCTTTTCATTTAATCATTACCAAGCTTAGGATTTAAAACAAATAAGTATGTTTAAGCATAGGTTATGATCTAAAAATGGTTTTAAACTCGATAGTGGTGAATTGTCTCTGAAGACTTAGTTTTACAGAACAAATTTTTACTTTATGATAAACTCGAATGTCATGAAATACAAATTCAGTTATATAACTTGAATTGTTATCAGAAAATAGGATTTCTAAAAAAATGGTAATTTTTCTTTGAGTATGCTAATAGCAATTGCTAAATAAACTATAAATGGGTTTTGAGCAATTCTAGATGGTCGAAGGATCTTGGGATGTCAAGGAATTGATCGGGGATGGAGGAGCGTCTACTGATATCGGGAAAAATGTTCATTAATTTTTCTATTGTGGGAAATGACAGATCGAGGCACATGTAGCGTTTAGCTCGCGTTTCTGAACAAGGTTGGAAACGAGGTGATCTAGCCACCTCGGGTTGATCGAGTGGCACGACAGGCAAGGGATTGATGGTGTAGAAGCAAGGGATGTCATGGCCGGAGTTTCGAGACTCCTGGGGTTTGGCATCGCCGGAACAAAGTGATTGATGCTCGGAGCTGTATGGGTTGGAAGCTCGAAATGGCTAAATTTTCATACGCGAGTTCGTTCAGGGGTTTGGTGGTTTCGATCGATAGAGGAATCGATGGTCGACTTGGGGATGATCGTCTCAGGCGTCAGAGAGTTGTCGGCGGCGCATGCAAGTGCACGGTGGTCGCGTGCACGCTTTGACGATATGGGTTTACTCGGTCTTCATTTGATTTCGCATGAGAAACTCAAACAGATTTCTCAGAACATTTTTAAAGTTTGAATATAAGGAGAAAGGAAAACCTGGGTTTGAACTTGACTAAATTGGTATCTTTCTCGAGTCTTAGTTTTTAGGATGTTAAGCCTGATAAATTTAGTTTGTAAACCACTTTTGGAACTCGGGGAAAATATGATTTTTTTTAACAGTTTCAAAAGCAAGAAGTTTTAACAAGTTTTCAAAGTGTTTAAAGTATTTTAAGTTATTTGGAATTGATTTGCAAAATGTTTGTTTCAAATAGAAATTCAATGATAAACATCAAAGGATAATTAGTAGAGGTAAGTAAATTTAAGAACAATTACTAAATGAAGGCAATTAAGGAATAAGTTAATTACTGAATGTGACTAATTGGAATCAATTAATGACGTAATTAAATCAAATGGTAATTACATAGAGTAAGTTATAATGGATAGTTAATGTTGGGATCATTAACTAGTCATTAAGAAATGATTAGGTAAGTTAGGTAGTTAATTTAAGAGAATTAATTAGTTTAAGTTAATTGAGGATAAGCTTGGAATTGATTAAGGATTAGTTACTTAATGAAGTGAATTACTCGGTGTAAGTAGTTAGTGTAAAATTTCGAAATGTAATTAATTTAAGAGGGAAATTACTTTATGGAAGTAATGAAGAGAAGTAATTAAGGATTTATTACTTGGAGAATTAATTTAAGGATAATCAATTAATTTATGTAAATAATTAACTTTAATTAATTTATGAGATTAATTAATGGATAATAAATGAAATGATAAATGAAGGGGTAGATACTTAACGAAGTAACTAGAGGTAAATTAATAAAGTAATTCAAGGATTATGAATGTGAATGGTGAAATAATTAATCTATGTGATTAATTAAAGATTAATAATTTTAATGTAATTAAAGAATAATTAATCACGGAGGATTAACTAAGATGAATGATTATGGGATGGTTAATCAATTGGGTTGTAATAAATCAATAAGCATGACTTAAAAGTAATTGATTTAATTCAATCATGGTTAATTAGATTTACTCGAGATGGTATGGTTGGTATATCTTGCTTATGTTTGATTAAGTGATTATTTAAATGCCCTGAATTGATTGATACCCTTAATATGAAATGGTTTGCGATATGGTGTGTTTGGGTGGGCAATGATAATGTGTTTATTTATCAATGAGGAATTGCTAAGTAAAAGGTGACATCTTTTATTTAAAGTTGGATTGCATTTCATTTGAGTAATATATGTTAAGATGAACTGAATTCGAAGTGACCGGAGTCGGGTATTAGGATACCCAAAACCACTTCGATTCTATTTAAACTTGTTATGTGGAATCAATAGGGTGTAATGAAATGATTTAAGCGAATTGGACTATTTCATCTAGATTTTGATACTTAGAAATTGACGTGTGAAATTAGTGATGCCTATTTCGAAGTGTGAATTTGTAATTGATATAAGTTATCCCGGGTTTATATAAGTTGTTTGCTTTGGTATTCCATGTTAGTTGGATTTACTCACGCTGGTTTCCAGCCTGACCCGGGTATTACTTGGTGTAATGCTCGGGTCAGACCGAGTATTACAGATTTCCAGGTTAGGACGTTCTGGAGCTCAGGAGACGAGCTGGATGGCATGAACGTATGGAGTGATTCCGCTGTGATATATTACAGTTTATCTGAGACATGTTGATTTTAACTGTCCAGTGTAGGTATAAATGTTGTAACTCTGATGTAATTGATATAAATTAACAGATATAGTATTCTTTTGTATAACTGTTATTATTTGATATTATATTTCATCTGCTGCGAATGTGAGATTCTGTGACTTGTTTTCTGTTTCTTCTTCTATCTCTTTTCTTCTTTTCCTAACTATCTGGAATTTTCGGGATCGGAAAATTCTGGGTCGTTACAGTTGGTATCAGAGCAGAAGGTTAAGCGAGAACCTTGGCTCTGGTGGGTGTACTCATTAAGGATAGGGTCAATAGTACCCTAGAATGAGTTGAGTGTGTGTACATATATATATATATATATATATATATATATATGAGAGCGTACTTGTTATTTTCTTATATAAAGATTTTAAATGATTTTATATAAGATTATATTTTGATATATAAAGCAATATTTCACACAAATAAATAATAAGGAGATTGCCTGTTAAATTATTAGAATTAAATTAAGAAGTAATATAAAACAACCAAACTAAAATTAAATAAAGATAAGTTTGAAATGGATTCAAACTGAAATTGAAATCTTGAATTGGAGAAGTATTTCAAAATATGATGATAATGGATGGTTTTAGATATAATAATCTTGGTTATTATCATAAGTGATTGTTGTGTTTAATAATAAGACGTATATTAAAGAGTAAGCAAAATGAAATATTCTAAAGAAGTAAACATTTAAGTAAAGTATGACTTATAAAATTGAAAATACCTAAATTGTGGAATTTTAAATCTAGGTCCATAGATTTGAAAAAAATTGTTTCAAAGTGTTAAAAGAATAAATCAGTATTATTTGAATAAAGGAGGCTTGTTGCAAACAATGGGTTGTTTGAAATTTTATTTGAATTTGAAACCAAAGGGTGGTTTAAAATTTAAGGATTACTTAGTGGGCAAAGAAAATAATATATATATATGAGGAATATACATAAATCAAAAATAGTTTGAATAAACTCTAAATGTAGGGTTTGAAATTTGGAATAGGATGTGATACCCAAAGTGATAAGTTTTTGAACTTAATAAGTGGGAAGATTATTAATGTGAAGTTTAAAAATTGAATGGGAAATTCAAATTGAGTAAGGTTGATTGGATTAAGTAAATTGAGTTTAACTTTGGAGAAGTTAAATAGGTTTGAATGAACAATTTGAATTGGGAGTTTCTGTGATCTCAAATGGGTTTGAGATTTGGAAATTAAATGGGTGTTTGGATAAATTTGGATGTTTATTTATCCTGATATCATTCCATTATTATAAATAATATATGAACCTGAGAATTGGTTTTAAAATTTGATAATAAATTAAAATCTGAAGATTTAATTGTTTTTGAGTTTTGAAATATGTTAAATAAAGATAATTTAAAAATGGAATTTTGAGAATTTGACTCAAAATTAAATTGTTTAAAGATTTGGGTTATTGATGTAAAAATAAAAGTTAATTTGGTTTAAAAAGTTAAACCAACCTTCGAGAATTTAACTCGAATTTATATAATTCGAGATGTTTTAAAATTGAAATTGAAATTGAATTAGTTCAAATTGAATCTGATTTGAATTAATTGGATTTGAGATTGAAGGTGTATAAGTTTAAAAATTTAAATGGGAATTTTGGATTGGATTAAATTGAAATGATTTGAAATTGAAGTGGGTTCAATCGATAATAGTCTAAAATTGATTGGTATAATTTGAAATTATGATTAAAGTTAAACAGGTTTAAAATCAAATGGAATTTGATTTAGATTGAGAAAGAAATCAGGATTGGTCCAACTTGAAGTGGGGTTAAATCAATTTCAATGGAAATTGAGGATTATTTAAATTGGAATTGGGTCAACTTAAATGGAAGTGGAAATTTAAATTGGATTGTTGGGGAAGCGAACAGTTTTGAATCTGGACTATTTTAATATAAACTTATTTTTCCAAGCTATTTAATGCATACAACCTTTCTTATTAAACCCAAAATTATTTTATACTTATTTTATAACTACTTTTGGAGTTATTTGACTATTTTGTAACTGTTTATAAGCTAATTACTGTTTTTCAACTGTTTTCTAAAACTAATTACTATTTTTCAACTATTTCACAAATTAATTACTATTTTACAACTATTTTGCAATTATCTAAAATTTCTATAATTATTTAGCTATTCTCCAATTATTTTACAATTAGTTAACTGTTTTACAGCTATTTTACGAACTAAAAATTATTTTTCAGCTACTTATCTATTTTTAAATTTTTTCAAGCTATTTTCTAAATATACACTGGTCGGAGTTCAAACTGTTATTGATTAAATACCCAACTGAGATAAGAATTGAAGTGATAATCCAAATGAGGATTAAGGAAAACGGAAATAAGAGAATAAAATCGAAGTGAGAATGAATAGAAAGGAAATTGATTTTGGCTAATAATTAATGAAGTTAAATACGTAGGATGTACGTATATTGTTCTATTCGCATAATGATTTGATCCAGATTCGAGCACAGAATTTCGAGATAGTTTATCGATCCGAGTCAGGATTTTTCACTCGATTTTCGACGGTGAACCTGGATATGGATTGTTGATTGGTTCTGGATGTTCTCTATCATAGTTATAGCTATGCAAGGAGAATGACGGTTTCCGATCAAGAAACCAGATCTGAGTCCGCACTAGGAAGTCGGGTGGACGATACTAGTTCGGAAGTGAAATTGTGTGATCGAGTGAGTGATCAGATTGATATTGCGTACAGATGATATGTGGACATCGTACGGGTTTGAATGAAATTGGTATTGGAAATTTATGGATAAGAACTGTAAAATCACTACGCCATAGATTGCATACTGCAACACCGAAGAAGTGATGCAGGATGTGCCAAAAAATGTTGCTGAAGGCTAAAAAAGGGCAAAGGCAACACTTTCTCGGTGTTGCATTTTGCCGCGTTGCCGCAGACCTCAAAGGCAACATTTTGACTATCTAAGGCAACATAAGAAATATTGTTGCAATAGAATCCTATTTGGGTCTATAGCAACATCCATAGGTGCATGTAGCAACATTCAAAAATGTTGCTATAGATATTAATTTTCTGAATTTGTGGGGCCCACAATGTAGAGCATATTTGATTTTTTAATAGAAATAAATATTTATTTAATAAAATGCTATTGCACAGAATTTGATATTTAAACAGTAATTTATTTAAATAAATATTTTATTTCAACATTTGAAATAGTACAAATTCCTGACTCCACTATTTTACAATTCAATGATATATAACACTGATATTCACATATACAGATATTCCTCACTACATCACTCAGTTCACTCATTACATATGCAGTTTCAATTTATACAGACACCGACAAATATATGCCGAGCCGAAGGCGAGCCGAGTGCCGAGCCGAAGGCGAGCCGAAAAGCGGGTCCGGGCGCAGCGCCGGCGGGGGTCCGGGGCACCGCAGTCCCGGCGGGGATCGACCTTCTTTGAAACGAAAAGTGGGCACCGCCCGATTCATCCGATTTCGGAAGATCGAGCCTTCTTTGAAACGACGTAAAATGATGCACAAATGAAGATCGAGCCTTCTTTGAAACCACCCTTCACCATATTACAACTTTCCCAAACTTCCCAAATTTCACCAACCTTCAATACTCTATAAACAGCAGAACACTCACCAAACTTAGCTGTAATAATCATCAAGCAAATAATTGTAAGTAAATCCGCAAATAATTTCAACCAACAACACCATCACTCCATCAATAACAGAAGTTTCAAAAGAATGAGGTGTGTACACACCTACATTTGTTGGCAACGATGTGAATAGCAAGGTCCATTTGTTAGAGGCCAAGGAAAGCAGCTGTCCAGTATAAATCAGAATTATCAGTAGCACTAATAGAGGCATATTGTCGAACATCTTGAGCCCGCTCACAACCCAAACCGACTTCTGCAGAAATCTGTGCATCAAAACTTATAACCATGGCATAGTTAATATTAAAAACAAAATCACATATAGTAAACTTCAGTATTTCAATCATTCGACGCATACACAGAGATGAACAACACTTAAGATTGCAGAATTGCTTTGTTCTTATCTAAAACTATCTAAATTGAGGCGAAGGGCATGGAATATCATTGGAAAAACCAAAACCAGATGAATTGCATAGCATACTCTAACCATGTCGCTTATAAGGTACGAATATGGGATACCAAGGTCGGTATCGTAATTTGCCAATACGTCCTGAAGGGTCGATTCGCCAAAGAGGAGGAAGCAGAAGAAGCTCGTGGCCATGTAAACGATACAACATAGAGCTATAGAAGTTTGCGATATCGGTCTTATTTGGGATGAATCCTCGAGTTCGTTGTTTATGCTGTGCACTGCATAAACATCGATTAATGGTTAATAGTGTTTTTAATCAAGAAATTAAAGTATCGATTTTAAAGTATGCTTTACCATTGAAATTGCAGCTATATGCATTGACAAGAACAGGAAAAGCTGTAAACAAGTTAAAGAAAGAAGACGCATCGATTGTTTTAGGAAACAGTCGCGGCATGTTGGCAAGCAGCAGCGAAATTAGGGTGAGAACAAAATGGGAACGAAAATATGATTTGGAAATTAGGGATTTGGAAATTGGGGATTTGGAAATTGAGGGTGAGAACGAAATGGAACGAAATGGTATGAAAAGTAAAGCGGGAAAACGAAATTTCTGGGCAAATTGCAGTGGTGATCCATTTTAACAACCAGATTAAATGTAGGCCGTTGGATCATATTCACGCGGATTGCTAATTTTATTAATTTTTTAATTTGAAAACATCTATAGCTACTGCAACATCTTGTTGATGCCTATGCTAACACCTTGAAGCGAGTGTTGTAATAGACAAAAATCAGCATACCTATCGTTACATTATAGCTAGCAACACCATGTAATTTCGTTGCAGTAGGCCATCTATGGCGTAGTGAATGGTTTTTGAAAAGAAAAGTATATTTTGTGAAATATATGATGAAGTAAAATGGAAATTGAATATTTCTATGTTAAAATTTTGCCTTATGGAAGTAAGTAATTTGGTAAGTGACTTTATAGAGTAATCAAATTTGAAATTTGATTTGGAATAAACAAAGTTATATTTCTTTGTTACATAAGATAAAACTCCCCTGGTTGAATCCATTGCCAGAAGAAAAAAGGTTTTTGAAAGTTTTTGAAGTATACAAAGGGAACTTATATAAGTATAAAGTGATTTAAAGATTTCCCCAGAAAATTATATATATGTATATATATATATATAAGATTTTATGGAAATGGTTTTGAGAAAAGGTTTTGGGAACCTTTGGATTTGAAAAAGGCTTTTGATTTTCGAGGAAAATCAAATTTGAAAGTTTGGAAAGCCTAATTTGAGAATTATCGATTTTGGGAATCGATTTTGTGTAAAGGCATTTATATGAGATTCATACTAGGTGTATGATTTGGAAAATACTATCTGTGTATAGTATAAAGTGTTTTGAAGTGGCTCTGGGGAAAAAGGCGCTCCCTTGAATGAACTTCTCAGGAGTGCCACAGGGTGGTACTGCCTTGAGCCTCTAAAGGGAGATGTTCTAAAGTTGATCCTGTGAGGAGTCTGGACAAAACTAGTTCCTGAGGATTATTGTGTAGCGAAAGTCGAGGGGCTGGTGCCTACAGAGGCATTTGGGTTATGCTGTGACGATAGTGTAACTCGATGTCACTGCGATCTACTACAGACCATAGCGAAAGTCGTGTGTGCCGCTGAGAGCCAACAGTCTACATTTGATTTTATATCGGTAGACTGCGACACTATGGTAACATAGCGAAAGTCGTATGTGCCGCTGAGAGCCAACAGTCTACGTTTGATTTTATATCGGTAGACTACGACACTATGGTAACATAGCGAAAGTCGTGTGTGCCGCTGAGAGCCAACGGTCTGCGTTTGATTTTACATCGGTAGACTACGACCTATGTAAGAGTGGAGAAGTTTCATTTTGACAGCGAAAATCGTGTGTGCCGCTGAGAGCCAACAGTTACATGGACTTTTGCTGCGACGGCAACGTAACCCTAGAATGTAACTGCGATCTGTTGTTGGTTCCATGGCGTAATCGAGAGGCCGCGGAGAGCCTAAAGTTACATGGACTTTTGCTGTGATGGCAACGTAACCCAGGATATAACTGTGACCATGGATGAGGGTGATGATTTCCAGAGCATTCTCACCAAAGATATTTCCTCTATTTTCAAAAACAGTTTTCTAAATTTTCAATAAAATTATTTTCCCAAGTATTTTCACTAGATGTTGGAAACGGGTTGGCCAAGCACTTATAGATTTTTAGTCGTACGCCTGATCAACGTATGACCGAATTTCTGTGAGGACAAGGATGGACTTGTCAAAACATCGAGTTATACAAGTATTTTATAAAAACTATTTTAGAAATATTATATAGATTTTTAAAGTAGTTTAAAAGTGATCAAAGAAAACTTATATGATTTTAAGCATTTTAATAAGTCTGGCTTCGTTCCTTTTCGAGAACGAAAAGATTCAAAGGGGGGAGGAATGTAACAACCCTGGATTTTGGTCCTATTATTTTAATAAATATTTAATCTAATTAAATAAAAAAATGAACTTATCATTTTAAAATGAATATGACTTTTGAAATATGGCCATTTATTGGTATGGATTTGTATTTTTGAGAGGAAAATTTGATTTGGGAATTTAACATAAAATCTCTTGATAATATTTATAATAAAATTTGTTTTGTATAATTAAATTAAAATGCTTACCTTGTTAACAGCTAATGTTCGAAATAAAATCAAAGTCTATCAATATAAAATATCGGTATTAAATATAAGTAAGTAAACTTATGAATATAATTTAAATATCAATAGTTAAAATACAAATAGAAATAAATATGAAAATAAGTATAAATGTAAGTAAAACTTATGAATCTAATTTAAACATTGATAGTTAACATACAAATAGAATTAAAATGAATAAGCAAGCATACATCATAAGCTGCAAATTTGAAAGCATAAAATAAGACAAACATTTGTATATTAAGCAAGAAAATGATGAAACAAATTATCTTCATATACACACAAGACTAAATATCTACCTGCAAAGTGATAGTTAACAAAACAAATGATTTTATGTAAGATATCTTCACATACAAGCCATGCCTACCTGCAAAGTCTACATTACATACAAAATATCTTTGTACAAACTATACATATCAGCCAATATTAATTATGTGTAAACTAATATGAGGACATGCATTAAATTAGCACAACATTTTGTCAATTCAATTGTAAGAAAATCCTTTCAGCCGAAATAAGCAAAGATCATTTCAATTTACAGTAATTTAAATAAAAATCTTGTCTGAACATAACAAGTAAACCTTGTACCAGTTAAACCTATACTGTTCAAAGTCTTGTCTATTTATACAACATATTATTTTGTTCGTTTACAACATATCACTAATTTCACACGTCAATTTAAGAGAATTAATTAGTTTAAGTTAATTGAGGATAAGCTTGGAATTGATTAAGGATTAGTTACTTAATGAGATTAATCAAGTGAATTACTCGGTGTAAGTAGTTAGTGTAAAATTTCGAAATGTAATTAATTTAAGAGGGAAATTACTTTATGGAAGTAATGAAGAGAAGTAATTAAGGATTTATTACTTGGAGAATTAATTTAAGGATAATCAATTAATTTATGTAAATAATTAACTTTAATTAATTTATGAGATTAATTAATGGATAATAAATGAAATGATAAATGAAGGGGTAGATACTTAATGAAGTAACTAGAGGTAAATTAATAAAGTAATTCAAGGATTATGAATGTGAATGGTGAAATAATTAATCTATGTGATTAATTAAAGATTAATAATTTTAATGTAATTAAAGAATAATTAATCATAGAGGATTAACTAAGATGAATGATTATGGGATGGTTAATCAATTGGGTTGTAATAAATCAATAAGCATGACTTAAAAGTAATTGATTTAATTCAATCATGGTTAATTAGATTTACTCGAGATGGTATGGTTGGTATATCTTGCTTATGTTTGATTAAGTGATTATTTAAATGCCCTGAATTGATTGATACCCCTAATATGAAATGGTTTGTGATATGGTGTGTTTGGGTGGGCAATGATAATGTGTTTATTTATCAATGAGGAATTGCTAAGTAAAAGGTGACATCTTTTATTTAAAGTTGGATTGCATTTCATTTGAGTAATATATGTTAAGATGAACTGAATTCGAAGGGACCGGAGTCGGGTATTAGGATACCCGAAACCACTTCGATTCTATTTAAACTTGTTATGTGGAATCAATAGGGTGTAATGAAATGATTTAAGCGAATTGGACTATTTCATCTAGATTTTGATACTTAGAAATTGACGTGTGAAATTAGTGATGCCTATTTCGAAGTGTGAATTTGTAATTGATATAAGTTACCCCGGGTTTATATAAGTTGTTTGCTTTGGTATTCCATGTTAGTTGGATTTACTCACGCTGGTTTCCAGCCTGACCCGGGTGTTACTTGGTGTAATGCTCGGGTCAGACCGAGTATTACAGATTTCCAAGTTAGGACGTTCTGGAGCTCAGGAGACGAGCTGGATGGCATGAACATATGGAGTGATTCCGCTATGATATATTACAGTTTATCTGAGACATGTTGATTTTAACTGTCCAGTGTAGGTATAAATGTTGTAACTCTGATGTAATTGATATAAATTAACAGATATAGTATTCTTTTGTATAACTGTTATTATTTGATATTATATTTCATGCGCTGCGAATGTGAGATTCTGTGACTTGTTTTCTGTTTCTTCTTCTATCTCTTTTCTTCTTTTCCTAACTATCTGGAATTTTCGGGATCGGAAAATTCTGGGTCGTTACAAAGACATGGGAACTTGTTCCATTACCAAAAGATGAAAACATCATAGGATGTAAATGGACATACAGACTAAAGAAAGATGCAAATTGTTCAATTTCTAAATTCACAACAGAATGGTTTTGATTTTAGTGAAACTTTTTCACCTGTTGTGAAACCAACATCAATCAAGATAATTTTTACAATTGCCTTGCATAGAAATTGGATCATAAGGCAACTTGATGTGAATAATGCACTTTTGAATGGTGTTTTACAGGAAGAAGTTTATATGGAGCAACCACTTGGATTCAGAAAAGACAATTCTCAGCAACTTGTATGTAGGTTAAAAAAGGCAATTTATGGACTAAAACAAGCACGAAGGGTCTGGTTTGATAAGCTCAAATCAACCTTGGTTAAAATGGGTTACTCGTCAACCAAATCAGACAACTCAATATTTACAAAGTTTGATAATAATGATACTACATATATATTGATATATGTTGATGATATACTTATTACAGGAAGCAATCAGATGGAAATCAGCAATACAATCAAACAGCTAAATGAAGCATTCTCTATTAGGGATCTTGGAAATTTAAACTACTTCCTAGGAATTGAGGTCAACGGAGAATCAACTTCAACATTGCATTTAAGTCAAAGAAAATACATTACAGAGATTCTTATGAGAGCCAAAATGGAAAATTCAAATCCTCTACCTACACCCATGATCAGTAACCTACATCTATCAAAAGACAAAGGGGAACCAATCACAAACATCAAAAAATACAGAAGTATAGTGGGAGCTCTATAATATGCAACCATCACAAGACCAGAAATTTCATTCAGTGTAAACAAAGCAAGTCAATTTATGCAAAACCCACTTGATCAACACTGGAAGGCTGTGAAATGAATGCTGAGATATTTAAATGGCACTCTAAATCATGGTTTAACTCTACAATCAAGCAAGACTCTAAATATCACAGCATATGCAGATGCAGACTGGGCAACAGACTTGGATAACCGAAAATCTACAGCAGGCTATTGTATCTATTTGGGTCAGAATCCAATTTCATTTTGTTAAAAAAAAAACAATCAACCATTTCTAGATCTAGTACCAAAGCAGAATATAGGAGTGTAGCAAGTGCCACAGCAGAGATTATTTGGATTAAATCTCTAATGATTGAACTAAAAATAAAAGTTCATAATAAGGCTACGATCTGGTGTGATAACATGAGTACAATAGCTCTAACAGCCAACCCAGTATTACATTCAAGGACTAAACACATGGAACTTGATATATATTTTGTCAGAGAAGAAGTAATAAAAGGAAATATCGTTGTAAATCACGTACCGACATCTTACCAGATCGCGGATATTCTTACAAAGCCTCTGTCAAAGATAAACTTTCTTCGACTAAAGAAGGATCTAAAGGTCACTGAACTCAGCAACGACCTTCCAGATACCCAGAAAGCTCAAGCTCAAAGAAATCAAAGTCAATCTAAAAGCTTTCGAAGCTAGCCATGTCTATTGAGTCTCTTCGGTAATTTATCACCTTATCGAAGCATCACAACTACAAAACTAGATCAAAGACCTAATTTTGCAGTTAGAGCTTCTATACTTCATCTCGCATGGGAATCGAAAGCATCAATCTGAGGTCTTTCTCTCAATTTCTCTCAGGATCATATATAATCATCTAAAGTTTGCTTTTTTATCATTAATTTGAAGAGATTCAAGAATTTTGAAGAGCAGCCACTACAACAAAACAGGCTTTTTACAACGGGCAATGCCCGTTGTAATATGTGTTCCACAACGGGAAGCCGACCGTTGTAATAGGCGATGTTGTAATAGGTTGACCATATTTTACAACAGACAATGCCCGTTGTAATAAATCTTTTTACAACGGGCAGTGCCCGTTGTAACACACCTTTTTACAACGGGCAATGCCCGTTGTAATACATGATATTGCAACTGTTTTTGCCCATTTTTAAAAAGATTCAAATGAGAAAAAAAATAAAACTACTACAATGCACGTGTAAATTTTAAACTAATTTGAATTGAAATAAAATTATTATACTAATGACAACCATATTATTCATATTTACTAAAAATAGCAAAAGAAATTTATATTTCAAAATAACAAAAAGATTCATCTATTCACATCATTCATAAAATTTTACATAGCTACAAAACATCGAATACAACCCTAAACTAATATAACACGTAGTACATACAAATAATAACACAAGATTTAAAATTTAGACCGAACGACATTGAAGCAAACTTTGAACCATAATATTTTAGTTAATCAGAACTCATATAACACCTTTTTTCTTCAAAAATTCCTTTGCTTCTACTATGTCCTGCAATACATACAAAGATAATGTAAATTACATACATATATGTGTGTATGCGTGTGTATGTATAAGTATATATACAATGCATCAGGAACTTGGAAAGCAATACTGATCTACAGTACATATATATTTTTAATTTTAATTGATATTTTAAACTTGGACAAAATGAATGATTAAAAAAATATATTTTAAACTTATACTTCTATTATATAAGCATAGTTTGTTTAGATCTCAAAGTCTAATAGGAATCAGAGAGGAAGAATTTGAAGTTTTAACCAGGTTTTGAAACCTGGAAACAAACAGAGGAAATATGTTTGTCTAACAGACATGCACAGACCATTCTTGTGTGTTAATATACATGCAGGAATTATATTGCAACATATCATTAAAAAAAATTCATCACAACATCAAGTTTAGCTTAGATTTAAATAATTTACTCACCTTTTTCCTGAAGACAGAAAGTTCCTGACAGTTTTTCAAAAGAAGGTGAAGGCATGTAACTTTTCTTCTCTTCCTATTTTAATTTTGGAGTTTAGATCTGCAAATTATAAACACAGATCTTTGTTTACTCTTTGTTATGTTCATTTACTTAATTCATTAATAATATAGTATTTTTAAATTACTTACAGTTGAATGTATATAATAGAGAAGCCTTTTTATTTTTTCTGCAACTTGAAAACTAGAAGTAGATCAAAGCTTTGATCTTGATTTTTCTTGCAAATAATTGATTCAATTACTCAGATTCTTACTTTACTACTTCAATATTGTTAAGAAAACTTCGAATTCAAATTAAAAGAAAAGATTCACTTGCCTTAAAATTATTTCCAGAAATACTTTGCACTGCTCTGGCAAACCTGAAGCACTTGTTTTTATAAATCAGCAGTTTTGAACTTTTTTTTTGTTAAGAACTTGGGTTTGAAATCATAAATCCATTAAACTATATAAAGTTTTAAAACCTACCTGAGAGATGAAATCATAAACTATAGCTTGAAGCTTTAAGATGAATTTCAGATTTCAACTTTTGAATTGAAGAGAGTAGGTAGTTTTTTTCTTCCTTTTACTGATTTTTTACTTTTCTTGAGTGTTAGAGTTTTGAGATTGCTAAATCTTTTAGTTACTGAACTTCACAGATTTGGTAGCTTAATAAATTTGAATTTGGAAGCTGAAAAGGTTTTCTGAAAATTTTAATTTGATTATTTTATTAAAGTAATGATGTTTCATGCCATTTGTTAAAATATCAATTATATTGCAGCAATCGCCTCTGCAACTGGTTCAGTGAGATTAGAAACTAGAAATGCAATACTCGAATTCTAACTGTTATAAATGGTGTATCAAAATGCATAACACTGTATGTTTACAGACTTGTAATTTCGTTTCTTTTTATCAAGTACCAAAAATACAGAACAAATTTTGTAAATCCCAAAAGGGATATAAACTGATCACATGATATATATTTTAGATAATTCCGAAAACAAATTATAGCCGTTGTTGGCTACTCAATCCTTGCACCTTTGATTGTCATGTCAATGTTTTGGCAATATTAACTGAGCTTTGGATCAGTCTTAGTATATTTTAGTCCTAGAAATAGATGAACTGAAATTGATGAATGAGGACTTACGTACATAAAGGGCAGTATTGACTCCTGCAGTATATCCACTCTGTAGCTTAATCCATGCTCCAAAATATCCATTTCGATATGGCCTAATCGATTTGAATCCACTCCCTGAACATATCAAACACATTGCATGATATCCAGTACATGATAAAATAAAAATAAACGAAAGACAGTATTGATCGAAATTGAAATGCAAACCATACGAGTTAAGACAAGCAAAGTTTGTTTTCTGCGTGCAGTGGGAATGATTGACAAATTGTAGATCTAGTGAGCCTACTATAACGAATCTTTTGAGACAAAATATATGCAGATATTATTTCATAAAGTATGCTATTATATGCTAGTTCACAAAGTATAGCATCATATATAGTATGCGCAGTTGTGCACCATAGGCATATACATGAAATGTTGCATAAACACTCATATATTAATCCAATAAGACTGAAACAACAAAAAGATATATACTACACAGAGATAACTTGGATAAGAAAACGCACTCCATAACTGCTAGGATCGACGTGCGCCTGTAAACGTGATGTTATTCAGTTTCCTGATGATAAACAAAATCAAATAAACAAGAATCGTTAAGAATATAAGAAGAATTGCTTATTGCATATTCAAATGTATATAGAAAGAACAATATCCTCCATTAAAGCAAAGCGAACATATATAGAAAAAAAAGATGTTAGGTTGTATAAAATGATTGGACTTACTTTTTTGCTTGGCATGATACTTCTCTATAATGGTGAACCAGTTCCACTGGAAGCACAATCCCAAAAAGCGCATGAAACCAGCACCAAGCACTTCAGCGATAGCAAAATTGAAAGCAAAATTGAAAGCAAAATTGATTGGACTTACTTTTTTGCTTGGCATGATACTTCTCTATATGGTTTGCTTACTCTCTCCTCCATCCTTCCTCAACCAAAGAACTACATATCTAAACAAAAAAATTGAAAGCAAAATTGTGTCCTTGCCTTTGTTGATCGGAACATGAACTAAATCGAAAGCCGTCGAACTCCTTCATCCTCAAGATTCAATCGCGACATCTCCTCCGACAACAATCTCCAAACCATTTCATCGTTCTTCCACCACCAGAAACCCTTAAACTTAATTCACGAACCCAAGCAAGTCGCGATTCCCCAATCGAACTGCAATCGCCTCATCACCCACGTGGATTTTGATTTTGTTTTGAGTATCTGAAATTCGTGAATTTATATTTGGTCAGGATTTGCGAACTTGGATTAAGGAATTTGGTTTGAAAACATATGAATTCGTATTTGCATCTGTGTGAGTTCTCTGATTGGGTGATGTGGTAGATGTTGATGGGGGAATGGGAGGAAAGGGGAACGGAGGGAAGGAAGAGGGAGGCGACTAGGGTTTTGGAGCAGATCTGGTGGAGGAGGGAGAGATTAGGAGGACCAGCTTAGGATTTGGGAATTAGGGGTTGTGAGGAAGAAAGATCGGTAATAAATAAATAAAACGAACGAAATTTCGCAAAAAAATTTGGTTTGGACCGTTGTAAAATTGTTATATATTACAACGGGCATTTTAGGTGAAGTTGTAAAACTAACATTTATTACAACGGGCATTCAAGGACCGTTGTAATAGCACTCTATTACAACGGGCTATCATCGCCCGTTGTAAAAAGGACGTTGTATAGGTCGTCTATTACAACGGGCCTGAATGGACCGTTGTAATAGCCTTCTACTACAACGGGCAGCCAATGCACGTTGTAAAAAGGGCGTTGTAATATGGTATTTTTGTTATAGTGAGCGGCTTTGAAGAATAATCGCAAACCCTAACCCTAATCGGGTTTGAGGGGGGGAGGTATGAAGAGTTATGAAAGAATGTCGGTTACCAGTATACGTTTATCTATTATAACTGGGTATCGGGTATAATTACCCGCCTCTTCTTTATGCTGTAACAAAGTCAGCCCAATGGGCCTCATATATTTGTATAAATACAGTGCCGTGTAACTGAGTTCTATATCAATTACATCAATAAAGAAAAGCAATTCATTTTTACAATTCAAATACATTTCATCAGTTTTCTCAACTCTTCCACTTTTTGAGACCTACACACCTAAATTGCGACATTAAGGTTTATGATTACATTATTAGTGTTTCCTTTGATTTTTGGGTTGTATATCTTATTTTTAGAGCAACTAATATATTGTTTTTAGTTACTAACACCCTGTTCACTACAACCCATTTTGATCAACAATATATTTATAATTTTGTTTTCTTTATTGGCAGTGTATTACTGAGTGAAAAAATGTTAAGGATTGGATTAATAATTCTGGCAAGTGAAAAATGATAGAAAAAAAATAAGAAGTAAAAACCTGGGAATGAGTAAAATATTGAGGTATACAACAAATTTTTATGTTTGGTTGTGTTTCGAAATATGAGAAAAATGTATACCTGAACAATGTGAAGTCCAACACGCTTGCCTGCCTGAATACTACAGAAACTATTATTAAAAAAATCTATCAAAATATTCTTGTAGTGATAAAAAATCAGAAAAAATACTAGTTTTAAATATAGCCCTACATTCATGCAATGTTTTTTGTAAGCAAAGTCAACACTTAAAGGGTATAGAGTGTCATTAAAGTCTATAAGCAAAATCTACAAATTGAAAAATGAAGCCTAGTTGTGCTAACGATCTTACTAGTAAATAAATTTTAATATGAGACCAAAATAAAATACTTATTAAAGCTACGAGACAATCAATCTTGGAGCCCTTATCTTGTTTTTGATCCATCTTTATCAACTTAAATGTCAAAACTTGATTAATTATAGGGGTTTTGGACCAAAGGTCCCTATTTTCAAAGCTCATGCACAAAAAGTCCCTACTCATAAACACATGTAAATTAGGTCCCTATTTTATTATTTTTTACCAAACTGTCCTCTTTTAGAAAATCGACTTAGCATTTCTTTTCAGGGGCAAAAGAGGTATAAATTAGCCCAAATCTAAAAATAGGGACCAAATTTTCATAACTTATTCGTGAGGGACTTTTCTTACATCATCTTTCAATTCCAGGGACTTGACAGCGATTCCTTGTTAATTATAAGTCATATACAAGAGAGCTGACACTGCAGACATGGCCTTAGAAATAGTCTATTATCTGCATGCAACAACGTAATGATTAGTTGCACTTCAGTTTTTCGCTTGAGTTCAGTAAAACTATAAACTTAATACCAAACCTTTAGAAACTATTAACATATTTACTTAAATTGCGGATCAAATTTATTCAATTCTAAATAAATTAAGAATAAATGAGCCTTTGTTTTCTTATATAAGAATTAAGAAGATAAAGAAAGGGGGAAGAAAGGATAGAAGTTATTGGGTTTAAAATTTTAAATAACCGAGTCTTTAACAGATATAACATGTAAGGTTATCATAGAAACTATTAACACTGAGATGCTTGGGTTTTTATTTATTTATTTATTTTTGAGCTTTTAACCCTAACTAACCATATACCATTATCATTAACTTTGATGGTAGGCAAGTTACGTATGGAACGCCATTTTATAATTTCACAATTGGTTGCTACCAATTCCAAATATTTTTTTGGTTTTAGTAAGTAGTAAAATTTATAAATAGAATACTGTTCCTTGGCTACTTTTTGTTCGACTTTAAATAGATATAGGTTAACAAAGTTAAACACCTATTTACTGTCAGTTTGGAAGAAAAGGCGACTCTGTTCACTCAAGTACAATATGCAGGGTATTTTTAGAGTTTGTGGTAAATTTTTGATGAACTAGGAGAAGCTAAAGCAAGTAGTAGTAGATATCCTCACGTTCTTTAAAGGTTAAGCTAAAGCAAGTATTAGTATCATTACCTATTGTAATTTGAATATTAAGCAAGTAGTAGTATAATTATCTCTACATCACGTATTGTATTTTGAATATTAGAAACTTAGGTGTAATTTAGATCAATGCTAGTGTATTGTATATATTTCATTTTACTTCTTTCAATCTTGTCTAAATGCAGGATAGTATTTTGGTGAAGCTAACCACATTGTAGGAAAAGAATTTTGCTATTCATGGTGGTGATTTGGACAATATTATATTTTGCCTTGTTTATACTCTGAAAACACTCTATGTTGTATTATGCACATATATTTATTAATATTAATAAATATCATCCACTGACACCAGCTAATCAAGTATTTTTATATGTTTTACCCTATATGTGTTTTTATGATTCACTTGTATTTTTTCTATCATGTTGTAATTTATTACTTTTGTACATGCTCGGTTTCAGGGCAGGCTAGCTAGGCGACCGCCTAGGGCAACCCCCCGGTTGGGGGCAATGGGTGGAGGTGGTGGATAGTTGACATAATTTAGTGTTTTAAAGAATTACTTTATTTAATACTCTTGAAATGCTTGCTGGTGCGGTGGTTGTCTGCAGAGCTCTCATTACAAAGGTTGCAAGTTCGATTCCTCTTTTAACCACTATTTTGTGAACAAGGCGTCTCTCACATCCTTCCCCTCGTTTGAAACTGCATTGTCATATTTGCCCATCGTAGTGCCTGTGCAAATGCCACATTCATACATGTTGTTTTGCAGTGCATGCATGCTACTGATTGTTTCATTCTTTCTTGTGCACATACTTGCTTACATGGAGGAACCTTCTCTTTTATTGGTTTTAGAATCCAAACTAATAACCATTATTTACTTGGCAATGAGATAACATTAGTTGCCACTAATTCTTTCGATTCCTCAGGTTCTCTTATTTGGCTATTTCTCAGCCGCTAGCTGGTTAGTATTTGCTTTTTAATTTTCAGTTTTGTATGCAAAAATTCACCTAGCTTTTGAGTTGCATAGGGCAACTAAAATTTTTTCTACCTGCCTTCTCGCTTGCCTAGGGCAACCCAGATGCTAGAGCCGGTCCTCCTTTTATATATATGTGAAATGCCAAATAAAATGAAGGAGAAATGGAGTAAAAAAAATAAAAACATAGAGGGAAAAACATTAATTGCATTTGTGTAATATTATAATAACATATGCATAGCATTTTCTAAGTATGGTTAATATGCATGTTGAAAAAATGCAACTTTCAATAGCATAAAAAATGCCACAAAGGTTTTTTGAATAGCATTTTATTTTCCATACGCCAAGAAAATGGTGTAAGAGGTTTAATCTTTTTTAAAACGATTTATTTTCCATAGGGTTAAGAAAATTCTATAATGGTATAATCATCCTACAACATTTTATTTTCCGTACGCTAAAGGAACACAATAAAAGTATTAAATTTTTATAACGTTTCTTGTCAGCAGCGTGTTAAAAATGCTATAGAATGTTCTTTTTCTATAGCTTTTTTCTTTCTGCTAATAGATAATGGATCTATTATGCACATAATTAGACAACATTCTCTACAACACTATTAAAAGCTTTCATAGCGTTTCTCAAACGCTTCAAAAGTCTAGTTTGTTGTAGTAAGGTACGAATATATTTATTTGCCGTATAATTTTGCCTTTGCATGGGTGTTGAAGTGACAACATGTAATGATTTACGAATAAGTATACTTTATATTTCTTTGTCAATCCTAACTGGGTTAACCTGTATATTTTAGTTGGTAAAAACTTTACCAATTTCATTAGTTACAAAAATTTATTGAAGTACATTATTTAACTTTGCATAGCATGTGTTCTTACTATATTAGAAAGGTTAAATGTAATTATTTCATTTTCTAATAAGGAACCATGCATGTAGATTTTTATATTCCACAAAACCCTAAGAGAAATAAAGAAATCTTTTGATTTCTCTAGTGGGTGACATGACTTGCTTACCTTAGGATTCTGACGTTGAGTTTACTCAACAAATCATAGGCCTACAAACGATCGATAACTCTTTATCACTTATATCATACAAAACTCCTAACCATGGTCTTTGCCCTTATCTCGACCTTGACTAGGAGTATGCTCAACAATTCAAGAGAAATTATTCACTCTTACTTATCATTTCTTGACGGCTTAAGTACAATGCTTATACCTTGAGTTTCTCAAAAATTACATCTATATTTCATACCCTGTCTAGGCAATATATTAACACTACTAAAATAACAGCTCTAACTAGCACGTACGCATGTAATCTAAAAATATATAAATGACAGAGAGGAATTATATTAAAGGTTCATAATCTTTTAATATATTTTGTGTAACATAGATTTAAGGAATAATGTATTTTTTATGAAATACCCTTGTGATTCAAGTGTCGGACACATCTAAGATCACTAAATACATGTCATAAGTTCGTATTTATTCCAAAAATATAGTTGGGTTTCTTATAATTCCATGTGTATCATACTTATACATGTATAGCTATATAAATTTAAATTTCTTACAGCTATTATAATTTATAATATTTATATGTATCTTATTAATTAAATCATATATAATTAATTTTAATTAAATTAAAATTTGTTTAAAATTTTAGAATTTTTTTGTCTTAAACGATTTAAAAAGAATATTCAACTATAATCATTATCGTTTTAAATATATCATATATATATTAGTAAATTAACCATTTAACTAATTAATTATTTAATTAAACATTTTGATCAAATATTTAATAAACATCAAAATTTTATTTAGTTTAATTTCGCAAAATAATTTTGAGAAAATCAAAACATTTTAAATTATTGAACTATAACCTTTATAGTTATACGAGTACATATGCACGCTCAGGTGGGCTTGCATTTAATCACAATGTGCATGCATTTTTAGTTGTACCCGTGGAAGTAGATTTGATAGTAGCATCCCCATATTTGAATTTTGCTTAGGCAGAAGCAACTATTTTTTTTATTCAGACTGCAATAACTTCTTCATACTAACTCGAAATCAGGCGAGACTTCGACCAATGAACTCTCATCTAAATTACAGACAATAAGGAACAATCGGATACTTCATTTAGCGAACGTATACCGTAGTTCTCCATGGTGACTAAGAGACTAATAGTTATACTTAGAAAATAATAGGCTACATCCCCGTATTTGAACTTCGTCTAGGCAGAAGCCGCTATTTTTTTGTTCATACTGCAATAAATTCTTCGTACTAACTTTGTATCAGGCGAAACTACGACCGATGAACTCCCACCTAAATTACAAACAATATAGAACACTCGGTTACTTCAGCTTATGAACGTATACCGTAGTTCTCCAAGGTGATTAACAGTTGTACTTAGAAAATAACAGGTCATATCCCCACTTCAACGCTTACTATAGTTCTCCATGGTGACTAATAGTTGTACTTAGAAAATAACAGGCTACATCCTCATATTTGAACTCCGCCTAGGCAGAAGCCGCTATTTTTTTTTCTTCAGACCGCAATAACTTCTTCATACTAACTCGGAATCAGACAAAATTTCGACCGATGAAATCCCACCTAAATTACGGACAATATGGTACACTCAAATTCTTCATCTAGTGAACGTATACCGTAGTTCTCCATGGTGACTAATAGTTGTACTTAGAAAATAACAGGCTACAACCCCGTATTTGAGCTCCGCCTAGGCTAGAGCCGCTATTTTTCTTCTTCTTTATACTGCAATAACTTCTTCATACTAACTCGGAATCGGACGAAACTACAACCGATGAACTCCCACCTAAATTACAGACAATATAGAACACTCGGATACTTCAATTTATGAACGTATACCATAGTTCTCCATGGTGATTAACAGTTGTACTTAGAAAATAACATGCTATATCCCCACTTCAACACTAACTGTAGTTTTCCATGGTGACTAATAGTTGTACATAGAAAATAACAGGCTACATCCTCATATTTGAACTCCGCCTAGGCAGAAGCCACTATTTTTTTCTTCAGACCGCAATAACTTCTTCATATTAACTCGGAATCAAGCAAAACTTTGACCGATGAACTCCCACCTAAATTATGGATAATATGGTACACTCAGATACTTCATCTTATGAACACACAATGTAGTTCTCCATGGGGACTGGTAGTTTACTTAAAAAATAACATGCTACCACATTCCCATATTTGAACTCCGCTAATGCAGAAGCCGTTATTTTTTTTGTTCAGACTGCAATAACTTCTTCATACTAATTCGCAATCCGGCGAGACTACGACCGATTAACTCCCACCTAACTACGGACAATATGGAACACTCGGATACTTCATCTTGTGAACGCATACTGTAGTTCTCCATAAGGACTGACAGTTGTACTTAGAAAATAACAGGCTACATCCCGTATTTGAATCCCGCCTAGTCAGAAGCCGCTATTTTTTTGTTCATACTGCAATAACTTCTTCATACAAACTCGAAATTGGACGAAACTTCGACCGATGAACTCCCACCTAAATTATGGACAATATGGTACACTCAGATACTTCATCTTATGAACGCACACGATAGTTCTTCATGGTGACTAATGGTTGTACTTAGAAAATAATAGGTTATATCCCCACTTCATGCTCACTGTAGTTCTCTATGGTGACTAATAGTTGTAATTAGAAAATAACAGGCTACATCCTCATATTTGAACTCCGCCTAGGCTAAAGCCGCTATTTGTTTCTTCAGACTGCAATAACTTCTTCATACTAACTCGGAATCAGGCAAGATTTCGACCGATTAACTCCCACATAAATTACGGACAATATGGCACACTCGGATACTTCATCTTGTGAACACATACTGTAGTTTTCCATGGTGATTAACAGTTGTACTTAGAAAATAACATGCTACATCCCCATATTTGAACTCTACCTAGGCAGAAGCCGCTATTTTTTTTCACACTGTAATATCTTCTTCATACTAACTCAGAATCGGATGAAACTTGATCGATGAACCCCCACCTAAATTACGAATAATATGGTACACTCGGATACTTCATCTTGTGAACGCACACTGTAGTTCTCTATGTTGACTAACAGTTGTACTTAAAAAATAACAGGCTATATCCCCACTTCAACGCTCACTGTAGTTCTCCATGGTGACTAATAGTTGTACTTTGAAAATAACAAGCTATATCCTCATATTTGAACTCCGCCTAGGTAGTAGCTGCTATTTTTTTTTCTTCAGACTGCAATAACTTCTTCATACTAACTCGGAATTAGGCAAAACTTTGACCGATGAACTCCCACCTAAATTACGGACAATATGGTACACTCAGATAATTCATCTTGTGAACGCACATTATAGTTCTCCATGGGGACTGATAGTTTACTTAGAAAATAACATGCTACCACATCCCCATATTTGAACTCCGCCTAGTGTAGAAGCCACTATTTTTTTTTGTTCAGACTGCAATAACTTCTCATACTAATTCGCAATCCGGCGAGAGTTAGACCGATTAACTCCCACCTAACTTACGGACAATATGGAACACTCGGATACTTCATCTTGTGAACACACACTGTAGTTCTTCATGGGGACTGACAATTGTACTTAGAAAAAAACATGCTACCACATCCCCATATTTGAACTCCGCCCAGTGCAGAAGCCGCTATTTTTTGTTTAGACTACAATAACTTCTTCATACTAACTCAGAATTAGGCAATACTTAGACCGATGAACTTCCACTTAAATTGCGGAAAATATGGTACACTTAGATACTTCATTTTATGAACGCACACTTTAGTTCTCCATCATGACTAACAGTTGTACTTAGAAAATAACAAGCCATTTCCCTACTTCATTGCTCACTGTAGTTCTCCATGGTGACTAATAGTTGTAGTTAGAAAATAACATGCTACATCCTCATATTTTAACTCCGCCTAAGTTGAAGCCGTTATTTTTTTTCTTCGGACTGCAATAACTTCTTCATACTAACTCGGAATTAGGCAAAACTTCGACCGATAAACTCCCCTTAAATTACGGACAATATGGTACACTTGGATACTTCATCTTGTGAACGCACACTGTTGTTCTCCATAGGGATTGACAGTTTACTTAGAAAATAACATGTTACCACATCCCCATATTTGAACTCCACCAAGTGCAGAAGCCACTTTTATTTTGTTTAGACTGCAATAACTTCTTCATACTAATTCGAAATCCAACGAAACTTCGACCGATTAAATCCCACCTAAATTACAGACAATATGGAACACTTGGATACTTCATCTTGTGCACACACTGTAGTTCTCCATAGAGACTGATAGTTGTACTTAGAAAATAACATGCTGCCACATCCCTATATTTGAACTCCGCTAGTGCAGAAGCCGCTATTTTGTTTGTTCAGACTGCAATAACTTCTTCATACTAACTCAGAATCTGGAAAAACTTCGACCGATGAACTCCCACCTAAATTACGGACAATATGTTACACTCGGATACTTCATCTTGTGAATGCACACTGTAGTTCTCTATGGTGACTAATTGTTGTACATAGAAAACAACAGGCTATATCCCCATATTTGAATACTATTTCTCTATGAGATGTAAAAGGTTATATTTGGAATTTCAAAAGGACACCGAATAAATCTATTCAATGAATTCTCTTTATTAGTAGTAAAGATATATATATATATATATATATATATTAGTATATATAATTTATCTGATTAGCATTTAGTTAATTATTTATCAAATAAATCATTTATTTCATTTAATTTTTTAATTAAATAATTTAACAAATTCGAAAATTTTATTTGATTTACCTTAAACTATTTAAGGTAAATTTTCAACTATAACCTTTATAGTTACACATATGTATTTATATCACTATATATATGTATCTTTTAATTAATTAGCTTTTATTAATTACTTATTTAATCAATCAAATTAATTGAATATTTATAAAATTAAAAAAAAATTAAATTAATTTCTCAAAATCATTTTGAAATTTTTTAATATTTGTGTATAATATTTGTATTATTACCTTTAATACATTAAACTTAACATTTAAATTTTAAATATATAAATTTTAAATTTTTTAATCTAAATTTGAAAATTAGCTCAAGGAGCAAAATAAATCCGGGCCTTACATTTGGACTAACCTTTTAGACGTAGTCCACCTATTAGGCTAGGCCAGTAACCAGGGAGTGAAGTATATTTTTTATTCAACACCATGACTAGACACTAATTCTAAACAACTTTCTGGTAGAAAAGTTTATTAACTACCCTAATGCTGTCTAATTAGATTGCATAGACCATATGGGCTCTTATACCATTAATGGATGATTCACAAAGTGTGAAATGGGTAAATTTCAAAAAAAAAAATCCCTAATTGGATCTTGGTGGGCCTATGTAGTCTAATATTCAACACTAGATCCATTGTAGTTGTTTTGATAAAATCATATTTTACTTGAATGTTTTACCCTATTTGATTAATCTTATTAATTAAACATATATAATGTGAATCAAATTAAATTTGAATGAATGTGGAAGGTACTGTTTATTTGGAGAAAGAAATCTTTTCAGTTCCTTTCTTTTAAAACTTTCCCTTTAATATTAGATCTAACAATTAGACAACATTCTTCCAAGTGTGGAAGACCATGTAATGTCTCATACATGAACAAAAACATCTAATATGTATTTATACATGCATTAATAAAATATTGGGTATGGCATGATGACATGACATATAATAACATAGTTAATATATACATGAGTTGATATTAGGATTTAAATCTACTATGTATATATATGCCATATATATATATTAATTGCCTCAATTTAATTATTTAGTGTAACAAATCTATGGATATAAAATATTTCTGTTATTCACATAATTGAAAATAGGTAATGTCGAAGGCTTCATTAAGGAACTATGCTGACCTTAAGATTCAAGGGCATCTCACACCAATGAAGTACAATAAGTTATGCCATAGATAGAGGACATCGTAAGTAAGCAATATTGAAGGATGAGTTATGTTGTAAGGGTTGTTATTGCCATAGTATTCAACGATGCTGGAAGGACAATATTGCCAGGCTACATCCTGATGTCGTAAGGAGAAACAATGGCGCCAGGCTACATCCTGATGCCGCAAGGATAAACAATGGCAACAAACTACATTCTGATGCTGCAAAATTGGTTATCATCAATAAAACATCTTATTGACGCCGCACTTTGTTGATGTCGCATATCATCAACGTTGAATAATGACAAAGACATGACATTGAAGCAATATTAAAAGTATGATACCATAACCCATCATTATAAGAGCAGTATAAAGGCCATCAATATTGCATGTCACAAGATACCAGCAAAAAGGCTGTATGGTTCGTCAAAGCAGAGATTAATGTCAAATAAATGTATACCGCCTCTTTTTAAAGTCGCCTCTTATCAATACCGCATCATATCGATGCCACGATCTACCAATATCACCTCTTCTCAATACCGCATCATATCAATACCACTTCTACATTGATATAATCTCTTGTCGCCACCTTTTATCAATGCCGCTCTATTTTGATGCCGCCTTTTATCAATGCCACCCGTTATCGATGCCGTTTGTTATCAATGCCACTTGTTATCAATGCAGCCTATTATTGATGGCGCTTGTTATCAATGCCGCCTGTTATCAATGCCGCTTGTTATTAATGTCGTTCATCACCAATGCCCCTTCCTGTAAATGTCATCTCTTAGTAATGCTGTATCTCTTTAGAATTAATAATTATCGCCGCCATGCCTTGGTGATATTGCTCTTCGTCAACCATTAAAAGATGCTGCAAGTTTTCAATGCGACATTGATAACAGTATCAATGTCCAAAAAAACAATCGAAACAAAAATGAGGCCGCAGTTTATAATACCGAATATTAATGAAGTTGAAGTATGAGGCCTGGCGCTATTAAGATGGCCGTTGATATTGCATGCTGAAGGGAAAGCAGCCATGTCGTACCCCTCTGCCCCTATAAATACAGACCTAGGGGAAAGGAGGAAGGGATGATCATTTCTTTTCTCTCCTCTCAAAATTAAACTATTACCCTAAATTGAATTGGGGAAAAAGTTAATTTGATTGTAATTATGATGAAATTATATGAACAAGGATTTGAATATGCCTATTACCTTGATTGACCACTTTTGACATTATTGGACATAGACATGTACACTACAAGAAAGTTTGTTATTAATAACGTCAATTGATAACGCATTATTCTAAAGCGTTATTGTTTAATTTGGATTATTTAGCTTTTTACCTATTTGTTCAGTTCACGCGCGTAACGCTTGGCCCCAAATACGAAACCCCTCCCAAAATTTTCATCTCCCTCTCAAAATACTTTATCGCTTCTCGTCTTCCTCACACCCATGACCTAAATAATAGTAACTAATTTTTGTTCGCTCATCTCACTCGCCACATCTCGCTCGACATCTCCAATCTTTGATCCAGCTCACCATCTCCGTTCTCTGATCCAGCTCTTCAGTAGTTCCGAAGTCGACCAAAATCTATGCTCAAGGAAATCATCGCCCTGATATATTTCTGTTAAATGAAAAGAAAAGAACATTGCCCTACTCAGCAAACAGTAAGTATACCAAATACATATCGATGGAATTACGTCCCCGTCAGTAACTCATGGCCAAAGAACGATTCTTTCCCTCCATATTTTATCCACCACGATTACTTTCTCGATTTTAGCAACCACATCTCCGTCAGTAACTCATGACCAAAGAACGATCTTTCCCTCCAAATTTTATTCACCACGATTTCTTCCCCATCAACTCATGATTCGAGCTCCGATAAATTCTACAAATCTGAATCAAACTGCTTCCAGATTATGCTGGATTGGCTGTGATTTCTGAGGTAATTCAATTTTTTTTATTACTGAAATTCATATCCTACGACAATTTTGTTGCTATTTGGGTTGATTATTAGATTCAGAATTGATTTTCTAAAAATTGATTTTTATGCGGTCAGTTATTAGTTGTATCTCTGTCTAGCTAATCCAAATTAGCAAAATGTTGAGCTAATTGCACAATGACAATAGGATTATATTGCCTTAGCTTTTATAATACACATAAATCAGTTCAATATGTTCATTCAACAGTGTAAGTTAATCTGAAAACTGCATTAAACGAAAAAAGTTATGATGGGTGACAGAATTTATCTCGAGTTTGTAAATAATTTAAGTTGTTTATGATAAGACTATTTGGTAGGTTTGGTTCATTTTTTTTATATCTCATATTGGCATTAGATTACAGTGATTAAACATAAGAATTTCTTTATGTATTAAATGTGTTTGATACATATTAAGCTGGTAACTGATGTGATTTGTGTTAGAATGAGTATTATCATGAACCTAATCGCGTACTACTTATGGATTAAAAAGTTTCAGTCATATATTGAGCTTTTAATTGAGAATGTTGTGGTTGATTTTTTTTCTTTTCTTTGTTCAGATTGTTTTTTTCTTCCTATTTATTTTAAAGGTAAGTGCAGATGAAAGCTTGTAGTTGAATTTTCCAAATTTGATAGTTTGTATATTATATTGTTTGTTGGAGGGTTATCTTTGTATTGTTTGTAGTTAGTTTTAGTTTTAACCTAATTCAAGTGGTCGCCAAGCAGAAGTAAATGGATGTAACTAAAGATTTGATGTTGGTTTACTCTTATCTATTTACTTCCTATGGTGACACACACACACAAACAACTATTATAATTCTGAAATTGCATTTTATTATTGTAATACCATACCTGCAGAGCTGCATTCAGTATGCAGTGAGAGGAGGAGGAAAGTGTGAGTAGAGACTATAGAGAGTAGCGACAAAACGCAGCAGGTTAGGATTGCTAAGACCTGGTTTCTAAATTTTAGCTGAAGTAAGAGCATTCATGCATGTGCATGCTCGTACACATGTTCGGCTTGCAATTCAAGTTATTGATTAATTCTCAATTGCATGAAGCTCTATACTTATGCAGTTATATAAATTAGAGCTTCTTACAACTTTAAAACCAGCATTTTCTATGTACGAACGCACCTTTTATGCCAACATATATGTATTTGTTTCCATTTTTAGTTGTTCCCTTAAGTTCCTTCAATATTGAAGTTCCCATCTGTATGGAAGACAAGAGCATCAAAAGTACTTTACTGTATAGCCTGCTTGTTTCCCTTATTGAACAAGTGAATAGCAATATCCCCAAATGAAAACTTCAATTAAGATATTGAATTTATAATTTAGCTATGGTCATAAGTGACTGTAACAGTTCACATCGCCATATAAATTTTTTTACAGGCTCAGTATCTCTACTTTAGGAAGAGTCCAATTCACATATACTAAATTTATTTTGAATTGAATTTAGGCATTAACATTTCCTTTCATCATTTCTCATGTATTTATTAAAATAAAATGTACTTGAGTTTCATATGATCTGAACTTGTTTGATGATGCCTTTGCTATTTATCAGCTAAAAAATTGTTTGCTAACCTTATTAATTTGTAGACGATTCATTTCTAATAGTAATTCAGTGCTTGAAATGAATGTATTTGTTCTCTCATTTATTGTTGTGTTATTATTACTTTAGCAGTTTGTTGATAATTATTGACAGACTAATCTTAATTGTCACGGAGTAATCATTTTATGCACATGTTTCATGTTAGCTAGTTCGGTTAGTATAGAAATTTAATTTTTTTGATTCACGTTATTGTTGAAAAAAATTGGTAGTGACCCAAATTGTTTTGTAAAGTTAGACAGAGCACGTACAATTTTGGGGGTGTAAAAAAGGGGAAAAAATACAGCATGTTCTGCAACATATGTGATGTTGACTGTATATTGTGTATATATTTATGAAGGAAATTTCTAAAGATGTAGGGGTGGGAAGCATATATGGTAGTTGTTGATTTTGATATTGTATTTGTACTAGACCAATGTTTACGAATTCGTACAGCTGTCGTGAAGAAAATTCTACTTGGTCTTGTACATCTTCGGATCTCATGGTGCATGCTTTATTCCATGTTATATTTCATTATGAACTAGGATTGTTGTTCATATCGGCTAAACATATGTATAACTCTATCACCGTAGGAACTGAAACTTTGAAAACGTGTTTGCCAGTTGCCAAGTACATTAGTGGTTTTTCCCGTTTGATTTAATTAACCAAGTTTATAAAAATTAACTAAATTATAAAATATTAACCAAGTTAAATTAGTTTTATAAAAATTAACTAAATTTACATAATAATAATAAATTAACCAAGTAGTAATATGTTTATGATTAGTTTGATCATTCTCTCATGCTGAAGTCTGCACTTAATGTTTAACTCTGTAGTCAACAACAACGAGTGTCTAATGACTAGAATGCAAGAAATGTCAATGGATTATCAGTTTAAGGTTGAACAAGAAGCTGGTTCTACACTATGCAACTTCTTTGATTTCAATGGTGAGCAAGAAATATACAATTTTTTCATATTGTGTTAAACAATGCAATTGATTAGTTTGACAATATAACAGGAACTGTTGGTGTTTGGAGAATCTCTGCAATGAATGATGCAGGAGGCTGGAATAAACGAACAACTGTTGAAGACATGGATTTAGCAGTATGAACGAGTTTTAGAGGTTGGAAATTCATTTATGTTGGCAGCACTAAGGTTAAAAGTGAATTACCAACTACATTCAAAGCTTTCAGAAACCAACAGTATAGATGGGCTTGTAGCCCTGCTAACTTATTCAGAAAACTTTTGGAGAGATCTTTAGAACTAAGGTTAGCCTTCTTTCTAAGGCAAAAAATCTGCAATTTTCCTAGAATTAATGGTCATTGTGTATATTACAGAAAGCAACAATGTGGAAGATGTTGTACATGATATACAATTTCTTCTTTGTAAGAAGAATCGTCGGTCACCTCATCACTTTCATTCTCTATTGCATCGTGCTTCCTGCATCTGTTTTCTTCCTTGAGGTTCCTATTCCTATTTGGCGAGTTGTATATGTTCCTACTGTCATCACCGTTTCAAACGTTGTTGGTACCCCAAGGTTTGTTTCATTGTGCCTATTTTTGTATTATCTATGTCATTAGTTCTTAGTCATTGAATGGAAACATGGAAAAATTAGTAACCACCAAAATTAAGTAGATAATCAGACGGAGGAGAACATGTCAAAATATAGGGAAACGAGGTCACGAATTTTGTTTGTTGGCCTTGGCCATTAGAATCAGCTGGCTGTTTTTCTATTTTGCACGACCCCCCAGAAAACTCCCCTAAAGAAAATTCAATGTTTAATTAAAAATAAAGATTAGGAAGGGAAGAGGAGAGGTAACATCTCCTCTCTTATAGATGATGCATCCAGTCGACATTCCACATCAGATACAAGCTCCGGAGGGAGTAGCGAACAACTTGATGAAGAAACGCAACAGTTATTCCTCCTATACAGAGGATTTTGTGCCCGTCGTAAAGGGGTATTATATGCTTGTATATGTACTCGTTTGGATTTGGTATCATAAATTACTGTCCTGATTAATGCTTCTATTTTGATTAATTTAGACGCAAATGAAGGAACTTGTTATTGAAGATATTAATGTTTCTAAAGCTATTGTTTTGATTAATTATAAGCAAACGAATATAGTAGTCGGGGCATCAAACAGGAACACGTTGACAAGATTGATAATATGGCTAAAATCATACTCTTTATTCTTCTAACCACATACCGCATGTTATGCATTTAGTGTATGATATATTTAACCATGTAGGAAATTTCTGTTGGAAACTTAATTGTCAGTTTCAAGAGCTTTGCATGTTCCAAACGTCAAATAGAAATCTAACTTTCGTTTATCTTTTTGAATAAACATGGTTATAAGCTTATAATTGAGTTTAATGGAGCTGTAATTTCTCTGAATAGAAACTTATAGGTAAATGCTTATGCTTGTAGGGCCAGTTCCATTTTTTTTGCAACAGAATCTTTTTATTAATTAGTTAGACAATGTTTGCATTCATGCAAAATTATTGTTAATTACAGTGATCACACTTATGACAGTAGGACATTTGAACTTCAGCCCTTGACAAATAATGATGATACTTGGTTCAATTCCTAGATTCGGTATCATTAATGAATGTGTGAAATTTCCACTTAATATAAACTGAGGAAGTCTTTCATCTTGATCATTAGGAGCACTGATCCCTTCCTATCTCATTCTCGGTGACATTTACAAAGTAAATGGAGCTGTGACTCGTATTAAGCTTGTTTTGAACTGGATTTAAAAAACTCTTCTTTGTGCAGCTCTATACAGTTGTTGGTTTTCTGGGTATTCTTTGAGAATGTAATGTCCATGCTTCAACTGAAAGCAGCATGCACTGGCTTGTTTGAGTTAGGCAAAGTCGATGAGTGGATCATGACTGAAAAGTTAGGATCCACACTTACTCCATCCTTTGGAACCCTCAGGACATCATGTAAGCCTATATAATTATATGTCTTTCTTTTCTTATACAATGTTTTGACCACACGTACAGTGAATAATTTAATGTTTCATTTATGACGTTATAATAGATTTTTGGTGGATAACACTCTGATCAGAGACTTCAAGAATCATGCTTCTGAAGGAATTGCTTTCCCTACAAACCAACCGATGAGACTCTACTCTAGTCTTTGGAATGCAGATGATTGGGCAATACAAGGAGGGAGAGTCAAGACTGATTGGAGTAAAGCTCCATTTACGGCATATTATAGAAACTTCAATGCCAATGCCTGCGTCTGGTCATCAGGTTCATCAACCTGCAATGCTGTAGCTGTCGCTTCAAAACCAATGTTGTCAACCCCGTCTTCGGGGAATGCAGCAGATTGGTATAATCATGAGTTGGATTCAATGAGTTACAGAAGAATGAGGTGGGTGCAGAGGAAGTTCATGATTTACAACTACTGTACTGATGCCAAGCGCTTCCCTTCTGGTATTCCTAAAGAATGCACTCTCAGATAATCAATGCCTTTAGAATCATGTAGCATACTTAATTGTGAAAAATGTTTAGTGGCTAGTCATGTCATAACATTCTTTTGTAATTTCTTTGGATTCTTTGAAGTAAAATTCATATATTCTTTTATTCGTCTTATTAATTGTTCATGTCTTTCTTGCTCACACGGGGATTATATGTTGATTTATTTAAAGAAAAATACATTGCTGGTTCACTCCAACTTTGTGTCCAGATACCAATGATTTTATAGCGGCAAAATGGTGTTATAAAGATTTCCAATTCCGTTGAGATTTAGCTGTATTATAGCGGCTATAATGAGCTATTGAATAAATATTTTATAGCGGCAAAATGGTGTTATAAAGATTTTCAGTTCCGTTGAGATTTAGCTGTATTATAGCGGCTATAATGAGCTATTGAATTAACGTACCATAGCGGCGAATTTGCGTTATAAAACTAAGCTCAACCATAGCGGCATATTTTGTGTTATAAATATTCAACAGTTTTTTATAACATGTCGATATACAGCGCTTATCAAACCGCTATGGTTGTGATTAATAGCGGCTATATGCCGTTGTAAAAGACACTTTTTGTTGTAGTGGTATATGATAAAGCTCTTTGGACCTTGAGCTTGTTGTAACGACTTGTATTTTACGCATTGGAGGATCGTAAAGTATTTTTATTTTATTCGTATGAGGTCATATGATTCTATAATTTTTGAATATGACTCCAAGGGATGTTTTACATATCTATGATTTTTTTCGAATTTTTATGCGACCATTTTGGCCCTGAAAATCTTGTTTAGGCTATAAATTTTGATCGAATTTAAATTATGGTCTCAAGCCAGTTCCATTGATTTAGGATGATAGTTTTCCAATTTGTAGAGTGATCATAATAAAAAAAAGGACTTACGGTTAGGGAGTTATGCCTATTTTAAGTTTTGAAAACTACTGGTCAAAATTAGTGTGTGATTAGTGAAGCCCATAAGTTGGCCCATTAGCCTAATTAGAGAATCACTATAAATAAGGGCCGTAGGAGTCAAATGAAAACTTTCCCTCTTATTCTAAATCCGATCTAAACAGTAATTAGCCCCACATCCATCCTAATTCATCCAAATTTCTCTTTAAATCCAATTTGATTGTTGATTAGTGAATGGATCATCAACTAGAAAATAGAGATCATCGATTTGCTTGATTTGAAGTGCATTCCATTGCTGTCCGGATTGGATCTACATTAATATTGATCGAATTTGGTAATTGGTGAGTGGTTTATGCCTTTTTATTATACTATGCACGTTTATATAGTAGAATCATAGGATTTAACATGTTTTAAATCGATTTTTGGCCATAAAACCTTTCCAAATTTTAATTACTTGTTAAACTATGTATATGACCTGGATTGATTAGACATTACCCTTGCTCATGCTCATATATTCATGTTATATGTAGATCTTTGTTAGAAATTGACTTGTTTGTCTTATTTTGATGGATTGCATGTTTGATTGGGTGAAATTGCCTGTTTTCTGTATTGGATGATATAATTTGATGTTGTTTGCTAGTGGTGTGATTACATGGAAAGTTAGGTTGGAGAATTGGGCAAATCGGAGGCAAAGTTGGTCGGAATTAGACGAAACTTTACGGATAGACTGGGCATGGTAGGAGGCTATAGGATAACTCGCACCTCAATTGGATGCAAAGTTATAGGTCGGTGCCGAGCTGAGGGATAGGTCGGACCCAAGTTATGGTGAGTGATGTTCGACTTGATGGCCTAGAAGGCTATGACTAATAAAGGTTGTCTATGGCAAGGTTCTGGAAGATTGGCTAAGTGCTTGGTTTACAATGAGTTATCAAGTTATGTTGACAATAAGTTATGTCTTTAACTGGGTACTGAGTTATAGGTAAGGAATCTATGACTCGGTGGTTGACATGGATGAATAGAGCTTGGCTAGATGAGGTATTCCATGACAAGATGCAGGGTATTTGGCTAAAGATTGAATGCTATACCAAGTTATTTGTAGAACTTAGAAGTAGAGCTTTGGGTATGAGGCCGAGATATCAAAGGTGGATGAGTCGGGGTCCAAGGCACTAGAAGGGGAGTACTAGAGACATGGAAGAGAGATTAGCCATTTGTTGGCTAAGTGTATAACTCGGCACTGAGTTATACCTATAACTCAGTGCTAACTCGTTACCGAGTTATCATGGTGAATGATATGGCAGTGGTACTTCTAAGGAATGTTGTTGAGGTTCTATAGATCGTGCTGGAGGTGTTGACTCGTTCATATTAGGTTGGATGATGATATAACAACATGATAAAAAGCTATGGTCTCTGAATGTTGGCTCGTGTTGGGAGTAGGTTTCGAAGATGGCAGCTCGTAAAGGAGGGAGCTGTATGATCGGGGAATATGGATGGGTTCCTCGTGAATAATGGAAATTGGATTGAACAAGAAGGGCTCGGTATCCAAATGGAGCAAAGGTGGGCTCAGGTATATGTGCAAAGGAATCAGTGATGCTTAGAGAGTTTTCAATTGTACTCGAAGCAAGGGTATTGTAAGTGGGGTAGGCCATGGGTTAATTGAGGGACGTGTATACCCTAGAGTTGTGGCTTTAGGTCTAGTGTCCAGCTTCGGGGTGCGAGACATGTATCCAGCTTTGGGCTGCAAGATACGATAGTACAACAGAGAATCGAGATTTCCATTAGTCCCTGGCTTGGGGGCCATACGAGTTATCATATATTCAAAGCACAAGGAGTGATAAGTAGGTTTGTTGATGGATGCTATAGATGCTTTGATTTTTTCTTTGGTAGGCTATCATTCATAGGTATTAGGGGAAGTAGGTATTGGAGATAGGAATACTTGGAAGACTGATATTCTTTATTTGATTTGTGGTATATAGTTATGATATTATAGAGTAGCATATTATAGTGTTATACGCTAACTCTTTGGTTGCAGGGATAGGTCATGTACGGTTCATGTACTATTGTTCCTTACCATATTTACCCAACTAGTGTTTTGAGACTCATTAACTAATCACACCAGACTATTGTCTGACTCAAGGTTTTATGCTTTTCTTCTTATTATATTTGGTACTCTTAAATGAGTAGACTAGATGACAGGTCTAGGTGACACAGTTGTTATACGGAGGACGAGCTGGATGGAGCTATCTCGTATTATATACATATATGGAGTATACGCTTCCGATGTGCAGCACTTGGGAATATTAGTAGTGGCTACTTACTATTTGTATTTGAGACAGTTGTTGAGTTTTTTTCCATTGTATAAACTCTACTATTGATGTATAACTCTATGGATATTATACTCTGATAATTTGTTCACATAGTTATTACTGTCTCTTCTGTTATATCTATGATATTATATTTTATCCATGCACTGTGAGATATGACAGGTTATATGCTACATTGGTTTATTTCAACCTTAATGATTGTCCTATATCGCCCGAGCACGATTGCAGCGCACTATCTATATACTATTGGTGCCGTTGGTATAGGACGATTGCTACACTTGTCATGATTTTATATAAATCATATGGGCTTTAGTCTAAATTAGTGTTTATATGCATAATCACTATCTTACCATCTACATATGGACATAGGACTATGAATTAAGAGGATGCATATCTCGTCCATTAATATGATCAATGGACCATCACACATACTTACGGCCTTTTCTTTTATCTTCTTTGATCATGTGGCATGGACTTTCGAATGTCTTATTCCAAAAGAACGCATGGACTTTCGAGCAACTTGTTCCAAAAGACTATATGGGCTTTCAAATTCCTCAATTTAAAAGTCCTTGGGCATCATGGAGCCATTCCTCAATGACATCACCTTCTACTAGGCCTTGAATGCTAAGCCTAATCTTGATCTCTTAACACCTTGATCAACACCAACTAAACCATACTTAGTCGTGTCATAAAGCGTGTTAAAATCGAGCTTTGGCTCATCATACTTGGAATCATGGGTGTTATACTAATTTTTGGGTTAACATTTTGGCACTAGAAGGAGGGTTCAAACCTCTATTTTTCTATAGCACTCCCCCTAGATTAATTACATGAAGTTTCCTTTTATTTCAGGAAAACGAGGAGATCAAGGCAAATTAATGTTCCAAATGAAGTAGTCGTACACATGACAACATTGGAAGAAAAAGTTTTCCCCGATTTCAACTTAGGGAATATAGAACCTGGATAGCCATTAGAGCCAGCAAAACCTACCAGTAGCAAAGCTCAGATTAAAGATCTAACGGAGTAGGTGGCAATGATGCAAGATTTATTGGAGAAGATCCTTACACAGAAATCTTCCAAAACTTCCTACTTCACTGAAAGGGTGGAATTTGAATCTCCAAGAAGGAATCCGGATGCTTCTTTGCTTAGGAATAGAGGAAAAGGCAAGTTCACTATGACTCCATAAAAGAGGAAAGGAAATCAAGAAGCTAAAGCAACAGAACTTTCCCTTAAATCGATGGTAGACAATAAGGCTAAAGCAAATTACGTAGAAGATTAGTGGATAAGTCCAATGAGCACCAGAAATATGAATTGTACCAGTAGGCTTCCAACCAAATTCCAGGATAGAAGAGAAGGCACCCGAATCAGGAAATGAATCTATTGTATTCACCAGATCTCAAGCTTTAACACATGCGGATGAGGAGTTAGAAAATGGAAGTGAAACCCTCCAAGAAAAATTTTCTCATCCAGAGACGAATGATCAATATAAGATGGATGTCGCCCATTATAGAATATATAATAAATGGAAAATTGCCAATAGAGAAAAAAGAAGCAGGAAGAATAAGACACCAAGCTCCAACTTTCATCGTAATAAATGGAATACTCTATAAGAAAGGATATTCACTCCCTTACTTAAGATGCGTTAATCCGAGAATGGGAGAAAAATTACTAAGAGAAACCCATGAAGGATTCCATGGAGATCATTCTAAAGACATAAAGTTAGCCAAGAAAGTTATGAGACATGGCTTCTATTAGTCTCAGACGACTAGTCGTGCCAGTGATTATGTGGAAAGGTCCGAAAAGTCCTAAAAGTACTCTAAGATTGCACGTTTGCCACCAAGCGAATTGACTTCAATCTCAAGTCCATGACCTTTCAACGTATGGGGAATTGACCTAATCAGACCACTACTTATATCCAAAGGAGGGGTTAAATATGCAGTGGTTGCTATTGATTATTTCATCAAATGGGTAGAAGTAGAACTGCTTCTAAATATCACGTTAGGAGAAGTTCTCAAGTTTGTAATCAAGAATATTGTTACCAGATTTTGAATTTCATACAAGAAAATATATGATAATGGAACTCAGTTTGAAATCAAAGAATTACTTAATTCTATAATTGAAATGGAATCATCAAGTGATTTTCATCTGTAGCTCACCCCAAGGCTAATGGAGCCTTTGAAGCTGCCAACAAAACTATTAAGATTATTCTCAAAAAGTGATTGGACGAGGCAAAAGGAAATTAGATTGAAGAACTACCTCTTGTATTATGGACATGTAGAACTTCTGCAAAAACCGCAATATGGGATACCCTATATTCTTTAACATATGGATGTATAGCCATGCTCCTAAATGAGGTTGAAGTTCCTTCTCATCAAAAGAATTGAATATGCATTTAATCCAAATCAAGAGTTAAAGAAACAATTCTTGGACTTACTCAATGAGTTAAGAGATGAAGCAGCCATACGGATGACCGAATATCAGTGAAGATTATCCAAATATTACAATTCTAAAGTAAGAAAAAGATTGTTTTAAAAAGGAGATTTAGTGCTTCAAAGAGTTATGGTAAATACTAAGAATCTAGCGGATGGACTGCTCGGGCAAATTGGGAAGGACCTCTAATCACACACAATGTAATCCTACCAAGGACCTATAGACTATACCGACCTAATGGCAATGTATAGCAAGAATATGAAGTTCCAAACATTTATAGCCATATTTCCCAACAATAGATGATAAAAAGGTTGAAATAAGTATATCTATATGGTTGAGGAGTAAGACTCTCCTAAATTAAAAGGAAAAGCCTAAATCACTACCTAAGATGGTTGTAAGGGGGTGAAAAAGGCTTTGTCCACGCCAAGATGGCCTGGTCAAAGCACCTCCTAGAGAGAGGTCAGCGCAAGCCTTTGGTCCTGTCTAAAAAGGCTTGACCAAAGCATCTGCAAGCCTTCTGCCTCTGCCTACGTTGCCTGGTCGGAGTGCCTCCTAGAGGGATGATGGAGTAAGCCTTTGGTCTTGTCTAAGATGGCCTGACCAAAACATCGAACCAGTCTTTAGTACCATCTCTAAGGCCTTACGAAAGCACCTCCTAGAGGTAGGTTAGGTAAATTTTTGGTTCTGCTTAAGATAGCTAATCAAATGCACCGGAAAACAGACTTAAATCATCACCTAAGACGGTGATAAGAGGTTCGATCCAAGTTGAGATCATTACCTAAGATGGTGACAGAGAAAAGGGACTAAGACATCCAAAGCCCAAAGAGAGGCACAAGGAAAAGAGACTAAGATGTCCAACGTCCAAAGAGAGGCGCAAAGAAAAGGGACTAAGATGTTCAAAGCCCAAAGAGAGGCACAAAGACAAGGGACTAAGACGTCCAAAGCTCAAAAAAGAGATGCAAAGAAAAGGGACTAAGGTGTCTAAAGCCCAAAGACAGGCGCAAGGAAAAGGGACTAAGGTGTTCATGGTCCAAAGAGAGGCAAAAAGGAAAGAGACTAGGGTGTCCAAAACCTGAAAAGAGGCAAAAGAACTCGAAAAAAATGAGCCATTTGTGCTCCAAAGCAAGAGTCAAGCAATCTTCTAAAGGAAGATCTATAAAATATGAGTTGTTGTGCTTCAAAGCAAAGAAAGATAGATTTCTCAGCGAAAGAAAGTGTAACATCTCCCATTTTGAGGTCCGAAACTAAGCGCTATATATGCTACAGTCATCTTTGGTGACAAAATGCGGCCATGTAATGGTATCCGTAATATCAGAAGTACAAGAAT